>JARCFY010000012.1:82591947-85091947 GCA_029233225.1 Lepidodactylus listeri | reverse complement strand
GCCAAATTATGGAAACAACCGACTTTGCCAACAAAAGAAGAAATCTTGAACATGTTGCTCAATTGGGCCGAAATGGATAAACTAAGCTATTTACTGAATGCACAGGCCAAGACAGATACACTGAAGGTCTGGTCTAGGTTCTATACTTGGTTGGACTAAGCTGGCGGCTCTGGGTACTTAATTGTTTAACATATAGTCTGAAATTGTAAAGAATTTGAAAATCTAATAAAAAATATTTTAAAAAAGAGTAAAAAATACTGAGGTAATTGTGTGAGGCCCTTTGAACACTTGAAAGCACTTCATAGCTGCTTACATAACATGCAGACAATCAGGATTTCATTACCATGGCATGGTGGGAAAGTCAGTAGCCGCAGAAGATAAGGCATGACCTCCCGCTTCTGCATTTCATGCATAATCCCCGCATGTACACTGGATGGAGCTCGTGGAGGGTTCCCACTCAAAGGCTGCCGTGACTGCGGACTTTCCCTTGCATGGCATACAGTGCTGTGGCAGTGCATGCTGGGAGTAGAGTTTGTTCTTTTATGATGTACTATGCAACATCACTGGTTACCCAGCGACAGGCCAGACTTGCTGGGAAGCTGTGCAAGCTGTGCTTGGAGGCAGCTAGCCACAGCTCAGTATCCTCTTGAAAGTTAGGTGAGCCACTGGAACAAATATCGAAAGCAACTTCTGCGCACTCACCAACATGTTGGAAGAACTGTGGCGAAATAGGATCATATGCCCACTGCTGGTGGAAGTGTAATTACATCAAGAAATTTTGGTTAGAAGTACTGTCCCAAATAAAACTCATCACTGGTATTAATATCCCTCTTGACCCCACACTAATATTTTTAGACATATGGAACATTAAAAACATACAACCTCTTCAAAGAGAACTTATAACCAGCTTACTGGTTGCTGCCAAAACCTCAATAGCATCTAAGTGGAAAGCAGACAAGGCTCCTACCGCTACTGACTGGCTCAACAAAGTCTGGGACCATCTGATTTTAGAAAAAATTACGGACTACATCAAACAAACAGACATTTATCCAAAACCCTCTAATTTTGTAGGGAAATGGTCTCAATTCCTGGAATATTTATATGCATCAGATATTCAACCATATAAACCTATATATCACATTCTACTTCAATGAACATTCATGTAATCACCTGAATACACAAACACCCAAACAAACAAACAAAAATATTTATACCTAAACAAAAACAAAATCCTCTGGAAATCACAAGCTCACTCTAAAAAACAATAATTACTACCTTCTAGCTCTGACTTACATCAGTACTATCAGCATTGTTAACTATTAGTTATTGATAAGTATAGCTCATATTTTTTGTGACATTTCCCTAACACCGCAATGTTAATAACTTTGTGCAACTTGTTATTTAATCAGTTCTATGTATCTGTATTACCAAAAAAACAATAAAAAGAATTAAAAAAAAAGAAAAAAGAAAGTTAGGTGAGCCTCCAAAATGCTTTACAGCAGATCCCTGTGATGAGCCCTGTAAACTAAAGGCTAAAGGGAAGATGACCCTATTCGCTAAACAAAGCTCGCTCTATCGCCTGCCTGCCTGCCTGCCTATCTAGCTAGCTAGCTAGCTATCATATATCATCTATCTATCATCTATCCATCCATCCATCCATGGCAAGAGACATTCTGAGGCGGTTTTCCATTGCTTGCATGCATTTGCAGATCAACCTTGGACTTCCTTGATGGTCTCCCATCCAAGTACTAACCAGGGCTGACCCTGCTTAGCTTCCAAGATCTGACTACCCTGGGCTACCCAGGTCATAAGAACATAAAAGAAGCCAATCTTGGATCAGGCCAATGGCCCATCCAGTCCAACTCCCTGTCACACAGTGGCCAAAAATACCAGGTGCCCTCAGGAGGTCCACCAGTGGGGCCAGGACACTAGAAGTATAGCATGGTCACAGGTAGTATAGCATGGTTAAAACAAGAGTTTGAATATCTCAGGTCTTGGAAGGCCAAGTGATTTCATTTGAGGTCCAGGCAGTCTTTCTTGTCTTGTTACATGATTTGGTTCTTCAGCTGTTGGTTGTTATCAGTATCATCTTCACTGTGTCCCCCCCCCCCCCCATTTAAGATTTTTAGAGAAGAAAGAAAAAGGGGGGAGACAGGAGGAGACACCACCATGATAAAAATTAAAAGTGGACCCCATGTTCTTAGGTGGTGATAAAGGTGTCCTCCCCCCCCCCCCCATTTAAGATTACAGAGGTCCTGTTTAATAGTTAAACTGCCAATGCCTGACACTGGGAGAAGCCTGCCTTCTCTTTTGAACTGTTCTTTCTTATCAAATATTATATCAAAAGGCATGCTCTCACTCCTTCTGAAGAAGCGCATCTGAAGAAGTGAGCAGTGACTCACAAAAGCTCCTCCCCTGCCACAAATGTTATTAGTCTTTAAGGTGCTGCTGGACTCTGGCTCTTTTTGACTTACTTCTTCAGCCAGCCTTTGGACTTTTGAGGTGTGCAAGGCCAGAAACACTGATTCTTGGCCAAATGTGACTATAACAGACAGACTACCAATCCTAAAAAGAAATAGTGCCATCTAAGCCTGTTGACTTTGCCTTGGAAAATTGTAGATCTGCTTAGCGTTACAGTCTAGGGTTGCCAGCCTCCAGGTAGGGTCTGGAGATCTCCTGGAATTACACCTGATATCCAGATGATGAAGACCAACAAAATTTAATTCTGGCTATAAGCTTTTGTGTGCATCCACAGAATTAAACTTTGTTGGTCTTAAAAAATGCCACTGTACTCAGGGGTCCTTTTGTAGAAAAAGTGGTGCAGGAGCTCATTAGCGTGACTCATTAGCATAACTCATTAGCATATGCCATGTCCCCTGACATCACCGGAAGTGTGTCAGAAAGGGAATGTCAGTTTCAGCCCCGTTACACCCTATGGGCCATTGAAATCAATGGCAAAAACTCATAGGGTATATGAGGGGCTGGAGGAAAGGGGGTTTGAGGGAGAGGCTCCAAACTTGCAGGGTAGCTGCTGGGGCCTCTCCTCGAAATACCCACCAAGTTTCAAGAAGATTGGACCAGGGGGTCCAAGTCTATGGGCCCCCAAACAGGTTGCCCCATCCCCTCCATTGTTCTCTATGGTGGGAAAAAATGTTAACTTTTTTCCTACCATAGAGAACAATGGGGGGAATGGGGGCAACCTGTTGTCAGAATCTGCTGATTCAGACAAAGTATTTCTAGTTCTTACAGTTGTGCATTCTGTCTACTTTTTAGTTCTCTCCTGTTATATTCTATTGCCATGTATGCATTACAGATATATGCTTGCAGATGCCATGTTTTAGTGCCTAACCAGGCCTGGGTTTTGTAACTGTTAAAGCGGGAGGGTGACACCTGCAATGTATGGGAACTATGGGCCTCTCACACCACTGCCTCCGCATTCCATCGGCCCCGGCTGGGACTTCAAGGGAGGATGCATCTCATCTCTTATCACATGCAAAAGCCTCGAGGCCATTGATTGTTATGTGAACTGGTAACATCTGAAGGGTCTGGTTGGGAAGGGAATTTACAGCTTAACACCTCACTTTCTTTCCTGTGGGAAACAAACGGTCAGAGCCCCTTTTTGCCCGCCATTTTTCCCCTATAGTGATTGGCTACCTATGGGTAATTCAAACTCCTTGGAAAGGTATAATAGACCTGCCTGTATTATCTGTCTCATCTCTGACAATAATCCGAAAAGCTGTACTAATGTAGAGATTGGAAATAAAGAACTGTGGTTTACCAACCAAGATCTGATCCTTGACTACTTTGAGCAGAACTCTCACACCTGTTTGGGGGCCCGTAGAATTGGACCCTGTGGTCCAATCTTCTTGAAACTTAGTGGGTATTTTGAGGAGAGGCCCCAGCAGCTACCCTGCAAGTTTGGAGCTTCTCCCTCAAACCCCCTCCCCTCCAGTGGCTTTTAAAGTTGCCGCCGAATTTCGGCGGCAATTCGGCAGCGAGCTGAATCAGATTAGAGAATCTGATTCAGCCCGTGGCTGCCCTACTGGCTAGTCCTGAGCTGGCGCTCCGGCCCCAACGGACCCCTGACTGTACTCAAACTTTGTCTGTTGCTTCAAACCAAGATGGCTACCCACCTGAATCTATCTGGTACCCGGATGACAGTTCTCCTGGAGAAAACTTCTGCTTTGGAAGGGGGACTGTATGGTGTTAAACTGAGCAGGGAGACCTGTTTGTGTGGAAAATGTCTCCCTTCCAAACCCTGCCCTTCCAACCTTCACTCTCCCAAATCTCCTGGAATTTCCTGACCTGGAGTTGGCAACCATATGTTGCATGGGAAACCTGTTTTCAAGAAAGAGAGGGGGAGAGGCCTGCAAATATGCTGCCTTGTTAGATACACAACTGACTGTCTATTTAACGTTGGAGGCAATTCCTCAGGGCTTTGAGCAGGAGGTGGGGGAATCAGGAACAAAATTAATCACTGTTAGTGAAGGTATTCAGGGCCTGTTGTGTAGAACAGGGGTGAACTAATGCTGGGGTGATTCGTCCTGCAATATTGAACCATCTCATTTCCCGTGGCTCCCTGCTTGCCTTTCCAATGCAGAATTAGATTGTGCTTGATAAGAGGCCCCTGCTGCTAGATGGTGTTGCTAGGCAGCGCCACACACAGCCAACTGAGCGGGTCAGCCACCCCTGTGTGACAGTGAGGAATTAAGCTATTTAATTCCACATTAATTGCAAATCACTTTTAGCGTTGGTATGTTTAGGAATGGCTATGAGAAAAAGCAAAGGCAACATATGGGGAGAGGAGAGTTTCAGTAGTCTGGTCACTGCCCTGAGAGATCAATTTTCCTGGGACTTCAACGTCTGGGGTGTACTGCTTAACACCCCCCCCCCCCAAAAAAAATCTATTGCTGCTCAACACCCCCCCCCCCCTAAAATCTATTGTAGAATTGAGCCCAAACGGCTAATTCTTTTTGGCAAGTGTTTCCACCAGTGCCAGAAAAAGCCTCCCTTTTCCAATAATTCTGGACAATTTTAGCAGAAATGGCCACTCCCTCTTTCCCTCAGGGACGTCACCATGCAGCCAGACCTCCTTGGCTTTGTAGCACTGTGGCATAATTTATCCACTGCCTGAGCCTTGACTGGGAAGGGTCACCCCATTTGATTAATTCAGAAACAAGGAAACCACAGGAGCTGTGGAAATGGGCCTTTGAATGGGATTGACCAAAGGGGAGCGTATGTACAGTCTCACTATTTGGGGGGGGCTAAACTTTCAATCCACTGAAGCTGCTAGTGCTGAAAGCATCAAATGTGCGAAATGCTTAGTGTGTGCTTCTTACCATTTAAATAGTACAAGGTTTAAGAAATCAGTGTGTCCATGTTGATCAATCACTGGTTGCCAGCTCAGGGCTGGGAAATACCTGGAGATTTTGGGGGTGGAGCCTGAGGTTGGGAGGCTGGGGATGGGATGTACCCTGCCATAGGCTTCACCTGCCCAAGTGACCATTTTCCCCAGGTGAACTGATCTCTGTCGCCTGGAGATCGGTTGTAATACCAGGAGATTTGCAGCCACCATCTGGAGGTTCAAACATTAGAGAAGCTGTAAGTTATACAAAAGATACAAACTGTGCATAAATAATGAAAAATATTTAGCAATCAATATGAGAATCTGAACTGATAATTCCTCAAACAGTGAAAAGTCCAAACACCGGTGTTTATAATTCCTCTTCGAAAAACTCGTCTCGCCACTTGTGTATCCATCTAACGGCCCCGCCAGCTTCCAGTTGCCATATCGCCTTGCTTCCTCAAAAGTGGAGCACCAAAACCGCCCAGCTACACACAGCATCTCTTACATTCTTAATGTCCAGCAGACCCTTGGAATCACAACACTGATGTTTAGACTTTTCACTGTGAGGACTTTGACTTGGACTATTTCTGAAGGTGGTTTATGTATTTGGACCATGTATTTTTGAGTTTCTATCATATTATTTTTTTTTGATATATTATTTTTTTGATATATTTTTGACACTATTTATATAGGTTCAGATTATCATACTCATTGTTGAATATTTTTCATCATTTATGCATGGTTTGTATCTTTTGTATAACTTACCACCTGGAGGCTGGCAACGCCAGTAGTTGGGACCAGTGTTCCCTCTAAGCTGAGTTAGTGTGAGCTAGCTCACAGTTTTTTTAGCCTCTGGCTCACACGTTTTTGTCTTTGCTCAGGAAGGGTGGCTCCAGAGCAAACTAATTTATGCAGCAGCCAAATCGCTCACTCACAACTTTAATGCCAGTAGCTCACAAAGTAGGATTTTTGCTCACCAGACTCCACAGCTTAGAGGGAGCATTGGTTGGGACCCTTAGAGTCATGGAGTGTTAGAGATGGAAAAGTCCTTGGAGATCATCTAGTGCAGGAATACACAACTACAGCATCCCCAACAAACATCTATCCATCTGCTACTAAAAGACCTCCACAGAAAAAGAGACCATCATGTCAAACTCGGCATCTTGTTTGCCATGAAAATAAATGTTATGGGATCTCGAGCTGGAATTCCTAAGCATGTGTGTGTGAGTGTGTGAGTGTGAGAACAGCTTTGCTGTAGTGTCTGGGTAACTATTTTCTAAGATGCCTCCCTTCCCTGGGATGAAGAGCTATGACCTTGGACACTGTCTCTGCTTGCTCTGCAGTCATAGATAATGTAATGGTAGTTTTGCAGGTGGGGGCTGGAGCATGGGAAATCTAGGAAGGTTGAATGTTGGATATGATTAGACTAGACCCGGGGGGGGGGGGGGGCTTGTTTGAACCTTGTATAACATTAGGCCTTGGCGCCAGAATGTTAGTTCTGACACAGAGAAGTCTTAGCTTGAATCATCTTTACTACTCAATAAACAAATCACTGCCAAGACAGTGTCACTGAGAGCAGGGCTCATTTCGTAGCAGGAGCTCCTCTGCATATTAGGCCACACACCTCTGATGTAGCCAATCCTCCAAGAGCTTACAGTAGACCCTGTAAGAAGAGCTCTGTAAGCTCTTGGAGGATTGGCTACATTAGGGGTGTGTGGCTTAATATGCAAAGGAGCTCCTGCTACGAAATGAGCCCTGATTGAGAGTAACTTTGTTCAAGAGTCTGACACACCACTCCCCAAGGCTGTACGAGTTGCCCTTCATGCTAGGAAGTGTACGCTCATATTTGGAGGAAAGCTGCTTCCTTGTAGTTTCCACCCATTAGTTTTAGTCGTCCTCCCTGGAGCAAGAGAGAGGAAAGTGGTGCCATCATGTTCCATATGAAACCCTTTCCAATAATTGAAGTCAGTTTCGTATAATTAAAGTCATGCCTGCTGTTAGTATTCTCCAGATGAAACACGATCGGCTCTTTCAACTTTACTCGCAGGGCGTGCTTTCCAGACCTTTGTTAGTCTGATTATGAGAAATAGTAATAGTGCATCTAGATTGTCTTGTGAGCTCAGGCTGGGAAATCCCTCGGTGTTTCTGCACTGGGCTTTACCCTGCGCTGTCCCGTGTCATGGTCTTTTTTGCATTCTGCACTGCCTCCCTCTTTTGAATTGCCCTACATTTTTATTTCTGCATCACCTCCAGTGTTTGCTCTCCATTTTCAACAGGTTATTTTTCAGTTCTATGCTGTTCAACTGCCAGCTTCCCCCCTCTGTTTCCATAGGGTATCTGGATGCTGTTTACCTGCAAAACTAAACTGCTCACCGGGCTTGACCCTAGAGTAATGCAATGTAGAACGTATTCTTCGGAGGATTAATCCCCGCCCTTAGTGGGCCATCTCACAGCACACCTCCTTCCTTATTGGGATACTCCCCCCCCACACTCTCTATCTGCTGCCACAGAGTGCCATAAAACCTAACCAGCATTTCGCTGTGAGGAATGGAGTTAAACACAGTGCGACAGGCTGGGGCGGTGACACTAGTACTAGCACGCCCATTATTGAATCGATGGGCCAATTGTTGGGCGGATGCTCACTGCGCTCTTCCCCATCGTGCTACCCACTCGTTATTGTCAGCCAATAGCATCAGCTTGTCTGTCAGTGGGAAATTTAAAATACTTGCTAAGCGTACTGTGGAGAAGAGTGGTTTCCCACGGAGCCATCCTCCCTTTTGTTTACAGGTTGCCAAGGGTGCACAGTAAAGCATAGGTCAGCCAGCATGGTAGAGGATATCCTGGCGTGATCGGGAGACGCTTGATCTCCTCTCCCTTTGAGGGTAAGAGAACGTGCAGTCTGGATTGAAGCATTCCCACAGGAACATCAACGTTTTTGAGAAGAACATGGAGGAGATGACATTGAGGGGGCATAACAGATCAGCTTTGGAGTACCATACTAAATCGAAGGCTTTTTGCCAGAATTACAAGAAGGCGGTTGCGCATAACAGTTGCTCTAGCAATTTTCCTGCGAGCTGCCCATATTTCAACGAGCTACACTGAATTTTCAGGAGCGATCCAAGCATAGTGTCGCTGTGCATTTATTTATTTATTTTGATTTCTATCCCACCTGACCAGCACAGCCGGCTTGAGGTGGCTCACAACAATATAAAACAGTTTAAAACAGTGACATACATAATTTAGTATAACATTCATCGCCATAAAATTGGCACAGAAATCACAGAATTCACAGAAGATGGCGGCAGTACAGTCCTTCCAACACTGAGCACAGCAGCATGACTAGACTCCAGCCAGGAAGCTTCCACTGGTCGATGTCCCGGGCTAGAGAATTCACTCAGCCAGTTTTCCAGGGACCCTTCTCCCCCCCCCCCCCCAGTGGCGGCTCCTAGTTAAAGGCCTGGTGGAAGAGCTCCGCTTTGCAGGCCCTGCAGTACTACAAAAGGTCCCGCAGGGCCCTGATGTCATCTGGGAGCTCATTCCACCAGTGAGGAGCCATCACTGAGAAGGCCCTGGTGGTTGTCAACCTGGCCTCTCTAGGGCCAGGGAAGGTCAAGCGGTGTTGAGTGCCTGACCGCAGTGCTCTCTGGGGTGTATATGGGGAAAGGCGGTCCCTTAGGTAGGCAGGCCCCTGACCATATAGGGCTTTAAAGGTTAAAACCAGCACCTTGGACCGGATCTGGTTCGCTATGGGCAGCCAGTGCAGTGTCCTTAGCACAGGCCGGATGTGGTCCCGCCCCGAGAGACCCACCAACAGCCTGGCTGCGGCATTTTGCACTAGCTGCAGCCTCCGGAACTGGGACAAGGGCAGCCCCATGTAGAGAGCATTACAGTAGTCCAACCTTGAGGTGACCAATGCATGGATCACTGTCACCAGGTCATTGCATTCGAGGAAGGGAACCAGCTGCCTAATCAGTCGTAGATGGTAAAAGGCTGCCTTAGCAGTGGCTGCTACCTGGGCCTCCACAGTTAAGGAGGCATCCAGGAGCACTCCCAAACTCCGGACCCTCGGCGCTGGCACCAATAGTACCCCCCTGAAGGCTGGTAATGGGATCCCTACCCCCAGTCCACTCCGACACAGGCAAAGGACCTCGGTCTTCGTTGGATTAAATTTCAGTTGGCTCAGCCTGAGCCAGCCCGCCACGTCCTGAAGCACCTGCTCCAGGTCATCTGGGGTGGCCCCGGACCGGCCGCCCAGCAACAGATAGAGCTGGGTGTCATCAGCATACTGATGACAACCCAGCCCATGCCTCTGGGCGATCTGGGCGAGAGGGCTCATGTAGATGTTAAACAACATCGGGGATAGCACTGCCCCTTGCGGCACTCCGCATACCAGCAGATGCCTCTGGGACGTCTGCTCCCCCAGCGCGACTCTCTGTCCCCGACCTTGGAAGAAGGAGACAAGCCATTGCAAGGCAAGCCCCTGAACCCCCCGCGTCGGCGAGGCGGTGGATCAGTAGCTGGTGGTCGACCATGTTGAATGCGGCCGACATATCTAACAGCACCAGCACCGCCGTTCCGCCCCAATCCAGATGCTGCCCCGATCCAGATGTGCATCACAAGGAACTTTGAGCTAAGTGTTCAGGCCATGTCCGAGCCAGGCTGCTTGGACGACATCGGTTTTTCAGAGGAACTTTTCAGCCATGACCTTGTGACATTGAATGCCTGAGAGATATTTACCTCCATGCCAGTGGATGGCGGTGAGTTAACCGAAGATCACTCATAAATAGAGCTCCGCTATTTACGTGGGGTGGTGGTAACTATGTGATTTTTCTCATCGTTACCTTGTTGTTCTTGTCCGTGCAGGGAGATGATGGCAACTGCCGGGGAAGACGATCTGGATGACAGCAGGGTCCTAACACCCTCTGGTAGCAGTACATTTTGCTTTACACATCAACACTTGAAAGTGCAGTTCTTTCATGGCTTTCTTTGGTTTGGGGGAATAGAAATTGCACGGTGTGCACCAACTCCAGTAACATGACGATCCAATAGCTGGCTGGCCCGGTCGCGGCACAACCGAGACTAACAGTTGCCGTGCAACACTGAGATGGAATACATGGGTGTTCTGGAGTACTGGGCGCACCACATTCAACGATCTGGCGGCTGATTGCACATTGAACGAGGCCACTATATAACACTGGGCCACAGGTATGTCTCTGCAAGCCAAGGAAGGTGGCTGTGCATGCTTTACAGAGGTATCAACAGGCAGAAGGGTTGGTGCGGCAGCGTGGCCGCCACAATAATGCTTTCGTGTAGGTTGTGGTCGCACACGCCCCCGGATGAGCTCATTGTGAGCCAGATCAATCACTGGCTTTATCTCTTACAAGGGCTATTCTCCCATGATGGCTGAGGTTGTTCGAGGAAAGTTGTTGTCCCTGCTCATCTGTGATGCCTCTTGGAGTGCAAGGCGCGTAACACTGGTCTGGGAGGGGGGATTTGCTGGGGAGGTTGAAAGCGCAAGGGCATTGCTGTCTCTGCATCTGGCGGAGCGTATCTGAGGTTGTTCTGAACATTCTTTGAACATCCTTAAGGGGGGGTCCCCTGGAGGCACAGTGCCAGATGAGTTGTCATCCTACCTACCTACACTACCTAGGGGAACTATGATGGACTTGGGAGGTAAGTACTGGTCTTTCCCCTTATTTATACCTGTGTGTCCATGCTGACTGCTTCACAAAGCATCTTAATATGCTTGCAATAGACCAGGAAGCCGTACACGGGCTCGCTTCCTCCAGTCCTGTTACCCTCATTGATTTCATGTGTTGTTTTTTTCTGAAAACAAATTTTTATTATTTTTTTACTTGTTCAAAATTTTACATAGTTACTTTCAGAATATTATCATCACTATCCTATTTTCTATATAACTATGTATTCCAGTTACAATTCAAAACCTTTAGGACTTCCCGCCTCACCTATACCATTATATAGATAACAGCAATTATAAAGATTTAAAAGTATTAACTCTTACAGGTAACGTATTTGGTTATAATTTTTTTTAAAAAACATTTAAAAGTATTATCTAAATATCTTATATGTAATCTAGTTTCCATTCTTGTCATTTCAAACATTCAGTATATTTCCCTTAAAAAGAATTGTTTCTTCTTTTAAACATCTAAGATCAATAATTAAACAATGTAAAAATATTATTTTTCATATCCCAGTGTTGTTCTAGATATTCTTTCAAGTCTTTCCATTCTTCTAGAAACCTTTCTGAGTCTTGATTATTCAATTTTCTTGTCCATTTGTCAATTTCTGCCATAAATAGCAATTTTCTCAACCATTCCCATATGTCTGGAGTTTTCTCGCATTTCCAGTTCTGGGCGTAGACCATTCTCGCTGTAGTCACCATATACCATATTAGTGTCCTTAAAGTTACATTTACATCCTCTAACTTAAGAACAAGCAATAACATTTCAGGCAGCTTTTTAAAGGTACATTTCAAAATTTCATGTGTTGATGGCTGCTGCAGCAACTTGGGGGGGGGGGGGAGTGCTTGGGGACTGCAATACAACTAGTCACAAGCACCTTGCTGTGACCATTGGATTAATGTCCTGAGAGCTTCTCCCTGAACAAGACTGTTTGCATTTTTCAAGCCAATGCAAGGTGATAGGCTTGAGTGCATTGTGTGTCTTCCCCTGGCTCCCTGTTTTGTCTTCCTGCAGCAAACTGCTGCAATGGGCAGATGGATAAGCCAGTGGGAGAGCAGTCACCGGCAATGTGGTTGGCCAACGCACACAACAGAAAAAAGCAGGCGGCTGCGCTGACTGACTTCATGCAGCAGACGATTTGCCATTCTACACTGGAACGGGAAGAAATTGTCATGCACCATGATGGCAGAGGAGAGGCACCATGAATCTCTGCTGGAAGGGATTGACAGGCAGATTTTAAAGGAAACAATGGATAGGAACACCCAAGTGCTGATGGCAGCCATAGAGGCCCGGAAAGAAGTGGGTTGCTCATGGGATACACCAACGGGCCAGAGCAAACAACAAACAACAGTAGAAAATCAAAATGCATGCGTTACTGCAAAGGGACCTTTAGAGTTGCTGCAGGGGTGGGACACTCTGCAATGCACTGTCTGAGCTGTCCATTTTCATGCTGTGTAAGAGGGTGTGCTTTGTTTTGGGCTCGTCAGCAGTCTGTTCAGTGATCACGACGGATCTGGTGATTATCTCTATGGTACCATAGAGTTTCAGGGCGATTGCCGGGGCGATGCCCAGCTGGCCCCATGGAAGCAGGAGTGGCCGGGCCAGGCCAGGCCCGGGGGGGGGGGGGGGGAGAGGCGGCAGGGACATAGTCCCGGCATGTGCGCGCACTTTGCGCACGCACACTCAAGAGCCCTCCCCCCCCCCAGGGATTCTAAAAGTCAACGCATCTGGGTGGGTAGAGTTTTGGGAGGGGAGGGACTGCACCTGGAATGTGAAGCCTTAGAGTCCACCCTCCAAAGCAGCCATTTTCTCCAGGGAAACGAATACAACTGTCATCTGGAGATCAGATGTAATTCCAGGAGATGTCCAGGCCCTCTGCTTGTGGCATTGAAGTTCTGACATGGATTGGCTGAGTTTGCGTGATTATAACTGCTGAGGAAACAAAATTCTCTGTAACATGCCAGTTCTCTGCATCTTCTCTTCATTGTATCCATATTTATGCTGCACATCTGGGGTAAATGCACACAGTTGTAGACTTGGCTATATATCTAGGAGTATACGGGGAGGCCAAAACAACCTTGGAAAGGGGGCCTGCCCCTCTCCCCCACTCCAGAAGGAAGGAGAATTCTGGTTAAGGCCATGGCCTGGCTTACCTCTACCAACCTTATGAGGGTGGTGAGACTTTGTGTATTGTGAGGCCCTGTGTGTGAGCCACATTTCTTGTGAGGCCCTGTGTGTGAGCCACTTCCTAATAAGGGACTTGTAACAACCAGTGTTTGAGCTGCAGAAACTTCGTGGATTCTTAATCAACATTTCAAGGATCAGTCATTTTAAGCTGTATATTTTCATTTCCGCAAATGGACTTTCCTGTACTGGCTTTTTACTGATCCCTTAATGACGTAGTTGGCCTCTTGAACGATGAAAGGTTGCTGACCCCGTCAGTTAAAGGGGCAAGGCCACCAGCACAACTTTTTGATCTACTGAGGATTGAGTTGGAAAAAGAACCAGTGCCTATTCAGAACAATTTGTTGTAAATAATATCTCTTCCTCATAATTACAATATACCTGGGTTATCCACAGAGGTCAAACGGTCATTTAATTAATTGATTGATTAATTCACTAACTTTATTTTAATCAAAACGGTGTCACTGGTGTGCAGTGTGGCTATCTGTGTGGTCTTATGCAGAGTCACACCATTTTAAAGTCTGTGGACGTCAGTGGGGTTTAGAAAGATGTAATTCTGCTTAAGATTTCACTGTATGGGCTCATAATTTTTTATTACAATAGTCCAGGGTCCCCCCCCCCCCCTTTTCAAGGCAGTGGGCACGTTTGGAAATCTGACATAGGGTGGTGGGCGCAACTATGAAATGGCTGCCACAGGAGGCAGAGACAACCACAAAATGTCAGGGAGCAGGGCTGTGCGCAACTCTGATTGTGGCTCCAGAGCATTTCAGAGAGAAGTTTTGTTAAACAGGATGAACATATTGTTTAAAATGTTTTCTTGCATATGCACAAGTATACATATTGAACTAGGTAAAAAACGCTCATCAGGCAGTGTCTGTCCAATCTCCAGTGGCCAATCAGAAGCTCGTTCTAGAAACGATTGGCGGACGCCAAGAAAGGAGTCTGTGGCTGCCGTGGTGCCCCCTGCAACAGTCCATCCATATATTGCATCCATGGGCAATAATGCAGGTGCTCTCAAAGGAATAATCTCACTGCCTGAAACACAGAGTGCTGAAACACAGAGCCCCTCCTCCCCTTTCTTGAAGCAGGAAGGGTGATGGACAGCCCTCACTCCTCATGAGTGTGACTCACCTTCTTTAGTGATGGATGGAGGGGTGAGAGAAAGGAGAAGATGCGTGGGGGGGGGGGAGATCACTTGCTTTCCTTGCACCAGGCCCTGAAGACATCACATCATAGCAGGTGCTGGCTGTGCAGTAATTTGTACCTTCGGTGGCTTATTACCAGCTGCTGAAACACAAGGGAGGGGGTGGGGAGGAATGGCTAATGATGACATCTATGTGCATGAAAATGTTTGCCAACAAGTAATAATAATGTTAATAAATCCCTGGCCCTTTCTGCATATTGCCATTCCTCAGTCTTGAGCAATTGGCATGCAAGGGAACGCCACCCAGTCCCCACTGAGACTCACGGCGTGTTCAGGAGAAGCTGCAGTTCGGCACTTGGAGACTCTCGACGGCAAAGAATTAATTTGGGAGTAAATTCTGGGCATGCAAGGCGTCAGGCAGTCTGCCAGGGCCTCTATTCAGACTGTATACAGTGACAATGAGTCTGACAAAATACAGAATTCCAGTCACTGAATGTAAGATTCCTTATTAGAATCACCATCTGCCAGATAGTGGCCAGCCAAAAGTTTGGCAAACTCATTTTAAACATTATAAATCACAGATTTTTTTTTTTAAAGAGATGGAAACGGAAAGCACCTGGAGTGAAAAGAAAGAAGAGGGGACAATTTTTCAACAAACGGATTTTTGCTGCAGGAATCGGATTTTGTGCTTGCAACCTAACTCCATCCTCGAAATGTACTCAAGCTTTACAAATGTTTATATTTGCTAGTCGGTTTTTCATTTTATGGCATAGTAAATTGATTTAAGCAACAGATTAATAGTTGACTAATTAGGGGAAGGCCATTTTTACCTCAGAGAGCTGTTTACAGCTTGGGGGGGAGGGGGGGACATGGCTGAGGAGCCAAGGCATACATGATTTTTTTGGAGGCTGTTTTATTGTAAAATCTCATGTAAGTATCTGTAAAAGACACTTACCTTGAGGCTTTGATAGTACTCACATTTAAGTTTAATTGATCAGTTGGCCCAAAGCCAAATTATTAACCTGGTCTGTCTGAGCTGTTGGTATTCAGAAAACAGTGTTCAAGAAGTGATGTAATACTTTTCAACATGTATGTAGTGTTTTCAGAGTGTGCTTTTGTCAGGAATCCTTGCTGTAAGTTACCCCGGTATTATCAATCACATGGCAGGTGACTCTGAAGTGGAGAGAATATATCTTGCTTATGGCTGCCAAGTGAATTCATGACAGGGGAAAGGGGATTTCCTTGTTTCCTGCTCACCAGATAGGCTATACTCCTGCAACTATTGTGTGTTCATATAAAGCTGAAAATGCTCCCCTATTTATTTCCAGTTATCTTATTAGAAAATGTTTGAATTGCCTAACAGTTCTAAAATACGGTTCATCATTCTTTCCTATTACTTAGATGCAATGCGCTACGTTCCACTGAGTCAAAGGGCTGAAAGAAACGCTTCTGTACTTACAGTAAGGATCAAGTTGACTCAATTGTCCATATCCTTAGTTGCCCCTGTTATATTTTACTTCGTATTATCACTCCCTGATCGTCTACAGAACATTTCAGAACAGAAACAAAAGATATTATTGTTAGGCACGAGGGGGGAAATGTACATGTGATTTGTCCATATTTATCTATGCCATTATAAAGCACTTATAAAAAGTTTCAACGTATGGCTTGGACGCTGTTATGAAGTAGAAGAAGAAGAAGAGATTAGATTAGATTTATACCCCGCCCTTCACTCACTTGGAGTCTCAGAGCGGCTTACAAACTCCTTCCCCTTCCCCTCCCCACAACAGACACCCTGTGAGGTAGGTGGGGCTGAGAGAGCTCTTTCCCAAGCTGTCCTTGAGGGAACAGCTGGTACAGAGCTATGGCTTGCCCAAGGTCATCCAGCCAGGTGCAAGTGGAGGAGTGGGGAATCAAACCCGGTTCTCCCAGATTAGAGTCTGTGCACTTAACCACTACACCAAACTGGCTCTTATGTTACAGAGAAAGAATATCTTGATGATGGCATTTGTGTCATCTCTGTTGGTGTTTCTTGTCACTGAATGAGCTCCATTTCAGTTCAGCAGTAGGAAGAGGGGCTGTTGGTCACATCTACACCAAAAGTGGCAACTCGTCAGAATACTGGGTTTGGTGCTGAAGAAAGTTGTTGAAGGCCAGTGTAGTTAATAGCAGCACAGTCTCTCATTTCATTGCTGGTACAAACACCCAGCATGCCCCTTGATTTTTTGGTTCTTAAGCTATACATGCCATTCCATCTTGTGTGTGCGTGTGTGTGAATTAATTAATCTGTAAAAACAGACTTTTTTTGGGTGGGGCTCTCCATACACTGCTGCATTAAGCTATTGTTTTTCTAGATACTGTAATCACTTTGTTTTAAAAGGCCAAGCAGACAAGAACATCTAATCGGAGTATCTCCCCCATCAGAGAATTATTATCCCATTTGTTCCTTGTTTTCACTTTCAAAGTGAAACTATTAGCCCATGTCCTCATCATCATGCAAGTGCTGAAGTCCTCCATTTTCTAATCTGCTTTGGGTATCGGAAGTTCAGTCTCTGATTGACCCTGATGAGAGAAGACTCAGCACTTAAATACCAGCCCATTGCTCTAAAATGAATGTTTGTTAAATACTCCATGGCTAGGAATGCTACACAGTACTTTTATTCCTCTCAACTGTGATTTTGAAGTTCTTTCTAGCCCTCTTGGCATAGCATTTATAATGGGGCTCCTCAATAGTGGAGTATCCTGAAGACCAGAGCCTTTAAACATTTGAAGTCTTAAGTTTTTGGGTTCTATAATCTTTTTTTTTTTTCAGCACCATGCTTCATTTTTTCCTCCTTTTTGTATGTCTGTAGCATGAGATGTTGACTGTGATTTCTGAGGGGTTTTTGCTTGGCAATATCTTGTGATCAGCTTAGTTGGCTGAAAGACAGCTGGGGAGAGGGGGACTTGTCACAATTCCCAACATGTTAATTGTCACACTTTCCAATTACCTTAATAAAAATATGCAAATTTGGAGTGGCACTCGAGTTCATAATATGCTTCCCACATGTCCCTTGGTGCTGCCTCAGGGTCTCCCAGTCGGATCTGGGAAACTGATATCATTTCAGCTGGGAAAATGGAGATTTTCTCATCATCCCTGGTAGCATCTAATCAATTATTACTATTATTTTTAAACTTCAAATGGCCCAGAACCTGCATGGAAAGTTACTAGATCATCATGACTTCCCTTTCTGGTGAGCAAAACAGCAGCTTAGGGAGGTACAATTGGCTGAAAAATGACCAGAGGGAGGAAAGGTTAAGGGATTCCTTTGCAGCCTCCTTTCCTTGTTCAAAATCTTTTAGCCAACCCAAACTAAAACGCATGCCTGAGGAGGAAAGAGAAATGGGGCTCTGTGTAAACTGTACTTTGAATCTCACGACTGCAAACTTTGATAAAGGTTTTGGTGTTACAGGGCACTGAGTCAGATATAGTAATTTATTTTATTATTTGTTAAAACATTTATACCCCGCCTTTTCTCACGGTTCAAGGTGGCTTTACCTCAAGTTATTTATGAGGTAAATCTGTACTGCAGCATTGTAAAACAGGAGTTCTGAGAGCCTGAGGGAAAGCAACAAAAAGTCTAATGCCAGAGTTCTTAGAAAATTATCCCCCCCCCCCACTTTTCATGTTCTTGTTATTACTTCTTTTCTTTTGGTTATGCTACAACAGTTTCTGCCTGTATGATTATGAAACAATACTACTTATTATCTTTATTTCGTCAATGTCCATGACACTTTCAGAATAACTGGGGGGGGGGGGGGAGGGGGGAGAATACCTGTTCCAAAGGACTACTTTTGCAGCCTCCCAGGATTGATGGTGCCACACAGCTCCGTCCAAACTGAGGGAACAAAACCCTCATACTGAAATATTGTGTGGGGACGCAGAAAATAAATATTTTTGACAGATGGGAATGATGGGCACTCAGTACTGTTTACTAGCTGTTCCTGTTATATTCAGGATAATAATAGCCTCCCTTGTACTGTATTGTCATGAGACTGGAAGCCTTGAGGAAGAGGGGTGGTCATACTGAGTAGGGGCTGGACCTCCTCTTCAAATTTAAGGTGAGAAGTCTCTCATAGTAAGAAATGTGTAAAGAGAACTGATCTCGTATTCCTTCTGTTTTCTGCAGAAAATTTTCAAATGAAATGTTAATTGCCTGTATTTGTCTTAGACTGATCTTTGCAGGCTATTGGATGGGGGAAGGCACATTGTCACATTACTGATTTTGTCAAGTAGAGGGCATTGGAGAACATCAGAAGAACCTGGGTGGAGTTAGATGGGTTCGACCTGCTTGACCTAGAGGAAGCTGACAGACTTCTCTTGACTGTACGCCCAACCACGTGCATTCTTGATCCCTGCCCATCCTGGTTAATAAAAGCTGGCCATGAGGGGTTGCGAGGTACCACCCTGGAAATTATTAACACCTCCCTCTTGAAGGGAAATTCCCGGGGGCTCTCAAGGAAGCGACGGTCCACCCACTCTTAAAAAAGGCACATCTGGACCCAGCGGAATTGGCAAACTACCGATCGGTGTCCAATTTGCCCTATTTGGGCAAATTAATAGAGAGGGCGGTGGCATTACAGTTACAGAGGTATCTGGATGACGCTTCAGTCTTAGACCCCTTTCAGTCCGGCTTCCGCACGGGACATGGGATGGAGACGGCCTTGGTTGCTCTAACAGATGATCTCTGGCGACATCTGGATCAGGGTGGTGGGGCGGTGTTGCTGTTGCTTGACCTGTCGGCTGCGTTCGACATGCTGGATCATCAGCTGCTGACCCATCGCCTTGCTGAAGTGGGGATACGGGGACGGGCCCTTCAATGGCTCATCTCATTTCTCCAAGGTCGGGGACAAAGGGTGGTGCTAGGGGAGCAGCAGTCCATGAGGCACCCACTAGATTGTGGTGTGCCTCAGGGGGCAGTGCTCTCCCCGATGTTTAACGTCTATATGTGCCCCCTTGCCCAGGTTGCCCGGAGGTTTGGGCTGGGATGTCATCAGTATGCAGATGACACCCAGGTCTATCTGATGTTGGGCGGTCAGTCGGACTCTGGCCCAGAAGATCTGGACTGGGCATTGCATGCCATGGCTGACTGGCTCAGGCTGAGCAGGCTGAAATTGAACCTGGTGAAGACGGAGGTCCTGTGCCTGGGCCGTTGCGGTTTGGGGCGGGGGATCCCACTCCCAAGCTTTGACGGGGCACCATTGGTGCCTGCGTCGCAGGTTAGGAGTTTGGGAGTGCTCCTGGATCCCTCCTTGTCAATGGAGGCCCAGGTAGCAGCTAGTGCCAAGTCGGCCTTTTACCATCTTCGGCTGGCGCGGCAGTTGGTTCCCTACCTCGACCGTGATAACTTGGCCACAGTGATCCATGCGACGGTCACCTCGAGGTTGGACTACTGTAATGCTCTTTACATGGGGCTGCCTTTGGTTCTAACTCAGAGGCTGCAGCTGGTGCAGAATGCCGTGGCCAGGCTGCTGATGGGTCTCACAAGGCGAGACCATATCAGGCCTGTGCTGGCGGTGCTGCACTGGCTGCCTATAGCATACCGAGTTCATTTCAAGGTGCTGGTTCTTACCTATAAAGCCCTATATGGCCAAGGTCCAACATACCCAAGGGACCGCCTTTCTCCATATATACCCCAGCGGGCACTGCAGTGGGGTCAGGCCATCGACTTTGTGTCCCAGGCCCCAGGGACATCAAGTTCGCCAGAACTAGGGCCAGAGCTTTCTCGGTGGTGGCTCCTGCCTGGTGGAATGAGCTCCAGGAGGAGATCAGGGCCCTGCGAGACTTAATGCAGTTCCGCAGGGCCTGCAAGACGGAGCTCTTCCGCCAGGCCTTTGAATAGGAGCCGCCACCAGTGATATCATCCATCACTTTTGCTATCGGTGATGTAACTGGCCCAGTATAGCCCGGGCTTGGTGGCAGGGGGGCTCGGACCTACCACAGAGTAGCCATCTGAATACAGGATACCGGAAGCTTTTACTGTAATTTATTGTATTTATGGGTATTGTTTTAGTTGATTTTATTGGTTTTAATGTATTGTATTAGCCTGTGTGCCCTTATAAGCTGCCCTGAGCCCATTCGTAGGGAGAGCAGGATATAAATGTGAAAAATAAACAAACAAACAAACAAACAAACAAACAAACAAATAAATAAATAAATAAATAGGTGCCCCTGATGTACGGATTTAGATATCCGCACGCAGGGGGTGCCTTGGCTATTAGATATATAGATGTAAGCTGCCCTGAGCCTGCCACAGTGGGAAGGGCGAGGTAGAGATTAAATAATAAATAAAATAAAACTATAAAATTGCTGCCACATGAGGTGGAGCCAACTGCACCATGTCTGAGGTAACTCTTCAGCATGGTTGCCAGCCTGCAGGTGGGGCCTGGAGATCTTCTGCTATTACAGCTGATCTCTAGACAATGGAAAATTGGCTGTTCTGGACGGTGGGCTCTATGGCATTGTACCCCGTTGAGGCCCCTCCCCTCCCCAAACCCCGCACTCCTCAGGCTCCACCCCCAAATCTCCAGGTATTTCCCTACCCAGAGCTTGCTACCCTACTCCACGCTGGTCCTCTGTGAATGCTGATACTGAATATTCATTATATATTTTCTGACTATTCACCATTTTTTGGTATTTATATTAGACTTCCAGTGAGATTTTATTCCAACACTTAATAGCATTTAATAATCTAAATAAACTGTATTTGACTGTATTTCATGCTGATTTGCAATGGTGTTTAGCATTTGGATCTCAGTAGTCTGCAATTCACCTGATGCTTGCCAGCATCACACTCTGCCATGTATCTAAAGCACTTCACACTTCAGTCTTTGGAGTGAATCTCTGTGTTCAAAATTCAAAGGTGAAATGCCAAATTCAAAGTTTAAAGAGGTAATTAAAAAAAAAAATCAGGGTCTTCAGATATTTGAAATATATGTCTGACTCTTAATTTGAAGTTTCTGCCAAGTGTTTAATGTGATCCTTACTGTGCATTCCTAAGAAGAATTACCCCATTCTAAGTCAATCTACTTCAGAGGATTTTTACAAATGTGCAGCATGGGTTAAGACTGCACTATAGGTTTGCCAGCGCTAGCAGTTGATTTGAATACTGGGGACCACAGAAGTGGACAGATGAGTTCCCCTGCCTGGGGAAAGAGTTCCCGCGTTTGAGTGCCCTGACAGAGAAAGCCCTCCCCCCTGAGTGGCCACCCCCCTAATCTTAGGTGGCTAGGGTTGCCAGGTCCGGGTTGAGAAATTCCTGGAGATTTTGAAGTGGAGGCAGGGAAGGTTGGGGTTTGGGGGAGGGATGGACCTCAGCAGGGTACACTGCTGTCGAGCCCACCTGCTAAAGTGGCCATTTTCTCCAAGGGAACTGACCCGGAGATCAGCTGCAGTTCCCACCTGGAGGCTGGCAACCCTGAGGCAGGGGCACCCGAAACAGGGCCTCCAAAGACGACCATGGTGGTCAAGCCACTTCATAAGGGAGTTGGTATCCTTTCGGGTTCTTTTAATCTGTTGCTGAGCTGGACGAGAGATCAGTCAGGGAACCAAAAGTTACTGAGCATGGGGTGAGTTTCCCTTTCCACATCGTAGCTGGAGAAGCGAACTCCGTCTCAGGAAAAGGGCAGACTGGCATAAATGATGCCACTTTAAGGTGCCACTTCTGTTTTGTTCTTCTCCTAAAGTCATCGTAGCCCCAAGATTCTGGTGTATGTGTGTGTGGGAGGGGAAAGTGGTTTTAGGGGTCAGGCAGGGTATGTCTGACACTGGCAGGCAAGCAGGTTCAAGAGGGTTTTGGCATCCTTTTCCAAAGTAAACACTAGAAAAGAACAAGAATCCAGTACCATTTTAAAGACTATCAAAATTTTTGGCAGGGTATGAGCTTTCGTGAGTCACTGCTCACAAAAGCTCATCCCCTGCCACAAATTTTGTTAGTCTTTAAGGCGCTACTGGACTTAGGGTTGCCAAGTCCTGGTTGGGAAATACCTGGGGACTTTGGGGGTGGAGCCAGGAAAAGGCGGGGTTTGGGGAGGGGAGGGGCCTCAGCATGGTACAATGCCATAGAGCCCACCCTTCAAAGCAGCCATTTTCTCCAGGGGAGCTGCTCTCTGTCAGCTGGAGAACAGTTGTAAAAGTGGGAGATCCCCAGGCCCCACCTGGGGGCTGGCAACCCTAACTGGACTCTTGCTCTTTTGTGCTGCTACAGATGGCCACGGCCACACATCTTGATCTATTTCCAGAGTAAACACTTGGACATGCCGACTTTCAGATACTTTTCTTCCAACGGCTGTGATTCTGAGTTCAGTGCATCGCTTTGCAACCTGTTTGCCCCTTTGGGGACCTTCAGAGGGTGTGTGTGTGTGTGTCTGCGGGATGGGCATCTACTGCAAAACCCAGATCTGCTGATCCTTGTGATTTCTCGTTGCCCTCCCCATGTGCAAAGGACAGATTAGATCTGCTGGCGGGGAGGGGGAGGGTCTGTGAAGAACGGGAAGAAGATAAACAGCTTTCTTCTTGGCTGCTGAGCTTGGATAAGTTAAATGCTAGCAAGCTCAAGTAAAGCTGTTATTTTTCTGGTCCAAACACAAAGCCAGGAATCAAACATTAAGCAGCTACAGCCCTCGTTCTTTTCAGGGCTATTCCCCCCCCCCCCATCTTTTTCCATCAAAGAATTCAGCAAGTTAAATATTTTAAGTAGGGAACCAAAGGTTACTGAACGCAACATGCAACCATCTCTCATTTGGGGGGGCCCTCCACTCCATGAGTATGGTTAAATAAAAGGGATTTGTCATCACCTTCTGTCATTTGCCTTAAATTCTCTCTTTAAACTTAAGGGATTTTTTAGGGTTGCACAGAGCATGTCGAAACGTATATCCGAAAACGTAAACTGTGGGTACCCCATATCTCAAACAGACAGCACCCACCTGAGAGCCAGGAATGGTCACAGGCAGCAGTGCTAAATGTACAGGGCGACTCTGCATTGGCTTTTTCCTCCATTGTTTTACGAAACCCACACTGGAACAGAAGTTCCCCTCTACACTGCATGCCACTTTCACTTTCTTTGATCATTGGGTTTTATGGTACCTTCTGCATAGATTTACGGCCATTCAGTGGTGACTTTGCAGTCAGTATGGCATTGCCCCCAGGGTATTTGAATGTGGTTTTGAGCTGTTCTTTAGCGGCTGGTTCTGCATCTGGCATTCGCTACACATTTTCTCAGCGCTGCCACTTCTGCACTGACGTTTTTGTCACTCTTTTGTCCCTATTGCTTTGGGTCCCCCCCCCCTTTTCCACATGTATTTTGCTCCTTCTAAGACTACTAGAGAGAGCAAAACAAACGGGGGTGGGGTGGGGAGAGCCCTGAAGCAATAAGGGAAAAACGAGTGACAAAAAGGACAATGCAACTCAAAACCACATTCAAAGTCACCCCTGAATGGCCATAAAATGGCCATGAATCTGTGCAGAAAGGTTCCATAAAACCCCGCGATCAAGGAGGGTGAAAGTGCCATGCAATGCAGAAGATACCATAAAATTCGATGATCAATGGAAGTGAAAGCAGCATGCAACGCAGAGGGGAATTTCTGTTCCAAGGTGGGTTTGCTAAAAAAACGGAGGGGAAAAAGCCAGTGCAGAATCGCCCAGTGTTGAGAAAATGTGGAGCAAATGCTAGATGCAGAGTCGCCCACAGACAATGGCAAATACGGATTTCCTGCTTGTCACATATGGAGTCCCTCTCCACAAGGAAACTGCTCTCAAGACAGTTCCCATTTAATAAGGCATGGTGCTTGAGAAACTGCTGAGAGCATTTTGAGGACCTTTTTTGTCACAGCCTTTGTTTGCATTTCTTTTAGTAGATCTGTGAGAAGCAGCGAGAATCTAATCCAGTGCCATTTTCTAGGGAATTGTCGGGGGCCAGGTGGACTCGGTGCTGAGCAGAGATGCAGGTAGAGTGAGAGTTTGTACATAGCCCTTGCACTCAGCAGCTGTGTCTCCTCCCTCCATTTGCACCCTTTCCTTTGTCATCCAAGGGTGCGGGCACACGGCCCTTTAAAGCTGGAGGAACGGCTGTTTACTCCCGCATTTAAAGGGACTGTTCATACAGGCACTGTTTCCGACCCCCGGGAAAATCAGGTATTTTCTGGGAGGTTGCGCAAGGAACCTGCGATTGAGCCTATCTGGACAGCCCTCTCTCGCAATCATTGCGAGAGAGGGCTGTCTGATCCTCCCTCCCGGTTCCCCCCCCCCCTGGTTTTGCACTTGGGCGCTTGGGCACTCAAGCGCCCAAGTGCAAAAGGGGGGGGGGAACTCGCCCCTTGCTCCGCTCTGGGCCCTGAGCCCCGCCAGCCACTGCCTGCCCTCCCCCGCATGCTCTAACTCAAAAACTTACCAGGCGGCGAGACTTCCGGCAAGATTTGCGACCATGGCGGACGCGCTCCTCCGCACGAGCGGGGAGCGCGATCCGTACCCGGCGGGAAGAAGGGGCTTCGGACAGGTGCCGAGCCCCCAGAGACCCTAGTGAAGGGGCTCTGCCTGGGGTGGCACGAGGAGGATCTCTCCCTACGGTGGCGATCGAGGGATTGAGGTCCCCTTTCATCACCCCCATAGGTTCCCCCGTCCGTGGGAGCCGTATGGCTAAAAGCGCAAAACCGAGAAGCAGCAGAGAGTGTGAAGCAATGAGGCTGGAACTGACAGTTACGCTTGGAGAAACAGTGAGTCTGAAGTAAAAAGAAACAGAATACAGCGGGAAAGGCGGGTGGAGTAAACCCCCCCCCCCCTCGAGACTGGCGTACTTACGGGACTCTTTACGTGGCGTTACTGCATGAAAAAACGGATGTTCGGCTTGCTTGATGGCAGCATCGCTCTTTAGAGGATATGAACTTTAAAAAGATATAAGCGCAGTCGTGGAATTTGCTCCTTTCGTCCATCTTATCTAACTATCAACAAAGAAGCACAGTCTCAACAATGGCGGGGAAACCGAAACCTTCCCCCAAACTAGGAAGTACAGCTCCGAGTTCAAAGGTTGATACCACGGAGATGAGCACGGTGTTCTCCTCGTTATTGCGACCTCTAGTGGACCAAATGACAGCTCTCAACGTTAAGATGGACAAGATGCAATTGGACCTGAAGGAGTCGAATAAAACTACAGAGAAGCTGCAGCGAGAACTTCTGGAAGTTAAGACTTCAGTTAAAAATCATGATTCAAGACTACAAAAAGCGGAGAAAGAAAAGGCCTTCCATTCTGATCAGCTCTTGAAACTTCAGATGGAAAGATCGAATTTTTTCCTAAGACTTCAGAATGTACCAGAGGATAAAGGAGAAGACCTTAAAAATCTGTTAAGTGAAGCGCTTGAACCAGTGATGGGCTTAAAAGCAGCGGAAATAAAAAGCGATATGGATATGGTTTACAGAACCTATTCAGATTATACTAAAAAGAAAAGCCTGCCTGGTGAGATTCAGATAAGGTTCTCCAAAAAGTCAACAAGAGATGTGGTGCTCAGGACCACAAATAAAGCAGTTCTGAAGATCAAAGGAAAAGAAGTTAAAGTGATGAAAGACATCCCATTTGAAATAAGGAAAAGAAGGAAAGCCTATGGAAAACTGACATCTTGGCTACAGTCTGAATCTATTATCTATAGGTGGAATGTTCCGGAAGGACTGAGCTTCAGCATCAAAAACAAGAAATACAAGATTGACTCTGTCCAACAGGCGAAAAGTTTTTTGGAAAAAAGCAAAGAAAAGAAAAAAGAGAAAGACTCAGATGGTTCACTGGCATCGCAAGAAAGTATGTATGGATTTGATAGCTCAAAGAGCGAAGAAGAAACGTCTGACTCGGAAAAGGGAGCAGCAGCCCCAAAAGTACAAGAAGAGACTGTTAAGACAAGAAGAGGACGAAAGAAGAAATGAAGGCTGAAATGTTTTTTGAAACTGCACTTATATATAATAGATTATGTGTATAATTAAGCATTCCTTCAAAAGAGCATGTCTGTCAAACAGCTTTTTTTATTTTTCATGTATCATCAGTAACAATTTTATCTAAATATTAGCCAAGGTTTAAAACGCTTCATATGTATTAATGGCATAGCAATATTAAGCAACTGATAAAGCACACTCTGTATAAGGTAAACATAGCTTAGAAAAGTAGCGTTGTAGAATTAGATATAGATAAAATTAATAAAAATTAAAAAAAAAAACAAACAAAAAAACTTACCAGGCGGCGACTGGCAGGGCTCGGGGCCCAAAGCGGAGCGCGGGGCGAGCCAGGCAGCCAGGACAGGTCCGCTGGCGGTGGCTGGCGGCAGCGGCGGAGGGGGATGTAGAGTGCTCTCCTGTGAGCAGGAAGGGTGCCTCTTCCTGCCACCGCCTGCTGCCGCCAGCGGTGTTGGGATATATGAACATCCCAACCCGAAAGAAAAAAACCAGGATAAAATCCCAGCAGGATTTTATCCGGGAATTGGGTGCCGTGTGCCGTGTGACCACGGCCCAAGTGCATCCCAACTGCACTCTAGCCACTGTGTGATGCTTGTGGGAAAAGGATTGTTTCAGAGCATAGCTGTGTCGGTCTGCAGTAGAAGAGCTAGATTCGAGTCTAGAGACCTTAGAGACCAACAAGATGTTCAGAGTATGAGCTTTCAACCACACTTCTGAGATTTGACTTTTCAAGGCAAGAGGTGAACAGGGGTGGTTTCTCATTGCCTGCCTCTGCACAGCAACCCTGGACTTCTTTGGTGGTCTCCCATCCACATACTAACCAGGGCCAACCTGGCTTAGCTTCCGAGACCTGACAAGATAGGGCTATCCTGGGCCATCCCGGTCAGGGCAGGTAATAAATGACAAGATATGATAAAATGTGCATCTAGCTTTGTAGAAAATGAGGAGGAGGAGAGATGCCGTACGGGGTGTCGCTGTAATTGTCCTGGAGACCGCACTGAACAAAGGTTTTGTTGGTGAAATATGTTGCGGACTGGAGAGTGAATGGGAATTTTAATCCGGGTCATCACCGCATGTGGAGCTTCCCTTGAAGACTGTCTGGAAGCAAGACAAGCTCGATGCTTTGACACACACAGGATCACCCGGGGAAGGTAGCTGGGTGGAACTCCTTTGATTACATGGCAGTGAGTACCTGGTTGAGGCGCCACAGTGTTTACTGTCTCGGACAACGGCACCTTGTCTAGCAGCTGGGCACCTGCACAGTAGCCACTCGTCCTGTCGCATCTTTTGCCAATCAGAGACATTAAATTACCTCTGTTATCAGAGAAGAGGCAGGTGTTCTGCTGGGGGTCATGCTGGGTCATGCAACTGACCAGCAGTTGGTTGTTGGGTAATGCTACTGTCAGGGGTCCATTGGGGCTGGAGCGAGGCGGAGTGAAGCTCCGCCAGCTCAGGGCTGGCCAGTAGGGCAGCTTCTTTAATCTGATTCAGCTCGCCGCCGAATTGCCGCTGAAATTCGGCGGCAACATTAGAAGCGACTGGAGGGGAGGGGGTTTGAGGGAGAGGCTCCAAACTTGCCGGGTAGCTGCTGGGGCCTCTCCTCGAAATGCCCACCAAGTTTCAAGAAGATTGGATCAGGGGGTCCAATTCTACGGGCCCCCAAACAGGTTGCCCCCATTCCCTCCATTGTTCTCTATGGTAGGAAAAAAGTTAACATTTTTTCCCTCTATAGAGAACAATGGAGGGGATGGGGCAACCTGTTTGGGGGCCCATAGACTTGGACCCCGTGGTCCAGTCTTCTTGAAACTTGATGGGTATTTCGAGGAGAGGCCCCAGCAGCCACCCTGCAAGTTTGGAGCCTCTCCCTTAAACCCCCTTTCCTCCAGCCCCTCATATACCCTATGAGTTTTTGCCATTGATTTCAATGGCCCATAGGATATAATGGGGCTGAAACTGACATTCCCTTTCTGACACACTTCTGGTGATGTCAGGGGATGTGGCATATGCTAATGAGTTATGCTAATGAGTTATGCTAATGAGCTCCTGCACCTCTTTTTCTACGAAAGGACCCCTGGCTACTGTTCAGGTGTCCAGCGGCTAGACAAGGTGCTGTCGCCTGAGACAGTAAAGACTGAGGTACTCACCTCCATGTAAACGGCCAGCAGTGAAAAAAATTAACCCTCTCCCTCTCTGCCATTTGTCCACTGTTAATCACCCCCACCAAAGGCCCTTTTTAGCAAGGAAGCTTAAAAAGTCGGGGTTTTCTTGCACGCATTTGCACCTGATGTGGCGTTTGACCCTAAGTTCCATACGGATTTCACCATCGGCAATTGCAGGTGCCACTGAATACCGACAGTTTGCCTGTGTGATTTGATAGAGCAGTTTTCTTAAACTCTGATAGCTGACTGGGGGAACATCCCCCAGTAACTGGGTTAACAGTGTGGTCCTTTGGGTGGGGTGGAGGGAAAAGAAAAGGGAAAATAGTGGAAAGAAAGAGGATTAGATGATGGGGTTGCCATCCCCCTAATCGGGGTGGGTTCCCCCCTGATTTCGGGGGCCCCAATCCACCACTAGCCACTGGCTAGTGGGGGGAGCCCCACCCCTGAAGAGCTCCGCCTCACCGGGCATGTCGTGTGGGGGATGCTCTAGCATTCTGCTAAAAACTCTATGGTGACCATAGACCCTGGGCAGCAGCCAGGAGCCCCCCGCCAGCAGACAGTAGGCACCCAGCAACCCTACTAGATGATAAGAATATGGAAAAACCCAGAAGTGTAGATAAACAGGTCCCCACCCCCCCTTTGCTTCATTTAAGATTAAAAATTGAAAGTGACTCCCATTTGCAGCTTTGGCTTGATGGTATTACTTGGTATGAGAAGGTTCATAGCCTGAAAGAATCTGTAAATCAGCGTAAATGGAGGGATACAGGGAGCTGGTGTCCTAGGAAGGCCCAGCCTGGAAACATTTCATAAGTAGAAGCCCTGCAGCTGATTTGCATACTTTAGTAACATACATAATTAAGAAGTACGGCAATTAGCATGGTGGGGAGTCTGACAAGTTCTTCTCACCAGCTGAGACTTCTAGCCAGCTAGGACAGCCAATAACCCCCCAATTTTTTATTGTGGCAGTTTTCTTCAGAGCCCACTAAATCATTACATCAGTTTTTAAAATCAGGCGCTTCAACTATAGAATACATTTCAGGGTCCCCCCCCCCCCCCTTTAATGTATACTAGTTTTTCAAGCAGTTAAACCACTTTGCTGTTTTAAGTTTGTAAGTTTGTGTTTGGATATCTACAGCCCTTAACAGAAGAGGTTTCAGAGGTCGGCCATGAGGGCTGACAGGTCTGGGTTGGAAAATATGTTGCTTGTTTAAGTGGTTATTCATGCATCACTAAGAGTTTTTAAAATGGTGGCTGTTCGGGATGGTCTGGAGACCATCCCTACGGGCTGATTGCGCGCTGGAGGTACGACCTGATGGTGGAAAGTCTGGTATTGGCCTGTCAGCCAGCTTTAGTCCAGACTTAAACTATCTTTTAAGTATGGATCCCCAATGGGGATCAACGGGCTACTAACGAAAGGGGCATGAATCCCAGGTGTTAAGTTCTGGACGTGCACTTTAAATCCACCAGGCACTTGTGCCTGGCATGGCTCAAAAGAGTGTATGAACGCACCCTGTGTGTGTAAAGTGCAGTCACATCACAGCCAACTTCTCGCAGCCTCAGCCAGGGGCTCCCAAGGCAAGTGAGAAGTGGATGTGGCTGGCCGTTGGCCTTCCTCAACAGAGTCTTCCTTGATAGTCTCCCTTCCAAGAACTGACCCTGCTTAGCTTCTGAGATCTGAGAAGACTGGGCTATACCACGCTGCCCTACCTCTCAGCAGTCTTATGACTTCTTCCTATGATGTTGAAATGGTGATCTGACTACTTCAGCAACACACAACTACTTTCACAGGAGAAGGGCTACGCGAATCTCTGCCACTCCCTTGTTGAAGGGCCGTTGGTTAACGCAAGGCTAAAACTGGATCTCTTGTGAATCAGACATTTGTTCCCATCCCATCACCACCCAAGCCCTGGTTGGATGGAGACAGTGCAGGCTGTTTCAGCTGGAATCCCAACACCAAGCCCTCCTTGTCCTGAAAATCGGACGATCCTAGATAACCAATCCTGATGCACCCTGCCAGCTATAGAGCCTACAATGCACTAGTTTGGTCAGTACATCCTCTTCAGGCTACCTGTCTGAGCTATATGCCTGCTCCAGCATCTTTCTAGCCCATGGACTTGTAATCGCCTGGCAAGCACATAAAATTAGTATGACAAATGTGACATATAGTTAATTTCATTTATACCCCACCTTTCCCCCCAGTGGGCTTACCTAATCCTCACCCAAGGCATTTTACCTAATTCTCTCCTCATCCATTTTATTCACACAACAACCATGTGAGGTAGGGTTAGGTTGAAAGTCTGTGACTGTCCCAAGGACAACCAGCAAGCTTGCATGGCAAAGTGAGGATTTGAGCCTGGTTCTTCCAGATCCTAGTCTGACCCTAACCACTGCACCATGCTTGCTCTCCAGTCATGCCATTCCAGGGCTGGTGGCCATGAGGCAGCCTGGCCAGGAGTTGAGTAGACTCAGGCAGGGCTTCCAGGCTATCTGTAGCAGCTCAGTCTGCACTGGGAGCCAAGAGAGGCCCCATAATTACACGTGGCCTGCTGGAACTTCATTGAACTCATTTGGAGTACTGTGTACCGTTCTGGTCACCACACCTCCAAAAAGATATTATAGCACTGGAAAAAGTGCAGAAAAGGGCAACTAAAATGATAAAAGGGTTGGAACCAGGGGTCCGTTGGAGCAGGAGCGCACAGGAGCGCAGCTCTGGGAGTGAGAAGCCCAGGGGGGCGGGCACATGACCAAGCCCCGCCCCCTCCTCAGCTTCCCCAAGCAGTGCAGAGGTGCAGCGCCCCGGGGAAAGCCCTGCTAGGGTTTTTATTGATTTTAATGTTTTGTTTTAATATTGATAATTTTATCATTGTTCCTCTTATAACTGTGTGCTGCTTTTCCAGAGACTTGCTCAAGGTGGCATATAAATTTTCTAAGTATACCATTTTTTATCTGGGCACACGGCACATAAGTACTGGAGAAATTTCACCAACCCTTCAGCAGCTTCCACCCCATCAGTTTGGTGTAGTGGTCAGGAGTTGGACTCTAATCTGGGAGAACCGGGTTTGATTCCCCACTCCTCCACATGCAGCTGCTGGTGTGACCTTGAGCCAGTCACAAGTTCTTTCAGAGCTGTTCTCTCATGAGCAGTTCTCAAAAGACCTCTCTCAGCCCCACCTACCTCACAGGGTGTCTTGTTGTGGGGCGGGGGAGGGGAAGGGGTGGGTGGTGCACATGTCCTGGGTATCTCAAGTCTACTGAAAACCTGGTGGTTTCAAGGGAGCAGGAAGAGAATGAGGGTGTGTTCTTTACGCTTATTTTTATTGCACAAAGTATTGGATGGGGAAGGGAATGGAGGAAGAGCAGGTCAGTTTCACTCACCTGTGGAGTGGAGCCTGAGGGGTGGGTGTTGCCTTCTGACTCACTTTCGGTATGTTAGGGGGTGTGGCATATGCAAACGAGTTATGCAAATGAGTTATGCTAATGAGCTCCTGCACCTCTTTTTCTACGAAATGACTCCTAATTGGAACACTTTTCCTATGAAGAAAGGTTGAAGCGCTTGGGGCTCTTTAGCGTGGAGAAATGACGGCTGAGGGGTGACATGATCGAGGTTTATAAGATTAAGCATGGAATAGAGCAGGTAGAGAAATAAGTCCTTTTCTCCCTTTCTCACAATACAAGAACTTGTGGGCACTCAATGAAATTGCTGAGCAGTCGGGTTAGAACAGCTAAAAGGAAGTACTTCTTCACCCAAAGAGTGATTAACATGTGGAATTCACTGCCACAGGAGGTGGTGGTGGCTACAAGCATGGACGGCTTCAAGAGGGAATTAGATAAACATATGGAGCAGAGGTCCAGTGGCTATTAGCCACAAAGTATAGATAGGAACTCTCAGTCTGGGGCAAGTGATGCTCTGTAATCTTGGTGTTGGGGGGGGGCAACAGTGGGAGGGCTTCCCGCCCCCACTGCTGAACCTTCTGAGGGCACCTGGTGTTTTGGGCCATTGTGTGACAGATTGTTGGATTGGATGGGCCATTGGCCTGATCCAACATTGGATTCTCTTATGTTCTTATGACTCTTCCGCTCATATGAGCCTCAAGGCCAAAAGGCTGCAGTACCCCAGGTGGCCGTATGTGGGGTGGCACTGTAGAGCAAGAAGAGCAATCTGACAGGAAGTTCCCTTCGCCTGCGAGCTTGTTGGGTGTCTCAGAGGAAAGCCTGCCCGAGGCTCTATTTCCAGAAACCCTAGCACAGCGCCTGCCTCATATCTTATGCGCATGCACAAAGTCTTGCAGGAAAACCTTGAAAGCTATCATACACTGGAAAAGAGTAAGCTGTGTTATCAAAGCTGCCAACAATTATTCTCTTTCTATAGGTTAGGAGGCAATGAAAGAAAGATTTCTAACTACCAGCTGACCTTTCCTCGCTGAATACAATTCAAATTTCCTTTCATAGAAGTCATTGTTAAAACAAATTGCTCTGAAAAGGCATACCAGGAATCCTATCCATTTTGGGCATCATTATGTATAAGAGGGCCACTTAATAAAGGTAACTAATAGTAGCAAATTAAGGGTGGTAATTATAGCTAATGCTGAGGCAGTACCAGTAGAGTTCCAGTGTCAAGCGTAAGGGTAGCAGTGACAGACGAGGGTAGCAGTGACAGACGAAGTCATTCTCTTTTGAATCATAATAGGGAATCCCAAGAATTGCATTGGTGAGGTCTAGTATGGCTGCACTAACTGTTTGAATACAACGAAGTATTGTGCGAGATGTTTTGATTTCTTTAGTCCTTATGGAATTCTGTAGAAATAATTTGCATGACTTACCTTCCTTATGACACCTCCGCGAAGGAAATGAAAAGTCACTGTTTAACGCAGAATAAATACAACCACTATAACTGCCCAACGGGGTCTATGTCTCTATTATACAGAATATCATCAAACAAATACACGCGATTTACAAACAAAGAAAATAACCAATATAAGTTGCCCAACAGGGTCTATATGTGTAATAAATGACCCACAGGTCTATAAGCAAAACACATAAATCTTTCTTATACAAAACACATAATCTTCAGACGAAGGACGAAGATGCCGGCTTTGATCCTTCGTTTCGTCAAGAGCTTCTTCAGCTTGAACCTCTTCTGTACAAGGAATCCAACTGCTATTATATTCAATAATATTCAGATGATTATTCCCAAAACAAGAGCATCACCGGGCAACCGATCAACAGGGCCACAGCCTCACCTAGTCTTGACCTCCGCGAAGGAGCCATCTCTTGCTATGTCAGTAACCTAAGCTCGTGATAAAGGTTCTAAAATGATGTTATTTATTCGAGGGGAGGGGGGAGGAAAGGAGCAGGTGCTGAGTTTCAGGGATCACTGGTCCTTTCCACATTTGCCAGCCACGCTGGATTTTCTCAGTGTTCGAGTCAAGGCAATTTAAGTCCTCTGCAAAACAGCATCCAAAAAACCGGGGGCAACAGCAGGCTGAAACTGGGCTGACCACTGAAGGGAGGGAATGTAATGCAGAATGGGGGAGGAGGGGACCAGAATAAAAAGAAAGTCTAACTTGATTTTAGTGCAGAATGGGGGGAAAAACCTGGATTAAAAAGAAGGTTGAATTCGATTTTAGTGCAGAATTGCTTAGAGGACACGGCGGTAACATGGATTAAAAGGAGACTGCAAAAAGCGCCATTGAGATACTTAAATCAGATTGCAGACAGAACAGCACCTTAAGGTATTGATTGCCCTCCCTCCGCTCTTTTATTTGTTTGTTTGTTTATTTGTTTGCTTTTCACATTTCTATCCCGGCTTTCCAGCGAACTGGCTCAAGGCGGCTCACAACATATCATACCACCAAAATGGTTTACAATTTAAAAGCATAAATAGACAGCATTATAAAAAGGTAGGGCTGACAACCTCATTGCGGGGCTCGAAGATCAACCAGAGTTATAACGGATCCCCGGACTACAGAGATCAGTTCCCTTGGAGAAAATGGCCATTTTGGAGGGTGGACTCCATGGCATTATTCCCTGTTGAGGTCCTTCCCATCTCCAGGCTTCTCCCCCAAATCTTCAGGAATTTTCCAACCTAGAATTGGCAACCCTCGTTTTGGGGCCTCACAAGCTTGGGAGAATCAGCACTCACCGAGAGGAATAAAGAGAAAGTTTTACCCATCACCAGCCCTTGGAATGTTCAGAACAGTACAGCTCTGACACTCTCGATAAACCCTGAGGATTCACACTCCTGGGCCTACAGGTCTGTCGGGTCAGTTTTGATCAGTATTTCCATCCCTTGAGACGCATCATTTGGGGCCCACACACGGCTGTGCCCTCTGGGAGGATTGGCAAGCCCCAGAGATCCAGTGCCCTTCCTGGGGGGTTGCTGAGGATGAAGAGGGCTTCCTTGCCCACCTGGAGCCAAGGGCTGCTCTCTGCCCTTATCTCCACAGCCCCGTGTAGCTTGGAAGATCAGTGTTGGGCATGGCAGGAGGCCTTGCTCCACTTCATCTCTTCCATCTCAGCTGTATCACTTCCACTTAGGCCATTTGTGCTGTGGGACCAATGGCTAGCTCCCAAGGGGATGCTTTCCTGCAAGAACATGGACTGTTTTTTTTTTTTTAAAAAAAAAGGTTCTACAAAGTGATCTAGTAGACAGAAGATTGGGTTGGGCCCAGGGAGATGGGGGCTCCCAAGAAAGCAGGGCTCAGTCACAGTCCACAAGTCACAAGACACATGAAGATGCCTTATACTGAATCAGACCCGTGGTCCATCAAGGTCAGCCTTCTCTACTCAGGCTGGCAGCTGCTGTCCAGGTTTCCGGAGGAGGCCTTTCTCATCACCAGCTGCCTGGTCCTTTTAACTGGAGATGCTGGGGGCTGAAGCTGGGACATTCTGCATGCCAAGCAGAGGCTCCGTCACTGAGACTCACCCTTCCGTAGTTGTGATCAGTACAGCTCATAAACTGGTTGCCTGTTCTCAAACCCTTTTGTCTTTTGCCCAGGGTTTTAGCTGAGAGGGTCTGATCGTCTAAAAATTGTTTTTACTATTGACTTCTAGCCTGTGTACTATTTTGAGGATTATTGTAGGTTGCTATATTTTTTCTTCTTCTATTTCAGTGCTTCAGCTGGATGTTGATAGGTTGTCAGTTGCAATGATTTCGTGCTCTTTTCAGATGATTTTATCATGCTTTTCTTTCTGAGCCACCTCACCCAGGTTCTCTGGAGAGGTGGCATATAAATTTTCTAAATCGATATATATATTTTTGCACACATTCAACTAATTATAAACGCATACTGCTTTTTGGGCCTTCCCCCTGTCCGTGCTATCTCCTGTCCATCACAGTCATTTGAGTACATAAAACATTGACATTTTGTAGCTCGTGATTTGAAGATCTGAGATGTTTCCCTCTATCCTTTATGGCTGCTTGACTCACTATTAATTGCAAAGGCCGAAGAACTGCTCAGATAGGAAACAATTTGTGCATGTATATTATCGCCCTGTGCCATGGGAATTGTAGTTTTTTAAATATAACCCTGCACATCTGCCAAATTCTCATTGTTAATACTTGTTCAACTAATAAACAAGTTAGGGATGCATGGTTTATGTTCTATCTTTATTCTTAGATCTGCTGGACCCAGTGTTAACAGGGAAAGCAGATAAAGCTGTCTGGATGGGGAATAGTTCACAAATACACATCATTGCACTGACTCATGGGAAGGCCTCTTCTTCTTTAGACAAGCGCATCATGCTCACCCTGTGTCATGATGCAAAGCTGCTCTGATGGGCTGCCTTCACATGCTCTTTATTTTCTTCTTTTAACAAAATGCATGCAAAGAGCCACAGCATCTTCCTGTGACGGCAACTGTGTGCCCCTCACAGGACTATATACTGTGGACTGCCACCCACCCCTCAAATAAGTGGATTCTAGATCAAATCCAGCCTGAACTCTCCTTAAAAAGCTAAAATGACTAAACTGAGGCTATTGTACTTTGGTCACATTATGAGAGGACAAGAGTGGTAGGGGATGGGCATGAACTGGCTGACAAACTAAAGTTTGTCATGAATTTTGTCCGGTTCATGGTTCATGAAGCCATGTTTGCAAAGTGAAGAACTGCCGTGAATTTCCACAAATTTTGGTGCAGTTTGTGGTGGTTTGTGAAGAGCAGAAATCAAAGCAAGGGTTTATCCCTGCTTTCTGCTCCTCATGAAAAGCTGCGGGGAGCAGAAAGCAGGGCCATTTAAACTGCTCAGCTTTTTGGAAACCCCTGCTTTCTGCTTCCCACAAAAATCTGTGGGGAGCAGAAAGCAGGGGTTTAAACTTTAAATGGCTGACAAACCAATACTAATCAGTTCACAAACCAACCTCCTGAGTCATATGGGTTTGTGGTTTGGATCGTGGTTCAGCCACAAACCAAACCAAACCTCAAAAATGTGATTCATGCTCATCACTAGATGAGAGTCACTGGAAAAGACAATAATGCTAGGACAAGTTGGAGGCAGATGGAAAAGAAGAAGAACCAACATGAGATGGATGGACTCTATCAAGGAAGCCTCATTCCTCAGTTTGCAACACCTGAGCAAGGCTATGAATGACAGGATGAATTGGAGGACATTAATTCATAGGGCCACCATGGGCTGGAAGCACTTAATGCACACAAACACACATGCAGCTGCCATATACTAGATTGGACCCTTGGTGTGTCAAGATTAGTGTTGTCCACTCACATTGGCAGTGGCTCTCCAGGGTCTCAAGTAGAGATCTTTCACATCACCTTCAGCCTGGTCCTTCCTCCATGGCAAGCAGAAGTTCTAACACTGAGCCACAGCCCCACTCCAAGAAAGGACTTGTCACTGCTGGCAGCCCCCCCTCAAAACATACGTAAGTGTCAGGGCAGGGGGCACTGAACGTATTCCCCCCCCCAATTCTACTTTAATTTTTAACTTTAAATAAATCACTAATTATACGTCCCTTAAAATAAAAAGCAGGATAGAAAAGCAATTTTTTTAAAAAATTAAGATGAACATCGCTCTTAAGAGGTTCAGTCTGTGGAAGCACATTTATTCCCTTCCACTAAATGAACCTACAAGGCGGGCATTGTACAGTATACAAGTATCTTTGCACTCGCCTGAATACCCTTTACACCGGATCTTCACAGAGCACCTTCCCTGCGTTCTCTGAATCTGTTAAATATATATTTATTTCTCTAGAAGATTTCTAGGCTGCCTCTCAAGAAAACCTGCCTGAGGCAGGCTACCAAGTAAAACACGTCGGGAATTTATCATCTGCCCGCCCACACTTTTCAACAGCATGGCACTGACAGACCATACATAACATGCCATGAATAAATCACGGTGATATATTGTCGTTGTAGTGTTGCATATTGTGTTAAGTGACATCCTTGTTTTCAGGCAGGGGCGGTCGTAGCCAATGGACAATCGGGGCAGCTGCCCTGGGCCCTGTGCTGGGAGGGGGCGCCCACGGCCTGCTCCCAACAGAGGGTGGAAAAGAAGAAGAGTACGTTCCTTCTGGAGGTGTTGCTTGTATCAGCCCTGTTGGGGACTGGGGCTCCCTCCCCCCGGGGATGCCCACATGTGCCCCCTCCATTTGGGGCTTGGAGGCAGAGGCAAATTGTCCTGGTGCCCAAGTACCCAGGTTTACTGTGGCTGCCCCTGGTTTCGGGGTGCCAGAACACTCCTACTCAATCAAAGTCATGGCTGTCGAAGGCTTTCATGGCCGGAGTTCATTAGTTGTCGTAGATTTTCCGGGCTGTATGGCCGTGGTCTTGGCATTGTAGTTCCTGACGTTTTGCCAGCAGCTGTGATGGGCATCCTCAGAGGTATAACACAGAAAGATGGAGTACAACAACTAAAATTATGGTTGTAATGTGTTTTCTGCCTGACCTTGGATAGCCCAGGCTGGCACAGTCTCATTAGATCTTGGAAGCTAAGCAGGCTTGACCTGGGATCTCTCTTAACTGTGTGAGCTGTCTTGTTGCCTCCCGTTTCCTTCAGTTAAAATGCCTTTATAAGCAGGGGTCATTTCGTAGAAAAAGAGGTGCAGGAGCTCATTAGCACAACTCATTAGCGTAAATTATTTGCATATGCTACACCACCTGACATCATCAGAAGTATGTCAGGAGGCAAGAAAGAAAGGAGAGAGAGAGAGAGAGAGAGAGAGAGAGAGGGAGAGAGAGAGAGAGAGAAAGAAAGAAAGAAAGAAAGAAAGAAAGAAAGAAAGAAAGAAAGAAAGAAAGAAAAGAAAGAAAGAAAGAAAGAAAGAAAGAAAGAGCTGGCAGAGAGGGGACAGCTACTAATCCAAGCCTCAGAAATACCACTATTCTGGGAGGATAGCTTCAGTGGTGGCTGCAGCCTTCAGAAGGCTGGTCAGTGGAACAAGGACCTTTCCAGGGGACGGGGTCGTTTTGCTGCAGCCATGACACAAGCAGGAATTCCTCCGCCGGGGGGGGGGGGGGGAGACTGGCACCAACTCCCGGAGCTGTGCTCCCCCACGCTCCTGCTCGAAAGGACCCCTGTTTATAAGAAAGGCAACATTTTCATGAAAACTTGGAATGGTTTTTCCCCCCTTTCATTCTCTATTTTCATATTTCGCATTGTACACAAAAGAGGGATCAACCTCAAAGAAGACAAAGTAACTATAAGAAAACGGCAACTGAAACGTTGCATGCTTTAAGCGCTTTAAGTGTTTTCTTTTGCTTTCTGCAGGGCATCTGCCCAGCAGAGGGCAGCAGAGGCAGAGGGTCGAGGACCCAGAGTTGGCAGAAGAGGCGGATGAGGGATGCCAGCAAGGACAGCTCTGGATTCCATTCACAAGGAAATCCCTGCCTGCAGTAGTGGGGTTTGCTGGGCATTTGACTACCTCTGTTGCTCAATTTAGCCCTGGGCAGCAAGTATACATCACCAGCCCATGCCAAAAGGCACATCACTTACTTTCAATAACTTTAAGACCAACCAAGTTTAATTCTGGTCATAAGCTTTTGTGTGTGTGTGCATGGACGAAAGCTTATACCCAGAATTAAACTTGTTGGTCTTAAAAGTGCTCTTGGACTCAAACTTTGTTCTGTTCAGAGAGGAGTAACTTCACCCTGCAGCAGGGCTTGCAGGCACACACAAGACTAAATAATCACTGTTGAGGAAGATCTATTGTCCCATAACAGAGATGTAAGTCCTGGACATATGAACACACATGAAGCTGCCTGATACTGAGTCAGCTCATTGGTCCATCAAATTCAGTATTGTCTACTCAGACTGGCAGTAGCTCTCCAGGGTCTCAGGCAGAGGTCTTTCCCATCACCTACTGCCTGGTTCTTTTCAACTGGAGATGCCAAGGACTGAAGCTGAGATGTTCTGCATGCCAGGTAGATGCTCTACCACAGCCATGGCCCGTCCTCAGCTGGTCCAGACACTGATAATCAGATGCAGGAATCTACTGATACCCAGGTGAGTCTCAGGTGGCCTTTAAGATCCTTTCTGAAGGCTCTGATAAGAGCAGGAACAGCCCTGTCAGACACGTAGCTCTTGTCTTGAATCTTCTATATTCAAGATCTATATAATAGACAGATCTATATAATAGACAGTATTTCTTTTGCCAATCTAGGGCTCTCAAAATCCTGGGCCATTCCGCCCTCAAAATCCTGGCCATCATTCTGCCACCCAGAGCTAGTAAGAACATAGCTAGCCAACCCTGCTACAGAACAGAACAAAGTCTGGAGGGAAGGAAAATCAGAAGCAAAAAAGGAAGAAGAGTAGGTTCTTATACCCCATTTTCCTCTACCTTAAAGAGTCTCAAATCGGCTTACAATCGCCTTCCCTTCCTCTTCCAGGCTCTCTGTGAGGCAGGTGGGACTGAGAGAGTTCTGAGGGAACTGTGACTGGCCCGAGGCCATCCAGCAGGCTTCACGGGAAGGAGGAGTGGGGAATCAAACCAAGTTCTCCAGATTAGAGTCCACTGCTCTTCACCATGACACCATACTGGCTCATGGTCAAGCCCACAGAGAACTGTTCAGTTCACTACTACTAGGCTAATACATTTCTTCGTCTGCCCCTTCAGCAGCCAAGCAGAGCACCTGAAGAAGAACAAAATAAACACGAATCAGAAGAGGCAGTGAGCTGGTGAACCCTGGCCCATAAACAATGCCCCAGTGGAAATTGGGAGTACACTTCTGGAACAGGTACCCAAGCAAGACAAGCCTCAGGGACATACGGAAACCCCAAGGTGCACCACAGTGCTCCCCCCTTTCCCAGGCAAGCAAGCAACACATACAAAGTCAATCCAATATATGGTTCCCCCCCCCCCCCCACAAGACACACACCTGGCCAGGCTCCGAATTGGGATGGGTGCCCAGGGCAGAGGCAAAGAGTGTACCAAGTAATTGGTCTCCCCCAAAGTACTATGCATGGATACATGCCAATGCTTTCATATATATATATATATATATATATATATATACACATTTCACCAACTGTTGCATAATTAAACGCAAGAGTCTGTAAGGCGATTCTGATTTTAGGACAGAGAGCACACTAGATCAGAAGTGGTCATAGCAGCACATATAACGGTCTTTTTATCTTCCTGACGCCTCTGGAAGAACAGTGAATTACCTTCTGACAATGAGCACCCACTGAGGAAACAGAGCGATGCTATTGAGTCACCCAGATAACATGGAATGGTGAGCCAGTTCAACTGCAAGTTGGCGGGGGGGGGGGGGGAATCTTTTTAACCCCTCCAAATTCTGAACAAAGGTGGCAGAAACCATCAAGCTTGCCAACTGCTCAGAGATCTCTACATAGCGAGGCCAAATTTTCCCATATCGAAAACACCTTTTAAAAAACCCTTAGCAATTATGGACTAAATGGATAAGACCTTTTATAGACTGGAATCTGGTTAAAAACCAGGAGGCAGCGGAGAGCAGTAAACGGGTAGTTTTATGGAGGGTGGAAATATGCACAGGAGAGCCCAAGTTTTTGGACTGAGAGCAATGCTAGTTAATTCCCTCCCCCCCCCCCCATCAGGTGAAAAGTAAAGTAGTGTCAGGTTCCCTGTCATCTTCCCGGGCGAGAGTTGGGTGCCCCGTACTCGCCACGTCATTGAGCTCTCTGTCTCCTCCCCTCCCCGTTTGCTCTCAGGCCTCTGTTTCTGTTTCTCTGAGAAGCGCCTGTAACCTTGAAGTGTTTTTCTAACGGCACTGACTCCAGGTGGCTGCTAGTATGGGAATCACCGGGGGGAGCTTAGTGGGAGGTGGGGAAAGGCTGCCAAGTCTGAGCTGACTCTGTTTGGCACCTTTTCGGTGGGAAAGCAACGGCTAGTATCTTTGCACCTTTTTGCAATTATCCTGATTGGTGCCATGTTCTTATCCTGATGTTTGAATTTGGTATAATTCACCCTCTGCCCCATAACTGTCATCACTAACACTGAAAATGCTTACTGAGTAGACCATTAAGAAATAAAAGGACTTTATTCAATATCAAGGCCTGGCTTATTGGATCTAACAAGGTTCTCACAAGTAGCAAAGTTTGCAGATGGTGAGAAATTATTTCAAATAGAAAAGCCCAAGCAGGCTAAAAAGTACTATCCTTTAAACAAAATATTCCCAAACAACTGAATATCTTCACTTCCTGAAGCTCTTTCCAAAATGTAAAGCCTTACTTCTGCAATCAGGAGATTCTTTCCCAACAACTAGAACCCATGGAGAACCCTCAGGCAGACATTTTGAGTTATCAGCATAACAGAGGAATAGCCAGCCAGCAGAACTGCAGGTTAGAAAGAACCCATTTTTTAATCCCCAAATTTTGATCAGCAGATTTCAGTGCTGAGGTCAGTTTTTCTGTCAAAGTATGTCTCTAAGTCTGTAATGATTAGGGCTGCCATGTCCCTCCTGATCCCTCCTGGTCACCAGCAGGTGATGGGTGGGGGACTTACCAGGAGCAGGAGGACTAGGCAACACTGGAAGTGACATCATCACACTGTGATGTCTGGCAACACTCTGATGTCTGGGCAAAAACTATGTGGTAAAAATGGCTTTTACCATAAGAGTTTTTGTCCAAATACCAGAGCGTCACCGTAATGTCACCAATGTGATGCTGTCACTTCTGGTTCATGCTGGAACTGGCACCACCAGGTTGTTGGTGACATAGCATGGGCTAGGGTTGCCAAGTCCGGGTTAGAAAATACCTGGGGACTTTGGGGATGGAGCCAGGAGAGGGTGGGGTTTGGGAAGGGGAGGGGCCTCAGCATAGTACAATGCCATAGAACCCACTCTCCAAAGCAGCCATTTTCTCCAAGGGAGCTGATCTCTGTCAGCTGGGGATCAGCTGTAAAAGCGGGAGATCCCCAGGCCCCACCTGGAGGCTGGCAACCCTAGCGTGGACCTCCCTCCATCTCTTATTAAGTCCCCCTGCCAGCCAGCTGATCAGTGGTGAGGGTGGGGCCTGGCGGAGGAGGATCCCCCACCTCTGCTGGGGGAGCTGGTAACCCTAGTTATGTTTGGCAGCTATATTTGGGCCTATTGATAGAAAGAGTCCCAGTGCAACAGCAGTGTTTTGAGCTGAAACAACCAATTCCCAGAATTCTCCTGCATCCCCTAGTTTGTTTACGTCCTTAAAATGTTTCCGCCCCACCTCATTCCTTGGATTGCTCTTTGTAAACATCAGCAGCATAAATGAAATTTCTCAGAAGCTACAGGGATCACTTAGGACAAAACCACGTACCTTTCACATCCTAAGTTAGGCCCTGGACATTTTTTTTTATTTGACAGGATTAGGCATGGAGACTGTGGCTTGTGGTACAGAAAATCTGACTGGCATTTACTCTTCTTACACTTTGCACCCACTACTTTCATTTCCAGCGTTACATATTTCCATTCAATCATTTTTCACGGGAAGTTCCGCTTTTGGTCAGCTGGCTTCCAGCACAAACTGGAGGTTGAAACGTCATTCGAAGAGTTTGCCACTGAAACCACAGACGGCAGCCACAACGGGGAACAGAAAAATCAGGTTGCTGGGTTTTTTTGGAGAAGTATCTCCCACCTATTCTGGGGATGAGGAGCTCGGCTTCTTATGAACGATACTACTATGAATCCGCTGACTTCATCTGCACAGGGAGGAATCCTTTACGGCAGTGAAACTGTAGCATGATATATTTCACTGAGACCTCTGTATGCACTTGTATTTGGGTTCAAGGCTAGTTGGAGAGTGGCCCAGTGGCAGAGCATCTGCTTTGCATGCAGAAGGTCCCAGGTTCACTCCCTGGCATCTCCAGCTATCATCAAAGTCCTCTGCCTGGAATCCTGGAGATCCGCTGCCACTCAGAGGAGATCATGCTGACCTTGACAGGCCAACAGTCTGACTCCGGTTCTGATGCTTTAGTTCTTAGGGAATGAAAAGGAAAAGATTAAAACTGGCTTTCTGAACACTTACAAGCTTTCATTCATTAAGTTTCCTTAATTTCCCTTCAGTATTTCCTCAAGGCGCTTTTATTGGTGTTTTGGTAGTATGCAGATTTATTTAAAGTTTACGGAGTTTCATTTAAAGGGCAGATGATAATCAACAATTTATTTAACTGGATAACAGCTCTCAGTTTAATATTATGTGCAGGGAACCTGAAAACTTCGGGTTAATCAACATATTTTCATTACCGACGGCAAATATGGCGCGAGATGTAATTGAACATCGTCTCATGGTGTTTAAGCTATCTAACGCTAATGAAGCGTGAATGATGCATTATCAATGGTCTGTTATCGAATCCTTTCTTATATATATTTTGTATCCTACATGATCATCTACACACCCCATGATATGCTTGATGCATTTCCACTTGACAGGTTGTGCAGTACAATTGGGAGTCAAGGGATTCAAAGACAGAATTGGAAGCAAATCCGGCTTCTTATCTGGAGCAGCTTAAACTGCAAACGAGTTCAAGCCAAAATACACGGCTCCAAGATGCACTCCAGTTTAACTGGCTTGTCAATCACCGAGGAAATCTGTATTTATTTCTCTTTGATACGCAATGCCCTCCAATCCCTTTGTTCGGTGGGACTCCTCCAAACTCAGCTAAAGACAAGCAGCTGGTGTTTGATGTCATCCACAGATGGATCACTCGGTGCCATGCACGCCGTACAGCTGCCCATCTCTGGCACTCAGGTAATGATTTGTTAGCTAACGAGGCATGAGCCAAAATTGTTTGGTGTTGCAGGTGGGCTGCACAGAAGTAAACAGAAATATGCGCAGTAGTTATGCACGCAGCCCTATGCAGCTATTGAAATAATTCTAACCGCGGATTTAACAAACGTTGAATGGAATCGTTGACATTTAAAAGGTCTGTCGTACTAATCTGCAATGGAGTGGATGGAGTTGTCAGGGCCGCCATCCAACGCTGGTCTAAGTTTGCTCGAGCCTGTTGATTTTTAGGTCCCTGATTCAAATCTGACTTCGGCTGCGAGTTCAGTAGGCCACCTTAAGCTCCAATTGTAGCACGAAAATAACAAAACTGGCCTCAATTGCAGGTGTGCACCAAAGGTTATTGAAATAATACATCGGAAGCACTTTGAACACCCAAATAGTCTTATATATGTGCTAAGTACTACACCCTTCGAAGCCCAACTCTGCGTAGGACTGTACCATTCGAGTTGCTACTTTTTCCTACTTTAACTGAAAAGTGTTCATTTCATGATCCCATCTCAGAGCCTCTCCGTTAAAAAACCCCCCCATTTTAAGCTTACAGTTAATGGCTAGCTTTCACACCATAACTCCTTTACTTATACAACTGGGTGAATATTTGGGAAGAGGAGAAAAGTTATAGGGATGCCAGCCTCCAGGTGGGGCCTGGGGATCCCTGGAATTACAGCCTACCTCCACACTACAGAGATCAGTCTCTCTGGAGAAAACGGATGCTGTGGAGGGTGGACTCTATGGCATTGCACCCCACGGGGGTCTCTGTCCTCCCCAGGATCCATCCCCAAATCTCCAGGAGTTTCCCAGCCAAGATCTAGCAACCCTTCCCCCCTCCCCCCTGCTGGTGCCCAGGGGGGACCTGTCAACCCTAAAAGACCTGAGATGCACTAGGGCAGAAGAAGAATCCATTTTAGCCTTTGCTTCCTGATAAAAATTTCTTCTGACCAGTCCATTTTAGGGCTATGTTTGCAAATGTATGTTTTTGCATGCAAAACAGACTTCCAGGGAGCCTGAAATATTCCACCCCCTCAACCTGTGCCTGTGTCTTGTCCCTTTTGACAGCTCCTAAAGTGCCAAGGGATTTTTTAAGACATATTCATCTTGCTTCATATGTAATTCCATCCAATAAGGGTCATGATGCCACATAGCCAATCAATTGGCAATGTCACAAAGCCTGCTCAGAGCAAGGACAGTGCTTCCTGTCCTCACTCTGAATGGACAAACACTTTTGCCCCTGCATACTGTGTATAACTTATACTGCTTGTTACTGTTAAGTAAGAAACTACTATTTATTTTTTGCATCATTTAATATGTCATGCTTATTATTGTGCTTTGCTTCAGTTCTGTTTTCAGATTTCTGGTTGGTTCCAGATTTCTACAGTCCAAGTCCTATTGCACTGTTTATTGGATGTCGCATCCTGTGCGCTGTATTGACTTAGGCTGAGGACAGACTAGCAGTCTGGCCCACTCTGCCTCCGCTTTAAAAGCGGAGGCAGAGCAGGCATCCAGACTGCCGCATCCGCCCTGCGGAGGTGCCCTGGACTTACCTCGTCCGGCGGTGTGCTCCTCCCGCAGCAGCCAGGCACCACTTCCAAATGGCGTCCCGGGGGCTGTGCACGCGTTCCACTGTGAATGCACATGGGCAGGCGGAGCCACACAGTGTTCTGCCGACACCGCCGGAAGCCGCCCGCAGTGTGGACGCTGTGGGTGGCTTCCTTGCGGTGGTGTCTGAACGCCCCGCTGCGGGGCAGTTCACCCCGGCTTGTTTTGCCACGCTCCTGTAGCGCAGCAGAACAACAGTCTGTCCTCGGCCTTATTCTGTGTAATGTGCATTGAACCACTGCTTTTTGCTAAAGGGACAATCTTGCTGAGGACACTTTGGCTTGGATTTAACAACTATTGAAAGGCACCTTCTGGACCAGAAATTATTATTATCAGTGAAATATCATTTGGCAATATATTGGCTCTTGGGAGGCCAATATATTTGTTCTTTCATTCTATGCCTAGTAATTTTACTCTGAAACAATTCCTTTCTGGTCCATTTTGTGCCCATGCTGTATAATTGTATTGTATTAAGTATAATGGTATAAACCAATTTGTTCATTATTGTGTTTGACCTCTGAAGAAGGCCCTAACAGGCCAAGATGCATCAGGTCAAGTCCGTTGGCCCTTGTGTATATATGATTTTGGAGTTTTTACACGAGGTGTGATTGGGCCCCTGTTTTTTAATTCTTTACCAATAAATACATGTATTTTTACACATTATTTATACATTAAGTTTTAAAGTTTTAAACTCTCCTCAGTTTGACTTACTTTTTTGGTTCCAAATTTCTACAGTCCAAGTTCTATTGCATTGTTTATTGGATGTCCCATCCTGTTCATGGTATCGACTTATTCTGTGTAATTTGCCTTGAATCCTGGTGAGAAAATTGGACTATAAATTAATGTGAATAAACACAATTTTCAAAACCTGCAAACAAATTACTGAAAGTGAGAGGGAGCATTATTCAAAGGGACACAAAACATTTGCAAAAGCGGTTCCCCTGTTTCAGTACTGCCTTTGTGTCAGTGACACGCATTCAAAATCACAGGGATGCGTGATACTGAATAAAGATGTGCGTCACGTATGCAACAGATGTACAATGGTCTGAGAAATGAAAGTTTGGACGCCTCATCAATATACTTTAGCCTTTATCTGGAGGGATTCCCGTCAAGCCCATCCGTAACACTAAAGTGTCAGTGTTTGTGTTTAAGCTACAGGAAATAATAAAGCTGAGAATATTCTGTTGGTAAGAACCGAGCGAGGATTGTTGGTCCTATTTTTGTAAGGGCAGCAAATTCAATTCCTCTTGACCTTTTTGCTAACTAAGTTAAATAGTTTGCTGTTCCTTTCTTCTGGGCACCAATTAATTCTTGTGTTAATTTTTAACGGGAGCCAGCAAGTGACAGGGTACTTTATTAAGCTTTGTAGGTTAAAGGTGTATTTCCTTGATAGGCCTGCTGTTATTAATGGACCCTTTCATAGGCTGGCGCCCAGCATGGAAGGCTCAGTCAACTCTCTCCCCCATGAACATATGTGCATAGAAATGTTACTGGAGTTGATGATGGGCTCAGCACTTGAAGGGCTGCCCTAGAGAGGATGGTACTGAGTTGTTTTCTGTTGCTCCAGGAGGTTGGACCAGAACCAACGGGCTGAAATTAAATCAGAAGAGTTTTCAGCTAAACATTAGAAAGAACTTCTGGACAGAGTGGGTCCTCAGTGGAACAGGCTTCCTCGAGAGGTGGTGGGCTCTCCTTCTTTGGGGGTTTTCAAACAGAGACTGGGTGGCCATCTGACAGCAGTGCAGATTCTGTGAACTGAGGCAGGTCATGAGAGGGAGGGCAGGAAGGGTTGCATCAGTGCTTAGTTCTTGTGGCCCTTTCTTACACGCCCGGGGAAATGCTGATTGCCACTTTGGGGTCAGGAAGCAAATTTCTCCAGGCCGGTTTGGCCAGGGATCCTGGAAGTTTTTGGTCATCTTCTGGGCATGAAACAGGGGTCACTGAGGGTGTGGAGGGGGAGATATTTGTGAATTTCCTACATTGTGCAGGGGGTTGGACTAGATGACCCTGGAGATCCCTTCCAACTCTATGATTCTGTGATTCTATGACACTGCTTGGGCCAGTCCCCATCTTGGCTTTGTCCCCGGGGTTGACTTCTGTTCCCCTCTGCTTACCCTGGCCTGTTGTCAGATCCTTTTGTCCAGGGGCAACTCCCCCCAAAAAGGTGGGCAAAGGGATGGTGAGGGACTTCGCTCTCCATTTGGACTGGCAACCTCCTGGAGATCTCTTGGAATTACAACTGGTCGCCAGGCGGCAGAGATCAGTTCACCCAGAGGAAATGGCTGCCTCTGAACGTCTCTTGCCTGGAAAACCCTATGCGGTTGCCACAAGTCCACTGCAACTTGTTGGCGACAAAAACAAAACGAAAAACCCCCGGACAACCATTATGCCACGTGGAAGAATTCAGATCTATGGCGGTTGGGGTCATATTCCCTTTGGAATGTGTTGACGGTCACTGGCAAATGGAGTCGGACAGCTTTATGGAGGAGCGAAGTCTATCGTTGTTTATCAGCCGTGATAGCTGAGTGGGGCTTCTGGGTTCAGACACAGAATACCTCTGATTGATTGTCCAGTGCTGGGGAGCAATTGGTGGGCAGGGCTGTTGCCAGCAACCGCACAACACAGGCGGTAGAAATGTTTTTTAATTTCTTGTAGAAGTTAAAAAAAAAAAATTCAATAGTATTTGTAATACTTCTATTTAAAATAACACTTTGGCTTTTTTGGTATTTTCAGAAAGCATCACCTGCTCTGGATAGATATATCTCTTAAGTTCTCCATGTGTGTCTTTTTGAAATAGTATATACAAGGGGGGGGCCCCGCGATATTCGCGGGGGGGGGGGGGAGAAGCTGACAGCTGCTCCTCCTTCCTCTGCCCCCTTCCCCCCTTCCTCTTCCCCCTCCCCCCCCAGAGACTCCTGGCGTGCCTCGGCGTGCCGAGCCTCTACAGCCGCCTGCCGAGGCTTCCCCCCTGTAAGACGGTGGCGGCAGGGAGACCGCTGCCTGCCGAGGCTTCCCCCCGCCTTCAAAACGGCGGTGGCAGTGGCGGCAGGGACACCCGCCATCCACTGAGGCTTCCCCCCCTCCCTCCCTGCTTTCAAAACGGCGGCGGGGGCATAGAGACCTGCCGCCCGCCGAGGCTCTTCCCTCCATCCCCCCCGCAAACGGTGGCGGCAAGTCCTCGTCACGCCGCTTCCCACCCCCTCCCCTACAGCGGCCACTGCGTTCTCTACGCATGTGTGGAGAATGCTTTAACTTTTGGGGGGATTTAAAGATCCCCCGAAAAGTTTTTTAAACATTTAGGATTTTTCTGCACATGGGGGGAATGCCCCCCATGTGTAGAAACCCCACCCCACCCCCCAAGTGCCCCCCCGCACGGATTTAGGTATCCGCACAGGGGAGGGCACTTGGGAATTAGATATATAGATTATTGACCACTGAGAAAGGCCCTAGAGGCTGAAACACGTATGGTCCTCTTGGTCATTTAATATATTCATCAACTGTGTATGTGAAATCATTAACTTTGTATGTGAAATTACTACAGCTTATGTAAAGCTCATGTTGATGTTCTATGCAGTCTGATATCCAGACCGTGTACTTTTAATCTTCACCCCTGTCTACACCATATAATAAATATATATATTGATAATATTTTATCTGAGGTAGCTTGACCCTTGCAGCATTACAGATTTGGGAATGGAACCTGGGAAGGACAGGGGCCTCAGCGGGGCACAGTGCCACAGAGTCCCCCCTCCAAAACATCCATTTTCCTCCAGGGGAACTGCCCTCTGTAGCTTGGAGAGGAGCTGTAATTCCGGGGGATCCCCAGGGCCCACCTGGAGGGTGGCATCCCTTCCTGTGAGGCACTGTGGGTCAGGGTTTGTGTGTTTCCGCGTGATGTACAGTTGTCATGCAGCCTGGTAAACAAAAGCAGTAAAGCGGTGCTGAACGAGCAGTTGTGTCAGAGAACGTCCCCTCTCAGTGCTGAAGGCAGTCACCTGAGGAGATCACTTGCTCTTTGGTTCCAAGCCAGCCGGTGCTATATTTGTGCTGCGGCCGGGATTCTTTTTCCACCCGCCTCCTGATTGTAAGAGGGGACTCCAAAACTCACATGTGAGCAGCAACTGTCTTGTCCTCCTCCAAGTACACTGTGGAGCTGCGCCAGGAGCAGAGCACCTCTTACTGTCCACGCCAGCTGTTCTGTACCGATTAGGAATTGGACCACCGCTCTCTGAATGTGATCCAGCGCAGCTTCCAGGAGTCATGTGAGAAGGCCCCCTCAGGAAACGGGAGCTGACAGTCACATCACGGCCACTCTGACAAGGAGCGGCCCCCTGTTTAAAAAAAGAAAGGCATGTTTGCAGCATGACTGAACACCCTTCCCTCTCCTTGGCACTGATTGGCATACGACAGGATTAGAAGTCACACAGAAATACAGCTGTCCAGGCAACCCCTATGCCTCAGGCTTGTGAGGACAGGGCCTGAATTTTCTGCCTCGTACAACTCTGCTCCTTAGCTGAGGCAACGGCAATGGCAGCAACAAAAGAGGTGTTAAAGTTGCCACAACGGGCACAGATAATATTGAGAAGGCTTTTCCTTCTCTGAAGACATGCACACCATCACAGAAATAGTTTCAGGGAGTAGCTGCGTTGGTCTGCCGTAGAACAGCTAGATCTGAGCCCAGAAGCATCTTTGAGATCAACAAGATTTCCGGGGTAAAAGCTTTTGAGAGTCGTCGATGCTCCCTTTGTCAGATTCGTCAGGTATCTAGCTGTGGCACAGAAATAGAAATTGGAATCTGGTGAATTACATAGGAAGAGAGGTAGGGGGAGCTACAGGACGTTCGACTTCAGTAGTTATGCTACGGCCAGTTCTGGAGAGTTCCCTGTTCCAGGACAACACTAAGCCCCAAGGACACTCTGGGAAGTGGGGCATATGCAGGTCTCTCTCTCCCCCCACCCCACCCCGAGACTCAAGAAATGATAAGTGGGTTGTACAGGGTCTCAAGTAGATTCATGTAGTTCTCTTCTGTTTTCATGTATAGTTCTCCCATAGACTAACTTCCTGATTAGGTATGCATGGAATGTTCTGGATAGATTGCCTTCCTGATATCTGGCATAAACTCTAGGGGTTTTTTTTGAGAATATCTGGTTTGGCCTCAGTGTTCAGAAGAAAAAGAAAGACTGCACTGCAACAAACACCAAGTTTAAGCATCTTACATGGGGGAGCACATTTAGAGAGCACCACGGACACCACTTCTTTGTACAATGAGCGAAATTTCTGGCCAACCCTACAGTTCCACACACTGGCTGATGATGATTAGAAACAATTTAAACTTGAAGTGACACCTTTCGGAGGGTGCTATCTGAAGTACAACCCTTGTGCACACATGACACTGGCTGCCATTGCTGTTTGCATCCCATGTGAGTTCCATGCACCCAACAGTTCTTTGGGCTTCTGCGTGTCACCCAACATCCCTCTATGCCACGTGGAGATACAGTTATTGAGGTGGATCCCACAGGTCTGTTCCCCTAACAACGGTGATTTCCTCCAATGCAGGGAGGCTCTCTTGCATAGTGCCACTGTTAATGGAATAGATCTATGGGATACAGCCCCCTTTTCTGTCATTCATACAAAATCATTCCACAATTCCACCAGGCCTACACAAAGTGAGGGCCCATGGCTCAGTGCTAGAGCATCTGCTTGGTATGCAGAAGGTCTCTGATTCAATCCTCAGCATCTCCAGTTGGAAGTATCTGGATGTAGGTGATGGAAAAGACCTCTGCCTGAGACCCTGGAGAGCTGCTGCCAGTCTGCGTAGACAATACTTATTTTGATGGACCAAGAGTCTGATTCCGTTTAAGGCTGCTTCATAAGGTGTTGAGCCGATCAAAACCAGTTCTTTGAATTCCAAAGACTTTAGTGTTCAACCAAAATCCAGAAGGTCTTTATTACCTAAAAAAGGACTTGAGTCTTCCTGGATAAGGGGAAAGGGGTTAGAACTGCTAATCCTGGCTTGGGAAATTCCTTGAGATTTGCAGGTGGAATCTGAGGAGAGTGTGGTTTGGGGAGAGGAGAGAGCTTAGAAGGGATGTGATACCAATAACATCTACTTCCGAAGCTGTAATTAGGAGATCTCCAGACCCCCCTTGAGACTGGCAATCCAGGAGTGATAGGGAACATCATGGGGAGGAAATTATTGCCATGGAGTTTAATTGTTTTATTACCTTCTGCCTTCATGGCTCTGGCCAGCAGCAATTTGAAACCGAATCTCCTTTTGCCTGTCAGAAGTTCTAGCATATCCTGATTTGAGAAGGTCTGAAGATCATGGTGACTTAAAACATCTGCTTCCCTCCTCTTTTTTATTTTGTAACATCTGGTCTGATGAAGGGTTCTGGGGATCTCAAAAGCTTGCCCACTGAGTTGGCTCTAACAAAGGTGTTAGACAGATAGGGTTTTTGGCTTTTACTTAGGACCAACGTAACTGTAAATCACTTGTGTACTCAACCAAGATAACTGTGAAATGCTTGAACCCATTTCAACTCCAAAGGTTCTTCAAGGATTTTCAGAACTCAATAAGAATACAAACTACGGGAAGTTATTTCATCCAGATATTAAAAATATAACCATCCTTCCACAGCACTGTAATATGTGTGTTATAGTGAATGCCCAACGATGTGAGCTTACACTAGAAGCAGAAATTTATGCTATAATAAATCTGTTAGATTTTACGATGCCACATGACTCTTCTTTCTTTCTGCCACAACCAGCACAGCCACCCTTTTGGAACCTTTCAAAATACAGTAAATGTCAATATTTAAATATGAATGCTAGAAATCCCTGATGAAGTCTGCGAAATCCTCCAAAACAGATGCCTGCTTTCCTCACCTTACAGATATATACAAGTAAATGTTGGCAATCTAAACAAACCTCACACAAAATCCCAGTTCTGTCATTTATAATGTTCATGTAACTGAACTGATAACCATCATTATCTGGACTCCTAACCCCTTCACTGATATACAGGGAATAATGCCTGTTGTGGAAATAAATACAACGGGCTCTGGAAAGATGTGATGTGTAAAGTCTCACATATCTTATGTTACACAATAATTGGTGTCCAAGGTCACACAATGTGGGCCAGAAAATGCAGCACACAGGGCTCTGTGGAGTAATGTCTACAACTGGGCAGTCTGCAAAGTCATTTTGTGTTGGATGTCACTGTCATTCAATGTGGCCATGGTCGCACCGTCCACCCGGTTACAGAACAGGCCTCAAGGGAAGTGGGGTTGAAAGCGAGTGGTTGTGATGAAAGTCTCAGTAGGTTATGTCGGAATGATGAAGAGAAGTATGGCCATGTGAGTTCCATGAGTGACACCTCTTTTATACAACACAGCTTTACTCAAAACAGCAGTTGTCCTTTTCATGGCTTTTGGCAAACAGCCAAGTTGGGTCCTGGGTTCCTGTTTTTTTCCTTCCTTTTTTCACTTTAAATATGTATCTGGATGTCTGTCTCTGTCTCTGTTGGTTTGCCTCTCTCTTTGTAATTGGTTTTCACACTCTGGGTGTGGTTAAAGGTTCCCCCCCACTCGCAGGTTTTATCCCAGTATCACACAGGCTCTGTATTTTTTTTATATGTATATGTCATTTCCCACTTCAGCCAGTTGTTCCTGCACTCCTCCTGTTTGTGCGTGCCAATGTAGATCTGTCTGTCACTGTGTCTGTATTTGTGCTTTGCAGCATGCCTTGGGTTTCTGGCTTCCTGTTTTCTGTGTGTCTGGCTCCATCCTCTGCTTGTGAGTGTATCCACTGGCTTTTTTTGGATAATTTGGGCTGGTTCTTCCCCCTGCCTCCACTACACTGACAGCTGTTTACTAGGCGTTTTCCCCCATTCTGGAAAGTGTTGCCTCAGCAAACTTGGCTTGGAGGCTAAAGATGGTGGGTTTTGTCCCCTGAGGGAATCAATCGTCATTTGGTAAGGAGAATGAAGACAGTGTTCACTGGAGCGAAGCAACCATCTTCTGAGGAAAGTTTTGGCGGGTGCCGCTTCTGTGGGTGGGACTCAGGCAATGCAGCTAGTGGATAGGGACAGCTTCTGACTGACACATCATGGAGCCAACTGACTTAGGAGCATGTGGAATGTTCAGAAAGTGCCACCCCACTACTCAATTATATATAAGGTGAGATATGTACACACCCAGACATGCCCAGTTGATTGGTATGTGTGTAGGGGGAGGGCTGTATAGATTTGCAAGGTACCATTACAGTATTTTTGTGTATTCGTGCCCCATTTCTGTCTTAACACTTCTGACAGCAATTTTGTTTCCTTTTCAAAATTTCTACCCTGTGTGAACTGATGTTTTCAGAGATGTCTCCGTGATGATACCAGTGTGCCTTTACTGAATGAAACTACTAGTTTGGAAACCTACTTCAGGTATAATTAAATGTATTTCTTTCCAGCCCATCTCACTAAGCACTTACCAGTAATAAATTTTACTTCACCATTCCCTTGTGCATTCTATTGTCCAAAGGGCAATTCTTTTCTGTAACGGATTTTATTTAAGAAGAAGAGGAGATTGGATTTATACCCCGCCCTTCGCTACCCAAGGGAGTCTCAGAGCGGCTTACAAACTCCTTTCCCTTCCTCTCCCCACAACAGACACCCTGTGAGGTAGGTGGGGCTGAGAGAGCTCTGAGACAACTGTCCTTGAGAGAACAGCTGGTACAGAGCTATGGCTTGCCCAGGGTCATCCAGCAGGTGCAAGTGGAGGAGTGGGGAATCAAACCCAGTTCTCCCAGATTAGAGTCCACACACTTAACCACTACACCAAACTGGCTCAAGTCTACTAACATATAACAGGTCTTCGATCATGTCATGTGATCTTTAAAAAAGCCACAATACCATTTTGATTGCATACCTGGTTACAGAGTCTCATAGAGATTATCTCTCTTATACATAATTCTCTGTTGTGGTGGCATGCTCCTGAACATTCCACACGCCACCCCAGCCTTTGGTCCCCTGGCCTGTCAATCAGAAGCTGTCCCTATCCACTGGCTGTGAATACTCGCATGACATTGGCTGGGTGCTGGGTCTGCTCCTCTTCCCCGCCCACTCCTTCAGCCTCTGTGCCCTGTCAGAAATTCTGGCAGATGGCTTTCTCTCTTGACGAAGATACTTCTGCTTCCCGCCTGTGGGGGGATTAACTGTTACCTCAGTGGCTGTGGGTAGGTGAAACGAAATGGCAGTTATCTGTGTTTATAAGATGGCTGCTGTCTGTGGTTTGTTTAAAATGTTCCCCCCATAAGGTTCAATTGAGCTGTAGTTCCAGAGAGGGGCCTGCAGGAGTATCACTCACTGAGTTGAATGGCGCTTCCTCATCTGCTGGCCTACAGTTCCCAACTGCCCCAAGGCCAAAAAGTGCAGGAAAAGAGGGACCATCCCAAGGGGCGGGGCATCATCAATATAGACTCCAGCCCATCCAGGGAGGACTCGTGTTTAACCCGTTTTATATCCCTCCTTGCCGGGCAAGCTGTTGATTTATGCCCTGTCAGTTCATAGTGTGTGTTTAAACCTACAGTTGTGCTTTATTAATTTAGAGTGTGTGTGTGTGTGCTCCATAATTGCATAAATACTAAAATAAATTATTCTATTTGGGTCAATAATCTGTGTTGTGCTCTGACCCCCATAGTCTCCCCCGCTCTGCCAATACCAAAGGGAGGGGGTAGCCAGGGAAGCAAGGAAAGGCCAGACCCTTGGGTTGCCAACTTTCCAGGGATCCCCCAAAGATTGGGGATTCCATCTCCAAATCGGGAGATTTGGCCACAGGGGTCTCACTGTCCCTCTAAAAAGGCAGTGACAATTCAGTGACCGGTGGCAGGGAACTTAAGGAGTGAGATACGCCCATGGGACGAGCATGGGAGGTGAACAGCTGAGTTGTAAACTGGAGCCCATTTTGCCACAGTAGCCAACCAAGCTTGGTTCAGACAAAGGAAGGAAACCCTTCATAGGCCTCCTTGAAGAACTCATTGGGACCAGTCCTGACTAGGGTTGCCAGCTCCAGGTAGGGAGATTCCTGGAGATTTTCTGGTAGAGTCTACGGAAGCCAGGGTTTAGGGAGGGGAGAGGCCACAGCTGAACAGAATGCCATAAAGTCTACCTTCCAAAGCAGTTATTTTCTCTGGGCAGGAGAGATCTGTTATGTTCAGTTGTGATCCCTGGTGATCTTCAGGCTCTACCTGGAGACTGGGTACCCTAGGCGTGGCAATCAGTGCTTCAGAGCAGGGTCTGCTAGATCCAGGTTCTTGCTGTTGAAGCTGAGTGAGTGATTTTGAACCAGTCACAGGCTTGCAGCCTAACCTACCCCACAGGATTGTTGTGCAAGTCAAAAGGGGGAGAGGAGAGGAGTTTCCGGTCAGAGGAATGGAGGTCTGACACGCTTTGCAAGTGCGCAAGGCGGACAGCGGCTCTTCTTGACAGCTTGGGTGGACAAATCCACCTGACGCAACCTCACACAGGTAGTGTGAGGACTAGCAAGCAATATAATCCAAGTTTGAGCAAGCTTGGTGAAGGAAAAGTCTCGGAGGAGACTTTTACAACACCTTGAGCACTGCAGCCGAAGAAGATTCCTGCAAGTATCTCTAAGGAGCCGAGCTGAGCTGATTAAATCAGCATAAAACCTCCAATTCCCCTGATTCCTTAACAAAGAAGACAAAGTTTAAACGTTGGGACCACATCTGAAGTGAAGTAACAACATAAGGTAACGGAAAAAAAGTTTTTGCCTTACCATTACCGCGTTTTGAAAGACGAAAAGCAGATCGGGTGAAGCAATAGACTGTTGCAGATTGGATGAGTGCAGTTTTGAAACGTTAAAAAGCTGAATTTGAACTTAAAAAGCCAAAAAAACAAGTTGTTTAACATTCCAGCGGTTAAGAAGAATCGGGAGGGGGAGCCAAGCATCGCGAGACAAAGAGGGGAGGAGGGAACCAAGCATCGCGAGACCAAGCTGTGAGGATTGAGACAGGAAGTGACGGCTTGAGGAGCAGACAAGAAGGGAAAAGGAGAAGAACCGGAAGAGAGCAAAGGGGACTGTAAAAACTGCCGGACCAAAAGGACTACAACAGGAAGTGACGTGCGGAGAGCAGACAAGTAAGCAAGAGGAAGGGACAAAAAGGAAACTACGGCAAGTCAGAAGCAAGGTAAATAGACTGTAACCTTTGACACGAACCATAGAGGAGTTGCGCCCGCCATTTTGGATTTATAAAATTTTCAAACATTAATATCTCAAAAACTACATAACTTAGAAGGCTAAAACCAGTGGAATTTGAACTGGCAAGACATGCTTGTCTGAATACACTAATTGGTGACTGATTTGGAAAACAAGAAAAAATCGATCTTTTTTAAAGTGACAAGACGGACCGCGGACTAAGATCGAGAGCAGCTACATGGTCCTCCCCTACAATGGCAGCAAAAAAAGAGAGAGAACTGTTAGCTGTTATGGAAGCAATGGAAAAAAAAATGCTGGATGCAATAGGGGAGGTAAATCCAAAAATGGCAAGCGCAATTGGAGAAGTAAATATTAAAATAAATGCCATAGCTGCACAAGCAGATAAAAATTTTATAGATTTAAAATCTGAATTACAAAAGTTAACCACTAGAACACAAGACATAGAAACCAAAGTAAAAGAACTGGAAGAAAATACTCAAAAAACGATAAAGGATAATGACAGAATTGAAAAGATGATGCACTATAGAGACATGCAAAACCATCTGAGATTTAGAGGTATAGAGGAAAAATTAGGTGAAGATATTTTTACAAGCAGAAATGTACGCTTTTGTTGGTGAGAACAAGGAAGAATTTGGTGATATTTAAGACTACGACAAGATGGATTATAAAGTACTTTCATGGAATGTAAATGGACTTAATTCACCCCAAAAACGTAGAATGGTAGGTCACTGGCTGGAAAAACAAAAATGCAATATAATTTGTATACAAGAGGCCCATCTTAAGAAACAAGACTACAAATACTTAATAAGAAAAAAGTTGGGAGAAGATTTTTTTTCATTGGCAAGTAATAAAAAGAATGGAGTTGTAACATATGTTAAAAAAGACTTGGAACCCAAACTAATATTTAAAGATAAAGAAGGAAGATACTTAGCTATTGAAATTGTTTTACATGGACAGAAGACTTTGATTGTGAATATCTACGCCCCCAACGGAGCTAAAGAATTTTTTTTTAAAGAACTACAAACAGAACTGGACAGTGTAAACTATGATCAAATCATGATGTTGGGAGACTTTAATGGGACTGTGAATAATAAAATAGATAGGCGCTCAAAAAGAAAAGACGACACACTAGGGAAACTTCCAAAAATTTTTTTTGAATTGATAAAACAGGAAAAGCTGGAGGATATTTGGAGGAAGGTTAACCCACAAGGGAAAGACTATACTTTTTACTCCAACAGGCATGATTCACATTCAAGAATTGATATGATCTGGATGTCTACTAATTTAACACTTAAGACAAAAAAAGTTGAAATTCTACCTAGAATAATCTCAGACCATAATCCTTGTTTATGGACCTCTGGGCAGACAAAAAGACAAGGGAGATGGAGAATAAATGAAGACTTATTAGACAACCAAGAAATAGTTAAAAAATTACAGGAAGAGACAGATTTATATTTCCAAGCGAACATACAAAAAGAAGTAAAAATTCAAACTGTGTGGGATGCGTACAAAGCAGTGATGAGAGGATTATTGATATCACTGAATGCTAAAGACAATAAAAAGAAAAGAGAACAATATGAAAACATTGTGCAAGCCATTAAAGTAAAAGAAAAGGAACTGAAGAACAGACCAGGAAAAAAGAGACTGCAAAAGGAAATTTGGATGTTACAAGACCAAGCAAAAGCTATTTTGAATCAAGAGACTTACTGGAACCTGAAAAAATTGCAACAAAAAGCATTTGAAGGTGCAAACAAACCTGGAAAGTATTTAGCATGGCAATTAAAGAAAAAACGTGAAAATAAATTTATTACTAAAGTGATACGGGACAATATTGAGATAATAGACAATAAGGGAATAAAAAGAGAATTTTATAAATACTACGCAAAGCTTTTTAAGAAGGAAAATAAAGACAGAAAAAGGATTAAAGAATTAAAGAAACAGTCATTAAAATTACCAAAACCAACAGAGAAAATCAAAGAACTATTTAACAGCCCAATATCACTACAAGAGATTAAAAATGCAATAAATGACTCAAAACTAGGGAAAGCACCTGGATCAGACGGATTTACAGCTAAGTTTTATAAATCGCTACAGGAATCGATCTCACCAGTGTTATTGCTATTAATGAATGACATAGGAGTGACAGGTGAGGTCCTGGAGACTTGGAAAGAAGCAACCATCTCACTCATTCCGAAAGAAAGTCAAGATTTAACCGATGTTAAAAATTATAGACCAATTTCTTTGTTAAACAATGACTATAAGATTTTTGCCAAGATTATAGCTGATAGGCTTAAGGAACATCTTAAAGAGACTATACAGACTGAACAAGCAGGATTTTTACCTAATCGCCAAATAAGAGACAACTTAAGAGTAGTAGTGGATGCTATAGAGTATTATGATAAACATTCGGAGAAGGAAGTGGGCTTTCTTTTTTTAGACGCGGAGAAAGCATTTGACAATTTAAATTGGGATTTTATGTTTGAAGTGCTGGAACATCTTGAAATTGGAGACTATATGCTTAATCTTATTAAGTCAATATATAGTGAACAGAAATCCTCTTTAATAATTAATACTGAAAAAACGGATTACTTTAAAGTTGAAAAAGGAACACGACAAGGATGCCCACTTTCGCCGTTGCTATTTATTTGGATTTTGGAAGTTTTGCTACTAAATCTGAAAGAAGATAAAGAAATTAAAGGCTTAACAATAAAAGGTTTTTCTTTTAAATATAGAGCCTTTGCAGACGACGTGATGTTTATAGCCGAAGACCCTATGACTACACTACCATATTTGTTGCAGAGAGTAAGAGAGTTTGGTGATTTGGCTGGGTTTTATGTAAATAAGAACAAATCGAAAGTGATGTGTAAAAATATGTCAAATAAGAAGCAAATTGAATTACAAAATCTTATAGAATGTGAAGTGGTGAAAAAGACAAAATATCTAGGTGTAAACCTAACAATGAAAAACATTGATTTGTATAAGAATAACTATGAGAAACTATGGCAGCAAATTATGCAAGATATTAAAAGGTGGAATGTATTAAATTTGTCACTGTTGGGTAGAATTGCAGTGGTTAAAATGAATGTGTTACCAAGAATAATGTTTCTGTTTCAAACTATTCCGATTGTGAAAGATGTAAAAACATTTAAATGCTGGCAGAAGGAATTGACTAAGTTTGTGTGGGGAGGGAAAAAACCAAGAATTAAGATGAAAATAATGTGTGATGCTAAAGAGAGAGGTGGGTTCCAGTTACCAAACTTAAGGCTATATCATGATGCAGTATGTTTGACTTGGGTAGGGACATGGACTATGTTACAAGATAGAAAGTTATTGTCCCTGGAAGGTCATGACTGTAGGTTTGGGTGGCACGCATATTTGTATTATGGTAAAACAAAAATGGACAATATGTTTAAGCATCATTATTTGAGAAGAACATTAATCGATACGTGGACAAGATACAAAAACTTTTTTCCAAAAGAGATACCTATGTGGATTGTACCCGCAGAAGTTTTAAATCCAGTATCACGTCACAAAGGACAAGACTGGTTGAAGTATAGAGACTTATTAACAAGACATGGTAAAGACTTTATATTGAAGGAGCAGCATCAGATGGACTTTGATTATGGTTGGTTAAGATATAGACAAATATATGACATGTATAGAAGTGATAAAAAATCCGGTTTTAGAGAAAAAAATAATGAAATAGAACAAGTTTGGGAGGAAGGTGGGAAAAAAATGATCTCTAAAATGTATAAAATTTTGTTAAAATGGTTTAACGCTGATGAAATGGTAAAAGAACAAATGGTAAAATGGGCGATAAACTTTAACAAAGACATTGAAATGGAATCTTGGGAATTTTTATGGAAAAATGCTATGGGTATATCTACATGTTATAACTTAAAAGAAAATTGTTTTAAAATGATGTACAGATGGTATATGACACCAAAAAAAATTGCAAATATTAATCAGAATATGTCTAACAAGTGTTGGAAATGTAAAAAGAAAGAAGGTTCTTTTTATCATATGTGGTGGACTTGTGATAAAGCAAAGACTTATTGGTCTATAATACATGCAGAAATGGAAAAAAATTTGAAATGTACATTTAAGAAGTTGCCTGAAATGTTATTGCTTGGACTTAAATTAGAAGAGATAAATGTAAAGAAAAGGACAATAATATGGTATATGATAACAACAGCAAGAATGGTGTATGCACAAAATTGGAAAAATGAAAAAATACCAGATGTGTGGGAATGGTTGAAAAAATTGTTATATATGGCTGAAATGGATAAATGGACTAGAAAGTTGAATGACCTGTACTCAGAGACCTTTTTAGAAGATTGGAAAGATTTGAAAGAATATGTTGAAAAATACTGGGACATGAAAAATTACATTTATACATGGTTATAATAACATAAAGCAATAGAATTAGAGTATATGAATGTATTAAGGATAATTAGATAATGAAGTTGTTTTTTTATTTTAGAATTATATAAGAATATAGAAAGTAAGAATTAGTATATAAGTATTTTTAAGGTATATGACCGTTACCAGAAATGTAAACATAGATATAAGTATTACTATTTTGGATAAAGTGGAAAATGTGTTATGCTTCAGATGTGGTGGGAAACCGCCAATACAAGATAAAAACAAGATTGTACAAATAGAACAAAATGTTATATAATATGGAAAAAAGGATTTGTATAAGATAAATGTATTAATTTTAATGTTTTGAAAAAATAAAAATTTTTACAAAAAAAAAAAAAAAGGGGGGGGGGAGAGGAGAATGATGTAAGCTGCTTTGGTCCCCATTGCAGAGAAAGACCACTTTTCCTCCTGGCAAATTTTTTAAAAATTTATTTTCATTTTTCATGTGTTACAGTTATGAACTTAAAAGACAACCATATTTTCCTTACAACAAAGAAAACCAGCAGCATTACATATATTCTATACCGTGTCTTTTCATGTAATGTACTTTTTGATATCTAAGGCAGGGCCCGCACAAGCCACTGCCTCTAACATTCAAGTTACATATACACATATTATTTCAAGTACAATTTTCCTTATTACAATCTAACCATATATGCAATGAAAAAAAAAGATAAATATATAGGTTGAAAATGGAGCTCCAACTCACATTGACTTTTAAGAGCCCTTCCCCTCCCCCCTTATTGCACCAAGTACAAAATTTATGATAACTACTCTCATTAATTACACGTTATTTCCAGGGGCCCAGTTTGGATCATGACTATGTCAAGGAGAGCTGGTTTTAGAGATTTGCCCCCGCCCTCTTGTAGGGTTGACAACTCCAGGTTGAGAAAGTCTTGGAGATTTGGGGGAGGAGCCTAGTGATGGAGTTCAGTGGGGTGTAATGCCAGAGTCCACCCTCCAAAGCAGCCATTTTCTCCACGAGGATGGATCCTTATAATCTGGAGATCAGTTGAAATCCCAGGGGATCTCCAGGTCACTACTGGAGGTGCAAAGCTCCCTCTAAGCTGTGGAGCCTTGTGAGCAAAAATTCTACTTTGTGAGCTACTGGCATTAAAATTGTGAGCCAGTGATTTGGCTCCTGCATAAATTAGTGTGCTCTGGAGCCATCCTTCCTGAGCTAAGGCAAAATTGTGTGAGCCAGAGGCTAAGAAACTGTGAGCTAGCTCACACTCACTCAGCTTAGAGGGAACACTGGTTAGCAGTCCTGCTGTCTTCCCCCCCCCCCCCTGAAACAGCCCTGGGGAGTTACTGTGTGTGCCCTTCCTTCTCTTGTTTATTTATTTTTTTAAATATTGCTTCTATATTGAACTTCCAACCTGTTCTTTCAGGACTCAGTTGCAGACTCACTCAGAAAGCCCCATCAGTTCTTTACTTTGCTGTGGCTCATAGTCATGCCAGCCAAGGATCTTGGAGACTGTATAAAAGATGTACGGTCCAGGGGAGGCCAGCATGCCTCATAAAACAAATGTGGACAACTGGAACACCAAAGCTGCAACCTGGCGATTAATAACAAGACTCCTTCCTCCTTGTTGATTGATGGGGAGGATTCAGCCCACAACCTCAAAGAAAAGGGAAAGATGCAATTTTGGGTGACATGAAAACCTCGGCAGAAAATTCCTGTACATGGAGCGTATTTTCTGACTCCAGTAACTTTTACTGATTCACAAGCTAATGGGGACAAATAATGGATGACCTGAATGCATTTCCTTGGGGGCTGTAAAAGACATTTCCAAGCAGATCGAAGCAACGCCACCCCAACAGAGAGGAGACTCGCCAGCAAAACTAGAGTGCAACAGTAGGTGTCATACTAGTTTCAACCATAAAAATGCGAGAACTCTCAGAAGTCGGGCATGATGTGAGTTGAACAATAAACAGTCCCCCAGAATTAGGCAGCTCAAACAATTATTTTCCCAGGCGAAAGCAGATGCTCATCAACTGTTGCTCTGTCTCCCCCTTGGCTTCTTTGCATGGCCAGATTGGCCACAGATTTGGGCAGAGCTGAGCCCACCCAATACATTGCAAAGTGCCGCTGGATGTATACACAAGTTCCCTGGAGTGTGAAGTGAAGTGGGACAAGTGAAACAATAGGGCATTTCTCAGAGTAACGCTGCAGAATTCCCCCATTTGCAAACAAATGACAAAGCAACATAGATCTGCGCTTACTCTCAAGTTAAAAGCACCCTTGCTGATTGTACCATTAACAATAGGGTTGCTAACCTCCAGGTGGGGCCTGGAGATCTCTGGAATTACAACTGAACTCCAGACAACAGTGCTCTTTTGGCTGAGGGCAATTGTGAATGCACTTTGATCTGGATAGCCAGTCTGGTCAGATCTCAGAAGCTAAGCAGGGTTGGCTCAGGTTAGTACTTGGATGGGGGAACCACAAAGGAAGTCCAGGCAATGGCAAACCATCTCTGTTCATCTCGTGCCTTGAAAACACTACAGGGTCACCATAAATTGGCTGCAATTTGATGGCACTTTCCACCACCAATTGCAAAGGTAAGCTGTCTGTCAGTCCCACTGAAATGTACAGATTCAGAAGGACAGTCCTCAAATACAGTCTGCACTGTGGCTGTTTACAGGATTTGACTGCAACCAAAAAAAGGGTGCGAAGAAGACTCAACGCAACAGATTGAGAAATGAAAAGGTTGAGACACAGGATTTAAAAAACTCCCACTGGTTAGGGCACACCCGATTTAATACAATTTTATCCAAAAGCAGGGTGGATAAAAATCAATGATTTTGTTTAAAAAAAAATTAAAAATCAGATTCTTAAAATTTAAATTGGATTTTTAAAATTTAAACCAGATTTTTACATTTAAATTGGATTTTTAAAAATAAAATGCTTTTTGAGGAAAAATCTATTTAAAGAGCCCGGTCACACGAGCGAGATAATTCGGGGGGGGGGGGGGCGAGGCTTTTTGCGCCGGAGCAAAATGAAGCAGTGGTATCGCGATCAGATGGTCTCCCCAGGCTCCCTGCTCAGGCCATCAGCCGCCAATCACACAGTGATAGTGATGCATCACAAAGTTCAGCAGTACCATGTTTGTGCACATGCGCAGGTCCACATTTGTGTGCATCCCATGGAGGCTTTTAAAAAAACCATCTGGTGTGAGACAGGATGCAGACAGGAAGCGGATGCAATGGGATACCAGCGCTTCTGCAATCCGAAGCCTGCCCACACCCCGCGTTTTCTGGAAAATACTGCACTTTTGTTGGTATCTTTTAACTCTGCTTCCTTGGCAGGGCAATATGGGTTGCCAGTGGGTGTGGGATGCTTGCCAGATGTTTTTGTGTGATCGCACCCTTAAAATCCATCTGGCATTTGTGCCTGTCACGTGGCTAATGCGGTATGTGATCAGACCCTAAAGGTAGTTTTCTGTTTAAGATACATTATAGTCCAAAGGTTATTCATCCTGAAATAAGGATTAGTTTTTAATTATGTAGCATGAAGCTGTATATTCACGCAATGCTTAAATTTTTTGGTAAATGAATTCCATTAATCCATTCACAGTGTCATGCTCTTTCAGAGGTTTCTGCCAGATTATTTAGCCGTTTTTTAAATCTAGAAGATATTATCACAGATGCTTGGCTTTACTAGGGCTGCCAAGTCCCCTGGTAGAGCGGGGGAAACACCGATTTTTAAAGCTTTCCCCCACTTTTCCAAAATTGGCCATCGGGGGGACAAAATGGCTGCCAGCAGGGGAACCTCGGAGCCTGCCCTGGCCAGCCTCTTGAACTTCTTAAAAGGGAAATTTCCCCTTTAAGAGCTGATCCAGCAAGAGAGCCCTGCCCAGAGATTAAGGAGGGACTAAGCTCTTTCTACTGAAGGGCTTGCGTGCAAGGTTGCTGCTGAGTAAACTGCTGGGGTAAGCTGGGGTCTGCGAGCTCTTTTCCTTCTCTGTCTCTCCCCCTCTTTCTTTTTTCTGTCTGTCTGTCCACTGTGGTTTTGTCAAAGGAATAAACTGTCACTTCCAAAGAGGTAAACATCACAAGGAGAGGTTGCCTGTAGAAGGTATGGGAGTGGGATTGTTTAAAATGTCTTGTTGTGGCTGTTTGGGTCCCCCCAATCCTCATTTCCCTTCTGCAAATAAAAGTTGGGATTCCTCATTTTTATGCCAATTTTCTGTTTCTTTCAACCGTGTCCCCCCCTCTGGCAGTAAAAATCTGCATTTTTAAAAGCATTTGTACATCAAGTAACCGGTATTTTAAATTAGGGATGGATCCAACTAGCTTTTCTGCTGGCGAAAAGGGGAGGACAAAGGTCCTCTTTAGCCACCAAAAAGCCTATGCTGGGGGGGGGGGGGGGAGAGAAGTTATGGGACTTACATGGACAACAGCTGGGTGAAACAAGGGCCAGAAATAAAGCCTGGGAATTGGGCAAGAGTAAGTGAAAAAGCTGGCTGTCTGTCTCTCTCTCTCTCTCTCTCTGTCCCCATCCAGCAGAGGTCTATCAGTGGCTATTATTAGCCACAAGGTCTAAATGGAACCCTTTGTCTGGGGCAGTGATGCTCTGAATTCTTGGTGCTTGGGGGGCAACAGTGGGAGGGCTTCTGGAATTCTGGCCCCGCTGCTGGACCTCCTGAGGGCACCTGGTATTTTTGGCCACTGTTGTGACACAGAGTGTTGTACTGGATGGGCTGTATTGGATGGGCCGATCCACTGTGGCTTCTCTCCTGTTCTTATGATATGAAAATCATATTTAGCACTTGTGTAGCACTTAGGGCTTCATATTCTGCCGAGATGAGGAAGGATTCAGTAGGGCTGTTGCTCAGTGATAGAGCATCTGCTTGACATGCAGGAGGTATCAGCCTCTTCAGCTAAAAAAGGATCAGGTAATAGGTGACATTAAAGATCTCAGCCTGAGACCCTGGAGAGCCACTACCAGTCTGAGTAGTCAATACTGACCTTGATGGACCAATGGCCTGATTCAGTATTAGGAAACTTCATGAGTTCATGTGTCAGCATGTGGAAGCAACATCACAGGATGTGACATCACAAAATGATGTCACTTCCTTTCTCCTGGCTCCACCCCCAAAGTCTCCTGGCTCCACCCCCAAAGTCCCCAGATATTTCCCAAGTTGGACTTGGCAGCGCTAGGCTTTACATTTCTCAAAACTGTAAATTTGTGTCTGCAGAGTTCACATGCCTCTTCTTCATAGGAAAAATGTTCTAAAATAAACATACAGAGTTGAGAAAAAGACCTTAATCCCATAGTTCCTTTGCAAATCTATGTACACAGAATTAACCCCATACCTCTTAAGTGCCAAGTTTCAAAAAAAATCAGTGAATAGAACATTGTTGGGAGTGGAATAGATCTGCACAAGAAGCTAAGTGTGAGGAGGGAGGGACAAGCAGTAAAAATGAAAGTGAAACCTTTTGAGCAGAATGCTCCGCAAGTTTTTAGATCTTTGTGTGTATAGCCTGAGGTTTATCATATTAAAAGCAATGCCCTGAGGGCACTAAGGTTCTTTGATTTGTGTGGCTAGCCAATAAACCACACAGGGAAACAGATGATTCAGGCAATAAAGGATATGAAAAAGATTTATTCGAATAAAGGAAGCTAGTATTACCCCAATTCACTAGCATTACCCCAGTTCAGTTCACTTAAGCGTCTATACAAAGTCTTTTTTATTTTAAAATAATAAGCTAAAAAAAGCAAATAGATATTGCTTATAGAGCCCAATAGTTCAATATTAATATGTTAAAATATTCTAAACTTAAGGAAAGAGAAGCTTAATCTGAATTTTTCTCACTTAAAGTTGCTACGTAAATCAGAAACTACTATAAACTTTTCACCTCATTCTTTTAAGTATAAGATCTCACTATAAATCTTGAGCTTTGACAATTTATTTTTGTGCCATCCCAGTTAAAAGTGCTGACACAAAAACACCTGTTTATTAAAACTAAAACACTCCCAATTAGAAAAGCCCCTCTGTTGTCAATTAAATTTGATTTAAAACACCTGTTTTCTACAATTCTACTTAGTGGCTAACAGGTTGTTAATTCTCCAGGAGAATCCCAAATAATTTCTCCCAAAAATTCCTGGAAGTCAGCAATAATCAATAGACAATCATTTGAACCCTTGAATTGTCCTCTACAATATTATCCTTTCCCTGGAGAAGAAAACCTATAATGGCATCAAGCCACAAAAGAGACCCAGGTTGGGAATATTTTAATGAAGTTCCTCTACCTATGGGTAAGTCACGCATGCATGCAAAATGAAAACATTGCAACAAAGAACTGCAATGCCTGAATGAAACAACATTATGAGAACTGCAGTGATGACGACAACAAAAGGAACATGTTTGAACAGGCAGGATCTTCAGGTTGGTAAACGTTTTGATTTCATCATACTTCTTAAAGACTGCCTTAGGAACTGTCATGTTTGAGCAAAATTATATTTCTTCTTCTTCTTATTGCATGATACTGTCATTTTGATACAGTTATGAAGAAATAAAGAGTTGAAACAAGCAAATATTTCTTTTTTGGGGCAATACTGAGTGGCAGTGAATACAGTGAGTAATACTAAATAGGCAGAAATGGTATAAATAATAAAATAATAGCATTGACTGTTTGGTTTAGGGGAATCCATCATCAACATAAAGCATTCTGGAAACCATCCACCTTCGAGATCACCATCCTCCTGTTCTACAGTTTCAGAGTTACCTGTCCAGGATAGTGGTTCAGTCACATCATATACATTACACATCCACAGTATATCACCTAAAAGAATGAAAAAAGCCAACCATCCAGGAACTAACATAGATAAGTTTGTGATAAAAACTAGCAGATTAGAAAAAGAGTTAATGGATGAAAGAAATGCCCACTTTGTTTACACAACAAACTCTTCTTTCCATCTGATTGAAAACCCACACTTCATTCATATGGTTCACTCACTGAGACCAGGATACAGTCCATCCAGCAGAGAAATGGAGCAATGTGCAACAGCTCTAGAGGGTAAAATTGATAGCCTAAGTCTTGATGGGCGGAGTAATGTCGACAGTGATTTTGTTGTATGTGCTTATACAACTACAGAAGAAGGGAATGTCTTCCTTGCAAAAACAATTGATAGGTCAGGAAATGCACACACAGCAGAATACTTAGAAGAAGTGGCAGCAAAAACTATCATACACCATGTGAACAAAAAAATCAAAAGTCTAGGATTCAGTTTGGTCACAGACAATGCTGCAAATGTATCCAAGATGAGGAGAAGTTTAGAAGAGGAGGAAGGGAATACAAAGCTAATAATATATGGTTGCAGTGCTTATTTGCTGCATCTCCTAGCCAAAGACTTCAGTGTTCCAGAAATAGACTCATGTCGTTGGGACAAGCACTATCTCCAGCTCATTTTCTCACAAATATTGTCAATATCTGGTTCCAGGGCCAAATCTTAAGTGGTGAGGAAAAGGAGTTAGCTATGACATGGGCATCCAGCAAAGGACGATACAATATGTTACCTAGAAAAAAACAATAATAATGAAGTAATCAACTGTGCTAATAACAGTATAATCCAAGTGTAAGTATACAATACAATATGATTACAACATCAAGGTGTACAGTATAGTCACAGCTGCAATATAGTAACAAAAACAAATTTCACGATGAAGTCACAGCAAATACGAAGGATCCAGATATACACTTCGTTTCGAAGACCTTCCTCAGAAATGACTAATACAACTGCTTCTAGTTGCAAAAATTGCTTCTGGTTGCAAAAAGTCTGAAGACATACACGGGAACAATATTTCCAACAATTCCTTAGTAATGGGCCACCATTTCTACCTTAGAATGAGCGCTAGCTTCATAATTGTAAGCAGCTGGGTTTGCTAAGGGGGAACCATTCAAGAAATGCATGTTTGAGGATGATGTTTTTTAAAAAGTCACACCAGTGAGTTGGTGGGAGTCACTTAAGCATTTGTATTTAAAGACTGTTGAAGTAATGATTTCACTTTTAACAGCAGTAGCTTCTTCTGCTGGCGTAAAAAGAATATTCCCTTCCTTTGGACTCGTGCATTCTAAACTGAGAAATCGTTTGGGACCCAATAAAGCAGGAAAGCTTGTTTTTCTTTTCCAGATTATGAATAAACAAGAAGATGAAGATGAGAACGCTACAGAGGACAGTATTTTAAGTTTTTCATGTGTGGGCTGGGCTGATAGTCTAAGCTGTTTTTTTTAAAAAGATATTTTGTTTAACCACATCAGTTAACAAACATGGACGTTTAAGCAAATACAAGAATACCTATGCTATAACGTTATTGTTTTAGTTAAACAGAACTATTTAAATTGTTATTATTCATGATTATTCCTCTCCTTCCAGTAAAGTACAGCAGAAAAGTTGCTGAAATAGGAATGATTAAGCTATTAAACTGGAGTTAGTTCACTTCACAATAATTTCATAATTATCTAACTATGATGTGTTTCAAATAGTATAACCAAATCAGTAATTTTTTGATATAACTCTAAAGCTAATCTGAAAAGTTGGTATTCTAAAAATGAAACCTTCATTTGGTAGTAAATATTAAGATTACAAGAGGTGGGACCTGTGATACTCGCGGGGGGCGGGGAGGAGAGAAGGAGCTCCATATGGAGGAGGAGGAGGAGGAGGAAGCCCCTGCAGGTGAGCCTTCTCCCCTGCCCCCCTTGGCACCAATGCCAAACCTTCTCCCTCCCCCCCAGCACTGGTGACGAGATCTGAGCTCAGCCCACTAAGACTTCTCCCTCCCCCTCCTCTCCCCACGGCGGTCAGGCCTGGCTGGCCTGCCAAGACTTCTCCCCCCCCAGCGGTGGTGAGGGCTGAGCAGCTCACAGCTGCTGGCCCTCCAAGACTTCTCTCTCCCTGTCCCCCCTCCCCCTTCTCCTTGCAGCAGTGGCAGCAAGGCCTGGCCAGCCCACCAAGACTTCTCCCTCCCCCCAGCAGCGGCAAGGGCTGAGTGGCTCACAGCTGCCAGCCTGCCAAGCCTTCTCATGCCCCCCCCATGGCGGCAACAGCAGTGAGGCAGTTTTCAGAGTGTTCTCTGGGGGGGGGGGATTTAAGTATCCCTCCTATAGATTTTTTTAACAGATTTCAGATTTTTCTGCACATCTGGGGATTGCCCCAAATGTGCAGGAAAGTGTTTTTGCCCCCCAGGTGCCCCCTCCGTGCAGATTTAGATATCCGCTCGCAGGGGATGCCTTGGCTATTAGTATATAGATACCAGCAAGAATGAGTCTTTGTGTAGAAAACCATGATTTGAATCTAGTCTTACTGACTAGTGATTTAAATTGTGATTTAAATTGATTTGATTTAAATCAATTCCACCCTGTCCAAAAAGCCTGAAAAATAGGTGGTATATTAACTTCCCTGACCAGAAGAACTTGTGAATTATAAACTCGAATTCAAACTGGACCAAGCATAGTTTCAGCGGGCAGCTGTGTTGGCCTGCAGTGTCAGACTCCTGGACAAAGTTACTCTCAACTACACTCTCTCATCAGTGATTTGTTTACTGAGAAATAATCGTGTTCCAGGCCAGACCAGTACTGTGTCAGAACTGAGGTTCTGGCAGGAGAATCCAAAGATATAGACAGTTCAAACAGGGCCCCTCTCAAATGCACCAATCATGCTCTGCATTCACCCCGCCTAACTTTCGCGGTTCTGTGGCTCTACCCCCCTCACTTGGGAATACATGAATCCCTTATCTAAGACAGCAGAACAGGCACAGCTTTGGCTTCAAGATTGTCCCTGGCAGATGGGAGGTATCTTAGGAAGAGTCACAGCATCTAGAACACAGCAGTTCACACACACAGCCACTCCCCCCCCCCCCCGAATTTCCCTCCCCCCATCCATCATGGCAAATGAAAGACAGAGTTTGACATGCAGTCAGACGGCTAGCCTCAATTCCAGGAGCATTGTCGAGACCAACAAGGTTTTGGGGCTTTGAGCTTTTGAGAGTCAAAACTCTCTGATGAAAGGGACCTTTGACTCTCAAAAGCTCATACCCCAAAACTCTTGTTCGTCTCTCAGGGGCTCCTAGACCTGAGACTCTCTTTTCAACTGCAGACCAACACAGCTAGCTGGACCAAACGTTTTTCAGGGGAGGGGGAAGCCTTTTTTATTTTGTTTTTGTTATTTTAATTAAAATGGTTTATTCTCTAAGCATTTTTTAATCCTGTGTCTCAGCCTTTGTTTACAGGGGTTGTAGTGTTGTTGTTAAGTGCCGTCAAGTTCTAACCAACTTATGGTGACCCCAGAGGGTTTTCAAAGCAAGACACGTTCAGAGGTGGCTTGCCAGTCCTGGCCTCTGCTTAGTGGGCCTGGGCATTTCCTGGTGGTCTCCCACTGACACCGAAATAAACAAAAATATTAATACATCAGTGACATTTCATTCATCCTTATTTCATTCATCCTGATGGGACCCTAGAAAATGTGCTGCTATCCTAAAGAGTTTTTGCGCTCGCTTAATAAGAATGAACAGTAAGCTGATGCATATTTTAAAAATATATACTAGAAAGGTTAAAAGCTTATCTAGATATAAGATTACTGTTGCGAAGATGGTAGTTTTTGTTAGGGTAAAATGTCTGTTAATGTTGTGATGTTATGCATGAGAAATTTGAAAAGATATAATGACATTGTAGTGCTCTCACCTTTTCTTTATTTGAAAACCAATAAAATGTTTATTTAAAAAAGAGTTTTTGTGCTCAAAAAGATAAATTATTGCGCTTTATGACCTTCATATACATCACAGTCCTTGAAAAAGGTTTATTCGAAAAGGGTAAATTACTAGAGTCCCATGGGACTAGTGATTGTGACACTATCTGTCTGAATATTTGAATAGAATGTAAACCTGCACTTTTGATGTATTGTTTGGGTGAAAAAAATTGATAATATTTGACACCAATATTTATATAACAGTATTGAAAAATAGAAAAAGAAAAAGCACAAAATTGATCTACTTTAAACATATATCTATTATACACAGTGCTATATACTTTTGTATATCTTCCTGTCACTGTGACCTTCAGTTTTTGTATTTACCAACTGGAGGCTGGCAACCCTGATTACACCCTGCGGAGGTTCCCTCCCCTCCCCAAACTTTACTGTCCACAGGCACTGCCCCCAAATCTCCAAGAATCTCCCAAGATGTTGTCGGGAACCCTAATGGGGGGGGGGGCATGGAGTCAAGCAAGTCATGTGATTTGTTTCATGAGATGGTTGGGCTGGGTAACTGCTTGGTCAGGAAAGGCAGCCCAGAGGATAACTTTGGGGTCCTTGGCGAGGGGGGGCTCTCAACATCCTGGGAGGAAAGTCCGGTTAAAACAAATTGGATATACTTATCATAGATGTTTTGTGACAGAAACCTAAGACGACCTTTGAAACAGCAGTTGTAAACAAGAAGCTGCCTTGTGGTGAATCAGACCCGTGGTCCATCAAGGTCAGTATTGTCTACTCACACTGCCAATGGCTCTCCAGGGTCTCAGGCAGAGGTCTTCCATGTCATCTACTGCCTGGTCCTTTTAACTGGAGATGCCAGGGATTGAACCTGGGACCTTCTACATGCCAAACAGATGCTCTGCTGCTGAGCCACAGCCCCTCCATGGAAGCTTGTCTGTAGATGGCCAAGCAACCGATATAGATGGCCTCTCAGTGATAATACTGAAGCAAAAAAAGCCATTAGTACTCATGGGATCAGCTTCCACCCAGCCATGTCAACGTCTTGTATCTGATGTTAATATTCAGAGGCAATGCCAACTTAATAATACAACAGAGTGGTCTCTTCAAAAAATTGCAACTGGTTGCCCATCCATACAAGTAGTGCAGTTTTTTGTATCTGTACCATTGAAATCATTTAGAATGGGAAAGATTTTGATGATAACACCAATACCTCAGGCGCTTATGGAAAAATATCTAATAGTTATAACTTCTTGAAGAAGAATACCAAAATGAAGTTTTTAATATCAAGAACCTTCGTTGGAGCAAACTTCACTTTGGCACAAACTTGAATCTCTTTATTCTACTTTATTAAAGACTTCTTCTATAGTACACAGTTGCTATGTATAGTATACATGTAATACTTTAATGTATTGTTTTTCTGCTCATTTTTCAATATAGTATATTAGCATTTATTGTTGCAATTTCAGCGTCTTCTTGTACACAGCTCTCACTATTGCCTTTGTTTGTATTGCTCTGTGATCTTCTTTCTTGCTATTATTTTCTGTGAACGTGGTTTACAAATGCGGTGCAACAAATACCTTTATAATGCTAAATTTAGTTCATGGATTACATGCAGATCCCATTCGGCTTAATAAGAGGGCAGAAAAGAAACTGTTGCCCTGAATCTCTTTCATGCTGAGATCCATTGTCACTTTGTTAAATTCAAATTTATTGCTGAATTCCCGGCCAAAGAAATAGCTGCTAGCACACTATAACACGAAGCATAAATTTGAGTTCACTGAATCAGAGACATTATTAAAGGGGGAAAAATGACTTAATGGTCTGTCCAACCTCATAAATCTTCCCAGTCGTATAAAACAAGATGACAAAATTTATGTCCACTAAATGCATAGTATTAATGCAGTCATGGCGGTCGGTAGTCAAAACAATTTCTTTAGCGATCTGATGTTTAAACATTATGAGGGCCTGTGGACAGAGATGTCTATAAGGCAGTGTTTACACAGAAATATTTGATGTGGAACAGAACTTCTGAAAGCCAGATGTTTTGAGATTCCTGCAGTTGCTTTTTGGCCACTGGGTTTAATAGATGCCAGGCAGAATTGCTTGCTCAAAGGGTCTGTTCCCACACTGTGATGGTAATCTGATCAGTTCCCATCAATGTGATACCAACCACAACGATGGCATTTCCTTCCATTCAGGATGGGTGGGAATGCACCTTTTCCTTCAGAAAAGGAAATTGAGTTCCCATCAGGAGACAGGTTGTTCTGGGCTAGGATGGCTCAGCATAAGGATGGGGCCTGGGGATCCCCCTGGAATTACAGCGCATCTCCAGACTACAGAGATCAGTTCCCCTGGGGAAAATGGCTGCTTTGGAGGGTGATTGTCAGAATCTGACAATAGTATGCCTGTCTTGTTAAAATAGATGCCTTTCTTTTTCATTTTGTAACCATTTGTTATTTACTGCTTGCCTTGAAGTATATTATCAGCTCTGCTTAATGTTACCACTCTCTAGTCGGGAGGGTGGCGCCTCGCATTCCTGCACATCACATAAACAAATGGCTCTCACTTCCATCCACTCCCCCTCAGCCTTTGAGGCTCAAGGAATGTTATCAAGTTGTTACAACCTTGGGACTTGTTTTATTGTTGCCGGCCAACTGTTTCGCCTAACTTTCACACATGTGGGTCACCCAGATCAAGAAGGGAATTTTTATAACTTTCTCACCTCCACTGTGGGAACCTCAACGGTCACCTTTCTTTTTCCCGCTTTCATAGGTTGGCTCTGATTGGTCCTGCATTCAACTGCAACTGGGAGGTATATTAACCACTGTGGCTTACTATAATGTATCTATAACAAACATCGAGAACCTGTTCCAGTATTAGAAATAAAGTGATTTGCTTTAACCCAAAGGTCTGATCTATTGCTGTCAGTGCAGAAGCCTCACAGTAATATAACCAAAAAGCACTGTACAAACACACAGAAAATCATCAATACTGACGCATTGAGACTCTGTCCCCACTGATCGGTAGCCCTCTCTGTAATGATAAATAGATATTAGGAATTTTTTCCTGTTCCAGTCTTCTGCAGTTTTTCTTTATGAGAACTATATTCAGTTCACTGAGGAAGTCTCAGCGAAACGAAGGACTCCAGACGGCAGCTTCGTCTTTAGTTTCCCTGCTTTGACATTTCTACTCAGCTTAGGTCTTTTGGCCACTTTTGAATTTTTTGTATTAACTACGGTTGAGGACAGACTGGCAATCTGCCCCGGGACAGTTCCGCTTGGGAAGTGGGGGAAGGGAGCCCGTTCAGACATGCGCAGCTGTCCCTCGGCTCCATTCTGCACTTACTCGCTTTGAAGCCGGGTTTCTTGCACTTTAGAAGGACACCGGGAGAAACTGGTGTCCAGAGGCCGTCTTGCGCTTGCCTCCCACTTCCAGGCAGTGTGAACCGGAAGAAGGCGGGAGGCAAGCGGAGGCAGCAGTGTGAACGCGGCGTTTTGCCAGTTTGCGCATGAGCGCTCATGTGCACATGCGCACATAAGCGCATGCACAAATTGCCGAAACAGCCCTATCACGAGCTGCGGAGGCCGGCCCACCTGGGGCCACTCCACAGCAGTCTGAACACTCCACAACGGCATCCTTATGCAATACACTGGCCAGTGTGAACGGCCAGCCCCGGGGAGTTTTCCCCCCGCAGCAGTTGCCTCCGCATTCATCCCGCTCCAGATTGCCAGTCTGTCCTCAGCCTACTTCTTTGTGACTTGTTCCTTTGTTACCGTTTATTCTACATTGTTTCACTATTTTGATATTCCTACTCAGTGTAAGTCTTTTGACCACTTTTTGAAATTGTTGTATTAATTACCTCTTGGTGACTTATTGCTTTATCACCAATTGTTCTATCATTAGGTCTTTAGACCTTCATATGCCATTATATTGTATATTTGTGTGGCAATTTTTCTATGGTTGAATTTAAATTGCATTAAAAATTGTGCACTTTATTTTTCAGCAATAATTGTCACACTTAGTATTGATGATTTTCTGTGTGTTTGTACAGTGCTTTTTGGTTATATTGCTTTGAATATTGCGTATATCGCTTGTTTGGTTTGCTTTGGAGGGTAGCCTCTGCCAATGTTCCCTCTAAGCTCCACAGTGTGTTGTGAACAAAAATTCTACCTCATGAGCAGAAAGCTCATTAAAGTTGCATTAAAGTTGTGAGCATTAAAGTTGTGAGCAAGTCTATATTTGACTATTGCATAAATTATTTTTAGATTATTTCCATAATATTGTAAAAATCTCAGAATGAATTATTTTAAACTGTATTTAAACTATATTTTAAGAATAATTTAAACATGATAAGAGAAAACAGAATCAAATCAAATTTCATTACACAAAATGTTGTCCTCTACAGGGGTAGACCAGGCCTCCGGAGAACAGGTCTACCCGCCCCAGTCCACTATTTTGGTAGACCTGGCCTTGTACTGTCGCCTTGTGCTGAGCCTTAGAAAACATACCAGCACTTGGCGGGGGGGGGGGGGGGGACACTCTTGCAGTCTACTTTGCATCGTTTAGTGAAATATGACAACCAGCATCACAGGGCAAGTATAACAGAGGTGGAACAATCACTGTTAGAACCCTGCCTAACCTAACAAATGAGAAGTTGCTTAAATGTTATCAACCTGCCCAAACTACTTATTTATTCAGATATTTATATCCCACTTTCCCCTGTGACTCAAGGCAGCTTCCAAATCATACTGAAGAGCATAATAGGGGTGTGCAAAAAAAAAGAAGTGTTTTTCTGGCTCAATTATAGCCTATGGGGACCATTATAGTCATTGGGCCCCTAGGCTATAATGTAGACTCGATCCAGGGGTATCTGGGGGGGGGGCCTGTTTTTGAGGTAGAGGCACCAAATTTTCAGCCTAGCTGCTGATGCCTCTCCTAAAAAAAAAAACACCCCAAGTTTCAAAAAGATTGGACCAGGGGGTCCAATTCTATGGGCCCCATTTTCCATTATATGTGAGCTGAAGCAGAAATCTTCTGTGCTGGCCTCTGAAATGTTGTGCAGCAGCACACCCTAGCACAGCTTAGAGGAAACTATATATCATACCCCACTGAGGCCCCTGTCCTCCCCACAGAGTTGCCAGGTCCTTACCGCATTCCAGTAGGGGGCTCCAGTCTTCTTCCTTGAGTCTTCTGGTGTGCAGAAGTGACATCATTGTGCATGGCATGTCGCACAGAGGCACTCTAGCTTTTTTTTGGGGGGGGGAACTCTATGGTTACCATAGGGTTTCCCCCCAAATGCTAGAGCATTCCTCATGTGATGTGCCCTGCACAGTACCATCACTTCCGGGTGATGTCATTGTGCCAGGGATGTTGGGCGTGGATGGGGCTGCTTGGGGGCAGGATTCCCCCCCACTGGCCAGCTGGGGGCAGAGGACTGGACCCCAAAAAGTGGGAGGAAACCCACCCCCATCGGTGTGTGTGTGTGACAACCCAACCTCCCCAGGCTTCATCCCCAAATCTCCAGGAGTTTCCCAACCTAATAACCCTACCCCCTTCTCTTCTTGGTGGCCAAGGGGGATCTGGCAACCCTAGCAGCATGACCCAAGAAGCCAAACTGAGCTCCGCCAGACATATCTGGCTGACTGCAGAAGGCTTGATGAAGTTTTGGTGCCTGCCTTTGTCTGCCAAAATGGCACCACAGGATGGCTATTGTAGGTGATTTGGTATGTACAGTCTTTTCTTTGCTCCCACTGGTGACAGCAAGCCTAGAACAGATCCTGAAGAGGAATCACTGGGAGTTCCCTGCCTCCTCTATGGGGCATCCTGATAACCCCCTCCCTATTCCTGTGGCACTCTCAGACACAAAACATGCAGTAGTGGGAGGGTTGACAACCTCCAGGTGGGGCCTGGAGATTTCCTGGAATTATAGGTGATCTCAAGACTGCAGGAATCAGTTCCTCTGGAAAAAATGGCAACTTCAGAGGGTGGGTTCTGTGGCATTATAGACTGCTGAGGTCCCTGCCCTTCCCAGGCTGCACCATCAAATCTCCAGGAATTTCCCAACCTAGAGTTAGCAACCCTAGGTAGGGGCTGAACCTCTGGACTTAACAGTTGCTGGGTGACAAACCAGTGTTTACCTCCTGTGTCACTTGACACAGAACAGCAGCCAAGCATAGCTTTCTGATGAGGTGTGTGGAGGTCTGCGTGATACATGTTTTCAGCATCTGATTCATGCATTGCATTCTAGGGGATACACATTCTAGGTGATATACAGTTGGATTAGGGTTGCCAGAACCCCCTGCGGGGGTGGAGGAATCCCCTCCTCCCAGCTCCCATTTTCCAAAATAACATAGGCACAGCTCAATAGATTCATAGCTTTATACCTGGGAGAGGCGTCCGGCTGTTATTCTTTCCACCGTGGGCGTCTTCTGCTGCAGTGACTTTCTGTTTGGAGGTCTATGGACACTATCGATGTATGGAATTACAGAGGAGCCTACTGTTGGCTTTGAATACGTTCTTTTGGTAAACTATGTTTAATTGTTATGAGCAATCTGTTGAATTAGTGTCTATACACCCTACTGGGTTTTGACCACTAACCCTTCTTTGTATTTCAGTGAATGCAATATCCAGTTTTGAGCACATATAGTTGTGAATCGTAGATGGTCTTCCTTTGATGGGGGTTGTTTGGGGCTAATTACTCTGCCAACATTTTGGTGCCAAGGTAATCTGCAGTTCAGGGCCACCGATTCTCCATCAGGCCTTTTACACACAAGTGTTACAAGAGTGCTTGAAGCCACAGCTTCCAAGATGAGGATGCACTGAAGCAATGCGCACACATCAATATGCAGGGTCTCTTAAGGGTCTCATTTCCCTGTTCCACTGTTTCACCTGCTGGCAACACTGATCCTAAGCGAAGGGAGGCTTGGATGGATAGGGAAACCCCAAGGGAATAAGATTGGAAAGGTATACCTCACTAAGCTACACTTCTAGGTAATGTTCCACTGGACACAGTTTGAAGGCAATACATACTGTTGCTCCAGTAAGCGATAGCAGCTTTTCATCAGGTTGCCAACCTCCAGGTGGTTGCTGGCATTCTCCTGGGATTACAACTGATCTCCAGGTGACAGAGACCAGGTGACCAGGAGGAAATGGCTGCTCTGGAGGGTGGAACCCCTGCCTTCCCCAGGCTCTGCCCCTCCCCCAAATCTCCAGGTATTTCCCAACCCACAGCTGGCAAGCTTAGCTTTCCATGAAGTCCAGTCAGTTAACACAGAGTAATGGGGGACGAGGGCCTGAGTGAGACACTTGGCTCTGTTGGTCTTTTACTCAGAGCGTGATGTTTGCTCAAAACTGCTTAACTGCATCAGCTCCACCATGAGCAGATGGAGACGGACCCTCACTGGAAGAAACAGAACATGTGAGAAGAGCCAGTGTATATGACGGAAGAGGAGGAGACTGGAGAATTTATGCTCCGTCAGGGTCAGCTAGGGAAATGCAGATCGGCCTCCTTGCACCTGCCACATCCAGAAGGCCTGGACAAATAAATCCCGCTGCATAGTGGGATACCGCAGGGATCCCCAGCATGGTGCTCGGGGGCACTACTGCACTCGCCAACACCTTTCGTGGTACCCAACAAGTGTTCTTAGGAAGTGGGTTGTGCCCAGTGGGGACTTAACCCAGCAAGGCCTCTGACTGGCCACTGGAAATTTGATTGGCTGTGCAGATTTTTAAAAAATATTGCTTCGGCAGCAGCTGCCACCACAGCACAAGGATCTTCCTTGTGGGACTGAAGTAAGCTGCGACAGCCATTTTGTGGCTAGCTTCAGCTCCTATGGCAGCCATTTTGTGGGCATCCAATTTGTGGCTGCACCCACCTCATGGTGTCAAAATCCCAAAGGTACCCGCAGGCTCAAAACATTTGGGGCCTGTGGTTGCCAACCTCCAGGCGTTGTCTGGAGATCTCCCACAATTACAACTGATCTCCAAGTGACAGAGATCAGTTCATCTGGAGAAAATGGCTGCTTTTATATCCCATTGAAGTCCCTCCCCTCCCCAAATCCCGCCTTCCTCAGGCTCCACCTGCAGAATCTGGAGGTACAATGGTGGTGAACACACCATTATTTATTAATTTTATTATGAATCAGCTGTGATGTAGTGCAAAGTCTCTGCAAGGGACGTTCTACAACGAAGGTTAATGATAATCCATTTTGATAGATTCAGGTGGGTAGCTGTGTTGGTCTAAAACAGCAGAACAAATACCTATATAATACCTATATTAAGGAATGGTAATTTCCATTTTTGTTTCTGTCTCTCTCTTGACTGTAATTGGTCCTTCCAGGCAACTAACCCCCCCTCTTCCTATATGTAACTGCTGAGGAAATTCTGTTTCACTGTATCTGAAGAAGTGTGCCACTGGACTCAAACTTTGTTCTGATGATCCATTTTGTTTAAAACCAAATATTCCTATCTCCCAATGGCCACCTACCTCATTTGGTAGCAGAAAGGCGGATGAGGAGAAGGGGGGGGGGAGAGGTGCTGAGAGTCTAAGAGGCAGCTCCTGTGTGATGTGCACTCCACGGCAGGCGCCTTGCCCTGACTCCCAAGGAAGCCATCTTGGGCCCCCTCTTCCCTGCTCACCTTGGTGAAGAAGGACTCCATCGCTGCCATGGCATCCTCTCTGGGGGCGCTCACACCTTTGCTCTGGCTGTGGCATGCACAACCCCTGGCCACGCTTTGTACCTCCACAGTGGCTGCTCATGGACCTGCCTCCAGTCCACCTCCCCTGCTTCTCCCTCACGCTCACAAGGTTCCAGCTTGGCTCGTGCCTCACTGGGAAGCAAGGGGGGGGGGGAAGGAAAATAAAAAAGGCACGGCTGAGGAGGCAGGGCACATTTGGGAGGGGCTGTCGCCCTTGTGGGCCCCCTCGTGACTACAGGCCTGGTTTTGCCTCTGAAGGCACAGCCCTTTTGTGGTGGAGCCTCCTATCCTTTCTCAAAATTCCAAACACTGTCAGGCTCAAGATGACTGGGAATCGGATCCCTGGTTTAGAAGAGCCTATTGTTTTTGTTCGGGACTGTGAAAAACACAGAAGGTTGCCAAGTGTCTAGCAAGCCACTGTGCCTGCCTGCCTGACTGGTGGATGGCATTGGGCTTGGTGTGTCACCAGTTGTGGTGGCCCGTTAGAGATCCTTCACATAGTTACTTTCTCCTCGTCACAGACAAGAACAAGCTCATCAGACGCAGTATCTTTACAAGGAACTGCAAGCGCGCTGTAAATCCGGACAACCTCTGAAGTATAAGCAGTGGAAATTGCCAGGAGGGTCACATGGGGGAGCACTAGGATTGTGGACAGGGAACAGAACGCCGGGGCTGAGGGAAGCATTTCTTGTTTGCAGGTCCCCAAGTCTCCTACGTGGCTGCCGTTTGATCTGTGAAATTCAGGTCACTTGCCAGGTTTGTGTTGCTACATTAAACAGCATTACAGGAGAAACAACATTACGCCGGGCGGGGCTTCTTGGGAGAAAGCCACTACCCAAAAAAGTAGGAGAGCCGAGAAAGGAACCGAGAGAGGGCGGAAATATTTAAAAGCTGTGTTTGCTTATGCAAACATTTGAACTGAAAATGAAACTAATTTTTACAAATGAAACCCAGGGGAACGTGATCGTAGTGATGCTACTGTGGGGTGGCCCATAGGGTGGCCAGTGCCCCTTGGCCATCAGTGGGGGATGGGGGAAATAGGGTTGCCAGCTCCAGGTTGGGAAACATGTGGAATGGAGCCTGGGGAGGACAGAGGCCTCAGTGGGGAGCAATGCCACAGAGTCCACCCTCCAAAGCATCCCTTTTCTCCAGGGGAGCTGATCTCTGTAGTCGGGAGATGAGCTGTAATTCCGGGGGATCCCCAGGTCCCACCTGGAGGCTGGCATCTCTATGCTACTGTAAAATTGCCCTATTTTAATACTAGGCCTGATCCTCTGCCTTTAAATTTGGTTTTTCAATTTAAAGGGGAATGAAAGGCCCTTTTTTTTTGATGACTTGTCAGAAATGTAAGGGAAACTATTAACTTGAAAACATTGGGGAATTTCACACTACACCTTTAAAAATGTTACTGAACTGGCTTGGAATAAACCGGTACAGTGACGGCTGTTTCAGACAGCCCTTCCCCTACTGTTTTGGAGCTGTTTTCGAAGTGGTTTGCCATTTCAGATTGCTGGTTTCTTTTCGTGCCTCTTTTCGCCCGTGCGGGCGATCTCTGTCATTTTTTTAAAGAGCCGATTTATAGCGCTATAACGCTATAGTGTTATAGCAACCCCATTGGAATGCCTGGGCTCCAGTTGGCTCTCAGTGGAGCCCAGGCATTCCAATGGGGTCACTATAACGCTATAGCACTCTAAATCAGCTCTTAAAAAAATGATGGAGATGCCGCACGGGCGAAAAGGGGCGTGAAAACACTTGTCCTCAGAGGAAGTGCTTTGGGGGCATTTCATACAGCACCCCATAGCGCTTCAGGACTGGTACAAGAACTGAAGAACTCTTGGGAGGAGGTTTCCAGGTAAACCGATTCAGGAACACTTCCCCAATGGGAGAGGCACGTTTCTGTGTGAAAGGGCCAATATGTTCCGTTAGGGAACCAATACTAATACGGTTCTGTGTGAAATGCCTGACAAACCATTACTGAAGAGTTCCTGAAACAGAACATATTGGCTGTGTGAAATTCCTCATTACCTCTGAGAGGAGCAGACAGATTTCCCACTAGCCTCTACTCCCTAAGCAAGAGGGCTCTACATAATATGCCCTAACTGGGTATCAGAATTTTTGACCTAAGGAGATGGCAACTGTATTTTACAGCAGGGAAACACACAGAAATTCAGCAGGTGACATCTTTTTACCTACTTCATTTATGCCTCAGCTTTTCTCCCCAACAGGTCTTACCCTAGTTGCCTTTCCTCTATGTTATCCTCACAACACTGTGAGGCTGATTAAACGGAGTGTGTGTGACTGGCCCAAGGTCACCCAGGAAGTTATTATTTATATATTATTTATTTATTTAAAACATTTAATCAATTTCTTCTGGAGAAAATGGCTCCTTTGGAAGGTGGACTGCATGGCATTATCCCCTACCAAGGTCCTTCCCCTCTCTAAACTCCAGTCTCCTGGGTTCCACCCTCAAATCTCCAGGTATTTCCAAACCTGGAGCTGGCAACTGTACCACCAAAGCCTATTCTTAGGACCCTTGCCAAAATTCCCAAGAACCTTTGGGGTAGAGGCCATGATACTTAAACTACTGTAATGGCAATACAGCCTGATATTACAAGCTTATATTGTGTCAGGCCACTGTTACAAAGGAATGAAAGCAGACAGTGTAGGTAAGCCTATCCCTGAAGGCAGAAAAAAATTAATGTTATCCCCCCCCCCCCCAACATTACATGTAAGCCTGGGACATAAAGTTGGGACAGCAAGTGACATCTGTACTTGTGAGCCTGTCTATGTTTTGAAATAAAGGGGGAAGCTGATGCTTGTCACAGGGTATGGTCACACGAGCAGTTTGCTGCGGCAGTGTATCGGCTCTAAGTAAGTTGCTTGAGTTTGGGACGCTTTGCGTCAATCACACAACGCCCCCTAGGCCAGCATTATAGTGTTGTGGGCCTGTGGCGTGTCATTCACATTGCTAACATGCTGCAAGCAGGGACCCGGGGCTGGGTTGGTTCAGGTTTTTTCTAAGTCCCACTGTGTGTGTGCAGAAGCAGACAAGTGCACACATGCTCCTGGCCATGTTCTATGGGGGTGCTGAAGCGCACACTGGAGTTGGGGGGGAGGAGGACATGCCGGAAATGGAGTGGAACAATCACACCGCTTGTGCATTTCCATAGTACACCCAGGCAACCAGATACCTAGAAACTGCCATGGAAGCACCTCGCCAGCATAGCCACCGGAATTTAATCCATGTGGGAGTCATTTTAGTGCAAGGTAGGGACGAGTGGGGCACGGCAGCCAGATGTGCATGTTTGAGCTCACCCATTTGATCCAGAGGGGAGGGGTGGCTATGTTGGACCAATCTGCTTGTGTGAAGCTCAAGTGGAGCAGGAACGGGTTGCAGCTGTGGAGACCGCTCAGCTGGCGGGAAACGGACGGGACCTGCTCTAAAGTGCGCTACCCAGTAGGTCCGTGAACAACCAGCACCACCAGTGGTGAGCAGTCCCACCCCCCTCCTTTATGTTATACTTACCGTGGTCAACCCGGACCTGGGAACCCAAGATAGGGTGCGGGCCCTCATCGATTCAGGGTGTGCTAGAGACCTCATTAGCCCAATAGTAGTCACAGGTTTGGGAGTTGGGGTGACAAGGTTAGCCGAACCTCTACGATTCACCCAGATGGATGGTTCAGAAATGAAAGAACCCTGTGATTGCGAGACTGAACCGCTTATCATTGGGACAGGGGAGCACTGGGGAAAAAAGACATTCATTATTAACCCCCATGCTCAATTCCCAATGGTTTTGGGAACCCCTTGATGGGGGTCTCACGATCCCTACATTGTGTGGAGTGAAGGAAACCTTCGTAACCACCTGGTGTGTGGTGCACTGCTGGCTTCCCAAGTGGGGCCCAGTGCCCACTACCCCCCCTTAACGCCTGCATGGCTATGGAGGAATCTGAAACTATCCCCTTGGAATACCGAGACTTGAGTGATTTGCTGTGATATTTTTAGCCCATGATGTCCTGAACATTTAAATTATCTTTTGGCTACCCCACCACTTAGGGTGGCCTGTCTGACACTGTGACTCCAGCTCTGTGGAATGGGCTCCTTGAAGAAGTGAAGAAGAGGTTGGATTTATACCCTGCCCTTCACTACCCGAAGGAGTCTCAAAGCGGTTTACAATCTCCTATCCCTCCCCCTCCCCTCAACAGACACCCTGTGAGGCAGGTGGGGCTGAGAGAGCTCTTTTGAGAACTGCTTGTGAGAGAACAGCTCCAAGAGAACTAGTGACTGACCCAAGGTCACAGCAGCATCTGCATGTGGAGGAGTGGGGAATCAAACCTGGTTCTCCCAGATCAGAGTCTGTGCTCCTAACCACCACACCAAATTGGCTCGTTTGCCCGGGCTTTAGAGGGGGTTTGAGTGGCCGGCATCTTTTAAGGAGAGGGGAAGATTTGGATTTGCTATTTTATTTTTGGTATTAAACTAAAAAAATGTTTTTAAAATGCTATTGTAAACTGTTTTGAACCATGAGGAAAGGGACAATATAATTGTCTGGATAAATAAATAAAGCAAGCAAGCTCACAGAAAATGAAGTTTTTGATATCTTCTACCGCAGAAGTCTGACTCTAAACCATCTGAGAGAATGAAGGCTATCTAGACCCCTGTGTCTGTGGTTCTTCTAAAATATAGTCTTCTACAACGTCCTTTGAAAATCTAGCAATGACTTACGGTATAAGAAGAATCTATTGTTCTGAGAGAGGCGGTAAACAGCCCAATGGAAAAGGTTTTAAAACAACAACAACAACAACATACACACCCTACGCAATGCTGATTAACACTCAACCCTTGGGGCAAGCATTCACACCAGAAATCACCTCAGAACTGGGAATGTGGTAAACTGTACTGCTGAGCCTGACACGTATATTGTTACAGTCCAGTTTTACCCACAGGAACATGGAATATCTCAACTCGCTGGGACCATTACCGCCTTCAAAATTTGGATCTGAGATCTGCACACATGCGAGAAAACCATAAGAAACGGCCAGGTCTCCTGCCATCGACCACACTCATGTCCCAAATGTGAAGTCATATATCGTAATGATCTTCACCAAAACAAACTTGAAAACTTAGGTCCAGAAGAGGGCATCTGATTAGTACCTAAGAGTGTCTCCATCTTATCGAGGTAGTTTCAGTGGGTAGCCGTGTTGGTCTGCAGTAGAACGATTAGATTCAAATCAGTAGCACCTTCGAGACCAACAAGATTTTTGAGGGTATGAGCTTTCGAGAGTCAAAGCTTTTGAGAAATACAAAGTGGACTTATATTGGACAAAGGGGGCTTTGACTGTTGAAAGCTTACAGCCCCCAAAACTTGTTAAGTCTTGAAGGTACTATTGGACTCAAATCTAGCTGTTCTACCTTATTAGCATCTTTACAGAATGTCACCCATGGAACCGAATGAGTTGGGCCAATTGTTTTCGGTTTTGTTGATAAACCATGTAATAGAAATCATAAGCAAAACATTCAGAAGGTTTACTGTTGCTAATCGTATTATACCAGAGTAGCCGTGATTTGATTTTGGTGGTGGAAGGGAATGAATTCACCTAGGGATCCCAGCCTCCAGGTGGTGGGACCTGGGGATCTCCCAGAATTACAGGTCATTTCCAGACTACAGAAATCAGTTCCTCTGGAGAAAACTGATGCTTTGGGGGGTGGACTCTATGGCATTGCACACACAGAGGTCCCTGTCTTCCTAGGGTTGCCATCCCCCCAATGGGAGTGGGTTTCCCCCCACTTTTGCCCCCCCCCCAATCTGTCGCTGGCCAGCTGGCCGGTGGGGGAGCTCCACCCCCAAAGAGCCCTGTCACACCCAACATGCTCAGCATGATGACATCACCCGGACCATAGAGTTTTTAACCAAAATGCTAGAAAGTCCCCTGAACGACGTGCCTTGCACAATGATGTCATTTCTGGGTGATGTTGTCATGGCATGCAAGCTTCGCGCATGTGCTAGAAGACCTCAGGAGCAAGGCTGGAGCCCCCCTGCCGGGACACAGGTAAGACCTGGCAATCCTATGCTCCCACCCCCCCACTGGTGGTCAGAGGGGACCTGGCAACCTTAGCTTCACCTGGATATTGACCTGGCAGTCTCTTTCTTTAGCTGTGAATGTATGGATTCAGATGATGCTAATGGAAAAAGCACGATATAGATCTTTTGCCATGTGATCTGGGGTAACTTGTGTCACAACTCCCCCCCCCCCCCCCAATGCAGGCAATTAATGGCAAAAACAGTTCCAGCTATTTCCCCACCCACCCCAATGGTACGAAATCACAAAGTGGGATTCAATACAAATAAAAGCATGAAAATGAGGTAACCCCTCTCCCCCCTCCCTGGTTGCCATCAACAATGCATCGAAATAGAGGTTCCCGGCCAATAGTGCTTCCTTTGTGTTGACTAATAAAGCAGCATTTGAAAATGTCATAATGTGGATCTATCAACCTCTCACACTAGGCGAGAGAAGCTGATGTCAAGCAGAGGCACTCCACAAAAGATCAATTAAGGCTATCAATAAATTAAGCTCTTTTGGAGTGCCCATTATGTCCGCTTGAGTGGGTTTTCACCTGCTTTTTCTCTCAAGGAACTGTTGTATTTGAGTGTTGTTGTTGTTTTAAAATCCCACCCCTCAAGACAAATCTTACTTTTCATCCCCCCCCCCCCCCAAAAAAAAACAACTACTTACTACTCGCTGTTGAAATATTAGTTGAATTCAGTGTTCGGTGCAAAACACATTTCAGGGAAAAGGTACGACCAGCTGCGTCAATCACATATATTCATATCAGAACTGTAAACATTTTATATGGGACTGGCTGTTTCATTGGTAAGAAATTCTCCCTCTCTGTGTGTATCTCATTCACAACAACAACAATGCACACACACTCATAATTTATACTTCTGATGCTCAACCAAAGAGCAAGATCGATAACCTGCGTTCCTAAGAATCTATTCCAGATACTCTATAGATTTGTAAGAACAGAAGAAGCCAAGAGGAGGGCTATTGGCCTTTACACTCCAGTTAATACGGGCGGCAGGGTTCCAAGATTTCCACTGCATCGGGAGAGATAATCTCATTTATAACAGTAATATGGCTTGGCTTGGGGTTGGAGATGGCTTGGGGTTCGATTAACTGCTGATCCACGTCTTGGAAAAGGAACGTGGACAACATACTGGAATGGGTAGAAATGGACAGCAAAGTAAGAAAATGAACAGCCAGGTCTTTTGCACTTTGGTTTTGGGTGATTCGGCCATCGTGCCAGAAAGATTCCCCTGTACCAGCCCCACTGTCATGAATAAGAGCCCGAGTGAATAGCCGTTGCAAGCACTTAATTGCAATACATCCAGAATATTTTTTTTCTTTGCTTTGTGTCATGTTTATAAGTTATATAATCAAATAAACAATAAAATATCTAAGCAATTTCAGGGTAATTATTATAGTCTCAGGTTTAAAAATCCTTACAGTCACAGCAGCTCACGGGAATAACTTCTGCTGTTCACAGCATACACCCCACAGTCGCATAAAGGCGTTCGCAGATGCAATATAGTTTAAAGGGACAGTTGCAAGCAATATGTCCTTTAGAGTACAAGTTAAAGAAACTGTTCCCAAACAGCTCCTACAACAAATGTTGCATAAATATACAAACTAGAAATTCACTCCCCAAAATTATACAGATTTCAACATAAGAAGGGTTTCTTTTGCAATTCTGAATCCTGCACAGACAATGTGCAGTCCCGTAGCTACAGTGGGGCATCTCGGGGCTAGCCCCCCCGACTTACTGGCAAGGCCCCATGACTTCCCGTCCACCCCAGGGTGTCATGGCCTTCTTCCCCCAGGAAGGGCAGCTCATGCACCCCACTTTCTTTAATTAAATTAATTTGATTAGCCAGTGTCCCTTAAGAAATTTAAATGCCCCCCCAACTTTAAAAATCCTGGCTTCGGGCCTGACGATGCGTCTTCTAGGGAAGTTGCGTGTTTCGACAAACTTCTTCAAGTTCCACAGAAAGATTCAAAGAAGAATTCAGAAGGTACTCATATCGAAACCTCATGCTCATGAAACATGATTGTAGATAGTAAAGCGTAACACGTCCTTCGATATGGGTGACTAGTTCTGAATTCTTCTTTGAATCTTTCCCTGTAGTCTGGAGATCCATGTTAATTCCAGGAGATCGCCAGGCCCCACCTGGAGGTTGGCAACCCAACCTGGAAGCCTACGGCAGCAGCCCAGCAGCTTGTTGTTATAGGGATATAAAGCAGCATTTGGGGATGAATTCTCCTGTGCTGGTGTTTTAATTTCCAGTAGTTTAACACTGCTCTGGATTAAAATTTGGTCTGCAGCAGGACTGCATGGAGAAAAGAAAGATTCGCTGCATGTGTTATTACTTGATTATTCCTACAGCCATCAGGCGAAGTGATGAAGCAGGCAAGGCCAGTGTTGCTGGTAGAGTTGCCAACTCTGAGGTGGGGGATTCTGAGAGTGAAGCCTGTAGCTGGCAGGGTTTAGGGAGGGGAGGGTGGGGTACAATGCCATAGAGTCCACCCTCCATTTTCTCTCGGGGAACTGATCTCTGTCTTCTAAAGATGAGTTGTACTTCTGGGAGCTCTCCAGGCCCCACCAAGAGGTTGGCACCGCTAGTTGCTCTCCCCATCAGTCTTTCTTTCACCCCCAAATTTGTCCTCTCTTAAAATGAATTGCTGACTAGGGTAGCCAGTTCATAATAAACATTCCCCCTCCCCATTTGTATTATTGATAGCAAGAGTCACACCAGGCGTAGAGCCAGTGCTTCTGAGGTAAAAATTACACGTTATCAAATCAAGCGGGGACCAAGGACTCAGCCTAGCTCTCTCAAAATGGCACCCCAATTCACCAGCCCGATGGGACGTTCTAGCCCGCCCCCATTTCCATGAAAACACACTACTTTACCATGGGTTCAAAAATAAAAAAGGATGTTGTTAACGTTGGATGCGACAGCCTGAAACGATTACTAAAGTTATGAGGACATGTTGGCAGTTGTTTCTCAAAAGCCGCTCTGTATCTTAGAGGCAGCATATGCACGGTACGAAGTGGCAGCTGCCAAGGCGAGGGAAGCTTTTAATTGAATACTTGAGGAAATAAACACGGGGGACCTGTGGAACTTGATGTCAAAGAAGTTATGGTTGCCCAGGGCTCTCTACATGCTTGCCCCCCACCCTTCCGTAGATGCCATATGTATTAGAGCAAAGGAATGTGCAATATCCACAGAGAACGAGGAAGGCCGAATCACCCCCGAATAGAGAATATAATCCGCAAGCTTTTCTTCCTCACAATGAAAATGGTCTCTCAAACCCAATTATAATGATGTCACTGTTAATATCTGGAAACACGAATGGAGCAAAAGCAGAATGACAGGATACTGAAAGATATTAAATTGCTTTGTTCGTTAGCCCTAATTAGAAACAATTGACCACAATAATACTTTATGCTGCAGTATTTCTCATAAGAAATAGGTTTTCGTATGTATGCTCCAGATCATAAGGCGACCCCCCCCCCCAAACAAAACCTATAGTATCACTCAAACGATCTCCATCCTTTCATGATTTCTATGAGGGAAAGTTACCATAGAAGGAGTTGGGGGGGGGGGCTTCCTCTTCCCTCTGGTATTTTGGATTAGGGATGATTATGGATGTCTTCTGTGTCTATGGCCACTTGTGCTGCCCCCTGCATGTCTATTGTTATAATATAAGCAGTTTAATTGAAATAACTGCTAATCTTACATAGGAACAAGTCTCCTTTCTTCTCCCCAAGGGGTTTCTGTCTTGTTGATATCATTAATGACAAAAAAACCCCATCATAACAGATGCCTTTTGCAAAATGCCAAAGGCATGATCATGTGCCTACTTGTGGGAGGGTATGAATGGGGCAAGACCCCGGACCGCCTTCTAATGCTGACAGAAGAGGAAACTGGAGACGTGTGTGTGACTCTTCCTGGAGTTTATTAATTCAACAAGACCATTCTAAAAATGCTTTCCAGGGAGCAAGACCCATTTGAAAAGAACCGAGAAGGATTCTGAATAGATCTGTTAGGATTGCTCTAGATATTCATCTGCCTTTTAACCTGTTTAATTGATTCCTTAATCAATTTAATTTAACTAAATGTTAATAGAACCAAAAAAAGCTCTCCATTTTTGAGAGGCTGTAATGATTTACAATGTAATACACAAAAGCTAATATTCATTGTCGGGAGGAAATGCTAACTTTAATATCTTGCTTTTCACTCCCTGTAATAATAATGTCCTTCGAGCAACATGGTCTCAGTATATGAGCAAGTGCAGCCTTAATTTCCATTCCATCACATAAAGTTAGCTTTCAGTCATTTAAACGGGCCCTGGTTTGATTAAGCAAGTAAAGTGATGGATTTACCAGTTAAATAAGTTAGAAGTAGGGTTGCCAGCTTTGAGTTGGGAAATTCATGGGGATTTTTTTGGGGGGGGGGGTTACCTAGGGAGGGAGGGACCTCAGCAGGGTATAATGCCATAGAGTCCACCATCCAAAGCAGCCATTTTCTCCAGGGGAACCGATCTCTAGGGGAACACAGAGAGTGATTAAAATGTGGAATCTGCTACCAGAGGATGTGGTGATGGCCAACGGGATAAACAGCTTTAAAAGGGGATTAGATAGATTCATGAAGGATGTCTATCAATGGCTACTAGCCATGGTGGCTGAGGGGAACCTTCACATTCAGAGGCAATAATCATCTGAATCCTAGAGCCAGGAGGCGAAACCAGGGGAAGGCCTTGGCCTCTGAAGGAATATATATTAATTAATATTCATAATAGCCAGACTCTGCACTAACGTTTAGCTGGCGAGCTATGAAACCACAAGGCCGAAAGAACACGATTCTCAAATGTTACATGAGGCGCCTGCGTAAGAGCGCAAAAATATACAAGCGCCCATTGTTTTGCTTGCTACTCTTTGAGGTAGTCTGAGTCAGGAGCCTGTGGGAGCCTGGACACTGCAACATTACTAGAAATGAACATTCCAGTTAGGATTGATTGTATTAGACATGCGCGGGATTGTATCCGAATGTTTTGCTTATGAGAATTAAGCAGAACGTATAAAAATGACACTAACCCATGTAAGCCGCCCTGAGCCCGCACGCGGGGAGGGCGGGATATAAATACGAAATAATAAATAAATAAATAAATAAATAAACCCCTTCTTTCTCCTGTAAACTCCCGCCGCTTAGTATAAAAAGTCTAGCCTCATTAGAATCGGGGCTCGGCTCTTTTGTTGTTGGAAATTCTATAAGGCCGAGTCTGACATCAGTAAAATGGCTTTTTTCTGAACCTGATGTCTGGAACCTTCATCCTTGGGATTGCTCTTTTTCTGGTTTAACAGTGCTTTACCTCCGTGCCCTGCTGTTGGCCCTCCAGAGGAACTGGTTGGCCACTGTGTGAGACAGGATGCTGGGGTAGATGAACCACTCGTCTCATCCAGCAGGGCTCTTCTTCTGTTCTTCTGTTCCCTGTCATCTGGAGATCAGATGTCCTCTGTCATTTGTTCTCTGTCATCCAGGAGAACTCCAAGCCCCGCTTGGAGGTTGGCAACCCTAGCCGTGCTCCGGGCTGTTAGGTTGTAGAGTGAAAGGCTTTATAAGTCACTGATGCAACACACTCCTGAAAGTTTCTGGGCTGGGGTGGCTTCTGGGAAGGAGCACAGAGTTCCCGACATGTTCCCTGTGCCCTTTTCCGGTCTCAAACTCCAGTCCAACCAGGACGGTATTCATCCCTCTGCAACTTTGAAAGAGCAGATGTTTTCCTGAGCAATTATAAAACCTGAATTGTGGGATTTATAACAGGAAAATATCATGGACCTGAAGGCCCCTGGTCCCACAGCACTAAAGCGGATATGTGGATTTCCCTCCCCCACCGGATTTTATGGTTACCAAAGCATAGAATTGGAGGTCTCTCACGATTGATTTTACAGTCAGTTTTTGTCATCCTGCTCCTTGAGGAGATCAATGTTAAAGATGACTGTGGCGAATCCCCAAGGATCACATTATCTACTCTGCTGGCTGGTGGCTCTGGAAATAGTGCAGATTAAAAATTATATGAAATCTATTGTTTAGCCAACTATGCAATGCTGCTGAGATTTATTTGGATATACTTGATGGCATTGCTGAAAAAAAGAAAATTCTGTTCCAGCGCAGGACAAACTGGGACTGACTGTTAGGAAGAAGGCATTGTGGGCTGTTAAGATAAAATAAAAAGAGATCTCCAACTGCCTACAGATTGGTTATCTACATTTTGGCAAATGCTTATAAATGCCTGGGTAGAGAAAGCTCCCAAACAGCATCCTTGTTCCACTGCAGGATTTCCTTTTCAGTGGAATCCATCATAAAGAGGTTAATCTGGCCAAGATGGATGGAATGCAACAGGACAGTCAATAGTGTAACCAGGGAGGACTATCAGGCACAGTCTCCAGTAGAGCACAGCACAGGCATCGATGCCAAAACAATAATAAGAAGTCATATAAGGTTTTCTTTTCAGGTTGGATGAGTTAGAGGCATGCTCAAAGTGGCAGATGAAAAGCCAGACACAACCTTGCTCAGGGGCTTACCCCCTGCTCCTATTGCCTGCTGCCACTCTGAGCAGCCGTGGGAGAAAAAAAAACCCTGCAGTGTCACATGCAGTGCTACATCACTTCTGGTAAAAAAAACTGGAAGCAACACAGGGTAGATCTAGGAACCGATGGAAACTCTATGTTTACCATAGAGTTTCTGGCAGTTCCTATTGGGAGAGCTGGCAAGTTAGTCCAGATCCCTTGCTAAATTTTGCAGAGTGCGCCAAAGGCTCGGAACACGGCTGAGCTCCTTTGTTCGGCGTATGCTTGTAAGACTACAAAGTTACACAGAGACACTTGCCAGTTTAAAAGAAAACAAGAACTCCTTCACTTAGGGAATACATACTGGACAGTGCCACTTAGAGACAGGGACGGTTCCCATTCTACCTAGCTAGGGATAAGTGCAGATGCTTTCTGCATCCACAGTGCCAAAGATGGAGAAACGTGTCCTCCTCCTTTGTGTGCATGCGAGCAGAGAGAGGGGAGACGGGAAGAAAGTTGTTCTCCCTAAGAGCAGCAGTCTGCACATCAAAGGGTTCAGTGACAGAAGAGTAAACAGGAAGATGCTTAGAGTCTGCCTATCTATCTGTAACTCTCTGGTCACTTGCTTCTTGGAGGCTGAGGCACAGGGACATCGCATCTGGGTCTCCCAGCAATTCCTAGAGCTGCCTATGTCATTTCCACAGTTGATGTTGTGGCCCCTCCATATCCCCATCCACAACACTTTTGCTGGTTGCCAGGGTCTTAGTGCATTGCTTGCAGTGTACTTAGAAGGGTGTAATTCTGCTTAGGTTGCACTGGCCAGTCATGGTGGCAGGATGGCATCTTTTTGTTGACCCAGTACCCACAACCTAGGTTTGTCAACGATGGGTTGAGAAATTCTTGGAGATTTTGGGATAGACCCTAGGGAGGGTGGGGTTTGGGGAGGGGAGGGGCCTCAGCAGGGTGTAATGCCATAGAGGCCACCCTCCAGAGTAGTTATTTTCTCCAGTGGAGTTAAACTCTGTTGTCTGGAGATCAATTGTAATCCTGGGAAATCTCCAGGGCCCCGCTAGGAGTTGGTAGGGCTGCCAAGTCAGCCCGGGGGGCGGGGGATCCCCCACTACAGGGGTTCCTGATCCGCCGGCCAGCATTTGGCCGGGGGGGGGAACCCCACCCACTTTCCCCAACGTAATGACGTCACCCGGAAGTGACGTCACCACGTTGGGGGCGTTGCCAGGGCGACACTCTGGCAACGCCCCCAACGTGGTGATGTCACTTCCGGGTGACATCACCAGGCGCGCGCTGAGGGAGCTCCTGGGCGAAGGAGGACTCCCCCCCACCATTAGATAAGTAGGACTTGGCAACCCTAGGAGTTGGCAACCCTACTGCTGCCTTATAGAATAACTGAAGCATGTTCAGTAGCTGAATATCACTAGTGGGAGAAAAGACCACTGGGAACTTGATAGGACTCGGCCTAGATTTTACTATAAACTCCAATAGTGTGAGACTTCTCCCATGGGAAAGGAGGCTGTGAGGCGATTAGTTGTGGCAGTGAACATATTAATCTACTTGTTAGTGGGCCCGAAATTCGTGACCCAGACCCTGTTCATACATTACAATCATTGGTGTTGTCAAGGCTGGAGTTTGGGTTAAAATAAATACTAACAAAATAGTATTTAGATTTGTGTAAGCTCTACCCAGTTAACTTCTGCTTTTATTCCTCCACTTTCCCCCCTTGGTGCATTCTGGGAATTGCAGTTCCCCCAGATTTCACATGAATTGTGATGGGAGGTTAAGGCCATTAAATCCAGAATCTGAAATTACCTAACTGCACAACTGATTACAGTCTAGACTTACCAGCCTCCAGGTGGGGCCTGGAGATCTCTCACTTTTACAACTGATCTCCAGCTGACGGAGATCAGCTCCCTTGGAGAAAATGGCTGTTTTGAAAAGTGGACTCTATGGCACTGTACCATGCTGAGGCCCCTCCCCTCCCCAAACCCCGCCCTCTCCCGTATCCACCCCCAAAGTCTCCAGGTATTTTCCAACCCAGAGCTGGCAACCCTATTACAGTCACATCCAGGGCTATTTTTGGGCAGGAACGCACAGGAACGGAGTTCCAGCTGCTCCCAAGTTGGCCATGCCCCGCAGGAACTCATTAGCATAATAGGCCATACCCAACAGCAGAAACTTAGGGGTATGTGGCCCAACATGCAAATTAATTCACACTACAAAAAAAAGCCCTGGGTTTTGACTACAAACAAGGTAAACAGAATAAGAAGCAAAAGGTGGGTGTGGCTGGATGACCACACTTCTGGTAACGTGGGGGTGTGGCCTAATATGCTAATGTGCTGTGCTGTCAGGAATGTGGCCTAATATGCTAATGAGTCTCTGATGTTGGGTATGGCCTATTATGCTAATGAGTTCCTGCTGGGCTTTTTCTACAAAAAAAGACCCTGGTCACATCTAAGAAAATCACCTACTACTGTGCCCATTCAGAAAGTAGGTGTAGCCAGGTAGGGCTTTTCCCAGCAATGCTTCTGATCGACTATTGGAGATTTGATTGGCTGTACAGATTTTTTAAAATGTTGCTTTGGCAGTAGCTGCTACCCCAGCACAAGGATCTGCACTAGGGTTGCCAAGTCTTTAGCACTCACCGACGGGGGGGGGGGGAGTCTTCAACTGGCTGAGAGTTTCCCTGGTGCGCGCGCAAAGCGCGCGCGCCTGGCAACGTCACCAGAAGTGACGTCAGCACGTTGGGGGGCGTTGCCAGAGCGTCGCCCTGGCAACGCCCCCCAACGTGCTGACGTCACTTCCGGGTGACGTCATTACGTGGGGGAAGTCATCCTGGCTGGACGACTTCGGGGGTGGGGTTCCCCCCGCTGCCCGAATGCTGGCCGACGGATCGGGAACCCCTGTAGCAGGGGATCCCCCACCCCCCGGGCTGACTTGGCAGCCCTAATCTGCACTGTGTTACTGAAGTCAAGCTCTTTATAAGAACAAAAGAAGAGCCCCACTGGATCAGACCAGTGGTCCATCTAGTCCAGCATCCTGTCCCTCTGTTCCTCTGGACTGTGGCAATCATTTTGTGAGTGGCTCCACTTTCTGTGGTAGCCATTTTGTGGCAGCCATTTTGTTGCTGTGCATCCCATGCCATGTCAGCATTCCAAATTTGCCCGCAGGCTCAAAAAGGTTGAGGACCTTAGGACTGGACTGAGAACCATCACCTTTTCGGGAGCAACATCAGTTGCAATCCCATGCCAACGTATCCCAAATCACCCAGATTTAAAACGAGAAAAGTCAGAGATTACACCAAAGTACACAGGATAAAATAAAACTGGATACCTTATAAATGAAATACCCTTCACTGATTGATTCCTATCTTAAAAGCAATTAAATTTTTTCATAAATGTGGTAACAAGCCAACCATAATTAGGAATGCAGCATGATTAGCCTAGGTCTATAAACAGAATCCTATTTACCTCTGGAAAATCCTCCTTTTATTTGACAATAAGGGATCAGGGATTTTCAGAACGGTCCCATTTGACAACCTAGCACCTGGTCGCTCGTGCTATTTTTCATCAGAGATTAAGCATCCCCCCCCCCTCATTTTCCTCTCATCCTTTTAATTAAAATAACATATAGAAGATCCAAGTTTATTCCACTGGAATTTTGTCAAATGCTCCAGAGACGGCATCTGCCACCTCGAAGTCTCTGCCAGATTTTTTCCATTTAATTTCCAAATTGTACAGTTGCAACTAGAGGAATAATCTGTATGTGTCTGCCTGCCTGCTCCTCTATCTGTCTGCCTGGCAGCCAAGCAGTGCTCCGCACTGCTTTCCAAAGGGTGATGTTGTGTTTCTACCATCCTTGGATTCCATTACATGAAATTGTTTCTATCTTCAGGCTAGAACAAAGCCCATCCCCAATATCAAAAAAAAATGAGAGTATTTCAAAGGCTGGAGGTGACCAGGCGCTCACCTCTATGAGCCAGTATCCTCAACACCCCATGTCCCTTAAAAATGAACCTCACTCTAAGTCCCACTGTCCCCCAAGCTGTGATCTGGATGCATCAAGGTTGTCCCACACTGGACACGGAAAAGGTTTAGTAAAGCACACCAGATGGCTTAAGCAAGCAAGCTGTGCCTTACACGACACGAGAAGGCAATTTGCTCTTCCCTTCTGCTTTTTGTCAGTGCCTTTTTAATATAGCGGGTGTGGATTTCTTTCCTCCAAACTATCCAAATAAATCCTTACCACAACTTTCAGCGATAATCAGCCCCCCTCAGTATTTGCAACATCCCACACACGTATGGGGCAAAGTCACAATCTCCAGGGCATTACGTGACTTCTCAGGGCATTACATGTGACCTCGTTTGTTGAAAGCAGGTGGGGCTTTCCAGGGAACATGCTGGGAACCTCCCATAATTACCAACTTTCAATTTCAAGCTTTGGATAATTAGTTGGGGTCCAGAGGGAGGTCTGCACTGAGCCAGGGCTGCAAACTGGTGGCACCTGGTAGACCGGGGGACGGTGCCTGGTGATAAGTGGCAGGATGGGGGGAGGCGGACCAAACCTGTAACTGGGAGGCCAAAAGGTGGAGCCAAATCTGACAAAATGGTATTTTGACTTGGGAATCAGGCTGCAGCCTTAAATGCACCGGGTTAGAGCCTGTGGATGGGCTCAACCAGTAGAGGCATTTTCCTACTGCATAAGTAACCTTCCCTTAACACTTCCCCCGGGAGTGTCTTGCAACCGGGGAAGACTCCTGCTGGAGGAAAGCACCTTCTAGGGATGCCAGGCTTGCACTCACACTCTCCGGAGCTCTTTGGAGGATGGGCCTGGGAGGGAAAAATGATGTCACTTCTAGGTGAAGACCTGGAAGTGACATCAGTGTCCCCCCTACTTGATGCTCTAAGAATCCCCAAACTCTATGGTAAGCGACATAGAATCATAGAGTTGGAAGGGACCTCCAGGGTCATCTAATCCAACCCCCTGCACAATGCAGAAAATACCTCTCCCCTCACCCCCAGTGACCCCTGCTCTATGCCCATAGGAGGGGAAAACCCCCCCCCTCCAAGATCCCTGGCCCATCCGGCCTGGAGAACAGTGACCAGCATTTCCCTGGGCGTGTAACATATGATAAACAACTCTATGGTAAACAACTCTATGGTAAACAACAACATGATGTGACTTCTAGGTGAGGACCTGGAAGTGATGTCACTACCCCTCTGATGCTCTAGGAATCCCCAAACTTTATGGTAAAAAACCAAAATTATGTCACTTCTAGGTGAAGACCTGGAAGTGATGTCAGTGCTCCCCACTTGATGCTCTAGTAATCCCGAAACTCTATGGTAAGCAACAACAGAGGGTAGTCGTGTTGGAAGGGAGCTTTAATTCTTGAAAGCTTATGCCCTGAAATTCTTGTTGGTCTTTAAGGTGATTCTGGACTCGAATCTAGACACAGAGATTTGGTCATTTCCTAGAACTCTGTGTGGGGTGGGGGAACACTGATTCCAAGTGAAAACTTCAGCAATGTTCACTGGAGCAGTGGTGGACAAAGGCGGGCAGAGGCAGGAATTCGCTTGCCCTCAGCAGGGACCTGCTACTCCTGGCATCTTTACTAGCAGAAGAGATTCACAGGATGTATCCCACTGACTTGGGAGGCTATTTTGAGGCTCCGAAAACAAAAACAAAAATTAAATATTGTCCTTGTAACAAAGAGAGGAAAACTTTGCATCTCCTTCCTCAATATCTGAAGAGCACCTATACCAAAGTTTTGGCAACGTGCACAGTTAGTTAGCTTTGTGTGTTAATAAAGGCAGATGATGAACAGTGTGAAATTTTTCAGCTGCAGCAAACAAACAAATATTTATCAAATCTGAAAGCTGCTAAACATTTCAACATAGTTTCCTTTTGGCATTCCCCGAACAGAAGCCGTTAGCACCGCAAAGGGGATGGATTTGACAACTCTCTTTCCACCCTCCCACAGAAGGACCTGGCTTCTGCGATGAAAGGAAGGCTTCTTCAGTTGGAGGAAGATTACTCACCCAAGCAGAAGGGAGTCCTTGGATCCAAGCCAAATGATCCGGCCCATTGTAAGAACTGCACTCTCCACCACATTCTCCTTTTCCGCTGAGAAACTCATCCCTGATTCATCTTGGACAACCTAAGCTTGGTTCCGTTGCCTTCTCTCTCATGGTTATATGAATAAATTTCATATTATGCTCTGGCTTTAAGCACAGCCAACTTAACTGCCAGTCGTAGCCCTGAGCAACAGCAAGTCCCAGGGATGCCAGCCTCCAGGTGGGGACCTGTGGATCCCCCAGAACTACAGCTCATCTCCAGACTACAGAAATCAGTTCCCCTGGAGAAAATAGCTGCTTTGGAGGGTGGACTACAGGGCATTGTACCCCACAGAGGTACAGTGCCCTGTAGGGGTGTGCCTAGGGATGTGCAAAAATTTGTGGGTTTTTTGGGGGGGGGGGTGTTGGGTATATTGGACCCGAAAAATATCAGTATTTCTTGATATTCCCAAATCCCAAAACCGGCATGCACGCACATGAAAGCTTGTACCAGAATTAAACTTTGTTGGTCTTAAAGGTACCACTGGACTCACACTTTGTTCTACTGCTTCAGACCAACACAGCTGTGCCCACCTGTGTCTAAAGTGGTACAGCCACTATACCCCACTATATCCCACCGTGTCCACAGCTCTGCCATCTTTTTTTTGCTGAATGTGTAGCTCAGGTCTAAACTTGTGGCAGCTGCCTCATCTCATGGGTGTGGATTCCATGCTAATGAGTTACGCTAATGAGCTCCTGCACCTCTTTTTCTACGAAATGACCCCTGGCCACACACCCCTGATGTAGCCAATCCGCCAAGAGCTTACAGTAGCCCCTGTAAGAAGAACTCTGTAAGCTCTTGGAGGATTGGCTACATCAGGGGTGTGTGGCCTAATATGCAAAGGAGCTCCTGCTGTGAAATGAGCCCTGCGTAGACGTGTTGGTCTGAAGCAATAGAACAGGTATCTGATGAAGTGTGCATAGAATCACAGAGCTGAAAGGGGCCAAACAGGCCATCTAGTCCAATCCCCAGCTCAGTGCAGGATCAGCCTAGAGCAAGGGTGCCGAACTCATTTGTTTCCGGCTGTATGACAAACTACTTCCTTTCTTCTGTCCCGAACCCACGACCAATGAACTTCACCGGGTGACTCTATCTTCCAGTATTATAAAATCAGAAGAGAATTCTTCCTTATTCCATTCTTCCTGTGAATCCCATTAAAAAAGTATTGGGGAAATTTATTAATTTCGGTAGCAAAATTGCGTGGGTGAAGGCAGAGCAGATAAACATGTGAGGCAAATATAGTATTGAAAAAAGATAAAACTTACTTTTACTGAACATAGGTTCACACTCATTGTAGTAGAGACAGAGAAAAGCCTATCTAAAGAATACTGGCATCTAAAACAACTGGCTAGCTTGGTTCAGGTGGGTAGACGCAGGGCTCATTTCGTACTAGCCCTACATCTGCATATTAGGCCCTACATATTAGGCCCTACCATTTTGAGCAGGAGCTCAGGGGAGCGCAGCTCCGGGAGTTGGTGCCAGCCCCCCCCTCCCGGTGGGGGAATCCCTGCTTGTGTCCTGGCTGCAGCAAAATGACCCCATCCCCTGGAAATGTCCTTGTTCCCCTGACCAGCCTTCTGAAGGCTTCAGCCATCACTGAAGCTATCCTCCCAGCACAGTGGTGTTTCTGAGGCTTGGATTAGTAGCGGTCCCCTCTCTGCCAGCTCTCTCTCTCTCTCTCTCCTTTCTTTCTTGCCTTCTGACATACTTCTGGTGATGTCAGGTGGTGTAGCATATCAAATAAGTAATGCTAATGAGTTATGCTAATGAGCTCCTGCACCTCTTTTTCTACGAAATGACCCCTGGCCACACACCCCTGATGTAGCCAATCCGCCAAGAGCTTACAGTAGCCCCTGTAAGAAGAACTCTGTAAGCTCTTGGAGGATTGGCTACATCAGGGGTGTGTGGCCTAATATGCAAAGGAGCTCCTGCTATGAAATGAGCCCTGCGTAGACGTGTTGGTCTGAAGCAATAGAACAGGTATCTGATGAAGTGTGCATAGAATCACAGAGCTGAAAGGGGCCAAACAGGCCATCTAGTCCAATCCCCAGCTCAGTGCAGGATCAGCCTAGAGCAAGGGTGCCGAACTCATTTGTTTCCGGCTGTATGACAAACTACTTCCTTTCTTCTGTCCCGAACCCACGACCAATGAACTTCACCGGGTGACTCTATCTTCCAGTATTATAAAATCAGAAGAGAATTCTTCCTTATTCCATTCTTCCTGTGAATCCCATTAAAAAAGTATTGGGGAAATTTATTAATTTCGGTAGCAAAATTGCGTGGGTGAAGGCAGAGCAGATAAACATGTGAGGCAAATATAGTACTGAAAAAAGATAAAACTTACTTTTACTGAACATAGGTTCACACTCATTGTAGTAGAGACAGAGAAAAGCCTATCTAAAGAATACTGGCATCTAAAACAACTGGCTAGCTTGGTTCAGGTGGGTAGACGCAGGGCTCATTTCGTACTAGCCCTACATCTGCATATTAGGCCCTACATATTAGGCCCTACCATTTTGAGCAGGAGCTCAGGGGAGCGCAGCTCCGGGAGTTGGTGCCAGCCCCCCCCCTCCCGGTGGGGGAATCCCTGCTTGTGTCCTGGCTGCAGCAAAATGACCCCATCCCCTGGAAATGTCCTTGTTCCCCTGACCAGCCTTCTGAAGGCTTCAGCCATCACTGAAGCTATCCTCCCAGCACAGTGGTATTTCTGAGGCTTGGATTAGTAGCGGTCCCCTCTCTGCCAGCGCTCTCTCTCTCTCTCTCCTTTCTTTCTTGCCTTCTGACATACTTCTGGTGATGTCAGGTGGTGTAGCATATCAAATAAGTAATGCTAATGAGTTATGCTAATGAGCTCCTGCACCTCTTTTTCTACGAAATGACCCCTGGCCACACACCCCTGATGTAGCCAATCCGCCAAGAGCTTACAGTAGCCCCTGTAAGAAGAACTCTGTAAGCTCTTGGAGGATTGGCTACATCAGGGGTGTGTGGCCTAATATGCAAAGGAGCTCCTGCTATGAAATGAGCCCTGCGTAGACGTGTTGGTCTGAAGCAATAGAACAGGTATCTGATGAAGTGTGCATAGAATCACAGAGCTGAAAGGGGCCAAACAGGCCATCTAGCCCAATCCCCAGCTCAGTGCAGGATCAGCCTAGAGCAAGGGTGTCGAACTCATTTGTTACAAGGGCCAGATCTGACATAAATGGGACTTTGTGGGGCCAAGCTTGAAGCTACCCGTGTCATGAAAGGTAACGCCAGGTAGCAGAGATACAAACTTTATAAAAGATACATACACAAAGATATTTTTTATTTAAAATACAAATATGCTTAAAACTCTTGCAATGTTTTGTTTATTTAACAGTCTTTGATAACTGATACCTCCAAAACCTCCCCCCCCCCCCAAAAAAGATGCCTGCCTAAAATGGAAAAGTGGGGGAATAGGGGGGGTTTCACAATGCAATTTTAAAAATAAAACATCAAGAAAAAGCACAAGGATCACAGCAGCGTCTAAAAATATAAAATGCTCTGAGCCTAGGAACATAAAATGGCTGGGCACTGCAAGCTTCTCCCCTCCCCCCCAGGTCTACTCAGAGTGGCCGTGGCTCTCCAGTGTAATGTCCCCCTTTGGCTTTGGGTTCCCAGGTTAGAGTACTCACTCAGGCACCTGTTCTCAGGTCCATTCAGCAGAGACAAGCTGGCTCGAAACATCAACCCTGTATCTACAAGGAGAGGACTCCCTCAAGCAACAGCTTCAGCTATACAAACACTGGAAAGTGAAACTTCTTGAGCGCTACTCCATTGAAATACATTGCAGCACAGACAAAAGTTGCAAAGAAAATGTGGAATAAATTTCCCATTAAGGTCTTTGGGCCCAGATAGACTGCTCTGGGACTGGAATGACAGCCACTAGATTGAAATGACAGTCTCTGGGAGTAGCATAATAATTCTGGGATTAGAATGAGGGCCCCCAGAGTGGATTCAGTTCCCAGAATGCTGCTGCTACTCCCAGGGGCTCTCATTCCACTCTGCACCCTGTCATTCCAGCCCCAGAACACAGATTCTATTGCTAGGGACTGTCATTCTACTCTGGGGGCAGTCATTCCAGTCCCAGAGCACTGTTTCTATTGCTGGAAACAGTCCCAGAGTAGTCTATCTGGGTGCAGAGAGCTTAATGGAAAAATCCATTCCATATTTTCTGTGTAACTTTGCAAGTCTTCATTGCTGGAGGGAGCTGGGGATTTCAGCAGCCTTAAGCTTCAAAGGCTGAGGACAGGAGGGGGATGAGGGGAGAAGGAAAGAGCCCTGGGCCTTATTAAAGCTATGGGCAGGCGGCTTCTGGCCCGGGGGCCTTAAGTTTGATACCCCCGGCCTAGAGCATCCTTGACCAGTGTTCGTCCAGCTGCTGCTTAAAGACTGCCGGGGAGGGGGAGCTCACCACCTCCCCAGGCAGCTGATTCCACTGTTGCACAACTCTCACTGTCAAAAAGTTTTTCCTAGTATACAGCCGGTACCTTCCCGCCCTTAATCGAAACCCGTGATTGGGAGTCCTCTCCTCTGCTGCCAACAGGAACAGCTCCCTGCCCTCCTCTAAAAGTGACAGCCCTTCACATGCTACGAGAGGGCAATCATGTCCCCCCCTCAACCTCCTCTCCTCCAGACGAAACATTCCTACGGCCCTCAGCCTTTCCTCGCAGGGCCCTTGATCTCCAGGCCCCCAATCACAAAAGCTTATACCCAGAGTTAAACTTTGTTGGTCTTAAAAGCAGTCACTGGGTTCAAACTTTGTTCAACTGGCTCGCTTATCCAGCATTGGGTATCGGATGCAAGTATAATCGGTATAGGCAAATCTGGACTTGCCCATTCTGGCCTCTCTCTAGCGAGGCCCACAGAGACCTCTTGCAAGAACGTGAGGAGAAGGGGACTGAGACAGTGTTATGTTCTATTATGTTATGTTGCATTGCATTGTCAGGGCTCTGGTATCCTAACTCCCTCATTCCTATTGGCTGCCGAATAAAGACTCCTTATTGGTCCTGAAGCCAATCCAAGGAACCAGTCGCTGAGCCCTGCTTAGGTCCAATGAGACTGCGTATTTCCAGTTACAATGTATATCGTTATTTGTTGGAACACTATAAGTTGAGTGCCGCTCTTGCTAGAGCTGCCCCTGAGCTGAACGATGTTTTGAATAAAAGCCTGCACTTGATTTATCAACTCCCGGCTCAATACTTAACACTGGCGACAAGGATGGGATCCCAGTCCTAACCGAACGGCTGAAATCACTCTTGCCAGCCCAGCTGAAATCACTAAGGGTGCCTAGAGCTAAATCACTACCGGCATGGCATCCAAGGGCTATATCGAACCATTTGACCTGAAGGTTGGGAACTGGGAGTCATACCTTGATCGTTTTGAATGCTACCGCGTAGCATATAGTATTGACGGAGATGATGTCTGCCACACCACTTTTCTAAGTACATGCGGCCAGGCTGTATTCGACATCACTCGTGACCAAGGAACCCCCCGCAGTTCTACTTTGATGACGTCTTAATTGCAGGGGCCTCTGAACTTGAACTAGCTACCCGGGTGTGAGAGGTCCTTCGTCAGCTACAAAAGGTTGGCCTACAGCTCCAGAAGGAGAAGTGTGTTTTTCGTTCCTGCTGTTCAATTCCTGGGCTACCTTCTAGACGCAGACGGCATCCACGCTGCTCCAGACAAGGTTGCTGCGATCCGCAACGCGCCCCCTCCGAAGTTGAAGGAAGAGCTGCAGTCCTTTTTAGGACTTCTGAACTTTTATCATGCCTTTTTGCCCAACAAGGCAGCTCTAGCTGAACCGCTCCATCGTCTGCTAGACAAATCGGCTCCATGGGCATGGGGTCGCCGAGAAAACACTGCTTTTCAAGCCGTCAAGGCTCTCCTCACCTCCAATGCTGTCCTCGTTCATTATGACGAAAAGAAGCCCCTCATCTTAGCCTGTGATGCGTCACCTTACGGAATCGGGGCTGTACTTAGCTACCGATTGTCCTCCAGCCGGGAGGCCCCTATTGCCTTCTATTCCAGGACTTTATCTGCGGCAGAAAGAAACTACACCCAGATAGACCGGGGGGCACTAGCGATCACTGCAGCTGTGAAGAAATTCCACGATTTCATCTATGGGCATGAGTTTGAGATCGTCACTGACCACAAGCTGCTGCTCAGCATTTTCACAGCCGACCGTCAAACCCCTCAAATCTTGTCGCCGTGGATGATGCGTTGGGCAGTCCTGCTCTCCGCCTACTCTTTCCGCCTCCTCCACAGGCCCGGCAAGACCATCGGGCACGCTGATGCCCTCAGCTGCCTGCCGATGCTTTCGCTGGGGCCACCCGAGGCTCCGATCCAAGAGACCCTACTAATTGAAGAGCTGCCGCAGCCTCTGCTCTCCATCGCCAACACAGCGTTCCACACCAACCGGGACTGAACGCTCAGCCGAGTCTACCAGTATGCGTGGAGGGGATGGCCATCAAGGACACTCAAGGCCAAGTTCAAGCCATTTCAGTCACGGTCATCAGAACTGTCGAGTGCTGGACGTTGGCCACCCTGGCATGGTGAAAATAAAAGCTGTCACATGGAGTTATGTCTGGTGGCCCAGCCTGGACCAGCAAATCGACGGGACGTGTCAGCCATGCCAGGGATCGAGGCCCACAGCCCCCGACTTTCCAGTCTACCCATGGGAGAAGCCGAGGGGTCCATGGTCTCGCATTCATATGAACTTTGCTGGCCCTTTCCAGGGCAGGACTCTCCTAATCGTCATGGACGCCTTTTCAAAATGGCTGGCGCTTTTTCCTGTCCCCTCCATGACGTCGGCCGTATCTCCTATGAAGTACAGGATGATGTAGGACAGGTCCATCTCCAGCACCTGGCCCAACTTAGACGCCGGTGGCCAGCACAGGAGGATCAGTTACAACATCCCCCAGTTCCTGAGCCTGGACAGTGTTCCCTAGCTCTGGAAGGTTTGCAATGCACCCCAGTTCCTGCGGCCAGCCCGGGAGATCTCCTGGTTCAGTGAGACGCCAGCGCCCGAGAGAGCCATCCAGCAGAAGGCATTCCCATGCCAACTCCTGCCTGGGACGTTCCACATGAACAGTCTTCCGAGCCGCTGCCTGCTCAGGACTTGGCAGGCCCCCTGCCGGAGGTGGGATTTACCCTGGGGCACTCGGAGCTCCCGGACTCAGCAGAATGCTCCCAATTAAGTCCGCCGTTGCCACAGCTCATGCCAGCCCGCTTGGAGTCCCCGGACTTAACTGGATGTTCTCTATTGAGTCCGCCATCGCCACACCGGTCCCATCGGACCAGGTGCTCCCCGTTTCTGAAAGATTATGTTATCTGAACTAAGGGGGGAGGAGTGTTATGTTCTGTTATGTTACGTTGCATTGCGTTGTCAGGGCTCTGGTATCCTAACTCCCTCACTCCTATTGGCTGCCGAATAAAGACTCCTTATTGGTTCTGAAGCCAATCCAAGGAACCAATCGCAGAGCCCTGTCTAGGTTCCAATGAGACTGCGTGTTTCCAGTTACAGTGTATATAGTTATTTGTTGGAACACTATAAGTTGAGTGCCGCTCTTGCTAGAGCTGTCCCTGAGCTGAACAATGTTTTGAATAAAAGCCTGCATTTGATTTATCGTCTCCTGGCTCAATACTTAAAGACAGGGTGAGAAAGAGGAGTCATAGCCAGTATGGAAGAGGTGGGGTTGCCCACTTGTTCTTGGGAAATACCTGGAGATTTGGGAAAAGGAGTCTGGGGAGGGCAGGGTTTGGAAAGGGGAGGGACCTCAGTGGGGAATAATGCCATAGAGCCCACCCGCTAAAGCAGCCATTTTCTCTAGGGGAACTGACCTCTATCATTTGTGGGGGGGGGGACTCACCAGGAGTGGGAGGAAGGCCTAGGCATCATCAGGGTGATGTCATGTCCAGCATGCACCAGGAGTGAAGTCATCACATTGCTGGTATTGTGGGGAGCTCTGTTATTTGGGCAAAAACTCTATGGTAAAAATGGCTTCTAACATGAAGTTTTTGGCCAGATACAAGAACATGGCTGCGAAATCGGTGAAGTGATGGCCTCGCTTCCAGTACATCACCGGCAATAGCAGCCTAGGCCTGCCTCCCCTGCTGCTAAGTCCCCCCACCAGCCAGCTGATCAGCAGTGGGGGGTGGGCGATCCACCATTCCGAGAGGGGGAGTTGGCAATCCGATGTGGAGATCAGTTGTAATTCCAGGAAATCTTCAGCCCTCACCTGGAGGTTATACAAAATACAGTGAGACACACAGTGAAATTGTAACCAGCAAAACAACTGCGTGTAAAAAAATTTGTTTTTACCTGAACAACTACTCTATTCTATGAAACTTAATTTTATATCATATACACAATTCATACATACAAATTCCAAAGCTGTTCATATACCAACAATATAAAAATCCTCAAATCATAGGGTGAAAAACCCTAAACGTTTCCACAGTCCATCAAAGGCTCATAAGTCACTCTGTTGAAGGTGCTTCAGTTTTCAGAAACAGAAGCCATGTTCCAAGTTGAAACTAGACAACCGAGCCACAACACTGATATCCAACGACGGCGATCCCGATGAAGTCCTCTTACCAGTTTGGTGTAGTGGTTAAGTGCGCGGACTCTAATCTGGGAGAACCGGGTTTGATTCCCCACTCCTCCACTTGCACCTGCTGGATGACCTTGGGCAAGCCATAGTTCTGGCACAGCTGTTCTTGAAAAGAGCAGGTTCTGTCAGAGCTCTCTCAGCCCCACCTCCCTCACAGGGTGTCTGTTGTGGGGAGGGGAAGGGAAAGGAGTTTGTAAGCCACTCTGAGACTCCTTCGGGTAGTGAAAGGCGGGGTATAAATCCAATCTCTTCTTCCTCCTCCTCTTCTTCTACCTCTTCTTCTACTACTTCTTCTTCCGAGCACACTAGCAACGTTGTTCCACGTTTTGCCTGGCAAGGCCTTTTTCAAGTAGGAACCACTTTCTCAAAACAGGATGTCACTGAAACCAAAACTCTGACATATTCTTCCAAAATACCTACTCAAGGCTTTCTTCTGGTTTGTAACTGCAGTTACTGCCGTCTTTGGATATCTGTGCTGTGGCTCGGTTGTCTGGTTTCAACTTGGAACGTGGCTTCTGTTTCTGGAAATTGAAGCCACCCGAGCACCTTCAACAGAGCAAATTATGATTCTCACCTGGAGGTTGGCAACCCTGAGAGGAGGAGGGGGCACCCCATGCAATGAGGAAATTTCAAACACCGGAACTAGTTCCAATGCAAAGAGAAATGCAGCTCCCCCAGGGTCAGGGCATGCTGACTCGCCTTTCTTCTGAGGAGAAGTAAACAGTCCTTTTCTGGTCTGGATGCCCCTTCTTACCCAATCACTGACCTTTCTGATTAGGTCCACTTCACACACAAATTGCCACAGTTGTGTATGGAGGCATCAGGTGGTTTTGTGGCCTGGAGATCTCCTGGAATTACAACTTACCTGCAGGCTACAGAAATCAGATCCCCTGGAGAAAATGGCTCCTTGGGAAAGCGACCTTTATGGTAACATATCCTGTGGAGGTCCCTTCCCTCCTGAAGCCTTCCTCTCCCCAAATCTCCAGGAATTTCCCAAGCAACCCTCGCATCCGTTCGTACAATAACCACCTCTGCTAGATCTTCTCTGGTTGGAATTCTCTGGTCCCAACCCAGGACTTTCTACCTCTTGGCACAACCAAACAAGGAGATACTTGCATGCCTGGACTATATGTTAGGATCCCAATATTTGGTGTTAAAGTGGCTCTTAGAAACAAGCATATAATAGATCTGATGCCAGAACTGTACAGAAACGGTGTTCAGCAACAGCTTCTGTCGGAATAATACACATAATTGTCAGCTCCTATTTTATTATGCAATTTTTTAATATAAAAAGAGCACATAAAATACTGTCTGTGTTTCCTAGGATACAAGGTGATCCTAATTTCAGACTAGCTTAAAAATGGCAAACGAATGATTTTAATTTTAATAAAAACATGGAAATATCACACGTATGAAATATAATAAAATCTCATTTGGACAATTCAAACTTTGTGGCAGTCTTTGTTTGACTTTCATATAAATTATAGCAAGTAACTTGATTCAACAGCACACCTTGGCCAGTTGTGTGTTTTATATTCTCAAAATATAGCCCATGTGATGGCGGTCAATGAATAAAACGGTTCCCATTTGAAGTGGAACTACCGTTAGTTGAATCTTCCATAAATACCACCTGTTAATCTCAATGCCTGGTTGGCCCAGGCTACTCCTGTCTCACTGGATCTTGGAAGCCAAGCAGGGTAGGCCACCAAGGATGACCACCATAGGAGACCACCAAGGATGTTGTGTCGCTATGCAGAGGCAGGCAATGGCAAACCACCTCTGAACATCTCTTACCTTGGAAACCCGATCTTGACAGATGTTGGAAACTAATGGTCAGTCCTGGTTAGAAGGTGGATGGTAGACCACCAAAGAAGTCCAAAATCCTTACACAGAGGCAGGCAATGGCAAACTACTTCTGAATGTCTCTTGCCTTGAAAACCCTACAGGGTCACCATAAGTTGGCTGCACTTTGATGGCACTTCCCACTGACAATCTCAATAGCCTTTTTAAGGCATCAGATAGTGAATGCAGCAGGGTGCGAAGTTAGGGATGCCAGGTCATCCCTGGCTACCAGCAAGGTTTGGGGGCATAGGGTGGCCAGCTGAAGGTTGGGAAACTTCTGAAGATTTGAGGACGGAGCCTGGGAAGGGCAGGGGCAATGTGGGGTACAATGCCATAGAGTCCACCTTCCAAAGCATCCACTTTCTCCGGGAGAACTGATCTCTGTAGCCTGGAGATGAACTGTAATTCCAGGCGGATCCCCAGGTCCCACCGGGAGACTGGCATCCCAACGTAGAGGTGGTATTACTGCCCTGACCACCACACTTCCAGTGAATCTGTGCACATGTGCATTTAGGCTCCAACTGTGTAAATGGGAGCTGTCTTTTATACGGAAACCGCTGCTTTGTAGACCCTTGTAGTCACGCTTGGCTTTGTTTCACTCTTCTGGGGAACACATGGAGGTGGGCAGGGCCGGGCCAACTGCTGTGAGCTCAATCCCCCCCCCCCCCAACACACATATCTTCAGCATATCCTACTCATTGTCTGAACAGGGCTAACGTAACTCAGCCGCTGTAATCGACTTTACAGTTGCCACACCTTAGAAATTCCCTTTCCAAAATTCTGTTTGAGGGAGAGGGACAGCATGAATTTGCCACAAAGCTAGCCATAAACGCTCACACCTGGAAACCATGTGTGTCGCTTACGGCAAAGGGAGCAACACTTTGAAAGTCCACTAGACCTCAACTGCATTTGTTCGCTTCCCTAGGAAAACGGACAGTGGCCGTGGATGAACTTCCATGGTAATAAAAGGGGAGAGTCCAGACTCCTGGCTTAGCGTTCTGGCTCCGTCCCCACCATTCTCCCAGGGAGTGGAACAAAGGAGGGAGCCCGCCTCATTCGCTAGAATGTCTACAAAGGGAGCTTCACGTGTGAGTTTAGGTCACCAGTACCCCCTCCCTCTTGCCAGCTCTCTGTCCTGTCCTGGCGCCAGGAACTTGTGACTGAAAACAGCTGTGGAGCAAATGGAAAAATAACACCCAAGAATAGCTCCAGCCCCCAAACACAATGCACATGGGTTTCTACTACGCGGAGTGTAAGACCAGTGGAGGCGGTGACGAGGCTGGTATTTTCTCTCCAGCTGGGCCCGGCCATATTTAGAAGGGGGATGCAGCAGGCCAGGCAGCTCGGTCCGAAGATCCACATCGGTGGCGAGTGACTTGGCAGCTCACAAGGGCATCCAGGAGTCTTTCCAGCTATTACAAGTGGGCACGGAGTACTCATGAATGGACCCAGAGGAAACCATGGGGGGGGGGGGGATTGCCACATTCCACAGGGAGCAGGAGATGCACAGCTGGTGGATAAGAAAGACGTCTCCCCAGCCTCTTGTTTCCAAGCCAGGCGTTGAGTCCCAAAATAAATGAAGAGGCCATAATGTGTATTCTTAGGCTTGGCTCCTGCGTTCAGTGGAGCTCCAGACGGGAGCACTTGTAGGTAAAGGTCAAAAGAGTTCACAGAGTGTTGGCAGAGCAGATCTTTCCCTGCCTTTCCCTTCACAGAATCATAGAGTTGGAAGGGACCTCCAGGGTCATCTAGTCCAACCCCCTGCGCAATGCAGGAAATTCACAAATACCTCCCCCCCACCCCCAGTGACCCCTGTTCCACACCCAGAAGATGGCAAAAGAAACCCTCCAAGATCTCCAGCCAAACTGGCCTGGAGAAAAAGTGCTTCCTGACCCCAAAGTGGCGATCAGCATTTCCCTGACCTTGTAGGAAAGGGCCATAAGAACAAAGCACTGATGCAACCCTTCCTGCCCTCCCTCTCATGATCTTCCTCAAGCCAGCTCCTGTTTGTCCCAAACAATCGCTCTGTGGTAAAGCCTAGGGTTGCCAACATCCAGGTGGGGGCTGGAGATCTCCCAGAATTACAGTGGATCTCCAGACCATAGAGATCAGTTCACCTGGAGAAAATGGCTGCTTTTAAAGGTGGGCTCTATGGCATTATACCCCACTGAGGTCCCTCCCTTCCTCAAACCCCACCCTTCCCAGACTGTACTGATCTCCAGACCATAGAGATCCATTCTCCTAGAGAAAACGGTTGCCTTGGAGGGTGGGGTCTATGGCATCACATCCTTGTTGACATCCCTCCCCTCCCCCTCCAAATCTCCAGGATTTTCCCAAATTAGAGTTGGCAACCCTAATCTCCAGATAACTTTGTGTATCTTCTAGTGATGTTAGAATTTTTTAGTTCGCCATATGGAGTTTTAATTTATCTATGGGTATTAATGTATTTTATTTTTTTATAGTGATGTTTTTATTCATTGTTGTATATCGCCCAGAGCCCTGGGTAGCAAGGATGGGCGATGCAGAAATAATGATGATGATGATGCAGTCTTGGAGATTAGTTGCTATCCTAAAGAGTTTACAGGCTTGCTCTAAGATTGTGCCCTAAGCCTGACTTTCTTTGCTGGGACATTGACTGCATGACACTTAGCTGAAACACATTGTTAGCTGAGTAAATTAATCACTATACTTCATTCTGCTACAGTTCATAACTTACTTGCAGCTCAGGCCTCAATCCGAGCATCTCTGCTAAGTGATTCATATTCTACACGTATTAAAAATAAGTGCATTGCAATCTTTTGATAATTGGACTCCAGAAAAAGAAGAAAAAAGGTCACTGTAAAGCTTAGACCACAGCCTCTGAGGCAGAATTAACTTAATGTCTGTCCACATTTGAATATGTACTCTGGAAATTAGCCGGTGGGCCAAAGCTTCCACGAGAAGTCACTATCCCAAGGTTGCCAATTCTGGATTGGGAAATTCCTGGAGATTTGGGTGTGGAGGTTGGGAGAGAAGGGTTTGGGGCGAGGAGGGACCTCAGGAGGCTGTAATTCCATAGAGTCCATCCTGCAAAAACAGCCATTATTCTCCAGGGAACTGATCTCTGTTGTTTGCAGATCAGTTGCAATTTTGGAAGATCTCCAGGCCCCGCCTGGAATTTGGCAACTGAGATCCCCCAGTGTAGTGGTCAGGAAAGGTCAGCACAAGGGGCCTTCTGGGGGATCAGTGGTCACTAGACAGTATCCTAAACTTCCTCCGTCTACATCCCACTCCCCAGCACAACATTACTCCAGTGGAAACTCTGGCATAGATATAAGCAGTCCCACAGAACCCCACAGGAATGTATAAGCCCCCCCCTCCACCTGCCTCCTGGGGTTGCCGGTTACCACCAGGGTGTGAGGTCTCTCACTCCCAGCTCCTGTTGCCCACTGCTGCTCTGGCGGGAGAAAAATAAAGTCAAAAGTGACCATCAGCTCAATGGTGTGATGTCACTGTCAGCTAGGCTGTCATAAATAAAAGGTGGGGGTAGAGAAAGTGAAGAGCCGCTATGAAGAAAGGGGGGTGGAAAGAAGGTTGTTAACATAGGCGTCAACTACGGGGGGGCTCGAGGGCTTGAGCCTTCCCCGAAATTTCCCAGGGGGGGCTCAGCCACCCCCGGCAAAATGGAGCGCCCGCCGGTAGCCAGTCAGCCGGCCAGCTGGCTGCCGTCGCCGCCTCTCCTTCCCCTCCACCCCTGGCCTGCCCTCCTGCCTCCCTGGGGCAGGGGGGGGAGAGGCGGTGGGGACATGGTCCCACGCTTCGCGTGTGCGGCAGTCAGCCGGCCAGCTGGCTGCCGCCGCCGCCGAGACTGCGCTCATCTGCGCCCCCCGCACGCCCCGAGGCAAGGACATGGTCCCGTGCGCGCGTGTGTAAAGCGCGCGTGCACGAAAGAGCCCCCCCCCCCCGGGGATTTACAAAGTCTACGCCCCTGGTTGTTAATACTGGCATGTTACTTACTTTCGATTCTCCTTTGGCATTTGTCTCTGTTTAGATTCTCCTCTAGCATTTGTCCCTGTTTAAATAAGATCTCGGGTTTCTCTTGTGAGTTTCCCGCTTGGAAGAAGAAGCCGTTATTTTCCATGCGAGGGTAATGTGGCATTCATTGGCTTGTAGCCAGCCGACACCGCAATTTGAACCTCGTATAAAATCCCTTTCCCGCTTTCCCTCTCCAGTCTTAACACAGAAAGTGTTTAGAGAATGTATAGTAAACTGACTACAATAAACTGAACCTACTTGAGGAACATTGTTGAGTGCTGATTACTAGAGACTCTGACAGTCACTCCTTGGGGAAACCCAGACGTGACAACACACCACTCTAGGAATTGCTGGAAATGCTAGGGTTTTCAGCATTTTCTAAAGCGTGATGTCACTTCTGGATTTTTGCTGGGAATGACATCATGCCATTGCGCTGCAGCAGCCCCCCCCCCCATCACTGCCCCATAATTCCCAACTCCTGCTGCTTTCCCCCAGCCATGGCACAATTTATCTACACGGTTCTTGTGACATAAATCCCAGCTAGGGCTCCTGTCCCTAAAATGATAGGCTGCACAGCATGGGTCCATATCTCCCTGCCCTAATTAGGGTTGCCAGCCTCCAGGTGGCACCTGGAGATCTCCCACTAAATAAAACTGGTCTCCAGATGAGCAAGATCAGTTCCCCTGGAGAAAATGGCTGCTTTGGAGGGTGGCCTCTATGGCATTATGCCTGCTGAGGTCCGTCCCCAAACCCCACCCTCCCCAGACTTCACTCCCAAATCTCCAGGTATTTCTCCACCAAGGGCTGGCAACCCTACAGGCCATGAACACTTTGAACATTTATAGCAGGAGAAACTTTGATTGACAGGAACTCTAGTGACAGGGTCCTTTGGAGAAAAAGGGAGCCATTTGCATGAGAACACAAAGGAATGCTTATACGTATTTTCACTGGTATATTGTGACGGGATTGTCTGGCTCCAGGAGGGGCCTGGAATTACAGCTGGTCTGCAGAGGACAGAGATCAGTTCCCCAGGAGCAAATGGCTGCTTTGGAGGATGGACACAATGACATTGTACCCTGTTGGGCTCCCTTTGCCCCTCAAATTTTACCCCCCCCCAACTCTCCAGGAATTTTCCAGACTGGCATTGGCAACCCTGTGCTAGCAGAAGGACATGGGACGAGGGGGCTTAGGATCCCCCAACATATGAAGCCATATTTAATATTTTCTTCTTCATTTCCTCTTACAGTAACACCGCATTAAAATAAACAGGCTTTACCTTAACGCTCATACTTACCGATTACAATTGGCCCTCACAAATTTATCAGCCGAGACTTTATTTGATTCATCTGCCTGTTAAACTGATGGGGACTCAGAGCCTTTGTAATTTGAAAGAGCACGTTCCACCTTTCAGAGCAGACTCATACCTTGCCTGCCCCTAGGTACATCTGGTCACAAGACAAACATATAAAGAAATGATTTGTTCCTGATATTGATTCAAGAGGCATCAAAAATATTGCAGGGACAGTTTGTGCTCAAGTTCTTTAAGGACAATTGCAGCCAATTTGGGAAAAACGCCTGACAGACAGTGTTCCCTCTAAGCTGAGCCAGTGGGAGCTAGTGCAGTTTTTTTAGCCTTCAGCTCACACATTTTTGTCTTCGCTCAGGAAGCATGGCTCCAGCGCAGACTAACTGATGCAGGAGCCCAGTCGCTCATTTGCAACTTCAATGCCAGCAGCTCATAAAGTAGAATTTTTGCTCACAGGACTCCGCAGCTTAGAGGGAGCATTGCTGACAGACCTCAATAAGGGCAGGATTCAGGACTCATTTCATAGCGGGAGCTCCTTTGCATATTAGGCCACACACCCCTAATGTAGCCAATCTTCCAAGAGCTTACAGAGCTCTATATACAGGGGCTACTGTAAGCTCTTAGAGGATTGGCTACATTAGGGGCGTAGTGTCAGAATCTAAGGATTCTAACAAATAGTTCTGATATGTTTTAATGCTTGTATGCTTTGTATAATCCCCTTCATCATGTAACCTGTCCCTGTAGTTGCTATGTAACCTTCCTTTATGGCTTTCTTTATGACCCTGGGTTTATGGCTCAAGCGGGGTCTGGTCAGTGTAACCATTTGGTCCGGGAGGGTGGCGACTTCAAGGCCTGAGAACAATCGGCCTCTCACCTCCGCGCCTCCGCATTCCTTTCCTCCCTGCCGGGGAGCCGCGGACCAGTTTCTTATCGACGTGTGAAGACCTTGGCAAAAGTTATTTGTTATGTATAAGATGGATACATCTAAGGGGTCTGGTTTAAGAAGGGAAATTTACAGCTTCACACCTAACCTTTTTCCTGTGGGAAGCAAACGGTCAAAGGACCTTTAGCCCGCGGTTTTTCCCTCCTTGTGATTGGTTACCTATGGGCAATTCAAATTGTACTAGAGGGTATATTAATCCTGCTTCTATTGTATGCTTTATCTCTAACAATGATCCGAGGACCTGTAGTAATGTAGTTATTGGAAATAAAGAACTGTGTTTCATCAACAAAGGTCTGATCCTTGACTACTTGGCTCAGAAGCCTCACACGTGTGGCCTAATATTCAGAGGAGCTCCTGCTACGAAATGAGCCCTGGCAGTATTTGAAGGCAAATTACCATGAAAAACATTTAGATTTGAGCCCAGCAGCAACTTAGAGACCAACACAATTTTGAGAGTGTAAGCTTTCAAGAGTGAATGCTCCCTTCGTCAGATGCCAAAGCTCTTTTCGTCAGGGATCTGTGTTGGTCTGCAGTAGAAGAGCTAGATTTGAACCCAGTAGCAACTTAGGGACCAACAAGACTAGGGATGGGCACGAACTGCATTTTTGTGGTTCGGTTCATGGTTCGTGGCTGAACCATGAACCGAACCATGAAGCCATACACTGGTTCACAAACCAAACCGGTTTGAATCAGTCCACGAGCCATTTAAAGTATAAACCCCTGCTTTCTGCTTCCCGTCAAAAGCGGCAGGGAGCAGAAAGCAGGGCGTGAAATGGCTCTACTCACTGCCACTTTTGACAGGAAGAAGAAAGCAGGGGGTGAAATGGCTCCAATTCCATTTCTGCTTTTCACAAACGGCCGCAAAAGCGGTGGCAAGCACAAAGCTGGGGTTTAAATAGTTCGGAGTTCACCACCTTTAGACTAAACAGCTGTTTTCTGTGAAGGGCAGAAAGCAGGGGTTGAAATACCTGCTGAGGTCCATCCCCAAACCCCACCCGCCCTAGACTTCACCCCCAAATCTCCAGGTATTTCTCCACCACTGTTATCTTAGAAAGTAAACACTTAGCTAATTTTGTGGAGTCATTCTTAAGGCTGTGTAGAAGTAAGGATCCCTAGCTAAGCTGTACTGGGGTGGGTTACTTCTATGCGAGAAAAAGCAACCTGAAGGACAGATTAGTGGGTGAATAAGCCACCAGCAGAGACGCGGAATCTCTGGGCTCCTGCAGTCTCCCTTCAGCTCTTCAGAGGTGCCATCACAAAGCCTCAGTCTGTGGCCAGGAGATAATTGTTGCTATGTCAACATGGTGGAGGAGGAGGGGGCAGCTGAGTACCCCAGAAGGAGGGGAGGAAAGGACATCTCAGCAGTAGGCTGAGTCTCTGGCTGAACGAGCAGGCGAGGAAGAGAAGCAGTGCTGTGCCGCAGGGAGCGAGATGATGATGGCGAGAGTATGTCTCTGTGGATTGCCTGGCCGTCTGAGGGGAGGGTTTGTCCACTGGGCAGGCTACCTTTATCGGAGAAAGAACATCTCCATGAAGGAAAAGTAATAGCTGAAGAAGCCCTGGAGTTCTTCATCTTTTAAGACAGGTCAGCCTTATCCTAGCTTTTCTGTGAGTGGCTGTTTCGCAGCTCGGTGAGTGTTTAATGACTCCCCTGTAGAACTGGGGTCTGATCATGTGGGTCACAGCCAGAATATTGGCACCCTGGGGACAACCACCGTGGAACATAGCCCCAGCATCCCAGGGGCGTCAAGTTTTAAAATCCCTGGGGGGGGTCTCTTGCGTGCACGTGCCGGGACCATGTCCCCGCCACCGCTGCCACCACCACCTCTCCCCCCGCCTGGCCACTCCTGCCTCCGTCCCTCCCTCTGTCCAGCTGGGCAAATGCCCAGTGTGATGGCATCACTCGGAAGTGATACCATCACACTGGGCACGTTGCCAGGGCGACGCTCTGGCAATCACCCTGAAACTCTATGGTGCCATAGAGTTTCGGGGTGATTGCTAGAGTGTCACCCTGGCAACGTGCCCAGTGTGATGGCATCACTTCCAGGTGATGCCACCACGCTGGGCATTTGCCCAGCTGGCCCCTGGACAGAGGGAGGGAGGGACGGAGGGAAGAAGGCAGGAGTGGCCAGGTGGGGGGGGAGAGGCAGGGGTGGCGGGCCTAGGAAGGGCTCGGGGAGGCATGGTGGCGAGGCGCTCCGTTTTGTCAGGGGGGGCTCAGTCCCCCCTGGGAAATTTCAGGGGTGGCTCGAGCCCTCTAGCCCCCCCCCCGTAGTTGACGCCTATGCAGCATCCTTTTAGCCAGAGAATCCCAGAGACCGCACTGAACATAGGTGTCAACTTCAGGGGGGCTGGGGAGGTGGAGCCCCCCCCCCGAACTTTTCCAGGAAGTGCTGAGCCTCACCTGGAGGTAATGACCTGTGATGTTTTTGGCCCAGCCCACCTCCCCAGGAAATTGGAAAGTCTATGCCCTTGGCACTGAACACGGCAGTTCTTTTTTCTCCAGTTCATACTTTGACAGTTGGGATTCTGGCAGTGCAGTTCCATTCTGCTGTGGGGTTTTTTTTCCACTCTGAGCCAGGTAAGGTTGCCAACTCCAGACTGGGAGATTCCTGGAGATTTGGGGTGGAGCCTAGGAAGGGCAGGTTTGGGGAGAGGAAGGACCTCAGCAGGGTACAATTCCATGGTGTCCTTCCTCCACCGCAGCCACTTTCTCCAGGGGAACTGATCTCTGTAATCTGGAGATAAATTATAATTCTGGGGCATGTCCAGGTGCCACCTGGTGGTTGGCAACTGTAGAACCAGGCCTAGGAGCTCCTTTCTGAGTCTCCCCCGTAAATGGCTTTCACATTGCCCACAATGGCTCTCTGGACTGGCTTTGTGAAATGCCGAGATACTCCAAGGTGAGGCTCTGAGAACAGCTCAACAGCAGCCCAACAACTTGGACAACTTCAACTTGGACAACAACAACTTGGACAACTTGGACAACTTCAAAAAGAGCAAGGGGCCTGAAACTGTGGTCTGCCATATGAAGGGAAATGGGTCAGAAATCCCTTTGCAAACACACAAAACAGTTCTTTGAATCCCGGCTCACAGGGACTTACTTTACAGAAAATATACTGATGGTTCAGCCCACAAATCTTTATGGGCCAACTATGCTTTCTTCCCAAGCACCTAAGCCATAGTCCAGAGCACCTGGCAAGAAGCACCTCACGTTCAAGGCAGGCTGTGGCTTGTGGTTTTCAAGCAGCCATTCTCCATGCTGTTTTTAGGGGTGCTACCTTGGGTTGGGAAATACCGGGAGATTTTGGGGGTGGAGCCTGGGGATAGGGATGGTGGCCTCCAGGTGGAGCCTGGGGACCTCCCTGGAATTACACCTCATCTCCAGACTACAGAGATCAGTTCCCCAGGAGAAAAATTGATGTTTTAGAGGGTGGACTCTATGACATTGTGCCCCACTGAGGTCCCTGTTCTCCACAGGCACCGCCCTCAAATCTCCAGGAGTTTCCCAACTTGGATCTGGTGACTCAACAGTGCCCCATCCCCTACTGGTGGACAGGAAGGACCTGGCAGCCCTAGCTAGGAAGGGCAGGGTTTGGTGTTGGGAGGGAGTTCAGCAGGGTACAGTGCCATAGAGTCCGCCCTCCAAAGCAGCCATTTTCTCCAGGGGAACTGGTCTCTCCTGTCTGGAGATTAGTTGTAACAGTGTGAGATCTCCAGGCCCCACCTGGAGGTTGGCAATCCCATCTGAAACAATTTTAAAAGCAATTGGTTTTATGGGTGCACCTAAAGCAACTGTTTCAACTTCTGGCCCTGGTTTTTCATCCCATTCCCTGCACTTTGAGGCTTGCCTAACTGAGAAAGTGAAGATAGAGCCAGGTGGTCAACTGTGTTGGTCTGAAGCAGTAGAACAAATTTAGAGTCCAGTGGCACCTTTAAGACCAACAAAATTTTATTCAAGGTATAAGCTTTCATGTGCATGCGCACTTTTTCAAATACATTGGAATGGTAGGTAAGGTTCAAACTTATAGATAGGGGCTGAACAGCAAATTAACATGTAACACGATGAAGGTATGCAAAACCAGGGGTCATTTCGAGCAGGAGCTCGGGGGAGCTCAGCTCCAGGAATGCCTGCTTGTGTCATGGCTGCAGCAAAATGACCCCGTCCCCTGGAAAGGTCCTTGTTCCTCCGACCAGCCTTCTGAAGGCTTCAGCCACCACTGAAGCTATCCTCCCAGAATAGTGGTATTTCTGAGGCTTGGATTAGTAGCTGTCCCCTCTCTGCCAGCTCTTTCTTTCTTTCTCTCTCTCTCGCTCTTTTTCTTTCTTTCTTGCCTTCTGACATACTTCCGGTGATGTTAGGTGGTGTAGCATATGCAATAAGTTATGCTAATGAGCTCCTGCACCTCTTTTTCTACGAAATGACCCCTGTGCAAAACTACAACAAGCTAAGGCTATAAGAAAGTGAAGTCAGTGTGGCAGAGTTGGATTTCACCAAGTATCTTGTATCTATCAATGATTTCACTGATGATCGGCTTTGAATGTGAACAAAATACGGTCTCCGCGTGAGGCTGTAATGCGGGACGTCACTAAAGACAGATGTTTCTGATCAGACTCTTTTTTCGTAAGGAAAAAAAGTAAACAGACATGGCAAATTCTTATGACTGCTCCTTTTTAACATGTATAAAAATACTACAATGAACATTTAGCTGTCAGAAACTTGTTTGTGGTTATGTCGCTTGTTATAACACGATTCTTATAAATGGATTGCATTTTAAATCATTTGTATTTCCTCTTGTTACTGTCCCTCCGAGCAATTTTAATTTGTGAATGAAGGCATGTAAACCGGAGCTCTGTCAGGGTTTATTAACTTCAAGCCGTGTACCGAGGAGCCAGTCAGTGTCTCGAGCCGCGGCAGGTTTATACGTTCATTTATTTATTTTTAAATTCTAATTAGAGAAAGGAACAGGGTGTCAAGAGTCTTTAGTGATTCACATTTTAACAGCCAGATTTATAATTTATTAATTTCTATCTTATGAAATTTTCATTGCGTCTTTCCACAGGAGTCCAGGAGGGACTCAAATTTATTTATTGTTTCTAGGTAGGGTGTCATTAAATATTTGTTATCTTCTAAACTTTGTAGGGAAGCAGGATTATGATTTTTTTCCCCACATGAAATCCCACTGACTGGGATGGGGGGAAAGCTTCAGATGTTTCCCCGGGCAAACCAAATTGGGATGAATCTGGGCACTCTGAGAAACTCTGGCTGGGTTTCAAAATTTCTGTACTATAAACTTTAATATCCTCTTCTCAGCGATATGTTACAGCAACCATTAATGTACAAGATCAGCAAGACGGGACTCTGTGCTTGGTTTTTCACGTCAGTGCTGGTTTCTCCCTTTGTAATTCTGGAAGTTCATTGGGTCTGCCGCAGATAATGGGCAATTCTGCATCTGGCATTCACTCCACATTTTCTCAACACTTAGGTGCAGCTCAGAATCACATTCAGATAGCCCAGGGCAAGGCCATACTGACTGCAAAGTTACCCCTGAATGGCTATAAATCTATGCAGAAGGTACCATAAAACCTGATGATCAAAGGAAGTGAAAGTGGCATGCAGTGTAGAGGGTACCATAAAATCTGATGATCAAAGGAAGTGAAAGCAGCATGCAGTGCAGAGGGGAATTTCTGTTCCAACGTGGGGTTTGCTAAAACAACAGAGGGAAAAGCCAATGCAGAACCACCCAACGTGACTGTAAGGTTTGCTGATGTTGTTTAAAGCACTCTGTTAAGGACTCGGCTCAATCGTCGTCGTAAATCTGCTCTCGTTTCTCCTTTCCTCCAAAGCTCCGAGATGTTTATATGGAGAGCAGTGCAGGTGGATGAACCATTAGGCGAAGCATGCGACAGAGAGGGCCTCTGTGGTGGTGTAATTAACCAGGTCTGCGCACCTCCCTGGGGGCGCCTTTCACTTCCCCCCACTGTTCGGTACATGATGCCTTGGCAGCGCAAGCAGCAGATCAGCCGGGAATGCTATTCTACAGTGGGGGGGGGGGGGTTCATGGGGCAGGAAGCAATGGGCTGTAGATTCATATGGCAAGGGGATGGAGAGGGAGCCTAGCAAAAGACACACTGTGCCCGGGTCGATCCCCTTATCATGTAGGACTGACTCCAGGGAAGCAGGCTGGAGGGTTTACAGAGAAATCCTGTGCAAAATCACTTCCGTTTAGGACCACTGATTGCAAGGAGCTTCAACTGGAGTGGCGCTGCATAGGATTGCACTGTTGATGCCCCATTTTAGGCACAATTATTGAGACTGGGTGAAATTTTCCTTAGTGCCACTTTTCCAGCCATTCCCAGAACTGCTATTTGTTCCAGAGGGGCAACTAGTAACTTTAGGGGTTTGCTTAAGATTGGCAGAAGAGGGGGGGGTGCCTTCTCCCCCATGGTTCCATTCTAAGTCAGGGGCCCAGACCTGCTATTTACCAATAATAAATTGGGAATATGTGATAAATATATATATTTAATAATTGAGAGTCAGTATGGTGCAGTAGTTAAGAGCATGGAGTCTAATCTGGCAGAACCGGGTTTGATTCCCCACTCTTCCACATGCAGCTGCTGGTGTGAACCTGGGGCAGTAACAAGTTCTTTCACAGCTGTTCTCTCAAGGGCGGCTTTCTCGAGAGCTCTCTCAGCCCCACCTACCTCTCAGGGTGTCTGTTAGGGAAGGGAAAGGGATTATAAACTGCTCTGAGACTCCTTCAGGTAATGAAGGGCAGGGTATAAATCCAATCTCCTCCTCCTCCTCCTCCTCCTCCTCCTCCTCCTTATTATTATTATTATTATTATTATTATTATTATTATTATTATTTTCTTCCAGGGTATTTTCTACTCCAGCCCTCTAATCACAGTTACCAACATCCAAGTGGGGCCTTGAGATCTCCCAGAATACCATTTTTAAATCAGGGGGGAGGGTCTTGACTGTTATCACATATTTCTGCCTGCTCTCTACAGCTTCCTGGAGACCATGCTTATTGCTTGGGCAAGGTACAAAGTGAGGCTGAACTATACATAATTGGTGTGATTATGCATATTGGCCAGAGACTATACTAAACCCTTCTAAGACAGGCCTGTCCCCCAAGACCTGTTGGAGAGTACGTATACGGACTAGGCTTTTCCTTCTTCGTGGGTACATAATGTGCACATTCTTCAGGAGCCAGGCTGGACCTGCGCCACTGGCCAATTGTTATGCACATTAACCGTTCAACTAACATTGCTCCTAACATAGATACAGAACTTGGCCCATCATTCCAGGAGAAGACCATGCCAACAGAGCTGCATGGCTTAGGACCAGGAGAGGGACTGGATCTTGACAACAGTGCCAAGATAAATACAGCCTTTGTACTCTTCTGCTAATTCCTAACGTTTAACACAGCTGTCCCACTTCAGCCAAGGACCCCAACCACGTTGTCAGGGCCTCAGGAAGGGGCACGTAAACCAACAGTCGCAAGGAGGGACTAGAAAGCTGCCTGTGTGTCTGTGGGCATGAACCCACAGGCCCATTTGAAGAGCAGCTCAGGATGGATCCTGCTACAGATACTGAAGTTGCTCCCCCACCCCCACCCCAGCCAGAACACACGAGGCTCATTTCGCACTGGCCAGTTGCCTCTCATTCTCTCCGGAATTTCCCCTCCCAGTTTCCTCCGGAGTATTTTGTTCATTTTCCCACTTGGAACCTCAGCCCTTTTGATATAGCGTCATGAAGGGTTTTCTCCAAAAAAAATTAGAAACTCCCACAATGGGGCAGCCCTGATGAAAGCCGGGCGAGTGGGTATGTTTTTATTATGGGTTCTCCCCTGGAGCAAACAGGAAAATCCTCTAAAAACAGGATTTGTTTGCTCCAGGGAAACTCCGGTGCAGCAGGGCAATACTCCAGAGCAAAACATGAGCCCCGAACAACTGGTGTGAAATCGACCAGAAGCTCCAGTGCAAGCATGAGGGCAAACCTGGGGCAAACACAAGTGCGAAATCGGCCTGAGTTAAAATCCCCAGCGGAAAAACCACACCCTGAATCCAAAGTTCCAAGATTTCCTGCTCCCTCCCACCAAAGACTACAAGTCCTCCCATAAAGAACTGAATGAAGATTAAGTGCCCACAGGAGACCCTCACTCTTTAGAGAGGAGGCAGAAGGGGAGGAACCATGGCTCAGTAGTACAGCATCTGCTTGGCATGCAGAAGGCCCCAGGTTCAATCCCCAGCATCTCCAACTAAAAGGATCAGGCAGTAGGGGATGCGAAAGACCTCAGCCTGAGACCCTGCTGAGAGCTGCTGCCAGTCTGAGTAGACAATACCGACCTTGACGGACTGATGGTCGGATTCAGTATAAGGCAGCTTCCTATGTCAGAAGCTGGAAGAAGGGGCTTGGGAGTAGAAGAGTTCAAAGCAAAGCTAGCACCTGTCAGAATAAGTTATCCTCTGCCGAAGAGCTATCTGTGGTGCTGCAGAGATGGCCTCTGCCTTTGCAGATGCTTCTGGTTTTCTAAAGGGTCTCATGACACCGAATGCACGTGCTTCTGGTCGACTCCTGCCTCTTTTATGCCTCTGTAAGATAGGTGGAGAGAACAGAGGAGTCCGGCCCTCCTCACATAAAGAGGCTGGCAAGAGCAGGGAGGCTATTACCCCTGTTATTTCCTTCGACTGATAAAGAAACTGCTTGCCAAACCAGAGCCAAAAGATGAATATGTCAAGAAGGGTTATACTTTTGCTTTACGTTTTTAGCATCAGATAGATGCTAGAGATAAATAGAGGTCACACACAGACATCTTACAATATTAGAAGTGCTGTTCTTTTAAAGGGTGATAATATTTTGATTCCCAGAAGTAAAGAAGTAAGTCGTTGGCAGGGGGTCCCCTTGGTGTCTCTAATTACCATATAAACCATTGGTAATTAGAGGGTTTTTAAAATAATGTCACCATCAACTAGCTGACATTCAGTTAAATGAAATGAAAGCCCAGTGGCATCTTAGACTAACAACATTTATTTCAGCCTTGGTCTTTAAGGTGCCACTGGCCTTTTGTTTTATTCTGCTATAACAGGTGGACATAGCTGCCCCTCTGCAGTAACATTCAGTTTACAGACAAACATGAGTTGGTTATGTTTGATCCCTCACTGTTCTGTTCTTTGGAAGTCAGGTGCAGGCCCAGGGACAGTCACACAGTTGCAAGGGATGATGGAGACCCCAGGGTTGTGCAGTGGGTAGCAAAACCCTAATTGTCCTCTGAAACTGAACTTTGTGTTGGACATCTTTCAACATCTCGAACAGACCCCTTTACCTGTGCCTTCTGTTCCGCTCTATTTATTTATTATATTCTGTTGTTTCACAGGGTATTTGTGGAGACATTTGTATATAGTGATTATCTGATGTCTACTGTATTCGTCAGAAGTATTTAGCCTGACAATGCTTATTACACCGTTGAGGAAGATGGTAGCTGAAATGCATCTTATTTATTTAGTCACTTTATTTATATCCCATCTTTCTCCCCAACGGGGACCCAAAGCAGCTTACATCAGTCTCCTCTCCTCCGTTTTATCCTCACAACAACCCTGTTGGTTAAGCTGAGAGTGTGTGATGGGCCCAAGATCACCCAGCCAGCTTCCATGGCAGAGTGGGGATTTGAACCTGGGATTTGAACTTTAAGAAGAAGAGATTGGATTTATACCCCACCCTTCACTACCCAAAGGAGTCTCGGAGTGGCTTACTATCTCCTTTCCCTTTCCCTCCCCACAACAGACACCCTGTGAAATAGGTGGGGCTGAGAGAACTCTCTTGAGAACTGCCCTTGAAAGAACAGCTCTGAGAGAACTTGTGACTGACCCAAGGTCACACCAGCAGCTGCATGTGGAGGAGTGGTGAATCACACATGGTTCTCCCAGGTTAGAGTCCATTCTCCTAACCACTATACCATGCTGACTTTGTGGAAGGCAGTAGCCAAAATGCATTTGGTTTTTTTATTTTATGATACCCTTTGACCAACTGAATATATGTTACATGGTGATTGCTCTGCATGGATTAGTTTAATAATTTATCCGCCATATTGGTAAAAAGATTTATGTACACTAGAGTAATCTTTTTGGTTTGTGTAGTCTATAGGTTATTATTTTATTATAATCAATGGATGATTGCAACTCATTTTTAGTTTTGTTCCTCATTTGTATATCTTGTTGAGATCTGTTTACCTAACCCTTTTGGCCACGTGCTCAACTGGCCGCCAGATTGGACACCCATTGAAACAGGACTGCATGCATACAGTCTACCAGAATGAAGAACCACATATATCAGGGGATGCTACGCATCTGATTTCCCCACCCAGATTGCCTGTAGCTCTTTTTTTTCTTAAGCCGTAATCGGACTAATGGCTTGGACTCACTCCCCCCTCCCTCGATCTTGATCTCACTTCTCTGCCAAACAGCAGATTGGCAGGATTTTAGTTTTGTTGAAGTGTTCCGTCTGCTGCCCTGGATCCCCGGGCTTCCGTGTGGAAATGGTATTCAGTGTAGACCTCTGCTTTGAGCAGAGACTCTCAACGCAAAAGCTATTCATCTTCAAAAAATGAGATAAGAGTAGTCTCAGGTACTATCTCTCACCCCTGAGTCCCACTGCCAGATTTTGTAATTTTTTACAATCATATTTTCCTATCTTTAAGAAATGTCTTTGTCTCCCCAGCCGTTGTGTGAAAGACTCGGGCAAACAGCAGGGGAAACTGATTGACTACGCGAGGGAGAAAGGGAGATGAACAAGCCGCTGAGGGCTGTCAAAGGCCCACCGTAAACACACTGGAAAACAATAAGAGGGGAAAACATGCCTTTAATCTTTTCTAGCTTCAGAAATCTTAAACATTACTAGTGACACAAGTAAGAGCACTGAAGAGTGATTTTTTTTTTAAAGGTTGCAACTTTCCCTTTTAAAAGTTCTACTGTGGCTAAACTGTTGTTCGGAACTTTTGGTAGTCTGTGAGGAAACGAAAGGGCCTTTTTCGGAGTGGAAGAGAAGCCATCTTGGATTGTCCCCAGCAGTCCATCCAAGCGATAAACTCCACAACCAGCGATGGCAGTGACTTCTCTCGTCAGTCATCTGTCGTCATGGCGTCAAAGATGCTCGGCTGTTCCTGCTTCTCAGTTCTTCTGGGAATTAAAAGTAGAGATGGGAAAGGCCTGGGTGGTTGGCTGCCATGTTTCAATCAACTGGTTAAAAAGTACAAATTACAGGATGATGTAAATGGAACACCACAGATCTACTTCGTTGCCTTAAAAAAAAGGAAAGATGTCTAAAAGTAAACTGGAAATTCTGAAGCCGTTATATGCTCAAAGATGGAAATCTGCTTTCAGATAACAGCTGACCAGGATCGAAGCCAAATCACATCTGTTCTTTCTTATAATTACCAAACCTCATCCATCCAAAACCAGTTTCAACATGACATAAGAAGAGCCCTGCTGGATCCAACCAATAGCCTGTCCAGTCCAGCATCCTGTCTCACACGGAGGCCAACATTGAGTAATAATGAGGAATGTTGGGAATTGTTCTTTGTTCTGGAATCTTGCAGTCTGGTTTCAGTTCTTCAGGCGGCAGGAGCAGCAATGAGAGGAGAGAGTGATGCAATGAGAGGAGATGAGTCTGACGGGGATGTCATCCAACCAAAGTAGTTTACTGCTGTTCCTACAGATATTTGTCACTAAGGGGAGTTAAGCCACAGCCTGGCTAACTTGCAGCATCTATCTTCTTTTTAATCCCACTGTTTCCCCAAGAGCTCAGGGCGGTTTACATTGTTTTCTCCTCTGTTTTTTCCTTACAACAACTTTGTGAGGTAGGTCAGGAGGCAAGAGAGTAAATGGCCTATTGAAGAAGAGAAGAGAAGAAGAGACTGGATTTATACCCCACCCTTCACTACCCGAAGGAGTCTCAGAGTGGCTTACAAACTCCTTTCCTTTCCCCTCTCCACAACAGACATCCTTTGAGGTAGGTGGGGCTGAGAGAGCTCTCTCAAGGACTGCTCTTGAGAGAACAGCTCTGAGAGAACTTGTGACTGACCCAAGGACACACCAACAGCCGCATGTGGACAAGTGGGAAATCAAACCCGGTTCTCCCAGATTAGTCTGCACTCCTAACCACTACACCAAACTGGGTCTCTTGTTGAGCTCTGTCAATGAGTTGGGATCTGAACTCAAGTCTCTTTGGTCCTAGTCCATCACTCTAACCATCACACCAGACTGGCTATCTACATGTGACTGGGACACCAGAGTTTCAAAGCACTAAAGCATAATAAAACAGGATTCATGAAGGGGCAGAGTTCAGTTCACGTACTATATTTTTGTTCAAAATATGTCCTCTTAACCCTTCATATTCTCACTTAGGTATCCTGGGGAAGGAGGGAAAAGGTTGTAGCACCTTGCAACCACTTTACAAATGAGAATTTTACTTTTATAGGTAAGATTTAGGGAAATTTGGCACCAAATTCAGCATAAACGATCCCTTGGGTGAGGACAATCTCTGAGAATCACTAGTTTCACTATCAGTATTCAATTCTTCTAAATCTGGAGGGGTTCGCCTGCTCATAGATAAGCTGAACTCTCTTGATTTGGAGTGTGACTCTCTTCTGGTCTCGGGGAAGACTGGTCCTTATAGTTTGGTTAGTAGCCACCTTGTGGCGGAAGAATGACGTGGTCTTCAGGAAAGGAAGTGGCCCGTATGTTCGCCCATGTACTTCGGATAGTCATACTTTAATCAATACCAGTTACCATATTATTTCTGTAGCACTACAGTGCCATGTTAACAGAGATTTTTTTTTTCTTGCAAGAATGAACTTGCTTCCTCTTGCTGTCTTACATGGATGATTCACAGGGCAAGAAAGGGGATCGAGAGTGTGTATAGGTCTTTGGTACAAACTGTTGAGCATTTCTTCTATTCCTGTGTAATGTATTCAGATCTGAGAAGAAAATTTCTGGCGCCTCATCTGAATAAGAAGCCTGCTCGCTCTTCTAACTATCATTTAATGACTCTGTTAGCCGAACTGGGTTTTAATATCACACTAGAAGTGTGCAAATACATAGCTGCTGCAATTAAACGTCGTTTGTTTTTAATGAATATTGAACGGCAATAACTTCTTTGTTACACTGCTGTCTTTTTTTCTGGTCGAACAGCCTGTTGGCTTCAAAACCTAGATGGGAAACAATAGAAAACATTCTCGCACAGCTCAAGACGAGTTCTTGCTGTCACTGCACATCCCTTGGCAACCAATCATATGAATAAATAGTGATCAGATCAATCAGTGGTTTATTAATATGCATGCCTGCACGTAGAAGGAGTCATTTAAGCCTGTGTTCTTGAGCGTATTCTGTGTATGCTCAGCACAGTCTTGTGGGAGACATGGTTTCCCTCCCACATCGCACACATGAACACACATGAAACTGCCCGGTTCTGAATCAGACCATTGGTCCATCAAGGTTAGTATTTGTCAGTTCAGACTGGGAGCAGCTCGCCAAGGTCTCAGGTGGAGGATGTTCGCATTACCTCTTAACTGATCCTTTTAACTGAAGATTCTGGGGATTGAACCCGGGACCTTCTGCGCACCTAGCAGAGGCTCTACCACTGAGCCAGAGCCCCATACCTTAAGGGCCTGACCCAACAGTCATCATTTGGGGGAAGAATCACCCACTGTGCAGATGTAAAAGCACCTGCAAGATGAGGAAATGGAAGTCCACAATCATTGATAATGCACAACCTCGAAGAAGGCACAGACAAAAAAGAAGATTAAGAAGGAGGAGGAGGAGGAGGAGATTGGATTTATACCCTGCCCTTCACTATCCGAAGGAGTCTCAGAGCGGCTTGGAAAGGAGATTGTCCTTTCCCTTCCTCTCCCCACAACAAATACCCTGTGAGGTAGGTGGGGCTGAGAAAGCTCTGAGAGAACTGCTCTTTCCAGAACAGCTGTGAGGTCCTGTTCAGACGGGCAGCTAATCCCCCCATTGGCCTGGCTCTAATTTGATCCCGATCTTTTTTATCCAGTGTTGTTCAACCAGACAGCTCCCCCGTGAATCCCTTACCATGCGCGGACTCCGCGGTGGATTGTCTAGACGGTGTCCACCTGAAGAAGCCGCGTGGTCGGTTTTGTTGTTTTTTTAAAAAAAAATTCTGTTTGCACATGCGCATATGTGCCTCATTATCTACTTGTTTTTTCACACATGTGTGGACTTGAATGTTAAAACCACCGCCAGTGGTACCTTCCTCTAGGTACCATTTGAATTAACAAAGTTCATAAGTTTCATGAGCCCTTCAGAAACATGAAATTGTCCGGAACATTTGAGCGAAGTTCTGCAGCTGTTGCACGTTTATGCGCATACCGCTAAGAATTTTTTCAAATGGCGGCCGTTTGGGATGGTCTGGAGTCAGACCATCCCCATGGACTGATTGAGCACTGAAATGACCAGACAGGGGAAAGTCTGCCATTGGCCCGTCAGCAAGCTTTAGACTGGACTTTCAGCCCTATCCTTTTAGTATGGCTCCCTGGCGGGGATCGATGGGCTGATCATGGCAGCGGCACATTTCCCAGATGTTGCTGTCTGGATGTGCCCTTTTAATCCACCAGGCACTTGTGCCTGGGTCAGATCTAAAGAGCCATCTGATTGCGACCTGAGAGAACTTGTAACTGACCCCAATCACACCAGCAGCTACATGTGGAGAAGTGGGGAATCAAACCCGGTTCTCCCAGATTAGAGTCTGCGCTCCTAACCACTACACCAAATGTGCTTGGTGGCCAATGCCAAGCTGAACAGATCTCAGGCTCAGGAATGATCCCAGCTGTCAAACACAGTATGTTGGCCTGCCAAAATCTGTTCACCGTGAAGTTCATAGTATCCCTACTTTATATCTGATTTTCATCTCTGGTCAAACAGATGTGGTCCAGCTACCCAAACCTGCTCAACCAACTTGGTGTGACAGTAGTAGGTCACCAGAAATGAAGGACACATGCAACCATCAACAATAACATCATCAAACCACTTTTATTTTTTTTAAAAAAACCCATCCACTTCTACCTAAATTGTGAGATGCACAATGTGACTCTAGGACATAGAAGGAGAATGTGCTGTTGAGTTGCAACTGACCCATGGCGACCCCCATCCATGGTGCGTTCCGTGCAAGAGATGAGAAAAAGTGATTTGCCGTTGCCTTCCTCTGCGTGGCAGCCTGTCTTCTGTAGTGGATATCCATCCAAGTACTGACCATGGCTGACCTTGCTTAGCATCCAAGATCTGATAGCCTGGACCATACAGGTCAGGGTAATAAAAGCAACCGTGGATTTCTTTGGTGGTCTCCCATCCAAGTACTGACCATAGTTGAACTTGCTTAGCTTCCAAGATCTGATGAGATCAGAGTAGCCTGGACCATACAGGTCAGGGTAATAAAAACAACCATGGATTTCCTTGGTGGTCTCCCATCCAAGTACTGACCATAGCTGACCCTGGTTAGCTTCTAAGCTCCGACAAGCTCGGGCTAAGCTGGTCTATTCAGGCTTCTATCCCTGTGGCTTAGATGAGAGGAAAAGAAGGAACATCTTCTAAAACCTTCTAGTGTTTTACCTAGTTGGATTCCGGTCGTTTGAAAGACAGCCACAACTGAGCTTTATGGATTCAGTAGAACAAGTAAGAAAATGCGACATGCCACAGCCTATTTACAACAAGCCATTTCAGTTGGAAAAAATAACCAGAGGAAAAAAACCATTCTTTGCTTAATACCTGTCTCAGATGCCACGCTTCCGGCTCAGGGAGAGTTTGATTTTCTGTCAGATACGGGTAATACCCCGGCTTCCTTTGCAAGTCTATATTTTCATGACTAGGTGGGGTGGGGGGGGGGGGTGGCGAATCAAAGAAGTGCTGTTTTTGGAATAGATTTATGTCGAGAGTCACTATCAAAGAAGAGTCGAGGCCAACCTGCTGAGGGAGTGACTTGGTTGTGAAATACAAACGGTTGCTAGCCAGGTCACATGGTCTGTGGGTGGGGGGGAGGACACACATGATCTGGCCTGGCCGGGATTCTCTGTGGGTCAGCTGTCCTGCAGACCTCGGGCACCAGGGAGGCAATCTGAGAAGGGATGATACAGAAGTTTACAGTGACCCTCTTGGGATGCTGCCCACTGTCGGATGCCAAGAGCACGGAGGGGGGGGGGAATGCCTCACTGGAGTGTGACTTCGTGCTGAGCAGGGGGGAGCTGGTGGGGAGGGAGGGAGGGACAGGGCTGAGACAGCTTGTTCACACTGGGAATGGCTGCTCAGGCTGTGCTCAGCAGGGTCTGTTGAGGCCCTGTGAAATAGCACATGTTTGCCTGCATGGACCATATGCACTCATTGCCCTCCAGTCATGGCCACTGACCAAGCAGGGGGAGGGTGGGGGAGCAACAAGCTGTCTGTCAGAGCCAGGAGCTCTAAGTGTAGATCTCTGTGTGTTGCAGGATCAAGCCCGTGCCACTTCTAACAGGTCCCGTTCTATAGGCACAGTATCTGCTCTCTTACTGTGTATGAGGGGTGAATTTGTTACTCGGGGGGTCCCCAACCCTTTTTGAGCCTGTGGGCACTCTTGGAATTCCGACACAGCATGGTGGGCACAGCCCCAAAATGGCTGCCAAAATGGCTGCCCCATGAGGCAGAGCCAGCCACAAAATGGCTGCTGCCACAACTTACCTTCAGTGTGACGATCCTTGTGCTGTGGTGGCAGCTGCTGCCAAAGCAATTTAAAAAAAAATCTGCACAGCCAATCAAATCTCCAATGGCCAATCAGAAGCCTTGTTGGGCAAAAGCCCCGCCTGGCCCTATCCATTTTCTCAAAACTCTTGGAGGGCTCTGAGAAAGGCCTCATGGGCACCATGTTGAGGACTTGACTTGATGGAAGTGACACACATCCTGATGAACGGGACATTTGGTGCTAGAATAATTTGGAGAATGTGTACAGCTACTATTCAGGCCCATTATACAAATTTGTAGCAACTGCATAGCATTTAAGAAAGCAACACCTGGTTTTTATACACACACACACAATTCTTTATGCATGTATTTCTGGATGTGTGTCATTGTAAAATAAGGAATATTGACCACTGAGGGGCTGAAATGCATATGGTCCTTAGGTCAAAAGTTTTATCCATCTATTGGATATATATAATAATCAGTTCTGAATGAAATAAGCTTTAAGAGTCTGATATTTAGACTGTTTCTTGTAACCTTATTATGTTTTATTTATGTGTACTAATAAATATTTGTATTTTTTATATTAATTTACTTGTTAGCTTGGCCCTCTTAGAGCACAGCAAATACTTGTGGCCAACTGTTCCGATTTGCTGCATGGGTCACCAAGAGCAGCTTACTCTGAGGTAAGTCCCATGAAGCTCCTTGGGGCTTATTTGCTTATAAGAGTATTTAAGATTGTGGCCTGACTTGGAAGGAAGGTAGCCCCCTCATGAAGATTTGGGGGTGGAGTTTCGGGAGGGGAAGTAGCTCAGCCAGGATGTGATGCTGTAGAGCCCGCCTACCCTCTCCTCCTGGGGAACTGGTCTCAGTACTCTAGAACATCGGTTGTCATAGCAGGAGAGCTCCAGCCATCACCTGGAACTTGGCAACTCTGCTTGGATGCCAGACTGGGCTGGCACCCTGAAAAACAGACTTGTCTGTGGCACTGCATGGCAGCAGCGGAGCTGGGGCAAAGCGAGTTCTCTTCGTTCCCTCCTGCTGTTCCCAAGTGGGGCTCTCCGCGGTTGCCGTGCTCAGGATGGCGGTTGCCACAGAGATGCAAGAGCAAAGGGAAACCTTTTGGGAGGGGGGAAGCAGAGGGGGAGGCGGGTAGAGGGAAGTGGCCAGGACAGCACTCATGCACAACAGTGCGCCATGGGCCCAGCTGGCGTTGGCAAAGGCCCAGGAGGGGTGAGTGTCAGTTGCTTGGAAGGACAGAAGAACTTGGGACTTGCTGCAGCTGTAGGGGGCAACCCAATGAGGGGCTGCCATAAGTTGGCTGCAACTTGACTTCACTTTCCATCATCATCCCTCATAGGTCCTGGTCAGAGCCTTGAGAAAGGGGTGAATCCTGGTAGAAACAGGGGGCGATTCTGCATCTAGCATTCGCTCCACATTTTCTCAGCTGGGAGGAAAAAGTGCAGCTCGAAACCCCATTCAAATACCTCGGGGCAATGCCCTACTGACTGCAAAGTCACCCCTGAATGGCCATAAATCTGTGCAGAAGGAACCATAAAGTCCAATGGTCAAAGACAGCGAAAGCAGCGTGGAGTGTGGAGGCTACCATAAAATCCGATTATAAAGGAAGTGAAAGCAGCATGCTGCTTTCACTTCCTTTGATCATCGGATTTTATGGTAGCCTCACACTCCATGCTTCTTTTGCTGTCTTTGATCATTGGATTTTATAGTACCTTCTGCATAGATTTCTGGCCGTTTCATGGCTGTTCAGGGGTGACCTTGCAGTCAGTACAGCCTTGCCCCAAGGCATTTGAATGTGGCTTTGAGGTGCCCTTTTCCCTCCCAGTTGAGAAAATTTGGAGCAGATACCAGATGCAGTATTGCCCTGCATCTGATGCCTCACAGTGGCCCTTGTCTGTTTAACAGCAGAACCTTCTGAGCCAAGCAGAGAATAGCCAGGCACTTCGTCTTCTCCACTGACCCTGAGATTGTAGTCCTTCCCTTGGGAGTGCCTGAGAACACTAAAGCCTGAGTTCTCCTGGCAATCCTAACAGACTCCCAGATGGATCCCAACGGATCTGTGATGTGAACACCCCTGGATCCCTTGAAACAACAGAGAGCCAGCGTGGTATAGTGGTCAAACTAGGATTCGATTCCCCAGTCATGCCATGGTTCGATTCCCCAGTCATGCCATGGAAGCTTGCTGGGTGACCTGGGGTTGTTGTGAGGAGAAAACGTAGGAGAGGAGAAAGAGGTCAGCCTCTTTTGGGTGCCCACTGGGGAGACACGTGGGGCAGGAAGGAAGGAAGGAAGGAAGTATAGCCCAGGGGATGGAACGCAGTTGGGCATTGCTTCAAGCATCGGTTGTAGGAGGCAATCCTAGAATTGCACCTCCCAGAACACTGCAAGAGACGGATCCCAAATGAGGACATTTAAGATCTACCTTTGGCAAGTATGGAAGAAAATGGCAGCCTGGCCAGGTAAACTGAAAGGGGACAAAACAGCCCAAGAGGTGAAGCATCTTCCTTCTTCACCCCCATTCTTTGGATACATTACCATGAACAAAGTGCCCCATAGACAGAGTCACAAAAAAAATCAAGTGGAAAACAGCTGAGATTTGATTAGTCTTTTGGATCCCAAAGAGCCCTCCAGCTATGCACGAATCAAGACTTTGGTGAGGTAGACGCATTAAGAGTCGCAACAGCTGGGAGAAGTTCGCAAATGTTTCCATTTCTAGTTTGCCAGTTAACTTTCCTAATGCTATTTTATACACAAAGTATTATGAAAACTCCATAACTGAAACATATACTTAAAAAAAAGAAAAGAATCCTCCACCCTAACAGGGAAATTAAGTTGTGCCTGCTTAGCTTCATCGTGTGCTATAGCCTTAGGAAATGCACTTATGTGCAGTGCCAAAAGTATCCCCACAATTTTTTTTTGAAGCCTTTTGTTTCAGGGAAACAAAAGGCAGAGGGCTCAGTCTTTCCACAGGTGAGGACCAGAGGCCTTTGTGCAGAGGGATCTCCAAAGGCATCCGTGTGGGGAAAGCAGAAGGAATGGGACAGGACACTATCCTGAGAGCCAGTTTGGTGCAGTGGTTAGGAGCGCGGGCTCTAATCTGGGAGAACAGGGTTTGATTCCCCACTCCTCCACATGTGGTGTGACCTTAGGTCAGTCACAAGTCCTCTCAGAGCTGTTCTCTCAAGGGCAGTTCTCTCAGAACTCTCTCAGCCCCACCTACCTCACAGGCTGTCTGTTGTGGGGAGGGGAAGGGAAAGGAGAGTGTAAGCCGCTCTGAGACTCAGGTAGTGAAGGGCAGGGTATAAATCCAATCTCCTCCTCCTTCTGCATGAGCGTGCTTCCATATTCCAACCCAGCCTTCAAGTCGCTTGCCAGGTTGATCTGAAGTAACCGGCAGTGTGCAGAGGAGCGGGCGGGCACTGGATGGACATCTTGGGGGGGGGGGGGGGCGCACACATTCCCTGAGATGTCCCGGCATTCAGATATGGATGAAGAAGAAGAAGAAGAAGAAGAGATTGGATTTATACCCCGCCCTCCACTCCCCAAGGGAGTCTCAGAGCGGCTTACAAACTCCTTTTCCCTTCCCCTCCCCACAACAGACACCCTGTGAGGTAGGTGGGGCTGAGAGAGCGCTTTCCCAAGCTGTCCTTGAGGGAACAGGTGGTACAGAGCTATGGCTTGCCCAAGGTCATCCAGCCAGGTGCAAGTGGAGGAGTGGGGAATCAAACCCGGTTCTCCCAGATTAGAGTCCGCGCACTTCACCACTACACCAAACTGGCCCCGAAAGTTTATTTTGGTCAGCAGCAGGGCTCACTTTGTAGCAGGAGCTCCTTTGATATTAGGCCACACCCCCGAATGTAGCCAATCCTCCAAGAGCTTACAGAGCTCTTCTTACAGGGGCTACTGAAAGCCCTTGGAGGATTGGCTACATCAGGGGTGTGTAGGGCCTAATATGCAGAGGAGCTCCTGCTACGAAATAAGCCCTGGTCAGCAGTATCTGAAGAAGTGTGCATGCACACGAAAGCTTATTCCCAGAATTAAACTTGGTTGGTCTTCAAGGTGCCCCTGGACTCGAACTTTGTTCTGTTGCTTTGGACCAACGTGGGGACCCACCTGAATCTTTGGTCAGTAGGGTTATTATTACAAATCCATTTAAAAATAATATGTTAATACTCTTATCTCTTTGTTGTTGTTTTGGCATCTGGCTGTCCTTTGGTAGAGGTTTCACAGGTCAAAGGGAGGAAGAGAATTGGGAGCTCAAAGGGAGGAAGGGAACTGGGGGTGGGGGGAGAAGAGAATGGAACTAACAGGTGAGTTTCCCCTTCCCCCCCTTCTTCAGACAGCCTCTCCCACCACATAAGGGTCTGCGGAGTCCGGGAATCTTAACCGAGACCACATTTCCCAGTCTCAGCAAACCCCAACGTTCAAGCCATTCTACCTGCTCTAATTAGCCTCCTTATGTGGCTTCCGTACCAGTGCTAATAAATAATCATCATTTAACAGATGGAATAAGGAACACAAGGGAAATAATGAAGCCAGCTGAGATCCCAAGGCTCAGAGGAGCTGTGAAGAAGGATACATGAAGGAAAATGTGCAGAGACACACAGTGTAACCACTCCAGCACACAGGGTTCGTGGGACCTGTCCAAGAAATGCCAGAACACATGGCGGAAGGGATGTCACTGCAGAAACAAAACAGAGAAGAAGGGGAATGGCTGGCTGAGAAAGTGTTCATTTATACCCACACTCAGACTGCAGCAATGTCACTGGTTTGCCTTAGAACAATTTATTGTCTCCCACCCCCCACTTTGGGTTCTGAAACCGAGGTTGTGGAAGACCTCTAGAGAATCTGAAAGCTTGCACATTGCTTTCTGATGCATCCAGTGGGTTGATGTTTGGGTTGAAACTCGTAAACGCGTTTTTTTGGAAAATAATAAAGGTGCCAGTATATATCTATATACTAATTCCCAGAGGTTTTTTTTCTCTGTGTGGATACTTATATCTGCCAAAAGAGAGCTCACTCTCCCCCAACAGCTTTTCTTACATAGTCAGGGGCCTTCTTCAGTCTCCAGAAAAATCCAAAAAGTTTAAAAAAAACTTCAGGGACCATTGAATTCCCCCCAGTACCTTTGAAATGGCATCAGTTCCAGGCATCTGTGAGAGATTAGAATGTTCGGGGGAGGCTTCTAACTGTTTCTGTCAGTAAAAGGCAGGGTTTTTACTGGCAGCAGTCTAGGGTTGCCAAGTACCCCCCTGGCCACTGGCAGCAGATCCAGATCCAGGCTGGGAAACTCCTGGAGATTTGGGGATGGAGCCTGGGGAGGACAAGGACCTCAATGAGATACAGTGACATAAACTCCACCCTCCAAAGCATTCATTTTCTCCATGGAACGTTATCTCTGTAGTCTGTAGATGAGCAGTAATTCCAGGGGATCCCCAGGTTCCACCTGGAGGCTGGCATCCCTAGGCAGCACCCTCTTTGTGACTTGATACCATCTGATTTGCATGACTCAGGTAGGCCCAGCTGCTTTGCTACTGTTCATCAGCAGCCACCCTATGAAAGCCACTTTGATGTAACAGTTAGAGCTTCAGATTGGGATCTGTGAGACCCAGGTTCAGATCCCCATCTTGCGGTGGAAGCTGACTGGGAGATTTTGGACCAGTCACATACTTTCAGCCTAACCAACCTCACAGGGAGAAAATAATAATGTAAGCTGCTTTAGTCCCCACTGTGGCGAAAGACTGTAATTTTTCTAGGTAGAGGCTGTGGGGGAGGGTGTGAGGCTTCTGCTCAAAGTAGTCAAGGATCAGATCTTTGTTGATGAAACACAGTTCTTTATTTCCAATTTCTACATTGGTACAGGTCCTCGGATTATTGTCAGAGATAACGCATACAATAGAAGCAGGTCTAATATACCCTCCAGCACAATTTGAATTGCCCATAGGTAACCAATCAACAAGGGGGGAAAACCGCGGGCAAAAGGTTCTCTGGCCGTTTGCTTCCCACAGGAAAGAAAGTGAGGTGTGAAGCAGTAAATTTCCCTTCCCAAACCAGACCCCTCAGATGTAACCATATTCACATAACAAATGCTTTCCCCAAGGCTTTCGCACGTTGATAAGAAATGGTCCCTGTCCTCCCCTGTCTTCCCAGCCGGGATGAATGGAATGCGGAGGCAGGAGTGTGAGAGGCCCATTGTTCCCATGCTTTGAAGTTGTCATTCTCCCGGCCAAATGGATACATAGACCAGACCTGATCAGAGCCATAACCCTGGGGTCACAGAAGATACATTCACAATTGTCAAACCAAATAGCAATAGGCATGATTACATAGGTGATACAGGAACAGGTTTGCACAGCATAGCCAAGTCAGGTTATAATATATAGCAAGAGAGCCCAGAACTCTTTGTTAGAATCTGCAGATTCTGACAGGGGGGGGGGGTGGAGATAGAAAGCTGAAGACAGCTAACGGTAGGTTGGCTGTTAGGTGGGAAGGAAATGGGGTTGCCAACTCCAGATTGGGAAATTCCTGGACATTTGAGAGGTGGAGCCTGGGGAGGGTGGGGTTTGAGGAGGGACTACAGACCAGTATAATGCCATAGACTCCACCCTCCAAACCAGCCATTTCCTTCACTTAAACTACCATTGCCAGCCTCCAGACAAGGGCTGGAGAGCACCCAGAATTACAACTTTTGTCCAGGTGACAGAGATCAGTTCCCCTGGATAAAATGTCTGCTTTGGAGGGTTGCTGAGGCTGCTTGCCTCCCCAAGCCTCACTGTTCCAAGGCTCCACCCATAAATATCCAGGAATTTCCCAACCTGGAGCTGGCAGCCCTGAGGTGAATTGATCTCTGCAGCTGAGAGATCCATTGTGATTCCCAGAGCGCTGCCACTGCTGCTGTGGGGGGAGAGGAAGCAGGCAGGAGGCTGGGAGAGTGATGGGGGCAGGAAGAGAGAGTGATGGAGTGGAGGGGGCAGAAAGAGAGAGAAAGAGTGATGAGGTGGGGAGGCAGAAAAACAAAGAGAATGATGATGGGTCAGAAAAAGAGGAAGTTACATGGAGGAGAGAGAGAGAGTAAGAAAGGGGGGCAGAAGAGGGTGAGAGAGGTAGAGGGAGAAGGGAGGAAGCAAAGGTGTGAGGAATGGAATAACCATCCCGCAAGTTTCTTGTGGGTCTCCACTTGTAAAATACTAAAGCTGTTACAATAACTTACCCCAAACGTTGGGGAACTGCATCTGGGCTGCCATCTAGCAAGTTATGAGCACAGCGTGGACTTTCGTGCTTTCTGTTGCAGAATGGCTTCAGCTCACAGCTCTTGGTCTCCCATGGCTAGCACAGGGGCCCAGCTGTGTGTGCGGTTCTTTGGGAGGCTGCCATTGTGTTCTCCTCTAAATCTCTCTGATAACAACTTCACTGAGCTAGCTGCCTAGCTGAGCAACAGTTTGAATGTGGGCCTTCCAACCCCCAAACCCTGCGGCACTGTCCAAAGGCCAGATTGAGCTATGTCTGTTGATTTGAACACCAAAGAGACATTTGCTCTGGTGTTTTGCATGCAGATTTCACATGAGATGCAGTTTTCAATAAATTCATCACCTTTTATATGCTTGGGGGGGGGGGGCACAGTGCTTTAGAATATGGGAAATGAGCTGTCCTTTCAGGGACGGGCATGAACTGAACCATGAAACAAAAATCACCACAATTTCTGCCCTGTTCATGGCTTGTGAACAGAAGTTTGTGATGGGTCTACCATCATGAACTTCCACAAACTTTTAAAGCAGCTTATGGTGATTCATGGACGGAGCAGAAAGCAAGGGTTTAAAGGGACTCCGAGTCCCTTTAAACCCCTGCTTTCTGTTCCCTGCGGAAGTCCCTTTACATTTTTGAATCCTTTCGAAATACTTTGGCAATCGCTTATGAATCTAGGGTTTGAAACAAGGAATGTTGTAAAATTCTGAACAGAATGGAGACATCAAAGAAAATCCTCCTGCTCTCTGCCTCCCAGTGGACACTCACATGAACACACATGTAGTTGCCTTACACTGAATCAGACCCTTGGTCCATCAAGGTCAGTATTGTCTACTCAGACCAGCAGTGACTCTTCCAGGGTCTCAGGCAGAGCTCTTTTGCATCACCCACAACATCATCCCTTTTCTGAGCCAGTAGGTTGATAACAAACTGATGAAAGTAGTTCTTCACATCATATATAATTAATTGACAGAATTTGCTGCTGCTAGCTGTGGCCAGGGCAATGAGTTGAAACAGCTTTTTTTTTTTTAAAAGGATTCATGTAACACACAGGACAAAGGTCTGTCATGGGAGAAGGCTACCTCTGGTACACGGGCCAATGGCAACATCTGCAGCCAAGCGACCAAAGCACTGGCTGCTCCGCTAGGGTTAACTGCGCGGGGGGCACCAGCCATGGATTATGACTCTGTCATTGCCTGTTGTGATCCATACAGCACCCAGCCAAGTCCTAGATGACCAAAAAAACCCCAAGAACCATGAACTTATAACTATGGAAAGTTCAATACTTCAGTATTTTCTTATATAGTGCATATGTCTCTACAGCGGTACATATCTCAATCACAATTCATTATCACTATCAACAGTCCCTTCTAATGACGAATGAAAGTGCCTGTTAAGTGTTCTTTCCAAGACTAAAGTGCTTGTCCTGTAGTAAATGGTCCTATGTCCTTTGTTCTTTCAAATCCAGTAATGGTGGCTGACTTACGGACGTTCTAACGGAGCCTCAGACAGGCTTGTCGGCCTTTAATTCCATTTCTCCTCAGCTGTCTCAAAGAGGCAACAGAACAAAATCCATGTATCCCAATATCATTCAAAAACAGACAAAAATTTAACAAGCACCATTTTCACAGAAGGAAAGACTTGGCTGAATGCTAGTAGTTATGGCCACGGACAACCCTCATCTCTCTCCACCCCAACATCTTCAGAGGCAAATACTGCGGTGGGGGGGAAAGGTTGTCTACATCAGCAGTTAGCCATGACTGAATTTTTATTATTTACATCACTTATACCCCCACATTTCTCTCCAACGGGGACCCATAGTGGCTTACATCATTTTCTTCTCCTCCATTTTGTCCTCATGGCAACTCTGTGAGTTAGCTGGTTACACTGAGTTTGACTGGCCCAAGGCTCCATAACAAAGTAGGGATTAAGACCTGGGCCATTAAGGTCCTAGTCCAACTCGCCAACCTCTGTATACCACGCTGGCTACCTGCATGGGACTTCTGCGTACAGAGCATTCTGCCTCAAAACCAGAGGAGAAGGGAGCAGGGGATAGCCATCTCCTTCTTGCCTCCTCGTGCTTGAGACAACGCCCTCGCAGGTCGTTAATCAGCTTTATAACTAGCTGCGGAGTTGGTAACTCGGCTATAAAACATAAATTAAAACTTTACAACTGTGGCTTAAGAGCTTGAAAAGAGGAATCAATTAGAAGTTAAACTCTTAAATTAGAGGGAAGGAGTACAGACTTCTGTACACGGCAGCATTAACCCCACCCTGGGCTTTATAGCCCGTCTTTATAGCCCGTCTCTCAAGGCAAGAGGCATTGGCATCATTGTCAGCCTTGCTCAAAACAACTTGAAGAAAAATTTAGGGAGCCAAAACAGCAAGTGCCCATCCCTGACTCCCTTCTTAACAATATGGCTACCAGCCAGGAAAACGCCTAACGAAACAAAGATAATAAAACTAAAATAAGATAAAATGAATCACTCCAAGGAACGGAGCACAGGCACAGCGCTGTTCTCAGCTCAGCCAGCGCCGGAAATCTCTCCATGCCTCCTTGTGACGAACCTGTCTGACTGCAGAATGCTGAACTGGAAGAACTTGCTGGTCATGCTACAAACTCGCTCAGTGTCAAGGAGATTGTCCAAACAGTGCCGGATAAAATACATGGCCTCTTTCATCACAAGATGTACTATCACACTTGATAAGAGAGGAATAAACAGAACGGTCCAGAAAAGGAGTGAAGATATTTGGCAGTCTGGGGGGAGGCGCATCGGTGTCAGTGGGATAAAAGAGGAGGTAAGCCCCTCCGGTCCACATGATAGCATACGGATCGGGTGTTCAGATTAGCACTCACATTAGTAGCCAGTCTGATCTTGGGTGAGATCACCAATCAGTTGAGCATGTTTCGAGCTGCATTCTGATTGACAGGGCCGCATCACATGACCCTTGTGATCAGAGCGAGGGCAGACCCTGTTGATTCCTGAGCAGCTGGGCCCAGAGTGTTGGGAGAGCTCCAGATGAAACCAGATCGGCCACTCAGCAGGGAACATGAGCCCATGCTGTCATGTGTCACTGACAGCGCTGCAGTAGAGAGAAATGGCTTCGAACCACCGGGGTATCTATTGACAAGGGGGTTCAAAACAAAGTTGGAACAGAAAGCAGGAATACAGGGAGCTGCCTCCAAAGGAGTCACAGATAGCCCGCTCTAAGATGCACTTGGATGTCTGGGAAAGGACAAAATATGTAGAAACTCCATGTCCAGACAGAGCTTTAAAAATAAATGTGCACCACTTCCCACACTCTGGTCAGAGATAGATGGAGTGCGCTGTGAAAAGAAATTACTTTGAAGGTCACCTGGATTCTGTGATGAGAAAAATGGCATCCATGACCCGTATAATTTATGCACGTTGGCAGGATTTCTCTTATTCTGCATAAACCTACCGCCTGTGTAATTTTGCATAATTTATTCTGTTTCTGATTTTGGGGGGAGGGCAAAGGGGGCTGAAACCCCCATTCCAACAGTTGAAACCTAGTCAGGCAAGTCTTTTGGCTTCTAAAGTTGCACTAGCCATTGGCAACACATTTCAAAATGAGATCTTTACTGCCACGAAAGCTAGACAGTTACTTTAAAACAACAACTGAGGTTTCTAAGAAGCTTTGGGTTAAGTGCCCCAATTGTGTTTATCAAACTGAAATTATCTTGCCCCCTCCCCCTGATACACCACAAAAGTCACCTCTGTCGAAGTTTTGGTAACATATGCGTTAATTGAAATTGAATCAAGACACTAATTGTCTAGGAAGGCGGGCAGTCTTAAAAGACCCTGAGGAGGACACGAAGGCAGTCTATTAAATGGTACGCAAGATCCCCAAGGAGTGTGTTTAGGATTGCAGCTTCAGTCAGGGATGTCCAGCTGGCAGCCATCAGTCTAGATCCTGCATGTAGGATCAACAAAGATGTAACATCCGAAATGTGCTTTCAGAGGGTAGCCATAGCAGTCTGCAGTAGAACAGTTAAATTCGAGTCATTAAGAGACCAAGAGAGGCAAAGCTCTCGAAAGCTTACATCCTGGAATTTTTGTTGGCCTCTAAGGTCCTATTGGACTTGGATCTTCCTGATTTGTGGATGTTTCATTTGCCGGGGGGGGGGGGGGGGATTATCACAATGTTCTTAATGCTCTCGATGCTTCCATGCACATTCAGGGGAATGCCTAAGGCGGGGTCCTAGCTAACCCATGTTCCTGGGACTCATCATCCCCTCTCCTGCTTTTGAAGTCCCAGACTGGGGGCAAAAAAAGGAGGGGCCCATAGGCAGATGGAGGAACCAGTGGTCCAGACATCACCCAGACCTGCCCCCAGTGCCTTCTCAGCGTTTGACGGGGACTGCTGCCAGGGCGTGATTTTATAGCAATATTCACTCTGTACAGAATGGGACCAGAACTGTTTTTCTGCATGGGGCTAAAACTGGGGGAAAGAATGGCATAATCCCAGAAATCCCCAGCCTTTCCATTCTTTTTTTTTTAAGCATCTTAGTATTACTAATTCCCTCAGCAGAACTAGCATGCCCTGATGCAAAAAAGTCAAATTTTGATCTCGACTTTTTTTTGTTTTGTTGCACTTCAAAGCATTACATTCCCTCCCCCCAGGGTTACAACCTCCCGGTGGGGCCTGAAGCTTTCCTGTAATCACAACTGTTCTCCAGACTACAGAGACCAGTTTCCCTGGAGGGAATGGCAGCTGTGGAAGGTGGACTCTATTGTATACCATAGAGCTTAGGAAAAAATGGAAGTCCTAGAGGGGTATCACATCCCTGCTAAGCTCCACCCCCTCCCTAAATTCTGTCTGCCTCAGTTATCACCTCCAAATCTCCAGGAAGTTCCCAAGAAAGAACGGGCAACCCTACTTCCCCCCATTTCTTATTGGTTTCTTTCCATGGACAATGGAATCTGCCCTCTCTGCTCATTAGGCAAGAAAAGGGTGCTTGCCCTGCCCCCAGTGGAGGGACAGGCAACTGCAAGCTTGCTCAGCAGGGCATTTAATTGTGCGGGGGGGGGTGTCAGAAGGATTTAACCCCTGGGAACACTCAGCTTAGCCACCCATTCCCTCCCTTTAGGTGGCAGGACAGGTGCAGAGGGGTAGCCCTGGGAACTGTTTGCCTTCTAGTGAGAGGTTTGTTTCCCTCTGCTTCCCACTGGCCAGGTGTGCTGTAGTGGCTAGAGTGCTGTAGTGGCTAGAGTGTCCGCCTAGGATCTGGGAAACCCAAGTTTGAATCATTACTCTGCCATGGAAGCTTGCTGGGTGACCTTAGGCCAGTCACAGCCTAGGGTTGCCACCCTCCCAGTGTGTGTGTGTGTGGGGGGGGGGTTTCCCCTGATTTCTGGCCCCCAAAGAGCTCCCCAGGGGCCAGTGTGCCTGGCACGATGATGCCACCCGCAGGTGATGTCATCATGCTGGGCATGTCGCTGGAGGGACGCTCTAGCATTTGGCTTCAAGAGGGAATTAGAGAAACATCTGGAGCAGAGGTCCATCAGTGGCTATCAGCCACAAGGGATAGATAGGAACCCTCAGTCTGGGGCAAGTGATGCTCTGTCTTCTTGGTGCTTTTGGGGGCGGCAACAGTGGGAGGGCTTCTAGTGTCCTGCCCCCACTGCTGGACCTCCTGAGGGCACCTGGTGTTTTTGGCCACTGTGTGACAAAGTGTTGGACTGGATGGGCCACTGGCCTGATCCAACACCGGCTTCTCTTATGTTCTTAAACTCCATGGTACCATAGAGTTTTTTGACCGAATGCTAGAGCGTCCCCCCGCGACACGCCTAGCGCGATGACATCACTTCTGGGTCACACCAAAGACCCCAGGAAGGAGCCTCCATCCCCCTGCCGGCAGAAGGTAGGGACCTGGCAACCCTATCACAACCCCTTAGCCTAAACTACCTCACAAGGCAGTTGAGCAGATAAAATGCGGGAGAGTTAAATGATGCAAGCCACTTTGGGTCAGAAAGGCACAGTATAATTGAATAAAGACATAAAATACCTTATGTCCCCACATCGGATTACTTTTACGGACAGTGTAATACAGAGGTAATGGCTGTCACAGTAAGTAATTTTGAACCTCAAGAAGGAAGACGAGTGGATGACACATCGGTAGAAAGAGAGTCTGTCCATGGGATGGGGGGGGGGGCAGGGGGAACAGAGAACCAGGATGAACTCTGCGCGTCCCAAGGCATACTAGGCATGGTGGCTGATGGGAACCTCCACATGCAGAGGCACTAATCTTCTGAATCCCAGAGCCAGGAGGCAACATCAGGGGAAGTCCTTGGCCTCTGTGCCCTGTTCTTGGCCCTCCAGAGAAACTGGTTGGCTGCTGTGTGAGACAGGATGCTGGACTAGATGGACCACTGGTCTGATCCAGCAGGGCTCTTCTGATGTTCTTATGAAGGCCTCAGCCTCTCTGCCCTGTTGTTGGCCCTTCAGAGGAACTGGTTGCTGCTGTGTGAGACAGGATGCTGGACTAGATGGACCACTGGTCTGATCCAGCAGGGCTCTTCTGATGTTCTTATGAAGGCCTCAGCCTCTCTGCCCTGTTGTTGGCCCTTCAGAGGAACTGGTTGGCTGCTGTGTGAGACAGGATGCTGGACTAGATGGACCACTGGTCTGATCCAGCAGGGCTCTTCTGATGTTCTTATGAAGGCCTCAGCCTCTCTGCCCTGTTGTTGGCCCTTCAGAGGAACTGGTTGGCTGCTGTGTGAGACAGGATGCTGGACTAGATGGACCACTGGTCCGATCCAGCAGGGCTCTTCTGATGTTCTTATGAAGGCCACAGCCTCTCTGCCCTGTTGTTGGCCATCCGGGGGAACTGGTTGGCTATTCTGTGAGACAGGATGCTGGACTAGATGGACCACTGGTCCGATCCAGCAGGGCTCTTCTGATTTTCTTAAGAAGGCCACAGCCTCTCTGCCCTGTTGTTGGCCATCCGGGGGAACTGGTTGGCTATTCTGTGAGACAGGATGCTGGGCTAGATGGACCACTGGTCTGATCCAACAGGGCTCTTCCAATCTTCTTATGAGCAGTTTGCTTGACAGCCTCAGCCAACAGCCCCCTACTGCACATGGCAAACCAGTGGATTCGTGGCAGTTTCAAAAGCAATTAGTGCTGCAGCATGTGGGATGTGTGTGCATTTGTGTCTGCTCTTCCAAGAAAAAAATAGAATGGAAAATAATGCCTCCGAGCATGCCCAACAGCTTCTGGCGTGCCGAAATTAACATTTTGAATCCTGGCCTATGAGAAGATTGATCCCGGGGGCTTGCTTGCATTTCTCCAAACACCAATTGTGTATATCATATCGCTGTATATATGAATGGCATGATAGCCTGAAGGGGGAAAAATATTTGACTTTTAAAACACAGACATCTCTTTAACCCCTTTAAAATAATTTGTGGAGGGGAGAGATACAAAAGAATTACAAGAAGACGCAGTTATCTAAAAAATATAGAATTAGCCGGTTACAAACTGTTCAGTTTGACTGTGTAAAATATTGACAGCTGCGAAGTTGTACGTTTAATAGTAACTTTTATTACTGTTTTTCCTCTCTGTTGACTTTGTTTGTATTTGTTTAACCATTGGTTGTATTATATTAAAAAATCAAATAAAAGAAAATAAGAGGGGGTGTAACACACTAGCGATTCTCTAGCATCCTACAAATAAGATTTCAAACATATTAATCTGTTCATGTTTGCAGACACCGAGGCTTTTTAAATGGGGAGAAGTTGTGTATTCACTCTTTCTTTCTGCGCGTCTCTTTGCTTGTTTCTGTAAACAGAGGGAAAATTAAAATCTGTTCACCTGATTGACTGAGAAGACCTTTTAGGGTCATTTTACACCTCCCCTCCAAAGTAGTTTGACTGCTGTCTTTTCCTGTGCTGATTTCACAGTGGTGTGAAATTTCACTCCAGGGGGTCTAAGTGCACTAATCAACAGCAATTGTTTAAAGCAGAATCAAGCCGGTTGAATACTAACTTGACCACAGGAGGGCAATTAGTAGATGTAGACATTTCAGTAGCAGCACAGTTTCACACCACACAGAGGTGTGGGCAGGTTTTTTGGAACTAGAATGATTCCAGCGGGAAAGTCAGATGTAAAAACAGCCTTAGTCTGTCTCAAGGTTTGTACAGGTTTCAGTCACAGCCCAATCTGATGCAAGTTTACTCAAAAATAAATCTCACTGAGTTCAATGGAGCTTCCTCCCGAGCAAGTGCACACAGGATTGTAGCCGACATGTTGCAACCCACATTTCAACACTTTAAAAGAAGACACAAATTCATCTGACGGAACGCGTGCGTCTAAAGACTTGCTATGGCCCTTCGCATGGATGCTGCTATTAAGTACAAATGCAACCGAAAAAGAAGCTCTGCCCGCTCTTTTCTATGGGATTTCCTCCAGCTTTCTCTACTGCATTGTCAAAACTCAAACAGACGGAGCAGAAGGAGTGCGTTCAGTTCTGAAACCGACGCCAGAACAACAACCAAAAGATCCAGGCAATCTGCTCTGTTCCTCGGAAGGAGAAATTTACAAATAGTGGAATTGTCACCATCTCTTAAAGAAAAATAATTATCACCTTCCTTTAATGAGAAAAAAAAAGGAAATGAATTAGTGGTCATAAAAACTTTTCATGCAAAGGATTTTTAAGTTCTTTTTATTGATTGGGGCAGGCGGGTGACGGCAGGTAACCACTGAAGAACCAAAATGCAACACTGTCCCCGTCTAATATTGAAAGAATTAATCAGCCTACCCAAAAAACCGGGGTGCTTCTTCAGAAGGAAACAAGGATTTACTGTCAGTGCAACACGGCTCCAGGTTGCCTGCACGTGGTGAGAACAGTTTCTCGCTTGGAGCAGATCTTTGTGTGCTGCAGAATGGGGTTCTAAAGCAGTAGAGTGCTGCCAGTTCAGATGGCAGACGAAGGACATCACTTTGGAATGCTCTCCTGGGTCAAAGACCCCTCGCAAGCAGAAAATTAGCACCTCAGGAAGAAGGTTTGAAGTCTAGCCTTGTGTGAAGCAGTGCTTTTGTACTTGCGATGTTTTGTTGTCCTAGGGTTGCCAGCCTCCAGGTAGGGCCTGGAGATTTCCTGGGATCCCAACTGATCTCCAGAGATCAGCTCCCCTGAGAAAATGGCTGCTTTGGAGGGTGGACTCTGTGGCATTATACTCTGCTGTGGCCACTCCCCTCCCCAAACTCCACCCTCCCAAGGCTCCATCCCTAAAATCTCCAGGAATTTCCCAGTGAGGCGGTGGCAACCCTAAAAGGCCCCCACCTGCTGACTGCGACAACTAATATCTCAGGAATGTAGTATTTTATTCCACCTCATTCCACAACAGTGTGAGCAGCAAAAGCCAGAGCTTTCAAAATCCAAGGGAGGGGGCACAGAAAGGACACACAGGAAGTTGCTTTTAATCTGTGCCGCGCGTGGTGGGACGCTTTTTGCCACAAATCTCATTTCCTCCAAGGGCCCTCCTTGACATGCGCTTCTTTCCCTTACTTCCTCCCTTGGGGAACATTTGGGGGTTATTCCCTATGGGTGTAAAAGATTCTGGGCTGGATGGACCTGGGAGAGAGAGAGCCCTGATGGGGAGGGTCTGGCACAATTTGGCAGCCCAGGAGGAGGCCCAAGCCAAATACAAGAGCCTGGAGGTGGGGACCCGTGGCCAGGCAGGGAATGGAGTTTAACAGCTTTGCAGACCTCCCGTCCTGCAGGGTGAACGGAGAGCCCACCATTTGGGACTAAAACGGGGCCGGCTGGCAACCATGGAAAACTATAAGTCTTGCGCGGCCCTGCTTCCTTTCCCTGGATTTAATTAGTCTGTCTGTCTCTTTGATGAGGACGAATGCTACCATCTGGACTGACTGTCTTTATTTTGTTTTAGTTTTGAACAGGTTTTTAATTTTTTTTTCATTGTTGGGCTTTCCCCCCCTCTTCACTGTGACAAACTTTGGAAACGCCTGATTTAAACAGCCCACAAACTTGTGGGGAAACATCCTTCACAAAACCCTGAGGAAAACTGTTCAGAACACATCCTGCAAATGCTGAGGAGATGTCAGAGGGGCTCAGTTCCTACCGCTCAGTCGGGTTTGATGGACAGGGCTCTTCCTCCAGACACCCTGACTTCTTCGGTGGAATGGTAGTAATAATTATCATATGGCCTTGTGTGTAGTATAGCCAGGAGATCCTAAGATTGTCTGGCAGCCAGAAGTTCTAGCTCTTTTAGCGTTATGAACCACTAGGTGGCAAGCTACACTTATTTTAAGGCAAGAGACAATCAAAGATGGTTTGCCATTGCCTGCCTCTGCGTCACACCTCTGGTATTCCTTGGAGGTTGCCCATCCAAATACTAGCCAGGGCCAGCCCTGCTTAGCTTCTGACAAGACTGAGCTAGCCTGGGCTATCCAGGCCATGACTCTATGGTAGAAGAAATGTGGGACAGAAACGGGGGTCCGTTGGAGCAGGAGCGCACAGGAGCGCAGCTCCGGGAGTGAGGAGCCCAGGGGGCGGGCACATGACCAAGCCCCGCCCCCTCCTCGGCTTCCCCAAGCAGTGCAGAGGCACAGCGCCCTGGGGAAAGCCCTGCTAGGGTCTTTATTGATTTTAATGTTTTGTTTTAATATTGATAATTTTATCATTGTTCCTTTTATGACTGTGTGCTGCTTTTCCAGAGACTTGCTCAAGGTGGCATATACATTTTCTAAGTATACCATTTTTTATCTGGGCACACGGCACATAAGTACTGGAGAAATTTCACCAACCCTTCAGCAGCTTCCACCCCATCAGTTTGGTGTAGTGGTCAGGAGTTGGACTCTAATCTGGGTGAACCGGGTTTGATTCCCCACTCCTCCACATGCAGCTGCTGGTGTGATCTTGGGCCAGTCACAAATTCTCTCAGAGCTGTTCTCTCATGAGCAGTTCTCAAAAGACCTCTCTCAGCCCCACCTACCTCACAGGGTGTCTTGTTGTGGGGAGGGGAAGGGAAGGGAAAGGGATGGGTGGTGCACATGTCCTGGGTATCTCAAGTCTACTTGAAACCTGGTGGTTTCAAGGGAGCAGGAAGAGAATGAGGGTGTGTTCTTGACGCTTATTTTTATTGCACCAAGTATTGGATGGGGAAGGGAATGGAGGAAGAGCAGGTCAGTTTCACTCACCTGTGGAGTGGAGCCTGAGGGGTGGGTGTTGCCTTCTGACAGACTTCCGGTATGTTAGGGGGCGTGGCATATGCAAATGAGTTATGCTAATGAGTTATGCTAATGAGCTCCTGCACCTCTTTTTCTACAAAATGACCCCTGGACAGAAATGATACAAATAATACATGAAATTAAATAAATGAAATGTATAATCATATCACCCTGACCTGGATGGCCCAGGCTAGCCCAGTCTGGTTGGATCTCGGAAGCTAAGCAGGGTTGGCCCTGGTTAGTGTTTGGATGGGAGACCAAGAAAGAAGTCCAGGGCTCCTACGCAGAGGCAGGCCACGGCAAACCACCTCTGTTCATCTCTGCCCTGACCTGGATGGCCCAGGCAGTCCCAGTCTCATCAGATCATGGAAGCTGAGCAGGGCCAGCCCTGGTCCGCACTTGGACGGGGGACCACCAAAGAAGCCCAGGGTCATTACACAGAGGCAGGCCATGGCAAACTGCTCTGAAAGTCTTGTGCCTTGCAAACCAGATGAGAGGTTGCCACAAGCTGGCTGGCTTTCCACCACCCCCATTGTCACCTCATGCAATGACAAGCACCCCAGTTAGCTGACTCGATGCTGGGGAGCAATCAGGCGAGGAGAGCTGACCTCTGCAGGACCGCCTCATAGGGCTCCCTGGGACACCTGGCTGACCAGCACTGGAAACAGGACGATGGGTTAGCTGGCCCATTGCTCTAGTCCAAGGGGGCAACTCTTAAGTGTGAACGCTCTCTTCAGGCCGCCAAGTTTTCATCTGTCCCCCCTACCGTCCCTGCCAGCACCTGAATGCCCAGGTAGCCTCAAAGAGCCTGAAGGAGAAAAAGCTGTCAAGCCAAGGAAACAGAGGAGAACGCCCTCCCAAGAGAAGGAGAGAGGCTTATAAATGATGAATTATGAATTATCCACTCAGCTGCGTAGAACACTTGAACCACAACTCCTGGCTTCTGCCGCAAAATTTTCACATCCTTGACTATGAAAGCCAGACCTTAACAGTTATCTGAACTGACTGGATGTAGCACTGGCTACGTTGGGGGTGAGATGGGGCCTCTCTCAGGCTACTTGCTTTCTGTGTCCATGTGAACCATAATAACATAGCCGTTGACTGGCCTCCAACAACTCGAAGATAAGACAGAAGCCCTTTACACATATCACAGGGAACACACCCCACTCAGGGTTGGCAGCTCCAAGATGGGGAATTCCTGGAGATTTGGGGGCAGAGCCTGGGAAGGGCAGGGTTTGGGGACAGGTGAGATCTCAGCAGTACCTTGCCAGAGAGTCCCACCTCGAAAGGGGCCATTTTCTCCAGGGGAACTGATCTCTGCAGTCTGGAGATCAGGTGTCATTTCGGGGTCTCTCCAGGCCCCTCCTAGAGGCTGGCAACCTTATTGTCTGTTGGTAAGAAAGCGTCAGTGCGTATTCACTTTCCAAATGAAACTGGAGATCAGCATATGGATAAAAACAGAATTTAAATCACATGTTGAATTGTGTATGCGCTGATCACAACAGGAGGATTTTGTCAAACCTTGCGCCCAGCTCTGTTTGCCATAACAAAAGGTGGGGAGGGCGAAAGGTGGGGAGGTAGGGCTGCCAAGTCAGCCCGGGGGACGGGGGATCCCCCGCTATAGGGGTTCCCGATCCGCCGGCCGGCATTCGGCCGACGGGGGGAACCCCGCCCCAGAAGTCGTCTGATGAGGACGACTTCCCCCGTGTAATGACGTCACCCGGAGGTGACGTCATCACGTTGGGGGCGTTGCCAGGGCAACGCTCTGGCAATTGCCCCTTTTTGGCAATGCCGCCAACGGGTGACGTCATTACGTCACCGTGGCGCACGCGCAAAGCGCACGTGCCCGAAGAGCTCCCGGGGGGAGAACAACTCCCCCCCGCCGGTAAGTCGCCGATACTTGGCAGCCCTGTGGGGAGGGCGGGATTTAAATTGAATAAATAAATAAATAAATAAATAATAAACAAAAGGGGGAAGGGAAGTTCTTGCGGGGAGGGAGTGATAGAGGTATGTGTGAACTGTTTGCTCTTAGCGGCAGAACTTTCCCAAGGATGATACCTCCTCCTCCCCACAGAGGGGGGAGGGGATGCCTGGAGACTTTTTGGAGCCTGATTGCTTTATAGATAATGGGATCCTGCGTTCCGGGGGCGGGGGGGGGTAGATGTGATGGTTAGTTGCGATGTATGTGACGTGTGTGCGTGCCCTGCTATTGGGGAGGGATCCTTTCAAATTGCTTAAATTAACTGGGTATTCACCAAATTCGTTAGTTCTAACACAAGGATGCTTTAACCTGGCACTTGCTTACTTTTCTCAATAAACAAATCTTTTGCTAAAGAAAGTGTTGTTGAAAGTAACTTGGCCAGAGGTCTGACAGATTTACTCCACCAGTGCATTAAGGAAGAATCGAGGGCACAGATTGTACATGCCTTCCTAGCAGCTTGTAATAGCAATACAAATTAGTAGCATGCCCCGGCAAATAAGCTTTGAGGCAAGTGTGGAAGGCGCTTTGGAGCTACCACTTCTAGTATCAACCTTGGTGGATTCCAGAAACTGTAGGGACACCTCATTGATAGTAGCAAGGAGATGAATGAGGCAAACAAACAAGGAAGCTTCAACTGAGAAGGGTGGGAAGTAAGACCTATGTTCCGAGGCTTTAACTTGGCCTTTTGTGCTTGCTGAGAGCCAGTTTGGTGTAGTGGTTAAGAGTGCGGTTTGATTCCCCACTTCTCCACATGCAGCTGCTGGTCTGAATTTGGGTCAGAGACTCCCAAGTGAAGGGTGGATATAAATCCAGTCTCCTTCTCCTCCTCCTTCTTCTTCCTCTTCCTCTGGTAAGACACAGAAGTGTGCTGGTTTCAGGCACTTCTTCCCAGAGCTCTCTGGCATAGTCAATGACTCAGTATAACAAGTCCCTATCTGGAGCTTCAGTCTGACAGCAGGAGTCCTGCTCCTCACGCTTCCACAAACCCCACAGGTGTGTGTGTGTGTGTGTGTCCCAAGCTAGGGTTGCAAGTCTGGCTTGGAAAATTCCTGGAGAGTTGGGAGCGGCAGCTGGGGAAAGGGGAGTTTGCGGAGGGGGGGAGCTCACTGGGGATGTGATGTCTCTCGAGCACTTTTGGTTCTCTGACATTCTATGGTATATTGTAGAGTCCATCTTCCAAAGCAGCCATTTTCTCCAGAGGAACTGATCTCTGTCATCAGGAGATCAGTTGTAATTCCAAGAGAAGTCCAGGCCTCAGCTGGAGGCTAGTAACCCTACCGTCAAGAACTTGAATGGAAGTTTTGGTAATATACACTTTTTATTGAACTTAAATGAACTGATCCTTAAAAGTTGCAGTCAGACGTGCCATTTGGCATGGTTAGGAAGTGCTCCTATTTCATCTTGTTTTTTGAAATGGAATCGCTCAGTCAGACATCCAAGTATATTCCATTTCACTGCAGGATCAGCCTGTCACTGCGCGATCAGCTGGCATGGACAGGCAAAGGTTATAATTTTTTCTTTGCCTGCTTTTGCGCATGTACATAAATGAGGGTGCAGTTTTTTTGCACATGAACTTTCCAACTTCTGGGAGTTGATTCTCCGCTTTGACCGCTCGCCAGTCCTTCCATGGAGCACTGTGATCCCCTTGGTTCATAGTGAGCCATGGTCGCCTGACAAAGATCACTCCCTTTCCTGCTCGCTTTCAAAGCTGGCCTAGAGATGGGGATGATTAGGTGGTTATGCGCATATAGCAAAGTGAGCAAAAAAAAATGATGCCCAGTCAGGATGGAATGAGCAAACCATCCTGATGGTCTGAGAGCATGCTTGAGTGATCAGACTAGGGAAAATCCATCTGTGGCCTGTCGGCAAGCGTTAGGCCAGAGTTTCCCAGGTGTCTTTTTACTCCATTTCAGGGGCAGACCAGGATGGGGTGCTGTCAACTGCGGAATCTTTCACAGATGATGCTGTCTGATCGTGCACTTTAGATCCATTAGGCATCGGCTTCAAAGTTGGATCTAAAGGCACGTCTGACCACAGCCAAAGGGAATCAGAAAACAATTAATTAATTTAATCAACGAGATCATTGTTGATAGCCTTGTTAAGAACAGCATAGTTCTGAGTCACATAGAAAAGATTCTAAGTCATACAACTTGATCCATGGCTGACCCATACTGCCACAGGCCTCTGCTCCCGGGACACAGGCTGACCTCTCAGGGTTGAATCATTGCACTATTGTGAAACATGTTTCAGTGAAATTCAATCAGACCACTTCACATATTCACAAAGGAACAGGTCCTGGACAATTTGTAAGAGAAAAAACAGCAGATAAATTAAACATGGTGACATTCTCTAAAGAGTAGGAATAAATTTCTTGACATTCAAGGGAACACAGGGAGCAATACCAAGTACCTTCCTTGTAAGATAAAAACAGAGGACAGCTGAAACTCATCTTTGATTACTTGTGATGCGGGATCACAACAAGCCCAGTGGCTGATGGTTGTAAGTTTGTCAACCTCTGTGTGGGACCTGAAGATCTTCCAGAGTTACAACTGGTCTCCAGACTAAAGAGATCAGTTCCCCTGGAGAAAATGGCTGTTTTGGAGGTTGGACGCTACAGTCTTGTACCCTGCTAAGGTCCATTTGCTCCCCAAATCCTACCTTACCCAGGCTCCATCCCCAAATCTCTAGGAGTTTCTCAACCCAACGCTGGCAACCATATGTGTTATTCATTCCGTGGAGACAGAACATAGCAGTGAGGATAGGATTGGCAGCTCTGGATTGGTAAATATCTGGAGATTTGGGAGGTGGAGTCTGGGGAGCAGGGTTCATTTCATATCTGGAGCTCCTTTGCATATTAGGCCACACCCCCCTAATGTAGCCAATCCTCCAAGAGCTTACAGAGCTCTTCTTACTGTAAGCTACTGGAGGATTGGCTACATCAGGGGTGTGTGGCCTAATATGCAGAGGAGCTCCTGCTACGAAATTAGCCCTGCTGGGGAGGGTGGGGTTTGGGGAGGGGAGGGGAGGGACCTCAGCAGGGCAGAATGCCATAGTCCATCCCCCAAAGCAGCCATTTTCTCTAGGGGAACTGATCTTGGTTCTCTGGAGAGCAATTGTAGTAGCAGGAGATCTCCAGGTGCCACCGGAAGGTTGACAACCCTGAGGAGCCACCAAGGATGCATGCAGCTAACAGGCAGGTGGCCCTGACCTGGATGTTCCCTAATCTCATCAGATTTCAAAAGCTATGCTGGATCTGCCTTGGTTAGTGTTTGTATGAGACACTGCTGAGGAAGTCCAGGGTTGCTATGTAACCTATGTAGGCAATGGCAAACTACCTCTGAACATCTTGTGCCTTGAAAACCATACATGGCTGCCATAAGTTGACTATGGCCGCACTCACATGAGCAGTTTGTGGCACTATAGTAGTGTTACCTGAACGGAGCAAATGGGCCCCATCCAGATGAGAACATCTGCCTCCTCTGGCACAGTCACTGGCAACCTGTGCTGTTTTGCAATGGAAGTGGAATAAACAGATACTGGGGAAAGTCTGGTATTGTTTGAGGTTCCCTCCTGGTTTTCCGACATCTGAACTCTCCTGCAGTGAAAGGAACCCAGAAGGGACATCTGAAACTGCAGATCCGTTTATGCCACTTGGGTTGTTTATTTTTAGTTTTGCCTATATGCACATAAGTGCATACACGCACACACCCACCTGCATTTTAAAAAAACTGACTGAGCAGTGCACTTCGTGGCTGATGCGCTACAGTAATGTGCATGCTTGACCGGGGGACAGCTGCATGGGTAACCCACAGCAGGGTGTGCTGTCTGGATGGTATGCCCCGCAACACTTTCTATTGGTACAATTAGAGGCACCACCGTACCACACCAAGCCGCCAGTGTGACCGCAGCCTATGACTTGATAATAAGGCCGTGGCCCACTCCAAACTTTTCCTGTAAGTTACAGGGCCAGTCCACCTCTGCAAATGAACATTTAACCTAGAAACATTTATTTTCTTCAGTGCTTCCCCATAGTATTTAAAAAGCTCTCAGAAGTTTATCACTTTGGAGAGGGGGACGAATGGGGACGTTGTACTAGCAAAAAAGAAAAAGATTATGATAGACAGCTCCCCGAGGCCAGAACTGGTGATGTCATGCCAGCTCCCTGTGATGTAATATTGGCCTTGCAAGCTGATCTGTCAGCACACCTTTGTAAGCCAGGGTGCCGGGCTGGTCACCAAGGCCACCTTTGGGAGCTCCTGGAATTCAGCTGAACATCTTCTCCTCTCAGGGCTGTTCTAGCCTGATGTTGCTTATTGAATCAGTGCTGAAAATATCACAGCCCAAGATGGTGTGGCCGCAAGCCAGCCTTAATTAGCTGAGCATGCAGCACTAAGCATTGCTCGTTAATTTTTTTTAATCACACTTCATTTTTTTTCTTCATTAAATCCAAACTTTTAAGAAGACAACCTATCCCAGATTCTAGGGTATCATTTTCAGCTAACAGCAAAACTGAACAACATTTACTATCTATCTATCTATCTATCTATCTATCTATCTATCTATCTATCTATCTATCTATCATTTACCAATCTATATCTTGTCTCCCCAGTAGGGACCCAAATTTGGCTTACATTATTCTCCTCTCCTCTGTGTTATCCTCACAACAACCTCGTGAGATAGGTTAGGCTGAGAGTCTGTGTCTGGCCCAAGCTTCCATGGCAGAGTGGGGATTCATACCTGGGTTTCCTAGATCGTAGTCCAACACTTTAACCACTACACCACACAGTCTCAAGGCCTTTGTAGTCAAGGCTGCAGAGAGATCATCTAGAATAAAATGCTCTTGCGGCCCCTTGTGCTTCACCCCCACCCCCCCGCTGTCAACAGATAACGCAGCATACTTAAGTATGTTTAATAGCAACAGACTCTGAACAATGGACTTTCAGTGCACTTTGCAACTGGGATTTTCTGTGCAAAATGGCCAAATCCTCTTGCCAGCGATAGCTATAAATGCATTGAAAGGGAATTATTCAGCATGTGTGAAAGCACTCTAAGGCTGAGGCTGCAGAAGCAGAGGGGAAGAGAGGCTATTTCCTCCGGAGGAATTTGACACGCAGATGGGAAATCACACAGCCCTTTGAAGCTGCCGCTGCAGCCTGTCACTGTGTGATTAGACACAACTGCAGGTATGTCTTTTTTTACCATTTGTTTCCCTTGCGCATAAACGAAGAATCGAGGAATCGCACCTCCACATTGAGGGCCCCCTGTGGAGTATGTGATGATGTGCATACTGTGAAGGGGGGGACACGGCACGGAGTCGGGATGGCATGATCACACTATCCCGATGGCATGAGTGTGCTTGAGCAATTAGACAGGGGAAAGTCTGTTCATAGCCTGTTAGCAAGCATTAGGACTAGACTTTCCCTGGTGTCTTTTAACTCTGCTTCCATGGTGAAACAGCACAGGGTGCTGATGGCTGCGGGACTTTTCCCAAATGTTGCTGTCTGATAGTTCCCTTTAGATCCACCAGGAATTCGCAGCTGAGTCGGATCCAAAGGAGTATGTGATTGCAGCCTAAATGTAATATGTAGCTTAGTGTGCAGTATTCACACTAAGCTCCCCAAACTACCCCCTCCGCAGCTTCACCCCCCCCCCCCCCGATCTCCAAGAATATCCCAACTTGGAGCTGGCAACCCTAGTAGAGAGCCACTGGTGGTCAGCAAGTGGCATGAAGTCCCAGCAGGTCTGCCAGTGCCTCAAAGACCGCTTGGCTCAGAGCCTTCGTTGGCAACTTGGTGCCAGCTCACCCATTACTGCACTGCTGTCATTTTGTGGGATGAGGCACTGGGTGAGGCAATGCTGGTGCTGAACTGAGCAGCCTGCACTGTAGGAGCCCTTCGCAGAGCTCGCTCTGGAGCCGTTTTAACTTCCCAGTCCACTCCTCTTCATGGGTCTCTAGGATTCACGCTATTGCAGTGTCATACTGTCACAAAGGGCATTAGAACCGAGTCTCGATCTGCCACGAGATAAAGGGGAGGGGCATAAAGGGAAAGTGTGGGAGAAAGAGAGAGTTTTACTCAGCTCCCGGGTCACAAGACCAAAAGCACCAACAATTACTTCACCAATAGACCACAGAACTGGGCAGTGCATGCTTACAAATAATACAGGATTTCATAATAGTGCCTAAAATAACCAGTCTGATGTTTCTAACTGGGGTGGATGGATCCAACTGTCCTCCAAGTAACCTTCTACCAGTCTAAGGAGGCTTCCTCCAATTTGGGGCCGCTCTTCCAACAAAAGTACCACAAGTTGGAGGAAGGTCCCTTAGATCAGTGGAAGGCTTCAGACTTTTCAGCCAAAAGAAAAGGTGGAGTACAAATATTTACATGAACAAACTTCACTCAGTGATTGGGGTCAGATCCACCCCATCATTTGTAGAATAATATACAGGCCATCCATCCATTTACCTACCTAGCTACCTACAAATGTAGATAGGTAGATAGGTAGGTAGATAGGTAGGTAGATAGGTAGGTAGATAGATAGATAGATAGATAGATAGATAGATAGATAGATAGATAGATAGATAGATAGATAGACTATAACTGTTTTCACTTCCCAATCCACTCCTATTCATAGGTCTCTAGGTCTTATGCTATTGCAGTGTCATATTGTCACAAAAAGCTTTAAAACAAAGACTTTTTCGGCACCTCAGTGTTACCGCGGCATTTATTTTTGGCAATTTTTGCTTTAAGTCAGACCTGACCCTCCCCATGTGTTCCATGCTTCCTTTGAAAAAAGGGTTTATGGCTGTGTCACCATGTACTTTGTCAGTGATGGAACCTCCTTTTGTGTTTTTTTTGCAAGTGTGCAGTAACATTATAACATTGTAACATTGTTTTAAAAAAAGGATTATTCAAACATTTGTTGGTCTTAAAGGTGCCACTGGACTCTAAATTTGTTCTACTGCTTCAGACCAACATGGCTGCCCCACCTGGATTTTTAAAAAAGGCTGGATGTATCGCGGGGAACAGCGTGGCTGCCGTCATTTCAAAGGTCTCCTGCTACTCCTTAGTCGCCAACTAAGAAAATGGCTGGTGAAGATTCCAAAAAAATCCTGCTGAAAATAGTATTCTGTTCACGATCGTTGAACTAGATGCACCAATTCATAACAGTGTTCTTCAGTCATTATGAAGCACACTAAATGGAAACACTGCGCATGATTATCAAATCAATTATATAATTCCATTATTTTCAGATGTTTAAAAGTCTGAATTATCATCAAAAACACAGCTATAGGGGAAGAGAAGAGGGGAAGAATGAAGAAACAGTACAAGCGCAAGGTGAAAAAACCTACCCACCAAAAAAGGAAGGGAGGGAGGGAGGGAGCTTCATGGAAGGGTAATTTCACAGAGAAGGCTCTATGAAACCTCACTTCCTGTTTGGCCAAATGTTAGAATGTTGCTATATTACAATGAAAAAAAAAATGTGTTGCAATGTGATCAATGTTACACTTTAAAAATTAGCGGATTGCTCAAGGGACTATCTGGGGGGCAGGGGGAGCGGGAAGTGGTGCAAACATGTGACAATGATGTCACAAAAGGGCGGCAGGAAACCAGATTTGAAATCAGGAATTCCTTACTGGTAAACTGCAAGTTCAGATCCAAAGGGAAAAGAAATCACAGAAAGAGTGGGTTTGGAAAATGTGAGGTAACAGGACACTAAATTCAGATCTACTCCTGGGGAGGCAAAAAAATTTGTGGAAAGTTTTATAAACATCGATTACTTAAGAACGTTGATGTGGAGGTTTGCACTTGTATGGAAATGGTCCAAGTCTCGATCTGCCATGAGATAAAGGGGAGGGGCATAAAGGGAAAGCGTGGGAGAAAGAGAGATTTTTACTCAACTCCTGGATCACAAGACCAAAAGCACCAACTATTACTTCACCAATAAGCCACAGAACTGGGCAGCACATAATTTCAGAATAGTGCCTAAAATGACCAGTCTGATATTTCTGTCTAGGTTTGTGTTAGATATAATTATAATATATAATATAATAGTCTATAATATAAAATATAATATCCATGTATTCTGTATTGTTGTTGAGTTTTCTGGTTTTGTATTCTTTTAGGATAATTCTTACATAAGCACGTGCACACGCATACACCAACCACCTTTTGTGGATCTTTTTGTGTGTGTGTGACAAACCATATTGCCTGTGGAAGGATAGATGCAGCTTTAGTGTCATTTCAAATGTTAACATTCATGCGAATGAACAGTATAGTCCTCTCAAGGGCTCATTACACAAGCACATCTTACTGCAGTTTTTCAGAGCAGTGAGTTTTTAATCTTGACTTCAGATTATGTGCCCGCCTTACACACCATTCCTTTTCCTTCAGTGTATTTATTTTGCAGCTACAATTTAAAACACACACTTTTCTAAGTCGAGGTGGAATGTCATTTGTGACATATGAGGGATGGCATCCAAAGGCTTTTTTTTTAAAAAAAAAATGCAATTGCCCTATTGCAGCTGTGCGGTAGTGTCCAGCAAACACCTTCTATTTAAATCCTCATAGTTCAGGTTTTGTGCATGCATTTTAGCGTCAGTTCACTGAATGAAAGGGAACAGAAGGAAACACAGGCAAAGGCGGAAAACCCACTGTTGAAACTAACCAGACTTTTTCTGAAAGTGACAGGCAGCTGTAAAGCCCTGTTTTCCATATTGCCAAGCACTAGGGGAATTCTCTGCTCTGTTATTGGTCACTGTGAAAAATGGGTCACATGATCTTATAATATGGGGAAACATGTTGAGTTTACAGAATGCATGGTAGAACTCACTGACACTAGCATTGCAAGATATGATAGTTGGCAATGTATGTATGGAAGGCTGAGGACAGACTGGTAATCTGCCCCGGAACAGCAGCGGGGCCAAAAGCCACGGGGGGAAACTGGCCCAGGGCTGGCCATTCACACTGGCCAGACTCCTGCAGGAGCATGCTGGAACGGACTGTTCAGACTGCTGTGAAGCAGCCCCGGGAGGGCCGGCCTCTGCAGCTTGTGGCAGGCCATGTCAGGAATAGGCACATGGGCACCTATGCACCTAGGTGCATGGCTGCAGCAGCAATCTAAATATTTAAAATCTCCCCACCTCCTGTACTGGGGCTGCTTATGTGCATGAGCACATGTGTACTCATGTGCATCTCGCTGCAGCGGTGTGTTCACACCGCCGCCTCCACTTGAATCCCGCCTCCTCCCGTCTACACAGCCAGGAAGCGGGATCCAAGCGCAGGAAGGCCCCTGGACACCGCTTTCTGCTGGTGTCTGTCTGAGGCAGCAGGGAACCGCTTCACAAACGGGTGAGTACAGAAGGGAGATGGAGGACAGCTGTGGCTGTCTGAACTCCCTCCCTTCCCCCACTTCTGAAGTGGAGCTCTCCCGGGCCACATTGCCAGTCTGTCCTCAGCCGATATATGTGCGCACATGCCTGTGCAACTCTACCACCCTTTGCACAGGACTGCAATTTGTATGGGGGAGGAGTCCACTGGCAGAAGCTCTGGAGAGTTTTTTTAGTCTTGTGCCACTAAACTGGGAAAATGGGGGGGGGGTATTTTCACTGATGCCCTAGCGCAGCTGCATAGCAATGCTAAGTTCCTGCCCTTCCTTGCAAATTTGCATGGTTTTTTCTTTGTGATTCGCTAATTTGATCCTGCACACTGGTCATGATCTTGACAGTTTTTTAAAGCCTGCCCTGTGTGGATTGCAGTCTTCCTCCAAATGGATTGATCCCAAGTGATTCTTAAGTTTGGCGGTTCACAGAAGGTCCATGTGGCTCAGCTGCCGTTTTAATGCTAGGCTTCCAGTGACTGCCAAAATGGCCCCCCAAAAAACTTTGTTCACTAAAGAATTAAAGGGGGAAAATGTTTTCAAAGCTTTAGGCTTCCCATCCCAGTCTCTCTCTCTTTACATCTCATGTCAATTTCACCCCTCATCTCATGTCAATTTCACCCCTGCACTGACCATCTGCCCCATTTATTTTGTCTGCAACTGGGAATGCTGCCATTTGCCTCCTCTCCAATACCCCTTTCAAGTCAATACCAGCAGGAAACTAAACTACACCCCAGATCAGGTTCTTTTTGACAAGGCAGTATTTCTTAGGGTATCTGGATAGTCTAAAAGGTAATATCCAGCCAAGCCCACTGAAGTCCCATTCATTTCAATGGGAGAGTTAAATTTTGTTTCTTGGTTCAAGCGGTGAAATTACACGAGGCAGGGCTTGGCGCACAGATTTTTCTATTTATTCTTCTAGCCTTCTTACAGCCCCTGCCCTGTATGCCTCATCTTTTCCCCTCGCTTCCAGCTTTCTCTTTCAGCATAAAGGGAAGCCTAGTCTGCTCAGGATAAGGAAGAAGTGCCTAAGAATCAACTGCAGAATGAAGGGGGCCTGTTAGAAAATTGCATTAAACTTGACATACTTTTCCCTTTTGACTTTTTTTGCACCGTTTCCAGAGCGGGATCACAAACAGATAGGGTCAGATGCTTGATAAAACCCTGACCAACAGCCAGTTTGGTGTAGTGGTTAGGAGTGCAGACTCTGGGAGAACTGGGTTTGATTCCCCACTCCTCCACATGCAGCTGCTGGTGTGACCCTGGGTCAGTCATAAGTTCTTTCAGAGCTGTTCTCTCAAGGGAAGTTCTTGAGAGAGCTCTCTCAGCCCCATCTACCTCACAGGGTGTCTGTTGTGAAGAGGGGAAGGGAAAGTGATTGTAAGCCACTTTAAGACTCCTTTGGGAAGTGAAGGGCAGGGTATAAATCCAGTCTCCTCCTCCTCCTCCTCCTCCTCCTCCTCCTTCTTCTTCACAGTTCTGGTCTAGTACATTTTTGTTCTGCTCTTCCTCTATGGTCCTCAGGGCAAAACATATGATTCTCCTTCCACATTTCATCCTCACAATAGCACGAGCCTATACGAGAAGGTTAACAGCCTTCTAAGCTCATTCACACTAAATAATGCACTTTCAATCCACTTGCAATGCATTTTGCAACTGGATTTTACTGTGTGAAATGGCAAAATCCACTTGCAAATGGTCACTGAAGTGGATAGAGACTGCATTATTTAGCAGGTGTGAAAGCGATCTAGAAGTCTAACACTGTAAGATATATAAAAAAAGCCTCTCTTGTACAGCTCAGCCACCCCTCTTCTCCCACCAAGGCTTATTTGCTATGGGTGCAGTCAAAAGCGGAGAGATTTCATGTTGTTGGTCAAAAATCTTAGAAAGAACGGGGTGGTGGTGGGAAGCACCAAGTCACAGCTGACTTAGGGCAACCCCTCATGGGGTTTTCAGGGCAAGAGTCATTCAGAGGTAGTTTGCCAGTGCCTTCCTCTGCGTAGCCACCCTAAAAGGCCTCCCATCCATATACTGACTGGGGCTCACACTGCTTAGCTTCCAAGATCTGGTGCAACTGGGCTAGCCTCGGCTAGAAAGAACATATTTGAGCTGTAATTCGTCATCCCTCCGAGCAGTTCACAATGAACCTCACCCAGAGCGGTATAGAAGAAGAAGAAGAGAAGAGATTGGATTTATATCTCGCCCTCCACTCCCCAAGGGAGTCTCAGAGCAGCTTACAAACTCCTTTTCCCTTCCCCTCCCCACAACAGACACCCTGTGAGGTAGGTGGGGCTGAGAGAGCGCTTTCCCAAGCTGTCCTTGAGGGAACAGCTGGTACAGAGCTATGGCTTGCCCAAGGTCATCCAGCCAGGTGCAAGTGGAGGTGTGGGGAATCAAACCCGGTTCTCCCAGATTAGAGTCCGCGCACTTAACCACTACACCAAACTGGCTCTCCAGTTTGTGTATTGTACTGCAGTAATGTGTGTACATTTGTGTGCATTTGCTTCCTGTGTCCATAGCAGCCTGTGTATTGTACTGCAGTAATGTGTGTACATTTGTGTGCATTTGCTCCCTACTCCAAGGACTTCTAAGGGCTTGGGTAAAGGCCTGAAATCTCAAGAATGACTGTTCCAGTGTACTCAGCAGCATAACATTTTGGAACATATCCCCTCCCAACCACAAATCATGAACTTTCACAAACTTTTCCTGTTTCCCAAACTGGTTCATGGTTCATTTGGTTTGTGAGTTCGGGAGGTGGTGGAACAGCCTCCTCATAAGCTAGAGATGCCAAACTCACAGGGGGTCTTCAGCAGGCTCTCCTCCACCTGCCCTCCAAGTTTGGTAAAGATTGGATTTGGGATGTCTGAGTTATAGCCCCCCCAAAAAATCAGGTGCCCCCAGTAAAGCTCATCTCTTGCCTCCCCTTAAATCAGCCATGCAACAAGCAACTTTCCTAACTCGCTCTCATGTGGCGACTAACTCCTCTCTCTTCCTGCTGCAAAGTGAAAGCAGCTGAGTCAGGATGTGGTGTGTGTGTGTGTGTGTATACAGTCTGCTGCCATAGAGAAGAATGGGAGCTCCATGGTTGGCTCCCAGAGCTGCCAATCAAGCTATGGACAACTGCTATGGGTGTTTCTAGGGCTCTTCACAAGTCCACCCCCAGTGTTTCAAGGTATGGATTAAATCGGCGCCAGGCTCTCTGGAGAACAAACAGCTATAATGAACCAAACGAACCTCCACAGAAAAAAGGTGGTTCATTTGTTGATTTGGGAATGACGCAACCAAATGAACTGGTTCAAAACAAACCACGAATCAGCTTGGTTCATGCACGAACCACAGTTTGTTTCTCGGTTCGTGCCCATCCCTAACACACACATACACACGTTCTCTGTACTCAGTTTTGTTGTTGTTGAAGTTCACATCCAGGCAAAGCTCAATCCTGAGATACCAAGGGCCAACAGTAACTTTAATATCTCTCTCTCTCTCTCTCATTGTGTCTGATATAAATATTTCTGAAAACAGAATGTGCAGAAGCAAGTGTAACGCACTGTCTGTTCTTTCTGATCAGCCGTACAGCAAAAGCTTAGAAACTCTCTCGTTCGCAACCACCTTTTAGGCATTTAAAAGTGTAACTAAGGAAACAAATATCATTTTGCTCTTTCCAAATTTTAAAGTGATCACTGGCCAGGTAGCCATTTATGTAGACCTGGAAAAAAATGTATGTAATTCAATCTAATTTCCCGCCTCCTGTGTTGCATAAAAGCTGATGTTTTTAAAAATGTCGTTTTTACTGAAACATATGCGGTGCTTACATCCAAGGGCTCACATCCAAACTGCCGGTGTTTCAGTCCCCCTGACATCAATGACACTCAGGTCTCTCATAGGCAGGGCTATTTTGGGGCAGGAACGCACAGGAATGGAGTTCTGGCTGGCTCCTGAGTTGGCCACGCCCAGCAGGAACTCATTAGCATAATGGGCCACACCCAACAGCAGAAACTCATTAGGACTGGCTACATTAGGGGTATGTGGCCTAACATGCAAATTAATTCCTGATACAAAAAAAGCCCTGAGTTTTGACAACAAATGAGGTAAACAGAATAAGAAGCAAAAGGTGGGTGGGGCTGGATGACCACTCTTCTGGTAACATGGGGGTGTGGCCTAATATGCTAATAATCTGTGCTGTCAGTGGTGTGGCCCAATATGCTAATGAGTTTCTGCTGTTGGGTGTGGCCTATTATGCTAATGAGTTCCTGCTGGGCTTTTTCTACAAAGAAAGCCCTGCTCATAGGGTTGTGAGAATCTGAAGCAGGCTACGGGAGATGAAATATCTCTAACCAGGTAGTGTGTGAGAGCAGAAGTTATGGGTTATTATTTATTATTATTTATCGTATGGCAGAGTTACACACATAAAATATGTAATAATACAAAATACATAACCAAGTTGATACAAAGGGTATGCAGGCTGATTGAGCAATCCCCCTAAATACTAATATCTAGATTTTCAATCCACTCAGTCAGAGCTGGGGAAAGTTCAAAGAGCTCCGTCACATTAGACGCGGAAAAAAGATATGGAAAAGAGGAGGAATCAGGTGGTGAAACCTCTCCCCTCCTCTCCCGTCCCCAAACTAAGACCTTGCAGGTCTTCCATGGTGGTGTTGACAAAGGGAGCTTCCCATAGGAAATGACAGCCAGTAGACTCAGTCTTTGGAGGCCAAGTCTACCGGACTATCAGCCATTAGTAGGCAACTCTTGCCAGTTTAAATCAGGGCCCCTGGTGTGGTGCCCGTGGGCGCTATAGTTCTCTCTGGTACCTTTTGTGGAACCTACCAAGGGTTTTTTTTTTAAAGAAAGTGGGTGGAGCTGAATGGGGATTTTGCCCAGCAGGACTTCTGACTGGCCACTGGAGAATGGATTGCCTGTGCAGTTTAAAAAAAAAAAAGCTTCTGCAGCAGTGGCCACCACAGCACAAGGGCTGAGGACAGATTGGCCGTCTTGGCCGCATCTGTCCCCAGGAGGCAGCCTGGACGCATTGCGTCCGGCGCCGTGCTCCTTCCACACCAGCCGAGCATCACTTCAAAGTGGTGCTCGGCTGCTGCGGCGCACCCCACGCACGTGTTCCACCCGCCGGAGCAGGTGTGAACGCGCGCGGGCAGGGGCATCCACGCGGCATCCGCCCGCCACTCCAGGAAGCCGCCCGCAGTCTGAACGCTGCAGGCAGCTTCCTTTCGGCGGCGTGTGAACGCCGCGCCGTGGGGAAAATTCCCCCCACCCCAGTCTGCCGTGCCGCGGAGGCGCGGCAGACTGCCAATCTGTCTGCAGCCAAGGATCTTCACTGTGTGACTGAAGATAAGTTGTGTGAGTGCAAGGAAATATTTTAAAACTGATTTTAAAAGGCATCTTGAAGCCTGCCTAAAATGTTGGAGAGTCCTGAAAGCTTTTGCCTGAAATGTCGAGAAGTTACTATTATTACGCAAAACCTCGATTCTTACAGAATGTCACTCCCCTCCGCCTCCTGCAGAAGCCGTTTTGTGGTTGGCTGTGTCTCTGGTGGCAGCCATTTTGTGGTTGTGTACCTGCCGCTTGTCAGAACTCCAAAAGCTCCCACAGGCTCAAAAGAGGGCTGGGGCCCTCTACTTCAAGATATTTTTGAAGGGAATAGACTGGGCGGAGGCCAGGTCTTCCCATTAAACATAATAGCTCTTTAATATTTAAAGGGAAGAGAAACTCTCTAATAGTTGTTTGCCGGAGCTGGCTTTCTCTCTCTCTTCCTCCTTCCCTGCTCTTGCAGTCTCTTGTGGTGGTGGTGGGAAAATGGGTGGGTAGGTGAGAGAGAAAATGCATCTGAAATTCTAGCCTGAAATGGAATCCTGAACCTGTAAAGGCACTTCTGAAAATTCGGGATCACAGAACCAGTGCCCTCCCTGAAATCCTGATATGAAATGAATACCTTTTTTTTGAAACGCATGCCCCCAGTGCTTGGGGGCTGAAGGTGCTGAAAAGAAGATTATCTCTTCTCTTCGAGAGGTACAACCCTCCATGAACGAGCACTGCAATGCATCCTCGAGCTATTTATTTATTTATTGTATTTATCTCCCGCTCGATCCCATGATGGGCTCAGGACGGCTCACAATGGAGGTAAAACAATAAATATACGATTAAAAACCAATTAAATAAAAACAGAATGGTAGCAAAAAATAACATCAGTCCATAGCAGCCTAATACACTTCCTGTTAGATGTTAGCAGGATAGGAGGCATCTGTAGGTCTACTATGGGCAGGGGAGGCCGAGCTGGTAAAAAAAATCCACAGCCGCTGAAGCACTATAAACCAAGAATAGAGATTTCCCAATGATCCTAAGGTCCGAACATCAGGTAGAGAAGAAAGCCTTTATTTTTATGACGTCAGTCTCGGCAATGGTAATCCATTAAAGCTACCGAGCCCCGATTTTACTGAGGCTTGGCGTTTTATACCAGGGGGTGGGGACGCACAGAAAGGAAGGGGACAGTGTCATACAGCATCATATTTGTTAACAAATCATATGATATAACTCCGCCTAACTAGCTGCTCAAGTGTTAGGAATGTTCCTATCTAAATGTTGCTAATTGCTTGCCGTTCCCATGGGTCTTTAGCCCAGCCTAAGAGCAATAATGTTGCCCACTAAACAATGTAAGACTGTTAGCTAGATGTTGTTAGTGTTCCATGTAACAGCAAAGAATCTTGTTTCATTGACCTTGCATTTCAAAGCTTCTAACTTACTAAGCAATATGCAGAGTTTTATTCAGCATAATTATTGATTAATTTTTCTTATTGCTTCACCGCCTCAACAGAAGGCCTGGTGGAACAGCTCAGCTTTACAGGCCCTGCAGAATTGTAGCAAGTCCCGCAGGGCCCTGATCTCAATTGGGAGCGTGAATAGCTATTTGCAAGAACACTTTTGAATAATACTCAAGACGGGCAACAGGAAACATGAGGCAGATTACAGAAGTGACTTCCTTAGGCCGCTTTGTTGAGCTGAATGGATTTCCATCTGAAGTAGCCGCCCTTCTCCATAAGCAAATCCATCTGGAAATCCAGAATCAAGCATTCATGAGACAGCCAGCCTGGTGTAACACTTCCAGTGTCAGACTAGGACAGTGGTTCTCAACCTGTGGGTCGGGACCCCTTTGGGGGTCGAACGACCATTTCACAGGGGTTGCCGGCTGGTGTCCAAGCCTGCCTCGTCCCTCCCCACCAGCAGGAAAGGGCCCCGCACTTGATCAAGTGCGAGGTCTGGCCTCCCGGCTCTTTGCCCTCAAAGGGAGCTTTCCCTTTAAGGGCAAAGAGCGGGAGTTGGTTGGGGCTGGAGCCCCGTCCCCTGCTTCCAGCAGCCCTTCCAGCAGGGGCCACGAAGAGGAAGAAGCCAGCAGGTAAGTCAATGGCCGCTTCCCCCTCCCCGCTGCCACCTTTAGGGCGCTTCGCCATTGCCTTCCCTGGGCCCCACGCTGAAGCGCAGAGCCCAGGGAAGGCGGCGGGGGGGGGGCTTTTGCGAAAGGTGGCAAAAGCCCCCCCCCCGCCGCCTTCCCTGGGCTCTGCGCTGAGGTGCAGAGCCCAGGAAAAGAGGCAAAAGTCCCCCCACCTACCTACCTTCCCCCCCTCTCCCCCCTTTCTCTCTCTCTCTCTCTCCCCTCTCTCTTCCCCCCTTTCTCTCTCTCTCTCTCCCCTCTCTCTTTCCCCCCTTTCTCTCTCTCTCTCCCCTCTATCTTTCCCCCCTTTCTCTCTCTCTCTCTCCCCTCTCTCTTTCCTTTTCTCTCTCTCTTCCCCCTTTCTCTCTCTTTTTCTCTTCCCCCCTCTCTTCCTCCTTTCTTTCTCTCTCTCTCCCCCCTACCTTTCTCTCTCTCTCTTTCTCTCTCTCTCCCCCCCACCTGTAACAGCCTCTCCCCCCCCCCCCACCTACCTTTGTTTTCTCATGGCATCTTCTGTTGAGGAAAAATAAGTCTGAAGCCTGTTTGTTGTGTCTTGTTGGGACTAGCTTGCAAATATATGTGTGTCTAAAGTCTGTATTAAAGCTGTTTGGTGCTAACTGCCATGCAAGAGAAAACATCTGAAAAAGTAGCTTCACTGTTGTGTATGTTGGCAGAATTTTATGGTTGGGGGTCACCACAACATGAGGAACTGTATTAAAGGGTCGCAGCATTAGAAAGGTTGAGAACCACTGGACTAGGATCTGGGAAATCCAGGTTCGAATCCTAGCTCATGCCATGGAATCTTGCTGGGTGACCTTGGGCCAGTCACACACTCTCAGCCTTACCTATTTCACAAGGTTGTGGTGAGGATAAAATGGAGGAGAAGAGAATTATGTATGCCCCTGTGGGTTCCCGTGGGGTGAAACGCAGGATATAAAATAAAATTAAAAAATTAAAATGTAGGGATTGAAGTTAAAATTTCACAAACTATAAGTGCGATTCAATTTATTTACGTGCCAATAAACATTTTAACAAACACGCGCGCCATGTTTAATTCGGTCTACCCAACGGTGTGCTTTGAGCTTAGATTTGCTTTAATTCCGATAAGTCACAGGGCGTTGGTTTCTTTCAGAGGCCAAAGTAGCATTCGGCTAGCCAATAGCTATGAGATGCCTGCTGGAGTTAGCAGCCAGTAATGGGGTCATTTTCACCTGTGAAAATCTGTTTTTCTCCATAATTTTAGCCTCTCCTCAGCCATTCGCTCCTTTGTGTAAGTTAGAGGAGCTACTGGCTATGTCAGAGGGAAACAGGAGAAATCGTGACGGAAGCCTGTGAGCACGGAGAAGGGCCAGACGCACGACAGCGGTATCAAGGGGACCCTGCATTCCAGGCCAGCACACCAAAGGAATGACTCCGAACTAATCTTCAGGAGGGGAAATTCCGCTGGGGGCAAGATGAGGTTACCAGAGAAAGCCAGGAAAGCCCTCATTACGGAGCCATGAATTACACATAGCGTATGGGCTGAGCAGCTGATACTGTACAATTTTCTAGACCAAAGTGTTCCCCCCCCCCTGTACAGTTTGTTATTCATTAAATTCCAAGAAGCCTGGATGCACTGTGAATATTTTTTTTTAAAAGAAACCAATTCCATCTTGAACTATTTGAGAATGCACAAGGCTGAAAATGGATTATTTGCATGTCTCCGCCGGCTCTGAGTGCCACATAACGGAGGCAGTGTGAGCGAGCTTGCTGAGGACGTAAACTTGCTGCGTCACCCAGAAGGAAATGTGAGAGGACACTCTCTCTTGTGACTTTGTTGTAGCCGAATGCCCTGGCCATGGGTGGGTGGGCGGGCAGGTAGTATTGTCACAACTGGAGGATGTGAGTGGCCAGCCTGAAAAACAAGCTAGCTGGCAATCGTGTTGGACTGCCTTCCCTTCCCTAATCACTTGGGGATCTGCAGTTACAGAAAAGCCCTCTCCCGAGCAGGCCTGCTGAAAGATGTTCCTTGCTTCACTTGAGGAAGGAAAACAAAGAAAGCAGATAAAAGAAAGCAAGTCCGACCTGGCAAAGGGACAGTAAATAAAAATAAGCAGCATATGATGCCCAAGCTTCATGTGAACATAAAGTGACGTTGGCAGTCCCTCACAAATAGAACTCTGGATAAAAATAGCTTTTGTCTAAATGTGGAAAGTGTGTAAATATAGTAGCAGGTTTCAATTTACTATACAAGCTCCCAAGTTACGGCCGTCTTATTATAGAGCATTGTGCGTCAGAAGAGAAAGGAGGGGGAGGGAGGGGGGGAAAGAAAAGGAAGACAATGTACTCTGCAATTAGTAGCTTCAATGAGAGGTAAATTAATTTTCCCCCCTCAGCCTTGTGATTATTGTTTAGAAAGTGGACAGGCAGAAAAATCACATTGAAATGCAGATGTCAGCATGTTGTAATGGGAATTTTGAAAAAGCAAAAAAAAAAAGGGAGGGGGAGAACAAATTCAGAGAGAGCTTTTCAGGCAAAGAATTTGTCTGCAAACACAATGCAGTGTAAGAAGAGCTCCTGGAAAAAGCGTTTGGTGGAGTTTAAATGGCTGCGATTGAAAAGAGGTGCTTGTATCCTTCAGCTGCATCTGTGACGTGGATTGGGACACCTGCATCGGAACCCTGTGCCAAAGACCGTGGACTGAGCCCAGGGGCACCACAGGGCAAAGAGATGGGCCGGGGGGGGGGGGGGGAAGGGGGAGATGGAGTTTCTCCACAAAAGGCAAAAGCCTGCTTCGGAAAACAGTTGAGTTTTTTTTTTTTTTTTTTAAGAAAAACCTGGGTTTTTAGGGTATGTGTTGTTGTTGCTTTTCCTCACCTTGTCGTAACTACAGCAGTGTTTCAACACAGTCCACTTAGTCATCAGGTGCGCAGAGTCATCAGCAGCCAGTCAGCTAGAAACAGTGGAGCTCTTGAGGAAAAATGGGTTCCCCTTACCAAGCCGATTCCCCAGTGGTGCCACAGAAAAAAGGATAATACAGACCATCGCCGGTTTTGATATTCAGATTTTTTAAAAGATGGGTTTCTGATGGGGAAGAATAGATGAGCACAGAAAGCTTTAGGGTTGGAACTCAGTTGTTCCGTACAATACAAATCGCAGGCACGTGTAACTTGCTTTGGTGCTATGAAGAGAAGGGAGTGGGGGTTTAACCCTTCAGAATCCACTATGTTTTACTATTTAAGGTCAAATTTACATCTGACTTTCCCGCTAGAATCATTCTAGTTTCAAAAAACTGTACCTGTTTCTAGTTTCAAACCATACTTGTTCTAGTTTATAAATTATTGTTTACATTTGTTAATTGCCCTCCTGTGGTTAGCATTATACTGCTTTAAACAAATGCTGTTGCTTAGTACTCTTCAGACCCCCTGGAGTGAAATTTGGAACCAGTGTGAAATGAGCTTGGGAAAAGACAGCAGTCAAACTACTTCAGAAGGAAGGTGTAAATGGGGCCTAAGATTGGGTTTCTTGTTTTGTCGTTAGCATTTCGAAGGAGAAAAGATGTGTCCTTTAAAAATCACAGCATTTCCCATAAAACCGTAAGAACAAAGCAGTTTTGAATAGCAAAACTAAGTGGATTGGAGGGTTACAACTTGTATGTCTCCAAGGCAAATTGGGGCTACCTGAGCCGAAACTCTGCATTTGATGGGTGGAATGAAATTCGTGAGCCTCCATTTAAGCCAAAGAATGACCTTTTTATGGACAGATGCTTCTATCAGGTTCTTCAGTGTGTTTTTTAAAACTAGACAGATTAATATTAAGAACAGTATTCTCAGGGTCATCTTTGTGGTTGCCAACCTCCAGGTGGGGCCTGGAGACCTACCAGGATTACAGCTAATCTCCAGACTATGGGGATCAGCTCCCCTGAAGGACATGGTAGTCTCTATGACATCACATCCTCCCTGAGCTCCCGCCCCACCCCAAATTCCATCTTCCCCAGGCTCTGCCTCAAAATCTCCAGGAATTGCCCAAGCTGGGGGTGGGGGGTGGGGCTGTGGTTGAGTGGTACAGCATCTGCTTTACATGCAGAAGGTCCCAGGTTCAATCCCCGGCCTCTCCATTTATAAAGGATCTGGCAGTAGATGACTTCGAAGACTTCTGCCTGAGCCTCGGGAGAGCTGCTGCCAGCCTAGATGATACTGACTTTGATTCAGTATAAGGCGAGCTTCACGTGTGTGTTGTGTGGGGAGTTGGCGACTGCCGTCAACTTTAAGAGAGCAAGCATCAGAATTAAGGCTGTGCATTTAGTAGTGTGATAATCATAAACAAGGAAGCCAGCCTCCCAGTGGGGCCGGGGGATCCCCCAGAATTACAGCTCATCTCCCGACTACAGAGATCAGTCCCCCTGGAGAAAATGGCTGCTTTGGGGGGTGGGCTCTGCGGCATTGTACCCCACTGAGGTCCCTGTCCTTCCCAAGCTCCACCCCCAAATCTCCAGGAGTTTCCCAACCTGGAGCTGGCAACCCTAGCCCTCCCCCTCTTTGTCACAAATTGATTTGACTTCCCCAAGGAAACAAGCCTTATATGGTTCGCTCAGATCACTTTGCAAGATGAATAATTAAGTTACAAGAAGTTGCCAAATCATATATAAGAATCTCTTATAAAATCTTGCAGCCGAGCGATGCTGGCTGCGTTACAAAGCTCTGGCTTGTGTACGGATTGTAGCTGCTCAACTCCCACCCCTGCCAGAGCCCAAACTGGGACTTCCTGGGGGACACCAGCCAGGCTGCTTGGATTGGGAACTCAGCATGACTGGCCTCTCTCTCAAGTCAGCTTCAGACATTTGAACTTCCTCCTGCTAAAATTATGGATGGTTGCGCTCATTCTCCATGTGAATAGTTTCCAGTGGAGCAAAACGCTGGCCTGGCAAACTCCTCTTACGTCCATTGTTTTCCAGTGAAAGGAGGAAAGAGGGAGAGAGCGGGAAAAGAAAACCGATACCCCAGAGAGACTGTACGTTGAAATCAAACAAAAGGAATTCTGCCTTTCACGGACAAAGACTCAAGCACCGGACGTAACACTTTGGTCAGGCCTCCCACCACCTTCGTATGCTGTCCCAACAAGAACGAGGGCAGTGGCCGTTCTCCTTTACAACTTCTCCCACGGGTAACACAGAGACTGGGGGAACTATGTGGCTTTAACTGGCCAATAGGTTCGACCTCTTTTCTAAAACAACACCTTTGCCAGAACCTAGAAATCCGCAGTGCAGTGCTGGTGGAAATGATGCCAGTTCAGGGGATGTCCCTTGCCATGAATTAGCTGTTGTGCATAATATATAGCAAATTAACTTTTCGAAAAGGCTGTATGTACCTCTGTGTGTGTGTGTGTGTGTGTGTTGTGTACGTGAGAGACACAGACACAGAGAGAGGCAACACTGGGGGAAGGTCTTGGCCTCTATGCCCTATTATTGCGCCCCCCCCCCCCCCGAGTAACTGCTTGTCCACCGTATGAAACATAGGGTTGCCAGCTCCAGGTTGGGAAATTCCTGGAGATTTGGGGGTGGTACTTGAGGAGAGCGGAGTTGGAGGAGGGGTGGGATAGCGCAGCCAACTCTAGGTTGGGAAATTACTGGTGGTTTGGGGGTGGAGCCTGGAGAGGTGGAGTCTGGGGTGAGGACGGACTTTAGCAGGGGTGTGATACCAATTTGGTGTGGAGAGCCAGTTTGGCGTAGTGGTTAAGTGCGCAGACTCTAATCTGGGAGAGTGGTTAAGTGCGCAGACTCTAATCCCAGACTCTAATCTGGAAGAACTGGGTTTGATTCCCCACTCCTCCACTTGCACCTGGCTGGATGACCTTGGGCAAGCCGTAGCTCTGTACCAGCTGTTCTCCCAAGGACAGTTGTCTCAGAGCTCTCTCAGCCCCGCCTCCCTCACAGGGTGTCTGTCGTGGGGAGGGGAAGGGAAAGGAGTTTGTAAGCCACTCTGAGACTCCCTTGGGGAGTGGAGGGTGAGGTATAAATCCAATCTCTTCTTCTTCTCTTCTCTTCATAGATTCCATCCTCCAAAGCTGCCATTTCCTCTGGGGGAAATGCCATTTCCTCAGGAGATCAGTTATAATTCCAAGAGAACTCCAGTCCCAGCTGGAGGCTGGCAAACCTAACTCTGTTGTTGTTTCAACCATGCAGTTTTAATATTTAGTTTTTGTGGGCCACCCAAGAAACTTTGGTAGAAGGGAGAATAGCAAAGCAATAAACTGTGTGGGTTGTAAAGTCTACCTCATGGGGCAACTGAATGGCTTAGGCCTCTCTTGAGGCTGAGCTGGCAACTTATTCCCCTTTAGATGCTGTGTAGCCTGCTTCTAGTTTCCTTATTTTTACATGCCAGTGCTGCCTTGTTAGGGTTGCCAGCCTCCAGGTGAGGCCTGGAAATCTCCTCCTATTACAACTGATCTCCAGATGACAAAGATCAGTTATCCTGAAAAAAATATGGCTGTTTTGGAGTGAGGACTCTGTGGCATTATACCTGCTGAAGTCTGTTCCTCTCCCTGAACCCTCCTCAGGTTCCACCCCCAAATCTCCAGGTATTTCCCCACCCAGAGCTGGCAACGCTGTACCCTGTGTAATCTTCCCATGTTCCCATCTGTTATGTCCTGGATGCAATTCCACAGACAACCAGGCTGCGATTCTCTGTGTGTACACTTGTATGATTCTTGATGTGACCAAACATGTAATGGAGCTTGTCATGCGGTCTGACCGCATGGCCTGGAAAAGGTACAAGCTTGAGGTAAAAGAACAATAGCACCCAGGTTCCTAAAGATCCACCTATCAGGGGCTTAGCATATTCAAAGGAACCAATGTAATCTCTGGTGGGAAGATTAACCTATCCCGCAGTGTGGGTGTGGACGGGGGCGAGGGTTTTCTGTGCATATAAGCTGACCCCCAGACCACCTCAGGGATGCTTGTTCCTGACCTACAATAAACTTGATCATGCTGAAACTCACTCCATCGGCCTCCCAACTCCAGTACTTTTCACATCCTTTATGGAGGCATGGATGTTTAGAGGAACAAATAGAAACTGAGGTATAAAGTACAAAATTACAGAAGTTTCATAGGATCTTCTAGGAAAAAAAAATATTTATTTATTTCAATATTCTTACCCCCGCTTAGACCAATCAGGGTTTTTAATTAATTTATTTAAAGCCTTTATTAGCTACCTTTTTTCCTTGCGGAACTCAAGATGGCTTACAGACGCTGATACAACACATCAAATCAAACACATTAAAAATATTGAAGAGTACTGGACTCAGGAGACCAGGAATGGTGAAATCATGAAGCCTTTATTGAGTGATTCAGCATGCCCAGTAGATGGTCAGAACAAGCATGCTTCCAGGGCTCCAGGGCCCTCATTATATGATGGCCGGAGCCACACCTCCGGCCGCACCCAAAAGACCTGATAGGGGCTTAACATATGCGCATGTTTGTCATAGGTTCCCTGGAGGAGCCTTTGATTGCATTGGCTCCCCAGGGAGAACCTAGGTCCCACATTGGTGGAGGCTTTCAATCCGGATGTCTATTGTTCCTCCAGATTCAAGCTCCCCTCTCTGCCTGACCATGTGCTCTGGCCATGCGGCGGCCGCCATTACCTGGGAGCGCATGGCAGGCTGGTTGCTACACAGAGCATACTACATTACAAATATAAAACAAAAAAAATTAAAAGTACTACAGATTGCTGCTGAACGTAACCAAAGCCAGTGCTAAATAAAACCATCGACAACTGACTCGAGGGCTGCCAGGTCCCTCCCAGCAACCAATGTGTGTGGGGGTACTTACCAGGAGGGTAAGGGGGGCACTTACCTGGAGCAGAAAGGAGGTCCAAGTAATGTTGCTGGCTACATGACTTCCAGAATATACCAGAAGTGATGTCATCACATTAGGACATCCCAGAGATGCTCTGGTTTTTGAGCAAAAACTCTATGGTAAAAATGGCTTCTACCATAAGAGTTTTTGCCCAAATACCAGAGCATTGCCAAGATAGCGCTGAGGACATAACATCACTTCTGGTGCATGCCAGAATCACTTGGGCCTCCCTCTCTCTCTCCTGGTAAGTCCCCCCACAGGCCAGCTGATTGGCTGCAGGGAACCCCGCCTCCGCTGGGGCGTCTGGCAACCCTAACTGATTCCTGAAGATCGACAGTGAGGAGCCTGGCTGGGGTTTCCAGCTCTGGGTGGGGAAGTACCTGGAGGTTTGGGGGAATGGAGACTGAGGAGGGCACGGTTTGGGGAGGGGAGGGGAGGGACTTCAGTGAGGTATAATATCCTAGAGCCCACCTTCCAAAGCAGCCAATTTCTCCAGGGAGGACTGATATCTGTCACCTGGTCATGAGTTGCAATCCCAGGAGATCGCCAACTACCACCTGGAAGTCGCCAGCCCTAGGCCAGTCACAACTCCCTGGGGAGGTTCTTCCATAATTGTGGGGCTGCCAGTGAAAAGGCCCTGTCTTGCATACTCTCCAGATGAGCTTCTTTGATTGATGGGACAGTCAGGAGGTCCTCTCCCTGTGATCTTAATTTCCAGAAGCTGCCCTAAGTACCAGAGAGTTTCCAGTACAAAACGGCCATGCCAGGCTCCAAGCCTGTGAGTGGTTGCTCCTGACTCTCCATATGCCCAAGTATTTGCATGGTCAGTGCCATTAGCTGGAGCTTAAGCCATCTGAACCATGCCAAAAAAGAAAAGGAAAATAAAAAAGGGGCCCTCTGCCCTGTCTCCCTTTGGAGTTCTGTCGCTCCGTATGGTCCAAACTTGACAGTCTGCCTAAGATGCATTCTTTGGCTTCTGCAAAAGCAACACTCGGGAAAACGAAGCCACATTTCTTGGGAGATTTCGACTAATCCATCTGATAGGTAAGACATGTTTCCTGAGCTGCCAAGTTTCAAAGGCCACCGAAACATTTGGCAACGCGGCACTGATGAACACGGTTTCCATTTATATTGCAAAGTTCTGTTGCCAACCACATTTGCTCCCGGGAGACTGTTTTCTCGCAAAGCATGGATGTTATGCAGTTTTTTCCCTTCAGTTTCTTAAAATAAATATCGATGGGTCATCGGAAGCCTCCTTATTAAGCATCGTGTTTATTCAGACATCTTCCCAGGATTTCGTTCCAAGCCCAAGAATTGCTTTGCGTTCGTAACTTCATCCTCGGTTCCCCACCCCCATTATGCAAAGTGTGTGGGATGAGTGTCGGTTGCATATATGAGGAATGTGCATTAATGTTCTTATATTGATGTTCTCAGATTATCTGTTCCAACTTTTCTTCCAGATCTTTTTTTTACCCTCTTCCCCCCCCCCTACTTTAAGCCCTATGAAACGGAATATCGAGAGTATACAGAGAGAAAAAACCCCGCCGCCTCCGTGTTTAGAGGGGCAGCTGTGTTAGACTATTGCAGCAAAACCGGCCAAAAGTCTAGCAGGATTGAAGGACCAAATGGCTTGTAATGCCTGGGCTCCATCACCCTATCACTTGACATTTAGATTTTTTTACGTAGAAGTAGCCACAGAAGGCTCTGAACTGGATCCGCACAGAGGCATAGAAGGAGAGTGTTTATAGTCTTTCTCTGGACTGTTTTTGCAATCTAGTAGGGCGTTCCTACACAGAGGTGCACCCTTCTAAGCATGCTAACTTCAGTGGACTTAGGTGGGACTCCACTTGGCATCACAAATCACTTTGCAAGAATGCAATTAGTCCAGCAAACTTTTTTTGGCTATGGGGCTAATAACAGCTTGTGTGTGCATGTGTGTGATTTAGATTACAGAAACATGCAAGAGAAAAGAGTTATGCCTCCACTTTGTAGATGTAACATTTCCAGAAATTTGGAATCCATGGGGGGAAAAAAACCCTGTTTTGTTTTTCTTTTGGGGGAGGGAATGGAAATTGGGGTGGAGAGCTGCAATATATGCAATACTTTTTTTCCCTTTCTTATCAAACCTGAAATTATTTTCCTGCATCAGCAGTGTAAAAATGTGTGATTTGTAAGTTAATTTGCAAATGAAATTGTACCGTTTGGCATATTTATGGCATTTAGAAATGCCATAGTTCCTGACAAGTAAAATTGGGAATGTACTCAATATTAGCAAGAATGAGAACTGCAGATCACAGTACCCGCTGCTACTTCAGCTCCTGCATTTTATAGCGCAATCCTACGCTAAACTGCTGCTGCATTCTAAAACCACTGATTTCGTTGGGATTAGACTGGATTAACTCTGTATGGGAGTGCACTGTTAGTTCTTGCCATCTGAGAGGCAGGGGGGAAATAATAGTTGAAATGGAAAACGCTCATTTCTGTAGCAAACAACAGAAAGTGTAGTATTTTAGCATAAATGAATTCATACGGTCACCACAAGACTAGCAGCGTGCCTGGGTCCTGAGTGAAACTTTATAAGATTGACAACATGGAATTCTTTATTTGCGTAGTATCATACACACCATGGCCAAATTAATTGTAGATGAAATTGTTCATATTTAAACATATTTGAAAACGGTCAAGATGGGTAGCCATGTTAGTCTGTTCGTAGCAATAGAAAAGAGCAAGAATCTGGTAGCACCTTAAAGACTAACCAGATTTGTGGCAGGGAATGAGCTTTCATGAGTGAGCAGTCACCAGAGCTCATACCCTGACACAAATTTTATTAGTCTTTAAAGTGAGCAGTGACTCATGAAAGCTCACCTCCTGCCACAAATTTTGTTAGTCTTTAAGGTGCTACCGGACTCTTGTGCTTTTCTACTGAGAATATGCTATATGCCTCTACAAGGTATGCAGGAATTATTCTGTAATATTGCAGATGGCTTTACACTTTAAAAAATCTTCATACTACACATTTTGGGGTGAGTAACACCTTGTTTTAAAAGGCATCACTCTGGCAGCTGTCAGGAGGCTTGGGAATGGGGTCACCGTTGCCACAACAACACAACACACAACAACAAGTCACCGTTGCCACAACAACACAACTTCACTTCCGGTGTGAATCTAGAAGTGATGTCATTGTATTGGACACTGTAGGAGTACCCTGGGAGTCCTGGCAACAGTGATTTCCCCTAACAGGCAGCAGCGGTGGGTGTTGTGAGCTGCCAGCCGGAGGACCTGGCAGGACTACTCAAAGATGGAGTGGGAGGCCACAGCAGGTCAGGAAAGTGGGGTTTCCAGATCTTCACTGGCAACCAGCAGAGAAGAGAAGGGTTGCTGGTAACACTCTAACATCACTTCCTGCATGCACCGGAAGTGACATCAGCGCATCACTGGCAAAACCATCAATGCTCTGGATTTTGGGCAAAATTCTGTGGCTAAACCATAGAGTCCCACAGACCGTGGTGTGCTCCCATCATTTTCGGGTGCATGGGGAGTGATGTCGGCTCATCAGGATGCTGCTGGCATTCCCCCCCATTTTTGTACCATTCCCCCCCTCTGCCGGCCAGTTGAGTAGTGATGGGGAGCACCTGCTGGGGATGGAGAATTCCCTGCCCCCAGTGGGAGTCTGGCAACCCAACAGGAAAGAACCCTCCCCCTGATGAAGAAAGGCCTGGTCCGGGAAGTCTAGCGCGGAGTGTGGCTTGGCCGTGGCATTGCTGCTGGCCAGGCAGGCGAGGCAGCTCCTGCCACAGCTTGTGCTGGCTGGTGGCCACCATTGCACATAGGGTTGCCAATCACCCGGAGGGGCCTGGAGATCTCCATAGGCTTGCCATTCCCCAGGGGCACAAGTTTGCCCATTTTTAGGGGCCCCAATCTGCCGGCCCGGATCTGGCCAGCAGGAGGAACACTGCTCCACAGGTGGTGTCGTCATGCTGGGAATGTCACCGGGGGGGACACTCTAGCACTCGGCCAAAAAAACTCTGTGGTACCATAGAGTTTTTGGCCGAATGCTAGAGCGTCCCCCCTGGTGACGTGCCTAGCGCAATGATGTCACTTCTGGGTGATGTCATTGTGGCGCGTGTGCTACGTGCACACACCAGAAGATTCCAGACAGGAAGCCTCATCCTGTTGGGACCTGGCAACCCTAGATCTCCAGCTGTTACAACTGATTACCAGTTGTGGTAGGGCTGCCAAGTCAGCCCAGGGGGTGGGGGATCCCCCGCTACAGGGGTTCTCGATCCGGGGGAACCCCACCCCTGAAGTCGTCCAGCCAGGACGACTTCCCCAACGTAATGACGTGACCCGGAAGTGACATCAGCACATTGGGGGCGTTGCCAGGGTGACGCTCTGGCAATCGCCCCAAAACTCTATGATACCATAGAGTTTTTGGGCGATTGCCAGAGCGTCGCCCTGGCAACGCCCCCAACATGCTGACATCACTTCCGGACGATGGAGGACTCCCCCCTGCCGGTGAGTAAGAAAGACTTGGCAACCCTAAGTTGTGGGGAAGGACCAGACTCACTGGCAGAGCATCTGCTTGGTATGCAGAAGTTCCCAGGTTCAATCCCCGGCATCTCCAGTTAAACAAGGACCAGGCAGCAGGTGATGTGAAAGACCTCAGCCTGAGACCCTGGAGAGCTGCTGCCAGTCTGAGCAGACAATACTGACCTGGATGGCTCAGTGGTCTGGTTCAGTATGAGGCAGCTTCATGTGTTCACCAGACAATCAAGATCAGTTCCCCTGGAGAAAATGGCTGCTTTGGAGGGTGGGCTGTATGGCATTGCACCCTGCTGAGGTGGTCCCTCCCCTTCTCAAGCCCCACCCTCCCCAGGCTCCGCCCCAAATCTCCAGGTATTTCCCAGCCCAGAGCCGGTCCGCTGGCTATGCGGGATATAAATCGAAATAATAAATAAATAAATAAATAAATAAATAATAACAGCCGACAATTTGCCTGGGCGGCGGCAGCCTCAAAGCCTCCCTCCACCCAGCGGCAGATTGTGCTTGGCTGGCCTAGTCTCCTTATGGCCAGCTGGGCCCAGACAAAGGGACTCTGGACAGGCAGCTCCTCTGGCCACCATCCCACTGGGTCTTCCCCTGGTCGCTACAGTGGCCAATCTGCCCTTGATTTGACTAATTCCAAAAGAAGGAAAACATTTCATAGGAGAGTCCCCCGCCCCCCGCAGAGCTTTTTAGATTTCTAATGTTTCCGTTGGAAACTTTATTTAACTTAGTCATTGATACCCCACTTTTTCTCCCCAATGGGGACCCAACGCAGCTTACATCCTTCTCCTCTCCTCCATTTTATCCTCACAACAGCCCTGTGAAGTAGGTAAGGCTGAGAGTTTGTGTGACTGGCCCAAGGTCAGCCAGCCAATTCCCATGGCTCAAGTGGGAATTCGAACCTGGGTCTCCCAGTTATTATTCCAACACTTGTGGCCACTGCACCACACTGGCTCTAAAACTTTTTTTAAAAAAAAGGTTCTTGGAGAGAGGAAATGAGGGGTATTTACATTCTTCCAGCTTTCCTTGAGTTAAAGTTCAGATCCAATTTGCAGCCTTCTGCAGTTGTTTTAAAGTAAAAATTAAAATGAGAGAAGGTCTAGTCTTCAGTTCTTGACATCTCCTCAGGGCTCCGTTGGGGCCGGAGCAAGCCGGAGCGCTGCTCCGGGAGAGAAGGGGCCGGGGGGCGGGGCCGGGGGGGCCCCGTCCCGGCCCCAGTCGCCTTCTGCGGGGCCGCGGCTGGCCGCCCCCGGCCCCGCCGAGAAAGGCCCGTCCCGCCCCCGTTGCCTTCTGCGGGGCCGCGGCTGGCCGCCGCCGGCCCCGCCGAGAAACCCCGTCCCGCCCCCTGTCGCCTTCTGCGGGGCCGCGGCTGGCCGCCGCCGGCCCCGCCGAGGAAGCCCCGTCCCGCCTCCCGGGAGGGGGAAGCCGGGCCTGAGTGGCTTAACGCCACTCAGGCCCAAGCAAGGGGGGGGAAAATGCCAGCCCCAGTGGGGGGAGAAGCGCCCCTCCCTTCCTTCCCTCTCTCCCCCCACCTACCTACCTGTTCCTTCCTTCCCCTCTCCCTTCCTCCCTCCCTCTCCCCTTCCTCCCTCCCTTCCTTCCTTCCTTCTCTCTCTCCCCCAACTACCTACCTTCCTGTTCCTTCCTTCCCCCCCTTCCTCCCTCTCTCCCCCCTTCCTTCCTTCCTTTCTTCCTTCTCTCTCACCCCCCCAACTACCTACCTACCTTCCTGTTCCTTCCTTCCCCCCTTCCTCCTTCTCTCCCCCCTTCCTTCCTTCCTTCCCCCTCCCTCCCTCCCTCCCGTCTTGCCTTCTGACACACTGCCCATGACGTCAGGGATGTGTGGCCTTTTGACACTTCCGGTGACGTCAGGGGGTGTGGTATATGCAAATGAGTTATGCTAATGAGCTCCTGCACCTCTTTTTTTACGAAAGGACCCCTGCATCTCCTCAATTGAAATGAAATTGCTGCATAAAATGTAGACCCACCCAAAGAACCACACACATGAACTTTGCGCTTCCTGTAAATGATGCAGACTTGATCTCTCCACACTAAAATCAGGGACTCTGCGAGAGCAGTGTGGTGTAGTGCAAGACTGGGATCTGGGAGACCCAAGTTCGAATCCCCACTCTGTCCTGGAAGCTTACTGGGTGACCTTGGGCCAGTCACACACTCTCAGTCTAACCCACCTCACAAAGTTGTTGTGAGAATAAAATGACGGAGAACCATGTAAGCTACTTTGGGTCCCCATTCAAGAGAAAGGCAAGGGGTAAGAGCATTTCACACACACTAAATAACACACTTTCAATCCACTTTCAGTGCATTTTGTAACTGGAATTTACTGTGTGAAATGGCAAAATCCACTTGCAAACGGTCGCTAAAGCAGATCGAAACTGCATTTTTTAGCATGTGTGAAAGTGCTGTAGATCAGTGGCACCCAATGCCTGCGGACATCTCTGGGATTTTGACACAAGGTGGTGGTGGGCACAGCCACAAAATGGCTGCCACAAGAAGTGGAGTGGCTACAAAAGGGCTGCCACAGGAAGCCTAAGTTCACAAAACCAAAATAGGACCCATGGTAAGAAGGAAATACCAAAAATCAGAAAATATCGTGCTGTTGATAATTTACAAAGTATCTCAATCTTTTTTTTGTAGAAAAGCTCAGCAGGAACTCATTAGCATAATAGGCCACACCCAACAGCAGAAACTCATCAGCATATTAGGCCACACACACCAGTAGCACAGTTCCTCCCAGGATTGGCTTCCCCAGGTGCCCTGCGGCTTGCAGGGCGCATGGGGAACCCGAGGCAAGGAAGGCAGTTTCTCGATTGGCTTCCACAGGCACCCCACAGCTGTGGGGCACCCGGGGCACCCGAGGAGGGGAAGCAGTTTAAACTGCCCTCCCTCCCTGGATCGACTTGGCTTCCCCTGGCGCCCCGCTGCTTGCGAGGTGCCTGGGGAACCTGAGGGGGGGGGGGGAGGCTGTAGGCGTGGCCAACTCAGAAGCCAGCCGGAACTCCGTTCCTGTGCATTCCTGCCCAAAAATAGCCCTGTATATATATATATTAATTTTTAAATATTACATATATATTATTTCCTTTTTAATAAATAATTCACTACCATATTAATTATCACAAACGCATAGAAAGAGTTACAAATCCCAAAATAACAACTATCATCCCATTGTATAACTAAAGATATTGCACAACCCCTACATTAGTATCAGTCCTCCTAAATAACACAAAAGTTTTTTGAAGGAGGACTCCTTTAAGTCCAGTAAGTATTTATTCTTCCTCCTCCTCCTCCTTAGGAAGCCCAAGGCCAGGGGGAAAGATAAGAGATTTTTTTAAAAATTGACTGAGAAACTGGAGTGCGAGAGAAGAGGAACCACACTGTGGTGGCAGCTGCTGCTGAAACAGTCATGTTAATGTGCGCAGCCGATCGGATCTCCAGTGGCCAATCAGAATTCCTGCTGGGCAAGTGCCCCACCTGGTCCCACCCACTTTCTGAGAACACTCGGCAAACACCAAGAAAGGTGTCCATGGGCACCATGTTGGAGACCCCTGGTTCAAATGAAATAAATCACTCGAATAAAAACTTGCATTCTGTGCATCAATCCAAAGCCCCACCCCCCAAAAAAGTTATTTCGACTGTGGTCCAATCTGTATTGGTATTTCCCACCACTGTGCAAATGATCTCACACCGCCTCACGAATCTCTGCCTACATTTGATGCCGCATCCACTCTCCTATTGTTTCATCTCAGCATCGGCTGTCCGCATCATTTTATGGCCATTTAGTAGTGACTCCAATGTTAATATGGCATCCCACTGCCTTATCTGAATGTAGTTTTAAGGTGGTACAACTGCTCCTCCCCACCATCGAACTAGGGCTGCCAAGTACCGGTGACTTACCGGCGGGGGGGAGTTGTTCTCCCCCTGAGAGCTCTTCTGGCGTGTGCGCTTTGCGCGCGTGCCACGGCGACGTAATGACATCACCCGGAGGTGACGTCATCACGTTGGGGGCGTTGCCAGGGCAACGCTCTGGCAACGCCCCCAACGTGATGATGTTACCTCCGGGTGACGTCATTACACGGGGGAAGTCGTCCTCACCGGACGACTTCTGGGGTGGGGTTCCCCCCGCCGGCCGAATACCAGCCGGCGGATCGGGAACCCCTATAGCGGGGGATCCCCTGCCCCCCGGGCTGACTTGGCAGCCCACCATCGAACTGCTCTGAGCAAAAAGCAGACAGCTGGAGCTGAATTATCTTGCGCACCCTCCCATCTTTTCTAAGGAGATAGGCAAATTGTCACAAAGGAAACAAGTTACCTGAAAATCCAGTCATCTGCGTTTAAAAGCCGCCAGGGAACATTTTTCTGCGATCATATTGGGGGGGGGGGGCTGGAAGCAAGCCCACCTCTGAACCATTTGTTATTTCCTGGGCCAGTCTCCAGAACACCCTACCTGGCAACTGCTGGGTGTTTTGTGTTTTTTACCCAGCCGGTTCGGTCTTTCCTGCCCCCCCCTCTGCTAGGTCACCCCCTTTTACTTTCTGGGGGGGTTGCAAGTGCCATTTCCTCCCCGCAGCGTAGCACAGCACCCTGCCGGTGCCCCTGGGGGGGGGCACTCCTCCCCCCTCTCTCGTGTGCTCTCCCTAAACACGTCCTGATGCAGACAGAGGAGAGCTTTATACTGAGCCAAATGGGAAGCCGGCGCCACGGCAGCACGGAATGGCTTTCCATAGCAGAGGCAGTTTGGGCCTGTGTCATGGACAGCTGTGTTGGTCTTAGACTGCTGTTGTAAAAGACACTGATGGAAATGATCTTTCGACATTTTTGCTCGAAGGCTGCTAATTTCATGACCACAAGTTCTTCGCAAAGCAGCCGCTGCCATTACAGTTTTTCTGAAGCTACAACACGTTTCAATGGCACCGTTGTTATTTTTTTAATGACCGGCCCCTCTTGTATTCTTTCACCATACTGGGCAAATGTTGGCACAGGTGACGGATCTTCTTCTTGGTCTGCCCTGAAGGCAATCAATCTGGGAGTTTTCAGGGAACCGGGTAGAAGCCCTCTGGACACACACCCCAGCCCCGCTCCCCCCCCCCCGCCGCGCTGTGTATTCCTTGCTTGCCATCATGAGAGGCAGCTTTCGGTTTGGGGTGATGATGCCTCATTATCAAATCCTCCAGGGACAGAAAGAACCGGGGGGATGGGGGGGGGACGTACTAAGTCTATCTGCCGGAGATGCCTTCAAGCATCGCTGTGATCTGGTTGTCAAGATCAATTTGCGCACAAAATAACTACTGTGTTATTATACTGTATGCGTCTTTGCAGTGCCGGCATCTCTGGAGTCTTTATGGATTATTAATGCGTATTTATTTAACCTTATTACATTGTAGAGTTTTGCTCTCCCTTTATAGGGAGGAAACACCAATTCTGCATCCTTTTGGTGACTGTATTCCTCTCCTCAAGAATGCTTTGAAATGAGCGTCGGTTCTTAATTTGTTTTTTAATCTGTACTGATCAAAGAATGGATCAGCCTTGTGTTGACCATGTTACCACGTGGGCCTAAGCAGAGTCTCACCCTTTTAAACCCATTCTGCTTCAGCGGGTGTCACTCTGCGCTGTATATCTGGCATTGAAAAGCAACGTGAATGCCTCTGGATTCGGGTTTAATGCCAGCTATGGGGAATCCAAAGGGGAAATTCTGCCAGGGGTTCTGTGGGACAGGTCTCTCCAAAGCCAAAAGAAGCTTGGAGGGTCAATGAACACATGAAGCTGCCTTATATTGCCAGGGAGATTCATTTCCCCCTTCTGTTGCCATCCCCTGTCGCCCGTGAGTGAAGACTTTTTTGTTTCGTTTGGTGTTCTCTCAGCAACCCTTCCTTCCTGCCAAATGTTTTATTTACAAAATGTATCTCCTGCCTTTCTGTTGTTCTTATGTCTTTGTATGTATTTTAATACTGTTTTTTTTAAAAATTGTGTTGATGATGTTTTGTCAGGGTTTTTTGGTTGATTTTACTGGTTTTAAAATGTTGGTTTTATGCTTTAATTTGCCTTGGTGGCCCTTTTGAGGGCTCAAAGGCAGGACACAAATTTTGTAAAAATTAATAAATAAGTTTCCTCAGAAAACTTTCTGTGACTGGATTCCACATAGGGATGCCAACTTTGGGTTGGGAAATTCCTGGATATTTGGGGCGGAGCCTCGGGAGGGCAGAGTTTGGGGAAGGGAAGGAGGTTAGCAGGGGTGTGAGACCATACGTTCTACCCTCCAAAACCGCTATTTTTCTCCAGGAGATCTCTGTAGTCTAGAGATAAGGTTGGCAGCCCTAGTTCCACATCATTTGTAGTAGCAATAACTGCTGTGGTGGGCAATTTTTTTTTTTAATGAACAGACAATATTGGAGGTAAAAGATAATATTGTTGATAAGACTCCCCCCCCCCCAATCCAGGTTCAGTTATTGAGGATTTTATTCTATTTGTGGTATTAGAAAAACATTGCCTTATAATGAATCAGACTCTTGATCCATCAAGGTCAGTATTCAGGCCCTTAGCTACAGTTAGGGCTGCCAAGTCAGCCCGGGGGCGGGGGATCCCCCACTACAGGGGTTCCCGATCCGCCAGCCAGCATTCGGCCAGTGGGGGAAACCCCACCTCCGAAGTCGTCCAGCCTGGACGACTTCCCACACGTAATGACGTCACTCGGAAGTGACATCAGCACGTTGGGGGCGTTGCCAGGGCGACGCTCTGGCAATCGCCCCAAAACTCTATGATACCATAGAGTTTTGGGGCGATTGCCAGAGCGTCGCCCTGGCAACGCCCCCAATGTGCTGACATCACTTCCGGTGATGTCAGCCGGCCGACAGAGGACTCCCCCCCGCCGGTAAGTTCACCGGACTTGGCAACCTTAGCTACAGTGGGGCCTCTCAGGGCCCACCCCCGGACTTCCCACCAAGCCCCCCCGACTTCCCATCCAGCCCCCCCGAAAAATACTTATTTTATTTTTTCATGCTGCAGTGTGCGGCTGCACCACACTGCACCATCGCCCTCAACGAGCCTGCCCACTGGAGCCCAGTCTGCTTGCTGGAGTCTCGCCCCTGCCCTGACTCCATGACCTCGGTGGCCATCCCTGCCCTCCTTTCCCATGCCACTGGAGGCTTTACCAGTTAGAGAAGGTTGGAGGTGATGCTCCTTAAAAGTACTGCGTGGTCGCCCATCTATAAAGCATTTGTTGGTGAGGCAGGGACTTGAGTTTTCCAGTTATATAGAGAGACTCACACATTAGCCTGTCTCTTTAAATAATTTTTCACTGTTTTTGACTACTTGTGAGTAGCAGCTGCTTTTTCAGTATAGGTTTGCCTATATAGGTTCCAGTATCGTGAGGCTTTACCAGATCAAGAAGATTGGAGGTGATGCTCCTTAAAATTGTGTTGCATGGTAGCCCATCTAAAAAGTATTTGTTGGAACTGTGGTTCCTGGTTAAGTCACTTGACTATTTTGTGCTTGGAACAGTTAAAATTAGTCACCATTGAAGAAGGATTCGAAACGAAGTGGATATCTGGATTCCAGGACCCCCCTCCTGGTTTTCATCCATGTTGTGAATCGCAGCATGTCAATGGGTGCTGCAGTAGCAGTGGTGCAGCTCCCTCCCCTCCTGCCCCATGCCCCCTGACTTTTTTAAAATCCCCCCCCCAACTTTTAATTTCCTGGCTACGCTTCTGTCAGTATTGTCTACTCAGATTGGTAGCGGCTCTCCAGGGTTTCAGGCGGAGGTCTTTCACATCACCTGCTGGAGAGCAGGGGGCGGGTGAGGACTGGAGAGGCTGGCAGGAAAGCCTTGGTGGGAATAATTTTGTCCAAAAAGCAAACCCTGTGGCAACTAGTGGACAGGATCTGTCTCTCAGGAGGAGGGGGTCCAGGATGAATTCTGTGACTCTTCCCCCATCTAGTCTTATTCCAGAATGCGTAATAGCAAGCACCCTTTCTTGGTAAATCCAGAGAGAGTCTTCCCTGCTGAATATCTATTATTTATCTAATGCTAACTCCACACTTCCTCCAAGACGCTCTGGGTGGCAGGCATGGTTTCCCCCTTCCTTCATATTATTTCCACAACTGTCCTGTGAGGTAGGTTCTGCTGGACCAAGGTCATCCAGAAAGTTTCATAGCAGAGATGGGATTTAAACCTGGGTCTCCCCAGTACTAGTTCAACTCACACTGACCACTGCTGTGCGCTCCGTCTCATTTATGTGCAATAAACAGACATTTTAAAAACCCTGTGATGCTAACTGAACAAATTATTTATATTTATTTATACTTTAAATATATGAATCGCCCAGTCCCTGAATGCACAGGGCTCTGGGCGATGTACAACAGAAGTTAAAAACATCAACGTAGCATTGTTGAAATTAATAATCCAGTCATTCCTATATTAATAAATAATCTTCAGATGGTGTCACTAATTTAGTCTTAGACCCGCCCTGGACCATGTTGCCATCTCACAGGTTGGACGAGAAGAAGGCCAAAGCAAAAAGATTGAAAAAATAGAGGAGGGTGCCAGCCATGATGGAAACCGTTGCTGTACTCAACCAAAGGCCTGGGGGTACATCTCTGCCTTACCGGCCCTGCAGAATTGCATTAAGTCCCACAGGCCCATGGTGGTATTTGGCAGAGTTCCACCAGGTCAGGGCCAGGGTCAAAAAAGCCCTGGCTCTGGTCAAGGGCAGCCAGATATCTATGGGGCCAGGGATCACCCCATCTTTGGGGCCAGAGATCATTCTTCAGTACTCCCATGCCATTAGTGTGTATTTCCTGGCCCCTAGGAGTGGCAGCCAGCAATGTGGTGGTGGTCGGGAAAGTGGAAGAGTACAAAGGCTGTTCATAATGTACATGTGCATCACAGATGGAGAGGGGAAGGGCTTGAAATGTTGCTACTGTTTTAGGTGCAAATCCCACATTGCTCAAAATGTGCAGTTCTGCCATGTGTATTTTGCACCCGCCCATCTCAGTCATTTAACATGGAGGCCTTATCCAGCCCCCTATGGACTTTTCAGACTCTGCGACTTCTCCCCTTCCTTCTCCTGCTTCATCCCACGGAGTCTTTCTCCTGGTGATTTTTTGTTCCTGAGGGTCAGAAGACCCCTTTAGGAACAGCCCAGGGGCAAATGGGAGTCTGCAGTATGAGGGGGCTCTGAGTTAAAATCGCCATCCCATTTCCCGCAAATGAAAATGCCATTCCTTCTGAGGAACTGTGTGGGTGGATTCATGTGCTGGAGATTTTGCAGAGTGACAGTTCTATTGACCTGGAGCCGACATTCAGTGCACCAAAGCAGGGCCTTTCTCTTCAGACACTCTGGAGGCAACAAACATCTTTTTGCCTGATAGGGATGCCAGACTCCAGGTGGGACCTGGGGATCACCTGGAATTACAGCCCATCTCCAGACTACAGATATGGGTTCCCCTGAAGAAAATGGATGCTTTGGAGGGTGGACTCTGTGGCACTGTACACACTGAGTTCCCTATTCTCTCCTGCCTCCATCCCCAAATCTCCAGAAGTTTCCCAGCCTGGATCTGGCAACCCTACTCCCCCATCTGACGCCATGATCCAAAGTCTTTTAATACCCCAGTCTGTGATTTGCTCTACCCATTACATCAAGATGGCTTTGCCCCTCCAAACCTGACCACCATGCAGAAGAGGGCAGAAACTGGCTCCATAACAAAGTAAGTGGTTTGGATGTAAATTGTGCCATGCTTTATCCAACACAGAGGATTTTGTCTTTTTCCATAGCACAGAGAGAGAGAGAGAGAGAGAGAGAGAGAGAGAGAGAGAGAGAGAGAGAGAGAGAGAGTGTTGTGTATTGACATTGCGGTCGCCATGTGCTCCCGTAATGGTGACCGCCACGTGGCACTTCGCACACGGTCCAAACCTACCTGAGCTTCGGCCAGGTAGAACAATAGACGGTTGGATCCTGAACGGCCACCAATCCTGTGCCTAGGTTTCCTCTGGGGAACCTATGAACTGCAACCGTGAACTTAAGGTCCTATCCGGACATTTGGGTGAGGTCGGGGGATTATCTCCGACCGGCATAAAAGCAGGCGCAAAGCCTGGGGTTTTCCTTGTACCATCTGAACCCGCAATAAACGACCATGCTGTTTTCACCATTACCGGCCTCCCGACTCCAGTACTTTTGAGAGAGAGAGAGAGAGAGAGAGAGAGAGAGAGAGGCAGTCAGAGCTGTGAGCAGGATGATGGTGAAGAGATTTGGGGCAGAGGATCTCTTTCTGGGCAGCTGACAGAGGGACAGAAGTGCCTCTTCATCTTCACCTGTGTCCTGCTTTTCTATTTGCAAATATTGCAAATTTTGCAGTGAGGTCATCGAAGTCTCCAGCGCTCCCCACTCCCTCCCCCAAAGGAAACCCAACCTGGGAAGCACCGTCCATCGGTTCTTCTCACAGTGTGAGAGAGTGGAGATGACGTAACTGTGTCAACACCTGTCAGCTTTCTAATACTACCTTATATCAAACACTGGAATCAAATATTTGATGTGTAAATATGTCGAGTCCCTAAGCCACACATCAAATACTGACATCAATTATTACGGGAGGTCAAAGCCAGATATCGAATGTTTGATGGATATTCAATTAATAGCTGGCAAATAAGCAAGTATGAGTGCCATCGGTGTCCGAGATCAAAAATCTGTACGCGTTGGTCCTATCGCTTTTGTTAGATCACCCCTATTGATTTTAAATTAAATACAGCTTTTAAATTTTAAATATTAAGCATGGGCATGTTTTAGCAGGGGAAGGAGGGGGCTCCCCTCCTGCTGCTCCCTCCTGTTGTCCCAATGACAACCCCCCTCCTAGAGAAGGCTCAGGCAGGCAGTGAGGCAGAGCCATCCAACACCGACCGAGGGACAGGCTGGGCCCACACCTGAGTCTGGGAGCCAGAGTGCAAGGAGTTCCCCTCTCCCATCGACAGCAGGCAGGAGGAAAGGCAAGAAGCTACCCAGGAGGTCCAGGATTTCTGCTGCGCAGTAGAGCAAAGGGAGGACACCTGGGCAGGGGCGGACGCCATCCTCCGCAACGCTGGCCTGACCAGGAGGAGGAGGGATGAGAAAGGGTGCAGGGAAATGAGGAGGGAGCCAATCCCATGGCTATACTCCTCTGAGGAGGGAGGAGCAGGAGCAAGGTGGGAGGATTCAAAAGGGATAGAGACACCAACCGTGAAGAGGATCCTGAGCTCCTATGAAGAATGGTAAAGGGTGGTGGCTGCCTTCCCCAGAGCCTTGTCTAATAGGAGCCAGGGGGGAGAAGGGGAAAGTTGAAGAAACCAGCTCCCAGTCTTCCATATCTGAGGTCGAGCAAATCTACGCCAAGACCTAGGACCCTGGAACTTGCTCCTCACCTCATGCCCTGCCAGGCCGACCGGAGCTCTGACAGCATGCATTCACCAAAGAGCAGGGGTCTTTTCGTAGAAAAAGAGGTGCAGGAGCTCATTAGCATAACTCATTAGCATAACTCATTAGCATATGCCACGTCCCCTGACATCACCGGAAGTGTGTCAGAAAGGGAATATCAGTTTCAGCCCCGTTATACCCTATGGGCCATTGAAGTCAATGGCAAAAACTCATAGGGTATATGAGGGGCTGGAAGAGGGAGAGGCTCCAAACTTGCAGGGTAGCTGCTGGGGCCTCTCCTCGAAATACCCACCATGTTTCAAGAAGATTGGACCAGGGGGTCCAATTCTATGGGCCCCCAAACAGGTTGTCCCAGCCCCTCCATTGTTCTCTATGGAGGGAAAAAATGTTAACTTTTTTCCTCCCATAGAGAACAATGGAGGGAATGGGGGCAACCTGTTTGGGGGCCCGTAGAATTGAACCCAGCAGCTACCCTGAAAGTTTGGAGCCTCTCCCTCAAACCCCCTCCCCTCCAGCTACTTTTAAAATTGCCGCCGAATTTCGGCAGCAATTTGGCAGTGGGCTGAATCAGATTAGAGAATCTGATTCAGCCCGTGGCTGCCCTAGTGGCCAGTCCTGAGCTGGCGGAGCTTCGCTCCGCCTCACTCCAGCCCCAACAGACCCCTGCCAAAGAGGAAAGAAGAAGGCAGGCTAAACCAGAGAACCTTCATCTCTCTTAAACTTCCCTCCTCAGTCCCCCCCTAGGGTTTGCCAGCTCTGGGTAGGGAAATACCTGGAGATTTGGAGTGGTGGAGCCTGGGGAAGGTGGGGTTTGGGAAGGGGAGGGGCCTCAGCGGGGTACAATGCCATAGAGTCCACCCTCCAAAGTAGCCATTTTCTCCAGGGGAAACTGATCTCCAAAGTGTGCAGATGAGTTGAAATTTCGGGAGATTTCCAGGTCCCATCTAGAGGTTGGCAGCCCTAGTTCCCTCATACTCCCCCCCTCCACAGAGCCAGCAGGAGTCAATGGCACCACTGTCTAAGCCAGGAATACCCAGCTACAGTCCAGTGTGTGTGTGGGGGGAAGCCGTGGATCCAAGGAGCTGGGTCCGAGGGTAGCCACGGCCTCCGCAGTCCCTCTGCTCCAGCCAGGAAACCAAAAGAGATGTTGGCTGTCCAGACCCGGAGGCAGCTGGGCAGGGTGGAACACAGCATGGACTTGCACACTGGAGGGGGAGGGACATCCTGGGCTGGGAGGAAGTCCCCCTTGGGTAGGGCTGCCAGCCTTCAGCACTGCTTCATTAAACTGAATGTAGACATAGGGTCATTTTACACCACCCCGCTAAAGTAGTTTGACTGCTGTCTTTTCCTGTGCTGATTTCACAGTGGTGTGAAATTTCACTCCAGGGGGTCTGAGTGCACTAATCAACAGCAATTGTTTAAAGCAGAATGAAGCCGGTTGCATACTAGCTTGACCACAGGAGGGCAATTAGTAGATGTGGACATTTCAGTAGCAGCACGGTTTCACACCGCACAGAGGTGTGGGCAGGATTTTTTGAAACTAGAATGATTCCAGCGGGAAAGTCAGATGTAAAAACAGCCATAGACCTCAAGGTCTGCAGTGTCAAACCCTCCTCAAAACAGACTGAACAAGCCGGGGGAAAACTTTTTTGACTTCCGCGGTTCCTTGAGGAAGGACCGAACACGGATGTGGAGCTGGCATGTCGGAGCCACAACAGTTGATCGGATATTTGGAATTTAGCTCTACGTCAAAGGAGGACTGTGTAAAGCCACTCTCAGCTGTTTTATTCAGGGGAACTCTGAGCATGGGCAGTTGCGATGACTAGGACACTTTAAATATTTGTATATTTTGTATTGAAATGTGTTTTGTAATTTGTGCCCTAATAGAAATGCTTGATAATAATTATTGAATAGATTGCATAATAATATCACAGTTGTTTTTTGCTTTACTTATGTTGTGTACTAAGACCGCGGTCGCCTGGCCTCTCGCAATGGCGACTGCCACGTGGTCAGCGCACAAGGTCAGAATCTACCTGAGCTTTGGCCAGGTAGAACAATAGCCAGTTGGATCCTGAGCGACCACCAATTACGTGCCTAGGTCTCCCGCTGGGGGACCTATGAACTGCAACCACAGACTTAAGGTCCTATCAGGACTTGGGGGCAAGGTCGGGGCATTGTCTCTGGCCGGCATAAAAGAGGGCTCTGAGCCCGGGGTTTCCATGTTCCATCTGACCCTCAATAAAGAGCTTTTCTATGAAATCACTACCACTCGCCTCCCGACTCCAATACTTTCCAACTTACAAGCTATCCCGTGATCTCATGTTTTGATAACCTCCAGATGAGGCCTGGAGCTCTCCTGGAATTCCAGCTAATCTCCAGACTACACAGGCTGGTTCCCCTGGAGGAATTGGCAGCTTCAAACAAAAGTCCTAGAGTGTCATTACATCTCCACAGCACACCCTGCCTTCCCCTAGCTCTGCCCTCCCCAGGCACCATCCCCAAATCTCCAAGAACTTCCCAAAAGAGAGGTGGCAACCCCACCCTTGGAATTTAAAGGCTCATTGGGGAGTGGATTTAACCTCAGCGCAAAAGAGGGATCCTAAGCCAGACACACACACACCCCGCCTGGATTTAGTCAGTTGTAATTTGATTGGTATTCTCTTTCCACTGAAATAGCAAGCCATTGCACTGGGAAATGAGCTTGGTAAGAAAAGTGGTTTGTGATGGATGTCAAGATTAGGCCCACTTGCCTGTCTACTAGCTGTGACCTACCGAGAGTCCATGCAAGGCTTGAAGCAGGGTTGTATTTTCTGCTCCTTCTACCTAGCCTGCAAGAAGCTTCCTGGGGAGGAAGAAAGGCTCCAGATGGGCGGAGAGGCAGAAATGATGTCATGTGATGCTGCAACATCATTTCCAGCTGAAAACTGGAAGTGACATCACCATCTTGTGCTGGTGCTCTAGGAATCCCACCATAAACCTCAGGGTTTTCTAGATCATCAGTGTGTCATAGTGACATCACTTCCAGTTTTCAGCTGGGTCACAGGTAGAAGACAACTGACCATGGGCAGCTCTAGGAATCAATGGAAACCCTATGGTTTTTGGTGATTCCTAGAGCTACCCATTGTAACTTCCAGGTTCTACCCACAAGGGACGTACTGGCACAGAGGTCAGCAGCGTTTTAATTTTTCTCAAAAGGAGCAATCAGTCGGAGGCCACCCTATTTGTAATTTATCAACTGACCTGCTCCCTCTTGGTGAGAAAAGACACCACAACTCGTGATGTTGCTCAGAAATGAACACAGAGTCCTGAGACACCTTAGAGGAGTCCTCTTTCATGGGAGAAGAAGAGTTGGTTTTTATAACCCGCTTTTCACTACTCGGAGAAGTCTCAGATCGGCTTAAAAACTCATTTCTCTTCCCCTCCCCACAACAGACACCCAGTGTAGGTAGGTGGGGATGAGAGAGCTCTGAGATAACTGCTTTTGAGAGAACAACTCTGAGAGAACTTGTGACTGACCGAAGGTCACACAGCTGCTGCATATGGAGGAGTGGGGAATCAAACCTGGTTCTCCCAGATTAGAATCCACCACTCCTGACCACTACACTGCATTGACTAGACAGATGTCCCCAGTGTGGTGCTCTTGAGCACCATAGCACCTGCCAACACCTTTCCTGGTACCCACTGAGTGTTTTTTGAAAGTGGGCAGGGCCAAGGGGGGGGGTTGCCCATCAAGGCTTCTAATTGCCCACTGGAGATTTGACCAGCTATTCAAATTGTTCTGGCAGAACCTGCCACCACAGCACAAGGACCCTCTTCACGGAGTGACTGAAGACCAGCTGTGGCTGCCGCTTTGTGGCTGGCGTCACCTCCTGCAGCAGCCGTTTTGGGGCTGTGGCCGCCATCCCGGGTCACAATTCCAAATGCACCCACTGGCTCAAAGAAGCTGGGGACCTCCAGACTAGGAGAATCCACTTTGTCTGGTGCTGGGTGTGGAGACACCTGCAGCCACCCAGGGCCGACCGTTTTGAAGCCCCCCAAAAGAACAACATTCCACGAAACGGCAGCAAGTGGGAGGAAAACTATCGCTGCAATTGTTTGTAGGGAAAGCAACGCGTTGTTGTTTTTTTTAACTCTTATACAGTATATGGGAAGTTAATGCAATCGGAGAAGATGACTGAATTGGCTTTTTATTATTGAATTATAATCACTTGAGCAATTATCAGACCAGGTGTGGTTGATTGGAATCAATTATTTGTTCACCTGATCACTATAAAGCTGACAAGGGCCCCCCAGTTGCCTCTCAAGGGTGCTTCTCCTCCTCATAAAGCCTTGTCAAAAGGTATTTATTAGCTCCTGATGTTCCAGAAATTCGCCCCTAGAAGACAAGGGGAAAAGTTAAAAACTTGGGAGGGGGGAAGAGATGGTGTTCAGGGTGCAGTGCCTTGATTGGCTCATCAAGTCACCTTAATGTCTGGGTAACTTTTGGATAAAAGTTTGTCATTCTTTATTGAGTTCCTGCGCAAAAGAACCTTGTTGGAGGGAGGGAACTGAGCAGATGACTACAGTGATATCTGAGAGAGGGTTAACTAGGGTGAGGAGGTTTTCCTGGAGGCATTAGGGTAGCGAGAAAATAAGAGATCAGTGCTGCAAGTTTGGCAATGGGGAGATCTTTTACAGTTTTAGAATTATGTTCTGTGGTGGAAATAGGGATTTATACCGCTTGTGTCGGACATGAAGCCCTTCACAAGCCTAGGATTGCCAACCTCCAGGTGGCACCTGGAGATCTCCTGCTATTACAACTGATCTACAGACGAACAAGATCAATTCCTCCTGGAGAAAATGGCTGCTTAGGATGGTGGGGTCAATGGCATTCTACCCTGCTGAGGTCCCGCCCCACCGCAAACCCTGCCTTCCCCAAACTGTACCCCCAACTCTCCAGGAATTTCCTAACCCAGAGCTGGCAACCCTATACAAGCCCTTGCTATTTGGTGGTTTTATACAATACTACAGAGTTCAGGAGAGTCATTTTTTTAAAGTATATTTAAAGGCACATAAGGATTTTTTTTGCTCATTTTATGAATTTTCTATTCCTTTGAGCACCATGGCTTTGCAAATTCTACTGTTCCTTGGCTGGGAGGGTAGGGTAAAAATCTAATAAATCAAATCAAATCAAATCCTAGCACGACTCTTGGGGATCAAGCTTAAGTAGGTCTACTCAGAAGGAAATCTTATGCTATTCAATGCATAGAGAAAAATGCTGGTTCTTACCCTTCAGGTCCTAAATGGTTTGGGATGAGGATACCTGAAGGATTATCTTCTTCCTTATTGTCATGTCTGCCAGTTATAATCTTCACCTTAAGTCTTGCCTTCTTCGCAAATGAATGTCATTCATTCTCTCAGAAAGCACTTTCCTGGGGGCACCTGCTTTGAGAGGGCCTAACTTGGACCTTGTAAATTCAATTTTCACCAAACTTGGAGGGCAGATATTGGAGAGTCAGCCAGAGATCGCCTGTGAGTTTGGCATCTCTAGCTTGCACAGGATCTGTTCTATACACTCCTGGACCTCCTGAACTTGTGCCAAATGACCAAGGTCCAGGAGTATATAGAATGGATCCTGTGCAAGCTAGAGACATCAAAGTTGCTAGGATCCTCCCCCGGATACTCCTCTATATGCCCTCCAAGTTGTTGCTTTGACGTTTTATAAACATTTTGATTGAACGGAGACAGTCTGTCTGGGAATGTATCCTCTCTCAAATGAACACAAACCTCCACAAACAGCTTGAAAGTTCGTGGAAGGTTCGTGCTGGTTGCACAGACAGGAACTTGACTTCACGAAACATGAACTGACCAAAATTCGTGATGAACTTTCATTCCTGAGCCAGTTTGTGCCCATCCTTAGCCTTACCCTTGGAAAGATCATTCCTGGGATCACAAGAACAGCATGGAGATATAGCCATGTGGGTTGGGGCACTGCAGAAGCTACTTCCTCTGTCCTGCATGGAGCAAATATTCTCAGTATTTCATCATAAAGTTGGGGCCATATTTGCCAAAGTGTCTGTTTTAAACATAAGGCAAGCCCATTGTGGAAATAAATACAACGGGCTCTAGAAAGAGGTTCTGGAAGAATGGCACAGCCTTGGGCACTCAGCAGTTGGCTGTGGCGACCTCAGCAGGGTATAATGACACAGAGTCCACCATTTTCTCCAGGGGAAGATTTCTGCCATCTGAACAGCAGTTGTCATTTGGTGTGATCTCCAGCCCCCACCTGGGGATTGGCAACAATGGTTCCCCATGAGGGAATGCTGGCTTGGAGGGTGGAGTCTATGGCACTGTACCTGTCTGAGGTCCCACCCCTTCTCAAACCTCACCGTCTCCAGGTTCCACCCCTCAAATCTCCAGGAATTTCCCACCTGGAGTTGGCAACCCTATCTCCTTCCCAGCCAATTATCAACCTACCTTTATTTCCCCCTCAATATTCAGCTTTCTATCTTCCCTCTGTCTCTATCTTGCAGCGTCTACCATGCTCTGAAGCTCTGACTGCTATGTCACATTGGCTGTCATAAAGAATATAAGGACACAGAGTCCACCATTTTCTCCAGGGGAACTGATCTCTGCCATCTGGAGAGCAGTAGTAATTCTGAGTGATCTCCAGCCCTCACCTGGAGTTTGGCAACCATAGTTCTCCTGGAGGAAAAGTAGTCTTTCTCTACAATGGGGACCAAAGCAGCTTACATCATTCTCCTCTCCCCCTTTTGACTTGCACAAAAACCCTGTGAGGTAGGTTAGGCTGAAAGTCTGTGACTGGCCCAAAATCACCCACTCAGTAAGAACCTGGGTCTAGAAGACCCTGCTCTGAAGCACTGACTGCTATGCCTAGGGTAGCCAACCTCCAGGTGGAGCCTGAAGATTGCCAGGTATCACAACTGAACTCCAGACAACAGATTCCCTCCCCCCCCCCCAAGAAAATGACTGCTTTGGAGGGTGGCCTCTATGGCATTCTGTTCAGCTGAGGCCTCTCCCCTAGTCAGGATTGGCCCCAATGAGTTTTCTCCCAAAGGCCAACATAGGTGTAGAAAGGGCCTTTTACTGAGAGAAGCAAGCTTGGTTGCCTAGCAACAGGCACTGAGGAGAAAGTACAGTTGCCAGCTCTAATTAGGGAAATACCTAAAGATTTGGGGGGTAGATCCTGTGGAGGGCAGCACTTGGGGGGATGGAAGGACTCAGCAGGGTATAATGCCATAGGGTCTACCCTCCAAAGCAGCCATTTTCTTCAGGGGAATTGATCTCTGTCATCTGGAGATCAATTGTAACAGCAGGAGATCTTCAGGTCCCACCTGGAAATTGGCATCCCTAGGGGGAAAGTCAGCTCCACAGCAGGGGGTTGAAGAGAATGGTTTGATGGTCACTGACCCACCTCATTAGCCAACCAGCCATGGTGGAGCTAAGCAGGAGAGAGCGCCATTTTCAGTTTATTCTGACAGGAAAGGGGCCAAGCTAGCAGTGGGCGGGGGAAGGGGTTATTCTGAAAGTCCGTTGACTTTTTACTGACAGAAGCAGGCCACTGAGGAGACAGTTAGACCCACCTGGCAGTGGGTGGAGGAAACCCAGCACCCAGTCTGTCCCCTTCTCCGGCTCCCTCCAGACTGAGGCCAAAACACTGGCCGGTGGCTCTGTGGGCGGGACTGAGGCAACACAACGAGGGAATGCAGCCAGTGGCCAGGGACCCCTTTTGAGTGGCAGTTCTTGCAGCCAACTGATTTTGGTGCCCCATGGAATCTTGCCACCCCAACTCGTCTTTATAGATAAGGATGACTTTGATATATGGCAGGAGTAGAGATTTTTGTACCGCTCAAATGAGACTTCAAAAGAACAACCGTGCGGAGCAGGTGTAGAGCAAGACAGAATTTAATGTCATGTTGTTGACTGGGCAGGCATCCTGGTGATATACAATTTAAACACATTTTAATTGGTATGTATCGGTTACTTCTGCCACTTTTCATATTTATATATTTCATATACTCATATCTAAAAATAGAGCTTTCACAAACAGGGAACAGGATACCACCAATTTCAGGGACAAACAGTAAGGAATGGCCATCCCCAATCCTTCTTTCCAGGGCTGATTCTAGGTTTTCAGGGGGGGCAGAGTACAGTTTCCAGGGGGGCCCTCCCCTCTACTGCCCATCACCAGGCCCTCAGACCATCCTTCCCTCCCACCCACCTGCATGCTCCCCCCACTTGTGTGCCCTGCCTTTGTTTGCTCACAAGCAATCCCACTGCCCATGCTCACAGCTGCGTGCAGACCTTTCTCTGGTGGCGCCAGGCAGTGCATGCAGCAAGGAGCATGGGCACTGGAGCGCTAGTGAGTGAGTGGGCAAGGGGTGTTGGCAACAGCAGGCCCTGCCAGAAACCCTGGGACCTGGCCGCTGCCCCACCCTGCAGTATGCTGACGCTAGCCCTGCTTCTCTCCCAAGGTATGTTTCTGAGTCATTTGGCTTTTAGCGGTTGGAGACAAAATGCTAGGCTAGACAGTCCTCTCTCCCGATCCAGCAAGACAGTTTGTGTATCCTACAGTTGTCAATTTTAATCAGTACATATGGCCATTCAGTAGTCCTACGTATATGTTGCTACTGGGATGCTGCAGGGGGGGAAATCATTACTTAAAAAGCACAGACTAATGTTAGACAATGATAAAGACCAGCAAAAAACCTGAAGCTCTCTGCTGTCAGTCAATCAAGACCTCATCAGGCACCAAGCAGTCGATGAGGATGATGTCATTCATGATGCTATGTCGCCAACCATGTTTGGAATAGTGGTTGGGAGAGTCAGTTTGGTGTAGTGGTTAGGAGTGCAGACTTTAATCTGGGAGAACCGGGTTTGATTCCCCACTTCTTTGCATGCAGCCAGCTGGGTGACCTTGGGTCAGTCATAAGTTCTCTCAGAGCTGTTTTCTCAAGAGTAGTTCTCAAAAGAGCTCTCTCAGCCCCACGTACCTCACAGGGTGTCTGTTGTGGGGAGAGGAAGGGAAAGAGTTTGTAAACCACTCTGAGATTACAAGTGAAGGGCGGGGTATAAATCCAATCTCCTCACCCTCGTCTTCCTCTTCTCTATGATGGCATTGCTGAGAGCAAGATAAGCCTAGTGAAAAAAACTCTTTAAACAAATCAGCCACCGTGGTCTGGTAGTTACAGTGTCAGACCAAGATCTGGGAGACCCAGATTTGGATCCCCACTCATGCCATGGAAGCTTGCTTGGTGAGCTCAGGCCGCTCACACACACCCAGCCTTTCCTACCTCACAGGGTGATTGTGAGGATAAAATTGAGGAGAGGAGAATGATGTAAGCTGCTCTGGGTCCCCAATGGAGAGAAGTAAATAAATAAAGTAGTAAATAGATAAAATAAATTTCTGAGTAATAAATGCTTAGTATTTGAAATGGTCAATAGCTTCCTCTCCATACAGAAAAATGCAAGATGTAAGAAGAGAAGAGATTGGATTTATACCCCCCTCTTCACTACCTGAAGGAGTCTTAGGCTGCGGCCACACGGGCTTTAAATGCGGGAGGAAGGGCTATTTCCTCCCGCATTTAAAGGGGCCGACCAGACGGCCGGCCATAAGTCCCGTGCCGAAGCGGGCTCCAATGCGGGTTCCTCCCGCATTTTCAGACCCCGGGAAAATCAAGTATTTTCCTGGGTGTTGCGGGAGGAAACCGCATTGGAGGTATCTGGACAGCCCTCTCTCGCATGCATTGCGAGAGCAGGGCTGTCCACATAGCCCCGCCGGCCATTTCCCCCCCCCCCTTTACACTTGGGCGCATGGCTATCCATGTGCCCAAGTGTAAAAGGGTGGTGGGGGGGAACCCCGACTTACTCAGGCAGATGGCGGGTCGGAGGCCGCCACCGCCACTTCAAGTGCTGCTGGGGCTGCCTCCGCCGCCTCCGTAGTCGTCTCTTCAGCGGCGGGCCGCTGCCGCTGCCACCGTTTCCGCCCACCGCCGCTGCTTCCACCGCGGCCACCGCGGCCACTGCCGCCGCAGTTCCCGCCGCCGCCGCCGATCCCGCGGCCGCAGGGGTTGGGATGTATAGACATCCCAACCCGCTGTTTAAAAATGCGGCCCCTTTAAATCCGGGAGCCCTCCCGGATTTAAAGGGGCCGTGTGACCACGGCCTTAGAGTGGCTTACAATCTCCTTTCCCTTCCCCTCTCCACAACAGACAGCCTGTGAGGTAGGTGGGGCTCAGAGAGCTCTCTTGAGAATTGCCCTTGAAAAAACAGCTTTGAGAGAACTTGTGACTGATTCAAGGTCACACCAGCAGCTACATGTGGAGGAGTGGGGGGGGATCAAACCTGGTTCTCCCAGATTAGAGTCTGTACTCCTAACCACTGCACCAAACTGGCTCTTAGAGGGGATAGAGACATGAGGATGGCTTGAGCGTTTTGTGTTTAAGGGATTCTCCCACATGAACCTCTCTGCTCTGACAGACCTGCTGAAAAGGTTACACTTCTCATATCTTCACTGCATAAAGTTCAACTCAGAAACTTCAAAGAGCAGGGTCTTCTTGGTGATGGGCCCCTCTCTGTGAAAGCCCCTCCCTCAAGAATCCTCCAGAGTTTAGGAACTAGTGTGCAAGAGCTGAAGGAGAGTTGATACCAGCTAAATATCAGGAAAAGCTTCCTAACTGTAAGAGTGGTTGAGCAGTGGAACAGACTGCCTCAGGAGGTGGTGGATGCTCCTTCGCTGGACGTTTTCAAGTGGAGGCTGGATGACCATCTTTTGGGTGTGTTGTGTAGGGCTATCTTTCGGCTCTGCTCCTGCAGAGTGCAGGGGGTTGGACTAGATGACCTGCAAGGTCCCTTCCGACTCTAACATTCTATGATTCTATGATTCTGTGAGATATGTTAACCCATGGTCTGCTCATGCACTTCTGAACGCCTGTTCCACTTTGACTTCTGATCCCACGGCAGGATGGGGCCACACCAGCAGTGAAGCCTGTTTCATATAACTTACAACTTGCTGGGGGGGAAATTAATCCTAGACAAGACATTAAAAAATATTTCCTATGGAATAACATGCAAGCCTTCCGCTTAACAGAATTTTATGGTGACCACTGGTCTTTTGGGTTGCCTGTAAACTCTCTGGGGTCTCTTATTTAGGGCATGGCAAGATGCACATTAAAGACAGGGGGTGGGGAATCTATCACATTCAACAGAGATTTTTGCTTTTAAAAAATCCCGTAAACACATGGGTTGATCTTGCATCAAGAAAAAATTGAGTCCATTTCCTCCTGACACGTAAGCCAAGAGGCAACATTCAAAAATGTAATAATTATAAAGCGCGCAAGACTTCAAACCTTCCTTTCTGCCATCTTTTTCAGTGGATAAACAAATCTGTTTGAAACCATTGGCATGGCTGGTGGGGGGGGTGGGGAGAAGATGCTCCCGAGAGCTTCTGCAAAGAAGGCCAACTTGGGTGTTGAGTGTGGGGGGTGGGGGGTGAGAAGCCCAAAGCTTGGTCCCTTTCTGTCCAGGCAGCCCAAATTCGAATCCAGAATCGAGCAGGCCAAAGATGCAGTTTCTTATTCAGTGATTAACTCTGCAACGTGGAAGCTGTGCAATCCCCCCCCCCCCGCGTGTTGTACAAAAGTAAATAGGGGAGGCAGATCCAGAAGGCAGGGTTTAATGTAATTTAAAACTAGAATTGCATCAGTGGTTTGAAACAGATGGCGGAATGTGGGGATAAATGTGCCTGTTCCTCTTAACTCGTTTTGATACCTCCATTGTTTGTATGATTGGGGGGGGGGATTAGAATGGTTTAAAGCAATACAAAGAGGGATAAAGACACTGGGTGAAATCTTTACACTGGGATTTTTTTAAAGGACACAGCAATGCATGGTGGGGGAAAGGAGAAAAATTAATTTGCCATACTTTAATGGACAGCATCCGGGATGCTTAAGGCATGTCTGCAGATGAGTTCCCTAGGAAATGAGCTGAACAAAAATAATGACCTTCAAATTGCACTCCAAAACGTCCTAAGTATTTCACCGTTGGGCTCTCAAGCAGGGGTCATTTCGAGCAGGAGCTCGGGGGAGCGCAGCTCTGGGAGTTGGTGCCAACCCACCCCCCCGCAGGGGAATGCCTGCTTGTGTCATGGCTGCAGCAAAATGACCCCGTCCCCTGGAAAGGTCCTTGTTCCTCCGACCAGCCCTTTCAAGGCTTCAGCCACCACTGAAGCTATCCTCCCAGAATAGGGGTATTTCTGAGGCTTGGATTAGTAACTGTCCCCTCTCTGCCAGCTCTCCCTCCCTCCCTCCCTTCTCTCTCTCTCTCCTTTCTTTCTTGCCTTCTGACATATTTCCGGTGATGTCAGGTGGTGTAGCATATGCAAATAAGTTATGCTAATGAGTTATGCTAATGAGCTCCTGCCCCTCTTTTTCTACGAAATGACCCCTTCTCTCAAGTAGTAATTACGTGACAAATGCAAAATGCTGGAGATCACTTGTGTTCATTGTTTATCCAGACAGGTCAGTTGCTGTACACAGCTGCAAAAGAAAAGGAATGCTGTTCGCTGGGTGATATTTGAGATCGCAGTGACTTGCGCAATGCACACACTGTTTCCCACACTGTAAAATAGGTTCTCCTGTTTTATTAGGCTCTTGCTGATTCCATGGTGATGTCATTTTCTGGATCCCAAGCAATACGTACGTAGGGATCCTCAAACACCTGCCAGTCTGGGTCATGTCCTGCCTAGGGATGGGTACACACCAGCTCACGAACGAAAAGTTCATGATGAATTTTGGGCAACTCGTGGTTTGCAAGGTGCAGTTCGTGGCCGGTACACTGGCACGGACTTTCCATGAACTTTGGAGCTGTTTGTGGTGGTTCGTGAATGGATACATTTCCAGACATTCTCCACTCAATCTAAATGTTTACCAGACTTCAAAGCAACAGGGGGATGGAACTTGGAGGTCATGTAGACTTTGATGTTGCTAGCTTGTGTAGGATCTGTTCTATACACTCCTGAACTTCCAGAACTTGTACTTGGCAAAATGACCTTCTGTCAGCTGTTATTTCCCCAGAAAGAACATTCCTGGTGGCTCCTTCTTTGGGGTGCTGTAACTTGGACCCTGTAACCCAAACCTCACTGAACTTGGAGGGCAGGTAGAGGATAGTCAGCTGGATATCCCCTGTGAGCTTGGTTTGTCTAGCATGTGGGGGGGGGCATTCTACTGCATTTTGAACCTCACAAACTGAACCCATTTGTTTGGAGGCTAAAAGTTTGTGATGGTTTGTGGTTTGTGAACTGGGCATGCCATAGTCCTGCCCCCAGGCACTGATTTTTCACCATTTGGTTTGACTGTTCATCGACTCATTCACCACTGCTTGACATGTTGCTTCACAGTATTCCTTCCTAACCATGCAATACAGCGCAATTAGCTTTTCATGCATGTCCATCGGACCAGTCTCCCCATCCATGCTGTGTAACTACTCTGATCAGCAAGCCACTGTTTAAGTACACAATTCGATCTGACACAAATCCTATAAGTCGGTCGTCATTCAATGCTGTGTTTCAATAAAACCTTTCAGTGTTCATCTAAGTCAGAGGTGTTGAACTCATTTGTTACAAGGGCTGGATCTGACGTAAATGTCACTTTGTTGGGTTGGACCATGTGTACCATAAAAAGTAACATGAGGTACCAGAGATATAAACTTTATAAAGGTGATCTCAGAGGCCGAATGGCAATAGCAGGCTTGATTGGATTAGGTGTGATATGCAGAGGGGTAGTAGATGAGAAGATAACAGTATTGGTAATGAGACAGGAAACCTAGGTCTCAATTCAATCCAGGAGGATTTAGTCCAGGAGGATGCAAAAACTAAATAGACATAAGTTGGACATTAGAAACCACAACATTCAAAAAACAGTGGGGGGAAATTTTAACCTTCCAGGGCGTTCAGTTGCTGACCTAAGAGTAGCAGATCTCTTACAAAAGAATTTCAGAGGGAGATTAGAAAGAGAGACTGTTGAATTGGAACTAATAATGAAGCTCAAGACAATGCATCCTCCTGGACATAACTGAGACCTAGGTTTCCTCTCTTATTACCAATGCCTGCTATTGTCATTTGCTTCTGAAATCACTCCAATCTCCAAGATATAAGGACCGATGGACTCATATTCTAGCTGTATCCAAAGAAGTGAGCAGTGATTCATAAAAGCTCATGCCCTGCCACAAACTTTGTTAGTCGTTAACATGCTACTGGACTCTTGTTCCTTTCTACTAATAAAAATTGCAGGCTGTGCTGTTAGGTTTCTTTTCTTTTCTTTTTTCATCTGTTAGAACTGTAAATGTGGATCTGTCGAAGTGAAATAATGGGTTGATTTCAGACTGGGCAAAATCCACTCAGGGCTAGTGATAGTAATAAAACAGTTAAAAGGGATGGGGGGGGGGGGTTAATGTGAAGAAAGGCAGCCAGTGAGTGGAAGTGGAGAAAGTGAGATGTATTGGAACCATACCTGTATTTTTAAATACTTAGGTATCTACTTCTAGTCATTAAACAATGGAATCCAATCCAAGTGTTGTAATTCCTAATCAGGATCTTTTTGACTGAAAATAAAAGTCCAGATAGGCACAGAGAAATCTAATCTAAAAAACAACAAAACCCTTTTCAGAATAAGCCAAAATTCTTTCAATTCTCTTTATCTGAAATGCATCTCTTTCCGGGCCCCCTTCCTTTTTAAACCTTTGTGTGTGTGATCAGGTCTCAAAGTAAACAGCAAAGCAGGGTGATCTCAATGTAAATTGTGCTTGTCCAAAGAATCCCCCCTCCCTCCCTCTCTCTGAAGCAGTGTGTGTGCACATGAAAGCTTATACCTGTAATAAAACTTTGTTGGTCTTAAAGGTGCTACAGGATTCTAACTCTTTCTCTCACACAGGCACTCTTGTCTTTCTCTCTCTCTCTCCCTCCCTCCCCCTACCTTCTTCCTCAAGGGAGGGAGGAGGAGACAGCCAATGGAGTGAAGAGAGGCTTGGCTTTGTATCTCTCCCCACACGATTGAGGGAGACGGGTGAAAGACATAGTGGCAGCAGCCCCAGGGAATGAATTAGGAGAGAGCCAGTTGCTCCCAGGCTAAATAGGAGCCCCACAGGAGCCAGTTCCAGCCCGTCAGCCATATGTTTGACACCTCTGATTTAAATAGTCCCTGGTAATGGCTGTTGATTGGCTTGGATCAGTAACCTCTTTGCACATATGCAGTTCTGCAAAAACCCTATGCAAACCTGTTTGGCTGGTGTTCATGGCTGTTTGGAACAAACTGAACAGATTTGAACAGAACACAAATAACTTCTGTGCTCCTTTGCTGAACTGTATGTGCATGAAATCAAGAATGTACAAAAGCTGATCAGGTGCATTTGTATTTTGTTGCACCAGACATACGGCTGACTGGCAAATTCAGGCAAATGGTTCAGCAATCACATGATCCATTCATTGATCACTTGGGGTATAATTGTGACTCGTGAAGACGATGCAGTCGCCTTAGAAGAGATAACAGGAAGTACTTCTTCACCCAAAGAGTAATTAACACATGGAATTCACTGCCTCAGGAAGTGGTGGCAGCTACAGGCATGGATAGCTTCAAGAGGGAATTAGATAAACATCTGGAACAGAAGTCCATCAGTGGCTATTAGCTACAAGGTATAGATAGGAACTCTTGATCTGGGGCAAGTGATGCACTGTCTTCTTGGTGCTTGAGGGGGGCAACAGTGGGAGGGCTTCTGGAGGTCTGACTCCACTGCTGGACCTCCTGATGGCATCTGGGTTTTGGCCACTGTATGACACAGAATGCTGGATTGGATAGGCCAGGGGTGGGCAATTGTTTTGGCTCGGAGGCCACTTTGTGGCAGCGGAGGTTAGCGGAGGGCCGCACCTTTTAAAATGATTGCATTTATTACTTAACTTTGCATTTCAGAAAAGGTATAAATTGTATCATAAAAATCAATAAATATAAATTAAATAAAATAGTGGTACTTTATTCAATTTATTTATTGTGCTAATTTCATATCATCTATAGCTGCAAGCACATTTAATTTTAGAATCAGTTTAATGAGACAACTGTACCCTATCACACTTTTCTACAATTTTTTTTGAAATCAGGAGTGAGATTGCTTGTTGAGATTCTCATCACAGCCTGCAAGTTAATGTCTGTCAAAGAGCATCTGTATTTACTCTTGTTAATCTTCATGTCTTGGCGGGCCGCAAAAAACTCTGTGGCGGGCCGCATGTGGCCCGCGGGCCGCCATTTGCCCGCCCCTGGGATAGGCCATTGACCTGATCCAGCATGGCTTCTCCTATGTTCTTATAACATGAGGCGAACTTGCAGGAGTTTGTGCATCCCTAGCATTTTGTTGTAAGCTGCTTTAAGTCCCTTTCAAGTGAGAAAGGTGAGATATATATACTGAAATAAACAAATATGCTTGCTGGGGAGAGCAGCTTCAAGGAGTGGAAACACAGCATTTGCAATGGGTTGGTCTGAAATTTGTTGGATTGTTAAAAATATTCACAGTCTGCATTTTGTAGGGGGCGGAGAGGGAGCAGGAAGATTCTATTTTATTTTTAAACTCAAACCTCTAACAGACATACCCTTCAGGACAATCATGGGGGCAATCTGGCCAGTTTCAGAAAAGTTATGCCTGTGGGTACCTCTGACCATCTTTCCCTTCCATGAGACGCCTGGCAGACCACTCACAGCTGCAGAATAAGAACCTCAGAAGAGCCTTGCTGGATCAGACCAGTGGCCCATCTAGTCCAGCATCTTGTCTCACGTGGTGGCCAACCAGTTACTACGGAGGTCCGACAACAGGGCTTAGAAGCCAAGGCCTTCCCTGATGTTGCCTCCTGGCACAGGGATTCAGAGGCTGAATGCCTCCAAACACAGAGGTTCCCTTCAGTCACCATGGCCAGTAGCCACTGACAGACCTCTCCTCCAGGAATCTGTCTAATCCCCTTTTTATCTCACTGCTAAAGATACTGCATTAGATGGGCGCTTGGCTGCCTGATTATACACCTTTAGATCAGCTGCTGCCCCAGTCTGTAATTCTCAGCGCAGGGAACCATTTCCCGGGGTCAACAGAGCAACTCTTGATGTGCTGTTGAAGAGAATACATTGAAAAGTATATAAAAAAATATTTTTTTGCCTGTTAAAAATTGACTGGAGCGTTGCCATCAAGGATTTTCACCTTTTCCAACTCTCTACTTTTGTAGCAAATATTCTGGCTTCATTCCAACCCACTGTGCCTCACACTTCAGTCCCATTGAAATCAATGGGACTTAAAGGCTGGCAACTGTGAGCTGGATCGCAGCCATGATTCCAGGTACTTAATTCTTACATTTCCTTTTTCATTATGATAACTAATTTCTCTTGATGAACAGAAACTGGAATTCCATTAAAAGGAGCACAAGTAAATTTTAAGATTTAATCAAAACCCACTGGCATGACACATGAAGAGGAAAATAAATCTTTGAATTAATATTTCTCTCCTTTTTGTGAAACGGTTCTGTTGCGTTTTCTTTCCAATGTAGTGGAGCTTCAACTTAGGCTAATAGGTTATGTATTCTGATATATTATTATCATGCTTTTCTGCAAATATTCTGTCCGTCAGTCTTTATTACAGCCCACAGACCAATCAGAAGCAGGGGGAAAAAATACTATTACAAAATTAATTCTCTACATAGAATCTCAGCATGCATCATTCATCCTAAAATATCTGACAGTTTAAAGGCTAGAATCTGAGTAAATTATACACCAGACATTATCTCAGCCTGTATTTTCATTGCAAAGGACAGAAACTTGGCTACAGATACAGGGTATGTGACAGGGTTGCCAGTTCCAGGTTGGGAAATACCTGGAGATTTGGGGGTGGAGCCTAAAGAGGGCGGGCTTTGAGGAGGGGAGGGACTTCAGTGGGATATAATTCCATACAGTCCACCTTCCAAAGTGGCTGTTTTCTCCAGGTGAACTGATTTCTATCACCAGGAGTTCAGTTGTAATCCCAGGAGATCTCCATCCACCACCTGGAGGTTGGCAACCCTAACCCCTGTCAATAAAATTTCTAAACTCTTCCACTCAGAGAACAATTTTTTGGGCAGCCAACAAAGGTTCTAGTAAATCCAAGTGCACCTGTACATAGAATCTACCATGGGAAACCACGTGAACCAATTCAGTTGGGGAGCCATGTTGATCTGAAGCAACAGAACAAGGTTTGAGTCTAGTGGCACCTTTGAGACCAATGAAGTTTAATTCTGGGCATAAGCATTGATGTGCATGTGCCTGTATCTGAAGAAGTGTGCGTGCACGTGAAAACTTATACCAGAACAGAACTTAGTTGCAGGGGCGTAGACTTTTGTAAATTCGGGGGGGGGGGGGCTCTTTAGCGCGTGCGCTTTGCGCGCATGCTCGCTGGGGCGATGTTCCCCCCTGCCGGGAAACCTCCGCGTCTCCCCAGGCCCTTCCAAGGCCCACCAGCCGCTGCTGCCGGGGCCTCTCCCCCCCCACTCCTTCCCTCTCCCTTAGCTGGGAAAAGAGGGGGGGAGAGGGAAGGATGGAAGAGTGGCCAGGCGGTGGGGGGGGGGGGGAAGAGGCACCGGCAGCAGCAGCAGCTGCTGGCCTCGGAAAGGCCCCGGGAGGCGCGGTGGCAGGCGCTACATTTTCCCAGGGGGGGCTCAGTCCCCCCCGGGAAATTTTGGGGGAGGCTCAAGCCCTCGAGCCCCCCTGTAGTCTACGCCTATGCTTAGTTGGTCTTAAAGGTGCTGCTGGACTCAAGCTTTGTTCACATGAACCAAGGTTTCAATCAGGTTAGCAGAGCAAGGATAAATCAGTTGCATCAGTGCTTAGTTCTTGTGGCCCTTTCTTACATGCCCAGGGAAATGCTGATCACCACTTTGGGGGTCAGGAAGCAATTGTTCTCCAGGCCAGTTTGGCCGGGGATCCTGGGGGGGGAGGTGTTGCCCCTCTTCTGGGCATAGAGCAGGGGTCACTGGGGGTGGGGAGGGATTTGTGAATTTCCTGCATTGTGCAGCCGGTTGGGCTAGATCACCCTGAAGGTCCCTTCCAACTCTAAGATTCTATGATATAATAGGTTATATGGAGTTCTAATGCTTTGCATATGTCTCTTCTAGTCCTGGAAAGCCTGATCCCTTCCTATCACATTGTAAGCAAGCACTGATCTGCTTTGCAGAGTCATTTCACATGCTGTACAGAGGTAATACCCAGTGTGCCACCACCACAACACTCCGCAGGAAGCTGCAGCCCAACAAGGCCAGTGTAGTCTAGTGGTTAGAGTATTGTGGATCTGGGGGACTCAGTTTCCAATCCCCACTCTTCCATGAAGTTCTTGGGGTGACCTTGAGCCAATTGCTCTCGATTACTTCACAGAGTTGCGCTAGAGGTAAAATGGGGAAGGGAGAATCATGCCTACATGACCCTGACCTCCTTGGGAGACATACGTCTTTAAGTGCCAACAAATCACAACTGACTTGTGGTGACCCCAGAAGGGGTTTTCAAGGGAAGGAAGAAGCAGAGGTGGTTAGCTGTTGCCTTCCTCTTCAAAGTCTTCCTTGGTGGTCTCCCATCCAAGCACTGACCTTGCTTAATTTCCAAAAACTGATTAAAATGGGCTATACATCGCCACCTCCCCTCCCCTGCCCTCCATGGGGGAGAGGTAGGATAAGGACACGATATAGCTACATAGCTACTGGACAGGTTTCCCCCTTTATATCTGTTATTTTTTAGGGTTACATTTTAAGTGTTCTAAATACAAGTTTGGTATAGCAACATTACTAGCAACAGCCCTATAAAGTAATAGAGATGTTTAGACAAAAAAAAAATGCAGTTCGCACGCACATACACACACATATTTATATGCATCTCTGGTAAACAATCAGCTCTACTGTGAGGGTTGGATCCAGCCTGTTTTTTCATTTAATCTTACCCAGTTCCCCTCCACACTTCTGCCCATCCTGCACAATCCACGCCAGGTCCCGTGAGACTCAATAGAGTCTTTTGTGGTATTCAAAAAAGACCCCTCTTTCCTTTTTCACCAGCAAAAAAACCCCAAAAACCCGGGTTGGATCCAACCCAGTATGTCTGTTATGCACATACCGTCTTGGCTGCTATGCGCATAGGGAGTTGGTCTGGTGCCACTGTATGGAAAAAACTCATCACGAAAATTGAATCTTATTTATTTAAAATTCCAAGGTTGCGTTTCCCCCAAGAAAAGAGGACTCAAGGTGGCTCACAAAAATACCCAGTTTCATAAAGTTACAACAGACCGCACCAGAGCGATCGGCCTCTTTCCAGATAAACAAAGTCACTTCCAGATACATGTTGCTGTTAGCCATTCCATCATGTTCGACCCTTGGTGATTCTATGGCCCAGCTCTCTCCATGTTTTCTGATCTTGTGCTGTTTCTTTGAGTTGTTCCATGCTCAGGCTGGTGTCGACTTTTATGGTGTTCTTTGGCAGCCCAGTTTTCTTTTGCCGCTAACCAATCCAAGCATAATTGCTTTTTCCAGTGAGTTCTTCTGTATTACATGACCGGAATAAGTCAGTTGCAGTTTTGTGATTTTTCCTTCCAATGGCATGTCTGGTTTTATGCACTCCAATACTTGTTTGTTTGTCACCTTTGCTGTCCAAGGAATGCGCAGGAGCCTTCTCCACCACCACAGCTCAAATGTCGATTTTCCTCCTGTCCATCTGGGTGAATTACAGGGGTTCCTCTAGTGGGTTCACTCCCACCCCCAGCCCATCCACTACAATGGGACTGATTAGGTCTCGAGTGTACCCTGAGTCTATCAATGCTCGCACTTTTACATGGATACCCATCTTAGGAGCAACAAGAGTCACGATCATGTACAAGAGGGGGGCAGGGGAGCTCACCGCTTTAGGCACTGGAGGAGCGTGGACATGTTGCTTCATGATCTTCAGAACAGGTCCTCGTCATTTCCCACCAGCGATTGAGGGTCTACTGTTGCCACTTTCTCTCCCTCTGGAGTGGTGTTGAGTTGGCGTGCCCGGGGTTTCCCACCCTGGGGCCCTTTGACAGATCGTGGGATGGTAGTTGAGGAAGTAGGGACCACTCTCAGAGACACCGCTGGGCAGGACGAGGCATAATGGCCTGCTTCTCCACAGCGCATGCACAGCCCTTTCCTCAGGCGCAGATCCCTGATGTCCTTCAGTGGTGTCTTGAGCTTGGGCTTCATAGGGGTGGCTGCTGGACCAGAACCTTTCGGGGTTCCAGTGGGGGATGCGCAGCTTAATCAAGGTGAAGCGGGATTCCGCCTCCTCTGCTGCTTGCATCCATGCTGCCAGGGATGTAGGGTTGACATTGCACAATATAGTCTCGTATAAGTCCAGATTCAACCCTTGGCGATATTGTTCCACCAGCACTTCTTCAGGCCATCCCCTGATCCTAGCCGCGTATCATTTGAAGGTAGCTGTATACTCCCAGACCGAATCTCGCCCATGGGTGAGGCATCTCAGCTGGTTATGAGCCTTCTCCTCACTCATGGGGTCTTCATACTGCCGCCGAAGGGCCCACATGAACTCTTCCACCCGCTCCAGCTCAGGTCCAGGAGGGTTGTGCAGACTTATGTACCAGTCCACCGCCTCTTCGCGGAGTCTCAATCCGAAGTAGCCGACCTGATCCCCCTCCGTGGGGAATAGGGGGCCCCAGGTCAGCAGGAAGCAACCTGTCTCGATGATAAAAAATTGTAGTTTAGCAGGGTCCCCATCGAAGGTGGCTGCCAGTAATTCGTGGGTAATCGGCCGCAGATCAGCTCCTGGTCCAGGACCCGCAGGAGCCGGTTGCCCGGGAACTGGAGCCCCCCCCCCCCGGCGGCTGCTGCACAGGAGGGGGTGTAGGTGGTGCTCCTCCACCTCCGGCACCAGCCCCACTGGCTCCACCAGCTGGTGCACCCACTACTCTCTGGATGATCACAGGTAATCCCTCCAGGAGAGTTGTCATCTCACGCTGCAGCAATTGCTCCATTGCCTCGAGCCAGCAATCCATGTGGGACCACGTCTCCAAATTCTGGTTCTCTTGGGTGACTGGAATCTCGAGGTCTAGTGGGGATGCACAGGCATGCACTGTCCACGGCTCAGGGCCCATCCCGAGCCCCATGGCTGATCCCCGCTGGGATGGGGTCCAGGTCTCCACAGGTTCAGTCCTGAACAAAGTCCAAGAGTACCTGGGCCCTCTGGGTCTGAGATCAACCCAAGGGGTGGTTGTAACCATGACCTCCTCCTCAGTGGACACGGGCACTCCCGAGTCCATAGTCGTTGGGGGTTCTCCACCATCTTCTGACTTCGTCAGGAACAGGTGACTTCCCCAAGTTGGGGATTACTGACTCTCTGTGAGAGTCCAAGAGATTTCAAACTTCAAACAAAGGGTCTTAAACAAGAACTTCTTTTATTTGATAGTGGATCAACTGGTCTTACACTTCTTGAGTCAGTAATGGGGGAAAGGAGGCATGTTAGGGTACAGTTATAGTATATTCAAACCATGGTGTAGCAAATAACCCCCCCAATCAACAAGCAAGGAAAAGGGCGCCCAAATACATTGGCCCATTGGTTCCCAGACAGAAAAGCAGGAAGTAAAGTGGTTTGCACCTGTAGGAAAAACCCAGTTAGCAACAAAGCCTGTGAGAAGACTCAGTCAAGGTTACAGATAAGTGGAGACGAGAGCGGAGGCGAGACTGAGGGAAAGGAACACATTCAAAGGGGGTGGGGGAGAAGGGCGCAGATTGCTGTGGCACATCCCACCTCCCGACCGGGAAATGGCAGTCTCTGACACACTGGATTCAAACTTTCTTCTACCTAAAGATTAAATTGACTTAACCCTGATTCATCTTGCTATCCATGAACTTTGGCATTAACGAAGTGGGCGTACTTCTATCTTCTGGCCTTGTGTGTAAGAATCAAAGAAATATTTCCGAATGGGAATTCACATGGCCAGCCACTGAAAAGCCAGCAGTACTTGTCTCTGTTTACGTGGCCCTGAATTATATCTAGGATAAAACTCTGCTCTGCCAGGTGTGTGCATTATGTTTGATTTCTGCTCTGCTGCTTATTGATTTAATGTGAACAGGGAAACTCGACTGATAGTACCAAGCAGGTCATCATACAGGAACCAAAATGCCCTTTAAAAAACGGGTTAGCTCAGTTTTTGTATTTTCATGGGCAGCGCGCCCAGCTGCACTGAGCTGAACATGGTCCATCATCATTAATTAATTTGGCTCATAGCACAGTCTTTATGCAGCACTGTCACTCTGAAGATGGAGTCTTATGCAACAAAACCTTTTTTCATGAGCTGCTTGTTCTGAATCCCCTCCTCCAAGTGGAACAAGGTAGACAGCAGGGCCTTGACATATTTGGGGAAATTTTGAGGGCAGTGTCTGGGGACAGAGGAGGAGAAGGAGAAGAAGGGGGAGGAAGAAGAGGAGAAAGAGGAAGAAGAAGAAGAGGAGGAGGACGAAGAAGAAGAGTTGGATTTTTACCCTGCCCTTCACTCAGAGTCTCAGAGCAGCTTACAATTTCCTTTCCCTTCCTCTCCCCATAACAGACACCCTGTGAGGTAGGTGGGGCTGAGAGAGCTCTGAGAGAACTGTAACTGACCCAAGGTCATCCAGCAGCTGCATGTGGAGGAATGTGGAATCAAACCCAGTTCTCCAGTTTAGAGTCCATCACTTTTAACTACTACACCAAACTGGCTCACCCCAAAGAGGTGTTTGGGGGAAATGGGACATCGCTTCTAAGTGATAGTCTAGGAATTTCTCCTAATCTCAGTGGCAATGAACATAGAGACATGTGGAAATTCCTGGAGTACCACTATTGAGGTCATTTTCTGGCTACATTTCTCACCAGGAGTTTATCTACTGCAGGCGGACAAATGGGAAGCATAGGAACCATGGCAGTGAAGTGGGCTACTTTCGCTGTGTGTCCTGATGATCTTCCAGAAACCCAGAAAGAAAAGCTCATTTCCCATATGTGGCCATAATAGAGATAAAAACATGAGATACCTGTCAGTTTAACCCCACGGATCCAGTGGTCCCCTTGAAAGGGTGTTATGTCCGTTGACCGCCACCGGGCACCAGCGGCATACAGTCAGAGCTTGACTCCGAGAGACAATAGGGGTCGGGGATCCTAGACCACCACTAGCCCTCCAATAAGAACTCTGGTGGGAAATTCAAACCCGCCAATAGGACTTTTGGGTGTATTCTAGGAGTTATATATAGTTGGCCATCTCGGCCAGTGTTGCATGCTTGTTGTGTACTCAATAAACCTATGCTGATCACTACATCGTAGTCCAGGCTTTCCATGCATCGAGCCCAGTACACAATAAAGGGAGAAGGGCTCTTTCCACCAGAGGGAAGAGGGATCCAAGCTACAACTTGGAGAAACATGTTCTTTGACCGGAAAAAAGGAAACTGACCAGAGATCCCTCTTCCTTCCACTTTGTAAAAAAGAGTGATTCTGAATTGACACTGGAAACACAGGTCTAGGAAGCCTGGCTGCTGCTTCTGGATCTCATTTTCTCATTTCCTGTCTGTGTGCAGCCGTCTTAAAACTGGATGAGGAACTAAAGGGTTGAAATGCATTTGATCCACCAACCTCAGACTACTCAGCACCAGGGCCCGGCTCAGATGCCACCCGGTCTCACTCTGTTTGCCTTCATCTCTAGAGCTCATTGTGTTGTTACACAAACAATTTCAAATTTGAAAATTAGAGTTTCAAAGATGAAACACCCCATTTAGACTTGAGGGTATTTCGTGTCAAGGACTCAGTTCCATTGCGCAGACGTGGATAGCCCAGGCTAGTTTGATCTTGTCAGACTTATTTGTGAGTTGCTTTAATTGCTCATTTTGGGGGACTACACTAGCCCCGGCTAGCCTGATCTCATCAGATCTCAGAAGCTAAGCAGGTTGGCCCTGGTGAGTATTTGGATAAGAGACCACCAAGGAAGTCAAGGGTTGCTACGCAGTGGCAGGCAATGGCAGACCAACTCTGTATATCTTTTGACCTGACCTGGATGGCCAAGGCTAGCCTGACCTCATCAAATCTCAGAAGTTAAGCAGGATTAGCCCTGGTTAGTATTTGGATAGGAGACCACCAGAGAAGTCCAGACTCCAGAGTCTCTATATAGAGGAAGGCAACCACTTCTGAACATCTCTTGCCTTGGAAAGCCTACCAGGTCACCAAAAGTTAGCTGCAACTGGATGGCACTTTCCACCACCATCACCCACTAGGGCTGCCAAGTCAGCCCGGGGGGCGGGGGATCCCCCACTAAAGGGGTTCCCGATCCGCTGGCTAGCATTTGACCGGCGGGAGGAACCCCACCCCCGAAGTCGTCCAGCGAGGACGATGTAATGACGTCACCGGAAGTGACGTCAGCACGTTGGGGGCATTGCCAGGGTGACGCTCTGGCAATCGCCCCAAAACTCTATGATACCATAGCACGCACACCAGGAGAAACTCCCGGCCAGAGGAGGACTCCCCCCCGCCGGTGAGTCCCTAAGACTTGGCAACCCTAATCACCACTAAATCCTACTGAATTTCAACGATCAAACGTTGTCAAAATATCAACCAATAACTGCCAAAGATCAATAAAATCAATCATCAAAGAGCAAGTATTAAAATCAAATATCATAGGGTGCCAACTACCAGTATAAAATTTTTGGTGACTATTTGATTGTTCAAAGAACAGCTGGTGAATATTTAACATCTAATTCACAGAAGAGAAACTGAAAGGAAGACTTTATGAGGGCAAATTCATGTCAGCTCTATTTTTGACCACGCTCCTTCTGTTTGAAAGAGGGACCTCGATGTTGGTACGCTCTAATTATTTCTCGCTGGTTGAACTCAACAAGTAAATACTGTGTTCTGGGACTTTCGCCCAAGCACTGACGTTTATTCAGAAGGCTATTGATGAGTGTGTACTCATGAGTGTATGAAAATACAATGTTCTTGCTAGTCGTGGGGCTGGGGAGAATAAGCGGCCAACCCAGATCACAAAGTTGCAAGGAATTAAAACTTTTGTGGCTGGACCTGAGGTTAGATTGAGAGCAAGAATAAATGACCCATGTGGTGGGAAGAGGTCACCCTCCCAGAACAAAGGGATACAGAAGCAACAACCCTAGAGTATGCCTAAAGTTACCTCCTAGATTCACATAGCATGTCTGGGTGCAAGACAGCTTCTGGGACACCGCTAGAATCTCTGGGTCTCAGCTGGAACCCACAATAGGCAGTGTACAGAAGTTTCTTTGAGCCTAGGGATCCCAACCTCCAGGTGGGACCTGGGGATCCCCTGGAATGACAGCTCATCTCCAGACTAGTGATCTGTTCCCCTGGAGTAAATGGATGCTTTGGAAGGTGACTCTGTAGCATCCGGAAGCTGCAGCTGGTGCAGAATGCTGCGGCGCGGCTGCTGTTAGGTCTTCCCGTGCAGGAACATATCCAGCCCACCTTAAAAGCACTGCACTGGCTGCCTATAGCGTACCGGATAAGGTTCAAGGTGCTGGTGCTTACCTATAAAGCCCTATATGGCCTGGGACCTACTTACCTGAAAGACCGCCTCTCTCCATACGTTCCCCATCGAGCACTATGGTCTGGATCCCAAAACTGACTGGTCCTGCCAGGGCCGAAGGAGGCGCGGCTGGCAATGACAAGGGCCAGGGCTTTTTCAGTGGCGGCCCCGCACTGGTGGAATGAGCTCCCAGAGAACATCAGGGCCCTGCGGGATTTATTACAATTCCGCAGGGTCTGCAAAACGGAGCTCTTCCACCAGGCCTTTAAGTAGGGGCCGCCTAATGTATACATCTTAGCCCTGGCCCAAGTCCATCTGCCGGCAAGCTTATCTCCCAGCCTGTGTGAACGCACACAGGGATTACATCTGTGTGCTGTTCCAATACACCTGTGAAGAAAAACTGTAACACTGCTGATCTTGTGGTAGAAGTTAATTATTTTAATTGATATTGTATGTATTGGTTTTGTGTTGTGAGCCGCTCTGAGCCTGCTGTTTGCGGGGAGGGCGGGATAGAAATCCCACGAAATAAAATAAAGAAATAAATAATTGCACCCCACTGAGGTTCCTGTCTTCCCCAGGCTCCATCCCCACATTTTCATGAGTTTCCCAACCTGGAGCTGGCAACCCTAACCCTCCCATCCCCCACTGGTGGCCAGGGGAAAACCCTATTTGAGCCATCCCTGATGGGAGTGGAGGGGTCTCTTTGCACCAGCCCTGGGACTTCAGCACCAGAACGTGCAATCTCTGTGCTGGCAGAGGCTCCCCAACTAGACTGAGAGAGAGAATCTGGTTTGATAAACTGCTGTTTCCCTAATGGCAGACAAGAGCAGGATTTCTCTGCAGTTTTAAAAAGCTTCTAAAGATACTTTGCCCTGACCTGACTGGCCAAGACTGACCTGATCTTATCAGATCTCGGAAGCCAAGCAGGGTCAACCCTGGTGGTTAGTGCTAGGATGGGAGACCACCAAGGAAGATCAAGATCGTCACACAGAGGCAGGCAATGGCAAACCACGTCGGTATATCTTTTACCTGGATGACCCAGGCTAGCCTGACCTCATCAAATCTCAGGAGCTAAGCAGGGTTGGTCCTGGTTAGTATTTGGATAGGAGGGAAGTCAAGGGTCTCTACGCAGAGGCAAGCAATGGCAAACCACCTATGTATATCTTTCAACCTGACCTTGAAAACTGTATGGGGTGGCCATAGTTTGGCTGCTATTTGATGGCACCTTCCACCACCAAAGATACTTTAGATTCTTTCTCCTCCCCCACCCTTGAGAAGTGGGACCGGTGGGGGGGGCATGGACAGGGGTCATTTCCCCCCTCCCAGTCTGCCCAGTCACTGGGTGCCAGGATGGGGTGGCAATCAGCAGTTGGAGGGGGACTGACAGAAGATTGCCCGTGCAGTTGCCCTGAATCTACTGCTACCTGCCATGACTACAGAGATGGCAAAGAAGCCGGGATCGGAGGCACCGTGGCAGCTGGGTGACTGGGGCCTTCTAGAGTGTCCTCTCTGCAGGGCTTGGGGCTGGTACCCCAGTTGCTCTGTGGCTAAGACCACCCCTAGGCACTCCCCTTTCAATGGACAGGTGCCAAGTAAGGAGGAGAAGCTATAGGGAAGGACATTTCATGAGTATCATAATGCCACCGTATAAATCGATGGTGCAACCTCATTTGGAATACTGTGTGCAATTCTGGTCACCACACCTCAGAAAGGGTATTCTAGCTTTGGGAAAAGTGCAGAAAAGGGCAACTAGAATGATAAAAGGGTTGGAACACTTCCCCTATGAAGAAAGGTTAAAGCACTTGGGGCTCCTTAGCTTAGAGAAACGACGGCTGAGGGGTGACATGATCAAGGTTTACAGGATTATGCATGGGATACAGCAGGTAGAGAAAGAAGTCCTTTTCTCCCTTTCTCACAATACAAGAACTGGTGGGCAGTCCATGAAATTGCTGAGCAGTCAGGTTAGAATGGATAAAAGGAAGTACTTTTTCACCCAAAGAGTGATTAACACATGAAATTCACTGCCACAGGAGGTGGTGGCGGCTACAAGCATGGATGGCTTCAAGAGGGAATTGGATAAACATCTGGAGCAGAGGTCCATCAGTGGCTATTACCCACAAGGGATAGATAGGAACTCTCGGTCTGGGGCAAGTGATGCTCTGTATTCTTGGTGCTGGGGGGGGGGGGTCAACAGTGGGCGGGCTTCTACTGACCTGGCTCCACTGGTGGACCTCCTGATGGCACCTGGTATTTTTGGCCACTGTGTGACAGAATGTTGGACTGGATGGGCCATTGGCCTGATCTAACATTGACTTTTCTTATGTTCTTATAAGCAAAAGTCACAGTGTAGTCATGGAGATAGACCCCAGTTCTCTACAACTTATGTGACATACAGGCGCTGTCCAAGGTCCAGAGAAGCCCAGGCCACTTCCAGCTTTTCAGACACCTGGCCATACGAAAAACAAAAAATGAGAGCCCAGGAGAACAAAATAAGGCAACAAAAAGGCAAGAATTGAATTGATTTTTGAATCTAACAAATGCTTTTCTAGCCATTTTTGAGGGCCTCCCCCTTAAGCTTGTGGCCCAAGTCCGATGGCCCTCCTGATAGGGCTGGCAGTCCAGCTGGGGAAATTCCTGGAGATTTGGGGGCAGTGCCCGGGGGAGGTGGCATTTGGGGCGGGGAGCTCGGTGGGGATGGGCTTTCATCGAAGATGCCCTTTCCTCCAGGAGAACTGATCTCTGTCATCTGGAGGTCAGTCGTAAATCCGGGAGATCTCCTGGTCTTGCCTGGTAATCTCCCCTCCCTGCAATTGGCCCTGGTAATACATCAAGCTGAACATACCCCAACAGCCACATAGTTGGCTTTTCAGGCACTTTGTATGTACCCCCTTGTTTCTGGAGTCCCAGGTGAGGAGTAAAACAGTAACCGAGCCGTACGTGACTCTGCCACGTACATCATGGGCTATATTCAGCTTGTTCAGTCAGCAGAAAAATATATCTGCCCAAATCTGGCGAAATTCTGTTCTTCTGACCAGCAGTTTATTTCTAGGGTGGAGCTGCCGTCTGTTTTAAAGCAGACCAGAATGGTCACTGTAGCATAAGCAGAGCTAACAAGTCTGCACCACAGACTTAAATTGGTTTAATGGCATCAAGATTAAACTGGTTTAACAGTATCAAGTTTTCATCTCCAGACTACAGAGATCAGTTCCCCTGGAGTAAATGGATGCTTTGGAAGATGGACTCTGTGGCACTGGACCCCACTGAGGTCCCTGTCCTCCCCCCAGGCTCCATCCCCAAATTTTCAGGAGTCTCCCAGCCTGAAGCTGGCAACCCATAAACAAGGGGTTGCTAATCTGTGGCCCGTGGGTACCACGGTGCTCGCCCACACCATTCTTGGCAACAGCCACATGTTTTTAGAAAGTGGGAGGGCCCCGTAGGGATTTTGCTCCGCAGAGCTTCTGACTGGCTGTTGGCGATTTGATTGGCTGTACAGATTTTTTAAAATATTGCCTTGGCAGCAGCTGCCACCGCAACACAGGCATTTTCACCCTGTGACTAAAGGTAAGCGGTGGCAGCCATTTGGTGGCTATCTCCCCCTCCCGCAGCAGGCAATTTGACAGCCATTTTGTGGCCGCCTCCACCACCCTGTGTCAGAATTCCAAAAGTGCCTGCAGGCTCCAAAAAGTCTGGGACTCCTGGGGTAAACAAACATAAAAACAAAACATATCTCTGCAGTCTTGCTAGACTACAATCCCTCAGGTTCTTTGCAGGAAATAACGACAGTTAAACAGGTATGAAACCGCTATGAGTTTCCTGTGGAGATGCACAGAAAAAGTAAATGGCTTGTGTACTGTTGATGCCACTGGTTTCGAAAACAATTGCCAGCGTGCACAAAACCCTTGAATTTTCGCAGACAGGAGAGCTACTTGGTAGTGATGAATAATTCAAGCAGCTCTACTACCAACCAACTTTGATAAGTATAGCCCGGTGTCAGCCAGTCCACCAAGGACTGATCTGGAATGTCAGCACCTCCTGGAATTCGCCCGTTTTGATGCCAAAGCATTTGCTTGAACAAAACAGTCCCCTGCTCGAGTTAACCAATGTGTATCCTAGATGGAAATGCTAGACAAGAAGAATTAGAGTCTTGATGGAGTCCCCAGGAAGGAAGGAAAAGGGTACCAAAGCCCTTTGGACGCACAGGGATAGCAGAGTTAGCAGCGAACCAAGTTAAAGCCTGAAGTCTGTATACTTGTCATAGTACTGTGGGGGGGGGGGGGGGGTGACATTATTGTGGCTTGAGTACGTTGTTCCAGGGTTGCCACCTTTGAACTTGGCAAACGATGGACACTCCAGCCAGTCACCCCAGCCGTAGACTGAAACGACAAGGGCAGTGAGGGATTTTGTGCTACCCTTGAGGTATATTTTGGAACCTGAAGACATAACTGATTAGAATTTTCTCTGACATACAATAGTGCCTTTGCAAAAAGAAAAGCAATGACAAATCCACATATGCATACACATACACTGACCTTTACTGGCATAAGTCAGGTTACAAAAAGAAACAAACAGATGAAGAGGTAACAAGGAGACAAAGGACAAATCCTTGGCATAAAAACATCGAACACAAAAGCCTTTCCAAAAATGGACACGTTCCTTCCTTAACATCTTATCTACTAATTACAAACTGTTGCCCATCCAAAAAAATGGATAGTCTGTAATAACTATAAAGTGGTAGCAATCCTTTACGCTCCATGTTCCTCTTGTCTTTGGGTCATTTAGCACAACATCCATGATGTTCTGGTGAGGGTTTATGTCCAAATCTACCTCCCTGGATTATGTAGTTTGCCCCCCCCCCAAAATCATTATCAACCTATCAACAAAAGAGGGGGGTTGATAGGGTTGCCCCATTCCCGTGGGAATGCAATAAGAGGAGGAAGTTATGTACTAATAGCTGACTTCAACTACCCTCACATTAATTGGGTAAATGTGAGTTCATGTTATGGAAGAAACACAGAATTCCTACATATCATTTATGTGAATGAAAGGTGGCAAAAAAGAAAGTCCAGCATAACTACATTTGATTTTAGAAAAGGAAATCTAAAAACTGAGGGGTTTCATCAAAAAAGAAGACAAAAATAAAGAAGGTAAAGAGAGTCAGGTCCTCTCAGGATGCTTGAAAATGATATACAGCCACCATAATGAAAGTGCACATAGAACATTCATTGCAGATAAGAACAGATACCACCAAATTAATAGGAGCCCAGTGCAAAACATGAGCAAAATCAGCAAAATCATAAAATGCAAGAAGGTTTTGTTTAGAAAGTGGAAATCTGAGCAAAGACAGTGAACAAGAAGGATCTCATGCTTCCTTGCTGATAAAGTGAACAAAAGAGAATAAAAGGAACATATTGTTGAAAAAATTGAGAGAAACATTAAGAATTTATTTGAATATATCAAAATCCAGAAACTATTCGAGAAGTTGTGTACCCCAGTGGGCCCACTGTAAAACGATTGTTAAGGGAAGACAGGGAGATCGCAGAGAAACTGAATGAATTCTTTGTGCCAGTATTCACTGTGAAAAATATTGGGCAGTTACTCTTGTCAGAATTACTGTTTCCAGGAAAGGCACTGGAAGCCCTGGGACTAGGGTTGCCATTTATAAAGACCATAGAGAATGGAGGCATTCTTAGAGCATCAGCCAGAAGTGATGTCACTTCTCCCCCTGCCCCCCATCCTCTGCCCAGACACAGTCTAGGATTCTGTTCCCTCCTGCCATTGTTAACATGGCCCTCTGGTATAATTAACTGAGGACCAGCCTTGTCGATCCACCTACTGCCAAAAACAAGCTTACAAATCAAACCAACACTGTACTGTCCCTATTCCCATCTAGAGCAGGTAACACATACAAGGGAACAGATGTTTTACACATGATACTTAACTCACAGAGATCCAGGGGTCCTTTCGAGCAGGAGCTCAGGGGAGCGCAGCTCTGGGAGTTGGTGCCAGCCCCCCCCCCCCCAGTGGGGGAATGCCTGCTTGTGTCAGGGCTGCAGCAAAATTACCCCGTCCCCTGGAAAGGTCCTTGTTCCTCTGACCAGCCTTCTGAAGGCTTCAGCCACCACTGAAGCTATCCTCCCAGAATATTTCTGAGGCTTGGCTAGTAGCTGTCCCCTCTCTGCCAGCTCTCTCTCTCTCTCTCTCCTTTCTTTCTTGCCTTCTGACATATTTCTGGTGATGTCAGGTGGTTTAGCATATGCAAATAAGTAATGCTAACGAGTTATGCTAATGAGCTCCTGCACCTCTTTTGCTACGAAATGACCCCTGCAGAGATCGCTTTTGAGCCTCTCACAAGCAATGCCCGATCATTGCTAATACGGATGAGAACATGGAAGAGAGGCATTTGTCATTTTATTTATTTACATTATTAATTTACATTATTTGTAGTCTGCCTTTCTCCCAGGGACTCAAGGCAGATTACACAGAGTGAGCCACTACAATCAACAACATGGTCCGGGTCAGCCTGATCTCATTAGATCTTGGAAGCTAAGCCGGGTTGGCCCTGGTTAGTACTTGGATGGGAGACCATCAAGGAAGTCCAGGGTTGCTATGCAGAGGCAGGCGATGGCGAACCACCTCTTTTCACCTCTTGCCTTGAAAAGCAGTGACTCGATGGCACTTTCCACCACCACCAGGATTGTACAAGTCTGCAACCAACCAGAAATCTTAGATACCACTGAAGTATAAGTATTAGCATGGCATATTAAGTGGTTCAAAAATGACAGACTAGGATCCTACCTAGAGTAAGTGCTACGTAGCAATATAGACCACCGTCCCTAATCATTTATCCAAGTAAGTTCGTAAAACCATTGTGTACAGTGCAACCCTCTTACCTGTGCCAATAGCTCTTCTTGAATCATTCAGTTTTGCGTGGTCTGCAGGTTGCCGGGATAGTGGGAGCCCTCCCTGTCATGCGAGTGAACCGTCTGCTGAATGTAAGTGGGTGGGTTCCCCTCCCCCCCCCCCCTTTTTAAAAATTCTGACTGAAGCAAGAGCATTTTAAGCTTCATGTCAGTCTGAAAGTAGCACATGTTTGGGTGCCAGGGTGCTTAAACTCGAGGTGACAGCTACTTTCTTGGAAGAAAAGAGAGCCAGAGGGTCTATTAGCAAGAGAGACATTTTACTTCTTCTGTCTTAAAAGGATGTTGCATAAATTGGAAGTGCTTCGTGTGTGGATATGGTGTCATCCATATTTATCCAATGGCGTTGTCCCGAAGAGAACATGAATACTGATGCTCCTGGCCCAAAGCTCAGGCAATTCAGCTTTGTACCAGTCTTGCTGATTAAAATAAGAACCTGAGAGAATCCAATGTGGGATCAGGCCAATGGCCCATCCAGTCCAACACTGTCACACAGTGGCCAAAAACACCAGGTGCCCTCAGGAGGTCCAGCAGTGGGGGCAGGACACTAAAAGTCTTCCCACTGTTGCCCCCCCCCCCCCAAGCACCAAGAATACAGAGCATCACTTGCCCCAGACCGAGAGTTTCTATCTATACCTTGTGGCTAATAGTCACTGATGGACCTCTGCTCCATATGTTTGTCCAATTCTCTCTTGAAGCCGTCCATGCTTGTAGCCGCCGCCACCTCCTGTGGCAGTGAATTCTATGTGAATTCTATTCAGCCGCCCTGAGCCCGTTCGCGGGGAGGGTGGGGTATAAATCAAATAAATAAATAAATAAATAAATATGTGTTAATCACTCTTTTGGTGAAGAAGTGCTTCCTTTTATCTGTTCTAACCTGACTGCTCAGCAACTTCATGGAGTGCCCATGAGTTCTGGCATTGTGAGAAAGGGAGAAAAGGACTTCTCTCTCTACCTGCTGTATCCCATACATAATCCTGTAAACCTATATCGTGTCCCCCCTCAGTCGTTGTTTCTCCAAGCTAAAGAGCCCCAAGTGCCTTAACCTTTCTTCATAGGGGAAGTGTTCCAACCCTTTTATCATTCTAGTTGCCCTTTTCTGCACTTTCCCCAATGCTATAATACCCTTTCTGAGGTGTGGTGACCAAAACTGCACGCAATATTCCAAAAGAGGTTGCACCATCGCTTTACACAGGGGCATTATGATACTGGCTGATTTGTTTTCAATTCCCTGCCTAATAATCCCCAGCATAGCGTTGGCCTTTTTTTATTGCAGTTGCACACTGTTTCAACATTTTCACTGAGTTATCTACTACGACTCCAAGATCTCTCTCTTGGCCAGTCTCCACCAGCTCAGACCCCATCAACATGTATTTATAGTTAGGATTTTTGGCTCCTATGTCCATCACTTTGCACTTGGTCACACTGAACCCCATTTGCCACGCTGACACCCACTCGCCCATCCTCGACAGATCCCTTTGGAGTGCCTCACAATCCTCCCTGGTTCTCACCACCCTGAATTAAAGAGCTGCAGTGGCTCAAGTGGTTAAGACGCTGAACTGTAGTCCAGAAGGTCGGTAATTCAGATAGTTCAGCAGTTTGAGACCTGAGTGCTGCTTGATGGCGTGAGCTCCCATCTCTGGTCCCAGCTCCTGCCAACCTAGCAGTTTGAAAACAAGAAATTGCAAGTAGATAAATAGGTACCACTTCAGGGGGAAGGGAACAGCATTCCGTGCGCCTCGGCGTCTAGTCATGCAGGCCACATGACCATGGAAACATCTTCGGACAGCGCTGGCTCTTCGGCTTGGAAACAGAGATGAGCACCACATCCCTAGACTCGTATTCGACTGGCTTTCGAGCAAGGGAAACCTTTACCTTTATCTAGTGAGATTTCCCCTAATCCATTTGTATAGGAACAGAAAAAGAAAGCTCAAGACGTACACCTCATCCCTCAAGGGAAAGGTGAGCAGCATACATCAGGATATGGATACTTATCTAGAGTCATGTGATGATGTTCATTAGGGCTCCTTTGAGGTGGTGGGACACATCTTTTCATGTGCCTGGAGATGTGTAGCTCATCCAGGGTGACTAGTTGGTGCAACTAGGGCCAATGCTTCTCCCCAGCTACCACCAGAGCACCATGGATGAGAGCACCAGACTCATTGCCCATCTGTGCATGCTTGAGAGCCAGTTTGGTGTAGTGGTTAAGTGTGCGGACTCTAATCTGGGAGAACTGGGTTTGATTCCCCACTCCTCCGCTTGCACCTGGCTGGATGACCTTAGGCAAGCCATAGCTCTGTACCAGCTGTTCTTGAAAAAGAGCAGTTTCTGTCAGAGCTCTCTCAGCCCCACCTACCTCACAGGGTGTCTGTTGTGGGAAGGGGAAGGGAAAAGGAGTTTGTAAGCTGCTCTGAGACTCCCTTGGGGAGTGAAGGGCGGGGTATAAATCCAATCTCTTCTTCGTCCTCTTCCTCTTCTTCTTGTACACATGTTCTTTCTCATCCTGGGACTGCAGATGCTGAAGCTGTCCAATTGGACCTATACAGTTCCAAAGAAATGTAATTGCTCTAGGGCGAGGGATGAGACAGGATGGGTTCTACGATCCTGAAACATCCAAGTTTTGCTTTAACTAAAAGGAATTAAATTTTAAAATAAGTTTTTGGCAGGTTAAAGACAAGGAATGAACGAATGAATCTTTGCTACTGGAGAAAAAGGAGTACCGCGGAACCTATTACACAAAAGACCGCACAACTTTTCTAAGCTAGAAGTTTTGCCATTTGAAAACAAAACAAGACAGGATGTAAACAGTGAGAGACCATAGAAAACCGTGCATCATCTCACTTAGATAGAATCAGACCCATGGTCCATCTGGCTTGTTAGGTTCTTACTGGCAGTGCCTCTCTGAAGTCTCAGGCAGAATGCATCCCATTCTTGCTACCGAGGATCCTTTTAACTAAAATGCTAAGGATTGGAACTTAGACCTTCTGTATGGAAAGCTTGTGCTCTGCTACTGAACTTTGGCCCATTTCTGCAACTGCACAAACTGGTACTGAACTGGATGGCCCAGGCTAGCCCAGTCTCATCCGATCCTGGAAGCTAAGCAGGTCAGCCCTGATTCATAGGCGTCAACTACGGGGGGGCTCGAGCCACCCCCGAAATTTTCCGGGGGGGGACTGAGCCCCCCCAGAAAATGGTGCGCCCTCCGCTGCGCCTCCCTCGGCCCTTCCTAGGGCCCCCGCCGTCTCTCTCTCCCCCCCGCCTGGCCACTCCGACCCTCCCTCCGTCTGTCCAGGGGATTAGTAATAGTAAAAGTAAACTGCTTCTAAAACAACATAAAACAACATAAATCCAATTATGCTTCTAAAACAACATAAATTAAATTTATTATTGAGTAAAGAGGTTGGAAAAAAAATCCAATATAATAAACTATTTTTTTTTGAAAATGCCAACAAGCCTACAGGGGCTAAGCAAATGCCCAGCTGGCCCCTGGATGGAGGGAGGGAGGGATGGAAGCAGGATCGGTCAGGCAGGGGGGAGGCGGCGGGGGGGGACATGGTCCCGGTGGGCGCGCACGCCGGGACCAGCCTGCCCCCCCTGGGAGTTTTTAAACTCTACGCGCCTGCCCTGATTAGTACTTAGATGGGAGGCCACCAAGAAAGTCCAGTGTCATGATGCGGAGGCAGGCAATGGCAAATCACATCCAAAGGTCTCTTGCCTTGAAAAGCTCTTGGGGGTCACCATAAGTTAGCTGTGACTTGACAGCAAAAAAGAAAAGAAAAACTGCCTGTCCGGAAACACTCAGAATGTACTGTGAAGCTACAACATGTATAAATATGTTGTTGAAATCCAAGTGCAATCTTTCTCCCTGCCCTCATCATCCCCCCCCCCCCCCGTTTCCTTTTCCTTCAAATTTTCAGCTTAATGAATGGTGAAACACTCAGGTTAACTCCCAGGTTAATTGATAAAATTCAAAACATTGCATTTGAGTGGGTTGTTTCAAGCCACACAATGGATTCTTGACCATCGAATATGTTCTACTTCAAAAAGAAAATTGGGAGGAAAATGGACATCCATGTGGACATCTGTTTTTCCTCTTTTGTGACATTTAAAACAAATAACTTATTCTAGCAAGTTTTAAAACCATTCTTTGCTGTCTTTGCTTTTTTGTGAATTGGGAGGTAGCCTCCCACTGGATAGTTCTTGGGGGGGGGGGGTTGTGATAAGGGGCAATTTTATTTGCTTTTCCTCAAGGGCTGTGTTCCTTTATGTAGAACTCTTTTGAAAAATTAATTATCCTACTTTGTGTGATTCTCCCAGGCAGACTTGTTGGAGAAACAGAAGCACCTCCGCCTGTTGATTATTCACATGCTGTAAATGCTGATGAAAACAAAGTTATTCACATCATGTTGATAAATTTAAATCATTTGATGCCTGGGTAGGAAATAAAAAATTGGCTTTATTTAAATAAGAAAAAGAGAAGAGTGGTATAGGTGGAAAGGAGAGACTCACGGTGTGATCACACGAGCGGTTTGGCCTGACATAGCCACCCCTTCCCTCTGCACCAAATGGGCGTGATCAAACACGCACATCTGGCTCCCATGCCCCAGTCGTCCCTACCTCGCACTAAAATGACTCCCACACAGATTAGATTGCCACTGGCAAATTTCAGCGGCTACCTTGGCAAAGCGCTTCCATGGCTGGTTTCTGGGCGTCTGATCCCCCGGGTGCACCATGGAAACACATGAGCGGTGTGATTGTTCCACTCCGTTTCTAGTACGTCCTTTGTTTTTTTCAACCCCACTTCACCGCACCCATAGAATGCAGCCAGGAGTGCATGTGTGCTTGTCTGCTTCTGCGCATGCACAGCGGGACCTAGGAAAAAACCCAACCAATCCAGCCGCGGTTCCATGGTTGCAGCACATTAGCAATGTGAATGACCAACCATGGGCCCGCGGCACTATGATGCCGGCTTAGGGGGCATTGTGTGATCAACTGAAAGCATCCCAAACTCAAGCAGTTTGTTTAAAGCCAAGATACTGCCACAGCAACCTGCTCATGTGACCACAGCCTCTGTCTGCTTGACAGAAAGGGAGAGGAGAGGAAGGATCCTTTTAAGCCCCATTCGTCCAGTTTGTAATATGATGGAAGACGAAAAGAAGAAGATAATGGCAACTCAGCCACATCTCTCAGAAATGGTTCCTTTTTGTTGGGAAAAATGTCGGGTTTAAAAATGTTAAACATCCTATTGAGCTACAAAAGTTAGAAACTTGCATTTTGATTTCTCCTTGAAACCGTGGTTGTTTTATATCTTTGTTGTGAGACGGTTTGTTGTTGTTGTTCTGTTACTTAGAGCTTGTATATTATGTACTTGTCTTTGCTGTACAGTTTTCATTGACATATTTCTATATGCAACTGATTATATTATAATATTTAATAAAAAATAAAAAAATCAAGAGATGAACAGAAAAAAACATAATTTAAAAATATGCCAGTATGTTGGTATATATGCTATTTAATTCTAAAGTGGACATGCTCCGTCAACCAATGGGGTTGCTAGAGGCCTCCTGGCCACTATTGGGGGAAGCGGGGTAGGGCTGCAGATCCAGGTTGGGAAACTCCTGGAGAGTTGGGGGGGGGGGCGTGGGGGGGTGTGGAGCCTGGGGAGGGCCTTCAACAGGGTCCAATGCCATAGAGTCCACCCTCCAAAGCAGCCATTTTTCTCCAGGGGAACTGATCACTGTGGTCTGGGGATGAGCTGTAGTTTCCGGGGAAGGCTGGCATCTCCATTATCAAATAATTTTGAAGGCATCTTTCTTTAAAAAAAGAAGATGGCCTATATCCAGCCACACATTTGGAGGCTGAATACGCTTAAATTTTTTATCAGCCCCCCTGGCAATTTCTGTCAAACCCCGTGTCCTACTGTGGAATGCCCACTTTGCCCATATGCTGTTTTAGGGCTGCCAGCCTCCAGGTGGGGCCTGGGGATCCCCCGCTTGTACAACTGATCTCCAGCTGAGAGAGACCAGCTCCCCTGGAGAAAATGGCTGCTTTGAAGGGTGGACTCTGTGGCATTGTACCCTGCTGAGGCCCCTCCACTCCCCAAACCCTGCCCTCTCCTGGCTCCACCCCCAAAGTCTCCAGGTATTTTCCAACCCAGACTTGGCAACCCTATGCTGTTTGCTGACTGAAGAGTACTGGACTCAGGAGACCAGGAACGGTGAAATCATGAAGCCTTTATTGAGTGATTCAGCATGCCCAGTAGATGGTCAGAACAAGCATGCTTCCAGGGCTCCAGGGCCCTCATTATATGCTGGCCAGAGCCACACCTCCGGCCGCACCCAAAAGACCTGATAGGGGCTTAACATATGCGCCTGTTTGTCATAGGTTCCCTGGAGGAGCCTTTGATTGCATTGGCTCCCCAGGGAGAACCTAGGTCCCACGTTGGTGGAGGCTTTCAATCTGGATGTCTATTGTCCCTCCAGATTCAAGCTCCCCTCTCTGCCTGACAATGTGCTCTGGCCATGCGGCGGGCGCCATTACCTGGGAGCGCATGGCAGGCTGGTTGCTACACAGAGCATACTGCATTACACTGACCCCAGGAAAAATTTTCAGGGGGGCTCAGCAGGCTGCAGCCAGAGTGGGGGATTGGCAGAAATTGCTGCTCCTACTTAAAAAAAGTTAAGGGTGGATTCAAACATCCACAGTGAGGCTAGGGACAGATGCAGTATTGTTCTACAAGCCTGAGATAAGCCCCAGATCTGCAGAAAAATATGAAATGTAAAAAAACCCAAAATACTGGGAGTTAGAAAAAACTCTAAATCATGTAAGTGATGTCTGCTTCTTTAAGAAAAACATGTCACTGAGATCTCACAAGACTACACTGTGACCTCTCTGCGGGTTACTAGGCAACCCTCAACCACCATTCCTGAGGATGCCAAGGGTCCATGTCAGTGCCAGGGAAATGGGAGAGACACAGATTTAAAAGATAAGAGGGGAAGAGGATAGGGCTGCCAAGTCAGGGTTGGAAAATACCTGGGGACTTTGGGGGTGGAGCCAGGAGAAGGTGGAGTTTGGGGAGGGGAGGGGCTTCAGCATGGTACAATGCCATAGAGTCCACCCTTCAAAGCAGCCATTTTCTCCAGGGGAGCTGATCTCTGTCAGCTGGAGATCAGTTGTAAAAGCGGGAGATCCCCAGGCCCCACCTGGAGGCTGGCAGCCCTAGAAGAGGAGGAGGAGGAGGAGGATTGGATTTATACCCCACCTTTCACTCGGAGTCTCAGAGTGGCTTACAATCTCCTTTCCCCTCCCTGCAACAGACACCCTGTGAGGTAGGTGGGGCTGAGAGAGCTCTTTCGGTAACTACTCTTGAGAGAACAGCTCTGAAAGAACTTGTGACTGACCCAAGGTCACACCAGGGAGGGTCTATAGTGCACCTACTTGAAGGAGATCAGAAGCATAGTCTACAGGGGACAGCTGAAGGTCAGCTAGTTAGCATAGCTAGATTAGTGACTTCCCACTTTTTCAAATTATGTCCTTCCTGTCTCCCGATTGGCTCTTTGGAGACTTCCTGCTCCAACTGAACCCTCCCCCTTTGTTCCTGTTTCCTACAGCAGCTAGTCAGTTAGATAAGCCTCTCTCCCTCTCCTCTGTTCTATCAGAGTTTATTTCTTCTTTAATAAACTGAGTTATCTTCTTTAAACAGTTGGTGCTCCATTCCTCTGCATGCTGAAACCCTGCCAACTAAGCTTAGTGTAGAGGAGGACAAAAGGTAAAAAAGTGCAAGCTGAAGGTACTAGAGGGGGACAGAAAAAAGTGGGTGAGTTTGTGGGGACAGAACCTGCCAGGGGAGAAACAGAAAACAGTTGAGATGTGTATGTATGCAAGGCTGTATCAAAGGATCTAAAGGTGTACAATTCAGTATGTGTATACGAGAAAAAGGGGCTGCAGTGACTCAGAGGTTAAGATGCTGAGTTGCAGACCGAAAGGTCGGCAGCTTGGTAGTTCGAGACCCGAGTGCCGTGTGACGGAGTGAGCTCCCGTCCTTGGCCCCAGCTCCTACCAACCTAGCAGTTCAAAAGCAAGAAACTGCAAGTAGATAAATAGGTACCGCTTCGGTGGGGAAGGTAACAGCATTCCGTGTGCCTCGGCGTTTAGTCATGCCAGCCACATGACCATGGAAATGTCTTCGGACAGCACTGGTTCTTTGGCTTGGAAACAGAAATGAGCACCGCCCCCTAGAATCGGATTCGACTGGCTTTTGAGCAAGGGAAACCTTTACCTTTATACTAGGAAAATATGAAAACAAGGACACAAAGCCCACTGAAATTTCCATGTTAGCTCAAGGCACAGCTTATTAGAAAATTTTGAAGAGAGATGTGTAAGTTTCTCCCTGGAAACAGAGGACAAAAAGTACACACACACACCCATTGGTTAAAGTACTGTAACAACGCTTTATCCCTTATGTTTTTTTAACCTGCTGTGAAAGGATTTACATATGAAAGTCCTTCAGGTATCAGGAAAGGCCTTCTGGTATCAGGTGTCATGGAATCCTGAAGTTTTAAATTGTTTGCATTGGTCTATTATTTTATGAGTGTTTTTACTGTTGTTCACCACCCTGAGCCTTGTGTACTCAGGGGAGGGCAGTTTATAAATTTAATTTAATTTATAAACAATAATAAATACCTCTAACCAACTGATGAAACAGTGCAGTCCTATTAACAAGAGAGTCCCTGTTAAAGATTGGACAGAGCCATTCTTAATGCATCCAGAGGTGGAGACTGATGTGTACCGTATATGAATTGCAGATTATTAATTTTCTCACTGAATATGGCTGGCCAGCTGCATCTGCTCATAGTTACCTCGCTACCATGATACATGCCTTGATAACCTCCTGGTTGGACTATATATAACCTCACTCTGCATGGGACTGCTTTAGCTTACTGGTAGAATATTCAGCGAGTGCATTAGTGAGAATGAAATTATGGGATTGCACACCAGGAAACCATGAGGAGGATTTAAACAATGGCCATGACCATGAGGTGTGCTGTCATCTCACAGAGAGAGCCCCATGGGTGCTGGTCTTTTGAACATACCATTTACTTCTACAGCACTTAGTAAGTCTTGAAGACAGAGGTTCACATATATATTTACCCTATACATGAGATCACTACAAGAAGCTCTCGATGAAATAACTGAAAATATATAGCATAACATTTGGTTTGGTTCAGAATGCTGGGAAAATTAGCCAGAATGGAAGGGAAGGGTGTGTGAAGGGCCCCCCAAACCGCTGAAAAGCAACAAGTTCAGGTTTTGAGGAAAGAATCATCCCATTTTCAGAACTGACAAGCAAACAAAATATATGTAGGGCTGCATGTTTGCTTTGACGTTATTGTTATTGCTGTGATTAGGATAATGAAGAAAGCCCTCCGCCCCGTGATCGTGTAGTCCTGGAGTCCTTAATTTGAAAGGGTCTTACAAGCCACCTCGTCCAATCTCCTGCTCAGTGCAGGAAACACATAACCAGAGCATCCCTCCAGATGCTCTCAAACCTTAGCTTGAAGACTGCCAAATGCGGGAGAGCCCGAAGTCTTCTCTCTGGGAAGTTAGATCTAACAGCCTTTGGGGCAGCAGAGAAGAAGTCTTTGTCCTCTTTCTTATGAAAGTCCTTCAGGTATCCTATCTCCATTCCCTCTTTGACTCTTCATGGCATACCGGGGCTATCGGACCCCCATCAAACAGCTGGTGGGGCGACTTAACAGCAGCAGGGAGAAGCCAGTGTTGGAGCAACTTTGCCAGTGACACAGCAATATTACTTCCAGCCCACACTGGAAGTGATGTCATCATGTTCCTGGTGACGCGTGACGCTGTGGTATTTGGTCAAAAACTCTAACTCTATGGTAAAATCAAAAGGCATCTACCATAGAGTGTTTGACCAAATACCAGAGCACCCTGCATCACTGGCAACATGATGATGTCACTTCTGGTGCACACCGGAACTGACATCACCACATTGCCAGTGATGTCACTATGATGCTGGCTTAGGCCTCCCCCACACTGCTGTTAAGTCCTCCTGCCCCCCGCCCGTTGCCAGGATGGACCTGGCAACCCTATCTTAAACATATCAGCTTCTTCAGTGTTTCCTCATAAGACTTATTTTCCAGACCCTCAGTTACCTTCACTGATATCCTCTGAACCTGTTCCAATTTTGTTGACATCTTTGACCAAAGAGGGGGCCAGAACTAGACAGAGTCCTCCAGATGGGGTCTGACTCATGCGGAATAGTGTGGAATTATTACTTCTCATGCAACTATAGTATGAACGCTGGCAATGGGTCAGACTAAAATAAAGAGGCAATGGGAAGGGTAATATAAGGGTATCATAACGGAGGAACAATAGAGGAAAGATTGGCTTGGGTCCAGAAAAGTGTTTCTGCAGACACAAGGTTTGCCATCTACAGAGCACTACTTTTCAGCCTCCCCCCTCCTGTGGCAGTCCAAAGGCCCCCCAGTCCATTTCCTCTGGGTCCTCTGTCCCTGAGAAATAGGATTTCAGGGGTGCATTTGAGGCCGTTGTGGGAGGGACGAAGCAAGACATTCACATTCAGAGGGATGGAAACCCTCACATTTGTAAACACCCTAGTCTGGATCCAAGCCATAACTGAAGGAGTGGGGGATGTGATCCGATGCAGTCACACATACTAGGCCTCAATATCTGCTAGGGATGCCAGCCTCCAGGTGAGACCTGGGGATCCCCTTGTTTTACAGCTCATTTCCAGACTTCAGTTGTCAGTCCTCCTGGAGAAAATGGATGCTCGGGAGGGTGGACTCTATGGCATTGTACCCCACTGAGGCCCCTGTCCTCCCCAAGCTCAATCCCTAAATCTCCAGGACTTTCCCAACCTGAATCTGGCAACTCTACCCCCATCCCCTGCTGATGCCCAGGGGGGATGTGGCAATGCTAGACTTGTCACTAGACTTGTCAACGCAGAGATCAGCTCACCTGGAAAAAACGACTGCTTTGGAAGGTGGACTCTGTGGCATTATTCCTCCCCTCCCCAAACCCCTCCCTCCTCAGGCTCCACCCCCAAAATCTCCAGGTATTTCCCACCTTGGCAGCCCTCGGTCACATGCAATTCACCGTGCATATGCACCAACGGAAGGCAGCTTACCCACAGGAGCACGAAAGAAACTATAAACTCTTAATAGTCATGGTAGTAGCAGTCCAATTTTATTGTTTTGTTTACTCGTTGTTGTTTGTTCTTGTCTGTAATGGCAATAAAACTGACCAGAACGGAACCAAACTGAACTAAACCTCACATAGCATTAAGGGTGCGCTCCCTGAAACTGGGACCGTTCAAAAGGGGGAAGGGGCAGAAAGAAGCAAAGGACATACTTGGGGTGTCTGGTGCCCAGAAAGAAGTCTATGCATTCTCCTCTGCTTCCCTGTGTCTTGAGGGATGATTTATGAACCTTTCCACTCTTCAGTAGTCTTTTAAGATAAAGAATGCAGTTAGCTCTTCACGTTGGCCGAAGTAATTAAAAGTGCGATCCACTTCAGACATAAACACACGCACACACAGTTCGGCCCCTTTAATAATGTCCCCTCCGTACACTCCTGGCGGGGCTTTTTGCTAATCTAATACCTGTTAATTTTCTTTCTAATTAGGGCTATGGCTCACCAGAGGCTGTTTTATACTTAATTTGTTGGGGGTTTTATTATATGGCTCACCAGCCAGACAGCCAGCCATTGTGTGCCTCATGCGAATCGTGGCTAAGATTGTTCAGGCATTACTGGCGCGCTGAAGCCCTTGGAGAGAACGTGCCACTACAATTTGTGAGTCACCCGTTCTTGCGCTGCCTTGGCCTTGTCATGTGTGTGCTTGTCAGGATTCATCTCCATCTCCATTCCCCCTGGGGCGAGAAGTCATATTTTGTTTCTGCTCACTTGTCTGATTTTTCGCAGATCTTATTCCCATCTTCAGAACCTGAAGCAAGTGGCGTCTTCTGTGGATTTAAGGTGGAAATATGAAGCGCTGGCCAAATTTACCTCAAAACTTTTGACTGTATTCTTTAATCCTCAAGAATGATGGTTGGTGTAACTGTTCCGTTGTGTGTTTTATGATTTAAAAAACAGTAGTATCAAAGGGGGGAGATGTCTCTTTTGAAATCAAATACCTCATAACTGTAATCTTTGAAACTCTCTGCTTCTCTCTGGGTTTTTTGGGAGGGGGGCTTTGAAAGTGTTGAAAACAAATCAATATTTATATGGCCATTTCAGTTTTGAGGTGTGTGGGGTAGGTGGATTTTTCATCACATGTTTTATAAAAATGTTATAGATCAGTTATATTGTTTCTGATTTAGAAGAGCAGAAGAATGGGACGCATTCTACCTGAGACTTCAGAGAGGCACTGCCAGTAAGAATCTAACAAGCCAGATGGACCATGGGCCTGATTCTATCTAAGTGAGATAATGCACTGTTTTCTATGGCCTCTCACTGTTTACATCCTGTTTTGTTTTGTTTTCAAATGGCAAAACTTCTAGCTTTAAAGAGTTGTGTGGTCTTTTGTGTAATAGGTTCCGCGGTACTCCTTTTTCTCCAGTAGCAAAGATTCATTTGTTCATTCCTTGTCTTTAACCTGCCAAAAACTAATTTTAAAATTTAATTCCTTTTAGTTAAAGCAAAACTTGGATGTTTCAGGATCGTAGAACCCATCCTGCCTCATCCCTCGCCCTAGAGTAATTACATTTCTTTGGAACTGTATAGGTCCAATTGGACATCTGCAGCATCTGCAATCCCAGGATGAGAAAGAACATGTGTACAAGAAGAAGAGGAAGAGGAAGAAGAAGAGATTGGATTTATACCCCGCCCTTCACTCCCCAAGGGAGTCTCAGAGCGGCTTACAAACTCCTTTCCCTTCCCCTCCCCACAACAGACACCCTGTGAGGTAGGTGGGGCTGAGAGAGCTCTTTCCCAAGCTGTCCTTGAGAGAACAGCTGGTACAGAGCTATGGCTTGCCCAAGGTCATCCAGCAGGTGCAAGCGGAGGAGTGGGGAATCAAACCCGGTTCTCCCAGATTAGAGTCCACACACTTAACCACTACACTCAAACTGGCGTATACTCTGCTTTTCTCTGCCTTAAGGAGTCTCAAAGTGGCTTACAATCACCTTCCCTTCCTCTCTCCACAACAGGTACCTTGCAAGGTAGGTGGGGCTGAGAGAGTTCTGAGAGAACTGGGACTGGCCGAAGGTCACCCAGCAGGCCTCACATGTCTCCAAGCAGCTTACAATCACCTTTCCCTTCCTCTCCCCACAACAGGCCCCTTGTGAGGCAGGTGGGGCTGAGAGAGTTCTGAGAGAACTGGGACTAGCCCAAGGTCACCCAGCAGGCCTCCTGGGTCTCAAGGCCATTTACAATCACCTTTCCCTTCCTCTCCCCACAACAGGCACCTTGAGAGGTGGGTGGGGCTGAGAGAGTTCTGAGAGAACTGGGACTGGCCCAAGGTCACCCAGCAGGCTTCATATGGAGGAGGAGGAGTGGGGAATCAAACCCAGTTCTCCAGATTACAGTCTGCCATTTTTAACCACTACATTAACACATCTTGATCCTTACTGAATGTTACGAAGGGCCTCAGCTATGCTGTATGAACATAATCCAGCAAGTACATTATTCATAGATAGGATTGCCAACCTCCAGGTGGTGCCTGGAGTACTACTGGGATTAGAACTGATCTCCAGGTGATAGGGATCAGTTCTTCTGGAGAAAACAGCTGCTTTGGAAGGTGGACTCTGTGGCATTATACTCAACTGAAGTTGCCAGTTCTGGGTTGGCAAATTCCTGGAGATCTGGAGGTGGAGCCTGGGGAAGGTGGGGTTTGGAGAGGGGCGGGGCCTCAGTGGGCAGTCAACTCCAGCTGCCTAAGGAGCCATTTTTTCCAAAGGAAACTGATCTCTGTAGACTGGAGACCAATTTTAATTCTGAGGGATCCCGGGCTCCACTTGAAGGTTGGCAACCCTGAATGCTGGAGACCTACTCACTGAGACCCAGGTCTTCTACGCACTCGTTTCTGCAGCGAAAGGCTAACAATATGCATTTCAGCCTAGGCAGTAACAACCTGTGGTGAGAACCAGCTCCAGCTTATGAGCCGGATGCCTCTGGGGAACCAATCACCTTCACTTCCTCTTACATAAGAACTCCAAGCATGCTTCATTTCCTCAGTATGCACAGTGTCAGTGAGGGAAGATGATCGGGCTGTTTGACTCAGGTTTTTCAGACTACAAATGATCCCAGACACAACATTTAAAACGAGATTAAAAGCAACAATCCAGCAACTTAAAATATAAGCGGTGTAAGCCGTCAGGTCCCAGCTTCCTGTAGCTGAACAGCTTGTCTAAAACGAATGTCTTCATTGTCCTCCAAAATGGGCTGACTGAGAAAAATAACACCTTGCTGAGGAAATCCCTACGTTGCAGGGCCACCACTGAAAAGGCTCTTGTCTCTGAAGGGACATGGCAGGCACCCACAAAACAGCCATTTTGAGGGGCGAGTGGCAGATGGGCAAACTGAGAAAGGTAAGTGGGAGGAAAGGAAGGAAGCAGGGGAAAGCTGTGGGAGCTACTGGGGGGAGGGAAAGGAGGGAAGCACAGTATGGGGAGGAGGATCAATCTGGGGGGTGGGATTCCCCCCATGCATCCTTGCAGGTCCCCCATTTGTATACTTGAACATACTAAACAAACAAAAAGACAAACTTCTGCTATGTTAACTGATACAAGATTCCTTTGCAGTGCATCCTGTAAAGAACATCTGGGAAGACAGCAACATCTGGGAAGCGTCCCACAGTCATCGACAACCCATGCTGCTCTGCCATGGAAGCGGAGTTAAAAGACCCCGGGAATAGTCCAGCATTATCTGGATAAGGCAGGCCACGGGCAGACTTTCTCCTGTCTGATCACTCAAGCATGCTCTCATACCGTTGGGATGGTCTGATCCGGCCATCCCAACTCCGTGCCATGGCCCCCCAGTATGCGCATCATCACCTACTCCATAAAGTGCCCTCAGTGCTGAGGTGCGATTCCTCGATTGCTCGTTTATATGCAAGGGAAACAAATGGCAAAAAAAACCCACAACTCACCAACAGTTGTGTCTGATCACACAGTGACAGGCTGTGCCTGCAGCTTCAAAGGGCTGTGTGATCTCACAACTGCGTATTAAATTGCTCCAGAGGAAATATCCTCTCTTCCCTGCAGCCTAAATTTAGAAGAGGGATCCCAGCTCAAAAACTTTGAGATCCACTGATGTAATATAGTTAACTAGTTGAATTCACTGGACTAGTTGAATTTTTCAAACGGTCTTTAAGGACAACCCTCCATAACGTGTGTTATAACAGTCAAATCATACATGACAGTTGAAGCCTGTTTCAGACACTGAGCGGCATACATTACTATGGTCTACTGCAGACCAACCCGGTTACCCTCTAAAACATACTTTAAGACTGTACCTCATAATGAGTTGGTGGCAGTGTTGAAAAATAGTCCTTACTAGTAGAAACCAGTGTCGGCTGAGTGACTACATACAAGAAAAGTTACTGGGGGGAAGGAGTGACTGAAGGCAGTAGAACACACAGGTGGTGACAACTGTGTGATCTGTTTTGAAATAACCAACTGATTTGTGCAAAAAGTCTATTAAAGTTTGAAGCTCAAAAGCATGGTTTCATTAAGTAAACGCTGACTAAGAAAAATGGTACCCAGTGAAGCTGCCGAACTCCAAAACTTAGCCGAAGTAAAGCTTCATGATCTCTAGATAGAAAGAGGGTTGAATCGTTCGGAGATTTTTTAAAAAATCCAGACAATTAAGAATAGCAGTAGGACAAGAAATTCAGGAAAGCACGTGACAGAAGAGGCAGGGGTCCGTTGGAGTGGGAGCGCACAGGAGCGCAGCTCCGGGAGTGAGGAGCCCGGGGGGGGGGCACATGACCAAGCCCCCCCCCCTCCTCGGCTTCCCCGAGCAGTGCAAAGGCGCAGCACCCCGGGGAAAGCCCTGCTAGGGTCTTTATTGATTTTAATGTTTTGTTTTAATATTGATAATTTTATCATTGTTCCTTTTATGACTGTGTGCTGCTTTTCCAGAGACTTGCTCAAGGTGGCATATAAATTTTCTAAGTATACCATTTTTTATCTGGGCACATGGCATCTAAGTACTGGAGAAATTTCACCAACCCTTCAGCAGCTTCCACCCCATCAGTTTGGTGTAGTGGTCAGGAGTTGGACTCTAATCTGGGAGAACCAGGTTTGATTCCCCACTCCTCCACATGCAGCTGCTGATGTGACCTTGGGCCAGTCACAAGTTCTCTCAGAGCTGTTCTCTCATGAGCAGTTCTCAAAAGACCTCTCTCAGCCCCACTGACCTCACAGGGTGTCTTGTTGTGGGGAGGGGAAGGGGAAGGGGAAGGGATGGGTGGTGCACGTGTCCTGGGTATCTCAAGTCTACTTGAAACCTGGTGGTTTCAAGGGAGCAGGAAGAGAATGAGGGTGTGTTCTTTACACTTATTTTTATTGCACAAAGTATTGGATGGGGAAGGGAATGGAGGAAGAGCAGGTCAGGTTCACTCACCTGTGGAGTGGAGCCTGAGGGGTGGGTGTTGCCTTCTGACACACTTTCGGCATGTTAGGGGATGTGGCATATGCAAATGAGTTATGCAAATGAGTTATGCTAATGAGCTCCTGCACCTCTTTTTCTACAAAATGACCCCTGAGAAGAGGAAAATAGAAGATCAGTGGAAGAGATGCAGCAGCCTCAGAAGAAGTTGGAGGAGGCAAAATCATCTGAACAGCATTCAGTAACACTTTGATCGATTTCGCACGTGCCACTTGCCTCTCATTCTCTCTGGAGTGTCCCCGTCAAGATTGCCCTGGAGCATTTTCGTCAATTTCACACTTGAAGCCGCAGTTCCTCATCTGCCCCGCATGTTTCTTTTCACATTACCGACTGCTGCGAGGCTTCCTGCTGCCGCCCCCTCCCATTCCCCTCCTAGCCCCTCCCTCTTTCCCTCCTAGGTTTTTTACCCTTTAAAAAAAAACGCATGCGCAGTTGTGTTATTTCGTTATAATGCAATAACAACTGTACGGCCTGCTGCTGTGATCGGTGGCGTCTCCACTCTATCATCAAAATGTTGGGCGCGTTGCCAGCGGGATCTCAGGCACAAAATGGTGGATAAAGCCTTTACAGCCATGGTGCCCCATATGCCCACTCGCCTGCCTTCCATCTGGCCCGCCCTGTGGTGGGAGTTTCTTCCTTTTTTTAAAAAAACCCCGTCATTACGTTATATCGAAATAGTGAAGCAGCGAAAGTGAACCCCTCCCTTCCACTGCATGCTAAAATTTGCAAAACCCACCCGACAAAGCCCTTCTGCAAACCGGCTAGATCTGGGGTCACTGTCATAGCTCACGACACTTCCCAAGAAAGTTTTAAATAAAAGTTTTCCTGCTCTGTTGTACACAAAGGCCGCCAGGGCTCACCGCGTGCCTGAAAGTCACTCCCCTGCCTGAAGGTTAATCGGGGGCAGGGGACAAACACTCTGCACACACCCCACAGGCACTGGACACTTCAGCCCAAAGCCCCACAAGCAGGCTGTGGCGCAGAAGTCTGCCGTTGAAGCCCTCAAATCGCGCACTGCCGGCGCCCAAGGAAGCACCCCCGCTGAGAGTGAAAGCAAGCCAGCATTGCCCCTTACCTCCAGCCAGACCACCAGGAGCTCACGAGCCTGGGTGGGCCATGTTGATTCCCCTCACGACCATTCTGAGAAGGGAGCAAGGGGGGCACCCCATTGAAAATCCAGGCTCACCTCCCCCAGCCTTTGAGGGGGAGAAGCCACTCCAGGCGGATCAGCGGGACTACAGGAGGAACAAAACGGACATTAAGCCACTGTTTATTGGCGGAGAATGTGTGGAAAGGGTGGCTACTTTCAAGTTTTTGGGAGTGACTATTGAACAAAATCTGACCTGGAGTGCAAACACCACTGCTCTGGTGAAGAAGGCCCAGCAGAGGCTTTATTTTCTCAGACTTTTAAAGAAAAATAACTTGAATGAGAAAATACTGATGTCTTTCTATCGTTGCTCAATAGAGAGCATTTTAATATACTGTATCTGTGCCTGGTTTGCTAGTTGTACGGTCGCAGATAGGAAAGCACTCCAGAGAGTCATCACCACAGCCCAGAAGATAATTGGCTGTCCTCTCCCACTTTTGGAGGAACTGTACAGTTCTCGATGTCTGAAAAAAGTGAAGAACATCCTACAGGATTTATCACATCCTGCATATTCCTTGTTTGAACTGCTGCCTTCGGGCAGAAGATATAGGACAATCAAAACAAGGACAAATAGACTAAAAAACAGTTTTTATTCGAGAGCTATTATTGCCCTGAATGCTGCATGAGACTGAAATCTGGAGGAAACAGTGGTTTGGTTGCTATGTAAAAGGGAGAAGCAGTTGTGAATGTCTGTGTGAGTGCGCATGTGTATATGTTGCGAGTCACTGAATGATGGCACTTTTTAATTTCATTGTACTATGTACAATGACAATAAAGTATATTCTATTCTTCAGGCGGGGGAGGCAGCGATTTCCTTCAGCAGTCCCGCAGGCATCCCGGTGAAGCCTCGCCGAGTCCTCCTCTCTTCACCTGGGCAAGCTCGGGGGGGGGGGGGGGTACGGTCACATACACCCCACCATCAGCACCTCCAAGGGAATCTGTGGCCCAGGGTCAGCAGCCCCTCATCCCACCCATCTGCGGGACGCTCAGGCTGTGGAGTGGGGCAGGTTCCTTCCCGGAGCCAAAACCAGCACACCTGGCAGGGATCGCGGTCACAAATTGGGGCAGGTGCCAGGAAGCGCGCCTCCTTAGGAGACCGGCTTTGAAGGACTGGAGCGAGCCAGGGAGGAGTGTGCATTTCGGTTTCTTTCGGATACTTCCCCAGAAACTTTTTTTAAATATTATGTTATAAAAGTTAAAAATGCTTTTCACCGGAAAAAGTGTCCCCCACCCCCAAAATAAATACATAATAAATGTCAAGTGAACATGTGTCTTATATACAGAAAGCAATGCTGAGGTCTTGTTTCGCCGCCTCAGTATTTCAATTATAAAGTAATGGGGGGGGGGGTTTTAAAAAGGGAAGAAACTCCCACCACAGGGCAGACCAGATGGAAGGCGGGTCAGTGGGCGTGGAAAAGGAGTGTGCGTTGCAGTTTCTCTCCGGGGTAAATAGGAAAATCCTCTAAAAACAGGATCTGTTTGACCCAGGGAAAAACAGGTGATTCTCCGGGGCAAAAGGTAAGCGCGGGTCTACTGGTGTGAAATTGACCTGAAGACCCGGGGCAAGCATTATGGCAAGCATGGGGAAAACGCTAGTTTGAAATCGGTCTTTCTTTGGAAAGGCCCAGCTCTAAGGAACAAGTTAACCAAAGGATGGGCGTTGGGCACCTACAGAGGGAGAAGTCTGCAGAGCTACAGTGGAGATCTGTGATTAAGGGTGTTCACCCCCACCCCCACCCCGGTTCTTCTCCAACTGCAACTCCTGGGACTCCTTTTTCAGGGGTGAGAGCCTAGAACCCTTAACCTTCCCTACCATTTTAACCATTCAAGGTTATTTATTTATTTTATTTATACCCCGCCCTATCCCACAAGTGGGCTCAGGAAAGTCCTGTCAATTCAGGCTTGGAAAATCCCTGGAGAATTGGGGATGGAGCTTGGGGAAGAGGGAGTTTGTGGAGGGGAGGGACCTCAGCAGGGATATGATGACATAGAGTCCACCCTCTGAAGCGGGTGTTTTCTCCGTGGGAACTGACCTTTGCAGTCCGGAGATCTGCTGTAATTCTGGGAGCTCTCCAGGCCCCACTTGGAGGACAACAACCCTATCCCCATTCAAAAACATCCTCCCCAGAAGAAACCTTAAAAGTATTTGTATTTTATCCCAGTGGCAGAATAAGCAGTGTAGACTGACATTTTCCACAGGAAACCAGGAGGCGAAATTGGGTAAACAGACCCTCTTTCTCCTCCCACCTTGCCATTCTCCCTTTGGAAAAAGTAGCCTTAGCTTTCTTTTTAAAATCTTTAAAAATGGTTGAGGAATGAAATACAACATGTAGTCTCCTTGCTGGCAGCGGTCAGCATCCAGGTTGGTCAAGACCCCCTCTTTTCTTTGGTTCTTATGGCCAATGGAGTGAGGACAAGTTAGCCAATGAATTCTTTGGCAGAAGAAAATGGGTTTGGATCTCTCAGAGAGAAGCAGCAAAACTGACTGAGCTCCCCATGTTGTCTCAGTGTGTTAAGAAAGAACTTATTTCCATTAAAAAAAAAACAAAAAAACACTATTGTTCAGTTTCAAAACACCCCAAGGTTTGTTTGTTTTTTACAATAAAACAAATTAAAAACATTTAAAATGTCCCTACATAAAATGTGATACCATACATTTAAATCGATTGCCCCCCCAGGTATAAAATCTTAAATAAAATAATTAATAACCAAAATAGCTGTGACTGGAGAGAATTGTATGTTGACCCCCCCCCCCCCCCCCGAGAAAATAAAACCAAGGACAGGAATTCAGTCCATCCTTGTGTTGTGTGTGGAAAATGCAAAATTTCTGAGATTTAAAACATATAAAGTACCTCGAGTTGCAGCAAAGGGAATTCTACATAAATTGCTCCCTTAGCTTTCCATCGTGAAGCCAGGTCTCCATTAAGTGCAGCAGAAAAGAGAAGGAGCACCTTAAAGACTAGCACCATTTGTGGCAGGGGAGGAGCTGTCACGGGTCCCTGCTCACTTCTTGAGCTCCATTACATGAATTTGGCTTGTGTCCCACTCACTTTTATGAGGATGCCTCATACTTTCCTGTTTCCTCTGAGAATATGAAGCTGCCTTATACCGAATCAGGTACAACAGCAAAGAGAACAACAGCTACAGAATAAGTTAAGACCAGAGAACCACACAGCTGAAACAACACACTCTCCTAATGAAGCATATAAATACACTAATTGCAAAAAATATATATCCAATTTAATACTATAATTGATGGAGGTCCAAAGTCATCAACACCGAAACATCCGGTAGGTACGTTCGTTTCCAATAGTCTTCATCAGGCGTGGACCAACATGTAGGATATCTTCATAAGCAAATAAAGTACTCCTCCTAGGTCTGGCAGATTCAACAACAGCAATTCCTCAACTCACAGCATATCTGGAATACTCCCAATACATGTTGCTCAAAGACTTTGCTGGTAACTCTTAAGCAGTTGAGGCCCCCGGGGAAGTTAGTCGAGATTTGCGGAAGAACAAGGAAATTCCTGGCTGAAAGAAAGAAGTATTAAAGCCTTGCATAAAAAATGTAAAAATAAGTGATTAAATATTTCATACCAATGAATCTGAAATGTGTTCTCTTGTAAACCAATGGTCTAGAAGGAATGTTGACACAAAAACACAGCATTTGAACTTCATCCTAAAACCTCACAGGACAGCGTTTCCCCCCTGCAGATACTGATGGACTTAATGATGTATATAACCGAGTAAGAGGCAACTGACAAAAAGCTGGTCGGTGTCGTAGGGAAGAAAAACTTTGGTGCGGCAATGACCTTCCCTTCGTAGGGGCATCTAACATTTTGGGAAGGTGAGCCCATTGAGTCAAACCAAGAGGTATCTCAGTGGTAGTGGCATGCAGAAGGTCCCAAGTTTGATTTCCCTGCAAGCACCTCCACTTATGGGAATCAGGTGGCTGCTGATCTGAAAGACCTCAATCTGAGGCCGTGGTCACACCGGCCTTTAAATCCAGGAGGGCTCCCGGATTTAAAGGGACCAGGGGTTTTTTTCCGGGTTGGGAAGATTACACATCCCAACCCCGGCAGAGGCGGCAGCTGGCAGAGGCGAGTGATGGCATCAAACGAGGAGGCGAGCGGCAGCAGCAGAGGCAGCAGAGGTGAGCAGCAGCAGCAGAGGAGGTGAGCAGTGGCAGCAGAAGAGGCAGGTTGTGGAAGAGGCGGACAGCAGAGGCGGTGGCCGGAGGCACCCTTCCCCGAGCCCCGCCAGCCACCTGGTAAGTTTGGGGGGGTTCCCCTTTTGCACTTGGGCGCTTGAGTGCCCAAGTGCAAAAGGGGGGGGGGACTGGAGGGACGCGATCTGGACAGCCCTCTCTTACAATCATTGTGAGAGAGGGCTGTCCAGATAGGCTCAATTGCAGGTTTCTTGCGTGCCCACTGGGAAAATAGTTAATTTCCCCGGGGTCGGAAAACGCTGGAGGAACCCGGAACTGAGCCCGCTTTGGCGCGGGACTAGCCGCAGCCGGTGTGAATTGTTCCTTTAAATGCAGGAGGAAACAGCACTTCCTCCCACATTAAATGGCCGTGTGACCGCGGCCTGAGACACTAGAGAGCTGCTGCTAGTCCAAGTAGACAGCACTGGCCTTGATGGACAGATGATCTGATCTAGTTTAAGCAACCAATATCTTGGTTCTGGCCAAGTGCTTGAACCTCCCCCCCCCCCAAGAGCCTACCTTGGTTCTCACTGAGGCAGTAAACCTGTGAGCAGGCTCACATAGGGCTGCCAACCTCCAGGTGGGGGCTGGAGATCTCCTGGAATTACAATTGATCTCCAGACTACTTAAATGACTTATTTATTAGTTATTTATTCAAAACATTTATTCTACTTCTGTAGAAAATGGCTGCTTTGGAAGGTGGATTCCGTGGCAGTATACCCTACCAAGGTCCCTTCCCTCCCTAAACTCCAATCTCCCAGGCTCCACCCTCAAATCTCCAGGTATTTCTGAACCCAAAGTTGGCAGTCCTAGGTTCACATGATGGAATATTCCTCTGCAACATTGAAAAACCAACAACCCCTAGATATTTCAGGGAGGCCAAGACTTGAACACTTTTCCTGGACCCTTGGTTTTCTATATGCAAGAAATGTTTGATGCAGAGGAACATTGTATCCCATAAACTTCTACTTCCAGCCAAGATGCAGGTTTACCCAAGAACAAGGTCACAGGCAGGGAGCAAAGACAGGAATTTCTGTGAACCCCTGCTGGGTCACCCTTTGTATAGGCTATTCTTACAGCAATTACCAAAGTATAGTTGTACTAATGGTAGTGGCAGCAGTAGTAACAGTAGTAGAAGACACAATATTAATAATAATTGCTACTCAAAGCACACATTGGCTGTTGTCACAAATGGAGGCTTGGCATGATCTGGGTTCACCTCTGCTTGCGGCATTTTAAATAGTTGCGGGCAGGGGTCATTTCGAGCAGGAGCTCGGGGCAGCACAGCTCTGGGAGTTGGTGCCAGCCCCCCCCCCCCACGGGGGGAATGCCTGCTTGTGTCATGGCTGCAGCAAAATGACCCCGTCCCCTGGAAAGGTCCTTGTTCCTCCGACCAGCCTTCTGAAGGCTTCAGCCACCACTGAAGCTATCCTCCCAGAATAGTGTGGCACAGGGGGTGTGGCACATGCAAATAAGTTACACTAATGAGTTATGCTAATGAGCTCCTGCGCCTCTTTTTCTATGAAACGACCCCTGTTTGCGGGAAGTTTTGATCAGACATCCCCCCCTGGACTGGCTTCAGTGTGCACTCATCCCATGATCGATCATTCAGATTGTTGTGACGTTTCTTTTGTTTTTCACCCACGGGCATAAGCGTGTATTCACCACTCTTCTGTGGAATTTGAGGGGGATTAAAGTGCAGATTTACATGAGAGTAGTCTCATTGACTTCAGTGTACTTGCCCTTGTGTCAATCATGGGATGCTCTCAGACTCTGATGCAGATACAGGAGATAGGGTGGGTGGATTTGTCACTCGAAAACAGTTAGGGTGGGTGGATTTGTCACTCGAAAACAACTCCCCCAGGAACTCCCGATCCAGAATGACTACTTGGCCGAGGTGACTGACCACACCAGGGGCAATTATGCACTTATGCAAACATCACTACCTTTTTAAAAAAAAAAAAAAGCAGAAAAAGGAGGCAGAAATGGAAGGGAAGGTTCAGACTTTCCAAACAGCTTGACTTCTCAAGAGGAGAGTTCAGCCAGCCGGAAACACGGAGTGGAAGCACTGGCATCCGTGAAGACGGGACTTTCCCCAGTGCCTGGCTATTCCGCTTCCAAAGCAAGGCAAAGTGGGGTGCCAATGACCAGGGCATGGAAGGAAGGTGTTGTTGTCTGATCGCAGTCTTTAAATCCACAAAGGTAACACAATTATTTTGGTACGAACTGTTTGTGTGACCGCAGCCATCATCTCTATGATCCTTCTAATAGCACAGTAAGGTAGATCAGCAGTGTGTCCACATTGCAGGTGTGAGCAGGCTGAGAAATCCTGGCTGGCTTAAGGTTGAACCTAGGGTCGCTAAATGCCTGGAGAGAGAGAAAAAACCTAGTCATGCCGGCCACATGACCACGAAGAAGTCTTCGGACAGCGCTGGCTCTTCGGCTTGGAAACGGAGGTGAGAACCGCCCCCTTGAGTCGACTTTGACTGGCTTTCGAGCAAGGGTAACCTTTACCTTTTTACTAATGTTTACCATGCTGGATTCCTATTCCCTTCTGGGTTCACATGAAGCTGCTGGTTTAGCGGTATTAAATTCTGCTTAGACTCTCCTTGACCTGAGACCCTGGAAAGCCACTGCCAGTCTGATCAGACAATATTGACTTTGATGGACCAAGGGTCTGATTCAGGATAAAGCAGCTTCAAGTGCATTCATGTTGACAAACTAAATAGGCCCAGAATATCAACTAGAGAACCTCTGGCAAAATTCTTCAATGGGCCTAACTCAAAGGAGGTTAAATCAATGGACACCTGATGTGGTGCCGTAGTTATAGACGATGGATTGGATCCTATGGCACCGTACTGCTAAGTCTTCCTCCAGCAGAAAAAGACTTTCTTCTGCAGAGAAAGGCTTCTCTCCATCAGTGGAAGGTTTTCTCCAGCAGAAAAAGTCTTTCTCCACCAGTGGAAGTCTTTTTCTGTTGAAGGAAGGCTTAGGCCAGGGGTGGGCAAATTGCGGCCCGCGGGCCACAGGCGGCCCGCCACAGAGTTTTTTGCAGCCCGCCAAGACAGTCGGCCAGATCAACAAGAGTAAATATAGATGCTCTTTGACAGTCATTAGCTTGCAGGCTGTGATGAGAATCTCAACAAGCAATCTCACTCCTGATTTCAAAAAAAATTGTAAAAAAGTGTGATAGGGTACATTTGTCTCATTAAACTGATTCTAAAATTAAACGTGCTTGCAGCTATAGGTGATATGAAATTAGCACAATACATAAATTGAATAAAACTACCACTATTTTATTTAATTTATATTTATTGATTTTTATGATACAATTTATACCTTTTCTGAAATGCAAAGTTAACTAATGAATGCAATCATTTTAAAAGGTGCGGCCCTCCGCTAACCTCCGCTCCCACAAAGTGGCCCCCGAGCCAAAACAATTGCCCACCCCTGGCTTAGACGTAACTACATAATACACCCAGCAAGTGTTGGGTCATAGGCAATGCTCCCTCTAAGTTGTAGAGCCTTGTGAGCAAAAATTCTGCTTTGTGAGCTACTGGCATTAAAAAAGTTGTGAGTGAGCGATTTGGCTACTGCATAAATTCAGTTTACTCTGGAGCCATCCTTCCTGAACTAAGGCAAAAAATGTGTGAGCCAGAGGCTAAAAAACTGTGAGCTAGCTCACACTAACTCAGCTTAGAGGGAACACTGGTCATAGGGGCGCAACTGGACATAGATTAGGGGGTAAACTCACTTTAAAAAGGGCTCGTTTACTCTGTGTTGCAAGGAAGCACTGCAGGGGCAGAAACAGTTTCCTGTTTCTCTCCCAGCCTGTTTTTGCCAGAGGAAAGGTTGGAAGAGCTTTTCGCCCATTTTCTGAGCCAGAGAAAAGGGTAATTCCCCTGCCCTTTCCAGTGTTGAAAGTGGGACCGGAGGGAAAGTGGAAGCTCCTTCTACCTCCTCACAGAGCTGAGCAAACAAGCACTTTTTAAGGTGAATTCTTCTGATGCGAGTCTGACTGCAAGTGCAGTTGCATACCCATAACCCGACATGTGTCCGGTGTATTGTGTAGCATGGCCCGACTGTCACAGAGTCCAATTTTACTTGAAGGGAACCATAAACCAACGCACAGAACTCAACTCCAAAGGTGCCCTTTGGCTCATGGAGGAAACGTCAGAAGTAACTGTGTGACTGTACATGAACACATGAAGCTGTTTTGTACTGAGTCAGCCCAGTAGTCTAATCCAACGGGCAGCAGCTCCACTGTGTCTCATGAGTAGGGTTGCCAAGTCCCTGCTGGCCACTAGCAGGGGATGAGGAGTAGGGTTGCCAGCTCCAGGTTGGGAAACACCTGGAGATTTGGGGGTGAAGCTTGGGGAGGACAGGGACCTCAGTGGGGTACAGTGCCATAGAGCCCACTCTCTGAAGCATCCATTTTCTCCAGGTGAACTGACCTCTGTTGTCTGGAGCTGAGCTGTAACTCCAGGGGATCCCCAAGTCCCACCTGGAGGCTGGCATCCCTGCTCATGAGGGCTCAGTTACTCCTTACAGTTTCTTCCATGTTAATTGCAAATTTAGTTGCCAGGATTGTTTATCACAGAGGGTGATAAGGAAATGTTAATCCTTTCATCAGCTGCCATTTTCCTGGTGAAATAAGCCACCCCCAACTGCTTGTAATCCTGCTGGAGGGAATTTACAGGTACCAGTATTTTTTCCTCAGCAAAAGTAAAAGCAACAGGGGTGGGGGTGGAGGTGGGTGGGATTTTCTCCAGAGAAAAAATGGCAGAAGAATAAAGGCTTCCTTCCTTCCTTCAAATATTTATATCCCGCATTTCCCCACCTCTTCATAGGGGACTCTGGGTTTCTAAAAGTTCCTTCTCGCTCCACAGCTGCTGTCCTTCTTGATAACGCAATCCTGGGTGCTTCATTTGCAAACAAAAAAAACATTTAAAAGAAACACAAAGGAAGTTGTACCTCGCAGTCAGGCAAAAGGCTTTCCTGTGCCAGCCTTCTGAGAGGTCAGATTTTAGGTGGAACCTATCCTTTTCAGTTGGCTGAACTTTCTTCTGACATATATTGCCACTGATTCGGTTATTTCAACATGTACATTGTGAGGGTCTTTTTCTGTGATATTTTATTCATTGTTGGAGATTTTTAATAGAAGGCAAAACCTTGTAGAAACCAAATGAAGATTCTCTTAAAAACCGAACGGATAAATGAAGATAGTTTCAGAAAGTAGCTGTGTTGGTTTGCAGTAGAAGAGCCCGATATGAGTCCAGTAACATCTTAGAGATCAACAAGATTTTTGGAGTTTAGGGTTGCCAACTGCTGATTGTGAAATTCCTGGAGATTCTGGGGATGTAGCCTGGGAGGGTGGCATTTGGGGAGGGGAGAGACCACAGTTGGACTTTAATGCCATACAGTCCACCTTACAAACCAACCATTTTCTCCAGGGGAAATGATCTTTTACCTGGATATCAGGGCTTAACAGAGATATCGGGTTCTTATCTCACTACATATGCCAAGTCACTCAGTTTTCACATCTGTTTGTTAACTCTTTTATTATCTGTATACTAATTTGCTGCTATTCACAGGTCTTACCAACTGCTTTAATCCAATCTTAGCTATACTTATTGCTCAGTTATTTATGTATCTTGACTCCAATTAGCCCTTCCCGGAAAGTACCCACACACACACACTTATACGTAATGGTTGGCAAAGTCTGTTTCAATGTGTCTGAAGGGGTGTGCACGCACACGAAAGCTTATACCATGAATAAAACTTTGCTGGTCTTAAAGGTTCCACTGGACTCAAAAACTTTATTCTGTTGCTTCAGACAACATGGCTACCCCCACCTGAATCTATCTGGAGACCAGTTGTAATTCCAGGAATCTCTAGCCACCCCTTGGAAACTCTAAAGTACAAGCTTTCAAGAGCCCAAGCTCCCTTCATCAGGAGCTTTGAGTCTCAAAAGCTTATACCCTGAAAACTTTGTTGGTCTCTAATGTGCTACTGGACTCAAATCTAGTTGAATGAATAAATGTATAAGACTTTAAGTTTTTGTGTGCACACATACTTCTTCAGATACAGTTACTCCGGATATCTGAAGAAGTGTGCATGCACATGAAAGCTCATACCCAGAATTAAACTCTGTTGTTCTTCAAAATGCCACTGGACTCCCAACTTTGCCTATTGCTTCAAACCAACATGGCTACCCACCTGAATCTGTGTCTTTTATTGGTGGGCCCAGGGAGCTGTGGTCTCTTTTCTTTAAAAAGAAAAGACGCTTTGGCCTAGGTGCTTGGTATCTAAGCGGTATCTGAGGCACTGTTTGTCATCTCGCACCACTTAGAACAAATCCCAGCTGGCTAGCAGCCTAGTCCTGCGGACTGTGACTCATGAGTCTTAAATGACCATCATGTGAGCTTCAGCCCACTGCTGGGGGATGCAGGGGGAGGGGGGAAGGTAGGCCATGGCAAAGCTGTGCAGTATCTTGTCACAGAACAGCTTGTGGAGAACAGATAATAAGCATAAAGGCACGGCTCGGGTTTATTTCAGGCACAGGAAGGGGCAGGGGTTCTTGGAGCTGCGGAAGGAAAGCAGCTCTATACAGGGAGGGAAGCCAGCGAGATAGGAAACTGTCCCAATTCTGTCTGACCAAAAGGAGGCATTACATACTCATCTGAAAAAGATCAAAGATTTTCGTTTCTTTTTTCTTTTCTTTTCTTTTTTTTTAAATAGTGTGACTAGACAATTGTGATTTTTCCCCCCTGCACGGGTAACAGGGTTGCATCGCACAAAATGGTTTTACAATCTTGCTTGGATCCGTGTTGAGGGGCTGTGGTCTATGTGCTTCTGTGTATAGCTTATGAGAGCCAGTTTGGTGTAGTGGTTAAGTGCACGGACTCTAATCTGGGAGAACCGGGTTTGATTCCCCACTCCTCCACTTGCCCCTGGCTGGATGACCTTGGGCAAGCCATAGTTCTGTACCAGCTGTTCCCTCAAGGACAGTTGTCTCAGAGCTCTCTCAGCCTCACCCACCTCATAGGGTGTCTGTTGTGGGGAGGGGAAGGGAAAGGAGTTTGTAAGCCGCTCTGAGACTACAAGTGAAGGGCAGGGTATAAATCCAATCTCTTCTCTTCTTCTTCTCTTCTTATTTCAAGTAGGATCCTGGTAGTTCCAGACTTCTAAAATCCTAATGCACTGGCTGATGAATGTCTTGTTTTTTTGTGACTGTACTGGCCCACTCTGCAAAATCCGCCTCAAGCTCCTGTGGGAAAGGCAGACTATAAATAACATAAACAAATAAATAAATTTACAAATATGCCCTATTAACTAAGCTTGAAAAGACTAACATGTGGTGGACAAAGGAGTCACAGACTTGCAAGCCAATATAAGACAAGAGACCTGTGCAGGATTAAGCCAAGCAGATATATTCCAGAGGCTATTTTCCATGTTGGTGGATGATTAGCAAGCGTGTCATTTATTTATTTATTTATTTATTTATTATTTCACATTTATATCCCGCCCTCCCCGTGTCATTATGGATAACCACTCATTCACAACCGGGTTGGTGTGTGATTGCACACAGCCTTGGCTATTGCTGATTGCTGTTTCCCCTGAAAAACAGGCCATGTGAAATTTCATGTCCTCCTTCCCCGTTATGTGCAGCTGGTCAAACCTGCAACATCATGTGTTTTTGCCTTCTAATGCTAACAGAGGGGAATGGTATATTTGCATATTCCAGAAGGGGAACTGACTGGCAAGTTCAATGTTTAACTCTTCCCATGCTCATCTGTGCTTCCATACTAGAAGAAAAAGAAGAGATTAGATTTATACCCCGCCCTTCACTCACTTGGAGTCTCAGAGCGGCTTACAAACTCCTTTTCTTTCCCCTCCCCACAACAGACACCCTGTGAGGTAGGTGGGGCTGAGCGAGCTTTTTCCCAAGCTGTCCTTGAGAGAACAGCTGGTACAGAGCTATGGCTTGCCCAAGGTCATCCAGCCAGGTGCAAGTGGAGGAGTGGGGAATCAAACCCGGTTGTCCCAGATTAGAGTCCGTGCACTTAACCACTACACCAAACTGGCTACTAATGTTCCCCTGCCCTAGTCACTGGAAACAATCCAACTGGTAAGGAAACAGTTCGGAAGCCTTTACCTGGACTAACCACACCAGTTAACCCCCAATAGGTTATGGGCCCAGCATTACTCGTGAAGGTCACTGTAAGTGAAATGGGGTAAGTGTATCCTTTAATTGTCCCCTTTATGCTCCCCATCCACATATTTGTGATACCTCAGCAAACACAGATTTGAGAACATAAATTTGCCAACTAGGTGGCATACAGCACACATTGTTCGGTCCCACATTTGGGAACACATTATACTTCCCTTGCATCCTGATTAGATGTGCACTGAGTTCCATGCTCAAAATTCTGTTACCATGCTTATAGGGAAGGACCTGATTCATAATGTGACTATGGGCTTTCCCACATACTCATTTTCCCAGCTTGTGGCTTCAGAGGGATGGGTTCTGTTCTGCATATGTTTCTCTCCCTCTAGGGGTTGATTCGATATTATATTGCTTTATGCCCAGCATAAAAACCTGCAGTTTAAATCCGCATGGAGATATGCCAGACTTACAGCAATGCAATATCAAATCACCACTAGAGGGCGCAAAACAGGCTCAGAATAACAACAACAAACCCTGAAGCAGCAGGAACACTGTGATGTTTTCCGCAGGGACGGTTCTCCCTGCACCTGCATTTGTATTCCACCTCTGCTTTCCCTTATTTTTGCAGATGTTTTGGCAGTCCCAGGTGCAAAAATGCAGTTTGTCCCCTGTTACTCCAGAGCATCGGACTTCCCTGTTTCTGGGAATTCCCATGCTATGCCACAAGAGGGGGCAAACTGCACTTTTGCTCCTGCAACTACAAAAACATCTGCGGAAATGAGGAAAAGCAGCAGCAGAATACTAGTGCAGGTATGAGGAGAACCGTCCCTGCGGAAAACAGGAAATGGGAATCTGAAAAAGTCCTGTACCACAAAGGGAGAGGGGCTTAAACCTACCTCTTGAGCCATTTTCCTGACTGGCAATGGCCTAAGGGAGCCACTGTTTGGGAAACATAGCATGTACTGACAGCTGCATTTCCCCCCAGTGAAGGAAATGGATGCTCCCCAGGTTGGGAGAATAGGGCAGGGGGTGAGGAAATGATAATGAGTGTACTGGTTAACAGCAAAGATTTCAGGTGCAGTTTATTGGACAAAGAAGGAAACTCCACTAAGATAGGAGAGGGATTTTCAGATCTGGGAGACTCAGCAAAGAAAGCAGACTATAAATTAAGTAAATAAATTAATAAACATTTCACGTCTAACCTAATAAACTTGGTTTGCAGTAAGAAAGGAAAGCGGCAGTGAGATTACAGGTTTCTGGGGAAGCAGAGTGTGTGTATTGGTTATTAAAATTAAAAGTGTAATGACAATGTAAATGCTAATGCAATGTTTGTAACTGTTATGATGAATCCTTTTAATTAAAAAAAATTAACAAGATTCTGTGCTGGTTTGGGCTGCGCGTTTAACTTGTGACACTTTGTTTAAAATGATCCCGGTGATGGCAGCTCAGTGGGAGTCCTGTAACTTTAGTATCAGACAAACTAGAGAGAATTCCAAGGGGAGAAACGACAATGAAACTTTTGTTGAAAGAATTTATAACGAATATAGTAGAACTTTATTTATGAGTAAACAAGAGTCCTATTCAACACTGAAGATACAGGATATACAATTTGCTCAGTGGAGGGTCTTCCAGGGTCAATACCAGCAATGGTTGCATAAAGAACTCAGAGTTCAATCATGATCAGTTTTTTCATCCATCTACCAAGGAGCATGATGTTTTTCCTGCTTAAATTTCTGTTCTATACTGCCAACCCACTTTCTTGACCCAATCAAATGTTCACACCCAGAACAACCAACAGCTATTTGGGGCATTGACAGAGAACCTCACTGTTACCCAGATAACAGGACCCAAAGCTGGACATGGGCAGGCCAAGAATGTTAAGAAAATCCTTCTGTTTGAGCCATTTTGATATGGAGTCTCACATGTTTGTTTTTTTTTCAAGCAGAGACCAGCAAGAGACAGCTTCCCAACTCATCTTTCACAAGCAACCAACAAAAATGTATCATTAGAAACTGAATAGAGCCAGTTTGGTGTAATGGTTAAGAATGTGGACTCTAATCTGGGAGAACCGGACTTGATTACCTATGCCTCCACATGCAGCTGCTGGGTGACCTTGGGCAAGTCACAGTTCTCTCCGAGCTGTTCTCTCAAGAGCAGTTCCCTCACTCAGCCCCACCTACCTCACAGGGTGCCTGTTGTGAGGAGAGGAAGGGAAGGAGATTGTAGGCTGCTCTGAGACTCCAAGTGAAGGGTGAGATATAAATCCAGTCTGTTCCTCCTCCTCCTCCTCCTCATCTTCTTCTTCATCATCATCACCATCATCAAAGACGGCATCTTCCCCTCCATACTCATAGCCAAGATTTTGTGGCTTGTGGGGCAAATTTTTTTGGGGTGAGGCTGAAGTTCTCAGTGCAGAAAGAAAAGCCAGAATTCTGAGGTTTATGACTCAGCTACTCTTCTATCTCTGAGGGCGTTTTCTCACTAGCTTTCCCCCGCGGTTTACACCGAAGCTAGCACCGGAGCTTCTGGTCAGTTTCCCACCATTTGCTCCGTGCTCACAATTTCCTCCAGAGTATCACTGCACTGCTCCAGAGCTTCCCTTGAGCAAGAAAATCCTGTTCCTAGCAGGATTTTCTTGCTCCAGGGAAGTTCCGGAGCAGTGCAGTGATACTCTGGAGGAAATTGTGAGCACGGAGCAAATGGTGGGAAACTGACCAGAAGCTCCGGTGCTAGCTTCGGTGTAAACCGCGGGGGAAAGCTAGTGAGAAAACGCCCTGAGTCTTCTCAAGCTGTCTCTTCTACATAGGTGTTCTTATGCTAGCAATCACCCTTAGCCCATTAACTATTCATTCAAAAGAAAGCTGTTACCAGGATAGATCACTAAACTGCAAGCTGTCGACCACTTTAGACGACAGTTCTCAGCTGCTGCAAGTTAATCACTTCTACCAGCCTAAGCAACAATTCTGATAACAAGCTGGCAGGTGGGGGTGATGACTTCTATAGTCAAGAAAGCCAACACTTAGGCAGGAAAACTCACTTCAAGGAGACCAGTTTCTTGACCCAGAGTAAGAAGGGAACCTTGCTCGGTGTGGGAATTAGTCAACTACAGCACCCCACTCTGCATAAAGGAGTGTGCGCCTTTTTAAAAATGTTTTTATATGATTGAAAAAACTATTTACAGGAGAAATTCGTGAGGGGCTGTGCCTTTCAGAAAGGGGGCAGAGCCCCCCAAAGCCCCACTGTAGCTATAGACCTGTCCCCATCCCATTGCCTTCTCCCCATCAAAGGGCTAAAAAGACTCCTTACCTAACAAGAGAAAGAATGGAAGACCAATTCAATATGGATACCCAACCAAGCTGATGAAACCACAGATTTGTTAAGGTGATTGTTGAATCTGTGGCAGAACTCCCTGTGGGGTAGCTTTTGGAGGAGATCCCACTGGTGGACCTCCTGATGGCACCTGCTATTTTTGGCCACTGTGTGACACAAAAGTGTTCGATTGGATGGACCATTGGCCTGATCCAACATGGCTTCTCTTACGTTCTCTTATGACTGAATCCTATTGATCAAGAGAAAAGCAGGATATGTTTTTATCTAAGAAGAAATTCCTTGGAAAAATTTCCATCACTCATCTTGTTGGCATAACACTATGTATTTATTTATATTTTCTTCATTTACAGTCTGCCTTGCTCTCTGAGACACAAGATGGATTGCACAATTGGAAACAATGCAATGAGAATAGTAACATGCGTAGACCGATTTCTCACCATGTGCTGCTTTGCCATCGGTCTTCCCTTTGCCCCCATTGCGTGCTTCAATTTCTCACTATTTGCCGTGGGGCGCATTTTGACCCACGGCTTCGCACGATTTCCCCTGTGGCTTCAGTGATCCTGTTTTTTGAGGATCACTGAAGCTGCAGAGGATATTGGAGGAAATTGGGCGAAGGTGTGGGTCAAAATGCTCCCCGCGGCAAATTGTGAGGAATTGAAGTATGCAATCGGGGCAAAGGGAAGACCAATGGCGAAACAGCACCTGGTGTGAAATCGGTCATACAATAAACCTGTAATAAAACTGGATTGCAGAATTGCAGCGCAATGCAGCAAAACACTATAATCTAGCCAACAAACAGTGTAAAGAAAATGGCCTAAAACTACATAGACATCGATGACCCCCAAACAAGTCCAGTGGCACCTTAAAGACAAACAGTATTGATTCTGGCGTGAGTTTTCGTGAGTCAGACTTGTTTTGCTCCAACCGGCCAACATGCTGCTGGAATTAAATTCAACCCGATTCCCTACATAAGGTGTAGGGGTCAGGTGGAGGAACCGGAGGCTCCTGCTGCTAGGGAGAGACAATGGATGCTCAGCACCCACATACAGGGTTGCCAGGCTGAATCTGGCGACCAGAGGGAGGGGGAATGGGATGGAGAGTAATGGCAGTTATATCATGATGTCACTTCTGGGGGAAACCCAGCAGTGATATGGGGGCTCTAGGGATCACCAGAAATGCTATGGTCAAACCAGAGTTCCCAGCACTTCCTTAAATAACCCTATGTAGTAACATTGCAATGTAGCTGATGTCGCTGGTTTTAAAAAAATTATTTTCTCCCACCCCGCCCCCACTGAGGACCCAAAATGGCTTAGGTCATTCTCCGCTCCTCCATTTTATCCTCAGACAACTCTCTGAGATAAGTTAGCCCAAGAGTGTGTGACTGGCCCAGGGTCATCCAGAAAACTTTTGTGGCCTGAGGGGGGGTTCCAGATGCCAGTCCAAACCTCTAAACACACCACTCCGGCTCCATTTCACCGGGGGGGGGGGGGGGTTTGCACTAGACCTGCAAAAAAAAAAGATACGGTTGGTCTAGTTGACCAGTAAGTAGAATTCACTAATAAAGGCTAGGTTGGTTCCATTGCCAACCTCCAGGTGGTGGCTAAAGATGTCCTGGGACTACCACTGATCTCCTAGCGACAGAGATCAGTTCACCTGGAGAAAATGGTGGCTCAGGAAGGGGGCCTCTATGGCATTATACCCTCACCAAAATCCCGCCCCAAACCCTGCCCTCCTCAGACTCCACTAGGGTTCCCAGGTCTGGGTTGGAAAATACCTGGAGACTTTGGGGTTGGATCCAGGAGAGGGCGGGGTTTGGGGAGGGTGATCCAATGCCATAGTCCCCCCTTCAAAGCAGCCATTTTCTCCAGGGGAGCTTATCTCTGTCAGCTGGAGATCACTCGTAAAAGCGGGAGATCCCCAGACTGGAGGCTGGCAACCCTAGGCTCCACCCCCCAAATCTCCAGGTATTTCCATGCTGAAGCTGCTAACCCTAGTTCCACACAAACTCCAGGGCCAACTGGAAACCTGTGTGCGGCAGAGGCCAAGCCACGAGGCCCTGTTTGGGTGCTGATGAAGACAGCATTCATTCCAGCGATTGCCAGGCATCCTAAAGCCCTGACCTAGATGGACCAAGCTAGCCCAATCTCAATAGATCTCGGAAGCTAAGCAGGGTTGGCCCTGGTCAGGGCTTGGATGGGAGACCAACAAGGAAGATCAGGGTCGCGACGCAGAGGCGGGCGATGGGGAACCACCTCTGGATGTCTCTTGCTTTGAAAACCCCATGAGGGGGTCGCCATAAGGTGTCTGTGACTTGAGACAGCGCTTTCCACCTGGATTGCAGCCAGGCTTGATGTCAGGCCTAGATTTATAAAAGAAATGCGGACTCAACACAGGCAACTAGAAGCTGCAGGGATTCGGCTGTCAAAGAAGCTTGAATGCCAATATCCAGAGTGTAAAGTGGGGGGGGGGGGGGGGGGGACTACAGATAAGACACAAATTAGTCTCATTAGTCAATAGGGGAAAATCAAGAAACTGTTCAATTAAAACCTAACAAGGGAAATGTAACTTGAAAAATGAGAGAAATCTGTAGATTTCCATGAGCGGGGCATGACATAATGAGCCGCCGAGAGAGGTTATTGAATTACCTTCACTGCAGTTATTTAAGCCACCCGTCTGGGGTGGGGTGGGGGGGGTAACATGAGGATGAAGACGGCCTTTCTAGATGGAAAGGAATGAAGCTAACTTCTTCGTGGACCTGTATTCCAGTCCTGGCTGAAGCAGTAACAGCAGAGTGATTATGGGCTGGGAAGACATCCATCTTTTCAGAATCAAGAATGGATCTCAAACGGCTGCTCTAGGTGGCTGCATAGGGAGAGAAGCATTCCCGGCAGGCACAGATGAAAGGGCATCGTTCTTTGGCATCATCATTCCTGTGGTTCCAGAACAAGGGATATGCAGAGGTAATGCTAGGAAGCGAGGAAGGCAGTGAATCACAGAAGTTACTGCAGTGAAAGCCAGTCTGGTGTAGTGGCTAGAGTGTCAGATTAGGATGTGGGAAGCCCAGGCTCGAATCCCCACTTAGCCACGGAAGCTTGCTGGACGACCTTGGGCCTGTCACACACTTTCTGTCTCGGGTTGCCCCAGATCCCTCCAGCAACCAGTGGGGGAAGGGGGGACTTACCAGTGATGGAGAAGGCCCAGACTGGTGACATAGAGTCATCACTTCTGCCATACACTGGAAATGACATCAGGGCGCCACTGTGGAATGTTCTGGTATTTGAGCAAAACTCTATGATAAACTTCTGTTTTGACCATAGAGATTTGCCCAAATTTTCAGAGTGTCCACAGCACTACCAGGTATGCACTGGTATCACTTCTGGGCTGAAAAGTATTGGAGTCGGGAGGCCAGTAATAGTGAAAGCAGCATTGTGGTTTATTGCGGGTCAAGATGGAGCATGGGGACCAAGGGATGGGGAAGCCACTTATATTTGCAGGTAAACCACATCTTGACCGTGTCCCCCCTTAAGGGGATTGGTCCAACAGGGATTAGTCTCCTGCCAGAGGCTGTCATAGGTCCATTCAAATATCCTCAGCCTCTGATAGGGGGACCGGCAGGATCCCTAGGTCCATTGTTCTCTGGGGAAGGAAGCTCTGTTGTTATCACAAACCCATTACAGGTAAACATGCCCAGACATGTTCCCTGGCTGCAGACAAAGAGTCAAGCCAGCTACCAAGGTCCATCGCACCACTACCTCCGGGTCCGAAGACGAGGACGTCCAGCAGCACTTGCAGAAAGGTGAGTCCAGCTCCTCCCGGCCCCACTTCCAGCAGCCGGCAGCCGGCATCCGCCGCCGCTCTTCCTTCTTCGCCCCAAAACAGGCCGCCCCCAACGTGCGCTAGCTGCGGGGATCCCCACGAACGTCATTCCTGCCATTTCCGGGATGCCGTCTGCCGATCCTGCAGCAATAAACCACAATGCTGCTTTCACTATTACCGGCCTCCCGACTCCAATACTTTTCACTGGCGACGAAGATGGGATCCTGATGAGCGACTCCCCAGCCAAATCGAGCAGCCCCGCACCGAACACCCATCTGCCGGCTCCAGGCGCCACCGAGCCCCCGCACTCTGAAGCACCACCGCAAGTCCCTGAGGACACCGCTCGCCCAGAGACCTGGGAGGCCTGGATCAAGCAGCTGGGCTGTGTTTTCATCATCCGGGGCATTACTGACGCAGACATGAAGCGAGCCTGGCTCTTCAGCGCTTGTGGGGTAGATGCGATGCGGATTGCCCAGAGCCTGCTCGCCCCACAAGATCCCCTTGAGGCATCATACAACGTCCTAACCAAGGCTCTTGGGGATTACTTCATCCCAAAACCTTCCAAGATGACCCTGCGCCTGGACTTCATCCGGCACCAACAGCAGCCCGGAGAATCAGCCGCAACGTTACTGGCCGACCTCCACCACATGGCAGTGGGCTCTGAGTTCCGCCACATGGATAACCACACAGAGACAGCATTCATGGGGGCATACGAGAAGCCAAGCTATGGCGCCGGCTGATAGCACTTCCTGAGCCAACCCTTGAGAAGATGCTACAAGCAGCCGTGGCTTTCGAAGCAACTCTAAAAGAGTCAAGCACCGGACATAACATGGGCCCACAAAGAGTGATGTCCATACATCAGGACGCTGCTGGCATCCTTCTGATATTTAGTGCCATTCCCCCCCCACTGGCAAGTTGATTAGCAGAAGGGGTGGCAGAGCTGAGGGTGTGGGATCCCCCTTACCCAGCAGGGGGCTGGGAGACCAGTCTCTGCACAACTGACCTCACAGGTCTGTGGTGAGGATAAAGTAGAGGTGAGAAGGAGGAGGCTTTGGCTCCCCACTGGAGAAAAGATCAGGTATTATTGAAGGTAAATCAATACATCTGAGAGGAAGATCTTATGAAATCTGCTAACTATTATGTCAGGCAGAAATTCTTTATAGGGCTGTGAAATCTTGGAGTTACAGGATCTGAAGGTGGGGGTGATGGGTATTCTAGAAAAGCAGAATTTCAGACTTTTCAGACTGGAGACCCCTTTTGCCCAAACATAACTTCTTGCCATGTACACCTATGGTGTTAGTTCCACTGGTCCGGTCCAGCTTAGCTTTGGCTGCACAGCTGTTACAACTCCTGACTAGCGAGAGAAGCCCAAGGATGTAGAACACCAACCAGTGCCCTCGAGGGGGAAAAAATCCCCATATCTTCATTTCATTTAATCCACTGAACATTCAAAGGCAAGTGCAATTTCCCGCCTGTTCCGCTCAGTCTTACTTTCCACCTTTGTCCCCTTTGGTCTCATATAGTCAGAAAGTTCTCCAAAACATAGAGTCCACCTTCCAAAGCAGGTGTTTTCTGGTACTGATGCCAGACACCCCCCCACCCAATGGGGGAGGGGCTCACCTGCTGCCAGGGCCCTCCTCTCCGCCACCGATCAGCTGGCCAGCAGGGGGGGATTACCCCCAAAACAAGGGAGGAACATCTGATATTTCAGCAACCTGCCTACATGACTTCAACACGGCCTGGAAGTGATGTAGGCATGTCAGCAGGGGTCCGTTGGAGCGGGAGCACACAGGAGCGCAGCTCTGGGAGTGAGGAGCCCAGGGGGTGGGCACATGACCAAGCCCCGCCCCCTCCTCGGCTTCCCCGAGCAGTGCAAAGGCGCAGCGCCCCCGGGGAAAGCCCTGCTAGGGTCTTTATTGTTTTTAATGTTTTGTTTTAATATTGATAATTTTATCATTGTTCCTTTTATGACTGTGTGCTGCTTTTCCAGAGACTTGCTCAAGATGGCATATAAATTTTCTAAATATACCATTTTTTATCTGGGCACTTGGCACATAAGTACTGGAGAAATTTCACCAACCCTTCAGCAGCTTCCAATTTATCAGTTTGGTGTAGTGGTCAGGAGTTGGACTCTAATCTGGGAGAACCGGGTTTGATTCCCCACTCCTCCACATGCAGCTGCTGGTGTGACCTTGGGCCAGTCACAAGTTCTCTCAGAGCTGTTCTCTCATGAGCAGTTCTCAAAAGACCTCTCTCAGCCCCACCTACCTCACAGGGTGTCTTGTTGTGGGGAGGGGAAGGGGAAGGGATGGGTGGTGCACATGTCCTAGGTATCACAAGTCTACTTGAAACCTGGTGGTTTCAAGGGAGCAGGAAGAGAATGAGGGTGTGTTCTTTACACTTATTTTTATTGCACAAAGCATTGGATGGGGAAGGGAATGGAGGAAGAGCAGGTCAGGTTCACTCACCTGTGGAGTGGAGCCTGAGGGGTGGGTGTTGCCTTTTGACACACTTCCGGTATGTTAGGGGGTGTGGCATATGCAAATGAGTTATGCTAATGAGTTATGCTAATGAGCTCCTGCACCTCTTTTTCTACGAAATGACCCCTGCACGTCAGGGATGTCAAGGCGATGCTCTGCACATCAAAGGGGGCTTCCGGAGGAGTCCCAACTCCCCTACCCTGTGGCGGTGCTAAGTGGCCAGCTTCCTCATCCTCTGAGTCTTCAGCCTCCTCATCTGAAGTCTCTATGCTTTCCCGTGACAGGCACACATGAAGGCTTAGCGGTATACATGCCTTCTTGCCACATGCCCGCACACAGCACCCAGAACAGTGAGAGGAATTGTGCTGCTTTCTCATTTTTTTTTTTTAAAAAAACATCCTCTGCTGAGTGATCAGCTCATTAATCTAACCTCTTCCCTCCCTTCCCATCAAGGGTACAATGAGGGGGAAAGACAGCCAAGGCGAGGGGCTTCGCGTTTCGTGCAGACAAAAGATTCCAAACACTCGGTGCGAAATGTTGCTTACCCTAATTGCATGAATAGCCGCATTGAAATCAAGAGGCGCCCTTCCATTGTGGCTTCCTGTGGGTCAAACCCCTTTGAGAGGAACATTGTTTGCTCTGTCTTCGGACTTCCTGGGCAACAGCATGACAGCCGGAGAGGCAATCAGAGCGAATAATAAAAACCTACTTGACTTCATCTTTTATCGAACCAGGGGAGCGGAGATTCATGAAACGGCATGCCTTATTGCTTTTGAACATAGCCATTCATGCCTCAAAGTATGATTTGGACCCTCTCTCAAAATGCTGTGGAAAAGTAAACCGGAAAAGAGAGAGCTTTCCAAACAGGTGTCATCCCTGGTTCCCTTTCTTGGAACATCAGAACTCATTTTCTATTGAAAATATTTCTTAGCTGCCTTTCTCCCTTGTGGCTTATGATGTAAATGAAACATCATGAGAATGCAATAAAAACAACAATGATCAAAACCCCATAAAAAGTAACAATTAAAAAAACTCCAATTTGGACTGCCGGTCCATAAAAACTAAATGCATCAAATGCAAGACTAAATAAAACTTGCCTTCCACTGCATCCAGATCAGCAATGAGGGGGGCAGGGATACCTCCCCGGGGAAGTTGTTTCATAATCTTCGGGCTGCCACTGAAAAGGCCCTCTCTCATTTGCCCACCAAACGAGCTTCTTTGATCGGTGGGACAGTCAGGAGGGCTTTTCCATGCGATCTTAATTCCCAGACAGGAACATACGGGAAAAGCCGGTCCTTCAGATATCAGGGTCCCAAGCAATTTGTGAGCAAAAAGTCTACTTTGTGAGCTACAGGCATTAAAGTTGGGAGTGAGCGATTTGCCTACTCAAACCAGTTTGCTCTGGGCCATCCTTCCTGAGTTAAGACAAAAATGTGGGAGCTGGAGGCTAAAAAAACTGTGAGCTAGCTCACACTAACTCAGCTTAGAGGGAAGAGTGGCCCCAAGCCCCTTGAGGGCTTTGAAGGACAAAACCAACGCCATGGCCCACCCCAACACCGGACATCATCATTACCCTCCACAATACGAATGAGATGGTTGAGATTTCTAGTGAGAAAACACTGCCATTGAGTAAAAACACAAATCTGGACTACAACAAAACCAGATACCACTTGAGCCACCCCCCCATTCTAGAATAATGGGAAACATTCAGATCTGGCCGTTGTTCAGGTAGCTCACTGCCTGGATTCAGTTCCTGGACTGCGAGAGCAGAAGCTAAAGGAAAGGGTGTCTCTGCAGATATGTGCTCAAGGGAGACATCGCCCAGCCAGAACTGTGAATGGATGAACAGGAATCAGTTGGCGTTGCCAACCTCCAGGTGGGGCTTGGAGATCTCCCAGAATCACAACTGAACTCCAACCAATAGACTTCTGTTCCCCTGGACAAGATGGCTGCTTTAGAGGGTGGACTCTCTGGCATTATACCCTGCTGAGGTCCCTCCCCAAATCCCACCCACCACAGGCTCCACCTTAAAAATCCCAACACAGAGCTGGCAACCCTAAGGCATTACTGTTGCTCACGAAGGGTCTGGGGTAAGTGGGTCCCAAGACACTAAGAGAGGCCCATTCTGCATCTAGCATTTGCTCCGTTGTTTTACCAAACCCACACTGGAAGAGGAAAAGATGCTGCTCAAAACCACATTCAAATACCCCAAACAATACCGTACTGACTGCAAAGTCACCCCTGAATGGCCATAAAATGGCCATAAAATGGCCATAAACCTATGGGGACAGTAACCATCAAACTGAGAGATCAAACGAAGTGAAAGTGGCATGCAGTGTGGAGACTACGGGTCATTTTACACCTCCCCTCTAAAGTAGTTTGACTGCTGTCTTTTCCTGTGCTGATTTCACAGTGGTGTGAAATTTCACTCCAGGGGGTCTAAGTGCACTAATCAACAGCAATTGTTTAAAGCAGAATGAAGCCAGTTGAATACTAGCTTGACCACAGGAGGGCAATTAGTAGATGTGGACATTTCAGTAGCAGCACGGTTTCACACCGCACAGAAGTGTGGGCAGGGTTTTTTGGAACTAGAATGATTCCAGCGGGAAAGTCAGATGTAAAAACAGCCTACCATAAAATCCGACTATCAGTCAAAGTGAAAGTGGCCTGCAACACAAGGGGGATTTCTGTTCCAACGTGGGTTTCGTGAAACAGCAGAGCGAATGCTAGAGGCAGAATGGGCCAGAGTGGCTGGGGCTTGCCTTGACGTGGTGTGGGCTAGCGGGCTGGACTGGGCTCAGACTCTGGAAGTCAGAATGGAAGAAAAATGCTGCAATCACCTGGGCACAGTCAGGAAAGGAGAGGGGAGGAGGGCTTCCTTTTACTCTCAGGAACTCTTTGTTTCTAAAAAAGACATCATCGCTGCCCCTGCCCCCCCCCCCCCCGCGTGAGGATCCTAGGGAAAAGGCAATAATCTCGCACTCGTGCCAATTCATGCCTCCCCACACTTGCTGTACAAGTGTGAATATCGATTCCTTATATAATGGGGGTGCTTCTTCCTACCTGCCTGAAACTGGAGCAGGAAGGATTCCTGGGCTGAGGGATCCAATTCCTGGCAATTTCATTGAGCTGGAAACCAAACAACTGCCGGCAGAAATGTGGCTGAAGGCAACGGAAGTGACTAAATACCGGGGGGAGGGGGGGGAGAGATGAGTCTGACCAGCTCTGATAAACATAATGAAGGAAATGAATAAAATGTTCAAAGGAACACTAAAGAAATATGAACTAGGAATGACCCAGATAAAAATTCCGTGCCTATCCTTTGCATTTGGTGTAAGAAATGGCAATGTGTGTCTTAACCTTATTGGAACTGGAATTGTTCAAGACCTCAAGCCTGGTTGCTGGTTCTCCAAGGGGGAAAGGAATCTTGTGCCCCTGTTCCCTCTTATCATGCTGGGACCATTTCATATTTTATGGAAGGGGGAAGGAGGAGGAGGAGGCAGGTAGGGCTGAGAGAGCTCTTTCAAGGACTGCTCGTGAGAGAACAGCTCTGAGAGAACTTGTGACTGACCCAAGGTCACACCAGCAGCTGCATGTGGAGGCGTGAGGAATCAAACTCAGTTCTTCCAGGTAAGATTCCATGCCCTAACCACTACACCAAACTGGCTCTCCTAACCACTGCACCAAATGGAGGACTACAGCCTCTGTCCCTGCCCTGTCTATTGACTAACAAAGAGGTGAAGGGGCTGAGTTATGGTTGCCACCAGTCTCCAGACAGTGGCTGGAGATCTCCCGGAATTACAACTGGTCTCCAGGTTACGGAGATCAATTCCCCTGGAGATAATGGCTTATTTGGAAGGTGGACTCTATGGCATTCTACCTCACCCAGGTCTCTCCCCTCCCCAAGTCCTGTCCTCCCCAGGTTCCACCCCTCAAATCTCCAGGAATTACCCAACCTAGAGCTGGTAATCACGGGCTGAATGCAGGAGAACCTGCGTTTCCTCTCCAGATATTGAGAGAAGAGCTGGAATGAAGGAGGAACTTTGCGTCACCTGGAGAGTGGAAGTCCCCATCCCCAGTTTAGGGTTGCCAGCTCTTTGGTGGGGGTGGGGGACCTCTCTGGGGGAACTGCCCTTGAAAAATGGGGGAAGCATGATGACATCCAGTTTGGTGAGCCAGTTTGGTGTAGTGGTTTGGTGTAGTGGTAGAGTTTGGTGTAGTGGTAGAGTTTGGTGTAGTGGTAGAGCCAGCTTGGTGTAGTGGTTAAGTGCACGGACTCTAATCTGGGAGATCCGGGTTTGATTCCCCACTCCTCCACTTGCACCTGGCTGGATGACCTTGGGCAAGCCATAGCTCTGTACCAGCTGTTCTCTCAAGGACAGCTTGGGAAAGAGTTCTCTCAGCCCCACCTACCTCACAGGGTGTCTGTTGTGGGGAGGGGAAGGGAAAGGAGTTTGTAAGCCGCTCTGAGACTTCAAGTGAGTGAAGGGCGGGGTATAAATCTAATCTCTTCTTCTTCTTCTTTATCCCTTCTGGGACTACCTGGAAGGGATGTCATCAGTCAAAAGAAGAGAAGAGACTGGATTTATACCATGCCCTTCACTACCTGAAGGAGTCTCAGAGCTGCTTACAATCTCCTTCCCTTCCCCTCCCCACAACAGAGGTAGGTGGGGCTGAGAGAGCTCTGAGAGAACTGCTCATGACAGAACAGCTCTGAGAGAACTTGTGACTGTCCCAAGGTCACACCAGCAGCTGCATGTGGAGGCATGGGGAATCAAACCTGGTTCTCCCCGATTCGAGTCAGCGCTTCTAACCACTACACCAAACTGAGTGAACACTGTGGTGAAACTAAGTCATTGCATTGGGGATATAAAAACCCTGTTTCACTGTTTATTGAATGTCCCATCCTGACGATTGTATTGACTCACTCTGTGTAATCCGCCTGGAGTCCCATGAGAAAGGTGGACCATAAATGACACAAACAAAATGTAAATAAATACCCACACCCACACAAAACAAAAGATTTCCATCTCTGGCTAGGGTTGCCAGCGCCTAGTTGGGAAATTACTGGCAATTTGGGGGTGGAGCCTGGAGAGGGCAGGGTTTGGGCAGGGGAGGGACCCTAGCAAGGTATAATGCCACAGACTCCGCCCTCCTAAGCAGCCCCTTTCTCCAGAGGAACTGATCTTTGGAGATCAGCTGTAATTGGAGATCTTCAGGCCCTACCTGGTGGTTGGCAGCCCTATATCTCACTCATCTCCCTGGCAACCCTATAGGTCAGCACCACATAAGGCAATGGAAATACGCTCCCTGTCTTCAGGGAGGGAAGATGGGAAAGTGGACTGCAACTGGGAAAACAGAAGAGGACATATTGCCCTCCCCAGATCCTGTCCTTGGCGGTGAAGGGTGCACCATCTTCCCCAGTTGAGATTTGCCAATTAGCCTGGGGAGTCCCTTGAATTCTATCACTCGGAGTGGCTGCCCAGACAGTCCATCAGGCAGCTGAGAAGTTCGTTCTTGCGACCTGCAAGCCTTTCTGAATACGGCCCATAATCCATTTAGTGCCGCGAGAGAAGGCCTCTCGCTCCTCAAAACTGTTTCCATGGAATGCGCTCCGTATTCAGACAATTTTACAGGTTGCCAAACTGTCAGCTAATGCCGTAATGAATGGTTCTAATTACATTCAAGTAGCAGAGAGCATTGCCATTTTAATCAAATCTGATCCTTGTGAGCTCTTTGGCAGGAGCGCAGGAGCAAGAGCCCGAGGAAAGCACTGCCAAAGCGTGAGTAACCTTTTTTTATTCTAAATTCCGCCTGCTTGCCGATGGACTGAATACTCCACTGCTTAGAGAAGGCTCCGTTTTGTTTTTGAAGTCGCTTCTGTGGCTTCGACATAAATCATCGTACGCCGCTGAGGCCGTTTCAAAGGGGAATTGGCTCATCGCCTGACCGTACCAGCCGGAGCACTCACCTCTCCTGCATTATCATCCCATTTTGCCTAGATTCAAGTGCAGGTTACACACAGCGAAGGCCTGAAGAATCCTGTGACTCACGGTGCCCAGCCGTGCCAGCACAGTTCCCTAGAGGTTTGATCAATTACTGGCTTTGGGGGCCATGAAAGAACAGCAGATCGGGTCATTCTTATGGGTCATTTCTGGAGCCGGAAAATGGAAGTGGAAATGGGACTTGACTCTCTCTTGGAGTAGAACTGCAAATTGGTTCGTTGTTGCTGGAAACTAATAAACTGCCATGGATCCTCCCTCTCCGCTGAGCAAAGTTTGTTCATTTATTCATTCATTTCTTAAAATATTTACACCCCTCCTTTCCTGGTATCCATCAGAGCATCATGTGAGGGGGGAATTCTATTATGCTGATTAACTGTGAATTGACAGCGAACATGAGGTAAAGCCACGGCTGTTTTTTAGCCAGCTATGTTGGTGTTATCCCAAATTCAAGAGCAAAAAGCCAGAAAGTTGCATAGTGCTTACCTTCCTTAAGAAGAAACCTAAAACCTGAGATGGCCTAAGACATTTCATGCCTGGCCTGGAAATTATCATAATTAAATAAACAGCTATTTGCTGCCCTCAGTAGTGCCTCCCCCAAAAAAACACAACATAGTGCTTGATATTACAATATTTATGGTAGGCCCTACTGAATAGGGTTGCTAAATCCCCCCTGGCCACTGGTACAGGGTGTGGGGTGGGAAAATTCCTGACGATTTGAGGATGGAGCCTGGGGAGGACAGGGACCTCAGTGGGGTGCAATGTAGGTTCACCAACCTCCATGTAGCACCTGGAGATCTCCTGCTATTACAATTGCTCTCCAGATGACCGAGATTAATTCCCCTGGAGAAACTGCTGTTTTGGTGGGTGAACACCATGGCATTATACCCAGCCAAGGTCAATCTACTCCTCATACCCTACTGTCTGCAGGCTCCACACCTAAGATCTCCATGTCTTTTCCAACCCAGAGGTGGCAACTCTAGTACAATGCCATAGAGTCCATCATCCACAGCATCCATTTTCTCCAGGGGAACTGATCTTTGTCGTCTGGAGGGGAGCTGTCAATCTGGGGGATCCCCAGGTCCCACCTGAAGGCTGGCATCCCTACTTTTGAAAATTATACAGTGAGCAACAAGATGTGGGAGGGGGCAGAGCGCAGCAACATTTGTTTTCACCCAGGGCAGCAACAAGGCTCAAGCAGACCTCTCATGGGGGGGGGGGGGGGGGTCCTGTCACCGGCTATGTCTTATCCTACCTTGGCAATCTTTCCATCGGAAGTTTAATCGTGTGCTGTGTGGTGGGATCTGGTCTAAAAATGCATTAGCTGGTGAAAGAAGGGCCAGTAGTCTGTCTGACTTGCAGGTGATGAATCGCATTTTAATTCTCCCTTATAGGAAGAACTCTCTGCAAGATGAAAAAGTGTGCCTGGCACATGAACGCTTATTATACCTTGAATAAACCTTTGTTGGTCTTAAAGGTGCCACTGGACTCTAAATTTGTTCTACTGCTTCAGACCAACACAGCTGACCATCTGGATCTCTGCAAGACGAAACTTGGTACCACAAGGAGTGGCCTAGGCTACCTTGCTGCCTGATGTGCTAGTTTTCTTGTTTCAGAAGGCCTATACCACCTAGGGATGGATAGATAGATAGATAGATAGATAGATAGATAGATAGATAGATAGATAGATAGATAGATAGATAGATTTGGGGGATGAAGCCTGGAGAGGACAGGGTTTGTGTAAGACAGGTACTTCAGCATGGTACAATACCATAGAGTCCACCCTCCAAAGCAGAGTTTTCTCCAGGGGAAATGATCTCTGCTATCTGGAGATCAGTTGTAAGAGATTTCCAGGCCTCACCTGGAGGTTGGCAACACCAACCACCACCCATAGTCTGAAGTGATTTGGTCCACTCATGATTCTGCCATTCGGCCACTATTGCTGAATGTGAAATGAAGAGTGAAGACTAGGGTTGCCAATAGGGGTCTGCAAAAAAAATTATATCTGGGTTATTTCAGATTTGGGTCTGTTGGACCTGAAAAAATATCCATATTCTCGAATATACCAGAATACTAGTATCGGTATTTCCGATATTCGGGTCAATATCTGGGAACCCAAAGATATTCAGCTCCATTATATCCAATGGTGAGTGAAGGGAAGGTATTTTAACATTAAATACCTTTCCTTCCCTAGGAGCCAGTTTGGTGTAGTGGTTAAGTGCGCGGACTCTAATCTGGGAGAACCGGGTTTGATTCCCCACTCCTCCACTTGCACCTGGCTGGATGACCTTGGGCAAGCCATAGCTCTGTACCAGCTGTTCCCTCAAGGACAGATTGGGAAAGAGCTCTCTTAGCCCCACCTACCTCACAGGGTGTCTGTTGTGGGGAGGGGAAGGGAAAAGGAGTTTGTAAGCCGCTCTGAGACTCCCTTGGGGAGTGGAGGGCGGGGTATAAATCCAATCTCTTCTTCTTCTTCTTCTTCTATCAGGCTCGTGTCACCTCTGCAGTGCGACTCCCCAGTGAAGGGAAGGTATTTAAAGATCTTCCCTTCACTGGGGAGGCACAGCACAGAGGTGGCACAAGCCCCAGAGGAAAGGAAGGGAAGGTATTTAAAGTTTAAATACCTTCCCTCCACTGGGGAGGTGTGCAGTTGCATTGCCCCTCCACAGCGAAAGAAAGGTGTTTTAACTTTAAATACCTTCCCTTCCCTCTTGGGCTCGTGCTGCCTCCGCAGTATGACTCCCCAGTGAAGGGAAGGTATTTAAACTTTAAATATCTTCCCTTCACTGGAGAGTCACACCACAGAGGGGCTGCAGGACTCTGCAAGTAGCCGAGCCCGAATAAAAGCCAAATAATTTCAGCTTTTATTCGGGGGCAGGTACTTAAGGGGCAGCTACAGCTTTTATTCGGGGTAGGGCTGCCAAGTCAGCCCGGGGGGCAGGGGATCCCCCGCTATAGGGGTTCCCAATCCGCCGGCTGGCATTCGGCCGGCGGGGGGCACCCCGCCCCAGAAGTCGTCCGGTGAGGACGACTTCCCCCATATAATGACGTCACCCGGAGGTGACGTCATTACGTTGGGGGCGTTGCCAGGGCGACGCTCTGGCAATCGCCCCAAAACTCTATGGTTTTGGGGCGATTGCCAGAGCGTTGCCCTGGCAATGTCCCCAACGTGATGACGTCACCTCCGGGTGACATCATCACGTCGCCATGGCGCACGCACAAAGCGCACGCACCAGAAGAGCTCCCGGGGGAGAACAACTCCCCCCCGCCGGTAAGTAGACCCTACTTGGCAACCCTAATTCAGGGGCTGAATCAATTGGCTGAATCAATACTCAAACAATACTGATAATGTTTATTCAGTCTGGTGTATACCGAGCACACACCCCTATTTGCCAACCTCCAAGTGGGGCCTGGAGATCTGGTATTAAAATCTCTCTCCAGACACTGGAGATCAATTTGCCTTTAGAAAAATGGCTGCTTTGGAGGGTGGACTTTATGGCATTATACTTTGCAAGGTCCTTCCCCTCCCCAAACTTGCCCTCCCCAGGCTCCAACCCCCCAAATCTCCAGGAATTTCCCAACCTGAAGTTGGCAACCCTAACCTTGAAGACAGGCTTTCTAACATGGGATGGAAGACATCTTCTTCTTACTGAGGTATGTCTTTTAGGTCAGAGAATGTCAGTTCAGACCACTTCTCATACTCTTTTACTCGTTATATTTAAAGTCATGATGGGCTGCTTCTCTAGTAAATATGCTCAAAGTGGTACAAGGAATATCCGTCTGTCCTCACACAAAGCTTCTGGAGTTGGAGCTCATCAGATGTACTTCCAGGGTGGATGTCTGAACAGCATCTTACGCTTCAGCGCCTGGCCTCTTTCCCTTTTGGCTTGTCCTTTGGCAGTTCTCTTTAAAAATATTTGTTTTATTTTTGCAAGTTGGTACACTGGTGCTATATATCATGAAGAGCCCAATGTTCCACTGCCTTCTCAGGCCAGTGACTAGAGTTGGACACTTAGGATGGGTTCAAAGAACCCAGCCATGTTGCAACTGTGGGAAGCTCTGCTTCCCAGGTCATTCCAGAGTGGTGGCTGCAGTTAGGCCCTCCACCCGGGGTTATTACGTGGCCTGCCAGCTAGAGGGCCCTTTAAATCTTGAAGGAGGGGAGGGAGGGGTGCGTGTCACCCCCCCTTCATTATGGCAAATAATGGCATCCCCATAGGGTTGCCAAGTCCGGGTTGGAAAATACCTGGGGACTTTGGGGGTGAAGCCGGGAGAAGGTGGGGTTTGGGGAGGGGAGGGGCCTCAGCATGGTACAATGCCAGAGTCCACCCTTCAAAGCAGCCATTTTCTCCAGGGGAACTGATCTCTGTCAGCTGGAGATCAGTTGTAAAAGCGGGGGATCCCCAGGCCCCACCTGGAGGCTGGCAACCCTACATCCCCACCAGAAAAAAATTTGCCCCACAAGCCACAAAACCCTGGCTACAGGCCTGATTCTATGGTGTTGTACTCTGATGAGTTCTCTCCCCTCCCCAGACCCCACCCTGCTGAGGTTCCTCCCCCAAAATCTCCAGGTCTGTCTCAACCCAGAACTGGCAACCCAAAGGCAACTTCATGTGATTCCATTATAATAAGTGCAGGATATCATAAAGTTAGAATGGAAGCACACCTTACCAAAAATACACTGCTGAAGCTCACAGCCCCAAGTCACATGTCCCTCACTCTTTGTTGACAGCCAATCTACCTCATTTGGTGCCCTGACATCTGTTTCGTGATGGGTAATTCTCCATCCCCAAGAACAGTAGCCAACAACGCAAAGGACGCATATTGTACTGCTGTCAGGAGTCAAGATATACCATCGGTCGAGCTAGGTGGTCCAGAGAAACAAAACAGTGAGAGACATGAATGCTTATTCTGTCCAAATGTTGAAGGCCCCCTGAAATTGCGATACGTTGACCAGTAATTTGTATGAATAGAGATTAGCACACAAATCCACCACTGCACTTACAAAAATAAATCCTCATATACTTATTTACTGAACAACCAATCAACAATTTTTTGACAGCCTGCCGATATCCATCTGTGAGATTCGTTCCCAAAAATACAGGTTACTATTAAAATATATATACCTTGGAAAAATATTTAATTCAATAGAATGTTTATATGCAAACAACATATTCGCATCTGATGCATAATAAATCAGCTATTATCCCACTCTATAAGGAAGTAACTCCACTGCTGGTAAGTATCTAACAAAGGCAGCTATTTGGTTAAAAAAAAAATTAGTTGTGATTGACAGACACATATTCACCAGAATAGCTTGTGCAGTTTCTTATGACTTCGGTGTGAGATGTTTGTTAGGAACTGGATGTCCCAGCAGGCTAGCCTGATCTATTTAGATCTCAGAAGCTAAGCAGGGTCGGCCCTGGCCCGGACTTGGATGAGAGACCACCAAGGAAGTCCAGGGTTGCTACGGAGAGGCAGGCAATGGCAAACCACCTCCAATGGTCTCTTGCATTGAAAACCTTACAGGGTCATAAGAACATAAGAAGAGCCTTGCTGAATTAGACCAGTGGTCCATCGAGTCCAGCATCCTGTCTCACACAGAGGCCAACCAGTTCCTCTGGAGGGCCAGCAACAGGGCAGAGAGGCCAAGGCCTTCCCCTGATAAGAATATAAGAAGAACCCTACTGGACCAGGCCAGTGGCCCATCTAGTTCAGCATCCTGTCTCACACAGTGGCCAACTCTGGGCCAACTCTGGAGGTCCAACAATAGGGCATAGAGGCCAAGGTCTTCTCCTGATGCTGCCTGCTAGTCACCATAAGTGAGCTGTGAGTTTTCCATGCAAACATATGCTATATATGCTACAGGTACTGTGATAAAATTTCACTTTCAGACATTACTTGCATGGTGGTGGACTCCTTTTTCCATGAGTTCATGCCTCATGCCACCATGCTGGAATGATAACGGAATGAGACAACCAAACAATCTATCCCAGCTTACCACTATTGTCCTTCCAAGCCAAACTGAGATTGAATTGGAACAAAGCTACAGAATTGTGGCTCTTGTAGCACTATGGTAATGCAACTGCTTTATGAGCAAGGGGAAATTTATGTGAAAGGAATGAACATTTCTTGAGTGTGTGAGCTACCACATATGAGAATAGTCCTGGTAGAATGCAATTTTTTCCTGTTTTTTTTAATTATTATTATTATAAACATACACAAAGACATTTCTGAGTTCTTATATAAAAAACTGCCTTCCCATATCCTTTGCAGTTGCGACACATCATAACCTCCCTTTAAAATAGTCAGTTTGATTAGGAGGAAGGTTTCCTTACATTTCAAAATGCAATAGATAGATAGATAGATGATTGATTGATGATGATGAAGAAGGAAGGAAGGAAGGGGGTGGGAAGAGAGAGAAAGATGATAGATGATAGAGAGAGACAGACAGACAGAGTTCCCGGATCCTCCCTGGCCACCAGTGGGGCATGGAGGGTAGGGTTGCCAGACCCTGGGGCTTGAGTCAGATTTCCAGTGGCAAATACTAATCTAGCATCTGTTGTCTTATGTGAAAATAATATTTTGCTTATCTTTTGGGAACACGGCTGTATAGCCTAGTAATATAACCTCAATTTTAAAAAGGGAAATCAATAAAACTTTTTTTTCCAAATAGTTTACAACAGGTGACGAATAAGTTTGCAGACAGCCTGCATTAGGTGATTTCCAATACCAGCATGTTTCATGAGCATTTCTATACATTTTAGCTATTTTATGTGCTGACAAATGCCATTGATACAACATTTTTATTGAATTTCCCCTCAGTCCAAGGGAGATTGAAAAAGTTAAACCATGGGTAAAAATATACGTTTCCACTTTTCTTCAGAAATTTCAGAACCCAAATCCTTCCCCACTTAGATTGAAGTGAATGTTTAGGGACATTAACTACACTTATTTATTTATTCCATTATTTATTAAAACGTTTATATCCCGCCTTTCCATGTGGTTCAAGGCAGATTATAATATATAGCTATGAAAATCAAACCCAGAACTTTTTCAGTGTTTTCCTTGAGGAGATTGACATGGAAGGAAGGAGCCGGGGGGGGGGGGGGCAGATGAGCTCTCTCAATCAGGGGCCCAATCTGCATCTAGCATTTGCTCCATTGTTTTACCAAACCGGTACTGGAACAGAAAAAGATGCAGCTAAAAAACGCATTCAGATACCCCAGGCCAACGCTGTACTGACTGCAGAGTCACCCCTGAATGGCCATGAAACGGCCATAAATCTATGCAGACAGCCACCATAAAACCGAATAAAATTTGACAATCAAAGTTGAAAGCGGCATGCAACGTAGAGGGGAATTTCTGTTCCAGTGTGGATTTGGTAAGACACCGGAGCAAACGCTAGATGCAGATTGGGCCAGGGACTCCCATGCTGAGTCTCTGTTCTCGCACATACCCAAGGTTGCGCTTTGTTTGTCATAGAGGTGCCACTGGACTCTAGCTTTGTTCTCACATCTCTCTGTTAACCCTTGTGTTTATGTGCTAATTTTCTGCCATTCATTGATCTTACCGGCCACCTGATCCAATTTCAGCCCTATTTATGCATCTTGTCTATGATTGGCCCTTCCTAACGGCTGCTCCGCACCCTCTTTTTCCTGTAAATGGGGCTTGAGGAGATTTCATTCCATTGTGTCGGATGAAGTGTGCTTGCACACAAAAGCTTATACTTTGAATAAAACTTTGTTGGTCTTAAAGGTGCCACTGGACTCAAAGTTAAATTAAGGACACATAGCCACTATAAAGGCTAAGCTGGTGTTCATATAGGGTTGGCAACTCCAGTTTGGGAAATTCCTGGAGATTTGTGGACGGAGCCTGAGGAGGGTGAGGTTTGGGGAGGGGAGGGGATCTCAGCACAGGGTTGCCAGCCTCCAGGTGGGACCTGGAGATCTCCCAAAAGTAGAATTGATCTCCAGGTGACAGAGATCGGTTCCCCTGAAGATAATGGCTGCTTTGGAAGGTGGACTATATAACACTCTGTGTGGTGTTATACCTCACTCAGGTCCCACCCCTCCCCAAACTGCACCCTCCACAGGTTCCACCCCCAAAACTGTTAGGTATTTCCTATCTGGGAATTGGCAACCCTATCTCAGCAGGGTATAATGCCATAGAGTCCACCCTCCAAAGCAGCCATTTTCTCCATACGAACTGATCTCTGTCATCTGGAGAGTAGCTGTAATTCCAGGAAAACTCCAGTCCCCAAGTAGAGGTTGGCAACCCTGTGTTCATATGTTTGGTGGTTACAATGTGAGATTTGGCATGAATCAGAAGTGGTTCCAGAGGGTAGCCATCTTGGTCTGCAGTAGGAGGGCCAGATCCAAGTCCAGGAGCACCCTAGAGATCAACAAGAGTTTCAGGTATAAGTTTCTGAGAGTCTAGAGCTCCCTTTGTCAGATACCTTTGTTGTGTAAGTAGCTGGAAGTCCTCTGCTGTGTATGCAGCCAGAAGAAGAGCCAGTTTTGTGTAGTGGTTAAGTGTGTGGACTCTAATCTGGGAGAACCGGGTTTGACTCCCCACTCCTCCACATGCAGCTGCTGGTGTGACCTTGGGTCAGTCATAAGTTCTCGAAAGAGCTCTCTCAGCCCCACCTACCTCACAGGGTGAAGCGTACTGGACTCGGTAGACCAGGAACGGTGAAATCATGAAGCCTTTATTGAGGGATTCATCATGTCCAGTAGATGGTCAGATCAAGCATGCTTCCAGGGCTCCAGGGCCCTCATTATATGCTGGCCAGAGGTGTGGCTGAGACCTGATAGGGGCTTAACATATGCACATGTTTGTCATAGGTTCCCTAGAGGAGCCTTTGACCGCACTCGCTCCCCAGGGAGAACCTAGGTCCCACATTGGTGGAGGCTTAGAATCCGGATGTCTATTGTCCCTCCAGATTCAAGCTCCCCTCTCTGCCTGACTGTGTGCTCTGGCCATGCGGCGGGCGCCATTACCTGGGAGCGCATGGCAGGCTGGTTGCTACACAGAACATACTACATTACACAGTGGGTCTGTTGTGGGCGGGGGGAGGAAAAGGAGATTGTAAGCTGCTCTGAGACTCCTTTGGTTAGTGAAGGGCAGGGTATAAATCCAATCTCTCCTCCTCCTCCTCCTCCTCTTCTTCTTTCTTGCTATTACAGCCTCTTGATTCAATGGAAACAGTAACATCACCTAAATAAAGGCTCTCTTTTCGTCACAGAATACTTCATTTTGGCCTCGTATTGGCAAATGATAGGGCAGCCAGTTGACCCGTATCCCAGCTCTGTGAGGTACATAAAAGGACAGGCAACGAAAGGTAAAACCTGTCTGCCCTCATGTTTCGGCAGAAAGTTTATAATGGCCTCATTCCCCTCTTCACACAGCCTGTCAGATAACAATGGCATAAAAACACAAACGTTCCCTGTGCTAGGATTGATCTGACTCCAAGCGAGGACTCCCGCACCTGTGCTTCCTTCATGCTTCATCTGCTGTAAGTCATCTGTGTACAACTGTGACCTACAAAGACAACCGAGTGGGGAGAGGAGGAGGCAGGCCTGTCTGAAATCCACCTGGCAAAGCCAACAGCCAGATGAATTGTGGGGTATTTTACCTTCTGTAATGGGAAGGACTCGAGTAAAGAGAACTAGGGCAAACGCCAGGAAAAGAGAGCTTCAGGGGTCAATCTCTGATAACACAATTTAAAAAGAACAGACAGACAGACACGGGGGGGGGGGGGGGGAGAGAGAGAGAGTTCCCTGGTCCGCCCTGGCCACCAGCGGGGCATGGAGGGTAGGGTTGCCGGATCTAGGATGTGAAACTCCCGGAGATTTGGGGGTGGAGCCTGGGGAGGGCCTCGGGTTGCCAGGTCCGACTCAGGAAATAACTGGGGGCTTTAGGGTAGAGCCAGGAGACTTTGGGGATGGAGCCAGGAGCAAGGATGTGACATCACTTTTGTGATGTCACATCCTGTGATTTCGCTTCCAGAGTCCAGCTTGGTGCAGTGGTTAAGTGTGCGGACTCTAATCTGGGAGAACCAGGTTTGATTCCCCACTCCTTCACTTGCACCTGCTGGATGACCTTGGGCAAGCCATCGTTCTGACACAGCTGTTCTTGGAAAAGAGCAGTTTCTGTCAGAGCTCTCTCAGCCCCACCTACCTCACAGGGTGTCTGTTGTGGGGAGGGGAAGGGAAAAGAGTTTGTAAGCTGCTCTGAGACTCCCTTGGGTAGTGAAGAGCGGGGTATAAAGCCAAACTCTTCTTCACATACTTAACCACTACACCAAACTGGCACCAAAAAACAGCCCCCCAGAGCCCCAGATACCCACAGATTGATTCTCTATTATACCTTATGGGGACCGGTCTCCATACGGTATAATGGAGCACCCAGCAGACATTCCCCCCCCCCATTTTCTGATAACCCTGAAGCGGGGAAAGGAGATCCCCTGCCCCAAACTGGGGATTGGCAATTCTAGGAGGGCATTCAGCAGGATGCAATGCCATAGAGTCCACCCTCCAAAGCAGCCAGTTTCTCCAGGAGAATTGTTCGCTGTACTCTGGAGATGACCTGTGATTCTGGGGGGTCCCCAGGTCCCACCTGGAGGTTGGTGTCCCAGACAGATAGAAAATGATGATGATGATGATGATGAAAGAAAGAAAGAAAGAAAGAAAGAAAGAAAGAAAGAAAGAAAGAAAGAAAGAAGAATTGTACAGAGGCCTGTTTTCTCATTATCTTTTCTCATCTTTTAACAAATACATATGAACAGTGTTTATAATCATTCTGAATTTGTTTTTACTAGATTAATTTTCATTTTCTTCCAGTTTCATTTTTTCCAGTTTTATATGCTTGTTTTTTTAAGCCTAGCCTGCTAGATGTGTGGAAATACTTAGTCCTTTTCAGTTGCCACATGCCTGGCGCTGGGATCGCACGTACAGAACAAATGTGCTTCCGATTAGCGTGTTTGCCTCTTCTTCTGAAAGTGGCAACCTGTGGGTTTTCTACCTCAGTGCACACATATAGACATGCCTTCTGAAGCAGGGATCTACACACATTTCCCCTTTCAAAAGAAAAGGTGGATTGCCCATCTCAAGAGGACTGTGTATAGCGTGTTTGTTCCATTTGCACAGTCAAACATAATGACTGGACGGGGTTCCTTTTTCTTCAAAATAATAGTGTAACCAGGGCTTTTTTTGGTAGAAAAAGCCCAGCAGGAACTCATTAGCATAATAGGCCACACCCAATAGCAGGAACTCATTAGCATATTAGGCCACACCCCTGGTAGCACCACTCCCTCCCAGGATCAGCTTCCCAGGTACCCTGCGGCTTGCAGGGTGCATGGGGAACCCGAGAGGGGAGACAGTTGAAACTGTGTTCCCTCCCTGAATCAGCTTGGCTTCCCCAGGCACCCCGCAGCTTGCAAAGTGCCTGGAGAACCCAAGGGGGGGGGGAGGCTGTAGTTGTGGCCAACTCAGGAGCCAGCCAGAACTCTGTTCCTGTGCGTTCCTGCCCAAAAATAGCCCTGAGTGTAACCCTTTGTGCCCTAAAAGGGCCAGATTGTGGATGCCCCATTCAAAACCTGAACACACTTAAACAAATAACATTTATTGAAAGGTGAGGGGAACAATAAGGTCCAGCTGGAAGATTTAACAACAGTATGAACACAAATTATAATATCAGTTCAAACTTGGGGCAAAAAGGGAGGAAAGTCTTCTAGCCGCTTTTTCTCACAGTCTCCAAGAAGAGAAGCTGCACTCTCTCCTTCTAGAGGGCACTGGCTCTAGGCTAGGGCCCACTAAGCACAGGGGTAAAAACATGTAACACGCTTTTAAATAATAAATACTTTTAACAAGGCTTACGGTAACATTTACGAGGAACAGGGCTGCCAAGTCAGCCCGGGGGGGCGGGGGATCCCCCGCTAAAGGGGTTCCCGATCCGCCGGCCAGCATTTGGCCGGCGGGGGGAACCCCACCCCCAACGTCGTCCAGCAAGGACGACGTAATGACGTCACCGGAAGTGACGCAGCACGTTGGGGGCGTTGCCGGGGCGCTGCGTCACTTCCGGTGACGTCGATGGGCGCGCGCGCCAGAAGAAACTCCCGGAGGGAGGAGGACTCCCCCCCGCCGGTGAGTTTTCAAGACTTGGCAGCCCTAACGAGGAAGGAAAACAGAGGCATTCCTACCACCACCACAGCCACCACATTATGTTATGTTGTAACACTGGCTAGAAAGGTAAGCTAGAAAGCATACAGTTCAAGGCAAGGCTTGTGGGGGGAGGGAGGTGCCTGAGAGCCAGTTTGGTGTAGTGGTTAAGTGCGTGGACTCTAATCTAGGAGAACCGGGTTTGATTCCCTACTCCTCCAAACGCAGCTGCTGGTGTGACCTTGGGTCAGTCACTGGTCTTTTCAGAGCTGTTCTCTCAAGAGCAGTTCTTGAAAGAGCTCTCTCAGCCCCATCTACCTCACAGGGTGTCTGTTGTGTGGAGGGGAAAAGAAAGGAGATTGTAAACCACTCTGAGACTCCTTCAGGTAGTGAAGGGTGGGGTATAAATCCAACCTCCTCCTCCTCCTTCTCAAGAGGGAAATGAAGTTTTCAATTTGTATAATGAAAACTCATGAACTTTTAAACATCTTTAAAAGAATTTTGTCGAAGAGGACCCGGAACTCCATTCCAGCATGTTCCCCAAGAAAAAAAGCCCCAGTTCAGGGGTCCCCAGCACCGTGGCTGTGAACACCATGGTGCCCCCCAAGCATGTTTACAAAGTGGGAAGGGCCAGGTGTAGGGCAGCCAAGTGCCCCCGGGGGGCAGGGATTACCCCACTAAATAGGTCCCCAATCCGCCGGTCCGGATTTGGCCAGCGGGGGGAACCCCACCCCCGAAATGGCCCCATCAGGCCAACGTGCCCGGCATGATGACGTTGCCCAGAAGTGATGTCATCACGCCGAGCACGTCGCAGGGCGACGCTCTAGTAATCGCCCTGAAAACTCTATGGTACCGTAGAGTTTTTAGGGCGATTACCAGAGCGTCGCCCAGTGACGTGCCCGGCGTGATAACGTTACTTCTGGGCAACGTCATCGCGCCGCACACAAGCAAAGCGCGCACACGAGGGTCCCAGACTAGGAGCGGGACTCTCCCACTCGAACTGGTAAGTAACTTGGCAACCCTAGCCAGGTGGGGCTTTTGCTCAGCAAGGCTTCTGATTTGGCCACTGGAGATTTAGTTGGCAGTGCAGATCTTTTAAAAATGTTGCTTTAGCAGCAGCTGCCACCACAGCACAAGAATCTTCACTGGCTGACTGAAAGTAAGTTGCAGCAGCCATTTTGTGGCTGGCTCTGCCTCCGGTGGCAGCCATTTTGAAGCAGCCATTTTGTGGCTGTGCCCATCATGCTGTTTCAGGATTCCAGCAGGGCCTGCAGGCTCAGAACAGTTGGGGACCTTTGGCAGAGCTGATGCCGGCAATGTTGGCCCAGAGGTAGCTGCCTACCCTTCATTCCCTTCCAAGTCAGAGGCCAGTCCCTTTACACACATTTCTGCACTGAGGAGGGGCTCGATTTAAATAACATATACAACCACTGTAGTTTTATACTTTCAATCTGTTGCTGTCTACATGTCTGGGAGGAAAAAAGAGCCCAATGAAAGCTAGGCATATAAGGTATCGTTTTATTTTTCCTGGTGCACCACAGCACGTGAATCTTTTAGAATACGAAAACAGAGGGCACCAGATGTTAAAATGCGCTAGGCGTTTCTGAAGTGTTCCTTTTACTGCCAATAATCCCCAAAACTTAAAATGGGTAGGGTTATATTTAGCATTGTTAGGATGTTGTTGCCGTGTTGGTCCCAGAAAGCAGACAAACAACTTCTGTTGCTGAGCATCTAGGAGGGCTTCTCATGTGAAATGTTATTTCTTTGTTGCTCTCAGAGAATGGAAGGCACGTGCTGTGACTCCCCCCCCCCCCTGATTTATTTATTCTGCTTCTGGAAGGACCCAAGTCAGTCAAACAGATTTCAGTTTTATGTTACAGAGATCTATAGGGACTGCAGATAGAGGAGTGGAGATGACCCAGTTGTGAAGGCCTAGAACTTAGAAAAGTTTCCATATGGCTTGGGATTTCACACAGGCACACACTCATATAACATTACCTGAATGCAGATATCGGGCACAGAAAACTTTGTACATAGCCCTGTCATCCACCATACCAAGTATGGTCTGTTATTGACAGCTGGGGACCAAGAAGGTAGGGACATGGAGGGGGGCATTGTTGGCATGACATTACTTCCAGGGGCAACTGGAAAGTGATGTCAAGCCTCTCTAGGAATTTCTGGAAACTATGTTAAATAGCATTTCCAGCAATTCCTAAAGAGGATTGATGTCACTTCTGGGTTTTCCTAGAAGTGGTGTCACACCAGACCAATGCCTTTTTTTGTGTTGTTGTTTTTCTCCCACTTCTGGTCAGATCAGGGGTGTGGCAGCCTGATATAGACTCTTCAGGTCCCCCTTTGGAGATAAAAGTATTTTAAATAAATAAATAAATAGAACAGAGTAAAAAAGGAAATGAATATCTACTGTTATTAACGGACTGCAGATTGTGAACTTTAACACAAACAACTTTTATTTAAATACATTTTAAAAAATAATGAGAAAATTTCTTCTACAATAGCTTGAAATAATCTTCTGGTATGTCCTTTGCTTCCCGGGATATTCCACATCTCTTCTCTAATTTTTAATGTAAAATTTTTCATAAAGAGAAGGAAGATATAAATATGCATAATAATTGATTAAAAAGAAGTAGAACTTATGCTTTTTCATCCATTTTCTTTTATCTCCTTTTATTTTATCTATGTACAATCCTCTGCATGAGATAATTTACAATAAAAATACTAGATCAGTTCAGAACATCATTTCCAGCTCAGCTCCAGGAAATGCCAGGAGATTTCTGGGGTGGTACCTGGAGAAAGAGGAGTTTCAGGATGATATGTTTTCATTTATGGGGGACGCACTAGGAATTTCTCCTAATCTCTATGGCAAAGACCATAGAGATTAGCGGAAATTCCTAGAACATCTCAGTCCTCCATTGCCCCCTCCATTTTTTCACTTGCTCCTCAGATTATCAAAGGCAGGGGAAGGCAAGCCTAGTTCAGATGCAACATGAAATCATGGCCTTTAAAAACTGTGATTACTGAAACAAGGGTTCAGTCTGCACATAGTCACTGGATCCTGGATTGTGTCAGCAAATTCTGGCTTTAGCACTGTCACTCTTTCCTCCACCTCCATGCTTGAGACCCAGCTGCTAGGCCAACACTGACTTTCAGCACCCAGCTGATGACAAACTTTTACCTCATCACTAGCAAGCTTATAATTGGCCTCTAGTAGCATGATGGCAAGGAAGTGCCTCTCAGAAAACTTTCTCACTCTAGAATGGCGATCAGTCACCAAGCCATCTTTCCCCACCCCTGCTCAGAGGCTAGTGAAGGAAGCTGACAGGCTTTTGTGTAAACCCTCCCCTCATGAAGAAAGCTGAGGGAAATAACCTCCTGCTGTTGATTTCAGTGGTCCACCCACCCACAAACGCACAAATGCAACCGCAGACACCCACCTACCCATGTCTATTCCGTGGCACACATAACTCATATGCCTCAGCAGCTTCTGCCTGCCAGCCACATACATAAAACACAGACTAACTGTGGTTGATAAACCAGCTTTAGAGCCTAGTTTCAAATCCTGGTTTGTAGTATCCAATTTTAACATTGTGGCAGGAGTTCAGATGAGCAGTATCTATGGCTGTGGTCACACTGGAGGATAGGCACAGTCTGGGCGCATCTTTAACAAGTGCGCCAGTTCAAATTGTTGTGGGAAGGACCGACCAGACAGCACACCCTGCAGAGGTTTTCCCATGTGGTCGTCCAGTGGTGGTGAGGTGTCCACACTACTGCAGCGCCTCAGCCACGGAGTGCGCTGCTATAGTGCGGGAATCAGAGGCCTCTGCCCAAGAAGGAAATCACCAGACAGCGGAAGGAGAAGGTAAGTTTATTGACGTCAGGTTCAGCAGTGCAAAATGCTAAAAATGGCTGAAACCTCGATGCTTAACATTAACAGGCTTATATACATTAGGGCGGGTTCTTTCCACCAACCATATAGTTCCTTTTCCCCTCCCTTTTGTGCATGGCCTTGCAGTTCCACACAGCTCCCTCTAGGCCTTTAGTCTGTACGAAGGTCGTGATGCAAACATCCTATGTTTAAGTAAACAACAATCTTTAACCAACAGATTATAATATCAGTTTTAAGTACTGAAGTCAAGAGACAATGAATCAAATGCAAGCTTTTATTTCAGACATCATTCACCTCTGGGACAGCTCTAGCAAGAGCAGCTCTCAACTTATAGGGTTTCAACAGCTTAACTATTGTTATGTATCAACTATATACATTATAACTATTTACATGCAATCTCATTGGACCTAAGCAGGGCTCTGTGATTGGTTCCCTGGACTGGCTTCAGGACCAATAAGGAGTCCTTATTAGGCAGCCAATAAGATTGAGGGGATTCAACTACCAGAACCCTGACAATGCAATGCATCATAGCAAACAAGACATAACAATCAATAACCCATAACATAAACAAACAACAGCCCTTTGCTTCACTGCCCGGTCGGTTTTTTAAAAAAACAGGCAGGCACATGCCCATATGGACTCATGTGCTTATACAATATCAGCATCTACTAAAAAAAAACAACAACACCCAGCGGAAACGGATCTGCCGGTTCAGACTTCCCCTCTGGCTTCAGTTTGCGATAGGGGAGTTCAGATGGCCAGAAAAGTGGAGTTGGAAACATCCGTGAAGACTGGACTTTGCCCAGGGCCTGGCTACTCAGCTTCCGAAGCCGAGCAAAACAAAGTGGCCACTGCTGGGGCATGGAAGGCAGATGTTGTCTGATCGTGCTCTTTAAATCCGCAAAGTGACTACAACAATATCACTGCAAACTGCTCGTGTGACCACAGCCTATCGTTACTTTAATTAAACCATGGCTTAAAACTGGAAATTAGAATGCTGTTAAAAAACTTAACAGCTGCAACATCCATTAGAACCATATCAAAGGCCAATGTAGTTCCTATCCTACTCTCAAACACTTGATTAAACCAGTTGACCTTCCATTTTTCCCCAAACGGTAAACAACAAACCCTCAGGTCTTCTTCAGCTCACACCAGCATCTCAGGAAGAAGAAGAAATTGAATTTATGCCCCACCCCTCACTACCTGAAGGAGTCTCAGAGTGGGTTACAAACTCCTTTCCCTTCCCCTCCCCACAACAGACATCCTGTGAGGTAGGTGGGGCTGAGAGAGCTCTGACAGAAACTGCTGTTTCAAGAACAGCTCTGACAGAACTATGGCTTGCCCAAGGTTACACCAGCAGCTGCAAGTGGAGGAGTGGGGAATCAAACCCGGTTCTCCCAGATTAGAGTCCGCGCACTTAACCACTGCACCAAACCGGCCCTCACTTTCACAGATTTTCTTCCAGTGTCTTTCATGATTGGGCTTGGGTAGGAGAAATCACTGGTGGGCTTTGCTCGTAGTTGGAGGGCACCCAATAGGGCGAAACTCGGTGTTCTGCGGAACATGTCGCTACCACCAAGGAATGCAGCCCTGTGTCTCCCCGCCCCCTGGCCTGCAGAGAAGAGCCTCAACCCTGATGCTTTAGCAAGCTGACACACATGTCCCTCCTAACTTCTAGTCTGACCCTTAGTTCCGTCCGTGAAGGACCATTAGATTTCTCAAGTGCTCATCTGTCAACAGATAACAACCTGTAAAGCTCTCAGCAGCTACTCACTTGCAGAACAGCTGAGTCGCCCTCCCCCCACCCGGCCCTGATTATCTTACCACGTCTGCTCACTACAGAGCGGATACCATCTGTGCCCCAAGCAATAGGCAAACTGTTTGTACTTTATAGTTTCTGGGGCAGCACAAGAAATGTACCAAATACCCTGTCTTGTTCCACTGGAAGGTTGCGAGCACAGCTGTGGCCAAGGGTACCTCACATCTGGCAACAATTTCAGCGACACTTGCTAAGACACTGAGGCAAAAGCTGGCAGAATTCCTGCACGCTCCGAAGACTGTAACGGTGGCTTCAACAAGAGGTGACAGCATGAAGCAAACGATGTGGAAAATGGAGAGGCAGAGGTGCTGGGGACCATTGCTGAGAAACCTTTTGGCAATCTGGAAAAGGGAAACCAACCAGCAAAATATGTTGGCGCTCTGGTTATTTTGTGTACTGGAACTGGCAGAACTAGTAGAAAACCCAACTATTCAGACAAGTTGGATTAAGATCCAAAATAGCTGGGCTGGGGTTCCCCCTCCATCCAACAATATTCTTTTTTAAAGACAGAAGTGATGTTAGGAACTATTATTCCCAGGGCCTGGTTCAGTTTGGGATTGCAGTGCAGGAAGAGGAGGGGCTTCGGCCTTCCCTCCTGCACCATTTCCCAGAGCCAAAATGCCCAGTTTGGCCAGTTTGGTGTAGTCGTTAGGAGCACAACTCTAATCTGGGAGAACCAGGTTTGATTCCCCACTCCTCCACATGCAGCTGCTGGTGTGACCTTAGGTCAGTCACAAGTTCTCTCAGAGCTGTTTTATCATGAGCGGTTCTCTCAGAGCTCTCACTCCCACCTACCTCACAGTTTGAAGATGGGGAAGGGGAAGGAGATTGTAAGCCGCTCTGAGACTCCTTCGAGTAGTGGAGGGCAGGGTATAAATCCAATATCTTCTTCTTTTCCTTACCATGGGGAAAGCCTATTTTCCTCACTGTTGGGCTCCAGGGGCACTGGCTCCACCCAGGAACCCTGACCTAACTCATCTCAGAGATAATGTCTAATCTGGCCCTCCGATGCCTTAAATTACAGTAATACACGTCTGTCAGCACTCATGGAGGTTCACTGCAAATCCTATATGTGATGATCATATTAAATTATACTTTCAGAGGGCAGCCATGTTGGTCTGCAGCAGAAGAGCTGGATTTGACTCCAGGAGCATCTTAGAGACCAGCAGGATTTGGGGGGACATAAAACTTTGAGAGCCAAAGCTCCCTTCAGCAGACATATCTGGCTTCTAAGGCGCTACTCAACTCTAAAGTAGATATTATATTTATATTATATTATGTTATATTATATCTTAATATAGTACAATAATTCGCTTAGTGTGTTGGCCATTTCCAGCTTTCCCATTGGCTGTGCAGTGCACTCCATTAGCCATTGGCCCGTCAACCGCCACTCAAGAGTACTCGCGTGCCATTGGCTGGGTGTTGGGTCGGCTCTCTTCCCCGCCCATTCCCACTTCAGCCACTGTTCCCTGTCAGAATAACTGCCAAACGGCTGTCTTTCCTGATGAAAACACTTCTCCTGCTTGGCTCCTGTGGGACTCTAAAGTAGATATATCATATCATATCATATCATATCATATCATAATGTTACACTGAATTTCTTGCATGCATACAAGATCTTATACCCAGAATTAAACTTTGTTGATCTTAAAGGTGCCACTGGACTCAGATTTTGTTTTCTGGTATATTTTTGTATTTTTTCATATGTGCGTGTGTGAGTGTGTGCGCACCTGGAAGTCATGGTGACCTCTGCTGACTGATTCCTACTGGGGGTCCTGGAGGATATTCAGAGAGGTGGCTGAATAAAGCTTGCTCCCAACTGCTGGTATTCCAAGGAGGTCTCCCATCCAAGTACTTGCCAGAGTCGACCTCGCTTAGCTTCTGATGTATGACGAGATCCGGCTTGCCTGGGCTATCCAGGTTGGGGCCGACTCAGACTTGCTTCAGACGCACACAGCTACCCACCTGGATCTGAATTTAGAAGATTATAACAAATATATTTTGGACCTTTATTACAAGTTATATACAGTATCTTTTATTCTTTCAACTTGCTCCTAGTTAATGCAAACAGCCACTGGGTCAGTAAACCTATTCAATCAGGACTTCAGAAATGGACACAGACATAACATGCCTGAATTCTCCTCCGTAGGAAGCATTCCTTGCACATGGAGTGCTAGCACAGCCTAAACTTCCCCTTGACATTCTAGTTTTGTTTGTATGTGCAGGGGAATTTTTTTTTTTTGGTCACAGAGAAACATTTGAGCATGTGACCTCCAAGAGCTCCATGTTGTTTGAAGTGGTACAGTCCAGGAACTGTTTTGCCGCCTTGTCTGCTATCAATGTGAATCAAACTTCATCGAAATGCTTCCCTCCCCACTCAAACCACCCGGAATTTTTTTTTAAAAAAAACCCTTGTAAACCCTAAAATAACTGTAAACTTCTTTGAAACAGTATAATAGGATGCTCTGAAGTTGGTGGTTTTAAGGTCTGCTACCATAGATACAGTTGCCCCAGCATCGGCAGAGCTCTGTCGAACCTTTCTGTGTTGGTTTCCCCTTATTGCAGGAAATGCCTTGGATGTTTCCGACCCTGAGGTTAGCGAATGGAAATCTCATTGAGTAATCTAAGATAATTGGCACATTTTCAAGTACCCTCACTGTTACAAGCCCAACGGTTCTTAAAGAGATGGAATTTATGACAAGAAACGAAACAAAAGCTTTTTGGAACGGTTTGTGGTGCCAGTGTGACTAATTAGCTTGTCCTCCTCCTTTTTCGTTTCCCGTTGGGTTACTTTTACCCACCAAACTTTGGATTGATCCAAGCTTATGGGGAGGTCTAAAGAGAGGGATGAGGCGCATCGCATAGCGTTTGAACTCTGTTAAGGTGAATGAGCGAGCATGACAGTCAACCTGCAGCCTGGCACATTTCCAACACACACACACACAGACACCCGCATGAGAGCTGGAACCACAGACTGCTGCATCCTTAATACTCTTACCCTCGTTTGGGTCGCCTTTCATCTGAAAATGGTTTCCAATTTCTAATGTAATCTAATATAATCTTGATCGGCAAACTTGTTAGGGCCTACCACTCCACGCAAAAACCCATTTTTTTTCTTGTTCTTGCTGAACATTTGAGGTGTGTGCTCCAGGAGGCTGCCTGAAGACAGTATATGCTTTATTAATGGAGGCTTATGGGGGCTTTTACAATTCCTATGGTAACCCAGGAAAAAGGCTGTTACCATGGGGACTGGCCAAGCCTATCTAAACCTTCAGTCTTCATTAGAGTATCTCTGAGGGCGAATGCTTTAACAGTTAGCATTCTGGAATAGCTAACAATAATCTCTGCTTTGGGGGAAGAATCTATTCTTCCTTCCTGCTGGAGATGGATTTGCCTTGCCAGCTTTCCAAAGATAATATTCAGCAACCTGGATGGTGATTGTTCTCAGCTTCTAGGATGCGGCTGTCAAAATTACTGTATACTGGAGGCTGCCTGCTCACCAGCAAATTATGTTGCCCATAGCATTAAGCCTGCATCCCAAACAGCTACTGAGCATGGAGTCATTGACTAAAAAGTCTTCCTCTGAGATGAAGTAAGGCAGTGTCCAGTGATCCATGTTCGCCGGGGACCAGGCAAGGCTGCCAGGAGCCACCACAGGCCCCCAGACGAAGATCTCTTCTGGGATTACTCTCTCACCACCCCAACTCATCCAAAGCATCATATGAAAGCAAAATGCATGACGTGCCTGGTGACCATGGACCCTGGAATTTGTCCCCTTAATTCCCATCCCTTGACAGCCCAGGGGACAGGCCTCATTGTCTCATACCTGGTTCTTGGTAATCCTTCGTGTGTATGCAGGTTCTTGTTCTGTGAGCTGGTCCTGAGGACGGAGCAGAATTTTCAGGAAACAGTTTGGCTGTAAGTGAGCAGCTCAAGCCTATTCAGCAGATATCTCCAAATAGTACAGTAGAGTAGTACCTGCTCCTGGTAAATCTCTGTCCCTTCCTTGTTCCTGTTTTGCCCCCTTGGGGAGATTTTGAAAGCACCATTTAAGGAGAGACACATCTTTGTTTCTGGTTTGTAGCCTCTTAGGCATAAATACTAAAACTTCTGGGCCTGCCCCAGGTTTACCAAGCTTTGGGTTTCAGTCCCAAGCCTCTCTAGATCTTTAGAAATGGAGGGAGGGTGATGCATTTTGACCCTCGTGCCCAGGAATGTCAATGCACAAACTGGGAGGGTGGAGCTTGGAAGGGCTTCAGTAAAACATGTTTCCAAACTTGCCTCTGCTGAATTACTTTTAGTGCATAGGTAAGGGGATACTGTAAGGAGAGGATAAAGACATGGAAGGGAGCAGAGCTTATTTTCCTTGTGCTCACCAATTGCTCCCTGCAAACTGAGAATCCCACACCTGGAACTGAGCCCAGTCCCCACCAATCCACTGATAGTTGGTGCTGTTCTATAGATGGCTACTCAAACACTCCTTGGCTTGGCTCACATTCTGCTCACTGGTCATGAGGATGGAACCAGTTTTTCATCAAACAGTTTGGCTGTGTCTGTGAGCAGCTCCAGCCTATTACTTTCCTCATATTCAAACAGTAGAGTACAGTGCAATTGGCAGCATGTTGTGCATATACATCTTCATACCCCCTGATGGGAATCCCAGCTTCCCCTCCACCAGGCCTGATGATGTGGCACACTGCTTGGCAGCCAATGATCTAACAAAAGAGTGAACCAACCAATCAGTCAGCCAATAATTATAAGTAAGGATTGTATTTTAAAGAACCTTTTACCTTTGGCCTCTGTGCCCCTTTCGATGGCCTTGCAAGGCAACTGGCTGGCCACTGTGTTACTAGATACACTTTTGATCTGATCCATCATAGAATCATAGAGTTTGAGGGGGGAGCATACAGGCCATCTAGTCCAAACCCCTGCCCAATGCAGGATCAGCCTTGAGCATCCCTAACAAGTGTTGGTCCAGCCGCTGCTCAAAGACCGCCAGTGAGGAGAGCTCACCACCTCCCTAGGCAGCTGATTCCACTGTTGCACAACTCTCACTGTAAAAGAGTTTTTCCTAATGACACCTCTTACATTGGGTGTTGTTTAAGTCCATGTTATTGTCAAGGTTGTTTCATGAATTGTGTACCCTGCAAAGGGTACACACATACCCCAGATGTATTGAGAGTCTGCCCCAGGATGTACTGAAGAACAGTGTTGCTGCATACTGTGAGGGAGAAGCACTACTGGCAGAGGGAAATGTTATTCAGATAAGTTTTTCGGCTACCAGTTCACTGAGGAACTCCCCATGAGCTTCTGAAGAACCCAAGACCTCCCCAGAACACAGTTTGAAAACTTCTGATTTGGAGTCAAGGTATAGTTTCTTCTGCTGGCTGAATGCTTTGTAGCAAACTTGGGAAAGGGTCTCCGGAGCAAGGAAATTCTGCCCCAAATATGTTCTGGCTGTTCACTGCCAGCCCTTCTGTTTCAACATGATTGGGAATCTTTTTATTGGGGGGGGGGAGAGCTCTGATTGAGCTGAAATGTGACACTTCTTGGACTGAAAACAACAGACGAGCATTTTAAGAAAGAACGAATACTGTATCGTCTCACAGCGTTTTTAAGCACAGTTGCTGGATGAACCTGTTTCACTTATCACCCCCATGGTGATTGCTCATGTTCCAGAAACACCTCAGTGCTACAATCTTCTTCTTAGGCATTCCCATAGTCATTAATTTCCTCCTACTTTCTTATTAATTAGCTAATGTCATTTATTTATTGTCTTTACTGTTTTTGCAACCGGAGTCATAAACAGCAAACCCTCATTCCACAATGAGCCTCATCCCACAGGAAAACGTGGAAGAATTGAAAGGCTGCTGCTGCAAAAATCATTTAGAGTCTGCCTTTCTCACCAGGACTTAAAGTGGATTACACATGGCTAGTGAGTACGACAAATGAAATGGGACATTCCGGAACCCGTGCATTAGGCTTGCAGAAGTCTGGAACCACCAGAAAGAACTGAAGGGTTGTGCTTAATTTCCATTGACTGTGGGGTGGGAGGGGGGTTGTTTGGTTGTTTGTAAAACTACTTGTCTCTTTTATCCACAACTTTTAGGGGGGACCTGTAGTAAGAAGTTTTTAGAACAAGTCCCAAAGCCATGGCTTACTTGCCGCCCTCAAAATCTTCGCCATGCCAATGTCCTACTTGTTTTACTAAGATGTTGCCCATCTGCCTTTCAGCTATTTCCCTCGAAAACTGACGCCCTAAGTGTTTTGAAAAGTTAAGTATTGAAGTAAAAAAAAATGTTATTGACTTACTAGATAACACTAAAAATTAGAAAAGAGAAGAGTGTATAAACTGGTCCTTCGGCACTACCTCATTGCGGGTTTATGGATGGCTGATATACGTGGCCTGAAACCATTTGGTGGAGAAGGACGGGGGGGGGGGGGGAACTGGTCTGTATTCTTGGTTTTCTGGGTGATGAGATTTGTATTTCAAGATGATTCAATTAGGAAGTATGTCAGCGGAGAGCTTTCATCTCGCTCAGCAAAAGCCCCTTTGCTTTTTATTGGCTGCCTACCGGCAGTCTCTGGAGAGCTGCCTTCTTCCCATCTTGCTCTGCTGGAAGGGATATGTCAGAACAAATCTCGCAGTCACAAGTTGCATTAACTGCTTGACGTGGGTCTTTGCACGGACGTCGAGTGGAGTTGTTTAATTAGTGCTTGAGACACGAAGTGATACAGTTCTCTTCCAAAACGATTATGCTTTGTTGACCCTCTATTCGTTCAGTGACAAATAAAGCTGTATTCTTTGAAGCATCGCAACACGGATTGCTAGAATAGATTTTATATATATCCCCTGATCCAACCCAGGAGATCCATACAAGGGATCAGGATTCTGTGCACATCTTATTGGATTTGGAACTGTCATCACCCGGACACCCATTTTACAGTTCGTCCACCTGAGCATTTGTGTGCTGCTGCTGCTGAAGCATTGCAGTGCTTTGGATGGGAAGTGCGCTGGAAAATGCATCCCTTTCCATGTTTTCGTCACCTGCAAGTGTTCGCTATTCTACTTCTCGCTCGCGGGCTCTGTGGCACTGTCTCCCAATTAACAAAGGGAGATTTGGTCTTTTTTACAATTTCACAAAGGCTCCAAGCCAGAACATTTTCCGAGGACTCTCAGAGTCACGTAGTTGTGTTTAGTTGTTTGCACAGGAAACCCAAGATGATCACAAGGTTGGAGCACCTTTGCTATGGGGAAGGGCTGGAGTGTCTGGGACTTTTTAGTTTTGATGAAAAATAGCTAAGGAGAAGATAATGAAGGTTTGTAAAACTATGCATGGGTTGCAGAAAGTGAACAGTCTCCTTTTCCTATCATACTAGGACTTGCGGGATTAGGGCCACCCAATGAAGATGATGGGCAGTAGGTATAGGACAGACAAAAGGACATACTTCTTTACTCAGTGAGTAAATTGTGGGATTGTGGAGGTGGTGATGGCCATATGCAGGGATGGCTTTAAAAGAGCATTGGGCAGATCTGTGGAGGAGAGGTCCATCAATGGCTACTAGCCATGGTGAGTGAAGGAAACACACATTCAGAGGCAGTGAAACTTTGAAACCCAGTACAAGGAGGCAACATCGAGGAAGGCCCAGTTCACTGGCCCTCTGGGACAACTGGTTGGCCACTGCGTAAAACAGAATGCTGGACTAGACTAGACCACTGGTCTGATCCAGCAGGGCTCTTCTGATGTCCTTAAGTTGTCATAGTCCATGAGGTATATGTGTGTGAAAGGGGTAAAAGGCCTTTTAAAAGAGTATCCTTTATGAAGTGTGCTGGCTAGTCACACAGTTAGACTTCCCTTTCTCTCTCTTTGTTTGTTCTGTTCTTAATAAACCAACTTTATTCTTTAAACAGCTTGTGCTCCGTTTTACTGCACATCTACACTCTGCCAACAGGACTGTGTATAGTTAGATTCAAGTCCAGTAGTCTCTTAGAGACCAACAAGATTTTCAGGGCGTGACCTTTCGAGAGTCAAAGCTCCCTTCATTAGACACAGGTAGGAATGGAGAGCTGAGTCTTTTTGGTCCTTTCCGCGCTTGGATCTCATCCCTGGTTTCATCAGAGTTCAACTTGTGACACAATACCTTGCATTTATCCCTGGTTATAACAGCATCTGTTTATCCTGGGACACGTGTGGGGTGAAACCGGGGTGACCTCAACGTAATGTGGAAACAAAAAAACCCCAAGATAATTACAGGGGTAAGCTCGAGTGTAGTGAAGGATGTAAGTTTGGGGACAGGGCTGAACCAGGATTTAAGGTCTCGTGCGGAAATATCTCAGTCAGAAGGTGAATAGGCACACTTCAGTGAATAAAGAAAAACATAAAGAGATATTCCAGACAACCACCTACCCTGCCGTGGTCCAGATTTGAAACAAAGACCTGGCATGATTTTATGCCTCTTCCTTATGTGCGTCTCTCCAGAGCTGGTTGTTAATTTTCATGCGCACAGCCACATTTCAGAGGGCCACTGACAGCCCATCCGAAGCATCGGTCTTTTATTTAATTCCCTTTTTTCTGTCGTTCCATGGCGTTGCTCACCAACTGAATGCCTGCACTCTAAAAATCCATAAACCAGCCTGATGCGCTGTGAAACCGTTTTGCAAGGTTTGCATGACAGGGTGGTGGTATTGTTATTGCAGCAGAGACGTTCCGACTAGATTCTACCACGCCCTGGGAACCCTTGACAGTTTTTCGGGAGCTTCCCAGAGAGAGGATCAGCGAGAGAGGACAACTTCGCTGAAAGACAGCTTGCCCATTACTACCAATCTTCTCCTGCCAGGGGGTGGGGGGTTGGAGGGTGTTCTAGGGTGCACTCTCAGTTCCCATGAGGTGACCGTAGGCTTGTCAGCTTCTAAGTGGGACCTTAAGATTTTCTGGAATTGCAATTGATCTCCAGATGAAAGAGCTCAGTTCCCCTGGAGAAAACGGCTGCTTTGGAGGGGGGACTCTATAGCATTATGCTCTGCTGAGGTCCCTCCCCAAGCCCCACAATCCCCAGGCTCCACCCCCCAAAATCTCCAGGAATGTCCCAACCCAGAGGTAGCAACCCTAAGTAACTATGAAGACCAAAACATCTGTCCCCAGACACACAATACTGACTGTGTGTCATAAAACACAGCCTATAACTCTCTGACGTGTACCAGGGTTCCATAGTGTGTGGTCTAAAAATGATATCTCGTACCACTGAAAACTCCCTGGCTAGAGGGAGAATGAAGACAACTGCTATTCATTTATCTTTGCCTCCATGGCAACTGTGGTGATACTGCAGCTTATTCTTCGTGCACAAACCTGAAACAAGAACTCTCTTCCACTAGAACAGAGTAGGAGTCCATTAGCACCCTAGACTTACAACATTTGTGGTAGGGTAGGAGCTTTTGTGAGTCACTGCTCACTTCTTCAGGTATCTGAAGCATCTAAAGAAGTGAGAAGTGACTCACAAAAGCTTAAACCCTACCACAAATTTTGTTAGTCTTTAAGGTGCTACTGGACTCTTACTCTTTTCTGCTGCTACAGACAGACTAACACGACTACCCATCTTAATCTGTGTGTGTGTGTATGCAGGGGTCCGTTGGGGCAGGAGGGCACAGGAGCGCAGCTCCGGGAGTGAGGAGCCCAGGGGGTGGGCACATGATCAAGCCCTGCCCCCTCCTCAGCTTCCCCAAGCAGTGCAGAGGCGCAGTGCCCCGGGGAAAGCCCTGCTAGCGTCTTTATTGTTTTTAATGTTTTGTTTTAATATTGATAATTTTATCATTGTTCCTTTTATGACTGTGTGCTGCTTTTCCAGAGACTTGCTCAAGGTGGCATATAAATTTTCTACCATTTTTTATCTGGGCACATGGCACATAAGTACTGGAGAAATTTCACCAACACTTCAGCAGCTTCCACCCCATCAGTTTGGTGTAGTGGTCAGGAGTTGGACTCTAATCTGGGAGAACCGAGTTTGATTCCCTACTCCTCTACATGCAGCTGCTGGTGTGACCTTGGGCCAGTCACAAGTTCTCTCAGAGCTGTTCTCTCATGAGCAGTTCTCAAAAGAACTATCTCAGCCCCACCTACCTCACAGGGTGTCTTGTTGTGGGGAGGGGAAGGGAAAGGGATGGGTGGTGCCCATGTCCTGGGTATCTCAAGTCTACTTGAAACCTGGTGGTTTCAAGGGAGCAGGAAGAGAATGAGGGTGTGTTCTTTACGCTTATTTTTATTGCACAAAGTATTGGATGGAGAAGGGAATGGAGGAAGAGCAGGTCAGTTTCACTCACCTGTGGAGTGGAGCCTGAGGGGTGGGTGTTGCCTTCTGACACACTTCCGGTATGTTAGGGGGTGTGGCATATGCAAATGAGTTATGCTAATGAGCTCCTGCACCTCTTTTTCTATGAAATGACCCCTGTGTGTATGTATTAAATGCCATCAAGTAACTTCCAACTTATAGTGACCCTATGAATTAATGTGCTCCAAAATGTCCTATTGTTGACGGCCATTCTCCGTTTTTGCAAACTGAGGGTCACGGCTTCCTATTGAGTCAACCCATCTCATGTTGGGTTTTCCTCTTTTGCTGCTGCCTTCAACTTTCCCCAGCATTATTGTCTTTTCCAGTGGCTCTTGTCTTCTCATATTTCTTCCACTAACCCATCTTAATCAATTCCATTCACTGTGACACACTGAAAACCTTCTGTTAATTTTCTGGAGTGATCAGATCTCCTACTGAGGCTCCATAGAGAACATCCAGAAATATGATGTTGAACTTTCTTGCCTTATTCACCCACTACTATTATCATGAGTATTAGTATTGTCTCTTCTATGAACTGTCCTGTTCCAAAATGTAAAGGTCATCTTTGACAATAGTCAGACAAGACAAATATACATTTATCAATTGAAAACAATGGCGCACCACTTGATCCGGATTTTTTAAAGGCATGATGCTCTTTGAACTTGAGAGTGATCTTCATCCTCTCAAGACTGAATTCATAGGAGGGAACTCAGCAATACATCGATCTATTTCTTTCGGTAAGGATGGGTGAAAAAAGGATAGACATTCTCGCTCAAGCAAGGGTCTAATTAATTAACTCATTCATTCATTTAAAACATTCATTAGCCACCTTTCTGTCTTGCGGAACTCAAGGCGGCTTACGATATATAAAAAACATTATAAAAACACAATAAAAACAACAGTTATAAAACCCATAAAAGTCACAGTTTAAAAACTCCAGTTAGGACTGCCAATAATAAAAGTTAAGTCTGCAGTCACACACACATTAAATAATCCACTTTCAATCCACTTTCAGTGCACTTTCCAACTGGATTTTTACTGTGTGAATCGGCAAAATCCAGTTGGAAAGTGGACTGAAAGTGGATTATTTAGTATGTGTGACCACAGCCTAAGTCGACTATAAATGCAGCCCTAAATAACACTGTCTTCCAACTGCCTCCTGAAGATCGACAAGCACACCTCCCTGGGGAGGTTGTTCCATAATTGTGGGGTTGCCACAGAAAAAGCCCTCTCTTGTGTACCCACCAAACAAGACTCTTTAAATGGCCTCTCTCTGCAGCCTTATTTCCTGGACAGGAACAAAGAAGACGACTAGAGATGCCAGCCTCCATGTGGGGCCTGGGGATCTCCTGGAATTACAGCTCATCTCCAGACTACAGAGATCAGTTCCTCTGGAGAAAATGCTTTAGAGGGTGGACTGAGGTCCCTGCCCCCACCCCCAGTCTCTACACCCCAAATCTCCCAGAATTTCCTAACCTGGCACTGAGAACCCTACAAGACAGTCCTTCAGATACCCCAGTCCCAAGCTGTGTAGGGCCATATTTGGAAAAAGGCCTCAGGGCTTAACAATGACACTGAAAAAATGTAGTTAAAGTTAGTCTTTGAATAAATACATGCCTTTATCCTGAATTTTGGACTACATTCAGAGATGAATTTCCACTCTGTGGATGACATGGTTTTCCTGCCCTTACTCGAATAGGGCTTAGTTGTTCAAGCTTAGTGACTTCTACAAAGGAGAATCCGTAAGTATTCACAAAGCCAAGGCAAAGACCCCTGGTGAATGGAGCTTTTACTCTATTGACTTATACCCTGAGAATCTCACTTGTCTCTAAGGCGCAACTGGACTTGGAATTCAGGAATTCTAACAGCAGCTGAAATCAAGAACTTGGGGAAAGGGAGCGTAGTTTAGACGGCAGTCTTGGTGTTCGGCCAGGTGTGTATCCTCTCCTCTCCTTGGAGGCTTCTGGTCCTGTTATATCTTGTATCTCTGGATCCTTTGCTCACTGGATTTCCTCATTGCTACGTTGTGGGGACGCCAAGTTGAATTTATGGATAATGGCTCTTGAATTCCACCCTCACATTCTCATCACTTGGTTACTGGAGGATGGATCCTGAAAATAACAAGCTTCTGAGCGGTAAGATCTGAGGACCAAACAGGGAACCAAGGAATTCATTCCAATTGTGGCTGAATGTAGACAATGTTAACTGTGCAGCCCAATCAAAGCAAGGCTTTTTGACCTCCACAGAGGAAAGCTGGGGTTAACTTCTGTCTTATTCTATCATCAGGAAGCTTTACAAACTGATTCAGGCACAGAGGAAAGCATCTGGGCCACTCATACAACAACAAAGGGTAACTGCACAGTATAAAAAAGTAAAGGTTTCCCTTGCTCGAAAGCCAGTTGAATCTGAAGCTAGGATTGCGGTGCTCATCTCCGTTTCCAAACCGAACAGCCAGTGCTGTCTGAAGACTTTTTCTATGGTCATGTGGCCGGCATGACTAGATGCTGAGGCTCACAGAATGCTGTTACCATCCCACCAAAGCGGTACCTATTTATCTACTTGCAGTTTCTTGCTTTCAAACTGCTAGGTTGGCAGGAGCTGGGGCCGGAGACAGGAGCTCACTCCATCATGCGGTACTAGGGGCTCAAACTGCTGAGCTACCAACCTTCCAGTCTGCAGCTCAGCATCTTAACCTCTGAGCCACCGCGGCCCTTAACTGCACAGTATAGACCAGGGGTGGCCAAACTTGCTCAGCGTAAGAGCCACATAGAATAAACGTCAGATGTTTGAGAGCCGCAAGATAGGAACAAATATTACAGACATGTTTTTATTTTTTTAATGCAAATTTGCTTTTTATTAACATGAAATGAGACTGCCAAAAATAAAAGCAAAAGGGATAAAAACAGATATTGATAACGATATTTATTCGTTTGCTAATGATATTGATTTGTCTAAGAGAGAGACAAAGAGAGAGAGAGATGGAAAGAAAGAATGAAAGAGGTGGAAAGAAAGAAAAAGAGAGAGAAAAGGGAAGGGAGGAAGGGTAGGAGAAAAAGTATGCCTCCGCTTTGCTTCCCCAGCTGCCTTGCCGGGAGCCACAGAATATGTGTGAAAAAGCCACATGTGGCTCCCGAGCCACAGTTTGGCCACCCCTGGTATAGACCACCACAAATAATAAAGAACTATCTTCTTCTTTTTCTTCCCATGGGGAAGGCCTATATTCCTCACTGTTGGACTCCACAGGCACTGGCTCCACTCAGGAACCCTGACCTAACTCATCTCAGAGATAATGTCTAATCTGGCCCTCTGATGCCTTAAATTACAGTAATACACGTCTGTCAGCCCAACCTTAAGTCTACTGTATCACCAAACACCTAGTATTATTCTTTTCCACTGACCCTTATTATTATGTACTAACGCAGACCACACATGCAATTGGGCTAACTACCAAAGCTTCACATCTCCAGACAATAGCTAGAGGGGATCCTAGAAGCGACCAATCGGCTTAGCAAGATCCTAAAAGGGATCTATGGTTATGGGCGCACTCTAAATAAACCTATCGCTGGAGTTGGGTGTGGGTGTGACTTGTACCAGCATTGAAGTGGACCTCCAAGTCCTGCCAGCAGTCCGAGTTTTCCGTGTAAATAAACTATGAGATGATTCACTACATAAGCATCTGGACCCAGTATGTTTCACTTATCTTCTCAGAATGTGACCAAAATACATTTTAGCTTTTAGGGAGAGTTGAGGTTGGATTTGCTCCTCCTGCACCACATTTCAAATGAGTATTTGGGGACAGGAGCTGAAGAAGTGCTATTCTAAACCTGCCATGTGTGTGTGTGTGTGTGTTAGCATTGAATGGCTTGTTCCATTTTCATGTTGGTCATTTATAATTTTGTGGTATTTTTACTTGCCAGCCACTCAGAGGAGGGTGGCGGCAGAGGAGGCAAATGAATTCCCTAAACAAATATGTAATATTGTGAGGCCACGAAAGACCCCACGGCAGGGTCCTTGTCTTGATGGCCACAAGATGCTATCAGGTGCTTTGCTGTTTGGCCTGCCACAGATTACCACAGTGGCCCTGCTGAAATTTGCCACAGGCACAAGAATGACCTGCTTACATTATTGTGTGTACCTGTGGTGTCAAACACCACTGTTTTACAACTGCAGTAACATCACTCTCACAGTATCTCAGTATGTCGAATCAGCCTACGTGCTCCCAGCTCAAACTGCAGCGTAGACCAGGAGTCCCCGACCTTCTGAGCCCACGAGCACATTCAGAATTCTGACACTTGTGGTGGGCACAAAAACAAATGGCTGCCACAAAATGGTTTCTGCAGGAGACAGAGCCAGGCACAGAACGGCTGCCACAGCTTACCTTCAGCCACACAGTGAAGATCTCTGTGCTGTGGTGGCAGCTCGAGAGCCAGTTTGGTGTAGTGGTTAGGAGTGCGGGCTCTAATCTGGGAGAATTGGGTTTGATTCCCCACTTCTCCACATGCAGCTGCTGGTGTAACCTTGGGTCAGTAACAAGTTCTCTCAGAGCTGTTCTCTCAAGGGCAGTTCTCAAGAGAGCTCTCCCAGCCCCACCTACCTCACAGGGTGCCTGTTGTAGGGAGGGGAAAGGAAAGGGATTGTAAGCCGCTCTGAGACTCCTTCGGGTAGTGAAGGATGGGGTATAAATCTAATCCCTTCTGCTGCTGCTGCTGCTGCTACCGTTGCTGTCACAGCAACATTTTAAAAAAATCTGAACAGCCAATCAGAAATCAAGCTGAAGAAAAGCTACACCTGGCCCCACCCACTTTCTAAGGACACTTGGGAGGTGCCAGGAAAAGTGTCTGTGGGAGCCATGGCACCCTTGGGCATCACATTAGGGACACCTGGTGTAGACAGGACCAAACTAGCTGTTGGAGGTAACCATGGCTGTTTCAGAGCATTGGTCGAGGATGCTTCAGGGTGTTTTTCTTATCCCAAGCCAGGCCCACCCATCACCCCAAGGCCTTCACCAAACCAGTAGGGTTGCCAGGCCCCAGCTGAGGATGGGAGATCCCCCACTCTGGGTCCCCCCCCCCCAGTGCTGATTAGCTGGCCAGCAAGGGACTTACAGGCAGGAGAACTAGACAGTGTCACTCCTGGCGTCATCACATCACTGGCAATGCAGAGACACTCTAGTATTAAGGCAAAACCTCTATGATAATAATGACTTCCACCATGGAGTTTTTGCCCAAATACCAGAGTGTCCCCGCATGATGTCACTTCCGTTGTGCCCTGGAAACAACATCACTACACTGCTGGCTACACAGGCCTAGTCCCAGTTTCCCTGCCATTAAGGCCCATTAGGAAGGATGTTGACGAGCTCAAGCGTGTCCAAAAGAGGGCAACCAGGATGGTGAGAGGGTTGGAATCCAAGTCTTATGAGGAAAGGCTGAAAGAGTTGGGTACGTTTAGCCTGGGAAAGAGAAGGCTTAGAGGGGACATGATTGCCGTCTTCAAATATTTGAAGGGCTGTCATGTAGAAGATGGAGCAGATCTATTCTCTCTTGCTCTGGATTGCAAGACGAGATCTAATGGGTGGAAATTACAAGGGAGTCGATACCAGCTAAATATCAGGAAAAACCTTCTAACTGTAAGAGTGGTTGAGCAGTGGAACAGACTGCCTCAGGAGGTGGTGGATGCTCCTTCACTGGAAGTTTCAAGCGGAGACTGGACGACCATCTTTCAGGTATGTTGTGTGGCTATCTTTCGGCTCTGCTCCTGCAGAGTGCAGGGGGTTGGACTAGATGACCTGCAAGGTCCCTTCCAACTCTAACATTCTATGATTCTATGATCCCATGCCCTGACTTGGATAGCCCAGGATAGCCCAGCCTCTTCAGCTCTCAGAAGCTAAAGCAGGGTTGGCCCTGGCTAGTATTTGGATGTCAGACCTCCCAAGGAATACCAGGATTGTGATGCAGAGGCAGGCGTAGCAAACCACCTCTGCAACATCTCTTGCTTTGAAAACCCTACGGGGTAGCCATAAGCCACCTGTAACTTGACGGCACTTTCTGCCACCAAGTCCCTCTTACTTGTTTCCAGGTAGATGGTACAGTTTTATTACCAGCCAGCAGCAGCGCTCTGCGGATGGAAGGTATGGCTTGGTAGCTCAGGCTCGAACTGGCTGCAAACAGCTGCTAACCATCGGAGCACTTCCCATTTGCCTCGCCTGCCTGTTCTAGCAGCTCGGTCATCGCACTGACACTGATCGGAGGGTGTCTGTCAGAACCAATCAGCTCAGTCCCTCGGCCCCTCCTGAGCCACAGAGAGTGACACACAAGCCAGGGGTCTGTTGTCGACTGACGTCAAAGGCTTACCGGGCTGCTGGTCTGATCCACAAAGTCCACTGAGAACAAAACATCTATCACTATATCTATGTAGAACATTACAGCTTTATAATACAAAGAATACGCCACATACTTTACGATATAAGAATACACCACATGCTTTATGATATAGAGAACAGACCAAACCTGGCCTGTTCAAATTCGGCCGTATTGCAACACACTGTATTGCAACTTAGCGATCTCTTTGTCTTTCGTTTAACCTGCCCACAGAAACAGTGAAGACTGAAAAGGGTTTATGATTATGCAGAATCAAAAACAACCCAGACCGTTTTAGCAATTTAATCTTGAATGTATACAATGATGTTGCTGGATTTGGCCCCCAAACTACCCTTGGAACTCCAAATACATCTTCCAGGTATGCGACATGGTTTCTTTCTCAGGCGGCTTTGGAAAGAACGTTGTAATGTGTGAAGTTATCCTGATTTGTTAACAGTAAAGACATTCCACTGTGTACATACAAAGTGATGTCAGATCCTGTTGGGGAGAAGATGTTAAACAAGTAAGAACAACATCACTATGATTAATCCCAAATGGAATGGAATCCAGCTCTGCTCAGGTACAAAGTCATTACTAACAAACTTGTTTTAATTCACTATGTGGTGGGGATGGAGTGGTTTCTCAAGTCCCTTTCCTTTTTCGCTCTTGGTACTGTGAATTTGGAATATCAGGACAGCGTTGTTTCCACTAAAAGCAACAGAAACAGGGTCCAGCTTTGCAGGCATTCGCTATCTTTCCATCTAAATACATTTGTGTCTCCAGGACAGAAGGCAACTTTTTAGTTCCAATACAATGTTATTTTCAGGCATAGGGCTTTCTTCTGAGTAGAACTGCCATCTTTTCGAATTAGCTGTGATCCTGTACCTTTAACAGCAGCCTAGCACAGAGAAATTCAGCATGTGCCATCTTCTCTGGGGTAGAAACAAGTGATGAGGGAATGTTTTGTTTACTACATTTCTGTCTTCCAGGCTTCTGTCAGAGTAGGGTTGCCAAGGTCTCACCCATCTATTGGCAGGGGGCTCCTAGCTTGGTCCTGAGGTCTTCTTGCACACAAGCAAAGCACGCACACCACAGTGACATCAACCAGAAGTGATGTCATCACACTGGGCATGTTGTACAGGGGACACTCTAGCATGCAGCTAAAAACTCTATGGTCACCATAGAGTTTTTAGCCAACTGCTAGAGCATCCCCGCTCAAGATGTCCGGTGCAGCGGGGCTCTTCGGGGATGGGGCTCCCCCGGGGTATTGGGGGCCCCAAAATCGAGAGAACCCCTGCTACCATCGGGGGGGGGTTGGCACCCTCTTTAGAGTATGGTTGCCAACTCCAGGTTTGGAAATACCTGGGAATTTGAGAGTGGAGCCTGGGGAAGGCAGAGTTTAGGGAGAGGAAGGACCTCAGTAGGAGAGGAGGGACCCCAAATCTTGCCTTCCTCAGACTCTACCCCCAAAATCTCGATGTATTTCCCAACCCAGAGCTGGAAACCCTAGCGGGAGCATTAATAAGCTAACTTTCCTCCTTCTGTTCTTTCTTATTGTGTTCCCCAACAAAGGGGGTCTTAATTAGCATGTTGTCATAATCTGGTATTTTCTGTTGAAGATTTTCGATACTCACCCCTGGATGCCCTCATGTCATTTCTAGTAACTTATGAAACAGCAAAAGGTGGGAACCTTCCTCACGCGAGTCACCATGGCCTTCAAAGACACTGGGAGAAGCTGGCCTCCAAGAACAGGAATGGCAAAAAGATGGCACCTGGTTTCTCCACATGTTTCATCCCACATGAATGGAAGTTTTGATCCTAAGGATATTATTACATGGCAATTTTGATCTAATGCTTCCATGTGGAGCAAGATTTTTCTCTAAGAATTTGAGGTTCATCCCTTTGTATTGAGATGCTGGGAAGATGTGAGGTGTGTAAAATAAGTGTTAAAAATGGCTGGTCGCTACTGAGTCAAGCACAGCAAGTGATTAAAATGTGGAATTCGCTGCCAGAGGATGTAGTGATGGCCACAGGCATAGCCAGCTTGAAAAGGGGATTAGACAGATTCATGGAAGATAGATCAAATTGTGGCTACAAGCCTTGGTGATTCCACATCCAGAAGCAACCAACCTCTGAATCCCAGAGCCAGGAATCAACATCAGGGGAAGGCCTCAGCCTCTACGCCCTGTTTGCTGGAACGTCAGAGGAACTAGTTGACCACTTTGTGAGAGAGGATGCTGGACTAGATGGATCACTGGTCTGATCCAGCAGGGCTCCTATCAGGGGAAGTCCTCGACTTCTATGCCCTTTGTTGGAACTCCAGAGGAAATAATTGGCCACTGTGTGAGAGAGGACGCTGGACTAGGTGGACCACTGCTCTGATCTAGCAAGGCTCTTCTTATCAGGGGTAGGCCTCAGCCTCTATGCCCTGTTTGTTGGAACTCCAGAGGAACTGGTTAGCCACTGTGTGAGGGAGGATGCTGGATTAGATGGACCACTGGTCTGATCCATTGGGGCTCTTCTTACATTATGTTCAATTCAGAACAGGCAGCATTCCAAATAGTTTTGTGTCTATGCAGTAGTAGATTCAGTAAGTAGCATGTGGATACAGGCATAAAATTTAGTGGGTTGCTTGGATCACTCATGCCTTGTAGGTGGGGAAATGTGCTTGCACAGAGCATCTCTGACCCAATTTCAAGCATCAAACAAGGGTACGGTCACCAGTGTTCACTCTAAGCTGAGTTAGTGTGAGCTAGCTCACAGTTTTTTAGCCTCCAGCTCACACATTTTTGCCTTGGCTCCTTCCTGATGGCTCCAGAGCAAACTAATTTATGCAGTAGCCAAATCGCTTGCTCACAACTTTAATGCTAGTAGCTCACAAAGTAGAATTTTTGCACACAAGGCTCCACAGCTTAGAGGGAGCCCTTTCAATCCACTTTCACACAGTAAAATCCGTTGGAAAGCGTACTGAAAGTGGATTGAAAGTGAATTATTTAGTGCGTATGACCACAGCCTATGTGAACTTTCTTCTGAGTACTCAAGGGTGGCTGCTCGCAGCCTGCAAGCAACGTGCAATCCAAACTGAAGAATCCGTCTGCTGAGGGGCGGGGGACCAACTATGACACTACATGGATGCAGACGTGCTGAAGTGCGTGTGGAAATCCAACATATGAAAGTGTTTAATATTGGACTGCATCTGAGAGTTATCATGCCACGGAACTGAGTATGTGATTGAATCTGACAACTTAACTGTATATTATAAGATATCATATTGGATGACTTGAAAAATCAGAAAAGTGAAGCAATAACAATGCTATAAAACCATCAAGTTTGAAAACAGAAGTTCAGTTGTTTGCAAAGTCTGGACTACAAACCCGAAACACCACATTTGAAAACGGACTGGCAAAAATGAGGTGGAAATGGCAAAAATGGTAACTACTTTCAATTATTTCTTCCGTTCTACCTGGAAATCCTTTCTATTTGTGAAAAGTGGCTTCATATGTAAAAATAAAATCAAGAAGCCAACAAGGTAGCCTGAACAGTTTCCTCCTGCGACTGAGTACTGGACAACTGAGCACCCACCCCCAATGAGAATCTTTCTTCTGCGGTGAGCGCTCCTCCTTTGTTGGTGAAGCAAGAGATCTGGGCCAAAAAAATAATGTAAAAATTTTAACATATTGGTTGTTTGATTCAGGCTTTTAAATGTGTATTATGCGCTCTCACATCTTATGAATTAGTGACCTCCAAAATGTTCTGTCGTTCTCAGCCTTGCTCAGGTCTTGCAAATTGAAGGCCACGGCTTGAGTCACCCCATCTCATGTTGGGCCGGCTGCCTTCAACTTTTCCGGCTGCCTTCAACTTCCCCTAGCATTCTTGTCTTTTCCAGTAAGTCTTGTCTTCTGATGTAACCAAACTATGAGTTTTTAAATAGGTACATTTATTCCTGGAAACTATAAAGATTGCTTTCCCCCAGGGGTCATTTCGAGCAGGAGCTCGGGGCAGCGCAGCTCCGGGAGTTGGTACCAGCCCCCCACCCACTCACGGGGGAATGCCTGCTTGTGTCATGGCTGCAGCAAAATGACCCCGTCCCCTGGAAAGGTCCTTGTTCCTCCGACCAGCCTTCTGAAGGCTTCAGCCACCACTGAAGCTATCCTCCCAGAATAGAGGTATTTCTGAGGCTTGGATTAGTAGCGGTCCCCTCTCTGCCAGCTTTCTTTCTTTCTTTCTTTCTTTCTTTCTTTCTTTCTTTCTTTCTTTCTTTCTTTCTTTCTTTCTTTCTTGCCTTCTGACATACTTCTGGTGATGTCAGATGGAGTGGCATATGCAAATAAGTTATGCTGATGAGTTATGCTAATGAGCTCCTGCACCTCTTTTTCTACAAAATGACCCCTGCTTTCCCCCCTCATTAGGAATTGAGAACTTAACACATTCTTGGCAAGGAAGCCTCGGTTGCCTGTGTCCAAAACTGGGTCCACCGCCGTCCTCAAGATGCCCGTTAAGTTGCAGGTTGGATTGTAGAAATCCACAGGAAGGACTGACAGACTGTCTACCCATGAGCTCTTGCTCTCCTGATCCAAATTGTTATGTACTGGTGGAGCTTCAGTCTAAGCAAGGCTCAAAAAGCCTACAAGACTATAGGTGGTTTGGTTTTACCAGCAACAGCCAATCAGAACTATGGAATATAACCCAATAGCTGAGAGGGCATAAAGTTACCTTGTATGTAGTTCATGCAAACGATGGATTCTGGCTGCTTACTTGTTATTGGTTGTTGTTTGAGGTGGGTGTGGTTTTGCAGTAGTATAAATTGGCTCCTGTTGAGCCTGGCTCTTTGGTTCACAGTTCAATAAAGAAGCATGTTGTTTTGAAAAGAGCTGCTTCGTCTCAATATTTTATACAAATGTTCTGCTTTGAGACTTTAGTGTTGGCTGAGACAGAAACATAGAAAAGCAGAGTTGGAAGGGACCCCCAAGGGTCATCTAGTCCAACCCCCTGCATAATGCAGGAAATTCACAGCTAACCAGTAACCCCTGGTCTGTGCCCAGAGGAAGGCAGAAAACCTCCAGGACCCCTGGGCCAATCTGGCCTGGAGGAAAATTCCTTCCTGACTTCAAAGTGGGCATGTAAGAAAAGGCTATGAAAGCCGAGCACTGACTCATCCCTTCCTGCCCTCCCTTCTCAGGATCTGCCTAAATTCACAGGATCAGCATTGCTGTCAGATGGCCATTTAGCCTCTGCTTAAAAACCTCCAAAGAAGGAGATCCCAGCACCTCCCGAGGAAGCCTATTCCACCATGGGCGTCAACTACAGGGGGGCTCGAGGGCTCAAGCCTCCCCCGAAATTTCCCAGGGGGGCTCAGCCACCCCCAGCAAAATGGAGTGCTCGCCCAGCCGGCCGTCGCCACCTCTCCTTCTCCCCCACCCCCGGCCTGCCCTCCTGCCTCCCTGGGCCGGGGAGGGGGGAGAGGAGCGGCGGGGACACGGTCGCGCGCTTTGGGCGGGTGGCAGTCAGCCGGCCAGCTGGCTGCCGCCACCGCCGCCACCGAGACTGCCGGGTCTGTCTCCCTGGGCCGGGGGTGGGGGGGGAGAGGAGCGGCGGGGACACGGTCGCGCGCTTTGCGAGGGCGGCAGTCAGCCGGCCAGCTGGCTGCCGCCACCGCCGCCACCGAGACTGCTGGGTCTGTCTCCCTGGGCCGGGGGGGGAGGAGCAACGGGGACATGGTCCCATGCGCGCACGCACGAGAGAGCTCCTGCCCCCCCCGGGGATTTAGAAAGTCTACGCCCCTGTATTCCACTGCTCTTCCTAACGTTTAGCCAAAAGCTCTTCTGATTTAATTTCAATCCATTGGCTCCCATTCAATCTTCTGGGGCAACAGAAAACAACTCTGCTGCATCCTCTATAGGACAGCCCTTTCAAGTACTTGAAGATGGCTATCATAATGCCTCTCCGTCATCTCCAGTCCAGGCTAAACATACCCAGCTCCTTCAGCCTTTCAGGACTTGCTTTCTAGACCCCTCCCTATTTTTTGTTGTCCTCCTCTGGACATGTTCACAATCCTTCTTAAACTGTGGTGCTCCGAACTGAACACAGAACTCCAAGTGAGGCCTAACCAGAGCAAAGTGACCCCATCGTCCAAACTGAGGTCGTTGCTGGGGCGGGGTGTGTGTGAAAACCTGTGGAACAGGGAAGGCCACTGACCAGAATTCCATATTTTGGTGGCAGTAAATTCCTCCATGAGAGAGAGAGAGAGAGAGAGAGAGAGAGGTTCCGAGTAGCCCCTGGCCTGTAAGGGTCGATTGATAGGAGAAGCTCTCCTCACTTCTGCCTTGCTTTAAAAATGTAGCAGGCAACAGTTTGAAGAACAGTCGTTCCATACAGCTGGTTGCCTGCTCCTCAGGAAAGCCTTCCAGCGCCAATATCTCTGCAAATGCAACATGACAGGAAATTTCTCTGTAGAAAAACATAGCCATTCCCACCGTGCAGGCCCTGTGGTGTTCAGCTTGTAGCACTGTCAAAAACATTCCTATCAGAGAGCCAGGAAAGAGGAAGAGCGTCCCCGCGCTGAAATGTGCCAGGCTAAAACTCGAGAGGTCTCGATTTGTTTGCTTGTCTTGTCATCTGCTTCCTTACATAAATCACTTCCTCTAAACTGGGCTGACAGCAGGGGAAACGGAGTGCTGACAAGTGGCAGGTAATGACCACATATGCAGGGCTGCCAACTTCCAGGCGGGGCCTGAAGATTCCCCAGGAATCACAGCTGATCTCCCAACTACAGGGATCCATCCATTCCCCTGGAAAAAAATGGGTGCTTTGGAAGGCAGACTCTATGGCATTATACCTCACAGAGGTCTCCAATTGCCATCTTCTTTGGGAGTGGACTCTGGGGAGAGTAGACTTTACAGAGGGGGTGGACCTCAGTGTGGTATAATGTCATAGTGCCCACCCTCAAAAGCAGCCATTTTCTCTGGGGGAAATAATCTCCTGTCATCTGGAGATCAGCTGCAATTCCGGGAGATCTCCAGCCCCACCTGAAGGATGGGAACCTCATTGATGTCCCTCACTTCCCCAAACCCTGCCCTTCTCATGCCCTGCCCCTGAATCTCCAAGAATTTCCCAAGCTGGAGTTGGCGACCCTAAATCTAAGGTGTATTTGTGGTGACTCTTCAGGGCTAGGAATTCACGCCTGCCTAAAGATCATTTGAGACCTCTTCAGACAACCTTGTGGGAGTGGGACATGAACACAATTCCTGGGGGAAACAGGATCCCAGTGAGAAGGTCCATTCTCTGCATGGTCAGAACAGAACCTCCTGCAGACAGGAACCTTGGAAGAAGCATGGCACAGAAAAGATGCATGCACAGGGGTTCCAGGGCATGGGGTCTGCCACAAGTCCACTGCCCCCTCCCCATATACACATTTACATCCACTTGCCCAAAAAGATTGCCTCTCCACTGCCAATCAGCTGGCTGGTGGGAGGGACATGCCTCCCAAAAGTGAGGAACACCCAGCATTTCAGCAACATGCCCACATGACTTCCAACATGACCCAGAAGTGATGTAAGCACTTCAGGGATGTCAGGGTGATGTTCTGGGTTTGGGGCAAAAACTCTATGGTAGAAGCTAATTCTACCATAGAGTTTTTTGCCCAAAAACCAGAGTGTCACCCCATGTTGCCAACGGGCCTACATCACTTCCGGGTCATGGAAGTCACATGGGTATGTCACTGAAACATCGGATGAAACTTCCTGCTCCCGGTAAGCCCAACCTCTATCCCCCACTGGCTGCCCGGAGGGAACTGGGAACCCTAAGAATCAGGCTAGCCTGGGCCATCCATGTCAGTGCGGGAAGGGACCTTAGTGATGCGTATATTGGAGTCCACCCTCCAAAGTAGCCATTTCTCCGGGGGAAACTGATCTCTATAGGGTGGAGACCAACTGTAATTTGAGATCTCCAGGCCACACCTGGAGGTTGGTAACTAGGACAAGGATTTTTTTTTCCCCTACGCTGTTGGAGGGAATAGTTAAAATTTGGGACTGGCAGTGTACAACTGCTGTTTCCCTGCTTTCTTCCCCCCCTAGGGTTGCCAAGTCTGGGTTGGAAAATACCTGGAGACTTTGGGGGTGGAGCCAGGAGAGGGCGGGGTTTGGGGAGGGGAGAGGCCTCAGAATAGTACCATGCCATGGAGTCCACCCTTCAAAGCAGCCATTTTCTCCAGGGGAGCGGATCTCTGTGAGCTGGGGATCAGTTGTAAAAGCAGGAGATCCCCAGGCCCCACCTGGAGGCTGGCAACCTATCCCCCCCGCCTCCCTTTTTCTCTGGTTGCGTCTTTCTCTTGGATAATCCGTGATTTTTGTAGAATAACGAACATATTTGCTGGAAAGCATTTCACAATAGGATTCATTCATTGTCTTTTTTAGAAAAGCAGCAGCCTTAAAGCCCGGCTCCCTTGCATCATTTCAATGAGGGCCTCAGACCGAAATGGCAGTCATGCGACCGCCAGCCGACACACGGAGGAAGTGGTTTCCCCGGGCTTGCCAGATTAAAGGGTGACATCACAGCCGCTCCGTCAGCGCAGCGGATTCCAGTTCTTCGATACCAGAAGAGGGTGTTCTCCTCTGCTGCGGCCGGGGCCCACTTTCCACTCCTTTCTTTCCCCCTTTGAACGGACCAAATCTAATCTCGAGACTCGTCTGGCAATATCGCAAGAAGCCACTTCTGAGGCCGAGGCTCAGGGTAGGAAAGAAACAGCTCTCGCCTTCTGCCCCAGCTCGGAGAAAAGAGAAGGAATTAGTCTGTGGGTTTCCCCCATCCTCGGAACAGAACAATGTGCGTTCAGTCCTTTTCCTGGAATTTCAAGCTCGTGGCCGTGGAAGACGAGGAGGAAAGAGTGTGGGAAGGGCACCGCCTTCTTGGAAATAGTTTACTTTCCTTGTAGAAATTACAAAGACAGTTCCTATAGAAGTAGATAGTTTCCTATTTCTGAAACCCACCCACCCCCTTGCTGGATGTATGCATTTGTTAGAAGTCTTTAAGGCCTCCCTCCCTTAAAATGTTTTAGTGTGAATCAGTCCACTTTAAGAGAGTTTGAAATGGTTTCGCACAGATGGCCTTTCAATAGGGTTACCATATTTTGAAAAGCCAAAAAAGAGGACATATTGAGAGCCAGTCTGGTGTAGCGGTTAGGAGCACGGACTCTAATCTGGGAGGACCAGGCTTGATTCCCCTAGCCTCCGCATGCAGCTGCTGGGGGACCTTGGGTCAGTCACAAGTTCTTTCAGAGCTGTTCTCTCAAGGGCAGTTCTCGGGAGAGCTCTCTCAGCTCCCACCTACCTCGCAGGGGGTCTGTTGTGGGGCGGGGAAAGGAAAGGGAAAGGGATTGTAAGCCGCTCTGAGACTCCTTTGAGTAGTGAAGGGCGGGGTATAAATCCAGCGTCGTCTCCTCCTTCTCTTCTATTTCCCAACTGACTACTTCAAACAAGTAAACACAACGACAAATCTCATTTTAAACACCTCTACCATTGAAGCTATGATCGTTGCCACTAACTTGGAATATTCCTGACCTTCCAACCCAAAAAGAGGACATTTTCATCAATTTTTTTTAAGCCCAAAAGAGGACCTGTCTTTTAAAAAGAGGGCCTCTGACAATAACCCTACTTTAAAGAAAAAGAGAGTGACCGCCAGGGGCGATGTCAGCCACTTTGGGTCCCCAGTGGGAAGAAAGGCAAGATATAAATAAGAGTAAATAATACAATAAAGAAAACTTCCTCTGGCACCAATCCAAGCCAGGTCCCACAGATCTCCCCTGCCATGTGGGTTCCGGTTGTTAGAAGTCTGTCAGTCCTTCAGGTTGCTAAAGCCGGTGGGCGTGGCTCTCCGTTCCCCCCATCTGACAGCCACAACAGCCCTGTAAGGTAGGTGAGACAAAGAGTGGGCGCTGTACTCTATTGGGAGCTCAGCTCCTTCAAACCCTCTTTCCTTTAAAAACAAAAAACAAAACTGCCCCACAACTCTTCTCAGCAACCTGTGACTCCCAGGGGACAGGGAGTACATGCAGTCCTTACAGGTTACTCTTGGGGATTTTTTTTTTAAAAAAATGAGACATGATTTTTCTGCCTACCTCGAGAACTCTTCCCTCGGCCCATTTGATTTCCCCACTGAGAGGCACGGGGTTATCTAGTTTGCAGTAAGGAGGGTGGATTGTGAAGCAGTGATTGTTCCTGAGAATTAAATAGATCGGCTTCCCAGGCGTTCACACCAAAGGCCCAGCTCCCTTGGCTAAAAATAAAAAAGCAGCGGGTTGACTTGCGCTGATAACATCACTATAGTTATTACGAAGTATAAAAAGCCATCAGAACAAACACTCTTAAAATACACTGCTTTTGTTGCTGTTGTTGTTCTTTTGCAGTTTATTCTTGAATGTCTAGGTACCTTTTTAATCGTGCCCTCCCCCAGACAACATGGGCACTGGAATCCCACTGACACCTCCCCCACTGAAACCTGAAATGGTGCGCAGGGAGCTCTATAAGATAGTGGCTATCCGTGTGAGATATCTGAGGGCAGGTGCAACAGATTTCCAGTCCCCTTACAAAACCCAAGAGGGATGCTGGGCTCACACTCCTCAGGAGCTGTTTGGGGGTGGGGGGTGGGAGTGGAAACTGTCACTGCCCCCATGGCACTGTAGGAATCCCCCCAAATTCTATGGTAAATACCACAGATATTCAGTTCCCAGAGTGTCACAGGAGAAGTGACATCTGGGTGAAGGACCAGAAGTGACATCGAAACATTAGCACAGTGGTCCCCCGATCCCCCACCCCTTTTCCTCCTCCTGCTCACTGAAGGGAGGGTGGGCAACAGAGAGTGGGCACAGGAATCCCCCCGCCCTGAGGGGGCACCTAGCAACCCTACCAACCAAGCACACATTCACAGATTGCCCCAACTGTTTTCGTTCCCATGCTAGACCAGGGTCGCCAGGTCTTACCTGGCTGCTGGCGAGGGGGGGTCCCTCTCTCTCTCTGGGATCTCTTTGGTGCACACACAAAGTGTGTGCACCGCAATGACATCACCCAGATGCGACGTCATCGTGCAGGGCATGTTGTGGGGCGGGTGCTCTATTGTTTGAGGGAAAACTCTATGGTAACAAGAGGGTTTTTTTCTTGAAGGATAGAGGCACACACACACACCCCGCAACATGCCTTGTGCAAAGACAACACCTTCGGGTCATTGGCATCAACTACGGGGGGGCTCGAGGGCTCGAACCACCCCCGAAATTTCCCGGGGGGGACAGCCCTCCCCGGGAAAACGGTGCGCCCTCCGCTGCGCCTCCCTCGGCCCTTCCTAGGGCCACCACCATCTCTCTCTCCCCCCCCCCCCCCAGCCTGGCCACTCCGACTCTCCGTCCGTCCATCCAGGGGCCAGCTAAGCAAATGCCCAGCTGGCCCCTGGACTGACGGAGGGACGGATGGAAGCAGGAGCGATCAGGCGGGGGGGGAGGCGGCGGGGGGGACATGGTTCTGGTGGGCGCACATGCTTTGCGTGCATGCATGGAAGAGCCCCCGCCCCCCCCGGGAGTTTTTAAACTCTACGCCTCTGCTCCAGGTGATGTCATTGCCCTGGGCACATTGGCATGAATGGGGCAGTTTGGGGGCAGGGTTCCCCCGCCAGCCGGACTGGGGGTGGCGGATCAGGGCCCCCAAAAGCAGGCAAACCCCCGCCCCCGTTGGGGGAATGGCAACCCTGTGCTAGATGTCAGTCATTTCTCATTTGATACCTCAACATGACTTCAAGCGTTGGTCTCATCTATCCATTTTTACCCTGCCCTTCCTCCAAGCAGGTCAGAGTGGCATACATAGTTTTCCACACCCCATTTTACCCTCACGAAAAACCCTGAGCGGGAAGTTACACTGAAAGAGAGAATGAGGTCCCCCCGGAAGCTTCCATGGTGAGTGGAGACTTGAGCCCAGGTCTCCCCAGCCAGGACTTAGTCTAACCCTCCAACTGCTACGTCACGCTGATGAGAGGCCTGCTTGTTTCCGGTGGAGGCGAGGTCAGGTTTTTCATGCAACGAGGGGAACCGGTGGATGTCACGGTGTTTCCTTTGCAAGAATCCGCTGGCATCATTCGTCCGTGCTTAACGCATTGCCACAATTGTGCTCAACAACATGTCGGAAGCTCTTTCCTGAGTGTGACAGAAACTCTGGTCTTCCTATTCTGTTTCCGAGGCAGACTCCAAAGACCGCACAGCTGTGAGAGACAGCTTGGATTTATTGGGATCGGGCAACGGAGGAAGCTTGCTTTCAGGAGCCAAATGAAACCCAGCGCTTTGACGATATGAGGAGACTGCAAGAGTCTCCTTTGATACTGTAAGACGTGAAGGTGTAGCTTCGATTCTGTGGCTTTGGGGGAGGGGGCTCTTCAGATTTTGGGGGGAGACTTTTTTTTTGGAGACTTTTGATCACTCCCTCTCTTTGGAAGGGTTTTCTTCGCCAATATTTTTTTTTTGACGTGTACCGTTACACGCTGTGCTAAGAACCGAGGGTATTGTCATTACAAATTCCTTCCTATGACATGGAGCTAAGCAGAGACTCACACCAACACCCCTCATTTGGGCTGTACTCCAGAATGGATGCCAGACGCATTAGAAGAAAGAAAAAAAGGACACAGTTCCACTTGCCAAACTAGTCAGTGGTACCAGAGCTTCTCATTTTCTACAGAGGAGGGGTTCTCAGGTGGGGGGCTGGGCCCCCAAAGGCCAGGAGCGGGGAGGAGGGGGAGGAGAGACTCTGGGAGGGTCAATAGCAAATCTAGGTTGGCCTCTGCATAATGTCTGAAATGGCCTTGAAATAACAGGCAGTCACTTGATAATTTATATATATAATTTATATTTATGATGCCAGACATGTAAAATGTAATTGCCCACCCATCCCTCAAATGAAACACAACAGAAGTTATGGGTTATAATTTCTGCTTAAGGTGATAGCCATATGAGCAGAGACAGACAGACGGACAGAGGAAGGAAGGAAGGAAGGAAGGAAGGAAGGAAGGAAGGAAGGAAGGAAGGAAGGAAGGAAGGAAGGAAGGAAGGAAGGAAGGAAGGAAAAATGGAGAGGAGGAAGGGAGAGAGAGAAAGAAACAGAAAGAAAGAGAGAGAGAGAGAGAGAAAGTTACTATGGGTCAACCTGGGAATTTTATTTATATATAAACTGGAAAGGTGCAGAAAAGGACAGCCAAAATTTGAGCAAGGCTAAAACCTAATATCTTAATTTTTAAAAATACAAAGACAAAGGGGGACATGAGAGAGATGACATCCTTCACAATCACTGCCGCGTCGTGGTTAGAGTGCAGGGTTTGCACCAGGGAGACCCGGGCCTGGGTCTTGACTTTGCCATAAAGATCACCAGGGGTCCTTTTGTAGAAAAAGAGCTGCAGGAGCTCATTAGCATAACTCATTCGCATATGCCACATCCCTTGACATTACCAGAAGTGTGTCAGAAAGGGAATGTCAGTTTCAGCCCCATTATACCCTATGGGCCATTGAAATCAATGGCAAAAACTCATAGGGTATATGAGGGGCTGGAGGAAAGGGGGTTTGAGGGAGAGGCTCCAAACTTGCTGGGCAGCTGCTGGGGCCTCTCCTCGAAATACCCACAAAGTTTCAAGAAGATTGGATCACGGGGTCCAATTCTATGGGCCCCCAAACAGGTTACCTTTTTTTCTACCATATTATGTTATCTTTTTTCCTCCCATAGAGAACAATGGAGGGAATGGGGGCAACCTGTTTGGGGGCCCGTAGAATTGGACCCCCTGGTCCAATCTTTTTGAAACTTGGTGGGTGTTTGGGGGAGAGGTTCCAGCAGCTACCCTGCAAGTTTGGAGCCTCTTCCTCAAACCCCCTCCCCTCCAGTAGCTTTTAAAGTTGCCGCCGAAATTCGGCAGCAGGCCGAATCAGATCAGAGAATCTGATTCAGCCCATGGCTGCCCTAGTGGCTACTCCTGAGCTGGCGGAGCTTTGCTCCGCCTCGCTCCGCCTCGCTCCACCTCGCTCCGGCCCCAACAGACCCCTGAAGATCACCATGCCCCAGTGAACTAGGGCTGCCACTCCATGTTGCAAAATTCCTGCAAATTTGTGGGTTGAGCCTTGGGGAGGGTGAGGTTTTGAGTGGGGAGGCACCTCAGCAGGGGAGAATGCCAGAGTGTCCACTAGGGAAGCCAGCCTCCAGGTGGGACCTGGGGATCTCCCAAAATTACAGCTCATTTCCAGACTACAGATATCAGTTTCCCTAGAGAAAATGGCAGCTTTGGAGGGTGCACTCTATGGTATTGTATTCCACTAAGGTCCCTGACCTCCCCAGACTCCATCCTCAAATCTCCAGGCGTTTCCCAACCTGGATCTGGCAACCCTATGCCCCCATCCCCTGCCAGTGGCTAGGGGGACTCGACAACCCGTCCAGCCATTTTCTCCAGGGGAACTGATCTCTGTAGTCTGGGGATCAGTTGTAATTCCAGGCATAGGCGTAGACTACAGGGGGGCTCGAGCCACCCCCAGCAAAACGGAGCGCCTGCAGCTACACCTCCCCGCCACGCCTCCCTGGGCCCTTCCGAGGCCCGCCAGCTGCTGCTGCCAGTGCCTCTCCCCCCCCCCCCCGGCCTGGCCACTCCTCCATCCTTTCCTCTCCCTCTCCCTCCCTCTTTTCTGGGCGAAATGCCTGGCGTGGTGACGCCATCACGCTGGGCACATTGCTAGGCAATGCTCTAGCAATCGCCCTGAAACTCTATGCCACCATAGAGTTTCAGGGCGATTGCCAGAGTGTCACCCTGGCAATGTGCCCAGTGTGATGGCGTCACTTCCGGGTGACATCACCCCACTGGGCATTTCGCCCAGAAAAGAGGGAGGGAGAGGGAAGGAGTGGCCAGGCCGGGGTGGGGGGGGGAGAGAGAGGTACCGGCAGCAGCGGCTGGCGGGCCTCGGAAGGGCCCGGGGAGGTGCAGTGGTTTCCCGGGGGGGGGGAGAACATTGCCCCAGCGAGCCCCCTAAAGAGCCCCCGCCTCCCCTGGAATTTAAAAAACTCAACGCCCCTGATTCCAGGACATCTCCAGGCCCCACATGGAAGTTGGAAACCCTATGCCAGTCTGTCGCTGTCAGTGTAACCTCCCTCACAAAATTTTGTGGGAAGATATGGACTAACTTCATCCATCTATTCCAACTTGGAATGGTAGGGCGTAATGTCAGATCTGAGGAACAGTGGCACATTCTGCAGCAAACACCCAGTTCTGGAAGACTGACCTTTTCAGTGCCGCATCACGCTAAGTGACTTGAAAAGTCGGGGTTTTACATTGTTGAATCCATTCCTCTCTTTTTGTTTCCTTCTCTGGTGGCCTATACTCCATGAGATCGTAGTAGATATGAGAAACACCTTTCATTAGGCCACAGTCTTTTATTTCCTAGGTGTGTGAGATCTTTCGAACAGGCTTCCCTTACTATATGTATCCATCTGCTAGGAACATATGGAGCAGTGGTCTAGGTATATATACGGCACCAACAGATGGTGAGTCTATGTGCAATTAACATGTTCTCATACGTTTTCGTTGGGCTTCATTTTTCTTTTGGGTAGCGTGTTCCTCTTCTAAAGCACGGTTGCTTCGCGTAGGCCCAGCTCGCTGTTTCATGGCTCTAGCTCACAAGTTAAAATACAATAAAAGTTATCAGGCTTTGGGTTTCAGGTTTCTCTTTAAGGCATGCCAAATCCTACCTTTTATCCAAAAAATGTGTGTAGGCTTTCCGCTGAAAAGCAATCACTGCAGAACAGAACACATGACATTTCTGCCTCCTAAAATACTTTCCCTCTTGCTTCATTCCACCTGGAGGCTGGGGAGGTGACTCCAACTAGGGCTGCCAACCTCCAGGAGAGGCTTGAAGGTTGCCCAGGATTACAACTGGTCAGAGGTCAGTTCCCCCGGAGAAAATAACTGCTTGGGAGAGGGGACTTTATGGCATGACACCCCACTGAGGTCTCTTCAAATTGGAACTCCCATGCTAGACACCATGACGGGGAATATGACGAGCACGTATATCCAAAAGCACTTCACACAGCTTTGTTACTTCGAATCACCTCAGTTTAAAGAGTGATAGTACAGATTCCGCTACACACCCTCGTGCACTCTTCCAAAATATATACGTAGTGGATAGGGTTGCCATCCCCCCGATGGGGTCAGGGTTTTCCTCGCTTTCAGGGGCCCAATCCACCACCGCCCAGCTGGCTGGTAGGGGGAGCCACACCCCCAAGCAGCCCCGTCTGGGCCTACATGCCCGGTGTGACGACATTACCCAGAGGTGACATCATTGTGCAGGGCATGTTACGGAGGAGGGTGCTCTAGCAATTGAGAAAAAACTCTATGGTTACCATAAAAGACTCCAGGACAAAAAGAGGAGCCACCCCCCCCCCCCGGAATAAAGTAAGGACCTGGCAACCCTAGTAGTGGAAAGTGCTGTCAAGTTTCAGTTAACTTATGGTGACCCTGTAGGGTTTTCACAGCAAGAGACATAGGCTGAGGACAGATTGGAAGTCTGCTGCGCCTCCGCGGCGCGGCAGACTAAGGTGGGGGGAATTTCCCCCGTGGCGCGGCGTTCACACGTCGCCGGAAGGAAGCCACCCACAGCGTTTAGACTGCGGGCAGCTTCCTACGGCGGCGGGCGGACGCCACGCGGCTCCCCCTCCCCGCGCACGTTCACACCCGCTCCGGCAGGTGGAACGCGCGCCGCAGCAGCCGAGCACCACTTTGAAGTGGTGCTTGGCTGCTGCGGGAGGAGCGCGGCGCCAGACGCGATGCGTCCGGGCCGCCTCCTCGGGGCAGATGCGGCCATCTGAACGGCCGCTCTGCCTCCGCTTTTGAAGCGGAGGCAGAGCGGCCGAGACTGCCAATCTGTCCTCAGCCATGGTTTTGCCATTGCTGACCCAGTCTGCGTAGCAACCCTGGACTTCCTTGGTGGTCTCCCATCCAAGTACTAACCAGGACTGACCCTGCTTCGGCTTCTAAGATCTGACAAGATCGAGCTAGCCGGGGCTACCCAGCTCAGAGCAAAACATCTATAGACTCCCTCCGTACCTGACATCTCTGTTGTGGGACCTGTTTTTCCAAGGCTCCAAACCATGCCACAGCTGAAATGTTGAAATGCTTGGTTTCACAGGTGGCTCCTTTCCTACACAACCACTAAGGGGGCAGGAAGGGCCTGTGTGAATAGCCCCCTGCCCCATCTATGTGATGCCAGGTCTTCAAATGAAAAAGTGGTTCTTCAACTGCTGCTGTTTACATAGAGAAGTCTCCTTTTGATGAGCGAAGTAAGAGATGCTGAGGCCTGCCTGCTGAATGTGTGAGCTTGGAAGTCCTCTGTTCCGATCTTAACTCACTCCGCAGTTGCCAATCCATGGATCAGGGCTAGGTTGGCCAGGTCCCCTGGTCACTGGCGGGCAGGGTTCACACAGCTGGAGGGCCCCACCTGTCCGATCTCCAAATGGCAATGCTGCTCGGAGATCAGGCGTGCGGCCTGCAGCTGCCCCTCTCCATCCACTCTCAAGAGAGAAGGGAGAGGGGTGGCTGTGGGTGTTGGGGCTTGGGGGCGGGGCTTCCCCCGCCAGCCAGCTGGCCAGGTAGAACCCCCCCCAAAAGTGGGTAGCTCCCGCCAAACCAGGGGGTCTGGCAACCTTATGCTGCTGGCATGCACTCACGGAGAGAAAAGCTGCCCCGCCTCCTGCCTCCCTCTGTGCAGATGCTGAGAGAAGCAGCGAGACGGAAAGGTGAGGTCATTCACTGCGGAAGAGGATTCCTCCACGGTTCTATCCCTCGGCTTGTTCTTCCACACCACACCTCTTGGTCCTTGGCATGTGTCTCCTGCCCCTCATCCTCCCCATCAACTGCCCATGGCAGTAGCCTTCATACCAATGAGGTGATAACTCCAACTCCTCCTCTTCCTGCCATGCTACTATGTCACATTAAGGTGACATCATGTGACGTCCTATCATGTCCTTGCAGGTTGTTTTCTTCCATACGACCACCTGGAGGTAAAAGGTGGGTCTCAGATCTGGAAAGGTGGTGGCTGAAGGTCTCCTGGAATTACAGCTGCTCTAGCAAGGGGTGTATTATCATGCTGATAAATGTACAAACACATTGTTTGTTTGTTTGTTTGTTGTATTCCGCCCTCCCTAAACACTCAGGGCAGATCACAACAAACAGAGTCAAAGACTAGTTGTTGTTGTTGCTGCTGCTGCTGCTGCTGCTGTTGTTGTTATTATTATTATTATTATTATTAATTGAGAGTGCAAACTAAGGAGATCTGCTTGCTCCAGACTACTGAATACAGAGGGTATGATCTCATCAATGCAGCATGAGATGATCGAGCCAGCCCCGGTTTTCACAATGACTCACAGCAGGCTTTGATTCATCCCCCTTCAGAATTGTGTTTCCTTTTCCAAACTGCTGTTCTTTCTCCCCCAGAGACCTTGGCAGAAGGCACGGTGTTCATGGCTTCTGGCTGCTCAACTCCTCACAATCTCTTCCCTGTGACTTGCTCTTTGGTACCCAGAGCTTCAGCCAAGATGCTTGTAATGTCTTTTTTTCTAGACCAAAAATGTGGGAGAGAACGTGACGCGGGACACTGAATAACCCCCTTCTCTAGATTTTCTTTCGTCACACTGGCTACTCTGGTTCCAGTATGGACATATGTAGACAAATGGGATTTTGACTCCAGGCTGTAAATCAGCGATACAGCAGGGTAATATGGAGGGTTCTTCTTCATGGAGGAGGGGTTGCTGTGGGTCAGGCTCCTATCCGTAGCAGTTTCCCCCATAAAATGGTTTGCCAATCGTTGTCCACCAGAAGTTTGAGCAATGTTTGTCCATTCTTTCTCAGGCTGGTTTTGCACCAGTGTTTTCCCATTTTCTCGGGAATGCCCCGAATCACTTTTGTGCGTCTGCAGGCGTAAGCTTTCCTCCACTATCCGTGGTGCTACCTGTTCTCCAACCGCTTTGCTGCCATTGTTTTTCCCACAGCACGGCCATTTTCCCTGGTTTTTAATTAAAAAAAAAAACCAGACATACAGATGGACAAAGAGGTAGAGAGATAGGTAGATGGAAGATGATAGATAGGTAGATTGATGATAGATGATGATAATGATGAAGAGAGAGAGAGATAAATAGATAGATAGACAGACAGGCAGGCAGATAGATAGATGGATGACACAGATAGATAACAGACTAGAGAGACAGACAGACAGACAGACGATAGGTAGCTATATCACTATATCAGTGTTTGACAGAATACCCACTCAAAATATGTCAATTTCACTTCTACTGTATTTGTGGGTTATTCTGAGAAGATGCTGAAACTGAGACGTTTGTGCTGCCTGCGCGTGTCAACCAGCCAACTACAGAAGCCCAGGGAGAAAAGTTCCTGCTGCTAACCAAAGGTGTGTTTTTCTGGTCAAAATGCACACTAGGGCACCTCTCCAGCCACTCATAGGTGCCCCTGTTTACCACATCAGCAGCGGTGACATCCCCACCTCAATGAGAATGTGTCCATTTGGAGCCGCACAGAAGGGAAAGAACAGGACAGTGGGGATGGGGGGGGGGTACAGTGATGACAGCCATGCAGGAGTTCCAAGGCACATCAGCAACTCAAAAAACACAGGTATGCATCAGCATGGGCAACTTATCTCCTTTCCCCCCCCTCAAAGACATCTTAGTGGTCCAGGTATTTGGCATGCAGCTGTGGTTCTATGGTCATTACAGCAACAGAGGCTATCCCTATCTTGGGGAAGGAGGGAATGACTCCTATTCCCACTTCATTACTGCTTTCTATTGGGAAGTGTAGGGAAACCGGATCTAACGCTGGGACCTTAGGATGCAGAGGCCTTGACAGACGAAGCGCAGCATGCCTATGATTAGGGGGTAATGGAGTGAATGAATAAAAATACATTGGAATTCCTCCTTGACTTCTCTGATACAGACTTCCGGCTTCATGGTCTCACACTGGACGGGGCGAGACACCAGTGGGGAACTGTCCAAGGCTTCCACAATACTGGTCTAGCTGTTATGAGAAGCCCCAGAAGGCTGGAATGCAGGCAATTGCATAGTCCATGAAATTATCCCCGGCCCCAGAGTACACCAGGACATGTTTGGTGAGTAGGAAACATGGGCCCTGTGGACTCATAACTATGTAGGTACGGTAAATTGGGGTCAATAAAGGGGTCCCTATGTCAATGGAAAGTGTCATGATAGCCCAAGGCTAACCTGATCTCATCACATCTGGGAAGTTAAGCAGGGTCTGCCCTGGTCAGTAGTACTTGGATGGGAGACACACAGCACCACCCCCGGAAGTCCAGGGTTGCTGTGCAGAGGCAGGCAATGGCACCTCTGTTCATTTCTTGCCTTGAAAACAATATGGGGCTGCCATAAGTTGGCTGCGACTTGATAGCAGCTTCCACCACCATGACAGTTTTCACCCAGACAGTGTACCTTGTTCAAGGCCAGATCCAAACCAGTTATCCAGATTTGAAGAGACCATTTACGTGCCCAAACTTCCCAGGGCCTGAAGCTGTGTGATTGGTTCACTGAGTCATGTCCTGAAACGAGGGTTGCCAGTGCTGTCTTGGGAAATTCTTGGAGAGTTGGGGGTGGAGCCTGGGGAGGGACTTCAGGCCATAGGGTCCACCCTCCAAAGCAGCCATTTTCTCCAGCGGAACAGATCCCGCTCCTCTGGAGACCAGTCGTAATTCCGGGGAATCTGCAGGCCCCACCTGAGAGCTGGAACCCAGTTAGCAGCTCTCAGCCCAGGACGGAAAAATGCAGCCCCGGGGGTGCTGTTGTGTCATCGTGGCTGCAGCGGCTCGCTCTGTGGCACAGGCCGTCAGGTAACCCAAGCCCGGAAGGGTAGGAGTCCCAGTTCAAGCCCTGCTCTGGCGCCTGACCTGAGGCCTTGTTCAGTGGGCATGGAATGTACTAAATCAGTATCAGCTGGGGGAAAAAGACTTAATGAGGTTGCAATTCAAACTGAAATTTAACCCTGATAAAAAGGGAGCACTGTGGATTGGGTATATTTGGGCTATGAACAGTTGGTTCTGGACAGGTCTGTGTCCTAACTTAAGGAGCTGGTTAACGGTCTGGGAGTGCTCCTAGACGCATCTTTGTCCTGGATATATAGCTGGTGAGAATACTTTTTGGTGTAGAGCCAGTTTGGTGCAGAGCCAGGGATTGTAAGCCGCTGAGACTCCTTTGGGTAGTGAAGGGCAGGGTATAAATCCAGTCTCTTCTTCTTCTATTCTAACATAGGCCGGTTCACCATCTGCAGCTAGTCCTGAAGAAAACTCACCTGGCCACTGTCACACATCCATGGATCGCATCCAGACTTTGCACTATATGTGGGGCTGCCTTAAAAGATGGCCCCCAAAACGCCAACTGATTCAAACTGTGGCACCCAGAACATGAACTGATGATTGCCACAATGGCCACATTAAACCAGTCTTACACCTGTCACCGTCCATGTTGGCCTCAGTGGTTTTCCAAGCCCAAGTCAAAGCACCGGTTTTGATTGTTCACATCCTAAACAGCTTGTCTGTAAGATACCTGAAGGACTGCCCCCTTCCATACATTCCTCTCTGTGTTCTGTTAGCCAAGGGCTTTTGCTCGAGAAAATGACATGAACACAGGATGTGGCTGGCAGGGACCCAGGCAAATACCTTTTTGACAGCTCCTTCCAAATTGTGAAAGTTCTTCCCAGGACCATGATGTCCCCCATTACAGGTTTTCCGGCAGCTTTTAGATACATATCTGTTCCAGAAGGCCTTTTGATAGAATTTTTTGTCACCTCTGGGTTTTATTCTGTGTTACTCTGTACATAATGATTTGAATCAAGATTGTACAGACTATATTGAATTTTAGGTCTATTAACATTGTAAGCTTCCTTGAATATGTTTTTAAGATGGGCTATACATTACCCAGATAAATAAATGTGTCACTTAACAGTTTTGTTGTTACTGCAGTGCAAAAAAAAGAGGAAGACAGACACTTTTAAAAAATTAAATGTACATTTTCTCCAATGCATGATTCATCTTCTGTCTACAGATGCAAGGGATGCAATGTTTTTCAAAGCATCGTTTGTGAAAAGTGCCTACGGGTGGAATTACACATTATGTTTAGTTCCATGATTATTTTCCTTGAGGGTTTTTTTTAAACAGAATGTACCCGAAGCGGTTGCAATTGCAAGGGGCAGACCGTCACAGGGGAGGAAGCCTATTTAACTATTTCCTCTCACACCTTTCTCTGGCTGTAAATTGCTGTCCCAGGCTAATTTTATCCAACTTGAGAATTTTTAAAATAAAAATTTAAACTTCCAGGAAAATAATCACAGAACTGCAAGAAAGGCATAGTACTGTCTAAGGAAGAGGAGGAGGAGGAGACTGGGTTTATACCTCATCCTTCACTCAGAGTCCCAGAGTGGCTTACAATCTCCTTCCCTTCCTCTCCCCACAACAGGCACCCTGTGAGGTAGGTGTGGCTAAGAGAACTCTCTCGGGGACTGCTCTTGAGAGGACAGCTCTGAGAGAACTGTCACTGACTCCAAGGTCACCCAGCTGGCTGCATGTGGAGGAGTGGGGAATCAAGCCCGGTTCTCCAGATTAGAGTACGCACTCCTAACCACTACACCAAACTGACCCAAGAGGAAGGCTTTGCCATTGATTAGGACCTTTGTCAGCACCTAGTTTTAGAGGAAGGCCATTGCAAAGAAGAGGTGAACAGTGCCGTCTGCCTGTCAGCATCAAAATGGACCGATGTCACAATTACTTTTTCTTACAGAAACCTGCCCCAAGGTTCCTTGTATATATGTCTTGGTTCTAGACAGACAGACTGGTGATGAATAGATAGATGTTAGACAGACAGACAGACAGACAGACAGACAGATAGGAGGAGCAAAAGGACCACAGGTGATTTAACTCCCTCCATCTCCACATTCTGAGGCCATGCACCAGACTCCTGTCCAAAATCAAGCCCTGGAGTTGAGCCCCCGCCTTGGGTGACAGGGACCAGAGCAACCTGACAACCATGTAAGCTAAGATTTAAGATTTAAGAAATGCCATCAATTGAAATAACCTACCTTTCTGACTTTATCTCTTTATTTTTATTTACTTCATTTCTGCCCTGCCTTTCTCCCCAGTGGATACCCGAATCGGCTTATGTGATTCTCTTCTCCTCCCTTTTATCCTCACAACAACCCTGTGAGGTAATTTAGGCTGAGAGAGCGTGACTGGCCCAAGGTCACCCAGCGAGCTTCCCTGGCATGGGTGAGGGTTCGAACCTGGGTCTCTCAGATCCTAGCCCGACACTCTTAACCGCTACACCACACTGGCTCTCTATGAAGCTAAACAAAACAAAACAGATTTGAGCCTATAATGTCCTTCACACCAACATACTGTGAAACACATCTAAGTTTGAGGATTACGTAATTGTTGCCCGTGAAGCTGATTGCCTGAAGCATTAACTGAACTGGTACCAGTTCAAGACACTCCAAGTGCGCGCATAGACAGACAGACACAAAAAAGCACTCTAAACAGCTCACCAGAGGAGCACTGTTTATTGAGAGAAGCGTGAGAGAGAGAGGGTAGTTGTTTTAGATCGGTATGAGTAATGTTAAGAAACAGCTGGTAAGGAATATTAGGTAATCACATACACAGGGAGCATTATGCTAACATACCTACTATAATTTTATCCCCCCCCCCTCTTCTTCCCACGCATTTATTCAGAGCCGCAGCTATGATGCGAACTCTTGTGCATTAGAAGCTATTAGGGAAAACAGCATGACTCATCATCTTTTCATGTTATTTTAGCTTAGTCGCTCAAGTGCAGTTCCTCCCAGAACTAGAACAATAGGAAAGAACCGGGGCTGGAGAGAGACGTAATATTTTTAGCGCAGCAGGGCCAATTGGGAAGCATTCGCGTTGTGCTCAATACAGTCGTACGTTTTTCCTGTCCCAGGACGAGCTCTGAAGAAACAGCTCCCTGCCCCTTTCCCTGGGCGCTCAGTTTGAATTGGGGCAAGCCAGTTCGGCTGGGTGCCCATGGGATTTGCACCAGGGTTGCCAGCTCCAGGCAGGGAAATTCCTGGAGATTTGGAGGGTGGAGTCTGGGAAAGGTGGAGCCTGGGGAGGGGAGAGTATCATGCCGTAGAGTCCGCCTTCCAAAACAGAATCCTGCTTCCAAAACAGCCAATTTCTCCAGGGTAACTGATCTCTATAGCCTGGAGATCAGTCAGAATTCAAGGAGATTTCTGGCCACCATCTGGAGATTGTCAAACAAAATATACACAACCGTGAAAAATGACAAAAATTACAAATTATATAAAGAAGTGAATTTATGTAATGCAATTCATATCTCAGTTTCCATGTACCAACCATTCAACAGTCTCTTAGTGCCCCTTGTGAACTCCTGATGCAGTCAGACTCATTCATGCATTCAACAGGTGAGCTCCGTATATTCCAACCATCAGACATCCTTGCTTTTGTAACCATCTACTTTTCTACATTCGTAACCATCAGGAGGTTGACAAGCCAAGACTGCACACACTACACACACACCCAGAGGCGTTTTCCAATCATTTTTTAAAATATGTGCCATTTGGAGGCAGGTAAGGCAAGGGATGGATATCTGAATGAATAAAAGGTGCATGGGCCATTTTATTCTATGTCGTTTGCCTGCACTGTGAAGGCCAGATCCAGGGCTCCCTCGCTGGGATGTCCACCTGTGAAGCAATTGGCGAGGCTGGGCTCAACAGTAGTCATTTGAGCCGGGCTTTGTTAGTAGAAAAAGCCTAGCATGAACTCATTAGCATAAGACGGAGCTCTTCCGCCAGGCTTTCAAATAGGGGCTCCCGCCGGGGAGAAAAGCCAGTCATACCATCGCCTAGCCCTGGTGTTTCGCTCCCTGTTGCAGTCATCCACCGGAGCGTAGGAAGCCGCCATCTTGTGGTAATTTAAGTAATTTTAACGCTGTTTTAAAGGTTTAATGCGAAATGTTTTAATCTGGAAAATTGTTTTTATGTTTTTATATGTTGTAAGCCGCCTTGAGTTGGTTGTAAAACTGACAAGGCGGGATATAAGTTAAACAAACAAACAAATAAATAAATAATAGACCACACCCAACAGCAGAAACTCATTAGCATATTAGGACACACCCTGACAGTGCAGCTCATTAGCATATTAGGTGGGGGGCTGGGAAAGCACAGGGCAGGCATGGAAGCTTGCCTCTTCCCCCTCCGTGAGCTTCTCCACCCCACTTCAGCATTGTCTTTCTAGTCTCCTACCCCCCCCCCCAAAAGATCAGGAAGGGAAGCAGGCATGTTTGCCTGGCTGCCCTCGGTCTTCCCAGCTAGCCCACCAAGGCACACAGGCTGGGGAGACCAAGGGCAGCCAGGCAAACATGCCCCATTCCTTCCCTGAGTCTCTCCACTTTTGCAGAGAGACTCGGGGAAGCGCATGGGGGAGAAAGATCAGGGAGGGAAAGAAAGGCATTTTTAATGTGCCTGAGTTCCCTGCCTGCCCTTTTCCCAGGGTTTTTTTGGTAGAAAAAGCCCAGCAGGAACTCATTAGCATAATAGGCCACACCCAACAGCAGAAACACATTAGCATATTAGGCCACACCCCTGACAGTGCAGCTCCCTCCCAGGATCAGCTTCCCCAGGTGCCCCGTGGCTTGTGGGGCGCCTGGGGAACCCGAGGAGGGGAGGCACTTTAACCTGCCTTCCCGTCCTGGATCAGCTTGGCTTCCCCAGGCGCCCCGCAGCTTGCGAGGTGCCTGGGGAACCCGGGGGGGGGGGGAGGCTGTAGGCGTGGCCAACTCAGAAGCCAGCCAGAACTCCGTTCCGGTGCGTTCCTGCCCAAAATTAGCCTTGCCTTTTCCAGCTGCAATATATCAGCTAGAGAAGGGAAAGCAGAGAGAGTATTTTTCTTGTCAATTTCACTCACAGCTGACTGGGGAGAGTGAAATTGACAAGGAAACCGGGAGGGGCTCCCCAGAGGGAAAGAGGGCATTTTAACACGCTGCCTTTCCCTCTTATGTGTAACATGTAACGTGTGTAGCCAGGCATGCCAGAGGTTTTGGTTGTAGGCGTGGCCAACTCAGGAGCCAGCCGGAACTCCATTCCTCTGCGTTCCTGCCCCAAAATAGCCCTGCATCCAAGTTGTTGAGTTGTGTCGATGTTTGTCTTAAACTAGTTCTCCTTTTAAAAATAAACACAGGAGAAATGGCAGGCGCTTCATGGACCGCCCATCAGCCACTGAGCCAGGGTTGCCAGGTCCATTTTTGTCCCTGGCGGGGGGCCTTGGGGGATGTTCCCGGAAGGGGCGGGGCATCCCCAATGCGATGACATCACGGGGGAGGCCCCCTCTCCAAGCCTCACCCCCAAGAACGATCCCCGGCAGCCACCCCTCTCCCTAACGTCCGAGATTTAAGGGACCCGTCGATCAGGTGGAGGTCCATTTAAATCTTGCAAGAGGGGAGGGAGAAGGGCCGCTGCCACATGCCTGAACTCCAAGCGGCATTTCCTCTTGGGTTTTAGGCCTGCAGAGCTGGGCCCTGCCAGCCAGAAGCACTTAAATGAGTCCCTTTGCTTCTGCCGTTTGGAATTTAGGCACGCGGGGCCAGGCCCCACTGGCCAAAGACACTTAAAGGGGACCCTTTAAGTGCTTCTAGCCAGCAGAGCCTGTGCACCTGAACTCCAAGCAGCATTGCCACTTGGAGTCTGGGCGTGTGGGGCCCCGCCCAGGCATTCAGAAGTACGGCCTGCAACCACCACTCTCCCTCCCCTCTGCATTCAGCTGGAGGGCTCCCCTGCTGGCCAGTTGACTGGTGGTGGGTTGAAGCCCAAAATAGCGGGTAAACTCCCACTGAGCCAGGGGGCGTCTGGCAACCCTATACTGAGTTCAGTTCAAGATACTGGCCATCAGCCACAAAGACCCTCATATCAGTAGGACCACATCTCTTCCAGCGTTCCACCATGACAGCTTCGCTCATCTGACCAGGGCCTTCTGCAGCTGCCGCCCTGCAAATGGGCAAGATTAACAGCTGCCCATACCTGGGCATTCTCTGTCGTGGCCCCTGACTTGTGGAATGGCCTGCCCGATGGGATCCGGAAAGCTCCTACTTTCCCGGCACTGAATAAGCTATGCAAAACTGAGTTATTCAGAATGGCACTTTTACAAAGGTAATAGGGCTATACAAGCGGGGACCCACGAGATACTTGCGGTGAAGGTGCATCCCATGCCCCCGCTTTTGCTTCCTTCCCTATCCCTTCTCTAACCATCTTCCACCCTCTCTTTCTCCCCCTTCTCTTCTGTCAATCTTCCCCCTCTGTTTCTCCCATCCCCTTCACTGACAATCTTACCCCCTCTTTTTCTCCCCCACTCCGTCTCCATCAATCTATCCCCTCACTTTCCCTCTTCCCCTTCTCTGTCAATAATCCCCCATCTCTCTTTCTCCCCCCCCCCTTCCCCCCTTGCCTTGACTTCCTCTTCATTGCTTAGACTTCATTGCTTAGACTTCCTCTTCATTGTCTGCCATTGCCTAGAGTGCCACATCAGTGGCAGGGGCCCTAGCATCTGGCCCCCAGCAACTGGCAGCAGGGCTCCTGGCAGCTGGCAGGGCCCTCGGAAGCCATCACATTGGCTGCTGGGGTAAGTCATCTGTGCATGCACAGATAACATTATTGCCTTGGGGCAGATTTAAATCCCCCCATGTGTTTTTAAAGTTTTAAGATTTTTCTGCAAACCTGGGGGGGGTCCCCCAACTTTGGAGAAAAATCTTTCTGTCAGTGTGGGATAAATCTGCGGATTTAGATATCCGCAGATTAGCCCATACTTGAGAAATAGATATATAGATTATAACGGGATGATTCAGGAAGACAGTTAATAAAGAAAAAGGGATTGTGGACTACACTACTGTATATAATACATACTATTTGTGTTGTATGCGTTATCGTACTATGTAATTTCTGCACCATTTAACATGTCAGATTAAAATTTATGCTTTGTTTCAGCACTGTGTCTGCTTGTTTTTGAATTTCTGCTTGTTTTCTGCAATCCTAATCCTATTACATTGCTCATTGTGCATCCCATCCTGTTGACTGCATTGAATTAAACTGTGTAGTATGCCTTGCGTTGTCAAGCCCCCAGTCAAGGCAGGGATCCCCTGCCCCTGCTCCCAATGCCCGCTCTAAGCAGTGGCAGGAGAAAATGTTTTGGAAAGCCAGCACGACATCTGCAGCGCCACGCCACTTCTAGTTAACAAAAGGGGAAGTGACATAGGGTCGCTGTAGGAATCACAGGAAACCCTATGGTAAAACTAGAAGTGACATTGGGTAGCTCTAGAAACCACCAGAAACTCTGTTGTTTCCAGTGATTCTTAGAGGTGCCTATGCTTCTGATAATTCCTAGAGTTACCTATGTCACTTCCAATTTTTTACCAGAAATGACGTGACACCTCAGCCAGTGTCAGCCCCCCCCCCCCCATATCGCCGCCCACATCCCTCTCAGTGGTTGCCAGGCACTAGATATGCTCTAGAACCTCCATGTGAAAGTCAGGAGACAAAGCACACAGATAAATAAATAAGCAGGCACTTGTACCATGAGACTGGCCTAATGATCGCTGTAGCTTTATATTCATGCCTATGTTTATAGAAAAGAAGTCACCACAGCTAGTTCAGTCAAAACAGATTCCCCCCCCCCCGCATGTAAATCTGACTTCCTGAATGTTTTCTTTTGTAATGCTTTACGTAAGATATTAGTTCTTTCACATGACTCCACACAACTGCTTTGCCTGCCAACTACAGTTGGCGAGGACAGCTCTGGAAATCCTAAATTGGGTAACAGGATGGCAGTAAAATATGGTCATCTCTGAAAGGAGAGGAAGAGACTGAATTCATTGCTGGTATTTATTTGTTGTTGTTTTAAAGGCGACCTGATCCACCCGGAAGCATTCCTGCGTAAGCCTCACTGACACAAACTGAAGCTACCCAAGATACACTCCCCCACGGCTGCTGAGCAGTTTCCATTCATGTTGACGAGATACACGGAGGTGTCCTTCCAGGAGGATCATGTGCATTGTTTTCATGACCTCAGCATGAGATTCAGGGCTCAGCTACCTGGGTTCGCCCCCCACCCATGTGTATTTTAAGTGTTATTTTTCTTCTGCAAATGCAGCTGCCAGGAGGGGTTGACCAAGGAAAGGAATGTCACTTTACCCCTTTCCTCACTTGCTCCCCTTTCTCCTTTACCCCTTTCTCACTGGAAAAAAGGGCCCCTCTAACTGGTTTGACTCCTGCTGTGGACTTAACAGATATCTAGAGAGTAATAATTCTTGAGGGGTTGTTGTTCAGTCGCACGGTCGAGTCTGACTCTTTGCGACCCCATGGACCTCATCACGGGAGGCCCTCTTGTCTTCCGCCATCCTCCAGAGTTTGCTTACTTTCATGTTTGTTGCATTGATGACACTGTCTAACCATCTCATCCTTTGGCGTCCCCTTCTTCTTTGACCTTCAATCTTTTCCCAGCATCAGGGTCTTCTCCAGGGAGTGCTCCCTTCTCATTTGGTGGCCAAAGTACTTGAGCTTCAGCTTCAGTCTCCGGCCTTCCAGGGAATAGTCAGGGTTGATTTCTTTGAGGATTGACTGATTTGATCTCCTTGCAGTCCAAGGGACTCTCAAGAGTCTCCTCCGGCACCAGTACCTGAGGGGTAACGAGCCACATTAAGCAGCTGCAGCAGAAATAAACACGGCATCTTATCCTGACATGGACTGCCCAGGCTATCTCAGAAGCTAAGCTGGGTCAGCCCTGGTTAGTATTTGGATGGGAGACCACCAAAGACGGCCAGGGAGAGAGGCAAGGACGATGTGGAGAGAGGCAATAGTGAACCACCTCTAATTATCTCTTGCCTTGAAAACCCTACAAGGGGGGTCGGCATAAGTCAGTTGCGACTTGACAGCATTTCACACACACACTTGCAGCATCTCAAAGATTAACACTGCTTTATTCCAACAGAAACATTCATGGATTAAAGCCTCTGATCGCTGGGCTGCCAGCTCCGGATTGGGGTAGGATTGCTGGGTCCGACTCAGGAACTATCTGGGGACTTTGAGGGTGGAGCCAGGAGCAAGGATGTGACATCACCTTTGTGATGTTACTAGGGTTGCCAGTTGAGGCTGACAAGCTGGAAGGGAGTTCTGGCTGTCACATTTAAAGGGACCGCATTCCTTTTAAATGCTTTCCCTCCATTGGAAATAATGGAGGATGGGGGCACCTTCTTTGGGGGCTCATAGAATTGGATCCCCTAGTCCAATCTTTCTGGAACTGGGGGGGGGGGTTCAGAAGAGGCGCCAACAGCTATGCTGGAAATTGGTACCCCCACCTCAAAATACAGCCCCTTCAGAGCCCCAGATACCCACAGATCTATTCTCTATTGCACCCTATGAGGACCGGTCTCTATAGGGTATAATGGAGTACCCAGTGACCATCCCCCCCTGTTTTCTGACAGCCCTGAAGTGGGGGGAGGGGCTCCAAACCCCCTACCTCCAGCTGGGGATTGGCAACCCTAAATTGGGGAGCCTGGGTAGATTGGGGTTTGGGGAGGGACTTCAGCAGGGTATAATACCATGGAGCCACCTTCCAAAGCAGCCATTTTCCCCGGGGGAACTGATCTCTCTAGTCTGGAGACCAATTATAATTCCAAGAGACCTCCAGCTACCACCTGGAGTTTGGCAGCCCTAAGAGGCCAGGCCTTCCAGTGCAACACAGAATATTCACTAATTTTGCTAGTTATCGCCTATCATAGGCAGGAGTTCCTAGGTTTTGTTAAGATAGTTAATATTCCTCACATGGCTCCTCTTCTCAATAAAGCAATCCTGACAGATAAATTTGCAAAAGGGGGGTGGAGTTGCTTAAAACTGCTGCTTAAAACAGTTGTTTAAAAAGTTGTTCTTCCAAAGGAACATGAAGTGGAGCCCTCTGTGGGGAAATGGTTGCTGCGGTTTCAGTTTCCCTGTAGCCTGTGGGAAGGCGTGTGCTCCTTGAAACAGAGGTTTAGGGGCATTCTTATTTACATATTTATTGACTTCAATTATAACCCACCTATCTCCCAAGGTGGCTCTCATCTTTCTCTTCTCCTCCGTTTAGGGTTGCCAGGTCTCACCTGGCTGCTGGCGGGGGGCTGCAGCCCAGGTTTCCGGAACTTCTGGCACGCGCACCATGATGATGTCACCTGGAAGTGACATCATTGCACTGGGTACATTATGCAGGGGACACTCTGGCATTTGACCAAAAACTCTATGGTCACCTCTGGTGATGTCATTGTGCCAGGTACATCAGGCGCTGGGGCTCTTTGGGGGCAGGCATGGGTTACTTAAAACTTGGTTGCAAAAGGTTACTGCTGTATACTATCATGAGTACAATTGTGTACCTGGATAAAAGAACTTTTGTCTCGTCCGAGGTTTTTTATTTTAAAAAACAATTATTTCATGGTTTAGACTGTAAACCACAGTACTGTGGTGATCAGAATTTCTTCATTGGGCACCAAAATATGGATGGTATGGTTTGGTGTAGCGGTTAAGTAAGCGGACTCTAATCTGGGAGAACTGGGTTTGATTCCCCACTCCTCCACATGCCGCTGCTGGATAGCCTTGGGCAAGCCATAGTTCTGTCAGAGCTGTCCTTGAAAGAGCAGTTCTCGAAAGAGCTCTCTCAGCCCCACCTACCTCACAGAGTATCTGCTGTGGGGAGGGGAAGGGAAGGGAAAGGAGATTGTAAGCTGCTCTGAGACTCCTTTGGGTAGTGAAGGGTGGGGTATGAATCCTATCTCCTCCTATTCTTCTTCTTCTTCTTCTTCTTCTATGATGTTCTGAAATCCCTCACCTGTACGAAGACCCATTCGACTTCCCTCCCTTTTAGCCAAGATTTTCCCTCCATTTTTCTATTACGTCCCTTCACTGACTGAGCAGCCCCGGTAATGCATTCTTCTCTTTAAAGTAGCTTTAGCAGTCCCACCCTCTGTCAGTAATATGTAATGGCTATCTTCTCAGCCCAGGACCTGAGAGAAGGGTTAGGGTCTCCCTTCAGCTTTAAATGACAGAAAACGGCACTTGCGACGCTTTTACAGTTCAAAAATAACAGAAGGTTAGGTGAAGTCAAGGGTTGAAAATACTGAGGTAAAATAGTATAAGCACAAACTCTTATTCTTATAGATCAGGCTACTGAGAGTTTTTTCATTTATTCACAGTTAACTATAGTTCTTTATTTTGAGAGGCTTTTCATTCTGGGTTTTCCTAAACCACTCCAGTTCATTTTATTTGTATGATAGCCATCTCTTTTGGTGCCCGGAAGGCTGGGGCCCTCTTCCCAGTACCCAAACCCCTTCTCTTGGGATGCCAGAAATCTTCTTGAGTAGTTCAATGACTTCTAAAAGTCTCCACAAGCAGCATCCAATCACACTAGACCAGGGAATCTGTACTCCTCAGAGATAACTTTCCCTGTTTGACTGGGGAGGGATTGTTCTCTCCCTAGAAGATTTATTCCTTTTTCCTTTCAGCCTGAATGGGAGACTTCTTATGCTACCCAAACCTTCTTGCCAGATTCCCCCCCACCCCCGTTTGCTGCCTGTGCTCAAACTGCTCTCAGCTGATGCTGAATTGAGACTATACTCAGTCACAGGTGAATTCTGACTCGGTCAGCACTAAATCCTTTTTCCTGACAGGGCTAGTGTAAGACAGTCTCAACACACGTCTTGTCACAGTTAAGGCAGGAATCTGAATCAGTTTTTCTCAGCATCCAGCTCTGGCCAGGCTTTCTTTGCTCAGCTGATGCCAACCAATCAGATTGCCTGAACTGACCTGTCACTCAAGGCTCTCTGGCTCTGTGAAGTATAAACCCTCCACAGTCCTGTAGTTTTATGTAAAATGCTTTTAAGCCTCTTAAAAGGTACAGTCCATCACAGCACCAAAACATAGTGTACGAAGAAATGGGAAGTGAATGGGAAGTATCCTTGCACGATTTCATATGAGCCCTTTGATTGTCTTCGAGTAAATAACCCAAAAGGGGGGGGGGGGGATCGAATAACTTCTCATTACAGTAAATACAGTACCCTCTCGTATATACAATTTGCCTAGGGAATGTTTGAAACGTTTGAATAATCAGGCCTTGGGATAAACATGTGGGATGTTTACAGAAAGGTTGTGCTGACTTTGGCCTTCCCGGGGACCACCCACTGCAGTGAGCAAGGAAGAGCCGTGGTTGACCCCGAGACACAAAGCGATGCCGTGAAACCTCTCCAGAGCCGAGGGGCCCACCAGCCATGGCTGCTCCGTTGCGTGTTGCCACCAAAGTCTGGCCTGTTTTCTCGGCCTTGTCAGCTACCCACTTCACAGCTCCCGAACGCGAGCCAGAGCATCTGTTGCTACAGAACCACACAAGCGCGCTAACAGCCAATGACACAAGCCTGCTGCATTTCTCTCTCTCTCTCTCTCTCTCATCTCATTTACAGGAAACGGAGTTGTGCTGCCCACAGACAAAGGGTTCTGCGTAGCCCTGCATCACAAGGCGACTGTTCTGTGCATACATGAACACATGAAGCTGCCATAGGGAGGCAGACTGTTGGCCTATCATGGCTAAGGCCTACTCTGACCGGCAACATCTCCGGCAGAGGTCTTTCTCTGTCTAGGGTTGCCAGGTTCTCCATGGCCGCCAGTAGCTGGGGGGTAGGGTTGCTAGCTCCAGGTTGGGAAACTCCTGGCAATTTGGGGGTGCAGCCTGGGGAGGACAGGGACCTCAGGGGGGCACAATGCCACAGAGCCCTCCCCTAAAGCATCCATTTTTTCCCAGGGGAACAGATCACTGTTAGTCTGGAGAGGAGCTGTAATTCCAGGGGATCCCCAGGTCCCTACCTGAAGGCTGGCATCCCGACATTCACATCGCTTATTCCCTGATCCTTTTAGCTGGAGACGACAGGGAATGATTGCCAGGCTGAGCCTAGCAAACAGTAGGAGAGTTGGGGGCGGGGAACTGGGGTCTATGACATTGGTGATGGCACTAGGGTTGCCAAGTCCTACTTACCTAATGACGGGGGGGAGTCCTCCTTGGCCCGGGAGCTCTGGTGACGTCACCCGGGAGTGACGTCACCACGTTGGGGGCGTTGCCAGGGCGATGCTCTGGCAATCGCCCCAAAACTCTATGGTACCATAGAGTTTTGGGGCGATTGCCAGAGCGTCACCCTGGCAATGCCCCCAACGTGATGATGTCACTTCCAGGTGACGTCATTACGTTGGGGAAAGTCGTCCTGGCAGGACGACTTCGGGGGTGGGGTTCCCCCCGCCGGCCAAATACTGGCCGGCAGATCGGGAACCCCTGTAGCGGGGGATCCCCCGCCCCCCGGGCTGACTTGGCAGCCCTAGATGTCACCAACGTCAGTACATCACTTCTGGGTACAACCATGGAGTTTACGAAAATTTCCTTGAGTTAGCCATAGTCACTTCCAGGTTGTATCTCCCCCGCCCCTCCCAAGAGTAAGGGGCAAAAGTCCTGACCTGGGTGGCCCAGGCTAGCCTGATCTCGTCAGATCTCCGAAGCTAAGCAGGGTCGGCCCTGGGTAGCCCTTGGATGGGAGGCCGCCAAGGAAGTCCAGAGTTGTGATGCAGAGGCAGGCCGTGGGGAGCCACTTTTGGATCTCTCTTGCCTGGAAAACCCTGCAGGGACACCGTCAGTCGGCTGTGACTTGAGACAGCACTTCCCACCGCTGGCAACCAGGATAGCCCCGGCAGGCGAGGGAATGGTGTTCCTGCTTACATTGCAGGCCTTTGTCACCTCTGCCAAAGGGGTGACGCTGCAGGATCGCTGGGCATGTGGCAATCATGACGAAACACGCCCTCATCTCTTGGCTGAGCAAAACTTGACCTTTTCAGCAGTTTCATGAACAAGCCCTAGCCGGTGCAACTGCATGACTGCATGCCCCAGAAATGAGAGGGGCCGCTACTGATGTCAAGGTCCACAGCAAGCAGGGAGAGAGCTCTTCCCAGTAAGGTCGAGGAGGGAGCAGATGCCACCCACAGTGTCTGCATACCAGACCCTGCTCAGGCTCTAGAGGGCTGTGCCAACACCCTGCGTACAGATTCAAGGTTGCCCAGTGCAAATACTGAGGGGGAGACACACGTATTGAAGAGTACTGGACTCGGAAGACCAGGAACGGTGAAATCATGAAGCCTTTATTGAGTGATTCAGCATGCCCAGTAGATGGTCAGATCAAGCATGCTTCCAGGGCTCCAGGGCCCTCATTATATGCTGGCCAGAGCCACACCTCTGGCCGCACCCAAAAGACCTGATAGGAGCTTAACATATGCGCATGTTTGTCATAGGTTCCCTGGAGGAGCCTTTGGCCGCATTGGCTCCCCAGGGAGAACCTAGGTCCCACATTGGAGGAGGCTTTCAATCCGGATGTCTATTGTTCCTCCAGATTCAAGCTCCCCTCTTTGCCTGACCATGTGCTCTGGCCATGTGGCGGGTGCCATTACCTGGGAGCACATGGCAGGCCGGTTGTTACACAGAACATACTACATTACACGTATGCTGCTCAATCCATTTGTATGAAGCCAAGGAATTATAACAGGGGACCACATCGCTCGTGTTTTTGACTGTCCAAATGACAGTTTTAAGCCCAGGAACTGTACGGTATTCACAACATTCCGAACAAAAAGACTCACCGCTCTGGAGTGTTGGTGAACAGTGCCACTGAGTCACAGCCAACTTGTGGTGACCCCTCTATTGGGATCTTTGGTTAAATATAGCGTAGAAGAGTGATCCTGAGGGCAGTAAATAACTATCCCAAGAAGTCTATTGCAAAAAAAGGTACAGTTACATTTATTCCAGTAGATCCAGTTCACATTCAGGTTGCAGTCAGAAGGAGAGAAAGAAGCCTTGGCTGCAGTCAGACATGCACTTTGGTGCGGAGGGGAAGCGATCTGATTTCCTCCGGTGGTGGAAACTGAAACAGAGTTGCACGATCACACATCCCTCGGTGCTGTGGGCTCAGCCCGTCACGATTCAATCAGACGGCACGTTCGGGCCAGGGGGGTTGCCTTTTTCCCCACATGTGCATAAACAAGGAATTGAACCCCCGCGGTGGTCTGCAACTATGGATTGCTTATGCGGTTGTGCGCATACTGCTAAGCGAGCAAAAAATGGTGCCGGGTAAGGATGAACTGGACAGCCCATCCCAATTGCTTGAGTGTGCTTGCACAATCGGACAGCGGAGAGTCTGTCCATGGCCCATTGGAACCAGTTAGAACTGGACTTTCCCCATTGTCTTCTGTGACAGAGCAGCATGGGTTGCCGACAACTACGGGACCTTTCCCAGAAGTTGCTGTCTGATCGTGCCCTTTAGATCCGTCAAGCATTCGCAGCTGAGTTGGATCTAAAGGCATGTCTGACCATAGCCCTAATCTAATGAGTACTTCCCCTATTGCAAATGGCCAGCTTGTCCGGCATCATGTGTGTGGGAGTATGAGGGCATTGTCTCTACAGGAGAGATCTGCAGGGACCTGTGTCTCCATGGAAGGTCATGGGAGGAGAGGGAGAAGACAGAGAGAGAAGGAGGGAGGACGGGTCAGAGGGCAGCTCCCAGGTGAAGACAGAGGAATCCCATTTAAGGAGATCACACCCATACACCCTTAGAGTGATATAGCGCCCCCCAATGTCCAGGCATGCTGAGTTGCTCACTCTAACACCCTCATGAGTTTTTCAAGGTGAGAGATGTTCAGAGGTGGTTTGCCATTGCCTTCCTCTGCATAGTGTCCCTGGACTTCCTAGGTGGTCTCCCACCATCCAAGTGCTAACCAGAGCCAATCCTGCTCAGCCTCTAAGATCTGACAAGATCAGGCTCCCTGGGGCCGTCCAGACCTGGGCATGTTTGCAACAGCAAGTGTCAACGGCTAGAATCAGTGCTGATTTCCATCTCGCAATGGTGGCAGCTGTCATTTGCAGTGGCATGCGTTCACTGAGTTCCCCAAGCCTCCTTCGTGATTCTAATGAATAGACGGGTATGTAAAGATCTCTTTTTAAAACAACAACAACAACAACAAACTCCCTCATCATTGCAAGGAATTAAAGCCTCTTCGGAATCGGAGTTCATTCGTGCCACTGGTGGAGGCCGATAGGTGCTGAGGAAGAGGGGTTGCTGGTGAATCTATCAACATGTTCGCTGAGGAATCAGGGAGCTTTCCAAGGGAAACCAGCCTCATTTTGTCTGGGTCGCAACATCTCCTGGTTCTCCCCAGCCCTAAAGATGCCAGGCTGGCTATGACCAGAGCCAGGGCTTTTTCGGTGACGGCTCCGCACTGGGGGAATGAACTCCCCGAGGATAGGAGGGCCCTGTGAGATTTATTACAATTCTGCAGGGCCTGCGAGGCAGAGCGCCTCCTCCAGGCATTCGACTGAGGAGCTGAATTTAACAACAGCTTTGCTCAAGAGCCTTGCCCTGGAATCCATCAGTGCTTATTTGGGCCATGCCTGTATACTATGGGGCCTGGACGCCAGTCTTACAGCCATCACAGACTGGATACCTGTTATGGTTAATATTAAAAACTATGTTTTGCCATCATACATGTAGCACCTACATACAGCACCTTATATTGTTTTATGATTTTAACTTATTTTTAATTTTTAATGTAAGCTGCCCTGAGCCTGCCTCAGCAGGGAGGGCAGGGTAACAATCTAACGAAGAGGAGGAGGAGGAGGAGGAGATTGGCTTTATATCCCGCCCTTCACTGGGAGTCTCAGAGTGGCTTACAAACTCCTTTCCCTTCCCCTCCCCTCCCCAGAACAGACACCCTGTGAGGTAGGTGGGGCTGAGAGAGCTCTTTCCAGAGCTGTCCTTGAGAGGACAGCTGTGATAGAACTATGGCTTGCCCAAGGTCATCCAGCAGGTTCAAGTGGAGGAGTGGGGAATCAAACCCGGTTCTCCCAGATTAGAGTCCAGTTTGGTGCAGTGGTTAAGGGTGCGGACTCTAATCTGGGAGAACCGGGTTTGAGTCCCCACTCCTCCACTGGCACCTGCTGGATGACCTTGGGCAAGCCATAGTTCCGGCACAGCTGTTCTTGAAAAAGAGCAGTTTCTGTCAGAGCTCTCTCAGCCCCACCTACCTCACAGGGTGTCTGTTGTGGGGAGGGGAAGGAAAAGGAGTTTGTAAGCCGCTCTGAGACTCCCTTGGGTAGTGAAGAGCGGGGTATAAATCCAATCTCTTCTCTTTTTCTTCTTCACATACTTAACCACTACACCAAACTGGCACCAAAAAAACAGCCCCCCAGAGCCCCAGATACCCACAGATCTCTCATTCATTCATTAAATAAATAAATCTAACCATCACCACTGATTTACTTTAAAAAACAGAATTGTGCCTCTTGGTGGTGAGAGTGGCATCAAATCACAGCTGGCTTACGGCAGCCCCATGAAGAAGGTTCAAGGTCAGCAGTGGCCCTCCAGTCTCTCAAGATCTTTCACATCACCTGCTCCCTGGTCCTTTTAACTGGAGGTGCCGGGGATTGGACCTGGGACCCTCTGCCTGCCAACCAGATGCTGTACCACCTCCATCTCTGCTCAACACTTAGTATGGTTTACATTATCACTACTATTGTAGTATTTGTTATGGTTATTATTTAAAACGCCTTTATGCCACCTTCCCACCTGATCAGGATCTACCAGATAACAAACATAAAAAACCTTAAAACGGCCTGACCTGGATATAGCCCAGGCAAGCTCAATCTCGTCAGATCTCGGAAGCGAAGCAGGGTCGACCCTGCCAAGTCCTTGGATGGGAGACCTCCTTGGAATACCAGCAGTTGGGAGGCGGGGGCAGGTTTTATTCCACCACCTGTCTGAATAGCCTCCAGGCCCCCAGTAGGGATCAGTCACCAGAGGTCTCCAGGACTTCCAGGTGCATGCACACACACATATGCAAAATACAAAAAAAAATTAAAAAATTTGAGCAAGAAAAGGTACATTTTAAATGATTAAATAATTCATTTAAAAAGACATATACAAACAATGCCAGAAGGAGAGCTGGTAACCATTATTGAAGAAGAAGAAGAAGAGGAGGAGATTGGATTTATACCCTGCCCTTCACTACCTGAAGGAGTCTCAGAGTGGCTTACAAACTCCTTTCCCTTTCCCTCCCCACAACAGACACCCTGTGAGGTAGTTGGGGCTGAGAAAGCCCTTTCAAGGACTGCTTGTAAGAGAACAGCTCTGAAAGAACTTATGACCAATCCAAGGTCACACTAGCAGCTGCATGTGGAGGAGTGGGGAATCAAACCCGGTTCTCCCAGAATAGAGTCCATGCTCCTAACCACTACACCAACAAAACAAAACAAAAAAAGTCTTCATCTACTGGCAAAAGACACCGATAGAGGGAGAGGGATGAATCTCCCTGGGGAGGGAGTGCAAAAGTTTTGGGGCCATGATGAGAAGGCCCTGTCTCCGCCTGTCACCTGTCTAGCTTCAGATGGTGGGGGCACCCAAAACAGAGCCTCTGAGGATGACTAGAGTTTATGATTAGGTTCATATGTATCGATTCTCCCCATTTATTACCGTTTCCCCCTCATTTTGTCAGATTTACTAAAAGAGGGAGGAGCAGCAGGATCCAAATCTGTCTAGCAACAACAGGGTTAAAAATATCCTTTAAAATGGGGGTCTACAGTACCAGGTAAAAAAAATCACACTTTAAAGCTAACACAGTGGAACTAACCCGGTCAGACACAACAAGTCTTCCCTTGGGGAATCTGTCTCATCCCAAGGTTTACTCTCGGTTTCACAGACTGTGTCATGAATTTCTTGTTCAAAGAAATGTAAAACACATCCGCTTTTTGCTTTAGAGACAAACAGCGCTACTATATAGCTTAATTTCAAAATGTGGGGTGGCTAAAAATGATTGTGCTTTGGAAAAAAAAAAACCTCCGTCACCCCAGTGCTGGGGTCTGAGATTTTTGAGGCAAACTGTTCCCGTTATTAAATTAATTTTGAACATCATTTGCCAGGTTTTTTACACAGCCTCCCTCCCATAGGTCCTGTTGATTTGTACTAGTTTCTCTGCAGTGCAGAATCCTTCACAAGAGCGTTCTAGAAATAATTAATTGGGGTTTATAGAAATCCTCTCGCAACAAGTTATAATGTCCTAGTTTTGACAGAGAGAGAGAGAGAGATGGTAGGTAGGTAGGTATGTAGGTAGGTAAGAAGAAGAGGAGGAGGAGGAGGAGATTGGATTTATACCCCACCACTACCCGAAGGAGTCTCAAAGCAGCTTACAATCTCCTTTCCCTTCCCCTCCCTACAACAGACACCCTGTGAGGTAGGTGGGGCTGAGAGAGCTCTGACAGAAACTGCTCATGAGAGAACAGCTCCAAGAGAACGTGTGACTGTCCCAAGGTCACAGCAGGAGCTCCATGTGGAGGACTGGGGAATCAAACCTGGTTCTCCCAGATTAGAGTCCGCACTCCTGGCCACTACACCAAACTAGATAGATAAATGATAGATAGATGATGATAGTTAGCTAGTTGGTAGATAGAGCCATCAAGTCACAGCAGACTTACTAGGACCCTGCTGGGTTTTCAAGGCGAGAGATGTTCAGAGGTGGTTTGCCATGGCCTGCCTCTGCATAGTGACCCTGAGTTTCCTTGGTGGTCTCCCATCCAAGTACTAACCAGGGCTGACCCTGCCTAAGTTCCAAGATCTGTTGAGATCAGGCCAGCCTGAGCTATCTAGGTCAGGGCAAGATCCAATTGGGCTGTCCTTAAAAATAAGGTGTTTCAACAAAACCACCGAAATGGAAGATTCTAAGGGCTCCAGAAGCCCCCCCCCCCCCCCCCAAAATCTAATTGGTGTGTAAAAGATGCTTTTCTCGAGGTGGTTCTTTGACCACCTTGGGGACGAAGAGAAGATCAGGGCATGCAGAATGGTTCTGCACAGGAATCCTGTGGAGGAAAGACTTGGTTTTTAGGGTTTGTTTCTTAAAAATCGGACTATGTGCCACCAAGTCACAAGCAACTTATGGCCACCCCAGCAGGGGGACTGCAGGCAACTGAGAAGCAGAGGTGGTGTGCCTTGGCCTTCCTCTGCAGAGTCTTCCTAGGGGGTCCCCCATCCAAGCAGTGACCCTGCTTAGCTTCTGGGATCCACTGCGACTGGTCTATACCATGCCGCCTTCCCTCCCCAAAACTGGACTCCATGGAAACCACTCCGCAAATGTCAATAAGCCTTCGAAAATATCCACCAGCCCAACACTTTAACTCAGGGGTGGGCAAATGGCGGCCCGGGGGCCACATGCGGCCCGCCACAGAGTTTTTTGCGGCCCGCCAAGACAGTTGGCCACGTGGTATGATAGGGTACATTTGTCTCATTAAACTGATTCTAAAATTAAATGTGCTTGCAGCTATAGATGATATGAAATTAGCACAATAAACAAATGGAATAAAACTACCACTATTTTATTTAATTTATATTTATTGATTTTTATGATACAATTTATACCTATTCTGAAATGCAAAGTTAACTAATGAATGCAATCATTTTAAAAGGTGCGGCCCTCTGCTAACCTCCGCTCCCACAAAGTGGCCCCCGAGCCAAAACAATTGCCCACCCCTGCTTTAACTGGTTTTGTCTGAACCCTGATGAGCATCCAATTTTATTTTTCAGCAGTAAGTTTCTAGCTGGTATGGGGCAAGAAAAGCTTTCAAAAAGTTACAAAGTCCTGACCTGCGTGGCCCAGGCTAGCCTGATCTTGTCAGATCTCGGAAGCTAAGCAGGGTCAGCCCCGGTCAGCATTTGGAAGAGAGGCCACCGTGGACAGACCAGGGTCGCTACACAGAGGCAGGCGAGGGCAAAACCACCTCTGAACGTCTCCTCCCTTGGAGACTCTACTCATTTTTACTCTACTCGAACTCATTTTTACGGAGGGCCGGATTTGACATAAATTGGACTTTGTCGGGCTGGGCCGTAAGTGTCATAAAATGTAACGTCAGGTAGCGGAGATACAAACTTTATAAAGGACACAAACACAAAGATTTTTTTTCACTTAAAATAAAAACATGCCTGAAACATTAGCACTCTTGCAATATTTTGCTTATTAACAGTCTCTGATAACTGACACTTCTTGCTCTGAATTATTTCATCAAAATGTCTGTGCTGTAGCAATCGGGGAGGGGGAGGGGCCTCAGCCCAGTGCAGGGAGCAGAAGCTTGCCTATCTATCTCTCCTGCGCGACTGATATAGTCTGAGAAAGCAAACTATGATGCAGCAGCAGCAGAACTGGAGAAAGAAGCAGGAGACAGCCTGTCCCTTGCAGGCCTGATAGAAGCCCTCTGGGGGCCTGATGCGGCCCCCGGGCCACATGTTTGACACCCCTGCTCTACGGGGTCGCCATAAGTTAGCTGGGACTTGATGGCAAAAAAAAAAAAAGTAAGGACAGAAAAGGAGTTCTAGTCCTCCAGGGCAAGACAACTACCTGCTCAGCGTCTGTTGCATCCCTAGACCACCCCATTCCCTGGCTCTTTGCCCAGGCTGCGAGTGCCCCCACGCCATTCCAAATTTCTGTTATTTATGCTGCAAAAACACGCTTGCAGTCAAAACAAATGACTCAAAGTCAGTAAATAAATATAGAGCCGACTAATCAGAAACACTCTTCAGCCAAAGAGTCCAGGGCAGCCCCGTGTGGTTATCATTCTCTTTCATCTTCCCAACAGCCTTTAAATAGGGTTGCCAGCTCAAGGCTGGGAAATTCCTGGAGATTTGGGGATGGAGCCTGGGGAGGACAGGGACCTCAGGAGGGTATAATGCCACAGAGTCCACCCTCCAAAGCATCCACGTTCTCCAGGGGAAAGCTGATCTCCATAGTCCACAGATGAGCTGTAATTCCAGGAGATCTCCAGGCCCCACCTGGAGGCTGGCACCCATACTTATGGCGTCCGGTATCTTAAGAGTGAGAACAGAGCAGAGTTCTGCCCAAACCAGAATCCAAGCTTGGGGCAAAACCACGTCCAGGATGGATCCAGGGCCTACCAGATCATTTTGGAATTAGCAAGAGAGTGAGGGATATTTGGGAAGTATGCTGTACCTGTCTGCCTTCTCAAAAGCAGGTCAGTATATGAGGTGGAGTTTGGGGTGACCTGGAGGCTTAGGGTTGCCAGCCTCCAGATGGAAGCTGGAGCTCTCCTGGAATTGCCACCAAGATCCAGACTATGGAGATCAGTTTCCCTAAAGAAAATGGCAGCTCTGAAGGGCGGGGTCTATGGCATCACATCCCCACCGAGGATTCTCCCTTCCTTAAATCCCACCCTCCCTGGGCACCATCTGGGGATGCCAGCCTCCAGGTGGGACCTGGGGATCCCCCTTAATTATAGCTCACCTCCAGACTACAGAGATCGGTTCCCCCGGGGGAAAATGTCTGCTTGGGCATTGTACCCCATTGAGGTCCCTGTCCTCCCCAGGGCAGGGAGGACCGGGCAACCCAATGCGAAAGACCTCTGCCAGAGATGTTGCCAGTCAGAGTAGGAGTTTCCCAACTTGAATCTGGCAACCCTACCCTCCCATTCCCCACCAGTGGCCAAGGGTGGGGCTGGCAATCCTAGCACCACCCCCAAATCTCCATGACTTTCCCAAGCTGCAGTTGGCCTCCTGGGCCATGCTCGGCTTCCATTTGTGGGATTTGAGAGGAGCCCCATGGCCAGAGGCTTCCAAGGCGTTGTGATGATGTCACCCAACCTTCCCTGGGCTAGAGACCTCTGCAAACGTCCAGAGAAGCTTGAGGAATTCGTCCTGCATTCTTCAGCCTACTCACCCAGTGGAATAAATTCCCTCCTGGCACTGTTAGAATGGTGCCAAGGACAACTTAAGAGGTCACCCCGGGCTGAACATCAGAGATCTTCCTGGCATAGTGTGGCTGTTCAGGTCAGTTCTCTCCTGTTCAGATCCCAGCCTCTCTCTGTTACTCTGCTTATCCCAGTAACCCTTCCAAAGGTCCTGAAAGGAGTTCCAATATTACCATTGAAGCAAGGAAGAGGTCATCTGAGAGAGTAAGACCAGGGATCCCCAACATGGTGGTCACCATGGCGCCAACCAATGCCTTCCCCGGAGCCTGGTCGCCTGTGCAGATTTCAGTGTGTCCTATTAAACAGAACTTCTGCCCGAAATGCTGAAGAGGTACTACCAGAGTTGTGCGAAACATTCACTCCCTGACATTTTGTGGCCAACTTGGCCTCCTGCAGCAGCTGCGTCAGAATTCCAAAGGTGTCTGCCAGCTGAGAAAGGCTGGAGACCCTTGCGCCAGACTCAGACCGCCTGGCAGTTCCGTGGCTGAAGTGACGTTTCGGGTGGGAGAACATCTCCAAGTCACCGCGGCACCCAGACGGCCGGGCTAGCGGCACTTTGAGAGATCGAGTCCAAACAGAAGATAAAACCGAAGCCTTCGCTATCACAAACAAAAACACTAAATATAGCCTCTGTTCCCAGGACACACTTAAGCTTTTCTTAATATAATGCAGTCACTGCTTTTCATCTACGTGGAGCGAAAAACAATAGCCAGCAACTCTGCTTTTATTTAAACCTTGACGGGGGTTATTATTTTAGCAGAGGCTTTAAGAAATCTTACCTATCAGAAAAATGCAGCTTGGAGAGTGAACTTCCTGTTTTCATAGTTGGCTCCCGTTTCTCTCTGTTGCCTGTTATTAGCCAGTTAAATATGTAACTGCCTGGGGCTATATTTTTAGCTCACTTGTGCCTATTGTAAGATCCCCGACTGCAGCTTAAGAGCTTACAAATTGAGAAAATGTAATTGCCGTATCTAAGATGAAGATGAGGATATACTTAGGTCCTTTGAAACAACCACGTTGTGTGTGTGTTTTTAAAGGGGAAGTGGATAATTTTGAAAAATGGTTGAAAACGAACTACCCATTCAACCTAAAAATAACATTTTATTTCCAAATTACATCGTTTTTTTAAAAAAGTAACTTTTCGCCAGCTAAACTAGCCCCGTTTTATTAAAGTCGGCTCCATTTGGAAAATATGCCATGAAAGGGATCCACTGAAGAGCAAGGGGGGAAAAACAGGACTGCTTATCAGACATTCAAGTTCAGGAAGGTTAATTTGGGCATGAGCTTCCAAGTACAGGTATCACAGCCAATGGCTTCCAATTGCTCCGTACATCGGAACAAGTCTTGTCCAGCCTCTGGAAATGGCAGGACACCTCTCACCAGCAAGCCCCATTGCCTGCTGCCACTCTGGGCATCAGCAGGAGGAAAAACAAAAAACAGTGACGTTGCTGATGTCACTACTATGTCATTTCCAGGCTTTACATAGGGTAGAGTCTAGGAATTGCCGGAAATTCTATGATTTTATGATGGAGACTGGGGAAATTCTAGACAGAGGATGTGACGTCACATCCCTAGAAACACCAACATCAGCCTGGGGGGTGGGGGATCCCCTGCCAAGTCAGCCTGGGGGGCGGGGGATCCCCCGCTAAAGGGGTTCCCGATCCACCGGCCAGCATTTGGTCGGCGGGGGGAACTCCACCCCCAACGTCGTCTAGCGAGGATGACGTAATGACGTCACCGGAAGTGACGTCAGCACGTTGGGGGCATTGCCAGGGCGACGTTCTGGCAATCGCCCCAAAACTCTATGATACCATAGAGTTTTGGGGCGATTGCCAGAGCGTCGCCCTGGCAACGCCCCCAACGTGCTGATGTCACTTCTGGTGATGTTGCTGGGCACGCGCGCAAAGCGCACGCGCCAGGAGGAACTCCCGGGCGGAGGAGGACTCCCCCCCGCCGGTGAGTTCCGAAGACTTGGCAACCCTACCAACATCCCCTAGGCACCACCCCCTAAATCTCCCAGCATTTGCCAATGTAGGGTTGACAACCCTAGGTCCCAGGCCTACATTTGGTGAGATAACAGTACATGGGGAGGGGCCTGACTGGGGAGGGTGCAACACCCAGTAATGGAGCGTAACCCTCACCTGCCCACCATTTTTCCTCTGAAAACACGCCCCAAGTTCATTTTTCTCCACCTGAGCTGGTCTTGTAGCTCAACAGGGATGGGGGGGATAAAATCTGCCAGGAGAAGGAATGTGTAGCAGGAGAGATCTGAGAGGGGAAGGGGGAGCCCATGTCCTGCTCACCAGTCCTGCCAGCCAATGCACTTGACCCTGACCCCCGATTAGCATTGCAAGGCATGTTCTCCTTGTCATGTCTAGTTTGGCCATGATGGCTAATTTCACACGCATTGGATAATAAACTTTCAATGTGCTTTAGCAATCCTTTGCAGCTGGATTTTCCTGTGCAAAATGGGAAAATCTATTTGCTAAAGTGCATTGAAAGTGCGTTATCCAACAAGTGTGAAATTAGCCAATGTTGAATGAGAACAAGAATCGTGCTGAACAGGAAGCACACCAGCTGCACTTCCTGTCCCCCCTTTCTCAGAGAATGCTGCTCACCATGATCAGTGATGTATGCACCACGAGCATCTCCCTTATGCAGAGGGGGAAAAATCTCCAATACAGGGCTCTGAATCCTTCCAACCACTTTGAACCCAATTAAAATCTAAACAAGTTTTAACCTAAGTGTTTTGATCTCCCCGATGCATTATTTCAACTGTGGGAAGACAGATACAAGTTGTTTTGTTTGCAAATCAAATGCACATTTTAACTTCTCAAAAATTTTAATTTAATTTGAAGCTGTAGAAACAATGTGCTTAAAGCAATAAAAAAAGAGAAAATACACCTGGAAGGATCAGGGAGAGTCCTATAATTACTATGCATCAAATATCTGTGCAATTTGGGGTAGTTGAAGGGGTTCTCTACTGTCTGTTTGACAAGCTTTCCTACAGTGAGTAATGAGATCACAGCAGTGGTTCTTGGCTGGTATTGGTGAATATGGCAAATCAACCTATGCAGTAGGGATGTCAGTCCCCAGGTGGGGATGGGGGATCCCCTGATTTTGGGGGCTCCCCCAGACACTGGCCAACTGGCCGGTGGGGGAAGCCCCACCCCAACAGTTGTCCGCGGCCCAAGCAGGCACTGTGCACGCCTGCCCCATGAGCCACCAATTCACAGTTTGCAGGGCAGGCACAGAGGGCGACCGCTTTCCCCCCAACCATTTCAAAGGAAGATTCCCTTGAAATGGCTGGGGAATAGCAGGGTGGCAGCGATAGGTACTTTGAGTGGGAGAGAGGAACAACAAGGAATTTAAAACTACTTCATACCTAACCACACAAAATAAGAGTGGTATTGTCATAAATAAGAGAGGTGGTGCATACATCATTGATCATGGTGAGCAGAAGAAGAAGAGGAGATTGGATTTGTACCCCCCCTTTTCTACCCAAAGGAGTCTCAGAGCAGTTTACAAACTCCTTTCCCTTCCCCTCCCCACAACAGACACCCTGTGGGGCGGGTGGGGCTGAGAGAGCTCTGACAGAAACTGCTCTTTTTCAAGGACAGCTCTGACAGAACTGTGGCTTGCCCAAGGTCATCCAGCAGGTGCCAGTGGAGGAGTCCCGGGGAATCAAACCTGGTTCTTCCAGATCAGAGTCCACGCACTTAACTACTGCACCAAAGGAGCTCTCCGGTTCCTCTGGCCAACCGGTTCCTCTGGAGAGCCAACAACATGATGGTGGTACAAATAATGATGTCCTGTGCACGTCCAGTTTGGTGCAGAGCTATTTACAGTTTATTTACAATATATACACACACAGTCCTTTACAGCAAAGCATTCATTATATATTCACTGACAAAGTGCTTCACCATGCAACCTGATACCAAACTGGCATACACTGCTAGGAACAGTTCAGAATATATACAGTCCCATGTCCAATGAGAGTAGAGATGCTGAGTCATGTAGCACCTCCTACAGTCTGATGCAATCAGTCCAGTCATGTGACTCCTAGCTGTCACTTAGATCAGTTTAATCAGTCTGACTAGCTGTCATCTTGCACAGCATTCACTGTTTACATGCCGACACAGGGGCATGTGTGTGGGCAGCACTGCATGCCTGGTGTGATGACATCACTCTGAATGATGTCATCGCATTGGAGACGGCCCCACCCCCACCCGGAATGCCCCCCAAATCCCCCCCCCCGGTCAGGGAGAAGATGCAGCCTTAATCGAATATATTTTAGTTAGCTATTTATAGCCCAATGGGGACTCTGAGCGGTTTACAACACTGTCCTCTTCTCCTCCACTTTAGCCTCAGAACAACAGTCCTGTGAGGTAGGTTAGGCAGAGAGAAAGTGACTGGCCCAAGGTCCCCTGGCAGTCTTCTGTGGCAGAGGGGGGATTCCAGCCAGGGTCTTGCAGACCCTACTCCAGCCTTCGAATCCAGGGGTCGCCAGTCTTTTCTGAGCCCGTGGCACCTTGGGCATTCTGCAACTGGGGGGGGGGGTGCGCACAAACACAAAAGGGCTCATAAGAAGCATAGCCAGACACACACTCACACACTTGCCCAAGAGAAGCCCATCGACACACTGGTGGCGGCAGCAGAGGCCGTCAAAACATTTTTTAAAAAAATCTGCACAGCTAATCCGATCTCTAGGCGCCAATCAGATGCCCTGCTGGGCAAAAGCCTTTCAGGGCCCCGTGCATTAACTAAAAACACTTGGCGTGTGCCAGGAAAGATATTGGTGGGTGCCCAGGTGCCTGTGGGCACTACGTTGGGGACCCCTGCTCTTGATGCTGGCCTTTCACCCCCTCTGTGCGCCATACATATCGCACACGCCCCATATGCAGCTGCAGGGGAGACCCTGCTTCAAGAGCTCCATGCCTTTGGCGTTGGTGACAAAGAACAAGGAATCTTTTCAGTGGCTCCCTGTGATGAATACAGGGTAGCGTATGTAGTGGTTAGAGTGCCAGACTAGGATATGGGAGAGGCAGGTTCAAATCCCCACTTGTGCCACAGACCTGGCTTTCTGTGACTGTCATTCCCTATCTGCCTCTAGCATTCACTCCGTTGTTTTACCAAACCCCACACTGGAACAGAAAAAGATGCGGCTCAAAACCACATTCAAACACCCCGGGGGCCAACACCTACGGACTGCAGAGTCACCCCTGAATGGCCATAAAACGGCCATGAATATATGCAGACAGCCACCATAAAACCAAGAGATCAAACAAAGTGAAAGTGGCATGCAGTCTGGACGCTGCCATAAAATCCGACAATCAAAGTGAAAGTGGCATGCAACGCGGAGGGGAATTTCTGTTCCAACGTGGATTTGATGAAACAGCAGAGCGAATGCTAGATGCAGAATGGGCCTAAGGGTCATTTTACACCTCCCCTCCAAAGTAGTTTGACTGCTGTCTTTTCCTGTGCTGATTTCACAGTGGTGTGAAATTTCACTCCAGGGGTCTAAGTGCACTAATCAACAGCAATTGTTTAAAGCAGAATGAAGCCGGTTGAATACTAGCTTGACCACAGAAGGGCAATTAGTAGATGTGGACATTTCAGTAGCAGCACGGTTTCACACCACACAGAGGTGTGGGCAGGGTTTTTTGGAACTAGAATGATTCCAGTGGGAAAGATTGTAAAAACAGATGTAAAAACAGCCTAAGAGTGGCCAGCTTCTCAGGTCCAAAACAGCTTCTGCCCTTTGTTTTCCAGAAAGCTATTTACTGATAATGTGAAGTAAGGAATTTCCATTCATGGCCTTGCACTCCTGCCTAGTTCACCATCTTGCTGGTGGAAGGTCTCTCTTCCTGCCCTTGATAGAAGAGGAGGAGGAAGAGGAGAATGGATTTATACCCCACCATTCACTTGGAATCTCAGAGCAACTTACAAACTCCTTTCCCTTCCCCTCCCCACAACAGACACCCTGTCAGGTAGGTGGGGCTGAGACAGGCTCTGAGAGAACTGCCCTTGAGATAACAGCTCTGAAAGAGCTTATGACTGACTCAAGGTCACCCCAGCGGCTGCATGTGGAGAAGTGGGGAATCAAAACCGGTTCTCCCAGATTAGAGCCTGCGCACTGAACCACTACACCAAATTGGCATGAGTGGCCCATCAAAACAATCCTTCTGGATCTGTCAGTGTCCTTTGATACAATTGACCATTTTGTCTTGAACAAGCACCTTGCCTCCCTGGGGTGAGGGGGACTGCCCTTAGCTGGTTCTCCTCCTTCCTCCGGGGATGGTCTCAGAGGGTTGCTATCGGGGAGGAGAGGTCTTCCTGATGAGACCTGAACTGTGGGGTCTCACAGTGTTTCATCCTCTCTCTGATGTTATTTAACATATATCTCCACCCTCTTGCCAAGATCGTCAGGAGGTCTGGAGATGGGTGCCATCAGTCTAATGACTCAGTGTATCCAGTTTACAACTGTAGTCTTGGGGTGTGGTTGGATTCTACACCATTATTGGAGAAACAAGTGTCCATGGTAGCACGGTCCTTATTTGTCTGGGTCAGACCTTGCCACATTGACTTATGCAACAGTCACTCCCAGGTTGGACTACTGCAATTCACTCTACGTAGGGCTACCCTTGAAAACACTTTGGAAACTCCAGGTGGTCCCGAATGCAGCTGCCAAGTCGCTGACCGGAACATCATGGGTAGCTCATATTACTCCAGTTCTGTGGCAGCTGCACTGGCTACTAGTTAGTCTCTGGATCCAATTCAAGGTGCTGGTGTTAACCTTTAAAGCCCTTAACAGTCTGGAACCCTCATATCTATGGGACAGCCTCTCCCATTACAGCCCCCCATGCTCTCTTCAGTCATCGTCTAGGGGCCTCTTGCAGGTGCCTGGCCCGAGGATGGCTCGGTTAGCTGTCACCAGGGGAAGGGCCTTCTCAGTTGTGGCCCCTACCCCATGAAATGCACTCTCAGATGACACCTGCACCCTGCTGGACTGCTTTAGTTTTTGCAGGGCATCTCCCTATCAGCAGACTGGGCAAAAGCCCTTAAGAAGCTCTGGGAAGACCCCTACAACTGGAGGAGGTATGTCAGTGGCAGAGCATCTGCTCGGCATGCAGAAGGTCCCAGGTTCAATCCCTGGCACTTCCAGTTGAAAGGACCAGGCAGCAGGTGTTGTGAGAGACCTCCGCCTGGGACCCTGGAGAGCTGCTGCCAACCCGAATAGACAAGACGGAGCGTGATGGAACAGCGGCCTGGTTCAGGATAAGGCAGGCTCATGTGTTCGTGCACTCAGTCCCTAGAAGACTGAACAATCTCCTCCCAAATGTATGCCCATGGAAGAAAAATGTATGGTCCATTTTAGAAAATCAGCCGGTTTCTAACGACACTGCTTCTTTCTAATGAAATTTCTAAACAGAGGATAATAAATAGACAGAGGATAATAAATTGTTTTTGTGCCATCTTTACAGCTTAACAGCTATGTATCACATACCGGTAGGGAAGGCCCCAACATCAATAAAGCTGCAATATTTTATTTGCAAAAGAACCGTAACTGTCGAACCATTTATATAAATATTCTCACATAAAACATGTATTTAAGGTTTAGAAAAGTCAGCTGAATCATTTCCTGTGACTCACCGCTCTGCTATTGCATTTGTTTAGAGCACAGGGATCGGGGAGGGGGAGGGGAACAGATCGCTAAATGGATTCTGTGGCTGTTTGGCGGCCTAGAATTGGTAGAGGGGGATAAAGAGGGGGTGAGAGAGAGAAACCAAGCCATTTGATTCGCACCCAGAAGTGTCCACAAGCCAATCGGGGGGGGGTGTCCCCACAAAAAAAGCCACAGTAGGGGTGCTGCATTTTAAACAACTAGATTTGAGTTCCATAGCACCTTAGAGACGAACAAGATTTTGGGGGTAGGGATGCCGCCGATCAGCTGGCTGTCGAGTTGCCAGATCTGGTTTGGAAAATACCTGGAAACCTTGGGGGTGGATCCGGGAGAGGGTGGGGTTTGGGGAGGGGAGGGGCCTCCACATGGTACAATGTCCTAGAATCCACCCTCCAAAGCAGCCATTTTCTCCAGGGGAGCCGATCTCTGTCAGCTGGAGATCAGTTGTAAAAGCGGGAGATCCCCCACCTGGAGGCTGGCAACCCTAGCGGGCTGGCAGGGGAACTTAAATCCCCCCCTCCCGGAAAAGGAGGAATGCCCAGCATTTCAGCGATGTACCTACATGACTCCAGCGCGACCTGGAAGTGAAGTAGGCATGTCGAGGACATCGGGGTGACACTCCGGTTTTTGGACAAAAACTCTGTGGTAGAACCTAATTCTACCATAGAGTTTTTGCTAAAAACAAAACAAAACAAAACAGAGCATCACTCTGACGTCCCTGATGTGCCTATGTAAGTCATGGGGGCACGTTGCTGAAATGTGGAATGAAACTCTCTGCTCCCATCCCCCACTGGCTGCCCTGAGGGACCTGACAGCCCTGTGTTGGGGGGTATAAGGGAGCTTGGGTTCTTGAAAGCTGATCCCCTGAAAATCTTGTTGGTCTCTAAAGTGCTACTGGACTCGAATCTGGTTGTTCCCTCTGACACGATCTGCATTTTGAGCAAGGACTTGTATTTAGGAGCGAGTGAGCATCCAGATGTACCCACAGTGAAAATATATCCCAAATTAGCCATTTCAGGAGAAATGAACAGTTGTCTCCTGGTGTTTCAGGAGTCTTTGGGAGGTTTGGGCTCTCTCACCCTTTAATTGAGGCAGGGAGAGATAGGCCTGACTTACTGGCTCTCTGAGGCCACAACACAACCTCTGGGCTTTTCCTTCTGTGGGAGGCAGACCCCCCCCCCAGGCCCCCACAGCTGAAGGATGGCTGCCAAGTCTCTGGGCTGCCGTGTGGGGCTCCTGGCTACAAATCACAGCCAACAAGGGCTTTGTGGGGCTTTGGAAGCCTTGGTGAGCCTCCAGAGGCTTGTGAAGGCTGCCAAAGCCTCTTGAGCCCCTGGCCAGACACAAAGTGCAGCCAGAAGGGGTTGCCAGCCTCCAGGTGGGGCCTGGAGATCTCCCGGAATTACAACCAATCTCCAGGCTACAGTGATTTTTGTCCCAGGAGAAAATGGCTGCTTTGGAGAGTGGACACTATGGCATTATACCCCACTGAGGTCCCTTCCCTACCTCCCCAGACCCCACCTCAGGACCTTCAGGAATTCCCCAACTGAGAGTTGGCAACCCAAGCTCTACCACCCACAGAAGGAAGGGGCAGAGGCTGCAATGCAGCCCTGGAGAGCCGGTCAGTTATGCCTTCCTTCCCTTTCCAGTTTTAAAACTTTAAAAGGCCATGGGGAGGGTCCTTTTTCATTTCAGGCTACGTCTTTCCCTCAGGGTATGCTATTCAGACACTAAAATTCCCAAACCCGAAGACTGTGCCTGGAAATGACTGTCAAAATGAAAAAAGACCCCAGCAATTCCAGCACGGCAAAAAGCATGCCCCACAGAAAATCAGGACCCAACAGTAAAACACTACGTATATTGGGCTGAATTGATGGTTGCCACAGATGCTGACTACACATGGAACATTAAATAGGCACATTTAAATATGGGTTCATTTAAATTTACTTTAAAGACATGCTTCTATGGAGCTACAGAGTGATTTGGGGGCAGTGCCCCCTTAGCCATGTGCCTCCTTTCTGAACTCAAAGATTTCACTTTCTTTTTGGAAAGGTAAGGTCTCCAAGCCCTTTTCCTTCAGGAGATACGACGAAATATGTGCAAGTCATTTCCCACAGTATCAAGGAATACCAGGGTCACTCTGCAGGGGCAGGCAATGGCAAAACACCACTGAACATCTCTTGCCTTGAAAACCCGACAGGACCAACTTTAAGTTGACTGTGATTTGACAGCACTTTCCACCAGCAACATAGTTACATGTCTAGAAAATCTTCATCCAGTCCTGTCTTTAGATTGAAAATTATACAAGAAGAAGAGAAGAAGAGAGTCTCAGAGCAGTTTACAATCTCCTTTCCCTTCCCCTCCCCACAGCAGATAACCCTGTGAGGTAGGTGGGGCTGAGAGAGCTCTGAGACAACTGCCCTTGAGAGAACAGCTCTGAGGCAGCTGAGACTGACCCAAGGTCCCCCAGCTGGCTGCATGTGGAGGAGGAGCGGGGAATCAAATCCGGTTCTTCTAGATTAGAGTCTGTGCTCCTAACCACTACACAAAACCGGCTCTCAAGTGACAACACTTTTGGAGGCAGCAAACAGACGGAACATACATGGGGAAATACCGAAGAAAACAATGTCGTGTGTAAAGACTGCAGTAATTGTGCAATCATTGGAATTGCCACGACAAAACAGAAGGCAGCTGCAGTATGGAAAAGCCCTTGCTTCTCTTTTAAAAGAGAAGGCAGAACGAGTTACTTGATTGAAAGATCATTCATAGCAATATTACTTTGGGATGTGGAATGGTATAGCATAGTCTGGTTTAGTCAGATCTCAGAAGCTAAGCAGGGTCAGTACTTTGATGGGGACCACCAAGGTGTTGGAAAAGAAGGCCTTGACAGTGTCTCTGAGCCTCAGCCTCCAGAGGGGGGGAGTTTACAAGAGAGTTAGGTAGACTGACAGGGAAACTGGGGGGAAGGGGTTCCTGTTTGCTCTTCTGCATCTGTCCCTTTGATGGGTAGACTGATACCTCTCAGGGAAACTGCCTTCCTTGCTTCCCTTCCCACTTCTTCTCTCTCTCACACACAAAGGAGCACATTGCTCTCTTTTCTTTGCACCACGGGTGCAACCTCCACCTGCATCCATCCAGGGAGTTAGAATAGTTAGATCCTATCCCTATCTCTCATCTTTACTATCTAGAATGGAGTTCCCTAAATAAAGAACTCTTATTCGTTTGAAACTGACAAGTGGCTCTGTGTAACTCTGTAACTTTGCTAGCACACATAGGAACAAAGAGAACCTCTGCTACATTCAGCCTTTCAAGTGCACTCTGCTCCAGTAGAATACAGATTACTGGCTTACCATATACTAGTGAACCTACCCTTCACAAGGAAGGCACTGCAGCGGAAGGCGATGGTAAACCACCTCTGCTTCTCACTTGCATTGCAAGCTGGGGCCACCATAAGTGGCATGACAGCAAAGGCATACATACATAGTGTGACCTTATATGCCACAAAAGAAACACATGTTCAGGTAGGTAGCTGTGTTGGTCTGAAGCAATAGAACAATAGAATCATAAGGCACATTGAGCTGGAAGGGACCGCCAGGGTCACCTAGTCCAACCCCCCTGCACAATGCAGGAAACTCACAACTACCTTCCCCCCCCCACTCCCCCAGGGACCCCTGCTCTAATGCCCCGAGTGATCTGTTTTTCCATTCTTTGTTTAAAATAATTAAATAATTAAAACTCTGTGACTGAATACCCAGGATTATACTTGGTCACAATAAGCATTCTGACATGCCACCTGTTCTCCCCATTAATACAGTAAGAAGATACGCTGCCCTTCATTTACTGGGTTATGAGGTGGCAGCCCTCTTTTGGCTCAAAATGGCTTTGATCTGGTTCACACATGCATACATCACTTGATCCTTCCACAGCTGGGTGCAGTACACAGAATATTTGATCGTACTCAGTTACTGCACATTTGACTCACAGATGACGGTGGTCCATCCACGAATCCAAGCCCTCAGCTGAAATTGCAGTCTTCTGTCCACACTGAGGTCTGTTATTTTATTCCTCTACCAACAAAAATATCACAGGCTGCCTTGGTTCAGTTGTTAAAGGTAAATTCTTTTTTCTCCCTAAACTGTCCAAATTGTACTGGGAGGCCTCTCTGTTGTGGTACAAACAGTAAATACTTCTTTGGGAGTTTCTATGGCAGCAAGAGTATTTATTACTTTTTAAAAACTGTTCCTAAAATACCTGTTTTTGGAGGTATCTCCAAATGGAATACAAGCTGTGTTTTTCGTACTAGCATTTTAACAACTATCTGTCTCAATATTATATGTTATTATATAATAGTGGGAAGATGCGTTCTTTGATGCTTATCGCTTTTCTAGATTATTATTCCACCCAACTTGGGTTTTCCATTTTACGACTGAAAATCTCCTTCCAAGTGATTGTTCCTAGCAGACAGAATGGCTCTTTGTGACGCAGCAGATCACAAACGTGCCGTTGCTTGACGCAGACTTCATGGAAGGGCTGGGTTAGAAGAACGGCTCTCACAGGAAATAGGGAAACAATTTTGTTTATACAAGGAGCAATGTGATAGGCTCAGACAGACTGGAGCTGCAAGAACTGGAGTGAGGATAATATTCTATACAAGTGTTTTATTATAAGGCTGAAATTGCGAGCAATGCAGACAATAGACACGGGTCTGCCTCCAAATGTGTACTTTGATAGGACCAAACTCAGAAGGCCCGCAGGACCCCAAGAACACTTGAGGAATACGCAGAGTTTGCTTCCAGCGTTCAGCCACAGCTTCAGTAGAATTTACTCTACTAGGCTGTGGCTCTGTGGTGGAGCATCTGCTTGGCATGCAGAAGGTCCCAGGTTCAATCCCCAGTTAGAAGGATCAAGTATTAGGTGATGAGAGGATCCCTGCCTGAGACCCTGGAGAGCTGCTGCCAGTTTGAGTAGACAGTATTGACCCTGATGGACCAATGGCCTGATTCAGTATAAGGCAGAGTCATGTGTTCATGTGTCCACACTGACAGAGGGGAAATTGCTGAGGGATTTCTGGCCTAGCTGACCAACACAGTACCATCCTAGACCAACCACTCTGAGATGGTGTGAAATTGGCATACTTCATACAACTTTGGAAGCACTCTGGGGTGTGTGGGTCAGCAACAGACCATCTGGCTGACATGGAGACAGTCCCAAGTTCAACCCTGGACATCTCCACTTCAAAGGATCAGGCAGCAGGCGATGTGTAAGACCTCTGCCTGAGACCCTGGAGAGCAGCTGCCAGACTTTGATAGCCCAACAATTTGACTCTGTATACGGCAACGTCACATCTTGGTATCCTTACTTCCTCACCATCACCAGGAGAGGAAATAGACAAGTTCCTATGGCAGGGGGCTGGCCAAAGATGGTGGAAGAGGAAGATGAGAAGGATAATGGGTGTCACTGAGTTGCAGGGGCGTCGAGTTTTAAAATTCCCGGGGGGGGGGGGCTCTTGCGCGTGCAAAGCGTGCACGCACACTGGGACCTTGTCCCTGCCGCCACTGCCTCTCCCCCCCCCCACCTGGCCATTCCTGCTTCCATCCCTCCCCCCACCCGTCCAGGAGCCAGCTGGACATTTGCTTAGCTGGCCCCTGGACAGACAGAGGGAGGGAGGGATGGAGGCAGCCGGGGGGGGGGGGGAAGAGAGAGAGAGAGAGGCGGGGTGGGCACCCCATTTTCCCGAGCCCTTGAGCCCCCCCGTAGTTGATGCCTATGCTGAGTTGGGATTTTCTTTTCAAGTGGTGAAAAGCCTAAGACCAGCCCTGTCTAGGGGAAGGCAAGCCATTTTGTGGCTGCACCCACCATACCACGTCAGAATCCCAAATGTGCCTCCAGGCTGAAAAAGGTTGGGGACCCCCTGAACTGAGGCATTCTCTTGGACGGGTACAATGCCATACAGTCCATCCTCCGCAGCATCCATTCTCTCCATGGGAACTGATCTCTATAGCCTGGATATGAGGTGTAATCCAGGGGGTCCCCAGGTCCCGCCTGGAGGCTGGCATCCCTAAGTGTTGTGAGCCTGTCGGCCTGCTTGCAGGACCAAGAGGCTTTTTGACAAAATGAAAGCTAAGTTTCTCGGGATGCATGATTTTGTGCTGTTAACTCATTTTGGCACTCATGCAGGATACATCCTTGAGCATAACAGTTCACACAGCATGGAAATCAGACTTCAGGATTTTTTGGTGGTGGAAAGTGCTGTCAAGTCGCAGCTGGCATATGGCAAGGTTTTCAAAGCAAGAGACGTTCAGAGGTGGTTTGCCATTGCCTGCCTCTGTGTAGTGACCCTGGACTTCCTTGGTGGTCTCCCATCCAAGCACTAACCAGGATCAACCCTTTTTAGCTTCCATGATCTGATAAGATCAGGCTAACCTGGGCCATCCAGGCCAGGGCAAGTTTTCTAATCGGATGTAGGTAATAATCCTGGTTTATCCAGTTCTGTATTGTCTACTCACACTGGCAGTGGCTGTCCAGGGTCTCACGCTGAGGTCTTCCACATGATGACCTAGTCTTCTTCAATGGCACTGCTAAGGATTGGTCCGGGCATAGGGTTGCCCACTCTGAGTTGGGAAATACCTGGAGATTTGGGGGTGGAGCCTCAGGAGGGTGGAGTTTGGGGAGGGGATGGACCTCAGCAGGGTACAATGCCATAGCTTCCATCCTCCAAAGCAGCCATTTTCTCCAAGGGAACTGACCTGGTTTCTCTGGAGATCAATTGTAATCAACAGGAGATCTCCAGGTGCCACCTAGAGTTCAGCAACCCTATCCTGGCATCACCTGCATGTTCTGCCCATGTTTTACAGAACTTTCTTTTATAAGCATAGCATGCGAACCAGCTTACATTCAGCACTGAAGACCAGCAGATTTAGCACTTTCTCCCTTGCAAGGAGATCAAACCAGTCAATCCTCAAAGAAATCAACCCTGACTGTTCCCTGGAAGGCCAGATACTGAAGCTGAAGCTCAAATGCTTTGGCCACCAAATGAGAAGGGAGCACTCCCTGGAAAAGACCCTGATGCTGGGAAAAGATTGAAGGTCAAAGAAGAAGGGGACGGCAAAGGATGAGATGGCTAGACAGTGTTATAACGATTTATTTATTTATTTATTTATTTATGTGATTTATATCCCGCCCTCCCCGCCATAAGACGGGCTCAGGGCGGCTAACAACAAATCCATACATACATAATTTAAAATATTAAAAACATTAAAACATATAATCCAACATAATACCATACAGATGGCGTATCATCAATTCAGTGCAGCACCCGAATACCACCTTAAAACAGCTACGAACTGGCGGGCAAGATCGGTCCAGGGCCAGATGTAGATCTCAATACTGGGCGCCCTCTACCCGAAAGCCTGGTGGAAGAGCTCCGTCTTGCAGGCCCTGCAGAACTGTAAATAGTCCCGCAGGGCCCTGATGTCATCCGGGAGCTCGTTCCACCAGTACGGGGCTGCCACAGAGAAGGCCCTGGACCTTGTCCCCGCCAGCCGGGCCTCCCTTGGTCCTGGGAGGGTCAGGCGATTTTGCGAACCAGACCGTAGTGCTCGCTGGGGAATATATGGGGAGAGGCCATCCTTCAAGTAGATAGGTCCCAAGCCATATAGGGGTTATGTCAGGTGTACACTGCCACCACCCAGATCAGCTTGAATCACTCCAGCTGGGCTCTGTGGGAATTTTCTCAGCTACAATTTTTATTTGAGTAGCCTAAAACTAAGGGCTCGCCTGCATTCTCATTTTCATTGCTTGTGTGTGTCTATTGCTCTGAGGGTTTTTCCCCTTGTCCACATATGTTTTGTTCTCTCTGGTAATCAATTTGATATTACATTGTACGGACAAACAGTGGTGTAACATCAAATAGACCAGTAGAGGGAGCAAAACACATCCAGGACAGGGAAAAACCCAAAATAAGGATGCACAAGCAACAAAAATAAGAATGTGGAGGAGCCCTAAAGTATTCTAGAATGAAGGCGTTAGTGTCTCACACGGATATCTGTAGCTGATTAGTTGTGATAGCAACATATCCTCCATGATAAATCACTCATGCCAGACATGTAAGGGTTAAACCAATTAAAACTTTGTGAATATGAATCTTCAAACTTGTCTTCAAACTTGTGAAGTTACCTCTGCAGGATGTACAGCGAAAATGAAGTTTTATTGTACAAACATGAAGTTGAGCAAGCCCTGGAGGACAGCGGAGGACGGGCGGGCCTGGTGTGATGTGGTCCATGGGGTCGCGAAGAGTCGGACTCGACCATGTGACTGAGCAACCACTTCTGTGCGCATCGGTGTCTAGTACTGCCAACCACATGACCATGGAGACGTCTTCGGACAGCGCTGGCTCTTCGGCTTGGAAACGGAGATGAGCACCGCAACTCTAGAGTTGGATTCGACTGGCTTTCGAGCAAGGGAAACCTTTACCTAAAGATGCTTAACCTGTAAGCTTTCCCATTCTGTACAAGTACCATCCAAAATCCCATGCTATAAGCCCCTCATAATATCTGGGCTTGTTATATAACATGTTTGTGAAGGTGAGCCCATTCCACCACCCCAAGTGCACAGATGATGCAGACACGCACCCTTGAATATTGCCTGCAGTCCCTATAAAGCCAGAGATGCTAAATCCCAAAATTGTTCCTTATTCAGCCTGACACTGAAATTCCACACTTCCCCTGCAGCCATTTGACACTCTTTATGCAATGCTTTTATGCTATTTCCCTCGCCATAAAGGTTTCCTAAAGGCAAAAAGGTTTTAAGTGTCATGGTGAATTACAGGCGGGGGGGGGGGGGGGAAGAGAGAGAGAGAGAGAGAGAGAGAGAGAGAGAGAGAGAGAGAGAGAGAGAGAGAGGGCTGCCAGAAAAATTTGGAGCCAAAGTGCTCTAATAAACCCGTGGCAGGTTCGCGGCAAAGGGCTATGGGACTGCAGGTCACTGCATGGGTGGGTTTTAAGCTAACTTCTGCATGACGCTAAGGAAACACACATTCATTTTCTTGTAACCTGATATCAAACCTGATAGTGTTAGCGGTACTAGTATCAGCGCACGTCATCGTTATGTGATAAAAAACTTCCAAAGTGGGATTTGCCATGTTTGGGACCTGTTTACGCATGCATATATAAACTGAATGCTTCATGACCAACAGCTGAGGGCCCTTCTCAAGTTTGTGAGAGGTGTAGTGGTTAAGAGCGTGGATTGTAATCTGGGAGAACCGGGTTTGATTCCCTACTCCTCCACACCTAGCTGATGGTATGAGCTTGGGTCAGTCACAAGTTCTTTCAGAGCTGTTCTCTCACAAGCAGTTCTCGAGAGAGCTCTCTCAGTCCCACCTACCTCACAGGGGGTCTGTTGCGGGGAGGGAGATTGTAAACTGCTCTGAGATTTCTTCGGGTAGTGAAGGGTAGGGTAAAAATCCAATCTCTTCTCTTCTTCTTCTTCAGTAGGGTTGCCAGCTCTGGGTTGGGAAATCCTGGAGATTTTTGGTGTGGAGCCTGGGGGAGGGTGGGGTTTGGGAAAAGCAGGACTTCAGTAGGGAAAAAAAGCCACAGAGTCCACCTCCCAATGCAGCCATTTTCTCATGGGGAACTGATCTGTCACCTAGAGACAAGCTGTAATTTTGGGAGAACTGCAGCCACTGTGGTCCATTTGTGGCTTGAACTTACTGATGTGGACATGGAGAATGCAGAGAAAGAAAAAATATTTCCGGGGCTCCATGTATAAACAAGCAACCTGACGAAGCATTAGGGGAAAAGGAATACTTACCTAGGAAATCCGTCATTGTTTGGAAGCAGCAGCAGCGATGCATGAAGTAAAATAAAGGAATAAAGAAGAAGCAATGTTTGTGGACTGTAACTGTAATGGAATCATCTTTTTCAGGGGTCATTTTGTAGAAAAAGAAGTGCAGGAGCTCATTAGCATAACTCATTAGCATAACTTATTTGCATATGCTACACCACCTGACATCACCAGAAGTATGTCAGAAGGCAAGAGAGAAGGAAGGAAGGAAGGAAGGAAGGAAGGAAGGAAGGAAGCTGGCAGAGAGGGGACAGTTACTAATCCAAGCCTAAGAAATACCACTTATTCTGGGAGGATAGCTTCAGTGGTGGCTGAAGCCTTCAGAAGGCTGGTAGGAGGAACAAGGACCTTTCCAGGGGACGGGTCATTTTGCTGCAGCCATGACACAAGCAGGCATTCCCCCACCGGTGGGGCGGGGGGGCTGGCACCAACTCCTGGAGCTGCGCTCCCCCAAGCTCCTGCTCGAAATGACCCGATTTTTTTCACAGTGAACTTGGGTGGTTTGTACTGTCTGGAGACTGGCAACCCTCCCTATCAGACATGATGTCAGAGATCCCTTATGGAATCTCCTGACTTTAAAAACAAACTAACAAATATAAAAGCAATGGATGAGCAATAATCGTGACAGGAACTTGGAGAGGGTTTTTTTTCATTTCTTCCTAACATTACATTTTTCTAGTCATAATCACTTCCTTTTCTCTTTCCAAGCTGCTGTTCGTCCTATATAGGGTAAAAATGACACTATATAGGTGACAGAATTTTTAAAATGTGTTTATTTGTATAAATATATCACACTGCTCTATAATAAGATACCCAAGGTGACGAACAATGAAAATAACAATATAGTAAAAGATGGGGGGGGGACAAAAACATCAAGGTCAAGAGACAACCAGGAATTAAAAAGGAGTGGTGATATAACACATCAGCTTAAAACAGATGAAGTCATAAATATGTCAGTAGAACTTTTTGCAAAGCTTTTTAAAGACCAGGGGTCTGTTGGGGCCGGAGCAAGGTGGAGCAAAGCTCCGCCAGCTCAGGAGTGGCCACTAGGGCAGCCACAGGCTGAATCAGATTCGGCGGCAACTTTAAAAGCAACTGGAGGGGAAGGGATTTGAGGGAGAGGCTTCAAACTTGCAGGGTAGCTGCTGGGGACTCTTCTCCAAATACCCACCAAGTTTCAAGAAGATTGGACCAGGGGGTCCAATTCTACGGGCCCCCAAACAGGTTGCCCCCATTCCCTCCATTGTTCTCTATGGGAGGAAAAAAGTTAACATTTTTCCCCACCATAGAGAACAATGGAGGGGATGGGACAACCTGTTTGGGGGCCCACAGAATTGGACCCCCTGGTCCAATCTTCTTGAAACTTGGTGGGTACTTCGAGGAGAGGCCCCAGCAGCTACCCTGCAAGTTTAGAGCCTCTCCCTCAAACCCCCTTTCCTCCAGCCCCTCATATATCCTATGAGCTTTTGCCATTTATTTCAATGGCCCATAGGGTATAATGGGACTGAAACTGACATTCCCTTTCTGACACACTTCTGGTGATGTCAGGGGACGTTGCATATGCTAATGAGTTATGCTAATAAGCTCCTGCAACTCTTTTTCTACGAAAGGACCCCTGTTAAAGACAATCACACACACACACATGACAGATCTCCAGGCTACAGAGATCAGTTCCCCTGGAATATATGGCTGCTTTGGAGGCCTGACTCTACAGTATACCCGGCTGAGACCCCTCCCATTCCCCAGGAATTAAGAACATCAGAAGAGCCCAGCGGGATCAGACCAATAGTCCATCTAGTCCAGCATCCTGTCTCACACAGCAGCCAACCAGTTCCTCTGAAGGGCCAACACCAGGGCTTAGAGACTTCTCCACACCCAGAGTTGGCCAGCCTAGTACAAAGAGAAGAAATGCCTTACTGGACCATGTACTGCATCAGCAGGAGCGTTCTCCAACACCAAGAGACGGACTGAAATACAACTCAACCCCTGAGAAGTGGCAATCGATCTTCTCAAAATCTCCCATGACTCCACCGAGGAAAAGCCATGTCTGGAATCAGGAAAGATCTCCCCGCCGGGGAATCAGTGCCCAGAAGTTCCCCTCATTGCCCTGCTGACCTAAATGAGTTGCCATGCAATAGAAGGGACCCTCAGTCCACCCCTGCTAACAATGCCAGGCAAAATAGTCCATTCTCACTGGAATTCAGCCACTGACTCAAAATCCGAGCTGCGCCGCTAAATTATTTGAAGCCTGAAACTCTCACTTTATCCTTGGCCAGCTGGTTTTCATTCTGGCACTTGTTTGGATAGCACACGACATAGTGAGGGAAGAGTGCTGCGACTAAGACAGAGAGACTTGCGTTACCGGGGGGGGGGGGGGATCCACAAATCAGGCCTTTTGAAGGGCACTTCATTCACTTACTCAAAGGGCACGACAGGAAGCTTCAATCTTGACAAAGAATTCTGTTTGACTGTACGGTTCTGGGGCTGTTTCACTCATTACGGCTTCAGTTCTATGCCTAAGTTTTGTTAAGTATGCAACTAAAGTGGGAGGGAAGGCAGCGCAGAACTCCCCCAATCTCATCAGACCTTGGAAGCTGAGCAGGGTCAATGCCTGGAAGGGAGACCCCCAAGGAAGACTCTGCAGAGGGATTGCCGCAAGTCTCTGCAGAGGAGGGCAATGGCCAACCCCCTCTGCTCCCCACTTGCCTTGAAAGCCCCTTGCTGGGGTTGCCATAAGTCTCTACAGAGGAAGGCAATGGCCAACCCCCTCTACTTCTCACTTGCCTTGAAAGCCCCTTGCTTGTTAAGACCAATGTTCCCTCTAAGGTGCAGAGTCTTGTGAGCAAAAATTCTACTTTGTGTTGTGAGTGAGCAATTTGGCTACTGCATAAATCAGTCTGCTCTGGAACCATCCTTCCCAAGCCAAGATAAAAATGTGTGAGCCGGAGGCTAAAAAACTGTGAGCTAGCTCACACTAACTCAGCTTAGAGGGAACACTGGTTAAGACAGTTATAACTTAACACCACTTTACACACGCACAAACCCCCCTAAAACTGTAACAAGTGAACATGACCCACACATGTTTGCAAATGTGTCCTCATAGGGAGACGCTCATTGCATAGCAAGCAAAGACTGTGGCCCCTTTCATACATCAAAGAGTCACGCTTGAGTCCACAGAAGCCGATCCAGGGAACAGTAACGCCTCTTCATGGCCTCTTGCATTTTATTAAATCTGTTATTATAATGTAAATATAAACGTGCAAAATAGCTTTTGCTGCTTAGACGTTATGCTAATAGCGCTTAATATCAATTTACTCCGTAAACCTATCACCTCCTATGATTTCTCCTCAGGGTATCTATGATCACCAAATCCGTTATATTTAAAACGATTCAGTTCATTGCTGGTAGTTATTAAGACGGCAATTCCCACCCTGGCAACATCAAAATAATATGGGTTAGATCCTTTTCACTCAACCTCACTCCATTGCTGTCTGTACTTTAGCCGGCATTTTTGCACGATTCTCAATACAGTCTTCCTTCATGACCAAAGACGACTCCTCACGCACACCTTTTTCACTAGCAGAAAAACTGTCTGGATCCAACCCGGTTTTAGACTTTTTATTCTGGGGCAACAGCTACAAGAATTTGTTGGTCTACAGCCCCTGCCTCAGAGGAGGGACTAGAGACATAAGATTGACATAATTTTAAAGGGGGAGGGTTCTGTTTGATTGTGATGGGCTGTAGCTCAGTGGCAGAGCGTCTGCTTGGCATGCTGAGGGTCCCAGGCTAATCCCCGGCATCTCCCGTGAAAGCGCACCAGATGGTAACAGAAGAGGAAGAGAAGAGGAAGAGATTGGATTTATACCCCGCCCTTCACTACCCAAAGGCATCTCAGAGCGGCTTACAATCTCCCTTCCCTTCCCCTCCCCGCAACAGACACCCTGTGAGGTAGGTGGGGCTGAGAGAGCTCTTTTGAGGACTGCTCCTGAGAGAACTGCTCTGAGAGAACTTGTGACTGGCCCAAGGTCACACCAGCAGCTGCATGTAGACGAGTGGGGAATCAAACCTGGTTCTCCCAGATTAGAGTCCCCACTGTTTACCACTGCACCAAACTGGTAAGTAATGGGAAAGAAGTCCACATAAAATCCTGGAGAGCCACTGCCAGTCTGAGTAGACAATACTGGCATTGATGGACTGATGGTCTGATATAGTATAAGGCAGTTTCATGTGTATTCACGTGAGCTGGTTTTCAGAAAACACAGACACTCTGGATAAAGTGGAAATATATGCAAATACCTACCTTCCTCCCAAAGCTCAATCCAGTTCATTGCTTTAACAACCTGAAATGCATTATTGTATTAACTGGCATACTTATGGTATTTAAAAATATAAATGCCTTAGTTTTCTACAAGCAAATCTGCAAATATATGCAATACTAAAGCAAGAGAGAGCTGCAAATAGGGATGTGCACACGGATATATCCGGTCCAAAAATATACCTAAAAAATAATCCTATCAGTATGTTTTTAGTATATTCAGGATCCAGATACGCATTGGTCTGATGTTGGTTCTGTTGACCTTGTTGGTCCTGTTTGCATTGGGAGGTTTCTGGCCAGTGGTTGCATGCTCTTGCGTGTTTGACTAACTTTTGCCTTGGAGAAAGTGTAGGATCCCCTCCCCAATAGTAAACAATGGAGGGTAGCTGGAGGCACTTTGTCCAGGGGCCCATAATTCACTTGAGACTTGGGGAGTCTTTAGCAGACAGGCAGCACTGACTCTGCTGCAATTTTGGTCTCATTTGCTCAACAACAACAAAAAAGCCCCTACATCTTCCAGGAAAGATTCCCCATAGGGAATAATGGACCGGAATCATTTCGGAGTCCCCCCACAAAAAATGAATCCAGAAACAAACTGGTATTTGGAATCCAAATAATCTGGAATACTGATAATTATGCTTTCCCTAAAATCTGAATTTAAAAAATACTGGATTTTTTTTTCCTGTTGCACATGCCTACTAGTCTAGTTGCAAACTGCCGCAGTCTATGCTATGGTAGCATATTACACTCATTTCAAAAGGGAGGGGGAATCCATTGCATAGGAACTTTTTCTGCATTTCGCCAAATTTTCCAATTTTTCCAGGAGGTGAACTAAAAACAAAGACTTCAGGGTTTATTTTCATGCTATACATTTTGAGTAAGTAAAAACAATCTTTAAAAGCCTTTCACCTGTCCTGAACAAAAATAAATATTTCAGAGTAGTTGTTTAAGCGCTCCCCAAAATGTTCATCAGAAAAAAACTCTTCACTCTCCCATGCTCTACATTTTGATTGAGTGAAACCTCATCTTACAAATCATTATTTATTTCAAACAAAAATATTTCATGTGAGGGTTTTTTCAGTGATCCCCCAAATTTCTCAATTTTTTCCACTGAAAAAACAAATAAATCCCCTGCCCAATGTTTTGGAGAGGAGGTCTGGGCCTTCATACGTCTAGGAGTGAAATGTTGGCATTTTTGAATAACTAAACACCATTTGTATTTTTCCATCCATTAAATACTGGAAAACAAGTTTACCTTTTTTCATATTTATCAGCCAATCAAGAGGCAGGCTTTAGCATAGTCAATGAAGCAGAAGTAAATGTTTTTCTGATACTCTTGCTTTCTCCATAATCCAGCAAATGTTGGCAATTTGATCTCTAGTTCCTCTACCCCTTCAAAACCCAGCTTGTACTTCTGGCAGTTCTCTATCCACATACTGCTGAAGCCTAGTTTGTAGGATCTTGAGCATGACCTTGCTAGCGTATGAAATGAGTGCAATTGTGTGATAGTTTGAACATTCCTTGGCATTGCCCTTCTTTGCGAATGGAATGTAAACTGACCTTTTCCAACCCTGTGGCCACTGTTGTGTTTTCCAAATTTGCTGGCAGACTGAGTGCAGCACTTTAACAGCATCATCTTTTAAGACTTTGAATAGCTCAGCTGGGATACCATCACCTCCGCTAGCTTTGTTGTTTGTAATGCTTTCTAAGGCCCATTTGACTTCGCATTCCAGGATGTTTGGCTTGAGGTCAGTGATTACACTGTCGTGGTTGTCAAGGACATTGAGGTCCTTCTTGTATAGTTCTGTGTATTCTTGCCATCTTTTCCTAATCTCATCTGCTAATGTTAGGTTCTGCCATTTTTGTCCTTTATCATGATCAGCTTTGCATGGAATGTTCCCTTGGTTTCGCCAATGTTCTTGAAGAGATCTCTAGTCCTTCCCATTCTATTGTTATCTTCTATTACTTTGTATTGCTCATTCAGGAAAGCCTCCTTATCTCTCCTTGCTGTTCTCTGGAAATCTGCATTCAACTGGGTAATAGTACATTGACTATGCTAAAGCCTTTGATTGTGTGAATCACAACTGACTATGGCAAGTCCTTAAAGAGATGGGAGTACCAGACCACCTCACATCTCTCTTGAGAAACCTGTATAAGGGTCAAGAAGCAACAGTTAGGGCCGGATACGGAACTGATTGGTTTAGCATAGGAAAAGGAGTACAACAAGGATGTATATTGTCACCTTGCTTATTTAATTTATATGCAGAGTACATCATGAGAAATGCCAGTCTGGATGAATCACAAGCTGGAATTAAGATTGCTGGGAAAAACATCAATAAGCACTCTAATGGCAGAAAGCGAAGAGGACCTCAAGAGCCTCTTGCTAAGGATGAAAGAGGAGAGTGCAAAAGTTGGCTTGAAACTCAACATAAAAAAAACTAAGATCATGGCATCCAGCCCCATCACTCCTTGGCAAATAGAAGGGGAAGTCATGGAAGCAATGACAGACGTCACCTTCCTGGGATCCAAAATCACTGCAGATGGTGACTGCAGCCAGGAAATTAAAAGACGCCTGCTCCTTGGAAGAAAAGCCATCGGAAACCTAGGCAGTATAACAAAAAGTAGAGACATCACCCTGCCAACAAAGTCCGTATGGTCAAAGCCATGGTATTCCCACTAGTGATGTATGGGCTGCGAGAGTCGGACTACGAGGAAGGCCAAGTGCCGAAGAATAGATTCTTTTGAATTATGGTGCTGGAGAAGACTCTTGAGAGTACCTTGGACTGCAAGGAGATCAAATCAGTCAATCTTAAAAGGTATCAACCCTGCCTGTTCCCTTGAAAGCCAGATCCTGAAGCTGAAGCTCAAATACTTTGGCCACCAAATGAGAAGGGAGCACTCACTGGAGAAGACCCTGATGCTGGGAAAGACTGAAGGGAAAAGAAGGGGACGGCAAAGGAGGAGATGGTTAGACACTGTCATCGATGCAACAAACATGAAATTAAGCCAACTCCGGAGGACAACGGAAGACAGGAGGGCCTGGCGTGATGTGGTCCATGGGGTCGCAAAGAGTCGGACTTGACTGTGCAACTGAACAACAAGAGGCAGGCCACTTTTTCGGCCCATGTGCTGCCCTGTAGGGCTACAGTCAGCAGGTCTTCTGTAAATGCCTTGTGTGCCTTTAAAAATAGGGGCTCGCCAGGTTGGTGCCGGGCGGCAGCAGTGCGCCATGTGAGACTGCGTCCCCCTCACCACTGGCCTGCCCTGGCATTTTTTCCCCCTCCGGGATCGCAAGATTCCACCAGATGTTTCCTAGAAGCTCCAGCTCTTCATCTGCATCCTCCTAAACCCTAATTATCCTCCTATTTTTCATCTAGCATATTCATCAAAGGAACTGTATGTCTGCCTGGAAATCGGGCTTATTTGTCGCATGTCGAAGTTGCAAAACAAGTTTCATTTATAAGGACGAGCCGGGCTGGCTCTCTTGCAAGCAAGGTCATACCTCAAGAGCCGAGAATAGCCCAAGTGGCAAAAAGCCCTGGTGCAACGTTTACCCATGGAGATGCTGATGAGTGCACAACCAAGGGGGGAGGAAGCAATGCTTGTATATGTGGCCAGACATGCTGGGAACTTGCTCAGGCAATAGGGCCTGGCGTGCTGCAGTTCAGCACATGTGCAAAGGGCTCCCTACTCGCGAGCCACGCCTAACCTCCAAGACGTCGTCTGTCACGCCAGATAACTTTGGACACAACAGAGGAATGCTTGACCTCTCCCACCATCATCTCAAGCCAGGACTGACACTTAGCAGGACCAAGACTTGAAGGGGAAGTCCCCATTCGGTAAGGGGAGCAGTGAGCAAACTCCGATTTGTAGATTTGGGTGGGCAGCCATGATGATCTGAAGCAGTAGAACTGAATTTGAGTCCAGTGGCACCTTTAAGACCAAAAAAAGTTTTATTTTAGGTATAAGCCTAAAGGTGCCGCCGGACTTTGGTCTGGTTTGTAGAACTTTGGTCTGGTTTGTAGAAGTATCCAAGCAATAGGGTTGGATCCAGAGTTGCCTTTCTTCTCATGGAAGCAATTGCCCCACTTATGGAAGATGTGCTTCTTCTCTTGTGAACGGCGGGACGCCTATGGACCCATCGCTCCGGATCTGAAATGGACCAGGCAGCTGAGACCTTTCTGGTCAAGAACCTGAATTGGTCCATCATCTCCCACCCACCCCCTGCCCCGGGCAATTCAATCTTCTGAGGAGCCCCACTGGAGAAGGTAGAAGGCATCGCCTGAAGCAATGCAACATATACAGCTCTAAGCCGCACAAGTTCCAATTCCCTACACCTCTGCCAGCGAAGAGGCTCTCCACATACCTCCCAAGGACCTGTCTGTCTGGTGGATTGCAGTCGGCTTCCTGCAACCCCTGTGAACTATCCCAGGTCCTGAATCTGCCTTGCTACTCAAAGCCACATTTCTGCCGGAGGAAACCTGCTCAGCCTACTGCTGATCTCTCTCTCCCTTGTTTTGCCAGACCTTGGCTAGCAGCTCCTGGGCTCTCTGCCGGACCCGAATGTTACAAATGTTGCTGCTAAGGATGCCAGAAAGCAGAAATCTGCATTTCTCCTGTGATGCCCCCCTCCCCAAAAAACAGGAATAGCACAAGGACCGTTTTAAATGACAGCTACTGTCTTACTGAGCCAGGTGGTCCATACAGCAGGGACTGTTTCAACCTGGCCAAGCAGACCAGAGGGAAGACTTCTTTCCCATGGTCTGCCCAGGCCCTGCCCCCAGCCATGCCAGACCTCACTTGACTGGCCAGGTCAGGAACATGGCCGTCAAGGGCCCACGCAGCCGCAGAGGCCCTCCCAAATGCAACTGCCACTGGCAGCCAGAATGCCCATGTGTTGCTCTCCTCCCTGCCCTTGCCGGTCCAAAAATAGGGCCCTGGGTGGGTCTGGGTGCCCCCGCTTTCATTCCCAAGATTCCACTGAACTGCAGCACTGATGGAGGAGGAGGCTACTGGCAGGCGCCGCTCCCGATGCTTTTTATGGAGGACAAAACTACGTGGCAAGGAAAATCTACACTTCTGACTCGTGGCAGGGGACAGACTTAGAGACCGAGTGGTGCCCAACTACCATTCACCCATATGAGCAAAGATAAAGCTGTACACTTGAGCGTGATGGGGGGAACCACCCATCACCCACTCGCAAGGGCCTATGAGGTGATCCAGAAGCTCCATGAGGTTGTGTGTGAACAGCAAATCTTCCTGAAAGATCCTACCGCACCAGCTCTATGCACATAATGAGGGCGGGCATGTTCGAAGAACTCTAATAAAGCCAAGGAAAAGTATGTTATGTCAAGGTGGAATTTCTTCCCAAGGATCTAGGGTCTAAAATAATGAGATTCTTCCATTTCCAAAGCAGCTCAGTCATGCACCGGCTTATATTTTATCAATGGCATTCATTCTTTACAAAAATCAGCTCTGGGCCGGATAAAGGGGTGCATCGGTGTGAAGAAGAAGAAGAGAAGAGATTGGATTTATACCCTGCCCTCCACTCCCCAAGGGAGTCTCAGAGCGGCTTACAAGCTCCTTTCCCTTCCCCTCCCCACAACAGGCACCCTGTGAGGTAGGTGGGGCTGAGAGAGCTCTTTCACAAGCTGTCCTTGAGGGAACAGCTGGTACAGAGCCATGGCTTGCCCAAGGTCATCCAGCCAAGTGCGAGTGGAGGAGTGGGGAATCAAACCCGGTTCTCCCAGATTAGAGTCCACGCACTTCACCACTACACCAAACTGGCTCTCAGCATGTGACTAAAGTAGTTCCACTGGCATATAACAAACAACAGTGACTCTGGTGAAGTCCATTACCATCCAATGCTGAACAGATAGGTCTGTCTTCCCTCACGTCAAAAATTCACTGGGGATTTTTCTGCAAACAGGTATGTGTTAAGTGCCCCCCCCCATTTTTCCCCACCTGAAGACAGCACTGAAAGACAAATGACCCCTCAACAGAACACCATACAAATAGCTCTGCTGTGATGGCCAAGCACGTGGACGCGTGTCGTTGTTTATTTGCTTGCTTCCATTCATCGCTCGAGTCGGTCCTGAACAATACGAAATCAATCGCAGAAGAGTGCGTAATGAAAACCAAATGCCCACCAAAACGCTTTCAAGGAGCGGACTGCAGGGACGGGGGGTGGGGGTGGGGAGGGAGAGACGCAACATGCCAAAGATGCTTTAAACATTAATCAGCAGCTGTGGATTTCAACAGCGCTCCTTCCGCAGCACGAACAGCTTGTCGGTGTCATTCTTTATTAAAATCCTAACTAGCAGGCACGGAGTTCATTTTGTAAAAAATACATAAGCAAAGCTAGCAAAACAAGCAGCCAGACTAGGAACCTGCACCCCAAAAAGTTCAGAATGAGGACGAAAGACCAGGGGAGGATGCTCTTTTGGGATGCCATTGGTGCACTGCTCCCTCCCGACCGCCCCGTTTCCCTGACGGACATCTGTGGCTGCAAGCAACTCTGCCCATTGTGAAAGAGTTTCATGGGGCTCTTGTACCGGGTGTGCCTCAGCCGCAAAACATTTGTGCGCCTTTAAAAAAAACACAAAAGACGTGCGCGTGACAGTCTTGAATTAACATTACTATGATTGCCTTGGGACACACCAATTAATTTTTCCCCCATTTTGCAAATGTTCTGAATACAGTTACGTAGAAGAGTAAGAGACCGCGCAAAAGGAATTGTCGAGGGCAAAGGGGGAAGGTCCGTCTTAAAGGAAAGCTTCCATTAGGCAATGAAAGATATAAAAGATGGTGGCGTATGGTAGGCAGCTGTAGGAAAGCTGTTCTGTAAAGTGGGCATCGTGACAGAGAAAGGCCAGCGCTCTGCATAGCATCTGAAACATTACATTTTCATCACGATCCCCACAAACCTCTGGGTGCACAGCTAGACTTCGGATCTTCAGCATTTGCAAAAAAATGCCAGATCCTTCTTTGGTACCGTGGCACTTAGCATAACATTTCCTTCGCGCTAATACTTTTCCCACAATAAATCCTGGAACTCAAAAAGGAAGAACAACTGCATGTTAAGGGAAACTGTAGAGTTGGAAACTGATGCACACAACTGTACCTCTGGAAAGAACTGAAATAAGCTGAATTTCAGGCTTGTACATCAAGTCTCAGCCAACTTGTGGCAACCTCAGCAAGGGGTTTTCAAAGCATGTGACAAAGCAGAGGTGGTCGGCCATTGCCTTCCTCTGCAGAGTCTTCCTTGGTGGTCTCCCATCCAAGTAGTGACCCTGCTTAGTTTCCAAAATCTGACTTGATCGGGCTGTACAATGCCACCGTCCCTCCCTTAATTTCAGGTACCCTGGTGGAAATAGGTATAGAGTGTGCTAACACAGAGATTTCTTGGGGAGAAAATATTTTGAGATGCAACAATGAGATAGGGCTTTGATCCCCAGCATCGAGCCTGTCTGCTTCTTCCTCAAAGCAAAGAGTCCTTTCTGGTTCTTCTTCATCTCACTGGAGCGGGACATTCTTCAGAAGAGCCCAGAGGCATCATCTCTGTGTCTGCATGGAGGACCCACTGGGAAACAGCCATTGCGATGCTGGGCTTGGAACCTCCCAACATTTTGTGCCTGGCCTCCATCACCACAGCAACCATTTTGTAGTGGCTACCATCACCTTTTCTCAAAATTCCTTATCTGCCAACAGGATGGCAGTCCTGATTCAGATGGACCAGGCTAACCTAATCTCATCAGACCTCAGAAGCTAAGAGGGGTTGGCCCTTGGATGGGAGACCACCAAAGAATATAAGGCTCACTATGCAGAGGCAGGCAATGGCAAACCACCTCGAAATGTCTCCTGCCTTGGAAACCCTATGGGGTTGCCATGAGTCAGCTGTGACTCACAATGCTTCCTTCCCGTCACCCAGATAGGTACCTCATTCAAAGCCAGGTTCAAACAGGTTATCCAGTTTCTACCATCACCAACATCCAGTCTGGTGTAGTGGTTAAGTGCGCGCACTCTAATCTGGGACAACCGGGTTTGATTCCCCACTCCTCCACTTGCACCTGGCTGGATGACCTTGGGCAAGCCATAGCTCTGTACCAGCTGTTCCCTCAAGGACAGCTTGGGAAAGAGCTCTCTCAGCCCCACCCACCTCACAGGGAGTCTGTTGTGGGGAGAGGAAGGGAAAGGAGTTTGTAAGCCGCTCTGAGACTCTTGAGTGAAGGGCGGGATATAAATCCAATCTCTTCTTCTTCGTCATCCCTGAAATATGGTATACTCCCAAAGCTGCATCTCTGGATTCTCTGCAAAATCACCCTCGATGCGGGAACCCAACTTTTGGATCATGCACAGTTAGTGTGAGACTGAAAAGTTGTACCCACCATGTTCCATAACAATGTAAGACTAAGAACAAAACTGGACTCAAACTTTGTTCTGCTGCTTCAGACCAAATGGGCTGCCCACCTGACTGTAAGACTATGATGAACTTCTCAAGTTGTGCAAAAGCCACGCGGGGTAGCAAAGTGCCTACATTACCGCGTGTCTCACCACTGTTGTGAAATGAGCCTGGTATCTGCAGAGCAGATGAAAAACGAACACCTCACGCACAAAAGCCATTTGGACAGTGAGGAAATTCCTTTTCTTACCCCATTATCTTCACAGCATGTTTCCCCATAGGGCTGAAAAGCCGATATTGGAGCAGAGGTGGATTAAGTGGCCAGAACAAAAATATGGCCTCTCAACTTCAACTGTGGCTTCCATCAGAGAGGCCATTTCAGTACTAGCACATTGAGGAAGATTTGCCAAAAACATTCTCTACATACAAACCCTGTAGCAGTTCATTTCACCCTTTCTTTGGTGCTTCAGGGAATGAATTAAGCACCCATGCATGTGCTCCAGCAAAGCACTCGAGGGAGAGCCAAACATCCTTTCAAGAGAACGCAACTGAGGAACTGGAGTGGCCCTTTCACAAAGGAACGGCAGAGTTAGTTGTTAAAAGAAGATTAAAAATCTCTCCAGGGAATTGCCTCCCTTCATCAGCTCAGAACCCTCAGAGAAGCTGTGCTTGTCTTCTGTTAAGCACAGGCTCAGCACAGTGAAAGCAACAGGGCCCAGAACATCATCTTAATCCAAGAGAGATTTTGTCCAACAGTCTAAGACCAGAGCACCGTGCCTCTAGTTTATGAGCTCCCGGCAGAGTCTTCCCCCAGCCACCACCTTAACGCAATGTACCAAAACCTACATTTTCTCATCAGGGGAGTTTCAAAAGCAGGTTTGCAATGGGGAGGCTGATGTAGGAGGCAGGAAGGAAGATGAAGCCCCCAATGAATATAGGCAAGCCATTCCCTGTATCTAATAACTTACTGCAATACGGCATGCAGGCACCCTGCCAAGACAGAAACGGTGTTAGACAGAGACTAGACACAGACTCCTTCGTTGGGAGGCAAAGAGCTGAAATGTACTTCTAGGCTCTCAGATCAGATGTCGAGTTCTGTGCCATCAATTAACTGCTCAAACGCTGGTGAAAATTAACGAACAGCCCAGCCCTAAGAACACTTTCCTGAGAATAAGCCCCACTGAACAGAAATGAGCAGGATTCTGAGAAGACCTGCTTACAATTGCTCTCCAAGTCTGCTGGGTGGTTTCAAAAATCCATGCATACCTCATCGAGAAAACCTTCTATACAACCACCACACCTTGTGACTAGTACACCAAGTTAAACCAAGGCACTGCTTCTGCTTGTGTGTTAGGTGTGACGGTGGTGACCAAAGGACGTTAATCAAACAAATCCAAGGTAAGAAACGTCACATCATCACCTGCTCCACCAGGGCTGCACAAGTTGCCAAGGTGATGTTTTGGTGCGCAAGGTGGCAGACCAGATGCCACTTCCCATGTTGTGATCCTACACAGAAATGTGTCTCCACAGGTCGTCATAATACCTTGTCAGAGCACTGACAAGAAGCTCCTGGAGTCACACCTTGCCAATTTCTGCTTCAGATCTATTTACACATACTCATTCTCAACATGTTAATCTTTCAAGACACAGGAGTGGCTCCCTAGCAACTAATGTCGCGTGTAGGCTACACAACTAAATTCTGAAACAGGAAAGCTCACACGCAAATCTCTCCTCTTCCATGAACTCAGTACATGGCCTTACATACACCCACTTCAATATGGGTGTAACAACAGGCCTTCCTTATAGTGCCATTACATAAGCATGGCTGAGAATAGCACTTTGAGCATAATTCCTATTTCAGTTATTCCTCTATTTATTTACATTATTTATAGTTCGCCTTCCTCACTGGGACCTAAGGTGGATTACACAGAATGAGTCAACACAATCAACAGTATGGGACATTCAACAGACAATGAAATAGGATTAGGATTGTAGAAGCCTGGAGCCAACCAGAAATCATAAAAACATAGATTTGAAGCATGAAACACATGAAACAATGCTAAAAATGCATACTAGGAATCCTAATTTAAACCAGGTACACAGGGTTGCGCTTAGTTTGAGCTGGGAGTATGGCTGGACTCTAGCTTCATTCTCACATATTTTTGTGAACTCTTGCCTTTATGTGCTAATTTGCTATCCATTGATCTTACCAGTCACCTGGTTTAATTTCACCTGGTTTAATTTCAGCTCTACAGATGCATCTTGGCTCTGCGTGGCCCCTCCTAATGGCTGCCCCCCCCCCTTTTTCCTGTAAGTAACCCTTGAGATTTTATTCTATTTGTCTGAAGAAGTGTGCTTTGCACACGAAAGCTTACACTTTGCATAAAACTCTGTTGTTCTTAAAGGTGCTGCTGGGCTCAAACTTTGTTCAGTTACACAGTTTGCACAAAGCCAGGAGAGGAGGAGGTGGTTTGCCATCACCTGCCACTGGGTCACAACTCTGGTATTCCTTGGAGGTCTCCCATCCATGTACCAACCAGGGCCAACCCTGCCTAGCTTCCAAGATCTGACAATATCAGGCTAGCCCAGGTTCTCCAGGTCAGGTGTCCCATTTGGTTGATCCTAACAAAAGGTATTATTACATGGATTGTGTTCTTGGATTTTTGGATTTTTCCCCCCCTTTTGGACCAACACGGCTGTAAACTGAGATGGCTCACCATGTTAGTCTGTATGTAGCAGCAGGAAAGAGTAAGAGTCCAGGAGCACCTTAAAAACAAAATTCATATCGGAAGACATGAGCGGCGACTCACAAAAGCTCCTCCCCTGCCACAAATTCTGTTCAGTCTTTAAGGTGCTGCTGGACCGCTTGCTCTTTTCTCCGGCTGTAAATTGCCAGCCTAAAAAGGCGCCGGGCCTCTGGTTTCTCCTCCACTCACCATGAGCGAAGTTTGGGTCCAGAGCGGGGCACCTCTGAGAGCAGCAAAGCGTTAGCCGAGGTGCAAGCTTCCGCGTTGCTTCTTCCGAAGAAGGGTGCTTTGCACACCCTGAATAACCCTTGGCTGCTCTCAAGAGCTGCCTCACTGGACTCGAGCTTTGACCCGCTGCTGCTCCAGACCGGCACGGCGGCCCCACCTGGACGAACCATGGAGCTCAGCTCGATGCATTTAAGCCACTTTTCGCCGGGGGCCCGGGGCTGCGGGACGAGGAGACCTGCTCGGGAGAGGCCGGGAGGAGAGGAAGGGCCGGCGCGGCCCACGAGCTCCTGTGACATCACCGCCCTGAGCCGGCCCCATGACGACCAGGACGCGGCGGCCAGGCCGAATGGAAACCCGCCGCAGGCAAGGCAAGGCAAGGCCCGCCCACCAGCCCAGCCGCCCACCACAACCTCTCCCGCGACGGGGTCAGCAGCTCCGCCGGCGCCCACCCCCGCGACACCGGCCCACTCAACCAGCTGAACCGCCGCCGGAAGCCTATTTATAGCTTGGCCGGATACGCGCTTACGTCACGGAGCGCGCCGCCGCATCGCGTCAGCGTGCGTGTACGCAATGGGAACGTGACACACGCACGGCGGCGCGCTATTTTTAACCAGCCAAGGGGAAAGGGGCGGGGGCGGGGCTTCGCCTGAGGTTTCCAGTGTTACCTTCTGCCTTCACGGAGGGGATGAGCGGGGCCTGGCTTATCCAAAGTCACGTGTCACGGAAGTGTCTGCAGAGCCCGCCCCCTCGCCCCTCGCTCCTTGCCTTCAGTCAAGTGGGATTTCTCCCGGGCGGGGGTTAGTTGTCATGGTTACCAGGTCGCTAAGGTGGTTCTGATGCCATAGAGGCCTCCCATTGGCCGGGCGCAAAAGGAAACTCGCTTTCCCAGCATCCTCTTCAGTATTTGGTCTACAAGCACACACCTGACACCTGCCTCTTACTGTCTGGGCGGGGGGGGGTGCGCCTGGCTGGGCTCCCCGCTTGGGGGAAGCGTCTGTGCTTTTTGTGGCGCTGCTCGAGGCAAGACTGAATTTCTGCAGTGGCTTCAAGCTGTACTGATCAGCAATTGTATTTGTTTGTTTATTATTTCGATTTATATCCCGTCCTTCCCACAAACAGGATCGGGGCACCTTACAGCAATAAATAATACAATAAACAATCAGACAATACAATAAAACCCATTTTATGCAGTGCGGTATGTTCAATTCCAGTTCCAACAGCTGGGAGACAAATGGGCCAACACTGAGCAGGGCCGTAGCCAGGATTTGTGACTTCCAGGAGGCATTTAAATAAGTCAGGGGGCACTGTGTAAGAAGCGACGAGAGAGTAAAAGTGCCCTGTGTCGTGCCTTGCCCGCAGCCAGCCGGAGGCCACGGTGCATGTGAAAAATAAAATAAACCAGCTGGATGGAAAGTCAGGAGGCCTGCCCCAAGGTGCCCCAGTGTTGCTACAGGCCTGACGGTGAGCCAAAATGATCCTGACTCTTCTGGTCCTGTGTCCACCAGCTCTGACAGCACTCTTGGGCTATCCAAGCTGTGTGGCTGCCCTAAAATTCTAGGAAACCAAATGGTTCGGTCGGGCGCAAGTCAAACTGGCCAAGCCAACAACAAGGACAAGCAAAAACGATATAACAATGTTTGAGTCCAGGGTCACCTTTAAGACCAACACAGTTTAATTCTGGGTGCAAACTTTCATGGGCATGCACACTTCTTCAGATGTTTTTAAATACGGTTCATTGTCCACTTTAGCATGAGAATTTCTTCCTTCCCCTAAATATGGGAATTAGTCAGATCTGGAATTTGATCTAAGGTGGCCAACCTTCAGGTGGGGGCTGGAGATCTCCCAGAATTACAACTGCTCTCCAGAATATAAAGACCAGTTCCTCTGGAGAAAATGGCTCTTTTTGAGGGTGGACGGCATGGCATTATACCTTGCTGAGGTCCCTCCCTCCCCAAACCCTGCCCTCGCCAGGCATCACACCCAAATCTCCAGGAATCTCCCAAGCTGCTATCAGTAACACTATTCAGAACTCAATAAAACCTGACTGAAGAAAGTTTGATTGTGGTCATACTGATTCTGTCCAACTTCTTCTGTCTAACAGTTTTATCCTATACAGTCTGACCAATGCTCCCTCGAAGCTGTGGAGTCTTGTGAGCAAAAATTCCACTTCATGAGCTACTGGCATTAAAGCTGTGAACGAGCGATCTGGCTGCTGCATAAATTAGTTTCCTCTGGAGCCATCCTTCCTGGGTGGAGACAAAAATGTGTGAGCCAGGGACTAAAAAACTGTGACCTAGCTCACCGTAACTCAGCTTAGAGGGAACACTGAGTCTGACCCAATTGACTACACTGTAACGGTGCCCAAAGGCCTTAGTGATCCAAAGTAGTAAGCATCTGGTCCAAAATCATGCTTGGAGGAGGGAGTAAATCACAACTGAGGGACTACAATTCAAATAACTAGAGGCTTTGTCTGGTCTTTTAAAAATCGTAATATATGCATCTCATGAGTTTAACCAAACTGCTGAATCTGCATAGATTTGAATGCAAAGAAAATAATACATGATGCATCCGTGTAATGCACCTTAAAAGAGACATTCCAGTGTTCATCAGAAAGAAGGCAGAATTTGTTTTCTAAAATGCCATCTGCAATTTTTATAATAATTTTTTTAAGTTGGCTGATCAGTTGTACACGTTTATGGAATTAGCACTGCAATTCCACTAATAATATTCTTCCTAGCTGTATCCTGTTTTGAAATTAGGAAGATCCCCCCTTCTCCGTTACATATTCAACAGTGAGATCCTAAGCAATTACACCTTTCAAAGTCCATTTAAATCAATGGCCTTTAAGGGGATGCAGCTCTGTTTAGGATCGCGGTGGCTGGAATCCTAAAAACACTTTCCCAGGACTAAGCCCTGTTGAATAAAACAGGATTTACGTTCAAGTAGATGTGCTGCAAGTAAACTTTTTTATAAAGTTACTCTTCTCTGTTCCTGTACAAAAGCTCTCTCATCATTGTCCAGTTTCTTCAAATACCGTTGGTCAGGTTCTGTTAAATACTGGGTTCAATATCCTTTTCTCAGCTCAAAGTGAAAACGCCAAGCTGCTGTAGCCTCTGTTCATAAGATTGATAGCTTAAGCAAATCTGTTCTTTTACTTGCTCTTTACACTTCAGTTTCTGTTCATCTTTGTTGAAGATGAATGACATGAGTTGGACACTAATAACTGACTCAGTGATACCCTTTACAGGTGATAACTGCTAGAAATATTTCACTGCATACATCCCAGAGTTGCCTTCACATGGTCCAGCTTAATCTTGTTAGTGACTGCCTAGTTGCCTTGTGATCAGCAACCAGTATCTGTCCTTGCCACAGTATAGGATTAATCTCAGATGATAAAAATGTTTTTGGTATGACTATTTTGTTAGTCTTTCAGTCTACCCTGCTTAATATCCAGTCCTTCCCTGTCTTACCAATACATCCTCACTCTGTAAAGTCTACACTCTTCTAAGCTAACAACCAATTATCTTGGACTAATTATTAATAATTATCGTATAGCAGTGGGTGTAGTATAGCCAGGAGATCTGAAGATTGTCTGGTGGCCTGAAACTCAAGCTCTTTTTGTGGGGAGCCAGGTTTTGGCTTTTGGGGCTCGGAGAACTGTGACTGACCCAAGGTCACCCAGCTGGCTTCAACTGGAGGAGTGAAAAATCAAACCTGGTTCTCCAGATTAGAGATCATCGCATTTAACCACTACGTCAAACTGGCTCTCATCTTGGAATATTCACTTAACAAAGAATGGCCAGGCAGCATCTGTAAGCCAATATTCTTTATGTACATATCCATAAGAAAAGTACTGTCTACCTTTACTAATACAAACATTTGATTGTAAACACACCTTAACTAGTCAACAGCACTCCCACAAATTCTACACCCTTTCTTATTCTTTCTTCTATTCAGTAGGGTATAATTCTCTTTAGGATAGCACTGTCAGTTCCTAAATTGGAAGTATTTCCCCTCTACAGGTCACTCATCGTGTTACTCATTTTGATTCCCCCCCCAGTTGTACAGATGGACTGTGCTTAAAGATTGTGTTCCAGCCTCTCTGAAGTGTAAAGTGTTACCAAGATTTATCAAACTCTTACACAAATAGTATACTATTATGCACTCCGGGCTTCCTAATTATGAAAAGTTCCAGGAGTAACACTACCGGGTTTAAAAACAAAAGACACATAATCTATATTCTAATTCTGAGAGGGGTTTTTTCCGGTGTGGATGCTTGTTTCTGCCGAAAGAGAGCTCACTCTCCCCCAACAGCTTTTCCTACATAGTCAGACCCCTTCCTCGGACTGCAGAAAAATCCAAAAAGTTAAAAAAAAACCTTCAGGGACCATAGAATCCCCCAAAATACCTTTTGAAATGGCATCAGCTCCAGGCATCAACTGTGAGGAGATTAGAATGTTCGGGGGAGGGGGGAGAGGTTCTAACTGTTTCTGTCAGTAAAAAGCACGGTTTTTACTGGCAGCAGTCTAGGTTTGCCAAGTACCACCACCACCACCCCCGGCCACCAGCAGCGGATCCAGATCCAGGCTGGGAAACTCCTGGAGATTTGGGGGTGGAGCCTGGGGAGGACAGGGATCTCAGTGAGGTACAATGCCATAAACTCCACCCTCCAAAGCATCCATTTTCTCCATGGAAAGTTATCTCTATAGTCTGGAGATGAGCAATAACTCCAGGGGATCCCCAGGTCCCACCTGGAGGCTGGCATCCTTAGCTGTGTGACCCACATGATTGTTTCAGTATTATGTAGGGTTGCCACACCCCTGATGAGGGCAGGGTTTCCCCTGGTTTTGGGCACCCAGGGGATTCCCCTGATTTTGGTCCCCCCAAGCCCTGTCCCCAAAGAGCGTGTGCCAGGTATGTCTAATGCAATGACATCACCCGGAGGTGAAATCATTGCGCTAGGCACATTGTGTGGGGGAGAAGGGAGGAAGCAAAGGTGTAAGGGATTGGATAACCATCCCGCAAGTTTCTTGCGGGTCTCCACTTGTACTTTCTATTTGGGCCACCCGCAAGGCTGCACCCCAGTTTGAACTCACAGCTAGAAACTTCCACCACTCTACTTTCTTATCTCCACTCCAGTTTCTGAACCTGCTGTAGCTGTCCATTCTGGGCCAGTTGTGGGATGAGCCAGGAGGGTTCATTTCTCCATCCTCCGCCAAGCATCACACTCCAGAAGCCAGAGAGAGATCTGGTGTTCCAGGTATCCAGAGGTAAAGTCATTAGTTCCATGGGTCCTTTCGAGCAGGAGCTCGGGGGAGCTCAGCTCTGGAAGTTGGGGCCAGCCCCCCCCCCCCCGCGGGGGAATGCCTGCTTGTGTCCTGGCTGCAGCAAAATGACCCCGTCCCCTGGAAAGGTCCTTGTTCCTCCGACCAGCCTTCTGAAGGCTTCAGCCACCACTGAAGCTATCCTCCCAGAACAGTGGTATTTCTGAGGCTTGGATTAGTAGCTGTCCCCTCTCTGCCAGCTCTTTCTTTCTTTCTTTCTTTCTTTCTTTCTTTCTTTCTTTCTTTCTTTCTTTCTTTCTTTCTTTCTTCTCTCTCTTAGGGTTGCCAAGTCTGGGTTGGGAAATACCTGGAGACTTTGGGGGTGGATCCAGGAGAGGGCGGGGTTTGGGGAGGGGAAGGGCCTCAGCATAGTTCAATGCCATAGAATCTACCCTTCAAAGCAGCCATTTTCTCCAGGGGGGCTTATCTCTGTCAGCTGGAGATCAGTTGTAAAAGCGGGAGATCCCCAGGCCCCACCTGGAGACTGGCAACTCTACTCTCTCTCTCTCTCTCTCTCTCTCTCTCTCTCGCTCTCCCCTTCCTCCCTCCCTCTTCTTTCTTTCTTGCCTTCTGACATACTTCTGGTGATGTCAGGGGGTGTGGCATATGCAAATAAGTTATGCTAATGAGTTATGCTAATGAGCTCCTGCACCTCTTTTTCTATGAAATGACCCCTGATTAGTTCCAATTGATAACACCAGCCAATCATCTTGAGGTCTAATTCTGAACATGGCTCCAGCATGCAGCTTTTTAAACTACACCGTGAAGCTCTATAGAACTGGGGGAGGGGGCTGGAAAATCTCAACACTTTTTTTAAAATTGGGAAGGCTTAACCTGCCCCTTGATAATGATACCCAAAATGTCACAAAGTGTAGAGATCGTGTGGTCAGCATTTTGAGGCTGCCTAGCAAAGGAGGCATGACAGAAGGTGGGGGCATAGCCAGCTTCAGCATGACAGAAAGAAAGAAAGTGGTGATGGGGGAGGAGTGAGAAAGAGGCAGTGAGGGAGGGGGGAGAAAAGTTCTTCCTGCCCCCATAGCCACTTTCTTTTCTCCCCCTCTTTTTCTCTCTTCCCTTGAAAGATAAAGTGATTGTCACCACTTGCTTTCCTTCTCTCTTTTGCAGGAAAGGAAAAAGAAAGCAACAGTGGGGGGAGAGGAGTGGTCTGGGGGAAGGGAGGAAGAGAAAGAAAGCGGTAACCAGGGAGGAGAGAAAATATTAGGGTGGTTAACGGGTGTGGTTACTCCAGTTACCACTAGTTAGCAGCGTGCTCAAATAAAGCTACAAACCAGGTCACCCAGCTTACAAAGCTACACAGAGCCACGTTGCAAGTTTAGAAGAGAAATACACCTCTCTTTATTTGAGAAGTAGACTGGGGATAGGAAAGAGTAGGGACAGGATAGAGTACTAACTTACTAGCTAAAGGATGGAAGCAGATGGCGAGAGGGCCATCTGCCTCACGGTGCCAAGAGAGGACCGCATGTCACACCTCTTGGTGCGTGCAGGGAGAGAGATCATCTTCATCTCAGTGAGAGAACAGAAGAAAGAGAAAATCGTCCCTGAGAACACAGTCTGCATTCAAAGGGGACAGTGGCAGAAGAGGAAAGACAGGAAGAAGAGTCAGTGTGTCTGTCTAGCTATCTAGTCTCTGTTGCCACAAAGTCTGGAGGTGGCTGAGACACAGGAACATCACACCTGGAACTTCCAACAGAAGAGAGGAAAGGTGGCAACAGATGCGAACACGAAAATAAAAAGCGTGGTCCGTGGAGAGATATTATTTCCCCTCCCCATGATGAGTCACACAGGTCCTCCGCTTCTCTTGGATTATTAGCCAATCATCTTGGACTACTCACTTAACAAAAGATGGCCAGGCAGCACCTGTAAGACGACGTGCTTTGTATACCTGCTCTTGAGTGTCCTTGCATTTTCACATAATGTGTAGTTTTAAATATTATGACCAAACAGCCATGATTTCGATACTATCAACTGACAACTGCAACCGATACCAAAGGATTCTGGGTACCACAATAATTACAGGATTCAAATGATTAGCCAACATTTCAACATGCTGAGAAATGCCCTTAGCCTCCTCATAAAACTACTTTTCATTGGGTGATGAGAGTGGAGGGAAGCCCTGACATTTACATGTTCAGCTTTGCAGGCCTTTGTGTATCTGACTGTAAAGCATGCAGGGAAGATAAGAAAATCTATGCATCCAAGCAAATTCAGCTAACGTAGTAGGAATTATCTGATACATTTCTATTTATTACATTGGGGGCAGAGGTCAAAGCTAAATCAATTTAAAAAAAAAACATTTTGTTTGTATGTGTCTCTCAGGCCTCTGGTTCCGTTTAAAATAATGGAGAGCTAAACTGCGTGTCACATGCAAATCCATGCATCAAAACCAAATTTCCATAGTAAAAAGGAAGGAGGAGGAAGAGACGGTCTTCCACGGCACCTGCATCCCAGCTGCTCTGCTCTCCCTTGCGGTTCCTGATTTATGTTTCTGAGGCTGAACTTGCATCTGGAACCCTGGGGGGGAAATTACAGCACAGGGACAAAATTCGACCCATTATAAGAAATTTACCCTGACCTGGACGGACCAGACTAGTCTGATTTCAACAAACCTTAGAAGCCAAGCAGGGTCAGCCCTGGTTAGTGTTCAGAATGGAGACTCCCAAGGAAGTCCAGGGTTGCTACGCAGAGGCAGGAAATGGCAAACCACCTCTGAATGTCTCTTGCCTTCAGTATCCTACAGCAGTGGTGGCAAACCTATGGCATGCGTGCCAGAGGTGGCACTCAGAGCCCTCTCTGTGGGCACACACACCGTTTGGGCACTCAGTCTCTAAAAGGAAAAAGACGACACAGACTCGAGGCTGGGCTGCTCTCAGACTTACAAAGTATGAGCCAAGGTTAGACAAATTATCAGCATGCACACAACAGCAAAAATCACATTAATTGTCCAAAAGCATGCCAAATGCAAACTTTTACCTTTCAATAAAAAGTTGTTTGTATCATTGAAAGCTCATTGTGTTTTTCTTTTAAGACAAAAGATGTTAATGTATGAGTTCTTTTTTCTAAACTAAAACCTCAGTATTCAGGTTAAATTGTTGTGCTGGCACTTTGCGATAAATAAGTGGGTTTTGGGTTGCAGTTTGGGCACTCGGTCTCTAAAAGATTCGCTATCACTGTTACAGGGTCACCAAAAATGGGCTTCAACTTGACGGCACTTTACACACACAGACAGAGAGAGAGAGAGAGAAAGAGAGAGAGAGGAAATCCTCTTGCAATCCAACAAACTGTCCACCCTCCTCTTTTAGGAATGTTGAGTCAGCTTCTTATCAATGCTACTTTGATCGAGGGGAAGTTTGAAGAGCAGAGGAATACAAAGAAGGGTTCTGCAAAATTTCAGAATTTTACTCTGCAGGTTCTCTGAGGCAGGCAGTTTCTTCCCCTAGACCTCCTGTTATGCGAAACAGAGAACAACTGCAAGGGCTGATACTACAAAAAGGAAGCACTGCTTTCTCGACAAAGAGAAATGAAAGAGAAATCCGTCTTTCAAAAGACGGAAAAGAGAATAAGAGGAATCAGTAGCTATATCTGAAGACATGCATTTCGGAAAAGGAACCCCCCACCCCAGTAACAACATAAGGCAGAATCATATTGAAAAGGGGACAAATGCAGAAAGGTACCTGGGGCGTCATCATCATGTGCCATCAAGTTGCAACCAGCTTGTGACAAACCCCTCATCAGGTTTTGGTCATGTGGTCCTGAAAGTCATCTGCTGTGAAAAGTTGCTTTTCACTACAAGAAGCAGTGATCAGTTGTTTAAATATATGTGTCAGTGAGATTGTCATTTCCCGGGCGGGAGATGGCATGCAGTACCTAAGGGAGAGCATCCTCCCCCCCTCCTTTGGAATGCGCTCTTCTCCCGCGGCCCTGCTTTGCCTCCTGCTTATCTGCGACCTGGGTAGCTAGTAGCTTCTCATAAACTTTGTTTTTAATGGGATTTTCCTCCAAGTGCGAAAGCTCTCCTCTCCCGCCTTTAGCCTGGGAACCACTCTCCTGCCTTTAGTCTGGGAACTAACGGGTCTAAGTGTCTTAGGCGCCTTTTTATTCACCTGGTGATTGGGGGGTTCTTTTATGACAACATTGTTCAAATATACTATAATAGCTCTGCTACTACTCTAGCTTTCATTACTGACTCAACAAGTGTACCCCTACTGAGCCTTCCAATAAATGAGCTCTTAAGAACCTTTGTTTGGAGTTGAAATCTCTTCGGACTCTCACATATGCTTGTTAGAAGTGAACATGCAATTTAACAGTTTTCAAGGCAAGAGATGTTCGGAGGTCCTTAACGTTATCTGCCTCTGTGTAGCAGTCCTGGACTTCCTTGATGGTTTCCCATCCAAGTACTAACTAAGCAGGGCTGACCCTGCTTAGCTGCCAAGAGATCAAGCTAGACTGGATGCAACCTCTAGCCAGACCAGTTTTCTGTCCAAGTCACTGAAATGACCGCTTGGAGCAACCCCATAAGGAAGGGATAGATCCTCCGCAGGAGCTCAGGTCGGGGGACACCCACCAGCAGCACGAGAAGTGAGAGGCGTCACCTCCTGGGCCCATGCCATCATCAGCCAGGTCTATGCCACGCTGTCTTGGCACGGGCCCCAGAGATGGTGGGCTTGCCTTGCTTGGAACAGAACCTCTGGACCCAGCCCTGCCTCTGTTCAGTAAGATGTATACTAATAAAACATCCAGCAACATGTGATCATGAGAACATGATAGTGGTTGAAAGGAGCCAGTAGGGGATGATAACAGACCACCAGCTGTAAATCAACAAGACCCCAGTGCTCAGACTCTTGTTGGTACAATGGCTGCCTTCTCTAGGAAAGACTGAGAGTTCCTCTCTATACCTTGTGGCTAATAGCCGCTGATGGACCTCTGCTCCATGTTTATCTAGTTCCCTCTTGAAGATTTCCATGCTTGTAGCCACCGCCACCTCGTGTGGCAGTGAATTCCATGTGTTAATCACTCTTTGGGTGAAGAAGTGCTTCCTTTTATCAATTCTAACCCAACTACTCAGCAATTTCATTGAGTTCTTGTATTGTGAGAAAGGGAGAAAAGTGCTTCTTTCTCTACCTGCTCTGTCCCATGCATAATCTTGTAAACTTCGATCATGTCACCCCTCAGTCGCTGTTTTCCAAGCTAAAGAACCCCCGCATAGAAGAGCAGGTTAACAAAGAAGAGCAATATTTTGAGATTGTTTACTCTTATAGAGTTGACACTTGTAACAGGGTCCCCCCCCCCCCCTTTTGGGTATTTGTCTACCATCGAGTCTTCGCTAAGGAAAAGTCCCTCGAGTTGAAACGAGCAACATTCAAATCCGGATAGTTCATCCTCTTTGGGCTCCTTGGATAGAAATCTCTCTGGATTCTACACAGAAATTTGTTTGTACTGAACTTGCATGGTTTTCCATTTGGATGACTGGTATGTTTTTCCATTTAGTAACTAAAATCTATAATTTTGATACGTAATCTTCTGATAAGTGAATGTGTTAAAAAGAATATTATATGAAAAATGAGGAAACATAACTTGTTTGATAACTTTTATTTTTTGCACACTGTTATCAGTTTCTGGTTCTCAGTGGGCTGTGTTCTAAAATGACAGCTTTTCGTACCATATAAAATACTTCATAATAAATTATGCCACTTATTGGTGTTGTTGAAACTCCTACTTGGCAGTGCACCGAAGGGCTGTCGTGATGGGGAAGTTCGGAAGGGTGGCAGGTGCCAGGTGTGTGCTCTCTCCATCAACTGAACATGGATCTTGCCATGCTTCTGGACCCCGCAGGACCAAGCTGGCTAATTTCAAAAACAAAAAAAACCAAATGCCACAGTCCTTTTACAGGCTCTGGTTGTGATCACACGAGCAGTCTGGCCCGACCCAGCCACGCCTCCCTCCGGGTCAAATGGGCGCAGTCAGGCAGCCACATCTGTCAGGCCCCCAGCCATACTTACCCCGTCACAGGACGACTTGGAGCTGGATTCAAAAGGCACCACATCACAAGTAGTGTTTGGTTCCCCGCACAGTCATTGCACATTACTGGATATCTGAATGCAGGGAAACGTGCGCAGAAGGGATTTGGCAGTCTGAACCTGCAAATCCGTTTTGCCGCCAGGGAGGGTTCTTTAAAAAAATTGCCTGTGTGCGCATGTGCACTTATGTGTGTGCATTGCCACTTATGTGTGCACATAAATTTTGAGGGGGTTTTGGCAGCGCACTCCATGGCTGAGGCGCTGCAATAATGTGGATGCTTTACCACAGGATGTCTCCGTGGGTAACCCGCAGCAAGGTGTGCTGTGTGGCTGATATGTCCCGCAACACTTTAAACCTGTTCAATTAGAGGTGGCACCATATCGCACCAAGCCACCAGTGTGACCACAACCTCTCTATCTGCATCTATTTGACATGCATTGCAAAACTCCGGTGTTAAAAGTCCATTTACTTCTTTTCACGATACATTTTTTGTCATGGTTCCCTTGAGGCTTGGTCGCCAACCTCCAGGGCCGTGCAATAGGGCCATTTGGAGACAATGAAAGCAATTCGGGCATAGTCGAGATCCTTCCCAGGGAGCGCCAGGAAGATTTGCTTTTGGAAGGTCCTTCCACAGGCATGGCAGGTGAGTAGTGGTGGAAAGCGCCATCAAGTCACACCCGACTTATGGTGACCCCTTGTGGGTTTTCAAGCCAAGAGATTTCAGAGGTGGTTTGCATTGCCTGCCTCCACGTCACAACCCTGGTGTTCCTCTGTGGTCTCCCATCCAAATCCTGACCAGTGCCAGTCCTACTTAGCTTCTGAAATCTGACTAGGCTATCCAGGTCAGGGTGCACTCTAGGTTATAAGGCAGTTAATAAGCACAGCAGAAATACTGGGAACATTTCAAGGAACACCCCCAGCACACAGAAGCTGATTGCCGGATCTCAGCGATTCGGCCACTTTATTCCTGTAGCTGAATTCCAGCATTTAAAGTAATGAAAGGCATATCACTCTGTCTGTACAGGCCTCCTATCTCAAGTTCTTGTCGTCTTTACAGTATTTCTCCCTGGCCTTTCCACCCAAAGGTCCTCGCGGCAGCTCACTGCAGATATGAACATAAAACTGTTGCTCTCTGAAAATCACAAAAAAGGGTTTAAATCAAGTGGGGGGCAGGGGGATCACAGGCACCAGTTAGAAGACAGCCATTCCAAAAAGGAAAAGTCTTTAGTGGAGCCTGAAGGGAGGAAGCCAGCATCCTTCCCTCTGCCCACCCCTCCTCCCACCCTATACATTTATTCGAGTGTATTATCCAATTAGAGTGTATCCAATTGGAGTGTATTATCCAATTAGAGGTCCATCAGTGGCTATTAGCCACAAGGTATAGATAGGAACCCTCAGTCTGGGGCAAGTGATGCTCTGTATTCTCGATGCTTGATGGGGGGGCAACAGTGGGAGGGCTTCTAGTGTCCTGGCCCCACTGCTGGACCTCCTGAGGGCACCTGGTGTTTTTGGCCACTGTGTGACAGAGTGGTGGACTGGATGGGCCACTAGCCTGATCCAACACTGGCCTCTCTTATGTTCTTATGAGTGCAGGGGTAAAAGCTGGAAATGCTGGGGGAAGAGGGAGGGGGTTCGCTGTCAATTTCCAGGAACAGAGCCAGCATGGTGTTAAAGGTAAAGGGTTGGACTAGGAACTGGGAAAACTGAGGCTGAAATCCCCAATCGTGCCATGGAAGTTTGCTGGGTGACCTTGGGCCAGCCACACACTCAGCATAACCTACCTCACAGGGTTGTTGTGAACATAAAATGGAGGAGAGGGGACTGACGTGAGCTTCTTTGGGTTCCCACTGGGAAGAAAGGCGGGGTATAAAGGAAATAAACAGAAGGAGGAATATCAACCAAGAGACTGTTCAAAAGTGTGAAGCCCAACTATGCATGCTGACCTGTGGGCAACTTTGGCCTGTAACCCCCAAACAGTTCTCCCATGGGATCCAGGCCTCTGGCTTTTCATTCCAAAAAACTGTATTTTGGGTGGCAGCATGAACTATCCTGTCCAGCTCTAGAGAGGTACTGAGAAGTTTCCAACCTGGAATAAAATGTAGTGGGAAAGTCCTCTGTTTGGTCTTCAAAGGCACACCCTGCAGCAAATCAGAGGGTGATGGAAATGTGGGATTCGCTGCCAGAGGATGTCATGATGGCCACAGGAATCAACAGCTTGAAAAGGGGATTAGATAGATTCATGGAGGATAAGTCCGTCAATGGCTACTAGCCTTGGTGACTGAGGGGAACCTCCACATTCAGAGGCACTAATCCTCTGAATCCCGGAGCCAGAAGCCAACAGCAATGGAAGGCCTCGGCCTCCTCCAGGGGGGCTGGTTGGCTACTGCGTGAGTATGCTGGACTGGATGGTGTCAGCTACGCTGTCATATCCCGCCCGGGAGTTGAGACTCGACCAGTGACCCTGCCCGTTGGAATGTGCTCATGTGCTGTTTAGCTGTCTGGCTTCCTTATCACGCCCCACTTTAGTTCACTACGCTCCCAGCTTGCTTGCTTCGCTCCCAGCTTGTTCAAGGCCTGAGACAAATCCTCCCCTATCATGTTATTCCTTTTGCAGCTGCTCTCGAAAACATTTAGTAGAAGTTCCCTGGGAACTAAAGCATAATAACCTGTTTGCCGCCATTTTCGTGTGAAACCTGTTCAGGGGCTGGAATAACCTTTTACGTTTTATGATTGGTTTAGATGAAGTGAGGGGACTTCCAATTGCTTTAGTATAAGACTGTTTGTTTACAATAAAGTCATCACTAACAGGAAAAGTGTAACCGTTCCAGTAAGTAACTCTTTGCAAATAAAGGACTTTCTGGTTAAGGAGACCTGTTGCAGACTGCATCTTTTGGGATAATCTCACAGACTGTTAGTAATCCCATTTCTGGGACCTGTCCATCGTACCCACCATGGAAGACAATGGCTCTGACATCCCAGTGACTACTGAGCAAGACTGAGGAGCCAGTGCCGCAGGTAACCAGTGCTTGGGTTTACGTTAAACCCCAGAGCTCTGGGACTCAAGCCTGGGCGCAGTTTAGATTACAAACTACTGAAGCTTAGTCTCCCCGCTGGGAAGCTGGTGCTTGTCGGTCAGGGTCTCGGAGCACAGACTGGAGACCCATGGAGGAGTTCCAAGTAGGCGAAGTCTGGGCCCAGATGGATCGGAGATTTGACACCATCCAGCGAGGTCTGCGAAGAGAGATGACTGCACTGCTGACCGACCTGCCTAACGTGGTAGCGCAAGTGCTTCAAGTGCAGCTGACAGCGGCTGGGGTTGGGGTTCAACCAGTGCCGGCCCCGGCACAACTGCTCACACAGCCAGTTGGGTCACCAGTGCAGCAGCCTGGGCAGTCGGGGCAGCCTGCCACGCCGGGAGAGGCCCCTGCACCTGGACCTGCTCAACCCGGAGACTGTTGCCCAGTGCCACATGAGCTGATGGGGGCCACCTTCGACGGGAACCAGCTAAGCTGCAGTTCTTCATCACTGAAGCGGGGCGCTGCATGCAGAATTGGGGTCATCTGTTTCGAGATGACAGTGACTGGGTTGGCTACCTGGGCTCCAGACTGTGTGAAGAAGCAGCCGACTGGTATGTGAGCCTACACAGCCCTCCGGGTCCTGAACTGGATACCGTGGATGAATTTATGTGGGCTCTATGAAGGCAATACGTGTCAGTTAGCACTGCCATAGGGTCCTGTTGACTATTACTATCAATAATTCTGTGGCATTTGTATCATGTACCAATGCCTAAGGTTTCTATCGCCTATTCTGATGGTTAATTAACATTGCCTTTGTTTTGAGTTCCGTACCGACTCCTCCGCATCGGCGGAGTGACTCCCACTGCAGGGATGCGCGTCTTGCTCGTTTTGCGCATGCTTGTTGCTCATTAGCTTTTCTTCACTCTTATCTGTCTTTCGCTTTTCCCTAGCTCACGGCCTTGAGCCGAAAGCCTCCTGTTATGTGTTATATTATTTACAGGTGCTATGTGCTCCTTTGCTTGATTTTTCCTTGGGAACATCCGCCCCACAAATCCTAACAGTGTCTTTGCCTGGGAACCTAATTTACCGCACTTTCCTTGGGAACAGTAGGCCAGTATATTTGGGCGCCAATAATCCTCCCAATTGATTGGTGGATGTTGAAGGGGGATTATTTCGTATCAAGTATAATTGTAGTTGTATTCCTATGATTGGGCATTACTAACAGAAGAAGTGTATTTGACCAACAAGATCTTTTCTGCAAATAAAGGACTTTCTGTTTAAGAAGACCTGCTGGGGACTACATCTATTGGCACAATCTCACATACGAAGGCCCTACGACTGAGGAGAAGGCATGAAACCAGGTACGAGCATTAACCCAGGGGAAGATGTCGGTTCAAGAGTACACCACCACCTTCAAACGGCTGGAGGCGAAGATTCGGGGCTGGCCAGAGGAGGTGTTTGTAAAGCAGTATCGCTGGGGGTTGAACATGGAACTGTACAAGACTGTATTGAGAAATGTCAACCCCACTACCCTCCCAGCATGGATTCGAGTCGCGGAGGAAGCCAAGGCACGTTTCACCCTGATCCGCATGTGACATCCTCCTAGTGGGCCGAAGAGTTCCACCCCGGTGGCCACGCCAGCAAAGCCCAAGCCACTCCCGCCTTCTACTCTCCGCAAGTTTCGAATGAAGGGCTGTGCACCAGCTGTGGGGAGCTGGGCCATTTCGCATCGGCATGTCCAGCCTCCACCCTAGGGGAGCGGGGTTGTCTTCCTCCCCACCTGCCTGGCCGAAAACGAAGAATACCCCAGCCCCGGCTCCGCGGGTGCTACAAATTGTGGAGTCGTGCTTTCCTGAGAAGCCCCAGGAGGCGGAACCCGCTAAGCCGCAGGGAAACGACCAGGACCTGCTCTGAACGGCACAATGCAGTAGGTCCCTCCTCCTAAAATGGTGAGCTCTCCCGGGCCTCTACTTTATATTCTAGTGACTGTTATGCACCCCCATCTAGGCACGCACATGAGTCAGGGCTCTCATCGATTCGGGGTGTGCCAGAGACTTAATTAGCCCTGTGGTGGTGGATGTCATGGGGTTGGGGGTGAATACGTTGGAAGAGCCCCTACGGTTTACCCAGATGGATGGCTCCGAAATGAAAGAGCCCTGTACCTTTGAGACTGAACCCATTATATTAGGTACAGGGGACCATTGGAAAGAACGGGCTTTTGTAATCACACCTCATGCCCAGTTTCCCATGGTTTTAGGGAGCCTCTGGCTATGGGCACATGACCCGTACATTACTTGGAGGGAAGGGAAGATCACCTGGGTATCTCCTGCATATAAGGAACATCTATGGGACGAGGATTGGGGCACTTGGCCGAATCTTGTTCTTGCTTGCCTAGCTCGTGAGGAACTTTTATCCATACCTCCTACATACAGGGATTTAGCAAAGGTTTTTGAAGAAACGGAAGCTGACAAGCTTCCCCCCCACCGGAATACCGATTGTGCAACTGAAGTGTTACCCAGACATAAACTGCCCAAGTGGAAGTTGTATTCCATGTCCCCTGATGAGAAACTGGAGCTGCGCAAGTTTATTGATAAAAACTTGGAGCGTGGCTTCATCTGCCCGGCCACTTCCCCTTTTGCCACCCCGGTACTTTTCTGGAAAAAGAAAGACGGAGGGCTGAGATTATGCACGGACTATTGGGGCCTGAATGCAGTGTCTACTTCCAACACTTACCCCCTCCCCTTGATTAAGGATCTCTTAAATGAAGCATCCAAGGGGAAGATTTTCTCCAAACTTGATTTACGGGATGCCTACTTTAGAGTACGCATCCAGGAGGGGGATGAGTACAAGACTGCTTTTAATACCCCCTTGGGGCAATTTGAGTACCTCGTTATGCCCTCTGGCCTTCAGAGGGCTCAAGGGGTCTTCATGAACTTAATTAATGAGGTGCTTCACAAGCATCTGTTCAAAGGAGTTCTTTGTTATCTAGATGATATCTTGCGGTACTCACCAGATGAGCAATCGCATATTAAATTGGTAAGGGAAGTGTTGGCTACCCTACTAGAGAATAAACTTTTTGCCAAACTTTCCAAGTGCGATTTCCATAAGACTGAAATTGACTTCCTGGGCTTTCACATCTCCCCCCATGGTTTAGAAATGGATCCAGCTAAAATAGCCGCGGTGGTGGGCTGGGAAGTCCCTCAGACCAGGAGACAACTACAGAGTTTCCTAGGATTTGCCAATTTCTACCGCTCATTCATCAATAACTTTGCTCAATATAGTTTGCCTCTTACTGATCTGTTAAAAACTAAGGGGAAGGGGGCTGATGCGACAAAGCCGGGTGCCCGGCTACATTGGACCCCAGAATGTCAGCGAGCATTTGATGGGCTGAAACAGTTATTTACTTCAGAACCCATCTTGGCACACCCTGATGAAAGTAAGAAGTTTATTATGCAGGTGGATGCTTCCGATGCAGCAATGGGGGGAACAATTTTGCAAGAAGGGTCTGATGGCAAACTCCACCCATTAGTGTATGTTTCAAAGAAATCCGGAGACACTGAACGCAATTGGGCTGTCTGGGATAAAGAAGCAGCCGCCATTCGCCTCGCCCTAACAACGTGGAGGGGGCTAGACTCCCTTTTGAAATCTGGACTGATTATAAAAATCTTGAAGCTTTACGTACGCAGAGAACTTTAAATGCGAAGCAAATCCGATGGGCTGATTTCTTTTCAGTTTAATTTTGTACTACGCCATTTTCTGGGAAAATCTAACTCTTTAGCCGATGCCCTCTCCTGACTACCTCAGCATGATTCACGGAAAGAAGAGGTAGTAGAGACTATGTTCACTCCAACACAGTTGGGGGGGGGGGTGTTGTAACTCGGAGCAAAAAGAAAAGCCAAGAGGCTCCTGAGCCGTCCAAGTGGACTATAAAATTTGCTACAGCATACACAGATGCCGAGAACAGAGTTTTTTAGGCACTCCCCGCCTTAACCCGGGGACCAGGTAATTGCTGGTTTAAAGACACCAAGTTAATAATCCCTGCTTCATTGTGGGGGGAAATCATGCACACTGCTCATGAATCTAAGTTGTCTGGACATTTTGGTTATTTTAAAACTCTAATTTTACAGCAAAGACAATTTTGGTGGCTCCGAATGAGAGGGGATGTGTCGACTTATGTGTCCTCTTGCCAGATCAGTCTTATGGGAAAGCAAAGGGGGGGGGGGAAGCCGCCGGGACTCTTACACCCTTTAGAACCCCCCAGCCGACCCTGGGAAACCATCTCTATGGATTTTATAACAGACCTTCCTCCCAGCCAAGGGAAAACAGTACTCTGGGTGGTGGTGGACACTTTTTCTAAACAAGCTCATTTTGTTCTGTTTAAAAAGTTATCGACTGCTAAGACTTTGGCTAAAGCCTTCTTAAATCAGGTGATTAAATTCCACGGGATTCCACGGAAAGTGGTTTCCAATCGCGGTTCTCAATTCATTGCCAACTTCTGGCAGGAGTTATTACAAATCATGGCCATGGAACCCGCCATGAACAGCGCTTATCACCCAGAGACTGATGGCCAAACCAAAAGAGTTAATCAGATTCTTGAACAGAACTTAAGACGCTATACTAACTACCAACAGGATGATTGGGTAGATCTCCTACCCTTTGCAGAATATAGTTACAATAATGCTGTGCATTCTTCAACTGGAGTTTCCCCCTTTATGGCTGTAGGGGGTTTTGAAGGAGTTCCTTTACCCAGTTTGGCACCAACTGCAAACCCCTCCACTGAATTTGCTAGCTGGTGGAACTCTCTCCGAGACTCTTGGCCACTAATTGCAAAAACACTGGAAGCTGCAAAAGCGGACTACAAAAAGCATGCAGACAAGGGCAGAACACCAGGATGGGAACTTTCTCCTGGGGACTTGGTTTACCTCTCCACCCAAAACATTAAAGGGCTGCAACCTAGCAGAATATTAGGTTAGAAATACGTTGGGCCTTTTCTGGTGGTCCGATGCATTAACGATGTGACTTTTGAACTTAAATTGCCGAAATCATTAAGATTTGTTCACCCCATTTTTCATTACAGCCTGTTGAAGAAAGATCTGGGACCAAATCAATGGAGACCCACCTCTTCCTCTCCTCCTCCTCTGATGAAGAATGATAAGCCTCTCTACAAAATAGACCAAATTTTAGACTCCAAATTAAAAAGGGGTCGATTGTTTTACCTTATAAAGTGGTTGCATTTTGGTCCTGAAGAAAATAAATGGGTTGAGGCTCCAAATGTTCATGCCCATGCCAAAATTCGTGCCTTCCACAAACTGTACCCGTTAAAACCTAAGGGCAGGGGGGGCTTTCTTGGAGAGGGCAGAATGTCAGCTACACTGTCATATCCCACCCGGGAGTTGAGACTCGACCAGTGACCCTGCCCGTTGGAATGTGCTCATGTGCTGTTTAGCTGTCTGGCTTCCTTATCACGCCTCACTTTAGTTCGCTACGCTCCCAGCTTGCTTGCTTCGCTCCCAGCTTGTTCAAGGCCTGGGACAAATCCTCCCCAAGTGATGTTATTCCTTTTGCAGCTGCTCTCGAAAATATTTAGTAGAAGTTCCCTGGGAACTAAAGCATAATAACATGTTTGCCGCCATTTTCGTGTGAAACCTGTTCAGGGGTGGGAATAACCTTTTACGTTTTATGATTGATCTAGATCAGGGGTGGGCAAACTGTGGCTCGGGAGCTGCATGCGGCTCTTTCACATATATTATGTGGCTCCCGGCAGGGCGGCTGGGGAAGCTAAATATCATTAGCAAACAAATATCATTGGACTAATTAATATCATTATCAATATCTGCTTTTACCCCTTTTGTTATTATTATTGGCAGTCTCATTTAATGTTAATAAAAAGCAAATGTGCTTATTTTCCAATAAAAGCAGGTAATATTTGTTCATGTCTTGTGGTTCTCAAACATCTGATGTTTATTCTACGCGGCTCTTACATTAAGCAAGTTTGGCCACCCCGTTCTAGATGGCTCTTATGCTGAGCAAGTTTGCCCACCCCTGGTCTTGATGAAGTGAGAGGACTTCCAATTGCTTAGTATAAGACTGTTTGTTTACAATAAACAAACATTACTAACAGGAAAAGTGTAACCATTCCAACAAGTAACTCTTTGCAAATAAAGGACTTTCTGGTTAAGGAGACCTGTTGCACACTGCATCTTTTGGGACAGTCTCACAGATGGACCCTCAGTGGTTTGATCCATCAGGGCTCTCCTTAGGTTCTTAGGGTGTTATTGGGGAGTTAAAAAAAACAACCCTTGCAAGCAGCGACTAACTCCACTCTACCTCGTTGCAATCAATGTTCCCTCTAAGCTGTGGAGTCTTGTGAGCAAAAATTTTATTTTGCGAGCTACTAGCAGCGATTTGGCTGCTGTATAAGTTAGTTTTCTCTGGAGCCCTCCTTCCTGAGCTAAGGCAAAAATGTGTGAGCCGGAGGCTAAAAAACTGTGAGCTAGCTCACACTAACTCAGCTTAGAGGGAACACTGGTTGCAATCCACGAGCTTCGCTGGAGTTTTCCCGCCCGGTCGAATCCCCACCCCCCACCCCGGGGAGCGCAGCTTCCACCGTTCGCGAGCACTTTCCTTGCGCTCCGACCGACCGACCGGGCCGTGCAAGGCTCCCCCTCCCGCGAGCGACCCCAGCCGCCGCCTCCCCCGACGGCCGATCCCAGCGGCGGCCCCTCGAGCTCTCGGCGGCTCCGCTCGCAACTTCTGGCGCCCGTCCGGCTGCGGGGCCGGGCCCGACCTGCGGCCGTTCGCGAGAGGGCAGCGGCCCCCACCGGGCAAGCCGGGCTGCTGCTGCTGCTCCCGCCGCCAGTCCCCGCCCCACCCCGCCAGGGGTATCCCCGTCTACCCGCCCCCGGCTCGGCTCCATTGCGTCAAGGGCGGCCCGGGGCAGCCCCGGCCGTCTCCTCCCTGCCCGGCCCGGGGAATCCCCGCCCCGATGCCCCCACCCCCTCGGCGAGCCTTTGCATGCACGCCCCCCCCACCCCCTGCAAGGGCCGCCCTCCGACAGCAGCGGACGCGCGGCGCTATAAATAGTTTCCGCTCGCGCTATACTTGGCTCGTCCGGCCGCGCTCCTCGCCCGAAATAACTCCCTTCCTCCCCCCCCCACCACCTTTTTTTTAAACAAACGTTCCTGGCGCGCGCACGGCCCAGCGCGCGCGCGCCCTTCCCCTGCAAGCTCTTCAATGGGCTCCTCGGGCCCCGCCTCGCGCGCCTCCGTCACCCGCCCCCAAAAACACAAAATAAAAGGGAAGAAAAAAAAGGTCCGCGGGGGTCTAAATTTAGCCAGCCCGCTTGCGTCAATCACGCGCCTTCCTTGCGTCAAGCCTCCCCTGTCCCCGCCCCTTTGGAACGGAGCCCGCCGGGGTCCCGTGCTCGGATTGGCCGCGGTGTCACGAGGGGGTGGCGTCGGGCGGTGACGTCCCCGCTCCGATTGGTCCTGCGAAGGGGGCTCCCTCGGTGTCGGAGAAAAGTCCAAACGGGCAGGGGGGCCGGGGGGGGAGGCGGCGGCGGAAATATATGGGGAAAAAGCAGTCGCGCGAGCCGGTCGTTCCGACGTGCAACACACGGGTGGAGGGCGAGGCTGGGGTGTGTTTCCCGAGCTGGGAAACGGTTGTTTGTAAGCAGATCCTGCTCCCGAGAGACATACACGTGTAGACGGACAATCCGATCCCAGGCAAGTTTCTTGGGAACCAAGTCCCACTTTGGAGGAGATCGCGTATACTTACTTACCCCCGGGGTGAGAGTACCAAAGCCCGCGCAGCCAGAGGCAGAATATAGGGAGATGTGTAGATGTGCATGCACAGGATAGCTCATACCTTGAATAAACCTTTGTTGGTCTTAAAAGTGCCACCGGACTCTAAATTTGTTCAACTGCTTCAGACCGACACGGCTGACCACCACCTGGATGTCTATTCAGTGTCTTCCCCACTCCACGCTTCAGCGGAACTCCCTGCCACAGTATGCCAGGACCCTTCCTTGCTCAGGCATGCCGCCTCTGTGGCTCGGGGAAGGGGCTCCGGAGCGCTTCCCTTCCCTGCTCGAGTCATGATTCTACTCCCCCCCCCCCCCCAAAAATTCTGGTCTCTCTCCCCGCGCCGTCTGTGCTGCTGGGGATACAAGCGGCCGTTCCCTTCCGGGATGCCCTCCGGGCTTGCTCCGCGCCGTGGGTGTTGCTGCTGCTGCTGCAGGACCGGCATCTGGCCAGTTGCACTCCCGAGTTGTCCAGCCACCTCGTCGCGTCCCGTCCTGGTTAGGGGAGGCCTCCCTGTCCCCTTCGCAAAAACTGAAAGGCGCGCGCTCGCCAAGCTAGTCCCCGAGAGTTCCGCCGGCTCGTGTTCAGGAACAAATTTTTAGGCGGCGGAGAGGGGAATGACACCACCCCTCCGATGAGCAGGTGCGCCCGGCAGGCAAGGGCAGTCGCTTTTTGAACTCGCGCCACGTCCGCCAAGAACAACAATCACAATACGAGCAATATTATTTTTTATTATATGCCAATCCCCGGCCACTATTCCCCTGGGCTGCAAGCCGGCTCCTCTGCCGCCCCTCCCCCTACGGCCAGCAAAGGGGCGACGGGCACGGGCTCGCTCGAACCGCTTCCCACGCGACGGCGACGGCCGCAACTGAAGCGCCGCTTCTTCGTCTTCTCCTCCTCCTCCTCCTCCTCCTCGCCGGCTTCCTTTCCTAGTGGCCCGCGGGCGCCGTGTTGCCCGGAGGTTCTGGCGGGTCACTCCCTTCCTCCCGCGTGCAACAAGCAATGTGCAAAGCCGGTGCCGGCGAGTGTGTGTGTATGTGTGTGTGTGTGTGTGCATGTGCGCGCGCGGGTGTCACGCCGGCCGGGCCGAGGCGAGGCGAGGCCAGCCAAGGCGGCCCAGACACCCGGCGGTGGCGGCGGGGCGGGCAGGGGGCGGGGGTCAGCGGCGTCAGGCTCCCATGGCGTCACGATTGACGTCTCGCATTCCAGCCGCTGTATGAAGAGGCGCTAGGGCTCCTCTCGCATAAATGACGTGCGGCGAGCGGCGAGAGGGAGAGGCAGCGGCGCGCACTCCGCACAGCCTCCCGCCGCCCTCGGGGACTACAGCGAGCAGGCAGGCAAGGCGGGCGGGCGGGCAAGGCAGAGATCAACAAAGGCACATTGCGCCGCGCTCGGCGCCACCTCGCCACCGGGGCAGCGCCCGCGAAAGAGGAGAAGGGGAACGAGAAGGGCCAGGCGAGCGAGGCTGTTGCTGCCCCTGCTGCCGCCGGCGCTGCTCCCCGCCTCTCCCGCCGCGCTCTGCCCATGCCTCGGGACGGCGCGTCTCCCCGCACGCCAGCCGCCGTCGCCTCGGAGCCGCCTCGGGCTTGCTGCTGGGCTGCGCCTCGGGACAGCGCCCGCCTGCTGCTGCTGCTGCTGCTGCCCTTGGCCGGGGAGTGAAGCGTGGGACCCGCTGCATGTAAAGACGGAACCGCCACAGCAGCCGAGTAGGTAGCCGGGCAGCGCGGGCGGGCGGGCGGGCGGGAAGAGACTTGGGCAAAACTTTGCGGGCGGCTCCGCCGTGCCCGGAGAGTCCCGCGTCCGGAGCCCCGGGGTCGGGACGGGAGTGGGCGCTGCTCTCGCCGCCCGCGGGCAGTTGTCATGGGGATGGAGGGCGGGAGGGATGCTTGCCGGGAGGAGCGGCGGCGCTCTCGCCTTCTGCTTGCTGCCCGCCGGCCGAACGGGGCGCGGGGGGGGGGGGGGACGGGGCGGCTGGGGGGCGAAAGGTTGGGCCGGAGGGGGGGCGTGGAGGGAAAGAACAAAGGCTCCTTGCGGGAGAAGGGGGGGGGAGAGGGAGAGAGGGAGAGACCCCAGCGCACATGGGAATGCCAGGGCGGCGGCGGAGTGTTTGGAGAGACGCGGGTCGGGTCGGATGCGTTGTGCGCCTGGAACCGGGGGCGAAGAGGGCCGGCAGAACTTCTGGGGTCAGGTCCGAAGGGGGAGAGAAGGAGAGAGAGAGCGCGAGCGAGAGCCGGGGCGTTTCGCTCCTGAGCGCCTTTGCGCTTTCTCCCGGGGAGCTTCACAACAGCCCTGCGAGGAAGGCGGGGCCGAGAGAGAGAGCGCCTCACCCGCGGGAGGGGGGATTTCCCACTCCCCCGGCCTGATCCTCCGCCTAGGAACCCCTGCGTCAGCCAGGCCTCCCCCTCGGAAGCAGGACTGGCGACCCGCTGGAGGAAAGGAGGCAGGCGCCGGGCGGCTGGCTGACGGGGTTCTCTCTCCGGCTGGGTCTCCGTGCGCGCCGCCATTCGGGTTCAGCCCGGCGACCTCCGGAGGGAGACGGGGTGTGTTCTTGAGCGTGGGCAGAGTGCCTCTCTCTCGGCTCAGCCCCGCGCGGTGCTCTAGAGCAGGTGCAGGGGGGGGGGGGGCATGGCCGGGGGCCGTTCCTGGCTCTCCGGGCAGGACGTGGTCTGTCACCTGCGACGGGAGGAGAGCGCCCGGGCCAGTGCCTCCCTTCCTCGAGCGCCGCGTGGCAGGCTCCGGGGCGCCGAAGGGGCTCCCGCCCGGTTTGCACTCCCGAGAAGAAGAGGGCGCTCGGCGGGGGGACTCCAGGGAACTTGGGGCTTCCGGAGGGGGGGGCGGTCGGGAGCGCTGGCTTTCTGCGGGGTGGGGGAGGAGGGCCCAGCCCGCTCCCCGAAGGAAGAGAGGATCTGGCAGGTCTGCGGACCAGAGCTGTCGTTTGTTTATTTATTTATTTATTTATTTGGAAACTTTTCTTCCCCTTCTCCGGGCGCACATGGGAAGGTGAACTGCCTGGCCTGAGACCCCACCAAGGCCCCTCCCCTCCCCAGAGCCCACTCTCCCAGTGAGGATGTCAGTCTCCCGGTGGGACCTGGCGATCCCCTGGAAGCACGCCTCCTCCTCCTCCCCAGACTACAGGGCTCAGTTCTCCCCTGGAGAAAATGACTCCTTTGGAGGAGGATGAGGTCCAGGGCATTCCCCCCTGCTGAGGTCCCTCCTCTCTTAGGGATGCCAGCCTCCAGGTAGGACCTGGGGATCTCCCGGGATCACAGCTGATCCCCAGACTTCAGAGATCGGTTCTCCCCTGAGGAAAATGGATGCTTTGGAGGGTGGGCTCCGTGCCAATGGCACCCCACTGAGTTCTCTGTCCTCCCCGGGCTCCACCCCCAAATCTCCAGGAGTTTCCCAACCGGGAGCTGGCAACCGCACGCTCCCCATCTCCTGCCAGTGCGCGGGGGGGGGGGGGGACCTGGCAACTCTTTCTCCAAGTTCCTCCCTCAGATCTCCAGATCTTTCTAAGCCCGGAGTTGGCAACCCAAAAGACCCCGCCACATACACGCCCACACCCCCAGCCCCGCTGCTGGGAAGCGTCGAAGTGAAGCCTGTTTCCGCAGAGCCGTGTGAACGCAGCCCGGGACGGGGACTCCGGATTGCAGGCGCCCGGCCCGGCCCGGCCCTGCCCCACGAGCCCCGACGGACTCCCCCACCCCCATCTCTCTCTCTCATATTCTTCTCTGCGTGTGTCTCAGAGCCCAGGTCGGAAGAGCCCTCGCTGGTGAGCCCCGGCTCCGCGCCCGACCCCGCTGAGGAGCCTCCTCCGCCGCCGCCGCCGCCACCGCCTCCGCTCGCCCCGCCAGCCGCCGCCCCCACCATTCAGCGCGCCGGCCACCCAACAGGTAACGCGGGGAGCGGCCCCGGCGGGCGCCTTTCTCGGAAGCGGCCTGGCTTCAGGGGAAGGGCGGGGGGGGGGACTCCCAAAGAAAGGCCCCTCTTCCCTTTTCCAGCCTCCTCGGGGGCCGGTTTCTGCCTCCAAAGGTCAGGCGGTGACATTTCCAGGTTCCCGGGGAAACCCACGCGACTCCCTGACCCGCGGGTGGGTGGGCCGGCGGGCAAGGGCGCCCGGGGAGCCGGGTCCAGGCCCAGGTGGCTCCCCGGGAAGTCGCCTCCGAGGTCTGGGAAGCAGAAGCTCTTTCCCAGCTGGGAGGCTTTTCTGCCTCCAGGTTCCTCCGGCATCGTTCTCACTGAGCGGGCTTTAATCTCCAGCTTTAACTGGGAACTTTTCCCAAGGAAAGGTCTGGAAGAGAGATGATAGGAACCTGTTGTTATTATTCTTGTTAAATCAAAATTTTTTTAAAAAAAACAAGATCACGGAAAGCTGCCTGGGAAAGGACCCAAAACTCTTCCTTTGAACTATCCCAGTGTTTCGGTATAGCCACAAATGCTAGAGAGAATTAAAATATTTGTGTGGAACCCAGTTTTGTAGATTGAATTGTGAATTTCTTTTAATTTTAAAAAGAGAGATGGAAATGAAACATTTCCCCCCAATGAACTGTATGATCGTTTTGGGGAGGGATGCCGTTTATGGGGATTTGGGTTTTCCAAATAAAAGTCCTCATAGCTGTGGCGGTTCTTCTGTGATAATGTCATCTCCCCACCCCTTGATAAAAGATCGATTTATTGCGCAGAACCTGAAAATGAAACTCAGTGAATTACCTTTAGATTTTTAATGCAGGGGTTCAGTCTTTTAACAGTCAGTTACATTCTAGTGATCAAGGGAAAGAAGAGACAATAAAATGGGCATTTTGGGTTTTTAAAAAAATCTTATTTCATTGTTGCTTATTAATTTGATGGTCCAGTTCTCAGTCTGGCCTTTGCAGAGTTAGCAAATCTCTACTTCTACGGCCGTTAATTGGATTAACTCTTGGGGGTCTCTAATAAGAAAAAAATGCAATTTGACCAGAAGCCCATGGTGCGGATCCAAGCGTAGGAAGCGTTAGTCTCGAAGAGAAGATCCAGGATTTTCTGTTCCTCCTTTGAGGTCTACTGCAGACAACCAACTTTTTAGTTTCTTTTTTTGTCATGTCTGCTGGAGCCTGACTCCCCCCCACCCCAACCAGTCAAGCTTCCCATTCCATACTTGTAGAAAGGGAGATGAGACAAACCCTTGTTTTACTTCTCCTTTGAGTTTCAGTGACTTTTTTGTAGATTAAGCGGCAGATTGAGGTGACGTAGCCAGGGGCAGGGGAAGCGGGCCTCCGTCAGCCTGGAAATCCAAGGAACCCGGTTAGCCTCATTCAGAGCCCCTGGAAGTAGCTGCTGGCCATTCCGGATTGGCTGGCATGCAACAATTCCCCGCATTCTTTGCAAAAAGCCGTCTCCAGTGTAAGCAGCTCCCTGCAGAGAAAGCCCGCCAGTGTCCTAAAGAGCATGCTGATCACATGGAGGAGAGCGTGTGTCCAAATAAGCACATGCATCTCTTCTGCTGCATGTGCATATGATGTGGCGCAAACTGGGGAAACAGACGCGTGAGAGCATGTAAAGATCTTGCACTCGGGTCACTTCCTTTGACTAGTGTGAAAATATTTGGCTAGGCGGGGAACGGTCTGGTATGGAAGCTGAGAGAGGGTCTCTCTTTCTCAGCTGCTTCCTTGAAATGCAAGAAGTTGGGCGATTGGTTCATTGATTGTTTGATGGATGGAGCAGCCCCAGGAGTGCCACCCTCGCTAACCTGCCCTTTTGCCCTTCCAGATATGCCCTGCGTCCAAGCCCAGTACAGCCCTTCGCCCCCTGGCTCCAGTTATGCAGCTCAGACCTTTGCCTATGGCTCCGACTACAGCCCTGAGATCATGAACCCCGACTACGCCAAGCTGACCATGGATCTGAGCAGTGGGGAGATCAGTGCCACAGCCACCACCTCCCTGCCCAGCTTCAGCACTTTCATGGAGGGCTACTCTGGCAGCTACGAGCTCAAGCCCTCCTGCCTATACCAAATGCCATCCGCCGCCTCTTCCTCGCCGTCCTCGGGCAGCCAGCGGCCCCTCATCAAGATGGAAGACAGCCGCCTGCACGGCTACCACCCGTCTCTGCCTCCCTCTGTGGATGAGGGCCTGGCCAACCCTGCCATGTACTTCAAGCAGTCCCCTCCCTCCACCCCCACCACTCCCGGGTTCCCCACCCACCAGGCTCCCTGGGACGAGCCACCCCCCCTCCCGCCCACGCAGACCTGCATGGCCCCCAGCCACCTGATGGAGACCGCCCCCATGAAAACCGCACCGGGCCGCTTCCCCCTCTTCCATTTCAAGCACTCACCGCCCCACACGCCCCCAGCTGGTGCCCACATGTGCTACGACACCGCTGCCTTGAGCCTGTCCATGGCTCCGGAGAGGCCGACCGCTGGCCAGGCCGTGATGGAGAGCCACCCCTACGGGCTGCCCTTGGCCAAGAGGGCAGCCGCTTTGGCCTTCTCGCCGCTGGGCCTTAACCCGCCCCCTTCCGGTCTCCTGGGCGAGAGCAGCAGTGGCAGCAGTGGCCTCCCCTCACCCCCCAGCAGAAGCTCCTCCTCGGGGGAGGGCACCTGCGCCGTGTGCGGGGACAATGCGGCCTGCCAGCACTACGGGGTACGCACCTGCGAGGGCTGCAAAGGATTCTTCAAGGTAAGGTCCCCAGGCTTTCTCTCCGGCTCACCTGCTCCTCCTCTTGTTCCCAGGGGACCCCAGAGCCCCAGCTAGTGGGGACCAAATCCTGGGGAGACACACGTGCAGGGCCGGGGTCAGCACTCATTGAGTTGGGGCTGCTGCCAGGGCCTGGGGCTTCAGATGGGGCCCACTGCCACTGGCCCTCCCCGGCCTCCTCCTTTCCCCAACAACGGTGCACGGCAGCTGGAGGAGTGGCAGGCAGGGAGGCATGAGTATGGACAGTGGGAGGGCTTGCAAGCGGCTGGGGGGAGGACACACAAGTTGAGGGGGCACGTGGGAAGGGAGGCACGAGCGAGGGGGCTAGCCGTGGGCAGAGGCAGGGAGGGGTCTCCTGGACTCTCTGTGGCCAGGGGTCCCCAAAACTTGGCACCGGTCCTGCATGTGTGTCACCAGCCAAGTTCCCTTGCTTTGAGGGAGAGTTCGTGGCCGTCCTGCCTTGTTCCTCCCCTGCTCCAAGTTGCCCATCATCCGTCTGCATGTCCCCCGTGTCGTGCAGCTTGTCCGCTCAGCTGAGGTAGAGTTTCTACGGGGTTCTGACATGGTAAGCCATGTTACACTTTTATAGCTTTACAGACAATCTCTGTTCTATTCTGGGGAGGGGCCGTGGCTCAGTGGTAGAACATTTGCTTGGCATGCAGAAGGTCACAGGTTCAATCCCCGGCATATGGAGTTAAAAGGACCAGGCAGTAAGTGATGTGAAAGACGTCTGCCTGAGACCCTGGAGAGCTGCTGCCAGTCGGAGGAGACAAGACTGACCTTTATGGACCCAGGGTCTGATTCAGTGTAGGGCAGCTTCATGTGTTCAAAGATGCATTTAGGGGCTGCCTAGCAGGGGTAGCTTAATCAGAGGTGAGAGAGAGAGAAGTCCTGGGTCTGGCCTGTTAACCTGTGCCACCACCTTAATTTTATTTTATTTTATTTTATTTATTTATATTTCTCCTTTTTCGGCAAGGGGCTGACATAATTCTCCTCTCGTCCCTTGCAATGACAGCCCTGTGAGGTTGGGTAGGCTGAGCGTGTGGGACTGGTCCGAGGTCACCCAGCAAGCTTCCATGGGGTTTCCCAGATCCTGGGCGGACACTTTAACTGCTAGACCATGCTGGCTGTCCAGGAACAAATCAGTAAATTGCTCTTCCCCTTTTCGGTAAAGGAGGATGTCGGACGCCTCTTTTGCTTCTGAAAGGAAGTTTGAAAGTCATCGCCCCCGGCAGCCACTTTGTGACTCCAGTGGAGAACCGGAAAGGGATGAGCAGAGATTGGCTGTAGAAGGTCATTCAGTCGGGAGGAGTTTGAGGAGGGAGATTGAGACTGAAGGATAGAGGTGTAGATTCGCCCAGGTCACAGGAAGCGCTGCCTAACCTGGCATACTTCACTGTCCGGGGTAACTTTGTGCCTGGTGGAGCGAGATCTTAGCCCTTGAAAACTCCTTTCGAGCTACATCTGACTCACTCTTGAGGTGTGCGGTAGTCTCGGGGCGGGGGGGGGGGCAGGCAGATTAGCATTCTTCTGGAATGGAGCAACCCTGCCGTTTTGAGTTCTGCAGACCGCCTGCCGTTCTGTTTGCCTTTTGCACCCCTGCACTTTGAACATCCGTGCATTGTTTTTAAATATATATATATATATATATTTGCTTTCAACATCAGAGTTGCGTTAGAGCAGCAGAATAGCTAGACGTGTTCAGACGTTCCTGGTTCGAATCCCTCTGCGGACGTAAACAATCTTTCCAGTACATTTCTGTCCCGTGGTTTCTCCAAGGGGTAACTCATGTGCGTCTCCCCTTCCCCTTTGGTCCCTGCAAGGTGGTTCAGGCTAAGTGAACGTGGCTAGCCCGAGGTCTCTCAGCAAGCTTCTGTGGTGGACTGGGGATCTGAACACAGATCTCCCCATGTTCTAACTGCTGCACTCGAGGGTAGATAGGCAGCTTTAAGCACACCTCGTTTCGGCTTCTCCCTACCGTCATCCGCCGTTATGGGGATAATAAGACCGGTCAGCCTTCATAGTATCATTATAAAGGCTGCTGAGATAAATTATAGGCAGTCCTTTGAGCACTGGTCATGCACGGTGTTCCGTTGTGGTCCACAGGTGAGCAAGGAAATTGCGCCAGTGCGGTGTGCTGTGTTCTGAGTGTTGGACCAGGGGGACCCGGCTTATGGGTGGCCTTGGGCCAGCCCCTCTTGCTCAACTGAGCCTACCATGTAGGGTTGTTTTGGAGATAAAATGGAGGAAGGAGACCGGTGTACTCTACTCTGAGCTCCCTGGAAGGAGGGCAGGAGAGAAATGTGGGGGGTCAATGTTCTGATTTATTTGTTGTTGTTCTTCATAGCGGCTTCAGAAGCTGGTCACTCAGTTTGGCAGAGCGTATGCTTGCGCTGCAGTCGTGTGCTGACTTACTCCAGTCTAAAGTCTTTGGCTGCGGTCACACACACACTAAATAGTCCACTTTCAACCCACTTTCAGTGCACTTCCCAACTGGATTTTGCCAGTTCACACAGTAAAATCCAGTTGGAAAGTGCCCTGGAAGTGGATTGCAAGTGGGTTATTTAGTGTCTGTGACCGCAGCCTTTGACATCAGCGTGCTTAGGCTGGAGTAACTCAGCAGGGGATCGTGCTGTTTGTGTTTACGATGGGGAGGTAACCTAGTTGTTTGTGTTCTCACTAGTCAAATGCCAGCTCCCCTAGTTTTTCTTTGAGGAAAGAGCACCGTTCTCCTGCGCATGCCCTGTTGCTGCTATGAATAAGCACTGTGCATGCTTCCATTTGTCTCAGTGGGGCTTGCGCAAGTGGACTTCCGGAGGACATGAGCCTATGGTTCTGCTGCCACCGAAAGGAATGGGTGGTTTCCTATGGCCTTTAGTAGCAGAACAGAGCAAGAGTCCAGGAGCACCTTAAAGACTAACAAGAATTGGTGGCAGGGGAGGAGCCCACCCCCTACCACCAGTTTTGTTGTTCTTTAAGGTGCTCCTGGACTCTTGCTGTTTTCTACTGCTACAGACAGACTAACGTGGCTAGCCATCATGGTTATCCTTTAATAGTATTTAATAGTATTGACCATTGCTTTCAGTACTAGTTTAATCTTTATGTTATGCAGTAATACAATTGCAGTGCATTTATCAGTGTTTACAATTTCAACAGCCAAATTCCCTGCCTATGCTGTTCCACCAAAAATCTTTCATAGTTTTCTGGGGCTAGGATCTGGCCCCGTATTATATTTTTTTAAAGTTTGCCAGTTCTTACATGAAGTTTTTAGGTTATGATATAATGTTGCTTTATATATATATATATATAAATATATATATATATATATATAAAAATGCATTAACAGCATTTTAAATTATTATTCGTACAAACGTCCCTTTTGTGCATATTAGCTTTTGATTTTTGATGTTTCAACACGTGACCGTATCTGTTTTCGCTGATCATTACCGAAACTGCCTTGTGAGTTCAGTTTCAAAGTAACCGCACGCAAAACGTTCTGTAACCTTCCAAAGAACAAAACCTGGACACGATTTGGCCGCTGTTGAGGAGTTTTAAATCCAGTTGATTTCAGTGGGAATTATGTGAACAGGTTCTTAATTGCAACAAACTGACCATGAAAAGAGAATAGTTTGTGGCGGATCGTGTCCCCTTGGTTTCTGTATCCTTGTGGATTGTGGCTGTGGTCCTGGGGCTAATTTCCTGGGAGTGAACCCCAATGAATAAAATGCGGCTTAGTTCTGAGTAGACTTGCTTAGGATGGCTCTCTGGGGTTCTTAAAAATTCCTGTACAAAGACATTGTTATAGACTGGAAAAGTACATTTATATCTTGTATCATATCGTATGCATACGATTTGTGTGTGTGTACACAGACACACAGGTATACATTTATTTCCATGTCTACTTTTTAAAAGCTGCTTTTCATTATCTTCCCAATGGTTTGCTTTTCTTCTTCTTTTTAAAAATTCCCCTTCTGCTGATCCTAACTATGAGTGAAACCAATTTATTTTGATATCCAGCAATAATGATAGCTAAACAATCAATCTTGGGGATTTTGATTTTATTTTAATAAGGTCAGCAATAATCAGGGGAACGAACCGAGTCGAAAATTGTTCCCAAAGGAATATTAAAAGCCGAGCTAATCTAATCCCCAAAGGTACAGCGCGATGACCTGGTAATTTCAGATACGATTTTGATCAGTGAGCGGGCGGCTGTCTCCCGAGCGCGGCTTCGGCACCGTCCTCGATGATTCCCGTTGTCAGTCGCTAACACTAATAAAATTGTTTTTTCCTGGAGGCGAGCATGTTAGGAAATTAATTTTATCTAATTATTCGAATTGCACTGCCGCTTCTCACGTGTTAATTAAAATGCAACTTGTCAGGACCGGGCTCCCTCGCACTGACTCTTTTCTTGCACTGTTGTTTTCTTCAGAGGACAGTTCAGAAAAATGCAAAATACGTTTGCCTGGCTAATAAAAACTGCCCCGTGGACAAGCGCCGTCGAAACAGATGTCAATACTGCCGATTTCAGAAGTGTCTCAGCGTCGGCATGGTGAAGGAAGGTAAAGAGCTCTGCTATTATTAGCCTGCACCTCACGCTCCCTGAAATGGCTGGGATTTGTGGGGGGGGGGGGGGACCTCCTTCGTTCGAATGCTGTCTTTTAGAAATCACAATGCATGTCCTCGTCCTTACACGCTCTGCAATGGGGCAGTGCCTTTCTGGTGCACGTAGGATCTCTTTATTCCAAACAACAACATGATTCTGTAGAGCATCAAACTGGGAAGCAAAACTTTTTAAAAAGGCAAGCTTTGCATATTCTTTCCTGGGGAGGGGGAGGGTTGTATAGCAGGTCCTCTTGTCTGTCCTGGTCCTATCCTGTCCCGACCAACCGAATGTAAATACTGCCACTTACTTTCTCCTAAAAAGCATTAAGCACCATTCAAATAAATGGCAATGCTTCTGATTTGTTAGAGCTTGTCAGCTTTTAACTGTTTTAATACACAGATCAGTCAACTAAAGCTTTAGACGTTTAATCAACGGGGCCAGTTTTTTTTTAAAAAGCTGTCATGTTTTAAGAGTATTTTTTTATTGTAATAGAGAATAACAAAGAAAATATGAAAGATATTTCCATTTGAACATAAGTAACAGCTGATTATTTTCTGCAATGTACCTTATTGTATGCTTCATACATTATCTCAGAAACTAAACTGAAGGTTTGATAATATACGTGTTAATTTAAATATAATTTATCACTGAAACAGTTAAAAACACAACAAATGATTAATTGCATTTATACTTCAGTTCTATGTAGAATTACTCTGGTCAGTCTAAGCTTGTTGAAATCAATTAGCTTAGACTGGTGTAACTCTTCATAGGGTTGCACTGTTGATTAATTTTAACTATTGAATCTTTCAAATGGGTAATATTAACCCCTTGGAGTATTTCTCTTGATTTCTAAGGGAATGAGTTGCAGTGCTTACCCATCTTTTCCAGCCAGTCTTCTGATAAATTGTGGCCTGCTTTAAACTTTTTGGTGGGCCTTCAAAAATAATCCATTTTGCTTTTTTGCATACAAGTCTGTTGTATTTGGGTGCAAATTGCAAGTGGGTTTTATTTGAGCAGATCCAGTGCGCGTGTATAAAATACACACATGCACAGGCCTAAATTGCAGGAAGCTCATGCGAAACATCTAGGAAATGCTTCTGCTGAACAGAAAAACGGAACATCGTGATGTGGAACTCGGGCCTTCAGCCAGGGCTGCCGGGGAGCAGGAAAGACACGGATCCCTAGGGTTTGTGTGTGCCTGCGAGATGAATGATTCTGCCAGCAACATGCTTGCTTAGGAAAATAAGGCTGTTGTGTCTGTATTTATTGCCTTGCGGGAGTTGCAGTTGAGATGCTGACCCTCCAGTGCTGATCAGTGCTGTGTAGGAACTGAGCCCCTGAAGACTGATGGCCTTTCCCCCTTTTGCCTTCCTCCACCAGTTGTCCGCACCGACAGTTTAAAAGGGAGACGAGGCCGGCTGCCTTCCAAACCAAAGAGCCCATTACAGCAGGAACCACCCCAGCCCTCCCCGCCATCTCCTCCCGCCAGCATGCTGAACGCCCTCGTGCGAGCTTTATCCGATTCGGCGCCCAGGGAGCTTGACTACTCCAGGGTAGGTGTCGATGATTTTCTGCACAAGTGGAATTCTGGTATTTAAAGCTTTTCTGGGGTGAGCATCACCAAGGCCCCACCCGCACAGTGTAGTGGGCTTTCAAGTAGCCCCTTGATTGGGTGTTGCGTTTCTGGCTTTAATGTGGGGTGATTCTTAATGAGTGGCGTCTGTTTAATTTGTCTCTTAAGCTGCCCAGGGTTGCCAAGCTCCAGGTGGGGCTCGGAGCTCTCCTGGAGTTATACCTGGTCTCCAGAGTACAGGGATCAACTTCCCCTGGAGAAAATGGCTGCTGTGTAGGTGGGGGCTCCACCCCCAAATTGCCAGGAATTCCCCAACCTGGAGTTCGCAACTCTAGGCACTGCAGGTGGAGAAAATTATCCATTTTTCTCTCTCATGATGTTGGCCTAGCCCTCCTGCTCCAAGATTGCACTGACCCGTGCCAGATGTGGGGTGGAGGCCTGTCGTGTTTTCTAGCCTGGCGGTTCCATTTTGTTCCAGAGGTCGGCCAGTGCAGAGGGTTTTGTACAGGAGAGAGTGTGGCAGCAGGAAGGCAACCCCTTCAGATTCCATGATCCTTTTAAGTTGTGTTTTGCAAATTCAATTACATGCTGCAGTTCTTTTTACTGGGAATTACTTCTGAGTAGACATGCAGAGGATCAGGTTGCTGTCCTTTGCCTTTTCAAGTAGAAATAAGCCCCCTTAAAGCCACCTGGATCTACCTGTTAAAGCCAGTTAGTTAACGTTGTTAGGAATGGACGAGTATGGAGTTTCAGTCTTCCTCAAAACCACTGAGCACTTTTGGGAGCGTAGCTTTGTCGGCAGAAGTTGAGATGTTGCTAGAGATTCTGGTGAGGTCAACCCTAGGACCAAAGTCCTTCCCTCCAAATGTGAAGCTATTTACTTAGCAAATCATTCATATTTTACATTTTTATTGGAACTCTGTTTGGGGTATCTTTGTATGTTGATTTTATTTAACATGCAGCTGGAGTGTTTTATATTCTGAAGCACTACATTCCAAAATGTGCACTAATATTTATTAAACCTGCAGGGAGGGGGGAGAAAAGGGTTTCCTCCTGCCTTAATAACATTCCCTAAGTGAAAGTAAACTCAGTAGGACCTACTTCTCAGTAAGTTCCTGACAGACAAATGTACCAGATATGGTTTTGTATCTGTTAATTTACCATGACTTATTTCACCGTTCGTTCCTGTTCTTTTCATTCCAATGAAACGTATCCAAAAGTTCTTGGAGAATAGCATTTTTAGTGCAGAGTAATTCAGGATTTAGCATTTGAGATGCCACTGGGGGAGGAGTTTTGTCGTCCCAGTAAAAATGGTGTTTGTGGATTTTTGCCTAATTCTGCCTTCATATGTTGCTAGGGAAATTAACCCATTTGCACGGTGGTGTATCCAGGGAAATGAATAAGGATACCATATGTGCTAAGGTTTTGAATACTAACATGAAAATCTATAGATTTTATGGAAAGTGTTTGGGGGGGGGGGCGGAAATCTTGCTATGGGTTCTGAAATCGTTAAAAGCCACTGTACTACAACTAGGCAATGTAAACCCTGCTTGGATTATCGCCGTTATACCGAAATGGTGGATCTTAATGGTAAAGGTGTAGAGAGAAGCTGTGAAAGAATGAAATGGTTGGTAAAAATTATTTTGTGACAGTTGTGCTTCAGTACTGGAAGTTCACCTTCGTTTACAAACTTTAGTAAGAAAGCACTGCTTTGGTAGTGTTGCGGTCTGATGTATAGATATTGTAAATAATTGAGGAAGGAATTTAATAACTTTATTTAGGCAAAATATGGTGTGCTTTTCCTGATTCTGGGGCCGTGCTAGATAAATACAGGTTCCCTGAGTAAGAGCCAAGTCTTTCAGTGCGTTTTGCAGGCAGAGGTGCCGCTCCCACACCAACTGCAGTACAGAACCAAGACCTCATAAATCTCATACAAACCTAGTCTATCATAGTCAGAAAACACTAACCAGGACTCTGACCCAGCCTTCTTTGGGGATGACGCAACACCTAGGGAGCATCAAGTCCTGCTTGGATTATTTCGACTTGTTGATACTCTGTGTTTTAGAGCCGGTATTAATTTACGAGCCCATAGTGACTGTATATTTAGACATGCTTCCAAAAAGCAGTCGCTAGGAGGAGACTTTTTAAAGGGCACAGGCCTAATTCGGGTCTCCCACCTGTTTTTGTGCTGGTGCAGTTCCTCTCCAGACGCGAGCCGTGCAAGGGTCATGTGAGTAGATCCGCAGACATTACAATTCTCTGTTTGGGCAAAACCCGGATTGATCTCGGGGACAATTCTGCCTTGTTCAGTGATGTGGGGTGTCGGGTGGGGAGAAACAAAAATCAAGCAAGCAGCAAAGCTCACTGTAGGACCAAATAAGACGCTATGTAGGAGGTATGTAGATTTCCAGCCCCGTTTTTCCCTCCCAGCGCAGGGACAATTGCTGTGCAGCATCAGGGGGCAAGGGGTGTTTAACCCTCCCTTTGCTGGCTAATTCTCTCTTATTAATCTCTGCTCCCCCAGTGGGGTGTCAGGGTAGGGGGTGGGGGTGGCATATTCAGGGAAGATTTGACAGGTAGAAGAAGGGTTAAGCATTCCCTCCCAGTCATGGATTCTTCTCTTTAACTCTGTTCTATGCTTGCAATCCCAGCTGAATTGGTTAATTTGGGGGTGACATGGTACATTTGCAAAGAAACGCCTGCTAAGTCTTTTATGCAATGGTCAGACCAAACGCCCTTCATTAATTTAGCCCAGACAAAAATATCCCTGGGACTAAAGACAAGGTTTGTGCCTCATTAAGGACTGTTATCAAACATGGTTAACACGGCAGTGTGAGGACTAAGCTGGCTGCTCCTATTTTCGTTTTAAAACAATCAGTACTTTTTTTAAAAAAATCATGAAATAAACTCCCAAATAGAGGGGGGACAGGTGGTGTCATATGTCAGAGCCAAAGTTCCCCTGACTTGAAGGTTTGGGGTCATGGCCCTAAGGAGGGGGGGGGGGGGGGCTTCACCCTATGCCATGAAAACGGCCCCTCTGGGGTGCTTTAAGTCCCTGACAGGAAAAGAAGGTGGCATGGTATGTGTACTACTTGGGTCCTTTTCCCTGCCGAGTCTTTAAAAAGTGTTAAGGGGGGGAGGAGTTAACCCCCCCTCTTGACTGTCCCATGATCCCAATCCAGAGGAGCACCCCCCCCCCCCCCAGCTTCTTGCTAGGGCGAGGTTGCTCACAAGCCGTGTGCTCCTATAGAGAGTCACTCCAATGAGTCCCTGCAGAGTCCCTCTGTGTGGGCTTTCACTGTTAGAGTTCTGGCCTCTTCTTGTAGTGTTTGGTCCTCTGTTTCCATGTTAGCATGATGGGATGAGCGCGACCCATCCCCACCGTTTCTGTGATAGGAACTGAATTCATTTAACAGCTTCCGGGGTTGGCGGAAGGGCCTTCGAGTCACAGCCAACTCACAGAGACCCCATAGGTTTTCCATGTTAGCATGATGTTTCCATGTTGGCATGATGTTTCCATGTTAGCATGATGGGATGAGCGCGACCCATCCCCACCGTTTCTGTGATAGGAACTGAATTCATTTAACAGCTTCCCGGGTGGGCGGAAGGGCCTTCGAGTCACAGCCAACTCACAGAGATCCCATAGGCTTTTTAAGGCAATAGGGGTTTAGAGGTGGCTTGCCCTGGCCTGCGCAACCCTGGTATTTCTCAGGGGTCTCCCGTCCAAATACTGACCCAGGCCGACCCTGCTTAGCTTCCCGAGATCTGATGAGATTGGACTAGCCTGGCCCATCCAGGTCAGGGCAATGGGAGAAGGGGTGGTGGAAAGTGCTGCAAAGTCATAGGCTGGCTTAGGAAGACCCTGTTGGGTTTTCAAGGCAAGAGACTCTCAGAAGTGGTTCCCCGTGGCCTGCCTCTGCAGAGCAACCCTGGACTTCCTTGGAGGTCTCCCACCCAAACCCTAACCAGGCCCAAATTTGCTTAGCTTCCAAAATTGGACATGGTCAAGCTAGCTTGGGCCATCTGTGTCAGGGCACGATAGAAAGTAACACCATCCATTTCAGAGGATTTTTAGCAGGGTTCCCCCCCTTCTCTACAAGGGTTGCTGATTTTTTTTTTTAGTGGTCCTGATCCCAGTAGCGTTGGCAGGTCGCCATCCAGAAGTCCCATCTTTCCTGCAGAAGCGCCCATGGAGCAAGAGAAGTAGTGGATCCTTCCTTTCCATTCCTTCCTGCCTCCCCTTGCTCCCTTTTCTCCGCCATCTGTCCTTTGGCAGTCCTGAAGTTCCACTTGCTTCCCAGACCGGGGGGGGGGGGGGGGGGGGACCTGGGAAGGTCTGGGGCGGAAGGCCGTAGCCTCTTCCAGCAGCAGTGACCCCTCCTAGCCTGAATGTAAAGATGGGACTTCCGGGGAGCAGCTTTGTGATCCCTATTGGAATTGTGTCTGCGTTCTTGATCTAATATCAAGTATCACTTTGCTTGCTTTCACTGTCTTATCCTCAGGCAATAATTTTATGCAATCGCTGTTGGGTAGGGTTGCTAACTGCCTGGAGAAAAAAAGGGCCCTGTCCCTTTAATCGAGACGTAATGGGATATTATTTGCTAGGTGATGTTATTTACCTTCAAGCCATGCAAAGCTGCCCATTTCCACACATTAAGCCTCTCTTAAAGGGACAGGGGGCCTGACCTGGAAGGCCCAGGTTAACCTGATCTCATCAGATCTCAGAAGCTAAGCAGGGTTGTTCCTGTTTAGGCCTTGGATGGGAGATCGCCAGGGAATTCCAGGGTCGCTACACAGAGGCAGGCAGTGGCGAAGCACCTCTGAACATCTCTTGCCTTAAAAACCCTGCAGGGTCGCTGTAAGTCGGCTGCAACTTGACGGCACTTCCCACCCCCAAAGGCTCTGCATCAAAACATTTCTTCTGACCAAATTCTGTAGCCTTTACTCCCACCCATTTACATATTCTGCCGCTACTCTGATAACGCAGACAGATACATAGATCATTATATATTACTTGCTTAAGATCTATTGCCAGAGAGGCGAGGTGTTAGGAAGTTGGCAGGGATCACACACAGAAGGTCTGCTTCGGAGGAAGGGTGGCCGCACATCCTATTTCCATGGCACCAGTTGCTTCTCTCCACTTCCTCTGCATCAGCAGGAAGAGCAGGAGCCAGGCCCGGCCAAGAGAACAGGAGCCGGGGGGGGGGGGGGGGGGACCCTCTCCGAACAGTGAGTGACAGAAAGGCCCTGGTCCAGAATCCTCACAGAGGAAAGGGAGCTGAGTTGGCTATGTCAGCCTGGTGGCAGTGTGGCATTAGTTGGGCAGATTCATGGGTTAAAATATTTTGCTCCATTAACAAGACCCCTTGAAGAGTAGGCATCAGATTGTTCAGCCATCAATGGCAGGTACCTACTTACATAAGGACTTTTGGGGCGGGGCAAGTATTTACAAAAGTGCTGATCTGTGGCGACCGTCTTAGAAGATGGATTCCTCCTTAGCTCTCACACAAGGAGAGAGGCTGGGGCACATGCTCCCTCTCAGAACCTCCAGAACAATTTTTGGAACAAAGCCTTCAGAACATTCCCTTAAATTGATGTGCAAATGTATGTAGATTTCAGTGACTGATGGAAGGACTGCAAAGTATGACTGATCCACTAACTTTGATCGGGTGGCCGTCTCGTTGACCAGGTGTCCACCCGGAGACTCTGCATATCCTCGAAAATGCTTCAAGGCAACAAGAGACAATGCAGCCACCATGTCACCTGTCATTTCCATCCCTCTCCTCTCTGGGTGTCTCTGCTGTCGTTTGATAGTTCTCGTTTTGGCCAAGGGCAGGCAGGAGTGCGGGTGTGCAAGAAGTGTGTGTGTGTGTGTGTGTGTGTGTGTGTGTGTGTGTAGTGTCATCAAGTCGCTTCCTATTTATGGCAACCCCCTATGAATTGGTGTCCGCCAAAACGTTCTATCGTTAACAGCCTTGTTCAGGTCTTGCAAACTGAGGGCCGTGGCTTCCTTTATTGAGTCGATCCACCTGATGTGGGGTCATCCTCTTTTCCTAATGCCTTCAGCTTTTCCTAGCATTATTGTCTTTTCCAGTGGTTCTTGTCTTCTCATAATGTGACCAACGTAGGATAGCCTCAGTTTAGTCATTTTAGCTTCTCGGGAGAATTCAGGCTGGATTTGATCTAGAACTGACTCATTTGTCTGTTTGGCAGCTCATGGTGCCCATAAAACTCTTCCAACACCACATTCAAAATGTATCCGTTGTCTTCCGGTCAACTTTCTTCGTTGTCCAACTTTCACACCCATGTGTAGTAATGGGGAATACTGTGGCATGAATTATCTTGATCCTGGTTGCCGGCGACACATCCTTGCCCTTAAGGATCTTTTCTAGCTCCTTCAGTTTGGTGTAGTGGTTAAGTGCGCAGACTCTAATCTGGGAGAACCAGGTTTGATTCCCCACTCCTCCACTTGCACCTGGCTAGATGACCTTGGGCAAGCCATACCTCTGTACCAGCTGTTATCTCAAGGACAGTTGTCTCAGAGCTCTCTCAGCCCCACATACCTCACAGGGTGCCTGTTGTGGGGAGGGGAAGGGAAAGGAGTTTGTAAGCTGCTCTGAGACTCCAAGTGAGTGAAGGGCGGAATATAAATCCAATCTCTTCTTCTTCTTCTTCTTCATGGCCGCCCTTCCGAGTCTCTGTCTCCTTCCAATTTCTTGGTTGCCATCTCCCTTTTGGTTGATGATGGAGCCAAGGAACAGAAAGTCTTGAACAATTTCAGTTTCTCCATTATCAGCCTTCGAGTTGTGTAGAGCCCTGATGAAATGGAACAGAGGCACTGCTGCGACTTGTAGAGAGCCGGCTTGGTGAAGTGGTTAGGAGCACAGACTCTAATCTGGGAAAACCGGGTTTGACTCCCCACTCCTCCACATATAGCTGCTGGAGTGACCTTGGGTCAGTCGCAAGTTATCTCAGAGCAGATCTCTCACGAGCAGCAGTTCTTGAAAGAGCTCTCTCAGCCCCACCTACCTCACAGGGTGTCTGTTGTGGGGAGGGGAAGGGAAAGGAGACTGTAAACTTTTCGGAGACTCCAAGTAAAGGGCAGGGTATAAATCCAATCTCTTCTTCTTCTCCTTCTCCCTTCTTCTTTCTTCTTTCAAAGGGACTGTCATTATTTCCTGGTCAGGACCAGTGTTCCCTTTAAGCTGAGTCAGTGTGAGCTAGCTCACCGTTTTTTAGCCTCCTGCTCACACGTTTTTGTCTTAGCTCAGGAAGGATGGCTCCAGAGCAAACTAATTTATGCAGTAGCCAAATATCTCCCTCACAACTTCAATGCCAGGAACTCACAAAGTAGAATTTTTGCTCACAAGACTCCACAGCTTAGGGGGAGCATTGGTCAGGACCAGTGTTCCCCCTAAGCTGAGTTAGTGTGAGCTAGCTCACAATTTTTTAGCTTGCAGCTCACACATTTTTGCCTTAGCTCAGGAAGGATGGCTCCAGAGCAAACTAATTTATGCAGTAGCCAAATCACTCACCCACAGCTTTAATGTCAGTAGCTCACAAAGTAGAATTTTTGCTCACAAGACTCCACAGTTTAGAGGGAGCATTGGTCAGGACCCAGCTAGTTTCTCATGAACTCAGAAATAGTCTCAGTGGGTTTTTTTGGCTTGGGCACCACCACTGAGGTCAATCAAGGGGCAGTTCTTGTCCTTGCGGGGACCACCACCACTTCCGGGAGCCAGCTGCCCAGATCTTTGCTGCCACCACACCCTGAACTGGGCTAGTAAGAGTGATGGCAGCAGGAGGAACCTATTCTTCTGTCATGGAGGACAACTGCCCCCCCCCCCCATCACGGGACCCTGGGCAGCTGCCCTCATTGCCCTGTTTCAATTCACGGTGACTGATGGTGTTGGAAGCCATTGCTACAAAATCGTATTGTTATTTACTCCCTTGGGCCCCAGGTATGGTAGCTCAAAGCTAGTTAATTCCCCTCCTCTTTCCAGTGATGTAGCTAGTTGGATCTAGGGCTGAACATTAACATGTTCCATGGAATTCTCTTCTCATGTTCATTGAGGAGAAGTCTATCAATTACTGTGGTGACTAGCTGTGGTGACTGAGGGGAACCTCCACATTCAGAGGCACTAATCCTCTAAATCCCAGAGTTAGAAGGCGACATCAGGGGAAGGCCTCAGCCTCTGTGCCCTGTTGCTGGCCGTCCGCTCCAGAGGAACTGGCTGGCCACTGTGTGAGATAGGGTACTGGACTAGATGAACCACTGGTCTGATCCAGCAGGGCTATTCTGGTTTTCTTAAATGCCTCTCTTTTTCATTATGTTTGCGGCCGTTTGCATGGCTGGGGGGCCAGTATACCTAATTCAAGAGCTCCTACCCAAAGTAGCGTGATGTGATTTAAAGATGGCAGGTTCGCTTTTTCTTGCAGAAAATTCGTGTTCCCAAGTTGCTGCTTCCCCTGCTACAGAAAGCTTAGCGGTAATTTCCCTCCAGGTTTTGGGGGGGGGGGGTGATTTGGGGCGTGAAAGCTCAGCGGTAATTCCTAGAGCTACCGAATTTCCCCGAGAAATGACATAGTGCTGCAGATGACATTGCTGGGCTCCCCCCCCCCCCCCCCCAATTATTTTCTCCTGGTCCTGCTCTGGAGCAGGGGCCAGCATCTCGGGCTGCAAATGGAAGGCCTTCTGGGAAGCGCCGACGGGCTTGTGACTGTCTACATGAGATAGTCTGGCATTTCAGAAGCAGGGGGGAAATGGTCTTCATCAGGGCTTTTTGGGGGGGCAAGAACGCACAGGAACGGAGTTCTGGCTGGCTTCCGAGTTGGCCACGCCTACATCCCCTCACCCTCCCTCGGGTTCCCCAGGTGCTTTGCAAGCCGCAGGGTGCCAGGGGAAGCCAAGCCAATCCAGGGAGGGAAGGCAGTTTAAACTGCCTCCCCTCCTCAAGTTCCCCAGGCGTCCTGCAGCTGCAGAGTGCCTGGGGAAGCCGATCCAGAAACTGCCTGCCTTCCCTCGGGTTCCCCAGCCGCCCCACAAGCCGTGGGGCACCTTGGAAAGTCGATCCTGGCAGGGAGCTGCATTGTCAGGGTTGTGGCCTAATATGCTAATGAGTTTCTGCTGTTGGGTGTGGCCTATTATGCTAATGAGTTCCTGCTGGGCTTTTTCTACAAAAAAAGTCCTGGTCTTCATAAATATGGCAAAACCAACTCAGAAAACATTGGGATTCAGCAGGCTGAGTTGGAATGAAGAATCTCACAGCAACTGCATCCTCTGGGGCTAGAGTAGGGCTGCCAAGTCAGCCTGGGGGGCGGGGGTTCCCCCGCTACAGGGGTTCCCGATCCACCGGCCAGCATTCGGCCAGCAGGGGGAACCCCACACCCAAAGTCCAGGACGACCCCCGAAGTCCAGTCAGGATGACTTCCCCAGCGTAATGACGTCACCTGGAAGTGACGTCATCACATTGGGGACGTTGCTGGGACGACGCTCTAGCAATCGGCCCAAAACTCTATGGTACCATAGAGTTTTGGGGCGATTGCCAGAGCATCGCCCTGGCAACGCCCCCAACGTGATGATGTCACTTCCGGGTGATGTCATTGCGGCGCTTGCGCACGCGCCGGGGAAGCTTCCAGTCCCAGGAGGACTCCCCCCCGCCGTTAAGTCATAAGGACTTGGCAACCCTAGGCTAGAGTGGAACCAATTCATATCTCTGAGAGTTATGCCAGAGAACGTATGCAGAGGCAGTCATCAAGAAATATAATTTCTGATGAAAAATTAGGGGAAGCTTCTGAGTTTTTTTCCTTCGGTACCTCTCAAAAATAAAAAAACTGAACAGGAGGAATTTTGAAGTTTGCTTTTTGCTTCCCTCGACATGCCAATGATCAGAGGTACGCAGTCCCTCCCCAGAAACTTTACAAACATTTTTAGATGAACTATATTAAGTATCATCAAAGTCAACCTTCCAAATTCACACCAAATTTCACTTCAGATGGGCCAGCTTTGGCAGTATCTACATATATGCATACAATCATGCTTGGCCAGCTATGGTTTATGCCTTGGTGGTAGAAAAGGCAGAAATAGGCCCTGTTATTAAAAAGTTGGAATTGCTCGCAATTCATTCGAAAGGGGTAGTGAGGAGGGCTTGTAGGTAGATCGCAGGAAAGCACAGAAACGGGGGTGGATGGAGGGATGATGATCATTTCCCCCCAATCATAAATGGGTGTGGGTCCTCTGTCCAATCCCTGAATTCACTCTGGAGGATAAAGGAGGCCTGGGAAGCATGGTTTTACACTGAAGTTCCTTAATTTTTTTAAAAAATGTTGCACTTAATTAAATGTTAGAATTTATCCTGTTTCTTTTTAATATTGTCTGATCAAAAATGTTGGAGGTGCACTGGGAAACAGTGGCAGTGAGATCACTAAGGCCTTTTCTGCCCAGGTGTTTTCCCTCACTTTCACCATTCATGTCCTTCGGGTTTCCTTTTGAGTTCCACATTGTCTTTCGCTTTCACCATTCATGTCCTTCCGGTTTCCTTTTGAGTTCCGCATTGTTTTTCGCTTTCACCATTCATGTCCTTCAGGTTTCCTTTTGAGTTCCGCATTGTCTTTCGCTTTCCCCACTCATGTCCTTCGGGTTCCCTTTTTTGTTCTGCATTGACACCCCCCCCCCCCCTTCAGTGCTCAGTTAACTTTCCGTTTGCTGTTTCCCCGTATTTTTTTAGAGTGGTTTTATGATGATTTCCCCCCTTGCTTCACTTTTAAAGCCAAAGGTAACTCAAAAGCATACAGATTCCCTCGGATTTTCCCATCCCTTTTCCCGCCCCTCAGAGGCCACTCCCACCGCACACACAGAGGTCATTTCTCCCACTCTGCAACTTCTACTATTCCCCCCCCCCATCAGTGTACAAGCTCCATTACTTTTTTCTTAGTTTAAATTCATTTATTTATTTTTACAAACTAGTCTTGGTAGTATCGGTTGTGATGGTGGTGGGGATGGTGGTAGGTCTCTTCGTGTTTTCCAAGCAGCAGCTGTAGCTATTGGGGGTGGGGGGTGGGGGTAGTGGACATTTTACAGGATACTGGAGGAGGACGTTCTTAACGGTGCCATTGGACTCAAACTTTGTTCTGCTTAGGACAGCACAGGAGAATGCAAAATGTTCCGCAAAGCTTCCCCAAACATTTAGGATCATAGACCTTTTTTGCTGTTATGGCACTACATTCTGTGCATTTCCGCCTCCCCACTCCACATCACAAGTTGCTCCTGGGTCAGGTGGGGGAAAGCATGACAGGGCAACATCACAGCACAGGGTCAGGGACTTGGTAGTTTGGTTCCACCATCACACAAAACCGCAGTTTAATTAAATTAACTGTGGTCAGTGTGATTATCGCAGTGCAGGCCACTCCACCAACTACGGTTCCTTAGGACAAAGTTTGAATCCAGTGGCACCTCTATGACCAACAAAGTTTTGCTCAAGCTATAAGCTTTCTTGTGCTCGCACACTTTTTTCAGATCCATTCGTTCATTAGGGTTTGTCAAACCAGGGTTTGATTCTATACTTTGAAGTTACTTCAAAGTTCATAGTATACAATTAGTTTAACCTAGTTTGTATCACAGCTTTGGGTGATGTCTGAATGCAGACATCCTGGCTGAATCTTGGTTTAATCCTGGCTTGCTCTTTGGTGGTACCCTCCCAAGCTACAGGAAGATGGAAAACAAAACCAGCATTTTTAGAGGAAAGACAGGGTTGGTGATTGTCTGCAGTGGTGAGCTACAGAACCCTGGTTTCACAAGCTAGCCTGTAGTTCAAATAAGCCATGATTTCGTGTTATGTCTGAACCGAGCCTGTATAATTCTGGGGAGTGGTAAGAACTTGGTCTAGGGATACTAATTGAGGCAAGAGCTCCGTGTCACACATGCATCGTTCCACCCTGACCTTTGACATCTGTGGCAGCAGGTTAGCCTGAACTTCACTTCCGCATTCTTATGAGCAGCACGTGCGCATAACCTTTGTCCTAAAATGCATATTCGGGTTTTGCAAATTTTGGACTTATAAAGATAGGGAAAATACTTCGTTTTGAAATGGTTACCATGTTTCTATCCTGCCTTCCTTTCAAAAAGATTAAAGCAGTGTGCCTCAAGCACTAGTACCACCTGTGGTGTAGGCTAGGCTGAAAGATAGTGACTGACCCAAGGTTGCCCCATAAGCATTGCAGCGGAACAGGGATTTGAATCCACTTGTACCCAGTCCAAATTACAACACTCTTTCTGCTGTGCCACGCTGGCTCTTCTAATCATGTTAATCCAATTGTAAATAGTGGAGGTAACAGAACAGGTAACTGACCAACTTTCTAATGGGCTGCAGCCATGGAGGGCCACTGATGTTCAGAGAGGGGTCACATAGGTCAAAGGGTCACTTTGGGGTAGCGGTTCCGGGGCAAAGGGAGGTGGGACTTCAGCCCCAGAAAGGTGGCAAGTCACCTGTCAAAGACGCTTAATGTCACTTTTGATGTGGGGAGGTATGCCCTAATTTCGTCTAACATTGCTGTTTATTTATAAAAATGCTTTTCTAGATTTTGATGTTGGAACGGTAGTTTAACAGTCACAAACAATCACAACATATTCCAAATTATTTTAAAAGTTACATTTTAAAAAGTAGATCAAACAATCCACAATTAAGGGCGCGATCATACGCACCCATTTGCCGTGGAAGAGGGACGATTCACCACCGGATCAAAGTGACACAATCACACCAGCACATCTGGGAAGCGTCCCACAACCATCATCAAACCATCGCAAACCCTTTTGATCCGATGGGGAAGTGTGGTGAAAAGCTACTAGTGAAACAAATGGTTTGCTGCGGTTCACAACTGGAGTTTCCCTGTTCGATTGCGCCAGCGCGGAAGTGTGGCGTCATGGATAGCATGATCACACGCTATCCCGACGCCACGCGGGGTTTTTTGTCCCCCTTCTCCGTGTGCGCATCATCGAAGGCCCTCATAAGGGGAGACACGATTCATCGATCCTCCCCCCCCATTGAGGCAAATAATCGATTCTTCTCCCGCCCCCCCATCTAAGCAAATCATTGATTCCCCCTTCCCCTGTTGAAGCACTTCATCGATCCCCCATTTAAGCACCTCGAAAACCCACCACAAAAAAAAACACCTGCAGTTGCGTCTGATCACGCAGCGGCAGTTTGCCCCAGCAGGTCCATGGAGCTGTATGATCGCGCCATTGCAGGGCAAATTGCTCTGGAGCAAAAAAGCATTGATTCCCCTCCGGATTATTTCTCTCGTGTGGCCGCGACCAGAGTCTATGTGAAATGTCCATCTCACTTCAAGGACAAATGTAAAAAAAAAGTTGAAGCATCCTGTGTATATGTGTGTGTGTGTGTGTGTGTGTGTGTATTATACATATACATATATATATATATATATATTCTCTCTCTCTCTCTCCCCTCTGGAATGGCTTTCCTCCCAGTACTGTTCTACTGAGCAGGCTGCCGCGGGCACCGATGCTGAACATGTCCAACAGTTCTACAACCTTCTCACGGCCTCCCTCGACATCTCCAGGAGCTGGGCGGAGAAAATCCCAGGATTTACGGACCTCCCAAAAGAAGATCAAACGTTACTCATCGAATCAGCTTTTCTGGAGCTTTTTGTACTGAGACTGTCCATCAGGTATGTCTCAGAAACAATTCAATTTGCACAAGAGAACCTGACTTCTTAGTGTTCAGAAATCAAACAGCGGGAGCCGCACACAGCCATAAAACAAGAGTTGACAAGGAGCTGGGGAGATCCAAATCTGTTTGGTTTCTTACCAGGGTGGCGGGCATCTCTGGCCTGGAAACTGGCAGCCTTATTAGGGTCTAAAAGAAATTAAGAGTCAGGGGAGAATTCCCCTGGATCGGGGTGGGCAATTGTTTTGGCTCGGGGGCCGCTTTGTGGCAGCGGAGGTTAGCGGAGGGCCGCACCTTTTAAAATGATTGCATTCATTAGTTAACTTTGCATTTCAGAAAGGTATAAATTGCATCATAAAAATCCATAAATATAAATTAAATAAAATAGTGGTAGTTTTATTCAATTTATTTATTGTGCTAATTTCATATCATCTATAGCTGCAAGCACATTTAATTTTAGAATCAGTTTAATGAGACAGATGTACCCTATCACACTTTTCTACAATATTTTTGAAATCAGGAGTGAGATTGTTGTTGAGATTCTCATCACAGCCTGCAAGTTAATGTCTGTCAAATGTCTGTTAATGTCTATATTTACTCTTGTTGATCTTCATGCAAGAAAAACTTTGCTCACAAATATATGTAAACCCAAATATAGAGAACATTTTCCCAGCAAATTTCTTCATATATGGAAATTTTTTCAGCAGACAAAGATTTGTAAAAGTCAACTAATGTCACAGCATTAAACATTTCTTTCACAGTGTGATCTGACTGCCTGTCAATAAATTCAAGCTGCAGCTCCTCAAGTGCTGACAGTGGCCAACTGTCTTGGCGGGCCGCAAAAAACTCTGTGGCTGGCCGCATGTGGCCCCTGGGCCGCAATTTGCCCACCCCTGCCCTGGATAATTGCTGGTGGTGGAAAGTGCTATCGAGTGGAAGCCAGCTTATGGCGACCCCATAGGTTTTCCAGGGCATGAGATGAACAGAGGTGGTTTGCCACTGGCTGCACCCTGGACTTCCTTGGTGGTCTCCCATCCTAGTACTAACCGGAGCCGACCCTGCTTGGCATTTGAGATCTGATGAAATTGGGCTAGCCTGGGCCATCGTGGATAACGCGAAGTCTTGAGTCTCTTCTCTTTCTTCTTGAGGATGACATTTGTAAAATATTTTTTCCAGTGTGCAGAGGTGGGTGAAGCAAACATATAAGTGCCCTGGTCTGTTTCATGCCCGTCAGCAGGGCTGAATGCTTTTCTCCTATTTAAAAACAAAACAAAACAAAAAATAATCCAGCTCTCAACACATTGAAATTTAGATGTCAGGCCCCGACCTGAATACCCAGGGGAGCCCGCTCTCATCAGATCTCGGAAGCTAAGTTGGGTCAACTCTGGCAAGTATTTGGATGGGAGACCTCCTTGGGATACCAGCAGTTGGGAGGACAGGGGCAAGCTTTATTCAGCCGCCTCTCTGAAGATCCCCCAGGCCCCCAGGAGGGGTCAGTCACCAGAGGTCACCATGACTTCCAGGTGCACAGACACTCACACGGAGACACACACATATATGAAAATGCAGAAAAAATACCCCCCTCCCCCCAAAAAAGAAATTTAGATATCAGGAGAATGGTTCGGTATTATCCTTCTCCCTGGTGTGTTAGCTTTCTGAGTGCATGGATTTGCTTCCACGAACAAACCCTGACACTTGAGAACCTGCCTCCCAACATCTGAAACGAGGCTGTCTGTAGCCCATTCTGCTGTGTGATTTGCAGCTTGTATAACTCAGCCACTCGGGTTGTGGTCCTCAGCATGCTTGGTGGTGGAAAAGGCCATCAAGTCATAGTGGACTTATGGAGACCCTTTGGGGTTTTCAGGGGAAGAGACAAACAGAGGTGGTCTGCCATCGCCAGCCTCTGCGTAGCAACCCTGGACTTCCTTGCTGGTCTCCCATCCAAGTCCTGTTCAGGGCCGACCCTGCTTAGCTTCTGAGATCTGACGAAATCAGGCCAGCTGGAAGCCCGCTCATGTCAGGGGGATTTATTTCCAAATAAGCATGCACTGAACCTGACTGCTAGACACCCTTGAATTCCTGGCTCGTATAAAATCAAAATGTGTCTTGGCCCTGACCTAGAGGTCCCAGGCTAGCCTGATCTCATCAAATCTCAGAAGCTAAGCGAGGTTGGCCCTGGTGGGCCCTTAGATGGGAGACCACCAGGGAAGCCCAGGCACAGAGGCAGGCAATGGCAAACCACCTCTGCTCGCCGCTTGCCTTGGAACCCCTACAGGGTCTTCATAAGTCAACTGTGACTTGACGGCACTTCCCACCACCAAACATGTCTTGAGTCCACAGTCTGCATCCCCTACAGAGGTTCATGGCCTATATCTTTGTTGTGTCTACAACCAAATGTCCCAACTCTTCACTGCAATGTTAAGCAGACTTGCACCCCTCTAACTCCATTAACATCAGTGTACTTACAGGGTATAACTCTATTTAAGATTGCACTGTTGTCTTTGAGCAGCAAATGAATTCTTGCCTAAATACATTCTCTTCGGCCATATGCAAAATGTCCTCTCTGGCCTTGAACTGTGCAGACACCGTAGTCAGAACGCACTCACGTGATTGGTTGTCCCACGAAAGAGCTTAGACGCATGCACGTGTGCTAGAGTGTCCTTGAATTTAGGATTGTACGTTTTGAACAGGAGTCAATGCACATGAACTCGAACATGTGTCCCTAATGTGCATCCTTTCTTTCTTTTTAAAAATTCATTCAAGGTCTGACACCGCTGAAGATAAGTTTGTTTTCTGCAATGGACTTGTGCTTCATAGACTTCAGTGCCTTCGCGGATTTGGGGAGTGGCTCGACTCCATTAAAGACTTTTCCTTAAATTTACAGAGCCTCAACCTTGATATCCCAGCCTTAGCATGCTTATCAGCTCTAAGTATGATCACAGGTAAGCCCTGTTTGGTGGAAGATTTTCCTTGCATTTGATTTTGCCAGTAAGAACATAAGAGAAGCCGTGTTGGATCAGGCCAATGGCCCATCCAGTCCAACACACGGTGTCACACAGTGGCCAAAACCCAAGTGCCATCAGGAGGTCCCCCAGTGGGGCCAGAACTTCAGAAGCCCTCCTACTGTTGCCCCCCAAGCATCAAGAATACAGAGCATCACTGCCCCAGACAGAGTGTTCCATCTATACCTTATGGTTGATAGCCACTGATGGACCTCTGCTCCATATGTTTATCCAGTCCCCTCTTGAAGTTGTCTATGCTTGTAGCCGCCACCACCACTTCCTGCAACAGTGATTTTCACCTGTTCACCTCTCTTTGGGTGAATAAAGACATCCTTTTATCTGTTCTAAGCCTGCTGCTCCTTAATTTCATGGAGTGCCCACGAGTTCTTGTATTGTGAGAAAGGGAGAAAAGGACTTCTTTTTCAGCTTTCTCTGTCCCGTGTATAATTTTGTAAACAAAATACATTTTGTAACGAGACGTTTGAGTAAAAATTATCCAGCCAGGTTTACTGAATTCCAGATGGAATAGACACCATTCTGTAATGCTCGTAACAGCCAGATTGAAAACAAGAGCAAGTCATCATCGTTAAAAATGTCTACCCAGCAAGCTTCTGCTTTGTTGTATTACCACCTGGGCCACCTGATACTGACCTTGCCAGTCTAACGGCATTGGCATTGAGTCCTCTTGGACTTGGGCAGAATCCTGTCACTCCTGCTGGCAAACGGCAGTAGGTAACCGGCCTCATCTGTGCTTGATCATTCAGATGCTCTTGTGCTCATAAAATCAGGGGGCTGAAGTGTTCCACTTCCTATGGGATAGAAACCCTTCCTCTCTCTGTGGCCCTCAGTCCCCTAAATCTCATCAACTTCCTTTAGAAAATAGATCCCCCTGATGAAGAGGAGCAGGATTAGATACAGCACCCAACAGTGGTTGGAGCGATCACTCGATGTACCCCAAGGGGATACCTGGTGGTCGGGAGATGTCTGCCGGAGGTTAGCCGTATCTAGGGTAGCTATATTATGAAGGACCTAGTGGGATGCTTAATGCTGAGCAGTTCTGGTTCTGGCCAAATATCCGACAATGATTTGCTTGACAAGGCAAGAGAGAGTTGGATAAAACCTTATGTCCGGGACTCTAGGGGTGAACCGGATAATTTGAGGTTTCTTTTAGCAGGGGTGGATTTTACTATTACATTGGCAGTTGCCGAATCCTGTTCTCGGTTGATTAAGATTAAAAATCATTAAATTTTTATGTTGTACAGACACCTGTATTAAATACATTTCCCTCTTTTTTAGTTTTAGAGTGACAGTGTTCAGAGCCAAATCGGCTGTAAGAGCGGTATCATTAAAGTAAAGGATCCTGACTCTGGACATAGATCCTATTCCCAGGCAGAAGGGTCTCCATTAGGGTTAGTGGGAAACAACACCCCCCCCCAACCCCCACCACTGCTTGGTAGGCCAGTGGTGGGGGAACAACAGAAAAATCACCGTTGCATCGACAGTGTGGTATCATTTCTGGGACAAAGAAGAAGAGGAGACTGGATTCATAACCAGCCCTTCACTTGGAGTCTCAGAGTGGCTTACAAACTCCTTTCCCTTCCCCTCCCCACAACAGACACCTTGTGAGGTAGGTGGGGCTCAGAGAGCTCTTTCGAGGACTGCCCTTGAGAGAACAGCTCTGAGAGAACTTGTGACTGACTCAGCTGGCTACATGTGGAGGAGTGGGGAATCAAACCCAGTTCTCCCAGATTAGAGTCTGTGCACTTAACCACTTCACCAAACCAGGAAGTGCCATCAAGCCACTCTCAGATTCAGTAGAAACTCCATAGTAAAACCATAGAGTTTCCACTGCATCCTAGAGTGGCATGATATGGCTTTCGAGTTCAACCTGGGAATGACACCGGGCCATTGATGGGATGGCACCCCCCATGTTCCCACCCCCAGTCTGCGATAGGCAGCTGCTCAGATGTCCTCCCATTGGGCAGGCTAAGCAATGACAGCAGCCCTGTTAGATTTAAAGAGCTTGAAGCAGCTGGGATGGGGACCAGAAGACTGCTGCGGAAGCAGAAGGAGGGAACCAGGGCATGGGGCTGGCCTCCCTCGCTGTACAAGATCACGAGTTGCTAGCCAGAAGAGGCAGCGGGGAGAAGAGAATAGTGACGGCCCCCAGAAAGCAGGCAGCCAGGCAAGCCTCAGGATGGAGCACGGCCGATGTGTCTTGAGTGCTGGTGGATGCAGCTGGAGCAACACAAGCCAGCCCAATGCTGGCCAAGGAACACAAGGAGGGGGAAACCTGCCACAGTAACAAAAAAAAACCCTGAGGTTAAAGGAGAGTTTCCTCACCCTTGCTGTTTCTTTCTCATCTGCTTACTCGTTTAGGACCTGTTCTTATGACATCCTTCCTCCAAAGAACTCAAGAGTAGCCTACGTTGGTCTCTCCTCCTTCATTTTAATTTTACCACAATCCGGTGGGCGAGGTTAGGATGCAGGAGCAACTGGCCCGAGGGCCCCTGCCAAGCTGCGTGGCAGAGCTGGGCTCTGAAACTCCCAGATCTTAGCACAGGACACCACCCCCTGCAGTAGTCTGCCTTCATGAAACTAAGGCTGAGGCCAAGGGACCATGGAGCCTGGGCGTTTTCAGTTTAGAAGAGACACACAACACGATAGAGGTTTATAAAAGTAGGTATGTGGTGAAGACAGCTGACAAGGCAAAAATTTTCTCCCTCCCCCAAAATGCTGGAACTCGAGGGCATCCAATGAAGCTGATGGGCAGTAGGTTCAGGACGGACAAGAGGCAATACTGCTTTACACAGAGAGGGATTCAAATGTGGAATTCGCTGCCAGAGGTGGTAGTGACGGCCACAGGCATAGACGGTTTTAAAGGGGGATTAGACAGATTCATGGAGGATAGTAGGTCTATCAGTGGCTGAGGGGAACCTCCACATTCAGAGGCACTAGTCCTCTGAATCCCAGAACCAGGAGGCAACATCAGGGGAAGGCCTTGGCCTCTGTGCCCTCTTTTTGGACCTCAGTAGACCAACTGGTTGGCCACTGGGTGAGACAGGATGCTGGATTAGATGGACCATTGATTTGATCCAGCAGGGCTCTTCTGACATTCTTATGGAATCTGGTCTCCACCACCTTCATGCCAACCTAAGTTTCCTTTGTCATGTCATCTTCTCAGGACTTCTGGCGTATGGAGTATTTTTGGCACTGAGCCCCATGAGGGATAAAGTATTGAGACTGACACAAGAGGAGGAGGGACATTGTGGGAAATGTTTACGGGGCGTGTCATTTGCATTTACCTTTGCATATCCATTATTTATTTATTAAATTCAGTTTTAAACCACCCTCCTTTGAAGGGCAGGACTCAGGGCGGTGTACAGGAGTATTATATAATACATCAAAAGCCAATTAAAACCAACAAAACACAGGAAGTAGCCTAACAGATGGCACTGAACATTCTAATGGTGTTACTGCTTCACGGGGAGGCAGGGGGTGGGCATGCCAAGAAGATGGAGCCATCACCATCCTCAGCCAAACGCCTGGCTGAACCTCTCTGCCTTATAGGCCCTGTGGAACTGCCTCAAGTCCTGCAGGGCATGGATGTTATTCAGGAGAGAGTCCCGCCAGGTTGGAGCCAGGGCGGAAAATGCCCTGGCTCTGGTCGAGGACAGCCAGATCTCTCTCTGGCTGGGGACCACCAACAGGTTTTTAATCTACTGAGCACAGTGCTCTCCCGGAGAGGCGGTCCAAAGGGCTTTGAGGGCTTACAGACTTTTCAGTTTGGGTGTTAAGGTTCCTTGGGCTCAAAAACACCCACCAGAATTTGCAAAAGAAAGAATGAGTGGTGCTGTTTGCCTGGCATGAAGGCCAACCTGTCAGGGCCCTTGAAGAGCTCCTGGAGGAAGCCCTCCCCCAGTTTGGTGTAGTGGTTAAGTGCGCGGACTCTAATCTGGGAGAACCGGGTTTGATTCCCCACTCCTCCACTTGCAGCTGCTGGATGACCTTGGGCAAGCCATAGTTCTGGCACAGCTGTTCTTGAAAAAGAGCGTTTCTCTCAGAGCTCTCTCAGCCCCATCTACCTCACCTGGTGCCTGTTGTGGGGAGGGGAAGGGAAAGGAGTTTGTAACCCGCTCTGAGACTCCCTTGGGTAGTGAAGGGCAGGATATAAATCCAATCTCTTCTTCTTCACAACCTTACAACAACCTACTGATCTATCAAAAAATGTCTTCCTAAAACGGAGTGCTTGTCATAGGCCCGTAATAGTGACCAGACAGAAGACATTGATGCAATTCAGTTCATAATATCCATCCTCCAGATACAACCGGGGGGGGGGGGAGTATTTAGATGCCTGTATTTCAACAGGAACTAACTGAGTTTGGCTCCCTAGGGATATGTCTTCATTATCTCAATTTTATACCAGTTTAACTGGGCTTCCCAAAAGAACCCTGGGGATCATCATTCGGTTAATAGGACTGAAGATTCTCTGTTAATCCTTCCTCCTTTCCATAGAACTTCAGATTGCCTGGGTAGCGGTAATGACTAGTTTAAGTCTGCACTGTAAATACACCTCTCATATCACATGTCTCATTATTACAAAACTTACTTTCACTCACCACACAAACAAATCTAGATGCCTTTGTGTTTCAGCAAAGCAGAGCCTTTCCACATGTGAAAATATATATTGGAGGGGATGACGTATATTGGGTCTTTGCAACCAACTTCCCCTGAAGGGGTTTGTAACATACCCCAGAGCTAAGCTTTCCCTCCTTTGATTGCAATGTTGGTAAAGTGGAATGTGATAAAGGTTTTATTTTAGGGATTTAAAGATTTTTTTTTTTAAGAAAAAGAATTGGAATAGCATCATACCTTTCTTCAGTACTTTGTATAACACATCAGTTCTTCCAGGCCCGAAATAGCCTGACTTTGAGATTACTTTTATCTCCAACCCCTTAGAGGTAAATAAGCTGCAAAAAGTAGAAGATAATGAAAATAGCAAAGGTCGGTTGAGGTGCTTTTGGTTTCTTAGAAGAGTGTCTATGAATTCCTAGTGGAATTCCAGGCCTAGCGCTGATGGAGCTAGCAGTGGATATTGATCTCCACTTGAATTCACTGAATAAATAATGGTTGCCATAGTTATTGAGCATTCACAACTGGTAGGGAAGCTGGGAACTCTCCAAAACACCTTCTGTGACCGTTCTGTCTTCAAATCATCCAGTGGAAGAATGGCATGAAAATAACTGCATAAATGCAGTTTGCATAGTATTACGTTCCTTTCTGTTCACCTGGAGTTATATAATCATTTTGGTTTCTACTTGGGAAAAGCAATTCTTGAACATCAGTGGCTCTGTAGGAACCCAGGTCAGCCGGCCTTGAGTGTCTCCTGCCAGTCCGTGTAGCTCTCACAGGCACACGAAGACACACACAACACACTCCATTTATCAGTTGGGTAGTCATGTTGGTCTGCCATAGAAGAGCAAGACTGGAGTCCAGTAGCACCTTAAAGACCAACAAGAAGTTGTGACTAACAACTTTGAGGCTTTGAGTACATAGTTGTGCCTTCTCTGGAGGTTTGGTTGAATTATGTTGAACCAGGCCCGTAGCCACGGAGGGCATTTGGGGCAATACCCCCCACAGATGAGCGCTGTCCCCTCAAGTTTTTTTTTTTAAAAAAAACCCCCAAAAATTAAGGGAAAAAATCTAATTAAAAAAAAAAAACATTAAATGTGTGTGGGTGTTTTGTCAGGCAAGCTTCAGTCTCTTTTTTTCCTCTTTTTTCCGGGCTGAAAAATAAATAGGGTTTTTAAAATGCAAAAAAATAAGATAAAATTGCAAAAAATAAGAAAATTGCAAAAAATAAGATAAAACTGCAAAATGCAAAATAGAGAGAATTGGAGATTTCACCCACCCACCCCGGCTTACACAAAAAAGCAGCCCAGAATCAAGTCTCTCCAGTCGAAAGGGCTAGAGGTTGCAGTGGAGCTGGAGCTGCTGTTTCTGCTGCTGCAAGAGGAGCAGCAGGTGTGCCCGGGATGCCCCCCCCCCCGATTTCCCCACACCCCACCAGTCAAAATTTTCTGGCCACGCCCCTGTGTTGAACCTCTCCCTAAGGATAGAATTAGCCACAGTCTGAAAGAAAAAGAAGACTCAAAAGACACAGAGTATTTGTAGATAAAATTACTTTTATTTGCATGTTGGGGGCCATGGTGGCTCAGAGGTTAAGACGCTGAGCTGTAGACCGGAAGGCTGGTAGTTTGGCAGTTCGAGACCAGAGTGCCATATGACAGAGTGAGCTCCCATCTCTGACCCCAGCTCCTGCCAACCTAGCAGTTCGAAAGCAAGAAATTTCAAGAAGATAAATAGGTACCCCTTCGGTGGGAAGGTAACAGCGTTCCGTGCGCCTCTGCATTCAGTCATGCTGGCCACATGACCACGGAAACAGAGATGAGCACCGCCCCCTAGGGTCGGATTCAACTGGCTTTTGAGCAAGGGAAACCTTTACCTTTGCTATTTGCATGTTAAGTTGTCTTGGTTGGATATAATTTGGAAGAGAATTGTTGTTTGATTGGAACAGTTATTACAGCTTGTCTTGTATAATAAAATAGAATAAAGACCAAAAAAAGAGCAATAAGATTTCCAGGGGGTAAGCTTTCTGACAAAAGGAGGTTGGATTCTTGAAAGCTTTATGGTGTTACTGGACTCAGATCTTACACCATTGATCAGTATTGTAGAGAATAATCCTCAGAATCCTACTCAGGTCTAATCGAAAGGGCTCACTTCCAGGAAAGTATCCTTAAGATTGAACTGTTAGCATTCTTCGTATTCACAAGGAAGTTACTCTTGAATTGCTTGCAACCATCTGTGTACAATATGGAGGCTCACTCCATCTCTCTCTCTCTCTCTCTCTCTCCCCATCTCCCCTGCTTTGCCTTGCAGAACGACACGGATTAAAAGAACCAAAGAAAGTGCATGAGCTATGCAACAAGATCATGAGTGGCTTGAAAGATCACTTAGCCTTCAGCTGCCGGAGCAAAGGGCCGCCTTTTGAGCCCGCAGACGAGTCAAAGGTCCTGGGGGTGCTGGCTGACTTGCGCTCGCTCTGCACGTTAGGACTGCAGCGGATCTTTTACCTGAAGCTGGAGGATCTGGTGCCGCCCCCCTCCATCATCGACAAGCTGTTCCTGGACACCTTGCCATTCTGAGGGTTTCCGGGGCCGTAGGGGAAGGGGACTGTCTCCCAGAGCAGGCAAAAGGATTGGGACTGACTTGCTGACAGTGCTGCTCCCATTTAACTGGGGGGAGGGAATCCAAGGATTTCCTGCCCTAAATGGTGGACTTTTCCTAATGCATTTCCTTGCAAACTGAGGCCTAAAACATGACTTAACAGTTCTGGAGCTAGGGAATTAGGGGGGAGCCGAGTGCTGTTAGGGGTTTGGAATTTTTTTTAACGGCTAATATGGCACTTTGGAATGATGCTGCCCCAGCAGGGAAAATAAAAATAAAGATGTTAATAGGACTGTTTAAAATCTATTGCATCCTCTGCGGTGAATAGACAATTGTAGATGCTGTGTGTTTTGAAACCAGGAACAACTACAAATTGTTCATCAGGGTAGTCTGTTTTACAGTTTATACCTTTTAGCATACTTCCCGGAGAAAGGGCACTTTTATGCTGGCACAAGTTAAAAATGTCCTCTCGCTCTCTTTTTTTCCCTTTTTCTAAAAAAATTCTAACAACGTTGGTTCATGATTTCGTACAAAATCAGATTATAGCAAAACGACAATGGCTGTTAGCCCCCCCGTGGTCAAGTGCAATTTTTTTAAAAGTGCTGTCTTACTAAGTCTCGTTTATTAACTATAATTTATTTTAATATGAAAATGAAAACAAAAAGAAATAAAAGTGAGGAGGAGGGGGAGAAAGAACGTGGGGTTTTTTTTACATGCACTAACTTCCAGGACAAAGTTTTCCCAAACTTTGGATCAATGTAGCATGACTTTTACTGACAAGCATTTGTGGGAAGTGAGGGGCAGAAGCCATTCACGATCAGGGGGGCGGGGAGGTCACCCGCCGACCCTTCGTAGGCGGATTGAAGAAAGAACAGCGCAGAAATGACTGGAGCGGACAGGGTAAGCGTCAGGTTTTAGAATTTAGCAAATCAGTTAGTAAACCGATACAAGACCATGTGGAAGAGCAGTCTTGTAAATTAAAAAACCAGAAGAAGAAAGAAACAAATAGTCTGAATGTAAATGTTAGGAAAAGGGTTTTTGTGGGCTGAATTTTAAACATTCCGTGTATGTTCCTCCCCTTTTTGTATGTTTATACTGTTGATGCCATATTAATATGAAACGATTTGTTGCATAGTGTCCTTAATTTGTATAAATATTTGTATGCATGATATATTGTAAAGCTTGGCCTGTATTTATTGCAAATGACTGCCAGCTCCCAGGAGCCACGTTACACCGAGTGACGAAATAGTGTGTTCACACTGACTCAGTTATATAATGGGCGTGTGGGTATGGATAGTCTCTCTCTCTCTCTCTCTCTCTCTCTCTCTCTCTCTCTCTCTCTCTCTCTGTCACACGCACATGTTATGTGTGTGTTTTTATTAACCAGTTGTATATAAAAAAAAAATCTGTCCTTTCACAAGCAAACTTTTATCTCTACTGTTTCTTTTGCAGTGACTTTTAAGGCAGTACAATCTAGCACTTTGATATTAAAAAGTATAACTTGCTCATGTTTTGCTAACTTAAATAATATTTAAATATTTTCGTTCTTTACAAAAAAAAATTTATATGCACTGTATTAAGTCAAGATTTCATTGGTCATTTTGCTAAGAAAAAAAAAAAGAACTTTTTGAATGTCAACCTGACGTCCCGGTATTTTTTTGTTAGCTTTAAACAATCTGAGGAGTTTTATCTTTAACAGAAACAAAACAAAAACTACTATGCCGTTCATATGGAAATTAAATTAAATTCTACAGTCAAATGGATGCCAAATGGACTCCCTAATAACAACAACAAAAAATAAGCCCAATCTCAAGATATTATCTGGTTCTCAAATAGTTGCATAGTATTTTATAATTTGTCATGTCAGGATATGCTTTAAAAAAAATCTATCAAGATGGTTAATAGTGTCAGGGAAAGAGGCTTCTAATCATTATAGTTAATATTTTCAGTTTACTCGCAGATAATATTTGAGAAAAAATATTGCTCTTTTTCGGAGTATTGACTTCATGTACAAACATAATTAAATATCAGAAGAAAGGGGGGGGTTTGCAGGTTTATCTCATTGTGCCTGAACTGCAAGGTAAAAATATTTTGATTTCTTTTTATTTGAATTTTTGTACTTATTATATATACAGTCACAATAGGGTTTAAACAAGTGTGCTGATATTTTACCATATGGGCCAAAATTAACCCATCTGAGTTGAGAACTTCTGGACTTTTATTGAGCTTAATGGCATACTCTCACCCTGTTGAGATGCAGAACAAAGTTTGAGTCCAGTGGCACCTTTCGTGTACACGAAACCCAGAATAAACCTTTGTTGGCCTTAACGGTACCACTGGTCTTAAAGACGCCACTGGACTTAAGCTTTGTTCTTTCGCTTCAGACCAACACAGCCACCCACCTATCTGTTGACGTGTTCTTTCATTGGAAACAGAACCTGGAAAGGGGGGGGAGGGACCAGTTTTCATGAGAGAATGAAGTACTCCTGCTGTTCACAAGGTAGGTCCTCAGGGATAAATTAGTCGTTCGGTGGAATAATTTTTCTTCGGCAAAAAAGATATCTCTGAAAGAATATGCTTTATGCACCTGGGTTTTGGCCATGCTGTGACACAAGAGCGTAGGACTGGATGGGCCTTAGGCCTGATCCAACATGGCTTCTCTTACATTCTTATGTTTGCAAGATTCCCAGACCCATGTTAGATTTCATGTAATCGTTAGACTTCAGTCTTCCATAGATATTCGCAATGTAATTTTCTGGCTTGTGACCAATGCTCCCTCTAAGCTGTGGAGTCTTGTGAGCAAAAATTCTACTTTGTGAGCTACTGGCATTAAAGCTGTGAGTGAGCGCTTTGGCTACTGCATAAATTAGTGTGCTCTGGAGCCATCCTTCCTGAGCCATGACAAAAATGTGTGAGCCAGAGGGTCAAGAACCGTGAGCTAGCTCACACTAACTCAGCTTAGAGGGAACACTGCTTGTGACTTATGGAATCCCCCCCCCCATATTTATTTAAGTTTCTCAATTTCATTCATGCAGCATGATCACTGACAAATCTCAAGAGCAAAAAATAATAATGTAAAGCCGATGACTACACTCTTTGTCCTTGGAGCTCTCTCTGTGTGCATATGGCTTGTTCCATAGGCTTGATTCAGGAATATCCCAGGAGTTACAGGAGAGTGCCTTTGCTTGGCTTCAGACCACAGAGTGCTTTGGAAGTTCCTCTGCTCCTTCAACAGCTGTGCTTTCGTTCATGTGTGCGTCTGTGTGCGTGCACGCACATGTGTGCTAACCCGTGGGGTTGAAAGAAATGCTCTTGTACATATCCAATGTAAATTAAAATGATTAAATTGAATAATGGTTTTTCCCCCCGGAGGCCCCATGTGTGTTGAATAAGTATGCTTAATTCTGTTAATGTCTGGTGTGAATTTTTTTAATCTCTTAGAGAGCATTAAAAATATATCTGCTCCAGTATTTTTTTTTAAAAAATGGTAGCATGCTTAAAGAACACTAAAAAATTGAAGGCAGAAATTTGGACAGCACATCTTGAAAAATAAAATCGGAGATAACTGCAGTCCCTCCTTGCCTATACCCTGTATCCACTGAAAGTGGTCACCACTAAATTCTATGAAATAAGTATACATTTATTTAGTTGTCAATTTTCTGGGCTGTATGGCCGTGGTCTTGGCATTGTAGTACCTGATGTTTCGCCAGCAGCTGTGACTGGCATCCTCAGAGGTATAACTCAGAAAGATGGAATGCTCTCTGTGTCAATGTGAGAAAAAAAATGGTAGGCAGGTAATTTATATCTACTCAGGAAGGTGGGGTAGGGCTGAGTCGTTATCTTGTAGGAATTTCCCAGGCTGTGGCATGCTAATGGAGCTTTCCTGAAGAGGTTCTTTTGCATATGGATTGGCTGTTGAAATTCTAATCTCATCTGTAGTGCTGTTGTAAGATGTAGAGCTTTTTGTGTTTTTCAGGACTGGAAACCATGCCCTATTTATTTTTAAACTCTCTTCTTTCCTGTTGAAATTGTGTTTATTAATTTCAATGGCTTTCCTGTATAATCTGACATGGTAATGGGATGTGTTGCCAGCATTTCAGTGTCTTGGAATAAGATACTGTGTCCTGTTTGAGTTAGGCTATGTTCAGCTACTGCTGATTTTTCAGGTTGGCCAAGTCTGCAGTATCTTTCATGTTCCTTTATTCTTCTCTGGATGCTACGTTGTGTGGTCCTGATATAAACCTGTCCACAACTGCAGGGTATGTGGTATACTCCGGCAGAAGTGAGGGGGTCTCTTCTGTCTTTTGCCAATCGTCGCATCTGTTGTATTTTTCTGGTGGGTCTGAATACTGAATACCAGTATACATCCTGGGAAATTCCTACAAGATAATGACTCAGCCCTACCCCACCTTCCTGAGTAGATATAAATTATCTGCCTACCATTTTTCTTCTCACATTGACACAGAGAGTACTCCATCTGTCTGTGTTATACGTCTGAGGATGCCAGTCACAGTTGCCGGCAAAATGTCAGGTACTACAATGCCAAGACCACGGCCTTACAGCCCAGAAAATCTACAACAACTAATGAACTCTGGCCGTGAAAGCCTTTCACAACATATTAAGTATACATTTATTTATTTACTTACATAAGTCTCCTCTCCTCCATTTTATCCTCACTGCTAGATTAGTCTGAGAGAGTGTGACCAGCCCAAGGTCATCCCGTGAGCTTCCATGGCACAGTTCGGGATCTGAACCTTTACCTCCCGGATCCTAGTCTGGTATCATCATAAAGACTATGAAGTATCTGAAGAAGTGAGCGGTGACTCATGAAAACTATGCTATGCTGCTATGAATTTGGTTAGTCTTCAAGGTGCTGCTGGACTCTTGCTCTTTTCTATTGCTACAGGAAGACTAACACGGCTACCCATCTTGAGCCTAGTTGGACACTAACCATTACACTGCTCTGGCTCTCCATACACGCAATGGCTCAGTTCAGACATCATATAAAACCATAGCCTATTTAAACTAACTAGAATTAGAGCGATTGTCTGAATGCAGAGTTCTTTGCTAACTATGGTTAGGGTCTTTCAAGACAGGATCTGATGCCAGGCTCTGGTTTACTCTTTTCTGAGGTTTCATGTGATGTCCAAAAGCAGACATCCTGATTAATCTAGGGGTGCTGCAAATTTCTGACCAAGGCAGCTTTGACTTTCAAAAGCTCACCCCCCCCCCCCATAGTCTTGGTGTCTAAGGTGCTACTAGATTTGAATCTAGCTCTTCTACCGCAGACCAACACATGTACCCTCTGAAACTGCAGAGTTCACAGTGACCCTGTTTGGCAAACTAACATACCATTTTTTTAAAAAAAATAAAACCTTTAGGTTAAAAGCCTAGTTTTAAAAAGAGAAGTTTTGGCCTGGCCCCTAAAAGAAAGTAATGTTAACTTCTAAAGCATTTAATTTTTTAAAAATTATCTGTCATTATATAATTTCATTTTCGTCTGACAACATTCTATGCTTGCCAAAATTAGTTGGCTGCCTGATGTGTAACTCAAGCTGTCCCTATCCACTGGCTGCGTTGCCTGAGTCTCGCCACCAATATTCTAAACAGTTTGCTGTTCCACTCCTCCCAATAGCCAGTTGGAACACAGAGGTCATTTGCATATGCGGCCTGATTGGCTTTTGCCTCTAGCATTCTAATCAGTTTGCTGTTGTTGTTGGGTCATTGAATGTGGTCCTGAGGTAAATTACATCTCCCCACGGGTAAAATACATCTAAAATGCCTATCCCAATCTTCTCTTAAATGATCACTGGAGTTGCCAGTCTTCCTGTGGGGCCTGGAGATCTCCCAGAAATCACCATGTTCTGCAGCCACAACACATCCCTGCTGAGGTCCCTCCGCACCCCACTCCCTGACCTCCCCAGGCTCTGCCTCTCAAATCTACAGGTCTGGTCCTCCCCTTAGTATTGCCAGCCTCCAGGCAGCACCTGGAGATCTCCAAGATCAGTTCTCCTGGAGAGAATGGCTGCTTTGGGCAATGGACTCTATGGAATTACACCCTGCTGAGGTCCCTTTGCACCCCACATCCTGCCCTCCACAGGATCTGCCCCTCAAATCTATAGGTATTTCCCAAGCCAGAGTTGGCAACCCTGTAACTGGCTATGGAACCACTTTCCAGACCCTTGGAACCCAGAAGACATTGCGTAGGAGGAGGTGGTTTTCTGCCTTAGCTGCCACTGCATAACCCCAAATCAACATAAGTCAGGGGTGGAGGGAACCATACCTGTTACCATGAGGCTGTCCTCCCATACTACCCAGTTGGGGCAGCAAAAGGACTTGAGACAGCCCTGCCTTATAACTAACCAGAAGGAAATAAACATGGCTTGCCTCCTTCTATTTTCCCCTTCCCTCTGCCACCCCACCAGCCACAGCTGGGACACTCACCTGGAGCTTCGTTCTAGAGCCCGTTGTATTTCTTCCCACAACAGGTCTTACTCCTAGTATATTAATATAAACAATCTGTTACAGAATTGAAAACCACAATGACCAACCAAACCACGATTACTCATGAGCCAAGAGTCGAACAGCTTCCAAACAACTGCAGCCAGGCGGCAGTAGCCGTGAGGGGTGTTGTTTCCTTGAGGTGCAGATTCATTTCTTTGTCTTGTGGCCTCTTTTGCATCTGCAGAGTAGGCGAAATCTGTTCTCCCCCACAGGGCTGGGGGTGGTCCAATGCTCCCTCTAAGCTGTGGGGTCTTGTGAGCAAAAATTCTACTTTGTGAGTGACCGACATTAAAGCTGTGAGCGAGCGAGCGATTGGGCCACTGCATAAATTAGTTCACTCTGGAGCCATCCTTCCTGAGCGAAGACAAAAGTGTGTGAGCCAGAGGCTAAAAAACTGTGAGCTGGCTCACACTAACTCAGCTTAGAGGGAACACTGGACCCAATAAGGCTGTGCAAAAATGCACACATGCACCTTGACAAAGAAAGATATTTTTCTCCAAAAGACTATTCATAATCCCTGGCTGGATGCTCTGGGCACTATTGAGCAGCCTGCAGCAACAGCAGCGCTCTTGGGGGTGAGGGGAAACGGGAACTCTCATTGGGCTCCTTGAGAATGTTATGCAGGAAATGCAGCCAGTTGCACCAAACAGGAGTGTAAGAACACACAAAAAAGACTCTGACAAACAGATCTGAACTGCTTGTGAACAGCCAAACTGATTAATGAGAAAAGGACAGCTCTCTAGTTCAGTCCTGGTGCTGCCCAACTAGGTTACAGAGAGAGAAAAATTTAACCTGTGACATTGCCTTTTACTGAACCAGACCATTGGTCGATCAAGGTCAGTCTTGTCTACTCCGACTGGCAGCTGCTCTCCAGGGTCTCCGGCCGAGGTCTTTCCCGTCACCCACCACCTGGCCCTTTTAGCTGAAGATGCCGAGGATTGAACCTGGGACCTTCTGCATGACAAAGCAGAGGTTCTTCCGCTGAGCCACTGCCCCTCCTGGACTTTGTCAGGGCACATCGGGACTGGAGTCATTGTGAGCTGAATCCTGGTTTCATAACTGAATTAATTCTTTGCTGTCTAGTCACAGCTGACATGGTGACCCTGTGGGGTTTTTAAGACACGAGACGTTCAGAGGTGGTTTGCCATGGCCTGCCCGTGTGTCCCCACTCTGCTATAGCTCGGTGGTCCCCCTTCTACAGATTGACAACGGCCGACCCTGCTTAGCTTCTAAGATCTAACGAGATTGGCCTACGATGAGCCAGTTTGGTTTGATGAGCCAGTTTGGTTAAGTGCGCAGACTCTAATCTGGGAGAACCGGGTTTGATTCCCCACTCCTCCACTCGCAGCTGCTGGATGACCTTGGGCAAGCCATAGCTCTGTACCAGCTGTTGTTTCAGAGCTCTCTCAGCCCCACCTACCTCACAGGGTGTCTGTTGTGGGGAGGGGAAGGGACAGGAGATTGTAAGCCGCTCTAAGACTCCCTTTGGGTAGTGAAGGGCGGGGTATAAATCCAATCTCTTCTTCTCTTCTTCTAGCTAGGGCTATGCAGGTCTGGGCTGTTCATAAATGAGCCATAGTTAAAATACACCTTGGTTCGGCATTATGTGTGAACTGAGCTAGAAGCACAGGTCATCGGCTAGAGGGTTGCTAGCTCCAGGCTGGGAAATTCCTGGAGATCTGGGGAGTGGCACTTGGGGAGGGGAGGGAGCTCAACAGGGATGTGATGCCCCAGCATCCCCCTTCCAAAGCAGCCATTTTCTTCCAGGGAACTGATCTCTGGAGATCTGCCGTGATTCTGGGAGACCTCCAGGCCTGCATCCCTCCAACCCACGTCTAGAAGAGTGGAACTTTTTTTACAGAATCAAGAAGGAGCCCTTTAACTCGTTAACTACTCGTCCCCCACTGTCTTCTCTGGCGATGGAGGAAATGTTTCCCAAGTGCCACCGTCTCTCTTGTAGCTCTGTTCTTAGTCTGCGTCTGCAGTGCTCTAAGGGTGTGGGTGATACTGGAGGGCTGGGAGCAACCAACTGAGTTTCACCTGCTGGATCAGGGCTGGAGGGTGTTGGTGGCTCTGCACCAGGTGTTGGCTGTGAATCCTGACAAGCCTGCAGTTCATCTTCTTGCTTCCCGGCTTCTGCTAACTCAGAGCTGACTACATGAGTCTCCCCTTCGCCTGAGGAGCCCTCACTATTGCTGAGCCCTGGCTGACTCACGACAAGTGCCATTTAGTCCCTTCCCAGAGGGTACAATTTATAGGGGCCACGTTGGATTCTGTAGCGGGAAAGGGTTTCTTGCCCCCTGACAGAGTGCAAGCCGTTTCTCTTTTAGTTAGACAGCTTAGATTGGACCAGTTCCAACCAGTTCAGAAAATCCTTTGCCTTTCGGGGGTATATGGCTTCTTTGACTGCAGTGTTGCCCCTTTCCAGGTTATGTATGCAGCCCATACAGCTCTGGTTTCTGTGCTGTTATAGACCGGATTTACATGGCCAATGGCATAGATTTTCTATTCCCAGACCTCTCTCCATTTTTTGCCATGGTGGCTCTCTCATGGCAATTTATCTCAGGGCCTTTCCTCTGGAGTTCCTGAGCATGAAGTTGTCCTTACTACAGATGCTTCCCTCTTGGGTTGGGGCACCCACTGTGAGGGATTGTCTGCATGCTGTATATGGTCAGAAGAAGAGAGGCACCTTCATATTAATCCGCTAGAGTTCTCGGCAGCTCGTAATGCCCTTAGCTGTTTCTCAGATATCCTGCAGAACCGGTCCATACTTGTCCAAACAGAGAATACTGTTACAGCGTTTTATTTAAACAAGCAAGGGGGCACAGGGTCCAGGAGGCCATTCTGACATGGTTCATGGCCCTGAAGCTCAATGCTTCCATTCAGGCCATCCATATCCCCAGGAACGTAAACACAGAGGCCAGCAGGTTGAGCAGAGAGGGGATGTTCTTTCATGAATGGTCCATAAAGACTGTGTACCTGGAAACGATCTTCACTCTCTGGGAAGTCCCAGAGATCAACTTTTTTGCAACGAGCGAAAACACAGAGGATGCTAGATTTTGCTCTCAAGCAGGGAAAGGCACAGGCCCCTAGGGGATATGTTCCTAATAGAAGGAAGAGGGCTTCCTCTCAAACTTTGTCCCGGTGGATTGCCTCAACCATTAGGGAACACTATGGTTTAGCCAGGTTGCTTTGCCCACTAAACATTCATGCCCATTCTACTAGAGTTGTAGCTTCTTCGGCAGCTTTCTTAGATGGAGTTCCATTGATGGGGATCTGCCGAGCTGCTACTTGGTCATCAACAGACACATTCGTATGCCACTATGTTTTGGATCTGTGGGTGAGGTGAGAAACTCAAGTGGGAAAGGCAGTACTTCATTCACTGTTCAAGTGAGGAGAGCGTGCCCCACCACCTGGTGAGTAGCTTGCTAGAATCCCCAGGTGGGGCTGCACAGAAGATCGATGATGGAAACAAAGTTGCACTTACCTGTAACTATGGTTCATCGAGTATCTTCTGTGTAGGTACACATACCCTCTCTCCTGCCCCATTGCGTGTTCTGGTTTCAGAGGTGCTAGAGATACTGAGGGGGTGGGGGTGGGAACAAGTTTCTGGCTCCGGCACGCAGTGCCCCCTGGAGGCTTTTAGCAGGCCTGCTCATGCACAGACCCCATGTGTGCCTGCACAGAAGATACTCAGTGAACAATAAAGTGCAATTTTGTTTTGAATTTTATGTCAAAAGAGCAAATTACGCATCACATATGACTTGGGACCACCACAGGGATTTACAGTCAGTAGGAATTTCCTCGTGGGAACTCAGTTCTCAAATGTGCAGGGCCCTGATTCAGACCAGGACCATGTCACATGATCCCTAGTTTACCATTAGAAATCAGAGCAGATGTTCAGGTCTACACAACAGGGTTGCCCAAGTCTACCGTAAACTCCTTGGGTTAGCTCCTTAACTCAGAAACCTTTTCTTCATTTTGGGGTCAGATTACAATTGCTTTAATTATGGAGCAATCACATTCTGAGGATTAACTTTTTAAAATAATGACTTAATTCTATCTGACAAATAGCAAGTGGTATCTGCTGGTTCCTGTAGTAACTCCAGAACCAATCACTCAACCCATCAACTCGCTGGAATGTGCGTAGTATAAATACATCCCAGTGCTATTAAGCCAGAAGTTGGCATCCTTAGGGGTGTCAGGTCCTACCTTCTCCTAGGAACCTAGTAAGTGAGGCCAAAGACTCGCCTGCAAAACTGACTTCTTTGTGACATCAGAACCCATTGTGAGATCAGAGCAGATTAGCCAATGGCTTCAAAGAGAATTAAGGCAAGCAAAGAGGACAAAGCAGGGACAGAGGAGAAGAAAGCAAGGATGGTTAGTATGGTGTAGGCTGTTGGACTAACTAGGCTGTTGGACTAAGACCTGGGGGTCCCAGATTCAAATCTCTACCCAGTCATAAAGCTTTTTGGGTGACCTCAGACCTTGTAGGGTTATTGTGGGGACAAACTACAGGAGGAAAGACCAAGGGTTGTCAATCTTCCTGTGTGTCTTGGAGATGTCCCAGAAGTACCATTGATCTCCAGACTAGAAGGATCAGTTTCTTTGGAGCAAACAGCTGCTTTGGAGGATGGACTCTATGGTATTATACCCTGCTGGGTTCCCTCCCCTCCCCAAAACCTGCCCTACCTGGGCTCCACCTACAAAATCTTCAGGAATTTCCCAACCCAGAGTTTCCAAGTCTAGAAGACTTGTCATGTATGTTGGTCTGAGATCCTGGTGATAAACAGGTGGTGGTGGTGGTGGAGGAGGAGGAGGAGGAGGAGGTGGTGGTGGTGGTGGTGGTGGTGGTGGTGGTGGTGGTGGTGCAGGAGGAGGAGGAGGTGGTGGTGGTGGTGGTGGTGGTGGTGGTGGTGGGGATGGATGGATGGATGGATGGATGGTAGATGATGATGGTAGATGGCTGTATAGAAGACAGACAAACAGACAGACAGACAGATAGATCCATCCATCCATCCACCCACCCATTCATCCATCCATCCATCCATCATGATTTGATGGTCACATCACAGCCCTTAGCTGGAAGCAATGGAATAAAGTTGAAATTTGCTAACTGCATAAAGGTATTTACTGAGGCAGTTTACTGCAGCTCAGATTTTATGAAACAATGAGGAGGAAGAGGAGGCGGAGCTAAATAATGAACTTCATATGATCCACACAATGCTACGGCATTGCACGGTATAGTTAGGTGTATATGTTAGTATTTATGGGCTTGCCTGCAAGTTGTTCTTGCAACTCAAAAATGTCCCATTACACAAAGAGTACTACCATTCACCTTGCCTGTTTAGAACAGGAATTTGACTTGAACCCAAACAAGTGCTGGTATTAACTGGAGAAATTAGATTTGGGTGGAATTTCATCTCTAGTTTACAGTGCTATATTTCTTGCAATGAGTTTCTTTGGCGGGGGAATCTTTCATCCACAAAGCCACTGTCTGGGTAAAATTAAAAGCTGGATGGGATCAAAAAAGAATAAGTGGGTGAGAATGTTTCTTTTTTGTGTGTTTGTTCGTCCACATGTCCAGGTATTTAGAGCCCTGTTTGAATAGCCTTTGGCTTGTACCACACATTACTTTTTGTAGGTGAACACTACCACCAGGACTTCACCATGGGGCGACTTGTACTGATGGACTTTACATGCAGCCACCAACAGGCCAAATAGAACCTCTGGAGCCATTTTGGATTGGGGAAATGGGGCAGGACCCCTTCTCCCCCATTCCACAGTCCTGGTCTAAACTGGGACTCTCCACATTGGAAAAGGTTCCTACGGTAAGTTTACAGCTGAAATTTGACAGTAAGTCCCCGTGGCAGTCATGTGTCAAATGTAATGTGTAGTTTGGCCTTTTGGTGTAGAATTTAAAAAGTCAAAGTCATGGTTCAGCCCAAATTAGGTGACTGATGGGCTCAGCAGTTACCTAAAATCAGCCCTGTATAATAGCAATATTATAAGGAATCACATTTTCCCAGTCCTGAGAAAAATGTGATCTCACCAACAGCAGACACAAAATCTGAAAGGATGATGTTCAGACTGTGCAGAACAAATGTATAACAAATGCCACCTTTTGTTGTGCTGAAAAACACAAAAACCTTGATTGGGCAAAAATGATCTCAAAATTTATCTCCAAGCCTTGTCCCAGTTGAAACTGCAACAGGTAGTGCTGTTATATTGTAAGAAGGGGCTCTTGATGACAGTGTGAAAAGATATGTAAATTCTGTTTTTTGGTTTACAGCGTATCCACCTGGAACAAAATTTAATCAGATCTGTTCTTTGAGAAAGCATATGGGAAATGTGTTTGGAGTAAGCTAGCATTCACGTCAGAGAAAGAAGAAGATCTATATGGTAAAAGAATTTTTTGTAGACGTAATCTGAGCACCTAAAGGAGTTGTTCCTAATAGTGTGACTTGGAACTACTGTACTCACACCTCTGTGCATCCTTTGAAGAAGATATTTTGTGTATTTATCTGTATGGTACAGTCCTTATGTGTATGCAGTATTACAGTGTGCATTAATCTGCTTAAAATAATAAGACTATTTGGATTTTATGTACAGTGTTGGTGCACAGTTCTTTTTGTTTATTGGTATCCTTATACCAAGCAGAGAACGGGTGCCTGCAAAAACTTCTGCATGCATTTGACATGCAACATGTCATTTTCCTTTCAAAGGTCTTCATTGCTTGCCCTGCATACTTACTTAATGAATAACGGATTGGTGCCATTGCAGCCTTTTTCGTGTTTGATGCCGCGAAGGAAAGGGAGTGTTGAATTTGAGGCATCTTGTCAACTTCCATGGCAACACCCGTGAAACCACAAACACTGCTTTGTGAAGAATGGCACGGCTTAAAGTTTAGTTTACTGGATCCTGAGAGTATTCTCAGAGCATCTGATCCCAGGAGTGAGCCTGATCCAGTTTCATACAATTTGCTCATCTCCCCATGCCCCTTAAATATTGCAAATGCCAGGCGGAGACAACCGTGTGCTCCCTGCTGATCTCCAGCCACCTCTCGGCCAGCTTCGTACTTCAGCTTCCTCCTGTCTCCAGGCATTCTCTCCCTGCCCACCATACATGTGCCTCTTTAAAAAGAACAGTGAAGCCAGACTCTTTGTGCTACAGCTCCTGCGCATCTTGGAATTTTTGGCTTCGACCCCAAACTTACAAAGCTCATAAAACAAGCAGAGGCTGTGGCCTCCAGAAGCGAAGAGGAAGAGAACAAAGCTGGCTCATTAAACAAAATGCCAGCTACTGCCTGGTTAGGACTCTCAAATTATTCAGTTTTGCTGGTAGCAACTGGCGCACGGCGTGCTAACCGTACCTCTGCACAGCGGCTCACAAGAACTGGACAGAGCAGTCCCAAGCGGAACAGTACCACGGATCTTGCCCCCAAATCAGGTTTTCAACCTCATAAGAACATAAGAGACGCTAATGTTGGAGATCACACCAGTGGCCCATCCAGTCCAACACTCTGTGTCACACAGTGGCCAAAACCCACATGTCATTAGGAGATCCACCAGTGGGGCCAGACCTCCAGAGGTCCTCCCACTGTTGCCCCCCCCCAAGCATCTTGTGGCTAATAGCCACTGATGGACCTCTACTCCATATGTTTGTCCAGTCCCCTCTTGATGCTTGTAGCTGCCACCACTTCTCACGGCAGTGAATTCCATGTGTTAATTACTCCTTGGGAGACCACCAAGGGAAGTCCAGGGTCGCTACACAGAGGCAGGCAATGGCAAACCACCTCTGCTCATCTCTTGCCTTGAGAACCCTACAGGGTTACCATAAGTCGGCTGTGATTTGACAGTGCTTTCCCCCGCCACTCCACCTCTCCTCCCAATAGCAACCCAACATGGCTTTCAACACCGTTCTCTCCTCCTCCATTTTATCTTCACAACAACCACCCTGTGAGATAGGTTATACTGAGAGAGAGAGACTGGCCCAAGGTCTAGGGTTGCTAGGTGCCTACCTTCCGCCAGGCTCCATGTCACCACCCAGGATCTTCTTTTGTGCACACTTTGTGTGTGCGCCGCAATGACATCACTCAGAAGAGAGGTCATCACACCCAGCACATAGTGCAGGGGAGGCTCTAGCATTTGGCCAAAAACTCTGTGGTCACCGTAGAGTTCTTAGCCAAACGTTAGAGCACCCCCACACAATGTGCCTGGCACGATGATGTCACCCAGAGGCACATGAAGCATGATGGGGCTCTTTGGGGGTGGAGCTTCCCCCAGCTACCTGGCCAGCAGCTGATTGGGGCCTCCAAAATTGGGGGAACCCCCACCCCAAATTGCGGGGATAGCAACCCTACCAAGGTCACTCAGTGAGTTTCCATGGTGATGGGGTTTGAACCTGGATCTCCCCAGGATACATAAACCTCTACACCACAGTCGCTGTCATGTAATAAAATGTTATGAAACTTCAGAGATCTCCCACTATGCAAAACAGCCCCCAGTGACAGCCAACAAGCTGATCCCAAAATGTAGGAGAACTTTAGGAATGGCCTTCAGTCCGGCAGATGAAAAACTACATGCAACATCCTTTCTGTGCCTAAAAGCAGTGGGGGCAGGTCCTTTTGGATCTGGAGGTCCCAGCTCCTGTGGCATCCGTCTGAATTATCTCGGTAGCTGGCCCTTTGAGTTGGTAAGATCCTCTTCTCTAATGTGTGAGCAAACCTGTGAAGTATGGCCTTAAGTCACTTAAAATTTCCAACACACACTAACAAATGAAGATATCAGGTATGGCAGAATCAACCCATCCCAACAGCAGCACAACCAAAGTCACTGGCGAAAACTTAGAAAATCAATCCATTCTTAGGAACGAGGATCCATTTCTGGATGCTTTGTGTTGAGAAGGGGAAGCTAAATTTATCTGTTAATTTATTCACAAATGAATAATTCAGCCAGTTTGGCTAACACCCATGCTGAGATTGCTTACAGCTTCCTCTCTGTTTCTAACACAGTCTGTCAGCTATAATGCATGGATGAACCACCAGGGCCTCTCTCTTCGCAGCACCCGGGTAAATACCAAGCGAGGCCTCCTCAGCAGTCGCTGGCCGAGGCAGCTTTCAATAATCATATCTAGCCCTCACAACAACAGTGTCCTTTCAACCCCCATTCTTCTTCTGTTGGGGAGGATTACCATAAGGAAGGCGGATGCCATCGATAAGATTTCTTTTCTTTTTTTTAATAAATTTTTTATTGATTTTTCTCTATAACTACAACTATAACGCTACAATCTAAGCTACATATACCTTATACAGAGAGTACTTTATCATTTGCTTAATACTACCTTGTTACATAAAATAATTATGAAGCATTTAAAACCTTGGATAAATTTCAATTACTTGTTACTGCTACTATAAAAGTTATCAAAACTATTTGGCAGGCACGCCCACCTAGAGAAATATGGTTAATTAAACCATTTATAATACATAAGTGCAATGCTTAATAAAACAGTTTAATCACTATTTCTTCTTTCGTCCTCTTCTTGTCTTAACAGTCTCAACTATTTTTGGAGCTGCAGCTCCCTTTTCCGAGTCAGACACTTCTTCTTCACTCTTTGAGCTATCAAATCCATACATGCTTTCTTGCGAGGCCAGTGAACCATCTGAGTCTCTCCCAGTTTTCTGCTCTTTGCTTTTTTCCAGAAATTTTTTCGCTTGTTGAACAGAGTCAATCTTATACTTCTTATCTTTGAAGCTGAAGCATAGTCCTTCTGGAGTATTCCAACGTTAGATGATAGACTCAGACTGGAGCCAAGATGTCAATTTTCCATAGGCTTTCCTTCTTTTCCTTATTTCAAATGGGATATCCTTCATCACTTTTACTTCTTCTCCCAGGATCTTCAGAGCTGCTTTGTTTGTGGTCCTAAGCACCACGTCTCTTGTAGATTTTTTGGAGAACCTTATCATAATTTCACCAGGCAGGCTTTTCTTTTTAGTGTAATCTGGATAGGTTCTGTAAACCATATCCATATCGCTTTTTATATCCGCTGCTTTCATGCCTGTCACTGGTTCAAGTGCTTCACTTAGCAAATTTTTAAGGTCTTCTCCTGTGTTTTCTGGCACATTCTGAAGTCTTAGGAAAAAATTCGATTTATCCATTTGTAATTTCAAAAGCTGATCGTGGTGGAAGGCCTTTTCCTTCTCTGCCTTTTGTAGTCTTGCGTCTTGGTTTTTTACTGAAGTTTTTACTTCCAGAAGTTCTCGCTGCAGCTTCTCTGTGGATTTATTCGACTCTTTTAGTTCTAGCTGCATTTTGTCCATTTTAACGTTGAGAGCTGTCATTTGGTCCACTAGAGGTCGCAATAACGAGGAGAACACCGCACTCATCTCCGTGGTATCAACCTTTGAACTCGGAGCTGTACTTCCTAGTTTGGGGGAAGGTTTCGGTTTCCCCGTCATTGTTGAGACTACGCTCTTTGTGCCATCGATAAGATTTCTCAGCATCCAGAGACATCCCAACTTTTCCGTTCTATGTAATAAAAACTTACTCAGTAGAAGCAAGGACTTTTGAAACACAGTTTTAAAAGGCAACCCATTGCTCTCAAGTGTAATAAAACTAAATTCCCTGGAACTTTCTGTGTGGAACAGATACAAGAAGTACTTCCTCACCGAAGGAGTAATTAACACGTGGGATTCACCACCATAAGAAGTGGTGACGGCTATAAGCACGGACAGCTTCAAGAGGGGATAGGATCAAAATATGGAGCTGAGGTCCATCAGTGGCCATTAGCCACAAGGTAGAGATGAACACGCTGTCTGGGGCAGTGATGGTTGGTATTCGTGGGGATTGGGGGGCAGCAGTGGAAGGGCTTCTGGAGTTCTGCCCCCCCCCCCGGACTTCCTAATGGCACCTGGGGTTTGGCCACTGTGTGACACAGAGTGTTGGACTGGATGGGCCATTGGCCTGATCCAACATGGCTTCTCTTATGTTTTTACGAATGCATTCGAATACAGCAGGAATGCCTGTGTTGCAGATTTTAACCTTGTCTGTGTGGCCTGGCTTTTCATGTTTCTCCTCCACCCACCCAAATATGAATCCAACAAGATCCTAAACAAGGTTTATTAATGTAAAAGCCAAGGATGGTTAGAAACAGACAGATGGTACAGTGTACTTCCTTAATGGAAAGAGCAAGAGTCCAGCGGCACCTTAAAGACTAACAACATTTGCGGCAGGGGAGGAGCTTTCCTGAGCCACTGCTCACTTCTTCAAGCACCTCCCCTGTCACATATTTCATTAGCCTTTCAGGTGCTCCTGGACTCTTGCTCTTTTCTGCTACAGACAGACTAACATGGCTACCTGTCTTGATCTACTTCTTTACCAATGACTGAGAATAATGGAAAAGTTCTTCTACTTCCTTTAACCACACAGGTTTAGTAAGAGCATGCTGAAAGCTGATGAGTGTATCCATATATAAGAAACCAATTATATTAGTAAATATTTTCAGGGTCAGGGCCACACCATCTCGATAGCGGGGATGTTTTGCAGTAATTTACAGCATAATTCCATCTCATGTTTACACCCAAGTGACAGCAAAGGATTTCTTCAAATCCCAGTCCGACTCCCCAGTCGCAGTTAGGGGTGCTGTGAATTTTCCAGTAAGCATGTTCAGCTGTTGAGTTTCCCCTATTTGCCAGTGACAATCAGCCATGGACCAATCACTGGATCTATTCAGTTGGGTACCAAACATAAGAACATGAGAAGAGCCCTGCTGGATCAGACTAACAATCCATCTAGTCCAGCATCCTGTCTCACATAGGAGCCAACCAGTTCCTCTGCAGGGCCAACAAGAGGGCATAGAGGCCGAGGCCTTTATAAGAACATGAGAAGAGCCCTGCTGTATCTGACCAATAGTCCATTTAGTCCAGCATTCTGTGTCACACAATGGCCAACCAGTTCCTCTGGAGGGTCAGCAATGTGGCATGGGGGCCGAGGCCTTCCCCTGATGTTGCCTCTTGGCTGTGGGATTCAGAGGAGGGTGGCCAGCCTTCAGGTGGGGGCTGGGGATCTCCCAGAACTGCAACTGATCTCCAGGCTACATAGATGGCTTGTTTATTGTTTATTGATCTAACACATTTATTCCACTTCTCTGAGAGAAAAATGGCTTTGGAAGCCTATGAAGAACTTTGATTTCCTTAAAATTCTGTTCTGATTCAAAGTTTCATTCAGGCTTAGGGCTGCCAAGTCAGCCGGGGGGGTGGGGGATCCCCCACTACAGGGGTTCCCGATCCGCCGGCCAGCATTCGGCTGGCGGGGGGAACCCCACCCCCTTCCCCAGCGTAATCACATCACCCGGAAGTGACGTCATCACATTGGGGACGTTGCTGGGACGACGCTCTAGCTCTAGCATCGCCCTGGCAACGCCCCCAACATGATAATGTCACTTCCAGTGACATCGTCGTGCCGGGGAAGCTCCCGGCGGCAGGAGGACTCCCCCCCACCGGTAAGGAAAAAAGACTTGGCAACCCTATTCAGGCTTCAGCTGGGGCCTGTCTGTGAGTTAAACAGAGTTCAAAACTGCCTTGCTGAGAAAGAACACGGTGACCTTGTGAAGCGTAGATAACACATCTGTGATGGGGAGCTGGGGAGCTTGTCTGTGGGAAAGGGGCCGAGTCTAACTGCATATTGGCTCTGTGCCTTCCTCCCAGGTCAGACCACTGCTTAGGTCACCTGTTCAGCTATTGGTCCAACTCTTTGGCTATGTGTCATCACAAAGGGACCTTATTGGTGCAAAGGCCAAGTATCACTTTACCCATAAAGAAGTAAGGTTCCCTTTACCCATAAAGAAGTAAGATTCTAGCTTATTCTCAGCTCAGTGATGCCTTCCTGAGACCATGCCATGTAGACATCCTCTTGCTCGCTTTCGGCCATCTTGGATACTTGCTTTCATGGGCCAAACAACTCTGGCCTGTGGTGACTTGGGAGTAAAGCCACTTTGGATGACTGGAACTACCTGTTTGAGCTAGCCTTTAAGTCTCTAGGTTTCTTATTTTTATCCTCACAGACTTTTGTTCTTGTTTGAAGGAATCTTGCACCTTTTTTATTTTTAAAATATTTTTAAATTTACTTTTGTGGTTATTTGCATTCACAGTCCTCAAGCTAAATCTAGTGTCTTGATTGGCAGACCGCCTACCAGAGTAACTTGTCTTTGGGAAGAAACTCCTTCTGTGAGCCAACCTCGTAGGGTGGACTTTCTGATTTAGACCCAGGAGGGTTAGAGGCTTTGCCCTTTAGCTTCTGACTGCTGGGCTAGTAAAGGGGCTGGTGTCAGACTACCCAGCTGGTGTGTGAACAGTCACTCTCCAGGGTTTTCTAATCTTGTGTTGCTGCCCTGGATCAAAAGGCATTTGGCCTGGGCTGGGCTACCTTTTGACATAGCCTTCCTCACAGGGTTGTTGTGAGAACAAAATAGAGGAGGGGAGAATGATGTAAGCCACTTCAGATCCCGACTGGGGAGGAAGGCTGGCACAAAAGAAACAAGCAAACAAACCTGACATATGGGATTCATTGTCAAGAGGTGCCACAGGCTTGGATCCGTTGGGCTGGATCAACCAGCTTTCCTGCTGGTGAAAAAGAAAGGAGGGGAGGTAGACTTCCAACCTCTTAGTAGGAGCTGGAGATTCCCCAGAATTACAACTGATCTCCAGACTACAAAGGTAGTTTATTCATTATTTATTTATTTAAGCCATTTATTCCACTTCTCCTGGAGAAAATGGCTGCTTTGGCATTATACCTACTGAGGTCCCTCCCCTCCTTAAACCCTCCCCTCCCACATTCCACCCACAAATCTCCAGGTACTTCCAAACCCGAAGCTGACAACCCGAGTGTCTTCCTTGACCCACCAAAAGTATGCAGAAAGTCACTGGACCAGCAAGTACAAAAACTGTGTGGGACAGGGACAGTACTGCGGTGGAGAATTGAGTGAGACAGAGTGAAAAATTGGGTTGGATCCAACCTCTTGTATTCATAGAATAGCACAGTAGGTATAGGGGGATGGGTTATGACCATGAACTCTTCCTTGATTGCTTTCCAACATCCTGATCAAAAGATGTAGATGCATTTCAGCAGACACAGAACATACTAATATTCACTAGGGGAGGGGTCGCATTCATTTTGATTCAGAGAATTTGATTCAGCAAAAGAGATTAATGGGAAGTGTTCGGGATGAGAGAGAGCTCTGTGCTACAACACCCGGAGAACATTGTTGGCTTGCAGTTAAGATTATCATTAAAAAGTCACTAACACAAACCAATCTATTTACAGTTTCAGATAAAACAAAGGTATTCTCAAGTACAGCAGATAATTCAAGCCCTCTTTATTCCTTACTTGAATATTTAATCGAGTATGTTTTATGTATCTCTATTTTTTCAGAAAAGGCGAATGCTGCTTTAACTCAGTATTTTCAATACACACTGTTGGGAAAAGCACATTCACTTAGTTAAGTTCCTCTAGATTTTATCTTAACTCATACTGGGACACTATTATTTCCATTTTTGCTATTTGCACTTTGATAGATTTGGAAAAATCAGTACGAAAGAGACTGTGAATGCTGCAGAACATCTTTCATCACCTGAAAAGTTTCACTCATTTTTCGTTGCAGACGCTTTAGCATTTTAATTCAAAAATGCCTTTGACCACTTGCCATAGAAAAGAAGTAAATTATTCAGAAGCACAGGGGGGAAAATATTTCTCAAGTCGTAAGAAGGTTATTAAGAATGGTTTCCACCCTGAAATCTTGAATATACATTGTAAATGGACAAATGAAAAATCATGATGGAAACTTTTGAATCTGGGATTCAAAATAAAATATCAGAGAGTGACAAAAAATAGACCTGAGGAGAATATTTTACTACATATATTTCTTTGTCATACATGTAGAACAATTCTTTAATTCATGAGTTTCAGTTTTATTTGTGAGCTGGGTTTGTGTTAGGCTTTGATAACCAGTGAAATGATAATTCTTGAAAAGTACCTGTGGTTTCTCTGTTTTGAAGATGGAACACATTGGCATGTATCCAGACTCATGGTTCCTCTGACGGAATGCCACTTACATTTGTGGTTCCTTATGGACTGCTGACCCTGAAGAACAAAATTGGGGAGGCTTCATGAGTTGCAACAGGAGGGGAAGCAGGAAACTGTTGGCTATTGTAACTCTGCATTCAAGAGGAACTGGGAGGGAAAGGGTTAAGAGAATTATCTCACTGGGGTAGACTTGGCAGTTGGCTCCACCCTTTCATCAGTTAGTCGTTGAGCGTCTTTGGCCCCTGCTTACCCTCTGTTTCATCTTACATAGGACCTCTCTTCTTCTTCTTCTTCTTCTTCTTCTTCTTCACTCTCTTACCCAGGTTTGGAGCTGTAGCAAGTTAACCTTTTTGAAGTTAATCTGTTCAGAGTAAGATAAATGTTCCTACATGATGAATATGTCATGTAAGATGTGCTACTATTTTTGTAAGTACAATTTCTTTCTCTTGTTATCACTGCAGTCAGATCATCTTTGTAATTTGTTTGAACAGCATTTTTGGAGGATTGAGGGTACTGCGTAAAGCTTCTGTGCTTCCAAGGCAAGTGATTTTTTTTTTACATTTAACCCAATAGAAACTGCCACTCCACAAAGGAGGGGGTTAGCCCCTGGCTAACTATGGCCGATACATGTCATTGAAATTAGGGATGCTGCAAATTTCCTTTTGGATGTGATTGGTGGTCAAACTTGCCTATTTGATGATTCAATGTGAGCTGATCACCTGGCATGGAACAACTTATATGCCTGCTGTATAGGTTTAAGTCCCCTCCCCAACTAAGCATGTGCAAAGTGATGCCAGTCCAGGGAGATTGGCAACCATTATCTGAGGACTGCTTAAACAAATATCAAAGGGTAGGATTTTTTAAAAATACAGCAATTGTTGTTGTCTGATTAATTATGTATGGTTGCACCCCACAGCAAGCCACCAGTTCCTCTATTTTTCATCTACCACTCTATTGAAAGGCTTTTGAAGGGGCTTTTTTTTTTTTTTGGTAATTGGTATTGCACTGTGATCTAACGTGCCCCCCCATTCTTTTTAAAGACATATTGTATAATCTAACATTCTAATAATGAATTGCACTGAGTGCTGAAGTCTCAGCTTTAGAGTTGCCAGCCTCCAATTTGGGGCAAAGGATCCCTTGGCTTAGAGCTCCTCCCCCTGCTTCAGGGCTACCAGAAAGTGGGGGGAATGGCTGCTAGGTGCTCCATTCTACCCTATTGAGACCGTCCCCATAGAGTATAATGGAGAATCAATCTATGGATATCTGGGGCTCGGGGGACTGTTTTTTTGAAGTAGGCACCAAATTTTCAGCATAGCTGCTGGTGTTTCTCCTCAAAAAACCTCCCAAGTTTCAAAAAGACCAAGGAGCAATTCTATGAGCCCCAAAATAAGGTGCCCGATCCTCCATTATTTCCAATGGAGGAAAATCATTTAAAAGGAACACTGTTCCTTTAAATGAGCAGCAGCTCATCCAGAACTAGCTTCAGAGTTCAATTGCGCTTCTTCCCTCCCCTCTCCTGGAGTCTCCTGATAAGTCCCCTGACAGCTTGTCAGCCTCACCTGGCAAGCCTACTCAGCTTTCATTTCTATTGTGGAGTTAAAGGGGGAAATGTACAGGCTGCATGGCAAGGGAAATGGTAGCCTTAGATGCAGAAAAAGGCAATTGTGCTGTATTGCACAGAAATACTATAAAGCAGCTTGTTGAACAGCCATGAACTAGTTGATGAAAAGTCGAACCAGTCATCGAAAAATCGGCTCTTTGTTCGCAACTGGTGAACAGTATGTGAGATGCACTGCTGGGTGTTTGCGTGTCTCCAACTAAAATAATACTTCTGCAATCTTTAAAAAATCCTGACAAAAAGCAGAAGGAGACCACAGCATCATACTTGGGTTGCACAATTAATGTATGGCAATTGTAAAGACCACCAAACCTTTGGCAAATTAACCATTTTTTATTGTTTTAATGTTTTGGAGCTCTACAAGTACCAGTCAAAACCATAACCCTATTACATGTCCCTAGAACATTCCAATAATTCAGTTCAGGCTCAGTTAGGGTGGCTGCTCTCACCAAAAAAACACAAGTTGACAAGGAGCAGATGTGTTATTTCCTGCTAACGAATAGCATCATTGTGTATAATGCAACAAGCTACATACACATTGCACTTCCATATATAATGACACAGATCTTCCATCAGTGAGTCAGAGGAGAAAGAGTAGTGGTGAAATCTCTTACAGGTACAGTTGCTCTAGGGATTGTAACCATATCCCTTCTTTAAACCTATTTAGTACTATTCCTCCCACCGGTGGCCATGCCCTCCTTTAAAAAATAAACTGTACAAAGTGATAGTCGTGTCATACAATAAAGAAAATGAGTGCCAAGCTGGTACGTAGCAGGACTTCCTTCAAGGGCTCCAGTGCAGGCCTAAATCATGATAGCTTGCTTTGCATTAATTGTTTACTTAAGCATGTTCCAACCCCAATCACATTCTTCTTGTTGTTAGCCATTCAGTCATGTCCGACTGTTGGCAATTCTATGGGCCAGCTCTCTCCATGTTTTCTGACCTGGTACTGTTTCTTTGAGATGTTCCATGCTCAGGCTGGTGTCAACATTTATGGTGTCTAGCCACCGTATTCTTTGGCAACCTGTTTTCCTTTTGCCGCTAACCAATCCAAGCATAATTGCTTTTTCTAGTGAGTTTTTCTGCATGACATGGCCGAAATAAGTCAGTCGCAGTTCTGTGATTTTTCCTTCCAGTGGCATGTCTGGTTTTATGCGCTCCAATACTTGTTTGTTTGCCACCTTTGCTGTCCAAGGAATGCTTAGGAGCCTTTTCCAGCACCACAGTTCAAATGAGTTGATTTTCCTCCTGGCTTGCTTCTTCATGGTCCAACTTTCACAGCCATAGGTTGCTATGGGGAACACAATGGCACAGACTAATCTACATTTGATTGCTAGGCTGATGTCCTTCCTCTTCCATATATGATTCATGCTCATCACTGCTGTGCAACCCAGTGTGATTCGACATTTTGGTTGATCTGTGATCCTAAGAAAGTGAATTCCTCCACACATTCGATCTCTTCATTGTCAACTGTTATTTTGACATTTCTGTTCTTCTCGGTGGTCATGAACCTGGTCTTTTTGAAGTTTAGGAAGAGGCCAAACTTCTCCCTTTCTTCTTAATCACATCCTGCTTTTGAATAATTCTATCAACAGTTCAGTATCAATAGTTCAGTATCAATACTTCAGTATCAATAGTTCTATTAGTGGTTTCCTAATGTTTAGTACAGGGGTCCCCCAACCTTTTCCAGACTATTGGTCTGATCCAGCAGGACTCTTCTTATGTTCTTAAATGGCTTAAGGCCAGGGTACTTGAAGAATTGCCTTCTCCCATATTATCCAGCTCACCAGTTAAGGTTTGCCTCACAAGCCTTGTTCTCTGTTCCCCTGCCATCAGAGGTGATGTGGGTCTGTAACCAGAGACAGCATGGTATAGTGGTTAAGAGTGGTGGACTCTGGGGAACCAGGTTTGAGTCCTGCTGAGGGACCTTGGGCCAGTCACAGTTCTCTCAGAACTCTCTCAGCCCCAAGTACCTCACAAGGGGCCTGTTGTGGGGGGAGAAAGGGAAGGTGATTGTAAGCCGCTTTGAGACCAGGGTAGAGAAAAGTGGGGTATAAAAACCAACTCTTCTTCTTCTTCTTCTTCTGTAATATCACCTTGCTTGTGGAATGCCCTTCCCACTGAGGCTCGCCTGGCCTCTACACTGCTTTCTTTTAGGCGCTGCCATATCACCTATGTCACTTCACCCAGACTTTTAATTAAGAGATCAATCTGTTAATTGAAAGAACAAACTTTTAACGCTGTTTTAGTCTGGAAACTTTTTTTTTAGCTGTCAGTGGTCTGTTTTTATGGTCTATGTTTTTATGCTGAGCTGGGCTTTTAATATTGGATTTTTATTAATATCTTGTAATGCTTTGTTTTTATTATTTTTTATTTTTAAGTCACCTCGGGCAGTTTCCTGGAGAGGCAGCATAATTTTCTTCGAAATAAAATGATGCAATAAACAATTCCACTTCCTCTGGAGCTGTTGACAGTGCAGCTGGTATTCAGCAGCCAGAGCCTTTCCCCTTCCTTCCACGGGGTAGGTTGCATGACATCACGAGAACACAGGGAGGGGCGTGGCCTGGTGTGAACACTCCAGAGATTCCAGGAAATTGGTCTGTTGATTCACTGCACTGAGATTAGGAAAAGTCCGAGAGCCAACATAATAGAGAACATCATTAAACCCGGCACCCAAGCAAATAAGAAGTGCAAATATTGGCGTTGTCGATGGTACGGATCATGGTCACCATAGAAGCTGGTGTCCCTCTGTGGTGTGTCTACTCGTGTGTAAATACTTCAGAGGTCAGGTTACATTTTAAAAGCATGCTGTGGGATTTTTTAAAAAATCGCTCTAGGGCTTGGATTCAAAAGTACTCTTCTGTCCACTCAAGGAAATCCTCCACTCACTCACAGGATGTTCAGTAAGCAGAAGATCCCCATGGGAATGGGAGGGCGCCTTTGGGTCCAACTGATAGCCACTTTATGAAGAATTTAACAGGAAACAAAATAGTCTCTAGCCACAAAAGGAGAAGGGCTTGTAAAGTGGGACTGCAATTGCTGGAAACTATCAACCATGTGGTTCCATCTTGCCCTTCTTCTAGGAAACTCAGGATACTGGATGGGGCTTATTGCGCTTCCATTTGAACCCCACAACAACCTTGTGACATAACTTCCATTGGGGAAAAAATGACTGGCCCAAGGTGAGTCAGTCATGTGATCTTCACGCTTTAGCAGGGACTTGAACCCAGATCTTCTCATTTCGTGTCTGCCACAAAAGTACTAGAAAGAGACTGAGCACAAAACAAGATGTGATCGGAGAATCTTCAGGTATTTCTGTATGCATCCATTTGTTTATGTCTAAACCGAGGGGACTGGGCCCATATTTTAACAAACCCAGAATATCCAAGCCAGAACTAAAACCTGCTCCTTCCCCCACCTTACCTCACTATGCTCCTTTGCTGATAGCATTCATCTTCCAGGCCAGTTCCAGGATAAGAGCCACTAGGGGGAAAGTACTGGAAGTGACATTATACAGCCCTGACCTGGATGGCCCAGGCCAGCCCAGTCTCATCATATCTCAGAAGGGTCGGCCCTGGTTAGTACTTGAACGGGAGACAACCAAGGAAGTTCAGGCTCATTACGCAGAGGCAGGCAATGGCAAACCACCTCAGTTTCTCTGTCCTGAGCTGGATGTCCCAGGATAGCCAGATCTCATTGGACCTCAGAAGCTAAGCAGGGTGACTTCCGGTGGCAGGAAAGGAGAATGGCCGCCTGAGAACTTAGCTCCGTCACCTGAACCCTCTTCTAGCCCCTGAAGAGAACTTACTGGCATTTTATTCTGGAAAATTTATGGGGAAAGACGTGAAAACACCGGTGCAACCGACTCAGAAAAAGCAAAAAACGGTACAGTCTTTACTTACCCTAGAAAAAATGGAAACAAAATTGGGCCTCTCTCTTATGACGGCGGACAAAATGGTGGCAGGAAATAGTGGAGCCGACACAGCAAGCATTCCAATCACCTCAAAAGAGCTGACGATGGCAGTATCCAATATGGAGAAGACATTTATAGACAAAATGTCTTCCAAGTTTCAGCCACTGTATGAGCAGCTTGAGGCACTCCAAACAACCCAACAGGAAACGAAAAAAGTCGCAGAGGAAGCGATGCAAAATAGCCTGGCTAAACAAGCAGACATACAGCAGATCCAACAAACAGAGGACATCCTAGCAGAAAGGACACTGCATTTAGATTTATCTTTGAGACAGAGTAACCTTAAATTAGGAGGCCTGGGGGGAAAAATTGAAGAGCAAGGAGTCCTAGCGATTCATATTTCGAACTGGCTGGCACAGGAAGTTGGCACATAAGGAGATCAATCTAGAATCGTCACCAAAGCCTATCACCTAGGTCCTACCGCTATTCTCAAAACCAAACCAATGAGAGACACACATTATGATTACACTTCTGGATATAAGATACAGAAAGAGGATTTTAAATGCGGCATGTCAACAAGGTCACTTGAACTATCAGGGCAGAAAGGTGGAACTGTTCCCTGATCTACCAAAAGAAGCCATACTGAAGAGAATAGAACTAAAGCCAATAACAAACAGCCTGCTTGAAGCTGACATCAGGTATTTGTGGATCACGCCTCTCATACTGCAAGTTTCTCATCATGGAAAACATTACAAGATCACCTCTCAAGAAGAAGGAATCAAACTGCTTCACCCGCTGGACATAGAAACTCCCATGGAACTCTCTCAACATTCTAACAAGCTCCGTCTCTCATCACCATCACCTCCTCTGCCTAACTTGATGCAAGCTGCGGGATAGTCCTAAGGAGATAGATAAGTAACTGCACCTGAATTAATCTTTTGCCAGACTGAGTTTGTAGTTTGTTAAGAGTAGTTCATCGTTATTAAGATGTCACAAGAGTAGGTTAAGATGTACCTTTTACCTCTCTCATAAGAAAATTGCTGCCACGCACAGAAGTGCTATTTGATTAACACATGTTGATGGCAATGGTTTGTGCACACAAGGATTTCACGCAGATGGAGTATAGCTAGCACTAAAGAACCTGTATGATGTTCTTACGAGTGTCTTCCTAAAGCTTTTTCATATGAAGTTTTAATGACGCAATAAGCAATGTTTTTATAATTGTTTTCGGGGGCTGGGGGGAGGGGCTCCACATTGGTTTTTAGCAGGGGTCCTTTCGTAGAAAAAGAGCTGATGGAGCTCATTAGCATAATTCATTAGTATAACTCATTAGCATATGCCACGTCCCTTGACATCACCAGAAGTGTGTCAGAAAGGGAATGTCAGTTTCAGCCCCATTATACCCTATGGGCCATTGAAATCAATGGTAAAAACTCATAGGGTATATGAGGGGCTGGAGGAAAGGGGATTTGAGGGAGAGGCTCCAAACTTGCAGGGTAGCTGCTGGGGTCTCTCCTTGAAATACCCACCAAGTTTCAAGAAGATTGGACCACGGGGTCTAATTCTATGGGCCCCCAAACAGGTTGTCCCATCCCCTCCATTGTTCTCTATGGTGGGAAAAAATGTTACCTTTTTTCTACCATAGAAAACAATGGAGGGAATGGTCCAATCTTCTTGAAACTTGGTGGGTACTTGGGGGAGAGGTCCCAGCAGCTACCCTGCAAGTTTGGAGCCTCTCCCTCAAACCCCCTCTCCTCCAGTTGCTTTTAAAGTTGCCACCGAATTTCAGCGGCAATTCGGCAGCAGGCTGAATCAGATCAGAGAATCTGATTCGGCCCATGGCTGCCCTAGTGGCCATTCCTGAGCTGGCGGAGTTTTGCTCCGCCTTGCTCCGGCTCCAACGGACCCCTGGTTTTTAGTAAGTTAAAGTTCTAAGACTCTCTAGAACATGCGCTGGGGGTAGTAGTGATTTGGGGATCAATCCAGCCTCCCACTGACACAGGAAGACAGCGGGAGAACAGAGAGTCACACGTAACGGGTTTTATGTAACTGATTCTTGATTGTACTGTAATTTATCAGTTTCTAAGTTGTCTGTATAAATAATTTTTGCAAAATTCATTGAATAATTAATTTATTACTGTTTTGATTTCACTGATCACAATTTTAATGTGCTGTGTTATACAGGACTTTTAAAGAAGATAAACTGAAACAATTTTTATTACCACATATTAATAGTATTGATCACCTAAATAGTTGCTTGCTTGTAATAATTGTTAAACACATTTTACAAATTTAAGTGTTATTCTCAAGAGTAATCATTATATATTGCTAGTATTCTGGTTTTAGGAAATATTACTGTGACTATACAAATAGTTAAAATTCATTAGAATAATAGGATTGCAAGTAGGAGACAAAAGGAACTGGGAAAGATATTGTTTAAGCTATACAGGAGACTTCAGTTTCATAGGTGCTACTTCCAATAGGACTAGCTGACGTTTACTACTTAAGTACCCAGCCAATAACACCCATCTTCCTTAGGGGAATTAGCTTATCTTTGAAAGGTGTCAAGCCCAGGATATTTACCTCAAAAGTGTATAAGTTGTTAGCAAAGTGATAATAATATATTTTACCCATGATTATAGTGAAGGGAACACAATAGGTTCTCTAACTGAGAACTCTATACTTCTTGCTTAGATTATTATAGATCCCTATCTCTTAGACTGCTCCAGTGTTTATAAGAATTACTAACTCTAAGTTTTGGAAGATACATCATGCATCCCCACAATCCATGATGGTGGGAATTAAACTTATTTCTTCCAAAGTCCGCAGCCTAAACAATCCTATTAAGAGAAAATGAGTCCTAAGCAATCTAACAAGGCTGAAGTTGGACATAGTACTCCTATAGGAGACACATCTAAAAAAACAGAACGACTTGTATTTAATTCCAAAAAATATCAAACTCAGTTTCTAGCACATGGCTTATCTAAATCAAGGGGGGGTAGCAATTTTGATGTCACAGAACATCCACTTTTCCCTAATATATCAAATGAATGACCCAGTGGGTAGATTCTTATTCATTAAAGGACAACTGGAAAATCAAAAAATCACGATTGCCACACTATATGCTCCTAACAATGGACAAATAGATTTTCTCAAAACAGCACTGACCAAGCTTAAAAATTTTGCAGAGGGAGATATGATTTTGGGAGGAGACTTCAACTATATTATAGATAATATTTTAGATAGATCACACCACGATCCTACTTCAAAGACATCCAAAAACCGCTATATTCAGTTAGAAAAGCTATTGAAAGATTATGACAACAGACATATGGCGACTGCTTCACAGAGAAGAGAAGGACTATACGTACTTCTCAGCGTGCCATTCAATACATACTAGAATAGATCTCATACTGCTTTCTGCATCACTGCTGCCCAATGTCATCTCCTCGACAACTGAACCTTCCAGATGGTCAGGTCATGACTGGATGGACTGTACTTTAACGCTAGAAGATACCAAACCGACAATCAGACAATGGGTGTTTAACATAGCTTTATTGAACAACCAACTAATTAGAGAAGAGGTAGAACAAAATATAAAACTTTATTTCGAAGACAAAATGCAGGAAGACATCTCTCCGCTTATGATTTGGGACACATTGAAGCCAGTCATGAGGGGCTTTTTGATCTCCACATCTTCTGAAAAAACACAGGCAACAATTAATGACTGAAACCCTAAACAAAATTAAACTGTTAGACCAACAACATAAATCTGATGGGGATAGGAACAGCTTAAAACTACTAAATATAGAATGTAGAAAATTAGCACAATTGGAGACTACTATGATCAAAAAACAATTACTTTTTACTAGACAGAAGTACTGGATAAAATCGCCTCACACATTGAAACTGTTAGCTCACAAGGTAAAAGAGCAACAACTTTCCAAACAAATTAAAGCCATTGCTACTCAGCAAGGAGATATTGTCACAAGTACCCAAAAATCATTCACAGATTTGAAGAATACAAATTTAAACACAGCTTCTTCTACCAATGTGAAAGTGTTTCAGAAAGAACTTTTGAACTTTCCCATTCATACAAAACTAAAAGAGAGTCATGTATCATTTTTTGATTGTCCAATCACAGAAAAAGAGGTCTTAGATACAATAAGAACACTAAAGGTTAACAAGTCACCTGGTCCAGATGGATTCCCTTTGGAATTTTCTATGACCTTTGCACCAGTCCTGGTAGGCCCGATTACCAGAGCCTTTAATCAGGTTCTGGAGTCTAGCTACATCCCACCCTCTTGGCAGCAAGCCTTAAGTGTAGTTATACCAAAAAAAGAAAGGGATCCTCTGCAAACTAGCTCATATAGACCCATCTCTTTACTGAATCAAGATCAGAAAATATTTACCTCCCTCTTGGCAAAACATATGAACACTTTCATCTCAGAGTATATATATACCACAATTACATTGGTTTTATTCCACAAAGGGACTTAGTGGACAACATGTTTAAAACACTGAATTTGATTCATCATTGCAAAGCTGCTAAACTACCCTTGGCCTTCCTCACTCTAGATGTGGAGAAGGCATTTGACACAGTGGACTTCCAATATTTATTTACAGTTCTCAGGAATATGGGATTTGGCTCCAATTTTATACCTGCTATAGAGGGTCTGTATGCCCACCCCATGACTAATCTGAAAATAAATGGATCTATATCTAATATCATTCATCTTAGGAAAGGTACCAGACAGGGATGCCCACTTTCCCCACTTTTATTCACAATAGCGATAGAGCCCTTAGTGAACACAGTGAGAATTGATACATCCATTACAGGCATCAAAATAAAAGATGCGGAATATAAATTATCATTGTTTGCAGATGATATGCTTCTGTATTTAACTAACCCCTCCAGATCTATTCCCTCATTACTAAAAATATTGATTCCTTTAAACACATATCTGGTCTTGGTTTTAATGATACCAAGTCACATCTACTTCCTGTACATATAGGCAGAGAAGATGAAACTCATTTGAAGGAACGTTTCAAGTTTATCTGGGCAACGTCACATCTTTATTACCTAGGTATCATTATTCCAATTAACCTTACAAAATTACTGCAACTGAATCATCATAGTACTCATAATTTGATTCGAAATGATATTCTTAAATGGAGCAAATTTAACCTCACCTGGATAGATTCCACTTAATTAAGGCTTTTATTCTTCCGAAATACCTATTCCTCTTTAGAGCAATTCTGATTGGTATCCCTCTCTATGTGCTAAGAAATTGTGTGCTAAGAAACTAAGACAACACTATGTAAATTTTTATGGGTTGGGAAGCGATCAAGGATAGGTAATCAAATTCTTAGAAAAAACAAAAAGCGGACTTCCAGTTTTGGTGCTCACTGGGCAAGTACGCTTTCATTGGAGCTCTGATGATAGCAGCCCATGCCCACAGTGGCTAGGAGGGGCACCAGCTGGACCCGGTCCCCCCTTGAGCCCTTGTAGGGGGCTCTCAGCCTGGGGCATGAGAGGTGCCTCTCCCAAGGCGAATGCCAAGGGATTGAGGCTCCTCTTTGCCCTGATAGGTTCCGCCGCTGTGCGACCAGAAAGGACAACAGAAACGCACACCAGGATGAGCGAGCAGGCGGAAGACGTCTGATGAAGCGTGAATCTTTTGTATGTTAATCCAGAGGGCCAGATAAGCATTTAAGCCCCTGATCCTCAACTTTAAAGTGGCGGGGGGGGGGGTTTAACTCCACCCCACAAAGATAAGAACTCTTTAAAATTCATCAGAGAGGAGGAGGAGGGGCACAACAAAAGCATTCTTGGGTGAAATAGGAACCAAATAAGCCTAAAGCGCTTTCACTAACTGGCTCCAGAGACTTTTAAAGAACTTTCTCCAAATGTAAACAACCCATCTCTGACTATGAAAATCATGGCGCCTAAAGTCAGACCTTCTCCAAGAACTGCAAGCACCTGGAGAGGTTTTTGTGAGCTTCTCCAAAAGATCAAGCAGATATCAAGTACTTAAAGTGACTAATGGGACTACCCTAAAAATTGAAGGTACAGACATAAAAGCTTTAAAAGACATTCCATTTGAAATCAGGAAAAAGAGGAAACAATACAAAAATCTGGCAACCTTTCTACAGAAAAATTCCACATCCTACAAATGGCTCTTTCCTGACAGGCTCACTTTTAAATTTAAGGACAAAAAAGAAAGAATGGACTCTGTTACAAAAGCCATAGCCTTCTTGGAGCAATGTCAAACAATGGACAAACCAAAAGGAACAGCACAGGACGGCAAGATATCAGATCACAGCTTCTATGATTTCGGAAGACATGGAGACACATCAAGCAGCCCCTCTGAGGAGGACTCTGAATCTGAGTTAGGAGCTGCTGCCCCTAAATTACTTAAAGTCAGATGGGACTTTGATGAAAATAAGCCTATGGGGAAGAAACCGAAAAAACAAGAAACATGAATCCATTTTTGTATTTCTACAGGCAACGGTCGGGGGTAACCACCAACCATGGTGGTTTGGAACCATGAATTGCCTGACGTACCTATTTCAGCCTTAAAAAACCCCTTCTGTATTACTAAATAGTATATAAACATAACTCTTTATGTTTCATCTTACTAAAATGTATTGTAAGTGAAATCTCAACCAAGCTATGTAACACTGAAAATGACCCCTGCCACTTGGGATTTTAGTGGTCTTCTTTTCTTTCTCCCATAGTTTGTAGTTCCCCCTTCCTATTTTCTGTTGTAGTTTTATAGAAAAGCAATTAAAAATTATTAAAAAGAAGAAGAAAAAACAAAACGCAGGGGGGATTTGGCTTACTGGATCTGTATGCTTATCATAAGGCAACTCTAGTAGCTAATGTAATCAAAATGTTGCGCCTGAGCCCTAGATCAGAATGGGTACAGATCTGCTCTGATCTTCTACACTTATCCACTGTGGAAGCTATAATCTGGGGAAATAATTCTTTTACAACTACTGGGTCAAGGAAAAATGAGTTCCTTTTCCTATCTGTCAGTTATTGGAGGTCTGTTAGCCAAAATTTTTTACCAACACCATCCAGATATTCAATGTTTATCACTCAGTCATGGTTCTTGGAAAGTGTTCTTCCAGCTGCTCTAGAAAGATGGAAAGCTGCACATCTAACTCGTTTCTGTGACATAGTCTCTAGAAAAGGTCTGTTATCTAAGGCCGAGAGGACAAATTGGGTTCAGCTATACCTTGATTTTTGTTCCTTCAAATTCAACATGTGGTTTCTAAATGGAAAATCCATTCTATAGTTACACAATCACATACTGATCTAGAAAATATTATCAAGGTCTACACTCAGCAAAACAAAAGTATGATTTCAGCCACTTACAAATTATTAATGACAGAGAATAACCCAAAACCCCTATCTTACCAGGTAGCTTGGCAGAAAGAATGTGAATTTACCTTGGATTATGAGGCTTGGTTCACGATCTGGTCTTCAGTTGGTGGTTACCCCCGACCGTTGCCTGTAGAAATACAAAAATTCAAAATTAGGACCCGATAGTACTTATATCCTAAAGCTATATCACGCATGTCATCTAATTATTCACCTCTGTGCTGGAGGGGCTTTAACCAAGAGGGAAAGTTTTGGCTAGAAATTATAAAATATATAAACCTGATTCTTGACATTGAGATATCCCTGAAACCAGAACAAATAATGTTAGATTACTGGACTAGACAAATATCCCAACACCATCACAGGCATACATTAGAAACAATGGTATACGCTGCAAGGACTGCCATTGCCTCAGTCTGGAAGGATACCAAACCACCCAACTTGCAGACATGGTACTGCAAGCTTTGGGACAAGTTCATTATGGAAAGTATTACAGATAAGATCAGTACAAATTCCATAACACCTAGCTCTTCGTCTTTTGATGCAAAATGGTTTCCAATATTGGATTTTCTGTCGAAGGAAGAATTTATCTCTCCTTCTTGGGCACAGTGCAAAGAATGGTTATAATATTCCTAGATGTTTATTGTCTATTATTCTACTGATCAAGAATGTCCTTCCTATGATGTTAAGTTAAAGCAGACCTCCTTTATCATTAGCATTTTCATTAATATTAATGATGTATTGTTCTAATAATATGTTATATGAGTTCTCTGTTCATAATGATTTTGTGGTTTTTAGTATATTTGGGAGTATATGGTATACCTTTATAAATTCTTGCTAACGTAAAATTAACTTTATCTACCCTAAAGGCATATTGTATTGCTATGTCTTGTTACAATTGTGTAATACTGTTATGTTTATAATTTTACAGTAAAAACTTTATAAACAAAGAAGAAGAAGAAGAAGAAGAAGCTAAGTGGGGTCAGCCCTGATTAGTACTTGGATGGCAGACTCTCAAGAAAGAAATAGGTTGCTATGCAGAGGTAGTCAGTGACAAGCCGCCTCTGCTTGTCTGTTCTGACCTGGATGTCCCAGGCTAGCCCTATCTCATTAGACCTCAGAAGCTAAGCAGGATCAGCCTGGATTAGAACGCGGGTGGGAGACCCCTGAGAAAGACATAGGTTGTTATGCAGAGGCAGTCAGTAACAAGCTGCCTCTGTTTGTCTGTCCTGACCTGGATGTCCCAGGCTAGCCCGATCTCATCAAACCTCAGAAGCTAAGCAGGGTCAGCCTTGATTAGAACATGGGTGTGAGATTCCTTAGAAAGATGTGGGTTGCTACGCAGAGGCAGGCAATGGCAAGCCGCCTCTGTTCATCCTTTAGCTTGAAGACCTTACAGAGCGTCCATAAATGGGCTGTGACTTGACAGTACTTTACACAGACACAGAGTGAGGTAATGGGGAAAGGTCAGGGGTTGCCTCCCCTCCCCTGCCTAATTCCCACTTTAGATATAAAAGGATGTATAGGAAAATTACATGTGGAGCCCCTGTCATGTCAGCTTTGGTCCAGAGCTGCAACAAGCCAGAGTCCCCATCTCCTCATCTTTGGATCGTCATTAAGAAAGCACTCCCCTAGCCATTATGCAGGAGGAACGGTGGGTGCTCTGCTTGCGCAAAGCATAATGGCGCAGCTGGTCATTTTTTCCACACACGTTGCAGTGATGTGCTAAGACTATTTTCACCTTGTAATTCTCCAGGCCACCGAAGAGACATCTGCTGTGCTGGGAATTACTATTGACAACAGTTAGATTGTATTTGTCTAATGAAATTTCACCTCCAGGACTTGATTTTTACAGCTGGCACTGAAACCATTCTCGAATGCTTTGGCAAGAGTGGTAGTTTCTTCGGAGGCCTGAAGGTGGAACTCTTGTTCGTTCTTAGGCATTACCACAAACCTGGACGTCCTTGTAGGCTCTGGTGGGTTTCTTTCCCAAATCCTGAAGATGGAAATTTGGCCTCCCCACTACCACCTGCCCTAAGACTGATTCTGAGATCCTGGGTGCAGGCCTATCATCAGTATCTATAAAAGTTTCTTTGTGTTTCCATTTGCCTGGCTCCTTACAAAATCTTCCTTCTGCAGTTCTGGACAACTGAGATCAACCAGTTCTACTTCACTGCCCCTTTTCTTTCCTTCTGCCCTCATTCAAAACAACTGAACAAAAACCTGCTGAAATCTTCAGCGGCTTTTAGCCGGCGAATTTCTAATCAATTGAGGGAGGATGTACGACGACACCGAAATCACTGATTTGTGTACAAGCTCACCGAAGTCTCCTAGCCCTCCCGAATGCTTTCAGATTCACGTTTGGGGGCTTATTTCTAACGTGTATCCCAAATGTTTAAACAAACTGTCATTGTATACCTCTTCAGGCTCAGCCTCTGAGGAACATCTCTTAAATGGGTTAGGTAAGCAGAGATCTAATTTAAGATTTGGGGGGGGGGGGGGTCCTTGAATGCCAGCGCAGGTAATATCCTCGGGGCATGTCTAAGGAGCACAGAAGTACTGACAGGAAAACTTGATGAAAATACAAATTACAAATTCAAGTCCAAGCTTTCCAATGGCTGGACAGGGAAGTGAGCCTCCACAGGCTGGAAAACTTGCTGGAAACTAGGGCAGTGTCAAGGCAATCAGGGGCTTTGTTCAGTGATCACCCACAACTGCTGTTTGTTTGAACTGTGGTTAGACTGTGAAATCAGGATTTGACTCCCAAACCATCAAAGCCTGCTTTTCCTCAACCAGTTCCAGGAGAGGGGTGGGAGTGGCTGCCTTCTCTATTAGCCTGGGAGAGTGTGGCGAGAGACCAAGCCAGGACTGAACCGGGAGGTCTACATTCAGACATTATGTAAGCCATAGTTAAAACAAAGCCAACTACAGATCCTGGCTTCAGATCCTAGTTTGAGGAACATTAAGGTAAAGGTAAAGGTTTCCCTTTGCTGAAAGCCAGTCGAATCTGATTCTAGGGGGTGGTGCTCATCTCCGTTTCCAAGCTGAAGAGTCAGCGCTATCCAAAGATGTTTCCGTGGTCATGTGGCCGGCATGACTGAATGCCAAGGTGCACGGAACGCTGTTACCTTCTCACCAAAGCAGTACCCATTTATCTACTTGCAATTTCTTGCTTTCGAACTGCTAGGTTGGCAGGAGCTGGGTCCAGAGATGGGAGCTCGCTCCGTCATGCAGTACGAGGGTCTCAAACTGCCGAGCTGCTAATCCTCCAGTCTGCAACTCAGCATCTTAATCTCTGAGCCACCGCAGCCCCTCAAGGAATATTAACTAACTACAATTAGCAGAGTGGCCTGCACTGAGACACTCACACCAACCATTGAAATCATGGCTTCCTAGGCCGTCTGAACTCAGCCGGTATGCCAGACTCTGTGTGTGTGTTAAGTGCTGTGTTTGGTGAGAGCCAGTTTGGCGTAGTGTTTAAGTGCGCGGATTCTAATCTGGGAGAACCGGGTTTGATTCCCCACTCCTCCACTTGCACCTGGCTGGATGACCTTGGGCAAGCCATAGCTCTGTACCAGCTGTTCTCTCAAGGACAGCTTGGGAAAGAGCTCTCTCAGCCCCACCTACCTCACAGGGTGTCTGTTGTGGGGAAGGGAAGGGAAAAGGAGTTTGTAAGCCACTCTGAGAGTCCCTTGGGGAGTGGAGGGCGGGGTATAAATCCAATCTCTTCTTCTCTTCTTCTTCTTCTTCTTCTGTGTCAAGTCACTTTTGACTTACAGTGACCCTATGAATGACTGTCCTCCAAAATGTCCTATTGTCAACAGCCTTGCTCAGGTCTTGCAAACTGAAGGTCATGGTGTCCTATGCTGAGCCAGTAGAAAAGAGCCAGAGTCCAGCAGCACCTTAAAGACTAACAAAATTTGTGGCAGGGAAGGAGCTTTCCTGAGTCAGGACTCATTTCTTCAGAAGTTCTGTTAGTCTTTAAGGGACTCTTGCTGTTTCCTTACGGCTACAGTCAGACAAGGACGGCTACTCATCTTGATCTAAATGGAGCCAGTCCATCTTGGGTCCTCCTCTTTTTCCTGCTGCCTCTGACTTTTCCAAGTCTTGTCTTTCCCATTGACTCTTGTCTTCTCATAACGTGACCAGGACGATAGCCTCCATTTAGTCACTATGTCAGATTAGGACCAGAGAAACGCAAGTTCAGATCCCCACAGTGGATGAACTAGCCCACTTAGTTAGTTGTGAAGGCAGCGAGGGCTGAGGGAGACCCACGTATAGTATCCTCGGAAGAAGGCTGGGATAAGCATCAAATAAATATGTTCCATTTTTTTCGTTAAACCCTCCCCTTAAATGGGCCAAATTGACCTGGGGAACGTGTGGATAGGGCGGCGACACTTTCTTTTCAATCTTCTGTAAGTCTGCATTCTGCATACTCCGTACTTCTCAGCCCGAATGAAGTCTGTCGCCCCATGGTTCTTCGTACTTCTCTTTCATACCTTTTTGTAAATTGCACAGCACAAAAATTGATGTTGCTGGGCTCATTCCTAATTCCAGTAATGAGTATATCCAACCAACCTGGCCGTCACAGAGCAGGACTTTCCCATTTCCATTTCCCCCCCATTCTGCTGCAGCCCATGGAACCCTGCCCTGATATTTTTTTTTTCATGAGGGTAAGTAGACCTTTGCCCTGACAGGCCCGTAGCCAGGATCTTGCAGCTTGTGGGGCAAATTTTTTCCTGGTGGGGCTGAAGTTCTCCGTGCAAAAAGAAAAGCCATTTTGTCAATAGAAAGCTGTTATCAAGATAGAGCTTTAAATTGCAAGCTGTCAACCACTTTAGATGACAGTTCTCAGCTGCTGCAAGTTAATCACTTCCGCCAGCCTAAGCAACACTTCTGACCACAAGCAGGCAGGTGGGGATGATGACTTCTGTGGTTAAGAAAGCTAACATGTAGGCAGAAAAACTCTCTTCAAGGAGACCAGTTTCTTGACCCAGAGTTAGAAGGAATCCTAGAGGTCACCTACTCCAACCCCCTTGCTCAGTGCGGGAATTAGTCAGCTACAGCACCCCTCTCTGCTTAAAGGAGCATACAGCTTTAAAAAAGTTTTACAATAATTGAAAAAAGCATTTACAGGAGACATTTTTAAAAAAAATATTTTTATTATGTTTTTAACACCAAAGTATACAATTACAACCACCAAAACACAAAATTCCAAGATAACGGAGCACCACAGTTATTGTAACCACGTAAGGAATTTGGACCATACAGTAATAGGGTCCGTTTTGTTATCCATGTTCATCAAATACGTCAGTCTGTCCAATTCGGCCCATTCCGACAGCTTGTTTATTATCTCTTCCCTTTTTGGCAAAAGCGACGATTTCCAAGCTTTTGCCCGTAGTATTCGCGCTGCTGTTAATATGTACACTACAAGTTTCAGATCTGATACCTTCATTTTATCCGTTAACATATTTAACAAATAGGTCTCTGGGTTCAGGTTTATCTCCAAATCCGTAATCTCATAAATTAATCCCTTAACCATTTCCCAAAATTTTTGTATAACTTTGCAGGACCACCACATATGGTATAACGTCCCGCTATTTTTCCCACAGGCCCAACATAAGTAACTTATACAGGAGACATTTTTGTGGGGCTATGCCTTTAAGAAAGGGGGTGGAGACCCCGAAGCCCCACTGTAGCTACAGGCCTGTGCCCTGACCTGGATAGTCCAGGCTAGCCTGATCTCTCTCAGAAGCGAAACGTGGTTGGCCTCAGTTAGTACTTGCACGGGGGACCGTCAAGGAAGCCCAGGGTCACTACATAGAGGCAGGCAATGGCAAGACACCTCTGTTTGCTCTGACTTGGATGGCCCAGGCTAGCCTGATCACACCAGATCTCAGAAGCTAAGCAGGGCTGGCCCTGGCTGGTGCTTGGACGGGAGACTACCCAGGAAGCCCAGGGCTGCAATGCAGAGGAAGGCAATACAAACCACCTCTGAATGTCTCATGCCTTGAAAACCCTACAGGGTCACCATAAATTGGCAGCAACTTGACATTACTTTCCACCTCCAAGTAGACCCTCAGGAACAGAAAAGGGAGTGAGATAGTGCCAGATAATGGGAGGTGGGAACTAGTGGACATTGCTGCCTCCCTTTCCCAAACTGAAATGCAGCTTCATTGGAGAAATTGCATGGTTAGATGTATGCCACATTCTTTCTTTTTAAAAAAAATTATCCTTGGATCATTGCTTGTGACCACTTCAGAAATCCTGTTATTTTTATTAGCTGTAATCCATGAAGGTTCCTATCATTGATAGTTACAAGCATTCCCACTGAGGCTGAATCGGACTACCACTGTAAAGAGCTTAGGGATATTACTGGATCCCACACTTCTGTTAGAGGAGCAGCTTCTTCCAGAAGGAAAGAAAGCTTTCCATCAGCTACCCTCCGTGTGGGGATTAACTTCCTTTCTGAACTGTGCTGATCTGGCCACACTGATCCGAGCTTCTGCGATGACCTTCGGCTAGATGACTGCAATGTGCTGTGATCCGGGTTTCCCTTGCAAACAGTCTGGAAATAACAATGGGGAAGAGGGCAGCTCACCTTTTGGTTAGAGAGCTCTACTAGGATCAGGGGGAACACATCGGAATGGAGTTCTGGAACCTCTTTGACAAAATTCTTCTAAAATTGTTTAAAAGTTTGGGCATTTTCAGTATAGAGATTGAAAACTTCATTTCCCACTTGAGAGTTCCAGCACCTCTTTTTCCAAAAAAAAAGAGAGAGAGAGAGAGAGAGAGAGCCCTGACTGGGATCATATTATTTCTATATAGGAACAGCTAACGGGCTACCACCAGGATGCTTCTAGGTTTGGTTCAAGGTTCAGGAAGAGTCTTCTCTGGATGCAAGGGCTCCATGATCCTCTAAGGCAGTGTTTTTCAACCACTGTGCCGCAACACACTGGTGTGCCGTGAGATATTGTCAGGTGTGCCGCGGGATTTTTTCAATGAAAGAAATGTGCCTTCCGGGCTGACCTTCCGGGACGCGTTTGCGCATGCGAGAAAGAACAGTGGCGCGGTCTCGTTGATTCCGCTCGCACGCTCTGTGGCCGGCCTGAGGTAGGGTGATTTGCACCAAGACATTCCAGTAAACATGAATATGTTTGATGGTAACAGCTAGCTGTTTCTGTCAGGGTGGGGTTTAAATCAGTAACTGTCCCTCAGCGAAGAATGGGTGTACTGTGCTTCTCTTCAAATCACTTATGGTCAGCGGAATGCCGTTCACATAAGAGTAAGAGTTTAAACTCTCTATTTGAAAAACTTTAGCAGAATCGCAGTATTAAAATACATCCACATTATATTTCTTCTGAAACTCCGGTCACTGTTATGGGAAGGAGCCATTACACTTTGGATCTGTAACTTACGATTTCAAGTTGAGTGGCTATTACATGTATTTGTAATACTGTCATAGTTAATACTTGAGCTGAGGCAACTAATGACCCATTTATCTTGTATTTCAGTGTTTTTCAACCACTGTGCCGTGAGATATTGTCAGGTGTGCCGCGGGATTTTTTCAATGAAAGAAATGTGCCTTAGCTCGAAAAAGGTTGAAAAACACTGCTCTAAGGTGACCAACTCCAGTCTGGGAAATCTTTGAGATCTGGGGTGAAGCCTGGGGTGGGAAGGATTTGGGGAGGGGAGGGACCACATCAGGGTATAATATATAGGCTCCACCCTCCAAAGCAGCCATTTTATCCAGGGGAACTGATCCCTGTAGTCTGGTGATCAGTTATCGTTCCAGATATCCAGGTCCCACCTGGAAGATGACAACTCTAATTAATTCAGTGTCTTTCTAGTTTGTGGAGTGAATATGCTGGCTGGCTGAGGTGGAATGAATGTAAGTTATTATTGGCTAGTGCCCAGACACCACAAGTGATCATTTTTTTACCCTCATTGAAATCCATGGGACTTATACAGTTAGATAATTCCCATTGATTTCAATGAGGGTAAAAAATGATCACTTGTGGTGTCTGGGCACTAGTCAATAATAACTTACATTCATCCCACCTCAGTACACAGAGCTCTCACCATCACCATAGCTTGTCCCAAGAAGAAATCAGGCTGCTGGTACTTAAGATCAAAAAGGTGGCAGAGCAATTTTTAAACTGAATATTGGGGGAAAGCCAACAGGAGATGCAAACTCTCTGGTTCGGGATAGCTCATCTCAAAGAGATGAAGGAGTAGCTGTTACTTTTCTACAGGGGAATGGATTAAAATTGTCCACTGAGACTGTGACAAACAATATGGACTGCCTGGCATGGTCTCAAGGCAGCAGGAGGAAGGCTGCGGGCCTAATATGCCTGGGAAATTATAGATGTTTATTTACAAATGCTAGAAGTGTCCAAGGTAAAATCGGAGAGTTGGAATGCTTGGTGTCAGTGGGAGGCATAGACATTCTGGGTATTTCAGAAACTTGGTGGGATGAGGAAAATTAGTGGGATACAGTGATTCCTGGTTATAAATTATATTGGAAGGGTTGGTGGGAAGGGTTGGAGGTGCGGTGGCTCTGTATGTCAGAGAGGGTTCACAGTCCAGTAAGACTGTAAGAGAAGGTAAGAGAACTAAATTCGCTTCTGGAAATGCTATGGGTTGAAATAGTGGGCCCAGAAGATAGAGGAGGATTATAAAATGATGACTGAATTAAAGATAGCAGCTAGATGAAATAACTGTGTCATAATAGGTGATTTTAACTACCCACGCATTGATTGGGTCAATATGTGTTCAAGTTGGGGAAAAGAGATTGAGTTTCTAGACACTCTCAATGACTGTGCTATAGAGCAGATGGTCACAGAACCTACCAGGGGAGAGGCGATCCTGGATTTGGTCCTAAGCAGTGTTCCCTCTAAGCTGAGTTAGTTTGAGCTAGCTCACAGTTTTTTAACCTCTGGCTCACACATTTTGTCTTAGCTCAGAAAGGATGGCTCCAGAGCAAATTAATTTATGCAGTAGGCAAATCACTCACTCACAACTTTAATGCCAGTAGCTCAAAAAGTAGAATTTTTGCTCACTAGACTGTACAACGTAGAGGGAGCATTGGTCCTAAGTAACACCCAAGACCTGGTGAGAGATGTAAAAGTGATTGCACCACTTGGGAACAGTGACCATAATGTTATTGAGTTCAGCATTTGAATAAATAGGGAGTTGCCCAAAAAGACCGACACAACCACTTTTAACTTTAAAAGGGGGAACTTCTCTGAAATGAGGGGACATGTGAAGAGAAAACTGAAAGGAAAAGTAAAAAGGGTCAAAACCATTCGGGAAGTTTGGAGACTATTTAAAATTACAATCCTAGAAGATCCTAGAAGATCAGATAAAATATACACCGCAGGTTATGAAAGGCCTGCATGGTTAACAAACAAAGTAACGCAAGCTGTAAAAGGTAAGAAAGATTCCTTTAAGCAGTGGAAAGCTAGTCTCAGTGAGGTTGATAAAAGGGAACACAGGCTGTGGCAAATAAAATGCAAGTCTGTGATCAGGCAGGCAAAAAGGGAATATGAGGAGCATATCGCAAAAAACATAAAGACCAACAATAAAACTTTCTTCAAATACATTAGAAGCAGGAAACCAGTCAGGAAGGACAATAGGGAAATGGCTGAGAAGCTGAACACATTTTTGGCCTCTGTCTTCACCGTGGAAGATGAGAAGTGAACATAAGAGAACATAAGAGAAGCCAGTGTTGGATCAGGCCAGTGGCCCATCCAGTCCAGCACCCTGTGTCACACAGTGGCCAAAAACACCAGGTGCCATCAGGAGGTCCAGCAGTGGGGCCAGGACACTAGAAGCCCTCCCATTGTTGCCTCCCCCAAGCACCAAGAATACCGTGCATCACTTGCCCCAGATCGAGAGTTCCTATCTATCCCTTGTGGCTAAGAGCCACTGATGGACCTCTGCTCCTTATGTTTATCTAATTCCCTCTTGAAGCCGTCCATGCTTGTAGCCGCTACCACCTCCTGTGGCAGTGAATTCCACGTGTTCAATGTAGCCGTCATTTCTCCAAGCTAAAGAGCCCCAAGAGCTTCAACCTTTCTTCATAGGGAAAGTGTTCCCACCCTTTTATCATTCTAGTTGCCCTTTTCTGCCCTTTTCCCAATGCTATAATATCTTTTCTGAGGTGTGGCGACCAGAACTGTACACAGTACTCCAAATGAGGTCGCACCATCGATTTATACAGGGGCATTATGGTATAATCAGAACCACTGATTTCGGGACGGGTGTTGAAAGACCTGAGTCAGATTGAGTTGATGAGAGAGGTGGTCCTACATCTGACAGACAACTTAAAAACTGATAAATCACCAGGCCTGGATGGCATACATCCAAGAGTTCTGAAAAAACTCAAATGTGAACTTGTGGATCTCCTGACAAAAATATGTAATCTTTCATTAAAATGTGCCTCCATTCTTGAGGGCTGGGAGGTAGTGAATGTCACCCCCATCTTTAAAAAGGGTTCCTGAGAAGATCTGGGAAATTACAGGCCAGTCAGTCTGACATCGATATCAGGTAAGTTGGTGGAAACTGTTATTAAGGAGAGAATTAGTAGGTGCAAAAACTATTGAGGCAGACTCAGCATGTGTTCTGTAAGGGAAGATCTTGTCTCACTAAACTATTAGTGTTCTTTGAGGGAGGGAACAAACATGTGGTTAAGGGGGACCCAATAGATGTTTTTTACCTTGACTTCCAGAAAGCTCCTCATCAAAGGCTCCTAAGTATGCTCAATAGCCATGGGATAAAAGGACAAGTCCTCTTGTGGATCAAAAACTGGCTAATTAACAGGAAACAGAAAGTGAGAATAAATCGGCAATTTTCACAGTGGAGGGTGGTAAGCAGTGGGGTACCACAGGCAATGCTCCCTCTAAGCTATGGAGTGATGTGAGCCAAAATTCTCCTTTGTGAGCTACAGGCATTAAAGTTGTGAGTGAGGGATTTGGCTGCTGTATAAATTAGTTTGCTCTGGAGCCATCCTTCCTGAGCTAAGACAAAAATGTGTGAGCTGTAGGTTAAAAAACTGTGAGCTAGCTCACACTAACTCAGCTTAGAGGGAACATTGACCACAGGACTCAGTACTGGGTCCGATGCTTTTTAACTTGTTCACTAATGATTTGGAGTTGGGAGTAAGCAGTGAATGGCCAAATTTGTGGAAGACACTAAATTGTTCAGGGTGGTGAGAACCAGGGAGGATTGTGAGACACTCCAAAAGGATCAGTCGAGGATGAGCAAGTGGGTGTCAGCGTGGCAAATGGGGTTCAATGTGGCCAAGTGCAAAGTGAAGCACATTGGGGCCAAAAATCCTAACTATAAATACACATTGATGGGGTCTGAACTGGCAGAGACTGACCAAGAGAGAGATCTTGGAGTCATAGTAGATAACTCACTGAAAATGTCGAGAAAATGAGCAACTGCAATGAAAAAGGCCAGTGCTATGATGGGGATTATTAGGAAAGGAACTGGAAAAAAATCAGCCAGTATCATAATGCCCCTGTATAAATCAATGGTGTGACCTCATTTGGAATACTGTGTGCAATTCTGGTCACCATACCTCAGAAAAGATATTATAGCATTGGAAAAAGTGCAGAAAAGGGCAACTAGAATGATGAAAGGGTTGGAACACTTCCCCTATGAAGAATGGTTGAAGCACTTGGGGCTCTTTAGCTTGGAGAAATGATGATTGAGGGGCGACATGATCGAGATACAAGATTATGTATGGGATAGAGCAGGTAGAGAAAGAAGTCCTTTTCTCCCTTTCTCACAATACAAGAACTCGTGGGCATTCGATGAAATTGCTGAGCAGTCGGGTTAGAACAGATAAAAGGAAATACTTCTTCATCCAAAGAGTGATTAACCCATGGAATTCACTGCCGCAGGAGGTGGTGGCAGCTACAAGTATGGACGGCTTCAAGAGGGAATTGGATAAACATATGGAGCTGAAGTCCACCAGTGGGTAGTAGCCACAAGGTATAGATAGGAACTCTCGGTCTGGGGCAAGTGATGCACGGTATTCTTGGTGCTTGGGAGGGGGGCAACAGTTGGAGGGCTTATAGTTCCCTGGCCCCACTGCTGGACCTCCTGAGGGCACCTGGCATTTTTGGCCACTGTGTGACAGAGGGTTGGACTTGATGGGCTGTTGGGGTGATCCAACACTGGCTTCTTAGGTACTTAATTATTGCATTTATCCTGCAGCTTGTGGCTTGTGTTCTGCCTGGTTAACATAACTCAAGAGCAAACCAGTGAAAAGCTTTCAGATCCTTCTGTGAAGGAGGCACTGATGTTGAAAACATCGTCTGGATTCTGCTCAACCAATGCAGGTTTCTAATAGAGCTGAACCCTCACCTGGAAATTCCTTCCATGTTTTAGATCAAGATGGGTCGCTGTGTTGGTCTGTCTGTAGCAGTGGAAAAGAGCAAAGGTCCAGTAGCACCTTAAAGACTAACAAAATTTGTGGCAGCGGACGAGCTTTCGTGAGTCCCTGCTCCCTTCTTCAGATCTGACTCACAAAAGCTCATCCCCTGCCACGAATTTTGTTAGTCTTTAAGGTGCTACTGGACGCTTGCTCTTTCTTTCCATGTTTTGTTGGCATTTTGTTATACATCTTGCCCTGAGAAGCAATGCTCCCTCTAAGCTGTGGAGTCTTGTGAGCCAAAATCCTACTTTGTGAGCTACTGGCATTAAAGTCATGAGCGAGCGATTTGGCTGCTGCATAGATTAGTTTGCTCTGGAGCCCTCCTTCCTGAGCTCAGACAAAAACGTGTGAGCCGGAGGCTAAAAAACTCAGAGTTAGCTTGCACTAGCTCAGCTTAGAGGGAACACTGCTGAGAAGTGCGCTTTATTCCTGTTAAGAGTGTATGGAGCCACCACCCCTTTTCTCCGATGGAAAATTTGGTTGAACCCAAAATATTTTGCCCAGTGCTTGATTAGTACTATTTAAAAACAAACGAATAAACCAATAGCCGAGTGACTTGATTATACACAGTAGTTCAGATTTGTGAGGCTGTGATTAAATAAAATAAAATAATTTAAAAAACAAGCCAACAGTAGTTCAGATTAAAAGTGTTCCAATTCATATACACTTAACGTTAGAGATTTTCTTTAAAGGGAATGGGTGGGTGGGGGGATCAGTGATTGATTATCGAAAATTGCTTCTGTGCCTGAACACCTGATGGGTAAGTTTTCCATTAGTCTTATTGATGTTTGAGGGTCAAATGGCTTTGTGTGGGTTTTTTTAATGCTTCAGGTCTTAACAGAAACCAGCATGTGTCTGTATCCCCTGCAACTTTCTTCAAAAGCAGAATGTCCTTTGATTCGGAGTGCCTGTTCCGTTTGGATGCAGAAATGCAGAAAGTGTAACTTTTCATAGTAGGGTGATCTGTTGCTGAATGATCTAATGTGGAGGACTGTTTAGAATTAGGGCACTTTCCCACAGGAAACTGCAGCAGTGATTTCCCACTGAGGGCACATTTGACACAGAACTGCTGCCAGTGCTTGTCCTCTTGACAAATCCACCCGTACAACCCGCATGTTTTCAAACACCTTTGAGTCAGAAAAAGCAGCCACATTTTTATTTATTTACTATTTATTTGCTTCATTTACACCTCATCTTTCTCCCCAGTGGGGACCCAAAGTGGTCGACATCATTCTCTTTTTCTCCAATTTTATCCTTACAACAACCCTGTAGAGCAGGTTCAGCTGAGAGACTGTCACTGGCCCAAGCAAGCTTGAGTGGAGTCTCCCAGATCCTTATCTGATGCTCTAACCACTACCCCACTCTGGCACTCTTTAATGACACTAAAGCTCTTCTTTATGGTGGTTTTGTGGCTTTTCTTTCATAGTTCCTGTTGATAATGAGCATTCCCGATAGCAATGCCAACTGCCAGGTGGGACCTGGGGATCCCTTGGAATAACAGCTCATCTCCAGCCTGCAGAGATCAGTTCCCCTGGAGAAAATGGATGCTTTGGAGAGTGGACTCCATGGCACTGTACCCCACTGAGGTCCCTGTTCTCCCCAGGCTCCACCCCCAGTTCTCCAGGAGTTTCCCAGCCTGGATCTGGCAACCTACCAATGAATGCTAGCGGGAACTCAGCTTTTAGACTTCTGCCATTATTATTTTCTTTACCTAAAGGGTAATTGTTTGTGTTATGGTTAAGTGCGTGGACTCTAATCTGGGAGAACTGGGTTTGATTCCCCACTCCTCCACTTGCACCTGCTGGATGACCTTGGGTCAGTCACGCATTCTCTCAGAGCTGTTCTCTCAAGGACAGTCCTCAAGAGAGCTCTCTCAGCCCCACCTACCTCACAGGGTGTCTGTTGTGGCTTCAGCTGGTGCAGAATGCCGCGGCTAGGCTGTTGATGGGCCTCACTAAGAGGGACCATGTCCAGCCTGTGCTAGTGACACTGCACTGGCTACTTATAGCGTACCGGGTTCGCTTCAAGGTTATGGTGCTTACCTTTAAAGCCCTATATGGCCAGGGTCCAACATACCTAAGGGACCGCCTATCCCCATATGTACCCCAGCGGGCACTTTGGTTGGGGGCCCAAAATTTACTTTGCGTGTCGGGCCCCAGGGAGGCCAGGCTTGCTGGAACCAGGGCTAGGGCTTTTTCGGTGGTGGCTCCTGTCTGGTGGAATGAGCTCCCGGAGGAGATCAGGGCCCTGTGGGACCTTATGCAGTTCCACAGGGCCTGTAAGACGGAGCTCTTCCACCAGGCCTTTAAATAGGAGCTGCCACCGCTGGCACTACATCGTTGGCACTACACTGCTGCCATTACATCGCTGGCACCACATCGCGATTGGCATCTGGTGATGTGGGTTACCTTGGAGGCAGCCCAGGCCTGATGGCCATGGAAGGCTGTGCTTTGACCCCGAAGCCATCTGATTTTATACTATGACTGGAAGCATTTTGAACTGGAATATTATTGTTAATGGACTTTTTGGGATTTTAATGCTGATTTTAATGTTATTGTATTGGATGTGGCACATAGTGCCTTGTAAGCCGCCCTGAGCCCGCTTGCAGGGAGGGCGGGGTATAAAACCGATAAATAAATAAATAAATAAATAAATAAAATAAACTTTGTTAGTCTTAAAGGTGGACTCAAACTTTAATCTGCAGTTTTGTACCTGTGACTGATTATTCTGTCCAGTGAAGAAAGTATTACACAAATCCAAATGCAATTGCTTTTTCTATGATGATATGGGCCAGGCTGGCCTGATCTTGTCAGATCGCAGAAAGTAAGCAGGGTCGGCCCTGGTTAATAGTTGGATGCAATGCTCCATCTAAGCTGTGGAGTCTTTTGAGCAAAATTTCTACTTTATGAGCGCCTGTGAATGAGCAATTTGGCTCCTGCATAAATTATTTTGCTCTGGAGCCATCCTTCCTGAGCTAAGACAAAAAATGTGTGAGCTGGAGGCTAAAAAACTGTGAGCTAGCTCACACTAGCTCAGCTTAGAGGGAACACTGCTTGGATGGGAGACCACCAAGGAAGTCCAGGGCTGCTATGCAGAGGCAGGCAATGGCAATCCACTTTGAACCTCTCTTGCCTTGAAAACCCTATGGGGTTGCCATAAGTCATCTGTGAATTGGTGGCACTTTCCACCACCCCTGACAAAGTGCCAGTGCCAGAGGAAGTCACTCACACTTAAATCCTTGGAAATAATTGGTCCATGTTAGTTATGACCCACCTAAATTGCTTAGATTTCAGTGGGACTTAAGTGCCAATTCTGTGGAGAGAGGCTGAAGTCTATGCATACATAAATATTTTTGCTGTGAAAGTTTTATGTCTGGATTGACTAGCTTGGATCGAGCAGCCGACTTTGTCCTCCAACCCAGTCTTCTCATGAGGTCCCCCCCCCCTCCACATTTTAATTTGCAAGACTTATACTTTAAAGGCGAATGTTTCTCTGTGTTGTGTTGTGTGCGTACCCCTGATAGCAGCGGCCCAGAATAAGTGGCAGTGTCCATGGAAGCAGGGAACAGCCTAGATCTTGGTTTTAATTAAATAGTTAGGAGCCTGGGACACTTGATAATAAATTAGGCGACATGTCGAATGTGTTTGCTGTAAGCTGTTTAAATGTTTACCGATGGGCTAGCGTTCTGTTTGTTTGCAAAGAAATCAGATTAATTATTTTGCTACCAAACGTTCTCCGTAGCACACACTTTGCTCTCCAAATGAGATGCTGTAAAAATACATTAGGAATTCCTAAGTCAATATTGACCCAAGGCTTCTGCCACAGGTTCTAGACAAATATATGCGCAGCCACTCTATGTCTAATCCATGTGCACATAATTAGCCGTTTTTATGAATTTTCAGTTTACATATAATAATTACTTTTATTGTACTTTTGACCATCATTGAGAGTGCAAATAAGACGACAGGTCGATCTAAGCGCATTCCTCTCATTTCCGATAAAATAAATGGGGGATTAGGAAGCTGTTATGGCGAGGACCTGTTGTGATGGGAGGGGTCAGGAAAATCCGGCTTCCCGACAGTCAAGCTAAGATGGACAGAACGTCCATTTCAGCAGACCAAGAGTTGGGTCACAGAACATGGACTGGTGACCGTCCTTGGCTTGGCCTGGCCCATGTTCTGAACCTAAGGGCAAATGCGCTGCTATGAGGGTTCCCAGCTCCAGGTTGGAAAATTCCTGGTGATTTGTGGGTGGAGTCTGGCAACAGTGGGGTTTAGGGAGGGAAGGGACCTCAGTGGGGTACAATGCCACAGAGTCCAACCTCCAAAGCAGCCATTTTATCCAGGGGAACTGATCTCAGCAGTCTGGCAGTCAGTTGAAATTCTGGGAAATCTCCAGGGGCCACCTGGAAGTTGGCAACTCAAGTTGTCACACTCTTCTTCTTCTTCCTCCTCCTCCTCCTCCTCCTCTTCTTAGCAGTCTCCCTGGCTCTCACACCTAGGTAGCACACTGGGGAACTTGGCCTAGCTGGTAGAGCTTGAAGCCACAGCCCCCTGTGCTGCTGCTGGTCACTCGTGTTCTGACCTGAACAGGTTCCCCAGGTTGCATTCGGAGAAGATTCTGTCTTCACTGCCAAGTGAGCCTGCCGTGACCCCAGTTTTTCATAAGCTTAAATTTCAAAAGGTCAGTCGAGTCTCTCATGTGTGCTAGGGTTGTCAGGTCCCTTGGCCGAGTGGGCGGGGATGGGAGGGGTGCACTTACTGGGAGAGAAAGAAGAAGCAGCAGGAAATAAACATGATGTGCCTGCGTCGCTTCTGAGTGATGTAGGCACATCAGGGGCGATGCTCTGGTTTGTGGGCAAAACTCTATGGTAGAATTAGCTTCAAACCATAGAGTTATGCCTCAAAAACCAGAACATCCCCCCACACACACACACCACTGACATGCCTATGTCACTTCCAAGTGACGTAGGCACATTGTGTCTACTTTCGGTTTCCTGACTGGTTTTTTTTTGGGGGGGGGGGTGTTTCTGATAGCTCTGAATTGGCGGGGAGAGGCTCCAAACCAGGGGATCCCCCGGCCCCCAACTGGGGACTGGCAACCCTGCTCAGATATGAATTTGTATTTGCACAGGCAGCTCAAGCCAGCGTGCAGGTCACAGGGTACAGGAGCTAACTGTGATTGGTTCAGCCTCCTAAGCCGCCATTTTACAACTGATTCCGGCCAGTGGATCCTGGAGTTCTGTTTTGAGAGGGGTGGAGCCTATGAGCCTGAAGTCAGCTCCCCCCTGCTATAAAATACATTATCTAGGCAAGGACTGATCATAAAAGTTCAGGCATCCCACTGGGTCCCATAATTGCTTAGGCTGCATACAGGCAACTGTCTCATACTTGGGCATTTGGTTGAGGACCTGTGGGAGATGTGGTTGCCAGCCTCCAGATGGGACCTGGGGATTCCCCTGAATTACAGCTTATCTCCAGAGTACAGAGATTAGTTCTCTTGGAGAAAATGGATGTTTTGGAGGGTGGACTCTATGGCATTGTACCCCACTGGGGTTCCTGTCCTCCCCAGGCTCCATCCCCAAATCTCCAGGAGTTTCCCAACCTGGACCTGGCAACCCTACACCCCCATCCCCCACCCGTGGCCAGGGGGGACCTGGTGACCCTAGTGGGAGAGTTACAGGGAGAGAATGGGCCATGTGCCAAATGCCTGAGGCTAAGACCTGGATTCAAAACAGGGATCTGATATGTAAGCAAACCAGATGACTGTAACAGAACACGCAAGGAGTCCTCCTGCTTCAGAACTGAGGGCTAGCAAAATCTGCATGAGGTTAAGAATATAAGAACATAAGAGAAGCCAATGTGGGATCAGGCCAGTGGGCCATCCAGTCCAACACTGTGTCATACAGTGGCCCAAAACACCAGGTGCCCTCAGGAGGTCCAGCAGTGGGGCCAGGACACTAGAAGCCCTCCCACTGTTGCCCCCCCCAAACACCAAGAATACAGAGCATCACTTGCCCCAGACTGAGAGTTCCTATAGCCACTGATGGACCTCATACTCAGGACAAATACTACCTGGACAAACTGTTCCTACTTTTCATGTTCCTCCTGCAGGTCTTCTTTTAATGTGCCTACTTGAGGGACCGCCTTTCCCCATATGTGCCCCAGAGGGCACTGAGGTCAAGCACCCAGCATCGCTTGACTATTCCCAGTCCGAGGGATGCGCGGTTGGCCTGTACCAGGGCTAGGGCTTTCTCGGTGGCGGCCCCATACTGGTGGAATGAGCTCCTGGATGACATCCAGGCCCTGAGGGATTTGTTGCAGTTCCGCAGGGCCTGCAAGATGGAGCTCTTCCGCCAGGCTTTCGAATAGGAGCCGCCACCGGGGAGATGGCAGGATGACATCGCCCTGGATCCACAGGCCAAACCTTCTGTTGCCGCTACTCTCCACGAGCACGTAGATGCCGCCGGTACGGCTATGTGAGTCGTTTTATAATGTTGTTTATTTATGCTTTGAAATTGTAAACCACTTCGGTGGTGTGTCATGTTGTGAGCCGCCTTGAGCCAGTTAGCTGGAAAGGCGGGACAGAAATGCGAAAAATAGATAGATAGATAGACAGACAGACAGACAGACAGACAGACAGACAGACAGACAGATAGATAGATAGATAGATTGATTTGAGGGAAGCCATATTGCAGGAAAGAGTCACACAAATGCTTGTGGCTCCCATTCTCCAAATACCCACCAGGAACTGCAAGCTAAACACAGCAAAACCAGCAGTGGAATTCCTTACAGAGGAAGGGAGGAGGAACAACAAGGAAGTGGCATCAGGGCACCGTCCGTTTTCTAGGAGTCTGTGATGGCTGAGAAGCTTTTACTCAAAGCCTGTGATTCGACGGCTTTTAGGTAAGGCGAAAGCCGCGGATCCTCTAGGGTCATTTTAATCACCCTGATCGGCAAGAAATTGTGGCACAATTTGGAAGTTGCACTTTCCACTCTTAAGGGAGATGGTGTGCTGTTGGAATAGGCTGGCGAAAAGGTTTTAAGAAAGCACACGGCAGATAATGGAAGAGAATCCGACTTTTGCTCCACAAAGACTGATTACCAGGCTCTTGCAGTACAGAGTACGCCGCAGAGGTGATAGCATCACGTTTTGCTTCATTTCTTTGACCAGGCTCCATCCTGAGATGGGGAAATCCAAAAATTAAAAGGAGCCCTTTTTATAGTTCCATCTTTTGCATCTGGAATTAATATGGGAAAGGGCTGACGTTATTCATTCACGTAAATAGCCTAGACAGTGGGGCGTAATTCTGGGCACTATTACACCGTATGACAAATCAGGGTGGATCCCACAGGTCTAGGGGAGGTGCTTTCCTCCCATGGAAAGAGACCAGCTCTAATGCAAGAGAGCTCCTTTAGCCAGAGGAATGCGTACCCACTGGTGAAACTGATCCATGGGACCCAACCTGCTGTCTTTTGAAACTATTTTAGTAAACACCTGAGATAGAGAGACTGGGCTTGCAGGTCCGACAGGATAATAGCCTAAACTTTGCAGAGACTGATAAGCCCAAATGAAGAAGCTTCATTTGTCCTTTTTAAATTTTCTGCAGCTCCTCTGAAGGGCTGCAGACGAATGGAGAAAATCCAGTTTAAGATGCATAATGCTGGTTGCTTTTAATTAAGATCAGTACTTCACTTTTATATATTGTTCTCTCTCTCTCTCTCTCTCTCTCTCTCTCCAACTCCCCCTCCTTGTTTTCCTTTCATATAAAACAAAACTCCAAATGCACCTTAAAGACTAACAACATTTATATAAGCTTCTGTGGGTGACAGCTCACTTTGTTAGACAGATGTCTGATGGAAAATCAAACTGGGAAATCTTATGAGGCAAATTTAGGAGGAGGAGTCAAGTTTTGGTGTGAATTACACTAAGAGAGAACTGCAGTGGTTCAAGTGGTTAAGATGCTGAACTGTAGACCGGAAGGTCGCTAGTTTAGCAGTTCGAGACCCGAGTGCTGCATGATGGAGGGAGCTCCCGTCTCTGGTCCCAGCTCCTGCCAACCTAGCAGTTCGAAAGCAAGAAATTGCAAGTAGATAAATAGGTACCACTTCGGTGGGAAGGTAACAGCGTTCCGTGCGCTTCAGCGTCTAGTCATGCCAGCCACATGACCACGGAAACATCTTCGGACCACACTGGCTCTTCAGCTTGGAAATGGAGATGAGCACCGCATCCCTAGACTCGGATTCGACTGGCTTTCAAGCAAGGGAAACCTTTACCTTTACTTTACACTAAGAGACTTTCAAATGTGAATCTCAATGTAAGGAAAAAGGAAGGAGCTGATGTAGAAAGTGCAGGTTCGTAGATCAAGTAAGTTTTCCCTTTCCCTTTTACATTGAGATTTACACTCAAAAGGCTCCCAGTGTAATTCATACCAAACCTTGATCTCCCCCTAAATCTGCCTCATAAAACCCCCCAGTACTGTTTTCCATCACGTATCTACCTGAAGAAGAGGGCCGTGACCGAGGGAATAGGGTTGCCAGGGGCTTGGAGAGGTGGCAGTCAGCAATGGCTTGATGTCACTTCCAGGGAAACCCGGAAGTGACATCACACCTCTATAGGAATCACTGGAAACTTTATGGTTTTACAACAAAGTTTCTGATGATTCCAAGAGAGGCTTGATGTCACATCCATGTTTTCCTGAAAGCGATGTCATGCCATCACCAATGGCAAATTTTTTAAAAAATCCCCCACCAGCTTCTGGAGTGCTGGCACACAAGGCCCGCAGGAGGCAAAGGATTTACTGCTCTCCGAGGGCCTACAAAAGCTCATACTGAAATAAAGTTTGTTATCTTTAAGATACCACAAGATTTTTGTTCTATTATTTCGCCTTGACAAACTACCACAGCTGCCCCTTTGCAATCTCCTTTCCTATATGTGACATTGCCTTTTGCTTGCAAATCAGTAACAGGGTACTCACTCCTGTTCTTAGGTTCACCTGCCCTTTCGGTTCATACAGCAGAGAGAGGTGTGTTCAGATCAACATCCATTTATTAGCAAGGAAATACCCGGGATGGGAGAAACCGGTTTCAGGACGAGGGGAGCTCCTGCAGTCTGCAATTCTAACTAGTAGAACTAAGGAGCAGGGACTCTACCCTGAGACTAACCCCCCCCACACACACAACCATCAGAGGGGGGAACAGACAGTGCCACTGTAATGAATATAATAAATACACCATAATATGTTCAGCTTGATTAATGACAGAATAATTCTCCTGTAGTCTAACGGGCTTGCCTCAATCTGAGGCGTTTCATTCTCCCAAAACACTTTGAAAGGCACTATTCCGCAACAAGAGAACTTGAAAGGGGAGATTCCAGCATGAAATTAGAATTCGGCAAGACCTTTGACGTTCTCTTCCAAGAACGTAACAAGGATTTGAAATTCCTTAACCCGTACCAATGTTAGCACAACTAGAAGAGAAGAAGAAGGCTGCGGTCACACGGTCCTTTAAATCGGGATTCACTGCTGTTCCCTCGTGGATTTAAATTTGATGATCCGACCGGCCGATTTCTCTCCTGCACCGAAGTGGGCTCACTCCCGGGTCCCTAGCGTGTTTTCCATCCCCGGGAAAATCAAGTGTTTTCTGGCTTGCTGCACTTTAAATGCATGATTTTACCCATTTGGACAGCCCTCTCTCGCAATGATTGCAATAACGGCCGTCTGATCGTTCCTCCAGGGTTTTTTTCCCTTTCTTGCACTTGAGCGCGTGGGCACTCAAGCGCCTGGCGGCCCTGGTTCCTCAAAATGCCCCGTGCTCCACTCCGGGCCCCGAACCCCGCTGGCCGCTGCCTGGCACAACCCCCCCAGCATGCTTCTCCCACCTGCAGCCTCTTCTTCCTCTCACAGCACAGCTCTGAGAGTGTTTTGCATGCTTCTCCCTACTTTCCATCAGGCGGTGGCCAGCGGGGCGCGGGGCCCAGAGTGGAGTGCAGGGCAAGCCAGCCAGCCAGTTCCTCCATACGGTGTTCAGAGGAAGGCAGCCGTGCATGGGTGTGTGGGTGGCCTCGCCTTGCCTCCCCCAGCCGCTGGCACTGCCGGGTTGGGATGTGTGATCATCCCAACCGGAAAGAAAAAAACCCGGATTTAAAGTCCAGCGGGAGGAAATCGCGATTGGGGTGCCGTGTGACCACAGCCGAAGAGAGAAGCAATTGGATTTATACCCCGCCCTTCACCACCCGAATGAGTCTCAGAGTGGCTTCCAATCTCCTTTCCCTCCCCCTCCCCACAACAGACACCCTATGAGGTAGGTGAGGCTGAGAGAGCTCTTTCGAGAAATGCTCAGGAGAGAACAGCTCTGAAAGAACTTGTGACTGACCCAAGGTCACGCCAGCAGCTGCATGTGGAAGAGTGGGGAATCAAACCCGGTTCTCCCAGATTAGAGTCCACGCACTTAAGCACTACACCAAACTGGCTCTCCTACACCAAAATGGATAATGATGTTATTACTGGTTGCTACTGTGAATGCTCTTTTAACTTTTCCTCATTCCATCTGCATTTTTCCATAATTGCATCTCACACTTCCTTTGTGTTATAGTTCTTTTATGCTGTCGGGAGGGCCAGCATTAGCATACCCTAAGGTGGGGCAGCCGCCAGGGGCCTGGGCTTCTAGGAGGGCCCATTGCTGCCAAACATCCCCCCCTTCACATGCTGGCACTCTACCACCTGTGCTTCCCAGCTGTACATCCTTCCTGGTGCCACCAGGAAAAGGTTTGTGGGTGGTACAGGGAGCTGTGAGCATGGGTGGTTGAAGGCCTCACAAGCAAGCATGGGAAGGACACACGGGCAGGTGGGAGATACAAGGATGAGTGGGAGGGAATGAGGGGAAAGCAAGGGCCTGGTGGTGGGTAGAGGAGAGGAGGGGATCCCAGGAACTCTCTGCTCAGGGCTTCCCAAAATCTGGAACTGGCTGCTGGTTATGTATTTTGGTGTAGTGGTTAGGGGCACAGACTCTAATCTGGGAGAACCAGGTTTGATCCCCCACTCCTCCACCTGCAGCTGCTGGTGTGACCTTGGGTCAGTGACATCGATACTTCCATAGTGCATTACTGGAACATAATAGTGCCCGACCGGGGTGATAAGATTGCAAAATCACACATCATTCTGGTTAAGGCTCCGTAGGTTGTTGGGCTAGGGTTAATCTAAGTTACTTTTACATTAAAATTCCTCAAATATAACAACAGAAAAAAAAATCATTTTTCTTTGAATTCAGAATTATACAGCTGTGTGCTGATTAGGTCCCAGTACCCAAATCACTTTTGTGTTCTTTGAGAAACAGGGTATAAGCTTTTGAGAGTCAAAGCTCGCTTCATCAGACACCAAAGCTCTCTTTGTCAGGGATCTATGTTGGTCTGCAGAAGAACAGTTAGATTCAAATCCAGGAGAACCATAGAGACCCAATGAGATTTTCGGGGTATAAGCTTTCAAAAGTCAAAGCTCTCTTTGTCAGATATCCATGCTGATCTGCCGTAGAACAGCTAGATTTGAGTCCAGGAGCAGCAGAGACCAACAGGATCTTTGGGGTATGAACTTTCGAGTCGAACTTTCGAGAGCACGGGCTCCCAAAAGCTCCTGGATTTTAATCTAGCTGTTCCCTTGTGTTTGGTACAATTAACGTGTTAAAGGCTCAGACAAAAGCGGGCCCGTTTTGTTTTCTCAACTGCAAAACGTGTAAGCGGTGCGTTGACACTCTAAAGAAGGGCTTGGCGGCTGTATGAAAATCCCAGCGTGACAGAGAAAGGCTTATTTGGATTTTCCCCTCGGGGGCCACCGGGCCATCTATTCACACAACAGCAGATGAAATAATATGCTTGAGGCCTCCTTTCCCTCTCCCCACCCCCCACCCCTTTAACTTTCCCCAGCCCTCCCTGGTCATCTGGCTCCCTCATTCATTTCATTGCCTAATAGTTAAATCCCTCGCTCGGTGCAATATGGCGCTTTCAGTACAGTGACTCCGAAGCTATTAATGAACTACCATTAAGGTGGCCTGGCTGCGGAGTGGAGCAGATGAAAGCCGTGGTGGGGGCCTCTGATTACAGACATTAAAATGGTGTGTATTGGCTTACCACCGCTTCCCAGCGGGAACCCTCCCGCGTAATTCCTTTGCATCTCGTCTCAGCAGGAGAAGATTGACAGGATTGAAGCCCATGTCAACAGTGCCGCTGTGAATGTTGAAGAGGGAACCAAAAAACTTGGGGAAGGTAGGGCTTTGCTCCTGCTGGTGAATCAATGGCACTCTGCCACCCAGCAATCTTCTGTATTAACCCCATTGATCGGCCGTCTTTACTGCGAAGGAACCAGCAATTAAGGAAATAAGGAAGAAATGACACATAGGTAGTGGGGGGGAGAGGGGGGGAAGGAAGGGAAATCAATCTTTCTCATAATGTTCTGTCACATCCCAGTGGCCGGGAAAGAAAGTCTCCGGCCTAAAGGCTCATTAGAAAGATGCTCGGTTGCTGTTTCTAATGGAATGCCTGCAATGCCCAGCAAAGGGTTAAAAGGACTGGTCATGAAGCAGTCTTCTGCACTTTGGGTAGGACGACCAGTCCAACTGTTACAGTTGTCCGGTTTGCTTACATATCAGATCCCTGTTTTGAATCCAGGTCTTAGCCTCAGACATTTGGCATGTGGCCCATTCTCTCCGTATAACTCTCCCTCTAGGGTCGCCAGGTCCCCCCTGGCCACTGGTGGGGGGTGGGGGGTAGGGTTGCCAGCTCCAGGTTCGGAAACTCCGGGAGATTTGGGAATGGATTCTGGGAACCCCAGCAAACCCAGTGGGGTACAATGCCCTAGAGTCCACCTTCCAAAGCATCCTCTTTCTCCAGGGGACCTGATCTCTGTTAGTCTGGAGAAAGGCTGGAATTTTGGGGAATCCCCAGGTCCCACTTGGAGGCTGGAACCCCTACAAAGGCGTCTAGCTGCCCATATAGAGCAAAAAAAAACCCAGAAGGTTTCCAGGGGCTGGCTGCCACGCCCGATACATACCCGGGGAAAGAAGGCAAGCCTGTCTGAAACAATGAAGTGGGTTTTCAACTGAATTCATTTAGGGTGTGGTCCATGTGGCTGTAGGCTTTCTCTTTCATTGTTCAGAACACAGCTGGTAAGTGATAGTGTTGCTAACCTCCAGGTGGGACCTGAAGATCTCCTAGAACTACAATGGATCTCCAAATCACAGAGATCTGTTCGCCTGGAGAAAACAACAGCTTTGGAGGATGGAGTCTATGGCTTTGTACCTTCCTGAGCTCCTCCCCCCCAAGCCCAGCCCTCCCCAAGCTTGTCCCCCCCAATCAACAGGAATTTTTCAGCCTCCTTGCTGCCATTTTCAGCATTCCTAGCCCCTCAGAAATTCAATTTAGTTGTTGGCTATTGTACACAGAAGTTACTTAGAGACACATGTCTGGTGGCATCATTATCTTACATTGTTCATCACTGACTGTCATATTTTAGAATTTAGATATATCAAAATCAGGGAGGTCCAGCTGTCCTCGACTTGGGCCAGGGCCTTTTCGGTCCTGGCCCCGACCTGGTGGAACGCTCTGCTAAATGGCATCAGAGCCCTGCGGGATTTTATGCAAGTCCGCAGGGCCCATAAGGCGGAGATGTTCCACCAGGCTTGTAGTTGAGGGCAACAGCGGGTTAGGACTGGCACCTTCTTTTTCTTCCTATGGTCCCCTTGTCCCCTGCCCTGCTGCGCAGAGGGCACTGCAGCCGGCAAAGGGGGTTGATCGCCATCGGATTTGGCTGTTTTTATTAATGAACAACGACGATTTTATTAGGCTGATTATATTTTAACTGTTTTATCTGCTTGAGGCTGTAAATCGCCCAGAGCCTGTTCGTGGGGTTGAGCGATTAGTCAATTTAATAAATAATAATAATAATAAAATCAGAGCAACCCAAATTCCTTTACAGTTGCACAGCTTTACATTCCAAAGATTTAAACATTTTGTTCAACTTATTTTTAAAAAAGGACTTATTTTAAAGTCAACATTTTTGAAACTGTGATTTATAAAGTGTCTGCGGCCAACGGGTAGCCCTGTCTACATTCCTGCAGTTATATATATTCCTGCAGTTATATATATATATACCTGCATTCCTGCAGTTATATATATTCAAATCCCTACTGAAATGATATTGTGGTGTAATTAATTATTTTTGTAAATTAAAATATTCTTTAAAATTAATTCTGTGTTCTTGGAGAGAGAAAATATAGTTTTAAATAACGCTTCTTGAATACTTGGAAGGCTGTCACATCTTGGTCACATCTTTCTTCTGATCCTGTGACTCAGTTATCTGAGATATTGAAACATACCTGGTTTTAACCTTTACGGCCCTTAACGGTCTGGGGCCAACGTACCTACAGGACCGCCTCTCCTGGTACGTCCTCCGAAGAGCCTTGCCCTCACAAGATCAGAACCTGCTGGCGATCCCTGGCCCAAAAGATGTCCGGCTGTCCTCAGTCAGAGACTGGAAAGTCCCTGGCCTCCTGACTGGTGGAACTCTCTGCCTGGAGACAAACGCGCCCTGCAGAACTTGCAGTGTGTGTAAGACAGGAATGTTCCACCAGGCCTTTGGTTGAGGACAGCTACAGTTTCCCATCGCAGGGGCGTAGAGTTTTGGAAATCCCGGGGGGGCGGGGGCTCCTTAGCGTGTGCGCTTTGCGCGCGTGCTCGCTGGGACGATGTTCTCCCCCCCCTCCGGGAAACCACCCCGCCTCCCTGGACCCTTCCGAGGCCCGCCAGCTGCTGCTGCCGGTGCCTCTCCCCCCCCCCGCCACCCCTTCTTTCTCCCTCTCCAGCAGCGGCCGCTGGGCCTCAGAAGGACCCGGGGAGGCGCGGCGGCAGGCGCTCCATTTTCCCAGGGGTGGCTGAGCCCCCCCCCCGGGAAATTTCGGGGGTGGCTCAAGCCTTCGAGCCCCCCCGTACTCTACGCCTATGCCTGGAGGAAGAAACCACATACTGAGCGCCATCGAGGAGAGATTTGTTACAGGTTTTTATTCTGTCTAATTACTGGTTGTTTGATGTCTGATGCTGTTGCTGTTTTTAAATTAGGTCTTTTATGTTTTTTATGTATGGCGTATACCGCCCTGAGCCCTTTGGGGGAGGGCAGTCTAGAAATTAAATAAACAAACAATAACATTACTAACCGTGCCTTCATGCTCGGACTTCTGGCATGACAGACGGTAAAATAGGCTATGACTATTGCTTCTATTTAGACTCATCTCCAGTAGCACCTTGAGACCAACATGGTTTTCGGGCTCCGTATGCTGTCTGACGAAGGGAGTCTGTACTCTCGACAGCTCACACCCTCAAAAAATCTTGGTCTCCCAGGTGCTTCTGGACTCAAATCTAGCCATTCTGATGCAGACCAACCCGACTACCCTGAGAAACTACTTCTTTTTAAAATCATGTCCCGAGTAACGTCGCCACTGCATTTTTCTTTCATCATCCTGGTTTTTCCAAGATGCAGATCAAATCCTCAATATCTGGGAAGGCGGTGGTGTGCGTTCTTCCTACCTGAGGTGAGCGACGTCTTGTTTTTAAACCCGCTAATTTAGAAGGCTTATTTATGCACCAGTAGTCAGGGGGGTATTACCAAGTGCAACGAGGGGAAAGTTGCATCCCTGCGGGCAGATGCTCTTAAAAGGATTCTTCCTCCCTTTGCTGGCAGGCTGCAAAAGACAAGCTGGCAGCTCTGCCTCTGGCAGGTGTGCTCGTTGGTGGAGCCCTGGGGGGGGCATTTTGGCCTCCTTGCAGGCTTCAAAGTGGCAGGGAAATGCAGCTGCAACTGGTAGTGGAGTCTTGGGCTTCACAGGTGGGGAAATTGACACAAAGCAAGAGGCAGGATGGTTCCGGCCTCCTCCCCCAGCTCTTCAGACCACCCTGGACAGAGCATCAGCTCCGCAGCTGCTCTTCCCCAATTACGCTGACAAGCTGGGCGGCCTGGCTTTCGATCTCACTCAGATGGAAAGGGTCTGCATGAAATGGAGTTGACTCAGCCATTTTGTCCATTTGGAGAATGGAAAGGATACTCCGGGCGCCTGGGGAACCCAAGGAGGGGACGCAGTTTAAACTGCCTTCCCTCCCTGGATCAGCTTGGTTTCCCCAGGTGCCCCACGGCCTGCAAGGCACCTGGGGAACCTTAAGGGGGGGGAGGCTGTAGGCGTGGCCAACTCAGGAGCCAACCGGAACTCCATTCCTGTGCGTTCCTGCCCAAAAATAGCCCTGGGGCTTAGAATTGTACCCTATGTGCAATGCGCTCTCTAAGCTCTGGAGTCTTGTGAGCAAAAAGTCTACTTTGTGAGCTACTGGCATTAAAGTTGTGAGTGAGCAATCTGGCTACTGCATGAATCAGTTTGCTCTGGAGCCATCCTTCCTGAGCTGAGACAAAAATGTGTGAGCTGGAGGCTAAAAGGCTGTGAACTAGCTCACACTAACTCAGCATGTGTGTTACAGTTCTACTCAGATCTGGCCAACTCCTTTACTCTGTCAAACGTATTTGTAATGAGACTCAATGTCAGTTTTGCTAGGATTTCTGAATGAGAGGTGCGCAACAGACCAGGATTAACAGGCTGGGTAATAAAAGAGGACGTGTTGGCTGTGCTGGAACTCCACAGCTGTTCTGCATCCATTGGTGCTTCTCCTAGACTGTCCCTCATCCCTTGATAGCCCAGGCTGACCCAATTTTGTACGAACATAAGAGAAGCCATGTTGGAGCAGGACAATGGATCATCCAGTCCAACACTCTGTGTCACAACAGTGGCCAAAAATACCAGGTGCCCTCAGGAGGTCCAGCAGCGGGGCCAGAACTCCAGAAACCTCCTACTGTGCCCCCCAAAGCACCAAGAAGACAGAGCATCATTGCCCCAGACAGAGTGTTCCATGTATACCTTGTGGCTAATAGCCACTGATGGACCACTGCTCCGTATGTTGATCCCATCCCCTCTTGAAGCTGTCTATGCCTGTAGCTGCCACCACTTCCTGCGTCAGTAAATCCCACATGTTAATTACTCTTTGGGTGAAGAAATACTTCCTTCGTCAGATCTTGGAAGTTAATATGATTGGCCCTGGTTGGTACTGGGATGGGAAACCACCAAGGAAGTCTAGGGCTGCTACGCAGAGGCAGGCAATGATAAAGCACCTCTGAACATGTCTTGCCTTGAAAACTGTTGGTTATTCCTGGTACGAATATATTCAAGCAGAGTAAAATAGTTAAGCATCAGCTGAGTAGAGATTGAGAGTCTGAGTCCATGTGCAGGGGTCCGTTGGAGCGGGAGCGCACAGGAGCGCAGCTCCGGGAGTGAGGAGCCCAGGGGGGGGCACATGACCAAGCCCCGCCCCCTCCTCGGCTTCCCCGAGCAGTGCAAAGGCGCAGCGCCCCGGGGAAAGCCCTGCTAGGGTCTTTATTATTTTTAATGTTTTGTTTTAATATTGATAATTTTATCATTGTTCCTTTTATGACTGTGTGCTGCTTTTCCAGAGACTTGCTCAAGGTGGCATATAAATTTTTCTAAGTATACCATTTTTTATCTGGGCACATGGCACATAAGTACTGGAGAAATTTCACCAACCCTTCAGCAGCTTCCACCCCATCAGTTTGGTGTAGTGGTCAGGAGTTGTACTCTAATCTGGGAGAACCGGGTTTGATTCCCCACTCCTCCACATGCAGCTGCTGGTGTGACCTTGGGCCAGTCACAAGTTCTCTCAGAGCTGTTCTCTCATGAGCAGTTCTCAAAAGACCTCTCTCAGCCCCACCTACCTCACAGGGTGTCTTGTTGTGGGGAGGGGAAGGGAAAGGGATGGGTGGTGCACATGTCCTGGGTATCTCAAGTCTACTTGAAAACTAGTGGTTTCAAGGGAGCAGGAAGAGAATGAGGGTCAGTTTCACTCACCTGTGGAGTGGAGCCTGAGGGGTGGGTGTTGCCTTCCAGTATGTTAGGGGGTGTGGCATATGCAAATGAATTATGCTAATGAGCTCCTGCACCTCTTTTTCTACGAAATGACCCCTGTCCATGTGTATTTACAAGGTAAAAGTTTACTACACACCTAACATAGGAAAAGGTAAACAGGATACAAAATAACAACAGAGCTAGATTCTACATCTTTACAGCTAGAGATCTAAACAGCTAGAGAGCTGCAACTCGAATCATGGCGTCTTCTCTCTGAGCCAGAACAAAGGCAGAGAGAGGAAGCCATAAAATGCAAATATCTAGTTCATGGTTTCCAATCAGGGAGTTAGGGTCCCAACAAACTTCCCGGGCAAACTGTTGTGTATACAGATTGGTTACAAACAAACATGTGACTTCCCATGGCTAATACAAACAACAGCAACCCAGCAGATACGATGAAGTGTTCTAACTTGCTACACCCAACAAAAACCCCAGGGCATCCCACCATAACTCAACTGTAACTTGATGGCACTTTCTACCATCACCAGTTCCCCTCTGCTGAAGAGATGAGCACAGCAGCAAAGAAAGGAAAATGGGCATGCCAGCAACCAAATGGGCAGGATACAGAAAAAGGTGGCGGGGGGGGGGGAGGGTCAGTCCGCGGGGAGACTGTTGCCATTCCAAACTGCAAGCTTGAGGGAGTCAACCTTCTTCATGAAAAAGGACATCACAGCAGCATCATGGTGGTTGTGTGCTGTGTCCCCTCTAAGCTGAGTGAGTGTGAGCTAGATCACAGTTTTTTAGCCTCCGGCTCACGCACTTTTGTCTCAGCTCAGAAAGGATGGCTCCAGAGCACACTAGTTGCTGCCGTAGCCACAGCTTTAATGCCAGGAGCTCACAAAGTAGAATTTTTGCTCACGAGACTCCACAGCTTAGAGGGAGCTTTGGTTATGTGTGTGTGTGTGTCCTGCTACACAGCTCAGGATTGAGTCAAGGTTTCCTCCAGTCTAAGGCGGAAGGCCACAGGTAAAAGAGCCTTTTCCATTGAAGGAAGGCTACTGGGCTGGAAAAATGCTTACAGCATTGCTGAACGGGATGACAGGGTACAAGCCCGTGACTTTCTAGGGCTGGCCTGGATGGCCCAGGCTAGACCGATCTCCTCAGATCTCAGAGGCTACGCAGGGTCAGCCCTGGTTAACACTTGGATGGGAGACCGCCAAGGAAGTCCAGGGTTGCTGTGCACAGGCAGGCAATGGCAAACCCCCACCGAATGTCTTTTGCCTTGAAAACCCCCTGCAGTTGCCATAAGTTAGCTGTGGCTTGATGGCAAAAGAAGAAGGAAGGGTTAGAAATATGCAGAAATCTGAACACAAGTGGAAATAGGAAACGGAGCTGAAATAAAGCATGAGCATTTGAGCCTAGAACCACAAGCATTTAAACACATGCTGAACGATGCAGAAGCCAATTACAGCAACACACGGGACACAAGGGTGTAGTCTGCAGGCCCCATTCCTTTACCAGAACACCTTTCTGAATCGTGTCATTACAGTACAGCCCAATTACCAGTGTGATACAGACTGCCTGAATATATCATTTTGCATCGTTTGCAGAGAGCCAGGAGGGGGTGGTGGTGGCTTTCCTACCCTCCTCAGGCAGGCCGTTCCACAAGGCGGGGGGGCACAACGGAGAAAGCCTGGGTGTGAGCTTGATTTTGCCCATTTGCAGGGCGGCACCTGCAGAAAGCCATCCTCAGATGGCTTCTCTTAAGTCTACAAAACTGTGGAGGTTCCATTCAGGGGTTTCCTCCGACAAGTTAAGTTTGGCCCAGTGTGGTGGCGGCCGGAACGTTTGAGCTGCTAGGCGGCTGTTTCCATTGGGAATGCCGGTCACCTTTCCTCAATGTGAGTCGCTGGACAGAGCGGTTGCAAGCCCACACTGGCATGTCGTTTCCGCCTTGGGAATCTGCCCCACAGCAGATGGGAGAATCAACCAGTTTTAAGGCCTCGTTTTTGTTCCTTGCAGCCATCTGAAAGTGTTTTTTTTTGTTGTTGTTCTGGAACATTCCTCTTTTCCATCCACCCACCTCCTCAACCGTCAGCTCTGCTGCTCAACATCTTGCAAATGTTATTCATAGCAGGCTTCTTGGCCCGGCTCAGTGCTTGTCTGTGATGCACAACTCGCTTTGATTCTGCCGTGCTCTCAGGAGTCAGCATTAGGACAGCGAGATCTTACGACGCATGTTTCTGTGTCTTTTTAAACGGCATCTTTCTTTCCCATTGTACCCATGATGGGGTGTTCCCCCCCCCCCCCATTTTCAGTCAATTGGTATAATCTCAGAATGGAAACATACAACAGAAGATGCTGTATCCAATGCCAGTTTCCATCACTGTATACTTGAATTCCAAGCCCTTCCATTGATATGGACGTATCCATTGATATCCATTGATATGGACTTTATCTACAACCTCAGTATAAAAAGCAATTATATGTGTGTGTGTTATATGCTGTCAAGTAGCGTCCGTCTTATGATGACCCAATGAACTAATACCCTCCAAAGCAGCCTGTCATTAACAGCTTTGCTCAAGTCTTGTAAACTGAAGGCCGGGGCTTCTCTTTTCCTGCTGCCTTCAACTTTTCCCAGCATTATTGTCTTTTCCAGTGACTTTTGTCTTCTCATAGTGTGACCAAAGTACGACAGCCTCAGTTTGGCTGTTTCAGTTTCTAGGGAGAGTTCAGTCTTGATTTGAGCTAAAACCGACTTCTTTGTCTTTTTGTAGTCCACGGTATCCATAAAACTCGCCTCCAAATTAATCAATTGTCTTCCCGCCAGCTTTCTTCATCATCCAACTTTTATGCACAGTTTAGGAGAGCTACTAGCCATAAAGTATAGGTAGGATCTCTCAGTCTGCGGCAAGTGATGCTCTGTATTCTTGGTGCTTGATGGGTGGGAGCAACAGTGGGAGGGCTTCTAGTGTTCTGGCCCCACTGCTGGTGGACCTCCTGAGGGCACCTGGTGTTTTTGGCCTCTGTGTGACACAGTGTTGGACTGGATGGGCCACTGGCCTGATCCCACATTGGCTTCTCTTTTGTTCTTATGCTATGCCTGCTTTTTGTAGGAGCCCATGGAGTTCTAAATATCCAGAATAATAAAATATGGATTTGGAAATATGCAAAATATTTTTAATATGGCATTACCTGGCAAATTTAAAAGACTCCCAAATCCAAACGACACATTCCTAGATATACCTCATCACAAGATGGTCTACTTGCTGGTAGGGCTGGACAGTGCACAATGTCACAACACTCTAGGAATTCCCATAACCTTTATGGTAAAAACCATAGAGATTTTGGGAATGCCTAGTGTCGTGGCATTGTGACACTCAAGGAATGAGTGGTAAAAACCATAGAGATTAGGAGAATCCTTGAGTGTCACAGATGCTTTGATGTCACTTCTGGGTACTCAACTGCAAGTGACATCATGACATCACACACCAACATTCTCACTCTCATTTTTTACTTCTGCTCCACTGAGCAAAGGCAGGGGCCAGAGCACATGGTCAGTAAGGCTAACCGATGAGTGGAGCAGGCTGTGACCCATGGTGTGCATGATAAACTTGGCAGCACGAAGGCCAAGTTGTGGACTGTTGATGCTACATCTATGCTTATTCTGGTGAGCACAAAAGCTCTTTTGGCAGGCAATTTTAATCAACACAGGCATTCTTAATGACATGGAAATGAAAATATGAAAGCTATTAAATATAGTTCTCTCTCTCTTTTAAATAAAAGATTGGTTTTAAGGAAGGAAAATACCTAAACTTGATTTTTTTTAGAGACAACAAACACAAGTTACTGTATCTAGAAGTGTTTTATTTCCTCCAAAGTGGAACAATTGTTCATTCCTCTTCGGACTGTAAATCAGTATCACAGCCTGAATTTTAGTTAGCCTGCGGAAACGGGCTGCGGAATTTTACAGGGAAAAATCCACATGTTCCAAAAGCTGTTTACAGTATTTTTAAAAAGTAATTAAAACCACCCTTCCTCTAGCTGGAAACACTTACCTAAATCTTATGGCACTTCTAGAAGATCCTTGGGTGATGGTGGACTTCAGGAGATAAAAGAGAGACCATTTGTTTGTTTATATTTAGAAAATTAATTAAAATCCAGCATTAAAAAATCAGCCAGGGCATTAAATAATAAAAAAAAAACACTTTAGATCACTTAGTAGCCTGAAACAATGAACAGGTTTCAGCCTTAAACACACTATAAAGATGATGTTAAAACATCAGCCCCTTAATGAAACACTTGGGTAAACAGAAACGTTTAGATAGCCTGGCACCTAAAAGAGAGCAATGTAGCCAAGTGACTCTCAAGGGAAAGAGCATTCCACAAGTGAGGGGCCACTACAGAAAAAGCCCTGTCTCTGAAGGCAGGGGGCACAGAGACCAGAGCTTGTGAGTCAGATCTTAACTAGCCAGCTGGACAATATGGAAGGAGGCAATCCTTCAGGTACCCTGGCCCCAAGCCCTTTAGGGCTTGAAAGGTAAGGACTAGCACATTGAATTATGCAATTACAGCACTGGCGTAATATGATGCTGTGACAGGATGAAAATCTGGGTCACATGACTGAGTGAGGAGGGGGCCATTTAGCTCGGAACCCTCAATGATTGGCAGTTAACGGGCACACCTGACAGTTTAGAATGTTCAGGGAGAGAGAGAGAAAAAAGGCTGTGTGGAGAAAAGTTCTGGGGATAGCTGGGGGAGAGCTTGCAAGTGTGTCTCTTGGTAGCTCTGTGAGGAGTCTGAGTGTCTCTCTGTAGCTCTGTGTGAGCAGCCAAAAAAAAAGACCAGTTTAAGCTGAGAACTGGGTGCTGGATAGTCTGGTTCACGGGACAGCGAACAGACTAGTAAAATCAGAACACATAAGCGGTCAAAACCTAAAATACACCACTCCTGAGGAACCTGAGATAGGAGGTTAAGGGAGGGCTGAGGCCAAGACTGGCAGAGTCTGGACAGCTGGTTGGTGGCCAGTTGGGACGGAAGGGCCAGGAAGCCAAAAGGCTAACCCCTAAGCAGGACAGGAGAGTGTACTGAGGAAGGTGTTGAGGGAGCTTATGTACCGTTAAGGAAACAGCAAACAATACAGCCTACAGCCTAAGTTTCATCTAAGCCAAACGTGTCAGCCGCTACCGAAACAACGTGTCCAATGTAAATACCTCCCCCATCCCCTCTGTTTGGTTCTGTAAATAAAGCTCTGTTTTATGTTAAAGAAAAAGCCTGAGTGACTACCTATTAAAATTAAACCCCGAAGAGACTATTACAAGGATAGAGGGTGCTGGTCGAGTGAAGTAGAGCCAAGCCTGATCAGTCACCTCACAGAACGCCTCAAAGCGGCAGTTTATTTAGGCCACGCGTCATAGATGCCTGTAGCCCACCACTGACTGGCTGAAAGATTTTGGACTAGCTGAAGTCTCTGGGCCGTTTTCAAAGACGGCCCCCCCATCTACAGCATGCTCCAGTAACTGGGTATAATCAGATCACTGGGCCCAGATTATGCTTTTTGAGAAAGGGACACAGCTGGTGTATCATCTGAAGCTGATAAAAGGCACTATGTAACACAGAGGAGACCTGGCCCTCCAGCCACGGGCAGGATCCAGCAACGCCCCCAGGCTGTGAACCAGTTCCTTCAGGGGGGAGTTCAGCCCTCTTCTGGACAGACTGACTCCTCAGTCCCCAAGCAGCTCTGTCATTGACCAGCAGCGCCTCAGTCTTGTATGGATTTTCAGTTTATTGGTTCTCCTCCATCCCCTTACTGTCTCCAGGCATCTGTTCATGACTTCCACAGACTTACTTGATTCAGATGTTAAGAAGCAGAACTGGGTGTCATCTGCATGTTAGTAGCACGTTATTCCAAACCCCCTGATGATCTCTCCCAACGGTTTCACGTAGGGGTTAAATATCACAGGGGACCAGAGGGAATCCTACGAGACCCATAGCATACATGGCAGGGGGCCAAGCTGTGGCCCCCCAGCACATCTTCTGGAGTCAGCCAGTCAAATGAGAGCAGAACCCCCAATGCATAGTATTCCATACTCCCAGGTCAGCCAGCTTCTTCAAATGGACACCATGATTGCTGGTATCAAATGCAGCCAATAGCCACCCAAGAGAATCAACAGAGACACACTCCTCCTCCATCACTCTCTCTGCAAAGATCATCAGCCAGGGGAACTGAGGCTATTTCCACCCCAAACGCGGGTCTGAATCTGGATTGAAATTAACCTTGATCGTCTGTGTCCTCCAAGACCGCCTGAAGCTATGTAGTATCAGCACAGGGTTGCCAACCTCCAGGGGAAGCCTGAAATTCTCTCCGGACCACTGGATGGCATGGCGTGGATGCAGTGGTGGTGAAGAGAGCTTGTTCTGTCACCATCAGGGCCACAGAGTAGGCACAATAACACGCTCTCGCTTATTTCTGGTCACATCTACTTTGACTGTTCTTCCACTGGTGCACCATCTTTGCCCAACTGTTTCACCGTTCCAAGTTCCTCAGTAAACCAAGGAGAATTCTAGGCTCTGCAGGAAGGAGGCGGCCACTCCGGAGCAATCATGCCCATGGATCAACTAGGGCTGTGACAGGAACACCAAGCTCAATGAGCAGAAAGCCCCTCTGGTTAGCTGACTGGGAGACTCCTATCTAGTTCCCTGCCTCCCACTCACCACACATCTTGGGGGTGGGGGTGGGGGCATACACTGCAGGGAGCCCTTGTTTCAACATCACACAGACAATATGCCTGAGAGAATGCTTTAGGCAGATCAGAGGGTGCGGCAGGCTACAATCTCTTTTACTTTTAACCGTTGTCTCGAGCACAATTGGATTTCGATATTGTAATGTGGGACAGTTGACTTGTGCTATACAGGTTAGGCCTGATCCGCTTGACGATACCTTCTGCCTTTATAATCTATAATCCTCCGCCATGCTTGCTTATATCAGACAGCGGCAAGATTTTTATGCAGAATCAGGTGCTTGCTTTACGGAGCTATTTAAAGCCAACATCATTATTCTTCCTCACATTTTTTGTAAAATAATCCAGACCCCATAAATTTCACTGTTTACAGTTGGCGTGATACTATGCTAACACCCCAGATGGATACAGCTGTAATATTTATCTTTCCCCCCCTCATTTATTTCCATATAGATGAAATGGACAAAAATTGAGCTTTTGGGCTCATCGGAATAATTTTCAAAGCTGATGTGGCACGCTTTTTGTACCCATCTTGTTAAAGCAGAGAATGGGAAGAGACTGGGATATCTGGCACAAGGCACAAAGTATTCTAAGCTTGGCCATGGCTGTACAGAACTGGTAGTGCCCAGCTCTGCTACAATACAATGCTGGTAGAGTTCACTCCAGATGATGATGAAGAAGAAGAAGAAGAAGAAGAAGAGATTGGATTTATACCCCGCCCTCCACTCCCCAAGGGAGTCTCAGAGCAGCATACAAACTCCTTTTCCCTTCCCCTCCCCACAACAGACACCCTGTGAGATAGGTGGGGCTGAGAGAGCTCTTTCCCAAGCTGTCCTTGAGTGAACAGCTGGTACAGAGCTATGGCTTGCCCAAGGTCATCCAGCCAGGTGCAAGTGGAGGAGTGGGGAATCAAACCCGGTTCTCCCAGATTAGAGTCCGCGCACTTAACCACTACACCAAACTGGGGTTGTGATGAAACGGGGGTTATTGTGCAGGTGGTATTTTGGTTGTGACTCTTTACTTCCTGTGTTACCAGATAGATTCAGGTAAGTAGCTGTGTTGGTCTAAAGCAATTGAACAAATCTGGTGGCATCTTTAAGACCAACAAAGTTTAATTCTGGGTATAAGCTTCTATGCGTATCTGAAGCAGCTTATACCCAGAATTAAACTTTGTTGGTCTTAATAGGCGCCATGGGACTCCAACTTCGTTCTGTTCTTATGTCACCATCCTCTGGGTCCCTGAGGACCACACTGATCCAAATGGCATTACCAGAGGTGAGAACTATATATGGATGGAGCACGTCCGTTTAAAAATTTCCCTCGTACCCTCTGAAAATTGTTCTTACGAACATGCAGGAAGCTGCCGTATACTGAACCAGACCCTTGGTCCATCAAGGTGAGAACCATCAATTCAGACAGGGCCTCAGGCAGAGGTCTTTCATATAATTTGCTGCCTGGTCCTTTTTAACGGGAGATGCTGGGGACTGACTAGTCGCCTACATGCAAAACAGGTTCTTCCCCTGAGCCACAGCTTCTCCCAGATGGGCACAAGTCAAACTGAATGCTTAGAATACTTGGAGAGGGGGCACTTGTTGGGCATCTCTGCTTTGTTAGTCTCTAAGTAAGAACAGAGCAAAAAACCCATTTCCCGCTTTCATGCTGCAAAATATGTGTGCAGGGGATGGGGTGGGGATTGATGCTGTGCAACAGCTTAGCTGCCCCTGGGAACCCCTGTGGGGAGGGGCTGTGGATCAGTGGCAGAGCATCTGCTTGGCATGCAGAAGGTCCCAGGTTCATCTCCAGGTAAGGTTCAGGTAGTAGGTGATGTGAAAGGCCTCTACCTGAGACCCTGGGGAGCCCCTGATAGGCTGAACAGACAATACTGACCTCAATAAACCAATGGTCTGATTTTATTTTATGTGCTTACCTTATAGTCTGCCTTTCTCACAGGAACTCAAAGCGGATTAAACAGAGTGAGGCACTACAATCAACAAAACGGGATATTCAAAAAACAATGCACTAGCATTGTACAAGTCTGGAACCAACCAGACATCTAAAAGGTAGAACTGAAATGTGGTATAAGTATTAATATGACACATTAAGCGGTACAGGAAGTTCATAATAGGCTCCTATTTACAGTAAGTTATACACAGCAGTACAGACCACAGCCCCTAAATCATTTATCCAACTAAGTTTGTAAACCATCAAATAAGAAGATTGGATTTATACCCTGCCCTTCACTACCCAGAGTCTTAGAGTGGCTTACAATCCCTTCCCTTCCCCTCCCCCCAACCCTGTGAGGTAGGCGGGGCTGAGAGAGCTGTTTTTGAGGACTGCCCTTGAGAGAACAGCTCTGAAAGAACTTATGACTGACCCAAGGCCACACCAGCAGCTACATGTGGAGAAGTGGGAAAGCAAACCTGGTCCACGCTCCTAACCACTACATCAAACCGGCTCTCATAGTGCTACCCTAATTACCTGGGCAGAAAGGCCCTCTTGAATAATTCAGTTTTGCAGTTTGTGGAGGGGGAGGGAGCTTTTCCGACCTCTCTGTGCAGGTCATTCCACCAGGTGGGAGTCACATGGGAGAAAGCCTCTGTACACGCATTAGTCCATTTTGCCCATTTGCAGGTTGGCAGCTGTAGAAGACCCTGCTCAGATGAGCAAGGTTTGCCATGGCGGAGATCATACAAGGCGGTTTCATGTGTCCATGCGCAACCCCCACCCACCTGCTCCCTATGTGGAGGCATGCATCACTTGACATATCAAGAAAAGCAGAGAATGGGGCTATCTGCCACTCATGGAGACCAAGAAGCTTTATGAGGAAAGGCTGAGGGACTTGGGAATGTTTGGTCTGGAGAAGAGTGGGCTGAGGGGGGACACGATTGCTCGCTTGAAGAATTGGAAGGGCTGTCACTGAGAGGAGGGCAGGGAGCTGTTCCCATTGGCAGCAGAGGAGAGGACTCTCAAGAATGGGTTTAAATTAAGTGTGGGAAGGTGCCGGCTGGATATTAGGAAAAACTTCCTGACAGTAGGAGTTGTTTAGCAGTGGAATCGGCTGCCTAGGGAGGTGGCGAGCTCCCCCTCCCTGGCAGTCTTCAAGCAGCAGCTGGACAGACACTTTTCAGGGGTGCTCTAGGCTGATCCTGCACTGAGCAGGGGGTTGGACCAGATGGCCTGTAGGGCCCCTTCTGATTCTGTGATTCATAGCAGCACCACAGCAAGCAGAAGCCCAGTGCTGTGTCCCAGGGGAGGGGATATTTGCACCTATTTTGCAGCTCTGTATGTTTCCAGCACCAAGCTTTATGCAGGCATCCTAATCCGAGTGTGCATATACTGTCAGTGAGCAGTCTCTGGGGGGTTCACCCCATTTCCCATGAGGACAGTGGCCCTGTTTGGGACTGCGTTCATGCATCAGCAAAGTTTATGAGGGTGCTGTCCTCTATGTGAACCAGGATGGTCCCACGTCTTTTCAGGGTTTTAACAGGAATCTCCACCTGTCTGAAAGAGGCTCATACCACAGCAGCCATTAGACACTTCCCTCCAATATAATGTTATTTTGATACGAAGCCAGGTTTTGCAGGTTGTGGCCCAGCCTTTCCCATTCATTTAGTCCTCTCTTAAATGAGCCCATTTCACAGACTGGTGACAGATGAAGAAACCTCCCCCCCCCACCTGGTGATGTCTGTTAAACTGTCAGTTGTTCTAGAAACTGTCAATTGTTCTAGAATCAACAGCCAACATGTCCCTTTTGAAAAAAAAACAGAAAAACAGAAAACATACACAAGAACACCCCCCCCCCCGACTACACCACTTCAGAATGAAAGTGGGGAGAAGACCTGATTGAATGCATCCCATGACAGAAACTCAGTGCCAGCAGAAAGCTAGCGTATTAGGAAAAGGATTCTGGCTTGGCTTTAACACTGGAATCCTAGCTTTCTGTGTACAGGGAATTTTTAAAATAGGTGCTTAAATAATGACATTTTCCATTATTGTGTCCTGAGATGTTACAATCCAAGACAAAGTCTCACTGTATGCATACTGAACAAAGCTTGGGTCCAGTGGCACCTTTAAGACCCAACAACTCGAACTGTATCCCGCTGTTTCAGACTAACATGGCTGCCCACCTGACTCCTTTTGTATGTTTAATGCTCCTATTGCTCCTAAATGATCCTAAATTAAAAATGGAACTGATTCACAACAGTAGTGGTTGGGTTACTGACATATCAAACAGAATACAAAGCCCCTTTATAAACCAGTCACTCTTTTCTAAATGAGTTAATTTGTACTGGTATCAAAAAGGCTGGAACAACACCTCTGCCCAGACAACAGAAACGAGTGCTTGAATAATTTCTTTCCTTCCCACCATAGAGCATGGGATACTCAAATCTTAACAGATTTTTTTAGTCTTTCAACTTTCTAAATTGTTGCAAGACAATTTATAGCAGTTGTCAAAATAAAGTCGTGCTATGGAGTTTCTAAGCCTATCATTTGTAACATTTTAATCTGAAAATCTTACATTTTACAATCGTGAAAACATCTGTACCAACATTTTTCTTTCTTAATGAGTAAACACCACAAGACTAATAGGTAAAATACCAGTCCCCATCTCAGTTTTTCATATTCTGATGAATTTAACAGTTTCCAGACTTCTCACTTCTCAAAGTTCACATCTTTGGCTTTCCTCTTACCTTCTTTTAAAAAAAAGTTATGCTGGGTTGATTTTTATTTATAAAAATGGCCCTCTGACAGAGGCTTCCTTTGCTTCGACCCACAAGTTACTAGGAGAGACACGCGAACTCTTGCAGTAAATTAAAAGCTGACAAAGACATCCTGGCATGGGCTGCTATGAGCCGAAGTCCACTTTGCTAGATGAATGAAGGCTGACTTTCAGTTGGCAGAGATATATACCCAAAGCTACAAAGAACTGAGGTAGCCAGAAGGCCCAGTTTCCCAAGGTGAGCAAGATTACAAGGTGGAGAACAGACTGAAAGCGAGATCCGGTCAAAAGGGTAAGCCTCTGTCTTCACTGTGGAAGATGAGAAGTTCTTGCCCACTTCAGAACCGCTAACTTCGGGAGGGGTGTTGAAAGTCCTGAGTCAGATTGAGGTGGCAAGAGAGGAGGTCCTACGACTGATAGACAGCTTAAAAACTGATAAATCACCAGGCCTGGATGGCATACATCCAAGAGTTCTGAAAGAACTCAAATGGGAACTTGTAGATCTGACAAAAATATGTAATCTTTCCTTAAAATCTGCCTCCATTCCTGAGGACTGGAAGGTAGCAAATGTCACCCCCATCTTTAAAAAGGGTTCCAGAGGAGATCCGGGAAATTACAGGCCAGTCAGTCTGATGTCAATACCGGGTAAGTTGGTGGAAGGATTAGTAGGAACATTGATGAACAAAAGCTATTGAGGCAGACTCAGCATGTGTTCTGTAAGGGAAGATATTATCTCCCTAACCTTTTAGTGTTCTTTGAGGGAGTAAACAAACATGTGGACAAGGGGGACCCAATAGATGTTGACTTCCAGAAAGCTTTTGATAAAGTTCCTCACCAAAGGCTCCTAAGTAAACTCAATAGTCGTGGGATAAAAGGACAAGTCCTCTTGTGGATCAAAAACTGACTAATTAATAGGAAACAGAGAGTGAGTATAAATGGGAAATTTCTCTCAATGGAGGGTGGTAAACAGTTGGGTACTGCAGGGCTCAGTACTGGGACCGATGCTTTTTAACTTGTTCATTAACGATTTGGAGTTGAGAGTGAGCAGTGAAGTGGCTAAATTTGCATATGACATGAAATTGTTCAGGGTGGTAAAAACCAGGGAGGATTGTAAAGCACTCCAAAGGGATATGTTGAGAATGGGCGAGTGGGCATCAATGTGGAAAATGGGGTTCAGTGTGGCCAAGTGCAAAGTGATGCACATTGGGGCCAAAAATCCTAACTATAAATACACGCCGATGGGGTCCGAACTGGCAGAGACTGACCAAGAGTGAGATCTTGGAGTCGTAGTAGATAACTCAATAAAAATGTCGAGACAGTGTGTGGCTGCAATGAAAAAGGCCAACACTAGGCTGGGAATTATTAGGAGGGGAACTGAAAACAGATAAAAGGAAGTACTTCTTCACCCAAAGAGTGATTAACACATGGAATTCACTGCCACAGGAGGTGGCGGCAGCTACAAGCATGGATGGCTTCAAGGGGGAATTAGATAAACATATGGAGCAGAGGTCCATCAGTAGCTATTAGCCACAAGGTATAGATAGGAACTCTCAGTCTGGGGCAAGTGATGCACTGCATTCTTGGTGCTGGGGGGGCTTCTAGTGTCCTGGCCCCACTGCTGGACCTCCTGATGGCACCTGGTATTTTTGGCCACTGTATGACCGAATATTGGAATGGATGGGCTACTGGCCTGATCCAACATTGGCTTATGTTCTTATGATCCACTCAACCCTGGCCACCCCCAACTGTTGTGGGATGTGGGATAAATCTCCATAGTGCACCTAACCCTGTCATGAGGAACTACTATTTTTTGTCATCAGTTAGCCTCCCCAAGTCCCTGCTGAGCCCAAGCAGGATGGAATGCAGATACAGAAATGATACCAGCTGAGATGCATCTCGCCAGAATCACTCTTTGCAATACTTCTGCTGAAGTACTGCAACCGACTTCTGAGTGTTTCCCATTTTCATACCTGATTTGTGCCCATTTATGGACTCGTGTAGATAGTATGCAATTTAGCAGGAGGAAGAGGAGGAGGAGGTTGGATTTATACCCCGCCCTTCACTCGGAGTCTCAGAGCAGCTTAAAAACTCCTTTCCCTTCCCCACCCCACAACAGACACCCTGTGAGGTAGGTGGGGCTGAGAGAGCTCTCTCGAGGACTGCCCTTGAGAGAACAGCTCTGACAGAACTTGGGAATGACCCAAGGTCATCCAGCAGCTGCCAAGTGGAGGAGTGGGGAATCAAACCCAGTTCTCCCAGATTAGAGCCCGCGTACTTAACCACTACACCAAACAGCAGGACAATGCTCACACATACATGAGTGCTTATATCACATCAGAGCAGGGGTTCCCAACATGGTGCCCAGAGCACCATATAATGCATCAATACCTTTCACGGCACCCACCAAGTATTTTAATAAGTGGGTGGGGCCAAGTGGGGCTCCTTCTCAGCAGGGCTTTTGATTGGCCACTGACAATCTGATCGGCTGTGCCGATTCAAATAACGTCGTTTGGCAGTAGCTGCCCCACCACAGCATTGCTCTTATTCCCCCTCCTCTTTCCCAGTGCTTTTAAAAAATAACTCGTTTTGTCCCCTGCACTTGCGATTTGTGTGTGTGTGTGGCTCCGCCTCCTGTGGTGGCCACTTTATTGTTGTGCCCGCCACCCTGTGTCAGAATCATAAGGTGTCCATGGGCTCAAAAAGGTTGGGGAGCCCTGCATTAAAGGATGTGCACGTAAATGACCCCATAATCAAGCTCATAGCCACTGTGGGTCATTTGGGGGCAAAGCCCCACCAAGAATGAACCCTGCCCCACCATGGGAGGATGCCAGACTGCTAGACCCCCAGTGCGCCTCTCGCCCGCAGCAGTGGAGGGGCAGAGGAAGGAAATGGAAGCTGCCCTGCCGCTTCTGGTCAGTTTCACTCCCAGCAGATCAGCTCTTAGGTTTAACAGCTGATTGGAGGGGAGTGAAACTGACCGGATGCAGCAGGGCGGCTTTCCTTTCCTTCCCTAGCCTCTCTGCCGCTGCATGGGGGCTGGGGAAGGAAAGTGAGAGAGAGAAGGCTCTCTCTTTGCTTTGCTGCCTCCCAACCCAAGCGCTGTTGGGTAATCTAATTAAGTTCTCTGCTCCCAGTGCCCCAAGCCCCTGCCCCACCAGCCAAAAACGTCTGGCTGCGGGGCTGCCTATAATGGTAATAGCTGACATTACTGATAGTCCTCTGATAGAGTCAGGTGGGAGTATGTATGACAACTGCACTTCAATTGGTTTGTTAGTCTCTTAGGTGCCACAACAGACACTACTGTCTTGGCTGCGGCAAGGCAACACAACTAGCCCTCTGGAATTCACCTTGAAGGTAGTGGCTTAGCTCAGTTTCTCCCCGTTTTCTTCTCTCTTCAATGTGCAGTAAGGAAGGCACTACACAAAATTCTGTAAAATGGCAATTTTATTCCCCCTCCCAAGTATCCAGAATATCCCTTCAGTAACAAATGGATAACCAAATGATGTTCACGCGGAGGAGGAAGATAAGGTGGCCATACTACCAAATTACACCAACGGAAACCCAGGAAGTCCAGTTTTTTTCAGGGGGAAACAGTGCAAAGTGAACAGCATCTCACTGGCACTCTCGACACCTTCATTTTGGATTAGAAAAGTTTTATGGAACAGTTTGCAGCAGCAGCAGCAGAACTTTGGAATAGATGCTGTCCCCCAGATGACCCACGCATATTTACAAACCCCAGGGAGCAAAACAAAACCAAAAAAAAAAGAAAATTCAAAATAAAAAAATACACAGAATTTATGAAAATAGAGGTTTTCTATTTCCACCCCACAGGAGTCATTGCTGCTGTGCGAAAGGCTCGTGAGATGGTTTCCAAGTCTCAGAGTTCGTCTTTCTCCCGCAATAAGGTATACCTATGTTCACTGGGCGCTAGCTTCTGGAATGAACTCTCGGGCGGGCTGCTCACTATATCCTGAAGAGGCTGGAAAAAGAACAAAATAGTATTTAAGCTAGGTTACACCCATCTTTCACACATTCATTTGCTCAGCTATGATAAATGAAAGCTCATGTAGCGCAGTGGCTCGGAATTCTGCTAACCAGGAAGCACCCAGTTCAAGTCTCAGAAAGGAAGCGGGGTTGGCCCTGGTTAGTACTTGTATGGGAGACCGTCAAGGAAGATGGCAAACCAACTCTGAACATCTCTTGCCTTGAAAACCCTATGGCAGGGGTGTCGAACTCATTTGTTATAAGGGCTGGATCTGACATGAATGAGACCTAGTTGGGCCGGGCCATGTGTGTCATAAAATGTAATGAGTAAACCAAAGCAGGGATCACAGTTACAGGAAATATATTAAACAAACAAAAAAGCCCTGTGATAAAATGACAATAACATTTAATAACTCTTATAAACATCAAATATTTGGCAAGAAAAGTCCAATATCCTCAATGAGCACCCGGTTATACACTCATTTCACCAGTCTTCCTCAGGAGTAATCTTATATTGAGTAAAAGATGTCAGCCTCTAGGTGCAGCTTAGCTTCTATTAAACTTCCTTCAAATTTTTACATCTTAAGTTCTTTTTAGTTTTCTGCATATCTTCTGGATCCATTTTCAAATTAGCTTCTTTTCAGCTTTCATCAAATTATCTTTAAGTTCCATTTGAAGTACTTAAATTAGGAGCAAGCCAGTTAATTTATTTCTGAAAGTAGCAACCAGTCCTTTTTTAATATCCGGCTGAAAGCCTTCTTTTTTTATATAGGCTGGTAAATGCTCTCTGTTTCAAGTTGCTGGCTCAGTTGCTCTCTAGTTGTACATGGTAGAAGCATACATCAGTCCTCTTTGTCATGCCCGGTAGCGAAGATATAAACTTTATAAAGGACACGAACACAAAGAATTTTTTTTAACTTAAAATAAAAACATGCTTAAAACATTAGCACTCTTGCAATATTTTGTCTACTTAGCAGTCTCTGATAACTGACATCTTGCTCTGAATTACTGCATCAAAATGTCTGTGCTGTTGCAATCTTGAGTAGGCTGTTCAGGTGTGTATCTGTAAGCCGCAAACCTACGGTGATGCAGCAGCAGCAGAACTGGAAGAAGGCGGCAGAAGACAGCCAGTTCCACTGCGGGCCTGATCCGGCCCCCGGGCTGCACATTTGACACCCCTGCCCTATGGGGTTGCCTTAAATTGGCTGCAATTTGACAGCCAAAAAAACAGAAGTCAAATGCAGTCCTAAAGTCTTCAACTGCCTCCTGAAGATTGATGGGACCAGGTGCACTCCCCTGGGAAGGTAGTTCCATAATTGTTGAGCTGCCACTGAAAACATCCTCTCTCGTGTGCCCCCCACAGGCATTTCCTGGTAAATTCCTATGGCAGCCAAGCTGTATTCCTTAACAACACAAGAAGAGCTCCCCGCTGGATCAGACCAGTGGTCTATGTAGTCCAGCATCCTGTCTCACATACTGGCCAACCAGTTTCTCTGGAGGTCCAACAAGAGGGCATGGAGGAGTAGGCCTTCCCCTGATGTTGCCTCCTGGCAGGGGATTCAGAGGTTGACTGCCTCACCATGGCTAGTATTCCACTGATAGAGCTGTTCTCCATGAATTTGTCAAATCCCCTTTTAAAGCCATCTGCACCTGTGGCCACCATGACATCTTCTGGCAGTGAATTCCACATTTTAATCAACTTTTATAAACAGAAGTATCTGGTGAAGTGAGCAGTGACTCAAGAAAGCTCATACCCTGCCACAAATTTTGTTAGTCTAAGATGCTGCGGGACTCTTTCTTCTTTTTCACTGGTACCAACAGGCAACGATGGAAATACGCAATATTTCCATCATGGAAAGATGCAATGTTTCCTTCCCAATTAAAATGGAGATATAAAGAACCCTGAAAATAAGTATGGGCCACTGTAAAAAAAAAAAAAATTCCACTGACTTAGTAACTTCCACTGAGGTGGCAATACCTTGCTTTCTTTAATAGCTTTTTATATTATTGTTGTTATTTTAAATTAAAACAAGGATACAGAAAAACAAGGGGAAAAGGGAGATATAGATAATAATCTATAACTTATTCATAACAAGAACGATCAACATCAGAGTAAATACAGGATTTAACATAAACATTTAAAATACATAGTATCTGGAAGGTTTTTACATACTCTAAACATTTATTATTAAGGCTAGCATTTATTACTATTAGTTACTATTAATAGTAACTGTTAGACATTGATTATTACAGTACATGTTCCATTACATCTTAATGCCACTATGGTTGTCATAATTAAACTATAATAAAAAAGTACATTTTAAGAGCATTTCTAAAAATAAAAAGGATAGCAATAAACTAGGTTCATATATACATCAAAAACTATTTTTATGGTCTGGAACATAGCCTTACTTCAGAGAACACTTATATTTATACTACTGTAGAATTATCTATAACAACCTTAATTATTATGCCTAAGCTATCGGTGCCTAAACTTGCTTCCTTACCTGACCAGGCACTGTGTCCGTCGGATCTGGGCCATGATGAAACTCCCTATGCAGCTTTCCAGAGTGCAAATCTAGTACAAATTGCTTGAGTTTACCTGGAACACTGAAACAAGCAAAAGAAAAAAAAAGGAAAAAATGAACAAGCATCCAAATGAAAATGGAACAAAGAGGCATCCTGAGCATCTTTAGGCTGAACTGGCCGCTCAGCCATAAGGCTTGCAGGGAGACATCTGTGCTGGCTTTGATCCCCTTCTTTCCCTAGTAATCTATCTTTATTTTCTCTCAATTTATACTCAGGCTTTTCTTATTTGCCTTTGCAGTTGTTTGTTTTCCTTTTTTTTTTTTTGCACCAACAATACACAAGAGGCTGAAGGGAGGGCAAAGAGGAACCAAGAATGATAATAAAGGCAGCGTTTTCAACACAATTGTCATCCTTGCATACTCTGTATTGGTTTTCTAAAATTGATAAAAATGCAACCCCCCCCCTCAACTCTACTATAAACAAATCTAAAGTAAAAATACATTTCAGTGCGCATAGGCCCATGCTTCCCTTGCTAATAATATCTTCTTTTTTCTAAGTCAATAATGTGGGACTGAGAGCAGGAGCCGGGTCTAGGGGAAGCTACCCTACCAGCGCTTTTTTCTCCCTCCTGATCTCCTGAGGGCACAGCAAGCATTTCTTCCCTTCATTAATTTCCACAGCGCCGGGCTACCCAATAACTTCATTGTATGCTCCCTCCGCCACAATGCAGCAGCAGAGAACAGCAGGGGCCAAATGCACAGTTTACACATACAAATGACGGTCAGGTAGCGGTATTGACAAAAACCGCCTTTGAAAGCTTCTCCAGAGCCTGACTAATTGCGCAGACACCAGAGATGAACACCAAAGGGATAGCCATTCAAATTGCATCGGAGAGCATCTACCTCCTCTCGGCGCCGGAGAGTTAGAATCGGAACGCGGCAGCTGGCCTCCTGTGATTCAGACATGTCAGGTGTTCAGAACTCCGAACATCAGGAGGAGGCAGCGAGATAGGGGCAGGAGTCATTCAGAAATTATCTAAGCATAAGAGTCAATTGTTTCTTGTAGCAGCACGCGGACAGCAAAACGGAAATTGGGCATGGAAGACGGTGCATCGTACCGGCAAACAGGAAAGCAATCCCAGCCTCTGCAAATGCACTCTGAGGGACAGAAGGACCGAGAAGGCTAAGAGACCACCCAAAATAATGGCCACTTCTGCGCTGTCATTTTTGTCATTCTTTTGTCCCTGTTGCTTTGGGCTGTCCCCCCCTTTTCCACATGTGTTTTGCTCCCTCTGGAGCTACTAGAGAGAACAAAACACATGGGGGGGGACACCCTGATGCAAGAGGGGCAAACGAGTGACAAAAATGACAGTGCTACAGTGAATGTCCATGACAGAGAGATTACTGACAGTGATGTGGGAAAGTTGGAAGTTCTGTATGCACCAGGTAAATGTCTTGACACTGAGCTTCCCTCAGGGTTACTGAGAATGCATTTAATGCACTTATATCAATCATAGAATCATAGAGTTGGAAGGGACCTCCTGGGTCATCTAGTCCAACCTCCTGCACAATGCCGGAAATTCACAAATACCTCTCCCCACCCCCCCAGTGACCCCCATTCCACGCCCAGAAGACGACAAAAAAAACCCTCCAGGATCCGCGGCCAAACTGGCCTGAATAAAAATTGCTGCCAGACCCCGAAGTGGCGATCAGCATTTCCCTGGGCGTACAAGACGAACTAAGCATTGAGGCAACCCTTCCTGCCCACCCTCTCATGATCTCCTGCGTTCACAGAATCAGCATTGCTGTCAGATGGCCATCCAGCCTCTGTTTGAAAACCTCCAAAGAAGGAGAGCTCTCCAAAGAAGAGAGATCTTCCTTCTGAAGAATTCAGAATAACCTACATAGAATTCCCCCAGTTTCTCTCCACCCTGAGGCAAGCTTACAGGGTCTGGCTCAGTTTCACCACGTGCCTTCTGATGCTTTTGGGGACCATTAAGGGGACCAGGCTGTGAGTAAGGATTGGTGGTGGGAAATGCTGTCAAGTCGCACCTGACTTATGGCAACCCCGTAGGGTTTTCCAGCCGTCTACAACAGCAAGGCAAACTTCTGGAGGCTCTTAGAAGACGGAAACATGGAAGTGGTGGTGGTGGGAAATGCTGTCAAGTTGCGGTCGACTTATGGTGACCCTGAAGGGTTTTCAAGGCAAGAGACCTTCAGAGGTGCTTTTTGCCACTGCCTGCCCCTCTGCAGAGCGACCCTGCATGGTCTCTCATCCAAATACTAATAAGGCCTGTCCCTGCCTTGCCTGAGCCATCCGAGTTCAGGGCGAATAAGGATTATCTTCTTTCTTTTCAGACAGATGCCTGTTCCCTTCCACAGGCGTCATGATGCTGTTTCTTGGAGTAATCTCCCAAAGGCACGCCACAGGCTGTCCTGATCACACACCTCTACTTCCATATCATCCAGACCAGGCCAGCCCAATCTCGTCTGACCTCAGAAGCTAAGCAGGGCCGGCCCTGGTTAGTAATTGAACGGGAGACCACCAAGGAGGTCCAGGGTTGCTATGCAGAGGCAGGCAATGGGAAATCACCTCTGTCTGTCGCTCACCTTGAAAACCCTACAGGGTTGCCATAAATGGGCTGCAAGCTGATGGCACTTTAGACCACCAGAGCTTCCGTATTTTCCTCTTCTAAGGCCCTCCAAGTTTGCCTTGCTGTTGTGGACAACTTGCTCAGAACACGGTAGCATTATTAAAAAAGGGGCTGAGGCAACCAAGCTCATTCACCTTGCCTGACATTCTTTACATTTCCCGCACACAGAGGAGCACAGGTGGAGTTTTAAGACTGAGCCGGAAGAGCACTCTGATTATTGCTGGAGACCTCGTCCTAGACAGTAAGCAAGGGGATTATCTACACTCAAAACTTAACCTAGCGTTCGGAGCGTCCACCATCATGCCTCAAGTCAGCTGGTGAGCCATAGCAAGCTAGCCACACGTAGGCTGCCTTGCTATGGTGATCCCTTCAGGATGGGCCTCCCTCCCACCTCAGTTCTTGTTCCCCGAGATTTCCCTCTAGAAGCACCTGAAAAAAATTCCATTTCCTAGGTCTCTTTAGTACGGCTTTTCTTATTTCCCTTTCTAAATATGGACAAAAAATAAGGCTTGATAATACACCCATTTTTTTAAGTTTCCTTTTTAAAATAGTTTATAGAGCTTTTGGCATTATGGCCTCCTATAAGAATTTATTATTGTTTGGTGGCATAAGCTACAAGCCATAATATAAAGTATTAGTAAGGCCTTGTAAGGCCTATTGTTACCTATTTCAAATAACTTTTGTCTTTAATATAATAACCATTTTTTAAGTTTTTTGTGATATATTGTATAGAGTATTTGTTGATACACTATTAATACAAAAAAACCTTTATTTATTACATAAGTCAAGATATATATTGCAAATCTACAGAATGGGAGAGGGAGGAGGGGAAAACCCAGTAGAATATTTACTAGAAAACTTCCCCCCATAGTGTAGGGCAGGGGTGGGCAAACTTGCTGAGCGTAAGAGCCGCCTAGAACAGGGGGGGGGCCAAACTTGCTTAACGTAAGAGCCGCATAGAATAAACATCAGATGTTTGAGAGCCGCAAGACATGAACAAATATTACCTGCTTTTATTGGAAAATAAGCAAATTTGCTTTTTATTAACATTAAATGAGACTGCCAAAAATAACAACAAAAGGGGTAAAAGCAGATATTGATAATGATATTAATTTGTCCAATGATATTTGTTTGCGAATGCTATTTAGCTTCCCCAGCCGCCCTGCCGGAAGCCACACAATATATGTGAAAGAGCCGCATGTGGCTCCCGAGCCACAGTTTGCCCACCCCTGGTGTAGGGTTTCTAGACAGGGAGAAATTGTAATCTCCCTTCTCTTCAACTGAAATAGTTGGAGAGCCTCTAGAAGTAAGCTTCCTTGTGGAGCAGAGTTATTTTTATAATTATTGATTTGATACAGTGTGTGGATAAGAAGTTTAGTCAGACCACATAGTTAGGTGGTCCCCTTTGTAGGGTTGTGGTATAAATATTTTTATAGTTTTTTGTTAAAGTTTTTGTTGTTGTTGTTATTTATTTTTTAGATTTTGGTATAGAGTAATAATAGTAGTAAGGTTGTTTGTAGCCCAGTTGGCAAGTGTGGTTGTTTTGAGTTTTTTGTTTTTTGATTGAATTTTTATTTCAAGTGTGTGGGTCTAGAGATGTCAGCTCAATTTAAATGTATCACTTGGAATTGTAGGGGTTTTAAAAATCCCATAAAACAGAAAAGGATTTCTAAATATGGACAAAAAGTATGTCTCAAACATGCAAACACATGGGATGTCCAGGGCTACCTTCTCCCACGACAGCCCCCCAAAGCTACTTCTGAACACTGGGTGAACTACTTGAGAAGTACCTTGCAGTGCGCAACAGGACAGGGACATCAGTATAGCCTGTGTACGCCATGGAAACCATTTGGGTGTGCATATGGTGTTCCCTGGATCCCAGGCAACGCATTTCAGTATTTGTGATTTTTTAAAAATAAAATCACATGGCTGTCATGTTTTTAGGAAAACTCTGAGCCTCCTCTGGCTTGGCAGAGCTTTGCTTAGTTGCATTTTGCTCGACCCTCTGAAAAGGCTTCGGTTCCTCCTCCCAGCCCCTGCCCCCTTGGAAGACTAGACTCTCAAGACGAGAGGGACAGGGTACTCACGCCAAATCACTGAAGTCTGAGAAGACATACATATGTCGAAAACTGTCGATAGCAATCACAGGACAATCGGCTGGAGTCTTCTGAATGTGGAGAAGGGGATGCCTGAACTTATCACAGTCAGCGTGTAAAAAGTTTATCGAACCTTGAGAAAGCAGAGAAGCAAATTTACATTTGGTTTCCTTTAACAATGTAAGGTACAGAATTCAACCAAGTCATGATAACCAACACAGCAGAACAACAAGCCTTTAGGGAGAGCTTTCTGGCTATGTGTACTGTGTCTGCAGAAACACTTCTGGAGTTTGTATTCCTGGGGTGTGGGGAACAATCTTCTTCAGAGAAGGAATTTGATATTTGTGAAGTGGGTCACACTAAAGCTCACACCCTGTCCAATTCAGACACTATTTTGGGGGAGCTCTGTACTAAACAAAGGGTTATCTGGTGCAACAGATGCTAATCCCGCTGGGAACTAACTCTCTATGCTAGCAATGGCTGCTGGGACAGCTCTTTCTGTTTCTTTCACCGCAGTCTCTACTCACTGTTATGATTTTTAAAACTCTTTGCACATTTGACTCTGATGATGGGCATATTGACTTAATAAGTACCGTAGCTGCTTTCAGCTCTTCCCCTCCCTCCAGCTTTGAGAACCATGGATGCAAAATCTCACAGTTACTTATGTAAAATATGTCCTTCTATCAGTACCCAAGGCCAGAGATAAAATGCAGATATAATGAATAGCAAGTATATTAAAGTCACCTATATAAAAGTAGCAACAGCCAGAAAGCGCTCCCTTTCCTCACCCAAGCTCAAACTGTCCCCAGAACTCTTATGGAATAACTCTGCTTTACAGCTCTGCCAAAAAGCCCTTCTGAACTCTTCAGGGAGGATGTTCCAGAAATGCAGAGGAGTAACCAAAAAATCCCTGCCCTCTGCTCTTGTAGATGGAACCTTAGACAGAGGGGCACAAACAACAAACCCCGCTGGGAAGAACTAAGCTGCTACACGAGGACAGACAGGAAGAGGTGGACCTTCAAGTACATGAGCTCAAGGTCATGATGGGTTTTTATAGGCTAAGCACCAAGAGCTTGAATCGGACCCAGGGACAGATAGATCCTGATGACTGGCCCCTGACAACAAGGGGGCTACTGCATTTTGCACCACCCGAAGCTTCTGGATAGTCTTTGAGGGCAGCTCTGCATACAGTGCATCCCAGCAAATCGATAGATTTCACTGAAAGCTGGTCCCACTTCCCATTTCTATCTGGAAAACCTCTCGCAACAGCCACACATCCCAGTTTATTTGCAGATTTGATACTCTTTTAAACAAAATTCTAGAGCCAGTCTCAAGAATGCAAACAGCAACCCTTCAAGCATGGAAATATAACCATAATCCCATCTGTACTTAAGCTTGAAAGCAGAAAGCTCACAGAGCAGGAGTGCTGCGCAGGAAGGGAGACAAATGTGACAGCGGGTAATGCTATCGATGTAACAGAGATGGGACCTTAAGTATGTTGACTTGGAAGCAACTGACTTCAACAAGTGTCGTCTGCTATTAATCTACCAATGAATTTCAGCTTACTTCATGGCAGAAACTGCAACACAAGCTTAGGAAACTGTCATACTAGGCATTCAGTTGAGGCTTGGGGATCCAGCACTCTGCTGACGAGAGATGTAAAATTTCCAGAAATTTAATCTGATAGCATACATATTTTTAGAAATGATTTGGAAAATATTTGAACACCTTGTCTTAATATATTTTATTCATCATGTTAAAATAAAATGCTCCATAATCAATTTCTTTTCTTTTCTTTTTTCAATTTTTCCAATTTTTCAGAAAAAAACAAAAAAGGCTTCAGGAAAAAAACGGGGGGGAAACGTTTCCCCCCCAATTTTTTTCGGGTTTTTTCCCAGGCCTTCACATCTCTACTGCTGACCCATCAAATTTGTCTAGTTTGCCACATCTGAAAGCACTGAGGTTATAATGCAGACAGAGATGCGGGCCTGCAGTTTAAAAAGAGTTAGTTTCCCCTGACAAACTGGGATTCAAAGCTAGAATTCTAAGCTGGTAAGAGTTGTGGGCTCAGTGGTAGAGCATGCAGAAGGTCCTACATTCAATCCCCAGCAACTCCAGTTAAAAGGATCAGGCAGTAGGTGATGTGAAAGACCTCTGCCTGAGACCTTGGAGAGCTGCCAATCTGAGTAGACAATACTGACTTTGATGGACCAATGGTCTGGTTCAATATATGGCAGCTTCATGGGGAGGCACCGTGACTCAGTGGCAGAGCATCTGCTTGGCATGCAGAAGGTCCCAGGTTCAATCCCCAGCATCTCCAGTTAAAGGATATGCCAAGAGGTGATGCACTCCATCACAGACCCTGGGGAAGCTGGGTAGACAATACTGACCATGAAGGACCACGGGTCTGATTCGGTACAAGGCAGCTTCATGTGTTCAACCAGCCAACTTTGCATTTCTATATCCCAGGAAGACAGAGTTAGTTCTAAACCAGGATTCCTGTGCTGTGGTCCGTGTAAAGAGGGAAGCAGTGAGTCTTGCACACAACCCCAGTAACAAGCCAGGCTTGTGCACAATGAGGCTTAATGGCAGCTTGATGTGACGTCTTAACTGTAGCCAGAAGCAAAGGGAAGCTGAATTAAATGAGAGATGCAAGGCAAACTCAATGCCTACCTTTTTCACTTATCAACTGCCGTGCAACTTCCTGCTGGAACTTTTCTAAACTCTCTGAATCATCTTTCATATGGAAGAGTATCAGGAAGGGAAGGCCTTCTTCTGTCAGTTCCTACACAGAGAGAAAATTACAGCAGAGTAAATGTCAAGTTTCTGCCAGGTGTTACTTGTGCTCATGGTTTTCTGAACAGGCTGCGGGACCTCTGTATGGATCAACTTTTTTGTCCTGTTCTTGGATACTTTCTTAATACAATGGACTGGTTTAAATGAGCTTGTGACACTCCAGTCTTCATTTTAACCAAACAACTGCCACCCAAAACAACAAAACCCTTGGAACAATTTTTAGAAGTCTGGTCAAGTTCTGAATTCCAGTGCCGACAGGCAACATCAGGGGAAGGCCTCAGACTCTATGCCCTGTTGTTGGCCCTCTAGGACAACTGGTTGGCCACTGTGAGACAGAAACCTGGACTAGCAGGATCCAGCAGGGCTCTTCTCATGTTCTTATCAGGTGTGAACCACAAACTAGCAGGTTCCCCTTTTACAAGCCACCAGGCACTGAAAATGACGTTTTATATTGGGTTCCCATGGTTTAATCAGAAAATGTATCCTGCAGAACACAAAAGCAACGGAGAGCAGTAGATTCAGGAACCATCTGAGAGGCAAACCACCCAACGGTATGGCTGCTTTGGGTACGGCTTTATTTACTGAGGACTGACTGTAACTGCTTAGGTGTGACCTTCTCCAAAAAATACAATGCACATACTAAATTCCATAGCACCTGAAAGACCAAGAAAATTTCACCAGAATACAAGCTTTCATGAGGCAAAGCTCACTCTATTAGATACAAACAGGAATGAAGATCCGGGTCAGAAGATGGGAGGGGTGTTACAGAGAAGAGCCAATTGGAGTCAGGATGCAGAGGCACGATGATGCAAAATGTAGTCTGATTACAGCTAGAAGAAATGCACAGAGTTGGAAAATGCAGGAATTTGAAATGAGATAAGAATCCTACATGCCTATCCATCCAGGGGGAGGGGTCCATTGTCCTGAAGTTAGAGGACTCTAGTTCAGCAGTCTCTGAGGTTCTCAGAAACTGGGCGGGACCATTGTAATACAAGGCCTGCTGTTGGCTGCCCTCATTCTAATGACAGCAGCCACAGCAGCGGAAGGATCAGGAGGACTGAAGCGCACGCGGGTTTTCCTTAGCTAGTGTGCGTTCCATTCCCCCGTCAGGCTTTCCTCCTTCTCGATCTCCCTCTGCACCTGGGCTGCCCTTCGTTCCTTTTTATTCCCCAATTTCTTTTCCCTTCCTTTCTCGCCCCTGCCCCAGCCTTTGCTTCATTTCTTTCCATCCCCCTTCTAGGATTCTTTTGCAAGGCGATAAGCTGCATCTGGATCTGCTGCCTGCAGCACCCGTTTTAGGCTTGGCTCCGGAGGTGGTGCTCACCACCCTGCTCAGACTTCCCAAGGTGCCTCCAGGCTTAGAAAAGCTGGGGACCCCCTCAACTAGTTCCTTGATTCTTGGGATCCCGGCCCATGTCACGCTCCTTAAAAAGAGCGGTGGCTTCCCACTTACGACACCAGTAAAGGCAAAGAGGGCACTGTTGGCCAGTCTTCCCTTGGAATGAACTTAAATCATTTTTTAAAGCATTTGAGCCATGTGTCGCTCTTGCCACTATGCCCGGGTGACAAGAGAAGCAATCAGAATGTATTCACTGGCAATGAACTTAAGAATGTCCCCTCCAGGTAATGATACGTACTGCCAACACAACCCTATTTTCTGTTTAGTTTATTTCGCAAAGGATTCTGCCGTCTCAACATGCGACCCTGTTGCGTAAGTTGCTATTCTTCCTTTTTACACTTCCAAAAGGAGCCAAACGACATGTTACAGGTGGGCACCGACGCCATTTTAGAAGCGAATTTATCTGTTTCAAAATTGTCTCACGGCCCTGATCCAAATCCGGCATGCAGCGCAACAGCACTAGGCAATCTCCCCCCGCCCCGGCCTTTTAAAATGCTGAAACAGCTGAAGAGGGCTCTTTTGGAACTCTAAAAGACAGTGCGTGCGGGGGGGGGGGGGGGACAAGAGATTTGATGATAAATGCTCCCTCTAAGCTGTGGCGTCTTGTGAGCAAAAATTCTACTTTGTGCGCTGCTGGCATTAAAGCTGTGAGCGCGCAATCTGCATAAATCAGTTTGCTCTGGAGCCATCCTTCCTGAGTGAAGACAAAAATGTGTGAGCCGGAGGCCAAAAAACTGTGACCTAGCTCACACTAACTCAGCTTAGAGGGAACACTGCTGAGGACTGCATGTCCTCCCAGGATTGGGGCCCGGCAGAATGTTTAGAGTGCTCAGTTTGCCTCTAAAATGGCATCGGTGGCCATGGATTGTCCCCGTGTCCGCCTGTAACACATACCGTATTTTTCGCTCCATAAGACGCACCTGACCATAAGACGCACCTAGCTCTGCTCGGTGCCGTGGCTTGGGAAAGGTGAGAGGGGTTTAAGATGCACACACTTTCCCTCCCACTTTTTTGGGGAGAAAAAGTGAGTCTTATGGAGCAAAAAATACAGTAGTTTGGCTCCAGACTTGGTCTTTATGTGCCTCTCAGTTCAGTTTCAATTATTCCCAGCCTCTCCCCCCTCCACTGCCAGAAACACAATAAACCATTCTAACCATTGTTAGGACTGGGCAACTAAGCAGCCACCCACTCAAATGAACCCCCAAGGGGAAGAGCAATTACTGAGTCATTGTTTCTGTCGAGCAAGACTATCACAGCCAGGCAGTAAAGAGAGGCAACAGAGAAGAATCCCTCCTCGTGTACTTCCCCCGTTCTCAGTGCTGAATACCCACTTCTTGCCCCCACATAGGTCAGCATAAACAGTAAAAACTGAAACGTGGCATCTAGAAAGGAGTTGTAACTCAGCGGTAAAGCGCAAGCGCTGCATGCCACAAGTTCAAGGTTCAGCCCCAGGCACTTTCAGCTAAAAGGATCTTGGATAAGTAGGTGAGACAAAAAACTTCACTCGAATCCTTGGGCCGCAGCTGCCAAAGAACGTGGGGTAGCTGGGGCGTGTGTGTGATCTGAGGCCATGTTCCATACAGAACAACAAAAAAAGCACCCCAATGATGGGTTGAAAGTTCTCTGTATATATCTAAAACGCTACTTGAAAAATACATCCCAACTCTCTGAAATCATATTGTAAATCACAAAGAACGAACACCAGAAAGGGGGGGGGGGGGAACCCAAATCACGTTTCTCACAGGCAGAAATATCCAACTTCAGCAGTGATTGAACTGAATGGATGCTGGAAAGCCCTAAATTTTAAGAACAACGGTTGCTAAGAAAAATCCCCATCCAAAATGACCTGTGATTGAAGTACTTGGCTAAGTAAACAGGAGCAGCAGATAGCGAGAACCGTTGCAGAACTTTACACAGATAAGTGCCGGTTTCTAAGGCTCAGAATTTGACTGGGCTGTGGGAAAAGTACACTGAAAATTCATCATGAAGTCCTGAAAGGCTAAATACCTGGCCATCTTCCACGCAGCAAAATGCAAATGAGGAGGAGGGGGGAAAGAGAGGCGTTTGACGCCGCTGACAGAATGCTGCAAAGAATACAGAGTTTTGTTTTGCGAAGCGCATGATTTGTGCTCAACCGAGACTTGGAAGGGCCTCCTGTGACGATAGAATCAAAAGATTCCCAAACGATTTCTAGCATTGGCACCGGGGTCAGTAACAGTGTTATGTTTCACATGTCAATTTTCTGTGCTTTACCCTATTCTTCTTAAAGAAGACGAGCAGACCCCGATACAACATCAGGGTGAGAAAGTTTCATGCCAGGACACCATGAAGGTTATTTATTTTGTTTTATGGTAATGTCTTCAGTAGTTGTTTCCTCACACTGTTTGCCCTTAAGCACGTCCGCCAGAGATCACTCCCCTTTATCGCCGAAACGTCAGTCTGCAGGCACTGATGCTGAATTAAATTGTCAGCTTCTGTTTCCCATTCCTGACTTGTTAAAGAGATCATTAACTCTTCCCCATCTTGCTTGGTGGTGCTGGTGGACAGTGCCCTCGAGTTGCAGCCCTATTATGGCAACCCCACAGGGTTTCCAAAGCAAGGGACATTCAGAGCTGATCTGTTGCTGCCTGCCTCTGCACAGCGACCCTGGACTCCCTTGCTGGTCTCCCATCCAAGTGTTAACCAGGCTCGACTCTGCTTAGCTTCCAAGAGCTGACAAGACTGAGCTAGCTTGTGGACAATGCTTCCCCACAACAGTTCCCTGGGCAGCTGCAACATGGATGTGTAACGTGGCTGGAGCCACACTGATGCAGCCAACTGCATGGATCTTTCCCAGTAACTCCATCTTTCCCCACAGGATGATCAGCACATAGGCATAAAATTGGCACTTGAAAGAACAGAAGAAGAGACTGGGTCAATACCCCGCCCTTCACTCAGAGTGGCTTACGATCTCCTTTCCCTTCCTCTCCCCACAACAGACACCCTGTCAGGTAGGTGGGGCTGAGAGAGCTCTTTTTTGAGGACTGCTTTTGAGAGAACTGCTCTGAGAGAACTTGTGACTGACCCAAGGTCACACCAGCAGCTGCACGTGGAAGAGTGGGGAATCAAACCCGGTTCTCCAAGATTAGAGTCTGCGCTCTCAACCACTGCACCAAATTGGTGTAGATCAATAGGACGGAGCTGTCCTTGCAATACCACGTCCATAAGCATGCACTACCACTGATGGCCAGCTCCGTCCACAATAATGACCCCCCCTTCCTTTTGCACTGATGGGAGCAGGGCCTGGCCCAGGCGGATCAAGCAGAGACTGACAGACATCCCAAATCAAACTGGAAACCTAAGTGGTATGTATTACTCTAGTATCTCTCTTTCTCTCATTCCACACTTTGCCTCCAAACTCTGCTCCAAGTCCTAAAGCCAAATTTCACTGGTGGCAACCAAGCCAATAGGTGTGGTCCTCTGCCTAAGAGTATGAGGCAGCTTTGTGTGAGCAAGTGACACACATCCACCCTCCTTTTTGAGCCACAATGCAAAACGTTTTCCAGTGCACCACCCATTTCATGGTCATTCTACATCCAAGGCTTAACAAGTGGCAGACTCCCGTGACTAGACTTGTACACACTATTCATTTATACAAGGGGGGCGGGCACCCTATCTCCCCTTCTTCGCTGAGCCTGCCCCCGCCCACCTTTGAGTGGTGGCAGTGCCTGGGAGTGGCCTGCTATGACTGTGCCCAGAGCCACGCCTGGCTTCACCCATCGCTGCGGCTGGAGCAGCTCCCAGAGTCTGCTGGCACAAGCTCTGAAGAAGAAAGGTAAGTTCTCTAATTTTTTTTTTGTGATTTAAACCCTCAAATATATTTCTTAAAAAGATTTCTGACTTTTCTACAAACCTGGGGTCCCCCCTCAAGTTTGTAGGAAAATCTGTTTGCTGTCGGTCTGGCCCTGGTCAGCGGATTTCGATATCCACAGATGGGGGCCACACGTCACTATTAGATATATAGATGCCATAGCTACATGGGACAGCATCACAAGAATCCACGGGACTCAATGGATAGGTAGCACAGAAGGAAGTCACCTATTTTATAGGATACGGTTCAGAAATCTGAGTCTTTAGTCAGTTGTACTTCTTCAGATGCACATTCAAGCAGCTTTCTGCTGAGCCACAGAATACACATCAACACACAGGTGTTTAAAACGTACTTTGCCTATTTAGAAGCAATGGCTGGAATCAAAATGTAAGCAGCAGCCGGCAGCCGCACAAAGGGTTTTCGCTGTATTGAGGCCAGCAGCTGCAGGCTTCACACCTTCATTGTTCTCAGCCTTTTCCATGCAGAGAAGTTAAAAAGACATTCTAATGTTGAGACTTCACTCTTTGCTGATCTTCACTGTGAAAAGTCATTCTCTGATCTGGCTTTTACCCAGCAGATGGTCCAGAGAAGAACACTCCACTATAATGATTTGATAATTGCTATTGTCTCCTCCTCAAATCCTGCACGCCCTCATCCTAGATTATTATACTTTCCCACATTCATATCTACTGCATCCTTACGAAACTATGCAACTCTAATAAGATTATAGGTGGGTAATGTCTTCTGCTCAAATCCAAACCACTGTACAGCCATACCGTGCTTGCTCTGCTCTAAGCACACGATCAGAGAACTGTAGGAATAATAATATACTATAGTAATGACATTCGTCAGTTAGTGTTCGAAAGCTACGTGGTTGATTTTGTAACTTTTTTGAGCCTGTGGGCACCTTTGGGATTCTGACACAGCATGGTGGGCGCAGCCACAAAATGGCTGCAACGAAATGGCTGTCACAAGAGGTGGAGCCAGCCACAAAATGGGTTGCCGCAGCTTACTTTCAGTCACACAGTGAAGATCCTTGTGTTGTGGTGGCAGCTGCTACCAAAGAAACATTTTTTTTAAACCTACACAGCCAATTAAATCTCCAATAACTAAGCAGAAGTCCTCCTGGGTAAAAGCTGCACCTGGCCCTGCCCACTTTCTAAAAACACTTGGCGGGCACAGGGAAGGGTGTTGCCGGGCAATACGGCAACCACTGGCACCATGTCGGGGACCCCTGACCTGGACAGATGAATAAAGGAAAACTTACCTCTCCATTCTCAAATGTGATTTCACGAACAAGAGGGACACATTTATCTTGAGTCCATGCATAAACCAAGTCAAAATTCGTCAGAGAACCCAAGTAAACCATATCTGGAGCATTTTCCTGTTTAAAGACATTTTCGGTTATCCTCAAGGAAAAGCACCAACAGATCTTTTTTTTTTTGTCATTTAACAGCCAAGCTACACGCTGTGTATGTGTAAAGTGTTGTCAAGTCACAGCTGACTAACGGCAACCCAGTGGGGTTTACAAGGCAAGGGAGGTCCAGAGGTGGGTTGCCATTGCCTGCCTCTGCGTCGCAACCCTGGACTTCCTTGGTGGTCTCCCATCCAAGTACCAACCAGGATAGACCCTGCTTAGCTTCCAAGATCTGATGAGATGGGGCTAGTCTGGGCCAGCCAGATCCAGCCAAGCTACACATTACACCTGCTACAAGGGTGCCCCAAAACACACTGACTTGAGATGAGTCCCTCCCCCACCCAAACTCAGGTGTCTCCTCTAGCAGTCCTCACAAAACGCAGCGGCGTCAAATTAACGTGTTTTCACTCACACCCAGAGACAGCATAACGGCAGGGTAATTCACAACACAATGATACTGTCTCACACGGTGAGTCCTCCTCCGCATTATAGCTGCAGGGTGGTGCTCACCCTTGGGTAATTTTCAGAAGCAAAAAAGAATTTATGAAAGCAGGTACTGAGAAATCTCTCTGCTTGGTCTAAAAAAATATATATCCCAAGAAATGAAACGCTATTTAAAGCGGCAACCCAGTAAACACTGAACTCAGCATGGAGAGTACAAATAGCATAATTGCTTTTAGGATTAGGCCAATGTATTTTGAAGGGTAATACATCTTATTTAAAAGGACAAAAAAGTGGGGAAAGTTCAACTCACCCCTGGCGGTTTGTAGATTATATTGTCCCCGCTAAACCTTTCTGGTTTGGAAACAGACCTAGTGCAGAATGCGAAGAGTTATTTTACTACTGAAGTTAAGCACAGTGTTTATTTAGTAGGCTTTAAAAGGAATAATGGGTAGGGGAGGTGTAGCACTACACACTTCAGGAGTTGTAACAAAGATTATGGAGAACAAAGTTCACATCCAGTGGCAACTTTGAGACCAACAAAGTGTTATTAGCTTCCGTGTGCATGGACACTTCTTCAGATACATTGAAATCCCCCCCTCCCAAATTAAACTCAAACAAATGGGGACCATATGAATTAAGCTTGTTATCCCTGCCTGGTCTTTGCATCTGTTGAACACCTTTATTACAAGAACATAAGAGCCCTGCCAGATTAGACCAGTGGTCCATCTTGTCCAGCATCCTGTCTCACACAGAGGCCAACTAGTTACTCTGGATGGTCAACAACAGGGCTTGGAGGCTGAGGCCTTCCCCTGGTGTTGCCTCCTGGCTCTGGGATTCAGAGACTTAGTGCCTCTGAATGTGGAGGTTCCCTTCAACCATCACGGCTGGTAGCCATTGATAGATTTATCCTCCATGACTCTTTTTAATCCCCCTTTAAAGCTGTTATTACGCTGTATGCTAATTTGCTGCTCACCCTCTTATCTATATGAATGGACTGGTAACTGCCATTTCAGTGTATCCAAAGAAGTGTGTGTGCACACGAGAATGTATAGCTTGAATAAAACTTTGTTGGGCTTAAAGGCACCACTGGGACTCAAAACGTTGTTCTACTGCTCCAGATCAACACAGCTACCCACCTGAATCTTTCATTAAAGATTACAAAGGAAATGGTTCCCATTTTATTATAGCCCTGTCAGAAGAATTTCCAGCTCTAAATAAAGGAAACTCAGCTTCTGAGAGCACGTGTCTTACAGTGTGTGGACTCCATGGATCAAAGCTGTGGTTAATACAAATCGGTTAAGCCACCTTCTCAACTTCTCGTTACTGCTGAGAGTTTTGCAACTGTGTAACGGCCAGTGGCTAATTACAATAAATTGAACAACTTCTTGCTATTGCAGAACAAACATCTTACCCAAATGCAGCAAGGAAGACACAATCGTCATGCAAAATATTTGCTACTCTTTCAAAGGTCCTGTAGTGGTCTGAGTCTTTTTGTTCGAAGTATCCGACAATGCTTCTTTTACTGCGCTGTAAAATAAACGGATGAATAAACTTAATTTATCAAAGATTATTAACCATAGGGATTTGTTTAGTCTGCAGTCCTTCGAACCTGGGAACAGGTATCACCACTTTTGCACCCCCCCCCCCCCATGACAGACGGTATATATACTAGATATGCTACAATGCTAAAAATTTCAGGGAACACAGTTTATTCCTTGCAAAGCAGACTACATGTCTGAAGGGGAAAGACAATGATAGATGCATTTTAAAGATCAAACTGCACAAAATGTGTGGCGTTTAAAGAGACTATTTTAAGATGTTTTACAGATGGTATATGACACCTGAGAATTTAGCAAAATGGTATCCAAATACGTCGAATGTTGTAAATGTAAACAAACTGTTGGTTCCTTTTTTCATATATGGTGGACATATAAATGTGTAAAAAAATATTGGTCCTGGATTCATGAAATATTGCAAAATACGTTGCATATGACTATACCGTTTGTGCCAGAATTATTTTTGCTGAATATGATTCCAGAAACTTTTAGCAAATCAGATAAATATTTGATTATCCATGTAATAACTGCTACTAGAATACTTTATGCAAGGTATTGGAAAGGAGAAGAAGTTCCCTCGAAGGAGGAAATACTTTATAAACAATTGGAGACTGCAGAAATGGACAATTTAACATCAAAATTAGCAGATAAGGGGAGGAAATCTTTGAAAATACTTGGTCAAGATTTTATAAATGGCTGGAAGAACACTTCAATAAATGAACTAACTTTAATTGTATGCTCCTGTAAAACTGAGATACGCTAGTTTGATGAATTAGATATGGATTCTAGTAGAAATGTCAATATAGATATGTATAGTGCAGACTCCATATCTGTTAGTATGCTGTTTATCTTTGTATGTTTTTTCTTGTTCCTTTTTTTTCTGGAATCTTAATAATTTTTTTTTTTAAAGATCAAATTGCTAATTCCACAAAAAAAGAGTACAGTTCAAGCTCAGCCACCTTAAGTAGCATTCAATGTGACATGATCACACAGTATAAAAAACTACAAGACTCACATCGTGAGAGTTAATTTCTTCCAAACTGAGTACTTCTCGAATGGGATTGCTCTTCTGTTGCCGTATATAATCTGCTATTGCTGTCACTGATCTTTGACCCCGATATTCTCTCTTCATCATCATTCCATTCCGGAACAATTTTAAAGTTGGATACTTGCTTATCCGGTACCTTTGAGCTATCTCCGCTGAAAAACAAAAACTGTGCATCAAAATTTTTGTACCAAGTAATATGTTAACACAAAGGTGTCAAACAGAAGGCCCGGGGCCCTGGAACCGGCCTGTCCAGGGCTCTTATCAGACTTGTGAGGGAGGGAAGGCAGGAGGCTGCTTAGGGGGCGAGCAGGCACATATGGCGGGTGTGGTCAAAACTTCAAGAAATAGCAAGGAAATGGCTAGAGGGTGGGGCTTAGAGGCTGAAGTAAAATGATGTGAGGAAATACAAGCAAAGACAGAAAAAGAGGAGGTGCGGTGTCCCCCCCTCCCCGCCTTGGATCACAGCTCAGCAAGGATTGGAGAGGCCACTACCGTGTGTGTCACTGCACCAACCGGTTTTGTGCTTATTTCAAATGGTGACTGTGAGGGGGGGTTGTAAAGAGCAGACATGCGGAGCAGCCGTTAGCTGATGAAGGGCCAACGGGGAAGAGAGGAGAGGAAGGCCGGCACGTGGATTAGGAGGCAACTGGGCTGTCTTGTCCATGCCACTGTGAGGGGAAGGACCTCCCAGCCTCAGAAGTGAGTGGAGGAGCAGTGAGAGAAAGGGGTGCTGATGCTGCAGCTGCACGTCTGAACAGTCGCAGAGACGGGAGTCAGAGTGGGACAATGACCTCCCCCCCCCCCCCCGTTCTCAGCCTGTGAGCGAAAAGGGGTTGTGGGAGGGCAAAAAGAACCCCCTGGGGGTTTCAGAAACAACCTCTCCATCAGGCCTTCCCTCAACCCCACCACTTCTGTGGGAAACGCAGGAGGGATGAGAACTGGGGGTGGAATCTGGGAGAGGCAGGTCCAGATGGCCCTCCTCCCTCCTCTGTGTCAGCCAGGGCATTTGCTCAACCTGGCCCACTTCACATGGTGGCTGCTGGTGGTGGGGACGGGGCAGTGGAGCCTGGTGTGCCCCCCCCTGAGATCCTCAGATGGAGGAAGAGAGGAAACAAAGAGCAAGAGGTGGTTTGTAGCCATGGCTGGCTGCTGAGGCTAGGTGTATGGGGGGGGGGTGCTGCGGTTGCTGCTGCTGAAAAACTACCTTATTTTCATGCAAGGATGATGACTCATCTCCTAAAAGTGCTACATATACATAAAGTAGCTAATTACTATGGAAATGTAAGATATCCCCCCTTCTTTAGGGTATCCCTTGGAAAAAGCCTAATCTTGCATACAATTAAATACGTTTATTGGCACTTATGTGGGTTCCCCAGTAAATCAATTGCTTTTACTGCTAGGAATCTATTGCTTTCATTTGTATTTTGAGTACAAAATAATGTTAATTGGGTTTGCCTGTGTCCTTTATAAAATTTGTATCTCAGGGGGCAAGCACACAGCCTGACCCCCCCAAAGAAACATTTATGTCAGATCCGGCCCTGGTAACAAATGAAGAAGAAGAAGAGATTGGATTTATACCCCGCCATCCACTCCCCAAGGAAGTCTCAGAGCGGCTTACAAACTCCTTTTCCCTTCACCTCCCCACAACAGACACCCTGTGAGGTAGGTGGGGCTGAGAGAGCTCTTTCCCAAGCTGTCCTTGAGGGAACAGCTGGTACAGAGCTATGGCTTGCCCAAGGTCATCCAGCCAGGTGCAAGTGGAGGAGTGGGGAATCAAACCCGGTTCTCCCAGATTAGAGTCCGCGCACTTAACCACTACACCAAACTGGTTCACCAAACTGAACTTGATGTCCCTGTGTTAACACATGCTCAAAGCGGTTTTGTCTTAACTCAATAGTTGTAAACTATTTACATCTTTTAACTAACAGCACATCAGATAAAACCATAAATATTATGCCTACCTAGGTTTCTACAATATGGGTCCATCTGATTATCTTTTGCATACTGCATGTGCCTTTTTAATCTCACGCTTGTTGTAAATCCCAGATATTAGCTCTGTATAAGATGGATCCTGATAGTCTAAACAGTAATCCTTAGTAAAATGACACATTTATGACACGGAAAGTCATCGTTAAATACATTTCTTAAAAAAACCACAGCATAATTACAATTTAACTACAATACCCGATCAGTAATATGCTTCCACTCTGTATAAGATTAAAGTTTACCGAGTGTAGCACCCCACCGTTCAAAAGTGTCCAGCTATACATATTTCCTATTAAACTATTGTGCAGCTCAGTTAGAGGCAGAACCTTGCTACTACTGGCTACTTAGGGGAAAAAATGCAACACATTTAACACCCACTTGTCCCTGTTCAAGTACCTCATTCTATTAATTGGGTTTTGACTGCAGTAAATCAGCACTTAAAAGTAATTTGACCAATTAACGAAATGAACAGGCAATCACTTACATTTAAAACAGGTGACATGCCTAATTTTGACAACCTTAATTATTCTTAAGGTTGATGAATAGCAAAAAAGTTACTGTTTGCTATGCTTAGCCTATCCACGTTGCCGGATTTAATCAGATTCTTAAAGTGGTTTAAATCAGGGGTGTCAAACATGCAGCCTGGGGGCCGAATCAGGCCCCCGGAGGGCTTCTATCAGGCCTGCCCTGAAACTGGCCATCTCCTGCTTCCAGTTCTATTGCTGCTGCTGCATCATTTGTTCCCTGGAACTCTGAGCATGATATTTCTGTGGTGAATGTCAATGAATCAAAAGTAGGTTTGCAGCTTACAGATATACACCTGAACAACACACTCAAGATTGCAACAGCACAGACATTTTGATGCAATAATTCAGAGCAAGAGGTGTCAGTTATCAGATATTGTTAAATAAACAAAATATTGCAAGAGTGCTAATGTTTTAAGCATGTTTTTATTTTAAGTAAAAAAAAAAACCTTTGTGTTTGTGTCCTTTATAAAGTTTATATCTCTGCTGCCTGGCATTACATTTTATGACACACATGGCCCGGCCCAACAGGGTCTCATTTATGTCAGATCCGGCCCTCATGACAAATGAGTTCGGCACCCCTGGTTTAGACCATCTTCTGCTACCAAGGAGACATACCCAGCCGTCAAGAAGAAAAGGCCTTTGTGTCTAATTCTGCAACAAGGCACTGTGGGATGAGATTAGGGTTGCCAACCACCAGATGGCAGCTGGAGCTCTCCTGGGATCACAACTGATCTCCAGGCAACAAGAGATCATTTCCCCTGGAGAAAATGGCCGCCTTGGAAAGTGGACTCTATGGAATTATACCCTGCTGAGTTCCTTTTCCCCTCCCTGAACCTCAGGCTCCCCCCCCCCCCAAATCTCCAGTATTTCCCAACCAAGAGCAGGCAACACTAGACGAGATGCAAAAGGAGACGCTAACTTCTCATTATGATATATTAATAGTTACAGTAAAATCCTGATATGGCTAGACACACTTTGAAGGTGAACTCTTTTTGGTCAGATACTGTTAGTTAACTGGCATTGTCCAGTAAAGTTTCTCTTCTTGTCTTGAATTTAGATACTGGCTGTGTGCTTAGCACTGTATTTTTCATAATTTGATTATAAATATGTTAATTTAACATTCCTGTTAATAGTTTGCATAACTTCCTTTGCGAGAAAGTTGTTTTTTAAAATTAAAATTAATACTAATGTTCATCGTATCAGGCAGAGTCCTAATAAAAATATTAAGGAAAATAAAATAACAGAGTAAAAACCCAACGTAGAAACAATTGCTCTTTTGGTAGCAATAAGGAGGACAAAAGAAACAAAAATATAAAGAACAGGTTGCTTTTTCTGAAACTGATGTTGCCCGTGCAGTCACACCTATGCATCGACATGAACCAGCCTCCAGAACTATTTCTCTTTTATTTATTTCTGTTATTCATAGTCCACATCTCTCACTGAAACTCCAGGCAGGTTACATAATGCAAGTCAGTACAAATCAACAGGATGCTGAGGAGACATCTAATAAACAATGTAAGAGGACTAGGACCACAGGAAACTGAAACAAGGAAGAAACATTAAACATGACATATTAAGCAATGCAAGAAATGGTATTACGTAAGTAGAAATATTATGCAGTGAGAGCAACATAAAAACATACAGTAACAGATAATACATGTTAGTAGTACAGTCCACAGTCCCATTATCTCGACTGAAGCATCTTCCTGAATCACTCTATTGTAATACAGCCGTTTGTTTACAAAAACCCCCTCTTGAGTAGGCCTGTTTTACACAGACTGTAGAAAACAAAAGTGTTTGGGGGGGGGGGGGGCGGCTCCCTGACCTTGTCAGGCAGGCCATTTGATAAGGTGGGGGCCACCACAGAGAAGGCACGCGTACAGGCAAGTTGTTGATCTTGCTCATTTGCTGGTGGGAGCTGTGGAAGGCTTTGTTCAGATGAGTGAAGTTGTCAAGGCAGGGCATAAAAGGAGAGGTAGCCCTGCAGATATGAGGGTCCAAGGCCATGAAGGGCTCCCTCTGTGCTGGCCAGTACCTTGAACTGAACCCAGTAACAAATGGGCAGCCAATAGTGTGATTGCAGGATGGGTGTAATATGCATGCACACAGTCTAGTTTCCGTTAATGACTGAGCTGCAGCATTCTGCGTGAACTGGACTTCCTGAGCCGATTTTGAGGGGAGACCCAGACAGAATGCATTATAGTAGCCTTGTCTCAGTGTTACTGTGGCATGGATTCAGGTGGCCAGACCAGCTGAGTCAAGGCAGGAGGCCACCTTCCAGACTAACCTAAATTTGGAGAAGGCATTTTTTGTGGCTGCATAAACTTGCTTCTTCAGCAGCAACGATGGATCTAGTGCAGGGGTGGGCACTTGTTTTGGCTCGGGGGCCACTTTGTGGGAGCGGAGGTTAGTGGAGGGCTGCACCTTTTAACATGATTGCATTCATTAGTTAACTTTGCATTTCAGAAAAGGTATAAATTGTATCATAAAAATCAATAAATATAAATTAAATTAAAATAGTGGTAGTTTTATTCAATTTATTTATTGTGCTAATTTCATATCATCTATAGCTTCAAGCACATTTAATTTTAGAATCAGTTTAATGAGACAAATGTACGCTATCACACTTTTCTACAATTTTTTTGAAATCAGGAGTGAGATTGCTTGTTGAGAAACCTCGTGGCCGACTGCCTTGGCGGGCCGCAAAAAACTCTGTGGCGGGCCGCATGTGGCCCTCGGGCCGCTATTTGCCCACCCCTGATCTAGTATAACCCACAGGCTCTTGACTGAGTCAGCAAGGGTCAACAGAACTCCAACAAAAGTGGGAAGCACCATGTCCTTCAGGCCCTCAGGCTTCCCAGACAGCATCACCTCTACCTTGTCAGGGTTTAATTTCAATTTGTTCACTCTCAGCCATTCAACCACAGCAGTCAGACGGTGGCTCAAGGTCTCTACCTCGTCCCCAGGAGATTTGGATAGAGCTGGGTGTCATCACCATACTGACGGCATCCAATTCTCTTTAGAACTAAGCTAAGTGGTTTTCAGTGCTCATCTTGAAGTACACTCAGATGTGCCATCTATAGGCATGGGGGGGGGGGGAGGTTCTCATGTCCATTTCCAGAAAGATGGAACCTTTCCTCTCAGTTCTTTCCTACAACACCACAACAGGTCTAGCAAGCCTAGCAAGGAGGGAGAATCATGTGACTGCACACATGACCTTTCGAAGATCAACTACAGGTAAGCAACCTGCTCTTCATAGTCTTTGGGCAGGCACACCTATGAGAAGGATTAGCAAACAGACCTACATGGAAGAGGAGTCGTCATGAGAAGTGGGCATTGATTAAAGCCCTGATGGAGACTGTATTAACCTTGCTCTTCCATGCAGGGCATGAAGGCAGAGACCAGAGTTCTACAGAGCAACTACCTGGAAGGGGTACACTTCTACAGAAGACTGTGAAGGTAGTGATCATCCTAGTCAGTGTGTCCTAAGCACAGCCCTATGGATGTCCAAGGAATCTAGAATTCTTCGAGCCTTGGTCAACAAATTTGGGAAGTATAACAGCAGAACAAGTGGCTAAATTTGGGTGAAACCTGGGAATACATTGGGGTGCAATATCAAATTTTCCCATAAAAAAAGAGAAAAGGTGGGCAAAGAATTCTCTGGCCCACCTGGCTGAGGTCACAGCTACTAGAGTCATCATTTCAGGATCATAAGGCAGACAGTTCTATCTACAGAAATGCTCTGGTGGGTCCAAGCTGTTTAAAAAAATGGACATATGGGGGGAGGGGATTGAAATATATGAAATACTTACTTTCCTATCAAACTTAATTTTAGTACTTTAACATAAAAATGCTTCATTTATAACTCTGCATATAAAATTACAGTACTGGACATTTTAATGGAATTTAGAAGTTACAAATGCCTTCGTTTCGGACAAGCATATTTGCAAATATATCGAATACTCAAAAGAAAACTGCAAGCTAATGCTCCCTTAGACATGTGCCTTAATTTTTGCTGTCTGGATACGGAGGGAACTCAGTTTTCAATGAAACTTTCAGAGTCTTCCTTTGTGGCTTTGGTGCAGGTTTTGCCCCACCTGCTTTGGATCATTTTCCATCCAGCAAGTCTGGGTAATATAGGTGGCTTACTGCCTTATCTGTGAGTATATATGTCACAGCGGTTTGAGGTGAAAAGGTCAACCACAAATCAGGTCAACAGGACAACAGAAGGTATGCAACCGTTGAAAAGCACTGAGAGTCCTGCATGCTCCCCTCATGAAGATTATGGTGTCCTTCTAGGCGCAGAAATGCATCTTGGATAGAAGAGCTGTATATGTCTACAGCAGGGGTGGCCAACCTTGCTTAACGTAAGAGCCACATAGAATAAACGTAAGAGCCACATAGAGATGCCTGAGAGCCGCAAGACAGGAACAAATATCACACACACGTTTTTATTTTTAAAAATATGCAAATTTGCTTTTTATTAACGTTAAATGGGACTGCCAAAAATAAAAACAAATGAGGAAAACCAGTTATAAGAAAGAGAGAGAGAGAAACTAGGAAAGCAAATAGATGGGAGGGAGGAGGGAAGGAAGGAAGGAAGAGAGAAAAAGCATGCCTCCCCTTTGCTTCCCCAGCCGCCCTGCCAGGAGCCGCACAATATGTGTGAAAGAGCCGCATGTGGCTCCCGAGCCACAGGTTGGCCACCCCTGGTCTACAGCATGACCGCCTTGTGTTTAAAACATTCCACTCGTTCTAAAAGAGAAAATATTTCATAGGAATTTTCTTCAGTACTCCAGAATCCCACTAGAAACAATGGAGGGAAAAAGTTTCAGGGGGAAAGCACCCCCAACACCATTTCTCCCCCTCCCCCCAGGTCTTCTCATCTCTACAGGTGCATTTCCCTGTGGGCAAGTGAGATATCACCAGCACAGCTGGCAACAACTCGTGTGAGAACAGCAGCACTTCCCCCAGAGACCGTCAGGACAGCTACTGCCAGCTTGCATTCACAGCTGCCACATTTCACCAGTACGTTTATTTATGTGACTGCGGAGCCCGGGGACCAGCCAGCACTGCTTCACATGTACAGGAAAGAGTCTCATGAAACAGCCCAGCCGCTCAAGGTCTTCACGAATCACACAGAGAATCCAAAATGCTATCCAGTGAAGGTAGGGTTAGCAGGCAGAAGGCGAGCCTGCACAAGCAGTGTGTGCATTTAAAAACCATCTCCCACCCCAAAAATATTAAAAATGCATGAACATGAAATGCTGTTTGAACTCATTCCCAAAGTCAAATACAGTACATTTTAAATAGTTTCATTAAACCCTGACACTGGATACAAGTACAGCCAACACAATCAGAGCAACCACAGTATAGTTTAAAAATTGAAAATAGAAAAGTGCAAACAGACAATGTTATGACTGTTTTATTCATCAACAACATTTGTTATAGTTCATCAAATTTAAAATATTCTCAGGCACTCGCTGCTCACTTGCAAATCATTTTTTTTTTTAACCAGGGTAGTTGAAATGGGCAGAACTGGCATACTTAATCATGCCAGCAACACATCAAGAATTTTCGAGATGGGGGGAGGGAGCCTTGGGCTCCACATACTGGCTGCAATTGAGCAAGTCCCTTTCCATGTGTACGTAAGATTCAACATGTACAGCTGATCATCTGATACCCTTCCCACCACTTACAGTCCTACTATCACTGCTGCAGCACAAGATTTCAAAAATTCTGGTCATTGGTGTTGGGGTCAGTTGGGTTTCAAAGCAGGAACCTCCTAATTTGGGTGGCCAGTGTCCCTTGTGGTGCACCACTCAACGAGGTACAGCGGAGGAAGATGTGCTCTCCCAGGTCCCAACGTGGTAGGAATCTGCTCTGAAGGCCTGGCCATATATACTTACGTGCCAGATTTGGGTCTCTGTGTGAACCAAAATCCAGACATAGATCTTGCTGTGCTTCCTTGCCTTGCCCCAGGTGTACTATCCTCTCTACCTGCCTGCTCCCTTTTCTGTTGATCAGCATCACTACTGGCTTGCTTGGTCCTTTCGCCTGCCTGCATCCTCATTCCTATGATCCACCCAGGGCCGTTCTCAGCACACCCCGAGGTGGGGCAGCTGTCAGGGCCCACGGCTTCTGTTGGGGCCCACTGCTGGTGACTCTCAGTTTAAGCATCTCCTCTGACGCCTGCTATCACACCCTTTCATCGCCTGCTTGTGAGTGCTTTGTCACCTGTGCTTCCAGCTGCGTATGGTGCCTAGTGCTGCTGGAGAAGAGCATGTGGGTAGTGTGCAAAGCATCAGTGTTTCTGATGGCCTTGGCACTCATAAGCTGCACCCACTGGCCAGCACCAGCGGGGAAAGGGTATGCAGGCAGTGTGGCCAGACGTGACACTGTATGGTGGGAAAGTTCATGATCAGGAAGAGGAAGGATGTACAAGGAGGTTGGAACACATGGGTGGGCAAGAGGGAGGCCTAGTAGTGGGGGTGGGGGGACCAGGGTGATCTCTGTCCAGGGCCCCCCAAAACCTGGAACCAGACCTGGATCCACCACATGCTCAGTTAAGCCTCTGAGCTGAATTGTCCAGGGGATTCTCTCCTGTATTCTATCCAAATCTGCCAGTGCTTGGTTGCAAATGATTCGGCACTGACTGGTGGACCTTAGCCCCTAACGTTGTTCCTCCAGCACCTCCAAATAAATCACTGACCACTGTTTTGAGAATGCAGACGTCCTGCGAAGCACCCTTTGAGCCACAGAGTAGAAAATCCATTAGTGATAATCCTCTATATTCTTTATGCATTTGTGACATCAGGAACCTTAATACCAATCCCCATCCCCTTTTTTGCACACATAGCAACCTAAAATAAATGATGGAAACAACAGCAGGGATTGGTGTAAGGGGCTGCTGACGTCATAAAGGGCTACTGGTGTCTTTCTCCTAACACAACTGCAGTTAAACAAGGCTGAAGGAAAGATGATAACAGACCAAAGTAAGGATACACATGAGGGACAAAAGAGAGGGAAATAGCAAGGGAAACAAAAATTGGGCAAAGCTGGGGAAGTCGGGGATATTATCTGCCCACCAATTTAGCCACAGTCCATATCAATTTCCCATCATTTGGTGATTATTTTGCTAGTGGAACAATGGAGGCAGATGGCTCTACAAATCAATGATGGTATTTTAACCACTTTGCCATTTTTATTTATTTGCTATTTAGTTATGTTTATAGTCCGCCTTTCTCACTAAGATTTAAGGCAGATTATACAGTATGAATAGGTGCCATCAAACAGATGAGACATCTAATAAACAATGTAATAGAATTGGAATTACAGAAATCTGAAATAATGTATAGAATATTAAACATGATATATTAAACAATGCAAAAAATAGTATCACACAAATAGAAAGCAGCACAATGGCAGCAGGATAAAACATACAGCAACAGGTAATATTATACATTGTAGTGTAGTCCACAGTCCAGTTGTAAGCCTGAGCAACATTCTTTTGGACTTTTCTGGTGATTCGTGAGAGCAGTGAATGGATTGTGCTGCCAGTTATGTGAGTCAAAATAGTGCACGCGGTGACCAGTGGGAAGATGGTGGCAGATGCTTCCAACAAAGGTTTAAAACGCCATTTTCTGAGGTTACCACCTCCAGCCTGGAGGTTGTCACAAAGCCCAAAGACACTCACACACACATAGCGCCATGTGCTAGAGACATACACCACTAACTCCATGAGAGAACGAACTCCATACACGTACACAGGCTTGAACCCCCTCCTACAAGTCCCTTCTACATCAAAGGACTTCACACGAGGGCGCGAAAGCAGTGGGATGCTTCCAGCAGGACCAGTTCTGCTGCCCGGGACCTGCTTTCATCTAGGAGATCACAGATGCAGCTGACGTCAACATCCTGTCCTGACCATCAGGTAGATCTAAATATTGACCACTCCCATAGGACCCTCTTAGTGCCTAGGGACAGAGAACGGACCATCTATAGGTGTTCTTGGGAAGGTCTCATACCTTGCCAACCTCCCGGGAAGACCCCCCCCCCAATAAATACTGCTCCCCAAGGGTCACAAGTCAGAGAGAGATTTTCCTCCCCGCTCCTGCTTGTTCTTCCTCCCTCCCTCACGGATCCTTGAGTGCACCACTTGGATCCACCACGTGGCTTCTGCTGGTCCAGGACCACGATCCTTTGTCCGAAAATACTTTCCCCGCTTTTTCCAGACGGACTCTGCTAGATTCCTATATAGGTAAATATCACCCCCGACGGACACCATCAATTCTCCTGTTCATGCAAACGTCTCTGTAATTCTACCTAATTTCTTAGATCTGTGTAAATGTGTGTATGATTGTGTAATATTGCCTATGAATCTTTTATCATTTTTATAGTAAACACCTTATCTTTATAACTTTTAACTTGAGTCTTGTGTCAGTTCCTGGGAAGTCTCGGTGAAGTCTCAGTTCCTCGGGAAGTCTACAGCCTCTGTAGACACAGGTGGAGATCTGCAACGCCTGCTGCGAATTGTTAAGAGCTAATATTCCCCCAAATATAACTAATAATCAAAGCAGTCAGGCTAACACAGTGCCCATTATAAAAACATCTTCCTGAACCATTCTTTATAATATAATCCTACTATCTTCATAAATCTATAAAACCATTCTAGGTACTTCGTCACCAACACAATAGGGTAAATACTGTCATAAAAATAAATGTGTTATATTTACAGATGAGAAAAATAACTGATCTATTAAAGTGAACCAAAGCTTTGAGGAGAACACAGTGGTATGTATGGACCCCGTTAAGGGGGAACCTCACAGCTGTACAAAAAACGATCCTTTCTGATGGATGGTTATTATAAGAATATTAGAGGAAATAAGCTCTTTGCATGTGCATTCTGTTTACCTAGGGAATTTTTGTAATTATTAAAAAAATGTTCCCCAAGACATCCCAGTTTTTCCACCACTAAACTCCTTGGGGACCTCCCCTCCCCCCCCCGCATACAAATATTCCCAGGCATTCACATATCTAAGACAGATCAAGATGGGTTACCATGCTAGTCTGCCTGTAGCAGTAGAAAAGAGCAAGCGTCCAGCACCACCTTAAAGACTAACAAAGTTTGTGGCAGGGTTGGAGCTTTCGTGAGTCGCTGCTCACTGCTTCAGGCTAGCTGTATCTGAAGAAGTAAGCAGTGACTCATGAAAGCTCATATCCTGCCACAACTTTGTTAGTCTTTAAGGTCCTACTGGACTCTTGCTCTTTTCTACACATCTAAGAGTAGCTGATGTGCCTCTCACAGTAGTTTTGAGGACACTAAATGCTGGAGACGTCCATGGGGCGTGCACAGCTTTGACACAGGCGTTAAGAGGCCTACCTGGGAAACTGAATCCACCAGTGAGGAAGAAGGAAGGGTATGGAAAGCTGTAACACAGAATTGGGGGGGGGGGGGTCACTAAAGTTTCAGAGCTGCCGGTCTAGTTGTACTGCACCATATACTAGATCAAGGGTCTCCATCGTGGTGCCCAGTGGAGCCTTTCCTGGAGCCCACCATGTGCTTTTAGGGGCTAGGTGGGACTTTTTGAGTTTTTTATACTTTGCAAAGAGTGGAGTGATAGTCTGAAAAACACGGTGAGACTTGACTGATGAAACACGATTGGGGTGAATGGCCAGAACACTTTATGGACCGAACTGGAACTTTGATTGAAGTCATGAGACTTCCCAGTTTTCGTGTACTTTTTTTTTATAATTCAGGTGGAAGTTGATAGCAACATCACGATATCAAAAAAAAAAAGTTGAAGAACTACTATAAAAGTTATGCATGACCTCATTATCTGACATTTTGTGGCTGGCGCCGCCTCCCACTGCAGCCATGCTTGGTTGGTTCCATTGCCCTGTGTCAGGATTCCAAAGCCTCCCACTGGCGGTAAAAGGCTGGGGACCCCTGCACTAGCTTAAAGTAGCAAGGTCTAAGTTTCCATTCAGTGCAAACACAAATTTTCTTTTATCAACAACCAAATCCCATCCTGACCTTTAGGAGGCAGCTGAAGACAGTTTTATTCAGGACCGCATTTGGTTAAGTTTATCAGCCGTCCTGAATTTTAATTTTAAATTTTGTTTTTTTGTGTTTTCATCTACTTTATTTTATGTACAGTACCAACGTTGTAAGCCTCCATGAGCGCATAATGATGAAAGATGGCCAATAAATGTTTTAAATTAATTAATTAAATGTATAGAAGAGAAAGCACTTAATCACACGGCCTGCCCTAGATAAATGTAGCAAAGAGCCCCTTCATTAAATCTATAATCACTCCTTGAAGGAACGACCATCTTTAATGTTTTCGTTTTTATTCCCCATTGTACGAAAATCCCAGTCCCCATAACATTATCCCCAAAAAGTATATGTTTAATCTTCAGTTAGCTGCTCCGACTGATGTCCGACTGATGTCGGGCCCCACCAACCAACCAACTAAATCCTTGCAGTCCTAATTCTTATTTTGCCTTTCAGTTTTTTAAAAGCATGATAAAACAGAAGAGCACACACACAAAAAATACCTTGGTGTTCTTAAACACAACAGGGTTCCCACACATTCCCCAACAAAACCTCTTTATAATGGCTGCGAGGGCACGCAAAATGACATTTTGTCATTAAGCATCAAACATTGTGTGGGGCATCAATAATTCTTTTTAATTTTCCGGGCCTCAAAGCTGGGTAAGGCGCTGCTGGGACCCTCAGTGTGCGACTCTGCATCAAAGCACGAGCCCCTCTGCCAGGCTGACCACTCTAAATGCAGTTAGGAGGAATGCGAAAGCAGCTACTTCTGCTCCCTACAGAGCTTTCCGTTTCACACGGAAGGATGTAATTTGCATTGCAAACTAGGTCTCTCCTCAAATTAACACTGCTAAAAGCCAATTATAAACCACACACCAACACAGATTAAAGAGCCTCAATATTAAAAGAAGACCATATAACCATTAGGGAGAAAGGTAAGAGGGGATCAAAGAATCCTCGGTTCAGAGTCCTTGGAGCAAGTGATAGATCACCACACACACACACACAGGTGATAACAAGCTGGATTTTACCCGTTTATTCGACAGCTCATTGTGTTGTCCAGGCTGCTGCATTCTGGCTGCATCGACCATACTTTGTTCTGGCCTAACCAGACATCACAGAACCCACTTCTGTTACTTAAGAACTGGACCAATTGATTGTTCCCCACAAGGTTAAAATGGTAGTTATATGGAAGACATTCATTTATACAGGAGAAAGTAGAGATGCACTTTAGGGAACCATTGGGGTGGGGCTAACCCTGACGAAGGGGACTGCGAGGTCTGGTGGAGGTTTCTCTTATTCTCAGTTGAGCTGCAGATCACAGGCTGTGTTCTTGGTATCACAGGACACACGAGTGAACTGAGTTAGCCCTGACTTGCACTGCCTCTTCTGCACAGCCCCATACTAGACTTTCTTAGTCATGCTGGAGTGCATCGTAGCCTATATCTCAAGCACCAATGCTTATTACAACTACAGGAGTCTTCATGGGAACACTCATCTGCTAAGACATTAGGTAACAGGAAGCAGGCTATCCAAACGACAGATGAGAAGTCACTTAACCTTAGGAGCTGTTGACTTTTGCACAGCTACTTTGTTAATCCCTTAAAAGAGGAGTAAAGAAATCCCCACAGGGCAGCTTCAGAAATTCCTCTTCAGAGGAAACTGATGAATTCGTCTTCAGAGGAAACTGACACATCAGATTAGACATGTAAGATTTGAGGGGTACATTCATTTCCTTCAGTGAACCATCAGCCCACTGAGTCTTTTCCTCCTCTATTTCTGACCACGTAAGATGACGTAAGGAAATGTTTACTAAGGTGCAAGTTACATTTTCTTCATTATACTGAGAAAGCACGTTAGAAAAGGGGGCCTACTTATGAAAAATTACTACTGGCATGAAGTCTGCTGTTGCACTAAAGTCTGCGGTTGCCAATAAAGGCTGACTTGACTTGACAATGGCGTGCCATTCACAGAAGAGTCTAGACCTGGGACCATTTCCAGGACAAATTATCCACAGGACTAAGAAAATCATCAACACTTTCTTATATACCTTTTGTGTATTTCTGCAGTGGGTCAGAACTATTCATGCCTCCGTGAAGCACCCCGGTTTCCTTTTGCATTGTGAGCGACTGTTCTTAATATGCCACTTATCTGGGCAAATCATCCTGCCATTTATCTACACTGAAAGTGACTGAATGATTCATTTGCACCAGATGCGCAGAGACAGCAGAGCTAGCTAACCCCAATGGAGCAGTAAATCATTCAGAGACGCAATAGGCAGCTTCCTCGGTGACTGGGTATTTGGGTAGTTACAGGAACCTTTGGTTGCCTGCATCTGAAACACACTAACCGTTCTCTTGCAGCACCGTCTGGCAGCTACTGATCTATACTGAAGCAGTTTTGACATGGGATCAGCTCCCCAGTGCAACTTGCCCCATTCCATATTTTCCTAGGTACATGAGGATGAAATGCCAGTCTTGGTGAAGACTGCAGCAAGCAATACAAACTCCCAGGCAGCCTCCAAAGACCAACACGCAAACAAATCCAAACATAACAACTGAAGAGCTTTTCCCCTTGGTACCAAGTTTTATCATGGCATTGCCAGTATGCAACAAAGTGGATTTCACCTGCCTTAGACTGCCACGCTAACACTGCAAAGGCCTGTACTTTGCTCTAAAATTGTTAGACACTGGAATATGCTCAATTAAGCATTTCTCCTTCCTTTCCTTTTGTACCCTTAGAAACTAACTGACTTGCGAATCTTGAGCAGCAAACAACACTTATTTCTCATTTTTTAAATGCAAGGGCTAAAAGGACTAAGACAAATTTTGCAATTGCTGGGGTGATCTTATCACTGAGCAAAAGAGCCAGGGTTTCCAGAGTATAGGGGGATGACTGGTTGAATAAAGGCTTAATATAGTAATTCCTCATAATCTCAAAAAATCTGCATTCCAGCAGGGTGTGAAAGGATGTATCAATCCTGTTAAGGCCACATGGGCAAATTCTGTCAGCGTAGGGCCTGTTCAAAAACCTCCCTTGTAAAACCATTGTGGGTATTATGTTCAGTCTTGCAAACAAAAAAACTCTGCAATAAAATTAAGCATTTACAATCATAGCAGAACTGAAGTATTACTTACAGTGCTGATCACAATCTACTCTGGCAAACACCACCTGATTCTTATTTGGGAATTCTTCCTTGATGACATTGGAAGCTTCCTCAAAGATGGGGTGCAGCATTTGACTAAAGCGACACCTGTTGGAAGAGGAGGCACCTCATAAGATTAAAGTTATTCAAATAAATGTTGGAGTCATGTGGAGCTGGGGAGAAGCTGAAAAACTGCCCATAATCTCCCATAAACTAGTTTGAATACAAAGAAAATATATCTGGGAGTTGTGGAATATCTGAAATGGAGAAGCTGGATTTGAATGTGTTATATAATCCACGTTCATGTGTTTAATTCTACCTGAATCCTGGTTTAAACAGTCAAAGTTTAACAAGGAGTAAGCCATCTACTTTAGTAAAAGTAGATAAATGAAGAAACACTTACCAATCAGCATAAAAATTCACTAAAGCAACATCTGCATTGTCTAAAAGGGAAGAAAAGAAATTAATAGTTATGACATCACACAGCCAGGCCAGCCAATCATGCTGGAAGATCAGGGCATAATGAGAAAGTATCCTGATGTTACAGCTACTAAAACAGGGGAGAACACTGGACGTTTCTGAGTTCACAGGAGCTTCATAAACGAACAAGGAAGAATGTTAACCTAGGAATTCAGAGTCTTTAACTAAAACTCTATCAGGCTATAAAAATGACTTCCCCTTTAGGCCACCAGGCCTGTTTTTCTGGACTGCGATGACATATGCCCACAAGGTTGCCCACGCTTCCATCTGTCCTAACTGAGCTGGTTCCTGTCGTCTCACGATGTTGCATCACCCATAATTCTTTGGCTTTTCAGCTCCATTCATTTGCCACGTTCAGATATCACAACAAGTGAATGCCATTTGTGGTCATGCTTGCGTGCGCTCACACACATAAATACAGGGTCATTTCGTAGAAAAAGAGGTGCAGGAGCTCATTAGCATAACTCATTTGCATATGCCACACCCCCTAAGATACCCGAAGTGTGTCAGAAGGCAACACCCACCCCTCAGGCTCCACTCCACAGGTGAGTGAAACTGACCTGCTCTTCCTCCATCCCCTTCCCCATCCAATACTTTGTGCAATAAAAATAAGTGTAACAAACACACCCTCATTCTCTTTCTGCTCCCTTGAAACCACCAGGTTTCAAGTAGACTTGAGATACCCAGGACATGTGCACCGCCCATCCCTTTCCCTTCCCCTCCCCACAATAAGACACCCTGTGAGGTAGGTGGGGCTGAGAGAGGTCTTTTGAGAACTGCTCATGAGAGAACAGCTCTGAGAGAACTTGTGACTGGCCCAAGGTCACACCAGCAGCTGCATGTGGAGGAGTGGGGAATCAAACCCGGTTCTCCCAGATTAGAGTCCAACTCCTGACCACTACACCAAACTGATGGGGTGGAAGCTGCTGAAGGGTTGGTGAAATTTCTCCAGTACTTATGTGCCATGTGCCCAGATAAAAAATGGTATACTCAGAAAATTTATATGCCACCTTGAGCAAGTCTCTGGAAAAGCAGCACACCGTCATAAAAGGAACAATGATAAAATTTTCAATATTAAAACAAAACATTAAAAACAATAAAGACCCTAGCAGGGCTTTCCCCGGGGCGCTGTGCCTCTGCACTGCTCGGGGAAGCCGAGGAGGGGGCGGGGCTTGGTCATGTGCCCGCCCCCTGGGCTCCTCACTCCCGGAGCTGAGCTCCTGTGTGCTCCCGCTCCAACGGACCCCTGCATAAATATATACACCCCCGCTGACTGCATGCAGCACAACTGAGAGCTTCTTGGTCCGTGAAGCCTCCAAACAAACTCTTACTCATGGTGGCTTCCAAATGCAGGTGCCTGGGAGATGCACGGCATGCAGCAGGTCCACGATCAGCCCTTCCAACCGGCCCTGGATATATGGATGTGTGGGGCTTTTTCCAGCAACCTCTGCTGAATGACTGCGTCTATGGTTTAGACTGGGAAGCTCCCGCAAGCAAAATTATGAGACTTCCCCCACCCACTAGTCCGTGTATAGGGATGGTTTTAGGGACTGGGCCTCTGGAGCCCCACAGCATGTCTTCGTCATTGTTCCTGAGGCTGCCCTGTGGAGTGGGAGACACGGATTCTAGTTCTTCCACCCACTGGATCAGACTTCCTGAGTGTAGGAACGGCAGCTCCATCTTTGAAAGAAGCCATGATAAGACCAACCGACCTACCTATCTAAAGAGATTGAGACCCTAACAACCTATAGACCGGGGAGGGGGAGGTGTGGGGTTTAGAGTTTCGAAAGAACTGCAACTTTTTCTGCTGTTATTAAAATATGTAAGCCCCACCATTCTGCTTGGCTCAATACAGGTTTTGAGTAACAATTTACGCACTACAAATTAAACCAATTTTTTTTTTAAAACTCACACAAATCCCCAGTCAAAGTGCTTCAAATGGGACTGCCTTTGATTGGGAAAAGGCCTGGTCAGCCCAGTGATGGCAACTCATCTGTGGAAAACCTTCTACCTACTGGTTTACCTGGTGCCTAATTACCCGGAGGCACAAAGTAAACACATTTCTGTGTGTTCAGGCTTCTTTTTTAAAAAAATGCCCTCTCTGAAAATCCTTAAAAAATCGTATATGCGGATTCTGTTTTTAACAACCGCTGTATTTTTAATAGAGAAGCGGCCCAGGCAGGTGTCTACTTCAATCCTGGCATCTCCAGTTTAAAAAGGTCAGGAAGTAGGTGATGCGAAAGACCTCTAACCAGGGCTCTGGGAATGCCACTGCCAGTCAGAGTACTACCCTCGACAGGCAAAAGGTACGATGGGCTCAGAGTAAAGAATCTTCATCTGTGTAATATATTAAGAGGTTACCTTATTGAACTACCAACTGCCATTTTTAAGCTATCTTATGCTTACTTCTTCTATGTATATTTTGCTGCTCTGATTCACTGGTTTTCATTCTGTTTCCTGCCTATTGCTTGTATTTTTATGCATTCTATTTGATTGTCTTGTATCTATTGCTTTATCTGAATTTATTGGAATACCTCATATAAAAAAGAACAAAAACTATCCCATGTTAAGATCATCCAGAAGCACCCTGCTGCAAGAGCCGGCCTTGACAGAAATGTATTTATTTCATTCAGTTTATATCCCACCCTACCCCGCAGGATTGGCAAGCACCTGCTACTCCCAGGTCGTGGACTACTCAAAGCTAGAAGTGTGGTAGTCCCCTTCTTTAAAGTGTTTAAATTGGTACTTGGTTAACTGATGGACTTCAGCCCATCAACTTCATTGGATCCCATCGAGTTCCAGTATTTTGGGGGAGGGAGAAAATGTTCTCTTTGCCAACTCTCTTTACCCCTTGCATAGTTTTATAAACCTCTATAATGTCTCCCCTAAGTCATCTCTTTTTAAAATTGAAAAGTCCCAGACTTCAGCCTTTCTTCATAGGGAAGGCGCTCCAGCCCCCTAATCATCTTAGTTGCCCTTGTCTGTATTTCATGCCACTTTTGACTCTGGTACTTTAATCTTGCTGATCTGAATTGATAAATTATATATATTCCGTACATAACTCGAATAAAGGAAGTTCCCCTTGTTGTCTTTATTAGCACATTCCTTGTAAAAACAGAAGCAACTCCACAACCGCTTTTTCTGGCCTCAGAGAAGCATTGTAACTTTACCTCCAGTACATGGCTAACACTAAATTGTTTCAATTCCAGCTTCGTCTTCAAGACATGACTGCTCAGGACAGTCACAGGACTGAGCATGAATAATTATAAAAAGCAATTTAATGGTTTTTCCAGACTGCTGAAAAGCCTCTGAATGCTGACAGCAGACACACCCTCAAAATAAACATTAAATCATTTGTGGAAACCAATAAATAAAATATGGACGTTTGAACACTTACTTAAAGTATCATCTATGTTTCCACTGTCAAGGCTTGTTATTGCGCTTCTTGCTGGATTAAAGAGCCAGGACACCTGCAACAAAAGTACAGACGTTTAAAAATCTGTTCAATAAACAGCAGTAAGTTTACACAAAACCTCATGCCCAAATTATCTTTTCGCCATATTCCAACATGACCAAAACCACAAGACATCTAGACTTATAGAGTTGTAAGGGGCTATAAAGACCATCTAGTCCGACCCCCTGCTCAATGCAGGATCAGCCTAGAGCAGGGGTGGGCAAACTGTGGCTCGGGAGCCGCACGCGGCTCTTCCATATATATTATGTGGCTCCCGGTGGGGTGGCTGGGGAAGCTAAAGATCATTAGCAAACAAATATCATTGGACAAATTAATATCATTATCAATATCTGTTTTTACCCCTTTTGTTATTATTCTTGGCAGTCTCATTTAATGTTAAAAAAAAGCAAATTTGCTTATTTTCCAATAAAAGCAGGTAATATTTGTTCATGTCTTGTGGCTCTCAAACATCTGATGTTTATTCTATGCGGCTCTTATGTTAAGCAAGTTTGGCCACCCCTGTTCTAGGTGGCTCTTACGCTGAGCAAGTTTGCCCACCTCTGGCCTAGAGCATCCCTGACAAATGTTCTTCCAGCTGCTGCTTGAAGACTGCCGGGGGGGGGGCCCTCTCCACCTCCCTAGGCAGCTGGTTCCACCACTAAACTACTGTTATTGTAAAAATAATTTTCCCCCTAATATCCAGCTGGTTCCCTGGAAGGCCAGATGCTGAAGCTCAAATACTTTGGCCACCAAATGAGAAGGGAGCGCTCACTGGAGAAGACCCTGATGCTGGGCAAGACGGAAGGTCAAAGAAGAACGGGACGGCAAAGGATGAGATGGTCAGACAGTGTTACTGATGCAACGAACATGAAATTAAATAAACTCCGGAGCACGACAGAAGACAGAAGGGCCTGGTGTGATGCGGTCCATGGGGTCGCGAAGAGTTGGACTCGACTGTGCGACTGAACAACAACCTTTCTACCCACAATTTAAACCCATTATTGTGAGCCCTCTCCTCTGCTGCCAACAGGAACAGCTCCTTGCTCTCCTCTAAGGGGCAGCTTTTAAAATACTTCAGCAGAGCTATCATATCCCCCCCTCAACCTTCTCTTCTCCAACCTGAATATTCCCAAGTCTCTCAGCTTTTCGTTGCAGGGCTTGGTCTCCGGGCCCCTGATCATCCTCATCACTCTTTTCTACGCCCGCTCCATTCTGTCCACAACCTTTTGGAAGGGAGCCTCCGGAACTGCACACGGTACTACAGGTACAGCCTGACCAATGCGGTGTACAGTGGGACTGACATCTTGTGATTTGGATATCTAGAGACGCCTCCCAGATGAACGAGATTTTATTTCAGCATTGTCTTTTCCAGACTAGAATAAAAGCTTAACTTTGAAGAGGCCGCTGAAATGTTTGTTTTTGCTGCACCAGAGCAATGTGGCCAATCCTCTGGAATTATTAACACAACTCAAGACAGACAAGAAGCCCAATCCAAGAGCTTCCATTATGCATTATAAGATTTGGGGGGAGGGGGGGACACCTGCTGTACACATTCTGTTGCTCTGTTATTTTGCAGTGCACTTATCCATTTCCATGTTCCATATATAATGTAGACTTTCATCTGCAGGACATAATCAGTTCTTCCACAGCATTTTTTCTGCAAGGTATCAACGGCTTATTCTCGCTAGTCCTTTCATTTAGTTCCTTTTACCAGAGGTGAATTTCTCCATTTTCGACAAGGAAATTTATTTCTGCCCAGTCTAATCCAACCTGAAGGCCACACTGCACAAGATGTTTTCCCTGGACTGATTTAATCTCTGTATACAAAATACAAATGGAGCTTGTATTTACTGTGCTACATTCCCACTGGTTTGAAAGCTCCTCGCCTCCAAACCCTTGGACATGTGGTAAAACACGAGAACCTCTTCCAACCATGCTTGTGCATGAACACACACAATGTCTCTGGCGTAGGAACAGTGCCTTGTATGAGCCATTCCAAATGTTCTGTAGCTAATTTCAGCTCAAACTGAAATTAGCTGGATGGCGATACTCATCCATTCTAGGAAGAATGAGGAAAGGGGAAGGATGACCTGCGGACTGCATGATACATATTTTATGGGCTGAAAAGGAAGTGAGAATGACGGCTTTGGGAGTGCCTCCAATTAATGGCAGTGGAAACGGTTTGGTTTCTAAGATTTTATTACATTTTTGTCCCACAACATTCTCCAAGGTGCTCAGGGCAACATCAGAAGAGCCCTGCTGGGTCAGACCAGTGGTCCATCTAGTTCAGCATCCTATCTCACAGACTGGCCAACCAGTTTGGCCAATAACAGGGCATAGAGGCCTTCCCTGATGCTGCCTCTTGACTCTGGGATTCAGAGGTTTAGTGCCTCTGAATGTGGAGGTTCCCTTCAGTCACTATGGCTGGTAGCCATTGATAGACTGGTCGTCCATGAATCTATCCAATCTTCCTTTAAAGCTGTTTCTCCCTGTGGCCATTACGACATCCTCTGGCAGCAAACATACATTCCCCCTCTGCTCCCCTATTTTATCTTCAACGATAAGGAGGTTAGGTTGAGTGTGCGTGAGACTGACTCAAAGTCATCAACTAAACTTCAAGGCAGAAAGAGGATTTGAATCCATCTTCCCTGGCCACAGTCCAAGCACTGCAGCACACTGGCTGAACCTGAACTGGGTACAAGTCCTGTCTCCAAAACAACAGCATTTGAGTCAAGTGTCATACACTCTATGCTATGGGCTGGCCTTTTCGTTTGTAGTAACTTCACACTGTGACTTTGCCTTACAAATTTTGTAACTGATCAAGATCTGGTAGGGGCCTTTTTAAAATTTATTTTAAAATGTTTATGCCACCTCTCCAGGAAACTGCCCTTGGCCACTAACAAAATAAAAACAATTAAAAACAAAACATTAAAAGGTGTTAAAATCCAGCATTTAAAATCCAGCTCAGCATAAAAACAGACCATTGTCAGCTTGAAGTACCAGTTTGCGAACTAAAATAGTATTAAAAGATCAACCCCTTCATTAAAAGCCTGGGTGAACAGAAACATTTAGATAGCCTGCCACCTAATAGAAAGCAGTGTGGGTGCCAAGTGACAATCAAGGGGAACAGCATTCCACAAGTGAGGGGCCACTACCAAAAAAGCCCTGTCTCTGGTTGCTACCCACCTTGCCTCTGAAGGCAGGGGGCACAGACAGCAGGGCTTTTGAGGCAGATCTTAACTGGTGGACTGGACAATATGGGAGGACAGGGTCTTTCAAGACTCCCGGTCCCAGTCAAACTGTATTTAGGGTTAAACAGCAATCATGCCCAGTCATTGCCAAATGGTTACACATATTACCTGCCCATTAGTACAGTGGGTATCTAGGGTGCAGACATTTATCCCTAGTTATTTTTGTCATTTACCATTAGCCTTTTTCACAGACATGCCCAGTAGATTACACAGAGTGATTCAGTACAATCAACAGAGTGGGACATTCAGTAACAATGCATGAGGATATTGCAAGTCTGGAACCAACCAGAAGGAACTGATGCATGGCGTAAGTATTCACATAATGCATTTACCGGTATGGAAAGTACATAAAAAGGACCCTACTTACAATAAGCTACACACAACAGGACAGACCACTGTCCCTAATCATTTATCCAAGCTAGTTTGTAAAACCGTTTTGTACAGTGCAACCTTATTACCTGCACAGAAAAGCCCTCTTGAATAGCTCAGTTTTGCATAGTTTGCAGAAAGACAAGAGTGTGGGAGCTTTCCTGGTCTCCTCAGGCGGGCAATGGAGCCACAATGAAGAAAGCGCATGTACATGACATTACTCGTGTTGAAATCAAGGTGCACAGAAGGCAAACGTGGATGAGTGTGCTTGCCCCATGCCCACCGATGCTCTGTCACCAGCTTGTGAGCATGGAGCCTAAGTATGTAAGAAGTGCATGCGCATAGGGCTCTCTCCCTGTTATGGGGAACATTTAAAAATGCAGCGTTCCTGATGACCACCATAACTGGCAGGAAGAAATAAGCAACATTCGATCCCAAAATACAGAAGTGACTCCTCCCTCTTGGGTTGTAAGAAATCATGCATTTCCCTCCACTCCCACCACCTAAGCAGAGAAATCATCAGTCCGAGAATGCACCCTTGAAGGTCTGATGGATAAGCAACAAGTGCATGGCACTGGTGCAATGATGAAGATTCCACTACCCCTTAAGCCTCTCTCTTCCAAGACCCTGCTACTTTTAAAATCTAGAAGGTTTTCCTAAACTACCAGTGATCCTCTTTTATAAACGAAAACTCGTTCTTTGCTCTACTTTCAATTACACCCCCCCGTTTTCCTTTGAAATGTGGCATCTAGAAGAAACGAAGCTTGACCAATGCTGACTGCAAACACAAAACACACACACAAACCCAGCCCCCAAACCCCATCTTGTTAGCAATCCTATTAATACATCTCCACCTGGTCTTTGCTTTCTTTGCAACTGCATTATATTGAGGACACATTCAATTTGTTGTCAGTTATGACCCAGGTACCTTTCCCAACATCATGACTGATTCTTTAAATCCAAATGCGAGAACCTCCTCTTAATCTCATCCCATTTCTGTTTTGCCCATTCTTAGGTTGCAACCTTGCAAAGTATATTTTAATTCATCCAAGTGCAGTATAACCTACACATTTTATTTTCCACTTCCACTAGAAGGGGGAGGCAGTTCTTTATACTGGACTTGTGACAAGCATATACTGCATCAACAAACCCTTTGGAGACAAGTAATACTTGCTCAGAATTCAAAATTATACACAGGAGGAGGGCCTTTTGTCACTCCTTTCAGTCTCCCAAGTGGCTGGGTGAGATTTTGCTCTTCTTACATGTTCTTTTGTTGGCTGCAGTGCATTAATTTGCTCTGTGGCTCTCAGTGAATCCTGTGGCAGAAATGAATCTGACTGAAACAGGAGGAAGAAAAAAACCCTGTTCCCTTGCTTCAAAACACTGGCTAAAGCCCTACCATTACAATTTCAATGTATTCTATATTTGAAGTCTAGTAATCTTCTAGCCTGATCTTGTTAGATGTCACAAGCTGAGTGGGGTCAGTCCCATATCCCCCCTCCGCCGCTGAGCTGTCGAGGCTCCAGTACCCACCATCCAACACTGAACCCAGCAGCTGGCATCCGGAGTGACTGCCTACTTCACCTGTCAAGCCCAGGCTTGCAGTTGCAGTTGGGCCTGCAGTGTGTGCCAACATCCTCCCTACCAGGCCTGCAGCAGCTGTTGACATCAGCCACCGCTGGGCCCGGAACAGCAACCAAAATCCTATTCTGCCACAGCACTCAGCTGCAGAGCTTTCCCAAATATCCTCCCTACCAGGCCTGCAGCAGCTGTTGACATCAGCCACCGCTGGGCCCGGAACAGCAACCAAAATCCTATTCTGCCACAGCACTCAGCTGCAGAGCTTTCCCAAATAGTATTTTGGGGGAGATTTAAATCCCCCTATGTATTTTTTTTAAAGATTCTTCTGCATACCTGGGAAGTTCCCCAAGTGTGCAGAAAAATCTCTTTAGCCTCCATATCGCCCCGACCAGTGAATTCAGATATCCACAGATGGTGGCCACGTCTAATAGTATATAGACAAGTGGGGGCCTGTGAGACTTGTGGGGGGGGGGAATCCCAACCCCCCCCCACTCTCTCTCCGAGCTCAGCACGGAGCCCCAGGCTTCCTGAAACTTGCTGGGGGGGGGGGAACGCTGTGCTGGCTCACTTGGAGCTGCTCTGGGCAAGCCACAGAGAGTGGCAGCAGAAGGGGAGTCTCTGCTGGCTCACCCGGAACAGCTCTGAGCAAGCCAGCATAGTCTCCGCCCCCCTCACCACTCTCTGTGGCTCACCTGGAGCAGCTCTGGGTGACCCAGCACAGTCTGTCCTCCCCCGCCCAACCTCTCTGCGGTTTGCTGGAGAGGGGAGACTGTGCTGGCTCGCCCGTAGCTGCTCTGGGTGAGCCACAGAGAGCAGTGGTGAGAGAGTGTCTACTGGCTTACCCGTAGCTACTTTGAGCAAGCTAGCAGAGACACCCCCCTCCCCTGCTGCTCTCTGTGGTTCACCCAGCTCTGACCGGCACAGTCTTTCCTACCCGGCTGCCACAGCTCTGCTGTCAGGCCCAGCGCAGCTCTTCCAGGCTGCTGTGCCACCAGAGAGGTGATTTTTATTTTGAGGGGGATTTAACCCCCTCGTGTATTTTTTAAAACACTGTAGATTTTCCTACACACATGGGGAGTCCCGCAAGTGTGCAGGAAGATCTGCTTAGCTCTGCGTGGACTTGATCTGAAGATTTAGCTATCTCCAAACGGGGGCCATGGGTGACTATTAGAATATAAGACTGTTGAGGTTAAATGTGTATGAACTAAATTGGTAGCATGATATCAACATACAAAGAGTGGGCAGACTGAGCAAACTGCACAGTCAGAGAAACTGAAAACTCTGTAACCTTCTCTGTGCACTGAAAGCTAGGACAATAACATCAGCTCAGTAGCATCTCTCTCCTCAGCTTCTTTCAAGTTTCCATTCTTTAAATCAAAATCTGAGTCCTGCTTAAAGTAGCTATGGGGTCATGTACCACTAGGTTGGAGTCAGTTGACTTCTCAAGGGGTTTCCTTTCCTTAAGCAAACTACAGGGCAGAACCATCAAATTGCTAAATATACTTCAGGACCTTTCATTAGCATGTTGCAACCATAACTTTGTTTCTTGCGGTTAATCTTGACTGAGAAGGATTATCAGGGTATACAACAATGCCTTTATTAGTTCCTTTCTGTTGGAAACAGATAACCCTGTTTAAACAACATAGCCTTCTAGTTTGTGAACTAAATCCACTGGTGCTGTTGTAGTACAGTTAAGGGAAAATTTAAGTTGTTATAATCTTTTTTTCAATACCATCAAAAGCACTTCTCCATGGTTGAGTTCCAAGATGCACACACAGCATCTTATTCTGTGTCCTGGTCTACATATGGGCTGTGACTCCAGGAATGTACAGTGCTAGTGCACAGAGGCAGCAAATGGTTGGCTGCCTGGAATCCATTATGGGGGGTAATAATGGTTAAATCAAAATGCTATAGTAGTGAAAGATGCAAACTCTTTGTGCTGCGACTGTACAGGACATAGGATCCAGCATCAGGAACGGAACAAGACTTCCCCAACGCCATGCCAGAACCTTGAAGTTTTAAGTGAGTACTCTGAGTTTTTCTTTATCGAGACATCATAACAGGAGCAGGATGAAGCTTCAAGCTTCAATGACTGTATTAATGAAGCTTGCAAGACACAAGAGCACTAATGGACGAGTAAGCTGTGATACAAGACTAGAAAATCAGTTAACGTGCGGAAAGGTTACTCTGGCTGAGGGCAGACTGGCAGTCTGGCCTGCTCTGCCTCTGCTTTAAAAGCGGAGGCAGAGCGGGCGTCCAGACTGCCGCATCTGCCCCGCGGAGGCGCCCCGGACTTACCTTGTCCGGTGGTGCGCTCCTCCCGCTTCCGGCGGGTGTGAATGCGCGTGGGCGGAGCCGCGTGGCATTCTGCTGCCGCTGCCGGAAGCTGCCCGCAGTGTGGACACTGCGGGCAGCTTCCTTGCGGCGGCGTCTGAACGCCGCACTGCGGGGCAGTTCCCCCCCCCCCCCCGCCTTGTTCTGCCACGCTCCTGTAGCGCGGCAGAACAGTAGTCTGTCCTCAGCCTCTGACAATTTCACTCTGAAGAAGTGAGCAGTGCCAGTGACTCAAGAAAACTCATGCCCTGCTTTTAAGGTGCTACTGAACTCTTGCTCAATTCCTCTCTGTGTACCTATCAAGACACACCTCGACAGTGAAAAATTTCTTATCAGAGGCAACTTGGGTCACGGCTGATTAAAGTGGGGCTTCAACTGAGGTCACACGATGGCGAGCATACTGAAGACTTGAACTGCAACCATGCCTCAAGGTGAGACGAGCGTGATAAGGCCACTCCCACTGTGGTAACTATGCATGGTTGTGAACAGAACTGAAGTCATACGTGGCCTCTATAGTGCTAGTTGTCATCTTGGAGCCAAGTATTCGCTCCATGGAATGGCAATTTTTTTTTTTTAACAGACCTTTTGCGATCAAGTTTCCTGCAAGAAAGCCACACTCTAACACTTCCTTAGATGGGCTGAATTTGCACGGGGTGCGAATTCTAGCGCGATGGGAGCATGTGACCTCTCTGCATAGCACAGCGCTTTATTCTGGCATTGATTCGTTTAAATCAGTCAACGTGCGAACGTACGGCTGCTAGTATAAGGCTCTGACCATATACCTCTACACTGGTTGTCTTTTGTTGGGCAACAATGCTCTTTTGTGTCACTGTCGGAAGACAAAGCTTCCCATTGCTGAAGAATGTATGTATTGTCCAATGAACACGGGCCTTTTTGTGTGGCCACTTTTTGGCTGATGAGTTTCTTAAGCCCTTTGTTATTGCAACGTCAAACAAAAGAGATCATCCTATTTCAGAATGGGATGCCTTAGCAGTAATTCTAAAAGCCAAAAAGATGGGTTGAGCCTTCTTGCCAGCGACAAGCTTTTCCTATTTTCAGGCTGCATTGTGCTGGTGCAAGGCCAATGAAAATGAAACGGGACACTCCAAAGTACTTTTCTTCTGTCTACATTAACAGAAACATGGTGGAGTTTAAATAGGGTCTTCCCTAGTTAGAGACATAAAATTTCTTGAAATTTTGAAGCCGTGAGAAAAACAGTTTTGTTTTCCCCTTAGGAAAAAAAATGGAAATGCGGGGGGGGGGGGGGCGGGGACTGAAATATATGCAATACTTTCCCACCAGCCCTTAACTTGCTTTACAGCACTGACATAAAATGCATAATTTATAACTTGGTTAGCATACTGAACTGTACTGCTTGGTATATTTATAGAACTGAAAAAGTACAGATGCCTTAGTTCCGTCAATCGAAATTGCAGATATACCCAGTACTTGTGAGAGCTGAAAACTGCTGTAGCCTACGCTACCTTAGTTTGTTTGGTTTTATGTTTTAACTTGTAAACCATTTTGATGGTAATTTGCGGGCTGTTACCCGCCTTGAGCCAGTTCGCTGGAAAGGCGGGATAAAAATGAAATAAATAAAATTTAAAAAAAATTAAATTAGCACATGTATCTTAATTTTTTGACATCTGAGAGGTAGGAAAAAGTAAAAGTTGAAATTAGAAAACAAATTCTGTAGTCATCAAAAGGAAGTACTTCAGAGAGCCAACAATACAGTTACCAGCACACCTGGATGCCATCCTGGTCTTTGTAACACTGAAAGCACCGAACTCTTTAATAAGATATTATCAAATACATTACAGCATATTAATTGTTGCCAAAATTATTCACATTTAAACAATAAATGTATCCCTGACAATATGTTAGGTCTTCTGTATGCACAGGAATTAACATAAATTTAATACTGTAGATTATTTTACATTAGAAAGTTTCATGTGACATTTTGAGTTACTGTCCTTAAACGAAATTCTCTTACTCCAACAGAACAATATTTCTCTATATAGTGCCTCCCAAAGTTTCTCAATTTTCTGCATCCAAAAAACGAAAAAGTCCTTTAAAAAAGTTCTCTCCCAGAATTTTCTAATCCCCCCCCCCAACGTCTCTATCTCAACTGCTACAGATGTAACGATATTCTTGTTACTCTAATACAAAAAGAAGCATGCCAGTTGTGAAGGTTGTAGAAATGACAACTAGATCCCCATTTAAGATTTCCATTTAGACGAGAGCTGTAGAAGGCAATAGTCACTAATAGTCACACGTGTATATAAAAATACACGGCAATAGTCACTAATAGTCACACGTGTATATAAAAAGTAAGCTATACACCAAGCTTTAGATCAGGTTTACGACAAATTAGATTTTTTTTTTTTTTAGCTCTCAGAATTAAAATGGACCAACCCCAATTTAAAAGCTTGAACGCCAGACAGCCATAATAAGGTGTATAACTCTGGCTATTGTTTAAAAATAAAACAACACCGCTAACTTGAATGCTTAATTTAGGCAAGAATTCCATCAGATAGCAATTATACTGTTATAAAACTAAGTCAGCTTTAAGTGTCAATCAAAGGTAATCCCTGAGGCGCCCACGTACTTGCTGAGCTGCCTTCGCTAATTAACGGATCATTAGTAAGAAAGAACCCCTCACTGCTTGCCCTGTGCACCACATACCGTCATAATTACCTTTGTAAAACAAACCGCTTTTCTTTCACTCGTTTAGCACAAAGTCCCAAATGAATTAACCGAAAACCTTTATGCAGAAAAACACTTTTCCGCTATTAGTTAGCAGTTGGAAACAGGAGAACATTTTAACCCATTATTCTCAGAGTAATTTTAGAATTACTCCACCAAAGAGAATACCGATGGTGGTGGAGGAAAGCCACAGCTGATTAATGGCAATCCCACGGGGTTTTCAAGGCAAGCGATGAACAGAGGCGGTTTGCCACTGCCTGCCTCCGTGTAGCAACCCTTGACTTCCTTGGTGGTCTCCCATTCAAGCGCTAACCAGGGCTGACCCTGCTTAGCTTTTGAGGTTTGATGAGGTCTTTGACTTCCCCTCGTAAGACTTTCCAGCACCATCTCCTATTTAACTTTTGACATGGTCTGTAACTCATGAAAGCTCATACTGAAATAAATGATGGTAGCCTTTAAAGATGCCACTGTATTCTTGTTTTATTTTGCTATAACAAACACAGCTACCCCTTCGCAGTCAATAGACTCTGTCCGTTTCAGTGACAAGTCTGAGTAATGCTTGATTCAGCATTATTAGATCAGGTAAGCTTAGCAACCAAAAAGGCTGTCTTTCGTCGTCACTTGGCTCAAAAGCTGGCCCCTTACCATGACCACGACAAACTGGCCATGGTGACCTCTGAAGCTGAACTACTGTAAAGTGCTCTACACGGACCTACCCTTGAAGATACTTCAACTACTTCAGTTGATGCTGAATCCAGCAGCACATCTGCTACCCAGAGCTAATCTCAATGCACATATCATGTCTGCTTTGAAAGTGCTTCAAGGTAGTTTCCAAGTTCAGTTCAATGTGCTGGTATTTCATAGCCCATACATCCACAGGACTATCTCTCTGGTTATGACCATTGTCAAAGCTCTGCTCTAATTCTTCCTGACAGGTAGGCAAGAATGGTGCTTGTGCTGTCTAGAACTTTTCCAGTAATGTCCCTTGCACAGTGGAATGGTCAGGAACATTATTAAACTGTTGGAAGCTATGCAACGGTAAGATATTTAGATAAGCTTTTTTTTTTTTTTGAAACTTTATAAGATTTTCAAATTATATATAATTCAGCTTAAATTAATTTATATACCAAGCGTTGTTAAATCAATTACATAAAAAAAGGAAAATTTAAGGCAATAACATTTTTCACAATTTGGATTTTAACAGATTCACCCACACCTACCATTCTTATCAACAATGAGTAACATCCTGTTCCTCCTTATTTTCTTTAATCTAATTGACAACAATAAATCAACAATATGAAAATGCTTGGCCACTTATTCTTGTTTATCTTCAGATATATCTTCAGATATAAGGTTCCTAACTATCAGCCAGAATTTACTTGCCTATTTACCCCGCCACCACAAATAAAAATAATTACCTACATTTAAGTAATTTCATTATTTCTAAAGAGGCTTGCCAATTGCTGATCACCACTTCTTTTTTCCCTTACACGCCCTGGGATATCTCTTAAAGTAATAATTTCAAAATCTTGCATAATCGATGTATCGCTTTTGGCCTTATCCAGTATTTTGTCTCTCATTACTCTTTTTGCAAATCTAGTGTGTACCTCTCTTGGAGTCCCAGTTCTCCTTGATAGGGCTGAATTTCTTCTAATTACGGATTCTATCTCAGTCTCCAGTTTTTCCCTTAAATTCAGTTGCACAATAGCTGTTAAAGCCTCAATCCTTGTTAATAAGGAGCTTTCTAAAGGGTCATACTTCTCTTTCCACTCTCGTAGTTGGGGATCAACCTCATCCACTTTTGATTCATTTCTGTTTGATGCCTCATTCAATTTGCTGGTTTCTTGCTTACTTTCCAGTGTTTGGTTTTTAAATTCATCTATTTGGAGTACGATATGTTGGGTGAAGTTATCCATTTTTAATTGTAAAAGTTCTATGTCTTTGGTGATCAGATTAGATAGACTGGTCTGGACAATTTGATTCATTGCCTCAATAATACTGTCATGTATCTGGGCATTAAATTCTTTAGCTCCCAGCTGAGCTAAATTTGAAGCCATTGTCTTGCCTTGGCCTGGGGGGGGGAGTTGGTTAAACACAAACCTTTCTTAGGGCCAGTTGACATCCTAGGAATCAGAGGTCAGTTCAGCTATTACAGTTCTTAATTAATTATTTGCTTATGGCCCCCTAATTAGTTAATCAGTGTCACCCCCCCAAAACCAAGACAATCACATAGACAATTAATTATAATACAATATAGAATTCATCAAAATGTCAAAAGTCAAAAATCATAAGGTACCAAACATATTAATTAGCCTCTATGATCAACTTGTACAATTAATTAGGGTAAAGCAGTTGGATCACCCCAATCTTATAATTATATGTCTCAGAAACCCTATGGTCTCTGGAAAAACTGATCAGTTATCATACCCCCCAGTTAAGAAGAAAAAAAAAAACTTTAATACAACTCTTAATTTTTGAAACATCCGCTCATGGCCTCCAGTTATATAATTCCCCTCCAATCCAGATAGTGATTTCTACAGTTAATTGTGATGGAGCAAAATTAATTCATCCACGCTCTAAAGATCGTAAGACAGCCAGCTCCTAAATTGATCACAGAAAATTTTTTCCAGCTGTTCTCCTATGGTTGATTATCTCACACTTCACTTTCCCCGGCTGTCGGTCCTCCTCTAGCATCCAGGAAGAAAGCAGGCACCCATCCTTCACATTAGGCTTGACTTAGACCAATCCAATCAAGTGTAGAGATACCACACACCGATCCAAGCCACATTATCCGCCTTGGAGAGCTTAACTGAAGCGCAGAAATAAACGATAACCAAAGCCACTCAAATGAGCTCTCAGCCCGGTTAGTCAAAAAGCAAACACAAATGAAAAAGTGCATAAATTGTGGAGAGAAGAGTATAAAAGACGTTAGGAACCAGGTTTCTCCGTCACTCTTTCTCTCGGTAATCCACTCAATGTCCTTGCTCCGCTCGCCCAAGCCCTTCCACAGCGATGTCTCCAGACTAACGCCCAAGCTTCTCAACGCCAACGCAAATAAATGGATAAAAGAAAAAAAAAGAAAAGAGCACAAAATTTGAATGATAGAGAGGTGCTTACACAGTTCTGGTTTCTCACACCTTGTAGAAAGAAGCCACATTCACCAGACCAGCAACTTTTTAACAGCTCACTGCCTGTAAACTAACAACGCCCCGTAGGGTAAGCCGGTAGCTGCTGCTTCTCAACGGAGGTTGAGACTTCTTGTCCCCGCTTCTTGCTTCGGTCATAGGGGCATTCAGGGAATGCAGGCCGCCGCCCACTTCCACTGTACCCCCAAAGACCCTGCCTAGGTCCTCCTCCAGAGATCCTAGCAAAGAATGTGCAAAAGCATACATTCCTTGTAGTGGGCGAGGAATTCAGCGAGAGTAGCCAGTGGAGCTACCGCTGCTTGCTGCCGCTGCGACCGGATCCGGAACTCCTAGATAAGCTTATTTTGCAAAGCTGGATCAACTGATGATGTTCTGGTCTAACTGGATTTTACATGATTTTATTTGCTGCGTTAATAGGCGATAATTATTACGATTCATCTATGTTTTATTATGATTTAATTAACATTTAATTATGCACCAAATTGCAGTTAACTTAGATATGCCAACTAATAATCTCAGCAGAAAAGTTTATGCAGACATGGTATTGTATATTTAAATACTTGACAAAACGTGAGGTTTTGCCAAACAATTCCTATTATAAAAAAGGGTTATTGTTTTTCTTATATTTATTTTAAATGATCCTTATATATGTTATCTTTACTGATAAGCAGTTCACCATAGTTTCACTAATGTTTTAGATACTTACAATCTTATACGCAATATTTGTCATTTTTAATTATATGGACTAATTATCGTTCTACGTTTACTTTATGGTTAATAAAAAAGTAAAATGAAAACACCCCTTGTAATCCACCTTGAGTTCCATCTTGAGGAAAGATGGATTTAAAATGCCGTAAATAAATATTGTTAACTGAATCCCACTAGAAGTTTTCTCCCTAATTTTTGGCACTTTCAAATCCGTGACATGTGCAGGCTTTAAAGTGGGCTGTAAGTCCATGGAGTAACTGCTGTGTTTTGTTTTTGGCCTGTCCCCGGCCTCCCAATGAGGAAAAAAAGCACCAAGAATTGAGCAGCCAATTTTTAGCTAATATTTATTTAACTCTGAAGAAGGCTAGTGTGCTGGGGGAAAAAAATTCTAGGCTCCCATCATTGTTTCAACATCTCCCAAAGCAGCTATTAAATGCTAAGGTGCAGTGAGGAGGAACAGACTTACAAGCTTGAACTCTAGCTTTTGCTCTCTATTTTAAATAGCAGTGATCTTCAACCCCACTGGTCAGGATGCTCAGGTGTAGTCTTACCTGCTAGATCTTGCCCCTGTAAGAAGAAAAGAAGAGCCCTGCCAGATCAGACCAGGATCCTGCCTTACCCAGTGGCCAATCAGCTCCTCTGGAGGTCCAACAACAGGGCACAGAGGCTGAGCTCCCCTCCCACGACATTGCCCCCTGGCACAGGTATTCAGAGGTTTACTGCCTCTGAATGCAGACGTTCCCTTTACTCATCATGGCTAGTACCTACTGATAGGCCTATCCTCCATGAATCTGTCCAAACCCTTCTAAAGCTGTCTTTGCCAGTGTCCATCACTAACAACCTCTGCAGATTCAAACCTTGGGCTCCCGGATCCTAGTCCGAACACCCCACTGGCTTTTGTGGGATGGCAGTTGTTCGACAACAGCAAGAAGAAAGTCACATGGTAGCAAGTTGACCGGTGGCTGCCACTGTCCCTGAAGAGTCCTCTTGCAAAGGCCTTTACCCCTCCCTCTGCCTTTTACTGACAGAAACCATAGCGGGAAAAATGGCAATTCTGTTGAACTTGCCTAGCAACGGCCACTAAGGGCATTTGTTCGTTAAAGCTATAGTTGCTGCTTCTATCATTGGGGTGGGGGGGTTAAACTCCTCTCAAATGTATTATTTTCATTTTAAATTCCCCCCCGCCAAAATCTGAGACTTTTCAGAAACATCTGTCTTGTCTGTCCAACCTCCGGATTTAAGTGTTCACAGATTTGGCCATGTTGAGCATTAGCTATATTGATGACATACATACAAAAAGCTGATGACTGGCCGAAATTCTCCTGCAACCTTAAAAACATTTATTCAACTCCCAAGAAGCGGTCCTGAGGTTCTTCATACACATGAAACTTCAGCCTCCTCTAAATGCCATTGACAACTGTAGTGTAACCCTCCAATTGGCCATAAGGAACCCATGGTCTTTCCGACAAGTCCAAATGAACCACGAAGTGCCAGATATTATTAAGGAAGTGAGCGTAACAGACCCAAGATAAGGGTCAGATACTAGCTCCCCTCTCCCTCCACATCCACTGACTACAGTAGTGATAGCAAACCTTCCATAGGCCAAAGTCCGCAGTACAGTGATATGCTAGCAACAGACAGATGCCATTTAATCCTGGTACTCGAACAGCTACAATGTACGCATACGGCAGTGATGTAAGTTTTCTGGAAAAACCGTAAACTGGAAAATCTTCCAGAAAAGTTTCTAATGTTCTACAGCATGATCTGATTCAGCATTTTAGTTTGACAGACTTCGTAAATAAAATTTCAACCCCATGTAGATTTTATGTCCCCAAAGTAACGAATACTTCAGCTGAAATATTTGATTGGGGGGGGGGGGGGAAGTGTTACACTCAAATAAATTCAAAGCTTAATGTGGAAATTACTTTCACTGCAATAATACTTGCGAAAACCTTACGGCAAAATGGTATGGACGCCCTTTATATTGTTTACATTTAAGGAGGACCACAAAGGAACTGATAACCATTGGCACACTAAGACACGCAAAGAACGGTGTGTGATATGCTAGCATTTTTCCAACAAAATTTAACTGTTTTCCACAAAGGTGACAGGAATGCCTCAGTTTCGGCATCATTCTTTGCAGCATTACTTGTTAGTTCCATACCCATCAGGCAATTACACTCACTGTCCTGGGGAAAAATCATCACCTGGGGAAAAATAAGTTTGAAACTATCAAGCTTGCCTAACAATTTACTTGCAATAGCATCTATTCACTGTTCTTAATTTTATGACACAGTCTTTAGAAATGGAAACCTTTCTGCAGAAAAATAAAGCACTGGAAGTCTTTCTGTTTTTAAACATTTTCTACCCCTCCCATCTCTAGTGTGGGGGGATCTCAAGTTGAGAAGTAGCAGACAGAGGGTGCTGAACCCACGCTCTGCCCTCTGCTTCCCCTCCTCTTAAGCCCCTCTTCTTAGAGCTGGACTCACCGCTGGTCTGAAAACCTGGTTAGGTGAAAAGCAGCCGTAGGTTGTGTGCATAGGAGTGAGAGAGAATACTCCTACACCTTGGGGTGGGGCTGTGGCTCAGTGGCAGAGCATCTGCTTTGCACGCAGAAGGTCCCAGGTTCAATCCCTGGCATCTCTAGTTAAGGAACAAGTAGCAGGTGATGTAAAAACCTCCACCTGAGACCATAGAAAGCTGCTACCAGTCTGAGTAGGCAACACTGACTTTGACAGACCAATAGTCTGACTCAGGATCTCAGCTTCCACCACAGGCAGGGAGGCAATTAGCATGCTTTTCCCATCCCGCTTAACAGACGACCAGGGCGACTTCATCCCTGGTGGGGTACTGAAGGAGAGGTGGCAGGGGTGGATTGGCCATTTAACTTGCAGGGAGATTTCCTGGTGGGCCACTGCCCTTGGGCTACTAGTGGCCAAGCCCCAGCAACTGTGCCAGTGCCTCATGGGCCACTTAGCTCAGACCCTTCATTGGTAATCAGTGTCAGCTCACCGACTGTCCCCTCCTACACTGCCACCATTTTTGTGGGACGAGGGTGAGCCAATGTCTATTATGGCTGATATGGAGTTCAGGGGTCTCTGACAGGGCCCCTGGGCTTGTTCCAGGGCCATTTTCAATTCTCAGTCTGCTCCTGTAGGTGGTATGTCAGCTCACTGGTACCCATCTAGAAGCCTCAGACAGGGAGGGAAGAAGAAGAAGAGATTAGATTAATACCCCGCCCTTCACTCACTTGGAGTCTCAGAGCGGCTTACAAACTCCTTTCCCTTCCCCTCCACACAACAGACACCCTGTGAGGTAGTTGGGGCTGAGAGAGCTCTGAGACAACTGTCCTTGAGAGAACAGCTGGTACAGAGCTATGGCTTACCCAAGGCCATCCAGCCAGGTGCAAGCGGAGGAGTGGGGAATCAAACCTGGTTCTCCCTGATTAGAGTCCGCGCACTTAATCACTACACCAAACTGGCTGTCCTTCACCCAGATCCTCCTCCTTCCTTCAGCCTGCTCTTGCACTTGATATTTAGAGATCAGGTCTACCTCCACTGTTTCCAATGGGCAGAAGAACTGGTGTCTCCCTTCTCTCTCTGAGTCTGTAGAGAAGTGAGCCCATCACTTCCCTCCTCCTCTGGCCATTGACAGTCCTTGCAAACCCCCCCCCCCAAGTAATCAACTCCCCACCTGGGTCTCATGAGGGCTGCGTTGTCACGACAACTGGCTCAGGAGGCACCCACCCCTTCTGGCCGGCCCTAGCCCCTGTGGGGTCTCACGGTGGTTGGTCTTCAGGTGAGGTCACAACCCCGGCCTCAGATCCAGAGCCTGCCCTCCCGGAGGGCATCCCTTCTCCAGGTAGTATGGTCCTGTTGCCAGCTCAGCTGTGCTGCCAATGTCAGGGCTAACTCTCGACATGGATGCCTGCCACCTAAATCCTCATTCTGGCATCTACCGGAAGGCTACTCAAGACCCCCACATTTAGAGTTTCGTAGTTTCATCATCTGATACTGAAGATCCTTCAGGAGAGTAATGCCAAGGTTTTGGTTTAATGGAACACCCTCGGGCTATTAATACATCCCTAGCTATTGCTTGTTTTTAATACTCTATCCAAAAAAAATTCAAACCTTTAAGCAAACAGGCAGTGCACACAGAATCCTTGGCAAATACTGCAAGAGATAGTTTATACAAACATATTTAATCTTAGAAAAAGAAAGCATTAAGACTGGGGAAGGGAAATAGGGTCACGACACTGCACGGGATCTTACAAAGTGATATGGGCCAAGGTAGCATCAAGCCAGAATCAGTGATTAAACAGACCCCCGTTATGCCCTTCTACTGTAATCTCACCACTTATGAGCCTACCCTTAGACAAGTATCTCAAGACTGCAGAATGACAGGACCAGTCAGGAGCACTGACAACACACCACGGCCCTAACAAATTGTCTACATCAGTCTCCTGTTTGAAGAGCAATGCTCTTCGAGCTCGCGGCTCCAAATATGAATCAAAACATTATTCCCTTGCATGTTTGTGACGCAGCTACTGTGGTCATCCTTCCCACACTTGAGAAAATACACAGTTTTGAAACACGTCTGTAGTTTACCCTAGACTAGCACAATTAACTATTTTTACAGCTATATTTCATTGCAGAATGCTACTTGTTAGACTTCTACACACACAATATCGAAGGATTAATATCTGTTCCTTTTGTTAACTGAGCAACTGAAATATGTCATTCCCTTGATAACTGGAATTTAGCTATGCAAGTACCTGCAAAGTTTTATCAACGAATTAAGCATATACCTTACCATACTTCTGGCTTGGTAAGCAAATATACACATACTAGTCTAAATACCACAGCCTTGACTTCGGTTTCCTTTAAATGTCAGTCAAAACCCCAATTAGAACTACTTAGTTATTTTTGCCTCGCTCAGTACTTTAAAAAATACTTGCAGATAAACACTTTCACGCTTCTTAAAAAGCTTTTACATTTGAGATATAAGCATATCATCTTTCCAAGTACCCAGCACTGAACCACAGTCCCTAAGACATAGATTTTCTTCTTGCACATGGACAGAGCCTAAAATTTAATACTCACATATTATATGCATATTAATGTGAATTTGTTATCGAAATTTTACCCCACTTTCCAACCCAAAATTAGCCCCTGAATCCGATGACAGCATTTTATAATGCAATATCAACTAAAATGAAAAAAAAGTATGCTTAAGTAGGTTTCTGTTCGATATACAAGTCCTAATTTACTCTGCTGTACGTGTATACTATCATTCCCTAATAAGATTACAATTCAGTTTTCTCTCCCTTCCCACCTTGTTGTCTGTGCAACAACTTAACTAAATCAATTTTTAAATGTAGCTTCTTGATGCACAGGAATTGTCTTTCTAAATGAGAACCTGCAACATCCAGATCCAGTACTGAAGACTAGATCTGATGGTGCTCTGGAACCGCGAATTCTGGGAAAATGCCAACACCTTCAGAAAGTAGAGCAGACCCAATATGACTCTCAACAATCCTCAAACACTCCATATACAACTACTACTAATTCTTAGCAGGCTGGATCCCACCAGCTTTTCCACTAGCACAAGAAGGCAGAGAGGCCCTTTTGACCTTCCAAAAGGCTGTGCCAGGAATTCTGGGGGGTCTACAGGGACAAAAAGCCACACTGGACAGCGTTGCAGTGAAGAGAACTGTGCAGATCTCCTCTCCTTCCAGCCTTCTGCTGACACAGAAGTCTGGCCAAATGTTCTCTCTTTCTGAAAGATCTGGAGGCAATAAATCAGGCCTGTCAACAGGTGCTTGGCGGGCATCCTGTGGCAAGCAGGAACTGGCTCCAGGCAACCTGGCAGCAAAGCTCCACCAAATCGAGCTTGTCATCTTTTAGTTTAAAAGAGACTAACGAACTTTGCCGGTAGGCAAGCTCCAAAACTGCATTAACTATTAAAATACCGTTATATAGCTGCCTGGCCCCATTTTACCTTGGGGTCTACCTCAGAAGATTCGGTTTTGTATCTGGTATATATATAGCCATATGGCTAAGCAACAAGCATGGAGCAACTCTGCTTGTGTGGGTGGGAAGTGCCATCAAGTTACAGCCAACTTATGGCGACCCCTCCTAGGTGTCATGAGTCCTGCTGAGGATGCAGCCCCAGCTCCAGCTGAGCCCGCGCGGCCGGCTTCAGCAGAGCCCACACTTGACCCTGAGGAAACCTCGGAGCTCGCCAGTGTATCCCTACCACCTGTCCCAGCAACAGCAGCGGAGGAACAATGGCTGACAGGCAGCCCCCCCGACTCGCCTCCTCCCATAGTGCGTTTGTGGAACCAGCTCAGGCAAGACTTAGTGTCCTGGTGGAGGGAGGCGCACCTGCGCAGCAGGCGGTCCCTCAGCCCTGAGTTCTAACAAAAGCACACGCTGAACACCAATTAACCCCGACACCTGAGGGGTATTTAGCTTCCCCTCCTGACACTGAACTAGTCAGTTTGATGACGCTCTGCACCTCCCTCGCCCGTGCTCCTGATTTGTGCTTTGAACTCTTGGCTCCTTGACTCCGGCTTCCAACAGCTATGCTCTCGGTTTGTACTTCAGACTCTGTTCTTTTGATTCTGACCTCGGACTGGACTTGTGGACTTTCACTCTCTCTCACCCTGCCTACACCCAGCCCATGACACTAGGGGTCTCAGGGCAAGAGACTTACAGAAGTGGTTTGCCATTGTATTCCTCTAGTATAGCTGACCCTGGGCTTCCATGGTGGTCTCCTATCCAAGCTTCCGAGATCTGATGATATCGGACTAGCCTGGGCCATCCAAGCCAGCGTGCCATAAGCCATGTGGCTAAGCAGTGAGCATTGGGGTATTCTGCTAAGCCTTGTCCTACCATGAAAAGCTGGCAATTTATTCTTATGCTATTTAACCTCTTGGGCAGTTTGGGTTTCCTGCAGCAATATTTTAACACTTTAATTCAGCAAGCGTCCTTTATATCAATGGGGGAGTGAGTCGCACACTCTGAGGTTAGGTAGACTTGCATTCTTCACCAGTTTGTTACAAGCCTGATTATTATTACAAGTTTTTCCCGAACTACTTAGGAAAGTCAAATGCTTTGACTGGTCTTTGCCCTGACAGCAAGAGACATTTCATGACTGCTACGGTAGAGAGAGTTTTGAGTTCTGCGCCCAGGCACGACATACCTCTGTACTTGTTCATGAAAAAGGAAGTATAAAATTAGTCTGATCCTGCTTAGTGAGAAAAGTATAAATAGCTACACTCTGAATCTGTACAGGATTTTCCATGCTAATGAACTTCTGGTTTTTTGTAACCAGGAAGTTATGATCCACCTTTGTCTAGAAGCATGTATCATTGGACTCAGTGGAACTGAACTCCTCAATACACCTGCTTAGGAGCTGATGAAAGCTTCAAAAGCATATATGCATGGTCAGGACAAAGCCTGAAGAACCTTCTTTTACGGAAAACTGCACTTGTACTTTTCAAGACAGTTCTGTTTGTCCCAATGAAACTACTTTGGGGACCGCTAATCTCCCTTTTTAAATTAAAGCTGGTCTTCGACGCTTTTTCTAAGAGAATCTACTCTACTTCAGAATATTTTGCCTCTACATATTCCTTTGATAAGGAAGTCTCCCAAGTTTTTCACCTCACTATGAAACTCTGTGTTTGCCACGGCCCAGTTTCCACTTATCTTAAAAAACAGCAGCAAAGTCCATAAAAGAGACATAAGAAAAAAGACACATGTCTTCCTTAAGTTCTAAAGGTCAAATGAGACTGGTGTGGATATTGCAGCGCTTCTCTGTGAAGCTGAACTCTGCGAAAGTTCCCTGCACCTCACAAATTCCCAATTTGTCTGATGTGGCAAAACCCCCTCCTTTCAAACACTTCTACACATGTACATTACTACACTGTGCCTTTCAGATATAACACCAGAACCAGCCCCAAGATTAAAAGCACTTCACGTGCACGAGCCAGCACATGAAAAGGAACAGACTACAGCTGCTATCGACAAAAAAACTTCGAAAAGAAGGTGACTGCAGATACCTAAAACAGTCATTTTTGTTTGCATGCTCCCTGTGCTAAGGTACTTTCTACAATACTTCTACGCTGTAAATGCCAGCATTGGAGCATCGAATCTAAGATTCATTTCCTCCAGCGTATGGGCGCTTCCGCACACACTTAAATAAAGCCCTTTCAATGCACTTTGCAGCTGGATTTTACTGTGCACAATGGTTAAATCCACATGCAAACGGTCGCTGAAGTGGCCTGAAACTGCATTATTCAGCACGTGTGAAAGCGCCCCTACGGGGGATGCCGCGCTCTTGGAACCCATCCTTGCAAGAGTCGAAAAGGCAAGCCCCGCAACTGCATGCTCCTCTCCGGCTGGCGTCGGTACGAGCAAGCCCTTGCAGCCGGGAAGACACGGGCGGCGGATTCCGCGAACTACCCGGCGCGCCTCGATCCCGTCTCCACCCGGCAGGAGTGGAAACTCTTCTGGGCAGAAGGACGTGCCAGGAGGATCCCGGGGGCCGGCCAGGCAGCCGGGCGACAAAGCGCGGCGCCTCCTGACCCGCACCCTCGAAACACGCGTGTACACGCGTCTCCCTTCCGCACGCCCCCCGCCCTCTGCCCCAACAGCAGCCCGGACGGAGAGGGGGCCCGAAGGAGAGGCTGCTGGGCTTCTGTCCTGGGGACAAGGCGAGGGCGGGGGCGAGCAGGAACCGCTAACCGAGGAGGATGCGCGGCCGCCGGCGACCGATTCCGGGTCCGAGCCGCGGGCAGCCTATCAGGCTGAGCCACACCAGCCAGGCGGCCGCCACACCCGACCCAACCCGACCGGCTGCCGCGCCGCTTCCCTCGCCCCGGCCCCCCTGCCAGCCCGCCAGCCAGGGGAGCCCGCCGCACGACCCGGCCTGCCCCCCGCCCCCGCCCCCCTCCCGGGCGGGCCCATCCCCATCCCCATCCCCATCCCCATCCCCATCCCCCGCCACTCACCAAGAGCAGGAGGAGGCGGCCGGGCTCCGGGAAGATGGCGGCGGCTCTCATGGCGGGCGGCCTGCGGTGTTGATGGAGGGAGGCGGGGGGGGGGCGGGCGGCGGGGGCTTCCCGGTCTCTCCTCGTTCCGCCGGCCTCCGAGGCGACTGCAGCGCGGCGGGCGAGTTCCACCGACGGGAGAGGGAGGAGCCCGGCCTCGCTCGCACCCCTACCGCCCGCCCCCTGACCGAGCGAGAGAGCACACACTTCCGGGTTCCGGGTGCGTGTGGGTGTGGCATGCCGGGAGGTGTAGTTTTCTTTCCTTCTTGACAGAGTGGGAATTTTTGTTCTCTCGCTCTCACCCGCCGCCTCCTGGCAGTCAGGCGAGCGACCTCTCTGGCCGTCCGTGGAACGACAGCCTTGTGCCGGTCGGGAAAAGGCGGGCAAGTTCCTGGGATGGGATGGGACGGGATGAGAGGGGAAACTTCTGGAGTTCCCGTCGTGCACCGCGGGGGAGGCGCCGTGGTCGCCCGGAGTGGCTTCGGAGGCGGCTGAGGTAAAATGGGCGGGAGGGAGCGCTGGCGGCGGGGCAGGGGGCGTAACATTCCCCCCCCCCCTTCTCCCCATAGGACTCCCGCCGCCCTGTGCCCGCTGCTGTCACCCCCTGAAGGCGGGGGGCCGCTGCTTCCCGTTATTCCGGCGCGGCTTGTCTGCCTGCCTGGCCTCCCTCCCTCCGAAGGACTTGGGGGGCTCGCTTCAGTGTGGGGCAGAGTGGGGGGCGGGTCTGCGGTGAAAGGGAGCCTGGCGTGGGCGCCCTCGGGGCGGGTCACTCTTCCTCGGCCTGGACTTTTATGGGGGGGGGGGTCACCTCTGGATTGGGGGCTTCCTGGAGATTTGGGGAGGGAGCCCAGCAGAGAATAATGCCGGAGTGCCCACCCTCTGGTGCCGTCATTCTCTCCAGGAGTCCGGGCTGAGAGAGCTCCTCGAGGACTGCTCCTGAGAGAACACCGCTGAGAGAACTTGTGACTGACCCAAGGTCCCACCGGCAGCTGCATGTGGAGGAGTGGGGGAATCAAACCCGGTTCTCCCAGATTGGAGTCCGCGCTCCTGACCACTACACTAAACTGGCAACACTAGTAGCCAAACGTCACAGAGTTGTGGTGGGGAGGGTGAAGTATTCTAAGTTGTTCTGAGCCTCTACTGGAAAGAAAAACAGGGTAGACCTATTTAAATAAATAAATCACCCTTCACAACAACCTTGTAAGAGGCTAAAGAGTCCCAACTTTGCTGAGGTCGGCCAGGATGATGTACACAACAGGTGGCTCAGGATACTGCGGCACCGTCCTGTGGCGGGACTGGCTGTACCACAAAGCAGAACGAGGCCGCAGGTTTAGGGTGCCCAGTGGTCAGTGACTGAATGCTGCTGTTAGTTTATTTTTAATTATCAGGATAGTTGCCGCATTACTTCACTATAGGTTGTACATGTCTTAAATAGTTTTTAAAATGTATATTTAAGGAAATTACTGAATTAGAGTTGCCAACTCTGTCCTGGGAAATTCCTAGAGATATGGAGGGAGGAATGTGGGGAGGGATTTCACCTAGAACAGTGATGGCGAACCTTTTAGAGACCAAGTGCCCAAACTGCAACCCAAAACCCACTTATTTATCGCAAAGTGCCAGTACAACAATTTAACCTGAATTTAACTGAGGTTTTACTTTAGAAAAAAGAACTCATTAACATCTTTTGTCTTAAAAGAAAAACACAATAACAGAGCTTTCAATTATACAAACAACTTTTTATTGAAAGGTAAAAGTTTGCATTTGGCATGCTTTTGAACAGTTAATGTGATTTTTGCTGTTGTATGCATGCTGATAATTTGTCTAACCTTGGCTCATACTTTGTAAGTTTGAGAGCAGCCCAGCCTCGAGTCTGTGTCATCTTTTTCCTTTTAGAAACTGAGTGCCCAAACTGCATGCGTGCCCACCGAGAGGGCTCTGAGTGCCACCTCTGGCACGCGTGCCATAGGTTTACCACTGTTGATCTAGAATATATGGTATACCATAGCGTTTGCCCTCTAAGGCTGCCATTGTCTCCAGGGAAGCTGATCTCTCTACACTGGAGATCAGTGGTAACTCCAGGAGAACTTCAGCCCCCACCTGGAGGCTGACAATCTTATTTTGAACTTGTAAAACAGCAGTTTATTGGTTAGGAAAGAACTGGGCTGTGATTAGTTAAATGGGTATCCATGGTAACAGATCCCATTGTAGAATCTTGAAGACGGGGATGCCAGTCGGACAGTTAAACAGTCAGCCACCCAGGAAATGACAGTTAAGGAAAAGGCTAGCTGTTAACAGAGTAAAGAAGTCTAGAGAGTTAGACAGAGCTCATGGTTAAAAGACAGGGAAAAAATTACAGTTTAGGATATGTTAGAGTATCCAGATCTGATCAAGATGGGTAGCCGTGTTAATCTGTAGCCATAGAAAAGAGCAAGATACGGCTATACCTGAAGAAGTAAGCTGTGACTCACGAAAGCTCATGCCCTGCCACAAATTTTGTTAGTTTTTAAGGTGCTACTGGACTCTTGCACTTTTCCGTAGATCTGATAATTTATTCTAGATGGCTGTTAAGCATATATGCAGAAATTAGTTTGTCAACTTCTGGATCAGTCTGTTGGCTCAGGTTGCAAAAACAGATGTTAATAATTGAAGTGGAAAAGGGAGCAGTGGTTCGTGATGGGGTAGGGTCAATTAGGTGCCATGTCAGAATTTGGACCTAGGTGGAAAAGGCAGTAGCAGAGTGAGATGCTGCTGTCCCATTTAGGCTGCCGACTCCAGGTAGGGAAATTCCTAGAAATTTGGGGGTTAGAACGTGTGCAGTGTGGGGTTTGGAAGGGAGCTCATCAGGGCATAATTCTATAAATTCCAGCTTTTGAAGGAGCCATTTTCTCCAGAGGAACTGATTTCTGACATCTAGAGACAAGTTATAAAATTCTGGTACGTCTCCAAGCCCCACCTGGAGGTTGGCAACCATATGTCCCATTTTGCAACAAAGGATTGGGGGTCACCAATTGGAATTGTTTATCCTCATATACCAAAGTGCTTTTCACCACACCTGGCTTGTGAACTTCAAGGCTCAAAACAGATTTGAATCCAGAACCTTGCTAGCCAAGTCTAGTATGCTGGCAGCAATGCCCTACCTGGTGTGTAAATACTGCTGGTGTGTGGTGGAAATGTGATGACTTGTTCATAGGTTAGGCATATGTATCAAAACACAGACATATCCATGGTATGGTAGAACTTGACCTTCTCAGCCCTAAGGTGAAGTCCCAAAAGGCCCGATCCCTTTCTTCTCCCCAGAATATACTTAATAGCAGCTTACTTTAAAGGAGTATGCCACAGGATGAAAATAAGCATATTTCTGGGTGTCTGCCTGAATGATGACAGAATTTACATTCTCAGTTTCCAGAGAGTTTGGGGATCTTGACTTTAAAAAACTGAAATCCCCCCATGGAGTGCCTTTTTGCTCTTTCAGACAGGCAATCAAAATGGAGATAAAAATGCAGTCAAAGTCAAAAGTTTATTACGGTCATAAGACCAGCCACAGTAGGTACAGATAAAAAAGACAGTTTATAAATTTTAAAATCGGTAAATACATAAAAAGTGAAAAACGTGTGTATATATCAAAATAGTAAAAACACCTACTTCATTAATTTATTTCCCAGCAACTAACAAAAAAATAGTAATAAATTAAATATCAGACAGTTCCCAATGCTTTAATGGCAACGAGCCAGTGTGGTGTAGTGGTTAAGAGTGGCAGACTCTAATTTGGAGAACCGGGTTTGATTCCCCACTCCTCCACATGAAGCCTGCTGGGTGATCTTGGGCCAGTCACCGTTCTCTCCAAACTCTCTCAGCTCCACCTATCTCTTAAGGTGCCTGTTGTGGGGAGACAGAGGCAATTGTAAGCCGTTTTGAGACTCCATAGGGTAGAGAAAATCGGGGTATGAAAACCAAGTCTTCTAAAAGCCTACCTCTGGCAGCCCTCTGTTTCAGCCCTGGGGCTAGACAGACTAACCTTAAACTCTGTCTGGGTTCCTCGATTTCCAGGGTTGCAGTCTTAAGCACGCATGTTTGGAGATCCTATTTGCATCTATGGGACTAACTTCTGCATAAAACAGGATTAGGACCAGGGGTCCGTTGGAGCAGGAGCACACAGGAGCGCAGCTCCGGGAGTGAGGAGCTCAGGGGGCGGGCACATGACCAAGCCCCACCCCCTCCTCGGCTTCCCCGAGCAGTGCAGAGGCGCAGCGCCCCAGGGAAAGCCCTGCTAGGGTCTTTTATTGTTTTTAATGTTTTGTTTTAATATTGATAATTTTATCATTGTTCCTTTTATTACTGTGTGCTGCTTTTCCAGAGACTTGCTCAAGGTGGCATATAAATTTTCTAAGTATACCATTTTTTATCTGGGCACACGGCACATAAGTACTGGAGAAATTTCACCAACCCTTCAGCAGCTTCCACCTTATCAGTTTGGTATAGTGGTCAGGAGTTGGACTCTAATCTGGGAGAACTGGGTTTGATTCCCCACTCCTCCACATGCAGCTGCTGGTGTGACCTTGGGCCGGTCACAAGTTCTCTCAGAGCTGTTCTCTCATGAGTCATGGGCCAGTCACAAGTTCTCTCAGAGCAGTTCTCAAAAGACCTCTCTCAGCCCCATCTACCTCACAGGGTGTCTTGTTGTGGGGAGGGGAAGGGGAAGGGATGGGCAGTGCACATGTCCTGGGTATCTCAGGTCTACTTGAAACCTGGTGGTTTCAAGGGAGCAGGAAGAGAATGAGGGTGTGTTCTTTACGCTTATTTTTATTGCACCAAGTATTGGATGGGGAAGGGAACAGAGGAAGAGCAGGTCAGTTTCACTCACCTGTGGAGTGGAGCCTGAGGGGTGGGTGTTGCCTTCTGACATACTTCCGGTATGTTAGGGGGTGTGGCATATGCTTAATGAGTTATGCTAATGAGCTCCTGCATCTCTTTTTCTACGAAATGACCCCTGATTAGGACCGAGTTATAAGAAACAGCAAAAGAGGCAGTGATGGTGTCTAGGATTTATCAGTAACGTCCTGCACCAGTTTCACCAGATCCTTACTTTTATATTTATGAATTAAGGTGTGTTTCCTCCTTGTTTTGCTCCCTTGTTACATAGAGATGATGCAGAGAGAAGTTGGGGGCACTGAGAAACAGTTGCCACCTAGATGTTTGTCCTGTCAATTTAAAACTTTTCAGCCATGGAGATACAATAGCAGTGAAGAGTTATCAGCCACTCTGCTTATGTTCCTTTCCTTGATCCATTTCTCAGTGACCTCTTTTAGCAAAGGTCCTGCTTCAGCAAAAGTCAGTCATGAGTCCCACTGAATGTAATGGAACACGCTAGACATGACTAACGCAAGCCCCGTTTCTTTCAGCGGGATGTAGTTATGATTCTAAATTGCACCTCCTGCTTAATCAGTAAGGGCAGTGTTTATTTACTTACTTAGAAAATTTGTAGTTTTCAAGGCAGTGACACACATTCCACAGAGAACTTGGAACATATATTTTTCTTTGGTATCTAAAAAATTGCAGTGTGCCAGTCAATTCTGTTGTGGTGTTGGAAAGTGCCATCAAGTCACAGCCAATTTATGATGACCCCCTAGGGCAGGGGTGGGCAAACTTGCTCAGCGTAAGAGCCACCTAGAACAGGGGTGGCCAAACTTGCTTAACGTAAGAGCTGCATAGAATAAACATCAGATGTTTGATGAGCCACAAGACATGATGGGCTCTCAGATGTTTGAGAGCCACAAGACATGAACAAATATTACCTGCTTTTATTGGAAAATAAGCAGAAATGAGACTGCCAAAAACAGTAACAAAAGGGGTAAAAGCAGATATTGATAACAATATTAATTTGTCCAATGGTATTTGTTTGCTAATGATATTTAGCTTCCCCAGCCGCCCTGCCGGGAGCCACATAATATATGTGAAAGAGCCGCATGCGGCTCCCGAGCCACAGTTTGCCCACCTCTGCTTTAGGGTTTTCAAGGCAAAAGATGTTCAGAGATGGTTTGCCCTTGCCTGCCTCTTTGTAGTGCCCCTGGACTTCCTTCATGGTCTCCCATCCAAGTACTAATCAGGGCTGACCCCACTTAGCTTCTGCAATCTGATGAGATCAGGCTAGCCTGGGCCATCCAGGTCAGGGCAATTCTATGAGCAAGCTGCAAATGACGGTGTTATTTTATCTCCCTTTTTACTTCCCCCAAGATTTTGACTGCTAGGCTGAGTTCTTAACCGTCACATTGTAAAGTGTCATATTGACATTGAAATTGTGTCAGGCGAACAATAGATGAATGCCTCAAGCATTATGGTCTTCCAAGTGTGAGGCACAATAGGTATTTGGAACCCAAACAGTATGTAAAACTTCAGTGGACCACAGAACAGACCTGCCCACATCAGAGTAATTTGAAAAATGTTGTGTTTCCCTCATGCTGTGTTGAATGATGGTAATATATAGTTTTTGAGGGAATTTTTGGTTTTCTGAGTCCCCTACTCCCAAACTGTTGGGACTCAGAAACATAATTTCCTTTCTTGAGAGCCAGTTTGGTGTAGTGGTTAAGTGCACAGACTCTAATCTGGGAGAACCGGGTTTGATTCCCCACTCCTCCACTTGCACCTGGCTGGATGACCTTGGGCAAGCCATAGCTGTGTACCAGCTGTTCCCTCAAGGACAGCTTGGGAAAGAGCTCTCTCAGCCCCACCTACCTCACAGGGTGTCTGTTGTGGGGAGGGGAAGGGAAAAGGAGTTTGTAAGCCGCTCTGAGACTCCCTTGGGGAGTGGAGGGCGGGGTATAAATCCAATCTCTTCTTCTTCTTCTTCTTTGTGGATGCAGCTGGTTCCAGCACAAGGTACACCAGGGGTTTTAGCACTAGGTACACTAGGGGTCCCCAATATTTTTGAGCCTGCGGACACCTTTGGAATTCTGTCACAGTGTGGTGGGTGCAGCCACAAAATGACTGCCACAAAACAGCCACTGCAGGAGGTGGAGCCAGCCACAAAATGGCTTCTACAACTTACCTTCAGTCACACAATGAAGATCCTTGTGCTGTGGTGGCAGTTGCTGTCAAAGCAACGTTTAAAAAGATCTGCACAGCCAATCAAATCTCCAGTAGCTCATCAGAAGCCTTGCTGGGCAAAAAACCCACCTCACCAACTTTTTAAAAACACTTAGTGAACACCAGAAACGGTCTTGGTGGCTGCCATGGCACCCACAAGCACTATACTGGGGACTGAGGTAGATTGAGCTTTGTGAGGTGTTTTGTTTAGTTACACCTGATAAAGTTCAAAATTTATTTCCTGTTCCTTTTAACCTTATGGCTGCCCTAACATTATTCCTCAGGCCCATTACACATAGACATCTTACTGTAGATTTTCAGAGCAGTAAGCCTTTAATCTTGACTTCAGAGTCTGCCTGCCTTACGCACCATTTTTTTTTCCTCCAGTGTATTTATTCTGCAGGTACAATAAAAAAAAACACTTTTCTAAATTGGGGTGGAACATCACTTGTGACGTGTGGGGGTGGCATCTGAAGTTTTTTTTTAAAATTATGCAGTTGCCCTATCATAGCTGCACACTAGTGTCCAGCAAAGACCTTCCATTTAAATCCTTGTCGTTCAGGTTTTTGTGCATGCATTTTAGTGTTAGTTGAATGAAGGGGCACAGAAAGGACCCCAGGCAAAGGGAGGAAGCCCATTGTTGAAACCAACCAGACTTTTTCTGAAACTGACAAGCAGCTGTGAAGACTCCTTTTCCCTCTGCTGTGTTATCGGCCACTGTGAAAAATGGGAACGAATAATACGATCTCATAATATGGGGGAATATGCTGAGTGTACAGAATGCGCAGTAGAACCCACTAACACTGGCATTGCAAGCTGTGATTGTTGGCAAAATATGTTAGGGTGCGTGTGCACCTGTGCAAAGTTGGCTGCAACTCCACCATGCTTTGCACATGGCAGCAATTTGTATGGGGGAGGAGTCCTCTAGCAGAAGCTTTGGCAAGCTTTTTTAGTCTTGTGCCACTAAATTGAAAAAAATGGGGTATTTTCTCAGATGCCCTAGTGCAGCTGCATAGTAACACTAAGTTCCTGCCCTTCCTTGCAAATTTGTATGGTTTTTTCCTTGTGATTCTCTAATTTGATTCTGTACACTGATTGTGATCTTGGCAGTTTTGGTTTTGTACACTGTACACCAGTTTTGTACACTGGTTGTGATCTTGGCCTGTCCTGTGTGAATTGCACTCTGTCCTTCAAGCGATCCCAACTGATTCCAAAGTCTGGCAGTTTGCAGAAGGCCCATGTGACTCAGCTGCCACTTCACTAAAGCATGAAAGGGAAAAATGTTTTCAAAGCTTTAGGCTTCCCATCCCAGTCTTTCTCTCTTTATGTCTCATGTCAATTTCATTCTGCACTGACAATTCCCCCCCCCCCATTTTGTTTGCATGCAGCACTGAAATCCTTTTTTTTTTTTTTGCACTGGGGACACTGCCATTTGCCTCCACTCTGATCCCCCTTTCAGGTCAATACCAGCAGGGAACTAAACCTCATGCAACTCCTTTTAAACTTTCCTCCATCATTTAATTTTTATTCAGCAATCCAATTTTTATTTTTATTCAGCAATCCGAGGCTGAGGACAGACTGGCAATGTAAAGCGGGACAGCCCCGCATTGGAAGTGGAAGAAGGGAGCGCGTTCAGACATGCGCATCTGTCCGTCGGCTCCGTTTCGCACTTACCCGTCTCCCACTCGCTTTCCATCCGCTTTAACAGGACACCGGGAGAAACCGGTGTCCAGGGACCGTCTTGCGCTTGCCTCCCGCTTCCAGGCAGTGTGAACCGGAAGAAGGCGGGAGGCAAGCGGAGGCGGCAGTGTGAACGCAGTGTTTTGCCAGTTTGCGCACGTGTGCACATGCGCAAACTGGCAAAACGGCCCTATCACGAGCTGCGGAGATCGGCCCATGTGGGGCCATTCCGCAGCAGTCTGAACGCTCCGTATCGGCACCATTGCACAATACACCGGCCGGTGTGAACGGCCAGCCCCGGGGAGTTTTTCCCCCGCAGCAGTTTCCTCCGCATTCATCTCGCTCCAGATTGCCAGTCTGTCCTCAGCCCAATACTAGCAATAGTCTCATATCATTAGATTCATGCTGCTTGTCAAAAAACTTTAAGAATTTAAAACCTAGGGAGAAATGGAGCTCCCCAGGCTCCACCCCTCAAATCTCCAGACATTTTCTAGCCCAGAGCTGGCAACTCTACCTCTGGGTTCTAGAGGAGTCTGATTGCTCGCTTTACTTTTCACATTGTTACTAGTCACTTTTTACATTGGATAATCGTGCTGGCCACATGACCACAAAAAAAGTCTATGGACAGCGCTGGCTCTTCGGCTTAGAAACGGAGATGAGCACCACCCCCTAGAGTCGGATTCGACTGGCTTTCGAGCAAGGGAAATCTTTACCTTTAATGTAATATAGCCTTTGCTTGACTTGAATTTTTGAACTGTACAAATATTCTTTTGAAAATTGCATATATCCCCCCCCCCCCTTTGCACATTTTGTGTCTGGTAGCACATTTAAAAAGCCCTGCCTGTATATTGCCTTTGTGATTGTAATGAAGCATTTTGAAAACTTCCTTATTTTCCCCTTTAGCTCTGTTTATTTCTTCACAGAATAGAGTCTTTTCTTTGTTCACTGTTGAGATTTATTTTCAACTTTTTGTGTCTCTCTCTGTACTATATCTGTTCTGAGATAAATATTTATTAATGCTGATCTACGACCTGCCATGTTTGTTTGGCAGAGACTTTAAGTCTTTTCATCATTTTATCTATTTCTTCTGACCACAAAACTGTCCCCCAGAGTGTTATCCTTCCCACTGCAATATATCACCATGTGGTAGCATATTTTTGAATCGGGTTTGTCGCAGTTCCCTCTTCTTATCTCTGCCCCCCAAGACCTGAATATACATATAATGCTTCCTGTTACCACTGAGCACACATCTTCAGTAGGATCATTTAAATAATATCCAAGTATGTATAAAGAAAGGGAACTAAATGTCCACTTACGTTAGAATTAGAGCAGTGATTTTTGATTGATGCCTGGCTTTGAGATAGTCCCTTCATTGTGTAAAGTTTGCCTGGAAGATTCTGGCTTTTTAAACTGAATTTAAAAAAAAATGCAATCCTAAGTAGAGTAAATGGGCTTGTAATAGCATGACTGCTTAGAATTGCACAGTTCATACGATAAAAAGCTGGTAATTGCTATGTTAACACAAAAGCTAACTTCTAGTAAATAAAACTATGTTTCTTTCTTTCAGGGGAAAGTTGTATTCTAATTCTGAATGTATTCTCACAGGGCTGTTTTGTAAACCCTCGAAGAAGAGTATGAATGTTTCTGAGACCTTGTTGTTCAGTGGTTCCTCACTAGCATCTCAGGTTCACGCTGCTGCCGTTAACGGACACAAGAGCGCTCTTCTAAAACAAATAGCAGGTAAAAAAAATGTTCCCTTTGGGGATGTGTCCAGTGTTGTCTTTCCTTTGTTGTGTTTGCCCTCCTGTCTCACCGTCATCGTTTGACTTTCAAAGTGGGAAGACTGGTTTAATAATAGGAAGAATAGGACTGGCTTTGTTTTGCTGAGTATACTGTACTGAGTTTTATTCAGCTGTGCATGATATTAGCTGAATACTGACTGACTGATATTAGTTGAATGGCTAAAATGGATGGATTTTGTAAGGCTTCTATCACTGGTGGTAGTGGAAAGTGCCATTAAGTCGCAGCTGATTTATGGCAACCTCGCAGGGTTTTCAAAGCAAGAGATGAACAGAAGTGGTTTGCCATTGCCTGCGTCTGAGCAGTGACCCTGGACTTCCCTGGAGGTCTTCTGTCCAAATACTCAGTAGGGCTAACCTTGCTTAGCTTCCGAGATCTGACAAGATTGTGCTGGCCTAAGCCATTTTTTCCCTTCATAATAAAGTCAACTTGATTTTCTCTATTAGTATGAAATACAGCATGCAAAATATACTTAGCCAATGGCACGATCTGATTAAAATTCAGAAATATCTGTAAAAGATTGGCTGAGTTATACAGGGCTTTTTAAAATGTTGCTTTAATTTACAGTGGTCTCTGTTTCTTACTGTTTCTGTGCCCACCCAAAGCAATTTGCCCAGGGACCTGTATTTGCAGTGGTCTCTTTAATTTACAGTGGTCTCTGTTTCTGTGCCCACCCAAAGCAATTTGCCCAGGGACCCATCACAGCAAACTGAAGTTTGATAGAACAGGAAGCTTTTGATCACATGAATGAATGAAGGAGGGATCATGAGAGCATGGCAATTGCAGCTGTCACAAACAGAGGGTTTTTTGATGTCGGTTCAGTACTTTTAATGCAGCAAAAGACAGTACATACAATTTAAATTAAATACTTGTATTATGGGGGAGGGATCTAACTGTGGTACCCAACAACTCTGCCAGCTTCCAGTTGCTAACCACCCTAGTCCCCGAAAGCGGGGGTCCCCAGCATGGTGCCCATGGGCAGCGTGATACCCACCAACACCATTCCCAGTGCCTGCCAAGTGTTTTTAGGCAGTGAGGGGGGCCAGGTAGGGCTTTTTGCCCAGCAGAGCTTCTGACTGGATAGTTGATTGGCTGTGCAGATTTTTAAAAATGTTGCTTTGGCAGCAGCTGCCACCAAAGCATGAGGATCTTCACTGTGTGACTGAAGTTAAGCTGCAGCAATCATTTTGTGGACGGCTCTGCCTCCTGTTGCAGCCATTTTGTGACAGCCATTTGGTCACTGTGCCCACGATGCCATGTCAGAATCCCAAAGGTGCCCACAGGCTTAAAAAGGTTGGCGACCCATGCCCTAAAGGGTTAGTGAGCACTTCCTTAGTACTTGGCTGAGAGGACCAAGACATGGGGTGAGATTAGATTAGAATCTGCCCACATCTAAGCAGTAGGTAGAATTCAGAGTTCATCTCTGCTAGAACAGAAAGCATGGAATGCAGGGAACATAGGTACTGCTAACTTAAAACTGAAGACTCTTAACAAAAGACTTCTGTAGTTATAAGAAATTTGAATGCAAAATTGATGCTGTGGAAGAACTTGAGTTAAGAAAATTCCTTAGCACAGGATATAGAATGGGACATGACATAGCTGAGACCTAACACAAAACATTGCCTTGTTGGGAAATACTCCAGAACCAACAAGCCATGGTTTTAAGTGTGGCCAACAAACCAGAATATGAAACAGTAGTTTGAAGCCACAGTTTGGCAAGACCTTAGCTTGAAATTACATCCAACAAACCCTGATTTGAGACACTGTTCTGCTCTTGGAAACTGCCTGACTTCAGAGAACGTTGCCTACAGCATCCCAAAAATGAAACCACTCTGGCTACAGTTCCCCAGGGAACAACCTTCTCACATTTCCCTAATCTAAACGAGTGCCCATCACCATAACTTGTGGCAGTGAGTTACACATCAACTACCTGTTGTGTGAATGTTTAGATTTGATTGACAATTTTAAATTTTAATTTTCTTATATTTTATTCTTGAGGCAAGCCATCTCCAAATGTGTTTTGAGATCATGTTATATAATTCTAACTACACAAGTAATATACCTCACTCTCTGGGACATTATCTAATGCAGTGTCGTGTCTCTAACGTATGTGCGAGAGAATAAACATTGTGTATCGAGGAAGTGGGAGTGATTTACATCAAGTAATATCAGTTCTATATTGGTCAAATGTGCAAATATTTTCTGCTTGCTTAATTGCTTGGCTATAAAAGCCATATGTGACTTCCAGTTTAGTCCAGCTTTGCTTTCTCCAGTGATCTGACTTTGCATGTAATATGAGATCTCTGCCATGTTCAAATGATTTGCACTGTCCTGAGCCACACTAAGACATCACAAACAAGCTATATCCTGTATACAAGCTGGGATATGCTCCCTACCCCCATTCTCCCCTTGTGCACTGTATCAGGATTGACCACTTCCTTGGTTAAACAGAACTGTAATTCATTTGCAGTTGTGCACTTCAGAAAAACTACAGTTTGCTTCTTGCCTGTAAACCAGGATTCAGAGATAACAGTTTGTTAAGGTGAGTCAGATGTCATGAGAAATAGCGCTTAGTTCTAAAAGCAGGAAATCTTCAGTCTCAGTGCAGCATTTAAAGGAAAGAGACTTCCGAAGCTTGTTCTTGGACCAAAGAAACCATGGTCTGTTTGGTCATCTGGATGCAGCCTCCATCTCAGTTTTAGCCTTCTGCTCAGAGCTGGATGGAGATATACTATGGTGTGGTTTAGACGTCACAGAAGAGTAGCCATGCTGAATCAGACCATCTGGTCCAGCATCCTGTTTCCAAAAGAAGCTAGGCAGATGCCACAAGGAATGCACTGAGCTGTGCTCATAGACAGCAGTTCTCACGTGCTGCCAGCTCCCTAGCATCTGACAGTCAGAGGCATTCTACCTCTGAACCAGGAAGTCCCATGGAGCTGTCATGGCGAACAGCCAAAGATGAACTTATCCTCCATGCTTCTGTCTCCCTTTTACATCCATCTAAACTAGGGTTGCTAACATCCAGATGGGGCCTGGAGATCTCCCAGAATTACAGCTGATCTCCAGAGGACTCTGCTGAGGTCACAGCCCTCTCCAAAGCCTGCCTTCCAAAGCTCCATCCCAAATCTCCAAAAATTTCCCAGACCAGAATTGGCAACCCTAATCTAAACGAGTGCCCATCACCATATCTTGTGGCAGTGAGTTATACATCAACTACCTGTTGTGTGAAGTAGTACTTCCTTGTGTCTGCCTTGAACGTGGAACCATAGTTTATTTTAACTGTGGTTGGGTCATGAAACCAGGATTTAACTCAGAAACACATCTTGGCTTGTCCCAACAAATGTAGGTTTAATTGCCTTCTCCTGGCCTTCCATGGACAGACCCAGCTGGTATGTCAGCCTGCAGTGTGGTGAGGTGCACACTGCACCAGAGAACAAGCCAGGATTAAACCATGTTGTCTGTGTTCGTATGTTACACAAAACCACAGATAAGATTAACTGTGGTGCTTAAACGAACTTCAAACCATATTTTCAAATCCTGGTTCGACATATCCTAGCTAACCGAAGTTAGTGGGATGGCCTGCATTCAGATTATTGCACTGCTCATTGAACTGTGATTTTGTGTGTCATCCAAACTAAGATTACATATTTAGTTAAAGCTATGAAAACAACCATAAAATGATTATGATACGATTATCCCCAAGCCCCAGCCATCATGCACCAAGGCCTCATTTGACTGAAAGACCTTCCCTTGGCCTCAGACAGAGGAGAGGGGGCTGGGTACCATCACCCTATTCCGTCTCTTGTCCTCTAACTCTACTCCCTTCTGAGCTGGGAGACAGAGCTGGTCTGCCCTCCTTGGCCTCCCCCCCCCCCCAAGCCTTTTGAAGGCCCTAGCCAGGCTTGGGGCATGCCCAGTGGCCTCCACCCAGAAGCCTTCTGGGGGTGTGGCCAAACTCATGAGGGACCAGTAGTGCCTTCTGAGCATTTTCTGCCCCATTGCTCCCTTCTCCAACTCCAGGGTGGAGTTTCACAACAGCTGGCCATCAAAGTGCCAGCTGTTTGTGAGTACCTGACTATTAAAGGGCCAGCTGCCACTGATCAGCTGGCTGGTGTGCAGACTATATGAGCCATGGGGGCCCCTTGGGGTGACGCCCCTTCCTGAATGTGCCCTATGTCCTCTCGTCCTCCTCCCCTGCCGGTCCCAGAAGGGGGAGGGAGCCTGGGGCGACTGCATGTATTGCTGTGCCACACTCCAAGTACTCGGACAGAAGCTGGTTGGTTGGAAGGGGGGAGGCTCTCTTCCCCACCGTCCTCGCAGCTGCCAGTAGTGATTTCCACATCCAGCACCAGCCAACCACAAGGCTGCACTCAGAAAGAGAGGAGGGAGGGAGCCTGGGGCAATTGCACACTTGCTGGCAGCTGGATAGCATCTCTATTTAAACCACATGCGGCACGTTGAATGCTGCCCTCCTGGAGAAATGCAGCGCTCCCTTCCTCTCAGCTCCAGTGGGCAGGTGAACGGGTGTGACACTCCCCTCCAGAAAATTTTTGGTAGGGGTGCAATTAAACTCCCCGTTCCTGTTCTTTGCCCCGCAGTGTTCCCTCTAAGCTGAGTTAGAGTGAGCTAGCTCACAGTTTTTTAGCCTCTGGCTCACACATTTTTGTCTTAGCTCAGGAAGGATGGCTCCAGAGCAAACTTTATGCAGTAGCCAAATCGCTTGCTCACAACTTTCATGCCAGCAGCTCACAAAGTAGAATTTTTGCTCACATGACTCCACAGCTTAGAGGGAGCATTGGCCCCACTACCAAATTTTTCCTGGCTACATGCCTAATCTGTAACCCCACTGGGATAGGTGGATGCCTGTCTTGACCGCATGGGGGCTGAGCAGGCGGGGAACCTAGTGTCTTGACCACGTGGGGGCTGTCTTGACCATGTGGGGGCTGAGAAGGCGGGGGACCTAGTGTCATCTCCCCCTCAAGATGGTGAAACTAATAAAAATGGTCTACTTTACAAGCATTGATATAAAGATAAGTATTACATGAAAAATGCTTTCATTAGCTTAAAGCACAAGATAAATGCAAACGATTACAGATCTGCAGTGAAAATAAATATACCTCCCTAAGTGGTCTCATATAATTCAGCAATCTCTGTTTCAAAAAACAAGTACCTTCTAGGATTAAAAAAAACCCGTTAGATTAAGAAGATTCATGGTGGTTACGATTTGTTCATGTCTTAAATTCCAGTCCATACAACCAGTAAGCATAGCCTCATATACTGTGCTCAGCCCTTTTCCTTTGAAGGTTAGAGGTAATGCTGATGCAGGGTCAGTGGTACATCAATCATTAATCAAATAAATGCTTTTAAATTCTAAGCTTCTAATTCTGACAACCAACTTGTTACAAAGCTTGTTTTAAATTGTGGAGCACAATCTTGGGCATATTTACATAAAAGTCAAGCTAATGAAATAAAACTAGGGGAGGTGCAGTGGCTCATTGACAGAGCACCTGTTTTGTGTGTAGGAGGTCCCAGGTTCAATCCCCAGCATCTCCAGTTAAAAAGATTAGTGAGTAGGTAATGTGAAAGACCTCTGCTTGAGACCCTGGAGAACCACTGCCAGTCTGAGTAGACAATACTGACCTTGATACTGACCTTGGCCTGGTTCAGTATATGGCAGCTTCATTTGTGTGTATTTATCATGTATGTGTAACCAGGGGTCCTTTCGTAGAAAAAGAGGTGCAGGAGCTCAATAGCATAACTCATTAGCATATGTCACGCCCCCTGACATCACCAGAAGTGTGTCAGAAAGGGAGTGTCAGTTTCAGCCCCATTATATCCTATGGGCCATTGAAATCAATGGCAAAAACTCATAGGGTATATGAGGGGCTGGAGGAAAAGGGGTTTGAGGGAGAGGCTCCAAACTTGCAGGGTAGCTGCTGGGGCCTCTCCTCGAAATACCCACTAAGTTTCAAGAAGATTGGACCACGGGGTCCAATTCTATCGGCCCCCAAACAGATTGTCCCATCCCCTCCATTGTTCTCTATGGAGGGAAAAAATGTTAACTTTTTTCCTACCATAGAGAACAATGGAGGGAATGGGGGCAACCTGTTTGGGGGCCTGTAGAAATGGACCCCCTGGTCCAATCTTCTTGAAACTTGGTGGGCATTTCAAGGAGAGGCCCCAGCAGCTACCCTGCAAGTTTGGAGCCTCTCCCTCAAACCCCCTCCCCTCCAGTGGCTTTTAAAGTTGCTGCCGAATTTCGGTGGCAATTCGGTGGCGAGCTGAATCAGATTAGAGAATCTGATTCAGCCCGTGGCTGCCCTACTGGCCAGTCCTAAGCTCCGGCCCCAACAGACCCCTGTGTGTAACTCTTCAGATGTATCATAACATCAGAGCCAGCCTGTTGCAAAGATCTGTCCTATATCTGTATATTCTTAAATACATTCATCCCCCTCTGGAATGTACTAAAACAAATTACAAGAATGCCTATTGGGAACAATGAGAAAGGCCTGCTGCTTGAAGGCCCATTGGATAGAATAGGAGCCATGAATGCCAATTGACTTGCATGGGCTCTATTGGAATACATTACAGCATATAAAACTTGCAGTGAAAATGTAGAAAGGGTTTAGAGAAACCTGCCCTGGGCCTGGACTGACAGCCCCCAGAGTGGAATGAGGTTCCCTTTGCCCAGATTGCCTGCTCAGGGATTGGAATGACAGCCCCCCAGATTACCCCTGGAACTGGAACAGGGGCCTGATGACCCCTGGAACTGGAATCTGTGCTCAGAAACTGGAATGACAGTCCCTGCAACCAGAAGAACTGTTCCTGGGACTCGAATGACAGCCCCCAGAGCACTGATTCCAGTCCCAGGGATTGTCATTTCAGGCCCAGGCCAGGTTTCTCTAAATCCTTCCCACATTTTCATTGTAACTTTTAGGTGCTGTAACATAATTCAATGGAGTATATGCAAGTCAGTTGGCATTCGTGGCTCCCAATATATCCAGTGGGCCTTTGGGCCTCTCCCATTGTTCCCAGTAGGCATTCTTGTCATTCATTTTAGTGTATCCCTCCTCTTCTTGCTTATTCCTGTGTTGCTTTATGATGATGCAGACTCCTGGCCCATCTCTCACGTGTCCATGGTATTGAGTCCCTCTCTACAGTCTTTATCTATCAACCTCCCCCCACCCCATATGCAGCCTATCACTACTAGCCAGTTTGGTGTAGTGGTTAAGAGCAGCAGACGCTAATCTGGAGAAGCGGGTTTGATTCCCCTCTCCTCCACATACAGCTGCTGGTGTGACTTTGGGTCAGTCACAGTTCACTTAGAGCTGTTCTCTCACGAGCAGTTCTCTCAGAGCTCTTTTCAACCCCACCTACCTCTCAGGGTATCTATTGTGGGGAGAGGTTGGGAAGGAGATTGTAAACTGCTCTGAGACTCTTGAGTGAAGGGCAGGGTATAAACCCACTTCTTCTTCTCCCCCCCCCCCCCCATAACCCAAATGAAAGTATACAGGGAACATTTGGAATCAGTGCATAACAAAGTAGCCAATGATGTCATAATGTTCTGAACATAAGAACCAAATTAAATCTAATGTTAGGAGGTCAACAAATGGATTTCCCTTTTTTAAAAAAGTGCAAATAGCCGCCCTGGGTTTTGATGGGTGCTGTGCCGAGCAATGTTTACCCCCTCCCCCCTTGCATCTCCCCAACTCTTAGTTGGCCTCTGAAGCTGCTATTTGTCCCTCCAGCAGCCTCTGTCAAGAAAAAAGACCAGCTCAGGAATGTCCTACCATAACACCTGTTTGCCGGGCATCTATTGAAACCCACCAGCTGGTTGATTAATGTTATAAAGCTTTATTGTTCATATCCTTCTACAGGAGTTCAAGAAGTTACCAGGCCAGATAATGATCTAGGAAGGTAGGATACTTCAAAATGAATTACGCTGAGTAATAAAATCAGAAAAGTTGGAATGGGAGCATTTAGGACCAGGTAGTGCTGAGTGGGAGGTAAACAGAACAACTATAGAAGCCAGCTAAGGAACATCCTGTACAAGTAGAAGGAAAGTGCTTTTGGTGGACAAGGTATAAAAGAGGACGCCTTGGAGTCTGACTAGGCAAACTGGAGTCCATTATTTCTTGGGTGTGGGGGGGATCCCCTAGTACTCAAATTAGGATTACTTTTTAAAAGTAATAATGTGTATGGTTGCAAACTTCAATCAGTGTAATTGGTAGATTAATCAAGTGAAGCTTTACTTAATACATAGGGATCAATTCTAATTAGTGGGAGTCAAGGGCAAGTTTCTTTTTTGTTTGTTTTTTTCATTCCAAGATGTTGAATGAAAAGAAAATTAATATTGGCTTTTCCTTCTACCAATGTGGTAGCTTTTATTTATTATAAAAAAGCATCTGAATCAATCTGACGTTATGGTAGTATTTAGATTTAGATAAAACAGTCTTACTGAACAGCCCTAGTGATTCCAAATTCCAGCGTTGTTCTGTGTGGTATGGCTTCTCTTTATGGTACAGGTATTAGGGAGTTTCCAGATGTGGGCGCGTAGATACGACTGCCGCTTTAAAATTCTCTGCAACATAGAACACAATATTTACTCTCTTGTAATAAAACATGGTAACAGTGGCCATATCCGGGGGCGGGGCGGATTATATGTTACCTGTTCCTTTACCCTCCACTTGTGGGTGCTGGTGTCTTTAAATGTTTGATTGATATGTAGCAGAAAAAGAACTCTGCTTTGAATATTTGATTGATATGTATCAGGAAAAAGAAAAACAAACAATACTGGCTACTTGTTCAGGACCCAGGATTATTCAGAGAGTTTCTGAGATAGTGTAGAATTATATGGAAGGGGTGGGGCTTTGAGCATCTTGGGGTGGTACCGCTAGCAAGAGAGAGACAGTGGCTTTACAAGTCAGAGTTCTGGGGAGCTAGAATGTGTTCCACTGTACATCCTTCATCTCTAACTTGGGTCTGACAAGACACCAGCATGCACAAGTGGAGGCTAAAGGAACAGCTCTACTGGAGTGTTTTCCTTTGGGGATAAATCTCAGTGGGAGCTTATGCTCTTGTGGAAGGACAACGTCTGAGCACTGCAGATGACTTGAAACAACATACTACTCTTATTGCAAAGCTGTCTAGATCTGTGCTGCAATATACAGCACATGCCTGATGAAGGAGGTAGTGGCCAGAGGAGCAGGCAGACTGGCAATCTCTCCCTAGGCCTGGTTGTTCAAGCCATCTCAGAACTCTGCTCTGATTGTCTGACTGTAAAGATTAGGTTGGGAAGCTGTTCCTTCACTTGCTGTAGAAGCATCGTTACCTCCTCCATTGAGGAGGAAAGACTTTGTGTACCTTTTCTGTCAAACTCATTTAAAGTGTTTCTTGCTTGCTTTGAGTGGACAGACAGAAGTTCCGTACCTTGTCATCATCAAACAGTTTCGCTAGACAGCTAGCTCGATAAAGTGACATATGGTCTTCTGACTTTTCCCTTATTTCTGGTCATAATGTCTATCTGGACTGATATGTGGATAGATAAGCTTTACAAAATAATTTAGGGAGAACAGTAGGAGAAACAGTGTGAATTTGCATGAACCTTTGCTTTTGTTATTACTGGTGGCAGATCTAGGCCTGTCGTTATGCTCTGCATCTAGGGGTAAAATTGGCTCTGATGTTTAAATATTTAGCACATTCTGTCAGGAATTGTGAAGGAGTCTGCTATTCACTAATTAGGTTAACAATGCTAAACATCTTTTCCAGACCTCCCGTTGAGTGCAGAGAGCGAGCTTCATTACCCCAACATTACAAAACAGTTTTGCTATACAGCTTAGCTTAATAAAATTACAGATGGTTTTCTGAATTCCCCCCCCCCCCGTATTTCTGGTAATGATATCCAACTCTACAGGTCAGTAAGTGCATAATGTTTGTAAATATAGATATGGGAATTTGTGTGAACTTTTGCTCCTCTCCGGACTACAGAGATCAGTTCTGCTGTAGAAAATGGTTGCTTTGAAGGGTGGACTTTATGGCATTGGATCCCATGGAGGTTCCTGTCCTTCCCAGGCTCCACCCCCAAATCTCCAGGAGTTTCCCAATCTGGATCTGGAACCCTGCCCCCCTCCCCAATCCTCCACCAGTGGCCAAAGGGGACCTTAGCAACCCTCGTTTCTAGCACCAGAAGAATGTGCTTCACAGTGGAGGTCCACCCATCCCCCATGAAAAAGGGTACAAACAGAAACAAGACTTAGAAATACAAATTGTAGAACTTTATTTTTCTTGCGCACAGTTTGTGTGCTGCTTTCTTGCTTGTCCAGAAAACGTTCACATGTAATGAATCTTCTGTAAACTCAATGTTACTGTTATAGGAAACCCAGATCTGAAAGACAAAGAGGACCAATTTGGGAGAACACCACTCATGTACTGTGTGTTGGCCGATAGACTAGACTGTGCCGAGGCCTTGTTGAAGACGGGAATCGATGTCAACAAAGCTGATCATAGCCAGAGGACAGCTCTCCACCTTGCTGCGCAAAAGGTAAGTAAAAGATGATCAGAGACACCTTCATCTGCTTCTCTGTATCCTAGGGGTATTCAGGCAGATGTGTTTTTTAAACAGTATCCCCATTTCTCTCTCATCATGCCACATGGCATGCCCACCTTATTTGAAACTGAAAAGACCTTTTTTAAAAAAGCAAAACAAAACCCCAACATTGTGACCTATGTCACAAAAATACTGTTGGCAAAGTTCAAAAGTTCTTCTGTCCTCAGAAGACACATGTGTCAGTGTGAATATGGCCTGTTTTCCGGTTTGAGCCCATGTCCAGGCAGCAACATCCTGAGTGTATGGAAGCTGCCTTCCTTCTGCCTTCCCTCATTCTGTTTGATGATGGTGAGTGTTGAAGGGCATGGCGTTCTATAGCTGAGTGACAGCCGCCTTGAATGCCTTTCTTTGTACCCTGGCTGCCCTAATTTGGTACACGTATTGTAGGCAAAGTATTCTCTGCCATGTTAGAACTCATGATAAAACACAAGGGAGGATGCAGTATCTTCAGTGTACTGAGCACAGTCCATTTATGATCATCCTTTTGGAGCTATATCTGGCAGAACACTGAAATGCTTGTGTGCTGTGCCCAGCAGTGCACTGCTGTCAGGAGGCAGGTTGCGCCAGCAGTCCATGCAGTCGTCAAAGGGAATCTCATGAGCAGTGATTTTGGCCCCTTTTGCCTTCTCACAAGTGTATAAATGGTGAGAACACCCTTTTGCAGGGGCTTTAATAAAGTAGTTAGATTATACACACAGCTGTTGACAGCAGTAATATTTTGTGGTCATGCAGCACCATTCCATGGGGATGAAACAACCATGAAACTTGTGTGTGTGTATGCATTTGTGCATTCTGTGTTGCTACAATAAACTTGGAGGGGGGGGAATAAGAGTTTTATACAGTGAAAATTCAGTTTTTTATTGTTGCTGGAACATTTCTAATAATCTCTGAAGAACTCATTATTTCTCCCTGTAATCCTATTTGGAGGTTTAATAATTTTAAATACCGTGAGCTGAAATCTAGTATTCTAAATGAAAACCTGAACACAACTTTTGTGTGTGCTTGCATGCAAATGATGGTTTAAATATAGAAATCCTCGTTTTTGTTTGCTTTTGGAAGACTAAGAAGGGGAGTTTAAAAACAAGTGGGCATTTTTTCTGATATTGAAAAGAGCCATCAGAAGACATCAGGCCTTTGAGAAAGTGGATCAATTGACAACAGTCGTTTTGCTAGGAACTGTCAACTCAGATCCACACTGGGGCCCTTTAGCACTATTATTCCAGTAATGTCCCGCACATTCTTACATTCCCATAAAAATCTGGTTCTGCTTGTCACTATATGGGCTAGATCCTGTTATGTGTTTACTTAGAAGTAAGCCCCGTTTGGTAAAAGTGTTATTTCTCCCTGCTGTTTTCCTTTTCCTCTTTTTTGTTTTATAGCGTAATGAATCACTTTTTGTTATATCTTGTTCATGGCATTCCCGAGTCAGTCATTAACTACCAGTTCTTCTAGGAAAGGGGTAGCAATTAAGTAATGCTTTTTATTTGGCAGCCAAAACCATTATAATTTTTAATTTTTATTTTTGCGATTTTGATTACATAATTGCTCTATTACAATCTTAAACAATTACAAACCAATCGTGAATGGTGGCTTTGGCCATAATTTGAAACGCAGTGAATTCCTACACTCCTACCCAGCCCACACACACAAACAGGAACCTATAATTAGCTCTGTGAGCGCTGTGGATGGTCATTAGAGAACAGGTATTAATTGGTTAAGGCAGAAGTAGGAGAAGAGGTTTATATAAAACATTTGTGTGCCGTCTTTCCACCCGACTTAGGGTCCCCAAGGTGGAGAAAAAATACAGATAAATATTGTGGCCAGAGGGATCAGCGAAGGCCAGAGGAGGCCCCACTACTGGATGAAAGGCAGCCCAGCTGCTCCAGGACAGGGCGGGGCACCACTTGGGAAGGCAGGAGCAGCCTGCTGGCTCCCGCGAGAAAGGGCGTGTGCCACCTGCAGGAGAGTCTCCCCCCAACGGGCAGTGAGCACAGCAGCAGGACACGGGACAGCAATAGGGTTGCCAGGTCTTGCTTGGAAAATACCTGGGGACTTTGGGGGTGGAGCCAGGAGAGGGTGGGGTTTTGGGGAGCGGAGGGGAGGGGCCTCAGCAGGGTAAAATGCCAGAGAGTCCACCCTTCAAAGCAGCCATTTTCTCCAGGGGAGCTGATCTCTGTCAGCTGGGGAACAGTTGTAAAAGCAGGAGATCCCCAGGCCCCACCTGGAGGCTGGCACCCCTAGACAGCAAGGGCCTGTGGCTAGCCATTTGCAAACTCAGCTGGGGTGGGGCAAAGCAAGGAAGGGGTTAAGAGAAGAAGGCTCAGAGAAGGGAGGGTGGTGCTGGACTCGGTCAGCATGGGTGGAACCCCAGGAATAAAACAGGAGATGTCAGGCGAGAATGGCTTGCTGAATGGGAGAGGCTGAGAAGGCATAGAGAAGGGAGGAAGAGGAACCTAAAGAAGGAGCCTTGGGCAAGTGAAGCTAACCAGACCTGGGCAGTCCTGGTGGAACTTCCCCACAGAAGAGACACAGCTGAGCCCCATGAGGTTTTAAAGGTGCAAAGCAGGTGAGTGAAGAAAATTGCACTTGTGTGGATGTTCATTGCAATAAAGAGAACCTTAAGGAGCTCCACTAAGTCTGGGTGAGTCTCTGCTGCCCATGGAAGATGTCCCTCTGCCCCTTGGTGGGGCCACAAATATATATAAAATGTTTAAAACAAATAAAACATAAACACATAGATACACAAACAGGGAGGAGGGCCAGTTAGAGGTAGTGAGGGAATGCCAAACAAAACAAAGTCTTCACCCTCTGGTGGAAGATTATGATAGAGGGAGACAAACAAATCTCCTTGGGGAGTGAGTTCCAGAGTTTTGGTGCCATCACCAAGAGCACCCCTTTCTCGTTGCCACCCATCTAGCTTCAGATGGTATGGGCACCTGAAGCAGGGCTGCTGAAGATGAGCATAGTGATCAAGTAGGTTTGTATGAGACTAGGCAGTCCTTAAGGTGTGCTGGCCCCAAGCTGAATAGGGCTTCAAATGGTAATACCAGCACCTTGAATTGAGCCCAGAAGCAAATTGGAAACCAGTGTAGGTAAAAGGCTAGAGTGATATGGTCCATACAACCGACTCCAGTCAATATTCTGGTGACAATACCCTGTACTCAGGGCTCTTTTTGTAGAAAAAGCCCAGCAAGAATTCATTACCATAATAGGCCACACCCACCAGCAGGAACTCATTAGCGTATTAGGCCACACCCCTGGCAGTGCAGAAAGTGAGCGAGAGAAGGAAAGAAGGAGGGAAAGAAAGAGAGAAGGAAAGGAGGGAAAGAAAGAGAGAGAAGAGAAAAAGAGAAGGAAAGGAGGAAAAGAGAACGAGGGAGACAGAAGAAAAGGAAGGAAAGAGGGAAAGAAGGAAGGAAAGTGGGAAAGAAAGAAGGAAAGAAGGAGGGAATGAGGGAAAGGAGGAAAGAGAGAAAGAAAGAGAGAGATGGGGGGAGGTTCCCCCCATCAAGGCTCTGCTGCTACCCCCCAAGCCCCCCCATCAAGCACCCACTGAAGGAGGGAAAGACAGAAAGAGAAGGAAAGAAGGAGGGAAAGAAAGAAAGGGCAAAGAGATGGAGGGGAGAGAGGCTCTCCCCCCCATCAAGGTTCTGCCGCTACCCCCCAAGCCCCCACCGCTGCCTCCCCACACCAGCACTTACTGGGAACAGGGATAGCAGAGTGGAGACAGAGGCGCCGCGAACCCCAAGGAGGCCCTTTCCCGCCAGCTCCCATGTGGAGACCAGATGTATGATCTGGGGACCCCTGAGATAGGAACATCAAGTGGAGTAGAACACTGTTCCTGGTTTTGCACCAACAGTAGAGACTGTCGCCACTGTCCTTGCCTCCATTCACTCTGACAGGGATACAGCAACAGGTATGCAGCAGCTCAGGTACCCCCATGAACAGAATGATAGATCTTCGACGTGGTCTCTGTGCTTCACACTGATAGGTTACTGCGCCTGCGCTGGAATCCATCGGTCTCGTAGAAAGCTTAACGGATTTTCGCGCCCAGCAGCACCGGGCATGCGCGGGAGCCCGACCGTGCATGCCCAGGAGAGCGGGCGCGGGGATCCCGCCAGTTCTCCTCTGACCGCCGTGCTGTTCACAGCTCAGTCAGAGAGCTCCGTCGTGGAAAGCTTCGCCTCTTCCAACTTCTTTCCTTCTCTTTCTTACTTTATCTGTCTAAAAAAAACCCAAAAAAACCCAGGGTGATTTCTTGGTGTGGGGTTTCTTTTCTTTCCTCAGCCTTCGGGCTTCCCCCCCCCCTTTTCCCTGTTTCTTTCTTCCCCTCTCCTGGGCTACTGCATGGCTCAGAAGTGGGGCTGCTTTAAACGGTGCTTGGACTGCGAGAGCAAGATTGCGGCTCCGGACAGCCATTCGCTCTGCATTCTCTGTCTGGGCGAATCCCATCGTCCCGATTCGTGCCCCCACTGCGCTAGATTCAGTAATCAGACGCGAAAGAACAGAGCTGCGAGATTGAAGGTCGCCCTTTTGGAGTCCGCGCTCCTCCCCTCCCCGTCCAAACCGATGGAGTCGATCAGCAAGTCTACTCCGACCGAGCTCCCGTCGACATCGAAGAATCCATCTCGACCCCCTTCGGAGTCGAGACCAGCATCGGACATCGTCCATTCGGGGTCGAAACGCCCGGCTCCTAGTCAGTCCGCGGCCTCGACACCCTTGAAAAAGAAAAAGAAGGACAAATCCCAGAAAAAGCACAAGGATCCTTCTGTGCCCACTGGGAAACCTCCCAAAAAGGCCTCCGCGCCTCCACCTCCAATGCCGTTGGAGCCGCGCGTTGTCATACAGCCCGCACCAGCTGTACCGGCGTTGTCGAAGGAGATCCCTACCATCCATCTCCTCGACTCTCCGATCCGCCAGATCGACGTCGTGCCACCTGATGCCATCCTGGAAACTCAACCCTTTCCCGATGATGAGCACCGGCGCCCGGATTTACACCAACGGCGATCCATCTCGAGGTCACCTCTGTCTGCAAGGTCTTTCTCACCTGAACCCAGCGACCCGGAGGGCCCCGACGACAACATCGAGCATCCCCACTACGTCGACTATAACCGCAGAGATTTTCCACCTCGATCTCCTCGATACAGATCTCCGCACCGCCGTCAACCTTCCCGCCATCGATCCCCGGCCCCGTCTCGATGGGACCGTCCTCCTCAGTCCCTCCCTCCTTGGGATCGACATCGATCACACTACCGCGAAGCACACTATTCTGTCGCTCCGGGACCGTGGTCACCCTCCGTCTACCCAGACTGGGATCGCCTTGAGCATCGTTCGCGGACCTCTCCCCCGCGTCATCTGGCATCTGCTACCTGGGTGAGACCGCACACCTACCAGGTTGCTGAACCTCGACCGCTGTCACCGCACCCCATGCCGCAACAGCCACCTTCGCAACCGCCACAACGCTCATCGGCTCAGCAGGGTTCGATACTGACCCCTATCCCGATACAGCCTGTACCGATCACGGACCCACCGTCGATACCGACACAACCCTTCGAACCGCCTGCATCCTCTTCGTCAGCAGAGGAAAGCGACGACCCCGACTCCGACCAGGGCTCGCCTTCTCGACCCTCTCCCGACCAGGATGTATCTGAGAACTTGCCCATCTCACCCTCGGAGGATATCTCCTCTTACGGAGAATTAGTGAAGCGTATGGCCCTCTCCTTAGGACTGGCTATTCTCCAGCCTAAGCCCGCAGTTGACGACCCTGTATTTGATATCATCCAGGCGGATACCTCCACGGCTGTTTCCCTTCCAATGTCTTCAGTACTTCTCCAGGCTGCAAAAGCACCTTGGGACAAGCCTGCATCGGGTCCGGTGTCCTCAAGACGCCTAGACCACATGTATCGTATTCAGGAAACAGGGGCTGAGTTTCTCACCTCTCATCCCAAGCCGAACTCTTTGGTGGTAAACTCCTCCACTAAGGCTCGCAGATCCTTATCCACACCTCCGGATAAGGAGGGTCGCAAGCTCGATACACTGGGCCGCCGCTTTTACTCCGCAGGAGCCCTTGGCATTAAGACTGCGAACTATCTCGCCTGCATGAGCAGATACCATTATGCCCTTTGGGAGCAACTTTCCAGCATCCTGACCCACCTCCCAGAGGAGCACCGGCTTACCGCCCGCCGCCTCCAAAAGGAAGGCCTGATTCTATCCAAACAACAGCTCAATACCTCGAAGCACGCTTTGGACACCTTTTCCAAAACTATGACCTCCGGGATCGTCCTTCGACGCCACTCATGGCTTAGATCCACATCACTCCAGCAGGATACCAGATCCTACGTGGAGGACCTCCCCTTCGATGGCTTCGGCCTTTTCCATTCCTCCACCGATTCTGCCCTGCAAGAGCTCGATAAGAGCATTAAGGCCTCTAGGACCCTTGGTATTTCCTCCACTACCAGGCAATACAGACCAAGATCCTGGTCGAGGCCATGGTCCCGCCGGTCCTCTTCTAGAAGTTCCCCTGAACGCACCTGGCGCCCCCCGCGCTCCCAACGTTCCTCAGCGGCCACAATACCAGCAAAAGCAGCGTTTTCCTGCTCCCCAGCAATCCGGCCGCTCCAAGCAGTCACGCCAGCAAAAGCAGGGACTTTGACTGTACCCTGTCCAATCTACCGCGCCTCGCACCATTCCTCCCCGCCTGGCGCACCATCACCACAGACAAATGGGTCCTGTCCATAGTATCCAGAGGCTACATTATCGAGTTCCTCCTAACTCCGATTGTCCCGGTATTCATCTCTACCCCGCCTTCCACTCCACTTCTTCAAGAAGTCACCAAACTCTTGCAAAAGGACGCCATCGAACCCGTTCCTGCGCAATACCATCGCACGGGGTTCTACTCCAGGTACTTTGCGGTACCAAAACAAGACGGCGGAACCAGGCCAATTCTGGACCTCCGGGAACTCAACCGCTATATAGAGTACCGACAGTTTCGGATGGTGACCCTACCCTCCCTTCTACCTCTCATCCGTCGAAACGCCTGGATGGCCACCCTGGATCTCCAGGATGCATACTTCCACGTTTCCATCTGCCCCCCTCTTGGGCTTTATGGCAGCGACTACTTCAGTTCTTCCCTTCGCCAAGCTTCATATGCGAACCCTCCAACTTTGGTTCCTCGGTCGCTTCCATCCTTCCCTGCACAAGCAGGACATGCTCCTCTCCCCCACCACCGAGGTCAGAGACTCCCTCGGGTGGTGGACGGTGCTGCCGCATCTGCTTCAGGGAGTGCCCTTCCACATCCCCACCCCCCAGCTTACCCTCACCACCGACGCATCCAACTGGGGCTGGGGGGCCCACCTCGACAATATGAGGACCGGCGCAGCTTGGGACATCACCTTACGGTCCCACCACATAAACTACCTCGAACTATTAGCCATACTCTATGCGCTGCGTGCCTTCCTCCCTACAGTAACCGGCACCTGTGTACAAGTCCTCTCAGACAACACCACAGCTGTCAGTTATATCAACAGACAGGGTGGCACCGTCTCTCGAAGCCTCTGCAGGCTCGCTCTGACCCTTTGGAACTGGTGCATAGAAAACAGAATCTACCTGCGGGCAACACACATCCCAGGCATTCTCAACACGCAGGCCGACCTGCTCAGCCGGGGCCACGCTCAGACCCACGATTGGGAACTGTCAGACGCATATCTCCAACCGGTATTCCAGGCCTGGGGCATCCCCCAGACAGATGTATTCGCCACCAGACACAACTCCAAGTGCAGAACGTTCTGCTCCCTGGGTGGTCGAGATCCCCTCTCCCTGGGCGACGGCCTTCTGCACCCCTGGAGCAACGGCTTCCTATACATGTTCCCGCCCTTCCCGCTCCTAACTCGAGTAGTCCACAAGATCCTTCAGGACGAAGCAGACTGCATTCTGGTCTGTCCCTGGTGGCCACGTCAACCGTGGTTTCCTACACTCCTGTCCCTGTCAATGAAGCGATTCCATCATTTCCCACCCCAGCCAGACCTGCTTCAAGTCGGCGAACCCCCTCTGCTTCACCATGACATCCCTCGTCTGAAGCTAACCGCATGGAGGATTTCCCCTCCACCTTCTCGCAGCGAGTGGCCAACGTGCTCCTGAATTCCCGCAAGCCGTCCACGAGGAAGTCTTATGCATACAAGTGGGCGCGTTTCTGTTCCGCCTTGTCTAACGACCATGTTTCCCCGTCTGCGGCGGGCCTCTCCAAAATTTTCGAATTCCTGCTCTCGCTAGCAGACGCTGGACTCGCCCATTCCTCTCTCAGGGTGTACCTCGCTGCTATATCAGCCTTCCACAACCATGTCGACAACTGCACAGTCTTCACGCATCCGCTATCCAAGCGCTTCCTCAAGGGCCTCCGGCACCTCTACCCTCCGCGCAGAATGCCTGCCCATCCCTGGGACCTCTCGCTCGTCCTCCGCGCCCTCACAGGGAAACCTTTCGAGCCGTTAGCTACCTGTGCTCCACATCTTCTTGCATGGAAGACCGCCTTTCTTGTGGCCATCACCTCCGCACGCAGAGCAGGAGAGATTCTGGCCTTTCAGCATGACACACCCTACCTGTCCTTTCTGCCGGATTCTGTACGGCTTTTTCCCGACCTCTCCTTCCTACCCAAGGTGGTTTCAGATTTCCACCTCCATGCGGAGACGATCTTGCCTGACTTCTACCCAAACTATGCCTCGCAGGAGGAAAGGCTCCTCCATACCTTGGATGTGAAAAGGGCCCTCTTGTTTTACTTGGCCCGTACTAAAGCATCCCGGAAAACCCCGAGACTGTTTGTGTCATATGCCTCTCACAAACTGGGATCTCCCATTACAGCACAGAGATTCTCCAGGTGGATAGTGGCCCTTATTACCCTATGCTACCAGATATCTCGGACGCCACTCCCGGGCCAGATCCAAGCCCATTCCACCAGGGCCATGGCAACTTCTACGGCCTTCCTCAAGGGAGCCTCCCTTACGGACGTCTGCAATGCTGCTACATGGGCCTCGCCTACCACCTTTATGCGGCATTACGCCTTGGACACCCAGGCCGCTTCCTGCTCCTCCCTGGGTCGTCTGGTTCTATCCTTTGCCTCTAAGTGACAGCCTGCCTGCACCCACCTCCAGGTAGGTCACTGCTCGCTACTCTCCCATCAGTGTGAAGCACAGAGACCACGTCGAAGATAAACAGGTTTCCTACCTGTAACTGATGATCTTCGAGTGGTCATCTGTGCATTCACACTACCCGCCCTCCTTCCCCTCTGCTGCCAGGCTCTCTCTATCTCTGCTTGGTCGCAGCGGTCAGAAGGAACTGGCGGGATCCCCGCGCCCGCTCTCCTGGGCATGCGCGGTCGGGCTCCCGCGCATGCCCGGTGCTGCTGGGCGCGAAAATCCGTTAAGCTTTCTACGAGACCAATGGATTCCAGCGCAGGCGCAGTAACCTATCAGTGTGAATGCACAGATGACCACTCGAAGATCATCAGTTACAGATAGGAAACCTGTTTTTTTCATACCTCCAGTCATAGGAACAATGCCTGCAAATGTACAGTTTGCACATTGGGCGGGACCCGAATGGGGTATAATGCCATAGAGTCCACCAACCAAAGCAGCCAGTTGCTCTAGCGAGAGCCAGTCTGGTGTCATGGTTAAGAGCAGTGGACTCTAATCTGGAGAACAGGTTTGATGCCCCACTCCTACCACATGAAGCCCACTGGGTGACCTTGAGCCAATCACAGTTCTCTGTCTCAGAACTCTCTCAGCCCCACCTATCTCTCAAGGTGTCTGTTGTAAGGAGGGGAAAGGAAGACGATTGTAAGCTGCTCTGAGACTCTTTAGGTTAGAGAGAACCAACTGCTCTTCCCCTCTTCTCCAGGGGAACTTTTGCCTGGAGATCGGTTCTAATTACAGATCTCCAGGTTGCACCTGGAGGCTGGCAACCCTAACTCTGACTGGCAATGGCTCTCAGGCAGAGGTCTTCCACCTCACCTTCTTCCTGTTCCTTTTAACTGGAGATGCCAAGGATTGAACCTGGGACTTTCTGCATGTTAAGCAGATGCTGTGGTCCCTTTGACATTTTGCAGCTTCCCCCCAACAGCTGTACCACCCAATGCAAGATCTTTCTTCCAGGTGACTGTGATCAGAGAATTGCAACAGCCTTCTCTGAAACATTCCAAAACGGGATCCTCCCAGATCACTTGCTGTGTGTATTCAGGCAGGTCCTGGCAACATACATCCAATTATTTCTGAAAGGAGGAGGGTTGAGTGGCAGGGACAGGTGGGCTGGGGCGAAAGCAATTTCGAACTATCATCCCATCTTCCCCCCCCCCCCCACTCCCGTGCTGCCTCCCTGCTTCTTTGTGTCTTCCACTTGGCTGCAGAGTCATCAGTGGAGGCTCGTGCGCAGTCCAGGCTTACTCGGGAGTAAGCACCATTATGCCACTGAACGCAGAATCTGGGAGCATTGCAAGCAACTTGGAGACCAGGTGTCTGGTGCCTTCCAATTCCATGCTCTTAAAGGGGATGCTCTCCCTTTAAACGCATGGAGCCGGCTAGAAAGCACCCCACACCTGCTCTCCGTGCGAAGACCAGGCATCGGGAGCCTTCCAGCTCCATGCACTTAAAGGGAGAGTGTCCCCTTTAAGAGCACGGAGTTGGAAGGCGCCGGATGCCCGGTCTCTGCATGGAGACCGGGTGCGGGGTGCTTTCTAGCCAGAGGGGAGGGGTGGGGCGGGCCTAGACGCCAGCCAGAACGCCGTTCCTGTGCGTTCCTGCTGAAAAAGAGCCCTGGCTGTACTAACTATAGTTTCTGGACGTTCTTCAAGGGAAGATCCACATAGAGGGTTTTGCTGCAATCTAATTTAGATGCTACCAGTGCATGTACCACAGTGGCAAGGTTTTTTTCTGCCCAGGAAGGATTGCAGCTGACTCACTAACCGAAGCTGGTGAAAGGCTTCCGTGGCCACAGCTGCCCCTTGTTTATCCAGCAGAAGGTCTGGGCCCAGCAGCACCCCAAGCTACAAACCTGCTCCTCTAGGAGGAGCACAACACTTTCCAAAACAAGAGATACCTCAGTAACTGGGTCAATCTTTCCACATCCCAGTAGTACCTCTGTTTTGTCAGGATTAAGTTTCAGATAGAGAGCCCCCATCCTTCCCAAAATGGCCTCCAAGCACCAGCTCATGGTTTCCACAGCCTCCCTGGACTCTGTTAGAAGTGCAAGACAGACCTAAGCGACATCTGCATATTGGTGGCAACTCAGCCCAGTTATCTGAATGACCTCTCCCTGCAGTTTTACATGTATGCTAAAATGCATGGGGGACAAGATGGAACCTTGTGATACCCTGTAGGCAAGGGGCCAAGCAGCATTCCTCAAGCGCCACACTCTGAAATCTACTTTTGAGATAAGACCAACACTACTACAGAATATCCCCAAACCTGAAAGGCGGTCCAAAAGGCTACCATTATTGATGGTATCAGACACTGCCAAGAGGTTCAAGAGAAGCCTGAGAGACTATAATAGTTTTGATTGTCGGTACTGGACAGCCTTGGCATTGCATTCGCCTTTCAAGTTAAAGGGGGGGAAAGCTGCCACTAAACAAGTCTTTTAAAAACCAGGAGGACAGCAAAGAAAACACTGGAATGCAATGAATAGCCAACATCATTGTCTAAATTCTCCATTTAAACTGAATGAATGAATGAAAATGAATGAATGAATGAATGGTGGCAGTTGTGGACTATAAACCCTCTAGTATGAAAGCAGCCACTGCTCAACTATGACAAGCTTGGTTGTAGTGTAAGTTGTGTGTGTTAGAATGGGTATTTAAGGCTATGATCATAAGTATGGTTTCTATAGCTGGAGAGGAAAGTAGCACTTTGACTAGGTGACTTTTCCAAAATAAGATGTATATCCTGATTAAAGGCTGTCATTACCTCTAATGAAATTGTACTTTAATCCAAACGAGATATCAGTCTCTTCCAGACAGTTTCCAGACACTGATATCTGGTTAAAAACTACTCTATCCTGGGGGGAAAACACAAATTGCCACAATATAGTTTATTTAACAAAGATTAGTGAAATTGTTTTAAAGTAGCATAAATATGGAAATGTTAACTTTTTCCCAGGGATGATTTTTTAAATCTCAAGAACCATATTTTTCGGTAAAATATCTGTTACTCATATTTACTCAACAGGAAGATGACCTTGAATGTAAGATGACTCTTCCCCCCCACCACCCCAAAAAAGTTATACACACAAAACATTTATTACTGGACCTACCTGTAACTTGTATCCAAATGTAAGATATGACCCCCCTTTTCTTTTGGATGGTATACCTGGAGAAAAAAAAGCCCTAGTCTTGCATTTGGGTAAATACAGTAGTCAGAAAATGAATGACACTCCATGCCTAGTTTCAGAGAGCAGCCATGGTGGTCTGCAGTAGAACAGTTGGATTCGAGTAGCTTCTTAGAGACCAAAAAGATTTTTGAGGTACAAGTTTTTGAGACTCAAAGCTCCCTTCATCAGCTTTGACACTTGAAAGCTTAGACCAGGGGTGTCAAACATAAGGCCCGGGGGCCAGATCCGGCCCGTCCAGGGCGCTTATGTAACCCGTGAGCAACTGATGCGAGGGAGGAAGTGCTGGGGGGGAGTGGGTGGAGCCACTCAGTTGTGGCTTCAGCATGGCAGAACAGCCTCCTCTGCAGGAGTCAAGCATCGTGGGAGCACCTGTCCAGTATTGCACTGCTGCCTCTCCAGTCTGTCTATGTCACTTTTTCTTTGCACCCCCCTCCCAGTCTACGGTGCCTTGCAATGAGGATACACCAACTCGGAGCTTACCAGCTGCTGTCCTTTATACAGTTTCTATCTCCAGTACCCGGCATTACATTTTATGGCACCCATGGCCTGGCCTGACAAAGTGACATTTATGTCAGATCCGGCCCTTGTAACAAATGAGTTTGACACCTCTGGCTTAGACCGTGAAACTCTTGTTGGTCTCTAAGGTGCTACGGAACTAACTGTTCTACTCCATGTCTTGGGAGCACAAACTGGGTCATTTTAAGTTTCTGTTTGCACTTCGGCGCTTCCTGTTTAACGAGGATGATTTGTGTTAAAAAGCATTTGCCATCACACTAAAAAAGTTGCTTTGAGGCTGATATTTTCCTCTTGTGCCCTTCACTGTGAGCAAAACTGTCTTTGGGGTTTCGAAGCTGTCTGCTTACTTTCTTGAAGATTAATCTGGCAGTGGGCCACACATTTAGCAGTATGAGTCCTTTTCAAACAGTGTGACAAAGAGGAACCCTTGTGAGGAGGGCTGAAACTCTTGCCCTTCCTTATCCATTTGTTGAGCCTGAAATCATGGGACAAACACAGCTTCCAAACCAAAATGACAGATGAAGATATCACCCACTGGAGTGGTGGCACTCATCCTTCCCAAGCCTTTGAGCATCCCTGAAGACACTCTCTGGGTCCTTGCCATTACAAATACAGGCATCTAAAAGGAAAGAACATCCTCATTCAAAGAATTTTAGAAGGCCAGTTTTTGAAACAGTTAAACAAAAAGAAGCAGCCTTGTAGGAGCTTAGAACAGCCGCACTTTCTTTGGCAGTTATTGTGGCAGATTTCATTTGCGAGATTGCTATAAAGGCATAAATCCTTTTCTCCCTGCTTTTTTGGCACAAGTTTTATTGTGCGGTTACAATGTGCCATAAATACTTCTGTTAACATTTCATTCATCCTATCCCTAACCAAAATCTTATTTGAATATGTAAAATAAATTCTGTTCTTTGCTCCCCCCCCCCCCCCCCCAATTCCTCAGCTGGGAAGTTAATTCCCTTCATTCCTCTTGGAGCTGTTTATGAAGAGCATCAGTGCAACCTAGTGGAGAGCTGAGATGGCAGCATTTGCATGTCTCGAATGTTTGTATTGACAAATGGGTAGTCTGTTATTGACATCTGTGTCCCCTGGCAATACTTCTATCCCAGCTTACCCTTGCTGGTCAAATGCCTTAATTGTTCTGGCCTTTAATTCAGTCAAAGTTGGAGCAGGATTGGAAGAGAGAAGAGAAGGCCCGGGGTCTAACCGAGCATCAAGCTGGAGCTGCAAAACTGCTGGCAACGATCAACCTGTCATAATGTTATGATTTGTTCATTTTTATACCATTTATTAGCCTTTCCTTGTTGTGCCATTTGGCCTCCAGGGCAGATAAAGTTCTGTCTAATTTGGGAGGTTTGCTGCTGTCAGAGTGGCCTCCGCAGAGAAGGTGTTAGCTGCAGTGACAAATAATCAATAGCTGTCGTTGTCATGAGGAACATGAGTAGTCGGGCCTTTCATCTGGAGGATTAGAGGTCTAATTGGATTGAGAATAGGGAGGGAGGGCCGTTGTACAAGCCTGTCAGCTCTGTGAAGCTGTCAAATGTCAGCCTTATTCAGACTGCAAAGGAGGTGGATGGCTGGCTTTCACAGCTTGGGGGCGAAGTCATGCCGCAGCTTTTGAAAATGTAATAGAGGAGAAAAATAAAATAGGCTAATGTATGCTCTGCCCTCTCTTTTTTGTGTGTGCGTGTGTTTAATTATATGTCCATGTAGTTAATGAACCTGCGCAACTTTAAATGTTACTTTTTTTCTTTTCTCTTTTTTTTTTTTGCGGGGAAGTCTGCTGACAACATAATACCCGTTCAGGCTGGTTATTTATGTCTTGAGTTAAAGCAATTTAACTACTCAGATGGGGCTTATAAATGTGAAAGATTCCAACTTGGAAGATAGTAAACAGCCATAAAGGAGACAAATGTCCTAGGGAAAAAACAGTAACGGAAAGATTTCTTTAAAACGATGGTTGCTGCTGACAGCTAGCAGTGACTGTGCAGACCCTTAACTGGAATTAACTGTGATGTGCTAATACGAGGCTCACTCAGAATTCACTATTGCATTGTTTTGGGAGGTGTGAGAAAGTGTGTCCCTGTTCTTTTGGTATTATTTGAAGAAAGATTTATTTTTGTTCTTGTGGAGTCCAATCTGCGCAAAGTTAATAAAGAAATAATCTGCTGAGGAAAAATGGCTTAATAGGTTTATGATTAGAATGTTTAACTTAATAATTCACAGGATTAGATTTTTTAATGAGCTCTAACTTCTTCAATTTAAAAGGTATTAAGGTGTTTTTCTCAATATCCATCTTTTATTTAGTCTGCACCTGCCTTGTCCATTTCAGCCCTGTATTACTGGCTGGCAGGGAAGTGGCAACTTCTGTGATGTTCTTCCCAGCTCTTCTCCCCCTCATTAGCAGCCTAATACAGGGTAGAACGCTGGTGGTATGGTCCTTCCAGTGGTACAGGACTATACCATATCCAAATGCAAGTGTAGGGTTGTCTCAATGCTTCTTCATGACTTATGTATGTTGCTGTCTAAGAGTGGAGCAGTAAAATCTTCCACTGCATTAAGGCTTTAAGATCATGTAGAAATGTTCTTATAATCTGCCATTTTATTAGCATTTTGGAATTCAAATATATGTTGTATGACAAAATCCATGCAATTAGTCTGAGTATTTCCATGTAAAGGCATGTTTTGAATTACTTACCTGTAGGTCAGTGCAATTAATTCAGCAGCGACATACTTGGGGCTGACTCTAATGTCTTTTGTCATATAGGCAGATAAAAATATTGCACAAAAGACAGTCCAGAATGCATGGGAAGAGAAGGGTCTCCCTGGCACTTCTTGAATGGAGCAGTCCAACTGGTCGACTGCTGTTTTGACAGGCCAGCTCTGAACATGCTAACTAGTTTGGGCTTATCCATCCACAGTGAATGAAATTTAAAACAGAGCTGCATGTTACCTTGGGAAATGTGTTCTTAAATGCAGGAATGGAGGGGGGAATAGAGGAAAATTATCAGCAAAGATGGGTTCTGAACTCTTCCTGGGTCCACTGGTTCAGCACTTTAAATGCCTTGTCCAGAGCCCAGCTAAGGGACGGAGAATCTGCATGGGAGAAACAGTGGGAAAGGAAAAAGTTGAGTGTTGTACTCCAGCCATATAATTCTTCCATTTAAATTCCCCCCTCTCTCTGATGTTATGTGGCAGTAGCTTTATCTTTAGAGAGAACCCCTTCAGACAATATTATCATTGTAGCATATATCCCTTGGTTCAGTAATTGATGGCCAGTAACAAAGCCCAAGCTCCTTTAAAGACTTATATATAAAAATAGTTTTAGTACCTTTGAAAGTAGTGACCAGCATTTTTGACTGGACCCAGGAGCAAATTGGCAGCCAGTGTAGTTCTTTCAAAACTGGTGAGCTACGTTCCCTACCACAGCAACATTTATATTTGTATGGATTTACTTAAAATATATATTCATCCTTTTCTCTGGCAAAGCAGGCCTCAGAGTGGCTTATAAATTTAAAAACACAAACAGCAATCCAAACTCTCAGTATAACAACAAAACAAAGGAAAAGTCCCTCTGTTACTACATACAGATTGTCCTTTTGTAAATTAAGAATTTTTTACTGTGTGTAGATTGTCAGAAGCTTGTTTGTACAAGTTATCTTGAGTGACAGAAGTGGGAGGGAAAGATGTCTACCTGTGAAGATGGCATGCTAGGAAACAAAAGAGTGGGTGTTGGGGGATCAAAGATGAGACCCACCTATCTCACAGGGTGTCTGTTGTGAGGAGGGGAAGGGAAAGGAGTTTGTAAGCCGCTCTGAGACTTTGAGTGAAGGGTGGGGTATAAATCCGATCTCTTTTTCTTCTTCTCTTCCTTGTGTAGACACACTTCATATGTTGTATATAGATTTTTTAAATAGGTGTGAGGGACTAAAATTAGGGCTGTTTTAGAAATGTCACTATGAAACATCAGTGGGTTGTGGCTGTTGTTTTTGATGCACACATTTAAAGAATGGGATTGCAGTGGATGAGTAAACTACCTGTGTCGTCTCTGGCCCTAACAGATGCTTTATGAGCGAAGGAATGTGTGAGGGCACCACTGGAAGACTTTACACTCAGGACTCCTCTATGGTGCCTTTAGTTTGAGCCTTCGCCTATAGACAGGATCTGCCCCATTCTCATTCATTCAGAGTAATACCAGCACTTTGAATTGTGTCCTGAAACCATCTACAGGTCAACGTAGATCTTGGACCATTGGCAATATGTGTCCATTATTGCATAGCCTGGCTGCTTGGTTTTGGAGCAGCTGAAGTTTCTCACAGTCACCACATTCCAGTAATCTAGTCTGGGCATTACTGAGACAAGATCATCCTTTTCCAGGCAAGGTTGCACTTAAGGACCACCCAGATTCTTATACACTTAACTAATTGATAACTTGACAGCTACCAGTGCCAGTAACTTTTGTTTAGTATCTCAAACCTAGTCAAAGTGCCATCAAAAGTTCTGATTGTCTTCCAACTTCTAACAGAAATAGGGTTGCCAGCTCTGGGTTGGGAAATAACTGGTGATTTTGGGTGTGGAGCCTGGGGATGGCAGTGTTTGGGGAGGGGAGGGACCTCAGCAGGGTATAAGGCTATAGAGGCCATCCTCCAAAGGAGCCATTTTCTCCAAGGGAACTTGGTCATCTGGAGATCAGTTTAATAGGAGGAGATCTCCAGATGCCACCTATAGCTTTCCCTATAACTTCATGTTGTCCTACCCTAGCATTCATTGGTTAGGTAATTAGCCTACAGCACCAAAGTCCCCATGATCAATGATTTTTGTCCGAACCTGAGAGCCTGTCCCTGTATATGAAGTGGAGTTCTTCAGTCTGACAGTCAAGTCGAATGTTGCTGCATTTGTGAAAAAAATTAAATGTTCTGTCTTTTCATGGTAGAGTGGCCTATGTATTGATGTTTGGGTGACAGGGAAATAGTGAATACCTTTGTGGTTACCTCATTTGAAATAAATTAGTTATATAGTGTTCCACAAAGTCTTCAGTAAATGCTCGCCCATCCAACAATCATTCTGTAAGAGAAAATCAGCCTGCTGGATTGTTGAGGAGTTTTCTATCATGTGCCTGACACTTCCTTAATCTGATACTCAAGCTGGTCATTTGAATCAATACTAAGCCAGATAGGATGTCTTCAGCCTGCAGTGCTATTATAAAAGGTATTTGAAAATATCTGTTTTTATGGTGCTGCCACAAATTCTGGAGGTGCTAATTTGTCACTTGTCTTTCTGTGTGTCTGTAAAAACGTTGTTGAATTAATGGTCACTTATGAGGCAGACGGGATCCATGAGTGAATTTTGAGGTTTCAAGAAAGCTGATTTTGTATGTGATGACTAGCTGATCTCTATGTGCCAATGTGGTGTAGTTGTTAAAGTGTTGGACTAGGATGTGGGAGAGCCAGGTTCAAAATGCTGCTCTGCCATGAAAGCTTGCTGGGTGACATTGGGCCAATCATATACTCTTGGCCTAACCAACCTCACAGTGTTGTTGTGTAGATAAAGATGGAAGAGAGGGGAATTAATATGGGGTACCCACTGAAGAAAAAGATGAGGTAGAAATGAAGCTAATAATAATAATACTTAATTTATTTCAGCTCATATGACCAATGCTCTCAAGCACAACCACAAGATACATATAAAATACCAAATAATCAGTGTTATTTTGGGGGCAGGAACGCACAGGAATGGAGTTCCGGCTGGCTCCTGAGTTGGCCACACCTACAACCACAACCTCTGGCATGTGTGGCTACAGAGTACACTGCCCTCTCCACATTACACACAAGAGGGAAAGGTGGCATGTTAAAATGCAATCTTTCCCTCTGGGGAGCCCATGGGGATTTCCTTGTCAATTTCATCCCCCCCCCCCCCCCCCCCCCGCCTCAGTCAGCTGAGAGTGAAACTTACAAGGAAAAGCCTCTCTCTGCCTTCCCTTCTCTAGATGACACATGGCACCTGGAAAAGGGCAGGCAGGGAACCCAGGCACCTTGAAAATGCTTTTCTTTCCCGATGCCTGCCCTGTGCTTTCCCACCCCCTGCCTAATAGGCTAATGAGCTGCGCTGTTGGGGGTGTGGCCTAATATGCTAATGAGTTCCTGCTGTTGGGTGCGGCCTATTATGCTAATGAGTTCCCACTGGGCTTTTTCTACAAAAAAGCCCTGCAAATAATACTTTGTGTTTTGTTTTTGTTCAGTGACTACTGATATTTGGATTGACAAAATGCAACTCTATGGAAGTGATTTACTGTAGGTAGTTGAAAGTACTTAATAGACCTGTCAGAAGGCCACGGACACCTGAAAACGTACAATTTATATACCACCTTCCTGCCACTGCTTTCAAAATGATTTAAATAACTGGCTACAGTCGAATAAATGTGACACAAAAGGAGAAGGAAAAGGAAGAGGAAAACAAGCAAATTCAGATACCAGCAATCCTATGTAGAGTTATTCTAGGCTAAGCCCCTTGAGATCAATAGCAGCTCTGCATAGGAGTACATTTCAAGACAACTTACAGTGCAGTCCAAACATAGTTATCATGTCTAATAGCCAAGTGTGTGCCCATCTGCAGATACATAAATGTGCAGATTGGGCCCTCGAATACAGCTTCTGTGGGGCAAAGGAACAGGATTTCAGGGAGCATTTTGGATTTCCATGGGAATATGAGGTGGTGGGAAAATTGTGCTCTGGATGTCTTTGTGCCTGCAGAAATGTTAGTCTGGACCCAATCCTATGTTTCACCTCTGTTGGAAAGCAAGTTACTGGGGAGAAGTCCAGTAAATTTCAGTGAAACATCTCCAATTTGTTGCCACAGAAAGGGAGCATGCAGGAAAGCACTGTAGGGTAAGGAATGCCAACAGTCCTAATACTGCTTTACAGAGATAGTGATTAAAATGTGAAATTAGCTGCCAGAGGATGTTTCGGTGGCCACAGAAATAAGCAGCTTTAAAGGGGAAGAGATATATTCATGGAGGATAAGTCTATCAATGGCTACGTGTCATGGTGACTGAGGGGAACCTCTACATTCAGAAGCACTGATCTTCTGGATCCCAGAGCTAGGAAGCAACATCAGGGGAAGGCCTTGGACCTCTATGCCCTGTTGTTTGTCGTCCAGGGGAACCAGTTGACCACTCTGTGAGACAGGTTGCTGGACTAGACGGACCACGGGGCTGATCCAGCTGGACTCTACTGATGTTCAGTCTGGGAAGCAATTGGAATCATCCTTTCCACTGTTCACTGTAGGAAATCCAGCTGAATGTAGTGGTTTAGCTTGCCTGGATGGTGGCCACTAGTTAGATCCAGGAAACCCATTCACATATGCACAGAAGTGGTAAACACTCTCTTTCAGATTGTGTTTTGTCCCAGGATAATTTTAATATAGGAAGAGATTTATTTTAAGCATTAGGGGGTAACTTTCCCAAATAAACAAACATACATTTGAATTCAGTTACGTGCTCATGTATTTATATGTGTATAGTATAGTTATATCTTCTGCTTTAGATACATGGAAGATTAATTGTTTTGAGAAACTTCTGCCTGACCTGCTCTAAAAGCAGTGGAGAAAAACCTGCTGGTAACAGAGGGAAATATTACATGGAAGCCAAAACATTTACTGCAGCTCCCGAGTAGCAGAATGAAATGGAAGCAGCCAATTTCTGAGACAAGTTGGGCAGAGGCTCTTAAACAGAAAGCAGGGCAAAGAAAAGAAAGCTTACACCAGTTGTGATCAGTGAGCTCAGAAGTCAGACATCCATTTTCCTTTTGAAAACTACACTGAGAAATGGCCTCTCTTCCCTCATGTTGGTACTTGTACCCTTTCACTACACTCCGTTTGATAGCTTAGTTTATTCCTATGGATACCAAGTGAACAAAGCCAAGGTTGCCGTGGGCACTTGGTGGAGAAATACTGTAACAATTCAACCATGGAGCCGCTAAAGATGCTGCCTTGCTTTCAATGAAACCAGAGTTGATCACCAAAGCAGGTTTCAAGTCACAGAGGATGTTCTTGGCTGACTCTCCGCCTAAGATGTTTTGCCAGATAGATGGGCATTTCAGACTTGGAAACTGGCAAATAAAGTTGCTATTCAGCTGAGTTCTCTTTTGTACGCTGAGAGGTTTCTTTGGAATCCAGGATGGTAAAAGTGATGTTGCCAAATGGATACTTTTGTTAAGATTTTGGTCCAGTGTCAAGATTGATGGCATTGCTGAAAGGGATTATCTGTACTGAAATATTTGCATTTCCTAAGCAGCATTCTCTAGAGGAATTGCATTATCTTCATCAAGTGTCGAAGGAAAGATGGCAGGAAATGGGAGCCTTTTTTTAGGGCAGTTCTGCTAGTTATCTGAATGCAGTTATATTTGCTGCTTAAAATGGCACATGATAGTGATTTTGTTCGAAGATCCTTCATTCTGTCGGCCTTACTAGCTTCACTGTTTGTGCTCAAGATGTCAGTCTCACAAGATTCCATACAAACTCACAATGGTAGAGATGTTCCTTATCCTAGATGGCATTGCCAGCTCAACCCTAAACACAGTTTATGTAGAAACAAAGGTGGACTTGAACATTAACATGCTATGCATAGCACTGTTTTTTAGTGGTAGAAAGGAGGTCACGAGCAAAGGGGAGGAGAAGATAGGAACACGTGAAGTTGCGTATACAGAATGAGACCATTGGCCCATCAAGATTAATACTGTCCACTCAGACTGACAGCGGTTCTCCAGTGATCTCAGACAGAGGTCTCTCACATCACCTGCTACCTGATTCTTAACTGGAGATGCCAGGGATTGAACCTGGGACCTTCTACATGCCAAGCAGACACTCTGTCACTGAGCCATGGGCCCTTGCCAAAGGGGATCATACCCAGCAAGAGACAGTGGTGACCTGTCTACCTGATTGGCAGGTTTAGCTGCCCTTCCAGAGCAGGACTGGAGCAGCTACACTGATCCACACTCAGCTAGGAAGCCTGGTTTGCCCATGTGGGCAAGTGGTTTCTGTGGCAACTCCTGTGGGTGCTGTGTTTGGGGGTCATTATTTTGGGATCTAATTTTAGGGGCTGTTTTAAATCCTTCCTGGCTGCAGGAATTTTTGAAACTCAAGCATCATACGGAGTAGATGCTTCATGCAAAATAAATGTTAGGGATATCTATTGAATTATTATACTTTTACTAATGTCATTTCATATAATAATCTATGTTCGAGTTTGCATTCTGTTTGTCCACTGTGTTTTTATAATGCCATTGATTTGTAGTGATCATCTTTTAGGTTTCCTGATTTACTGTCTTCTTAATAAAAGTATAAATTAACTTTCCACACTTTTTTCAGATTGCTGTGATAATTGTGACTGTTCATATTGTTGTTTATTATAGAACCTATGAGGAATCACAGTGGAAGGAAAATCCTATTTTTCTCCTTCTCCTCCCTGCTGGCTTTGGCTCTCTTTCCCCCTCCCCCACCTCCTGCCCCCCTCTTCAGCTCCTCCCTCTCTTGCTAACTATTGTTTCTTCCTCCATCCTTGAGTTTTCATGCATCCCTAAAGATGTCAGAGCTCTGTTGGTTTGTGTTTTATTATCTTGGGATGTTTACCTCCAAATTAATATTTTAAAAGATTTTTCTGCAAACTGGAGGTTTCCCCCAGGATTCCAGAATCTTGCATAATAGTCGTGATTCGCTTGATAGCTCAGATTTGGCTATGGGCAGAGGGGCCAGCTCTTTGTTATAAAATGTAGTGATTATTATTTACGGGAAGTCCTAGGAGAGCACTCGTCAGGGAAGGGAAATTCCATTTCCTCCTACCCCTCCTTGCTTGTTAATATTAACTGAGTTTTGAAATGCTGACCTTTTTCTAGGTAATTTGTGATATCTAAAGGGTTTATAATCTGCAAGCTTCCTAACTTTACCCACTCAGTTAGCATACAAAGTACTTTTTAAGCACTGGTTGTATGGAGCGAAAAAGATGAACGTCACTTGAGTTTTTTTGTCATCGTTTTGATTGCCAGCTGAAGGCTGACAGTGTTGAATTCAAACTTTGCAAAAATGCACACTAAAGATGTCAGACATCTCAGTTTTTTGTCTGGTATCTGACAATGAAAGCTTATACCCTGGAACTTTTGTTGGCCTGCAAAGTGCTGCTAGACTCAAACTCAGCTTTTCAGAAGAGGTCGCAAGCAAGGGGGAGGAGAAGATAGGAACACGTGAAGTTGCCTTAAACAGAATGAGACCATTGGCTCATCAAGGTTAATACTGTCCACTCAGTGTGATCAAAATGATGGCTAGAATCCAAAAGAAGTGCTTTGGGCCTGGCCAAGAACTCCACTGCCCTGTATATTTAAACTTATAAGAAAAGTAGACCATCATGTCTGCTCATCACAGTGCTTTTAGAAGTTTCTCATATTCAAACTCGGAGATCCAGCAGAGCTGAGGCAACAGAAACTGGGGGGCTGTTGTAAACTACACCCTTCTATCCATTAATTGCATGTGTTTCTAGCATTTTAATAGTCTAGATTCTATTTTAAAGACTCAGCACTAGAAGCAGAAAAGTTCGCAGTTACTGGTGTTGCTCCTCACAGGTAACATGGTAGGAAGCCTCAGTACAAGAATGTTATTACCAACAAAGCAATAATCAAAGATGATAAAAATATTTGCAAAATAAATGCGTCTTCCTGGGAGAGTGCCCTAACCTTGAAGGGAAACTATTTGAATTTGAGCGCATTAACCAGAAGTACTGTACCACATGTTAAAAATACAAGGGACCATCTGGGGGAAATTAGCTTTTAGAAGGATGGCCTGTTAATCTTATATTGAGTCTCCTGAACAATTTCTCTTAAACAGCATATTAGCAGACTTTGAAATCAAACCTACTTACAGGAATTTGAATAAATTGAATAAATATTCCCAGAATGAAGCAATTTTCTGAATTAAAGATGAAATGATAAATTCTGTCATTAATTAAAAACGCTTCTTTAAAAAGCGAAAAACTCCTCTCTGATGTCACTACTAAAACCAAGCCAAATACAAAACATTAGCTCGGTAGATGCAGATGTATTATCATGTAGTCAGAAGTCAATTAAAAGGTATTCTTGGCCTCCTGGTATTATTTATTGAAAATGAAAATTTCAAAGAATTTGCATCTCATTTGTACAAAGGGTTCCCATGCTTTGAAATAGGATTGTATTTTTTTCCTGCTGTTGAGGACAAAGTATGACGAGTAAGAAGATAATATAAATGTAGAGAAATAGTGGGCTAAACTGGGGGGGGACGACAACAATAACCTACTTGGAGTGGGTTTTTCAATACTCCCTTTGGGGAGAATGATGCACTGAAGAGATGTAATGGGATATTTTCCTAAGAGAGCAACTGGAAGAATCTTATTGCTCAAGCTAAAATGTACTCTCTGGGAAAAGGATTTCGGCTAGAGAGTTGTCAGCGTTGCTCTTTGGAAAGGAATGTGTGCTTCTCTTCGAAGTTACATATAAACCTCAATTTTCAAATTGTGTTTTGGAAGAATTCCCACTGAGTTCAACCAATCTTTCACACAGCAATGCTAAGCCCTGTAGGATGAATTTACTGATTATTAAATGTTATTTGGTATTAATAATTAAAATAACTATTATAATACATTTTTAAAAGTGGAAATACAATTCAAAAGTAAATGTTTAAATTTTTTACTTTGCATGATTCTAAGCAATATCGTGAACATCATTTACTTGGACAGGAAAACAAGCTTTGAGAGATGGTAGTTCTTGTGGTAAATCTTTGATTGATAATAATATCACAATGATAAAATGAACCACATTTTTACAATGAAAGGACATTTTGTTGTTTTTGTAAGCCATAAGGACAAGAAATAGTAACTGGAGTTTGGCTTCCTAAGATCAGCTTCAGTGGTGAAACATGGTCCCATCCGCGGGTATTTAAATCTGCAGATCAGGGCTGTGTAGAGAGAAAGGACATTTCCCTACGCATTTAGGCAATCCCTCCAGTTTTCAGAAAAATATAAAACATTTTTTTTAATGTAGGAAAGGAGTTAAACCCACCCCATACGAAGAAGCACCACAGAAAATGCACTGCCCTCGGCCTGGCCTCAGGAGGAGTGGGGAATAGGAGGGCAGACCGATGAGCGAGGGAGAAAGAGTAGGAGATGCACCTGCTGTCCCCCCTCCATATGGCTGTGTGAGTTGCAGAGAGGTGGCAATGGAGACTGGCTAGTGGGCAGGGGAGGATGAGCTGGCGGTCAAGTAAGCCAGCAGAGAATGAGGATGGTATTTCCCTCTCCTGGGTCCTGTCAGCTACGCTGTCATCTCCCCCCTGGGGGTTGGGACTCAACCAGTAACCCCACCCATTGGAATGTGCTCATGTGCTGTTTAGTTGTCTGGCTTCCTTATCATGCCCCGCTTTGGTCTTCTACATTCCTAGCTTGCCTGTTTTGCTTCCAGCTTGCTCAAGGTCTGGGACAAATCCTCCCCTATCATGTTATTCTTTTTGCAGCTGCTCTCGAAAACATTTAGTAGAAGTTCCTTGGGAACAAAAAGCACAATAACCTGTTTGCCGCCATTTCTGTGTGAAACTTGTTCAGGGGGCTGGAACAACCTTTTACATTTTATGATTGGTGTAGTCGCAGGGAGGGGGATTCCGATTGCTTAGTATAAGACTGTTTGTTTACAATAAAGGCATTACTAACAGGAAAAGTGTAACCATTCCAATAAGAACCTCTTTGCAAATAAAGGACTTTCTGGTTCAGGAGACCTGTTGCAGACTGCATCTTTTGGGATAATCTCACAGACTGTTAGTAATCCCATTTCTGGGACCCGTCCATCGTACCGTACACCATGGAAGACAATGGCTCTGAAATCCCAGTGACTACTGAACAAGACTTGTAGGTGCCGCCTGGGGAAGAGCCGGTGCCGCAATTGACCAGTGCTTAGGTTAACGTCAAACCCCGGAGTACTAGAACTCAAACCTGGACTCAATTTGGATTACAAACTACCGAAGCCTGGTCCCCCCGCTGGGAGGCTGGTACTTGTCATTTGGGGTCTCAAGGCACAGATCGGAGACCCATGGAAGAGTTCCAAGTAGGCGAAGTATGGGCACAGATGGATCGGAGATTCGACACCATACAGAGAGGTCTGCGGAGAGAGATGACCGCGCTCCTCACTGACCTGCCTAACGTGGTAGCGCAGGTGCTTCAAGGCCAGCTGGCAGCGGCGGGAGTTGGGGCTCAACCAGTACAGGCCCCAGCACAACCGCCCACACAGCCAGTTGGGCCGCCAGGTCAGCAGCCTGGGCAGCTGGGACAGCCTGCCGTGCCAGGAGGGGCCCCTGCACCTGGATCTGCTCACTCAGGGGACTGTTGCCGGGTGCCACATGAGTTGATGGGGGCCACTTTCGACGGGAACCCCACTAAACGGCAGTTTTGCATCATTGAAGCGGGGTGCTGCATGAAGAATTGGGGTCATCTGTTCTGAGATGATTGTGACCGGGTAGGCTACCTGGGTTCCAGATTGCGTGAAGAAGCAGCTGATTGGTATGTGAGCCTACACAGCCCTCTGGTTCCTGAACTTGACAATGTGGATGAGTTCATGTGGGCTCTATGGAGGCAATATGAAGATCCTGCGAGCGAGGAGAAGGCACGAAACCAGGTATGAGCCTTAACCCAAGGGAAGATGTCGGTTTGGGAATACCCAGCCACCTTCAAATGCCTGGAGGCAAAGATTCAGGGCTGGCCAGAGGAGGTGTTTGTGGAGCAGTATCGTCAGGGCCTCAACATGGAACTATACGAGACTATATTGAGAAGTGTCAACTCCACTACTCTCCCGGCATGGATTCGAGCCGTGGAGGAAGCTGAGGCCCGTTTCACCCTGATCCGCATGCGACATCCTCCTAGTGGCCCGAAGAGTTTCACCCCGGGGCCCACACCAGCCAAGCCACTCCCATCCTCTACTCTTCGAGAGTTTCGTATGAAAAAGGGGCTGTGCACGTGGTGTGGGGAGCCGGGCCATTTCGCTTTGGCGTGTCCAGCCCCCACCCCTAGGGGAGCGGGGTCTTCTCCCTCCCCACCTACCCAGCCAAAAGCAATGGGCACCCAAGCCCCGGCGCCGCAAGCACTACAAATCGTGGAAGTATGCTTTCCTGAGAAGCCCCAGGAGGTGGAACCTGCTAAGCCGCAGGGAAATGACCAGGACTTGCTCTGAACGGCGCGATGCAGCAGGTCCCTCCTCCCACGGCGCGTAAAATGGTGAGCTCTCCTGGGCCTCTACTTTATATTCTAATGACTATTATGCACCCCCATCTAGGCATGCACATGAGAGTCAGGGCTCTCATCGATTCGGGGTGTGACAGAGACTTAATTAGCCCTATGGTGGTGGATGGTATGGGGTTGGGGGTGAATACGTTGGAAGAGCCCTTACGGTTTACTCAGATGGATGGCTCTGAAATGAAAGAGCCCTGTACCTTTGAGACTGAACCCATTAGATTAGGTACAGGGGACTATTGGGAAGAACGGGCTTTTGTAATCACGCCTCATGCCCAGTTTCCTATAGTCTTGGGGAGCCCATGGTTACGGGCACATGACCCACACATTACTTGGAGTGAAGGGAAGATCACCTGGGTATCTCCCACGTGTAAAGAGTACCAATGGAACGAGGATTGGGGAAATTGACCGGATTTTGTTCCTGTTTGCCTAGCTCGTGAGGAACTTTTATCCATACCTCCCGCATACAGGAATCTAGCGGAGGTTTTTGAGGAAACGGAGGCTGACGAGCTTCCCCCCCACCAGAATACCGATTGTGCAATTGAGCTTTTACCCAGACATAAATTGCCCAAGGGGAAGTTGTATTCCATGTCCCCTGATGAGAGACTGGAACTACACATGTCACGGGCTGGGTGCCAGTAGGTCAGGAGCCAAGCCGAAGTCCGGGACAATCTGAGGTGAAGCCAAATCAGGAACGAGTTACCAAGTCCAAAACACTAAGTCCAAAAGCAGAGTCAGAGCCAGGGTCAGAGAGGGAAACTCATGAGCAAACCAGTCCAAGGAGTCAACAAAAGTTGGAATCAAACAGAGCTGGAGTCACAAGCCAGAGGGTCCAGAATCAGGTTAGCTATTGCAAGCCGAGCGGGTGCAGAGCTTAGCCAGAATGGCTTGTTGCTAGCACAAGTTGGTAGTCTCTGTGCTGTGCCTAAATACCCAGCCACTTCCTGTGCTTGTTAGCAGCTGGCAGTGAGGTCCCGGCTCCTTCTAAAACTCAGGACTGAGTGATCTGCGACCACGCCTGCATGCCTCTTTTTTCCTAGCAGCTAAGTCTTGCCTGTATTGGGACCTTAGACATTCCACCCGAGGAGGTGAATCAGGTGGGCTTGAGCTTGGCTGTGGCTCAGCTGCTGCTGGTGCTCAGGTAACATCCTGAGTGGTGCTTGCTTGAGCCTCATCTGGCTCAGGTGGAGGCTCCTCTGGAGCTGGGAGCTGATCCTCCACCTCACTTAGGTCCGCAGGAGGCAGGTCCGCAGAGGTACTCATGACAACGCAAGTTTATTGACAAATTCTTGGAGCATGGTTTCATCCGCCTGGCCAATTCCCTTTTGCTGCTCCTGTACTTTTCCGGAAAAAGAAAGACGGGGGTTTGCGCTTACGCACAGATTATCGGGGCCTGAATGCGGTGTCTACTTCCAACGCCTACCCCCTCCCCTTGATTAAGGATCTCTTAAACGAAGCCTCCAAGGGGAAGATTTTTTCCAAACTTGATTTGCAGGATGCCTACTTTAGAGGAGGATGAATACAAGACTGCCTTCAATACCCCCTTGGGGCAATTTGAGTACCTCATTATGCCCTTCGGCCTTCAGGGGGCTCCAGGGGTCTTCATGAACTTAATTAATGAGGTGCTTCATAAGCACCTGTTCAAAGGAGTTCTTTGTTATCTAGATGATATCTTGTTGTACTCACCAGATGAACAATCACATGTTAAATTAGTAAGGGAAGTGTTGGCTACACTACTAGATAATAAACTTTTCGCCAAACTTTCCAAGTGCGATTTTCATAAGACTGAAATTGACTTCCTGGGCTATCGCATTTCCCCCCGGGGCTTGGAAATGGAACCAGCTAAAATAGCTGTGGTGGTAGGCTGGGAAGTCCCTCGTACCAGGAGACAACTACAGAGTTTCTTAGGATTCGCCTATTTTTACCGCTCATTCGTCAATAACTTTGCTCAATATAGCTTGCCTCTTATTGATCTGTTGAAAACTACGGGGAAGGGGGCTGATGCAGTGCCTGACTACATTGGACCCCAGAGTGTCAGCAAACTTTTGATGGGCTGAAACGGTTATTTACTTCAGAGCCTATTCTGGCACACCCTGATGAAAATAAAAAAAATTATAGTGCAAGTGGATGCTTCTGATGCAGCAATGGGGGGAGCAATTTTACAATAAGGGTCTGATGGCAAACTCCACCCTTTAGCGCATGTCTCGAAAAAATTCGGAGACACTGAATGCAATTGGGCTGTCTGGGATAAGGAAGCTACAGCCATCCGCCTTGCTCTAACAATGTGGAGGCATTGGCTGAAGGGGGCTAGACTCCCATTCGAAATCTGAACTGATCATAAGAATCTTGAAGCTTTACGTACTCAGAGGACTTTAAATGCAAAGCAAATCAAATGGGCGGATTTCTTTTCTAAGTTCAATTTTGTTTTATGCCAGTTTCCGGGAAAATCCAACTCTTTAGCCGATGCCCTCTCCTGACTACCTCAGCATGATTCACGAAAAGATGAGGTAGTAGAGACTTTGTTCACTCCAACACAGTTGGGGGGGGGGGGTTGTTGTGACTCGGAGACAAAAGAAAACCGTAGAGGCTCCTGAGCCGTCAGAGTGGACTGTAAAATTTGCTGCATCATACACAGATGCTGAAAACAGTGAATTCCAGGCACTCCCTACCCCGGACAATTGCTGGTTTAAGGGAACAAAACTAATAGTTCCTGCTTCGTTACAGGGGGAGATCATGCACGCTGCTCACAAATCTAAGTTGTCTGGACGTTTTGACTATTTGAAAATCTTAAATTTGCTGCAGAGACAATTTTGGTGGCCTCAGATGAGAGGGGATGTGTCGACTTATGTGTCCTCTTGCCAGATCTGTCTCATGGGAAAACAAAGGGGGGGAACCGCTGGGACTCTTGCACCCCTTAGAAACCCCCAGCTGACCCTGGGAGACCATTTCTATGGATTTTATAACACACCTTCCTCCCAGCCAAGGGAAAACTGTAATCTGGGTGGTGTAGACACTTTTTCTAAACAAGCTCATTTTGTCCCGTTTAAAAAATTACCTACTGCAAGGTTTGGCTAAAGCCTGTCTGAATCAGGTGATTAAATTCCATGGAATTCCATGGAAAGTGGTCTCTGATCGCGGCTCTCAATTTGTTGCCAACTTCTGGTGGGAGTTATTACAGATTATGGGCATTGAACCCACCATGAGCAGCGCTTATCATCCAGAGACTGATGGCCAAACCGAAAGAGTTAATCAAATTCTTGAACAGTATTTGAGATGCTATACAAACTACCAAGAAGATGATTGGGTAGACCTCTTACCCTTTGCGGAATATAGTTACAATAACGCTGTGCACTCTTCAACTGGAGTTTCCCCCTTCATGGCTGTAGGGGGTTTTGAAGGAGTTCCTTTACCAAGTTTAGCACCGGCTGCATACCCATCCACTGAATTTGCTAGCTGGTGGAACTCTCTTCGAGAATCTTGGCCACTAATTGCAAAAACACTGGAAGTCGCCGAGGCAGACTACAAGAAGCATGCAGACAAGGGTAGAACGCCAGGGTAGAACTTTTCCCTGGGGATTTGGTCTACCTGTCCACCAAAAACATTAAAGGGCTGCAGCCTAGTGGGAAACTAGGGTGGAAGTATGTGGGTCCTTTTCTGGTGGTCCGATGCATTAACGATGTGACATTTGAACTTAAATTACCGAAATCACTAAGATTTGTTCACCCCGTTTTTCATTACAGCCTGTTGAAGAAAGACCTGGGACCAAATCAGTGGAGACCCTCCTCTTCCTCTCCTCCTCCTCTGATGAAGAATGATGAGCCTCATTATGAAATAGACCAGATTCTAGACTCCAAATTAAAAAGGGGTCGATTGTTTTACCTTATAAAGTGGTTGCATTTTGGTCCTGAAGAAAATGAGTGGGTTGAGGCTTCTAATGTCCATGCACCTGCCAAAATTTGTGTCTTCCATAAACTGTACCTGTTAAAACCTAAGGGGTAGGGGGGGGCTTCTTTGGAGAGGGCAGAATGTCAGCTACGCTGTCATCTCCCCCCGGGGGTTAGGATTTGACCAGTAACCCCACCCGTTGGAATGCGTTCATGTGCTGTTTAGTTGTCTGGCTTCCTGATCATGCCCCGCTTTGGTATTCTACGCTCCCAGCTTGCCTGTTTCGCTTCCAGCTTGCTCAAGGTCTGGGACAAATCCTCCCCTATCATGTTATTCTTTTTGCAGCTGCTCTCGAAAACATTTAGGGAACAAAAGCACAATAACCTTTTTGCCGCCATTTCTGTGTGAAACTTATTCAGGGGGCTGGAACAACCCTTTACGTTTTATGATTGGTGTAGTTGCAGGGAGGGGGATTCCGATTGCTTAGTATAAGACTGTTTGTTTATAATAAAGGCATTACTAACAGGAAAAGTGTAACCATTCCAATAAGAACCTCTTTGCAAATAAAGGACTTTCTGGATTTTCTGCTTCTAATAGCCATGCATGCAAAAGCTTTTGAGGAAACTGGTCATTGTTACTGGTTGCCCACATGCTGATGCAGACATCTGAAGCTGAGGAGTAAACTCGTGGGAAAACTAGAGGATGTGTCTGCCCCAAATTTTGCTTTCTCACTACACATTATACAAACTATATGCCCCAACCTTTAAGCAGTGTGCATTGCTGAAAGCAGTGCATAAATGTTCTGTGGGTGAGAAGGTCATCGAGAGAACTGTCCCATCAATGCAGCATCTGCATTTCTGCCTGGGGGGTTAAAATACCAAAGACAGGAGGAGATTCTTCCTATGTAGGGAAAACACAAGGGAGGCCTCTTACTTCTGTCTCAAACTGTGGTCAAGACAAACTGAAATGTGTTTACTAATGATTGTTACCTTCATGTTGTAAACTGCCTTAGAAGTCCCTACTGAAATGATAGATTTTGGTAGATTTTATGCATATGAAAAGTTTTATTGAGGAGTGCAATCCCTTATGATGATTGTGTGCTTCTCTTGATGGAAATAGGGTATTCATATTTAGGAGGACATCTCCTTGTTCCTCATTTTCAAACTGCACACCTAAGAACTTTGCTTCCAAGGAGTCGGAACCACTGTATATGTTATTTTCTGGAGTTTATGTGTGCAAATAGCTGCTCACATGATGGGCTACTCTGTCTGAGCTGTGTAACATCAGAAAATCTAAGGAAGATCCTCATGGATTTCAAAATAATTGAACAGCGATTCAGAAGATGGCGCCATTTCTCTACCGTAGTATTTTGGCATGTTCGTGTACACCCAAATACAGGTCAAAGTTTTGTTTTTAATTATGACATCCCATTCAGTGCATTCAGATAATGGTCCAGACTCGGCACTTCATTTCTTGGTTCTTTTCATTAGTTTAGAAATAGCAGTCTGGTGTGTGTACACCATTCACTATAAGAATGACGTTCTTTGAGATCATGACCCATATGGACACCTGCTGCTTTCCTAGAGCCTTAGAGAGCTGATGAGTTTTGGGAGGTTATCTCATCCAAACTTAACTCCTCTTTATGGCAGCTTATATGTTAACAAGTTTCAGCATACTTTCTTCTGAACTGCTGTACTGAATCTCGTTGCAATCCCAAGGGAAAGAGTGTCTTTGGATCCAAGTCCTTAACACACTTAACACTGTCATTTCTATGAATCATGGGCCCATGCTGTAGCAGCGTACACCTCTTCCACCTACATGTTCAGACTGTGATTATAGTCTTCAAAGGGACGCTGTGTGTGGTTTTGTTTTATTTATTTATTTATATTTATATTATTTATTGTCCGCCTTTCTCACAGGGACTCAAGATGGATTACACATAGTGAGCCAGCACAGTCAACAAAATGGGATATTTGTGAGCCACTGCATTAGGATTTTAGAAGTCTGGAACTACCAGAAAGAACTGAAGCGTAGCACACGACACATTAAGCGGCACAGAGATTACATAAATAGGATCCTACTTACAGTAAGCTGTACACAACAGTATACAGACCACAGCCCCTAATCACTGATCCAAGCAAGTTTGTAAAGTCATTTTGTGCAGTGCAGCCCTATTGCCTGTTGAGAACCGATGCTGCTCCTTCCATTCTAGGGGTGCTTCTCTTATCTGAATGGCTCTCTGCTGTGAATCCGTCTTGTGTATTTTTAGGTGTTCCTGCCTATAAAAAAAAAATCTGTGTGAAGTGCTGCTTTCATGGAACATGTGGCTGCTGGATCCATGGGGGGTGCTACTTTTATCCCAAGAAATCGCACGGCCTCACTTGTACTCTTTCCACTTATGTGGCCCCTTTGGGATGCTGTATGCTCAAGGCCATTCTTCTTGATTTAGGGTGCTGAGGTTCAGAGGTAGTCTAAATAAATAAATGCCATTTCCAGTCAAAGCATACAGATATGTAAACACAATGGCACCCAGTTTCTGGTTTAGGGCATTCTCCTGTCCACCCTATTTCTACTTTACTTTATCAAGCAAAATCAAGCGGCAGCCATTCACTTCTACGTGAGCGTGTACAGTACTGCACTTGAGAACCATGCTGAGGCAGGAGCCAAATTCTTCTTCCTCTCTGGGAGAAATTGTTGAATAGTGAAACTCCGCATGCAAGAGGGTCTGGGAGGGAAAGGGTTAAGAGCACCCCCCCCCCCCGGTACACTTGGCAGTTGGGCCCACCCTCTTATCAGTTAGATGTTGAGCCGCTTTGGCCATTGCTTGCCTTCTGTTTTATATAGGCCTCTCTTTGTCTCTCTCTTACCTGGGCTTGGCGCTGTAGCAAGTTAAGCTTTCTGAAATTAATCTGTTCACATAAGATGTGTTTTTGTTTTTGTACGTAAAATTTCTTTCTCTTGTTTCTAGTGGAGTCAGGTCATCTTTGGAATTGGTTTTAACAGCATTTTCCCCTTAACCAGGAAACACGGAAGATCAAGGATACTGCGTCAAGCTTCTGTGCTTCCAAGTCAAATGATTTTTTTACATTTAACCCAAGAAAAATAACAGTTCTTATATATTTACAGTCAACCTTTCTGGTGGAGACTCGAGGAAAATTGCAAAATTTAGAACAGTACAATAGGAACAGTATGATGTATAACAAAGTGTAATAAGATTTGATTGCGAAGTCAGAAAACAATGCAATAAAAACAGTAAAAGGCATATGACATAGAAGGTTGTTGGGTGGAGGGTAGCTCTCCAGCCCCTAACCCTAAGTGGCCAAAGTACCATTAACGGAGCTTCCCCAGAAAAGACCCAGCGTTAGGAATTTGGGGAAGAAGGCTTAGGACATATTCTTGAGAGCCACGATAAGTCAGTACTGAACACCTGAAACTTAATATTTTTCACCTTTATTGATTCATTTTTTGTAAATGTGATTACACTTTAATTTGTAGTGAATTATTTGTTTACTCAGGGCTTTTTGAGCCAAGGGCTGGCTGTGTAAAGCCAGGGAATCACAGGATTCCACCCTGTTTTCTAGGCCAGCCAATCAGAGAGGATTCCATTGCCATGGGAACCCTGTTGGCAGTTGCAGAGAAGCTGTGTTTGGCTCCCTTGGCTGGACTGGAGGGGCCCCCGGGTGGCTCTGGCTTCCCACCTCTTGGCGGGGGGGGGGGGGGGGGAGGAATGTAGAAGAGAGCACCAGCCTAGGTGGCACAGCTAAATTAGGGGAGTGTTAGATAGGAGCACTAGGATTACCTGATGCCCTGACTCTGCCCTTGTAAATGAGTAATCTGGGGATTGACCCCTGAAGCTATTGTGCCCAGTTCTCTAACCACCTCTGCAGTGTTTCCTTTTTGAACTGAGCCCCATTGCTGAGTTCTCTTCTCAGGAAAATCCAGTTTGCCCTGGTCCGCTTGGTGACTGGTCTTGGAGGAGGGGCTGTCTCGCCTGCGGCTGCCCCAGCTGTATGCTACTTTGCACTACCGTTTTGGAGGGAGCAAAGGGATCCAGGAGCTCTTCATTATCTCAAGTCCAAGGCAGCCCCCTCTAGTCAAACTCAAGGCTTCTTGGTGGCGGCAGTACCTGCTGACCCTGGAGCTGGAGCTGAGGGCAAAGGGTGCAAAGCTGTGCCCTTCCCCCCCAGCATTTGGCAACCCTTGTAAGTGGTGGTGCCACGTACCAGGCTGGATCCTCAGAGGGAGGTAGTTAAGTAATGAAAAGTGCCAAATGATTGTCCGTCTTCCCTGCACCTTTGCAGGATGAAATCTTGGAAGATGGGAAAAACTGTAATTGGTTTTTGTAATTGGTAATTGGTTTTTTTTAAAAACCAGCTAACCTACAAAGTGCAACTTAGTTTTCTTAATATTAACCATTGGGGTGGGGGGGCTGCCAAGTTGTGGCATTTAATGTGATAAATGGTAGTGGAGACTGTAACTGAAACAATATCCAGAAGGAAAGAAATCACAGCTCTTCAACTTCTATTTTCATTTTTAAAATATATTTTCAAATTAATAATATTGTATGCTAATAGAGTAGCCTATCAAGAAAAAGCTGATTGCGGATAACTATATGAAACTTCTTTTTGTGGCTCCTGATCTGAGCAGAATGGATGCAGATGTGGTGTAGGGATGGATTTAATTACAAATTACAGAAGCAGATCCAAATAGACACTGGAAGCCTTCCACCTCCCCCCTGAGGAAGCACTCCTCCCACCATAACATAGCTAATGCTTGTAATGACCATTGTGAAACTAATAACTAATAATAGCTATGTAGTTTAAATTAACCTCTACCTTTTGTCCCTCTATTAAATCATCCAGGGAAACTATCGCTTTATGAAACTTCTACTTGCTCGTAGAGCAAACTGGATGAAGAAGGATTTGGAAGAAATCACGCCTTTGCACTTAACTACCCGGCATAGGAGTCCAAAGTGTTTAGCTTTGTTGCTAAAATATATGGCCCCAGGAGAGATTGATACACAGGACAAAAATAAGGTATAAACATTTGTTTTGCTGTTTTTAATATCCTGGTAAATTTTCAGTTGTCAAAAACAAATAATTTTTTTGTTCTGTAGTTAATAACATTTGAAACTATGCATTGCCTAGGAACTGCACAGCCTATTTCTTCTTGTACAAGCTCCACATTGTGCTTTTAGACTCAATAACATGAGCTAAAGAGGGTTTCCTCATTCTCCCCACAACAACTGGGCAATGTCTTTACAGTGGAGGTTTCCAAGTCTTAGCTTTGCCATTTTTTCCCCTGGAATCAGTGTAAGCAACTTCTGTGTGTTGGTATCTACCAGTAGGGACCTCTCTGAAGAAGATGTAAAAGCTGTTGATTTAGGATTGGCATTTTGATGCAGCATCTCTTTCCCTGGCAAGCAGAGCATGCACAGTACTTCCGCCACCACTTTCTTAGGGGTCTGCAATGAATTCTGATTTGGTTTTCTGTGCAGCATCCTAGAAATAGTAGGTTTGAACTTGTAGATCTGTTCCACTAGCAGAGGACCTGTCCTCTAGCCCGAGTCTTCCCTCTTCTGAATATTATACGGCAGGTGAAGACTTTTCCCACTTCTGCTAGTGACATGGATCCACAGGATTCAACCCCAAGATCACATCCAGAGATTAAACAGAAACAATCTTCTGTGAGGCTTCTGAGTAGACAGCAAGAGATCAGACCTTTGTGTTGAATCAAAGCTCTTTATTTTCTAATACTGTAAACAGGTTCTCAATGTTTGTTAGAGATACTTAATGAAAGACAGTCATAGTTAATATACTCTCCAGCCACAATTGAACCCTAGCATTAGACCAATCAGAGTCAGTGGTTGAACGCGGGAAAAGAAAGATGACCGTTGAGGTTCCCACAGCAAGGTGAGAAAGTTATAAAAATTCCCTTCTTGATCTGAGTGACCCACATGTGTGAAGCTAGGCACAACAATTCTAGGCTGGCAGCCATAAAGGAGCTTTCAAGGTTTTCACAACAAGATAACACACTCTGGCCCGGAAAGAGAGAGGAGGGAGGCATGGGAGTGAAGACCATTTGTTTTCAGTGACGTGCAGGAATTTGGGTCGCTATTCTCCCATCTAGAAAAGGTAACATTAACCAGAGCAACCAATATACTTCAAAGTGACATTTGCAGCTGCATAGGGCAAGGGGGTTGAAACAAATAAGGGGTGCAAGCGAGGGATTCACAAGAACAAAGAAATCGAAAGCAAGTTACAGAGATGCTATTGTCAGTTCCTGACACCTTCAGCCTTTGAAATTTCCAGAAGTTTAGTGTAATGTGGTACATGTTTTATGATCTAGTTTAAAAGGTGTTAAGAAATACAGTGTCTAAGATATTTTAAAAATCATAAGCAGTCCGTGAGGCCTGTTTCATTTGAATAAATTTTTTACAAATCTGCGTATCTCCCTTTCCCCCAGCAAACTGCTCTTCACTGGAGTGCTTATTACAATAATCCAGAGCATGTGAAACTTTTGATCAAACATGATTCCAATATTGGGATCCCAGATGTTGAAGGCAAAATCCCCCTTCACTGGGCAGCTAACCACAAGGACCCAAGTGCTGTTCACACCGTCAGATGCATTTTGGTGAGGCTTTGTGCTAAAACAATTCTCATTTAACTTTTTCCTTTAGTGCCAATAATGTGTCCTCCATACAGTTGGAATCGGGTGGTGCTCCAGGATGTCTCAGTCACAACAGAGGAGAGTGATTTTATCAGCAAAATGCTTCGCAAAAAAGGGAGAGCGTGCATGCATATCTTACAGGTTTACATCCACTGGGGCCTGATACCAAAAAAAATCCCTCACAAACTAGCAAAGCTACACTGGAAAGCAATTATGTGAATGCTGTGTGGTCACAGAAGTGAGCTTGCTTTGCACTCATTACCTCCATCACTGCCACAGTTGGCAAGATAATGCCTTCGCACCTGTGCAGGGTCACATTCACATTGAATTTTCTTCCACTTGCACTTCTGTTTCATTGCCCGAAGCTCCTAGGTAAGTGCAGCGGCATTACAGCCTCAGTGACAGGGGTGAGGGTGTTCCAGAGCAATGGTATTCACCACCTGGATTGACCACTAGGCTTCAGTGTGAGGGGTCTAACCACCCAGCATACTTGCTGTGACTGCTGAGCTTTGTGGCTAGATGTGGAGGAAGCTGTTCGTCCAGCTCTGAAACACAGCAGTACAGTGCAGGAGGCGGGCATTCTGCTTCAACATGTTGGGTGGAGGAAGGTTGTGAGTGGTGGTAAACTGGGACTGGGCAAGTCACCAAGCACACACACACACACCCATTCCAGGATCCTCAGTTCTCTTCCTAACGTGAAGGACTTTGTGGTGGTGATTAATTAGGGATGGTTTTCCCCTCTGATTTTCATTTCGTCTTCTGCAAGGACTCTCTTGCTTCAGCTGGACCACGATTTTTAAAAGGTTGTAGCTTGCAGGGTGTTTGGGCATACACTGCCAGGATAGTCCAGTATAAGCAGTCAGGAACCTCACACATGAAGCTGCCTTATACTGAAATCAAACCCTTGGTCCATCAAGATCAGTGTTATCTACTCTGACTGGCAGCAGCTCTCAGCAGGGTCTCAGGCAGAGGTCTTCCACATCACCTACTGCCTGGTCCTTTTAACTGCATGCAGGCAGATGCTCTACCACTGAGCCACAGCCCCTCATGTCTCTCCCCCCTCCCCTTTTAATTTTAATGCATCCTCTCTCAACATTCTGTGGCTAGTAAGCCTGTTCAGTGAGCACCAGCCCTTTCAGTAGCTTTTCCCTGCTTTTCTTTTATAAGTTTGTCAAGTAACATTTTCCATCATGCTATTCTGTTTTATTTCGCTACAGCAAACTAATCCAGCTACCCCTTTGCAGTCATCCTGTTGACTGCATAGGTGCCTAGACTTGTACTGCGTGATCTGCCTTGAGTCTCAGTGAAAAAGGCCGACTATAAATAACATGAATAAATAAAACAGATTCAGAAGTGGCTGCTTTGTCCATTGGCGGTCCCATTTCAATGTGTGCCATTACCTTAAGAAGGAACAAGAGGGGAACCCATGGGGACTCTCTGTTGGAGTGAGCGACTCAGCATAACTGGACATGGGGAGGGTGCTACCTCACTCTAAGTGTGTATAGATGTTATCTTCTTGAATGGGATGCCTCTCTTTGTCTTAATCTGGGAGCTGCCCTCTGACCTCTTGTCTCTGTCTCTCTTTGTCCTCTCCCTCTCTTCACATGGCCTTCCATGGAGTCGCATGTCTCTGCAGGTCTCTCTTGTAGATATAGTGCGCGCATACTCACGTAACACGTGATGCTGGATTAGCTGACCATTTGTGACAGGGAAAAGTACTCTTTAGATTACGCTTCTCTCTCTCGTTTTGACTACAACCTGAATGTAAACTAGATGTACTGAATAAATGTCAGTTCACCTTTTTTGCAATAGACTTCGGGGTTTTTTGCAATAGACTTGGGTTTTCAAAACCTTACCAGGACCCCCCCCCCCCCGGATTTGTTGATTTGCATTGTGTGTCACCCATCATTATTAGATACATGATGATTAGGAGATACAGCAGTACTGTAGTTGTTTAGCACTTAAAAGTTCTTATCCTTGTTGCTGTCTTGCAATTGCATTGTTGAATCAATGCTTAATATCAGTGTTTTTATATAGCCACTGGATTTTTTTTAAAAGATCACTGTAACTTAATTGTCTGGATTTTTGTATAATAGGATGCTGCTCCCACTGAGTCTCTGTTGAACTGGCAAGACTATGAAGGACGAACACCTCTCCATTTTGCAGTTGCTGATGGGAATGTGGCTGTTGTTGATTTGTTGACGTCTTATGAAGGCTGCAACGTGACTTCTTATGATAACTTATTTCGAACGCCACTTCATTGGGCAGCTTTATTGGGTAAATTCTAAAAGGCAAACTTTTAAAATTCTATTTAGACACGGGTATTCTATTTAGACATTTGTGGAACTTTGGTTTTCTAAATTGGGAGCCTACTTTCTTCAAAAAGGATGTAAAAACTTGGCTAGGAAAAATGTCTTTAAGGACAGATGAGTGTCAAAAGTATTCTAAGAGGGACTTCCGGTTTTCGGCAGCTTGATGGTGGGCGCGCTCCAACGGCGCTCCGTATGGAGTGGCCCGCAAACCTGGTGATCTGGAGGGGTACCGGCTGGATTCTGGTTCCCCCCTCTGGAGCCCTTGTAGGGGGCTCCTAGCCTGGGATGCGAGAGGTGCCTCGAGGTGTCGGCCAAGAGATTGAGGCGCCTCTGTCCCAAGAGGTCCTGCCGCCGGGGAGCCTTCGGGCATGCAAAGCGGCACACTGAGCAGCGAGTAAAGAATGAAGCAAATAAAATGAAAGTCACCTACCTGCGGTGCAGTTGAAGAATCGTGAGTCAGTGGTCCACTCAATTGGACATTTAAGTGCTTTCCGAGCCCGGAAGAAAACAAGGGAGGGGGAGGGGAAAAGTTTGCCCCCCCCCCACCCTATACTTTTTTTTAAATTGCAAAGCGGAGGGCTGGGATTGTTGGCGCTGCATTTGTACTCCAAGGGAGCTGGACGCTTGTTTAAAGCGTCTCCTTTAAAGAACTTTTTTAAAAATCTGAGATCCCCCCCCCCCCCGAGAAAGAAACATGGCTGGCAGGGGAGAAAAAATGGCGCCCAGAAGAAAACCCTCTCCAAAAGCTACAATACCTTTTCCTCCTGATCCTAAACAGGAAGCCACCATAGACTTCCTAAACATGTTGTCAGCAGCATTGTGCCCTCTGCTGGACCAGATAACTACAATGAATCAAAGCATTGATGCTCTTCATAAAGACATTAGAGAATCCAATGTTAAAACAGAAGAAGTGATCAAATCAACCAAGTCAACTGAAGCCAAAACAAAAATATTGAATCAAAGGCTGCAAGTGATGGAGAAAGAGCTAGCATCTGACAAGGATCAACTTCTGAAGTTGCAAATGGAATGAGCAGTTTATATTCTGCAACTTCAAGGTGTCCCAGAACAAAAAATGGAGAATTTAAAAGAAATCTTAAGTGAAGCTTTGGCTCCAATAACACGTTTGCAAGTGGATTATCTGCAAAGCGATATGGATACTGTCTATAGGATATATTCAGATTTTGTGAAAAAGAATAACCTACCTGGTGAAATTGTGGTGAAATTCTCTAAGAGAACAACAAGAGATGTGGTGCTCAAGGCCACTAACGGGACAATCCTAAAAATCAAGGAAGTGGAAATCAAGGTACCAAAAGACATTCCATTTGAGATAAGAAAAAGAAAAAAGCACTACAAAAAGTTGATAAAATTCTTGCAAAAGAACACCACCCCTTATAGGTGGATTTTTCTGGAAGCTTTGGTCTTCAATTACAATGAGAATGAAGAGACTATCAACTCTCTTAAAAGTGCAGAGACTTTCTTGGAATTTCATCAAAAGCAACCAAAAGAGAAGAAGAAGGCAGCAGAGGAAGAGGAAGAAGACATTATACATGATTTAAGAAGTTTGTACTCGTTGAGCAGCTCTTCAGAGGACTCTGATTCAGCAAAGGGGGCAGGAGCCCCTAAGCAACTGGCGATCCAAAGAGAACTGGTTAAACCAAGAAGAAGAGGGAGGAGGGGAAAACAGTTTTTTTCCTGTTATTTTAAGAAAGTTTTTAGATATATATACCACTTGCTTGGATTTACACATGCATAGCCAACATTGCTTTAAATTTACTACCACATTTCTATTTAATGTGATATAAGGTGAAGTTCATTTATATATGTATTCGAAAAGCGTTTTTACATTCTTTGCTTTAAGTAGGGATAGTTTTTGTAGTTTTAGGGATAAAATTTTTATAGTTGTAGAAAATGCAATAAAAAATTATTTTAAAAAAGGATTCTAAGAGGGAAGAGCTAGAAGCGAGGCAGGAGAGACATGAGAATTAGGAAAGGACATTTAGAGAGAGAGAGAGAGAGAAGATAATATGTGGAAGAAGGAATGCAGAAGAGTAGGCAAAGATTGTGGTTTGATTGTTTTATCACTTTGGTGTAGTAGTAATGTTAAGCTCTGACCTGGATAGTCCGGGCTAGCCTGATCTCATCAGATCTCGGAAGCTAAGCAGGGCCCTCCAAGGAATACCAGGGTCATGACGCAGAGGCAGGTAGTGGCAAACTACCTCTGAACCTCCTTTGCCTTGAAAACCCCACCAGGTCCTCATAAGTCAGCTGTGACAGTGGCAAAAAAAAAAAAGTAGTCTTAAAGGTTTGTTAGCCTGTTCTGTTACACTGTTTTTGGTGTTATATGTAAATACTAAAATTATAAAATTATCAGCCACAGTGTCTCTGCCTTTTCCACCTATTTAAAATCTCTATATAAAGCCTGTATCTTGACACAGGCAATCCTTTTTTCCTTTGGATAGTCTCCTCTTCCTCCTCCTCCTCCTCCTCCTCATCATTTTGAATAGGGTCCTCACTGTACCCAGTGATTTACAGAGTGCTTTAAACAAAACAAAAAAAGCAGGTTCCTGCACTGAGGAGTGTACACTCTTAATTTCCAAAGCGAGGGAGAAACAAAGGGACGAATGGCAAGAGGCAAAGAAGAAAACAAGGATGAGTGTGAGCAAATGAGGTTTCCAGTGTAGAGGAGGCCACTGGGGTAAAGCAGTAGGCTTCATGGAGAACCTGGGCTTTGAGGAGGGTTTTGAAGGACAACCACAGTTTGCTGTATCACTAAACACTGTTCTGCAGTCGTGTTCAGCAGGAGTTTTTTAAAATCACAACTCAACCGTTTGTACAGGTCTTCAACAAGCACAAGTGGTTTGAGATTAGAAGCCAACGGAAATGATAACCTGAATTCAGTTGACCTGTTTGCCAGACCAAAATGTGGATCCACGTTATGAGAAACAAGAAACTCAGAGGAAGCCCCTGAAAGCCCTTTGATCCCCCTTCTCTGGCAGTTGCTGAGGTTCTGAACTGCCTTCCGGGACCAGTAGGTCCCAACCAATAGAGGGGAGGCTAGCAGGAAGGGGATTTCACCAAGGGCAGTTTTTTCTTCCCCTCTTCTGCCCAGAGATTTTTGCCATGGCATATACACAGTTTGGTCTGGGGATCGTTGACAAGAAACAGCTAAATGAAAATAGAGCAGCTTGGAGACTCCCTTTCAGCATTTTTTCTTCTGTATGAGACTGTAGCTCCCAAGTGCCCTGCCAGCATCTGGAACCACAACGGTATACATATATGTGTATATCTATAGAACCCTGAAAAAAGTTTGTTAAAAGTACTAGATAGCAGTTTCAAATAGGGTTATAACTCTTTTCCACATCGTTATGTTTATCAGACCAGGGAGTGTCAGGCTGGAGGAGTAAATGAGTGCCAGCCAGACCGCCTTAGTCCTGTATTTGTAGCTGCAAGGCATGTAAAGGGAAAGGGAGTGGACAGTAGTTGCCAGGTAACACTTGAGCTGTCATACAAAGAACGCTTGTGATGCGTGCAAACTGCGGCTGACCTCACAGACCAGAAACCAAAGGCTCGCTCCAGCATCTGCACCAGCTGCTACATTAATACAGCAATTCAGGCAGGTCCCCAGATGACCATTGTTTGCTTTCCCATCATTTTAATTTCACTGACTGTACAGAAGTAAATCAATTTTTTTTCTTCTTAACACTTCCATGGGTGGAAAAATTTTCAGTGTTTGTTTGTTATCTTCTCTGGTAAGATGGGGGGGAAAACCTGGAATGCGCATTTTGGCATAACAAACATGTCTCCCTGTTCCTGCCATTTTGCTCTCCCCTTAGGTCACGCACAGATCGTTCACCTTCTTCTAGAGAGGAACAAGTCGGGGAGCATCCCATCTGACAGCCAAGGGGCAACCCCTTTACATTATGCAGCACAGAGCAACTTTGCAGTAAGTAGAACAAACAAATATACTGACTGGAATAAGCCAGCGTCATGTGATGTCTCTCCTTGGATTCATTGGCCTGGTTGTTGGCCATGGTACTAACAACTGCTGTCCCTCATATCAGCTGCTGTGGGCTAGAGGCAGAGGATGGGGGGGGGGGTTGGGGGGGTGTTAAGATGTTGGAAGAGGTTACTTTCCTCACTTCTTTTGTTCTGCCTTCACTGCTCAAAATATGGTTTGCAGGTTTTTGAAACAATACAAAAACCTATTTATGTTCGTACGTGCTGTCAAATCGCAAATTGTGACCCCAGCAAGGGGTTTGAAGGCATCTGAGAATCAAAGGTGGTTGGCCATGATGTTCCCCTGCAGCGTCTTCCTTGGCAGTCCCCCATCCAAGTATTGACTCTTCTTAACCTCCAAGATCTGACAAGATTGGGCTATACCATGCCACCTTCCCCCCCCCCCCCCCCATGCACAGGCTTTTTTTTTTTTTGCTGACTTACGGCACCCCATGGGTTTTTCAAGGCAAGAGATGAACAGAGGTGGCTTGCATAGCAACTCACTCTTCCTTAGTGGTCTCCCATTCAAGTACCAGCCAAGGCTGGCCCTGCTTAGCTTCTGAGATCTGATGAGATCGGGCTAGCCTGGGCCATTCAGGGCAGGGAGGGAGCAATGGATATTCAGTTCTCCAGGTCCAAGAAGCCAGGCAGTCCTCTTTCCTGATTCTGTTCGCATGTGATGACTTGAAAACAACAGGCAAGCTGCCTGTCATCTCGGGACTTCAGCAACAGCTAGCGGTCTCTAGGAATCTATAATCAGTCATTAAAAATGTTTTGCTACAGTTGAAATCATATCAAGTGATGTCCTGTCCCTTTAATAAGGAGGAAACAGCCCTAACTCTTTCCTCAGCCTCTGGTGTGGCAGACCGAGAACTAACTGCCACCCAGAGAGGCCTCCTTTCCCCAGTACAATGCTGAGTCCGGAGACAGTGGGCAGCTTCTAACCCAAGAGGGCTTACCTGAGCCACCATGTGTGTTTCCTGTAGCTGCAGAGATAATGGTGCCAACTGCCTGAATACTTCCTGGACTGATTCTAGGATCCATGCCTACTTGACCTCAGAGTCTTTGGGCCTTTTCTCTGATAGAAAGGGATCAGAGTCCAGGTCCATTACAGCCAGGAACAAATATGCCTCCTGAAAGACAAACTGAAGAAGCAGATGGGAAAAGCAATGGGCCGAATGTCTGGCTGACAGGAAAACATTCAAGTTGATAGGTAGTATGCATCAAAGCCCAACAGACCTTTCACTAGTTGTTGTAGTATTTCCAGGCTGTATGGCCATGGTCTTGACATTGTAGCACCTGACATTTCACCAGCAGCTGTGACTGGCCTCCTCAGAGGTATAACACAGAAAGATGGACTACTCTCTGCGTTAATGCAAGAAGAAAAATGGTAGACAGGTGATTTATATCTACTCAAGAAGGTAGGGTAGGGCTGAGTCATTATATTGAAGGAGTTTCCCAGTCTGTGACATGCTAATGAAGGAGCTTTCCTGAGGAGGTTCTTTTGCATATGGATTGGCTGTTAAAATGCTAATCTTATCTGTAGTGCTGTTGTAAGATGTAGAGCATTTTGTGTTTTTCAGGACTGGAAACCATGCCCTATTTATTTTTAAACTCTCTTCTTTCCTGTTGAAATTATGTTTATGAATTTCAATGGCTTCCCTATGTAATCTGACATGGTAATCGGATGTGTTGTCCAGCATTTCAGTGTCTTGGAATAAGATTCTGTGTCCTGTTTGAGTTAGGCTATGTTCAGCCACTGCTGATTTTTCAGGTTGGCCAAGTCTGCAGTGTCTTTCATGTTCTTTTATTCTTGTCTGGATGCTACATTGTGTGGTCCTAATGTAAGCCTGTCCACAACTGCAGGGTATGCAGTATACTCCTGCAGAAGTGAGGGGTCTCTTCTGTCTTTTGCCGATCGTAGCATCGGTTGTATTTTTCTGTTGAGTCTGAATACAGTTTGTAGGTTGTGTTTTTTCATAAGTTTTCCCATCTGATCAGTGATTCCTTTGATATAATGGCAAAAACACTTTTCCTGTGAAAGACTGTTTTTCCTCAGTTGTTTGTCTTACCTTTGGTATAATCGCTCTTCTGATTTCATTCTTAGAGTAGCCATTTGCTTGAAGTGCGTGGTTTAGATGCTTTAGTTCATCGTTGAGAAAGTGAGGTTCACATATCTTGCATGGTCTACTAATGTTTTGATTATGCCTCTTTTTTTTGCCAAGGGTGGTGATTGGAGTTTTTGTGTAAATAACAATCTGTGTGAGTTGGTTTTCTGTAGACCTTGTGATCTAACGCTTTGCGGATGACCATGATATCTAGAAATGGGAGTTTCCCCTCGATTTCTTTTTTCATGATGAATTGTATGTTGGGGTGGATATTGGTGAGGTGGTCTAAACACTCCATCAATTCTACCTCTCCATGCATTATCATTTGTACAAAGGTCTAGCAGATCATTGACCCAGAGATCTATAGAGAGAGATACTTGAGAGTGAGCAGCATTTCTTCATGCTGTAGTTGGTTCTGATATGGGCCCAGAAACTATTCACATGAGGGACATTTCTTAGCTATTCCTGGATTAGCGAGTCATTATCCATCTTTTCTTGAATTATTCAAGCTATCGATTTAATTTATTTAACTTACTGAACTGATTTATTTCTCTCCTTCATTTGTACCCCACCTTTCTCCCCAATGGGGACCTAACCTAGCTTCTGTCATTCTCCTTGCCTCTATTTTGTCCTCACAACAGCAACCCTGAGTGGTAGGTTAGGCCAAGGATGTGTGACTGGCCCAAGGTCACCCAGCGAGCTTCCATGGAAGAGTGGGGATTCGAACCTGGGTCTTCCAGATCCTAATAGTCTAACTGCTACACCACACTGATGGAATGACTTTGGTGTTTGCTGCTTGCGCTTGCATGCACAACCCTAATTTTGCATAATCATTTCAGATCTGAACATATCTGAACACATGCAACTCCTTCAGTCAGTTGTTGCTAAGCCATTGATCTTCAACGTGGTCTCTGTGCTTCACACCATGGGATTCTGCGCCTGCGCCAAAACTCATCGGTTTCTGCAAAGCTCAACGGATTTTCGCACCCAGGGCCACCGGGCATGCGCGGGGCCCCTCCGCGCATGCCCAGAGGGACCGGGTGCGGACATCCCGCCAGTTCTCTTCTGACCGCCGCGCAGCTAACAGCTCATCCTCGTCGGTCCTCTTAGTCTCTTCGGAAAGCTTCTTCATTCTATACGACCTAACGGACTGGTTTCTCACTACTCTTACGGACAGCCTTCGGATTTGACGCACTCGGACTAGGGAAGTTATTTTTTCTAACTTTCCTTCCCCCCCCCCCCCCCCCCTATAAGCCCTCGGTGAAACTCTTTATGAGGCGTTGGGGCTGCTTCAAACGCTGCTCATCCTGTGGGAGCAAGCTAGCCACTTCAGACGGACACTCACTTTGTATTTTATGCTTGGGGGAATCCCACCGCCCTGAGACGTGTCCCCATTGTGCCCGCTTCTCTAACCAGACGCGTAAAAATAGAGCGGCACGACTCAAGGTAGCTTTGCTTGAATCCACACTCCGACCGGAATCTTCAACCTCGGTCGTCATGGACGCATTACCATCGACATCGACAGCACCATCGACGTCGACGAAGCCTCCCATACCGAGGGCGGCCTCCGACACCGGTCCGTCGGTACCGAAACGATCCGCACCGCCGCAATCTTCTTCGTCATCACCAGTGAAGAAGAAGAAAGACAAAACCGAAAAACGACCCAAAAAGCTGATAACCGATAAGTCCCGCACTAAGGGCACGTCTTCGGCTACACCAGGCCAACCAGCACAACAGGATCAATCTTTACCTCCTTCGATGCCAGTACAATCCACCATTATACATCTGCTGGACTCCCCGATACGGCAGCCCGATGCCGAACTGCCGCACGACATCATGGAGACACAAGTATTCTCGGGACCCCGACACCCCGAGAGACCTCCAAGTCGAGATCGATCCAGACGTGCCTCTTCAGCCTCATCTCGCCATTCGGAGTCTACGCTCGATAGGGAGCCCCGTCACTTCATGACGGATTCGAGACATTGTACTTCGACCTCCCGGGTCCCATATGGAGATCATTTCGACCAAGATAGACGTCGAGATCGACAAAACAGATCGCCACAGAGTTGGCGAGGTCACACCTCACCTCCACATTGGGACCTAGTTTACCATCGGTATGAAAACTACCCTGCCCAACCGACCCCATGGCAGTCATCATACGACCATCGTTGTGACAGGCCTCGATCGCATCGATCCAGATCGCCGAGGATAGTTTCCCATTCAGCCACCTTGGCTAGACCTCAGGGTGACTTCTATGTGGGACGCGAAGATTGCCATCGACACTGATCACAATCCCCGATGCCACATATTCATCAATATCGACACCCGTTACCACCATCACCGAGACAACAGGTATCGACACCGGCCCCGGAACAACTCCCAGATCCGATAATACCTCCCCTCTCTCATGCCTCATCGGATGCATCAGAAGGGGAACCTGAGGAAGACTCCTCCTCTGACCATAGTTCACCGGAACATCCATCTCAACCAATCACACCAAACCTACCAATCTCGCCGTCAGAGGACGTCCCCACTTATGGGGACCTAATAAAACGTATGGCTCACACATTAGGCATTGCCATATCACAGCCTACACCAGAAATCTCCGACCCAGTCTTTGATGTAGTCCAAAGTGATACATCAACGTCTATTGCCCTGCCAATGTTCTCAGTCCTACTACAGGCCACAAAGTCACAGTGGGACAAACCAGCATCGGCACCTGTCTCTACAAGGAGACTAGACCACATGTATCATCTACAAGAGACTGGACTAGAATTTCTGCATGCGCATCCAAAGCCTACTTCCATGGTGGTTTCTTCGTCCACCAGGACAAAAAAGTCACATTCAATACCCCCTGACAGGGAAAGTAGAAAATTCGACTCCTTTGGCTGCCGCCATTATTCTACAGGAGTTCTTGGCCTTAAGACCACAAATTATTTAGCATGTATGGGACGATACCAATACGCTCTATGGGAGCAAATGTCCGAATTCATCAATGCACTACCAGAGGATAAACGCCTGATGGCTCGCAAACTTCAAAAAGAGGGACTACTACTAGGGAAACAACAAATTAATTCATCTAAACATGCGCTGGATGCAGCGTCAAAAACTATGTCTTTGGCCATCGCTTTAAGACGTCATTCGTGGCTGAGAACGACTACTCTCCAACAGGATACCAAATCCCTGATTGAGGACCTCCCGTTTGACGGTCAAGGTCTCTTTCACTCCTCTACAGATTCGGTCTTACAAGACCTTGATAAAAATATCAAGGCATCACGCACATTAGGAGTATCCATTCCACCGTCTAGGCAGTACAAGCCGCGTTCTTGGCCAAAACAATGGTCATGCAGATCATCCTCACGATCCTCTCCAGAACGGACCTGGCGCCCGAGAGTCTCCCCGAATGCCCAAAGACAGCAATATTCGGGCAAACAGAAGATGGCTTCCAGCCAACCAGCCAACCGCAACAAATTCCCACGTCAACCTAAACAGGGCCTTTGACTCCCTAACGCCTCTAGAATCAGACACTCGCCTGACACCATTCCTACCCCATTGGCAAAAGATTACCTCAGACGCATGGGTGCTTTCGATCATCACCCAAGGATACTTCATCGAATTCTCCCACCAACCACCAAAGGTATCCTTTGTGAACACAGTACCCTCTCCACCACTCCTCAAGGAAGTATCCACACTGCTCCAAAAAAGGGCTATAGAACCAGTTCCCTCACACCAACAGGGAATAGGGTTTTTCTCACGCTATTTCACCATCCCCAAGCGGGACGGTGGCACTCGACCCATCCTGGACCTGAGACGTCTCAATCGATTCGTTACTTACAGGAAATTCTGCATGGTTACACTGCGATCAATCCTTCCACTCCTCAGAAGAAACGCCTGGATGGCGACACTGGACTTACAAGATGCTTACTTCCACATCTCAATTGCCCCATCCCACCGCAGATTTCTCAGGTTCACAGTAGGCCCCACCCAATATCAATATACGGTCCTCCCATTCGGATTGTCAACCGCCCCAAGAGTATTCACAAAAGTAATGGTGGTGGTGGTCGCCCATCTTCGCCTGCAAGGCATACAAATTTTTCCTTATCTGGACGACTGGCTCTTAGTGGCGAACTCCAGAGACCTGCTAGAGCTACACGTCCACAAGACCCTGACCACCCTCTCACAACTGGAACTTCTAATCAACATCGACAAATCCCATCTCCTGCCATCACAGAAAGTTCAGTTTATTGGAGCAATCCTAGACTCCACTCTACTGACGGCATATCTCCCGGAAGACAGATCCTCCCCCATCTCGACCCTCGCGGGAAACATCATCATGCGACCCACATCAACAACTCACACGATCCAAAGTCTTCTAGGTTTCATGGCAGCTACTACCACAGTTCTCCCCTTCGCATGTCTCAAAATGCGCAGACTGCAAACCTGGTTCGTGCGTACATTCCGACCACTAGACCACCCGCAGTCTTTCGCCCTCGCCCCCCCCCCACCAAAGTACGCAACTCTCTACAATGGTGGACGAGACGCGACAACCTGCTCCAGGGAGCTCCGTTCCACCTGCCCAACCCCCAGTGGACCCTAACCACAGACGCTTCTCATTGGGGATGGGGCGCACATCTCCACAACCATACTACGGGAGGCACTTGGGAACCACATCTTCTCTCCAAGCACATAAACGTATTGGAGATGCTAGCAGTGACCTACGCCCTTCGCTCCTTCCTCACACTCATAAAAGGAAACTGTGTCGCAGTCCTGTCGGACAATACGACTGTCGTCGCATATATCAACCAGCAAGGTGGGACAGTCTCCCGCTCACTGTGCAACCTGGCCATAAATCTATGGGAATGGTGCCTCAAAGAGGATATATTTCTTCGAGCGACGCATATCCCCGGAATATACAACACAACAGCGGACCTCCTCAGCAGAGGAGGAGCCCACCCACACGACTGGAATTATCCCACCATTACATCCTCCCAATTTTTCACCTATGGGGCTTTCCAGAAATAGATGTATTTGCGAACAGACAGAACACGAAATGCCCCCTATTCTGTACCCGGAGAGGGGTCGATCCCTTGTCACTAGGCGACGGTCTTCTCCTTTCATGGAATCGATGATTCCTCTACCTGTTCCCACTGCTCCCCCTGCTTACCAGAGTGGTGAGAAAGATTATGCACGAACACGCAGACTGCATCCTAGTGGCACCATGGTGGTCCAGACAGCCATGGTTCCCCATCCTCCTGACCCTCTGCCAAGGCCACTACATTCACCTCCCACCCAAAGCAGACCTCCTGTCGCTACACAACTCTGCCCTTCTATATCACGATGTCCCACACCTCAAATTAACAATGTGGAGGATTTTTCCACAGGATTCTCCGACAGAATCTGTAACGTACTCTTGAACTCTAGAAAACCTTCAACCAGACAATCATACTCTTACAAGTGGTCCCGCTTTTCCGCCTCTCTAGTGGGATCCTCCGTTTCACCCACGGCAGCGGGACTTCCATGCATTTTTTACTTCCTATTCTCCTTGAGAGAATTGGGTCTGGCACATTCCTCAATCCAAGTGTACTTGGCGGCCATCTCCGCCTTTCACAACAGAGTAGATGGCTTCTCAGTTTTTACACATCCGCTCTCCAAACGCTTCCTTCGGGGACTCCTCCACCTCTACCCCCCATCCAAACCCCCAGTACCTGTTTGGGACCTACCGCTGGTATTACGCCAACTCACCAGAGCTCCATTTGAACCTCTGTCAACGTGTGCCCTCAATCTTCTCTCATGGAAGACAGCCTTCCTTGTCGCAATTACTTCAGCCAGGAGAGTTGGAGAGATGCTCGCGTTCAGGCACGATACGCCATATCTATCATTTCTACCCAACGGCATTCGGTTACTTCCAGACATCTCATTTCTACCAAAGGTGCTCTCGGAGTTCCATTTACATTCAAAAGTTGTCCTCCCCGACTTCTTCCCTAACTACAATTCGGAACATGAGAGGCTCTTACATTCCCTCGATGTTAAAAGAGCAGTCCTTTTCTATCTACATAGAACCAAGGCAACCAGACGTACACCACGGCTGTTCGTCTCATATGCATCTACGCGTCTGGGAACACAAATTACGTCCAGACGGCTTTCTAGGTGGATAGTTGAACTCATAACGCTCTGCTATAAGATAGCACGTACGCCACTACCAGGGCCCCTCCGTGCACACTCCACTAGGGCCATTTCTACGTCCACGGCATTTCTAAAAGGCGCCTTCCTATCCGATATATGCAGAGCTGCCACCTGGAACACTCCCAACACGTTCATCAAACATTACGCCCTAGACACCAGGGCGGCTGAACGCTCCTCCTTGGGAAGACTCATCCTTTCGTCTACTACACAATGACAGCCTGCCTTCACCCTCCTCCAGGTATGTCACTGCTCGCTAGTCTCCCATGGTGTGAAGCACAGAGACCACGTCGAAGATAAACAGGTTTCCTACCTGTAACTGATGATCTTCGAGTGGTCATCTGTGCATTCACACAACCCGCCCTTCCTTCCCCTCTACTGCCAGGCTGTCCTCTTATATAGTCATGGTGGTGGCGGCCAGAAGGAACTGGCGGGATGTCTGCGCCCGGTCCCTCTGGGCATGCGCGGAGGGGCCCCGCGCATGCCCGGTGGCCCTGGGCGCGAAAATCCGTTGAGCTTTGCAGATACCGATGAGTTCTGGCGCAGGTGCAGAATCCCATGGTGTGAATGCACAGATGACCACTCGAAGATCATCAGTTACAGGTAGGAAACCTATTTTTCTTGCTGTTCTGTAGTGGTCCAACAGGAAGGGTGAGAATTGAGGCTCTTAGCAGGTTGGGTTTCAAGTACAACATGGTGGCTATCATTTAAATTATAAGTGAACTCACCTTGAATCACAAAGGCCTGGCAAGGTGGCCCATTAGTCACCTGGAGGGAGTTCTGTTGCCTTCTTAAAAATCCACCTGTCCAGCAGAAGTCAATGTTCTTTGGTTTGAGCTTTGTTATTTACATGGACATTAATGTTTCCATATTCATTTGAAAACTCTAAAGGGCCAAATAAGAACAGAGTCCACCATTTGAAGTCACTGGTTGCCGGCGGGGGGGGGGGGGATTTCTCATGAAGTAGGATAGCCCGTTGTGATAAAAAGTGTGGGAAGCCTTACACTTTGGCTCTGCTTTAAAAAGACAAACCTCTTTTTTTTGGCTTTTCTTATCTTGGGCTTACGCAATCCAAGAACTTGCCCTATTGTACCAGTAGGACAGGAGAGGGAGGCTACACTATTGTGAGCACATGAATGAAAAGCCAAATAGTTTGCATTTGCGTCCACACCTGCTGTACCAGGAAGGTACAAATCTAGGACAGGCTCTGTTCTTTAAAAGGGGGGAGGGAGCAAAGGACAGAAAGGGAGGGAAAGGGTGCTTTCAAGGTGTCTTCTTGCGTCAGAGCACAGCTGAATAGGAACACAGCTGGCCTGTCTTTCTGTGACACCTGATACAATGATTTCATTGCATATTAACGGAGTTTTAATTGCCTGCTGTGCAGTCTCCCTGGTCGTTTCATACAGTGTTTTTCTTATATACATGAGCCATCCTGGGCACTGTCAGGTGTGCATTCTTTGGACAGATGTGACGTGTGAATTTGGTCATTCATGAATGCGGCTGGGAGCTGTTCTGGTCATATGGTTTCATATGACACAGTGTTGCAGGTGGGGGATGACTGGGATGGCTCATGTGTCCCGAACAGTATCATGTAAACCACAAGGTGCTTTCAGAATAATGTTATAGATCTAAGCGACAATACTCAATTAGTCACAGGAGAAAGTATTAATATCATTGTAGTCTGATTGGTCACTGTGGAGGACTGAAGTATATGCATGCCTGAGAATCATATAATACCACCAATGAAGTGCTGTTACAGAAGCATAAAACAATGAATTTAAAAGTTTTTTTAAATTCTGAAATCTTTGTGTGTGTGTGTGTTTTTAAGTTGGTTTAAAAGATTCATTTACAGTGAAGTCCACAAACCACTTTTCAGCTACTTGGAACTGAACCAATAACTTCTTTATATAAAGTACAAAGCCTAATAGGCTTATATTAATCACAGAGAATCCTCCCGATGCTTTTTAAACAACAGTATTCCAAGGCTCAGGGGTCATTTGGCGCCAGAGCGCCGCTCCGGGAGCTCAGGAGCCAGCACAAATGGCGGTGGCGACAAGCCCCACCCCCGTGCTCCTTCTCTCTAGAGTCGTGCCGCCGCTGTGGCGCAACTCTAGAGAGAAGGAAGAAGCCCTGCAGATCTCTCCCCCCCCCCACTGTTCTTGGCTCGCCCACTAGCCGAGGCACTCAAGCGAGGAAGGGTGGGGTGGGGTGCAGAGAGGCATTTAAATGCCTCCTCCTGGCTTCCTCTGCCTGCCCGCTGCGGTGTGACTCTTTTTTAAAAAATTATTTTCATTTTCTAAGAGTTACAACAATCACCTTAAAAGACATTCATATATCATTTATAACAAAGAAAATCAACTCCGTTACACTTAGCTCTAAATCGTGTCTTTACATATATTACACTTTTCCATATCTAAGGCAGAGCCTCTACAAGCCACTGCCTCAAGACTTAAGTTACATGTACATATATTATTTCGAGTCTATTTTTTCTTGTTACGACCTAGCCATACACAGAATATAGTCCATCTTTTTATATATATTTCAAGATCTTTCCCCTGTAGTAATAGATTCAATCTGTCAGTTTCAGCCACTTCTAGTAATCTTTGTATTAACTCCTCTCTTGAGGGTAACATTTCCCCTTTCCAATTCTTAGCCACCAATATTCTAGCCGCCGTTAGTATATACACTATAAGGTATCTCTTTTCTTTATCATAATCTTCTATGAGCATATTTAGTAGAAAAACTTCTGGAGTAAATTGTATCCTTATACCTGCAATTTCATATATCATTTAGTATATTTCGTGCCAATACTTTTGGATTTTTTTACATTCCCACCATACATGATAGTACGTTCCCACTTTATTCTTGCATTTCCAACAGATGTTAGATGCATGTTTATAACATTTCGCAATTTTATCTGGTGTCCATCTGTGGAACATCTTCAAAATATTTTCTTTATACAGTACTGCTCTCATGAACTTTAAGGTTTTCCAAGTTCTAGTCCAGAGATTTATCTCGATGCTATGACCAAAGTCTTTCATCCATAGAATCATAGTTGCCTTAACTTGTTCATCCAACATGTACTCTTCTAATAACAGGTTATACAGTTTCTGTATCAACTTATCACTCGAGGATAAACATATTTCATCTAATTCATTCTGTCCTTTCTGGAACCCAGCTTTACGATCCTTATTAAACCTTGATTTAATTTGCATTTTTTCCCACCACGTCAGATTTAAGTTTTCTTCTGGTTTCAGTTTGTTATTTTTATCTAGTAAAGTTTCGTATGTTATTATTTTCAATTTGGCTATCAATGAAGGTTTGGTTACTGCTTCTATAGGCGAGACCCATTTTGGAATCCTATCGTAATATCTTATTTTTATCAAACTCCATATTTTCATTAGGGCTCCCCTTATCATATGTTGGTTAAATATTGAATGTATTTTTTCTTTCTCATAATAAATATAAGCATGCCATCCCGCTGCTAAATTATATCCCTCTAATTTTAATAATCTTGTATTTTCTAACGTGATCCATTCTCTGATCCATACAAACGCAGCAGCTCTATAGTAGAGCACCCAATTGGGAAAACTAAATCCACCTTTTTCTTTTTTCTCTTGTAATATTTTCAGTCTAATTCTGGGTCTTTTGTTGTTCCAAATAAATTTACTACAAATTCTACCCAATTCATCTAGATATTTCATATTTCTTAATATTGGTAAATTTTGTATAAGAAAAAGGATTCTAGGTAAAATATTCATTTTAACCACAGAAATTTTCCCCATAAAAGAGAGTTTCAGATTATTCCATCTAATTATATCTTTTTGAATATCTTTAATCAGTTTACTATCGTTATCCTCGACAAGTGTCGTATTTCTGTCAGAAACTGTTATTCCTAAGTATTTGACTTTCTTTACCACCTCTATATTCACAGTTTTGTTATTTTTTTCTATCTATTTTGGTGTACAGTTTTTGGTAATCATGTGTGTCTTCTGATAATTTACTTTCAAGCCTGCTATTAGGCCGTATTCATGTATTGACTCTATCAAGTGTGTAGCCGAATTAACTGGGTCTTCTACAATAAGCACAAGATCATCCGTGAATGCTAACAATTTATATTCTTCTTCCTGGATTTTCAAACCCTTTATCATCACGTTATCTCTTATCTGATCATTCAAAGATTCTAATATAAAAATAAATAATAGTGGGGAAAGTGGGCAACCCTGTCCTGTCCCTGTTTGGATTTCTATATCTTGGGTTAGTTCTCCATTCACCATAATCTTGGCATACTGTTTCTTATATATAGCTCTTATAATTGACAGGAATCTAGAGCCACATCTCCATGTCTCTAACTTACATAACAGAAAACTCCAGCTTACATTATCGAACGCCTTCTCAGCATCAAGAAATATTAATGCCAATTGTTTACCTGGATGGGAATCATAGTATTCTAAGATGTTTATTATTGGCCTTATATTGCTTTTAAGCTGTCTTTTGGAGAGAAACCCTACCTGATCTTGATGTATGACCTGAGTAAGCACCTTTTTCATTCTTGTAGCAACTATTGTTGCAAAAATCTTGTAATCAGAATTCAATAATGATATTGGTCTATAGTTTTTGATTTCTTCTTCCTGGGTATTTGGTTTATGTATTAATGAGATTAATGCCTGTTTCCATGTTTCTGGTATTTCTTCTGTCATCGTGATTTCTTGGAAAAGATTCTTCAAGGGTGTCATTATATGGTCTTCTAGTTTTTGATATAATTCAACGGGTATACCATCTGGTCCTGGTGTTTTATTCTTCTTTTGTTTTCTTATTGCCTCTATTACCTCGCTAACTAAGATAGGATCGTTCAATATCTTATATTGATTTTCATTAAACTGTTTCTCATTATACTTATTTAAATATGCTGTTACCAACTGCTCCTTCTGTTGTTCTTGCGTATATAATTTTTTGTAAAATGTCTCTATTATTTTCTTAATATCTTGTATATTACTTTTCTCTTTGTCTTTTTCATCTCTCAAATTCTTAATTATTTTCTTTTCTTAATTTATATGCAAGCCATCGTGTGGGTTTGTTAGCATTCTCAAAGTAATATTGTTTCGAATATTCTATTTTTCTTGCCATTTCATATGCTAACAATAAATTCATTTGATGTTGTAATAATTTCAACTTTAATCTTGTTTCCTTTTCTCCTGTCTCACATCTCTCTTTCAGTTTATCTTCTGCCTTTTTGATTTGAGCTACCAACTCTTCATATTGTTTTGCCTTCTGTTTCTTTTTCCATGCACCTTGGTTGATAAACCAACCTCATATATGCTTTAAATGCATCCCAAACAATTCTCATAGGCATATCTTTTTGTATATATCTTTTAAAATATTCCTTAGTTTCTACTTCCATTTTTTTCATAAACTCCTGGTCCTTTAGTATATTTTAATCTAAAATCCATCTTGTTCTTTTGATTCCTATCTGTAAACTTCCAGTGATGTCAGGGGGTGTGGCATATGCTAATGAGTTATGCCAATAGCAGATATGCTAATGCGCTCCTGCACCTCTTTTTCTACGAAATGACCCCGCCAAGGCTTATTTTAAGTTTTCTTTAAATGAAGAAATGAAGTTTTGTTTCTTTGGTAAAAATAAATAAATCATTGCCACGTCATGACACTAATTCACTTTCTGAATCCTAGAGACCTATTTTATCTTCATTTTATACCATTCCTACTCACTGAGTATTTGTGTTCTAGGAAACTGTGGAAGCCTTTTTGAAACACCCTTCTGTGAAAGATGACTCAGATCTTGAGGGACGAACATCTTTTATGTGGGCTGCTGGGAAAGGCAGCAATGACGTTATCAGGACCATGCTGAATTTAAAACTGGACATTGATATCAACGTGGCAGACAAATATGGCGGCACGGGTAAGACCTAAGGAGGGAGGGGTTTTCAAAAAGTTCTTAGGAGTACTGGCATTGTAAACACCTGAATCTTTCAGCATTCCCTAGATGGGGCATTTAAAAATACATAAATTGATTGCTGATGAGCAAAGGAGGATATACGTTGGGATGAATTGGATAGGCCAAGTGCAGAACTGCTTGGCTTCCTGCAGCTTCTCTTCACAAGTGCTTGTCTCGGAGAGGAGCTTGGGGGAGGGCAGCTGCAAATGTGGGGAAGGGGACTGCGCTCCTCATCTACATGTCATAAAAACATAAGAAGAGCTTTGCTGGATCAGACCAGTGGTCCATCTAGTCCAGCATCCTGTCTCACACAGTGGCCAGCCAGTTCCTCCGGAGGTCCAACAAGAGGACACAGAGGCTGAGGCCTTCCTGTGATGTTGCCTCCTGGCTTTGGGATTCAGAAGTTCAGTCACCATGGCTCGTAACCACTGATAGACCTCTCCCCATGAATCTGTACAATCCCCTTTTAAAGATGTTTATTCCTGTGGCCATCATGACATCACCTGGCAGCAAATTTCACATTTTAATCACTTTCTGGACTTTAAATGACATTCTAGCTGTGTCTCTAGCTGTATCTGAAGAAGTGAGCAGTGATCCATGAAAGCTTATACCCTGCCACAACATTTGTCAGTCCCTGCTGCTGACTCCCTCTGCATACCAGGGGGGCAGCTCCGTGCTTAAGCACAGGGAGCTGCTTCCTTCCTGCTCAGACCCATGAACTATGGAGAAAGCAGGGTTAAATTACATAACATACCAGGACACACGTCCCCCCAAAAGTACTGGGATACGGTTGCTATGAAATGTGCTGGGCTGAACTGGGCTCTGCCCTTGCATTAGCGTCGTTTCTCGCATTTGCTTACCAAGGCACAATCTCCATTCAACTCGAGTTTTAATAGAACTCCAAGACACTTGTTATTGTGTAGGGAAGTGACACCAAGGAAAAAGAATTCCGCTCTGCTCAGAGGTGGGTGTCGTAGGAGCAGCACAGGGGCAGCTTTATAGCTTTGCTGTCACTGACCATGTACAATGGAGAGGGGTCTAACTGCCGGCGGAACAAAGGGCTCTATTGTGACCAGCTGGCTGAAGAACCTCTTCAGTCACTGTGACTCTCTTCAAGAAACTGGCTTACGAGAAAATATTGAGCAGAGACTTGGACGCAAAAACGCCTGCGTCAGAATGAATGATGGAGGGGGAAGAGCCAGGACGTGCTGACAGAGCAGCTCCTTTGTTCAGTTGTATTGTTGCAAACACCTCCTGTGTTAGCCGCTTGAGTAGTTTACTGCCTTGTGCTTCAGAAGGAGTGTGATGCAGAAAAATAGGATCGAGAGCGTACTGGAGGGTCAGCCCTTGGAGCCAAGTCCTGTCCAGTGGGAGGCAGCGGTCTTGGCAGGTTTTACTTCTAGACAACCCCCACCCCATAGTCTTCTTTTCACTGATATTACTTGTGTCGTTAGTGCAGCTTACCTAGGATCGGGGGGGGGGGGTCGGAAAAAGAGGTGCCGGAACTCACAAGAGGGAAATTAAGTTTTCTGTTTGTATACTGAAAACTTATGAACTTTTAAACATTTTTAAAAGAATTTTGTCGAAGAGGTTCATATGCATCTTTGAAATAGTTTGGAAATATATGTTGGGGGTGGGGAGGGAAGGTTGCATGGTATAGCCCGATCTCGTCAGATCTAGGAAGCTCAGCAGGGTCGGTACTTCCCTTTTTCATTTCCCTTTTATGACATGGCTCTTTTGGCCCAATCCCACATTGGGGGCAGGGGGGGATTTCACTCCAGTCACAGCAGTTTTTAACTTTTAAGCTGGGTTGCTAAAAGGGAGGATGCCAGTGACCTGGCGATACATGGGTCCTTGTCTTGTAGACGAAGAGAAAGGCTCTGATTAATATCTGTGAGCTCATTTTTCTCAAGGGGGTCAGTACTTTGAAGGGCGACCTCTAAGGAAGACTCTGCAGAGGAAGGCCAAGGCAAACCACCTCTGCTCCTCACTTGCCTTGAAAGGCCCTTGCTTGGACTGTCAGAAGTCAGCTGTGACTTGATGGCACTTGGCGCATGTATGTGCCAGGGGGAGAGATGGATTACTATCACTGCAGTATGTATTTCAAATAATGAGTAAGGTAAAAGCAATGAATATACGACAGATCTGCTCATTGTAGAGGGATGCTCTATGCTTGCCCGGTGGATTAGGCCAGGCCAGGGTAGATAAGGCCAGACCAGTTTGGGAATGAAGACTTTCTTCTGGTTGTCACTGCTGGAAATGCAGAGGGGCTTAAGCAGTCAAGGGTACAGCTTGCTTAGAACATCACAAGTTTGGAGTAGACACTTGGATCAGCTGGGGCATTATTTATATGTATTTATCATTTATAAGGTTGATTTTTCACCTCTCTCTCAAAGTGAGTCCAAGGCAGTGTCCAACATTAAAAAATCTACAGTACCCCAAGTAACTTAATGATACCTCTTAAGAGTGAATTATTTGGATTATTCTGAATGGTTTGCAATTATCAGTTCCTCCTCTTGGTCAGTTTCAGGGGTAGCCATGCAGGTCTACAATAGAATAGTTAGATTCGGGTCCAGTATACTTTAGAGACCAACAAGATTTTATGGGTATAAGCTTCCAAGAGGCAGCGTATCTGACGAAAGGAGCTTTGATTCACAAACATTTGTACTCGTAAAGTCTTTTCGCTCTCTAAGGTGCTACCAGACTCAAATCCAACTATTCCTCTTGGTGAGTGACTTAAGATTTGCTGTGTTCCTAATTCCGATGGACCTCTTTTAATTTCCACGTCCGCTTTTCACTGTCTTTCAGCATTACATGCAGCTGCCCTTTCTGGCCATGTCAGCACCGTGCAATTGCTGCTACAACACAGTGCTCAGGTAGATGCGACTGACGTCATGAAACACACTCCTCTTTTCCGTGCCTGCGAGATGGGGCATAAAGAAGTGATACAGACTCTCATTGAAGGTCAGCGGTGGCTAATTCATAAGCTCCTTCACAGACACGTTGCTGTCTTCATCTGTGAAATGAACAGTAATGACAGACACACACAAAAAGGCAATCCTAAATCAGCATGGGGAGAATGGTGGATTTGTCATGTATGTATATAGACCACAAATAAGCAGGCCATGAAAGTTCCCTCGGAAATTTTGACTAAAGCAAAACATGGAGGGAACTTTGAGAGTTCTGGAATACCTCCCTGAGACTATAAAAAAATTTAAGCAGAAGTAAACTAATTGCATAAAACTTGTGATTTTCTGTATTTCTTACACACTTGCAGAAGAAAATTTAGAGGCATACATACATACATACATACATATACCTTTATTGGCATAAAAATTTAGAGGCATTTTGTTCTGCACTGGGGAACATTTTCCAAAAATGTATTTTATTTATGTGAAGCATTTGAAAGCACTCTTTCCACTCAACTCTGGGTCCCCAAAATAGTAAACAATGAAAACATTAAAACAAGATTAAAAATACACGGATAAAAACAGTCAACGCAAAAGTGTGGTGTAGTGGTTATAGTGTTGGACTGCCGTCTGGGTGCAGGCATTTTTTAAAAAGTCCTCCACTTACGTTTGATACATTTCATTTTGCTGCTGTTTAGAGGGAAGGCATCAAACACCTTCCTTACTGCATTTTGATGGTCTTTTTGTGATTGCAGGAGGAGCCAGAGTGGATCTGGTTGACCAAGATGGTCACTCTCCCTTACACTGGGCAGCTCTGGGAGGAAACCCAGACGTTTGCCAAAAATTGATAGAAAATAAAATCAACCCTAATGTGCAGGATTATGCAGGCAGGACTCCCTTGCAGTGTGCTGCCTATGGGGGCTACATTAATTGCATGGTGGTGCTCCTGGAAAACAAGGCGAATCCAAACATTCAGGATAAAGAGGTACGTTTCTCTTTTTGAATACAGTCAGCTGAGAGGCAAATGCCATTCTTTCTGAGGCACTGTTGTCTAGAATACAGCAGTGAGTCGCTCTCAGTCTTAACCCTCCCCCCAGAGGAGGATATAATGCTGGCCTGCCTCATGGGGTTCTTGTGAGGATCACAGCCTGCTGTCTCAGACCATCTTTGATCCAGTTTGAGACAGTGTGGAGGAACAATGCAGAAACCATGGAAAATGACATCTTAAAGAGGGTCAGAGAGAAACCACTGTAGTTTGGCGCCCAAACAGCAGGAAGACCTCTGTGTGAAAAGGCACCAAATCATATACAGCCAGCTCTCCAGCTTCTGAAACTTCTGTAGGCACTGTTTACACATTTTCAGCTCCATCTTGCAGGCAATTGACCTTTTTAAAAATAAGATTCTCAGAAACTGATCTTTATTTTTTTGCCCAGTGCCACTTTATGCACTTTTCTGCACCTACCTGACAGGGTGTCTGTTGTGGGGAGGGGGAGGGAAAGGAGTTTGTAAGCCGCTCTGAGACTCCCTTGGGGAGTGAAGGGTGGGGTACAAATACAATCTCTTCTGTTCTTCTTCTTCTTCTTCCAGTGAATTATGACACACATACAGAGGTTTGATAATAAGCCATATTTGAAGACAATATCAAAAAACCCTGATTGTCTTCCAACTCCAAAAACTGTCCACAAACATGCTGGGGCAGGGTGCTTTGTAAAACTGGCACAACTAATTTTTAGGTAGTTTCTTGGACCAGGTAAATTAAAATTGCGACTGTGGCTGGAACAAATAGCAAAAAAAGTAACGTTTGTGTATGTTGTCCACAAAACTTCCCTCAGTTCTCTGACAATCCTGAAATCATTCTAGAAAGTGGCATGGGTGAATAAACAGTAATAGTTTAGATTTTCATCTGTATTAACAGCTGGTTTCCATGTACAGTATTTTGTGTGAGTAAGAAGTAAAGCAGAAAGAGTAGGAAAGGGGGAACAAACTCTTTGTTTTGGGTGTACAATTTGTAAAATTTTGTTGTACATGTTGGTGTAATAGTAGGAGATACCTTAAGAGTTCATTAGCCTGTTTAGTTACGCTCTTTTTAATGTTATGTGAAATCACAGATGTTATCATCCATAGCATCTCTGCCTCTTCTGAGTATTTAAAGACTCTATGAACCCTGAACCTTGACACATCCTTTCCATTCCTGCATGAATGGTGAAAACACATATTCACCTTATGCAGTCTGAGCATTAGTTATAGTTCTAGCGTACACATTGTCTTTCTTTATGTTAGCTTTTAAAGGTGAGCGTATTCAGTTCCCTTATATTTTTCTGGTCTGTCTTGCTGACTCTAGGGAAGGACTGCACTACACTGGTTATGTAACAATGGCTACCTTGATGCTATAAAGCTACTCCTGGGGTTTGGTGCCTTTCCCAATCATATGGAGAACAATGAAGAAAGGTATTGTTTATTGCTTATTTTCTCTGCTGTCCTGACATAACTTTTTCTCAGATTAGATTGTTAAATATGAGTGGAGGTAGTGGAACGACCAGGAGACCAAGTGATGAATCGTGCAGTCTCTGATCTGAATCCTGCTTCTGCTTTGAACCATGTTCCTAGGCAAAGTAAGAACATCAGAAGAGCCCTGCTGGATCAGACCAGTGAGGGTCCATCTAGTCCAGCATCCTGACTCCCATAATGGCCAACCAGTTCCTCTGGAGGGCCAACAACAGGGCAGAGAGGCTGAGGCCTTCCCCTGATGTTGCCTCCTGGCTCTAGGATTCAGAGGCTTAGTGCCCTGAATGTGGAGGTTCCCCTCAGGCACCATGGCTAGTAGCCACTGATAGACTTATCCTCCATGAATCTATCTAATCCCTTTTCTCAGGCTTTGCCCCTTCCCTTCTGCGGTAATAATACCTACCTCACAAGACTGTTGTAAGGATGACAAAAAGATTACCGGTTGGATGCAGCCAGCTTTTTCAGTGAATATTACCCAATTATCCTCCAGCCTCTGTCACACATGGCTTTTGTACATGCAGGTTCCAAGATCCCCACCGTAGATTTTTTGGTGACCAAAGAGAACCCTCATTACTTTTTCACTGGCAGAAAAGTTGGTCGGATCCAACCCAATGTGTGTGGTGTGGTGTGGTGTAGTGGTGTCCGACTAGGATCTGGGAGACCCAGATTCGAATCCCCACTTTGCCATGGAAGCTTGCTGAGTCAACTTGGGCTAGTCACACACACTCAACCTGACCTACCTTGCAAGGCTGTTGTGTTGATTAAAGTGAAGGAGAGAATGAAGGCTGTGGCTCAGTGGCAGAGCATCTGATTGGCATGCAGAAGGTCCCAGATTCAATCCCCGGCATCTCCAGTTGAAAGGATCAAGCAGTAGGTGATGTGAAAGACCTGAGACCCTGGAGAGCTGCTGCCAGTCAGAGTAGACAATACTGACTTTGATGGCCCAAGGGTCTGATCCAGTATAAGGTAGCTTCATGTGTAATGTCATCCATTTTGAGCCCATTGGTGTAATAGTTAAGTGCGCGGACTCTAATCTGGGAGAACCGGATTTGATTCCCCACTCCTCCACTTGCAGCTGCTGGATGACCTTGGGCAAGCCATGATTCTGTCAGAGCTGTTCTCTCAAGGACAGTTCTGGAAAGAGCTCTCTCAGCCCCACCTACCTCACAGGGTGTCTGTTGTGGGGAGGGGAGGGGAAAGGAGTTTGTAAGCCGCTCTGAGACTCCAAGTGAAGGGCGGGGTATAAATCCAATCTCTTCTTCTTCTCTTTAATCAGCCTGGTATTAATATGCAAAAGTGGAGTCAGTGCTGTCTTGGAGTAAAAGACTATGTGTGATAGGTTGTTGAGATATTAATCTTTACATACACAAAACCTTCTCGACTCTATTCCTGCTCTTTTCATTCTAACAAAATTCATATGTAGGTTTAGCTTTATATGCTTGGAGTAATCTCCACTGAAATACTTGGACATTCAAAGGCAGCAAATGTCTCTGAGCAGAACTGGTCCTTTTGGTAGGCAGAATGGCATGGACCTGTTCCTGATGGCTTGCCATGTATCGCTTTCCGAGTCTTCTTTCCCCAGTGACACTTCAGTGCTGAATTAGGGAAATCAGCCTTTTTGTCTTACCTAAAGCTTGGCTGCAGCTTAATTTTTGAAGTCAGATCCCAGTTTCTGTAATTAAATTCTGCTTCCTTATCTCTTCTGTACTGTCACTGTGATGTTCTGCAGCTGTTCTGCGCATTGTCTGACATAATAACACATTGTAGCATGCAGGACACAGTCTTGCTCTTGATGATAACTGGAGTTTTAGTGTTTCTTAGGGGCATGGTAAAGGATGTGGGGAAAGAAAAAATGGACTCTAAGCATGAGAACAGTTAACCAGAGGGAAGGCTGGTGATGTCTCATTTCTTGTTTTCTTGTCATTGACACGGCAGTCATCAAGTCTGTACAGTCTTCATGTACAAGAGCTTGGGTAGAGTGGTCAAAACAAGTTCCTCGACATCAGGAGTCCCCAGCCTTTTTGAGGCTGCAGGTATCTTTGCAATTCTGACAGTACGGTGGGCACAGCCACAGGATGGCTGTCGCAGAAGGCGGAGCCACCCACGCAATTGCTGCCACAGCATACTTTCTGTCAAAAAGTGAAGAAGACCTTGTGGTGTGTTGGCAGCTGCTGCTGAGGCAGCGTTCTTTAAAATCTGCAGAGTCCATCAGAAGCCTTGCTGGGCAAAAGCCCTACCTGGCCCCGCCCACTTTCCAAAACAATTGGCAGGCGCCAGGAAAGGTGCCAGTGGGTGCTGTGGCTCCAACGGGCACCATGTTAGGGATCCCTGTTTTACATGGCATTTATTTCTTTATTTTAAATGTTTTTATGCTGCCTTTCCACCTGATCAAGGTGTCCAAGGCGGCACACATAAAAACATTAAAACACTTCAACGTTTTAAAATTTTAAACAATTCAATTAAAAACACACAATACAAGAACCAGGGAAAAGGGCCAATCAATGGTTATTGGAATTATGCCAAACGAAAAGAAATGTGCAAAAAAAAATTTAACCCATGTTTTTCAGTTCGGGTCTATTGGATCTGGAAAAAATTTGGTATTTTTTTTAAAAAATCCCATTATTTTCCAGGTTTAATAGACCCAAGAAGAAAAATACCAGATTTTTTTAAAAAAGGCAACCCAATCCTGGGACTGGCTTAGCTTCTCCTGCAGCATGATTTAAACCCTGTTGCAGGAGAAGCTGGCCCCAGGGTCTGCATGTGGCAGGGAGATCTCTCCCCGCCGCACACAGATCCTGGCTGGGATGGTCTCTCCTGCAGACGATCCTGGCTGGGCTTGCTTCTCCTGCTGTCCAGTTTAAACTGGGCGGCTGGTGAAGTGAGCCCCACAAGTTACTGTGCTGCATGGAGCACATTGCTCCACCCAGCACAACCGATCCTGGCTGGGCTCACTTCCCCTGCCCCCATTCTCCATTGTTTCCAATGGAGGGGGAAAGAAGGGATTTAAAGGGTTTGCAGTCCTTCTAAATGCCTCCTCCAAGCTGAGAGTTCACTCTGAAGATATTTAAAGGGACTGATAGCCCTTAAATGCACTTTAACTGCGGGTATTTGGCGGTCCGAAAAATCCTGAATATTTTCAGTATTTTGGGGGCTCAGCCATTTCAGGTAGCCAAATAAATACCGGCTATCTATATCCGGCTGGAAATGTATATTTAAAAAAACCCCTGTGAGTTATATTTTGGGGGTGGGGGTGGGGGTGTTTGGGTCAGATAAACTGAATGCACACCCCTACAAACAAAAGAAAAAAGTCTTCACCCACTGTTGGAAGACACCAGTAGAGGAAGACAGACAAATCTTCCTGGAGAGGGAGTTCCAAAGGTTTGGTGCCACAAATGAGAAAGTTCACTCTCACGTCCCCACCCATCTAGCTTCAGATGGTAAGGGCAACCAAGGCAGGGCCTCTGAAGATGGCCAGAGTAGGTTCATATTGGAGAAACCACTGGTAGCCACTGAATGCTTGCTAAAGTTTAGAAAATAATTTTAGATGAACTTGTTAAGAAGAAATTGTACTGGCCATATACTGATACTACATTGCCTGACCCTTACCGAATGATCATTGGAACATAGGCATCAACTACGGGGGGGGCATAGGCCACCCCTGAAATTTTCCGGAGGGACTGAGCCCCCCCGGCGAAACAGGGCTCCCGCCCACCACTGCACCCCACACCTCCCTTCCTAGGCCCGCCCCTGCCCCCCCCCCCCGCCCAGCTCCCCTGAACCCACTCCCTCCCTCCCTCCTGGGGCCATCCGGGCGACTGCCAGGGCAACACTCTAGCAATCGCCCTGAAACTCTATGGCACCATAGAGTTTCAGGGTGATTGCCAAAGCATTGCCCTGGCAACGTGCTCGGCGTGATGACGTCACTTCCAGGTGATGTCATCATACTGGGCAGTCACCCGGATGGCCCCAGGAGGGATCAAGTGGGTTCAGGTGCGTGGGTTCAGGGGAGCTGGGAGCCGGGCAGGGGGGGAGGCTCTGGCAGCAGCAGGGACATCATCCCAGCACATCCCCCCCCTCGGAAATTAAAAAGCCTATGCCCCTGCATTGGAATATTAAGTAAAGTGCCAGCATTTTAAAAACTATTGTTATATACGTGGGGGGGGGGCTCTATTTGACCTTGCATCACCGCCTTCCTTTTCATGGGCAGCCATAATCCTCCCTCTGCCCACTCTCTAATGCAGCCTGCCTTCTCTGGGAGGCCCAATACAACCCACAGCCTGCTGGGTAACTCTGTCTGCCTTCTTGGGGAGCGAAGACCTCTCTCTGCTTGCTGTTCCAGTTGAAACCAAACCAAAACAAAATAATATAAAAATGGATGAAACAAAAACAAATGAAATAAATATAAAAACAAAAATAAAATGCTCACTTGCGTACTCAATCCAAATAGGGTTGCCAGCTTCCAGGTACAGCCTGGAGGTATCCTGGAATTACACCTCATCTCCAGACTACAAAGATAATCTCCCCTGGAGAAAATGGCTGCTTGGAGGGTGGACTCTATGGAATTATACCCTGCTGATGTCCCTCCCCTCTCCAAATCCCACTTTCCCCAGGCTGTGCCCCCAAATCTCCAGGAATTTCCCAACCCGGAGCTGGTAACCCTACCAGTCAATCATAACTGCAGAGTTATATGAAACACCCAGGCATACAGCAGTGCTTTTAATATGCCTAAACTCAGAATAAACTTGACTCATTATATTTAGTAATTGTGTTTCAAACTTAATTCCTATTTTCTCTTATTTTCCTTTCCTGATTTGTGTTCTTTGTGTTGGTCTACCCACACTCTTCCTCTTAGCAACTGGACTTTTAGTTTTTTTAATCTACAGTCTCAATCAGTTCTCACCATTATTTTAAAGGTTGTTGCAGTAATTAGCAATAAAGAATAAAAATAATATTTGATATGACTATATTAAGAACAGAATGCTCGTCAGTTCCCCAACAGATGGTTTTGATCTTGACTTTAAGTTTGCTCAAATAGTAGCTTGCAGTATCTTGTTTTGATAGAGCTACTATATTCAAACCCTCAGGTTCAGCGAACAAACATGATTCACAAGTACGTGTATGGAAACCTTGGCTGAAAGGAAGGAATCTCTTTCGTCCTTCTGATACATAATACACAGGCTTGGTGGCATTCCTCTACTATTGATCTTCCAGGATATCGTGACCGCTCCCCCTAGTTCTGTAAGACAGCATGACAGAGCTATAAGCTTTGTTCTTAAATAAGTGTAAACAGTAAAGATTGCATAGATGTACAGTGTGGTGTCTTGGTTAGGTGTGTAAATAGGCCAAGATTCTTCTGCCTTTAATACTTGCCTAGAAAGGGAAATTATAGCACATTTTAGAACTGAATCCCTGATATCTGAATTAATTCATTGACAGATCTTTCACGTGACACTGCATAGCTATACGGCCTGTGGCCTCATTTTGGACATCTGATTTTTAGAAATTATTTACCAGCATTTCCTTACTTTTTTAGGTACACTCCACTTGATTATGCGTTGCTCGGAGGTCACCATGAAGTCATTCAGTTCATGCTGGAGCACAGTGCTTTATCCATCGCTGCCATACAGGATATTGCAGCCGTCAAAATCCAGGCAGTCTATAAAGGATACAAAGTCCGAAAAGCTTTCCAAGATAGGAAAAACCTTCTAATGAAGCATGAACAGCTGAGGAAAGATGCTGCTGCCAAGTAAGTCTGATTGCGTGTGGGGATGCAAAATAATAATAATGGAAGAATTCTTCAGCTGTCCACCATAGCTAACAAACTGCAATTTATGGGTAAACTCTGCAGTTTGTCTGGTAAGCAAACTGTGTGTGTGTGTGTGTGTGTGTGTGTGTGTGTGTGTGTGTGTGTGTGTGGCAGAGAGAGAGAGAGAAGAGAGAGTATGTCTTTAACTGAACGCTGTGCAGATGGAAGTGCAGGACTGTACGCAGTGGGGCAGACACAGCTTGAAGTCACCCTCCACTCAGTTTTGTGGTGAACTGTGGGCCTACCCAGACCTGGCATTTTCCACACATACTCTTACTAGGGTTGCCAAGTCCTTCGAGCTTACCGGTGGGGGGGAGTCCTCTGCCGGCCGGGAGCTTCATCGGTGCACGCACGAAGCGCGCGCGTCGGCTGACATCACCGGAAGTGACGTCAGCACGTTGGGGGCGTTGCCAGGGCGACGCTCTGGCAATCGCCTCAAAACTCTATGGTATCATAGAGTTTCGGGGCGATTGCCAGAGCGTCGCCCTGGCAACGCCCCCAACGTGATGGCATCACTTCCGGGTGACGTCATTACGTGAGGGAAGTCGTCCAGGCTGGATGACTTCGGGGGCGGGGTTTCCCCCGAATGCTGGCCAGCGGATCAGGAACCCCTGTAGCGGGGGATCCCCCGCCCCCCGGGCTGACTTGGCAGCCCTAACTCTTACAGATACTCAAGAGTATTGTGGTAGCTTGGGAGCCTAGAGAGTGAATCTCTGTGGTTGCTTTCGCTGAGAGTGCTCCTCCTCCTTTACTGCCGCCGTCCTCCCCTCATCCCCTTGTCAGCCTCCTCCCCCCCAGCAATGAGATGAGGTGGCCTTACAGGGGAGTCAGTACATGTGCCCATGTGCATGGCTTCTTTTAACCATCCTCTGGAAATGCATAACTGTCCTTGCCAAACATGGGTCCTTCACACAGATTAACGAGGGCAGCATTTTGCTACAATACAGTAATAAGGAAATACTTGTCATAGGTTTTGTGATATTGTTCAGATCACAGAGGATTTTCTGTGTTCTTCTCTGAGCTAAGAGCCTTTTTTTCCTAAGAAGTATTTGTCACAATACTAAATCTGTCTTTCTCTGTCCCTTTGTCTTCTGGGCTCGGGAATGCAAAGCGAGTCCCTCTACCGTCTTCCCTGTGTTTCTGTTGTGGTTATATGACAAAGGAAGTTTATGATAGAAATAAAATGTAGTAAGAAGGAGAAGGAGGGGAGGGACCATGACTCAGTGGTAGAGCATCTGCTTTGCATGCAGAACATCCAAGTTCAGTACCTGGCATCTGCAGTTAAATAAGGACCAGGCAGTAGGTGACATGAAACCCCTCTCATCCGAGTCCCTGGAGAGGTACTGCCAGTCTGAGTAGACAAGACTGATCTTTATGGACCACGGGTCTGATTCAGTATAAGGCAGCTTCGTGTGTTCATCTGTGTTCAAGAACAGCCAAAATGGAAGAGCTGAAGTCTGAAACAGCATTATTTGAAATATGAGAAATGGTAATAAGCAAAGTTGCTCTGCACTTGCAAAGGAAGGGAGGACATCTCTCCTTGACCTAAAAGCGCATGGGCGGTGGGAACATCATGCTGCATTAGGGCACGCTGGTGGTCGTGGAACAATTGTGGGGCAGGGCTCAAGCCACCTAAGCTTTACAAGTTAAAACTAATTGATTTTTCCTTAGTTTTTATTCTAAGATTTCACTATCCAAAGGATACACACTGTTTATGAATAGTTCTTGCAAGGCTACATTACAAGGCTCTACCCAGCCCCAGCCCCCCAAAAACCTGGAAACATCTCTTACCCCCTCCAGCATCTTGTTCTCTGTCTTGTTTCCAAAGAAACAAATTTGCAAATTGTCATAAAAGAAAAATTGATAGATTTTCCTGCCAGCAGATCAGAAGTTTCTATCTGATATGTTTGTAAATGAGCATCCCAAAATACACCAGAGCAACTCAGAGAGTTGCTTTTCACATATAGCAAAGAAAAATGCCCCTTCTTATCTTTGGTTGTTGGACACTGATCTGGGCGAAATTAATTTGTGGAGGGCTTTTAAACATAACAGAATTGACCTTGTATCGTACCAAAGGACGCGACAAATCCCAGGTGCCAGCTCGCCATTGTACCTAGAAATTTCATTGTGGCACCTAGTATTGGGAAATTAAGATACAGAGCCCTGGAGACTGAAAGGAAACTGGATCCTAAATATTTGGGGCTGGATCCTAGACCCAAAGAAAACTGGCCAAGGACTGTCATGCCAGTTCTTGGGGAAAAGGACATCTATTGGTAATTTTTTTTTTTTTGCAATACGTACTTACAATACAATGCTAATTAAATGATGGGGGATAGATTTTACCAAATAAGGAAATCCCTGCTGGGTCAGATCAATGGTCCATCTATTCCACTATTCAGTTTCCCACGGTGGCCAACCGGATGCCCCAGAAAGCCCATAACAGAGGCCAGAGCCTTCCCCATTGCGCTCAGAAATTCAGAAGAATTAAAAAATGAGCCCCCGAATCCTGGATCCAACATTTAACTGGCATTTTTTTCCAGTTCCCATCCCTAGTAAAGTGTATGTTGCCTTTGATCATGGAAATTCCTTTTAGTCATCAAATTCATCCTCCATTAATTTTTCTAATTACATTTAAAAGCCATTTAAGATAATGGAAAACAGTTGTTGACAGCCATGTTGGTCCAAAAGTGAAATCCAAAAATCCAAGAACACAATCCATATAATACCTAATTAGACCTAACTCAATCACACAAAAGGTAGTGGCCACTTGAGGTAGCGGCCATAACTTCATCCTGTACCAATTATTTCAAGGTAGTTATACATTGTGTGAAGAAGCAGTGAATGTTAAGCAACACACTCAACCCATTCGTGGTCTTGTTTCATTTCTATTTATTCCATGCACAACAAAATAGAATTCCAAAACCAAGCACCTGCACTGGGCTAACTTAGAACTGAATGTCAAGGAAAGAAAATCCAAAGAGAATAACCATCAGGACAGGGGATGAAAGAAGTTAAAAGTTGGAAACATCATAGGGTGCGGAGTGTAGTCTTCCAACTTTCCGGGCACGTTTAAGAAGAAACATATCTGTTGCATGCACAGAGTCCCAGGCTCAGCAGTAGCTTCTCCAGTGGAAAGGCTCTCAGGCAGCAGCACTGGGAAAGACCTTTGCTTGGTACTTACTGCCAGTGGTAGAAGACAATATTAGCCTAGGTCAGGGGTGGGCAAACTTGCTCAGTGCAAGAGCCACCTAGAACAAGGATGGCCAAACTTGCTTAACGTAAGAGCCACATAGAATAAACATCAGATGTTTGAGAGCCACAAGACATGAACAAATATTACCTGCTTTTATTGGAAAATAAGCAAATTTGCTTTTTATTAACATTAAATGAGACTGCCAATAATAATAACAAAATGGGTAAAAGCAGATATTGATAATGATATTAATTTGTCCAATGATATTTGTTTGCTAATGATATTTAGCTTCCCCAGCCGCCCTGCCGGGAGCCACATAATATATGTGAAAGAGCCGCATGCGGCTCCCGAGCCACAGTTCGCCCACCCCTGGCCTAGGTGGACCAATATTTTAACACAGTATTAAGAAGCTTCATATGAGCTACAGTAAAGGTGGCAAAACAGCATAGTTGTAACTGAGGTAATAAAGAGGAATAATACAGAGCAAACATCTCTGACAATTGCGTCTCGAATGCCTGACACGACGGTTCATTCCTCCTTAATCAGTTTTGAAAGATGCAGTGGGAATTAAATTTTGTTACAAACCCTGTGTTAAAAAATACATTATGCCATTCCAACAATTTTTAAAGATATTTTTACCCTTTCTGGGACCATTTTTAAGCATATTACTGAACCATTGATACTTCCTCCTGTTTGGTCGAGAATAACAGACTCAAAGTAGAGATTTTAAAAAAATGAAATAAAAAGCAAATTGAATAAATGGGCATATCAAGTTGTCACTTATAACAAATTGCATTTATGTTCTGTCATAAACCAGAGGGGACATGGTTGTCACCATTCTGCAAACCCATCTGTGCTTTCTACAGCTACACTTGGACAGTGTGTAACTCATAGCTGCATACAGCCAACTAACATCCCTTCTGACTTGATAAAACCTGCTTTCCGGATACATATATTTGTTTATGGGAACCCTGAATGGCTGGTAATAAAGTTTCAGCTTTTAAATAAAACAGATATTCTCTGTTTGGTACTAGCCGCATTGCCTATAAAGAGCAGGGCAGGAAAGATGGAAACTGCAGGACTTAAACGAAAAATAACAGCAAAAATTTAATAGTTTGAAATAGGACTGTATGCAGACTAAAATCAGCAGGAGACAAGAAACAGCAAATAAAAAGAATTGTGAAAAACTAACAGCACTTCAAATACACGTACAGTTTTCTCCTAGGTATGCTACTAATGGGTCTGTAGCCACAGAATATTCTTCTCTTCCAGGAATGGCTCTCTTGACTGCTCTATTACCAACAGAGCAGAGACTTCAGGGCAATTGGAGTGCCTTCCCTATTATTGCTACTGTGGCATTAGTCATCAGTCATATAATGAGTTTACAAACGTAATGGCGGTAGGGTTGCCAGCTCCAGGTTTAGAAAGATCTGGAAATTTGGGGGGTGGAGTCTGAGGAGGGTGGGGTTTGGGGAGGGGAGGGACTTCAATGGTGTATAGTCCCAGGTTTTAGGCAGGAGGGGCATGTTGGAGGCAGTCTTGACTTGATCGAAAACCGGGGCTCTACAAGGGAATGCAAGTGGTTGAAATTGGGGTTGTTGGAAGGTAGATAAGAAATGAAATGAGAGACTTAGTTTGTGTTTAGGTAATGGAAATGCTGACAGTATCTAATCAGTTATTGGGGGGTCCTTGATTAGTGGACTAGACACTAGACACAGGTCAAGCTACAGCTTCTTCCTTGGATAATTAAGCCCTTTTCTGTTATCACCATTGACCGTGTGTACTGGACAAATGAACTACATATGATCCTCCCAATTCAAATGATCACAATTTCTTCTGAGAGTGGAAATGTGTGCATTTTCTGCTACAGACTGGATCTGGTATGCATGTGCCTAGGCATGGCCCCTTTCAGAAAAAAATAGCAATCATGCATTTGGAGATGATAGCATATAGTGAGTTCATTCCACATGCACAATTACAGTCTCAAGTAACCACTGTAAAGATCTACTCCAGTTAGTGGGATTGAACTGGGTGCAGTCCTGCTAACTCTCCTGGCTCTTTGCCTTTTACCTTGGCCATAGCCCAAGACCTGCTTTCTAGCTTAAAGTGAAACACAGAAAAGGTACCAGTCCCAGCACTGGGGGGATAAATAAAATGGAGGCTCCTCCACAACAAACTCTAACCAGATATAATTTGCAGAAGGGAGCTTCCATCCCTGGTTCCCAACTCTTCATAAAAACATGAGAAGAGCTTTGCTGGATCAGACCAGTGGTCCATCTAGTCCAGCATCCTGTCTCACACAGTGGCCAGTCAGTTCCTCTGGAGGGCCAACAACAGGGCCATGGAAACTTGCTGGGTGACCTTGGGCTAGTCACACTCTCAGCCTTACCTTCCTCACAGGGTTGGTGCGAGGATAAAATGTAGGGGAGGAGAATGATGTAACCCACTTTGGATCCCCCACTGGGGAGAAGTAGAAATGAAGTAAATATATAAAGTACCTTGAATCCATATTGATTAATAGTTTGGGATGTACATCTATTAAATAAATATAATTGAACAAATACAGAAAGTGCATGTCTCAATATATTTGTGAATTCTTAAATTGCCGCCGGACTCTTTGTTGTTTTGAATTGGTTTGCTAATCAGACACATGGATGGAACACAGAGTGACAAGGCTCGGGCTTCTACTGTGGCGCGAACATTCCCTTGCTCGGCTTGTTTCCTTTCGGGAGTGAATAGGAGGAAAAGGTGAATGAAGAGCAGGCCGTGCTTCTCTGAAAGAAAGGAAAATAATTGTGCTGTGAATAGAAAGGGTCTGATTTATCAGATCAGGATGGGAGCGAGATTTGAACCACACATGAGACAGACACCCACATGCTGACTGTTTGTGCAGTGGCAGTATTATTATTTGAGAACAAGCCGCTTCTGTCAATGCCAAAGAGAGTGCAGAAGTGCCTCAACCTGCCCAGAGTGCCATTTGTGGGTCACTTAGCAGCATCTCATGCACCCAGGCCCAATCAACTGCTGCCACGGCGAATACATGATAATATAGCAGTGACAAATAATGTTAGGGCTTTTCCTTGACATATCACACGGAAACGACATCTCTTCAGTTACTGGTGGATCACCTGAACTGGTGAAGACGTGCAGCATAACCAACCTGTCATGCATCGACAGTCTACAGACCATGTTCCAACACTGAATGTTTCTAAAATATCAGAGGGCTGCATCATACAGCATCCACCACCTGTCCATTTGAACAAGGGGTGTTTTTTCCCTTAACAGAGATTCACTGTATACTTTAATTTTCATCCAGTGCTTGCATTTGGTTTCCGTTTGCAACATAACAAAGTTCCCCTTTTGAGATATTAAAATTCACATCACCAGGTGTATTGGTATTCGCATTCCCAGGAGAAATGGAGGGCTTAGCTAAGGGGGACAGAAACGGAGGGTTTAGCATCTCAAAGTCCATCATGGTGGCCCAATCATCATTAGGTCTGCAGGATGGGGGTGGGGGAGAGGAGTGCCTGCTCTCCCTACCCATGGTTTTCAAGGGGGGTTTCGGGCAGGGGGGTTGGGCTCCTGAAAACAGTGTGAGGAGATAGACAGGTGCCCCTCCTCCACCCACATCACGGTCCAGATCAGGTTTGGGCCCTTGCAGCATTTGTAAACAGCCATTTTCATCCCTAAAATGGCAGAGGCATCCCCATGGTGGACTTGGGGACTCTGTCATGTTTAGTTGAGTCCTTAACATAGCATTATCCAGGACAGGCAGCTTGCAGTGACCCAAGAAAAACCTTCTATCTAAAGAGGCATCATACGACCCCCTGGAGTGGAATGGGAAATAGCATATTTTGGCTGGGGGAAGGTAACCTGATCTACATTCCCCATCGTATAGATCTAGACTTGCTGATGTGTGTGCCTGCATGTCTTGTATGCTACTTCTGGGAGAACGGGGTTGAGAAAAGGGATTGGCTATTTGTTGAAAATTTTGGTCTGGAAACATTTCTTTCAGCTACAGATTTTATTCTAGCTGAGCATGCAGAAATCCTTCAAGCTACCAGAGCCTAATATCACAACAGAACCACCAGAGTCCACATTAACTTTACCCGTTATTGAAGATTTCAAACGATCTTTGTATACAGAAGAGTCCAGTTTCTTTGGACTGTCTCTGGACTGTCAGGACTGGCACCGCTACTTCCCTTCCCCCAAGGCAGTAGATTTTGGGGCGCTGTTTTAGGCACGCATGCCTACATTCCATCTTTATTCTCACCTTCCATTCACAGTCTGATTCATTTGCTTCTGCTTGAATTGTGCTCCTCCTTGTGACTTGGATGGGATGAAAAACTGAGCTCGGGTATTGCCACGGCACATACGGCCTTGTTGGCATCCTTCTAACTGTGATTGTCTCCCACAGCCAAGAGCTGTCCCCTTTCTAGAACGGATTTCTTGCTCCCCATTCATGATGGTGGATCATTTTCTTGCTGCCTCAAGCAGCATCATGATTTTGTTGTGCTGAGCATATGCCCCTCTCCCACTGAAATCAGAGGTGTTTGTTACAGTAACTTTGCCTGGTTTAGGTCTCCTTTTGTTGCAATATTGTTATTTTCAGCATGATTTACCTCACAGACTTGTTCTGGGGATATAATTGGTTAAGCCACTGAAAAAACAAAACCAGTTTGGTGTAGTGGTGAAGTGTGCTGGACTAGTATCTGAGAGAGCCAGGTTCGAGGCTCCACTTGTGCTGTGGAAGCTCACTGGGTGGCTTTGGGCCAGTCATAAACCCTCAGCCTAACCTGCCTCACAGGATTGTTGTGAGGATAAAAGGGAGAGGAGAATAGTGTCGGCCGCTTCAGGACCCCATTGGGGAGAAAGGTGGGGCACAAATGAAGTAAATAAATAAGTAATGTGGTAAATAAGTAATTAAGATGTGGGGTTTTAAAAGCAAAATAAGGAAGGCCGAAGCACTGTGTAATTATCAGCACTGTGCTCTGAAAGTGGTTCCAGTAAGCTTGTAAAGTTACCAATACTGGTTACAGGAAACGTGAAGAAGAAAATAGAAGAAAAGCCACCGAGTTGCAGAAAGAAGTTAAGAACTTCAAGGTCAGCGGGATCCCACTGCAGCAGCTGGACCAGCAGTGCCTTTTGGGAACCGAGACGGAAACAAGGTTTCATCTCCCACAGCGCCCCATTCAGCAGAGTGGTGCTCCTAAGACAAGGCCATCCTCCAGCACCACTTCTCAAGACCAAGCTGAAAGACGCAGGAGAGACTCGGTTAGGACCTCATTGAACAAGGAGACTGCCAAGAACAAATGTCACTCCACAGAACAGCTTGGTGAAGATCACAGAAGGAAGAAAGGTTTGTCATCCCTACATTAGCTTTGGTCAGGGCCAGAAGTCTGAGGGTCAGCAGGTGGTCAGTCAGGGCTGGAGTAAAAGAAGAGCTCAGTCCACCTGAGCCATGGATTGTTCTGGCCAAGGAGTCAGGCCAGGCCCTGATGTGGACAGCTGAGGCCAGCCCAGTCGTGTCAGATCTCAGAAGGTAAGCAGGTTTGGCCTGGTCAGTATTTGGATGGGAGGCAGTATTTGGCAGGCAATGGCAAACCACCTCTGAGCATCTCTTGAAAACCCGACTGGGTCATCATAAGTTGCAGGTGACTTGATGGCAAGGGGGAGGGGAGGACAGTCAGGCCACAGTCAGCAACTTTGTAAGGCCAAGCAGAATTCTGTTGGCACTTTTGTGTTACCTGAGCTGCAATACTGTCCTCCGTCCACCTGCAGTGCTAGTGCAGCAGAGAACATGCCAACAGCTTCTCCTTCTGGCAAGGTACCACAGAGGAAGAGAGAGTAAGGCAGTTGAGTTCTTGCATAATTTATACTAGACGATGGGTAGGGATAAATCATCATCATCATCATTGAGGATTTGCTTTGTATCGTTTGTACAGTTTGTGTGTTTCTCATTTATATTCCTCTGTCATTTCAAGCTTTATAAAAGTGCTGTTAGGAGCTTGCGGAGATGCACATTATATTTGATCAGGAAAGGCTTGTAAATGTATACTAAATATAATAACTTTGACTATATAATAAATATAGTTCTTGGCATTCAGAAATATTTCATTGAGGATGATTTGAATTTTCTGACTTCCTAAAAGCGGGCTGAAAATTACATATGATCACTTGGATATTATTAAATTGCAGAGCTAGAACGGGTGCTACAGGCCACTGCTCAGTTCAGGAAATCCAGTGGTAGAATATTCCCCACAGATTGCTGCCCAGGCTCTTCTTGAAGACCTTCAGTGAGGGAGAGCCCACGGCCAAGTAGCTGGTTCCATTGTCAAAAGTACCCCCTGCTCTGGGGCAGTGTCTTATTGGTAAAAAGTTGCACCCACCTGCTGGTTGGTAGTGTTGCCACTCTCTACAGGCAATCCCCAGGAGATCGTTTGTAGGATGGGGAGCGTGACAAATGCTGTGGCATCACTTTCAGGTGAGCAGCCAAAACTGACATTGCCATGTCCATTACATTCTAGGAATTCCCCCAGTCTCTATGGTAAATAATATTAGAGATTTGGGAAATTCCACAGAGCTTCACAGATGTGGCAGTATGACTTTTCATGTTGATGGTTCCCTTTCCCGTTTTCCCTTCCTGCTGCTCTCTAGAGCCAAGTTGTGCTGGAGTGCAGGTGAGGGCGGTTACCCTAGCAGGCAACACAGCATCCCTAGCTGCTGGGGTTCAATGAAATAAGTTTATATTAGGAAATTAGATCATTTCCTCCTACTGATTTCTCTGTGTGTCCCCCTAGAGTTTTCCAAGGCAAACTACAAAAGCAAGTCTGCCTGTATCACTCCTCATCCCATTAAGGAAAGTGGTGGATCCGAGCATCAGGTGGTAGCGAAGCATCAAGCTGTATCTGCTACCGCTGGCAGGGATGGTAAAAAACACAAAGAATCTGTTTCGAAAGCAAATGGCAGTTCCCTGCATGCCAGCAAAAGGCACATCCCCAGCAGGAAAGCTGCCAGCTCCAGGGAGAAATCAGAAAATCAAAGTCAGTCAATAAACAGCAACAGCAACCATTGTGAAGAAACACCGGTGTGTGTTCAAAACAGTAACTTCACTAATGGAAGCACAAAGAATTCAAGGCAATGTGAAATGGCACTTAAAGGCAACCCACAGCCGCTGAAAGCAAAAAGCAAAGAGTTAAATGCTGAGAGATGGTCTCCTGCTGGCTCCAGCAGGCCTGGAAGTGCCATGGCAGGAAGTGCGAACATCAGAAAAGACACCGTGAGGGCTGCCGTTACACAAACCAACAAGTCAGCAAATGAGGACAGTACCAGAAAGGCCTGCCCTTTGCTGCCTAACAATGAAAGGATGACAAGGTTTGTGCCCAACAGACTGGCAACGGGCAATGTCTCTGGAGACCATACGAAACTGGGCAGGCCAGCTCTGATTGCATCCAGGCCTGCCGAAGAGCCACTGGGCTCTCTCCAGCGCAGGAGCACAAATATTGAACTTATCCCAGTAGCCATCCGGATGCAGGTCATAGAGAAGGAAAGGGCAAGAAAGGAGTTGTTCCGGAAGAAGAACTGTGCTGCTGCCGTTATTCAGAGGGCATGGAGAAGGTAAGGAGATATTCCATTTCTTCCTTCTTCGCTTAACTTTGTTTGAATTATTTGAGATTCCCTCAGGAAATTTAGCAAGCAGATTAAGCTTGAAGTTGTGGCACACTTTGAATTACCAAGACTGAGGGTGGTAAAACCAGCCTGAAGCTAGGGGTTCAGTAGAGAAGCTAGCCACTGTGTTGGACGCATCAGCGTGTCCATTGCCACTTTGTGTGCTAAAAGAATGCCTCAGCAAAGGATGCATTCTCTTTCCACGTACAGATATTGAATGAACAACCAAGTCTTCATGAGCTGCTTGGAGAGATCATTAGAGATACAAGTCTTGAGCATTTGGGTGGCACTGTGTCTCTGACGAGGGGGCAAGGCTCACTGGTAGGGTACATGCTTTTTATATGCAGAAGGTCCTATGTTCAGTCCCCATTGAAGGACCTCTTCCTGAGACCCTGAAGAGCCACTGGCTCTCAGAGTAGACAGTGCTGACCTTGAACAACCAAGGGCCTGACTCATTAGGACACAGCTTCGTATGAGGTGGTGGTAGTGGAAAGTGCTGCCAAGTCGCAGACAATGTATGGTGACCCCATAGGGTTTTCAAGGCAAGAGATGTTTAGAGATGGTTTGCCATTCCCTGCCTCTGCATAGCAACCCTGAACTCCCTTGGCGGTCCAGTATGAACCAGGGCTGACCCTGCTTCGCTTTCAAGATCTGACGAGATCGGGCTGGCCTGGGCCGTCCTGGTCAAGGCAGTTGAAATACTAAACTAGTGAATGGAAACACTGGAGGCTGGGACTAGGTAGATAACTTAACACTTAATCAAGTGGGGAAATGAGACTACTTTGGTAGTTCTGAGTCTCAGTTTGTTTCCAGGCTCGGTTTTGCGGCGCTGGCTTTGACATTTAAAGTCCTAAATGTGCTGAGCTCAGAGTAACCTAAAGGACTGCCTCCACTTGTTCCAACTTGCCAGGAGATTCCAGTATGTGGGAACTCTCTTTAGCTGAGGTTAGGCGGACTGGGACTTGAAGGGGAACTCTTTCAGCTGAAGCTCCCAGATCATGGAATTCCCTCCCCAGGAAACGAGACAGGCACCGCCCCATCTGGACCAATCTGAAGACTGGAAAACATTTTAACTGGAGTGAAATAGGGAACAGCATTTGTTGCCTATACCTCTGTGCATGCTCACTGTTATGAGCTACTTTGTGATGATGAATTGTTTGATATTCTAACAGTAATCCAAGTCAGAGAGGAAAGAAGATGGATGGAAGAGTGAGCACAGGGTGTGCAGGGTTCAAAAACCGAAAAGGAGAGTGCAGGAGGAGGAACAAGAGTCTGATGATAACAAAGAGAGAGGAAAAGAGCAGGCCAGAGAACACAGAATATGAAAGGGGGGAAACCCTGAAGAAAAGAACAGTCAAAATATGTTCCCTCCCTCACTTGACAAATGCGTTACCTATAGAGGGGAATGTGGCTTTCACGGTGCCTCGCCTTCCTTTTTGTCCCTGTACATACATGGCCCTGAAAGAGGTTGAAAGGCAGGGGGGACTTTGCATGGATGGTGCCACAGTTAATTAAGTCACGATTCCCATTTTGGCTCAAAACTAGCACAAGAGATGAAAATAAGGCTAGTAAGAACTGTGTACATTATCCCAGAAGCTCAAAAACGGAAGAAGAGGAAGTTGGACACTTCTCTGTAGTGTGTCAAGCAGATCTTTCTGTAGCTTTCAGTACAAATTGTGTGAGCCACATCAGCATTTTGTGCATCGTCGTGGCTTCTATGCAGTCCCACATGGAGACTGCACCATCACAGGCTGGCCACAGGGAAGAGCTTTCAAGCTTTTAAAGAAGTCTCCAGGGCCTAAGAGTGCTCCCCCTCCCCTCCATCCTGAGTGTTGCCTTTCCCGCCCAAAGGATCACATGACAGAGTCATGGAGAGCACTCTTCCCTTGATTCTCTTCTGGCTGCTGTAAGGAGAGCATGAGTTTACTTGACCTGCATTCTTCAGAGCCTTTTCTTCTTGATTTGAACATCGATTTTAGGTAGGATAGTATTATTTTAACAGTATGAGGAGTGTGGAGTTAAGATGGCTCAAAACGAGGAGCATAAATCCTGTCTCTTGTGCTTGGGCGAAGGCCGTAATACCTCATGCCCTGCTTGCTGCCATCTCATGCCTAAAGCCCGAGACGGGAGGGCAGCCATGCTTAGTGGCCTTGTGGGAGAAGGCCTTATGTGCCCCAGACACCTTGCAGAAAAACGGGCTTACTCCAATAAACGACCAAGGTTTCCACCTGTGACCTCAGTACCGACACTCTCAGCAGTAGAACCAGTGGAAGCATCATCCATGGCGAGATCAGCTTTAGAACCACCAGTGAAAACATTGAAAAAGAAAACAAAGCATTCCCAATGGGACTCCTTCCAGCACCATTCTCCTTCCTCTTGACACCTTGACATCAACAAGCACCATCTCCTCAAGGATGGAGCCCAATCACTCCTTGAGGTCGATGGGAATTGCCCGCTTGACACCAACTAACCAATTCGCCCCAGAGTTGACCATCAGTGCCAACAGATCGATATTCAGCATTGCCATGATGCTGTCCACCCCAAGTTTGAATTGAACTGACCCAGCACCCAAGGACCCCATCGCCATCAGTGTATACCCCACATTCCTGTAGGTCTTCTGACAACAAAGTCTATGAGATCCCACATCAGTCTACAGAACCACTGTTGAGCCACAAGCAGCAAGCACCCCACTGCCTCCTTTGCAATGGCCTTCTCATCAAACTCCATGGTTCCTGGTCCCATTAATGTTCCCATCCCAGTGGGGACCTTGGGATCCTCACCAGAATGCACCATGTGCTTGGCACCTCTCACAACCTGTCTCCAGGGACAAGAGACCCAAAGGTCAATGAAGTAAGCAGGACACTTTTAGGGAGTCAACTTCACATCTCCTTACATGCTATAAAAACGGTTCAGAGGACTCTGACCTCTTCTTCAGAAGAAATAGCTAATGCATTTGTGCAATATTACCATAAACTTTACTCATCATCCAAACACTCGATCGACCAATATCTTTTGAATAACACCTATATAAAGGAATTATCTCAAGCTCACATAGGTATGCTGGACAGCCAAATTACCGCCACAGAAATAATAGAAGTTATTAAAAATCTTAAAACAAATAAGACTCTTGAAAGGCCTTCTGCCAAATTTTATTTAAAAATTAAGGATATTTTAGCCCCACATTTGGCAGAGATGTGCAATTATGTCTACACGCATGGTAAGATACCACAATCATGGGAATACGCAAACATAGTTCTTCTGAAAAAAGACAGAGAACCAACAAACACCAAATTATACAGGCCCATTTCTCTTCTCACACAAGACTACAAAATCTTTACAGCAGTGTTGGCTTTAAGACTTAACAAAATTTTAGCAGAACATATTCACCCTGACCAAACCAGCTTCATTTCATACCATAATATCACTGATAATATCCGTAAAACATTAAATACTATTCATTATTGTAAAACCACCTCTATTAGATCCTCTTTTATTTTGGCTTTGGACACTGAGAAAGCCTTTGATACCCTTGAAGTTCCTTTTTAGCACAATTATTAAAATATATGAAATGCTCTGAAGTCATTCCTTCTGTCTGTGATGGACAAGACCATCCAGATTGCCACTGGCAACGTTGCGACACTCTATTACATCAACAGTCAGGGAGGCACAGATGCCAAGGGGTTATGCAAACTTGCAATAGTTTTATGGCAGTGGTGCATAACTCATCACATCTTACTTGTGGTGGTTCATGTCCCCAGAGTCCAGAACACCAAGGCAGACCTTTTGAGCTGCACTGGTTCCAACAAGACCAAATGGGGTCTCAACTTGACTTACTTGATTCCAATTTTTGAGACTTTCGGATATCCAGAGATCAAATGCATTTGTCAGAAAGGAGAATGCCGAATGTCTACTTCAGCAGAGGACACCTTCAAGATGTATCACTCAGGGATGCCTTTCTGAATCACTGGACAAACAACTTCTTTTATCTATTCCCGCCATGCCCTCTGATTTTACGGGTCATTCAGAAGATCATGTGTGACAGGACATTTTGCATTCTGATCACTTCCCTGGTGGCCCAGGCAACCTTCGTTTCCACATCTTCTTTGTCTATCACGCAGTGCATTCGTTCATCTACCATTGGTTCTGGACCTGTTATTGAAGTAGCAGGGCCAAGTTCTCCATCACGATCCAGATTTCTTCAAGCTCATGGCATGGAAAATAGATTCCTGACCTTTTCACCTAAGGTCTGGTAAGTGCTGCTGAATGCCAGGAAACCTTCTACTTGCCAAACCTATTGGGTGAAGTGGAGATAGTTCGAATCTGACACAACCTCCAGATGCATCAGTCCTATTAAGGCACCTCTCCCTGACATGTTATCTTACTCGGTATCCCTACAGAAATCGGGTCTTGGTTTTTCATCCATCAGGGTTCATCTTGATGCAATATCTGCATACGATGACCTTTTTTCTCACCATATTACCAAGATCTTCCTTAAAGGCATCTTCCTGAAAGGGATGTTCAAGTTTCACCTACCTAAAAAGCCCATGGTACCAGAATGGAGCCTTTCCTTGGTTCTAGTGAAGCTTATGAGTAAGCCCTTTGAACCCCTGGCTACCGCTGATCTCCGTCTGCTGACTTGGAAAACAGTGTTTTTGGTGGCTGTTACTTTGCTGAAAAGATCAAGTGACCTCTGTGCCTTTTGGAGTGACCTACCTTATACCATATTCCATAGGGACAAAGTTGTCCTACGCCCACACCCTTTTTTTCTCCCTAAAGTAGTCTCCTCAACCAATTTCCTATAGCTGCTGCTCCACCCCCACTCTTCCCTTTGCCCCGATTGTGTCAATTTCCCACTATTTGCTGCGCGGCTGCATTTTGCCCCGCAGCTTTGCCCAATTTCCCCCACATCTACTCAGTCCTCAAAAAACACAATCACATAGGGTAATTTCCATTTTATTGTATCTAAAAAAGTGCATGCACGTGAAAGCTTATGCTATATATATATATATAAAAGCCCAGTGTATTGGCATTTTCCGGCTCTCCCATTGGCTGTGCTGTACGCTCCATCAGCTCCCACTCAAGAGTACTTGTGTGCCAGTGGCTGGGTGCTGGGTCCGCTCCTCTCCCCTGCCCACTGCCAGCGTGGCCACTCTTCCCTGACAGAATAAACTACCAAAATGGCTGTCTCTCCTGACAAAGACGCTTCTCCTGCTTGGCTCCTCTGCAGCTGGCTAGCTACTAAGGTGGGCCACCAGCCGTCAAACCATTATCTTCTTCTCCTACTGTGGGGCTAACTTTTCTCTCAGTGGCTGTTGCTAGGCAACCAAGCTTGGTTCTGTCAGTAAAAAGACAAAGGCCCTTTCCAGGCCTACTTTGGCCTTTGTGGGGAACTCATTGGGGCCAGTCCTGACTAGGGTTGCCAGGTCCAGGTTGGGAAATTCCTGATTATTTTGTGGTGGAGTCTACGGAAGCCAGAGTTTGGGGAGGAGAGAGGCCTCAGCTGAATAGGATGCCATAGATTCCACCCTCCAAAGCATTTATTTTCTCCTGGGGAAATCATTGCTGCCATTCTCCAGGTGAGGGCTGGAGATCACTCAGAATCAACTACTCTTCAGATGGCAGAGATCAATTCCCCTGGAGAAAACGGCTGCTTTACAGGATGGACTTTGTGTCATTACATCCTGCTGAGGTCACTTCCCTTCTACTTGGGTCTCCATTGCAGAGAAAGATTGTACTTTTCCTAAGTAGAGGCTGCGGGGTGGGGGGGGGGAGAGATGGAAAGCTGAAGTCAGATAGGTTGATGGTTGGCTAGGAAGGAGATAGGGTTGCCACCTCCAGGTTGAGAAATTTCTGGGGATTTGAGGGGTGGAGCCTGAAGAGGGTGGGGTTTGAGAAGGGGTGGGACCTCAGGCAAGCACAGTGCCAAAGTGCCCTCCAAATCAGCCATTTTCTCCTGGAGAAACCATTGCTGCCATTCTCCAGGTGAGAGCTGGAGATCACTCTGAATTACAACTGCTCTTCAGGTGGCAGAGATCAATTCCCCTGGAGAAAACGGTTATTATACCCTGCTGAGGTCATCACAGCAAATTGATGCTGAGTGCCCAAGGCCAGGGCACCTGCCCAGAGCCTCTTTCTAGAGCCTGTTGTATTTATTTCCACAACAGGCCTTATTCCTAGTACCTTGAATAAAACTTCGTTGGTCTTAACAGTGCCACTGGACTCAATCTTTGTTCACATCAACCCATTAGAACTCAGAGCTTTAGGCATACTCTTACTTCTTTTATAGCACTCCTGAAGGGACGTCATGTTCTGCTGGCAGCAGACCATATGACAGCCAAGTTCTATGCAAACAAGCATGGGATCACAGGTTCTGTTCACCTGTGCAGAGAGACATCTCTTATATGGCACTGGGCATTATGCCATGGAGAGCATTTTACAGTCATACACACTGCAGGTTAGGACAGCAGGACAATGCTCTGGCAGTCATACTAAGCAGAAACTTAGACATGAACCAATTGCCAACTGGTACCTCCTCCCCATCTTCAGTGCGTGGGGTTTCCCCAAAATAGATCTGTTCACCACAAGCTCCAATGCCAAATGTGCCTCTGTTGCTCCAGGGCAGCAGCAGGCAAAGGTTCAGTTGTGGATGCCTTCCAGTCATGCTGGCATGGCCATCTTTTCATAGGTTCCTCCGTTTGGAATCTGACACAAGGTAGTAGCCGAACCGAAGGCTGACAAAGCCACTTATATACGTCTTGCTCCTTACTGGCCAAGGAGAGTTTGGTTTCCAACCTTGTAGTAACTGGCCAAAGGAGTTCACAAGACCCTACCCCCAACAGACAATCCCCTTCATGTAGGCCCCATCCTTCATCCTGAAGTATGCCCCCTCCACCTGACAGCATGGTTGATTCTACCTTAGGAGGCCTGTCACAAAGGGTCAAAGAGGTCATGATTGCCTCTTGTAGGCCCACCACACAGAAGTCCTAGTGTTCTAAATAGAAGAGGTTAGTCAGGTGGGCAGAAGGGCAAGGGACTCAGCCAGACACTTGTGACATCAAGAATATTTGATTACCTTTTATCATTGAAGGATGGAGGTTTAGCTTCCTCATCCATGAAGGTACATTTGCTGCCATTTCAGCTTTTCATAAGGAAATCAGAGACTCCTCGGTTTGCTCAGCAACTGAGTCTAGAAAGTTCCTTAAGGGCTTACGTAATTTGTAATCACCTGTGTGCACCCTGTTCCACAGTGGAGTTTGTCCCTTGTCCTGGCAAAGTTAATATATAAACCCTGTGGACCAATGGCGAAGCCTGACCTGTCTTTTTTGTCATAGAATACAGCCTTCCTGGTAGCAATCACTTCTGTGTGTAGGGTGGGGGAACTACAGGCACTAAGCTGCGACTCACCCTTAACCAAATTCCATGCAGACAAGGTGGTCCTCAGGCCCAGCCTAGACTTCTTGCCAAAGGTAGTTTCTCATTGTCACTTGAACCAAGACAGCACCATCCCAGTGTTTTTCCCATCTCCAGCCTCTGCCTCTGAACAAACACTACACACTCTAGACATCAGATGAGCATTTCTCTTTCATTTAAAACGAACAGAGGAGTTTAGGAAGGTTCAGGAACTTGTTAATTGGTTTCAAGGGTCCTAACAAGGGCAGGGCAGCATCCTCACAGCCATTTGTCTAGATGGGTGGTATCATCAGTCAAAATAGTATACAGCAAAACAGGCATAGCTTGCCCCATTGTTCTAAGGGCTCATTCCACATGGGCTCAAGTTTCATCAGCAGATTTCCTGTCCAGGCTATCACTAGACAGCATCTGCAAAGCAGCTACCTGGTCAATGCCCTCAACATTTATCCAGCACTACTCCATGGGTGTGGACTCCTGGAATGAGGCGGCTGTGGGAAAGGCCACCTGACAAGTCAATATTCCGCTGATCAGCCTACACGCGTGTCCTTAGCTTGCTAATCTCCCCTGTGAGACTGCACAGAAGCCACGATGATTAAAATGGGGTCGCACTTACCTGTAACGGTTGTACATTGAGTGGTCTTCTGTGCTGGCATACATCCCTCCATCCTTTCCCTGCTGTGGGCTGCTCTGCTGGTTATGCAGTTCCTTCCAGCAGCAAAGGGAGAACTAAGGGACGAGTGCTCTCCCTGCCTCCATCACATGACCCTTTGGGCAGGAAAGGCTACCCTCAGGATGGAGGGGAGGGGGAGCACTCTTGGGCTCTGGAAATTTCTCTAAAAGCTTGAAAGCTCTTCCCCAAGGCCAGCCTGCAATGGCGCAGTCCCCATGTGTGCCTGCACAGAAGACCACTCAATGAACAATGGGTACAGGTAAATGTAACCCCGTTTTATCACCCTCAATGAGAATGAGGAGTTACGGAACCAGCCTCCTGAGCTGCTAACATCCTAGAGCCATTGCCATTGCTTAGTACCAGCTGGGAGCAGCGTTAGCCAGAGGCCTCCCTGCCAGGATATTCTCTGTTCAGGCAACTTTCCCACTGAGATGGGCTTTAGCAGGCTTCTGTTTTACCCAGTCAAATGGGCCAAAAGTTAACTTTCCCATGTGTCCTTTCCCCAGCTGCTTCCTCGTACCCATTGGAGAGCAGTATGGGGTTGTCTGCTCCTTTTTAGCACTCACCACCTGATTGGAGAATTAGTTTTGGGTCTGCAGCCTAGTTGCCAGCACAACATGCCTGTTCCTGGGGTGGGAAGCGGATTTGCCCAGACTGGACTGCTGGTGGGGTCGGCTGCAGTCTGAAGCTTGACACAGTACACATTGTGTTGGCTCTGCAGTACCTCGTTCACTTTCAAGCATTGTTTTCTTTGCAACCAAAAAAAGAAGTAGACACCAGATGATTCTCAGGGGAGGGAAGGATGGTTCCAGGGGTTCCCAGGACATACTCGTGGGAAAACAAGCACAGATCCAGAAACAGCCCTAAATAGTTCAAAGCAGATCTCCTGTTATACACACACACACACACACACAGGTTTAGCTTCTTTGTTAACCAGTGAAGAATAGTTAGACAGTTGAATATATTTCACAATAATCTCGGCTCCTCAAGCTTTATTCCCCATAGAAGACCTAAAGCTTTACTCTGGATAGGTTTGCCATATGGGCTCCAACCTTTGCCTTCGTGCCACCAGGAAGCTCCTCAGCAGCTGAATCTGGTGTTTGGCATTGTGGATTTTAAGTCCCAGGCATTAGTTCCTCTTCCTGTGTTGCCAGCCCTTCTCAAGCTCATGAAAGATGCTTGGCTAAAGCTGTCGTCCACCAGCCTCTTGACAGAGCAGAAAATCTTCACAAGGCCTGGCAAGGGTAAATTCTTATTCATTCACCCCCCTCCACACTCCATAGTAGTTGAGGCTTCACGGTGAAGTTGAGGCAGAAAGGTTTTTCGTTCTGCCTCCATCAATAATGAAGAAAGAAAGCTTGATCAAACGTAAAGCCTATACTTTGGCCAACAGGTTTCTCCTAGATAAAGAGCCATCTTCATGGCCTGTTACCATCACTTCTTGGGGGTGGATATTGTCTCTGCCCTGGATCACCTGCCAGATGGCTGTGGTTTTCCAACATGTAGCTCTTCACCTAATGAAACAGCAGATTGTCACCTATCAGGATGCAGCTGACCACAGAGTGAAAGTTGGCAACTGCTTTTGCCATCCATAGGTACACTTGGCTCCAGTCTACCTCATTGCTGTCTGAAATTCAGGCTCATTTCATAGGTGTGAGGCTTCTGCTCAAAGTAGTCAAGGATCAGATCTTTGTTGATGAAACACAGTTCTTTATTTCCAATTTCTACATTGGTACAGGTCCTCGGATTATTGTCAGAGATAACGCATACAATAGAAGCAGGTCTAATATACCCTTCAGTACAATTTGAATTGCCCATAGGTAACCAATCACCAAGGGGGAAAACCCGCGGGCAAAAAGGGTCTCTGGCCGTTTGCTTCCCACAGGAAAGAAAGCTAGGTGTGAAGCTGTAAATTTCCCTTCCCAAACCAGACCCCTCAGATGTAACCATATTCACATAACAAATGCTTTCCTCAAGGCTTTCGCACGTTGATAAGAAATGGTCTCTGTCCTCCCCTTGTCTTCCCAGCCGGGATGAATGGAATGCGGAGGCAGGAGTGTGAGAGGCCCATTGTTCCCATGCTTTGAAGTTGTCATTCTCCCGGGCAAACAGTTACATAGACCAGGCCTGGTCAAAGCCATAAACCTGGGGTCACACAGCATACATTCACAATGGTCAAGCAAATGTCAATAGGCATGATTACATAGTGGGCATAGGAACAACTGATAGAAATAGGCATGAGTACAAAATGGGTACAGGAACAGGTTATAATCCCAAAACCATTGTCTGAATCTGCAGATTCTGACAATAGGTCAACTTTTTAAAGGGGAGGGCTTTTTTTTAGCAAGAAGACTTTAGTCACTTGACTGGAACCAAAAGCTGAGGTAGATGAGTCTATGAGACTGGCCACTTTTTCTTTTAAACAACTGAAGTGCTCTTAGATTATCCACTTACTGATCAAGTACCTCTCATCCTTCATGTGACTTTTCTTCTTTTTGCAAGCCTTTCTCCTTGACTCATAAGCCTGAATCTTCAGGGAAATCATGCTTCCTGTCCACACACTCAAAGGGCTCATTGGGCTCTAAGGGGAGTTTTGAGGGATCTTGTGGCTTCTTTCCACCACATGCCTCCCATCTCCAACAGTGCCTTCCAGCTTGGGAGGCCAGAAGATCAGATCAGGTACTTTTCATCATCAACTCTGGATGCATCATGTTCTCTTCAGTTCCACCATTCAGATTGTTTGTATCCAACATAACGCCAAGAGATGGACTTCCAGCTGCAGAAGGGAATGATAGAGGAAGAGCCTCGGTCCCAACAGCACCTAGAGTTGTTGCCTCGGTGCATCCTGAAGAAAGACAAAAGTCTCCAGCCTCGATTTCAGGGGTGTTAATGACTCGACTGAGGACAAGAAGTCCTGCATGGTGAGCCTAGTATCCATCTTGCCCTTTCTGAAAACAAGAGCCTAGCTCACCTCTGTCAGCCTTGTGGATACCTACTTCCACATCTTGATCTGATCACAGCATTGTAGGGTTTGTTTGGTTCGGAGTGAGAGGTCACCGCCACCAGTAAAATAACGCCCCTTCACTGCTCGGAGGGCTCTCACCAAGGGCCAGACAGTGGCTGCAGCACATCTTCAGTACAGAGGGATCATCATTATTGTTCTCACAGGATAAAGGAGAGAAAGATGGCAGGATCCTCATGGGGGTCCTTTATCAAAAGAGCCCTGATCCCGATACTTCGTAAACTTCAGTTTCCCCAAAACTAAGGTATTTGTTACTAAGGGCTACCTGCTCGTCTTGTTCATCCAAGCTTGCAGTTTTAGTTCCAGAGTCAAGACTGTGCTCTGGCTTCATACACTAGAATTGTACTTTAGAGTCCACAAGGAGTTGTCGCCAGCGGGCAATCGTTGTTTGTTCACTGTCTTGGTGTGTCTTCCACTGATACTGGGGGCTTCTATTCCCAAGCGAAAGCTTGCATCAAATGTTAAAATTGAGCAGAACCAACTCAAATCCTGGGTAAAAAAGGAAAACAATTGACTGCCAAAAGCTGGATTAGCGTGATGCCAGCTGGGGCAAACAGCTGTGGAGAGGGAGTTGCAGAGTCCCCGGGCCACCTTTGTCCCCCACGTGGCCACTCAGCTCACCTCCAAAGATTGGAGGTCCTAATAAAGGAAAGGGCTCTGATAGTTTATTAGTAATTTCTGCATTTAGAATTTATCTCAGCTCCTCCTCTACCTGCTGAGGAATGACGTTTGAGTCCAGGGCACCTTTAAGACCAACGAAGTTTAAATCTGGGTATGAGCTTTCGTGTGCAGGCACAAAGCTTTCTGTTTCTCTCTTTTTTTAATTTACAGTTTATTGTCATTTTTTTCTCTTTGTCAACATACTTGAAAAAAAGAGGCGTGTAGGCAGAACAAAACAGAGAGAGGGGAATTAGGGAGGAAACTTTTCTTCCACCAGTGGGTGAGTTCTTTTCCCAGTTACTTACCATATGAACTTGTTCAAGGAAAACTCTGGAGTTGAAAGCCAGGCTCTAAAACTGGGACTTCTTTTCCCCTTTCTCTCCTCTGTGCAGCTACCAGTTAAGGAAGCGGTTCCTCCGGCTTCTTAGTACTAAGCATCAGTGCAAGGAAGATGAAAACAAATGGCGCCAAGAGACAGCTGCCTTTTGCATTGAGGTCGCTTGGAAAAAGCAACTGAACCGTACCCCATTGAAATCGGTTTCCCAGGGCAAGAACTTAAAATCCGTAAACAAAAGTAGCTCCGCTGTCAATTCCACGCTCAAGCCGTCCACCCTGAGGCAGATATATGGTAAAGATGCATGTTGTTGGGCGCTTTGTCCGGGGAGTGAAGTATTCATACGTTGATAATAATCTGAAATTCTGGTGTGTGATACTGGCTTCATAAACCTACCAGATTCAGAAATCCATTTTTGCATGCAAATGTGATCCATCTGTTCAGTGTTGTGATCATCTCTGTGAAAGGATTCAAACACTCAAAAGACCCATAACAATTATTGTTGTTGTTGTTGAAAAATTACCAGGGCAGAAATGATCCTGAACAGATTATTAAGATAGATATATCATTACTGTTAGTCATCCCAGTAAAATGGAAATTCCATGCTCCGTGGCTGGAGGCAAACAGCAAGGAATCACCACCAGCACCCTACTGCCTTTCCTGCTTGTGGCTTCCTGGGTTATTTGGCTGCCCACAGGGAGACACGGAATGCTGGACTAAACCCTCTCCAGGACTGCAGCCTGGCACACAGCATGGAACACTCTCTATCTGGGGCAGGGATGCTCTGTATTCCTGGTGCTTGGGGGGGGGCAAGAGTGGGAGGGCTTCTGGAGTTCTGGCCCTGCTGGTGGACCTCCTGATGGCCCCTGGGTTTTGCCCAGTGTGTGACACAGTGTTGGACTGGATGGGCCACTGGCCTGATCCAGCACGGCTTCTCTTTATGTTCTTTTGATATCTCAGCAGAGGTCCCAAGGGCTGAGAGGAGGAGCCAGAGCCCGGATCCTCAGCTCTCTCCTCGCCCCTCCCCCTGGCTCCAGAGTAAATGGGGCACTGCCACCACTACCAAGGCTTGAGTTTGACTGGGAGGGGGCACCTTAGTCTTGAGATAACAAAAGGCCCTTGGATCCCCTGGATCCCTCCAAACTGGTTTTGCCAAGTAGCATACAGCTGGGGAAACCACAGGCAAGACGGCCCCTGCTCCCTCTGTCCCTCTCCCCTAGACCAGCCACCAAGTGAACTGTGGCAAACTGGAGTTTCCTGAGTAGAGAACTCAGCAATGGGGATGATGCTCCTACCTTCCCTAATCGAGCTATGCCACCCAGGTTGGTATTCCCTTCCGTCTTCCTCTCCTCCCCCATCTGAGAGGTGGGAAGCCAGAGCCACGCCCGGCCCTTCCAGTCCAGCCAAAGGGAACCAAACACAGCTTCTCTGCAACTGCCAATAGGGTTCCCATGGCAATGGAATCCTCTCTGATTGGCTGACCTAGGAAACAGGGTGGAATCCTGTGATTCCCTGGCTTTACACAGCCAGCCCTTGGCTCAAAAAGCCCTGCTCAGAAGTCTGTTCTGTGACATGGGTCTTGGTCAGATCCTGCAGTGCAGTTTTTACTTAGTTCAGAACTAACTGTTCACCACAGTCTTGTGTGTTAACCACCCCCCACCCCACCCCCCGCATAGCATTGGTGGGGAAAACCAGGAATTCTAAAGAAAATATGCATACCAGCAATCCTCTAAGCCAGGCCTGTAGCCAGTGGGGCATTTAGGGGTGCTGCCCCCTCACACATGGCCCACACCCCACAGCTCCTGCTGCCCCTGCCTGTGCTCTCACCTGCCGGCCACACTTGTTTGCCTCAACCGCTGCAGGAGGAGAGCCGGCTGGCCAGTGCGATTAATACTTGGCGAGTATGCAGTCTCGGCTACAGTCGTGGGTAGGCGAGGCCTGCAGCTACTGCACCACAGAGTGCACATTCCCCGAGTATTAATCACACCAGCCTGCTGGCTCTCCCTTTCCCAGGCCGAGTGGGCAGGCGGATGAGGCAGGGAGGCCTCACTGCAGTCAGGCAGAGAGCACACACTCACCGAGTATGAATCGCACCAGCCGGCCGGCTCTCCTTCTCCTGTAACGGCCAAGGTGCGGCTAGCAGGTAAAGACCCTTCTCTTCTTCATCTGCCTGCCAACAGGATCTCTCTCTCTTTCCCCTGCCCTCCCGGATTTCCCAGTGCCCCACCACCCAAAATCTCCTGGCTGCGCCCCTCCTCTAAGCGTAGATTCAGATGGCCAGGACCATGCTAGTGACTGCTGCAAAGCCGTTGGCCCCTGGGCCACCTGGACTGGCAGGCGTTTCTAGCCTACAGCCCAGCATCATCCACTCTGGCGAAGGCAACGGTGGATAGCAGCCAGGGACAGAGGTGGCAGCACCCCTTGTTGAGATGCCCTCGGGCCAGATGCCTTCCGGGCTTAGAGAAGACTCCAGACGCCGTTCCCTGGATCCCTCGCTTAAAGGATCTGAAGCATCAGACAGGGAAGAATACTCACAAAGATGCTGGAAAGGCACTAACAGGACTAAGAGAAACACAGTCCAAATAGACTAGAAATTATAAGATGATAAACAAGGACTGCGTGGATGCACTATATTTTACTTCGGTGTAGAAACACACTGTGATATCAAAACGTAACGCTATAAATACAGAAAATTACAGAAAAATGGTCCACAAAAGTAGCTGTTTGTTTTGACAGAGTTTTCAGAATATGCTCCCGTTTCGACAGTGCTGCTTCCGAAATTGGACCGGTATGCTGTTAAAGATTTATACAATTATGTAAATAAACAGGAAAACAGGACTACAGAGTTAAAATAATTTTGATTAGTTATAAATATGTAAACTTACAAGTGTAGCTCTCAGTACTAATACATAGAAGTGGACCTGCCACCGCTTCTCAAGTACACTAAATTCCTCTTATTGACAATCTAAAATACACAATGATGCAGTTTATTAAATATGCTTAATTTCAAAATAGTGTTAAAAGTACTCAATAGGTAGAATTGCATAAGGCTTACCAGTAAAGACTGAAGACATCTCTATTGAAGGATAAACTCATTGTTGAAAACATTCCTGATAGCCTTAATTGGCTTCTGTGTGCTACTACATATATACTAAAACCGCACCCTACGGACATGTGGTCTTAAAGTATAGAAACTACAATTACAAAATTACTATCTTAACATCAATCTTATCTCATACAGGACTTAACAGACTATATCTATACACCTATACACTATTCATTAATACATCTATACAAGAAATCACTTATCCCTATGCTGCAAACAGTTCCTATATAACAAGAAAATTTATTAAAAACATGAGAAATCTACGTTTGTGCGGTTTTAGTATATATGTAGTAGCACACAGAAGCCAATTAAGGCTATCCGGAATGTTTTCAACAATGAGTTAAGCCTTCAATAGAGATGTCTTCAGTCTTTACCGGTAAGCCTTATGCAATTCTACCTATTGAGTACTTTTAACACTATTTTGAAATTAAGCATATTTAATAAACTGCATCGTTATGTATTTTAGATTGTCAATAAGAGGAATTTAGTGTACTTGAGAAGCGGTGACAGGTTCACTTCTATGTATTAGTACTGAGAGCTACACTTGTAAGTTTACATATTTATAACTAATCAAAATTATTTTAACCCCGTAGTCCTGTTTTCCTGTTTATTTACATATTTGTATAAATCTTTCAACAGCATACCGGTCCAATTTCGGAAGCAGCACTGTTGAAACGGGAGCATATTCTGAAAACTCTGTCAAAACAAACAACTACTTTTGTGGACCATTTTCCTGTAATTTTCTGTATTTATAGCGTTAAGTTTTGATATCACAGTGTGTTTAAATGCAGAAGTAAAATATAGTGCCTCCACGCAGTCCTTGTTTATCATCTTATAATTTCTGGAAAGGCACTAACAGCAGAGAGTCTGACTAGGTGTCATTCAGACTCCTGCATCCACCACTGATTGGCTGTTCTGAGGCAAAGAAGCCTTCCAGCAGATACCCAATGGAGTCTCCATCCAGCAGGACAAGGCCCCTCCTCGCTGCATGGAAGTCACATCCAAGCCCATGTTCTGTAAAGAAGCAGTTTCCAAGGTTTCTAATCCACGATTTAAGAATTGAAATACTTCTTTGTTTATCTTGATACCTTTAACATCTTACTGGTAAAATAAGGATGATTTTAAAAAGAAATCACACTATTTCATTCTATTATGGTGTTGCTGCACTCAAGTCAGCATTCAAGTGCAGTTTGAATGAATAAATGAAACAAATTCATTGTCAGAAAAGAAACATATCTATTTTGGCTGACTACCCATGCATGGAATACATTCCGAAAAATGAAAGAAACTACTTGCTGGTCTAAGTGCAGGAGAGGTCATGAGATTAAACTAATGTCGTTATTCTTGTTTGGCCATTTACAAAAATTACGTTAGAGGCTTTACATTTTTACCTGCCAATGTTGCACGACAGGGGATGTGTAAAAACAGATCAATGTAAGAATGGTTATTCCTGCCATAGCTTTTGAAAGCGTTTATTTTCCTTGTTTGTAAAGGGCGCTCTCAAGAGGGAAGGGTGTGTCACCCAATCAGACCTCCGTCCTCAAAGCAGAGTGTTTCTGAACTCCAGACGCTAACAGGTACTGTTTGGGTCCACATATTGACTGTCTTGCAACACTAAGATTAGGAAGTGGCAGTGGCCGGGGGGAGGGGGGAGTTCATGCACATTTTCAGCAGTGGCCTTTCAGCAGCTTTTTGGATGAGGGTGCGACATGAAAGGAGTCCAAAGAATTGGTTGCCCATTTTGAGTGAGGACCATATTTTGCATCCCGATGCTGGCTAGGAAACCACACAAGGCAGGGCTTAAAACATAATAAATGTGTTAGTCTGACCTTCTTACAGGTCCCACTCTTCTTTCTTCTACGTCTCCTCCCCCCCTTTCTTCTTCAGCTTAAAAAAAATATGTAGGCTCTGTATAGGGACAAACGTATTCCACACACCATGGAATAAACTACAGCTGTTAAGAGTACAAACAGAATGCTGATTCTGAAAGCGCCGCTGTTGTTCTCGTTTGTTTTGTGGTGTCATCACCTAACTGGAATTACTTTATTCCAGGGAGGATCTATTTTTAAAAATAATAATTTGTCTGTCTGTCTGTCTTGCCTGTCATTTTTTATTTTATTGGATTTTGACCACCCTCTCCCACCAAAGCAGGGTTCAGGGCTGTGTACAACATGATAATTCATACAATCCAGAATTAAAATATAACCCCCCCCCCCCAAAAATGTAAATATATACACATCCCAAACCTGAGTCTCCACACCCCAGCCACAGAATCTCCATCTTAGGGACTGAGAGCCAGTTTGGTATAGTGGTTAAGAGTGGTGGACTCTACTCTGGAGAACCAGGTTCGATTCCCCTCTCCTCCACATGCAGCTGCTGGGTGACCTTGGGTCAGTCACAGTTCTCTCAGAGCTCTCAGCCCCACCTACCTCACAGGGTGTCTGCTGTGAGGAGAGGAGAGGAAGGAGATTGTAAGCCGCTCTGAGACTCCGAGTAAAGGGCAGGGTATAAATTCAATCTCTTCTTCAGTCTCAGCTCACTCTGTTTCAGCCATCTCACCACAGCCTCCAGTCCCTCAGCCAAATTTACCAGGGTGGTGTCTGGTCACCCACCCATCAACAGGTAAAGCTGGGTGTCATCAGCATACTAGGGACATCCCAGGCCAAAACTCTGCACCAGTTGGGCAAGGGGGCATGTGAAGATGTTAAATAACATCGGGGAGAGGACTGCCCCCTGTAGAACCCCACACACTAAGGGGAACCTAAGTGACACCCTCTCTCCCAGCGCCACCATGTCCCCAACCTTGGAAAAATGAGGTAAGCCACTGCAAGGCTTACCCACTGATTCTGATGTCAGCGAGGCGGTGGGTCAGAAGACCATGATTGACTGTTGAATGCTGCTGTAAGAGCCAATAGTAACAGCAGTGCAGGCCCACCTTGGTCCAGCTGCCTGCAGAGCTCATCTGTGAGGGCGACCAGTGCTGTCTCTGTCCCGTGGCTGTCATGGAAGCCAGACTGGAATGGGTTCAGGGCTGACGTATCCAGGAAGCTCTGGAGCTGCTCTTTCAATTACCTTACCCAGAAACAAGAGATTCAAAACTGGGCAGTAACTGGAAGGATCCACAGCCTCCTTCAATCCCTCGGGACAGACTCCCGAGTCCAGGGACAGATTGATAATGTCTACCAGGGACCCTGTATCCCCTCACTGCCGGTTTTCACTGAGGGACATGGGGCCAGGAGGCAAGTGGTCGGCTTAACAGCACCCAGGACAGCAGCCCCCTGGGAGAGTTGGCTGAAGCTGTCGAGTACTGAATCCAAAGACGGTGGCACCCAGGCCGTGAAAAGGCAATGGACAACTTGAGTGGGACATTTTACACATCTCTAAAACATTAAACTGGGATCCAGTTCTCAACCAGAGAGAGTTATGTGCTCCTTCAAGTAGGCGTATCATGGAACCAGATGAAAAATTCTTAGTACTGGAAAACGCAAAAGTCAGTTTATTTTAAGTCATAATAACTAAGTTAGTGAATGAACTTAAAAATACAGTACCGTCATCCCTTTTGATTAAACTCCCCTCTCAGGCATTAATTCCACCTGCTGATGCAGAGACGTTGATTTGATCTCTCTCCTTTCCAAAGGTCCCCGAACCAGAGCTCAGAGCAAGCGCAGGTTTATGCTCTAATTTCAGGCAGATTTCTCTGTGCTGGAATCACAAAAGGCTCCTTTGTTGCGCCATCCTGAATATGACTTGGAGAATTATCAGAGAAGTTTTCATCTGCCGACTTTGATGCAACTGCGATTCACCTGAAAGGGGCTTCAGTACATTCTAATCCTACGCCTTTGTGTTTGTTTTTCTGCCCAGAAAACATACCTCCCACCTCTTGAGATATTTTTGGGCACTACAGTCAGAGTGCCTCTTCCAGGTGGCCTTTACCTTTTCATAACTTGGTGATGAGTAAGGCCGTGATAGGGGGGTTTGCCCAGGCTGCTCAGGACCGGGCCGACTTTCCCTCTCCAGATGGGGCCCGGTCTGAAAAGGCCAGTGCATTCCCCTTCATGAATAGCAATGAGAACTGTGGGGTGTGTTTTTTTTCAAAGTTCAGAGCTGTCAGCGGTTAATTTCCAAGTGCTTGTTTGACGTATGTTTTTTAGAGCTGATTAGACAAGACTCTGCCTAACATCTGCCAGGCGTATTAATAGTCACGCACCTCGCTGAGTGTGGAAGTCAACATGGAGGTCCAGTGGGCTGCTGCGGGCTTCAGCTTTTAAGCTGGAATAGCTATGCAAGTTTCTCTTCTCTGCTGCCGAAGAGTTGCCTGACACACGATTAGGACTTTCGATAGGGATGGGGAGGAACAGATCAGGTAGAAGTACTGGTAAAGGGGTGAAGTTTGTTCTGACTACAGGCTGGAGGGACAGGGAGAAGATGGGCCGGGCCGGGCCCCCCTTGCCGCTTCTTCCCTGCCAAGGAGCATAGGTGGTGCACATGGTTTCCCACTCCGCCCCCCTCCCCCCCCCCCCCATTTTTATTCCAACAGCATCCCCTACAAGGTTAGGCAGAGCCAGGGAGCTTCCGGGGCTCTGGGCCTTGTGTGTCCAACTCTCCAAGCACCGCATTACCCTGGGCAGCTGAGAAGTGGTGGAAGTCGGAGTTGAGCAGGAAGGGCAGCCAGCTGCGAGGACTTTCACAGGCCGGGATACAAAGTGCTGCGTATCGAGCCTCTGAGTGCTCCCTAATGCAGCCCCCATGCTGTCAGGCAAGATGCTCCTCAGACTGGGGGGGGCGGGGGGGGGGGCGGACGGACTTCCCAAGCCGTTTATTGAAAGTGGTGTACTTAGGGGGAAAGCAAACAAGGCTGACGGACACCCCACCCAGGGCATATGCAGAGAAGTTCTGAGCTTCAGAGGCTACCACCTGCTGCCCTCTTCAAGAGGAGCTCTCATACGTTGGTGGTTTTAAGGCATAAAGTTATGTAAGCGGCAGCCACCTAAAAGCCATGGGTTCAGTAAACTTTTACTGAACATAATGTAGCACGGAGTATCTCAAACCTGGGTGAGCGTGGTACCAGAGGAACAAACTGTGATCACAGAAGTTTGCTTTAAGAGTTGTCTGAGGCTTTAGGTTAACTTTTTTTGGAGGGCGGGTAGTCCTGTGGCCATTCCCCCCCCCCCCCAATACAAACAGTTGCTGCATCAACAGTCTTAAATTTCAAAACTTATTTCAGCTGCAGCTTGATTGAATCATGTAGGTAGATGGCTGTGTTTGAAACCTGGTACTATTTTCTAGCATGTTGTATGTAGTGTGCATACTCCACAGACCATAAGCGAATTTATTTGTCCAAACTGCTTCCCAAAACAGACTGCAATTAAATTACTGCCAAAGGTTCCTCAGCATCCATCTGAAAGTTTGGCAGCCCGGGGGATCTGTCCGCATGCAAGGAAGAGGAGCTTTGTGGCACCAGGTGGAAACACCCAGGGCTCTCTCCACGTGACAGATTTGCCTTTGCAACATTACTGTGTGCCGTCACTGAGGCAGTCATCATGGCACCACAGACCATATTGTGAATTCTTGGACGATGGGGGGAAATAAGGAAGAACCAGCTCCAACAAACAGGGAAGCCCAAAAAGTAACTTCCCACTGAAACCATAAAGTTTTTTTGTGCTCAGAGACAGATCCAGATGGGTAGCTGTGTTGGTCCATCTGTAGCAGCAGAAAAGAGCAGGAGCCCCTTGAAAGACTAACCGAATTGGTAGCAGGGGAGGCGCCTTCGTGAGTCACAGAGCTCCTCCCCTGCCACCAATTTGGTTAGTCTTTCAAGGGGCTTCTGGGCTCCCACTCTTTTGTGTACTCAGTTACCTCAAAATACAACCAACCCCCCAACCCCCCGCTTTCCCTTCAAGGCCTAGTAGATGCAGGCTTAAGATCGCAACGGTAAACACTAAAGTGGGGGAGGGGGTAGAGACAAGGCTTGCTGGTCTTTGCATCCAAAATGAAAAGATTCAAAAGTTTCCGTTTTAACGAGCCTCCCTGCTGCCTCCCCTGAACCTGTCATGCTACAGAACATGTATCATGGCGTTAATTCTTCCAGGTTATCCAGCCCTCAATGGAGCAGGGCAAGGGACAAAGGCACAAGGATATCCTGCCACACCACACACTTTGTAGCATTACACCTTGCAGAAAGAGAGGCTCAGGGCTGCTCTAGACTTTTTACACATGGGTGGTTCCCCCCCCCCCCCAGCTTCCCCACAGTGTTGTGGGTGCATCTGTGCACGACCATTGGTATTTACTGTTTTTGAGGGGTCCTTCTCCTATGAGGACAGGAGGACATCTCCATGGGGTATTCCCACTGTGCCTATAGGGAGGCAGGAAATAGTTTTTCCTCTTCCTGTTGGCGCCCTCGGAATAGCCCATCTCTCAGTTTTGGGACTCCGAAAGCAGTGCCCTGCAGGAAGGTAGTAAGTAGCCTTGCCCTGTAAAACATAACTGATAAACAGATTTCTAACAAGAACTATAACTTGTTAACTGAACAACTTTGAAAACTGGTTTAGACCAGAATATAGCAGAAGAAGAGATCAGCACAGTAATAGGTGAAAGAAGGAAGATGAAAGCGGGAGAGCCGAGATGTCCTCCTGTCCTCATAGGAGGACCCCTCACTGTAAGTACCAATGGTCGTTCTCCCTATGAGGTGGAGGACATCTCCATGGGACCTCCCAGAGCAGTGTCCCTTACACGGGTGGGTTGTCATCTTCCTCTAATGTCACGATGTGCTGAAGGATTCTTCTGCCAAAGGCCGCATCAGCGGATGCCACAGTATTAATCTTGTAGTGGTGCACGAACGTAGAGATTGAGGATCAGGTAGCTGCCCTGCACACTTCCTCAACCGAAGCCCTGTTGGTGAAGGCAGCATTGGTGGCTGCGAGCCATAGAGACTGAGTTGTTACGCCTTTAGGAACCTCTAGGCCCGTGACCCTGTATGCTTCGGCAACGCACGACTTGAGTACTGAGCTTATGGCCGACTTAGATATCCTGTCTCCTTTCCTCAGGAGAGATGTTGACAAACAGAGACTCCGTTTTCCACCAAGATTCCATCCTCAATATATAGATCTTCAGGGCTCTTCTGACATCCAGTGTGTGCCATTCAAACATCCTTGGATGTTTGGGCTGCGGGCAAAAAGTAGGCAAACAAATCTCCTGTGATTGATGAAAAACAGAAGAAACTTTGGGTTTGAAAGTAGGGTCCGTGCAAAGCACGACCTTGTCCTTGTGAAATACACACAACGACAATCTAACTGACAGAGCACTGAGCTCAGAAACCCTACGCACCGAAGTTATGGCCATGAGGAACAGCATCTTCATCCTCAGCCACCTCAGCCCCACTTCTTGTGAGGCTCAAATGGCGGTTTCGTGAGGGCCATGAGAACCGTGCTTAATTTCCATGTTGGGAAATGATGAACTTGTGCTGGTGACTTGGCCGTTGTGCCTTGCAGGAAAAACTGTATATGGGGGTGTTTTGTTAACTTAAATCCCCCCAGGACAGAAGCACCGTGGCCAGAGCCATTGTTTGTCTATGTAAAGTGGCAGCTTTGAGGCCAGAGGCCAGGCCCTCCTGCAGAAAGGCAAGCACCGAAGCCACTGAAGGTGCCAAAGGATCCACCTTCTTATGTCTACACCATCTGACAAATGCCTTCCAGGTGGTGTTGTAAATACGGATTGTAGATTGCTTCCTGGAAGACAACATGGTCTGAGTGACCTTGTCAGAATGACCTAGACTGCAGAGAGCAATTTCAGTTCAATTTCCAGGCGGTCAAGCACAGCCAACCCAGATCTGGATGCCATATTGGGCCCTGAGATAGCATGTTCGGGGTTCACTGGAAGGACCAGAGGGGGAGCCACTGCCATTTTCTTCAGAACCAAGAACCACGGCCAATATGCCCATGTGGGAGCCACCAAGATGACCTCCACCCCGAGTTCCCATATTCTGCAGATGGTCCTGGAAATTTAAGACAAACGGGGGAAATATATATAGAAGGCCCTTTGGCCAGGCAGTCATCAGCGTGTCCATCGCCTCTGCCTCCTGGTGACGATACCAAGTGAAGAAGCGTGGTAGTTGATGGTTCACAGGAGAGGTGAACAAGTCCACTGATGGCTGTCCCAGGTGTCTCACAATCAGATGGAAGAGGTCCGAATGGAGGGTCCACTCCCCCTCCATTATGGTCTGTCTGCTGAGCCAGTCTGTCTGAATATTCTCGACCCCTCTGATGTGCTCCGCCCATATGGAAGCAATGTTCCTCTCTGCCCAGGTGAGTATCTTCATCGCTTCTCGGTGGAGTTGTGATAACCAAGAGCTGCCCTGTTTATATACGCTTCGGCCGAGCTGTTGTCAGTTCTCACCAGAACGTGTAAGTTGTGCAGGTAGGGCTGAAAGTATTTTAAGGCATGAGAGATAGCTCTGAGTGCCAACAAATTGATGGGTAGTGTCGTCTCGGCTAACTCCCATTTGCCCTGTACTGGAGAGTCTTTCAGAGTCACCCCCCAGCCCTGTAGACTCACATCTGTGAAGATCTCCTTTATCTGCTGATCATAATACTCCTTGCCCCGAGTCAGATTGTCCAATGTCATCCACCAGCGAAGACTGCACCTGGTTTTGTACAGGACTCGGAGGTTGACGCTCCTCTTCGCCATGATGAGGTGTTGGTAGGGGTGAAGAAAACTCTGTAAAGGTCTGGTGTGTAGTTGCGTCCACTGTACTGTATCTATACAGGAGATAATTAGGCCCAGTAATCTGGCCAAGTCCATCAAGGGAGAACACGCTTTGCAGCTGACTGGAGATGCCATCTCTTTGGGTTTCTTGGAATTGGTAACTAGCAGAAACAAGGCGTTGCGTGTTGTATTGATAACTGCTCCCAGATGCTCGAGTCTCTGGGTCGATTGAAGAGAACTCTTGTCTAGATTGACCAGAAAGCCATGGTTCTGAAAACGATCGAGCGTCACTGCCGTCTTCTTGATGGAGTCTGCGTGGCTGCTGGCCCGTACTAGCAGGTCGTCCAGATACGGATGGACATGGATTCCCTGGCTCCTCCACAGGGTTGATGTCTAATTTGGAAAACAGGCGAGGTGCCGAGGACAGTCCAAAGGGGAGAGCCCTGTACTGAAAATGCTGGTTGTATGTGCAAAACCGAAGGAAACATTTGTGAGCCGGGTGAATGGGAACGTGGAGGTACGCCTCTGTAAGATCTACAGATGTCAGGAACTCGTTCGGTAGCAGGGAGTCTGTGATGGTCTTCAGAGTTTCCATACGAAAATGGCGCAGTTGAATGTATTTGTTCAGAAACTTGACATCTAAAATGGCCCTCCAATCGCCATTCTTCTTGAATACCATGAATAGTATTGAGTACACTTCTTGACCCTGTTCATGAAGGGGAACTGGCTCTATTGCCTTGATGTCTTAAGAGGTGCTGTATCACCTTGGTGACAGTGTTTTTCTTGTCTATGGATTTGCTGACTGGTGATTTGAGGAACCTTTCCAGTGGAAGACTTTGAAACTCTATGGGGTATCCTTGGGACACCGTCTCCAGGGCCCAGGTGTCCACCTGTGACTCTGTCCATGTTGTAGAAAAATGGAGAAGACGTGCCCCACCGGAATTGTCCTGTAGTCATGCTTGTTTGGGCTTGCTGTCATGGCCTCCTCTGTTGCCCCTGTTGAATGCTGGTCTGTGGAATCTGGAGCCAAAGGATCCCCGCTTCTCAGCTGGTTTAGAAGAGCCCCACTGTGTTCTCTTTGGGTTTTGATGAAATCGCGCCAGATAGTGTTGCGTACGAAAGGAAAGGTTGTCACGCCGCTCTGCATGTTGGATAGACCTGGGCACGGCTTTCTTCTTGTCCTGTGTTTCAACTAGGATTCTATCCAGGGTGTCTTCAAACAATTGATCCCCCTGGAACGGTTAGGCGGTAACGATGGACTTGGAAAGCACATCAGCTGGCCATGCCCACCAGAGGAGCTGTCTGGTCACTGCAGTAGCTGCCATGGTTCACGAGGCAAAGGGTAGCATCTGCCGTGAAGGAGTTGGCCTTAAGGACTCAAGAGGCACCCTCCAGCAGACCACAGCTGTCCTCTGGAATCAGATGGATTAACCTGCGAATCCAAACAATCGCGGCCCTGGATGCAATAGAAGCAGTGGAAGCTGCCCTTACCATCATGGTGATAGCCTCGTATATCTGTCTTAGGGTTGCCTCTGCCTTCTTGTCAGTGGGGTCTCAGATGTTGCCTTGGCCATCCTCAGACAACAGGGCTGAAGTCTGAATCACTGCTACAGGACCATCGACTGGAGGTACCTGTAATAACTCATCAGCATAATGAGGTTTTTAACCAATGCCAGAAATTGCTTGTTAACCACAGGTCTGTCCCATTCAGCCCTTAGTTGGCGTTCAAAATACTCAGGAAATGGGAAGACCTCCTCAGGATATTCCTCAGGGGGAAAGAACTTTGAATTTCCCTTGGATTTAGATTTAAGTTTGGCTCTCGCAGCCTTCTGGTACTCTGAGGGAGGAAGGTCTTTGATTTCTAGGGCCTTGATGGCCTTGGTTAAAAAATACTGGTAATCTTCTACCTTGAAGAACCAGCTGGATTGTTCAGGTCCTCCTCATCCTTAGAAAGAAATTCTCCCTCTTCCCTTTCCACTAAGGAAGGGCATATTGATTCTTCCTCCTCCCTCCAGTGCTGGTCTCTGTCTCTCCCCAGGAAGGGGGGTGCCTTCTGCGTAGCCTTGGTGAGTAGAGGGGCAGTCTGATGGGAAGGGATTGATGAGGCCTGGGTCCCAGTTCTGCTTTGAAATGCAGACATTTCGTTGTGGAGAGTTTGTCTGATTAGGGCCATAAGATCCTCAGACTGAATTAGGGTCCCATCCCCAGACGTCTTACCCCTCTGTGCAGGCAATCCAGGGCCTTCCGCCAGTTCAGATCAGTCTGGGAAGGGGGTCTGGAACATTCCTTCTGCCTCTGCAGTCCCCTGGAAGGTCCCTGGAAAGTTACCAGAGTTGAATCCGGGACCTTCAAAATGGCCGCCGGCATGTCTTCAGTGTGCCAAAAAAATGGCGGGCTCCTCCTCAGACACTTCTCGGCGGTGCTTCTGTGTGTGGAGCGCTGCCGCTGGGTCTGCCACGGTCGTTGGGGCAACTCAATCTGGCCTTAGAAGCAGGTTGGCCCCGACGGCGCTGTGCGCAGCCGCCCACTCCACTCCCCATGGAGCGTCCTCTTCGCCAGATGAGAAGGCATCGGAGATCTCCTTTGCCGCCATTCAGGCAGCCGACGAGGACGGTGTCTTCGGGTCCAAGGACCTAGCTGCCAAATTCGCTTCCTTGGGGAAGCACAGAGAAGGAGAAGAAGTAATAAGAAAGAAAGAAAAGGGCAAAGTAGGTAATAGGAAAGCCTATGCTGCTGCCTATGCTGCTGCTCCCTAGTGAGGCAGGAACTAAACTGAGGGATGGGCTATTCCGAGGGCGCCTACAGGAAGAGGAAAAAACTATTTCCTGCCTCCCTATAGGCACAGTGGGAATAACCCATGGAGATGTCCTCTGCCTGAGGGAGAACCTCAGGTTTCCTCCAATCTTCCCCAAAGCTGCTTTTCTGTCAATAGGGGAAGTCTGATTTTCCTGGGTCTGCCCACGTGACAGCCAATACAGATTCTTCAGATGTTACAATGATACTATCCAGTTGTCAATTTTTTTTTATAAAGACCAAACCCACCAAAAGCCCTAGCAGGCAGGGTGTGTGTTTCTAGTGCTGCTGGGGAACTGAAGCGAGAAAAGGCAAGGAAGTAGTTTGGGGTGTTTGAAGAGGTAGTTGCACAAGGTATGCCTGGGAATTCTCGTGTCTTCTCCTGGGCCTTTTGCTACATTGCGGGGCTTCTTACATCATGCACTCTGTGTGGAGCTGCTCTTTCCAGTCACAGCTATATACCAGCGAAAGAACACAGCAACAGGTGTGCCAGAGGGTGCGGCAGGCTGCTTGGACAGACTGCCAGGTAGATTTTTCTGACAGGAAGTTCTACTTGGATGTGTTTTAGGGTCTTTGCGCCATGGAGAAACTGAAGGCCCAAGGCACGCTATGAGTTCTAGAGGGATACCGCATCACCAGTTCCTACGTCAGCGTCAGTATTTCCTTCTCATTCACGTGATGTGTTTACCACCGCCTGGTGCCAGAAGGGTTCCTCTTGGAGAGCTTACTTTTGCTCAGCTCTTTTTCCAGGCAGTGCAGAATTTTGTCTGATGCGCAAAACAGAAGAGGTAGGACAAACCGACACAAGGCAGGCCTTGGGGACAGAAGATTTGAGAAAGAATAGCCAAGGCAGCAGAATTCTCTATCTGTAGCCAAGTAGACTGGGTTCCACCGGGGCTTACCAGCATCTTTCCGGATTCCTGCCAAGTGTTTTGAGAAAGTGGGTAGGGCAAGGTGGGGCTTTTGCCTGATTGGCTGTGCAGATTTTTAAGAACTTCACTTTGGTAGCAGCTGCTACCACAGCATAAAGATATTCGCTGCATGACTGAAGGAAAGCTGCACCAGCCACTTTGAGGTGCCCACTGCCTCAAAAAGGTTGGAGACCCCTGGACTACCTAGTGAGGACTCAGCAGAAAGTAGAGCAACCCATTCAGAGAAAATACCTTGCTGGCTGTTGTTTGAGGCTCTGTGTCTACTTTGGGAATAACTGTTTACCATCTGATGGCTTTCATCTGGGTAAGGCAAAATTAAGCGGAGAAAAACTTCCAAGTATGCTCGCTTCTCTGTCCCAGCACCTCTTGCTGCAACATGAAATGCATTTCACACTCAGCTACATCTCCTTTGTCACAAACTGAACACTTTAGGGCTTTCCCTCCATTTTCTGAATTATCTATTTCTCTTCCCCGGCACAAGCTTTTTCCAGGGAACTAAAATATCCCACAAGACATTATTACTTAAAAGACATGTGGAGTTCACAACCATAGGACGTAACAAGGGCCACAGACATAGATGGGCTTTAAAGGGGGATTAGTCAGATTCAGGGAGGAGAAGTCCACCAATGCCTGTGAAGAAAAGGCCCTACTGAAGTGCAGTGAGCCTTGAACCCCATGTCAGGAGGCAGCATCTGGGGCAGCCCTTGGTTTCTATGTGTCAGTTAATGCTACCATCTCCTGGGCCCCGCTGGTACATTTCCCAGGGGTATCTGGCTGGCCTGGGCAAAACAGGATGCTGGGTGAGATGGATCACCAATCTGATCCCGCAGGACTCTTTCTTATGCTCTTACAGTTTGCTGCTTTTGCATTTTCTCTAATGGACCACTATGCCTATCTGCAGCGTGTCTGTTTTGGACATTAACTGATTTTTCTGTTTGGTTTTTGCAGCAAGTGGATTGCAGTATCTGAGCGTCCTGGAGAACACAGGGAAATTTAAGCAGTATTCATACAATATGAGATCCTCCGCCACAGTCAAAACAAAGCACACAAGATCAAGGCATGAATGCAAGACTGAATTACAGCACAAAGGAAAATCAATTCTACATGGACATGACACTGATTCTGAAAAACAGCATTTCCATCCCTGTTATACTACCTAAGTGCCTATAAATAATGTCATGGCATAACTAATCATGGTTCAAGTGGATATGGGAGTCCATTAACCTGTACAATATTTGAACACTTCCTGACACAAATCCACACACACACACTAGGGAAGAAAGAGCCCTTCCCCCAATACTGGTGAGGATCCTTCAGAGCAGGAAAGAGCCGCACCAGACCCGGAAGCCCGCTGGTTGCTGGGACTACAAACCTCTGGCTCAAGCAGGCACACAGGCCGTAGGAAGGTAAGCAAAACTGCCTGGATGCACAAGTGAGAAGGACGCTTTAAGAGCATGGGTGCTTTGCAAAGGCTGTAGAGGACCCCCGCTAGCTTCAAAGTGTGAAGAAGTGAGCCAAAGAGGAGGCCGTGGCAGAGCCAGGGGGGACGGACGGACTGCTAACTCCTTCACGCCGTGTCTGAGGCCTGAGGGAGGAAGGAGGAGCAGCTAGCTTCCTTGGCAGCCTCCTTGACTGAGGAGCAGAAACTGGAACATTCTTTTGGGTTTCGATATAAAAACTAGCGCCACCACTCAAAGTCTAAGTACATGATTTGTTTGTTTTTTTTGAAACCTGGTATTGCACTAGATCAAAAAGCAGTTTACTCTAGGCTTGCTGAACAATATAAAACCTTATTGCACTTTGCTTGTTTGCCCTTTCCAGGACAAGCAATTTTGAACCAGTAGCATCTAAGGGTACAGGGAGCTCTTACAGAGGTAAGCTATATGTCACCGACTCGAACAGATGAAGCTACCTATACTGACCCAGACCACTGTTGTCTCGTTTCGTGTGGTCTACTCTGACGGGCAGCAGCTCTCCACACTCTTGTCTTTCCCAGCCCTGCTATACTTGAGAGCCTCCCTAGAGGCTGTGTGGTGCCTTAAAGCACCACAGTGGGAGTAGAAGCCAAAAACTCTACCTCTCCAGGTCCACCTTTATGATCTGTAAGGCTAGTGCCCAGATCCGCAAGGAGACATCTTGCTGCTGCTGAAGTGATATGCCCGAGCCGGTATTTACATGCAAGCCAAGGAGAAGTTATGCTTAATGTGGCAATGAAAGAAAAAGTTAACTCCTTTATAGGAAAAATACTAAATTACCTATTTTTCTTTTAAAAATCTATACAGAGTTGCACAAAGGAATATTTAGATTGTCTTCTCTTCAGACACTGGGGTTTGTCTTTTACTCTCTCCCACGGCAATCAGTTGCTTTCAAAAAGCTATACGCTCAGGACCAATTGTTTTTAAATTGCTCTACTAGGGCAACAAAAGTAACCTTTTTTTGGTACCAAAATGCAAACAGATTTTTAAAAACTTACTTTAATTTTCACATAAAATTGATATTTTGCATCCGTAACAGAAACAAAAGGCATTCAGCTAAATGCAAATGTTCTCTTTAATATACTGTGTTAACTGCACCAGCTCCTTGGGGATGTGAGGCCAGGCATACGTTGAAATAGTAATGAAGGTCTGTCAGCCACTGCTCCTGGGCTTCGCCACTCTTCAGCGCCTGTCAATCAGAGCACACTGTTATAGCTTGGAGTTTTCAAGCCATGCTGCTGGATGCTCAGTTTTAGAATAAATGTTGCAGTTTTCTTCAGCATACGGCAGGAAATAGGCTGATGTATTAGACTACATAATGGTAAAGTCATCAAATTTTCTCTAGATCATACCAAATGAAGGTTAATGTTACTTATGGGTAAAATAACTGAACTGACCTGGAACTAACCACAACAAAAGAGAACCTTCTGTAAAAATAAAATGTGAAAAGTTCTGAGATCCCACCCACCCCCCTCCCGGGGGGGGGGGGGGGGGGAGCCTGAAATGTTTGGTAGACAGCTTGAGAACTGGCCTTGGGGAAAACGTACCAAGGGCCCTCTCACAGGGAAACAAAGACCAGCCTCCAAATGTGGGCACCAGGCTAGGACAGGGGTCTACTAGCTGCTCAGCAGCTGCTGCAAGAGTCACTTGTGCAGTCCCTACAAGACCCAGGAAGAGACCTGAAAAGATCTACTCTATCCTACCCCCCAGCTTTTATTTCACAGGAATTCTCTCTGCTGCGTGGCTTTATTCCTGGTGTTCTTCCTACTCTGCACATTTCTAGGACAGCACAAAACTCACTGACATGCAGGGGTGAGGAGGGGAGAGAAACTCAGGATAGTTTTCCTTGCTCAAAAGTAGCTCTCATTAAAGGACAGGCTGGCAACTTGAGGGCTTGGGCCAGCTTATAAAGTCATGCTCACACTGCAGCGAGACTAAGACACAGTGAGAAAATGGCCTCCTACCACAATATCCTTGACAATCTGTTTCACCAGGAACTCATTGGTCACCATATGACTTCGTAGCTGTCCATGCTGCATTAACAAGCGAAGGAGCTGGGCGAGGATAGGCAGTTCTTCCCGGTGGACTCTGCTCACTTGAAGACTCTGCAACATTAGCCGCAACACTCGAGGCAGGGCAGTTAGCAGTGAAATACAGGAAGCCCAGAGCACATCCCTACATGGAGCAGATGAGAGCACAGACACAGCCGGTGAGCAGGGGAAAACCAAGTTTACTTCTTAATTTGATACAGGTTTTTTGTACCTACAGTTCACCTCTCTGTGAAAGAACAGGTGAGCAATACAGGCTTTGAAGGACAGATTTCTAACAATTCAATGGCTCCAAAAGCCTGAAGACCAATGCAGAAAAAGTTCACGAAACACCTGAAATCTAATTACACTTCCTACTATGTCCTAAAAGGCACCCCAAATGAAGAAGTAAACACAGTTATCTGATTTATCCTTAGCCTATTTTGAGCTCAACGCAATTTAAAAAATGGCACATTGCCATTCCTGAAAACTTTTATAAATTATAATACTCCAGTGAGTTCAAGGACTAGACTACTCTTAGAACAAGGACGCTAATAAAATCCAGTATCTTAAGTTTAATTTTTCTGGTTCCTAATGAAACCACAGGCTAAATCCAAAGATTAAGGTAACTGCTCGCTGGGATACAATTGGGTTCACAGTCTATACCCTCAGGCACAAGCAGCCGTTCTTTGCCAAATGTTACTGAAGTGGCTGTTAGAGATGCAGATGTTTTCAGAGTTAAGTGCCAACATTAAGAAGCTTACCTCTTCTGAAGGTGTTCTTCATCTTCTCTCTCTATCGTTAAAAGGAGGCAAAGAAGGCTGCAGCACAAAGACGCCAGGAACTTGGAGAGATTTTCATTAAGGAGGCAGGCTTGATCCAAGAGCTTACTAATGGCACACAAAACAGATCCGGCCGTGCTGTCAGGTATTACAGTCAGCCCTGCCTAGGAGAGAAAACAAATTCATTACGTTTCACACAGCTTCTTGCAGCTGTCCAAGAGGACAATTCTAGCAATAACTCCCACTTGCCCTTCAAGCAGTAACATTTTTTCAATATAAAATCTGCCTTTCCTCTCTAGTGGAATTTGAGTTGCATCGATCTCATGAACTGACACCTATTTAAATCATCAATAGTGAAGTACCTGGTGCAGCATATGAAGCTCAAGACACACCGTGAGAATGGGGGAGAAAAATATGGTTGTAGAAATAAGGCACATTTTGATGTCTTGGGAGCCAGGTTTACATACGTAGCAAAGACACTGGCCATCTGTTGGCTGAGGCGTAAGAAAGAATAATCACAATTCTAAACTCAACGGCAAATCATATGGCCTTATAGCCATATTGCTTCATACCAGAGGGATCAATGAATACTGGTGGTCAAGGGGACACTACTACGTTTTCACTTCTAACTTGGCAAGCGCAGCTCACTGGTTTTACGATCATCAAGATGATATGAACATTCCAGCAGCGGCTTATAAAGTAAAAAACTATGTCCTATGAATAACCACCCGGCTCTGATAACTAAGAAGTCTGCAATTCAAACTCATAGGCCCTGCCAAAGCGAGCACACACATTCATCCACACCAGACTTCTACTACCACAGTGAATAACTGGCTTCAAATGAAAACACAGGAACAGATTGAACATAGAATGCATTTAAAAATACTACCTACCAGGTACTTACAAATGCCACTTTGGACAATATCTATACACTGGCTTCGAGAAGGTATGGCAGACAGGCACTGGCTCACCATCTGTTACAATATCAAGAACAAAAAAGCATGCAAAGATATATCTGTTTACTATGCACACAGAGTAGGTCCCTGCTTGAAATTTCAATTTAAACGCACTGCTGTCTATTAATCCCTCAGAACACAAAAAACAGACGATTCACTTCCAGATGTTGTTGTGCGAACAGCCTGTTTCATCCTCTCTGTTGTCCCCTCTATAAACTCTGAATTTGATTTCTTGCTCACTCTAACTACGGACACACAACGTAAGGCAATATGCATGGGGGGAGTTGGGTTCAGCATTCAGCCTAATCAACGTAGAACCTATGCGATCCGGGGGGGGGGGGGGGGGGGGTGTTCCTAATGACAGGGGGTGGCCAAACACAAATGCAATCTGTGCTGATGTTAGGTGGAACGTCAGGGGGCGTGGTTAAACTAGGAAGCACATAATCCCCATTTCCCACCAGGTTTATTAGCTGTATGTCGTGTCACACTAAGTTGCAGCAACTTGAACAAATTTGGGGCACTGTGCATCACGAGAAGGCAGCTTCAAGTGTACTTCCTTACCACACTTTAATTTGAAGTTTCCAAAGGAAGACAATAAAATAGGTAATTTTTAAATATTTAAAGTATTTGGCTACTTCCCACTGCTTGGGAATAGACAAACAAGAAAGTAAAATGACAGAATTCTTTCGAAGCCTTATCTGGTAACCTGGCAAGTCAGCAAACCCGTGTCGACAGGAGCCCTCCGGGGACAAAGAGCTGACTGCAGCATGAACAAATTGCTCCCAGGCTGTGGTCAATATTGAGGCTACAGATCCAATACTAATGAACATTTTTCTGCTTGAAATGGACAACAAGCTCCGCCTTCGGCATTATCAAACTGAAAATCATGCTGATACTTATATTTACACGTCTTATTAACTTCAGTTTTTTTTAAAAAGGCACAAAATTTCCTAGGATTTATTCCTAGAACATTATGGTATGTACTAAAGAAATGGTGATGTCGTAGCGCCAGGTGTCCTTTCAGGAATGGTTGCACCTGTACAAAAAATCTTTTACTTCTATTCCTGCATGGAAGTTCATTCAGAAGGGAAGGTGGGTAGGGCTGTCAGCCCAACTGCTTACTCAATTCCTTTTCTCAGTTCACTGACTAAAACGCATTTGCAGACAGAAGCCTCCTAGGCAACACATATTCCCGTGCCGCCACCCCAGAACAGAACTATCTGAAGTCACCCACAACATAAAACAATATGCACAACTTAAAAGAACTCAACCGCAGCGAATTACAATCAATCAAAAACAAAAAAATAAAACTAAAATGACCAACAGGGAAAAAACAAAACACAATTAACCACAAACCATCGATGAAAACAAAAACAAGGTCAGAGTAAGATTACCAAAACAAGCAGGGGACCTGCAAGGATGGGGGGGAAATGACCTCCCCCCCCCCCCGGTTAATCCTCTTCCCCACACTACCTCCCCTTGTCTTCCCCTTTGCAGCCCTCGCAGCTCCTCCCCTTTCCTTGCTTCTATCCTCCACACACCTTTCTTTATGCTTCTCATCTCCCACTGTCCCTCCGGTCCTTCCCTCCCATCCTCCCTCAGTCAGGTTGAACCAGCAACTCAACTAAAAGCCTAGCCAAAGAAAAATATCCCACCAACTAGAAATTTAAAGAATAGACACAAGGTGACCTTCTAGGCGGGGAAGCGTTCCACAGGTAGGGTGCCACCCACTGGGGGGAAAAACCTGTCTGTCGGTGACGCATGCCTTATTATTCTAGGCAGGGGCACAGGCAGCATGGCTTGGGGTGAAAAGCTAAACTAGTGGGCAGTCCTGTCTTTTTTCTAATGGCCAGGAGAATGGAGGGAAATTTGGGGCTAAGCGTGTTTATATCACAGAATTACAGGCCAGCAACTGCTCAGAGCAAATCACAGCAGCACCCTACTCTCCAAATACAAAAGCTCCAGGTTTCAGGGTCAATTGTTTTTCCTCCCCCTTCCCACAGAATTCACTTCCTCCAAACAATTTCTTTCCCAAATATGCTGTGCTCTTTTTTTTGAGCACACACCATTCAAAAAGTTCAGAATATTTGGGTTGCTTTATGTGATAATTTAGAAAAGTGTCACTTCTTGCAAAAATAGGACTTGGGATAATGGGAATTTTAAGGTGCATAAGCATTTTCTGAAAATGGTGCAGGAGATGACTGAGCTCCCGAGACTCCAGAATTCCTGGGTGGGCTGGCTCTGTTGCCATGCTGACCCTGCTAACAGCTCTTGCTTCCAGGGCAGGCAAGGGGCAACAAATATATGTACACGTAAGAGTGTGAATGAACATTTTCTATAGTGAACAAGGAAGGAAACCTGAATATAGCCCCTAGACCAAAAACAGAATTGCCATTCTCCTACCCAAACATCAAAATCTTAATGCTTCTAAAAATTATGGCACAGCAGTCCAAGTGAATTCCTTAATTGTAACTTCCACGTGCCATCCTACCAATTTGAATTGTTTTGCCTCAAAGTGCAACCATATTCCCCACTGCCTTGAGTAATACGGACTTGCAAGGTGGCTTTTATGATCTCCCCCTTTTAATCCTGAACTTTTCCAAATGTTATCCTTGTTCTTTTTGGCACTGGGTCACTGAATCAGGAGTGTTTTTCCTTCTAGATCTCATGAGTTTAGAACTCTCATGTCAAAGCAGCTTTTAACAACCATTCAAACCACTGGTAATTCTGCCCTGTCAAACTTATTTATGTCACAGAAGATTCTGCTCCTGGCATGAGAATACACTGAGAAACTGGAGTGCTACAGAGGATTCTGGCTGGCTTGCCACCCAGCCCACATTACCTGTGCCATCATCTGAAAGCAAAACTAGCTTGCCTAGGAAAGAAGATACCAAGCACAGCTTGCACTACCATGTCAAAGGGATTCACAGCCTTACCCCAGTACAGTCTTCCTACAACTGGTTCGCAATGCCAGAAATGAAGCGTCCTAAGAGTCCCTAAAAACTACTAGAATGAACCCTTTGGCTCATGTCCATTTTCTGGCTGCGTTACTTGGCAAGCCAGTTTTGGAATCCCACATGTACCGTTTCTTAGGAAGCAAAGATTCAAACGAAGCCATGGTGGGATCAAGCCCTCGATCTATTTGTGCAGGATGTTAACACCCATCTCCTCAACCTCCTCTTTTACCGGAGAACAATATGGGCTCTTCACCTTGCTGCTGCTAGACATATTCCTGACGTACTGCTTCAGGAGGCCAGTCCAATCCAATGTGCTCCTCTTCCCACAAGAGGGACACATTATGAACACACCCCAGCAGCAGCAGCAGCAGCACTGGGTTCGTTGTCGGGGGGGGGGGGCTCAGACTACACAAAAACCTCTTGCCTTAGTAAGGCAGTCAGGAAAGGGTTAACTATTCCAGCTCAGAAAACAGGGCTATTAGCCATGAGAAACCCAATTTTGGGAGGAGCCCTAACTAATTTTGGACGTCAGTATCAACTAGAACACCTCAAAATATTTAAGCCCGCCTTTCACCTGACCAACAGCAGAACCATACAAAATCACATAATTAAAAATATCAAAACATAAACTTAAAGCATTACTTGAAACGGACCAGTGGATACTCACCGTGAGGGGTCCTTCTCCTCTGAGATAAGGAGGACATCTTGATGGGTGTTTCCCACCCTATCTGTAGGGAGGCAGGAACTAATTCTTCACTTCCTGTCCTCTGGTGGGATACGCCCCTTCAAGTCAGTTTGGGGACTCTCAGAAGCAGTAGTCAGCTGTAAACCAAAGGCTAACCATAACTAGAAAAATATGAACATAATTAGTCTGAGCAGTAAACAGATAATGTGGCTTGAACAAGACAGGAAGGAAGATAAACTCAGAATATAGAAAAGGAAGACGATGAATCTTGGGAGGGCGAAGATGTCCTCCTTATCTCAGAGGAGAAGGACCCCTCACGGTGAGTATCCACTGGTCCGTTCTCCCTCTGAGAGGAGGACATCTTGATGGGACCTCCCATAGCAGTGTCCCTTTAACTGGGTGGGACATCGTCTTCAGATATGAGAGCTTGCTGCAGGACCCTCCGGCCAAAGGCTGCATTGGTCGAGTTGTAGAAGTCGGTCTTATAATGCCTGACAAAGGTAGAAATGGAAGACATGTGGCTGTCCAACAGGTTACTTCCACCAAGGCTCGGTTGGTGAAGGCTGCGGAAGTCGCTGCACTTCTGATGGAGTGGGCCGTGATACCCGGAGGAGGGGTATCTTGAGGGCCCTATAGGCTTCTGCTATACATCTTTTGAGAGTGGCACTGATGGATGCTGTGGACATTTTGTTGCCCTTGTTGGGGGGAGAGACTGAGATGAATAATGATTCCGTCTTCCAGAAGGAGCTGGTGCGATGTAGAAGGCTTTAAGTGAACGTCTGACGTCCAGACAGTGGCACAACTTTTCCTTTGGGTGGGTAGGGTTCGGGAAGAAGGACGGTAGGCAGATCTCCTGTGAGCGGTGAAATCTTGAGTTGACCTTCGGGCAGAAGGAAGGGCTGATAGTGAGGACTACTCTGTCCTTATGGAAGGTGCAAAGAGTCGGTTTGGCGGAGAGGGCCCCAAGCTCGGAGACTCTTCTGGTGGAGGTGACAGCTACCAGGAACAGGGTTTTCATTCGCAGCCACATCAGAGGAATCTCTTGGACTGGCTCGAAGGCTGGTTTGGCTACTGCAGAGAGAACCAGGTTAAGTTTCCATGTGGGAAACCTGTGGGGAACCGGTGGGTCCTTAAGTGATGCACCCTTCAGAAAAACGGTGGATGTGAGGGTGTCTGGACAGGGTCCAGCCTTCTAATCTGGGAACTACGGTTACCAAGACAGCTACCTGACAGCGGAGAGTGGACGCCTTCAGACCCGAGTCGTGACCACCCTGAAGGAAGGACAGAACACTGGAATCTGGCAACCCTGTGGTTGAGTGGAGATGTGAATAGATCCACCATTGGACGTCTGAAGTGAGATGTTATGAGGTTGAATACGTCCTCTTTGAGGGACTATTCCCCTTCCTGTAGTGTCTGACAGCTGAGCCAGTCCGCTCTGGTATTCAGCGAGCCCTTGATGTGTTCCGCTCTGATAGATAGTATGTTGCATTCTGCCTAGGACAGGAGCTTCAGAGCTTCTCGATGGAGTTCTGAGGATCTGGATCCTCCTTGGGTATTGATGTATGCCTTCGCCACTATGTTGTCTGTCCTGATGAGGACGTGATGACCGGCGATTTGTTCCCTGGAGTGGAGGAGGGCTAGGCGGATGGCCCCAAGCTCTAACAGGATGATGGGCAGAAGTTGTTCTTCCTTGGACCATAATCCCTGTGCAGGGAGGTGGAGGAAGACTGCGCCCCATCCCAGGAGGCTGGCATCCTTGACAATCTGCTTCCAGTCTTGACAAAGAAGCTGTTCCTCTGGGATAGATATAAGCTGGTTTTATTCTAGAGGGCAGGCATGAGAGGAAGCTGGCCACAGGCCTGTGGAACTCAATGCTAAGAATGCCTGAGCTCAAGTTTTTTAGCCTGTCATGCAGCACTCAGGTCTCGAACTGCTGAGCTACCAACCTTCTGGTCTGCAATTCAGCGTCTTAACCACTTGAGCCACTGCAGCCCCTCTTTCATGGCGTGATCCACCAGGATAGGCTGGCCTTGACTAGGTGAGGGACTGACACGGGGAGGTCCTGTTTTTTGCATTATCCTGGATTGGAAGGGCCATATGAGTTATTGTAGTGGTCTGGCATGGAGGCGCGCCCAGGGCACGGAGTCCATGCAGGAGATGAAGAGGCCCAGTAGTCTAGCCAGGGAGATCAGGGTGGATTGTCTGGCCGTGATGATTTGTCGTGTGAAGAAGCGGATCTTGTCTGCCTGTGTTGAGGTAGGAACATGCGGTTCCGAACCATGTCTAAGATGACCCTGAGGTGCTCTAGGGACTGCGAGGGGTTCAGGGAGCTCTTCTGGAGGTTTACAAGGAAGCCGTGTGCTTTCAGGCAGCAGATGGTTTCCTGAGTGTCTTTGTGCGCTTTGTTTCTAGAGCTGGAGCGAATCAGCAGGTTGTCTAGATAGGATAGACATGATGCTCCCTCTAAGCTGTGGAGTCTTGTGAGCAAAAATTCTACTTGAGAGCTACTGGCATTAAAGTTGTGAGCTAGCGATTTGGGCTATTGTATAAATTAGTTTGCTCTGGAGCCACCCCTCCTGAGCCAAGACAAAAATGTGCGAGCTAGAGGCCAAAAAACTGTGAGCTAGCTCACACCAACTCAGCTTAGAGGGAACACTGGACATGGGTGCCTTGTTCCCCAAGGAGGGCAATGGGATGGATGAGGATCTTGGAAAAGACTCTTGAAGCAGTGGAGAGTCTGAATGGGAGCGCCCTGAACTGCCAATGTTGGCCTAGGATGAAGAATCGGAGGAACCTCTTGTGACCCGGGAACATGGGGACATGCAGATACGCTTCTATGAGATCGATGGAGGAAGGAACTCTCCCGGTTGTAGAGCCCCTGAGATGGATTGCAGGGTCTCCATTCGGAAGCGTCTTAGTTTTACGAATCTGTTGATATATTTTAAGTCCAGTATCGCTCTACAGCCGCCGTTCCTTTTGGGAAAAGTAAGGAAAATGGAACAAATTCCCTGTCCCCATTCCTGGATAGGGACAGGTTCTATGGCTGAGATGGTATACAGGTGTTGGACAGCTTCTATCGTTTTTTGTAGCTTGGAGGCGTCTTTGATCAGGGGAGAGGGAACAAAGCGGTCTAATGGTGTCATCTGGGAACTAAAAGGGTAATTTAAGAATCCCCTCCTATCAGGCCTGCCCAGGGTATGTGGCATCGCCTTTTCTTGTCCCTAGTTTCTATTAGGATTTTGTCTAGGGAATCTCCAAATAGGCAATCTCCTTGGAATGGATAAGAAGTGACGGTAGATTTGCTGCGCAGGTCCGCTGGCCAGGCCCTGAGCCAGAGGGTACGCCTGGCAGCCACCACTGAAGCCAGAGCCCTGGAAGGAAAAATCATGGCATCGAGCGTAGCATCAGTGGAGAAGGAGGAGGCCTTGAGAGGGTGGTTAGCTCCTTCAGTGAGACGCTTACTAGACAGTGGGATAAGCTGTATTAGTTTCCTGGACCAGGCAATGGCTGTGTGGCCCACGACTGTGGCTGTAGCGGATGCTTTGATGGCCATAACGGAGGCTTCATGCACTTACCTGAGTGCAAACTTGGCCTTGCGGTCTAGATTGTCTCTGACCAGGCCATCGCCATCCTCGGAAAAAGACCCGAAGTCTGGAGCGCAATAACAGGAGCATCCACTAGAGGGACCTGTACAAGCTTATTAATAAAATATGGTAAGGTAAAGAGCTTTCTCACATTAGGTGGGCAGCGTTTGTTTGCCATGGGTTTGGACCATTCCTTGACTAGCTGATTTTCTAGAAATTCTGGGAAGGGGAAGACCTTTTCTGCCCCTGGGGTCCTGGGGAAGTAGTCTTTGCTCCCTCTGGGTCTGGAGCCATCTGCTTTTGAGGATCCGGCTGGGTCCTCTCCCTGCAGCTTTGGTTGTAACTCTAATGCTGACAGGGATTTGGAGAGGAGGTAAGGATATGCTTCAGGTTTAAAGAAGCACATGGAGGGTTCTGGAACCTCCAAGTCCTCTTCCTCCTCCTCATCAGAGAGGAATTCAGCCTCTTCTCTTTCCCCGGTATCCCCAGTATCACTGTCCTCATAATTAGGTGGGATCCAGTGATGAGGGACCCAGCCGGGGTAGGAAAGTTCCTTCCTAGCTGCTTTAGTGGGCCAGCGAGGTCTGTCTTCCTCCTCGCCCTCTTGGTAGTGCCTGTCTGGCACATCTCTATGGGGTTGGTCCTGGTGACAAGGGGCCCCCATGAGTGGATGATCAATACCTCCTCCCTGCTTGTTTAAGGGCCAGGAGTAGGGCAGGGGAAATAGTCTGTTCTCCGTCTCCGGAGTTACTCACGAGTAGACCTTCGGCTGGTGTGTCTCCCAAATGGGGCTGGTGTGCAACCTGGGCATTGGGAAGCTCCTGCCCGTCGTCGCTAGTCATGTCTGGGCTTATGGATGCGGCGACAGCCGATCCGCAGCCTTGGGCCGCCATTTTCTGTGGTCTCCCAGGATCGGGGCAATTCAGAATGGCGCCTGCGCAATCATCCACGTCTTTCTGGGGCTGTTTTTGGCGCGCTTTTCCTTCTCGTCGCTAGTCATGTCTGGGCTTATGGATGCGGCGACAGCCGATCCGCAGCCTTGGGCAGCCATTTTCTGTGGTCTCCTGGGATCGGGGCAATTCAGAATGGCGCCTGCGCAATCATCCACGTCTTTCTGGGGCTGTTTTTTGGCGCGCTTTTCCTTCTCATCGCTAGTCATGTCTGGGCTTATGGATGCAGCGACAGCCGCTCCGCAGCCTTGGGCCGCCATTTTCTGTGGTCTCCCGGGATCGGGGCAATTCAGAATGGCGCCTGCGCAATCATCCACGTCCGTTTTTTGAAAAAACATTTAAGAAAAAAGGTTTGAAAAAAGTTTGAAAAGGTATGAAGAAGAATGGAAAGTGAAAGTACAAAAAAGGCACGAGTGGCCACTAAGTGCTGCTCTCCCTACTGAGGCAGGAACAGAACTGACTTGAAGGGGCGTATCCCACCAGAGGACAGGAAGTGAAGAATTAGTTCCTGCCTCCCTACAGATAGGGTGGGAAACACCCATCAAGATGTCCTCCTCTCAGAGGGAGAACCACTGCTTTAAAAACCATCTGTTTGTTTCCAGTAGCCCAGATTCAGACTGCTCCAAATGTTCTTTGCTACAGCCTCGCTGGGGGGTAGAACCCCTCTGGACCTCATCTAGAAGGCTGTTCCACAGGCATGGAGAAGACGCTAAAAAAGCCCTAGATGGTTACAGAGCTTGTGAAAGACAGAGGGGGTACTGCCGATAGGTGCTACTAGGAAGAATGAAGTTGCCACACAGGAACATGCTGGGAGAGGCAATTCTTCCCGCATGTGACCCAAAGTCATGAAGAGCTTTAAAGGAGGGCATCAGCCGCTTGAACTGGCCCCAAACCCCAGTGGTCAGCCAATGAAGGTTAAGATGCTCCCAATAGCCTTGTAACAGATGGACTAACATATTTTGCACCAGCTGAACTGCCCAGATTTTATTCAAGGACAGCCCCACATAAAACACATTATAGTCATCTATCCTAGAAGCAGAAATCACTATGGCCAAATATATGAACTGTCACTAACCACTCAAGAGTTGGAACTAGAAGAAGTCAAAGGCGACAGACAGCATCTCCAGAAATCAAAACACAGTCCCCATAGAGGAGCAAAAAGAGAAAGGTGTCAGAATCTGCCAATTCAGCCAATGTATTAGTCAGATCTAGTTTTAACTTCTTGCATGCATGTCTTTAACTACCCTATGTATCCAAAGCATATTGGGACCTATGTAACCATGATGCACTGTTTCTGTCCTGGCCGGGAGGGTGACAACAATGATTTGCGAGAACAAGGAGGCCTCACATCCCTGCCTCCGCATTCCAGCTGCTCCGGCAGTAACTTCAAGGGAGGATGCTTCTCATCTCTTATCAAATGCAAAAGAACCTTGGAGCCATTGATTGTTATGTGAACTCGAAACATCTGAGGGGTCTGGTTTGGGAGAGGAAATTTACTGCTTAACACCTCACTTTTTTCCTGTGAGAACCAAACGGTCAGGACACCTTTTAGACCGCCAATTTTCCCTTAAGGGGATTGGCTATCTATGGGTAATTCAAACTCCTTGGAATGGTATAATAGACCCGCTTGTATAATCTGTCTCATCTCTGACAATAATCCGAGATGCTGTACTAATGTAGAAATAGGGAATAAAGAACTGTGGTTAACCAACCAAGATCTGATCCTTGACTACTCTGAGCAGAACTCTCACAGGTTGTCAGAGATCTGTGACTGGGACTCAGCCGTTCCTGACTATGTCAGACGACGACGCGGTCCCCCTCAACCCTACCCCCGAAGATACTCCCGTTACCCCGAAGGATCCGGGGAACGGGGGTGGTGGCGGCGGAGGAGGCACCGAAGTGCCGGTGACTACGAGCCAGGGGGCTCACTACATCCCGCGCCTAATTCCTCATCAGAGCGTGACCCCCAAGTACGCCTGGAGCAAGTTCGGTCGCCGGACCGTGGATTCGTGGGTACACGACCGGAAAGGGGTCCGGGTTTCGCTTACCGGAGACCAGCTCGATCGAGGGAGACCGAGCTACCTCGGAGACGACCGCGAGCCGATCTACCGTGGAGAGCTGCGTCGCCCGCCTTTCGAAGGAGAGGGGACAGGTCCGTATGGGCCCGATCCGTATGGAGAGGAGCAGATAGCTCCCTTGGAGCAGATGATGGGAGAGTTGCGACTTCAACTCACCGCCGAACTCCGCGAGTTGGCCCTCGATCTCCAGCACCAGTTTCGAGACGCTATGAGGGCAGTGCAAGGAGCTCTCCCCGGTCAGGGGGTAGGAGCCCCACAACAGCCAGCGGCGCCCGGAGGAGTACCGGTTCAGCCGCAGGCGCCTGCTCTGCCGGCGCAGCCAGTCCAGCCGGTCGTTCCGGCCCCGGTGCCAGGGCCCGTTCCAGCACCCGCCCCGGTTCCGGTCGCTCCAGTCGTCCGCCCAGCCCCCTCCGACCCGTTGACGACCACTTTCGATGGGGACCCAGAGAAGCTGCGTTTTTTCATGCTGGAGATAGAGAGATTCCTGGACAGCTGGGGCCACCTCTATCCCACCGAGAGAGAACGGATTGGTTACATCGGTTCCAAGCTGAAAGACACCGCCAGCGACTGGTATGTGAGCCTGCACGACACCCCAGGACCTGAGTTGCGTTCCTTGAACAACTTCATGTGGGCCCTCCGCCATCAGTTCGAAGACCCCCTGGGCGAGGAAAAGGCCCGTAATCAACTAAGGAAGCTGTTCCAGGGGAGATCGACGGTGAGGGAGTACACTGACAAGTTCAGGCGCATCGCGGCAAAGATCCACGGATGGCCGGAGGAGTTATTCATGGAGAAGTATTGGGAGGGCCTCAACCCGGAAATCTATGAAACCGTGCTGTTAGGGGGCCGCCCGGGCACGTTGGCCACTTGGATGAGAGCCGCCACCGACATGGAGGAGAGGTTCGCCTTGATTAAGATGGGAGCTTCGGCAACGGTGGCCAGCAAAGCAGCCCCCAGGGCAAAGCCCCGATCCAGTGTGCAAGACGTCCGAGATGCCAGGTTTCGGCAAGGGCTGTGCATGAAATGTGGGGAGAGTGGCCACTTCGCCTCCGCCTGCCCGAGAGGGGGAGGGAGAGGCCCGAAGACCTCGACGCCGGTGGTGGGGAGCACCCCTAGCCGGGGAAAAACACCAATGAAACCCCGGGCGTTGCAGCTGGAGGGAGCTACCAGTGACCAGGGGGAACTAGAGCTGATGGAGACGCAGATGTCGGGAAACTCCAACGACCTGCAGTGAGCGGCGCAGAGCTGCAGGTCCCCCGCCAAGAAGCGCCATCTCCGGTGAGCATCCCTGGCCCCCTATTATATATGGTAGTGACTGTGGTGACCCCTGGATCAGGTACCCACATGAAGGTCCGTGCATTAATTGACTCTGGGTGTGCGCGGGACCTGATTAGCCCATTGGTAGTGGAGGGGCTAGGACCAAAAGTCACCCCCTTGGTGGAACCCCTAAAGTTTACTCAAATGGATGGGTCTGAGATGAAGGAGGAGTGCATAGCAGAGACTGAGAGCCTGATTTTGGGGACGGGGGAACACTGGGAGAAGCGGGCTTTTGTCATCACCCCAAACGCCCAGTTCCCTATGGTGTTGGGAAGCCCCTGGCTCGGTGCGCACGACCCTTATATTAAATGGAGCGAAGGGAAGATCTCGTGGGTGGACGAACGCTGCCTTACCCATAGATGGGACCCGGAATGGGGCCCCGGACTGCCGGCCACTCCTCACCCTGTCCCCGCGCTCGCTCTCACCCCCACCATGGTGCCCAAGGAGTATAGAGATTTGCTGGAAGTATTCAGCGAGACTGAGGCGGATGAGCTGCCCCCCCACCGACTGTCGGACTGTGCTATAGAGCTACTCCCAGGAGAGAAACTCCCAAAGGGGAAATTGTACTCCATGAGCCCGTTGGAGCGGGAAGAGTTACGAAAGTTCTTGGACAAAAATCTAGCGCGCGGTTTCATCCGCCCAGCCAAGTCCCCCTTCGCCGCGCCGGTGCTGTTCAGGAAAAAAAAGGACGGGGGTTTGCGATTATGCACCGACTATAGGGGACTGAATGCGGTCTCCACCACCAACGCTTACCCCCTCCCCTTAATAAAAGACTTGTTGGCGGAAGCCGCTAAGGGGAAGATTTTTACCAAGCTGGATTTACGAGATGCCTATTTCAGGGTGCGCATCAGGGAGGGGGATGAATCCAAGACTGCCTTTAATACCCCCCTGGGACAATTCGAATATCTAGTTATGCCGTTCGGCTTAAGTGGCGCGCCCGGGGTCTTTATGAGTTTAATCAATGAAGTATTGCACAAGCAGCTATTTAAAGGCGTGTTATGTTACATAGATGATATCTTGATCTATTCCACTGATAAGAAAGCACATGTGAAATTAGTCAGGGAAGTCCTCGCCACCTTACTAAAAAACCAGCTGTATGTTAAGTTATCCAAGTGTGAATTCCACCGTGAGTCTGTGGACTTCCTGGGCTACCGCATCTCTCAGAAGGGTTTGGAAATGGACCCGGGGAAGGTGGAAGCGGTGGTGCAATGGGAGGCTCCACGAACGAGAAAACAATTGCAGAGCCTCTTAGGATTTTGTAACTTTTACCGAACCTTCATCAAGGACTTTGCTAAAGTTACTCTCCCCTTAACGGACTTACTAAAAACTAAGGGGAGAGGGCCCGAGGCAGGGAAGCCAGGAGAAAAGATTGCTTGGAACGGGGAGTGTCAGAGGGCGTTTGAGACTTTAAAGACTCTTTTCACTTCTGAGCCCATTCTAGCACACCCTGACGAAACCAAAGAATTCGTAATCCATGTAGACGCGTCTGATGTAGCCATGGGGGGGGGCCATATTGCAGAGTGGTCCGGAAGGGAAATTGCACCCACTGGCTTACATTTCGAAAAAATTTAACGAGACGGAGAGGAATTGGTCGGTCTGGGACAAAGAAGCCGCAGCCATTAGGTTGGCGCTCACTACGTGGCGGCATTGGTTGGAGGGCGCGCAGACTCCGTTTGAAATATGGACTGATCATAAGAATCTAGAGGCGCTGCGCACTCAGAGATCCCTCAACGCCAAACAGCTGCGGTGGGCCGACTTCTTCTCCAAGTTTAACTTTGTGCTTAAGCATTTTCCTGGGAAAGCTAACTCCTTGGCAGACGCACTGTCCCGATTGCCCCAACATGAGAGTGTCAAGGAAGAGGTGTTTGACTCCATGTTCTCCCCCCAGCAATTAGGGGGGGCAGTAGTCACCCGGAGCCAAGCTAAGAAAACACAGTTGGACATTGGGAAATGTGATTGGGGGGGGGATTATGCTCCGGAGGAGGTAGAGGAATTGGAAGCTCTGGAGGAATGCTCCAAGAGAGAAGATCAATGTTGGCTGCATGGGGACAAACTAGTGGTGCCGAAGGTCAAACGTAAGGAGATATTGTTGACCTGCCACTCGTCTAAACTTGCTGGGCACTTTGGCTTCCTTAAAACGCTTAATTTGATCCAGCGTCAATTCTGGTGGCCGCGCATGCGCCGAGACGTCTCCGACTTCGTCTCGGTGTGCCAAACCTGTCTAATGTGCAAAAAGCGGGGGGGGGAAGTTCCTGGACTGTTGCACCCACTACCCACCCCCTCGCGACCCTGGGAGGCCATAGCCATGGACTTTATCACCAATTTGCCCCCCTCCAAGGGAAAAACGGTTATTTGGGTGGTGGTAGACACATTTTCGAAGCAAGCGCATTTCACCCCCTTCAAGCAATTGCCCACCGCTAAAGGGATGGCCAAAGCTTTTTTCAATCACGTGATTAAATTACATGCTTTTCCGAAGAGAGTGGTATCCGACAGAGGCAGTCAGTTCGTTGCCAGCTTCTGGCGGGAGCTCCTGAAAATGATGGACATAGAACCAGCCCTGAGTTCGGGTTACCACCCAGAAACCGATGGCCAATCCGAACGAACTAATCAAATATTGGAGCAGTTTTTGAGATTGGACACCAATTATCACCAAGACAATTGGGTGGAACTGCTGCCGTTTGCAGAATATAGCTACAACAACGCAGTGCACTCTTCCACGGGAGTCTCTCCCTTCATGGCGGTAGGGGGGTTTGAGGGGAAACCGTTGCCTACCATTGAGAATGTCCCCAATGCTTCCCCATCGGATTTTAAAAGTTGGTGGTCCAGTCTCCAAGACTCCTGGCCATTAATAGGCAAAGCATTGGACCAAGCAAAAGAGGATTACAAAAAATATGCTGATCGAGGGCGAGCAGCAGGCTGGGATCTCCAACCCGGGGACTCTGTCTATCTCTCCACCAAAAATATTCATGGGTTGCAGCCCAGCAGAAAACTAGGATGGAAATATGTTGGACCCTATAAAGTCTTACGTAAAATATCGGATGTGTCTTTTGAACTGGAACTGCCTAAATCACTGAGTTCTGTGCACCCTGTGTTTCATTTCAGCCTACTGAAGAAAGATCCTGGGCCGAATGCTTGGCATCCAGCTCCTCCAGTTCCTCCTCCACTGATGAAGGAGGGGGCCCCTCACTTCGAGATAACTGAAATCCTTGATTCCAAGATGCGAAGGGGCCGATTATATTACTTAGTTCGATGGTTAGATTTCGGCCCGGAACACAACGAGTGGATTCGCTCAGAACATGTTCACGCTCCTAAACTGACTAAATTGTTCCATAAAATGTTTCCTGATAAAGCTAGGTGAAGTGAATTATGAGGAGGGCAGGGTGTCAGAATCTGCCAATTCAGCCAATGTATTAGTCAGATCTAGTTTTAACTTCTTGCATGCATGTCTTTAACTACCCTATGTATCCAAAGCATATTGGGACCTATGTAACCATGATGCACTGTTTCTGTCCTGGCCGGGAGGATGACAACAATGATTTGCGAGAACAAGGAGGCCTCACATCCCTGCCTCCGCATTCCAGCTGCTCCGGCAGTAACTTCAAGGGAGGATGCTTCTCATCTCTTATCAAATGCAAAAGAACCTTGGAGCCATTGATTGTTATGTGAACTCGAAACATCTGAGGGGTCTGGTTTGGGAGAGGAAATTTACTGCTTAACACCTCACTTTTTTCCTGTGAGAACCAAACGGTCAGGACACCTTTTAGCCCGCCAATTTTCCCTTAAGGGGATTGGCTATCTATGGGTAATTCAAACTCCTTGGAATGGTATAATAGACCCGCTTGTATAATCTGTCTCATCTCTGACAATAATCCGAGATGCTGTACTAATGTAGAAATAGGGAATAAAGAACTGTGGTTAACCAACCAAGATCTGATCCTTGACTACTCTGAGCAGAACTCTCACAAAAGCAACCCTCCTCCCTTCTGTAGAGCTGCCTTTCTACCTAAGGTTGAGAAGACAACCTCATACATAAGCCCACCTTCACTTTCTCCCTCAGCTGGTAAGGCCAGGAGAAAAAAGGTAAAATACATGTGAAGGAGAAAGTCCCTGGATAGGAAATTTTGCACCTTTCATTATAATCACAACATTCCTCACTGCAACAGGCTTAGCTAAGCAAAGTAAATCCCCCCTCTGCTGATTTTCAAACAGAAGACTACTGGCTGCATAGTGATGCAGATGAAAGACTAGGGCATTTCCAGCTCAAAAATCAGTACAGAAATGTAGAGAGTACACTCCAACGAACATCATCCCTTGCCAGGTTCCCAGGTGATGGACAGAAACTGATGACCAGCAAGCCTTTCAATTCACCCATATAACGCAAAGGTTGCTAAGGCCAACAGGCCTTGCAGGAAGAAGCAAAAGCAATTACTTGGGCAGTGCCGTCAATGGCTGTCGCCCAGGAACCACTTACTCTGATGCTGTCCTTAGGCTTCAGTCAGACTGCCCTGAAATAAATGATTTGTCAGCTGCAGCCAATATTAGCATCCCGTTATTCTAGCTGCCCTGCTAATTCTGCTTAGAATTTTATTCTAAACAAACAGTTCACACCCTTGGCAAGTCTGCACAATCCTATCCTAAAAAAAAGGGAGGGAGGGAGGGAGGGAGCCAGCAGTACTTCTCAGCATGGATGACACTACCTCTGTCACAGCCCAGTGATATAAAAACTGGTCCAGATCCGTCAGGTAGAGCTGGACAGGAGACAGTTGTGTTTGGCTGATGTGGGGTCTCCCTCTAATGCTCTGCAGGCTAGTCAGTTCTTCTTTGGAAAAGCCTGGGGGACAGAAATTGTGGAGAATTAGACTCAAACCCCCAAATTCAACCACAGTTCCATTAGTTTGTCTACAGCAGAAATATACTAGAGCCTCATTAGGACATTCTTTCACTTTGTGCAAGTATAAAACACCAGTCAAAGCAAGACTGTAGTTTAAAAGTGTAAATTAATGAAATGCCAATACCTAGATGATCCAGGAAGTATTTTCAACAGCCTCCTTTAACGAGTGCCTAAGTCACACTGATTTCAAGGGGAGGCCTAGGCACATGCTTAACTATCCCAAAATGGGACATAAAACTAGGGATGGGCATGAACTGGCTTCACTAGCCAAAATTTGGTACAAACTTGGGCTAGTTCGGAGCCCCCAAACCAATGTTTGGGGTAAGGCACCTTCCCCAATTCACTGGACTTTTGTCTGGTTTGGTTGTCTGTGGCATTTGAACCTAACAGTGGGGCGGGTCCACCCATCAGCTGTTTGGTCTAAACCCTCCCTGGCCGGTTCCTCCCCCCTTTAGTGCTCAACTTAAAACATTCCAAAAAAACTAGTCCAAGGAAGATCGCATGGCGAAAAAGGGCAGGGGGAAAGTGGCAATGTTTGAAATGACAATAGCATTTCATAGATGGCTCATTAACGGAAGGAAATTCGCTGTATGAAACCCCCTGTACTGCTTTACTTGAAATCAGGCCAAAAACAATCCAGTTTAGAGCCGTAATGTGAAAGGGGCCTATTTCTATTTACTCGTTGCACTCTTTTTTAATCATCTTGTGGTTATTTTCTTCAAATGCAACCCAACAGTATTATTATGCAGAGAGCAAACTCCATGTCTTTACTACTTTCACAAGAGTTACCTGTAAGGGTTGAAAATAAGAAGCTGAAGTAGTCCACCTCAGTCACAGAGCTTTGCAGTGAATACTTCCCTCCCACGAAAGGTGATCTATGGGCAGGGAGGGGGGAGAGAAGATTACATTCATCATTTAGGCCCAAGTTATACATAGCTGCAGTAGATTTAAATGCAAATAGCTCCTAATCATATATAACATGAGGTTCGAATTTGCATAGCTGGGGGAAGCGACACAGCCCCCTCCCACCAGCCATGCTGTTTTCTTGACATTATTTTCCCCTCAGTCAGAAACCAGAAGCGAGAGAGACTGAGAGAAAAATGCCAGGAAGGAAGGCTTATGGAGATGGTTCTTTAGACCAGATCCCTGCTCTTGCTTTCTGCAGAACTGAGGCATGTCAAGACAAATCTGCCACCATGTCATGCACCTGAGGCCTCAGTCTAGCCTTCAAATTAATATATGCGCCTACAAACCACCAACTGGCATTCACATTGGAGACCTGCTCCAGAGAACAAGTGAAGGATTGGAGAGAAAAATCAAGCAGAAGCTGAAGTAAGGAGTTGAAAAAGTGTTGGCAGACTCAGAAGACTGAGAAATGTGCCTTGTTAATCATGGCTGGGGGGCGGGGAATGGCCTTGCAGATTGCTATGCCTTGGAAGACTATGAGCCAATTCACTTCCAATTTCTTCCTCCACAGGAACACTTTGTCGTGGGGAGGCTCATTTTAACACAGTATCTGAACATGCAGTAAAAAGAAATAGCAGTCTTAATCACTTTGGGGCTGCCAGGTAGTGCCTGGGTGAGGCTATGGAGGAGCCATGATGCTGACTGCAGCACCACAGACTTTCAGGTGACTCCTAGAGCTACCTATGTCGTGTCCTTTGTTTAAAAAACAGAACATACTGCTGCACACAACGCTGCAGGGGGCCTTTTGGTTTTATTTTAAATTTTTCTCCTGCTGCTGCAACTGGAGGAGTAGTTCCTTCACTGGCACCAAGGGGAAGGGGGCCTCTAGTTCACTTCCGGCAACTATAGCTCAGGAAAATACGTTGTGTATAAATCACACAAGCCACATCTCTACAAGGAAAATAGGAGAAAGCTGGAGGTAGAGAAATATATATTTTTCCAATATTTCTGATTTGGGTACTAGAGCGACCAACAAAAGATATTCTCAGCAATGGTCAGGGAACAACAATTTGGGGTCATAGTAACTTTTTAAAAAGACAGATCTTTTCCTACAGGACAGCCATGGCCTTTCCTTCCTTCTCTATCTCTTGCACAGTTTCTTTCTCCGGCTTGTACAGTCCCGGCAATGATCCAAGCTGCAACTATTGCTAAGAAAGATTCTTTTATGCTGGCAGACTAGTTCATTTAGACCCTTTTTTATTTCATTTCAGGTGAATCGCCAATTTCAGAAATGCAGCTATAATATCTAGGAGGAATTAGATGGGATTTGAAAGAAATACACACCAGTTGTAAGGGAAAACAATTTGGCTCTAACCACAGTAATTGTTTTCTTATTTGTTACAAACAGACTGAAAACCTAAATTGGAAAAGTGTCCAAGACGTAAACAGGCTAGGGATGTTTATTTAAATATAAACCTTCCAATCTTTAATACTGTCTTCATGCAAATCTGTTTTGAAACACAAATGAGCCTCCATCTGAATCAGCCTTCTCTACAACAGTACTGTGCATTCCTGGATAAAGCCTGAACATCTGAGCTTCCATCCTGAATAACTTTCTGAGCCTTACAATTGGAAAGAAAAGCCTGGAGTCAGACCGGTAGTACACAGAAAGGCTCAAAGAGATAACAAGGGAGCTCAAAGTCTGTTCCACAGCTGTTATGGCACCTCAACACGCAAGCTGCCACTTTCTAATATGCTAAAAATGATGGTCTGCAAATAAGATGCTACCCAGGACCGTATAATTCATCTGCAAGTACCACAGGTTGTGTCAGAACAGAACAGGAAATGCTGTTTATGGTTTGCTAATCCTTTTCCGAGAAGCACTTCAAGATGTTCTATCAGCTGAATGACATACATTGCTGGAATTTAAGGTATTTTATCATTTTCAGATGAGGTACAACGCATGGATTTTACAACGCATGCACTCTGAAATTCTTCCATAAATATTATGACCAGTTAAGCTTCATTAAAAAGAGTTTGGTGATATGACAATCACTTTCAAAATATTCCAAGTATGGTCACTCCTGGATCTAGCCCAGAAATTAAATACATAGTTCCTGATTATCAGCTGTGAGCTGGAATCTACCATATTCATGCCGTTATATTGTATTTGCAAAATATTCAAGTTTGAAACATTGTAAATCTAGAACTCAGCATTAAACAGCTACCCCAAAACTTCTAAAGTTACAGTCCAAGCTGGCGAAACGCTAGCTAACTCAAGTTCACAAGCTGAGACTTTCACACTTCCTAAATTTAATTCTAAATTAGTACGTTAACCAGAGAGTGGCAAGAAGTTCTATTGAGAAATAATAGCTATCTAACAGGAGACAGGATCAATTATGCTGCTGTGCTGAGTCTTATTTAGATGACCTGAAAAGACTGGCCGAGTCTGAAAGAGGATACTTGGAATGAGAGAAGTGTAAAAACGCCTCCCCCACCCCCAATCTCCACCGGCACAACAGACCATTCATGGGGAAGAAACACAGCACCACCTACTGACACCATTAACTCCCACAAAACAAAAACAGATCTCTACATTGCCCCTGAATCTGAATGTCTTCAGCCAGAAAGGGCTAGTTTCCATTCTGTACAAAAGCCCAAGCCGCTACAAATTTCAGACTGGATCACTAAAAGTTCACAGCTGTATTTTTACTTGGTATAATGGCCAACATACAATTCTGCACACGTCAGCCTGTCTAATCCAGGACAGCAGTTCAGCCTCCACCACCAATCAGTTTTTCTGCCCCGTTTTGAGGAGGAGCATGGCAATTCTTTGTTTCAAATAGAACTGGTACACCAGATTTAAGCAGTGGTTGGTCAATATAATCTGGTAATATGTTTCTTATCATAATCAAATTCCTCATAGGAAAAGTACAAAAACCAAAACCAGTTAAGGTGCTGGTTTATACCTGAGGTGAAGTACATCAGCTGTACCAGTGGAACGGAGACAGTGTCCAGCTGACCCACATCCCAAGTTACTAGACCTTAATGAGGAGCTTACCTTTCCAGCATTATCTTACTAACCACACCAGAAATAGAAACACCTTTCTCTGCTTGTCACCCCCTAAAGCTTGTAGAGACATTCCAGGTTAGTCCATCTGGAAACTAAGCCATCTTCTTTCGGTTCTTTGTTTTGAAGAAGAGTGCTTAAAGAACCACAGGCTTTTCCTGGCCGCTGCATTTCACTTTGCCTTCACATCACAGGCATTTATGAGGAAAAACATGACCAACATGACACCAATTTTGTAGAAACAAAAGATTAACTGTACATACAATTTAAACCAGTGATTGTGAAAAAAAAGAATCCCAAATGTTAGTGAAGTCTAACTGCAGGAGCAAAGGACAAATGAAAAAGGAGTGCCAAAGGCTGATCCTTCCCCCCCACCCGCGATCTAACATGATCAGCCTTCTGTGCTCCACGTTAGAAGGTGTCACCTTCTGAAGACATGCCTTTTTCTTCACCATCAGGCCAGCATGGTGCTCTCTTCCCTTTCAGCTGCAATTGCTTTACTGCCCCAAATCTGGCTCCCAACGAAATAATTAATTTCTGCATTTTAACTGTTGGAAAACTTTTAGCCTTCTGATTCCAGGAGATACCAAGGGAGCAAGGCAGCTTCCTTGACTATCTTCTATACTACACAAAAGGTTCTTTTGCCTTGTTGGCTCCTTACTGTCAAACTACCAAATCACAGAAAGGTTACTTTAAGCACCAGAGTGCAAACTAGTTTCCCTTTTCCCAGTCTACAAATTGACACAAGTTACTGATGCGAGATGCCATTATGACTGCCCGTCACCACTGTCTTCTCATTGGGCAAGTGGGTCAGTTCTGGGCGTGTATGAGCTGAACTTCCTGCCTCTGGAGGCCTCCCACTCGCTTGCTATTCACAACACACAGCCCCAGGCAACAACCAAGCACTATTACGGTCAAGTGGAGTGGCATGCCTTACTCGGCACTCGTACAACAGGTAACTCCAGCACTGTAGCCAGGAACTTTTTGGGAGGGGGAACCAGGGTGCTAATTAAATTAAACGATCAAAGTTTCCTTTTTTTTTCTTGCGGGGAGAGGGGGAATGCACTGCAATCAAATGAACCCTCCCCACCCTCCTTGAAGGGCAACCTGGATATGCAAGAGGCTCCCCCCGCCCAGCCAGCCCAGCCTTGTCTGTGCCTCAAAAGCACCCACGCGGGGAGTGAAGCCACAGCACGCTCCAGGCCTCAGCCAGCTCCGTCTTATTAGGTGGTGCTAGCTCTTACCGGCTTGGCAAGCTGTGGTGCGGGCCTGCTGGATAGCGCAGAGCCCCTGCTGCAGAGCGCAGCAGGCTGCAGGCAGCACACACTGGCATCAGTGCTACAGACAGGCGCGATAAGCTTGCACTGGCAGGCGTCACACGGGGGTTGGCCAGGAAGTGCCACTCGAGGCTGTCAGCACATGGCCGGCCACATGCCTCTCCCTCACTGGCCACACACACCAGGCAGCTGTTGCAGCTGTCGGGCACATAGCCACTAGGGCAGCCAAGGCTCAGGCAGTGGGACACATCACAGCGCTCCGCACCCTGCCTGCCCCACGTAGCCAGCACCAGCAGCGCCCTCGTGGCCAGTCTGTCCTCGCAAGCCAACAGGCGGCCCTTGGCCAGTGCAGCACAGTCAGCAGCCCACCATCACAGCTGTGCCCACCCACAACAGAGGGAAGAGAAAGGGAAGACTGGGGAACATGTGGTGGGGGGGGGCACTGCAGATATGAAAGTAGGCAAACCCGTGTGTGCCCCGCCACTAGCTACAGCCCTGGGTAACCCTGATATGCCCTGAACGGTTAGCCTGAACCACCACAAACATCAACAACCTACAAGATCTCCAAGGGAAGGAAAGCTCCTGTGATCCGGGAAGTACTTAAAAAGCAGTAATTCAGACACAGTCACCAGTATGGCAGATCAGCTTTCTGAGGATTCTTCCTATTATTGCAGACTGAAGCAGCAGATATGCACGCCGCCCTACACTTCCCATCTACCTTCCTCCCATCATTCTGCATTTTCTTGGCCCATTTCTCTACCTTCCTAACTCCTTCCCGCCACAAACACCCACCCTCCCAATACTCCCCCACCTTCACAAAACACCCTTGGTCTCCCAAGCTAGACTGCAAAATGGAATCTGAACACACTGAAACACTTCCCTTTTTAAAGAGGTCAGCAAATTCAAGATTACTTCATTAATCAGCTTCACTGTATAAAAAAAGACAGCTGGCTAGTCACCTTGTGCGCAGTATCCCAATAAGGGTGGCAGATGACTTCACAGACAGTTTCCCCATAATGCAGCAGCGGCTAAGAGAAGAAAGCAAGTTGCCTGGTAAATGTGGCAAAAAGTAAACCAGCTGGACTAAACGCTGCTGCGATTCAATCGGCAGAAGAGCCACAGCGCCATCTAGTGGATCTAAAACAAACCAGAAAAACCAGAAGCAGTTAAAACCATCTGAGAACGGATTTTTCCCGGCAATACTTTAGACAATGCAACTTTTTCCATTTCCTTCTAAACTGTTATAAGCATTCGCAAAACATGCACCGAGCTACAGAACATGTCAGTGTATAACATACTTCTTTCTTAGCTAAGGTTTAAGAACCAAAGATGCCTATTTTTGTTTATTTAAAACATTAGCCGCCTTTCTTTTACAGAGATCAAGGCAGCTTATAATATAAATAAAATACATAAAATAGATCACATAACAGATTACATAAAAATACAAAAAACAGTTACAGAACATACCAGATGCCAGTGCAATCATAAACAGAGTTACTCCCTTCTAAGTCCATTGAAGTCAATGAGCTTAGAAAGGTGTAACTATACTTAGGTGTATCTCTCATATTTGCAAGTCTCGATGCACGGAGAAATGAAAGAGTACATGAAAGCCGCAGCAGCTTCCATTACAGCCTTCCGATCCTTCAACAGGTATTTCTCCTCCAGGCAACTTTAGAGTTGTTGCCTGACCATTAAGTGATACACAAGTGTAAAAAATCAACAAAATCATATTTTGCCAAACGTAACTTACCGTATTTTTTGCTCCATAAGACTCACTTTTTCTCCCAAAAAAAGTGGGGGGGAAAGTGTGTGCATCTTAAACCCCCCTCACCTTTCCCAAGCCACGGCACCGAGCAGAGCTAGGTGCGTCTTATGGAGTGAAAAATACGGTAAGTTACAGATTTTCATCCACATCTCGCTCTAGTTCTGCAAAACAATTTGGCACAAGGCCTGCAGTCCTGCAAAATAAACCCACTACATGAGCAATGGCTCACTTCGAATCAGAATCATGATCTACTGCTGAAGTATTTATTTCAAGACTCCTGCCTGCTCAGAAATCAAGACACGCACACACCAATACTTCCAATTTTAAATTTCCACAGAGATGTTACCATAAATCCGAGGAGCAGCAGCTTGTAAACTCTGCAGCATTTCTTTGTTTGCTCGAGATGCTGCAGAATAAATAGTTCCAATAAGCTGGTCTGAAAGCTCCAGGTTTCGCAAGCCAAGGAGAACAAGCTGTTGAGGGAGACCAGCCAGCCAACGTGTTAATACTTTACTTCTGCTTCTGGAGAACACAGAGAAGCATAAAAGCATCACCATAAAACATCTGGAAGTTTAGACTGCTTTCTTAAACCATTCATATATTTCTACAATTACACATAATTAATCAGAACACGCGAGCAGATGAATACAATTTTCAACGAAAAGCAGAGAAATCATGAAGTTCTACAATGAAAATATCATGCAATATGCTCTTCCTCAGAAAAAAAGGAAGCTTTTGGTTCCAAAAAGGGGAGTACCTAATTTTCCTTCTGGATCAAGATCTCAGCTACAGCCTGCTTTTTTTTTAATGCTGGGCAATAACCTGCCCTCACAAATGGAATAGCCTCACCTGTTTCCCCCCCCTATGAATGACAGCATTTCTTCCTCTCATATCTTGGCTCAATTCAAACCAAAGCAGCAATACGTTCTTCAACAATACAACTCAGGCGTCTCCTCTTTCAGCAGACTTTACGTATATTTACAGAAGAAGGGGCTATATATGCCAAAGAGCCCACCAGTGTCCCTACCAGCTGTCCAGTTGTTAGTGTCCCGGCTGGCATCCACTACACCTGAGTGAAGCACCCAGGGATTTTCTCAGTAGAATTTTTTTTAGAATATATCTTAGGAAATTCAACACAAAATTAAAACAAATGAATATTATACCTGTTTGTCTGAGTATTCAACTCTTCTTTTTGATAAACGCTGCTGAAAAATTTCAGAAGCAAGGTACGCACAGAGAAAGGAAGGTTTCTTTGCTGGTAGAGTGTGTAAACGGCTTTCATTAGTGTTTCAGAAGTCACTGGGGGAAGAAATCAAAATTTTAAATGGTCTTTGATCTAGGGAACAAGTGCAGAGACATTTTTTGGCACCTCATCCTACCATGGGCTGGATCCAAAGACTTCCTTGTGGGATGAATGTGTCACCTCACCTTTGTACTGCAGCCCTCTGCAGCCCCTGCAAAGCCATGCCTGAGGATCGGGGAACACTCAGGAATAATCCAAGAGGCCGTGCAGAAGGCTGAGTAGGAAAGGGGAGCAGCAGAAACTCTTCTTGCACAAGAGGAAGTGCCTTCCCACATGTACAATGCAGACAAGACTCAAGTGGATTCTAGATTCCTATCCAGAGCGCAAAGAGACTGCACCCTGTGTATGTTTCAGATTGAAATTTCCATTAACTTCAACAAGGACAACCAATTTAAAACAACTTCTGAAAAATTCCCATTCAGAAAAGCAAAAAGCAAATACGTTATCTCTTGAGGTGGTGAAGAACTGCACTGAACTGATGAGTGCATTATATTATAACTTCACTCCGCCACGTCCTGGCACCAATGTTCCCTCTAAGCTGAGTTAGTGTGAGCTAGCTCACAGTTTTTTAGCCTCTGGCACACACATTTTTATCTTAGCTCAGGAAGGAGGGCTCCAGAGCAAACTAACTTATGCAGCAGCCAAATTGCTCGCTCACAACTTTAATGCCAGTAGCTCGCAAAGTAGAATTTTTGCTCACCAGACTCTGCAGCTTAGAGGGAACATTGCCCGGCACCACAATTCATGCCTACGTACAATGCTATAAACGTCTGGGAGATATGAGCTTGGAGCTTCGACCTTCTGTTGACTTGTGCTCTGCCTTGTCCTTTGTGGAGGAAGCCCTCCAGCGAAGGCCACACCTCCTCTGGCATCTCTCACACAAGCAACTGAAAAGTGCCCAGTGAGAGAGGAATGTGCTCCATAGTAAAGCACGCCAGGCCTAGAATACCAACACTTGTATTCCTGACAGTGAAGACAATAGTACTAACTACTATAGCTCATAAGAGCCTAAGAGCTATAAAATGAATCTCCATTCTTTTCAGCAACAGAAAAGCTGGCTGAATCCAACCTACTTTCTTTCAGTAAAATGGATGGGTTTATTACAGGAAAAGCCTCATCCTACAGCAAAACAATCTACTAGCCTTAAGCAATTCAAAGAAGACCTGTATGATCAAAATATGAATGGCAAACGGAAGTGTTATTTATGAGGTAATGTTTTGTGATACCAATCAGTTCTGTTACAAACACACGCAAGCACTATGCCACATGTCTCAGTTTATTTGGTCCATTGACCAAAAACTACCCAGACCTTTGGGCATTCCCCTTTTGGTCTTCAGCAGAAACCAGGTTCACTGGAGGTTGGGTAAGGGGGTTTAAGGACTCATCCAGCATCATGTTATTGCAAGGAACTCTGCACATGCTCTGAGTAACCTGTAATAGCCTTGGTAATGTGTTTAATTTAGTTAGTTCAACTGTACTACTTTTTATTTAAACATCTGTACTGCATACCTTTTCCCTGAACCTTAGTTTTGCCCTTTTCCCATCACTTTTTTTTTCTGCATCCAACCACCCCTTCTTTTTTAAAAAAATCTCTTTTATAGTAAAACTTTTCATAAAGACTTTTTTGGGCTTCATTTAGTAAAATTTACTTTTCTAATACATTTCTGTGAATCTGTTCCCTATGTACTAGACTGCATGGCCCTTACAGTTAGTTACAATTACAGTCAGTTAGAAGGTATTTTCTAGGTTTCTACCCTTTCACTTTGTTACTGCCCTAATACTGAGCTGGAAGAGTATCTTCTCAGTGGTTCAGTCTAGATGATCTCAGGAGGTCCTGAGTGGTGGCAGCCAGTTACCAGGGTGGCCTCCAAGGAATCCTTGCTCAAAGGGACCTTCCCAGCAAAGAAAAAGAAGAGGAGATTGGATTTATACCCTGCCCTTCACTACCCGAAAGAGTCTCAGAGCGGCTTACAATCTCCTTTCCCTTCCCCTCCCCACAACAGACACCCTGTGAGGTAGGTGGGGCTGAGAGAGCTCGTTTGAGAACTTATGACTGACCCAGGGTCACACCAGCAGCTACATATGGAGGAGTGGAGAATCAAAACTGGTTCTCCCACATTAGAGTCCACACTCCTAACCACTACACCAAAACACTGTCCCCACTTCCTACTGTAACACACGTATTTTGCACTTAAAACTGAAACAGTACAAAGAAGCAGGAGAAACAGCCCCAAGAAGAGGCAGCAGCAACAATATCAGAACATGCAGTTTAATCACTGCATCACCGTTCACTCCAACGGGGGGTGTAATTTATTCGAAGATCTCACTTCTGTGCATCCCCAAGAGGGGAGCCAACCACTGTGAAAACCAACCCACCAGTAGTCATAGGAAACTGGTGCAGGCTAATGCTGAGGAACCTCCTAATTACAGAAGATCAGACTCATCTGCAGGATCACAGGCCTCTCCCCGTCCCTTAATGCTTCTGACGTTAGCAACAACTAGCATACGGCATGGGCACTTTTGCCACCAGTTAAGTTAGCCCAAACCAGTGCAAGATCTGCTTCTACCAATGTTCACAGAACCCAGCTTGACCAAAGCTGTGGTTGTATCAAAAACACTGGTCAAGCATACTAGCCACAGTCAGCCCTTGAAAAGGAAGTGGAAAGGGGGAACTGCTTGTGCAGCATCTCCTATGGTTAAGAGACAAGGCAGCATTTCATCTGTTCCAAACATGGTTCAATGCAGCAAGCAGCTCTGGACTCACCTGGGATTTCTCTACCAGGAGGACTAATGCAAACAGCCTAAAAACCACAAAACACAACATGCTAAAAAAACGGAATGCAGCAGACCGAGTGACCCTTACCTTTGCTGATCTGTATTTGCCAAAGCCTCCAAGTCACTCTCAGCAACCTGTTCAACTGCTTGGAGTTCAACTTGTAACCATCTTCAAGCGTCTCCACCACAAACTTTCTAATCATATCTAGCCAATGAGAATCCATCTGTAGTGTAGCAGAACTTGCCAGTGAGACCATAATATCGCATAAGGTCAAATTTAACAAGAGATGATCAACATTATTTGAAGGTGTCATGTAGTACTTGTTGCTAGATGGAAGAGAGAGAGGAGTTTTATGAATACTGACAAAGCCTTAACACTTCAGCATTACTTAAGAGGGGAAACTGCTTTAGTAGAACCTCTCATGAGACACATAAGGCTATATTTAGCTATCTCAGCTAAGAGGACATCTAATCCAAAGTACTGAAGACCCATTGGGACCCAATGCAATCACCAACACATCCCCAGTAACAGGGGGCAAAGAGATCTATGAAGAACAAGCAGCAGCTGACAGTGTGTACTCCAGAGTTAGTGCGCACACACACACACACACACACACACACACACACGGTTAATGGTGCTAGAGCACAGAGTAGAGCAGTGTCAGACTTTCAGGTTTATATAATTATTTTTAAAAGGCTTCTAGTGTCTAAAAGTGTTACAAGCAACACATGAAATCTCACAAGCAACACATGAAGGGTCCAGGGATGTTCTAATGCAGAGGTGTCAAACGTATGGCCCACAGGCTGGATCAGGCCCCCTCAGGGCTCTCTTCCGGCCCACAAGCAACCTCCTCCCTCCTCCCTGCTGGTGCTCTGCTCCACAACCACTGAGCTCCCAGCCCTTTTCCTCCCCGACATCAGCTCCTCTGCTTCCTTTAATTCTTCCCAGTCTGGTCACACCCCTCTCCCCTGTCACCAGCTGCCTTCCCAGCTCAGCGTCCAACTCCTCTTCGCGGGGATTGGCCAGGCTGCCCCCTGCCTCCCTGCCCTCGGGCCCCTCCCCGCCCCATGCCACAGGTCTTTGCTCCTCTTTACCCTGCTCCCCTCAGGAAAGTTTCTTCAGACGCTGGGAGCCGCCATTTTGAAGGTGCACCCGCTGCAGTAATGCCCGTCAGCCTCCACTTGAGAGCCAACACAAGTCCCAAGTGGCTGCCAGCTCAGGGCTGCCACTCTGTGCTCACTAGCTCCCACCCCCTTCAGAGCTTTCCACTCCAGCCCATTTGGGCACACTTTCTCACTTTGCTCTCTCAACTGGCTTCAGGCTCAGGGGGGATTGTTACAGCTGGCAAGTGAGAGATACAGGGCTGCCGTGCTGCCATGGTGGCTGGCTGGGGGCGGAGGACCCCGGACTTTGTCTCATCCCCGGTCCTTGGCAGTTGCCGCCACTTGGTCCATGCTGAGAGAGAAGGGGAAGCTTGTGTCGTGCCCGTAGGTCCGAGGGAAAGAGCTGTCCAACTGCAAGACCAGTGAAAGGAAGTGCAGGTTATCCTCCTCCCGCACCACTACTCTGGACAATAACATGCATGAAGGAGCAGCAGGTGCAAGCTGAACTGGGCGGCAAGCAACAGCAAGACTAGGTGGGAGTTGGCGGCAACTACGCCAGCTGCTTTGGGGGCTCCCTTTCTGGGCTTTGCCTCTTTGCTCATCCCCCTTCCCCACCAATCCCCACCCAGTTCGGATCCGCATGGCTGTGGGGAGTGGTCTCTCATCCAGCATCCCAAGTTGGACCAAATCCCTGGGGGGAGGGGGGAGAAGAGAAGGAAAAGTGCCGTCTCGCTGAGCAGCCTAGAGGATGTGGCCAAACACCCAGTCAGGAGCAGCGTGCAGAGGTGCTGCTGCCTCCTTCCCAAGAGGGGACTTCGAGGCTGGGCAGAGGATATTTTGCTTGGAGCTGTTTGCCTTGCATTGGGGAGAGATAGCTCTAGTGGTGGGGAAAACTCCAAGAGGGAGAGCTAAAAGGGTGGGTGGGGGGAACATTCCTTAGAAGAATCCCATAATGATAGTTTCTCCCCCCACCCCACCCCACCCCCCGGCCTATTTCCTCCTCCTCCTCCTCCTTTCCAAGCCCAGTAAGGCCCATAGATTTGAGGGGAGGGAGTCTAATACAAGGGAGTCTGCTCTCCAAAGTAGCCAGTCCCACCAGGGTGATGTTCTGTATTCTTGGCTCTTGGAGGGCAACAGGGGGAGAGCTTCTGGAGCTCTGGCCCCACTGGTGGACCTCCTAGGCTTTGGCCACTGTGTGACAGAGTGCTGGACTGGATGGGCCACTGGCCTGACCCAACATGGCTTCTCTTATGTTCTAACCCAGTGTGCTGCAGCGCTGAAAAAAGGCAAACTCTTAAGCTAGGGATGATTAGGAGAAAGACTGAGAATGAAACAGCTGATATTGTAATGCTCCTGTATAAATCTATGGGGCAGCCTCATTTGGAATATTCTGTAGACTCAAAGGAACTTATGTGTGAGACAGGATGCTGGACTAGATGGACCACTGGTCTGATCTGGCAGGTCTCTGCTTATGCTGTTAAGTTTAAAGCATGTTTGTGTTTTGAGTAAAAAGTATCATTGAATTTGCCTATGTCTGGACCGACAAAGTGACATATATGTCAGATCCAGCCCTCGTAACGAATGAGTTCGGCACCTCTGTTCTAATGACTTGCCGGGGCACTCATTGGGGGGACAGAGGACTACTTATTTGTTTGGAAAATCCCTATGTCCTCTCACCAGGGAACTCACCAGGGAATTCTATAACTCCCTCTTACGCTAACCATCACTGACAGGAGTGTGAGGTTCTTGCTATTTGGGGGGACTGTTTTTACTTTAAATCATAATCTGCATATGTAAACTTGGTAGTTTTCTTGCTGCCACCAGGAATTTAAAATTCCAAATCTCTCTCTCTCTTGGTCGTGTGACCTAGGGTCTGGGCTGCTTCAGAGGTCTATGTGGCCCTGAGGAAGGACTGCACTGAATTCTGGGATATTTAAACAAAACATAGATTTATTGAAATAAGAACAAAATAAGTTTCTGGTTAACTTGAGCTGTTTCTGAAAAAAAGAACTTGTAAATGTATCTGGTAATGCTCGGTGCTTCAAACAGTCTCTTAAACTCCAAAATCCACTCTGACAGGCTCCTGTACTTCTTATGCTTTCTCGCTCTCTAACATTTAGAGCCACACCGGCTAGTCTGTTTTATCCACCCGGAATAACATTTACTTTCTTGGTCCCACAGACTAAATTTCACACAGACTCTCTTCAAACTTCGTCCGCACTTGTCTCTCTCCCCAGACACACACAGAATTCTGTCCTAAAACACAAACACACAGACTCCCCTCCGGACCTCTCCTCCCACACTCTCAGTCACCATCCAAGCACATCACACCTGTCTCCCTCTATCATCTCCCCTACAGTACTGCAGCCACACTAAACATTTAAAGGGACACACACACCAAAACATGAAATCATTACAAGGAGATTCTCTCCTTCCATACCTTTTCAAGGAATCTTTCTTTCTGTGCTTGATCATCTCTTGGAATGAGTAAGGAAAATGACACATGAAATGGTGCTTGAAATCAACCAGGTAATTTGCTCGAAGCCATGCTTCCTGTTGTGAAAACACCACACATCAAATAAAAGAGTCCAGTAAACCACGGTAATAATTGTCTCTATACGATAGTTGCTAATTCCTTTAAGACAGGCAGAGCTTTACTGATGGAAGCCTTTCCAAACAGAAACAGTTATTTAAAAGCCTTTCAAGTGCATAATGCAAGTCACATAAATGGCCACCATTTCCATTAGTCATAAAACAAAGGCTTTTAGTATTGACTAATAGCTAGAAGAAGGGGGGCAATTTTTAAAAAAATAAGCCCTTCATTACTTGACTGTAAGATGTAACTATGTTTGTTCTTTCACCAGCTGACTCACACAAGTGATCATACCAGGCCATTGACAACAGTACCCAAACTTTTGCTGTCTTAGTTGGGACGAGGCCTAAACTGCAAAGGGCAGAAGACTCAGCTCCACAGACCAGACAAAAGATCATATTTCATATTACTGGAATTTGTAACAGACCTGGTTATTCCATGGGCTTTATGCCACTTGTCAATCACACAAGTAAAAAGAGCACAGTGCGATTTCCTTGTTTTGAGCTCGGAGCACCCATAGTTCTAGGTACCTCACTAGGCTAGGTCCCGGTCCCATTCCAGTCCCATTCCTGGCATCTCCCTCTCCCCAACATATCATCACCTTGGGGGAATAAACCCCAAACCCTCCAGCATTCCCAAACACCTAGAGGGAAGCCAGTTGTGAAAGCTGTTCTCAGGATCCCATTTTGTGCACATATCCTCACCACACTTTACTATTCCAGCAAAATAACTGGGAAACTATTTGAAAAATCATGTTAACTGAGAGCAAGGGACAAGTAATTCTCTATAAATGAAATACTTAAAAGGTTACATTCTGAGCTACAAGTGAAACTACCAATTATTATACTTTTTCAACCTCTGAATGGTGAAAAAATTGACTAATGGCACAGTATTTGCCCATTTCTTCATTCTGTAGTTTCATACATAAAAGAAGGGAGAATGGGGGTAATACATCTTCCCAATGCATTATGTTCTGACTGCATGCTCATCTTTTCTACAAATTAAAACATTTGTAAGTCTACTAAAGCAGACAGAATGCACTGACCACCCATGCGCCCTCTCTTATCACCCCAGCCCCAGTAATTTTAACTTCTTACCATTTGCTGTGGCTCTTCATTTTGCTTTGCTAGCTTCCACAATAGGTGTATAATGCTAAGTACTTGCTCCATAAGCTGCAGAGATCCAGGTTCCAGAAGATTTCCAAGGACAGGTGCTGCAACTTGGGTGGGAGATGCTTCAATCCAACAATCAAGCAGCAATGGAATTATTATTTCAATGAACTTTTTCAAATTTTCCGGGGATGACAGGCCTTTTTCTGCGCAACCTGATACACTCACCAAAGACCTAAAACAGATGCCAAAATTTCCTTACAAAATTACTGCACAAAATACAATATCAGGTTATTGTAATTAAGCTACAATCACATACACACACACAAACACGCTCTGATGTCCCAGACTCATTCTCTCTCGATAGAGAGTACGGGACACAACCCAAGATCTGGAAAACACACACAGAACCAGGCTGCATGTTAGATGTTTCTGAACTCTGGAATACTATTAAGTTTGAACAGTCAGTTTGAAGTAGAAACTTCTCAAGTATGTACAAATGCTATCTATGCTCCTAAGGCTACTGTCTCATTCCCTGTTCCCTGACAAAACAAAGTGAAAAACATTCAAGCAGTAGCTAACAAGAGCCCAGCTTCCTCAATAACACCAGGGTGCCAAGAGTCTTGGCTGGGCCAGAAGACAGAAGTTCAGCTCCTATTAAGCTATGCTTGCTCTTCAGCACATGCTAACAATAAGAACCAGTCAGGCAGCTCTACACTGTTGAAATGCACATCTGGATCCTGATTCTCTTCCTAACAATCATGAACTCCTCTCTGAGATATCCTTTTTCTTGACCATGAAGTGCTTGATATGGAATATTTAAACGTGGTATAACAGAATACAACTCCAAATGGACTACTAATGCAACTTACTTGTCAGCCCCAGACTGCGACTAAGAGACATGTTCACACACTCCCCACCACAACTTCCCTTGCTACTTTTGGAGGCCATGGAGCAAACAAATTGTCTCCCCAGTGAACAGAACCAAGATCACAACATTGTCTGACAAGGAATCAAGGCTGCTGCCTCGAGGGATCACCTATTACACAGATGCAAAAGGAAGGCAACAAACCAGGATTATGCATGAATTAGGTTCCAGCAGCTCCATCAATGCCTCTGCAGAAGCACATAGTTCCAACTGCTCTGAAAAAGCAGTCCTGAGATTCCTCCTGAAAAAGGCATCCCTGGACCCTACTGATCTGGACAACTACAGCCCAGTGACCAACATTTCATTTGGGGGCAAGGTGCTTGAGCAGGTGGTGGCCACGCAGCTTCAAGCTGTCTAGAAGAAGATGAGATTATCCAGACCCACTGCAATCTGGATTCAAGCCTGGTTTGGGGATGGAAACAGCCTTGGTTGCCCTGATGGATGAACTCTGCCTGGAGAATGACACGAGGGGGCATCCCTGTTGATTTTCCTGTACCTCTCTGTGGTGTTTGATATCACAGGCCATATTATACTTCCAGAAAGGCTGGTTGAGCTGGGAGTGTGCAGTATCATGGTTCACTGATTCTGTTGTTTCTCGGCTGGCTGATTCCAGAGGGTGGTGCTGCTAAATGCCATGGGATCTTGCCCCCCATGCTGCTTCACAACTACATGAAACCACTAGAAAATACCATCAGAAGATACAGAGTAAAGTGCCACCAATATGTGGATGACACCCAGCTCTACTTTAGATGGGTCTGTGGAAGTCCTGAACAGGTGGCTTGAGATGGAAATCAGATGAATCAGGGCCAATTAACTGAAGCTCAATTCAGAAGACTGAGGCACTGCTGGTAAATGACACAGCCGCTTGAGGAATGAGGAGTCAGCTTCCTGGAGGGGACTGCACCCCCCTGAAGAAGCAGGTTAATAGTTTGGACAAGTTGCTGGATACTGGTCTATGGTGTATGTATGTATGTATTTTTATTCGATTTATACCCCACCCTCCCTACCAAGGCAGGCTCAGGGCGACTGACACAAAATGCATATATACAGTTAAAATCCATCATAAAACAATCAAACCATAAACAAATCAATTATCCTAAAATCCATTATCCTAAAGTGCTGGAACAGTATTCAAATAAAGTACGAGAGTCGAAATTTCAGATTGCACAAAAACTCCACAAGTGACAGTGGTAATGATGTTCCCACAAGCTCCGTTGATCTACTTATTTATACAGCGAGAGGGGGCTAAAGGTGGTAAGACCAGGACACAGGGTCTCTTAGATGTTTTACGTGGCTCCGAATTGAAAGCCTGGCGGAAGAGCTCCATCTTGCAGGCCCTGCAGAACTGTAAAAGGTCCCGCAGGGCCCTGATCTCTTCCGGGAGCTCAATCCACCAGTATGGAGCCACTACTGAGAAGTCCCTGGCCGTCGCCAACCTGGCGTCTCTGGGACCTGAGAGGGTCAACTGGTTTTGGGGCCCTGAACATTTGATTGGTGAGACCAATACGAAAATGCAATGGCCGATACTAAAGGGTTAGAACAGGCTAGGAGGTGGCCGTCAGGCTGGTTTGTTCAAATAAATGGGTAAAATGTAGGACTGCCCCCTGGTTTTTGCTTGTCACCGGCACCTGAAACATTCCAGGGCCCAATGCTCCCAATGGGCAGGATTCCCTTCGGGCGTAGTGGTTAAGTAGCCAGTTTGGTGTAGTGGTTAGCAGTGCAGACTCTAATCTGAGAGAACTGGGTTTGATTCCCCACTCCTCCACATGCAGCCAGCTGACCTTGGGCTAGTCGCAGTTTTCTCAGAGCTCTCTCAGCCTTATCTACCTCACAAAGTGTCTGTTGTGGGGAGAGGAAGGGAAGGAGATTGTAAGCTGCTCTGAGACTCTGAGTGAAGGGTAAGATGTAAATCCAACTCTTCTTCTATGGTTGGAGGCCGAGGTCTCCTCTACGGTGCATACTGCCTTTTTATCAGCTTCGGCTGGTACGTCAGCTACAGCTGTTCCTCAAAAAGTATGATCTGGCCATGGTGACCCATGCTCTACTTACATCCAAGTTAGATTACTTACTGTAATTCACTTTACAAGGGGCTGCCTTTAAAAATGGTCCGGAAACTTCACCTCATCCAAAATGCAGCTAGGCTACTGTCAAGAGCTTGTATCACTCCAGTGCTAAAAGATCTACACTGGCTGCCCATTTTCCAAGCACTATTCAAAGTGCTTTACCTTTAAAGCTGTAAATGGCTTAGAACAGAGATATCTGAAGGATCCCCTCTGCCCATATTGTCCAACATGCCAGTTAAGTTGTGCTTCAAAAGCCCTGCTCTCTGTCCCTCTGCCTTCAGAGGTGATGTGGGTGGCCACCAGAGACGGGGCTTTCTCAGCAGTGGCACCTCACCAACAACCACCAGTGTTTGGGTTGCAGAAACTTCATGGATCCCTAATCAACTTTTCAATGATCAGTAATGTTAAGCTATGTATTTTCAGTTACACATGTAACCTCTCCTGAACTGCCTCTATAAAAGGTTGCTGACCCCTGCCCAATATTGTGTTCAGGGGTGGGTGGGTGTGCGTATGCACACACATCATGCTTTCCAAAACACTATAAATCATTAGGGGCTTGAGGAAGCTGCTTCTTCCCCCACACCGCCCTCCCACCATTTTTAATTCTTTTTAACAGACACTCAACTGACCTCAAGTTTCAGAACATTCTCGAATGCAATCAATACAGTCAGTCTTAATAAGGTGGCTGGGGGGGGGGGTCTGCATTTTTTTAAATTACAGAAGTAATACTTTTCTGCATCCCTGGAGTTTCCTAAGCATGCATGGACTCCTACCTTGCCTGTTGCTAGCCCTGGTTTGCTGCCCTATTGAGAAACACTTATACATCAGGTTTGCTATTAGGAATAATTTGCAACTTCTTAGCTCTTTAATATCTGGTAATGTAGTCAAGTCCTAAATTAGATTACGTGAATCAACAGAAAGAACACTGGATGATACTGAGACACAGAACACTGTTAGGCAAGGATTTAACGTATCTGGCTTCCACAGGAACATGACTACTGCGTCCCAATTTCAGCAGCAGAGGAGGAATGAAAATCAAAGTTTTATTGCAGGCAGACAAGCAATGCAGTTGTTCAAGGATGAACAGCTTTGAATTGGTCATAACGGACTATGCTAGGTAGTATTAGAAATGTCAAGCATTGCATTTATTATTTATTTAGTATTTATTCATTATTTAGTATTTATTCATGTCATTTATGTCGGACATACAGCTGGAATTGGGAGTAACATATTTATGCAAAAATCACACGTCACTTCCTACATACAGTAGTAGGAGTCCAATCCCAAGTCCATAGCCGGCAGGAGAGAGAGTACTCAGAAGGTCAGTATCTAAACTGGCACATCGCAAGAGCATTGTTTCCTGGAACAGGAGGTATGGAAATACACTTTTCTATGCTGTGCAGCCCATCAGCAGCAAACAAAGACAAACCTTCAAACAGGCTGCTAGTTTCTTACCTCAGCCGAAATGATGAGTTGGTTCTGGGTTGCAAGCCCCCATTTTCATACAACTGGATGTGCTCCTGGCCCTTGGCAAGGTCTTGCCAATTAACCGTTACGGCGTTTTTTGGCATTTGGGGGCTACTGTTTTCTCCTTGTAGCCCATCACCGTCCAACTCACTGGCTCCTCCTACCAACACGTGGAGGAACTTTCGGAGTCTGAGCAGTACATTCAGTCTCCACTGCTGAGAAGTTATCCTGCGACTAGGACTCACAGACAGCATCCACGACACGGTCTCTCTGTTTTTCAGCCGTTTTGACAGTTGCTGATGAGATATAAGTTCTACAAAGTTATTCAGCAACACACTACTGCGATCCATCAAAAGGTCAGGGTATTCCTCCAACAGAACGTCCAACACTTTCAAAGAATCCTCCTGAATTCCTTCGCTGATGTGGGTCATAGCACTGGAGAGATGGGCACTCACCAAAGGGAAAAATGGAGAGATATGCTCTGCTCGTATTTTTGGAGCCAGAAACTGAAGAAGGCGGACTGCTGCTGCTCTTACAGTAGAGTCCCTGTCTGTAAACACAGCTGCCAGCTCACTCAGTATATTTGAAAGGTGTGCATCGATAACATATGGATACTGGGACAGCAGATCTTTGAGCCCCAAAAGCGCACTTTGTTTAACTCCAGCGCTATAGTGGTTCATTTGTGAGAGGAGATCCTAGGAGAAACAGGCTGCGTGTGTTAATAACAGCTTCAAAATTAACCCGCATCATGAACTTTCTAAAACCAAACTATTCATAAACAAATCATTCAAACATTTTACTCGCATTCACAACAGTAACTGATAATTTGTGAACAATAAATATCTTCCCTTTGAACTACCATTACAGACATGTTTATGATCAACAGAAGAATAAAGACCACTAGGAGAGCAAAATCTAAGCCTCATAATGTTGCAGAACTGCAATCAGATGCAGATTTAGAAAAATCTGACACTGATTTCAAAAAGTTTAGGTAAAGACATTTGTTGGACTTGTTTTTGCAAGCTAGAGTGAAGGATTTATCGCCTCTTGGCTGGAGTAACTTGAAACCAGCTCCAATGGACTAACATACAATGGACCTCATGTCCTGAGGCATTCTCCCTTCCCTAAATACTTTTTAGAACTTCTTCTTTGTAACATCCAGTCTGCAGAAGAGTTCTGTTGAGCTTAAAGCCATTAAGCCCAGTAATGAAAATACAGCTTAATCTGTCTGCAGGAGATGGCATGCGTGCGAGAACCCGAGTGCTTGACTTAGGATCTGGGATAGACAGGCTTGAACCCCCACTCTGCCATGGAAGCCTGCTGGGCCTTTGGGCCAGTTACATTCTCAGCCTAACTGACCTCACAGAGTTCTTGGGAAGAGAAAGAGAGGTGAACAATGTAAGTCGCTTAACATCCCAGCTGGGAAAGGAAAGCACAGTATAAATGAAGTGAAATAAATAAATGAATGATAGCCAGATGAAAAACATAACCAAGAATAAGAAACCCAGCAGAACCCACTACTGAACACAACAAAACTGTAAGTTGGCCTACATCACAAGGGTTAGAACTCCATTGTGGATGTCCTACCCCTGAGAGTACTTGTCTATCCAGTAAATGGGGGCTCTCGTGTAGTATGTTTCAGCAAACAACCTTTATCAGGATCACTACGCAACTGCCACAAAACACAGCAAGGTCTACTAGACGACAAAGGGCAGAGGTGTGAAATACATGAGACGCTGATTATCATAACAGACTTTTCCAAACAGTAATATCAAGGGAAGACAGCATTTTGGTATTTCATGAAATATTTTAACTGAAGAACCTGAGCAAGTAGTCATTATGTGGTTTTGCTGCCATAAAAGTATATCTTCATGGAAGCTTGTATTCTGTTAAATGGGATTCAAAAGATGCTACTGAACTCTAACTTAGGGAACGTTACGACTGGAATTGATGTTTGTTTTCAACTGTACCTTTATGTTAAGCTTTCTGTTGTTTGTTGGAAATACTGGGTCCTCTCTAAGCTGTTCCGGAATATGTACAGCCTTCGTTTTGAAGTTTGTGTCAGTGGCATTTTCTAGCCGAGGCTTCTTTTTCCCCACTTTCAGCTTCACTTTGTGAAAATCCTCCTGATGTTTCCTTTTCTTCGTCATTTTGAAACTAATTCTGCAAAGAAAAGATGAGACACTTTAAGATGCTTAAACACAAAAGTGAACTAGACTCAGCAAGCAAAAGGGCCACTTAACTATTCACTTTTTAAACCCCAGAACAAAATATTAAATACACTGTGATCAAAAAGAGGTATAATAAGCATTTATGTTACAGATGAGTTATCCTTCTCATAGTAGTGGTAACCCTGCACCTGGAGCATATTACTGCAAGTGACACATTCACCTGACTGGGGCTGGATCTCTCTCACACACACACATTTTTATTTACATTATTTATAGTCCACCTTTCTCACTGAGACTCAAGGTAGATTACGCAACACAAGTCAATGCAATCAGCATTATCAGACATACAACGAAGTGTAGGGATTAAACTTGAAGTGAAAAATGAAAAAAATAGGATTACATAAGTAGAAACCTAATACAATGAGAAAGAAAACTGATAGAGCTACAGAAAATATACACTCTATGTGATGGCACAGTTCACAGTCCCATTCCCTTTATTAAAGCATTATTATTTCCTGAACCTTTTTTTTTGGCCATCAAGTTGCAGCTGACTATGGTAGCTCCACAGGCAAGTGATGCTCAGATATGGTTTGCTATTGCCTCCCTCTGCATAGCAACCCTGGTATTCCTTGGTGGTCTCCCATCCAAATGCTAGCCAGCGCCAGCCCTACTTAGCTTCCAAGATCCGATGAGATTAGGCTAATCTGGGCCATTCAGGTCAGGGAAATGCAACCCTACTACTATAAAAATGTTCTCCTGAATAATCCTATTTTGCACAGTTTGCAGAATACCAGAAGTGTGGGTGGCTTCCTGGCTGACCTCCTCAGGCAGGCCATTCCACAAGGTCAGGGCCACTACAAAGGATTCATGTGTACAACAGTTGCTGATTTGCAAGTTGGCACCTGTAAGAAGGCCCTGCTCAAAAGAGAAAAGTTGTTGTGACAAGGCATAGGAGGAGACGAGATCTTGCAAATATGAGGGTTCAAGACTATGAAGAACTTTGAACATGATAGACAGTAGCTCGGATTGAACCTGGTAACTGATGGTCAGCCTGTAGAGTGACTCAATGGCAGTAACTTGCATGCTCCATCTAGCTCCTGATAATAACCGAACTGTTGAATTTTGCAGCAAATACAGTCACCAGGAGACCTCTACAAACTGCATTACAGCAGTCTAGTCTCGATGTTACCATGGCATGGCCAAATGCTTGATCTAGTACAACCCCCAGGCTTGTAACCAAGTCAACAAGGGTCAACTGAATCCCTCAAAAGTAAAAACATGATGTCCTTCAAGACCTCAGGTTTCCCAACCAGTGTTACCTCTGCTGAGTCACTGTTCAGTTTCAATTTGTTCACTCTCAGCCAATAAGCCACAGAAGTCAGGTAATGGCCCAAGACTTGTACCGCATCACCAAGAGATTTGGAGACACCGAATATACCTAATAGTTTGGTTAGTAACTGATACTCTAATCTAAGCTCACTGCTGTTTTAACATATTGGTCAGACGAAAACATTAACTCCTGTGCTTCTTCCCCTCTCGTGACCCAATGATACTCTCATCCCAGTAGCCTGAACAATTGCCAAGTGTTATACTTCCGAAGCAGCTATGCTGGTTCCCTGTTAAGAGGGAACTCTAAGTCAGAGTTAACCATAGTTACGGTCAATGTAGAGATTTAACCTATAATGCTAGTTAAAGACATCTCTCTTTCTCCAAGTGTGTGTTTGGTTTCTGATCCATGAGCGTTGTGTTAGTACCAAAGAAACTGTTCTTGCAGAAACGTATTTGTGTCTCAGTTCAGAAGGTAACCATGATGGTCTGCAGTAGAATAGTTAGATCTGAGTCCAGTAGCACCTTAGAGGCCAACAAGTCAAACCTCCCTTGGTCAGACAGGAGATGCAATGGAGATCCAAGTCTTTATACTCCAGTCAGGTGGGGGAAGTGTTGTAATGAATGCTTGCGAAGGATGCAAAGATACAATGCACGTTGTAGGGTTACCAGATGGCCTCTTTTTTTTGATGTCCTTCCTCTTTGGGGCTCTTTGGAAAAAAACTCATGAAAATGTGCTCTTTTTGGGTCAGGTTAGGAATATTCCTAGTTAGTAGCCCTGATCACAGCTGAAATAGCAGGAGCATTTAAAATTCTTTTTTGCTTTTCAAAATATGGTAGCCATATTTTGTTGGCTCAGGGGTTAAGACACTGAGCTGCAAACCAGAAGGTCGATAGCTCGATAGTTCGAGACCCTAGTGCCATGTGATGGAGTGAGCTCCCATCTCCTGCCAACCTAGCAGTCCGAAAGCAAGAAACTGCAAGTACATAAATATGTACCACTTTGGTGGGAAAGTAACAGCATTCCATGCGCCTTGGTGTCTAGTCATGTTGGCCACATGACCATGGGGAAAGTCTTTGGACAGTGCTGGCTCTTCGGCTTGGAAACATGTGAGCACCACCCCCTAGAGTCGGATTTGACTGGCTTTCGAGCAAGGAATACCTTTACCTTTAGTGGGGTGGAAAGTAGCACCTAGAGAGGTAAGTAGCCTTTAATCTCTGTACCTTTTACTTCTTTTTCCACTGATACACAGTTATCTACATGAAAGCTTTAATAAAGAGCAAAATGCCCAGCCAGTAGGATTGCTAGCTCCAGGTTGGGAAATACCTGGAGGGGGGGGGAGGAAGCTGAGGAGGGCGGGGTTTGGGGAGGGGAAGAACTCAAAGGGGGCACACGGCTCCAGGTAGACTGATATCTATCGCCTGGAAATTCAGTTGTAATCTCTATCCATTACCTGGAGGTTCCACCCCATCAATGTACACTGTGAAAAAATGGATTCTATTCCAATTACAGTCCACAGGCTTGCTTCTTCTTTCGTCCCTTTATTTAACGTCATGCAGTGCTGCTGCAGCTTCCAGACAATTGCCATGCGACTATGGATTTCCCAAATAAATAATCCGTTTCCCCAATGCTTCGTCGGGTCGCTTTTTTATACATGGAGCCGATGCTCTAAGCCCGCGTTTCCCTTCGGCACCTGCTGGCTCTCTCACTCACTGGTGGCTTGGAATTACCTGGAGGTTGGCAAGGCAGCCCTGTCGGCCCCAGGCGCCTGAGACGAAGCGCACCAAGAGGGCCTGGCTCGGACCGCCTGGCAGGCTCGTCGGGAGGGCGAAAGAGGAGCCTCCCGCCCGTCCGCCCAGAACTCCTCGTAATGGCCCTGATTAGAACCCGGGAGGGAGGGGGGGGGAACGCTCTCCAGAACCGCCACCCACCCACACACCCGCCGCCGCTCTTCAGCGCGTGGGACGGCGGCCGACTTCTACGCCGCAGCCGTTGGGAGACGAAGGGGCGCGCCAGCCGCCTCAGGCTCCGGACGCCTCACGCAGACGGGCCAGGCGCATCGCGCGGCCAACAAGGCGGGGGCGGGTCCGGGAAGGTCGCGTTCAAAAAGGCGGGAAGAGAGCGCCAATCCGGCCCCCGGCGACTGACCGCCGCGCTCCAGAGACCGACGGGGAGTGGGCGGCGCTTCAGGGAACGGCCGCGCGGCGGTGAAGGAAAGGGCGGGGCGGGGCGGGGCGGGGCGAGGCGGGCGGGAGCCCTCTCCCCCCCCCCCCGAGCACTCACCCCCGGTCCTGCGTCGCGCGCCGGGCTCCGACCGATGAAACGGACCCACGCGGCGCCCAACGGCCGGTCCCCTCACGACTCCTTCCGAGGTTGACGCCACACACCTCCGCCCCCGGAAGTCGCTACCCCTCCGTAGACGGCACGTGACTCCAACCGTGCTCGGGAGTGGTGGGTTCCTCTCTCTCTCTCGCCCCTCCCACCTGCATAGCGAAGGAGTCGGGCGAGAAAGAGCGCGGCCCCGTCCCCGGCCTCTGTCGCCGCCTGCTGGAGCGGAAGGAAAGGAACGCAACGGCATCTACTGCGCACGCGCCCTTGTCGAGGAGGAATCGGCGTCTCGAGCCGGGGAAGTGGAGCTCCGCCGCCGCGGCGTCGCTCGCTAGCTGAAGAACGTTTCGCAAACCCTGGAAGGGACTCGGGTTGCCACCTCTGGGCTGAGAAATTCCTGGGGATTTGGAGGTGGAGCCTGGAGAGGGCGCAGCTTGGCCGGGGGAGGGACCCCAGCGGGGCGCAATGCCGCAGAGCAGAGTTGCCCTCTCTGGATTGGGAAATAGCTGGAGACTTTGGGGAAGCCAGAGGAGAGCAGGGCTTAGGGAGGAACGGGACTTCAGAAACCTTTTTGGGTTTCAACTTGTTTTTAATGGCTGTACATCACCTAGAGCCTTACATCGTAGGGAATAGGCGATTTATTATTATTATTAAATCTAAAGCAGTCATTTTCTCCAGTGGAACTGATGTCACCTGCAGATCAGTTGTAATCCCAGATCTTCAGCCTGCACCTAGAAGTTGGCAACCCTACCATAGCCCACCTTCCAAAGCAGACGTTTTCTTCAGGAAACGGATCTTTGTCACCCAGAGATCAGCTGTAATTCCAAGAAATCTCCAGGCCCCACCTGGAGGTTGGCAACGGTATCACTCAGCAGTCGGACAGCCATTCTGCCAGGAAAAAGAAGGCACGCATCTCGCGGCTACCAGTAAAAGTGTGGTTCTCTACAAGGGTCTTCGCTGGCTGATGACAGAAGTGCCGCAGGTTTTTTCCCTGTTCTTTCTTTGAAGATCTCAAGAGGGCACTGGTGTTTCGCTCTCCAACAACCACCACCCTTTGAGGAAGTCTGGGCTGGGAGTGAATGAACGCTGGCCAAAAGCCACCCTAGTGAATTTAATGGTAGCAGAGCAGGGATTTAAATCCAGGCCTCCCAGTCCAGTGCTGAACTACAACAGGATAGTTCCCAAAAGCTGTTCCCAGGTGATATGAAAGGAAGTACATCTTTACCCAACGAGTGAGTAAATTGTGGGATTCATTGACACCAGAGGTGTTGATGGCCAGGAGCCTAGATGGCTTTTAAAAGGGGCTCAACAGATTCATGTAGGAGGAGAAGCCCATCAGGGGTCCTAAAGAGTCCTACTAAGCCGCCCTGAGCTTGCTTGTAGGGAGGGCAGGGTATAAATTGAATTAATAAATAAAAATAAATTAAAAACCTCCATGCTCAGAGGTTGTAAACAGCCAAAACCCAGTGCTGGGAGGCAAGATCAGGTGAAGGCCTCAGATTCCGTGCCCTCCAGGGCAACTGGTTGGCTGCTGTATGAGACAGGATACTGGACTAGGTGGACCACTGGTCTGATCCAGCAGGGCTCTTCTTATTTTCTCAATTCATACCAAATGTTACATTAAAAACATAGTAAAAGCCAGCAGTCAGATTGCATTTCAAGGTGTGTTTTTTAGCAAGAAGCAGTACAGGCAACTAAAACCGAGAGAACTCCATTGAAACCAATTATCAGTCCACCTACAGAGCAAGATCTTTAGCACAGCTGTAGGATTTAAACTTGTTAAAATCATTTTGGATCAAAAAGATACTGTAGAGCTGAGGAAAGTGCAAAGGAGGACAACCATGCAGATTAAGGGGGCTGAAGCATATTTCCAATAAGCAGCGGTTAGGGCCTGGGGTTTTTCAGTTTGGAAAAAAGACTAGGGGGAGAATGACAGATGTTTATTAAAAAACAAGGAATAGGGCCTGTGAGGCTATTGGGGAGACTGTTTCTCCTTTAAATACTCTCTGTGTATATAAACTTGGTAAGTTTTCTGCTGCCACCAGGAATTTAAAATTCCAAATCTCTCGCTTTTGGTAGAATGACCTAGAGCCTGGGCACTCCAGAGGACTATGTGGCCCTGAGGAAGTACTGTACTGATTTCTGGGATAAGTTTAAACAAAAATTGATTTAATAAAGAACAAAATAGGTTTCTGGTTATTTTGAACAGCTGCTGAAGAAAGGAACTTGTAAACATAACCGGTAATGCTTGGTGCTACAGTCTCTCAATTTCCAAAATCTACTCTTGACAGGCTCATATACTCTCTGGCATGTATAGCCACACAGGTTAGACGCTTTGTTTTATTCACACAGAATAAAATAATCTCTTAGTCACAGAGACTAAATTGTTGGTCTTAATCATTCAGAAAAAGACTTAAAATCCCATGGCTACGGTGATCCATGCTTTGGTCACCTCAAGATTGGACTGCTGTAACACTCTCTACATGGGACTGCCCTTGTCCCAAATTCAGAAGCTGCAGCTGGTGCAGAATGCAGCGGCACAGCTGTTGCTGGGCCTCCCTGCACGGGAGCACATCCAGCCCACCTTAAAAGCACTGCACTGGCTGCCTATAGCATACCGGATAAGGTTCAAGGTGCTGGTGCTTACCTATAAAGCCCTATATGGCCTGGGACCTATCTACCTGAGGGACCGCCTCTCCCCATATGTTCCCCAGCGAGTGCTTCAATCGAGATCCCAAAATTACCTGGCTCTCCCAGGGCCAAAGGAGGCCCGGCTGGCGGTTACAAGGGCTAGGGCTTGTTCGGTGGCGGCCCCACACTGGTGGAATGAGCTCCCGGATAACATCAGGGCCCTGCAAGACTTATTACAGTTCCACAGGGCCTGTAAGACGGAGCTCTTCCGCCAGGCTTTTGGGTCCACCCAATAGATACATCTTGGCCCTGGCCTGATTGAGAACCCGTCAGCCTAAATGCCGCCTTACCATCTATATTGTTTAAGATCTAAGACGCTACCCCAATAAAAGAAGAAACGCCATCTGTAGTGGGGTATGTTATTTGTTTGTCTTTGTATTTTATATGTTTTAATGATACTGTATTTTAATGTATGTTGGTAGCCGCCCTGAGCCCTCTGGAAGGAGGGGAGGGCGGGATATAAGCTGAATTAAATAAAATAGTCACATGGACTATGCTTACTCTTCAAACTTCACGCACAGAATCCTTCATAGATAATCACACACAGATTCCTCTCAAAACATCTCCTCCCACACTCTCAGTCATCAGCCAATCAAATCACACTTGTCTCACCCTATCATTCTCATTACATTACTGCAATCACACTAAACATTTAAAGGAACACACACTAAAATATGAAATCATTACAGGGCTCAGGGGTCATTTTGAGCAGGAGCTTGCGGGAGCTCAGCTCCAGGAGTTGGTGCCAGCCCCCCCCCCCCCCCCCGGTTCAGGGGAATGCCTGCTTGTGTCATGGCTGTAGCAAAATGACCCCATCCCCTGGAAAGGTCCTTATTCCTCCGACCAGCCTTCTGAAGGTTTCAGCCACCACTGAAGCTATCCTCCCAGAATAAGTGGTATTTCTGAGGCTTGGATTAGTAACTGTCCCCTCTCTGCCATCTCTTTCTTTCTTTCTTTTCCCTTCCTTCCTTCCTCTCTCCCTCTCTTTCTTGCCTTCTGACATACTTCTGGTGATGTCAGGTAGTTTAAGCATATGCAAATAAGTTATGCTAATGAGCTCCTGCACCTCTTTTTCTACGAAATGACCCGACAGGGCTTGTTGTGGAAATAAATACAACGAACTCTAGGAGGAGGCTCCAGACAGGTGCCCCAGCCTTGGGCACTCGTCAATTTGCTGTGGTTACCTCAACAAGCTATAATGACACAGAGTCCACCACTTTCTCCAGAGGAACTGATCTCTGCCATCTGAAGAGCAGTTGTAATTCTGAGTGATCTCCAATCCTCACCTGGAGATTGCCAACAATGGTTCCCCAGAAGAAAATGGCTGGTTTGGAGGATGATGTCTATGGCATTGTGTCTGTCTGAGGTCCCACCTCTCCTCAAACCCCACCCTCTCCAGGCTTCACCTCTCAAATCTCCAGGAATTTCCCAACCTGGAGTTGGCAGTCCTACCTCCTTCCCAACCAACCATTTATCTGTCCCTCTAACTTCAGCTTTCCATCTCCTCCCCACTCCCTACAGCCTCTACTTAGGAAAAAATACAGTATTTCTCCAGTGAGAACCAAAGCAGCTTACATCATTCTCTCCCTTTTGATCTGCACAACAACCCTCTAAGGTAGGTGTAATGATTTCATGTTTTGGTGTATGTGTTCCTTTAAATGTTTAGTTTGACTGGAGTAATGTAATAAGAACGATAGGGGGAGATAAGTGTGATTTGATTGGTTGATGACAGAGTGGCAGATGTTCTGAGGAATCTGTGTGTGGTTATCTATGAAGGAATCAGTGTGTGAAGTTTGAAGAGTGAGCATAGTCTGTGTGGCTATGGGATTTTGAGTCTTTTTCTGAGTGAATAAGACCAATAGTTTAGTCTGCATGACTAAGATTGTTGATTCTATTCTGTGTGAATAAAACAAAGTGTCTAGCCTGTGTGGCTACAAATGTCAGAGAGAGAAAGTATATGGAGTATATGAGCCTGTCAGAGTAGATTTTGGAGTCTGAAAGACTGTTTGTAGCACCAAGCATTACTAGTTATATTTACAAGTTCCTTTCTTCAGCAGCTGTTCTAAACAACCAGGAACCTATTTTGTTCTTTATTAAATAAATCAATTTTTGTTTAAACTTATCCCAGAAATCAGTACAGTATTTTCTCAAGGCCACATAGTCCTCTGAAGTGCCCAGACTCTAGGTCATACTACCAAGAGAGAGAGATTTGGAATTTTAAATTCCTGGTGGCAGCAGAAAACTTACCAAGTTTATATACACACAGAGTGTTTAAAGGAAAAACTGTTTCCCCAAATAGCAAGAACCTCACAGTAGGTTAGGCTGAACGTCTGTGAGTGGTCCGAAATCGCCCAGCCAGCTTCTACAGCAAGAACTTGGATCTGGCAGAAGCACTGATACATCACAGTGGCTGTCACGGGGGTGGGGCTGCTGCTGGTGAACAGGAGCAAGCAGCCAGGCCTAGTTAAGCTATGCCAGTCATGTGGCATGAAGTCACCCAGAGGGTGCTGCCGGGCCCAGAATAGCCAGCCTCCAGCTCATGGACAGCCACATTTACTTCTATCCCTAGCATGAGGCCTGCAACTCAGAGAGGCGCACGGTCCTCAGGCAGCCCCCGTTTCAAGGAGGGAACCACCTGCCAAGCACAAGCACTGCCAGGGAACGGCCTTGATGCTTTCACAACCCCTGCCACATTGGGAAACGGTGCCCAGAAGAGCCACATGCAGCTCTCAAGCCAGGGAGTGTCACTGGGTGATCCATCTTCTTACCTGCTTCTAGGTTCAAGGTGTTGGGCTCTTTTCCTTTAAAACCCTTTGAGACCCAGGGCCCACGCATCTGAACAATCTGATTATGAACCCATTTATTTATATGAACACTTTTAACCCCACTTTTCTCCACTGAGTGTGGACTCAAAGCGACTTACGGTAGAAGAAAACGAGCAAATCATGAAATACAACAAATCTACCAGTCCGCAACAGACTAATCCCCTGAGGCACGGGGAGCAGGGCAAGTGGAAAAGGCTCTACCCTGACTGAGGGCAACAGTTTTCCCCCAGGCACATGCGCTAGACGCACTCCTCACAACTGCTACTCTGTTCCTTCCCCTCCAAGTGGGACACACAATGCCTACCGGTCGGTCTGTTGCTGCCCCAGCTCTGGCTTTGTTGCCAGTTCACAGAAGGCCTGCAAGGCAGTGCTTTTCTGCAGGGTCTTTTTGCTGACTCAGCCGAAGGTTGCCGTTTGCTGCTGGCCGGGGGGGGGGGGGGCTGTGAGCTTTGGGCATTGGGTACTGTTTACTCTGCAGGTGTTTTTATTAATAACACAAAACAAGACGTATTGTTTTAATGAACCAGTCTTTAAGGCTGTCAGCCACACCTTAAGCTTTTGTGAAAAGGCCATGTACAAGCAGCCAGTAAGTAAAACCACCTCAGAAAAATACATGATCAATGGTTTAAACTGAGACAGTATCAATATGCTTGAAGAGTAGATTAGTATTACAATAAAACTTCATTTTCGCTGTACATCCTGCAGAGGTAACTTTGAAGACAAGTTTGAAGATTCATATTCACAAAGTTTTAATTGGTTTAACCCTTACATGTCTGGCATGAGTGATTTATCATGGAGGATATGTTGCTATCACAACTAATCAGCTACAGATATCAGTGTGAGACACTAACGCCTTCATTCTACAATACTTTAGGGCTCCTCCACATTCTTATTTTCGTTGCTTGCGCATCCTTATTTTGGGTTTTTCCCTGTCCTGGATGTGTTTTGCTCCCTCTACTGGTCTATTTGATGTTACATCACTGTTTGTCCGTACAATGTAATATCAAATTGCTTACCAGAGGGAACAAAACATATGCAGACAAGGGGAAAAAACCCTCAGAGCAATAGACACACACAAGCAATGAAAATGAGAATGCAGACGGGCCCTTAATTTTAGGCTACTCAAATAAAAATTGTAGCTGAGAAAATTCCCACAGAGCCCAGCTGGAGTGATTCAAGCTGATCTGGGTGGTGGCAGTGTACACTGACAGTTTGGAAGAACTGTGTTATAGTACAACTTTTGAGTCCAGTGGCACCTTTAAGACCAACAAAGTTTTATTCTGGGTACATACTTTATTCTGGCTTATACCCAGGACAAAACTTTGTTGGTCTTTAAAGGTGCCACCGGACTCAAACTTTGTTCTGTTGCTTCAGATCAACACAGCTACCCGCCTGAATGTATTATATTCCTTTATTTATTTATTTGTGTGTGTGTGTGTGTGTGCATGTGTGTATCACATGAACTTTTGTCTAAATGCAACGTTACTTTTGAATGCACTCCCATAAACATGCACTTCCTTTTACAGAAAACACCTCCGGAACGTGCACAACAAGCTGTTCACCCTTCCCTGCACTTGATAGGATTGGGGACAGGGTGAAAATTACTTAAGTGTTAGCAACGCAATACTGCTGCACTGCAGCTGGTGATTTTCTTGCACTCTCGCCTGGACGTTTGTCAGGGTGCAGCACTGCATGTGTTGCTAGGGATTCTATAATACAATGGACGTGCAGCACTTCTCCCATTTACTGTTTTCTTTTTCCACTCTGCTTCTGAGTTGGCCCGACCCAGTTGCCTGAGCACAGGGCAATGAATAGTTTATACCAGGACAATCAAGAGTGGCAGGACAGATCCTCAGCTGACTGACAGGATGACACTGTAAATCAGAAGGAGAAAGAGTACTCATTTCCATTTAATTTTGGATTGGACACTGCTATTTAAAAAATCCCAGACAAACCTAAAACCAAAGGACAGAAGTTCAACGTAGGATGAATCACAAAAGCCACACCAACACAAAATGTTGTTTTCTTCAACTTGCACTGGTGGTTTCCTTTGGTTTCAGGGTCCCACTCTCAGTCAGAATCTTGATCACATTTTGGACATCCATTCCTTTATTAAGAGAAAAGCGGAGAGAGCCAGTTATCTTCTATTCAGGCTTTAAATAAAAACTGCTGCTTCAAACAATTTGTAAATGATCGCCACACAACAACCAATTTTGATACTTTAAAGGTTTGCAGTCCTAGGGGCAGGGAGAGAGCAAGGGTGAAGGGGAAGAAAAACACTAAAGACACGACTGGGGTGAAAACAGGCCACGGCTTTTATTGAGTACAACTAAAGGAGCAGTAGTATAGCACAGGGATGGATCCAGTATCAGGCGACCTGCCTGCTGCCCAATGTAACTCCATTCCCTCAGCCCACCTGCTGGGGGAGCAAACCCAGAGTGGCAAGCCGTGGGACCCCACATGGGCGCAAGGCCACTGCATGGTTCCCTTGCCACCTGGTGGTCAGAGGCAGCTGACAGCCTCCAAGCTGGGTCTACTGCTGTATGGCTCCACCCCCAAGACCCCTTAAGAGGGGGTGTCCCAAAGTGGGGAAGCCAGGCACGCAGGCACAGCCTCCCCCCCCTTCCCCCCCCCCCATGGATCTTGCCCAAGACCAACCTGCCGCGAGAGCCGGGGGAGCCGCCCTGCTCCCACCAAAGCTCCTAAGACTGCAGCCAACAAAGCAGCCCATGGCGAATGCTATGAAGCCAGATGTCTAGACCCCATTCTGAGAGGTTAATGCCGTCAGACCTATAGAGGGCCGTATGCTTGAAGTTAATGTCCGGGTGCCGTATAACGAAGCCTCCAGTCGCTTCGATGAGCCGCCCTGCCGCGGCACTAACACTTCTCCTAACAAGGTCAACTTTTTCCGATGTAGTAGCCCCAGGCCATTCACGGCGCTCCAGTAGGTCTGACCAGAAGAACTGCGTGTTCGGGAGCCTGGAGACGAGAGTGTGCAAGTCTGCAGCAATGGCAATGTTGAGATCAACCCCCTTTCGGGCTGGGAGATCGTTTTCGCCTAGCTGAATGACGAGGGCATCTGGGGAACCCTGGAGGGAGACCTGGAGGGAGATGGCTGGTAGAAGGTCATCCCACTTCATCCCTCGGTGTCCCATCCATGTGAACCGTAGACGATCCTCGAGTCCCAAGGCGGTCCCCCACCCGGAGGAATCTGCGTAGACCCCAGCCGAGTGAACGATACTATGACCAATGATCCACACTGCCTTGCGTGGCCCTATAGGGGCTGAAAAAACAAGATGTTAAGAGATCTGCCCGAGGTGGGGATGGAGGTAGGTCTTGTAAGAGGAGGACCTCCAACACCCGATGGCCTGCATTTTGGAGGCCCAGTGCCACGATGTCCACCTGCATGATGCCGGCCAATTGGAACCTCGTAAGGAAAACCCTGTCCACATGGATGAAGAAAGGAAGAGGATCACGGGGCCTAATGGCAAGTTACATCGGCGGCGCAGAGGATGGGGCAAGGCTGACCTGCTGGAGCAGCATGAAAGAAAATCTGCCCCCCCCCACCCCCACCCCGCTGATCTGTTTCGTACCTGCACAATGCGAGGTGGAGCTTGGAACCCTGTACAGAGATGTCCTGCAGCTTGGAACTCTGCACAGAGCCCACCTGGGGCACCCATGGCATGAAGCCAAGAGCAGTTAGCTGCTGTGGAAGGCCCGAGAAAGGCCAACGAAAGGGTGGCCTCGAGCTCCAACCAGCAAATAATGGGGAGCTGCTGCAGGAGCCCTCTGAGCACCTGTATGGTGATGGGCATCCGGCCCTGGGGCAGAGGTCCTCTTCCAGCCTCAGTAGCCCAATGCGCAACAAAAGAACCATGGCTCGGAAAACCTGGAGGCCTTGCTGTAAAACAAGATCACCAAAAGGTGGACGCCTGGGGCTCTCGGTGCAAGGCCCTGCTCTTTCAGGGATGCAAGGTAATGCAGGACCAGATGCTGGCTGGGTGCCGTCCCCTCTTCTGATGCTGAAAAGGCAAAAACTGCTGCCCAGGCCCGCAAACAGGATCGCCAAGTGGAGGGGGCAATGCCCAAATACCCCCCCCCGATGATCACTCGCTGCCACGTGTCCACAACTCCTCTGGGAAGGGTTCCAGGCAGCGGTTCACATCTGGGGCCGGCGCCTGGAACCTCCTGAAACCAAGACAAGGTGCCTGCGATGTTGTTGCTGGTGCCTGCAATACACCAGACTGAAAAGGAGACATTAGCAGCAAGGCAGACCAAAACAAACCTGTGCACCAGCCACGTGGCCCACTCTGAGTGTGACAACTGGCAGTTAACTGCTCTGCCACAGCCTGGCTGTCATTTCAAAACAGAACCCGCCTATTCTTGACGAGATCCTGCCAAATAACCACTGCCACCAGAATCGGGGGGAAGCTACAGAAAGGAGAAGTCCTTTGGTGTGCTGGACCAAGCACAATGGGACAGCCAACGCTGGGCGCACCAATGACCCACAAGGTAAAGGCGAAAACTCAATGTGCATTGGTATCAACCAGCAAGGAATTGCCCAGGCCCTGTGGTGACTGCCAGGTGGACACCCCATTACAGTTTGACAAGAAACAGAGCCAGACCTGAAGGCCCGTCTTCACACCCTCAGAGGTGAGCAGTGACTCACGCCAGCTCCTCCCCTGCCACAAATTTTGTTAGTCTTTAAGGTGCTACTGGACTCTTGCTCTTTTTAACTTCATACCCAGAGTAATTCTAATATGGTGGTGCTGACATGAAACCTCAGAGGCGGCTCAGGAAAGCAAGGCGCAGGAGGGCTGCCCTGGCAGCACAAGCTTACAGGTGAAGGTAAGGTGCTCAAGAAGCGCCTGGACCTCCCCCAGTGCACATTCCTTGCTGGTGATAACCTGGGACAAGAGAACCTGCAGGGCTGCCAGCTGGTCACCTGGCAAGTGAGAGGTGCCCTGGACCGAATCCTGTAGGATTCTTAGACGCGCCATCTGGGTGGCGAGGCCTTCCATCTTGTTCTGGGCGAAAGGAATCCCCAGCTCAGCAGCTAAGGCTCGAGAGGCAGCCAAACGCGAGGCACAAGCGGGCATTCTCTGGCGGGCCCACAAAGAGTAAATCGTCCCGATAATGCATGACCTGTGAGGAGTGAGTACAACCCTGGATCTCACCCATTCGAGAAATGTACGAAACATCCCAAAGGCTGTTCAGGCCTTACCGCCTCGTCACTGACAGAGGAAGCCACTGCTGGAAGAAACTGCTGCCGCTGCAGTCTCACTGTCGCCCAGAGAGCCACTGATGGAAAGACGGCGCCGACAAGGGAATGCTGCCAAAGATCGGCGGAGGGGAACTCCCACCCCTTCCCCACTGCCGCAGGAAGAAGCCACCGAGTGCATCGTGGAAGAACCCTCCGCTGCCGGTCCTCAAGCCAAAGCCGGAACTGACTAAGGGCAAGGCCCCAGCAGCAGCCTGACTAAAGTAGGAATGGGTCAGACCAGAGTGAAGCCTCTGAGCTAGCCCCAGAGAAGTTGATTGGCTGGCCTAGACCTGCTGTAGGAGCCAGATCTTTAAGGCCGGCTCAGAGCTGCTGCTAAAACCTCCCCTTGGCTCACCCCCAGCCCCAAACGCAGCCCCAGGTTAAGTTCAGGGCCGCTGCATGAAGAAACCTGAAATCTTGCAGAACGGGATGAAACAAAGCTTGTATGGGCAGAAAACCACCTTTTTCAGGAGCCAAGGCACCTCACTGTCACCCACCCAGAAGGCCTGTTTTTAGCAGTAGAACAAAGTGGCACTTTTAAGACCAACAGCGTTTTATTCAAGGTGTGAGCTTTCGTGGGCACGCACACTTCCTCAGATACAGTGGAATGGAACTTACCAGTCCATACATACAGGTAACGGTTGAGCAGTAAATCAGCACTAAATTAGCATAAATTAGCTAATTTACTGTTCATCCTCTGTCTATATATATGGACCGGTAAGTTCCATTTCACTGTACCGGAGGAAGTGTGTGCGCACACAAAAGCTCATACCTTGAATAAAGCGTTGTTGGTCTTAAACGTACCACTGGACTCAAACTCTGTTCCGCTGCTTCAGACCAATGCTCCCCCCCCCCTCAGATGTGGAGTCTTGAGAGCAAAAATTCTACTTTGTGAGCTACTGGCATTAAAGTTGTGCCTGAGTGATTCAGCGACTGCATAAATTAGTTCGCTCTGGAGCCATCTTTTCTGAGCTGAGACAAAAATGTGTGAGTCGGAGGCTAAAAAACTGTGAGCTAGCTGACACTTATTCAGCTTAGAGGGAACACTGCTTCAGCCCAACACGACTGCCCACCTGGATCTATATTTTTAGCAGTACCTGCAAACACAGGGGGTTTTGTGTCTACAGACTTGTAGGCTACAACTTTAAATGGCTCCTTCCTACCTAAAAGTAAATTGGGCATTTTGGAGAGGCTGTTGATCAGATGGTAACTAAAGATTGAAATAGAGGTAGTTAGAGGATGGGATCAAGTCTTCCCTTCCACACTTTCCCACCATCCATTCTGAAGTTTACGATGGCATTGCCACGAACCACGCGGGACAAAACTTCTTGTAAGAAAAGCAAAAAAGAAATATAATAACAGGTGGTGGGAACTGCCATCAGGGTGTGACTGACTTATGGTGACCCCATAGAGTTTCGAAGGCAAGAAGGGGCTCAGAGGTGCTTGGCCAACTGCCTGCCCCTGCGCAGCCTCCTTGGGACTTCCCTGGAGGTCTCCCATCCAAGTACTACCCAGGGCTGACCATCCTTTGCTTCCGAGATCTGACGAGACTGAGCTAGCCTGGGTTATCCAGGTCAGGGCCAATAATGGATAGCCACCATTAAAAAATAACCTGGGTTTTAAGCCGATCACAAAGCCCCATTTAAGAGGGTCAATACTGAGTACCAGCTCTCTTAATTCTGAAAATGGCTCCCGTGCAGGTAGGAACCCCCCCCCCCAGGGGGGCAGGTACAGACAAGCCATATTCTTCCTCAGAGCGAGGAGAGCACCCAGGTCGGCAGGGAAACTCCAAAAGTTTAACAAAAATGGGGGGGAGGGGGTTAAATGGGAGGCTGAAATATGGGTACAGGCCATCGGACGTTGGAGAGGTCCTCCTCTTCCATAAACAGAAGAATGTCTTCTGTGCTCACGTAGGTAAAGTCAAGGAAAGCGATGGGACGGTTTGGGATAATGGTGCTGCTGGTGCTGGTGGAATGGGAGTGGCCAAGGGGGAGAAAGTGGCGGGCAGGCAGCAAGGGGGGGGCATGCAAGTGGTAGCAGTTGGCAGGGCAATGGATGATGGTGCTGCTGCAGCAGGTGGAAACGGGGGGAGGGAGCTGGGTTGGCCAAGCGGCCAGTTTGCGGTGCCCGCCTTCCTCGCCAAGCTCCCCCCCCCCCCCCGCCCCACCGAGGCTGCTGTTTTCTCCTTCCTTCCCCCTCCACCGACTGGGAATGAAGACGACCCAGCAACGGTAGTGACCAAGAGAAGGAGAAAGCTGCAGCAGCTCCCCTTCCTCTGAGGCCTTCGCTTTCCCTTATTCATTAAAGCAGGGGTGGCCAACCTGTGGCTCGGGAGCCGTATGCGGCTCTTTCACACATATTATGTGGCTCCTGGCAGGGCAGCTGGGGAAGCTAAATATCATTAGAAAACAAATATCATTGGACAAATAAATACCATTATCAATATCTGCTTTTACCCCTTTTGTTATTATTTTTGGCAGTCACATTTAATGTTGATAAGAGGCAAATCTGCATATTTCCCAATAAAAACACGTAATGTTTGTTCATGTTATGTGGCTCTCAAACATCTGATGTTTATTCTATGTGGCTCTTACGTTAAGCAAGTTTGGCCACCCCTGCATTAAAGTCAGATTAGACCCAGCGTACTCTTAATGTCAGTAAAATCAAGAAAATCGGCTATTAACCCCTACAACACCACCACCCCCACCAGCCCAACGAAAAGAATGAATGCAGGAAACCAGTTTACCGCTGAACGCAGGGTTGGACTCCGTTATCTTCTGTAAAGTGTCAGCAACCTCATCCACTTCCATATTTCTGACACTGCTGAAAAATCTTCCAATGACATTGCTTTCAGACGGGGATGGCACCGAGGGAGGTATGCCAGGCCGATTCCAAAGTGAAGGTGGGACACCTTGCCTTTTAGGGACGAAAGGGGGGGCACCTCGTTCTCTGGCTGCATCCAGACGTCCGGCACGACGAGGGGTGACACGCGGCCATTGGGGCTTAGCAGCCAGGCCTCGGCCTGCACCCAGGCGTCCAGCATGACGAGGGGTGGCACGTGGCCGTTGGGGCTCAGCATCCAGGCCTCGGCCTGCACCCAGGCGTCCGGCATGACGAGGGGTGGCACGTGGCCGTTGGGGCTCAGCATCCAGGCCTCGGCCTGCACCCAGGCGTCCGGCATGACGAGGGGTGGCACGTGGCCGTTGGGGCTCATTATCCCGGCCTCGGCCTGCACCCAGGCGTCCGGCATGACGAGGGGTGGCATGTGGCCGTTGGGGCTCAGCATCCGGGCCTCGGCCTGCATCCAGACGTCCGGCATCACGAGGGGTGGCACGTGGCCGTTGGGGCTCAGCATCCGGGCCTCGGCCTGCATCCAGACGTCCGGCATCACGTGGGGTGGCATGTGGCCGTTGGGGCTCAGCATCCGGGCCTTGGCCTGCATCCAGACGTCCGGCATCACGAGGGGTGGCACGTGGCCGTTGGGGCTCAGCATCCGGGCCTTGGCCTGCATCCAGACGTCCGGCATCACGTGGGGTGGCGCGTGGCCGTTGGGGCTCAGCATCCGGGCCTTGGCCTGCATCCAGACGTCCGGCATCACGTGGGGTGGCGCGTGGCCGTTGGGGCTCAGCATCCGGGCCTTGGCCTGCATCCAGACGTCCGGCATCACGTGGGGTGGCCCGTGGCCGTTGGGGCTCAGCATCCGGGCCTTGGCCTGCTTCCAGACGTCCGGCATCACGAGCGCTGGCACGTGGCCGTTGGGGCTCAGCATCTGGGCCTTGGCCTGCTTCCAGATGTCCAGCATCATGAGGGGTGGCCTGTGGCCGCTGGGGCACAGCTGGCCCTTCTGTGTCACAGGAGTCTGGGTCCTTAGGTATCTCTTTAAACGTGGGCACAAAAACCCCAAGTTTACTCGTTTTAACCTTGTCTTTTGATGGATGCGTGTGCAACGGTGATGCTTTTCGCTTAGCTGGTATCTTAACACTGGAATTTGTTCCCATGTTTTCAAAGGACTGTTCAACTGGAAGCTGCCACTGTGCAAAATCTTGCTCTGAAGAAGAGAAGAGAAGAGAAGAGAGAAAAGTCTCATGCCTCAATTCCTATTTTCATGAATCTGAACTACAGCAGCATCTGGGGAAGGAGCAACTATCCTTGAGGAATGTATAAAACAACGTTCGAGTCCAGTGGCACCTTTAAGACCAACCAAGTTTTATTCAAGGTATAAGCTTTCGTGTGGATGCACACCTCCTCAGATTATTCACAGCATGACTGAATTTAAGCAGTCCGTATGCAAGACAATATCTTTGAACAATATATTCTTTCTAAAAAGGCACCTTGCTAAACAGGGCTTCAGCCTGAAATGCTATAGAGTTCCTATCTGAATGGTCCATAACCTCACTCCCAGACATTTTGTGGTTAAGCTCCGCCTCCTGCTGCAGCCATTTTGTGCCTGCGCCGACCACCCTGCGTCAGAATTTCAAAGGTGCCTGCAGGCTGGAAAACTGGGGATCCCCTCCTACAGTAAGTTTTTCCTTTATCACCTCTTGGGAGACCTAGTGGCAGGTAGAAAAGAACTCACAGCTTATTTCTAATCCTTTCCATTCTTCGGCATTTTCCATTGAATAAATGTGTCTAGCTTAGATTGATAATGGTTTGTCTTCTCAAGGCAACCCTCCTTAATAATGGACACTGTCCAAGTCACCAACACCCCTCTGCTTCCCAGTGGCTTCCCTCATCCTCTTTTACACACTTTATACGTTTGCCACAAGCTCTTACCGGAATGAGGTCCGGAAGCTCCCACAGAAGTTGTCTGCGCAGAATGATTACCAGAATTTTCATACTGATTTTGCCCTTGAACGGTCTTTAAAAAACACAGAGAGAGAGAGTAAGATGTGCATTCTAAACATGATCGCCTATCTCTAAGCCCCCTCTTATATAACGAGTAAAAAATGCACCAGTTCAGTGTGTGTGTGTGTAAATATATATATATATATATATATATATATATATATATATATGAATATGAATGTTTTTCTTCTTGAATGCTTGCAATGGATACATCTCCGTATAGTGTCAAAACAGACAGGCAGCATTTAAAACCCCAGTATTCCATGAGCCCCCAGTCAAAAAGCAGTCTAGCCCATTCTGTACTGAGAATTCTGTTTTCTGAAACCACATCAGACTCCTTTGAGCACAAACATTTCAGGGTCTATTGAAAGCAAGTGGGATAAGAACTGCTAAAGACTCATGTTTCCTCTTTTCATGTTCCAGATGGTAAATACGGGGAATTCACACCACGTTCCCTGAAGCTAGACACATGGACCCACCTCTACATGCATCTGTAGTTTACACATCTTTACATGCAGTGAGGTGTCCAACATTAAAAAAGAAGCAGAGACAACAGGGAAATTGCAGTTTCTGTTCTTCCCCATTGTCCTATGTTTTTTAGCACCTTCAGTTGCTCTCTGGTTTCTGGTTCCTAAAAATAATTGATTCTCTTTACTGTTTCAATCTCTTTTGTGCCTTTACCGTTATATCTAATTTCAAACCAGGCCTTAGAATCTGGATCAAAAACTCCACATCTGGAGTTTCTACAGACCTGGAGTAAACTCCAATCTTCAGAAACATCTTGAATCTTAAATACAGGGCGGGGGTTAAAACACCCCCAAAACAACAGAAGCAACATTTCTTGCTTTAAAAGATGAATGCTCATTGAGAAGGGACAAAGGATTGCATTTATGACCAATTTTCTTTTGAAATCCGTTTGCTGATCTAGTGCTGTGCTTAAGGATGCTATCCAAAGCTTTGGTTTCCGTCAGACAAACACAAAGGGACAAGAGAGACTGAAAAAGGTAAAACAGAGAAGGATGGAAGAAGCAGGGAAAGAGAGATGGAGAAGTTGAAGGAGAGAGGACCCAAAAAGATGAACAGGTGGGTGGAAAAGAAGAAAAAGGAAGTGGCTGCCAGTGGCAGGGAAGGAGGGGACAATGAAGGAGGGGGCAAATAAAGATAAGCTGGGTGGGTGGACAAAAAGTCATCAGGAAAGGGGAGAGGTTATAGGTCTGTTGGAGAGAAAGAGGAAGCCGTGGGAGGAGAGGGACACGGGGAAAACAAGAGTCTTCCAGCAGTTCCTCACAGGTCCCATACTTGGGTATTCCTATTGTAAAAACTGCTATAATAGAAGATTCAAGATTAGGAAGGTACAGTTTTGACACCGGAGTGAGCCAAGACTTCAGCAGCAAATCCTATTGTAGTGGGGGATTTAAATGTTGTGTAACAGGACACATCTGCTCCCATCTCACCTACAGAACCGTGTAGCATTTTAACAGCCATGCCTAAACTACGGCATTACATTTTTTAGAAATACTAAGTGGAAATTACTTTTCTTTCTGAAGCTTTCTCACGATATACAATCAGCGCATCCGTAAATTTCTGAGTAACCTTCAGTATAAACGCCGCGTCATCTTCATCCACTATTTCAAAGCTTTTCTGAAAAAAAGATGCAAAGATTTTAGTAACAGATAAAACAAAACAAATAAAAATTCCAGCTTTTCATTGGCATGATGGGTGTTCCGAAAGGTAAATGTTTAGGAGGTGTCTAAGCAGGCAAAATACTCAGACTAGCGCAGTGACATAAAAACGCAAGTAGCCTGACCGTAAGGGCACCAATTTAAATAGTTCTTGATCAAAGGCATCAGCATCCCGGCATTGCAAATCTCTGCTAGCAACTTTGTTTACAACCGTGTTTGTAGCATTCAGCTAGCTTGCCCACAGGCATACCTTCGTCGTGCAACCCCAGGAAAAAAATAGTGCCCCACCCCGAGACGTTTTCCAATGCTTCCAATGGGGAAAAAAACACTTTGGGGGTTGTTGGGGGGTTTTTTTGGGGGGGGGGGCGGACTTCTATGAATTAAGAGTGTGCTGAAAATATACCCAAAAAAGACCTTATCGGTATTTTTCTGTTATATTTTGACATCCCAAATGTATCCAGGCTTTTGCTGGAGAACCGGGAAAAAATCCCCGAAAAAAATCCCAGATACATTCAGGAATTACTGGCAAACCCGAACAACAGCTGAGGGGCTGGCGCAAATTGTCCCTGCCGCTCAGCTGTTTGGAGGCTTTTTTCTGCAGTTCCTTTAAACAGAGGATGTTTAAAGGGTCTGCAGAAGACAACACACAAAACAGCCCGGGGGGGGGGGACGACACTCTCCGTGCTGGGTCAGCTGGGGCTCTTTTGGGCTGTTCAACTGAACAGCCGACGAGAGCCCCCAGTGGAGCCTGCAGGGACATTTCTCCCCACAGGCATGGCTGCTTGGTGGGCTCTTTTGAGATGGTTTCTGTTCAAATATCACACTGGCTTTTTTCTACTACAGACTTTGTATTTTCAACTTTTACTTCCTCTTACCTCTTCCTACCAGATGGCAAAAACTACAGTACGTACGCTAAGGGAGCAGAGGGTTCATCAGTTTGCAACTCTGTCTGGGTGTATTCCCAGTTTTGCTTGCAGAATACTAAGGCATATATATTTTAAAATTCATATCTATGCCAAACAGTAAGATTTTATACTTAACTTATAAAGTCTGCAATTTATGTTGTTGAAGCAGTGAAATTAGTTTAGTGTATGTAATTGTAATGTAATTACTGTTACGTATTTCAGTTGTACCCAAAATATACAGGTTGCTTACCTGTAATTGGAGATCTTCGAGTGGTCATCTGTGCATTCACACCTCTGGGATAAAGTGCGCCTGCGCCGATCCCGATCGGTAATCTTCAAAGCCTAACGGATTTTCGCGCCAGCTCCCCGGTCACGTGCACGTCCCACTGCGCATGACCCGGGGAGAGGCACGAGGATCCCGCCAGTTCCTTCTGACCGCTGCTAACAGCCCCCAAAGAAAAAGTGAGGGAGACCGAAAGCAGAGGGGAAGGAGGGCGGGTGGTGTGAATGCACAGATGACCACTCGAAGATCTCCAATTACAGGTAAGCAACCTGTATATCTTCTTCGTGGTCTCTGTGCATCACACCTCTGGGAGAATAGCGAGCAATAAACACCACATACCTGGAGGTGGGTGCTGGAGGTCTCACATCTGAGCTGCTTGCAGGACTGCACGGCCCACCACAGTACGCTGATGGACACGGACATCTAGGGCGTAGTGCTTCACAAACGTGTGAGGGGACGCCCACGTCGCAGCATTACAGATGTCTCCCAGGGGAATGCCCTTGAGGAATGCTGTGGAAGTAGCCACGGCTCGAGTGGAGTGTGCCCGGAGGGACGCCGGCAGTGGCCTTTTGGCCAGAAGATAGGCGAGTTTTATCGTCTCAACTATCCACTTCGAGAGTCTTTGAGACGACAGTTTCTGTCCCTGCCTGGGCAAGGCATAAGAAATGAAGAGAGCTGGAGACTTGCGAAAGGATTTTGTCCGGTGCAAGTAGAAAGACAGGGCTCTCTTGACATCTAAAGTGTGTAGACTACGTTGCGTTGGGTCCTGGGGATCAGGAAAAAATACCGGCAAGGTGATATCTGCCCCTCTATGGAAGTCCGACACTATTTTAGGCAGAAAAGCGACATCTGGAGCCAAAGTGATGGCATTATGATGAAACGTGAGGTATGGTGGGTCGCAACGGAACGCCGAGAGCTCACTCACGCGTCGAGTAGACGTGATGGCCACTAAAAATGCAACCTTCCATGATAAAAGCTGAAGACTGCATGAGGCCATGGGTTCGAAGGGTTTTCCCATCAGCTTAGTGAGAACCAGGGGCAAGTCCCATGCCGGGACTGGTGTCCGCACTGGGGGATAGAGGCGATTCATTCCCTTAAGGAATTGTTTCGTTGTTGGGTGGGAAAACACCGAATAGCCATCAATCTTAGGATGATTGACTGAGATGGCTGACAAGTAGACTCGGATAGATGAGTGACACAGTCCCCTGTCTTTACATGACAGGAGGAAACCAAAAACATCTTTAAGTCCAGCGGGGACTGAGGGTCGTCCCACAGACGCCAGGAAAGATAAAAATTTAGTCCATTTTGACTCATATGAACGTCGAGTGGAGAGTTTGCGTGAGTTCAGTAGCACTTGAGCAATGCGTGATTCTAACCCTAAGTTTGGATCAGCCACGCTGTCAATTTTAGCTTGGGCACATCGTGGTGCAGTACTCGGCCCCCGCACATCCCGAGGAGGTCCGGGTCCGTCGGGAGATGGAGATACGTCCCTCGTGAGAGGCTGAGGAGCGTGGGGAACCAGGGTTGTCTCGGCCACCATGGGGTGACGAGAATTGCCCACGGTCGCTCTGTCAACAGTTTGTGGACTACTCTCGGAATGAGAGGGATTGGGGGAAATAGGTACAACCGTTTCCCTGTCCACCGGAAGAGGAGACCGTCTCCGAGAGAGGTCGGGTCCGTTCCTGCTCTGGAACAGAATAGATGGCACTTCTTGTTCTCCCGAGAGGCGAATACATCCACGGATGGATGTCCCCAATGGTCGAAGATCGGAGTCAGGTAGAGGGGGTTCAGCTCCCACTCGTGTAGGGATGCTCCTCCTCTGCTTAGGAAGTCCGCTTGGACGTTGAGTAGTCCTGGGAGATGAGTCGCCACCAGGTGAATATCTAGCGCCTGGCACTCGTTCCACAGCTCTATCGCTAACCGGCAAAGTCCACGGGAGACCGTCCCGCCCTGGCGGTTGATGTAAAACATAGTGGTGGTGTTGTCTGTAAGGACAGTCACCGTTTTCCCCGTTAGGGATTGGCGGAAAGATCTCACTGCGTAGAGAACTGCCAGCAGCTCTAAGAAATTGATATGGTTGTGTGCCACAGAGGGGTGCCACCTGTCTCCCACACCTACACCTTCCAGGTGAGCTCCCCAGCCCCATAGGGATGCGTCCGTGGTGACGGTCGCTGAGGGGGGTGGAAGCCGGAAAGGTGCACCTGAGTGTAAATTCTGGGGCACAAGCCACCAACTCAGGGTCTCCAGGACCTGGGTAGATATCTGGAAACGTTTGGAGAGGGAGTGGAGTTTGGGGCGGAAACGCCTCAAGAACCAAAGCTGCAGTGGTCTCATTCGCAATTTGGCGAAGGGAATTACTGCCGTAGTCGCGGCCATCAGGCCTAGCGGGCGAAGGATTTGTTTGGCTGTAGCCTCCTTGGTCTCTTGGATAGCCTGGAGAAGGGAGACTATATCCGCTGCTCTGTTGGGGGGTAGGAATGCCCTGCATTGCAAGGAGTCCAGGATAGCTCCGATAAACTGAACCCGTCTGGAAGGGATAAGCATGGACTTTTTGAGGTTTATAGTCAACCCTAGTAATTCTAGGGTGTGAAGGGTAGTAGAGATGTGGTTCTGTAGTTCCGTCGTAGAAGGGGCGACTAGAAGCCAGTCGTCCAGGTAGGGGTAAAGGTGGACACCTTGGAGTCTCAGATGTGCCGCTACTACTGCCATAAGCTTCGTGAAGACACGAGGAGCTGTAGAGAGGCCGAAGGGTAGGGCCTTGTACTGGAAATGACGCGGACCGATCGCAAAGCGTAGGTACTGTCTGTGTGACGGGTGGATCGTCACATGAAAGTATGCGTCCTTTAAGTCCAGCGTCACCATCCACGCGTTGGCTTCTAGTAGCGGTAGGATGGTCTGTAGAGTGGTCATACGGAATTTCTTGTAGGTGATGAACGCATTGAGGTTCCGCAGATCTAATATGGGACGAAGTCCGCCATCCTTTTTTGGGACCGTGAAGTAGCGGGAGTAGAACCCCCGCTGAAGGTGTTTTGTTGGTACCTGTTCTATGGCATCTTTTAAGAGGAGGGCTTCGACTTCCGACGATAGGGTGTCGGAGGGAGGGGTGGTTACGAAGTACGATTCTTGTGGAATCTGGAAAAATTCTATTCTGTAGCCTTCTGCTACAACTGACAGTGCCCATTTGTCTGTCGTGATACGTTGCCATGCTAGTAGGAAGGGGGATAGACGGGTGGGAATATCGGAGCGAATGGGAGAGTCAAAGACTCTGCTTGTTCGGCTTGGGTGGTTTAGCCTTAGAAGCGGAAGCGGACGGGAATCGTGGCTTATGGCCATAAGGTTTCTGCTGATAGACAGTAGACGGTGGTCTCTGCCATTGGGGTTCAGTGGGAGATCTTCGCGGTTGCTGTTTGGACCAAGATCTCTGCCATGTTTTCTGCTTCTGTTGTCTCGGTTGTGAGACACCCAAGTTACGAGATGTTTTGATGCTCTTATCTAAATCATGAAGAACTGTGTCCGTCGTGGAGCTGAACAGTCCTTCACCCTCGAAAGGGAGATCTTCCACTAAGGACTTAGTGTCTTGTGGAAGCGAAGTCGACCTCAGCCAGGCGTGGCGACGAAGGGCGACTGCTGAAGTGAGTGTCTTGGACGTGACGTCCGCAGCATGCTTGGATGCGTTAAGCTGATGCTTTGCTAGCACCATGCCTTCCCTCTGGATCTTCCTAGCAAGGCGTTGCTTATCCTCAGGAAGCTGAGCCAGAAGAGGTGTCATCTGTTCCCATAGGGAGTACTGGTACCTGCTCATGCAGGCTGTGTAGTTTGCCGTTTTTATGCCCAATGCACCGGCTGAATAAAATCGTCTTCCGAAAGAATCTAGCTTCCGTCCCTCCTTGTCCAAGGGGGAGGAATGTCCGCTACGTCCCCTAGCGGAGGGAGTCACGACGACTGAATTGGGCTTGGGGTGGATGAATAGGAATTCTGCCCCTGGCTCTTGGAGCCTATACATGTGGTCCAACCTTTTGTTGGAAATTGGGGTTGAGGAAGGGTGGCCCCAGGATTCTTTGGCAGTGCTCAAGAGCACCGAAATTAGTGGCAACGCTACCGCGGTGGATGTGTCCATCTGTACGATATCGAAGATGGCATCGGTAGCGGTAGGCGTTGGTTGGACCGTGGCAAGCGCCAAGGAATGTGCCATTCGTTTGATAAGTTCTCCATAGGATTTCACGTCCTCGGAGGGGGAGATTGGTAGATTTTCAGCCACATCAGGGGATGGTGACGGCTGGATGGGAGATTCGTCATCGGATGATTCGGGAGATTCGGGCATCGAATGGTCGGAATGTTCGGAGGGAGACATAGGGGTCGACGGATCTGGCTGATAAGGAGGGAGGTCGATATCGGGTGATGTGGGTATCGGCATCATTAGTTTCGGTATCGGTTTCGGTAACGGTATCGGAGTCGGAGGCGGGGCCGGGGGATCTCGGCATCGGGAGACTCTTGACGACGTCGATTGGCGATCCCACTCCGCTGGGTACCATTGTGGAGGTGGCGGGTAGGAGGAACCATACAGGTATCGCCATTGACGGACGTCCCACGGCACCGAAGATGGGGGAAGGCGCCAGTCTCGCTCGCCTCTCGGTGCCGGCATCGGGTCAGGCCCTGTCTCGGGACTGCTGTGAGGGATCTGCGTCAGCTCGATGTCGGGTTCCGAATCCGTGAGCTGGATGGGTCGCGGCATCGGGGAGACGGGGCTGCCCCGGGGTCGCTCGTGCCCAGGAGGGTCAAGCTGTGGAGACCCGTGCTGGGTCATGTCGGACGCGGGATGCGTCGACGAAGCACTCGAGGTTTTGTGCTTCAGCTTGCCCTTACCCTCTTTGCCCTCCTTACGCTTCTTAGCGGGAGTTCGTGGCAGTGAGAGGGGTCTTTTCGATGCCGACTTCTCGGTGCCGGAAGGGCTTCGCATCGGTGGCGACGTCGGGCCCGTCGGTACCGAAGGGGATGTTGCCGAGGCGTCGGCTGCGGACATCTTCGGTGACAACGCTGCCTCCAAGAGGGCCACTCGGAGTCGGGCCGCCCGGTTCTTCCGAGTTTGTTTGGAGAACGCGGCGCAACTCGAACAGGAGTCGACGCGATGCGACTCGCCTAGGCACAGCAAGCAGAGGGAGTGCTTGTCTGGGGGGGGGATTTTACTCCCACACTTAAGGCAGCGTTTAAAGAAACCCCACCGCTGGGCCATAGGCCGGGCGGGGAGTGGAAGGAGGAGAATCCAAAGAGAGTCCAGAAAAACAGTCCGTAGGTCAAGTAAAGTCCAAGAAATCAGTCCGAAAGGCCTTTCCAAAGTTGGAAAAAGAAGAAACGAAGTTAACTACCGACCGGAGCGGAGAGGGGGTCCTCACGACGCGGCGGTCAGAAGAGAACTGGCGGGATCCTCGTGCCTCTCCCCGGGTCATGCGCAGTGGGACGTGCACGTGACCGGGGAGCTGGCGCGAAAATCCGTTAGGCTTTGAAGATTACCGATCGGGATCGGCGCAGGCGCACTTTATCCCAGAGGTGTGATGCACAGAGACCACGAAGAAGATCTCCTCATACATACACACACACACTCTAATGGAAGAAAACGTTTCCCCCCATGACTTCAAAATTTCCAGAAATGTTACGTATGTTACGTATGTATGTGAGCAATAATAATAACAATGCATGTACACTTTTTCGTGTTTCCTCTTCCCTCTCTGTGTTGGTTCCCCTGTGACTGAAATTCAGCTTGTAAAACTCTCTAGAGCAGAAACCTCTTATTTTCGCTTACTGTGCAAAGTACCACATACATCAATGGTGCAGCATGAATTAATAATGGTGAATTTTGACTCATCATTCCCAATATTTGAGCTTCCATAGGAATATATGAAGCTACTCTAGCACCAAGTCAGACCACTGGTTCATACCACCTAATACTGACTACTAGGCAGCGGTACAAGTTAAGGTATCAAGGCAGAAATCTTTCTGAGGCCTGATAATGTGCTCTGCCATGGAGTTCTGGGCCTCTCCTCATCACTAACTTACACATGGAATATTGTCTCTTTCCCAGCTAAGCCACAGCACAATTGAACCACCTACTTACATTGTAATTTGCTAAGTGACATTCGAGCGAAATTCCTAGAAGTCCCCCTTAGTAAGGTAGCAGGCCAACCGGACGGAATCAAGCTACATTACCTCCTTACTTCTCGAGATCTGGAGATTATTGAACTGACTGCTAAGTTTCTTCATGGTCTTATAAAACGGAAGAATCTTCCTGATCATTTTAATTGAGTTTAATAAATATACCTCTGTAATGGTTTTATGGTTAACTATTTTCTACAAATTTTGGGACTGTTTTATCTTAATGGGAATTGCTTTTAATATTTTATGCCAATAAAAGGTATTTGTTGTCTTATATAGCACAATTTAACCACCTACCAAGTATTTCAGCAGTGCTTCATTGTTAGCGAATTCTTCCGAATCGGAGTCACTTTCTATGAACAGGGTGCTTTGCTGCTATAAAACATACGTCATGAAAGCTGTAGTAGACACTCATAACAGAACAGCATGCAAGAAGATTGTTTCCTTATCTATCGAGAATATGAAGAGCCACTAACATATGAGAAATTGCATTATTTGGCGTTTCAGTAATAAAAAGATTATTTTTCACCCAGATGGATACAGTACACAACTAATAGTCTGAGGGTACTCGCTATTTTAAAATCGAGTTTGAAAGGAAACAAAACTAGGAGCTACAAAACATTCCGGTGAATAATTTACCTGATCTGACTCCTTTTTATCTTCTGATTTGTTGCTATCGTCGCCCCTTTATGAAATTCAAAGGAAAAAGAAATCTATGAAACAACTTCGAAGAAAAAGAACTCAACTGTAGAAGTTGGGTAAACAACTGGGATTCAGTCCAAGGTGGTAAGACTGCAGCTTCCTGCTCATTTCAACAACCCTGTGTACATTCTGTGCTTGACTGGAACGCTTCTGCAGAACGTCTACAAGGTCTTTGACTGCTTTCTCTGTCTCTTCCACTTTCAAACACCTCGTCGTATGTCCCTTTCCCCCCATGAACTCTCAATCTGCAACCCAAGGTTCTCCGCAATCCCCGCCCCAGTTCTGCAGTTGCAGAAACCCAAGGGGTTTACTGAGCCTCTGGTGGGTCATGTAAGGAACAAATGGGCTGTCCCATTAGGCTGCGATATGTATATGCATTCAGTCTGGTTTACCACGTTAGCCTTCTGCCTCCATTGCAACGGTCTCCCAGTCTGGATTCTGAATGCAACATACTTGGGCCAGGGACTTGTTCTTTGCTTGTTGCACTGTAAAGCAGAGGTCCCCAACCTCTCTGAGCCTGCAGGCACGTCTGGAATTCTGACACAGCGTGGTGGGGGCAGGCACAAAATGGCTGCTGCAACTTAACTTTAGTCACACAGTGAAGATCCTTGTGCTCTGGTGGAAGCGGCTGCCAAAGCAATGGTTTTTTAAAAATCTGCATAGCCAATCAAAGAGGTAGATCCCACAGGCATGTTGTTTCCTGGCTGCATAGGGCCTTAAAGGTTAACACCAACACCTTGAAGGGGATCTGGAATTCTATCAGCAGCCAGTGCAACTGGTGTAGCACCGGCTGAATGTGCGCCCGCGGAGATGTCACAGTCAGCAGGTACACTGCCGCATTTTGCACTAGCTGCAGCTTCCAGGTGACATACCAGGGTAGCCCCGCATACAGCGAGTTGCAATAGTCTTAACCTGGAATTGACCACTGCGTGGACAACCATAACCAAGTCGCGGTGCGGAAGCTGGTTGCCGAACCTGCTGAAGATGGGAAAAGGCCAATTTGGCACGCACAGTGACCTGGGCCTCCACTCAAAATGAGGCCTCCAGGATCACTCCTACCTAGACTCCTTACTTTCGGTGCTGGCGTCAATGGTGCCCCGCCCAGAGTTCGGAGCCGAATTCCCATATCCAATCCCCTGCGGCTCAGGTACAAGACCTCCATCTTCAATGGATTTAACTTCAGCCTGCTAGAGCCCTCAAAGCCCTGTCCAAAACTTCTGGAGTAAAGGCCAGCCAGCCAGCCATTAGCAGATATAGCTGGGTGTTATCAGCATATTGATGACACCGTATCCCGATAACTGAAGGGGTTCTGAGCAGACATGTTCCAGCAGAAAGAGTTTCTACTGGCAGTTTCCTAAGGCTATTTCCAAACTAAAACAGGAGTCCAGTGACGACTGAAAGACTAACAATATTTATTTCAGCTTGGCCCTCCTGAAACAAGTGCTGTGAATTTTTAAGGGGTCGCTATTTTGCTACCCCAGACCATAGGCGTCAACTACAGGGGGGCTTGAGGCTCCCCCGAAATTTCCCGGGGGGGGACTGAGCCCCCCCCCGGCAAAACTGAGCGCCCGCCACTGCACCTCCCCGGGCCCTTCCTAGGCCCGCCCACCGCCGCCTCTCTCCTCCCCCCGCCTGGCCACTCTGGCTTCCTTCCCTCTCCCTCCCTCTGTCCTCGGGCCAGCTGGGCAAATGCCCAGTGTGATGACGTCACCCGGAAGTGTGCCCCGGCAACATGCCCAGCGTGATAGCGTCACTTCCGGGTGACGCCATCACACTGGGTATTTGCCCAGCTGGCCCCCGGACAGAGAGAGGGAGGCAGGAGTGGCCAGGGGGGCGGCGGCGGCATGGTTCCGGCGTGTGCACGCAAGAGCCCCCCCCCCCACGGGATTTTAAAACTCTACGCCCCTGTCGCAGTCTAGCGTGCCACCTGCCCTGGTTCTTCCAGATAAACCACTGTCTGTCTTAAAAGATACATAGCCTTTGACGCTTACTCGGCCTTCTTCTCTGTTTCCTTTGCCGTGGATTTAGGATCTTCTTTCTTCGTCCCTTTCCCTGCATCTTCTAAAAAATAAATTGGAACGCATTAAGCAACTCTTCGAAGTGTGGGCCTACACTGCATTGCCCTACATCAAAGCAGCAAAATTTCAACATGACACAATCCAAAGCGGGAGGCATTATTCATACCACTACTGATGGGCTCATTTGCCTTGTTCTACTGACCTATGAAAGGAGTGCTCTCCCAAAGAGTTTTCTTTAAGGATATAAATATGAAGCCTTTTTTTTTAACAAAGCCTGAAATGTTTAGACCGGCCACTTGGACCTCAGTAACCAATGAAAGGGCAGCTATGCTTGCAGTATCCATTGAAGTCTTGACTTCAAGCCATGAAGAATCAGGAGGTCCCAGCAATTTAATTACATGTTTACATGAAACTCTCCAGGGAAAGGGGAGACTTTCTGGCTCTGGCCACCTGGTGGAACTCTGCCAAATGACACCAGGGCCCTTTCCAGGCCCAATTCCGCAGGGCCTGTAAGGCAGAGATGTTCCGCCAGGTGTTTGGTTGAGGACAGTGATGCTTTACATTATGGCTGACACCCTACCTGGATCCCTGTTCCTGGTGGAGTTTACTCCCTCCCCATGCTTACAAAGCACTCCCAGACAAGATGTGGGAGGGAACTGCAAAAATTTTCGCCACTTGCTTTTAATTACTCTATAACGGGGTGGCCAGACTTGCTTAACGAAAGAGCCACATAGAATAAATGTCACATGTTTGAGAGCCGCAAGACATGGACAGATATTACACGTTTTTACCGGGAAATATGCAAATTTGCTTTTCAGTAACGTTAAATGAGTGCCAAAAATAATAACAAAAGCAGTAAAAGCTGATACTGATAGTGATATTTATTTGTCCAATGATATTTGTTTGCTAATGACATTTAGCTTCCCCAGCCGCCCTGCCAAGAACCGCACAATGTGTGTGAAAGAGCCACATGCAGCTCCCGAGCCACAGTCTGGCCACCCCTGTTGTATGACATGCTGGATATGGTTTTATGTTTTTATGGTTTAAAAATTTGTACATTGCCTAGAGCCCAACAATCGTGAGGATTAGACAATTAATTAATGTGATGTAATAAATTAATAAAAAAAACTTTATCAAGGAATATCAGTCTCTGATTAATGAGAGTACTATTATTTCTCCCTATGGCGGCTGTGGGGTGAGAGGCAGAGGGGGAAAGCTCTGAGGCAACTGCCTCCTGGATTGAAGTCTGGCCTCTCCTATAGAGTCTTTAAACCCCTACCACCCCCAATCTAATAAAAAGGGGAACACGAGCTTTAAAATAGAGATCAGTAGCATTATGTGCTCCCTAGTCTCTTATTTGCAAGTCTGCTAGACTAAGGCTGTACTTATTTGTGAGATAACCTTGCTTGAAAGCCAGTCAAATCCAACTCTGGGGGGCGGTGCTCATTTCCGTTTCCAAGCCGAAGAGCCAGTGCTGTCCAAAGACATTTCCGTCATCATGTGGCCGGCATGACTAAATGCCGAGGCGCACGGAACGCTGTTAACCTTTCCACCTATTTATCTACTTGCAATTTCTTCCTTTCAAACTGCTAGGAGGGGAGGAGCAGCGGCCAGAGACGGGAGCTCACTCCATCACGTGGCACTAGGGTTTCAAGCTGCCAAGCTACTGACCTTCTGGTCTGCAACTCAGCGTCCTAATCTGTGAGTCACTGTGGCCCCTTGTGAGGTAACTAGAAACCACTTTTTCCTAGATATTTAACTGGGCAGACAAGACAGAGATGGAGATGAACAAAGGTTTATTTAACAGAAAATAAAGTATTTTACAGTATAAGTTACATATGGATGACTTCACTGAATAAAGCAAAACTGGCTCTCAAGTACAGTAAATAAACCCTGAAGGGAAATTTGATTCCCCTGTCACTGGACAGATTACCTCAGCAGGTTCCCACATAGATAGGTTTGCCATACTCCAGGTGGTAGCTAGAGATCTGCTAGGATTACAACTGATCTCCAGGTGACAAGAGATCAGTTCACCTGGAGAAAATGGCAGCTTTGGAAGGTGGGTTCTGTGGCATTATACTCAACTAAAGTCCCTTTCTTCCCCAAACTCTGCCCTCCTCAGGCTCCACCCCCAAAATCTCTTGGTATTTCCCAACATGGACCTGGCATCCCTATGCACCGAGCACCTTTTCACAGAACCTATACACGCAAGTTAGGAAAGTTGGAGCCTTAACAGGATGCTTATTTGTCACACTAAAATAAGCTTTCTTCCCTAAACCGACCCCAAACCTTAACTAAAAAGCCAAATAGAACCCTGGCTAAGCTGACACGCCTTTCCAGAGCCACCAAATCCCCATCCAAAAGAAAAAGGGTTTTCTTCACCTTTCTTAAATTGAGGCTGGCACACCCTCTTCCCATCCAGTGGAGTCCCATGGGCTCTGACTGGCTGACAATCATTTGGACTCGCATGGGGCCTATTATCACAAGGATTGGTTCAGAGCCCTGGTGGAGAGGTGGGACTTTTAAGGATGACTGCCACATACCCCGAAATATGGAAGAAGTGGGATTCAAGGCTGTTTCATCTCATACAAAGGGCCCATCGAGAGTATCCCTCTGCAACAAAGTCAAACTTATGTACTCAGCGTACTCAGTGTAACTCAAGCACCTCTGCTTGTTGAAAGTTTTATCTTTAATCTCGACTGCAACTGCAGATGAAAGCCCTCCCCCCACCAAACGCAATTACTTCTCTACCTATTTACGCATCAGTCTACATTAAGCATTTGATAAACACCGGTGTTAGTCAGTCTATTAAAGCATCCTAGTTCTATTTAGTGGGTTTTTTGAGTGCCTAGATAATATGTACATCTAACAATGCTTATTAAACATAAACGCTTGCCGATCGTTCCTCAAACTGAGCTCATGGTTTATAAGCCATCCAAGTTCCTGGTTTACGCGGAACAACATTCCTCCAGTTCTTACAAAACACATTACAGATCTGACAATATGTGACTATTTACATCTCAAGTACAGGAGGTGAAACAGATCTAACCGCTTTGAGTACGGGGCCTTTATTCGTTCACTCTAAGAGCTCACCTTCAGAAAACCATGTGACAAAAGAGTCTGAAAGCTGCAGTGAATATTCGTCATCTGCAAAATAAAAAAAAGACATGAAGTTTAAGCTGGAGCCATATTTGGCACTTATGCTCAAAATTACATTCCTGCGAACGAAAAATCTTAGGGTTACCACAAACAATGGTGGGGGGGAGGTGCTGAAATTCTTTCCGAACCTAGAGTCTGAACCTTTAACAAACTTTGCAGTCATTTTCTTCATGATCAAGAGAACAAACTGAACTCGCATTTATCTCTAGATGACATCAGGCTGTGATTTTAGGTCAACATGCTAATCTGGAAACAAGTGCCATTCACGGCCTAATCTTCCTGGTAAACATGTTTACGTTGGGTGGACATATTGGGATGCCCACAAGAAGCTATTTCCATGCACAGCCAGAATGATGTAGCCTTCAGAGTATCCCACTAAGAAACCCAGTTATCTTCACTAGATAGCTCTCACACATAGCCTAACCTACCTCATGGGGTTGTTGTGAGGATTGTAAGAGGAGGACAATGTCACTGACCACTTTGGGTCCCCACTGAAGAGAAAAGCAGGATACAGTGATGGATGCCTAATGCTAAAATTGACACTGTAAGCTGCGCCAACTTACTCTTTGGAATAGGAAGATCCATTGTACTCTAAAGAGAAAAAAAGACATTTTAATCAGTATATTTTTGGTAGAACATAACAGGTTATGTCCTGTACACATTTGAAGTCAAAACACCGCCTAATTACAATTCATAATCAGACTGTTAAAGATTACTATTAATGAGCAGTAGGCTTAGAACAGATAAAAGGAAGTACTCCTTCACCCCAAAAGAGTTATTAACACGTGGAAATCACTGCCACAAGAAATGGTGGCGCCTACAAGCACAGACAGCTTCAAGAGGGGATTCGATAAACATATGGAGCAGGGGTGCATCAATGGCTGAGGCACAAAGTATTGATGGAACTGTAAACCAGCAAGGTGCTTTCGTACTATTACGAATGATAAATTCATAAGTGATAAATGGACTGCTAATTGTGTGAGAGGAACTAGGAAGAATAAGCAAGGAGAAAACAGCTGCAAACAGCTCCAGCAGAGGCCTAAGACAGCGTTTTCCGAGGTTGCCAGCTCCAGGAGGCTTCTCTTAACACACAAAGACTCACACAGAAAATAGCCATCTTGTCTCTGGCTAAAGACATGTGCTCACAAACTCCATTACATGTTCTCTACACATCGCAGGCTGCAACGCCCCCCCCAACATTCCTTGACCAGTGAAACAATGGACTTGACCAGCTAAAAACCGGTTTGGCTGCCCAGAGAGGTTAATCCCATCTACAAGACAATGCTGCTAGCCGATGATGTCAGCTTCTGGCCCCAGGTATTTCTCCGGCCATGCTAGGTAGAATCTAACATTGCCCAACCCCCCTTCTCCTACTGGACAAGAGCTAGTGGGTGGACCAGCAAGGGGTGGTCTCAGGACAGGCATCTGGCCAAGCCTGCCCCCAGAGACCACCCCCCCAATAAAAGAAAGCTCCCAGCAGCCAGCTCTCTCTCTTGCTTCAATGATCTCCTGCCCTCCCTTACCTTCAAGATTCTTGGTCTGCGCAGCCAAGGGCCTACACATGCTGCTGCTGGTTCAGCACATGTGCTCCCCCCCTCATCTTTCTCCCAGCCTATTATTAATTTTCCCAGAAGGACTACACCAGCTACTAGAGAGGTAAATATTGCCTTATACAGGAAACCAACAATCTCCTGCTCATGCAACAGTCTCTTTAATTCTACCTTACTTCTTATAACTGTATGATTGAATGTATGATTTTTGCAACATCTGAATGATTCACTTTTATTATTATTAAGTAAACTATAGACTCTTTTTAACTTCCTTTGAGTCTCTGTGTCTCTTTTTGGGAGGCCTGAGAGAGGCCCAGCCTCTGTATACAAATGGTGCAGATCCTTAATGCCTACTGCTGATTATTAAGAGCTAATACTCCCCAAATATTAATAACATAAAAGAGCAGTCAGGCTAACAGAACACTATATATAGGGGCAGTGATATTCTGTATTCTTGGTGCTTGGGGGGGCAACCGTGGGAGGGCTTCTGGAGTTCTGGCCCTGCTGGTGGACCGCCTGATGGCACCTGGGTTTTGACCACTTTATGACACAGAGTGTTGGACTGGATGGCCCACTGGCTTGATCCGACATGGCTTCTCTTATGTTCCTATGACCACACTGTACAAAAATGTCATTTTAAGCAGGTGCAGGATGATCTGCTTGCCCATAAGCATCTCCATTGCAGTTTAATAAAAGACAGTCACAGAGATGGTAACTGGAATCTCAAAAGCAAAACATGGGGCGCATACGCACCCATTTGCCACGGAAGAGGGACGATTCACCACCGGATCAAAGCGGCATGATCACACCAGCACATCTGGGAAGCGTCCTGCAACCGTCATCAAACCGTCGCAAACCATTTTGATCTGGTGGGGAATCGTGGTAAAAAGCTACTAGTGAAATTCCAGTATCAAATGGGTTTGCTACGGTTCACAGCCGGAGTTTCCCCATGTGATCACTCCAGCGCCTAAGTGTGGCATTGTGGATAACGTGATCATATGCTATCCCGATGCCACACTGTTGTTGTTTTTCTCCCTTCTCCGTGTGCGCATCATCGAAAGCCCTTAGGGTGGGGAGGCGATTCATCAATCCCCCGTTTAAGCGCCTCGGAAACCAACCAAATTGTACCACCGGACCGGACAATTTGGACCGGGCATTGCACGCTGTGGCTGGATGGCTCAGGATGAGTAGGCTGAAGCTGAACCCGGCGAAGACGAAGGTCCTGTGCCTGGGAAGGGGTGGCCCGAGGTTGGGGCTCTCACTTCTGACCTTCAACGGGGCATCGCTGGTGCCTGCACCAGTGATTAGGAGTTTGGGAGTGCTCCTGGATCCCTCCTTGTCAATGGAGGCCCAGGTAGCAGTCACTGCCAAGTCGGCCTTTTACCATCTACGGCTGGCGCCGCAGTTGGTCCCCTTTCTGGACCGCACTGACCTGGCCACAGTGATCCATGCGACAGTCACCTCGAGGCTAGACTACTGTAATGCTCTCTACATGGGGCTGCCCTTGTTGCTAATCCGGAGGCTACAGCTGGTGCAGAACGCCGCAGCGAGGCTACTGATGTGTCTCCCTAGATGGGAGCACATCAGGCCGGTGCTAAAGGCACTGCACTGGCTACCAATGGCATACTGGATTCACTTCAAGGTGCTGGTACTTACCTTTAAAGCCCTAAATGGCCTGGGTCCGACCTGCCTGAGGGACCACCTTTCCCCGTATGTACCCCAGGGAGCACTACGGTCTGGGGCCCAACATCGGTTGGTTATACCAGGCCCCAGGGAAGCCAGGCTCGCTGCCACAAGGGGAAGGGCCTTTTCGGTGGCAGCCCCTTACTGGTGGAATGAGCTCCCAGAGGAGATCAGGGCCCTGCGGGACCTTGTGCAGTTCCGCAGGGCCTGCAAGACGGAGCTCTTCCGCCAGGCTTACAAATAGGGGCCGCCTCCTCTTTTGCCTTCCCCTTTACCCCTGTTTGACCATCATGATCCCAGCCTAGGACCTGGATGACTGCGTGTACCACCTGCACTTGTAAGCAGAGAATGCTGGGTATTATACTACGCCATCTTTTTTGAGCACTTTAACTTTTGTAACTGTGAATTCTTTGTTGGATTTTATCTGTTTTTAATGTTTTAACGTATTTATATGTGAGCCGCTCTCAGCCCACTTGGCGGGGAGAGTGGCATATAAGCCCAATAAATAAATAAATAACCCAAAAAACCCCACAACTTGCCCGCGGTTGCATCTGATCACGCAGTGGCAAGTTGCCCTGGCAGGTCCACAGACCTGTGTGATCACGCAACTGCGGGGCGAATTGCTCCGGAGCAAAAAAGCCTTGCTTCCCCTCCGGATTATCTCGCTCGTGCGGAAGGGGCCAGGAAGTACCTTCTAAAAGTCCCTTCCTATTATCACTCATGCTTGGAGCTACTATCAGAGCTCTTCCATACAACTGTTGTATGACCCGTCCAATCCCAGCCATGCTAATTCTGTTAGTCCATTTAAGTGAGAAATGCACTGCTTGGCTTATGGTTGTCCAGCATGTCAGTATGCTGATCAACTGCAGATGGGATTCTAGCATCTAGAATCAAGCTTCTGTTACGTAAAAAAAACCTAAGCAGTGGGTGAAATCCAGCTCCACATGAAACACGAGGATTTTATCACTGACATCCATGGGATATAGATATCACATCATACTCATATCAAATTAATTCAACAGTCATATTCTCAGGATCCGTAATAATGCATCTCAGTAACTAAAATGGAAGGGTTACATGTTTCTTCTGCAATTACAAAGCCTAGGGTCCCAGACAACCAAGTGCCAAGCCACTTCATAATACTTTCAGGTAGGGCCATCCAGGATCAGAAACACCATTTACAGAAAGCCTGGACACATCTTCATCTGGTGCCTAAATCTCAGGGGAAGAGAGGAAGAGGCATAACTGAGTGCTTCTACTGAAAAGGCCCCTCTGGTTGCTACACAGTTAACTTCAGAAGATGAAGTCATGCAGATGTTGGCAGATGTTTCAAGTACCCTGGTCACAGGACATATAATGTAACAAGTAAAGGCAACTTAGCATCCAAAATGTTCAGGTCTGGCTTCAGACCTGATGTTCTCCACCAAAATGAATATTTTTTAGTCCTAGCCGCTCCCCTGTGTGTGAGTTATGATGAAAGCTTTGTTTTTGTAGTTAACCATGGTTATTTTTGTATGTGAACAAAAGTTGATGTCTTGCTGAATTTTGTAATTTTTTTTCCCTAAAGAAAACCAATAAAAACCCTAATTTTTTTGGCACGAGCTCCTGTCAGCAACAGTTGTCCTTTCTCATTCTTCTTCGCACAGGTCATGAAGAAGCTGGTTGGGAGAGACCCTTCCATGCGTTACCGCATCTTCTACTGATTCTGAAGTCTATAAACTCTCCCAGTTATTTATCTGTTTATTCTCCCCCTCTGTGCTCCTAGATGGTCTTCCTGCTTTCGTATTACCCATGGCCTCCATAAATGTAAAATGCAATCCATCATAGGGGTGTGCACCAAAAAAAATGGTATTCTTCAGGTTTGGTTATACCAAACCCGAAAAATATTGGTATACCGATATTTCCAAACCGATATTTATTCGGGAAATAATTGGTATTGCTGAATTTATTCGGCTCCATACCTTCCTTTCCCTCCCCAAGTTGCACCACAGTGGTGGCATGCCTCAGCGACTGAAGGGAATGCTTTTAAAGAGACCACAGTCTCTTTAAATACCTTCCCTCCCTGAGTTGTGCCGCAGAAGCAGCACACCTCAACAAGGGAAGGTATGTCTCTTTAAATACCTTCCCTTCCCTTGCTGAGGCGTGCCACCACTGCGGCACAACTCAAGGAAGGAAGGGAGGGAAGATATTTAAACTTTAAATACCTTCACTCCATGAGTTGCGCCGCAACAGCAGCCTGCCTCAAGTGAGGGAAGGAAAGGCTTTAAATGCCTTCCCTTCACTTGCTGACGCATGCTCCCATCATGGCGCAACTTGGAGAGAGAAGAGAAGGCACATGGGCAGCTTGGCTTTGCAAAAGCCATTAAAAGGAACTTTCCCTTTATCAGCTTTTATTCAGGCTCAGCTAGATCGATAGTCGAATCAGATTAGAAAATTGATTCGGCTGAATAAATACCCGAAAAATAACAATAAGGTATTTTTCAGGTATTATTCGGTTCAGTATATTCCAAGCACATACCCCTAGTCCATCATTCCTGGACTGTGCCCTCTGCAAGTCCCTAACCACTGGATATCTTTACTTCTGGGAAACCTGTCATTCCACCCTTTGGAGAAACTACCAGTTACAGCTGGCATTCGCAAACTGATTTCTGTATCTCCTCTTCCCTCCCCTTATGTGTCTAGTTGATGTTGTAAGCCTGAGAGCAGGGCCTGTATCTTTTATTTTAAGGGAGAATGTTCTGAAATATACGGAGCAAATTTATCATAGAACTCTGAGTTAAAAGGTTAGATAACACTTTGAAAGAAACCATCAAAAATGAAGGCCAAATGTTCAGTGGATGCACAATAGCTGCGCCTCTGTTCCATTCCACAAAGGGAAAAAGCACCAAATTAATGGAAATTTCCTACATTTAATTGAATGTGGGTAGATCTTGCAGATGAAACAAGATCCAGTGCTCAGATAAATGTGGTTGATTCAGCAGATTCCACCTAAGGGGCCTTGTGGACAAATGATCTTCTTTGACTAAAGATGACACAAACATCCTGATGCATTTTACAGAGCAAGAAGTACCATGGTTTCATACCCTTATTGGCTGTCTTCCTTCCTCTTCTTCAACTTGCGCAGCCACCTCTTTAAGTCTTGAGTTCAATTTGGAACCTCGGCCTTTCACCTCTGGTAGATCAGGGTGATGTTTTTTCTGGGAACAAAAATACCGCCAAGTCACCATTTATCATCATCATCTGTATCAAATGTAGCAAGCAAGTAAGGTAGAACAGGATAAAAGTAATGACTTCCCCGTGCATCAAATGTGGCCAGCTTCCAGCTAGTCTCCCCTTTATATATCCACTGTCCAGTATCCTATCTATCTATCTATCTATTTATTTATGTATTTCTTCAATTTATACCCCGCCCTCCCCGCGAACGGGCTCAGGGCGGCTTACATGGGCACACAGCCAGGAATAATACATTAAAATAGCTAAAACAGTTAAAAATTCCTATGACAAGTAACATTGCTAACAGCTTCCTGTGACATATTATCAAGTGGCGACCCAGTGGTAGGTCTCCATATCCCCCCCTGCCACCAGCCAGGGCCATTTCGGGCCCGTTACATCATAGATGGTATACCTGATGGGTGGAATCCTCAGTGGCGGCTCCTATTCGAAGGCCTGGCGGAAGAGCTCCGTCTTGCAGGCCCTGCGGAACTGCACAAGGTCCCGCAGGGCCCTGATCTCTTCTGGGAGCTCATTCCACCAGTAAGGAGCCGCCACCGAAAAAGCCCTGGCCCTTGTTCTGGTGAGCCTGGCAGCCCTAAGGCCCGGAATCTCTAGTCGATGGGTTGACCCCAACCTCAGTGCCCACTGGGGTATATATGGAGAAAGGCGGTCCCTAAGGTATGTTGGACCCTGGCCATATAGGGCTTTATAGGTAAGAACCAGCACCTTGAAGCGAACTCGGTATACTATAGGCAGCCAGTGCAGCGCCGCCAGCACAGGCTTGATGTGCTCTCGTGTTGCGAGGCCCATCAGCAGCCTGGCCGCAGCATTCTGCACCAGCTGCAGCTTCCGGGTGCGCCCTGGGTGAAAATAGGAAGCCTCTTTATACTGAGCCAAACCACTGGTAAACTTCAAAAACAGGATGGGAGAAAATGGGAAGAGGAAATCAGCAAAAATAACACCCCACCTTCCCACGGTTGGAGGACCAACAGTTGGATACAGCCCACAGAGAACAACTTCAGCAGGAGAGTTATAAAAACAGTAAAACAGCTCTGGCAAGAAAATAATTTAAAATGCATTTGGTGCTCCAAGTTCATAAACCAAAGACAATAGGGAACCTTTGGTGTACAAGTATAGCCACAAACAACCCCCATCAAGGGAAGACCATCTACAATTCACAACTATATGTGCTCAAAACTGGATAGTGCATTCACTGAAATACAAAGAAGGGTTAGTGGTCATAACCCAGTAGAGTGTATAGACACTAATTCAACAGATTGCTCATAACAATGAAACACAGTTTACAAAAAGAACATATTCAAAGCCAACAGTAGGCTCCTCTGTAATTCCATACATAGATAGTGTCTATAGACCTCCAAACAGAAAGTAATTGTAGCAGAAGACGCCCACGGTGGAAAGAACAACAGCCGACGCCTCTCCCAGGTATAAATCAAGACGTTTCAATGATCTTCAGCAGCGGCTGGTAAAACGGAACCTCATTTCCAAAATAACACAGGCACAGCTCAATAGCTTCAGAGGATTCCATTGAAGCTATTGAGCTGTGCCCATGTAATTTTGGAAATCGGGTTCCGTGTTACCAGCCGCTGTTAAAGATAATTGAAACATCTTGATTTTTACCTGGGAGAGGCATCAGCTGTTATTCTTTCCACAGCGGTGGCGTCTGCTGATGGACCTCCTGAGGGCACCTGGTGTTTTTGGCCACTGTGTGACAGAGTGTTGGACTGGATGGGCTATTGACCTGATCCAACACTGGCTTCTCCTATGTTCTTCTGTACTTTCTGTTAGTAGATGGTCTTCCCTTGGTGGGTATCATTTGTGGCCAAATTCATAAACAGCATTAATGAGAAACCCTGGGCCAATACAAAGTTTGTACCAGGCAGCTAAACCTGGAAGTTGAAGATGGGAGCATAACTGAAAAGCCCCATCTCTGGTTGGTCCTTCAGGCATTCTGGACTTTCCTGTATAATGTAACTAGTAAAGCTACACTAGGTAAATTAATGCTCCCGACATACAATATATCCATGCTTACCAAATATGCCATTCTGTGTTTAATACCCAAAACATGCATGAACATGTTTGTTAGTCCTCCTTGGCAAAAGCAGAGATTACATTCATAAATCGGGCTGTCTTCTGACCGATATTCAATTATATACTGGAGACCTGTATTTTAAGAAACAAATACTGTGAAAGAATGCCATTTACTGAAATACTGTAATACGAATTATTGCCCTCACTTCCCACCATTTGTTGCCCTGACTTGGATGGCCACCAAGATAGCCCAATCTCATCCAAACCTGGAAGCTAAGCAGGGTCAGCCCTGGTTAGCACTTGGATGGGAGATCTCCAAGGAAGTGTCAGTTCGTTACATAGAGGCAAGCAACGGCAAACCGCCTCTGAATGTCTTTTGCCTTGAAAGCCCTACAGGGTCACCATAAGTCATCTGTGACTTTGCAGCACTTACCACCATCTCCCTGCCAAACCAACCATCTTTAATCTTAATTTTCCTATGTAGGCAGCATGGCAAATGAAGAACTGAAATTGACAGCCCGCCTTTTATAACTTCCTTCCGTTTACTGGCACAAGCTCTCTGATACTGTCCCCTCTTTGGCCTTCCTGTCAGGGCTTAAATAAATATGAGGATGGGGAAACCAGGCTTTCTGACGGAAGCCTGATGTAGCAGCCATGCAGAGCCCCAGTTCAGATCAGGGACACATTCTGGGCGGAGAGGAACTATGAAGGTCCAATCAAGAGTGTCTAGAAATCTCACCTAGTTCCTGTCCATCTTCAGGCTGACTCTGGGGATTCACTTGAATGTCTCTCCCATGCAAAAGAAACTGCTGTGCCCAGAAAGCCACCATGTCCGGCATAAGGCCCCTAGCCTAGTCTTCTCCCTTCTATACTTCTCCCTTCTCTATGGGCAGAAACTGTATTTGCAAAGGGAGCATCCTACCACTTGAGACAGTACACTCTAAACACAGTCTCCCCCACCCCATGGAGAACAAGGCCTTAGGCTGGCTCAGGGGGGGTTCCCGAACATCCTGGCATTCCAAAGTGCTAGCCAACCACCCCAGTCTACACATTTATTCTGACCACTCGTGCCAAAACAAAAATATCCACTTTAATATTGTAGCCTGTGTTTAGTTTCTGAAGCCCCATTTGTAGATACGTTCTGAAGCGGTCTTGGCCCACAGACAGCATTACATTAGTTAGCATATTTTGAAAAGCAAAAAAGAGGACGTATTCCCCAACTGACTACTTCAAACAACTGATCGCTATGACAAATCTCATTTTAAATACCCCTGCTACAATAATCTGTGATAACTGCTACTAACTAGGAATGTTCCTAAGCTTCCAACCCCAAAAGAGAACATTTTCAGGAGGCTTTAAAAAAAAAAGAGCCCAAGGAGGACAGACACCAAAGAAAGAGGACATCTGGTAACCCTAGTTACATCCTTCTAAACCCACGGACTTCAGTGGTTAGAAGAGCATAATTATGCTCAGGACTGCACGGTTACTTGAGAGCAAGTCTCTCTGATTTCAGCAGAGCTGGCTCTTAAGGGAGCACACTGAGGACTGGGCTGTTAACTTGCTCTGTATTAAAAATCTTTAAAAGTTCTCCGTATTCAACTGCAGAACAGAACTCACCAAGGGCAGGTTCAGTATCTTTACATGAATTGAGCTGTTCTTCCAAAGTTTTTCCTAGAGAGTCTTCAGTCACAACGTGAACTGTAAAGGAAGCACTTTTATGCATTATAAACACTCATTTCATATATATAAAACTGTAGTCAAATGCAAGAACAGGGTTTTTTTTTCTCCTGGTATGCCACGTTACATTCCATACAAGTTACAGTTTTGTACGATAGTGATTATTTTGTGCGTATAACATTGGGAGGGGGATTGACACTACACCCAAGGTTGTCTGCCTTTTGAGCAAATATGGCTCATTCCTGTCTCCAGGTGGAGACAGCCGCTCATTAAATATGCCCACACACTTGTGGTGGCAGAAAGGCCTTGGCATCACCCCTTCCTCCAGAGTTTCTTGAGAGCTTGCCAAGAATCTGGTGTTCAACCTCTTCATCTTCTTGATGGAACGCTGTTGTTTGCCAATACGTTTCCAAGCACAATTCATTTTTTTTTGCAATAGAATTTTTATTTTTCCATTATTCTCAAATGCAATTAGCTTTTATACATATTGCATTCTCTTTAAAATCGCATATTTAGCTAAAAAGATATAATCATTAAATGACTTCCCACTCCACCCGCACCTTCATATATATCAACCGGTAAACATGTATTTTAAAAGTATTTGCCTCCTAAGGTAACATTTTTAACCAAGCACAATTCAAATGCTGGCCCTGGTCTTTAAAGGTTTTGGCCTAGGGTACCTACAGAAGCGCTTTCTCCCATATATTTCTATTTATTCACACAATCAGACCCTGCCTTTTCCCCAGGACTCAAGAAAGCTTACAAAGGCAAAATTATGTTGCTGAAAAAGAACAAAACCCTCAGAATCCAATTATGTAAGTAATAAGCAACTGTCAATGCCCACTCATCTGCTCCTCCCTCCCCGCAAAAAAACCCCAGCCTTTACATTTACATGCCTTCCAAGGAAAAGGGAAATGAAGGCACCTCATCAGGCAGACCATCCCAGACAGCCCTCTTGCTGAAAACACCCTTGCCGGGGCTGAAGAAGAGTGAACTGGCCTGAGAGAGGGCACAGCGACAAGGCATCTGAGGAATGCAGGAGAAGCACAGGCTTATACTGGGAGGTACAGGCCACTAGGCCTGAAGGTTCCATACCACAAAGAGGTAAAAACCAGCATCCTGAATTGGGCCTGGAAGCGTGAGGATAACGAAGCACACAGGAGTTCTACATCCCAAATGGCCTGCCACAGATAGAAGACTGGCTGATACATTTTGTACCCACTGAAGCTTCTGCGTCTTCTTCAAGGGCAGCCCTAGGTAGAGCGCCTTATGTCAGGTTCCCGGTCAAGTTACTCTCAACAATTCTCTCTTTGGTAGTGATAAGTTCATTGAGATGTATGCGGGACCCAGAACATCCCTTCTGTTAGAACGGAAGCATTTTGGCAGGTACATGCTTAATATTGGTAATTCAACCAAAAGCCCCTTCCTGCCCCATGCACACGTCACACACACACACCACGCCTTGGCTTGGTTATCTATATGGCTTGGTTATCTACTGCTCAAGCTGGTACCAAAAAGCTCCAAGGACACCTTTCCCTGGCAAAGGGAGAGGAGGCACGACTTGAAAGGAAAGTTGTGGCTTCTAGAAGCAAAGGTCCCATTCTCTCACTCACTCACTGCCCCAATAACTATGGCAACCCAAAGCAAGCAAAGCGAAGCAAGGTTTGACACTTTACAGTATTCCAAACTATATATGCTTTCAAGTGCCTTAAAATCTGCAGAGGAGGCTCTGCTGCATATGCCTTCCTCTTCAGAGGCATGGTTTGCAGCAGTGGGATTTCGGGTCTTCTCTGTCGCTGTGAGGCAGTTATGGTATTCACTCCCCAGGGAAGCCTATCTTCCTAGTTCTTGCCTGCTAGTTTGGTGTAGTGGTTAAGTGTGCGGACTCTGATCTGGGAGAACCGGGTTTGATTCCCCACTCCTCCACTTGCACCTGCTGGATGACCTTGGGCAAGCCATAGTTCTGATAAGAGCTGTCCTTGAAAAAGAGCAGTTTCTGTCAGAGCTCTCTCAGCCCCACCAACCTCACAGGGTGTCTGGTGTGGGGAGGGGAAGGGAAAGGAGACTGTAACTCTGAGATTCCTTTGGGTAGTGATGGGTGGAGTATAAATCCAATCTCTTCTTCTTCTTCTTAAAAATGTGCTGAAAACTTACCTATTTTGGGAAGGGTTACTATATTGGTGGAGTGTCTTTACTAGGGATGGGCACAAACTGAATTACAACCCAAAATTCATCACAAACCAATCCTGGTTCATAGTTTGTGAACCTTGGTTTGTACCATTCTGCTCCCATGAACCTCCTATGAACCTCCCAGGTGGCTTTGGGAGGTTCATGGGATTCGTGTCAGCAGATATGCTGGCACCGGGGCTTGGAGAAGGCATTTAAAAAGACCAGTCTCTTTAAATGCCTTCTCCAAGCCACGCCTCCACAGCAGCGTGAGCTGGCAACAGAACTCAGAAGCCTGAGTTCACTTGTGAGTCACGATGCTGTGTTGGCATGGCTTGCAAAAGCTGTTTAAAGGGATCCCCTGAAATGGTTTTTGCAAGCTGCACCACCACAGCACAACATGCAAGTGAACTCAGAAGGCATTTAACTGCCTTCTGAGTTCACTCGCTAAGTCATGCCGCAGCAGACTTCACAACTGAACTCAGAAGGCATTTAAAGGGTTTCCTTTAAATGGCTTTTGCATACTGCACTGCATCACAAACCAGACCGTTAAACAGAAAGGTTCGTGGTTCACGAGACCCCATGAACCATGAGCCTTCATGAACTTTCATTTTCCTATTTCATGCTCATCCCTAGTCTTTACCATAATATCTGATGTTATTATGTTTTAATTTATGTGGGATTGTATTCTAATGCAATAATTTCTGTAGACGTTTTGTTAGAAGCCACCATGAGATACTGAACTGGCTAGTTTGGCAGAGCAAGACAGACATAGCTCAGTGACAGCCTCTAGACCAAATGCTTGTATACAGGAGAGCCGTCAAAGAGTGACAGGATTTTGAAGAAGCACATACCACTACAGCTCCTCCTTTATTTTTCTTCTTTAAAATCAGAAACAGTAAAATTCTTGTATTTTTGCAAATCAGATTATTTTCCCATGCTATTCTGAAATATACAATCCTAACCAGGTTTGCCCGAAATAATTTTCAATTTGACAGACAAAATACTGGATTGGGGAGAAACCAGGTTCTAAATCATGAGGCTTACTCAGTCGCCTTGGGCAGCTGTTACTTCTAAGCCTTCCAGGACTGTTGTGACGATAAACTGATATGACCACATAAAAAGCTTCTCAACTCCTAGAAAAGGGTGCTATATTAACTTATGACTCAATGGTTGCAAGCGCTTTCAAAATTCCAGAATTATGATCCTGTGAATGTTCTCTTTGACGTAAGTACCACTAAGTCCAACAGGATTTATTTTGAGAAAATATGTACACTTAACTGGGAGTAGACCCCAATGAATTACAGGGGTACTTTCTTCTAAACAAACATTAAGAGACACAGGCTGCACGCGGATGTGAAGATAAAAGAATCTAAGAACTTATAAGTTAAAAAATATTCATTACTGCAATTATTTACAAAAATAAACTGTCAACATCCCATCAAACTGAATATTCTTCAGTAAACTGAAGTGCTTAAGATTTTTAATGTGTGATTTTGCATTTCTATTTACCATTTGAATAACAGAGACCCTTGGTTAAGAAAGACACTCACCGCCTTCTGGAAGGCTTTCTGGTAGTCTGACTGACTCCCCTGAACTGTGCAGAGGCTTAACTGCAAAAGAAAGTCAATACATATAAAAGGAGCTCTCTCTTCACGAGTTGCACACACCAGTTCTAAGAATGCAGATGGAATTATACGGTTCTATACGGAATTACAGACAACTGATTTAAATCAAACTATTTCCCAAGTACATGCACACACAAGACAGCAGGCAAAGACTGGCAGGATTTCAAAGGCACCCCATATGCACAAAGCACCAGCATTCTACTATGTGCAGATTAATCCATTCATAATTTATTCTACAGCCAATTATGACTCTCGAGGCAGCTGAAGACAAAAAAAACCTCCATAGGTCAAATGACGTTATCCATGTGAAATGTACAGAGCCCGACCAGATAGCTAATTCCATGACTTCCATTGCACACACTCAGAATTTTCACCACCAGTGTTTCAAACGTGCAAACTATCACACACAGCTGCACAGAACATATATCAGCCTGTTCCCATCTCACAGCACAAGGGAAAACTTCAAGTTACACGGCAGCTCTGCATAATACAATGCTTTTGCCCACTTCTTTTTTTCTTTTTTGCTGCAAAGCAAAGTTGGGAGCAGGTGAGTGGGGAAGAAGCACTTTCGCAACAGATACGCTGACAAAAACCCAGTGAGAGCAAAGTCACCCCCATAATTCTCCCCCCCCCCATAATTCTCACTACTGAGAATTAGGGGGGGGGGGAGAGACTGAACCATTCTCACCCACCCGCTGCAAGCTACCCCCACCATGCTGTTTTACAGCAAAGAGGCCTATTCGCAATTTCCCGGGGGGGGGGGGAGATATGACGACACAGGGGTGAACCGGGTCAAGGTCCATACTAAGTAATCTATATTTTTATTTATTTATTAAATTGGATTTTTAGGCCTCCCTCCCCTGAAAGACAGGGCTCAGGGTGGCATACAACACGATAAAATTCCAATACAATTCACGAACCACAGCTAAAAATTCCAGAAATATTAAAAAACACCTACAAAACATTTACCACAGCCCAATCCATCTGATGGCAAAGTTTACCGAAGATGCCATAGACTCATAGAGGAGGGAGGCTGGAGGAGATGGAGGAGATGAAAGGGGGGGGGAGTGTCAGGCTATGTTATAACCATCACTGTCCTCAGCCAAACGCCTGGTGGAACATCTCTGCCTTATATGCCCCGCAGAAAAGTAACAAATGCCACTGGGCTCGGATGTTATCTGGCAGAGTATTCCACCAGGTAGGGGCCAGGGCAGAAAAAGCCCTGGCCCTGGTTAAGGACGGCCGGATCTCTCTCGGCCAGGGATCGTCAGAAGGTTCTTATCTCCTGAGCGTAAAGCTCTTCTGGGGCTATACCAGGAGAGGCAGTCCTGAAGGTATGTGGGTCCCAGACTGGGACCAAAACCCTGAACCTGATCCGGTGCTCCACCGGAAGCCAATGCAGCTCATGCAGCACAGGCTGAATGTGTGTCATGCAAGGGATCCTGGTAAGGACCCATGCAGCCACATTCTGGACCAGTTGGAGTTTCCGGGACAGTCTCAAGGATAGGCTCGCATAGAGCAAGTCTAGTCTGGAGGTGACCGTTCCATGGGTTACCATAGCTACGTCAGAGTGAGACAGGTACGGAGCCAGTTGCCTGACCTGAGGAAGCTGCAAAAATGTCAGGCTGGCAACTTTTTTGACCTGGGCCTCCACTGACGGAGGCATCCAGTGTCACACCCAGGCTCTTGACCTTGGGGCCGGTGTTAAGGGAGCACCATCAAAGGCCAGGAGTCGGCACCCCAATTCTGTATTCTTCCCGCCCAGCCGCAGAACCTCCGTCTTACCAGGATTCAGCCTCAGCCAACTCTGCTTTAACCATCCCACTATGGCCTCCAAACCCTCTGCCAGATTTGCAGGAGAGGCATCCAGTTGGCCACCCATCAACGGGATATAGCTGAGTGTCATCAGCATACTGGTGACAGCTCAGCCTGAAACTGTGCCAGGTGGGCAAGGGGGCGCGTATAGATGTTAAATAACATTGGGGAGAGGATTGCCCCTGGGGGACCCCACATACAAGTGGGTGCCTAGTAGACAATCTCTCTCCCAGCGCTACCCTTTGTCCTCGACCATGGAGAAATGAGGTAATCCACTGTGAGGCTAATCCACAGATCCCAACGTTGGCAAGGCAGTGGGTTAGAAGATTGTAATCAGCCATGTTGAACGCTGCTGTAAGATCAAGCAATACGAGCAGTGCCGACCCGCCTTGATCCAGCTGTCTGCGGAGATCATCTGCGAGGGTGACCAGCACCGTCTCCGTCCTGTGGCCATGGCAGAAGCCGGACTGGAATGGATCCAATGCCGATGTGTCACCCAGGAATTCCTGGAGTTGTTCCGACGCTGCTGTCTCAATTACCTCAATTACCTTACCTCAATTACCAGAAACAAAAGATTTGAGATTGGGCAGTAACTGAACAGATCCATAGCATCTAAAGTTGGTTTCTTCAAGAGTGGCACAACTACAGCCTCCTTCAGTCCCCCTGGGTAGACCATTGAACCCAGGAACAGGTTGTTGATGTCTGCCTTGTATTCCCTTACCACTGGATTTCACCAGCCATGTCTAAGAGCTATGCAGTCGGACTAAAAGCACCCAGAATCCTGTCAACATTGGCTCAGGAGAGCCAGCTGAAGTTTTCAAATACAGAATCCAAAGATGGCTAAGGGGCCTCCAGTTCACACACTGTATCAATGTTGGCCGGGAGGTCATGGTGGAGCAGTAAGACTTTATCTGCAAAAAAGCTCACAAAAGCCTCACAGCTAATGGCCGAATTCATATTATTTTGTGTTCTCTCTGTGAGAGGTGTTAAAGACCTAATTACTCTAAATAATTGTGCCGGGCAAGAGCTAGCAGACATGATTTTTTAGTAGCCTTCACTGCCATCTCATAGGATTTCATAAATGTCCTTTGTCACAAGTTTGTCACTCTAGTCATCTCATTTCCTGTTTCATCCCTCTGAGCTCCATGGTATACCACGGGAACGTCTTACACCAGGAACGGAGAAGACAGGGGAGCAATTTCATAGATGGCTTCAGAGAGACAGGAATTCCAATTGTTTATCAGCTCATCCAATGAATCGCCAGAAGGCATCGGATCCCACAGAACATTCTGGAACTAAATTGAGTAAATTAGTCTCTGTGGGCGGTCATAAATTCACTCACCGCCTAAATTCACTCACCACCTAGGAGGGACACTCAACTGGACCTTCAAGGCATGATGATCTGACCATGGCACCAACATTTTGGCCAACATATCGATATGTCCCCATGCCAAAGACCAAATCCAGCATGTGGCCTGTTTGATGTGTGGGATCTGATACAATCTGGGAGAGCCCTAGTGCTGCCATGGAAGACACCAGGTCCAAAGCCTGCTGAGAGGAAGCAGTGTCTACATGGATGTTGAAATCCCAAAGGACCATAAGTCTTGGGAATTCCAAGGCCTAGCCCTCTACTGCCTCAGGCTCGGTGGGGGAGGTCTCTAGCGTTAACATGCCTCCACTACTTGCTGCAGGACCCTTCTGCCTAAGGATGCTTCTGCTGATGAGGCTTGGTCTATTCTGTAGTGCCTCACGAACGTCGAGAAGTATGTCCATGTAGCGGCCCTGCATATTTCTTCCACTGTTGCTCTAGTGGAGAAGGCCGCCGAAGATGCAGCTGCTCTGGTTGAATGGGCTGCAATTGCTTTTGGAGGCCTCTGGCCCTGTACTTCGTATGCCTTGGAGATACAATGTCTTACCCAGTTGGCTACAGTGGTCTTTGACACTCTCTGCCCATGATCCTGCACACTGTGGGATGCAAAGAATGCGTCTGATCTTCGGAACGCAGCCATCCTCTTAAGGTAAATGCACAAGGCTTTGCACATGTCCAGTTCGTGCCAAAACTTCTCCTTGGGAAGTTTCAGTCTTGGACAAAATGACGGTAGAATAAGCTGTTGATTCAGATGAAAGAGTTCACCTTGGGAATTAAGGACGGATCCGTTCTGAGAGAGACGGGATCCTTCTGGAAGATGCACAGTTCTTTTCTGGAAGACAAGGCGGCCAGTTCAAATACCCTCCTGGCCAACATCATGGCCACCAGGAAAGCTACCTTCCATGATAGTAGTCTCAGCTCCACCTTCCTTAGTGGCTCAAAAGGTGACTTTGTCAGCGCACTGAGGACAACTGACAAGTTCCACAATGAAGTTCCTTGTGCGTGGGCTGTAATGGATTTACCTTCTTGAGGCCCATGTCTTAAAGGTCAGCCATGTGTAATTGTAAATCTGCCTAGCCGTTGGCTGTCTGCATTGTATCATGACCTCCACTATCTCCTTATGGAACCCTTGAGCCTCTAAGTCTGCCCTTTCAATTTCCAGGCCGTCAGATTCAACCATGCCGTGCGTACTAGCACATGCGGATTGCACAGTTGACGATGAAATATAGCCAATGCTAACCTTACCGCCCAAATTTCCAGCCAGTCGATACTGCACACCGTTTCCTTCTTTGACCATTTTCCTTGCACCACCAAGTGCATGCAATGGGCTCCCCAGCCCCTCTTGCATTCATCCGTTGTGATTATGCGTTGCTGTGGTTGAGAAAAGCTGGTGCCCCTGGACAGGTTGCTGCACACCGTCCACCACTCTAACTCCCACCACAGGTTGCTCGTTATCACCACCTGTGATAACGCTTTAAGATGTCTTTTAGGAATGGGAGCAGAGTCCATTGCAATGCTCTGGAGTAAAAGTGGACCCATGGGACCAGGTCTGTTGTGGAAATCGTCAGCCCCTGCACCCCAGAGAGATCCATGAGGTCTTCTACTGTGCTTTTCTGGATGATGTCAGTCACCAATTCCGTCAATTTCTGCTGTTTCTCCTCTGGAAGAGAAATCTTGGCTAGAGTAGTACAGATTCTGGCTCCCAGGTGTACTAGGTTTCTCAAAGGAATGATCTGGCTCTTTTCCATATTGATGAGGAATCTACGCCTCTCTAAGAAGCAAACTGTCGTCTCCATGAAGCTTACGGTTGTTTCTCTGTCCTTTGCCCTTATCAGGATATTGTCCAGATATGGATAAATATGGATTCCATCTTGGCGCACTGGCACTACTGAAGTCACCATAGCTTTGGTGAATACCCTGGGTGCTGACGATAGGCCAAAAGGCAAGGCCTTATATTGGAAATGTTGTCCCTGGTAGTAGAAACAGAGGAAACATCTGGAATCTAGGTGCATAGGGATGTGCAGGTATGCCTCCCTGAGATCCAGAGAGCTTAGCACATACCCCTGCTGTGAGACCTGCAGGATATATTGAAGGGACTCCATCCAGAACTTCCACTTCTTGACCCATCATTTAAGCATTGTAGATCTAACAGACTTCAGGCAGGTTGAACAAAAGACATGGCAGCTTCCCCTATGCCTCCATGCCATGGGGAGGGGGCCATGGCTCAGTGGCAGAGCATTTGCTTGGTATGCAGAAGGTCCTAGGTTCAATCCCTGGTATCTCCAATTCAAGGATCAGGTAGTAGGTGATGTGAAAGACCTCCACCTGAGACCCTGGAGAGCCGCTGCCAGTCTGAGTAGACAATACTGACTTTGATAGTCCAACAGTTTGATTCAGTATAAGACAGCTTCGTGGGGGGAGGGAAGGGAAAGGAAAGGTGACAAAAGCAGACTACATCCAGGCAAGGTGGACAAAAGAGCTGGCAGGGTAGAAACCCATGCCTGGAGCAGGCTGGTAGGCTAGGAGACATTCAGGGAAGGTCAGCAAAATGGTAATCAAGCTCACCTGACTGCTTAATAGGAATTAGATTTTGCACTCTGGAAGACTTCAATTTGTTGATGAGATTACTTTGACAGACCAAGGCGGGTGCCTGGCTTTGCAAGCCCCTGTGGCAATGGGTATGATTCAGATGTCACATCAGAGAATCAGTCTCCCACGCAGGCTGAGTCTGCCACTCATTAGCACAGCCTGAGGAGAGCCCTCACCTCACCTCCTCCAAAGCAAGGCATTGCTAGCTCCTAACTCAGCTGCCAGGATCAAATCGGGGCTAACGGCACCCATTTAGGTAGGAAGGGACTCCTTGGGAACACTCCCCCAAGCCTACAACTAAAAATGAAATGGAGATGAGACAATTCCCTTCTCTAAGCAGGACCGCCAGGACACAGTATTCCACCTGTAAAGGAAAGCCATAACTCTCTTGATCCATTACATACATGGATCGATCCATTACATACATCTGGAATTTGCTGTGCTTCGTTTTGGAAGTAATGTTGGCCGCCATATCTGGTGGAATTCTGTGAATCTTGTTTTTATGTTTTTAGCTGTGATTTTATATGTATATTGATTACTGTTGTAAGCCACCTAGAGCCGGCTCACGCTGGCTAGGCGGGATATAAATCTCAATAAATAAATAAATAAAATACACCAGAAAGTTTCAGAGGGTGGCTGTGCTGGCCTGCAGCAGAACTAGATTTGAGTCCCACAGCACCCTAGAGTCCAACAAGATTTTCGGGATAGAGCTTTTGAGAATCAATGCTCCCTTTGTCAGATACGGACAAAGGGAGCTTTCACTCTCAAAAGTTTATACCCGCAAAATCTTGCTGGTATCTAAAGGGCTACTGCACTCAAACCAACTGAACTTGAATCAAGTTTGTGTTGCAGGCTACAAGAATTATGTTCTTTAGTCCAGTGGCACCTTTCAGACCAACAAATTTTAATTCTGTGCATAAGCTTTCGTGTGCATGCACTTCTTCAGATATGCGCACGCACACGAAAGCTTATATTCAGAATCACACCTTGTTGGTCTTAAAAGTGCCCCTGGACTCAATCTTTGTTCTGTTGCTTCAGACCAACACAGCTGGCCACCTGGATCATTCTTTAGTCCAACCACTGAAGCTTCTCGATTGCTAGATGGATTTATTTTTCCCTTCCCTCTTCCATGCTGCTTCTATCTCATTTCCTCACAGACAGTATTACCCACTGAAGGTCCTACCACCACCTTTACAAAAACAAAGTCAGCCCTCTGCCTTCTAGGAACTTATTAAGTTGCCACAAAGACAAACAGGTCTGACTCAGCTCGATAACCTGTCAGCCTGAGCTGTGTGAAAGGATCGCAACAGAAAATAATGTCATTTTAAGGACACTATTTGTTGTCTAATACTTTTGTATAGGTTTTTTGGAGAGTTTTGGTGGCTTGCATACTTACATATGCTCTACATCCATTGGTGGTTGATTCTTAACTTTATTATAGAGAATTGTAATGAAAACATGTGGTATGAAATTGTTTCTGAACATCAATATGTAATTATAGTCTCACCACTGAGACAATGACCTGCAGAAGTCTTATCACACTGTTTCTTCAAGTATTTACACAGCTGTGAACAATCATGGAAACCAGGGAAGGGTTTAATGCGATGTTTAAGATTTTCTGGTCTCTGTGAATGTATTCTGAATATGTATTCATGAGCTATTTTATATAGTATGGAATTTGTTTATAAGCATCAATATGTATTCACAGCTCCACCACTGAGGCAGCGGCCTGAAGAAGTCAGTGTCAGAGGAAACGGACAGCAGCCTAGGCGATCCGTAGCCGCTTCTTTTGTGACTGTTTACAGACAAAGAGGGATAAGAGGGAGTGGCTGATAACTTCTGTGTAAAAGGATTTTAATAAAAATAATAAGTCATTTTAAGGACACTATTTGTTGCCTATCAGTTCTAGAAGTGATGTAAAGGGGTGGCACAGAAGAACACGCTCTAGATGCACTTTATTATATTGTGCTGCCAACGATATATACTATGGTTTTAAGCTGTTTGTGTAATTTAATTGAAATGTATGGTTTTACTGATTTTATGTACTTTATACTGAAACGTATGGTTTTATTGGTTAGGTAAGCTGCCCTGAGCCCGCTTCAGCAGGGAGGGCGGGGTAAAAGTGAACGTAATTAATTAATTAATATCACTTTTGTATAGGTTTTTTTTGGGGGGGTAGCTTGCATACTCACAATGCTATCAGGCAGCCCAGGAAAGGCACTGCCCCTGCTGGGAGATTCCAGAGGGCCTAACAGCCCAGAAGGGACATTGCCCCTGCCAGGAAATCCCGGATGGCGCTTGAGCCCCACTACACCACCCCCACCCCCAGTTTACATCTCTGGCCTATGGGGTTAAGTAAGAGCTAAAGAGTAAACGGTAATCTTCACCACCAATCGTTATGCTTGGGAATATGGGGTATAAAGCAACATTGGCCCTCAGAGACTGCAGAACTGGTCCACATCAATAAAATGCAACACACAGAAACCTGAGAACTCACAAAGACAAGGGACTTCAAATTCCCGCAGGTGATCACTTTAGAATTCAGACTCTTGTATCCAAAAGATTTCTAATGCCCTCCCCTAAGCTGCCCCAAACCAATGCTGACAAGCCACTTTGCAACATTAGCCCAGTTACCCCCATGGCCAGCTGCTCCATAGCCTGAAGAAATAAAACAGATGGATAAACCATCCCATTATAATGAAGAAATCAGTTACACAGTATCTGCATTTGTAGAACTCCTGGCCTGAGCAATGAAAGGTTTACATTCAAATGGTGTTACGTGTCAATGCTTACCAATGCCATGAGCTTTCAGAGCGTCTTCCACCTTGATTAGTTTTCAGATGCGGGGGGAGAAAAAAACATTTGTATATTATTGCGTTTTCACAGAAAATAGGGGGGGGGGGAGACACACACATCAAGACTTACCTAGACTAAATAAAGACTTAGAAATAGTATTATCTACCTTTCTATATCATTTGTTAGTTTTTTTCCATTATCATAGTTCTGAAGAACCATTAATTCTGAGATACCAAAGCAGAAACTATTTTGTGTTTCAAAATAGCAATGAAAAAAGTATTCATTTAGATTTCTACACCATTCTCTATGGTTTGGGGAAGGTAATGTTTCACTGAATCAAAAATCTTCCCAAGAACTCTCACGGCTATGCCAGAAACTGAGAGAGGGGTCATACAAAGATCCCCGGTCCATGTCAAAAACAGCCATGTAAATAACCATTTGCCTGGTTACCTATAGACAAACCAGTCATGGATGTTAAATACATATGGAAAGATGGACTACTAAATACTGCCACAAGGCTACTAACTTTTGTAAATGTTTAAGTTTGGTCTAATAGAAATATATACAGTTTTGAGTTTCACTTTTGCTTTGTGATGAATGAATAAAATCAAGACAGTTAAACAGTGTTTTCCTGTTCAGACCGTCATTTTTTTCCCCATGGAGCAGGACTGGGAAGAGACAGGAAGAAAAAATACAAACAGGCATGAGATCTACTCTCAGTCTTGCCATGGGTGTTATGAAGGTGGAAAGTAATGATCTGAACAATAATCTCATCAGTAGTTCTGTCCTAAATGGCTGACTGTTCCACTTGTAAAACTGCTTCGATCAACTTTGCTGTATTCTATTACTTAGTAATTCTATTACTTTTTCCATCGTGTAACATGGTTTTATATAGAAACTGATTCTTACCGCTTTGTGTTTGAGCCCAAGGAAATGGGTCTGCAGGTTTGTGGCAGATGCACAATAGACTTTGCAAATCTAGAAGATATTTTAAAAGTACAAATGGTACGTGAAATATAATACATTTTAAAAATATTATATCTTTCAGAAGAACATACAGGCAACAGAAATCTCACAAACACAACAAACTACCTATGCTTTTTGACAGTTTTACAATACAGAGCGCTGTTTAAACCCAGCTCAAAACAGGGCGAACAGAACTGGCTGAACTAGCTAATATTTTACCATCAAATATGTAAGCCAGGGGTCTCCAACAGGGTGCCCGTGGGCAACATGATGCCTGCCAACACCTTTCCCAGTGCCCACCAAGTGTTTTTAGAAAGTGGTCAGGGCCAGATGATGCTTTTGCCCACTGATCGGCTGTGCAGGTTTTTTAAAAACTGCTTCAGCAGCACCTGCCACCACAGCACTAGGAACCTTAGAGTATGAATGAAGGTATGCTGTGTGCAGACAAAAAAAAATACTTTTAAAGAATAAATTCATTTAAAAAGGCATCCTGTTAAGCGGAGCTCTTGCCTGAAATACTGAAGAGTTGCTATTAGAATTATGCACAACCTCTCTCCCGGACATTTTGTAATTGGCTCTGCCTCCTGCAGCAGCCTTTTTGCCACTGTGCCAGAATTCCAAAAGTGCACACAGGATCAAAAGTTAGGGACCCCTGATGTAACCCCAATTTGGAGCTGACAAGCCAGAGGAAAGAGGTCTCAAACAGAGACTCCAGCACAATGACAAAAGGGAACCCATCAAAACAATAGACTGGTCAACCTATTGGGCAGAGATGATGAAAATGGCAAATTCAACGTTAGGAATTATTAGGAAAGCAAATGCCACTTTTGTTTTGTCTTTATACAATGTGGCCATATTCAGAATTCTGCGTGCAGTGAAAAATATAGGAAAGTTAAATATTACTTTGCCTTTAATTAAAGTTCTCAGCACCTGAAGTTATACTTTACTGGCATATCTATGTTATACATATTTAAACTGCGGCCAAAATATCAGTCTTGTGGTGCTACAGTGAATTAGTAGTGGCATAAGCCTTAATAAACCAGAGGCGACATCTTCAGATGCAAGAATTGTTACACTCACTTGGAAGAGATTTTATACACAAACACACAGGTAACAAAGGGCAGAATAGTGATTACAAAGAATAGTGATTACAAAGACATTATAAATGTCAAAGTTTGAGTCCAGTGGCACCTTTAACATTTAATTCTGGGTATAAGCTTTGGAAAGTTAATTAAAACTTTGTTTGTCTTAAAGGTGCCACTGGACTCCTCAAACTTTGTTCTAGTTTAAACACCAGTAATTCTTCTCCTCATACCACTTTGTATTAGAGAATTCTAAACCCAGCTCAAAACATGGGGGGAGGGAACATGGCAGTTAAGCAGCCAGTACAAAACTGATGTAAGTATTGGTATAAATATACCCTGAAAATCATTCTGAAATCTCTCAATAGGACGCATGATACTCACATTACAGTAGAAAGTGTTAGGATTGAAGGTCCTGTCTTTCCCATACTTGTCACTTTCCATAGTGGAAGATTCAAGAGATGAGAAACCCACCAGTCATAACTATGAAAGATACAGGAAGGGGTCCAGATCAAAAACACGGTTATCACTGGTTTATTAAAAACATGTTCACATGCTAAATGTATTCTACCAGGGGTCTCTAAAGTAGGCAAATACAGGCAGAAAATGATCAAAGACTTGGCAGGGGTCACAAATTCCCCCCTCCTGAAGTTTTTACAACCCTGTAATATGTAACAATGAGGGGCCGCGGTGGTTCAGAGGTTAAGGCACGGAGCTGCAGACCAGAAGGTCTGTAGTTCGGCAGTTTGAGACCCAAGTCCCGCAGAGACCCGAGTCTCTGGTCCCAGCTCCTGCCAACCTAGCAGTTCGAAAGCAAGAAATTGCAAGCATTTATTTATTCATTTAGTTTCTAAGTTATATCCCACCCTACCCTGCCAAAGCAGGCCGAAGGGCGGCTTACACAGAATAAAATACATATTAAAACAATCAAATCACCATGAACATTAAAACGATACAATATTAAATATTAAAGCGCAAGCGATGTTGTTCCAATGTCGTAACAGTGGCGTTGCTACATGAGTGCATTCCAGATGTTGCTCATTTCCAGCTTATTGATCTTACTCGGCGCGCACAGGCTGTCAAAAAATAACCAGCAGCCAGGCTCTGCAAGTTGGTAACAGTTGTTACTAGAGACGGTGTATTTACTAGATAAACAGGTACCACTTCGGTGGGAATTCTGTGCACCTCGGCATTTAGTCATGCCGGCCACAGGACCACGGAGAAGTCTTCAGACAGCACTGGCTCTTCAGCTTGGAAACGGAGATGGGCATCGCCCCCTAGAGTCAGATTCTACTGGCTTTTGAGCAAGGGAAAGCTTTACCCTTAATATGTAACAATCTACAGTTCTTCAATAACATGCGTAATCTGAAAAACGATTACTTTTGACATGTCCCCTAATTTGGGGCCTTCCAAAAAAGCCCCTTCTGCACAGAGTATTTGGACATGAACCACAGAATGCTGCATACGCTAAAATGGACCAGTGGTCACAAGTAACATCTTTTTCAGTTCGGACCGTCCCTTGCAAATGGCAGCAGAACATGATCCCGGGGCTCTTGACCTTCTCCTGCAAAGGGTCAAACTGGAGGTATTTTCAAAAGCCAGTAGCCCATTTTAAAGTACACCATTAGACACCAGAGGCGAAGCAAAATTTTGAAAGTTCACAGGACAGTTTTTTAACTGTTTAATAATCCCTAGTAAATATTATCAGGCATCACTCCTCAGACTGTTACAGCAAAACATTTCAGGTTGCGACAGCCAGCCCACGACACATAAAACCACAGACTGTGACAACATAATCCTGCATTGTATTTCAATGTGCAGATTGAACCTTCATTGTACCCACAGACTAACATAAAATTATCTGGATAACCAAAATCAGCAGTTTTTGGTGCTGTACGTGTGTGCCAGAATATCATGGGGTCCTTGCCGGCAGAGTGAACTCCCGTCAGAATCTGACGTCTCCTTCACATCTTCTTCAGAAGCTCTGCTCTATAGAGACCTTTATTTTCTGTTGTTAGGCAGGCGGTGATAGGGACAGATCATCTCCTCCTTTCAGGAACTCCCACTATTGATCTTTTAGGGACTAAGCCAGTTCTGTTTTTATTCCTCCGAGTTCTTAATGGAGCAGCCTCCTAGTTACTATGCATTATACGTATTTTTTGCAGGCATTAACAGTGTCAACTGGCTTAGTTATTTGTTGTTTTATAATTTTCACTGTGTATTAACTTTTTGTAGTTGTCCGCCTGAGAGCCAGTTTAGTGTAATGGTTAGGTGCGCAGAGTCTAATCTGGGAGAACCTAGTTTGATTCCCCACCCCTCCACATCCAGCTGCTGGGGTGACCTTGGGTCAGTTACAAGTTCTTTCAAAGCTGATCTCTCAGGAGCAGTTCTTGAGAGAGCTCTCTCAGCCCCACCTACCTCACAGGGTGTCTGTTGGGGGGAGGGGAAGGGGAAAAGAGATTGTAAACCACTCTGAGACTCCTTTGGGTAGTGAAAGGAAGGGAAAAATCCAGTCTCTTCTTCTTCAAATGTAAAAGCAGATTTTGTTTTTAAAAATTAATACTACTTTCAAATAAGAAATATATCTGAGATTTAGGATATGTGGTTCTCTGAGGCTGCCTTATCTCAGGTCAAGCTGGTAGCCACTCAGTATAGCAACTATTTTAGCGACTGCTCTCAAATAATGGAAACCACGTGTGGCAAAAGCTTGCTTGGTCCCCTCTCTTTTAACCTTTTGAGGTCTACCTACTTGAGAAGACTTTGGTACAAAGGGAAAATAACAGAATTCACTGCTATTTTTAACTGCTGATTTTACTGTTCCTATCGCCCTCTGATTTTGACTGCTGCTTATCTTAAAATGGTGGTATTGATGTTTAATTGCTGCTAGCTGATCATGCATTTTATATTAGTTTTGCAATTTATGTCATCATTTTTATTCTGAGATTATAAACCGCCTTGGATGTTTTATACAGAAATTCAGCAGAGAAATTAAATATTAAAATAAAGTCCAAAACAGTGAACAGGTTTTATTCTGACTGTAAAACTCTCTGACTGTAATACTTCGTTTTTCTCCATAAGAATGTTAGTCCTACCACCAGGTTTGAAGGCCCTTCACTGAGTTTCACATTAGCAAACGCAATAAATCTATTATTATCTCAGATTTAATGGCTGATCTGGCGTGCATTAACAAGCCACGGCCCCATACACGGCCCATTCCTTGCAGGACAAATTCTTCAATGGGGGGGGGGGGGGGAGAAGCCTGAGGAGAGCGGGGCTTAGGGAGGGGAGGCACTCAAACGGGGCATAACGGCCCATGGCCGCGCACCCCACGGAGATCCCTGCCCTCCCCAAGCCCAGCCTCTCACACGCCTCCAGAAATTTCCCAAGCCAGAGCTAGTGGAACCCTATTCGACGGCTCAGTGGAGCCTCCACGTTCGGAGGCAGTCTACCTCTGAACAACAGATTCGGGGACCGAGGAGCACGGCGGGCGGAGACAGACTCCCTGCCTGGAGGAGGGGGAAAGGATGGTGGGCACCTCGGGCTACTTTTGCCGTGACCCCACCGCTCCGCCTCCCACGACCAGGCGAGGGGTCCCGACCCGGGCTTAACCGCCGCCATTCTCCGGCTGCCCCCCCCCCCCCCCGGCCTAAAAGCCACTCACGCGTCTCGTCTCGTCTCCTCACAGTCACCCGCCGTCGCCACAGCATCAATGCGCACGCGCAAGAGGCGTGCCCCGGGTCGGTCGCGCGGCCGGCTCCAAAACCCGGACTGGCTCTCCGAAGAGAGGAGGGAACGGCCGCTGTTCCGTACGGTTTCAAACCAAGGTTTGCGACGGGGGGGCGGGGGGGATGCCGGCAATGTGGATTTTTGTGTGTGTGTGTGTGTGTCGCTCTTTGGTGTCGACCGCGATTGCACCGAGCGTGAGACTACAAGCGCTTGTCTCGCCGGCCCCAGGTCGGAATTTGGGGGCAGCAGGGGGGAGTGGTTAGTGCTGGGTGAAGGGAGGGGAAGGGGCGGTGGCGGAGCGCCCCAGCCAGTCGCGGAGCAGAGGGAAAAGCGGGCCAGGGAAATGGTGGGGCCTCATTGTTAAGGGCGACGGTCGCCGCTTGGGCTTGGCGGGGCAGCGTCGGGTCTGCAGCGCCCCTCTGGCCGCGGAGCTCTTGGGGAGGAGCATTGTCTCTGTGCTAGTACCAGTATTCTAGCATTCTGGGTTCCCTGGGCCGCCCCTTCTCCTGCTGCGCCTGGGAGTCGAACAACATGAGCGGCGACGCCGTTGCTGCGGGGGGCGATTTGCAGCGGGGCTTACGTGCCTGCGCTGGGGAATCTGCAGCCGCCGGTGCGCAGTCCCTGGGCGGCGGGGCGTCCTTTGTCAGGCTCGAACCTGCCCCGGCGGGGATCTAAAGCGAGGAAGGGGACGGACGGCGGCCCCGCGGAGGCGGAGAGACCCGAGGAGGCCCTGATGCGCGAAAGCCTGGTAAAGAGAAAGACAACAACACCAACAAAAGGCTCGCGGGAGCCTTGGCTGGGGCGGGGAGTGCAAAAACGCCTTCCTGCCCAGACGGCCGGTCTGCAGCGAGGTAACAGGTTGGGGGATCCGATCTGGCTGGCGGGGAGGGGGCAGCGGATCCCAGCCGATCTCTTGGGGGAGGGGGGTATGCGCCCCCCATGGGTGGCATTTTTTTTGGGAAAAGAAACCCCCCCCCCCAGAATAGAAGCGGTTGGGTTAGTTGAGGCACGTCCCGCGTTAACAGTTGCTTGGTTTATTATTTGATTTATTTGTGCATCTCTTTCCGGTGGGGATGCGAAGTGGCTGACCTCGTTCCCCTCTCCTCCAGTTGATCCCCACAGCTAACCTTTTGAGGTCGGTGAGGCACAGACGTATAATGTGACTTGGCCCAAGGTCACCCAGCCAGTTTCCACTGCACCGGTGGGGATTCGAACCCAGGTCTCCCGGATATTAGTCTGACACTCTGACCCACCACAACACCCTGGCTCTCGGCCAGAGTTCGTGCACGCCTGTAAACGTAGGCAGCCGGCAATCTACTTGCTTTTCAGTTGCTTTGGCTTTAAAGGGGATGGGTCAGGTGGCATTATGGAATTTAGGCTCTCCCTCCTCCAGCTTTTGAGTTAAGCGATTTTCTCAACATCAAGCTAGACTGTATGAGCCCGGTTAAGCCTTTTAATAGGACTTCTGCAGAAGCGCCTCCAGACAGCCATGTATCTTGCTGGTAGCATTCACCTGAATGGCCCACGATAGCCCAGTTTCACCTATCTTGGAAGCTAAGTAGGGCGGCCCCTGGTTGCTGGTCGGATGAGAAACCACCATGGAAGCCCTGGTTAGTACTTGGATAGGAGGACCGCCGTGGAAGTCCAAGGTCTCTGTGCAGAGGTCAGCCATGGCAAACCACCCCTGAATGTCTCTTGCCTTGAATGTCCCATGAGAAGTCACCACTGGATGGCACTTTCCACCACCATTCTGGTATACTTTGTCCTGGATAGACACTAGCCCAATCCTGTCAGATCTCGGAAACTAAGCAGGATCGGCCCTGATTAGGACTGCGATGGGAGACCACCAAGGAAGGCCAGGGTCGTTACGCAGAGGCAAGCAATGACAAATTACCTCTCTTGCCTTGGAAACCCCATGAAGGCTCTCCATAAGTTAGCTGTGACTTGAAGGCCCTTCCCACCACCAGCTGTGAACAAAGTCAGAATTCTGCCCATGCCTAGTCACCTGCAGACCTTCCGCCAGTTTCTGGCTGAGGACAGATTGGCAATCTGAAGCGGAGGCAAAGCGGAGGGAACTGGAGCGGGGGAAAAAACCCACGGAGCTGGCCGTTCACACTGGCCAGAGCAATGCGAATCAGCGGCGATACGGAGCGTTCAGACTGCCACGGAGCGTTCAGACTGCTGCATAGCCAGCGCGCGCGGCTTGCGCGCGCCGCTGCACTTTTTTTTTGTTTTCCTTTGATGTTTTTCGCATGTGCGCACATGCGCATATGCGCAAAACTTTTTGCCGGTGCGTTCACACTTCCTCCGGATGCCTCCCGCTTCTTCCAGTTCACACTGTTTGGAAGCGGGAGGCATGCGGAGGAAGGCCCCTGAACACCGGGAAAAACCGGTGTCCGGGTAAAGCGGAAGGAAAGCGACTGGGAGACGGGTAAGTACGCAACAGAGCCGACGGACAGATGTGCATGTCTGAACGTGCTCCTTTCCTCCATTTGCGAAGCGTGCCTGCCCCGCTTTAGATTGCCAGTCTGTCCTCAGCCTCTGTCAGATTTAGCTCCAAATCTCAGGATTTCTTGGAAGGTTAGCATTCAAAGCCATTTCCCACCCACCTCCCAAGGCACAGGAGAATCTCCATTAGTTTCGGTGTTTGTGTTATTCTTAGCTGTATCTCACTCTTAGCGTTCTGAAGTTCGATCCAGGTAGTCAGCCATGTTGATCTGAAGCAGTAAAACGAATTTAGAGTCCAGTGGCGCCTTTAAGACCAACAAGGGTTAATTCAAGGTATGAGCCTTCATGTGCGTGCACACTTTTTCCATTGTATTTGAAAAAGTGTGCATGCACACAAAAGCTCACACCTTGAATAAACCCTTGTTGGCCTTAAAGATGCCACTGGATTCTACATTTGTTCTGAAAATAAAGCGTTTTTAAAGCCTTGTATTATGTATTGGCTTCTTTCAGCCACTCGGCATCTGTGGAAGAGGTCGCGGAAGAAAATGTTTCCTTTCTTCCCTAGAAAAGTCATGTGGCTTTTCTTTGGAGTTGACCCGTTGTCTTTTTCAGCAGATCCTATGTGTGTTTGTTCAGGCTGCACTGAATTTATTTGGGATTTTACTAACCCCTCTAGGCAGGGAGATTTCTGACTGCAGTTCTCCAAGGAAGTCAAGACTTCCAAGGCAGGAAAAACCTCAGGAAACTGGTCACCTGGAAATCTGGTGTTAGCTGCAGTCCTCCCTGCTTGCTTACTTGGCAATAAATCCTATTTAGATTAGTGAGATATGCTTCTAAGAATGTGCAGGATTGGGCTGGTCCGTCAGTACAGTGGATTGGCTTGTGAGTTGTCCTCGTTCATGCAGGAAGTAACTTCTGCCACTAGTGAAGGGCGGGGTATAAATCCAATCTCCTCCTCCTCCTCTTCCTCTTCTTCCCATTTGGATGAACGTTGCCTGGAACCTACAAGCAGTATATGGGAAATCAGCAGAAAAGCACTGAGAAGGGCAGTTAGCTGCAGCTAATAGCCGTGGGCCGGGGCTCTGTGGTAGAGCATCTGGTTGGCAAGCAGAAGGTCTCAGGCTCAGCCCCTGAAATCTCCAATTAAAAGAGCCAGGTCATATGAAAGACCTCAGCCTGAGACTGCCTGGAGAGCCACTGCTCGCCTGAGTAGACTAGACTGACCTGGATGGACCAATAGCCTGGTTCTGTATTAGGCAGCTTCATATGTTCATAACTCTGTCTGACTGTTAAAACCTGCACAATTGATGTCGGGGGTGTTTGGGGAGCAAGATGGAGCGTTCTGCTGCATGTAGGCCTGATTTTCCTGTGGGTACTATTATACTCTACAGAGTGCCTTTCCTCTAAGCCCACTGAAATCGTTGTGCTTAGGCTGGATCAGCTCTGCACAGGATTGCGCCATTAATAGAACGTGTGTGGTACGTGCCTGTCTGTGGGTGTAATCCTACAATACAACCAAAAATATTTGGCTGGCAGAAACCTGTTGCGGTTTCCCCTCTGAGTTTTTCCTAGTGTGTTTTGGTTGAGTCATTACTGGGGCTGAAGGCATCCCTTTAGCAGATGCCCTTTGCCTGAACACTGGCATAATCATATTTCAGAACTGTTTTCTAAGGAGACTTCTTATCTCCATCCTTGCACACGCTGAGGTGCCTAACGCCCTGATCCTACGCGGAGGTGGGGCTGCCCATGGATTTCAGTTGCGGGCCGGGGGGGGGGGGGGGGGCGCTGACTGTGCATAGCCTCTGGGATCCTCAGCAAGAATGCCTGTGAGGGCATCCATCGTTTTTAAAACTCTTTTAAGTTAGAATTGTTTTATTAATTGTGTTTAATTCATCTGTACTCCACCTTTCACCTCAGTGAGGAGAAAGCAGCTTATACCAGTCAGCTCCGATTTTTCCTCACAACCACCCTGGGGAGTCAGGGACCTTAACTATAACTTGTGCCGGATGAGTGGTGTTGTGTTTTTTTGGTGTTTGAACTGTTTTATTTTTTTTGTATGCTGCATACAGTTTATCATCCCTGATGGAACCCGCCCTAAGCCTGCTATGCGGGGAGAATGGAATATAAATCCAATCAAATAAGATAAATAATAAAATCAATAAATAAAATAGGTTCTCCTGAGAGCAAGTGACTGGCCCGCGGTCCCCCAGAGAGCTTCCATGGCGCGAGCAGGGATTTGAAGCTGGGTCTTCCAGATGCTAGTCCGGTACTCTTAACCACTACACCCTGCTGGGTGGGAATAACTTAGACTGCTGTGATTTTTTAAATAAATAAAACTGAATTCCATACAGGACCTGTATGTGCTAAAAAATGGGATCCCTGTCAAACACATTGAGTTAAAAGTTGCTTTCCGATGCAGAGTGGGGAAAGTAGGATAATACCTACCTTTTTGAGATCTAGCATTATAAATATTGGGCCATATGTCAACATGATATTTAAACAATTAGTATGTGTTTTTGTTTAGTGAGTATCTGAAGTACAAATGGACAACTCGGGGGGGGGGGGGCGTATTTTTGCATTTGAGGGCATGTGTGTGTGTACCCGAGCCTGGAAGTCATGGTGACCGCTGGTAAATGCCTGCTGGGGCGTGGAGGACGTTCAGAGAAGTGGCTTGATAGCCTGCCTCTAGCCGCCCGGCCCTGGTATTCTCTGGAGGTCTCCCATCCAAGTACTTTCCCTTCCTCTCCCCACAACAAGCACCTTGTGAGGTAGGTGAGGCTGGGAGAGTTCTGAGAGGACTGGCCCAAGGTCACCCAGCAGGCCTCACGTGTCTCAAAGTGGCTTACAATTGCCTTCCCTTCCTCTCCCCACAACAGGTACCTTGTGAAGTGAGTGAGGCTGAGAGAGTTTTCAGAGAGCTGTGACTGGCCTAAAGTAACCCCGCAGGCTTCGTGTGGAGGAGGAGTGGGGAATCAAACCCAGCTCTCCAGGTTAGAGTCCGCCCCTCTTAACCTCAACACCACACCGTCCAGATGCCCTTGGAAAACTTGCGTGAAGATAACAGTAGTGCCTTGCTGTTATTCCTAATATATTGAGGTATATTGTCTCTAAGCTAGGAATCTTGATTTAGCTCTTCTTGTGACTAAGGAAAAGCTAAGTTTATATCATACACGCATGTGTTAGAGGACTTTTTTGATATAGCTAGAAGCCATGTCCACATCTGGCAGTAAGTTAACAGAGATCAGTTTTATGTCACATGGATTAATATTCAGCTGCTCAGAATTTAGTACCAGGATTAGCAGGGCTGCATCCACACATGCCTGGGTGTTGTGCGATTGTTGCCCTGTAGCAATTAATGCACAACTAGATTTCCCAATGCGGGTAAGGCAGATTTGCTAATGACAAGCAGACGCAGCCCTGGCTGAATGAGCATGGCCACTGATGTTTTGGAAATGTAGCATTATGCAAAACAACAGCCGCTTTGTGTGTTCACAGAAAGATATAAAGACATGGGGCTTAATCTGATGCTTTGCCTCCAATTGAGGGAGGGGACTGTGGTTCAGTGATTAGAGCATCTGCTTTGCATGCAAATAGTGCCAGGTTCAATCCCCGGCATCTCCAGTTAAAAGGACCAGGTAGTAGATGATGAGAAAGACCACTGGCTGAGACCCTGGAGGGCTGCTGCCAATCTGAGTAGACAGTACTAACTGTGATTGACTAGAGTTGCCAGCTCTGGGTTGGGAAGTGCCTGGAGGTTTGGGGGGTGGAGCCTGAAGAGGGCAGGGTTTGGAGAGAGGTATAATGCCATAGACTCCACCCTCCAAAGTGGCCCTTTTCTCCAAGTGAACTGATCTCTTGTCGCCTGGAGATCCGTTGTAATCACAGAAGATCTCCAGCCACGCCCTGGAGGATGGTGACCCTGTGGTCTGGGTTCAGCGTAAGGCAGGCTCGCTTGTTCAGTAGGAACAAAACACAAGATGCTTGGGAAAGAATTCCTTGTTGTTGTTTTCAGATCTAAGAGTCCTCCCCTCGTTTTCCTAGGTTCTTTGGCACCCTGGAGAAGCAACGGAAAATGCAAAACAGCGAAGTGATCAAGCCGGCCAAATACTTCTCCGAAGTGGAGAAGAGCGTGCTGCTTGCGCTGGTTGAGAAATATAAATATGTCCTGGAGTGCAAAAAAAGCGACGCCCGGACAATTGCCCTGAAGCAGCGGACCTGGCAGGCCCTGGCGCACGAATACAACTCTCAGCCCAGCGTTTCGCTCCGCGACTTCAAGCAGCTGAAAAAATGCTGGGAGAACATCAAGGCACGGACCAAGAAAATAATGTCCCATGACCGCCGGGATAAGGTCAAACGGAGTATAAGCCCGCTGATCAGCAATCACGTCCTCGGGAAGGAGAAGATCACCAGCATGGTGCCGGAGCAAGTGTACTTTTTGCAGAGTCCGCCGGAGGAAGATTCGGAGTACCAGCCGGAGACCTCCAGTCAAGGTACCGTTCTGTCCTAGACTCAAGCAAACTGCGCTCATGGTGTTTTGCATTCCGGAAGCTGAAATAAATAACTTGTAAGCCCGTCCATCCGTTCCTCTTTCCCTGAAGCTGGCTTCAGAGCTGTTAGGTCTAGGCAGTTTAGGGTGCCCTTCTAAGCAGAATTATATTCGCCTAAGCCCGCTGATTTCAATTGCCTTTCAACTGAGTTGTCTTGCGTAGCACAGCACTGTTTTTTTGTTCAGCTGGGGATCAAAAACGGTCAGATGGCTCATGAGCACACGAAGCTGCCTTTTACTGAGTCAGACTCTTGGTCCATCAAAGTCAGTCTTGTCTACTCAGACAGGCGGAGGCTCTCCAGGGTCTCAGACCGAGGTTTTTCTCATTCCCCACTGACTGTTCCTTTAACTGAAGAAGCCGGGGATTGAACCTGGGACCTTCTGCATGCCAAGCGGAGGCTCTGCCAGTGAGCCACGCCCCCTCCCACTGGCTGGTCTTGTGCCCTGGTGTCAGATGGCTCACGCTGGCTGTACCACCATCCTTTTTTCTCCTTTAAATATTTATTTATTTGACCGCCTCTCCCACTGCTGTCCTTTAATTTATAACAACTTGTGAAGTGATCACTGCTGCCGTCATCGCATCTCAGCAGGGCAAGGAGGAGGATTGGGGGGGGGGGGGGGAGTAGCCAGCTCTAGGTTGAGAAATATCTGGAAATTTGGGGAGGGTGGGGTTTGAGGAAGGAAATCAGCAGGGTGTGATGCCATAGAGTTCAGCCTCCAAAGTGGCTGTTTTCTCCAGGGGAACTGATTTTGGTCATCTGGCGATCAGTTGTAATAGCGGGAGGTCTTCAGGTGCCACATGGAGGGAAGCAACCCTAAGGGGGTTGTTGGAGGGAACGATGTATTAAGGGGAGGGGCCGATGGAAGAAGGAGAAGAGATTGGATTTATACCCTGCCCTTCACTGAGAGTCTCAGAGCGGCTTACAATCTCCCTCCCTTCCTCTCCCTACAACAGATACCCTGTGAGAGAGTTCTGAGAGAACAGCTCGAAGAGAACTGTGGCTGGCCCAGTGTCAGCCAACTGGCTGCATGTGAAGGCGCGGGGAATCAAACCCGGTTCTCCAGTTTAGAGTCCGCCTCTCTTAACCATGACACCAAGCTTAACGACTACACCAAACATGTGGTTATATGGTTAAGGGGGGGGGGGGAGGCCCTGCTGGAAGGAAAGGGAGAAGAGAAAGGGGAGGTAAACTTCTTCCTGATCTAAAAAAACAGCACAGGAAGGAAAGAATTAAGGGGGAGATGCTAGTTTTGTTATTATAGTTTTTGAAGATGGCTTATTAGACTATTTTCTGAGGATGTACATGTATTTGCACATATATCTCATTGGGGGTTCTAGTTTTGCGGATGTTTCTCTATAAGGCAGGGTGTACATTTTCCAATGTGTGTGTGTATATAAAAGTACCAGTACGGTGTAGTGGTTAGAGTGCTGGATTAGGACTTGGGAGACCAAGGTTCGAATCCCTGTTCCGCTATGGAAGCTTGCTGGGTGACCTTGGGTCAGTCATGTGCCATCGGCCTGACCTACCTCACAGGGTCGTTGTGGAGGATAAAATGGAGGAGAGGAGATTGATGTAAGCCACTTTGGGGAGAAAGGCGGTGTATAAATTATAGACGATAAGGTTAAATAAGTGCTGTTGCAGGTTGGATTTAAATGTTGAAGACTGCAGCAGTTTGGGTCAATAAGCAGCAGTAAGTATCCACAGCAGTCTTACTCAAACCATTTGCTTGTTTACTGGCCATTTTGAAAACGACTGCAAAAAGCTACATGGGAAGAGGCTGTGAATTGCAGGCTGCACTGAGCTGGGACTTACAGCCTGCTGCTTGGTATAGTGGCTAGGAGCATGGACTCTATAATCTGGGAGAACCACGTTTGATTTCCCCACTCCTCCGCATGCAGCTGCTGGTGTGACCTTGGGTCAGTCACAAGTTCTTTCAGAGCTGTTCTTTCCAGGGCAGTCCTCAAAAGAGCTCTCTCAGCCCCACCTCCTTCACAGGGTGTCTGTTGTGGAGAGGGGGAGGGGGAAGGAGATTGTAAGCCTCTCTGAGACTCCTTTGAGTAGTGAAGTTCTAGTAAACTTGGGGAGGGGGAAGTTCTTCCTTGCCCGACTCCCCCAACCCAAATGTTTTTGAGGCTGAGCTTTTATGAAAATTTCTCCCCTGAGAGAAGAGTCATGAGACTGGAGGCAGAGACTGGTTCTGAGGAAGTCCAGAGTGCATCAGGAGAGGCTGGGCTTCCCCCAGCACACGCTCTCCTTTCTGTTTTCCCAGTGACCCCTCTGCCCAGCAATCAGATTTTTTGCAGGGTCTTGAAACTTTTGGCTGCAGGTGAATGAGGGATGGAGACACACTCTGTACCAAGTGTTCCTGATCATGTGGCTTTCTCCTTTGAAAACCCTAGTAGGTCCTTGCACACACATTAAATAACGCACTTTCAGTCCACTTTCAATACACTTTGCAACTGGATCTACTGTGTCAGCTGGCAAAACCCACTTGCAAACGGTTGCTGGAGTGGATTAAAACTGCATTATTCAGAATGTGCGAAAGCGATTATGTGCCATGTATTTAGTGTATGGCAATGAAGCTGGAATCCAGTGTGCCTTAAGGTAAGCAAGTCACAAGGCAATATTGAAAACTACTGGTACTTCCTTGGTGTTGGGGCTTGTCACCAGCATAAAGGGTTAAGGGCAGGGGGTCATTTCGTAGAAAAAGGTGCAGGAGCTCATTAGCACAATTCATTAGCATAACTCATTAGCATAACTTATTTGAATATGCTAAACCACCTGACATCACCGGAAGTATGTCAGAAGGAGAGAGAGAGAGCTGGCAGAGAGGGGATAGCTACTAAACTAAGCCTCAGAAATACCACTATTCTGGGAGGATAGCTTCAGTGGTGGCTGAAGCCTTCAGAAGGCTGGTCGGAGGAACAAGGACCTTTCCAGGGGACGGGGTCATTTTGCTGCAGCCATGACACAAGCAGGCATTCTCCCGCGGGGAGGGGGGGCTGGCACCAACTCCCGGAGCTGAGCTCCCCCGAGCTCCTGCTCGAAATGACCCCTGGTTAAGGGGTGTATGAACGAAGAAACCTGCTCATTAGAATAACGTCACGTGGGAGAAGAAAACAAAAAGGGTGCTTTCACGCCCACTAAATAACACATTTTCAATCTACTTTCTATGCACTTGGCAACTGGATTTTACTGTGTGAAATGGCGAAATCCACTTGCAGACAGTTGCTGAGGTGGATTGGAATGGCATTATTTAGCATGTGTGAAAGCACCATAGTGTCCCTTGTAAAAATGCTTGTCATTTCCTACTCCCCCCCCCCCCCCCCCGTTTGTTTGCTGTCGAGTCGCAGCAGACTTATGGCAACCCTGTATGATTTTCAAGGCAAGAGATGTTCAGAGGTGGTTCTCCACTGCCTGCCTCTGCATAGCAACCCTGGACTTCCTTGGTGGTCTCCCATCCAAGCTCTAACCAGGAAGGACCCGGCTTAGCTTCTGAGATCTGAAGAGGTCAGGCTTAGCCTACCTTCCTAGCAGAGGCAATATCGCCATCTAGTGGTGTGTTTGAGTGGTACGTGATGTCCTTGGGAGGTTCCAGGTTTTCATCTGAAGCAAAATTCAAAAACTCAAGCCCAGTGATACCTTTGAATAAGACCAACCAAAATGGCACAGACTGATGTATGTGCTTCTGAGCTCTCAATTTGTCTTCAGCTCAAAGAGAATTCAAAAATTTGCACACTGTTTTGGTTGGCTGTAACAAACAGTGTGACGCGGTTTTGGTTTTTAGGCGACACAGTTGTCCCAGGGGTTGGACCCGAGCATCCTCCGAGTACCCTTCTTCCAACTGAAGTGGCTCTTCCTCTAACGGAAGAGCGACTTAAGTTGGACAAGGTCTCCTTCAACTGGAGGAAAACTTCAACCTCGAGCAGAAAGGAAAGCTGAGGCTTAAATATCTGAGTGAGGAAATAAGGGGGTGCAGAATGGTATAGTATAACCTGATATCCTCAGATCTCAAACACTAAGCGCGGTCAGTACTTGGGTGGGAGACCACCAAGGAAGACTTTGCAGAGGAAGGACAATGGCCGGCCACCACTCGCCTTGAAAACCCTCTGGGGCCACCGTAAATTGGCTGAGGCTTGACAACACTTGACACACACTCAGAAACAAGCTTTTCTTAGCAGAGTGGTAAGATGGGTAGTATCCACCCTACTGAATCTAATCGCTGTACCGCCCTTCTTACAAGGACTTCACAGTGGCATCAGTGGCATCATCTTGTTTTACCAGTTTCGGTTTCAGTACCTTTAATGGCATACAGTCTTCCCAGTAAGGCTGAGAGAGAAATAGAATGACTCCCCTCGTGTCCACGCAGTCAGCTCATAGCTCAGGAGCAAGCCAGACATGCTCTGGGCGTTCTGGGTCTGGAGTTCTCAAGTACGTGGGAACTGAGCTGTAAACTGAGCAGGCAACTCCCAACAGGTTTGGCCCTGGGTGAGCATTTGAACCTAGTCTGTTTCTTGCTGGTGGAACGTCCCCATCAAGTAGCAGCTGACTTACGGTGACCCTGTAGGGTTTTAAAGGTGCTTTGCCTCCCTCTGCATAGCAACCCTGCACTTCCTTGGCATCCAAGTGCTAACCAGGGCCAACCCTGCTTGGCTTCTGGGATCTGATGAGATCGGGCCAGCCTGGGCCCTCCAGGTCAGGGCAAGAGATGAGTAGAGGTGGTGTGCCATTGTCTGCCTCTGCACAGCAACCCTGGATTTCCTTGGTGGTCTCCCATCCAAGTAGTAACCAGGGCCGATCCTGCTTAGCTTCTGTGGTCTGATGAGACTGAGCTAGCCTGAGACATCCAGTTCAGGGCAAGAGATGAGTAGAGGTGGTCTGCCGTTTTCTGCCTCTGCGTAGCAACCGTGGGCTTCTTTGGCCGTCTCCCATCCAAGTACTAACCGGGGCCTACTTAGTGTCAGAGTCTCCTAAAGCCTCTGCCATTAATTCTTGGTATCTGGGGTGTCTATCTATAATTTACGCTTTGCCTTGAGGTTTATTGCCTGTCCTGTTTAATGTATCTTTTTCTCCCCGGGAGGATGGCTTGCTGCATTCCATCGCGTCATAAACAGCCTGGCTATTTGGGCTCGTCACCTCCCTTTTCTCTCTTCGGAGACTCAAATGTTTTATCTGTTTTTGTAACCTTGGGGAACTGTGGAACTCTTATTCTAACCAGGTGTCTGGTCTGCAGTCTGCAATTAGAGGTCACTAGGGGCATGGGGGGGGATTTTAGTGCTTTAGCGCCTTTTCGGTGAGAACTAATGGCTCAGAGAATTTCGCGCTTTTTTGTAACCATCCTGATTGGCTCTTTGCCTGCTATTACCTGGAGGTGGGGGGTATATTAATCCTCACTGTCTGTAACTAAGTATCTCTAACAAACATGAAGTACCTGAACCATCATTAAGAATAAAGGAACTCTTTGCTTCATCAAAGGTCTGGCTTATTGATTAGATTCAGAAGTCTCACACTTAGCTTCTGAGATCTGACGAGATCAGGCTAGCCTGTGTCATCCAGGTCAGAGCCATTCTAGTCTGTTTGGCGTATTTTCACCTGTTGCTTCACTTGGGTTCGGGGGTGGGATACAGAGGCAGCGGCCTCATGTGATTTTCTTTTCTGCCTTTCCCCAGAACCTTTCACCGTCATAAACAGGGAACTGTGTGACGAAGAGAAAGAGCTCGTGCACTACCAGGTATGCGAAGGCACTTCGCAGTCGGAGCCCTCTTGCTCGGCCGTCAGACTCACGGGCAATAAGAACTTCCGCAGCAAGGCCGCCCAGGAGAGCGACCTGAAGAAGATGCACGAGGAGGAGCACCACCAGCAGATGTCCATCCTGCAGCTGCAGCTGATCCAGATGAACGAGGTGCACGTGGCCAAGATCCAGCAGATCGAGCGGGAGTGCGAGATGGCGGAAGAGGAGCACCGGATCAAGATGGAAGTGCTCAACAAAAAAAAAATGTACTGGGAGCGGAAGCTTCAGACAGTGACCAAGGAGTGGCCCGTCTCTTCTTTTAACAGACCCTTCCCGAATTCGCCCTAGAGAGCCCGGCAGCGCCCGGTCGGTCGGATTGAACCCACAGGGGTTCTTCACAAAGGGGGCTGGGATTCAGTGAAGCTGAATTTGTGTTTGTAGTGTGGACGGCCGTTCGGACGGCCGTGGACAAGCAGCAGTAAGGAAAAGCTAAAAGAAAAAGTGGGCTCTAATTTAAAAGATGTTCTGTTTCTTTAGAGGGGGAGGTGATGGGGGAAACGCTCTGCATCGGGCCTTCAAATAGGCACAGTGGTGCTGTTTGAAAATCCATTTGTTTTCTCTGCGGTGGGTTCTCTCAGTCTAGGCGGGCCATAAAGCAGGTGTGCCATTGGGCTCTGAGATATCTCTCTGTTGGCTCAAAAATCTGGAAGATCCCTCTTGGTTTTAAAGGGGAAAGCCGGATCTCACACCACAGTCGTATTTTGAGACAGGCCTAGTAGTGGGGCACCCGGCCATATCACTGAGTGGGGGGGGGGAGGTCTAGAACAGGGGTCCCCAGCGTGGTGCCTAGGGATGCTGTGGTTCCCACCAGTACTTTCCCTGTTGCCCATCAAGAATTTTTAGCGGCTGGGTGTGGCCAGGTTTAGGCATTTGCCCAGCAGGACTTCTGACAGGCCACCGGAGATACGATTGGCTGGCAGATTAAAATGTGGTTGTTTCAGCAGCGTCTCCCACCACAGTGTTAGTTTTGTTCTCTTTCTCCTCTTTCCCATTCTTTTTTTTTAAATTATCCCTCTTCTCCTGTGCACCTGGCCTTCCTCTGTGTGCGTGGCTCCACCTCCTGCGTCCGTCCGTCGTCTCCCCCCCCCCCCCCCCCGATGCCTGAATTCCAAAAGAGCCCGCAGGCTCGGAAAAGTTGGGGACCCTCATCTAGAATCTTTTCCCTGTTTCCTTTCTGGAGAAGTCAATGGAAGGTGAAGGAAATAGCGGCGTTCCAGGTTTTTACTGCCGCAAGAGGGAATCTAGAGCTTTCACACGGTTAGCTTTCTGCGTGGAAAGTATTTGTCCCACCTCTTCTCGCTATCAGTTCAATGCCCTGGCTCTGTAGGGCCGGACCAGTTTGCCAGCCACCGACAAAACCCTTTCTGGTGTCTTTCTTGGAGTAGCGAAAAATAAAAAACTTAACAGGGAGGGTCTACGCATGTCTGTACATCAGGTCTGCCTATGTCTGGTCTGAATCACGTCAGCCTGCAGGAATTATGAGACTGAATTCTCTTCCGTGTGAAAACCGACCCAGCTTAGCTTCCAAGATCTGACAAGATCCAGGCTAGCCTGTCCCAAAAAAAAACACGTAGTGCCAACTCCAAATTATTGATGGAAGGCACCAGCGCAGGCAATCAGGAGTGACTCTTTCAAAAGGGGGCATTTGTAAGTAAATGCTAGACTAATTTTCATTTGAGACTCATTGTAGAGAACTTGTGGGTATGTAGTGCAGTGACCGAATGGAAATCAAAATAAGGTTCCTGTACCGGTACAGAAGAGGGGACCTTTTTCCTCCCCTCTGCCTATCCTTTGCTTCTGGTCAACCCCACTATGCGTTCAAGTTTGATCTCAAGAGCAGTGAGGGGCATACAGAAACCAATTGGAAATTCTCCCTGAGTGTGATTGGCGTGTGTTCTGTATACAAGCTGACACCACAAGCCTCTTTACTGGAACGTCACTTTTTGTGGAGATAGATCAAGATGGGTAGCCATGTTAGTCCATCGGTAGCAGTTGAAAAGAGCAAGAGTCCAGGAGCACCTTGAGGACTCACAAAATTGGTGGCAGGGTGTGACCTTTCAAAGTATCTGTAGAAGTGAGCAGTGACTCCTGAAAGCCCACACCCTGCCACTGATTTTGGAAGTCTTTAAGGTGCTCCTGGACTCTTCTATCACTTTTCATTCTCTTCTAGATCTGCCAGGAGTGGCTCTGGTCTTCCAGGTATTGGGTGGGGCAGTGATCATCATTCATAGCCCTCACAAGCTGACTCCTACCTTCTTAAATCCAATGACGGCCCATGTGGCGTAGTGTTTAGAGAGTCAGAACAGGTTCCAGGAGACCCAGGTTTGAAACCCTGCTCTGGGATGGGAGCTTGGTAAATAGCCTTGGGCCCAGTCACGCCCTCTCGGCCTAAGCTACCTCACAAGGTTGTTCGGAGGCTAAAACGGAGGAGAGGAGGGTCTGTGTCAGTTGCTTTGGGCTCCTATTGGGGAGACAGACCAGGTGTGAATGAAGTAAATAAAATAATTGAAGTAAGTGAACTGAGAAAGGTGTTGCCTCCGCTTGGAATTGCACTGCTGTTGAGCTACATGTATTCCCGCCACAAGTTTATGAGAATTTAATCCTCATTTTGAGGATCTCCACATTTCCCCTGAGCTCAGAGATCCGTTTAATGTACCGCTGTTGATAAATTTTGTTGGAGGAAATTCTGCTGCAGGTCCCACTCCTGTGGCTCGTACTGAGAGGCGATCGTCTCAGCTTCCCAAATTCTGTTTTCTATTTTCATTCTTGTTGATTTTTAAAATTCTCAGTCCACCTCCTCCCAAGTGCGGTGCTGGTGGAGCCTTTTGGCGTCGCATCTTTTTGCAGTGTTTCTTTCAGTCACAGCTCTGTCGTTTGAAGGTATGATCATTTCTTTCCCGACAGAGAGTGGGAAAGTGTGTTTATGAATTCGGCCAAGTCTTGTTTTGTATTTTAAATGGATGTTTTTAGGCAGCCCACTCTTTCTTCAGTGTGTCGGTTTCTCAACGGCTGCGGTCACACACACTAAATAATCCACTTTCAAGGCACCTTCCAACTGGATTTTGCCAGTTCGCACAGTAAAATCCAGTTGGAAAGGGCACTTTCCGCAGCCAACTATTCGGGAAGGACCCCAGTGTTCCAATTCTTCCTACCCTGCTTCTTATTTTGCTAGTTTTTTTTAAAATTACTGTGCAGTTTTGGTGCCAATCTGAGGTACTTTCATTTCTCTTTACCTTCTCTTTTAAGCTGCATCTTCTTATCCCATTGATTTTCCTTATTCCATCTTTTCCATGTTGCCCCTGTTAAGTTCCTATGAGGTATCCTCTCCTTTGCGTAGACCCTCTCTTGGCCAAAGATCATTACATTATTTAATTAACATGCAGTATTTCACACTTCATCTCATTAGCACCTGTTGAAATCTGTGAAACGGATTGGGGAGAGAGACTTGCCCAAGATCACCTGGAGACAGGGAGGAGCCAGCTTGCTGTAGTGGTTAAGAGCGGCAGGACTCTAATCCAGAGAACTGGGTTTGAATCTCCAGTCTTCCACATGAAGCCATGTGGGTGACCTTGGGTCAGTCACAGCTCTTTCAGAGCTCTCTCAGCCCACCAACGAGTCTAGCTTGCCACTTTAGTGGTGCATAATGCTAAAGACTTAGAATTTTGGGTGCTAGACAATCCTCAGAGCTCCTGGCCATACAACACACACTGCCATACAATAATTGTATTTATGACCTAAAGATAGGGTTGGCAACTCCAAGCTGGGAAATTCCTGGAGTTTTGGGGAGTGTGGGTTTTGGGAAGGGGAAGGATCCCAGCAGGGTATAATGTCATAAAGTCCACCCTCCAAAGCAACCATCTTCTCCATGGGAACTGATCAGAGATCATTTGGAATTCTGGGAGAGCTCCAGGCCCCACCTGGAGGTTGGCAACTTTCCAGATTTAATCCTCTCACCATCACAGTATACCAGCTGGTATGATGGAGGCGCTTGTCTCAAGTCTGAACAGTGTGACCCACCTGGCTGAGTTTGGTCACCAGCTGTATATGATATCATTCTATCATAGACTTGATGGCTCCACCAGTTTCTGTCGTGTCAGGCAAGGAACAAAAACAAGAAGCTTATTTGGCCACTGATAAGGTAGCGTTTGGCTCGGTGGGCCCGAGATTGTTCGTGCCAGTGTCTCTGTTTACTGGAGCAGGTTAATGATCTTTCACTATTAAACACTCATCTTTTCGCCACCATTTATCTTGTTTTCTATGAATGGGTTGTAATCACTTTTGCAAAATGTCAGTGTTTTTATAACGACCAACAGAAGACCTCAGATGAGCAATACAACACAGCAAAAGCATCCCTGTAGACATTTGTGGGTTACTGTAATGGGTTAGCATTTGAGCAGTATACCCTGTTTGTACTTGTACATGTTTATTTTTAAATATAGTGACTAACAGGCTGGAAAGCGTCGGCCACAAATGACAGGCTTTATCATCCACCTCATAACTATGGCTGAGACTAGAACTCGAGGGCATCCAATGAAGCTGATGGGGAGTGGATTCAGGATGGACAAAAGGAAATACTATTTTACACAGAGAGTGATCAAAATGTGGAATGTGGTAGTGATGGCCACAGGAATAAACAGCTTGAAAAGGGGATTAGATAGATTCATGGAGGATAAATCTATCAGTGGCTACTAGCGCTGGTGACTGGGGGGAACCTCCACATTCAGAGGCACTAAGCCTCTGAATCCCAGAGCCAGGAGGCAACAGCAGGGGAAGGCCTCGGCCTCTCTGCCCTGTTGTAGGCCCTCTAGAGTCTAGAGGAACTGGTTGGCCCCTGTGTGAGACAGGATGCTGGACTAGACGGACCACTGGTCTCATCCAGCAGGGCTCTTATATTCTTATAACAAGACTTGCTGGGTGCCTTGTGGATGGTGTTGGGTGTGCTGTGGCCACAAGATTTGCTGTCTAGATCGGATGGTAGAAATACTGGGAGAGCAGGGCAGAGGGAGACTGTATTTGTGCAGACTGGAAGTTGTTGCATTGAAAAGCCATTTAAGTGTTGAATTCTTACCCAGAGTCTTTATAAAGCCTATGATGATTCTGTAGTGTCGGCGGAGCAAAGGCAAGAAGAGCGCGTCAGGGGCTTTTGGACTCAGAAAAGCAATATTAGAGTAGGTTCTCTCGAGTCGTACGGTTCACGAAGTTACTATAGAGTTGTTCTCTGTATGGATTGGTCTCATTGGTTTGTAGTGCAGTTCTAATCAGCGTCACTCATTTCTGGGCCCACTGGATTCGGTGCACTGGGAAGGGTGTAACAGACAGTGCTGTTAAGTCCTTTAGATGCTTTTCTTGTTCCTCATGATCGGCAGCAGCAATACCGTGTGAAATCCCATGGATCAAAGAAAATTTTGCAAGTCTGTGACTGTTCCTTTTGGTGCCCAAGGACATGCCACCCAAACGCAGAAATGCTGTGACTTTTTAAAAGGTTACTGGCACTCTTGGTGTGCTAAATGAAGAAAAGGATTGCTGAGATATGTAGGTACATTTGTCCATCTGTTCCCCCCCCCATTACATAACGTTCTTGCTGGTACTGACCCCCGGGCTGGTTTTGTGCCACTTTCACCAGTGGATCCTTCTGCGATTTTGTACAGCTTGTTGTATCGCTGTGTAGCCTCCGTGATGCCTTTTTAGGGCTGCTCTTTACCGGTTTGTGCTGTGTTTTGCATTTGGAAGCATTTGGCAACTCTTCGGGACTTCTTGAGAGTCTGTAAAATCAAATACCTGCGTCTCATGGCACCTGTAAGGTATAAGCTGCCAAAATGAAATTACTCCTCTCAAGGGGGGGGGGTCCTGATAGGTGATTCCTCCCTCCTGGTTTGGAGGTGAGTACCCATTTTCATGCTCGTGGGGTTGGTTCTTCCTTTTTTTTTAATCTCCCTCGCCCCCGCCACCTTCTTTGCCTTGCATTTGTTTGTCCAAAATTATTTTGGAGGTTTTTTTAATTGACTTGTTTAAATGCACAGCCCACTGCTGTTATGAGTGGTTAGACCCCCTTTTCAGAATGTTTGTGTGAATATCCTTTAGGGAAGTTCGGCACGTGGGTGCGTATTTTATTGGAATGCCCCCTGTGTGTGACTCCTAGGGATTGGTTTTTAAAGTACTATTTGGACAATATTTCCTTTTTAACCTCACTATTAAATAATTTCACTCTTTCTGTCTGATAGATCTCCTACTATTACCCTGTTGCTAATTTTTTTGTTTGGGTATAAAATCTCAAAAGATGAGGTTTGTCAGAGGAGGGCACATGACTGCTCAAGACATTTGATCAGAAGAGCTTTAATCAGATGAAAGGAAGTGGGTTCAGCTTCCTGCACCATACTTAGGATCCAAATTCATGGATGCAGCCGCTGCCACTGGAGTGCCCACCACTGGACCCTGCAGCATAGAAACCACTACTGGAAAAGGGATCATGCTTTTTGCATCTGTTTAAAAAATGGGAGACCCACACTTCCTCAATTTCATCCTCAAGAATCTCAGGAAGGGGGGGAAAGGATCCTTCTGAATGCCTTCCTTCCCAGGGAACCACCTCCCTTGCTCCCTTTATTTTCTTTGGAATTCCCCTGCTTAGAAAGATGCAAAACCTATGAGAGTTTAAGGACAATAATTCTTCATTGAGGCCCTTTTGGCTCATCTAAATCCAAGGTACATGTTTCTTGTTCCTCTTCATCAGACTAGCTTGTGGGATCTTTAGTATCTGTCAAAGAAACAATGCTGTTTTCTTGTTCATTTGTTTTTAACACCTCCGTTGGCCGTGACATCACACATTAGGGGAGGGGCAGTGGCTCACTGGTCGAGCATCTGTTAGGCATGCAAAAGGTCCCAGGTTCAGTCACCAGGATCTGCTGCAGTTAAAAAGGTCTGGGAATAGGTGATGTGAAGGACCTCTGCCTGAGACCTTGGAGAGCTGCTGCCAGTCTGAGTAGACAGGAATGACTTTGATGGACCAAGGGTCTGATTCTGTAGAAGGCAGCTTCATGTGTTCGTGAGATACAACTTGCTTTGTGTTTGGGGAGCATAACAGCGTACCAGGGCTACTTGCTTTCTAGGCTGCATTTAGACCAGCTACACCTTTCGCCCTTTCTACTCCCCAAAAGAACTACCCAGATTACGTTTGGCCTATTGAAAACGATCCTGGCTGAGACCCAAGCTTGGTAGCAGAAACCACAATAGGATCTTAGTTCCAGCCCAGAGGTTCTTTCAGTGGAAGGCCTCGTAGAAGTAAACCTTGCCAGCCACTGATTTGATGCTCGGCAGGAGCTGGTGGGGTGTAGTTATAGACCTTTCAAAATGTGTGAGTACGCACCCTCCACAGAACTATCTGGCCACGATCATCATAAGGCAATTATTTTTCTAGATTTTAAGACTACATTAAGAAAACAAATCCACCCATTGTAATACTTAATCAGCACACAGTATTAATTTTCTGTTGCCCTTTGCTTGGCAGTTGTAATTCTTTAGTTGTTGTCGATTTTCTGGGCTGTATGGCCGAGGTCTTGGCATTGTAGTACCTGATGTTTCGCCAGCAGCTGTGACTGGCATCCTCAGAGGTATAACACAGAAAGATGGAGTACTCTCTCTGACACAGCCCGGAAAATCTACAACGAATGAACTCCGGCCATAAAAACCTTCGACAACATAGTTGTAATTCTGTTTGTGTCAGTGGTGCTTTAGCAGCGTGCCACAGATGTGAACTGTCTTAGTTATTGACCAGCTAAAGGTTATCTTGAATTATTAAACAAAGATAATGCGTGGAGCTGAAAATTCAGGCTTTCTTGCCTAAGACTTGCCATCTCTTGGATTATCCATGCTCAGTCATGGCAGCATATCTATGCTCAATTCAGGATAAACTTTGCTAAGTAGCTGAAGCAGCACACTACAGGAATGACTTCTGATCGTCAGGCAGTATAAGAGATGTGTACTTACATATGGTGATTGTGCCATCCCATTACCAGTTCCCAGGACTTAACAGAATCAGCATTTCCTGTCCAGGGCACAACCAGTGGAGCTTGTCTCAATCCCAGAGTATTCACAAAGGTGACAGTCATAGTAGTAACACACTACAGGTTGCAGTCCACATGTATACATCCCTCCTGGACAATCTTTGGATGTGTTCTCCATCCAGAAACCAATAGCACTATGTCGCCTGACTTGGATTCTTGATCAGTCTTGAAAAAACCTAATGAGTCCCAAGTAGCACATATTTCACTTGAAGGTACTTGTAGACATGGTGGAAGGAAGTGCCCTCAAGTCACAGCCCACTTACAGCAACCCCTTGGGGCTTTCAAGGCAAGAGGTGAACAAAGGCGGTTCGCCACTGCCTGCCTCTGAGCAGTGGCCCTGGACTTCCTTGGGGTCTCCCATCCAAGTACTAACCAGGGCCAACCCAGCTTAGCTTCCAAGATCTAACAACATCAGGCCAGCCTGGGCCATCCAGGTCAGGGCACTTGTGTTGTAGACATAGAGGAAATTCTAAGAAGGCAGTGGGACCAATGGCAGGCCTGGCTTTGTTAGGCCATTTGCAGGATCCATGGTCTTGTGCATAGTCTCCATTCCATAGGTCACTCCAGACCTCTGCGATGGGTTCTGCTTCTTTACCAAGAAAATACCTGGAGGAAGCAGCAAGTCTGAGTTCTTAACCTTGCTCGAGCACAGATTAACTGGGTGGCTCTTTCTGGTACAAATGCATATACCAAGGGTTGCCAAGCCTTCAAGGAGGAGGGGCTTACATGTTGAGGGCCTTTGGAGTCACATGGAATTGGAGAAGGACATCAGCTGGTTCAAACTGAGAGCCGTACGGCTGGCTCTTGTATATTTCCACAGATCCAGCAGCATCGTGTCCTCCTAAGAGGTGACCACCAAAGCCCAAATCAACCAGACAGAGCTACTCTCCATGGCAGTACCCAGACCGTAGAGACTCTGGTTTTCCAGCCTTGTGGAAAACATCTTCTCTTCCTCTCTTCATTCACCAGCTGCATAACAGCCTTCGACATCAATGAGTGGTGGAAAAGGTCTACGTTCTCCACCTCCATTTTCATGAGTTCTTCAACATGGATGCCATTTTCATGAGTTCTTCTGCCTATGTCAGTGCAGTCTTTGCCTATATTGCAAGTTGGGTTTTTTGAGTATCAATTGGATACCTACTTGTTGGGGTATTGTATTGTTCCTGCGCTGGCAAGGGCTTGGACTAGATGACCCTGCTGGTACCTTACCAACTGTGAGATTAATGAATAAATTCTATAACAGGCGGAGTCCCCAACTGGATGGGAAAAGCTGCTTGATTGACAACCTCATCTGTAGGGAGCCCGTTTCATGTAGAGGTTAAGAGCGGCAGACTCTGATCTGGGGGACTGGGTTCGATTCCCAGCTCCTCCACAAGAAGCCAGCTGGGTGACCTTGCACCAGTCACAGTTCTTTCAGAGCTCCCCCAGCCCCTAAAAACAAGTCTAGCTCACCACTAGCACAACGCTAAGAGCTAGAACTTGTGGCTGCCAGACAATCCTAAGATCTCCCAGCTATTCTACACACAATGCTATATGATAATTACCGTGTCTGTATTTATTCCCTTCAATTAAGAACAGAACTTTGGACTCACCATTATTGTTTCTTCTACTCAGAAGTAAGGGAAGAATTCTGCAGCACCACCATGTAAAGGGGAGAGTTGGGGGGCAGTTCTTTGTGCAGTTAGGGGGTAGTTCTTTGTTCTCTTACACCCTTTTTCTACTTCAATTCTGTGTTTATAATTGACCACCTTGTTTAGGGAAGTTTCAGATGGCATCCATGTTGGTTTGAAGTAGAACATCTAGATTCAAGTCCAGGAGAATCTTAGAGGCCAACAAGATTTTTAGAGTATGATCTTTTGAGAGTCAAAACTCCCTTCGTCAGATCATCAGGTACCATACCTGAAAAAGGGAGATTTAACCCTCAAAAGTTCATACCCAAAACATCCTGTTTGTCTCTGAGGTGCTACTATGGATGTGAGTCTTTTCGTTTGAGGGCTATAAGGCTGAAAGGTTTTTGTTGTTCAGTTGGTGACATTGTCAAACCAAAGGGAAGAAAGTTTCCTCCCAGCACTGGAGGCCAGAACCAGAGTGTGACCCCACCTCCAGACTGGATGGGAGGAATTGGCCATCCATCAGGATCCAATCCTTACCGAAGAGGAGACGGAATCGTGGCAGTTCTGATTCTAAATACAGTGTCAGAAAAATGTGCCCATTCTGTCCAGCACTGAATTTTATGTACACTCAAGACTGAAACTATTGGTGTTTCTAGTCTGAATTGACAGGCTGCAGCCCTGAAATCTGGATTAGTTCAGAGCAGTCCCGCTGACAGTAGGATACGCCCGAATAAATGATATCAGAGCTGTCAGCTGGATTAAATTGTTGTGTCCTATAAGGCAGACGGTTAACCTCTGTGCTCCAATCTGATTGGAGCATAATCCGTAGTACAGCTGTTTGTCACCTAGTTTCCTTGTTGCCCTCTGCATAGTATCTGTGTAGTACTGTGCCCCTCTAAATGTAAAGGATGCCCCCAAAAGGTGCAGGCTGTTGCTAGGGGACATTGGGTTTGAGTACCTGACTTCCTAGCGCAAAATAGTCAGATCTCTGAACAGTGCTCTCTTTCCCCTTTTCCAGTGTGAGACGCTGGTTGAATACTAGGGCATATGTCACCACATATTTGTACTTAGTATGTGTTTTTTAAAAAAAACATTCTTCACCGTTTGGCAGGATGATACAGCTGACCAAGTAGTTCATCGGTCCGTATGAGCTCAATATCTGAGTTCGTACGGCCGATCCCTGCATTCCCTTGTATCTTTGATTCTTGGGTGCCCCTTCTTGGAGAAACTTAAAATATATTTGGGGACCAAACACTTGGAATCATGTCCTTTTTGTAAAAAAAAACAACCCTTAACATTCCTTGTCCAACATGCGGACAAGATTGAGCACCGCCAGCCAAGCCACATTTGTTATCTAGGAGGCTCTAATATATGGAAAGTTCATTTCTTCATCAGAAAGAATCATATGATAAAAGAATCCTGGGGTTGCAGGTGGGGGGATCGTTTTTTCAAAAGTTGCCTCACCCTCCTGCATGTAGACATAGATCACCTCTTCAGATTTAGTACCAAAGCTGCTCCTGCTTCTTGCAGAGTTACTTTCTAAATCACATCGTGGAAAATGCTAAAAACTTCCTCCTCCTCCTCCTCCTCCCAAAAACGGGGTTTCGCCCTTGTTTGGCTTATAGAATGGGGTCCTTCAGCTTCACACGGTTGTATTTAAGGAGTAGGAGGATCTTTGTTGCCCATTTCATTTCACAGGATGGAACTATTTGATGCAAGAGCTGTTCAATGATATTTATTTATTTTGCATTCCGATGGAGACTCTGAAGTCAAGCCAAGAGTTTGTAATGAGGATGACTTGCTAGGCGTACTTTTTTTAGTGCCTTGTCTATTGTACAATGTGTAATCAAAATGAAGGACTTCTGATAAAAATGTATCTAAATATTGCAAGTAGAAGAAAAATCTATATGCCCATGGTTGGTACCAATAAATCATGAGTTATTAATCTTGATTTTTTTCCTTGCTGAAAAAAAAATCGTGTTCTGGTGTTGTGTTGGCATTTTTTTTTGGGTTCCATCCATACTGGAACATGCACTGTGAAGCGGCTCGGAAGCAATACTCCCCCTGAGCTATGGAGTCTTGTGAGCATTAAAGTTGTGAGCGAGCGATTTGGCTACCGCATAAATTAGTCTGCTCTGGAGCCCTCCTTGCTGAGCTAAGACAAAAATGTGTGAGCTGGAGGCTAAAAAACTGAGCTAGCTCACCCTCACTCAGCTTAGAGGGAACACTGCTCAGGAGTGGCAAAATGGTGACAGAGAGAGATGGGTGATGAGGGGCTTCCAGTGGAGTCAAGAAGGCCCCTTCGCAGTTAAAAAAGCTTTATTGGTGGTCGCTAATACTGAGATGATATTTGCAAAAGTTCAATTTCCAGCCTGAACATGCTGTGGGACTATTGGTGCATCCACCCACAACTCAGATCTCAGTATGGTTATGATGCCTTGTATGCTCCAGTGGAGGAACCGAGGGCAGAGCATGGACTCTAATCTGGGAGAACCAGATTTGATTCCCCACTCCTCCACATGCAGCTGCTGGTGTGACCTTGGGTCAGTTACAAGTGCTCTCCGAGTTATTCTCTCACGAACAGTTCTCAAAAGAGCTCTCTCAGCCCCACCTACCTCACAGGGTGTCTGTTGTGGGGAGTGGGAGGGATAGGAGATTGTAAACCGTTCTTGAGACTCCTTCGGGTAGTAAAGGGTGTGGCATAATCAATCTCTTCTTCCCCCATCCCGTTCAGTCATTTTGTTCAAACCCACTTTATATTTCCAAATTCTCCTTATATGAATTCCACTCACCTCTTCAAAAAAGGAAGAAGCTTGTAAAAGACTTCCAGCCATGTCCACTACAGTGTCGGGTCCCAAGCTGCTTAACTGGAACAGTGTTTACAGCAGGGGTCTCCAAAGTGACCAGCTCCTTCTGTGGTGCCCACCAAATGTTTTTTTAGAAAGTGGGTGGGGCTTTTGCTCAGCAATGGCTCTGATTGGCCATTGGAGATTTGATTAGCTATGCAGTTTTTTAAAAGCGCTGCATTGCCAGCAGCTGCCACCACAGCACAAGGATCTATACTGTGTGACAAGGTAAGCTGTGACAACCACTTTGTGGCTGGCTCCACCTCATGGCAGCCATTTTGGGCTGCGACTACCTCACTGTGCCAGAATTCCAAAGGTGCCTGCCCACACGACAGGCTCAAAAAGGTGTGGGAAATCTCTGGTTTAAAGCCTCAGATATCTATGGGTTTGATTTGCTGTGGGAGGATTTGAACTGGCTTCCTGTAGCCAAGCTACTCTTGGTAGCACTATATTGTTTCTCAGGTGCTTCACACACAGGAGTTCAGCTGTACTGGTGGTGCACCTCTGTAAACATGTCTCATCTGGAGGAGAGATGCATATTTCAAGAGTGTGAACCAGGTGCCAGGAACTTCTGCCAGTTACAGCTCCCTAGCATTAAGTTGTAGAGAAGCAGCCGTGTTACTCTGTTGCAACAACAATGCGTGGGGATCAAGTGGCATTTTTTTGCCCTGACCTTTGTGGTCCAGGTTAACCTGATCTCATCAAGTCTCTGAAGCTAAGCAGGGTTGGCCCCAGTCAGTATTTGGATGGGAGACCTCCAAGGAACACCAGGGTTGTGATGCAGAGGTGGACAATGGCAAACCACCACTTTTCGTCTCTTGCCTTGAAAACCTTACAGCAGCAGTTCTCAACCTGTGGGTCGCGGCCCCTTTTGGGGTCGAACGACCATTTCACACAGGTTGCCAGCTGGCGTCCGAGCCCTCCCCGCCAGCAGGAAAGGGCCCCGCACTCAATCGAGTGCGAGGTCTGGCCTCCTGGCTCTTTGCCCTCAAAGGGAGCTTTCCCTTTACAGGCAAAGAGCAGGGGTTGGTTGGGGCTGGAGCCCTGCCTCCTGCTTCCAGCAGCCCTTCCAGCAGGGGCCACGAGGAGGAAGAAGCCAGCAGGTAAGTCAATGGCCGCTTCCCCCTACCCGCCGCCACCTCTAGGGCGCTCCGCCGTCGCCTTCCCTGGGCTCCACGCCGAAGCGCTGAGCCCAGAAAAAGTGGCAAAAGCCCCCCCCCCTTCCTACCTACCTTCCTTCCCCCCTCCCCCCCTCTCTCTTGCTCTCTCTCTCTTCCCCCTTTCTCTCTCTCCCCCTTCTCTCTCTCCCCCCCTTTCTCTCTCTCTTCCCCCTTTCTCTCTTTCTCTCTCTTCCCCCCCTCTTCCCCCTTTCTCTCTCTCCCCCCCCTCTCCCCCCTCTCTGCAACAGCCTCTCCTTCCCACCTACCTTCGTTTTCTCATGGCATCTTCCGTTGAAGAAAAGTAAGTCTGAAGCCTGAGTGTTTGTTGTGTCTTGTTGGGAATAGCTTGCAAATATATGTGTGTCTAAAGTCTGTATTAAAGTTGTTTGGTGCTAACTGCCATGCAAGAGAAAACATCTGAAAAAGTTTGCTTCATTGTTGTGTGTGTTGGCAGCATTTTATGGTTGGGGGTCACCACAACATGAGGAACTGTATTAAAGGGTCGCGGCATTAGAAAGGTTGAGAACCACTGCCTTACAGGGTTGCCATAAGTCCGCTGCACCCTGAAGGCGCTTTCCACTTGACCAGCAGCATCTTAAAAACTAATGCAACTGTTTTTCAGCAAAAGCTTGCGTGGACTAGAACCCACTTAGTCTCTGCAGAAGCAGGCTTATCCTTGAAAGCTTATGCCCAAATAAAATGATGTGAGACTCCTGTTTTATTTAGCTCCCTGGCATGTATCCTCACCTCTTTTTTTGCCAGCAAGTCCCAGCTGACTTACGGTGACCCCGCAGGGTTTTCAAAGTAAGAGACGTTCAGAGGTGACTTTCCATTGCCTGCCTCTGCGTTGCGACCCTGGTACTTCTTGGAGGTCTCCCATCCAAATATCAACCAGGGCCGACCTTGCTGAGCTTCCCAGATCTGAGCCACCCTCAAATACCAGGATGCAAACCTCCCATTCATGCATTGACCAAAACAAAAGATATTTGGGCTACCACGCACTGCCTTCATCTTGCCCATCTGCTGTTTCTGGCAGTTCCTAGCCCCTTTTCCTCCAGTATCATTCCCCATTATTTTTATTTCTAAAATAAATCCCTTAAATAAGAGTCCTCACAGCGGTTTGCTCAGAATGCTTAATTACAATTCATTTGGGGATGTTTCCATCCCCACTGACAAAGCAAAGCTCTGGCATAGCATCCACTGTTCTCATCAACCCTGAAGACTGCTGGCCTTCTCACAGCACCGAGCCAGATGAAGAGGAGCAGCAGGGGCGTAGCCAGAAAATTTTGGTTGGTGGGGCGTGGGGAAATCGGGGGGGGCACCCTAGCCGCACCTGCTGCTCATCTTGCAGCAGCAAAAGCAGCAGCGCCAGCTCCACTGCAACCTCTAGTCCTTTCGATTGGAGAGACTCGATTCCGGGCTTCTTTTCAGCGTAAGCCGGGGGTGGGGGGGAATATCCAACTCTCTCTATTTCGCATTTTGCAATTTTGTTTTATTTTATGCAATTTTATTTTGTTTATTGCATTTTTAAAAACCTATTTATTTCTCGGCCTGAAAAAAGAAAAAGAAAAAATGAGACGGAAGCTTTCCTGATGGTGCCTGGGGTCATTTTGGAACGCCCCCATGCATCTCACTTCTTTTTTTTTTAGGAATTTTTTTAATGGATTTTTTTCCTTTGAATTTTTATCTGATGGGGCAGCGCTCATCTGTGGGGGGCATTGCCCCCAAGCGCCCCTCATGGCTACGGGCTTGAGGAGTAGCCGGGTGAAGCAGGCCTTGCGCTACCCAGCTTCTGCCCCTGCGCTGACCTTCCACACAACTCTGCAGACCCATCTTGGGGTCCCCATCTTCCAGGAGTAGAATTTTGTGGAGATCAGAGGGACAGGAGAAGCAAGAAATGGGATGTTTCCCTGGATGGGAAACCTCTCACACCCTGAACCCTACTGTTCATCACTGGCTGTGTTCTCTCTGTTTTGGCCATAAAAATCAGTTTCGAAAGCCATGTTATGCTCCCACACGCCTGCTTCTCTCTTTGCCCTGTACTTGATCCTCAACCCTGCCACACAGCCTCACCTATTGAATACGACTCTCCCTTTCAGGCTTGGTAAATGTATGGATTTATAATTCTAGCTTTAAACTCCTGCCTCGATCTGATTCACCTTCTTGCCTCAGGCTGGCACTGGCAACCATTTCCAAGACCCAACCTGTAGCTTGGATCATGACATTTCTCGCTAGAAGAATGATGACTAAGAAGGTTATATAAAGATGACATGAAGATAAATTGTATCACCCTTGCCCCGGGTTATTTCATCCATATTGTGGGCCAATGTTCCTCAAAACATTCTGGCCTCTAAGAATTGTTTGGTAAAAAGACAAACCTTTGCCTGTTTGAATAATGAGGACAACAACTTGATTAATAAATAGCTAGATTCAAGTCCAGTAGCACCTTAGAGACCAGTAAGATTTTCGGGGTATACGCTTTCAAGAGTCAAAACTCCCTTCACCAGATTTGACTCTCAGAAGCTTACAACCTGAAAATCTTGTTGGTCTCTGGATGCAAATCTCGATGTTTTGCTACAGGCTAGCATGGCTACCCTCTGAAATGATTTTGATTAATAAAAGTTCGTTAATTGATCCTCCATCTTTTATTTGGATAAATAAGTCTGTATATAACCAAAGCTTCGGTACAGATTGATGTCCGGTGAAGTCGATAAAGGGCTATACTTAAAGCAGGCTTCCTTCAAGGGCATCACGCTATCCTCTCCGTGCAGTCACCATTTCGTGAGAACAGGGCACCACGTATATTTTCCAGCTTTGGGGTGTGTGAACCTGCCCCTCTCAAAAATTGGAGCATCAATCGCATCTGCAGAAGCAGGAAAATGTACACGTTGCCCAATTCTTACACAACAGCAACTGCTTATATCACAGTCGTCCAACGCTCATTTGGATCACCCAGTCTGTAATGTCTGGAAAGCACCACAGTGAAGAAAACATGAGCTTAGGAAAACAAAAGCTACAGCTAAGTAGGGAAGACTAGTTATTAATATCTCTTCTTTAGTCACTGTGGCAGAATGAGCCTGGTCTGGCCTGCGGGCCTTATTCCGCCTTGCGCTCCTTGGGGTTCTCAACTCCCCTGAAGGGATTTTTCCTCTCTTTCTCCCAGTAGCTACCAACGCCACCTGATGAATATAGGGTTTCCCGCTGAGAGGACCAGGACTCCCAGTTCCCCTTCCAAGCTCAGAGGCCTTGCCTCAGAGTGTCTCCCACTAGGCCAGCACCTGGCTACCATGGGGACAGACTACTGCCTTGTGCGCCCCAGGGGAATAGCCAGTTGCCAACTGCTTGCCTTCCCCCCCCCCCTGGGGCTTCCTTTTAAAATAGCATGTCTGAAACAGTGGGGGTCTATGTGATAGAGTATCACTTCCAGAATCAAAAGTTTAAAGTATTTATTTTTTAACAATGTTTACAAGCATATTTTTAGCACCACACCAGAATGAAACAAAGAAGAACTACAGAAATTGGTAAAATGCAAATCCTCTGTCCCTCTCTCTAAAACATGCCCTCACTAGATGTTAAAATTAGGACAGGTTCTTTATTAGGTGCTCTAGTCTAGTCGTGCCGGCCACATGACCACGGAAATAGTCTTCGGACAGCACTGGTTCTTCAGCTTGGAAACAGAGATGAGCACCGCCCCCTAGAGTCGGATTTGACTGGCTTTTGAGCAAGGGAAACCTTTACCTTTAGTTCTCTAAGTCTAAAGATCTTCCATTATCTTAACGATTGCTCCCAGGGAGCTCTTTGGGCCAGCCACACGGTCCAGAAATGGCTGCCTGCTCCCCACCTCAGACAAGGGATCTGTTCAGCTCTGCATCCCAAAAAAATTGAAGAGAAGAAGAGATTGGATTTATACTCCACCCTTCACTTGGAGTCTTAGAGCGGCCTACAATCACCTTCCCTTTTCCACCCCACAACAGATACCCTGTGAGGAAAGTGGGGCTGAGAGAGCTATGTCGAGAGCTGCTCTTGAGAGAACAGCACTGAGAGAACTGTGGCTTGGCCAAGGTCACCCAGCTGGCTGCATGTGGAGGAGTGGGGAATCAAACCCTGTTCTCCCAGATTAGAGACTGCACTCCTAACCACCACACCAAACTGGCTTGACAAACAAATCTGTGTATTCTCCCCCTTGAACCTGATCAGCCCAGGTCAAGGCTTCTTTCTCTGTTGTCTCCAGGAAGTCCCTTCCTGTAATCTGTCTAGCCATGAATACCTCCACCTCTATTCCCTGCTTCAAGAAGAAAAAATGGTTAAAACGCACAGTCAAGCCCTGCTCGTTGCCAACCCTCCAGGAGTTTATAATGCTATTCACAGTAATAGATCAGAGATGGAATAGCCTAAAAAAGGCTAACTCTCAACAGTTAAACATGCCGTCTGCTGATAGGTCAAGCAAGGCTACTCTTCAAAGCACATTTAGTTATTTACTTCCTTTATATCCTGCCTTTCTCCCCACTGAGAACCCAAAGCAGCTTGTACTGTTCTCCCTTCCTCCATGTACTGAGGACTGAGCCTCGCTGAACTCTGTAGGACTTACTTTTGTGCAAATATAGGAGTCATGCTTAATGTAAGGACAAAATATTTACACAGGATGCAAAATGGAGTTCCCTCTGGACAAAAGTAAGTGAATCAAGAGAGGACAGTTTCAATACTCAAGATAGGAGGGAAGCAATGCATGATGAGGCTAAGAAGTTAAGTCTGCTCTACACAAGTGGCAGAATGAAGTGTTGGCATGGATAACCCCTTATGATGCCCCCCCCTCCACTTTCCTCCCTCAGAGGCAAGATTTTCCCTCCATTTTTTCTCCTTTACTGGCTGAGCTGCCCTAGTAATGTGTATTCTTCTTTGCTGAAGAACTCTGGCTGTCCCACCCTTTCCCAGTATCATATTTTGACTGTTTGCTCAGCTCAGGAACCTGAGGGAAGGATTGCAGTGTTCCCTCTAAGCTGAGTTAGTGTGAGCTAGCTCACAGATTTTTAGCCTCTGGCTTACACATTTTTGTCCTAGCTCAGGAAGGATGGCTCCAGAACAAACTAATTTATGCAGTAGCCACATAGCTCACTCACAACTTTGATGCCAGTAGCTGACAAAGTAGAATTTTTGCTCACAAGACTCCACAGCTTAGAGGGAGCATTGGCACTTGAGACATTTTTATATTCCAAATTCACAACATATTTTATTTAAAATAAAGGGGAAAGGTCTGGTGAAATCAGGGGTAAAATTTCTGAGGTAACTCAATATAGGTAACTCTGAGGTAAAATCAGTACATTCACATATTTTAGTTCTTATTTTCCCACTAATGAGAGTTTCTTAAGTTATTCACAGTTACTTAAATATTTATGTTGAGAGACTTTTGTTCCAGTGTTTTCCCAAACACTCCTGCATACTTTCTTTGAGTTTTCTGACTCTTCTGATTTCTAGAAGGCTGGTACACTCTTTCCAGTATCCAAACCACTTCTCTTGAAACACCAGTACTCGAGTTTTTAATGGACTCTTAAGGTCTGTAAAGGCAGTTTCTAACCATACCAGACCAGGGATCTCTTCACTCTTCAGAGCTAACTCCCTGTTTATCTGGGTGGGAAAATTTCTTCTCTCTCTAGAAGATCTATCCCCTATCCTTGGCCCAGATGGGAGTCTTCACCTACTTCCCAAACTTCCTTGCCAATTTTCCCCCAGATTTTTTGTGTTCAATTGCTCTCAGTCCGGGCTGAATTCTGAAACTGTCAGTACTCAACTCTTCTCAGCTAGGGCTGAAATCAGACTGAATTCTCCTCAGCATCCAGTTCAGAAGTCTTTCTCTGCTCAGCTGATGCTAACCGATCAGATTGCTTGGAGCAGCCTGTCACTCAAGGCTCACTGGCTCTCTGAAGCATTAACTCTTCACAGTCCTATATCTGCTTATACAGCATTTCTAAGACTTCAGGTGAAAAAATAACATTTTAAAATTATTCCCTATGCTTAAAAAACTCCACACAAGCGGAAGATTTATACCTCAGGCAAAGGTCTAAACAGGTCCGTAGCCAGAATTTTTTATTGGGGGGGAGCAAATGAATACAGTGGTGGTGAACACATCATTTATTTACTTTATTATGAATGCACTATGATGTAGTGCAAAGTCTCTACAAGGGATCATTCTACAAAGCAGGTTGAACAATAATCCATTTTGTTTAAAACCAAATATCCCCTTCCTTTATTTACACATGATGAACAGAGTCTTGTAAATGCATGAAGATCCCCACCTCCATATTGTCCCACTTCCACTTTCCTGGGTTGCAGCGTGCCAAATGGGAATCCCTCCCCACCAGTGTATCACCATAAAAGTGTCTGTTTCTTCCTCTCAGCATGAAGTGAGGCTTTGCTAACAGAGATCACATAAGAAGGTGCATTTTCTTGGATGGATGGCCTTTTTGATGCACAACACTTTCCACTGAATTCCCACACACCCCAGCCCAAAACCCTCCTCTAGTTTGGCTCCACATGACTTGCTATAGGAAGACTTAAGGATAGCTATAAGCACGCAGGCTGGAATGCAATAGGGTTGCCAACCTCCACATGGAACCTGGAGACCTCAGAGAATTACAAGTGATCACCAGACTTGAGAGACCACTTCACCTGGAGAAAATGGCTACTTCTGAGGATAGACTCTATGGTATTATACCTGATAAGTAGAGACTCATAAGAAACTTGCGGGATGGTTATACCATTCCTCACACTTTTGCTTCCTCCCTTCTCCCCCTACCTCTCTCACATTCTTTCTCCCTTCTGCCCCCCCTTTCTTACTCTCTCTCTCTCCTCCATGTATGTTACTTCATTGCTCTTTCTGACCCGTCATCATTCTCTTTGTTTTTCTGCCTCCCCACCTCATCACTCTTTCTCTCTCTTTCTGCCTCCCACCTCAAATCCCACCCTCCCCAGGCTCCACCTCTCAAATGTCCAGGAATTTCCCAACCTGGAGGTGGCAACCCTATTTCCTTCCCACCCAACAGCCAACCTACCTTTATCAGTCTTCAGCTTTCCATCTCCACCCCCATCCCCCGCAGCCTCTAAAGGAGAACAGCAGCAGCCCTTCTCAGAAACGGAGAGAAATAACGTAAGTACTGTGGGAGGCAAGGCTGTGAATCACACCTGTGGTGTTGCATAGAAGCTGAGGAAGACCAGACAAAATGGGATGTTCTTGCATGAATAATACTTTGTCTCTAAAATTAGAGATGGCAGGGTTTAAGCGTAACTGGAAGTAGAGTTACCAACTTCTCTTATGGCAGGTTGTCTTAGCAGGATCTACAGATGGCAGAAATTCATAGGATGGTATCAGGCCCTGGCACTATGCCATGCTGCCAGGAAACAATTTGTCCTTGTCAGAGGGGCACCAAAACTAGAAGAAAAGGGAGGCTGGCTACCCTACTGACATTATCGCTCAGTCTTTGATGGACTCTTGCCACGTTTTCAGCTTGAAGAGTCGTGAAAGAAAGGAAACATCTCTGTGGGTTTCTCCTCAACTTTTCTGAGTTTGCCCAACAGTTCAGCTAGTATATATTTGTATTTCGAGGCAGTGGCTAAACAGGCCCGTAGCTACCGCGGGGCCCGTGGGGCCCGGCCCCCTATTGGTCTTTATGGGCCCTCCCCAAGCCTTGGCTCCACACACACACACACACACCCCGCATTGCCTGTCGGCAGGGAGGATGAGGGCAGCACAAACAGCAGCAGCCAGGCTGGGCTAAAGAGCAGGCTGGGCAGGCAGCAGACATGAAAGGTGCGGGGAGAAGCCTCCTTCTCAGGTTTCCACAAGACACTCGTTGCGTCGCCATCCAGCAGCACATCCTGTGGCCCCGGCCAGGCGTGCTTGGCTCTGCTCCAGTGCAGCAACAAGCCTGCATGCTAGGGTTGCCAAGTCCGGGTTGGAAAATACCTGGGGACTTTGGGGGTGGAACCGGGAGAGGGCACGGTTTGGGGAGGGGAGGGGCCTCAGCATGGTACAGTGCCATAGAGTCCACCCTTCAAAGCTGCCATTTTCTCCAGGGGAGCTGATCTCTGACAGCTGGAGATCAGTTGTAAAAGCAGGAGATCCCCAGGCCCCACCTGGAGGTTGGCAACCCTACTGCATGCAGCACCTTTATGGCCAGCCAGGCTGCTGCGAGCCTCATCTCTCCCAGCCCCAGGAGGGAGTCAAGGGTGGAGGTCAGGCTGTCCCTGGTGCTGCGCTTTGATTTAAACTTTGATTTAATTGGCTGGTGGCCCCCCAGGCCCCTCCCCCCCCAAATCCTTAGCTACAGGGCTGGTTACCAACCTCCAGGTGGGGCCTGAATATCTCCCAGAACTGCACCTGTTTCTCCAGGTGACAAATATCAGTTCCCCTGGAAAAAATGGCTGCTTTGGAGGGTGGCCTCTATGGGGTTATGGTCCTTCCCCAGAATCTACCTACCAAATCTCCAGGAATTTCCCAGCCCAGTCCTGGGCCATGGCAAATATGATAATAGACAAAGATTCGACCAGCACCCATTGTTACCCTGGCCAAGGTTCAACTGGCTTCTGTGCTGCTGTCATCTCTGAGGAGCCACTTGGATCTGCTTGCCCCGGGGCCATTTCTAATCTGCCTTGGCTACACACCGTTGTAAATGATGCCCCAGTAGACTAAGTGCAGAACAAGCTTTACTTTGAATCAGAGCCTCAAACCAAACCCACAAACTGGTTCAGTTTTTCCAGTGAACCTGAAATCTCTCCAATGGCTTTGAAGATCAAGTGAATTCTTCAATGCGACAGCAACAAAAGGAACAGATTTTAAATAGGTGGCTCAACAATCAGGTATTCAAGAATGCTTTAGAAGAAGAAGAGAAGAAGAGATTGGATTTATACCCCGCCCTTCACTCACTTAAGAGTCTCAGAGCGGCTTACAAACTCCTTTTCCCTTCCCCTCCCCACAACAGACACCCTGTGAGGTAGGTGGGGCTGAGAGAGCTCTTTCCCAAGCTGTCCTTGAGGGAACAGCTGGTACAGAGCTATGGCTTGCCCAAGGCCATCCAGCCAGGTGCAAGCGGAGGAGTGGGGAATCAAACCCAGTTCTCCCAGATTAGAGTCCGTGCACTTAACCACTACACCAAACTGGCTTTAGATGTGAGTGGAGTGGAGTGGAGGTGAGTGGAGGTTCCTCTCTGTTCTATTTGAAGAAACTTTTATTTTCCAGTGAAAAGAAGTGGAAGAGGAGAAGCAGGAATGCTTTGCAGGCCGGGCCTAGGCCGGCTGGTGCTCCTGGAGCTCCAGCAGAAGAGCCTTCCCATCCACAAGCTGCTGTCTGCCAACAAGGTCTCACGGTGGAGGATTCTTGAACTGAGCCTAGAACCCTCTGATCTTTCTTTGGCACAGAAGTTCCTTTTTGCTGCTAGTCTCAACAGGTATGTAATTTTCTTGCTAAGTTAGTGGGACTTCTTGAAAGTAAATATGGAGCTGGAAGGAGTTGGAGGAATGGGAGATAGTATTTCAATATTTTATTTCATGTTTTAAAAGGAAGGGCTGCTTTGCTATGAGAAGGGGAGCTCAGTTTGAAAGACGGGCTAAGATGATGTTTAGCTAATGTAAGATTATCATTTTGTTCTTTTGTCTCAGGCCTTTCTGGATACTAGGGAGGCCAGCCTCCAGGTGGGACCTGGGGATCCTCTGGAATTACAGCTCATCTCCAGACAACAGAGATCAGTTCCCCTGGATAAAATGGATATTTTGGAGGATAGACTCTATGGCACTGAACCTTACTGAGGTCTCTATTAAATGTTTTTTTCAAGCGGGGGCCAGCTGCGCCTGAACTCCAAGCAGCAAATTCGCCATTTGCAGTTCAGCCGTGTGCAGCGCCAGTTTCCCAAACGTGATGACATCACTTCCATGTGACCATGTCAGGAAGTCCCCCCCAGAACACCCTCCAAAGCCCCCCATCAGGGAGAAGATTTGACCTGGCAACCCTAGTGGGTGGGGACATCATCAACGTGATGACATCACTTCCAGAAGTGATGTCATCACATCAGCAACATCAGGGTGATGCTCTACTTTTGGGGCAAAACTCTGTGGTGAAAAGGCAACAAACCATAGAGTTTTGCCCAAGAGGCAGAGCGTCACCCCCAACGTCACTGACATGATGACATCACTTCCAGAAATGACATGACTGTGACAATGATGTCACCAAGGGATGTCTTTTTGGGGGTGGGGTTTCCCCCAATGACCAGCTGGCCAGCGGTGGGCTCAAACCTGCAAAAGTGGGGGATCCCCACCCCCACCTTGGGGTTGTCAAGCCTACCTGGGAGGAAAGTTTTCTCTTATAGGAGCCAGAGGGGATAATTGTAGGCCTGGGTACCAAGAGAGGTCTCAAACAAAATGACAAAACAATCAAATAATCTGGTTAAAACAGCTAAATATAATCTAATTGTCTCATTTCTAGGCAAGCTCCCTTTTTACAGAATTATGCTTCAAGCAAAGAATGTGAAATTATTCTTCATAAAATGGGTTTAAGCTGCTTTTCATTGTGTCTGAAGTGACCCACATTTGTAATGGTATGGCTTCTTGTTGAGCACTACAACTGCCTGTGTAGCCAAGTTTAAAAATGATTGCTATTCTACGTGTAACTTAGGTGGTGTACAATGAGTAGGCCAGAATTTGGTTCAAGAGAGAGTTAAAAATGTGACTCAGCAGTGGCTGTTTTGTTCATACACTTGAGCAAAAAAAAGCTCACATACAGACACAGGAAACGCTCGTAGATTGCAATACATTTTTTAAAAACAATGGTAAAAACCTGAAATAATTGGGGTTAATTGTAAAAACGATTGTGTTACTAAAAACACCCATGTCCTTGAGGGCCCTTCACCCATCAGGCAAGGAGTTTGCACAAGTAACTGTGCAACTACATACGCAACTAATGAATAGAAAGGAACTAAATCTGAATGAATGGAAGAAGAAAGTGCCCTCAGTCCTCACCACTGTGGCTATATCCTGCACAGTGGAATGAGTGGATACATGACTGATCGATGTTAATCCATGTATTGGCCATCACTGGTTACAGCGCTGAGAGTTTCATTGTGGGATTCAGGCAACCTACAGGTTGCATACAGACAGCTTCCCAGTTCTCAGTTTTTCTTCCTCTTCAGAGTTGCTGGATGTATAGAAATGGGCATGTTCTAGGGCTGCCAAGTCTTGAAAACTCACTGGCGGGGGAGAGTCCTCCTCCCGCCGGGAGTTTCTTCTGCCGCGCGCACACCCATCGACGTCACCAGAAGTGACGCAGCACGTTGGGGGCGTTGCCAGGGTGATGCTCTGGCAATCGCCCCAAAACTCTATGGTATCATAGAGTTTTGGGGCGATTGCCAGAGCGTCGCCCTGGCAACGCCCCCAACGTGCTGCGTCACTTCCGGTGACATCATTACGTCGTCCTTGCTGGACGACGTCGGGGGTGGGGGATCCCCCTTTAGTGGGGGATCCCCCACCCCCCGGGCTGACTTGGCAGCCCTAGCATGTTCTCTGGTATGGATATCTGCGATAATAATTCCAGTGAATCCCCTTGTATGTTCCATATAAATGGAGAGGGAGCATAATGTAGTGACTGAACTATGAGAGAACCAAGGGTTCAATTCTCTCCTGCCATGAAGCTCACTGGGTGTCCTTGATCTTGACACGCTCTTTCAGCTATATATTTATTATATTATATTATATTTACATATTGTTGTACAGAAGAGTTACACACAGGAAGCATATAATAATATAAAATATGTAACTAAGTTGATACAACAGGTATGCAGAGCAATTGAGCAATCCCAATTGTATTTATTTTTAATTGTATTAATTTAAACAAGTTGTATTTATTTTAGTTGTAAGCCACCCTGAGCCCTGCTTCCAGGGAAGGGTAGCCAATCAAATATAACAACAAGAACAACAACAACAGATATGTAAATTTGCCAGCCACTCAGTCACAGTTGGGGAGAGTTCAGAGAGCTCCTTCAGCTTAACCTACCTCACAGGATTGTTGTGTGATTACCGTAGGCAGGGGTCATTTGGGGCCAGAGCGAGGTGGAGCGGTGCTCCGCCATCCCAGGAGTGGGCACTAGGGCAACCACGGGCCAAATCAGATTCTTTGATCTGATTTGGCCCGCCACCGAATTGCTGCCAAAATTCGGCGGCAGCTTAAAAAGTGGCTGGAGGGGAAGGGGTTTGAGGGAGAGGTTCCAAATTTACAGGGTAGCTGCTGGAGCCTCTCCCCCAAATACCCACCAAGTTTCAAGAAGATTGGACCAGGGTCCAATTCTACGGGCCTCCAAACAGGTTGCCCCATTCCCTCCATTGTTCTCTACAGTGGGAAAAAAGTAATGGTTTTTCCCACCATAGAGAACAATGGAGGGGATGGGGCAACCTGTTTGGGGGAACATAGACTTGGACTCCGTGGTCCAATCTTCTTGAAACTTGGTGGGTATTTCGGGGAGAGGCCCCAGCAGCTACCCAGCAAGTTTGGAGCGTCTCCCTCAAGCCTCCTTTCCTCCAGTCCCTCATATACCCTATGAGTTTTTGCCATTGACTTCAATGGCCTATAGGGTATAATGGGGCTGAAACTGACATTCAGCGTGGAATGGGCTTGCATTGCCAAAACTGACATGCGGGGGTCATTCGGCAGCCGTAACAGATGTGGCCTGATTTGGCTGAATCTGAATCAGGCCAAAAAATTTTATTTGTACACCCCTAGTGGCAAGCCCCTCCCCCAGCGGGCCTGTGGAGGAAGTGAAGCTTTAAACCCCGTCTGTTTAGAGTCGCGCGGCAGCAGCGGCACAGCCTTTCCACAATCTTTCCCCCCACCCACCCACCCACCCACCCACCTTGACAGACCAACTGGGGAAGGGAAGGGGCGACTTCTGAAGATGCCCCCCTTTGCTTCCCTTTCTGACACACTTCCGGTGATGTCGGGGTGTGTGGCATATGCTAATGAGTTATGCTAATAGGTATGCTAATGAGCTCCTGCGCCTCTTTTTCTATGAAATGACTCCTGAGTAGGGAACAGAATGTATGCCACATAGAACAAGATAAAAGTGTCCTAGATAGAAAGTATCACACAGTGTTTAGTGATGTGTAAATTTAAAACTCACTGTTTAATATATTTATTTAATGTTTACCCCACCTTTCTCCCTAGCGGGGATGCAAAGCTGCTTATGTCATTCTCCTTCATTTTATCCTCACAACAACCCTGCGAGGTAGGTTAGGCTGAGAGTATGTGACGGGAGATCTCCTCCTCCTCTTCTTCTCCTCCTTCTCCTCCTTCTCTGGTTGCTTGTATGTTCTCTTCTTGCAGGGCAAGGAAGCCAGTGTGGTGTGGTAGCTAGAGTACTGGGTTAGGATCTGGGAGACCCAGGTTCAAATCCCCACTCGTGCCATAGGTCGCTGGGTCACCTTGGGCCAGTCACACGCTCTCAGACTAACCTTCCTCACAGGGTTATTGTGAGTGTAAAATGGAGGTGAGGAGAAAGATGTAAGGTGCTTTGGGTCCCCCAGGGGAGAAAAGTGGGGTATCAGTTAAGTAAATACATGTCATCAATAAAGATGATACATAAATGAATACAAGCTGTGGCTATTCACAGGACTTCAGAGAGTTTAACATACTTTATAAACACTTTTCAGGATTCCCCCAGAATGCCTTGTGCCAGGGTCGACTGGGATTTTAGCTACGAGGGGACCTATTTTAGCCAAATGTGGGACTTCCATCCCATTACAGGTATTAACCATCTTATTTCATATTAGTGTATAGTCTCTGTATTTTTCTTAATGGAGATTTGAGTTTCACCTAACTACATTTCACCCAGTGCTTTCTGCCTTTCATGGCCCCCCTAGACCTTGCTCCTTTATTAATCCCCCCCCCCACTCCTGCAGAAAAGAAGACTGCTTGGGGAGGATCCATGAATTGCATCTGAAGAAGCGAGCTCTAGTCCACAGAAAGTCAGACTGGAACACAAACAGACCCTGAGCTGTTCTCTGAGCGGTCCCTCCCCTCCTAGGGATGCTAGCCTTCAGGTGGGACCTGGGGATCTCCCAAAATACAGCTCATCTCCAGACTTCAGAGATCAGCTCCCCTGGAGAAAATGGACGCATTGGAGGGCGGACCCTCTGGCATGGTGCCCTACCGAAGTCCCCGTTCCCCCCAGGCTTCATCCCCAAATCTCCAGAAGTTTCCCAACCTGGATCTGGCAACCCTACTCCCCCTTCCCCTGCTGCTGGCCAGGGGGCCTCTAGCAACCCTATTCACAACCTGGAGTTAGCATCTTTGGGTATGCCACAAAATTCACGGTCTGTAGCCCAGCTGTTGCCTCCCAGTATCATTCTGCACTCCGGCAGCACATTCACTAGGGCTGCCAGCTCTGGGTGGGGAACTATCTGGAGATTTGGGGGGTGGAGCCTAGGGAGGGTGGGATTTGGGGAAGGGAGGGACCTCAGTGGGGTACAAAGCCATGGAGTCCACCCTCCAAAGCATCCCTTTTCTCCAGGGGAACTGATCTCTGTAGTCTGGAGATGAGCTGTGATTCCAGGGGGATCCCCAGGTCCCACCAGGAGGCTGGCATGGCAGCCCTGGTTGTGAAATAAATTCCGGGATATTTGGGAGCGGAACCTTGGAAGGATAGGGTTTGGGGAAGGGATGGGCCTCAGTGGGGTATAATAGCACAGACTCCACTCTCCCAACCGGCCGTTTCTCAACAGGGGAACTTAGCTCTGTAGTCTGGAGATCAATTCTGGGAGGTCTCCACCCTCCAAAACAGCCCTTTCGCTCCGGGGGAACTGACCTCTGTCGCCTGGAGACCAGTTGAAATCCCAGCTCTCCAGCCACCGGCTGGAGGATGGCAACTCTAAGCTGAACGCCAACCCCACCACCCACTCCGTCTGCCAGCCCCTGCGTGCTGCTGACTCAGAAGAACAAGTTAACCATCTGAGTAGGGCTCCTAATCTGGGAGGGACGGGGTGGGGGGACGGGTTTGCTTCTCCATTCCTCCACCTGCAGCTGCTAGTGTGACCTCGGGTCAGTCACAAGGAGCAGTCCTCGAGAGAGCTCACTCATCCCCACCTACCTCGCACAAGGTGTCTGTCGTGGGGAGGGGAAGGGAAAGGCGATTGTAAGCCGCTCTGAGACTCCTCCGGGTAGTGAAGGGCGCGGTATAACTCCAGTCTCTTCTTCTCTTCCTTCCGACGCAGCCCTGCGCTGGATTCGCACCCGGGGCGCATGGGGACCTCCGGCGACTCGCGGCCGGCTCTCCCCCCTCCTCTCTCCCTCTCTCTCGCGCGCCCCCTTCCCGCCGCGGCAGGCGGAGCGCATCGCGTGCGAACGAGGCGAGCCGCCGGCAGGGAGGCTCCGCTTGTCACTCCCGCGCCCTCGCAGCCAGCAGTCCGCCAGACACCGAGGGAGGAACAGCGGCTCCAGCCTCTGCCGCTCTTCCCGCGGCGGTGCCAGCCAGGGCTTGACTCCCCAGCCGCGCGGTGAGTGGGTCTTCGGGGGGGGGGGGGGGAGCGCTTCTTGGCGGGACCAGATCCCCGCCGGGGACCGATCCGCAGCAGCCGTTCCTTGCAGAGGGCATCGCGGAGGCTGGCGGGGCGCTGCCGTCGGGTCTTCCACGAAAGCAGCCTGCAGGTGTCTGATTTGGGGGACCGGGGCAATTCACTTCGCGCCCCCCCTCCCCCCATGCGTGCTCTACCCTCTGTCGCTGGAGACATTGCCGCGAAGGGTGCCTGCCTGCCCCTTTAAGAGCGACCCGCAGAGGACGTGAGTCTCCGGGGCTTACGCGAGAGTAGGCGCCCCTCGCTTCGAGGGAGCCTTAAATGCGCAGGATCAGGCGCTGCTTGTCCACCCCGAAGCGCTGCGGGGAAGCGGCTGGTGGTAGTGATGATGGCGATCGCCTTTCCGGGCAGCCCTTAAAAGACGGGCTCCAAACTCCAGGAGCACTTCCAGGGTCTTTCTGTCTGGCCATCTCGTGGCTGAGCTTCAGTTTGTGGCCCGTGACAATCCCGCCCGCCCCCCCCCCCCCCCCCCCCCGGCTGCAGTCTAAGAATACCCACTGAAGTCGACCAGGCTTCCTCTGAGTAATTGGAGGGGGGACGAGTCAGATTGGGTTTTTTTCCCAAGGTCTTCCAAAACTTTGCTAAGAATCTTGCACTACCTGGAACCGTTTTTTGATCAGTGTTTGTAAACGCGATGCTGAAGAGACATAAATGTAGGTCTGAGAAAAGTTCAGAAGTTCAGAAATTTACAGAGCGATCCTCCGGTTGCTTTCCTGCGGGTAAGTCCCATTGGAAGGGGCTAGGTAGTAGACCCCAACGTCTGAGTAGACCCCAACGTCAACAAATAATACTTGCTTGTTCATCACTCCCCCCTCCCTTTTTTTGACATTTCTCTAGAATTGATTTTAAGGCTAGAAGAGGGATAGGATAGGGTACAAAATTATTTTCTTTCTCCCGATTTCTACCATTCAGCCATCCTGAGCTTTAGGATCAGTGCTGTGGGGATACAGACATCTGTACCCGGAACTTCTCAGTCTAGAAATAAACCACCGGTGGCTTCCACTGTTTGTTTAGAGTTTACATAGACCTTTTTTTAAAAGAAAAAGGAAGTACTCTTTTTATTGCTTTCTCTCTCTCTTTCTCTACAACAATATGAAATGTTCCTTGCGGACTCTTTCATGCATCATACCGCAGCAATATTTGCAATCACAATAATGTGATTTCTGGTGAATTTCAAGAGAAAACGGAGGGGGGAACGTCGGTTCATTTAAAAAAATGTTAATGCTAATAAAGTTACTTTAAGTCCTTTTCAGCTGCAGGTAAGGGAGGAAAAACAATTCTTTAAATGAATTTATAGCCAACTAATTGCACAGAGAAGTAAATCCCTTTAAATTTTGCCAGATTTTCTCCCAAGTAAGTGTTATAGGATCGTGGCCATACAGTCGCAAGGGAGATTTACACTGCAGTTGAGCAGAAGCATGAACTGTGGCTAAATTAGTTAAATGGATCTCTATAGAATTAAACTTCAAATACGTTACTTAGAAATAATTCTTAAACTACTTCGGTGGCACTTTTACATATAAGCGTGCTATAATTGGACAGTGCAAAGAATACGGGTGTGTTAATTAAACAGCAGCCCAGAGATTTCTGCAGAAATCCTAAAAAAATGGAATGCTTCTACTTTTAAAGAGACTATAAGAAAAGTCAGTGCTGCCTCTCCAGGATTAAACTGTTTTTTTCTTTCTCTCTTTGCGTCTGAAAGAGTAACACTTTTTTGAAAATGATCAAACCCATGTGGCTGTGATTGTAAGTCAGATGACCAGTTAGCTTGCTTTTATGCTATTAGCTCCCAAAAATTACCCAAAAGGAAGGTAACCCTGAATGTAAAGCGACCCTCCTAACAATTTTATATACACACACAAAAAATTATTATTGTACATACTTGTACGTGAAAGTAAGACGTCCCCATTTTTTCCCTTGGCAACGTACCTAGAAAAAAAATAGTCTTTCTTTAGGTGAATACAGTGTATACTTAAGTGTGCAGCTGTTTAGTGAAGATTTCTTTCAACTAAATGTTGCAGGCAAATAGTTTATCCGCTGGCAAATTATCTTGCCTCTTTATGAGTCAGATGTGTATAAAGTGTTTGTTTCCATCAGCGAGGTCAACAGTGGATCGGACGACTTTGTAGGGGACGACTAACTGGCATGCAAATAAAACAAATTAACCAGTTCATAATACCAAAATGCTCCTATTCAAGCTTTTAGGCATAAATATTTTGTAAAAAAAAGCAAATAGCAAATGTAAAAGAGTGTTTTTTTCATCAATTAGACTGGATTTAAAATGTCCTATTCCACTTTGGCTCTGATTTAGATAGCCTAGGCTAGCCTGATCTCATCAGATCTCAGCTAAACTGGGCTTGACCCTGGCTAGTATTTGGATGGGAGACCACCTAGGAATACCAGGACGGGGAGGCAGGCAATGGCAAACTACCTCTGAACCTGAAAACTCCATGAGGGGTTGCCCTAAATCAGCTGTGACTTGACAGCAACCACAACAAATTCCACTTTGATCGATCTACCCCTCCCTATGTGTCCGCCATGGAAACCCTTGTATATTGTAGAGGATTCTGGGGTCACATACGGCTATTGCATTCTCAGATCGTGCAGGACACAAGCCAAGTGTAATAAAACTGGTCACGTTCAAGGGTTCCCTGTTTCTGCAGGACCAGTTATTGGAAAAGATTGGCAGTGGTAAGCAAGCTGCTCTCTGGGATGGTGCTGTGGTTCTCAACAAAGGACTCCTCCCCGCCCCCCCATCAGTTTCTGAGAACCCCCACAGATCTTAGGGACATAATTTTAAAACCCCTGCTCGGTTGCACAAAAGAAGTTCTTTGCTGGCCCGTAAGAATTCAGGAGAAAACAATTGAGCGCTTGACCGTACAGCAAATCCCAACTGCCAAGCCTCTCAGGAACAGGAATGGTGTCATGTTATCTTTGCAGAATCTGTTCTCACAACGTTTTGTCAGTCATTCTCCTAGCGCTCTGGATTTTAGCAGTTTAGCTGCTCCTTCAGAGGTTATCTGGAAGAAGTAAGAGGTTCCTCAGTGAGTAAGCTGGACAGGGGAAGCTCTGTTGAACGGCAGGTCCAGATCAGTAAGGGTCAGAAGAAATTTGAGGGTGGGTTTAGAGAGCTCAGAAGCTAGATCGAAACGGATGAACATAACAATTCCTCCCTGCAAATAGCCTTTTCAGAACAAAGTTGAGGCATGATGCATGTGAGCCACAGTAGAAGAAGGAGGCTACGCACGATTCCCTCTGTACCATTTTGCGGGACAGAAGACCTCTTTATTTTCCAGTCTAACAACTCTTGCAAGTGATGTAATCGTGTGTGGTATGATTATTGGGCTTTCTTTTTGACAGTCATTAGGATAAATATTGTATAGATACTTCCAAGAAAAGGGCACTTAAAATAAAAAAAAGGATTCCCCTGGTATGGGTTTTTGTGTGTGCAGGTCCCTGTGTTTGAATATGTGTTACGTATGGTGAAGTGGCAAAGTACACATAATCCCTATGTAGTTTTCCAAACATAGAACCAGAGAGCAATCAAACATCTAAAGGGGGGGGCAGTCTGGATGTTAGGGTACAACAAATGGACCTTTCCTTTCAGACTAGCATAAACCTACAGCACAAAAGAAGCCAGCTTTGCTTTGAGAATGCCAAAGTGTTTCCCAAGATTTACAGAATCATTAAACGTGTATACAATGTAAAGAATGACCAATGTTTTAGTACAAATGTTCACTGTTTTGTGGTTTTAATGGACAAATGGGAATTAAATGATAGTTATGGAACAATCCCCCCCTCCCGCTACCGGGGGAGGTGCGCCTGGTTCCTTCATTGTGAATCTCCAAGAGGCTGAAAATTTTATTTAGGACTGCATTTTGATGGATTTAGTATTTATTATTGGCAGTCCCTAATGGAAGTGTTTAGTCTGTGACTTTATTGAGGACCGCATTTTGATGGATGTAGCTTTTATTACTGGCAGTCCCTAACTGGAGTTTTTAGTCTGTGACTTTTATGGGTTTTATAATAGTGTGTTTTTAAAAAATAATATATATTTGATTTATATTTTAAGCTGTCTTGATTTCTACAAGGGAGAAAGGCGGCTAATAAACGTTTTAAAATAAATAAATAAAATGATGTTGTTGGCATGGAATTGTCTAACCAACACTGCTGGGTAAATGACAGCTCTTTACAGAACAAAGTTTGAGTCCAGTGGTACTTATAAGACCAGCAAAGTTTAATTCTGGGTATAAGCTTTTGTGTGCATGCACACTTCTTTGTTCTATAAATTTTGTTGGTCTGAAAGGTACTACTGGACTCAAACTTTGTTCTGTTGCTTCACACCAACACAGCTACCCACCTGCATCCTTACAGGACACTGCAAAATAGTTGAAAGCACAAACCACCATCAGTTAGCTCCCTCCCTACCCAAGTATAGCTCTAGTGGCATAGCAAGCTTGCAGGGCAGTCTGGTAAAGAGCTGAATTTTATTTTGGAAAGCAGAAGATGAAAAGAAAGCATCATGCAAGAAATGCGAATGAGAGCAATATTATTTTACTTACAGGGTCTTTAAAAGTAGGACCATTCCATTTTTGGAGGGTTTTGGTGGGAATGTATGGCCTTCTGTTTAATTTATACTGTGCTATATAGGCTAAACTTTATTATAAATTAATTCCTATGGGCAGAAAAGGTGGGAAGCCCATTGGTAAACTCCTGGGTTGTTTAGCTTTGTCGGGTTATAAAATGAGTGGAGATAAACATTGAACGCATGAACATAAATAAGACGCTGGCTTATACTGAATCAGACCCTATAGGGTTGCCAGCTCCAGGTTGGGGGTGGAGCCCAAAGAGGGAGGGGTTTGGGATGGGAGGGACTTCACTAGGGTATAATGCCACACAGTCCACCTTCCAAAGCAGCCATTTTCTCCAGGTGAACTGATCTCTGTTGCCTGAAGATCAGTTGTAATCTCAGGAGGTTCTCCAGCCACCACCTGAAGGTTGGCAACCCTAGTTTGTCAAGGTCAGTATTGTCCACACAGGCTGGGAGGGGCTCTCCAGAATCTCAGATAGAATTTTTCACATGAACACATGAAGATGCCTTATACTGAATCAGCCCCTTGGTTCATCAAAATCGGTATTGTCTACACAGACTGGCAGCAGCTCTCTAGAGTCTCGGGCCAGAGGTCTTTCATATCACCTAGGGCCAAATCCTTTAACTGGAGATGCTGGGGACTGAACTTGGGACCTCCAGCCTGATCCTTTCAACTGGAGATGCTGGAGACTGAACCTGCAACCTTCTGCATGCTGAGCAGATGCTCTACCATTAAGCCACAGTACCTCCCCCTATTTGTTTCTCTCAACATAACTCTGTAGAGCCACCATCTTCCCACTGAGTCTTTTCTTCATTCAGAGCTGCTGAACCACTCCGCCCTCATCTGTGGCCCAAAGGTCTAGGCTCTCTGCAGGACTTGCAAGACCATCACATTTTCTGTCCCTATCTGAACTTCTAAGGCTTCTAGGTGAATGCAGGTGGAGATGTGGAAGATGTGGTGTGGAATATTATTTCAGCAGAAGCTTACTCCTTACCTGCCTCCATGTTGTAGTCCCTTAAAATGGCTGCTGGTTGAGCCACTGTTGGCTAAGCAAGTTGTCGCATCATAATAGATCATGACATCATTATATGTAGCGTAGCAACCAACCGCTCAGGGAGAGACATCTTGAAAGGTGGCAGGTTCTGGCATTGCTAGTAACAGGGGATGAGATGAAATACAGATCTTGGCACTTCTTGTTGATAAAAGTGGGGTGGTGTTCTTCTGCCGCTCACCTTACCCTGTCCTGGGTGCCACCTACAGTTCTTGCTACAGCTGTTTGAGGTTTTATAATCATGGTACCTTCGAAGGAACCTAAAACTTCATACTCTGGTGAGTGGTCTTCAGAGGAGAGGAGCCTGACTGGGCCATGAGCTGAGACCGCTTGAGATTATCTGTGCTCTTACGGATAATGCTTGTAGGTTAACATCCAGTAATGGGGTGATTCAGGTAAAAAAATGAATTAGGACTGCTGGATTTGACTTTAATTTAGGGAGGAAGGGAGCTTTCCATTTCATACCTGTTTTCTTCATTGTTAGGGAAGGCGACATGGCTCATCTGTAGAAGGTCCCAGGTTCAGTCCCCAACATCTCTTATCATAGGCGTCAACTACGGGGGGGCTCGAGGGCTCGAGCCACCCTGAAATTTCCCGGGGGGGACTGAGCCCCCCCCCCCGAAAACAGAGCGCCCACCGCCACGCATCCCTAGGCCCTTCCTAGGGCCCCCACTGCCATCTCTCTCTGTCTTCCCCCCCCTGCTTAGCTGGCCCCCTGGCCTGGCTGCCTCCGTCCCTCCCTCCCTCATCTGTCCAGGGGCCAGCTAAGCAAATGCCCAGGGGCCCCTGGACGGATGGAGAGAGGGACGGAAGCAGGAGTGGCCAGGCCGGGGGGGGGGGAGGCAACGGCAGTGGGGACATGGTCCCAGCATGCGCGCACACACAAGACCCCGCCCTCCCTGGGGATTTAAAAACTTGACGCCCCTGTCTCTTATCAAAAGGATGAGACAGTAGATGATGTGAAAACCCTCTGTCTGAGACCCTGAAGAGCTGCTACCAGTCTGAGTAGACAGTATTGATCTTGATACTTTGGCTCGGCAGAAAGCTGCTATATGTGTGAACTGAACTGCAGTTCATATTTTAAGTTACCCTCCTCCCCACATATATATACTCCACCCCAGAATATAATCTTTCCCTTACCTGGATAGCCCTATTTTGTTGTATCTCAGAAGCTAAGCAGAGTTGGCCCTGGTCAGTATTTGGATGGGTGATCACCGAGGAATACCAGGGTCACTATGCAGAGGCAGGCAATGGCAAACCACCTCTACACATCTCTTGAATCTTATGATGATTCTTTAAAGAAAAAAAAAATCATAGTTTTCTTTCTGAAATGATACAGATAAGTCATTTCATGAGAATGGATTTGCAGCCTTGAGAAAATGTAATTTCCTACCTGCTATGGAGCAGTGTGTTCCTCCACCTAGGGTTGCCAACCTCCAGGTGGGTCCTGGACTTCTCCCAGAATTACAACTGATCTCCATATACTCCCCAGCTTGGAGCTGGCAGTCACCTCCACCTGCTGTACACCTCAGCAGTGAATACTCCTGCACCAGGGAGACTTGGATGGAAATTCCTGCTCAGCCATGAAATGTTTTAAGATGTGGCCTTGCATAAATGATTACCTCCAAGTTTCTCTTGCTTCTTGAGATTTCCATAAGGGTGAGGTGTGGCAATCTCATGTATGCTACCCTGAGATACTTGCAGGGAGCGGGATGCAGAGGTAATAAAATAAAGCTAAGGTGATCAGTAGAGTTGCCAGATGTGGGCTGGGAAATACCTGGAGATTTTGAGGGTGGAGCCTTAGGAGGGCGAAGTTTGGGGAGGGACTTCAGTGGGGCACAGTACCATAGAGTCCAGACCCCAAAGCAGCCATTTTCTCCAGATGATCTCTGTCACCTGGCGATCAGTTGTAATCCCAGGAGATCACCACCAACTGGAGGTTGATCACCTTCTGTACTGGGGAGGGGGAGCGGAAGTGCTGCTGTTCTCCAGACATGGGCCCAACAGTCTTTTGCCAAATCAGCTGGTCTGTTTTCAGTGGTGAGGGTCTCCAATAAAGTCATTGCCATCTTGTGACTGCGGGTTGCCCCGTTACAGCAGAGCACTGCATACCAACGTGGCCATTTTTATACCACGTATATGTTATAGAAACAACCCAAAAGGGAAATGTGATTTTTAAATGTTATGTATCTTTATTTCTACAGCTTGAAAACATTTTTGATTTTCTTAAGGATCTAAATTCTGTGAGGGAGAATTTTATCCTGTTTTGTCTGAAATTTGGAGAAATCACCAAAGGCCAGGAAAAAGTTGATTTGGAGGGTCAGTGGTTCTCCATTTAGGCATCCCTGAAAGAAATACAAATTATGCATTTTTGCCCATTTAACATACTACATTAACATATAGCTATGAAAATCTGTTTTGATATTAAACTAGGAAATCAGATCACAGCTCATGTCATATTACTAACTGAGAGACCCCACGTCGCTTGACTCTGTAAGGTCAAATTTACATCTGACTTTCCCGCTAGAATCATTATAGTTTTTTAAAAAAAACTGTCTATACCTGTTTCTAGTTTCAAACCATACTTGTTCTAGTTTATAAATTATTGTTTACATTCATTAATTGCCCTCCTGTGGTCAAGCTAGCATTATACTGCTTTAAACAAATGCTGTTGCTTAGTACACTTCAGACCCCCTGGAGTGAAATTTGAAACCAGCGTGAAATGAGCTTGGGAAAACACAGCAGTCAAACTGCTTCAGAGCGGAGGTGTAAGTTGGGTCTTAGTGTCACAGTTTAGGAAGAGTGTTGACTCTAATTGTGTTTCATGGGATCTGCTTTTCAGCTTCCATGCCTGGACAATGATTCCACCAGGAGACTGTCTATATGCTGGGAGGAAAAGACGGAAACCCATTCAAAAACAGTTAAGTATTTATCAGTTTCTTTTTCTGCCAATTTATTTATCGGACCTTATCCTCACAATAATCTTGAGGTCAGTTAGGTGAAGAAATAGTAACTGAAGTCAACCAGTGATAGGGCTGCCAAGTCAGCCCGGGGGGCAAGGGATCCCCCGCTACAGGGGTTCCCAATCCGCCGGCCAGCATTCGGCCGGCGGGGGGAACCCCGCCCCCGAAGTCGTCCAGCTAGGACGACTTCTCAAACGTGATGACGTCACTTCTGGTGACGTCGCCGGGCGCACGTGCAAAGCGCGCGCACCGAGGAAGCTCCCGGCGGACTCTCCCCCGCTGGTGAGTATTACACACTTGGCAACCTTAACCAGTGAGCTTGATTGTTGAGGAGGATTTGAATCCTGGTCTCTCCCTGATCTAAGTCTAAAACTCTGTGTGCTCCTCCTGATTAGTATAATATTTGTTGTGGAACAAATGCTCCTCTTTGTTTGTAATGGTGGTCTCCGGTATGCCAGCCTTCGTGTTAAGGCCTAAAGATCTCCCAGACTAGAGACGAGAGATTACATCTCCAGACTAGAGATTAATTCCCCTGGAGAAAATGTCTTCTTTGGCGGATGGGCTGTTTGGCATTAGATCTTGCTGAGGCCCCTCCCCTCCCCAGATTACACCCCTGCACAGTTTCCATCCTCAGATCTCCATGAAATTCCCAACTTGGAGTTGGCAAATGTATCCACTATAATGGTACGTGTATTTGGTGGAAATGGATAGTACACAACACACACAGAAAAAACAACTTTACCCTCTGGGGCATGCCAATATTACAGATGCAAATGTTCCTTCTTCCCAGGGAAGACTAAGAGTTGTTTGCTTTGAGCAGGGCTGGAGATTTCTTTCCCCTTAGATCCCCATGATTCTTTGGGTAAATGTCATGGTTGTTGAACTGGTACAAAATTACCAAAGGTTTATAGCCTAAATTTTCTTTGTAATGTTCTCCCTTTATAATGTCTCCCCTTCTTTCAAGAGACATGTGCAGCCACTTTTATTTATAAAAATACAGCCCTGCTGTTATACGGCATAAAGATTTTGAGGCTCAAATCAGGACCAAACTAGTTATGATAGCTGGAAGATCTTTAGAGGGCAGTAGTAACTGAGAAGGGCCCCCTCTCAAACCGGGGCCATGGTGCAGGGGGAGGGGACGGTTAATCTTTCTTTCTGGTGTGGTTTCACCTATCCAAATTGTCCCCTCCTCCTAAGATGCCAACCTCCAGGTGGTAAGTTATACAAAAGATACAAAAGATCAAACCATGCATAAATAAGGAAAGATATATATTCAACAGTCAATGAATATGATAATCTGAACCAGGGCTATTTTTGGGCAGGAACGCACAGGAACGGAGTTCTGGCTGGCTTCTGAGTTGGGCACGCCTACAGCCTCTCCCCCCCCGCCCCCCTGTTCCCCAGGCACCTTGCAAGCTGTGGGGCGCCTGGGGAAGCCGATCCAGAAACTGCCTTCCTTCCCTCAGGTTCCCCATGTGCAAGCCACGGGGCACCTGGGGAAGCCAATCCTGGGAGGGAGTTATGCTGCCAGGGGTGTGGCCTAATATGCTAATGTGTTTCTGCTGTTGAGTGTGGCCTATTATGCTAATGAATTCCTGCTGGACTTTTTCTCCAAAAAAAGCTCTAATCTGAACCTATATAAATAGTGTAGTTTATCAAAAATGCAATACGATAGTCAGAAACTCAAAAATACATGATCCAAATACACAAGCAATCCTATTAATCTACCTTCAGAAATTGTCCAAGTCAAATTCCTCAAACAGTGAAAAGCCCAAATATAAATCACAGTAGTTGGACTGATGTAAATTAAGAATGTAAGAGATGCTGTGTATTATTCAACAATACTGTAGCTGGACGGTTTTGGTGTTCCATTTTTGAGGAAGCAAGGCGATATGGCGACTGGAAGCTGGCGGGGCCGTTAGGTGGATACACAAATAGGAATTGTAAACATTTATATTTGGACTTTTCCAGGGCCTTTTTTGTAGAAAAAGCCCAGCAGGAACTCATTAGCATAATAGGCCACACCCAATAGCAGAAACTCATTAGCATATTAGGCCACACCTCTGGCAGTACAGCTCCCTCCCAGGATCGGCTTCCCCAGGTGCACCACGGCTTGCGAGGCACCTGGGGAACCCGGGGGGGGGCAGTTTAAACTGCCTTCCCTACCTGGATCGGCTTGGCTCCCCCAGGTGCCCCACGGCTTGCAAGGCACCTGGGGAACCCGGGGGGGGGGGGAGGCTGTAGGTGTGGCCAACTCGGAAGCCAGCTGGAACTCTGTTCCTGTGCGTTCCTGCCCAAAAATAGCCCTGGACTTTTCACTTTGAGGAATTTGACTTGGACTATTTCTGCAGGAGGATTAATAGGATTGTTTGTGTATTTGGACCGTGTATTTTTTAGTTTTTGACTATCATATTGTATTTTCGATAAACTACGCTACTTATATAGAGTCAGATTATCCTACTCATTGACTGCTGAATATATATTTTTTGTTATTTATGCACAGTTTGATCTTCTGTGTCTTTTGTATAACTCCCTTCTGTGCTTCTCTGCTGTTTGGGTTTCTTAACCTCCAGGTGGTGGCTGAAGATCTCCTGGGGTTACAACTGATATCCAGACAACAGAGATCAGTTCTCCTGGAGAAAAAGGGCCACATTGGAAGGTGGACTCTGTGGCATCGTACCCCACTGAAGTTCCTCCCCTCCCCAAATTCTGCCCTCCTCGGGCCCTATCCCCAAAATCTCCAGATATTTTCCAGCCCGGAGCTTTGTACTTTTGGCCCTGGAACGGAGAAAAGACAGGCAGAGAGATAGTTTGAATTTGACACCTTTGATTGACATAGTATATAAAAACAGTTTGGCTGATAATCTAAAATTAAGTATATTTCGTTCCTACAATGTTGTGTAACATTTTTGCATAGGCATTCCTTCTGTGAGTTAATTGCAGCTTTGTCAAAAGGAGTGATTTATGTTTCTGCAACTAGTTCATCCTTTTTCTGACTGAATATCTGACCTTTTCCACATGGGCTATTTGCCCTGGGTTCAGTGCTGTTGGGAAATATGGGTGGGTCCCATTTCCCCCAGAGCATCATAGCGTATTCATGCATCTCCAGGATTTCCCTCTGGCTTTTCTTTGATGCTTCCCAAACCTGCTTCGCTGTGGAGTTTTAGAAAAGTCACAGCCAAGCCGGGATAGCTGCCAGGTAGGCAGGAACGTTCAGATTTTCCCAGTCCTGCCCACACAGCAGCCATTTTCCCTGCCCTTGGCTGCCAGGTAGATATTTGATTTTATTCCAGTGAATATCATTATAAAAATCTGTATATCAAGTACTCTGAACATAAGAACATAAGAGAAGCCAATGTTGGATCAGGCTAATAGTCCATCCAGTCCAATACTCTGTGTTACACAGTGGCCAAAAATACCAGGTGCCCTCGGGAGGTCCACCAGTGGGGCCAGGACACTAGAAGCCCTCCCACTGTTGCCCCCCCCCCCAAGCACCAAGAATACAGAGCATCACTTGCCCCAGACCAAGACTTCCTATCTATACCTTGTGGCTAATAGCTACCAATGGACCTCTGCTCCATATGTTTATCCAATTCCCTCTTGAAGCCGTCCATGCTTGTAACCCCACCACCTCCTGTGACAGTGAATTCCATGTGTTAATCACTCCTTGGGTAAAGAAGTACTTCCTTTTATCCGTTCTAACCTGACTGCTCAGCAATTTCATTGAGTGCCCAATGAATTCCCAGTATTCACATAAAAAAAGTAAGTCTCTAGACTAGGGGTGTCGAACACATTTGTTATGAGGGCCAGATCTGACATAAATGAGACCTTGTCAGGCCGCACCATGTATGTCATAAAATGTAATGCCAGGTAGTGGAGTTATAAACTTTATAAAGAACACAAACACAAAGATTTGTTCTTACTTAAAATAAAAACATGCTTAAAATATTAGCAGTCTTGCAATATTTTGTCTACGTAACAGTCTCTGATAACTGACACCTCTTGCTCTGAATTATTACATGGAAATGTCTGCTGTTGCAATCTTGAGTACGCTGTTCAGGTGTGTATCTGTAAGCTGCAAACCTACTTTTGATCGATTGACATTCACCACAGAAATCTCATGCTCAGAGTTCTGAGTCTAGGACCCAGGGAGAAACATGAAATGGCTGAGCAACTGAGAGAGTCTGGCGAAGCAAGCTATGATGCAGCAGCAGCAACAGAACTGGAAGCAGGAGATGGCCAGTTCCAGTGCGGGCCTGATAGAAGCCCTCCAGGCTGCAAGTTTGACACCCCTGCTCTAGACCCTTTTGTTGTAGATATGCCTTTCCTTTGTATCTATACAATGAAAAGGGCTAGAAACTTGAAAAAGAAAAAGAAAGGTGGGAATTTGGAGAACCTAATACATAGATTGTTCCAACAGTATTAGACTGCAAATTTTAAAAAGCACCCAAAACAGCCCTGAGGGCAGGGGGATGGTCACTACTGGTGCAGGGAAAATATGGGGGAACCTGCCCTGTGGAAGCCCCATGGATGCTCTGTGATGTTGGGGTAGCAGCAATAGGGAAACTAGAGAAGCAAGTCTCCATGTTAGGGATGCCAGCCTCCAGGTGGGACCTGGGGAATCCCCTGGAATTACAGCTCATCTCCAGACTACAGAAGTCAGTTCCTCTGAGGAAAATGGATGCTTTGGAGGATGGACTCTGTGGCTGAAAAGTACTAAGGTCGGAATGAAAACAGCTCATGCTTTATTTAGAGGTCAGAACAAGGCTACTTGCCGGACTTGCAGGTCCACTTATATCCCTGTTCCAGACTACACACAAACACACACCCAACACCCAGGCTCTATAATATGTATGACACCCAATTGGTGTCCTCCCAGGATCCTGCTCCCCTGATAGGGTGCCACCAGGATCCTGGGTATCTATTGTTCTTTGGAGTGATGCTCGGTAGCTTCTCCCAGCCACGTGTAAATCCATCCGCGTGTATGGTCCTTTGTGAGGACATAACAGTGGCATGGTATCCCACTGAGGTCCCTGTCCTCCCCAGGCGCCACCCCCAAATCTCCAGGAGTTTCCCAACTTGAAGCTGGGGACCCTCTCCTCCCCATCCCCCATCAATGGCCAGGGGGGACCTGACAAAACACTGCAGTGTCTATTGTGTCGGCTAGTACTGAAGTCTTGTTAATGGTGGATGCAGCGGTTCTTTCTGTGTATTTGAGGGTACATACTGAAAACTGTCCTTGCCTGTGCGGGTGGAAGAATTGGGGCTCTGTAACACATTTCCCCCCACAAACAGGAGGCCTGCACTCGGAAGTGGGAAGTCCAATCCTTCCAAGAGACACCGAGACCGCCTGAATGCTGAACTAGATCATCTGGCCAGCCTCCTGCCTTTCCCGCCAGACATCATCTCCAAGCTGGACAAGCTCTCTGTCTTGCGTCTCAGCGTCAGCTACCTTCAAGTGAAAAGCTTCTTCCAAGGTAAGCTTTCCAGCTGTGCAAAGTATTTTGCTGAGGGCGACCGTCCAACTGGGGAATTACTTCTGCGGCTCAGTTTAGATAGTCATAACCAGTGCTTCCTCTAAGCTGTGGCGTCTTCTGAGCAAAAATTCTGCTTTGTGAGCTACTGGCATTAAAGTTGTGAGTAAGTGATTTGGCTACTGCAGAAATTCAGTTTGCTCTGGAGCCATCCTTCCTGTGCGAAGACAAAAACGTGTGAGCTAGAGGCTAAAACACTGTGAGCTAGCTCACACTAACTCAGCTTAGAGGAAGCGCTGGCTATAACTAAGCTGTTCTATGTTCATTGCTATCTTTGTCGAGCCTAATTGTTTTGCACTTCCCCGAAAAGTGTAGGCTTCCTTGGAAATCATGGGGAGATCTTTGGGGATGTATTGGCCCTAGATATACCTGTAAGCCTTTATGTTTTGTAAACTTATATTTTGTAAGCTTCCGTCAGGAATGAAAAGTGTTATTCAGAAATGGGAAACATGACATGTAAAATGGGGGGAGGGATTAAAAAAAAGGGGTGCTCCAACAGCAGCACCTAGGAATGCCAGCCTCCAGGTGGGACCTGAGGATCTCCCAGTTTGGTGTAGTGGGTAGGAGTGCAGACTCTAATCTGGGAGAACCGGGTTTGATTCTCCACTCCTCCACATGCAGCTGCTGGCGTGACTTTGGGTCATTCATGAGTTCTTTCAGAGCTGTTCTCTCAAGGGCAGTTCCCGAAAGAGCGCTCTCAGCCCCACCTACCTCACAGGGTGTCTGTTGTGGGGAGGGGAAGAAGAAGAAGAGGAAGAGAGGAGGAGGAGATTGGGGTTATATCCTGCCCTTCACCAATCGAAGGAGTCTCAGATTGTAAGCCACTCTGAGACTCCTTCGGGTAGTGAAGGGCGTGGTATATATCCAATCTCTTCTTCTTCCTGAAATTACAACTGATCTCCCAACTACAGAGATCAGTTCTACTGGAGAAAATGGATGCTTTGGAGGGTGGGCTCTATGACATTGTACCCCACGGAGGTCCCTGTCCTTGCCAGGATCCCCTCCCCCAAACCTCTGGGAGTTTCCCAATCAGAATATGGCAACCCTACCCCACCATCCCCCACCAGTAACTGGGGGGGGGGGGCAGCCCTAGCAGCAACAGAGAGCTTCCCCGCTAAATGCAGTTCTCTGGAGAGGTTTTAGGTGGCTCTCTTCATGCCAGCCTTGAAACTATCTTGGGCAAGAGAGTTTGTCACCAAGCAATTCTGGGTGGAGCAGACTCATTGTTTTGACTCACCCACCCCTCGCTCACTGCTTGAAGCAGCCTTCTAGGAAAACCAGTAGCCAAGGCAGGCTTTAGTCATTTTGCTAACCTAGAAAAATATTCAGCTGAATGAACAAGGGCTGCCAACTGCCCCCCCCCAGCCACCGGCAGAGGTGTTGGGGGTTGCCAGCTCCAGGCTGGAAAACTCCTGGAGATTTGGGGGTAATGCATAGGGAGGGGAGGCACCTCAGTGGGGTAGAATGCCATAGACTCCACCCTCCAAAGCAGCCATTTTCTCCAGGAGAACTGATCCTTGTAGTCTGGAGATGAGCTGTAAGTCCTTGGGATCCCCAGGTCCCATCTTGAGACTGGCATCCCTAGGGGGAGTCCCTGAGTTGTATTAGAACTGAAACAATATTTGGGGGGGTGTCCAAGACTGGACCTTCTTCCAGCCCCTTGCTGCCCCAGGCTTGCCCAGGTTGCCATGTGCAAACATGCCACCGGCTCCAAACTTTGGGTCAGTGACTTCTCTGATGGCCATCCTCGCTACCCGTGAGCCTAAGATTACGGACTGGCCAGGAGAAAAACGTCCTGCCCCTGTACAGAGGTTTAATATGAATAAGCGGGCAGTTCAAGCTTTTCATGGCATGGATGTAAACACATCCCCTGGTATTTACTGCAGATCAAGCTGATATTAGGGGAATAGATACAAGGTCCAGTTTAAAAGTTGCCCACTCCAAGTGTGCTGTTGCCATCTGACTGGATGAAGTATGGCACTGCCACATCACTGAGTGGCAAAAGAGGGACAGGTGTGAAAGAGCAGAGTGGGCGGCCAGTAGGGGTCTGGAGATCTCCCGGAATTACAGCTGAACTCCAGATAACAGAGATCAGTTCCCCCACCTTTCCCAGGCTTCACCCCCTTCCCCCCAAAAAATCTCCAGGAATTTCTCAAGCCGGGGTTGGTAGTAGGGTTGCCAGGTGTCTTCATCCTGCCGGTACAGAGATTTGGGGGGAATGTTCTGGGGGGGCGGGGATGGTGGCGACACGCTGATGTCACTTCCGTAAGTGACATCATCGCGTCGGTGACGTTAGGGTGACGCTCTACTTTTTGGGCAAAACTCTATGATGAAAATGGCTATAAAAATGGCTACAAACCATAGAGTTTTGCCCCAAAAGTAGAGTGTTGCAATGCTTTGCTGACTGCGGGGATGTCTGTTTGGAGGTGGAGTTTTCCCTGCTAGCCAGTTGGCCAGCAGCGGGCCGGAACCCATAAAAGCGGGGGATCCCCGCCCTGACAAGCCAGGTTAGTAGCTCTAGCTAAGGGGCCAGGGAAGAGGCCCCAAGTTCTCTCCCAGCTGTGGAAGAGAGGCCTGGGAAGAAAGGAGGAGAAACAAGGTAGAGTCACCCCCCTTCCCTATCATCCTCTGGGGCTTTTTGCCAGACTTGGGGGCCCAGCAGGAACTGTTATGGTTGCCAGACCCCCTGGTGGAGATGGGGATCCCCCACTGCCAGGTCCTACCCGCAGCCACCAGTCAGCTGGCGACGGGGAGATACTTATGAGGAGAAAGGAGAAGGCCTAGGCCTTGTTGCCAGCATTGTACCCGAACTGACATCATCACACCAGGAACGTCTGAGTGACACCGTGATATTTGTGCAAAAACGCTATGATAAAAGCCAATTTTACCATAGAGTTTTTGCCCAGATATCAGAGCATTGCCCAGACATCGCTGGCGTGATGACGTCACTTCTTGTGCAACACTGGCAAAGAGGCCTAGGCCTTGCTCTTTCTCCTCATAAGTCCCCCCTGTCCCCTACTGGTTGCCAAGAGGAACTAGCAGCCCTGGGAACCATGTAGGTGAGGGCAGAGTATAAGACAGAAACCAACCTTCCTGCATATCCCCACAAGGGATTTAAACTTCCCCAAACACCATTTTCCTGATATAAATTGCCATCAGAGCAATTATCATGGATGCTTTGGCTGAAAGCCCCTCCTTCCAATTCCCCTCCCCCTGCAGCTGTCAGCTGCTATTAATAGAAACAAGCAGTGGACCTGCGATACTCGGGGGGGGGGGCAGGTGAGCCTCTCTCCCCTCCCTCCCCCCGTTCCCCCCCGAAAATCGGCGGCGGTGGCAAGAACCGCCGCTCGCTGAGGCATTCCCCCCCCCCCCCCCCCCCGGCTCGCTCTAGCTCGGGCCTGAGTGGTGTTAAGCCACTCGGCCTCGGCGTTTCTCTCCCTCCTACCCCCTCACCCCCGGCTCCCAGGCCCGAGCGGCCAAGCGCTGCTCAGGCCGTCGCTTCTCCCCCCCATTCACCGCCTCCCCCCTCCCCGCCCCCTCCCCCCTTCCAGAGTCAGTGGCGCAGCTAGACCTGAGGCCCGCTGCGCTGCCTCCCCCCTCCCCCGTTTCTGAGCCAGTGGCTTGGCCGCAGACCCCTGCCACCACCGCCCGGCCGCTTGTCCATTGCTGCCGCCGCCGCCACTCAGGTAAGTCCGTTCCCTGCGCATGCGCAGGGAACAGGGTTTTTTACTTTTGGGGGGATTTGAGTATCCCCCCGAAATTTTTCTTAAGTTTTTAGATTTTTCTGCAGATGTGGGGACCGCCCCACATCTGCAGAACAACCTCCTTGCCCCCCAGGTCCACCCCCGGCGTGGATTTAGGTATCCACATGGGGGGGGGGCCCACTTGGGAATTAGATATATAGATGTGAAAAACTGGGAGATCGGGTCTTCCAGCATCTCCTAGTTTGGCCTTCACTGAGGAGATGAAACTGCATCTGAGCCGCAAGTGGGGACTTACATGACTGAACACTCGTCCGTATAAAATCTTCTCTCCAGATAGAAAAATACCATGTTGAGGAGAAGGCTGATATATAGCCCTGAAACCTAATTTTCTACATCGAGGACATGGGGGGGGTGCCTCCCTCTCTGCCTATAGTTTGAAACAGACTAGTCCAAATACAGATTTATCATTTTACTGAAGATTAAACAGCAGTCTCCCATTTGAAGGGAAATCCTGCTAGTGCCTATGGGATTCCCCCACACATGCTTGGGCAAACACAAGGCGATAAAAAAGGCAATAAAAGTTATCTTGCTATATGCTATGCATACCGTATCTCTTCATATACAGGGTATGGAAGAATAATATCACTCTCCCAGCAAATAAAACATAACAGGTATCCACATATCCCAGAGCTGGATTGAGCTCTTAGTTGGGTATGTCAGTAATTTTTTGCCGTTATTGTATGTTCCCAAATTTTTTAGTGCCAGGTTTGTCTTGATGGTTTCAATTTACTTTTCCAAACTGATGCAATTGTTAATTTAGCTATTGTTAATAGTGTGGCAATTCATTTTATTTTTTTCATTTCCAAATTGGGAGTAAGGCCAACTATTTAGTAAGACCGACTCTGGAGTAAGTGGAATTTCACATCCAGTGATAATTTTGATTTTAAGATCATCTCCCAGAACAAGATTAAAGCAGAACAGTCCCACCAACAGTGTAAATAAGATGCAGCATGTTCTGAACATTTCCAGCACAGAGGATTATACGAACTGGTTATGAAGCTTAGTTTTTTGGGTGTATAACAGCATCTTGTAATTAATTTCAATGACTGTAATTTTAATTGTTATGACATTCGAAGTACACATAAATGAAGTCCACATTTTCTCTCATTGTTCTGTTGAAATATCAGTGTTACAGTCTTCCGACCAGCACCTTTGGTAGTGTAGTAAGGCTTTCGAGGTAACGTCAAGTAAAATTTTATATATCTTTGAAAGGAGTCCTCTGAGACCTTGTGCATTGTTTTTTAAGAGGAGTTCAACATCTTTTCAACATTTGATGGCCTGTCAGGCTGGAAACATGCACTGTCGCTAGCGGTGACCATGGTGTAGTGCCATCACCTTCTTTAGTGTTCGACATACTTGTAAGCTAACGTGATGTTTGGTTGATTAATGGTAAAGCCTGCCCCCAGAGAGAAATCTCTGGCATGCTTAAAATTTTGAAGAAAATCAGACTGAAGACTGACAGTTGTTTTTTAATAAATTGAAAGTGGCTTGAGACAGGCTTCACTTTCCACAGCGTTGTCCAATGCTTATTTTGTCCTAACATCATCCCAAGTCACGGAAGTTGAGCATTTTGTTGAAATAATACAGTATCCTGGCTGCCAGAGCAAAGTGGGATTAGTGTGCAAGGGAAGAGAGCCAGTCTGGTGTAGTGGTTAAGAGGTGGACTCTAATCTGGGAGAACCTAGTTTGATTCCCCACTCCTCCACATGCAGCTGCTGGCATAGTCATCAACTTCAGGGGGGCTGGGGAGCTGGAGCCCCCCCCCCCTGAATTTTCCAGGACATGCTGAGCCTCCCCTGGAGACAATGGCTTGTAATGCCTCTGGCCCAGCCCCAAACCACCACCCCCCCCCCGGCACCGAGGCACCGTCCTCCAGTGGAAAAAGCCTTCCTTCACTCAAGATTAGCGTCTTGAATCCAGGGAAGGTGACTTCTGCTAGAGAAAAGTGTCTCAAGTAGCAGAACGGATTGGTGGGATCCAGCCCATTGTGCCTTTATATTTAGATTACTGCTTGTAAGTGAGTTTTGATATGTTACAGTAGGAGAAAAGTGTTTAGGTGTTTAGTTCAAGCGTCATACTGAGAGACCCAGGTTTGAATCCCCGCTAGATGACCTTGGACCAGTCACACTCTCAGCTTAACATACCCCACAGGCAGTGTTCCCTCTAAGCTGAGTTAGTATGAGCTAGCTCACAGTTTTTTAGCCTCTAGTTCACACATTTTTGTCTTTGCTCCAGAAGGATGGCTCCAGAGCAAACTATAATGCCAGTAGCTCACAGAGTAGAATTTTTGCTCACAAGACTCCAGAGCTTAGAGGGGACATTGCTCACATGGTGCTTGTTATGAAGATAAAATGGAGGACTGCTTTAAGCTGCCCCGAGTCCCCTTTGGGGAGAAAATTGGGGCATTAATAAATGGATTAAATTACTAAAACATAATACCTAGGTTTTGAACTCTAATTCCTAAGGAGCGATTTTGTACTGCAAAGCCAAACTGATGGTTTTGTTTCCAAAACAAATAGAATTCTACCATCTTCAATATCATGAGCATCATTTGATTTTTAGCCATTTTTGCGTGCTGTTTAATCTAAAGCAAATGTGTTTTGTGTACATAGATTCACACGATAAGGCATCCTGCAGATTAGAAATAACAAATGAGCTTATTCTGTTAGCGGAGAGTTTCAGTCTTTTGCCATCTGAAAATATGTCCAACAGAAGTGTTGACTTGTGTGTAGCAATGGCGTAAGAAATTAAAACAATGCACGCCGTGTTGCCAGACACTTGATTCTCTCTGGCTGCCTGCCTGCCAAGTGTCAATATCTGTGGGAGTGAACCATTCAAGAATGCTCAATTGATTGTTTTAAGCTGAAACTGAAGATTACTCTTTGCCATGGACAGTACCCTTCCTTTCACCCTCAGAAATGGCCCTGTCCGGTTCAGTTTAGTTAGGGTACTGAGATATACCTGCTCCAGTTACATCACTGCTAATGTCAAACAGAAGGAGAATCAAGATCAGCAACTGTAGCATCTTGCTTCTTTCTGTGACCCCTTATTTCCTACTTATTTTCGCTGCCATCAAAGGTTCTCGTCTTAGACTTCCTAGCTGAACCCTATTTATTCCATCTTGAATCTCCTCAAGTCTAAGAAGAAGAAGAAATTGGATTTATACCCCACCTTTCACTACCCGAAGGAGTCTCAGAGCAGCTTACAATCCCTTTCCCTTCCCCTACCTACAACAGACACCCTGTGAGGTAGGTGGGGCTGAGAGAGCTCTGTCGAGAACTGACCTTGAGAGAACAGCTCTGAAAGAACTGTGGGGGGAATCAAACCTGGTTCTCCCAGATTAGAGTTTGCGCTCTTAACCACTACACCAAATTGACTCTCTACTGTCCACATAGTGCTGGGATTCCAGAATTTTTACCTTACGTTTTGTTATGTTGTGGCTTTTCCGTAATTAGTGCCTTCTTAGACAAAGTTCAGGGTTACCCAGGTGATTGGCTGGTTTTATACGTTTTATCTGACCAGAATCCTTACTTTACCAATAAAGTTGTTAGGTATTTCCTAGCCGCTCTGAGGTTCTGTGGGTTGGCTGTGAATGGTCATGAATAATTTTAGCTCTGTTCTAGTTAAGTTTATGATCAATTATCAGTGTGCTTTCTGATGTGTATATTTGCACTAACTGGTTATGTAGCACTTTAGATTGTTTAGTGTCTGTAACAGATGCCTGATAAAGTTTCTGCATAGCTGAAGCCAAAATAACTGGATTTAGTTATATTTTGTAGAGTGATAGAACAGTCACCGTGTGGGGGGTGGCTCTGAGGTAAAAAGAGGATTCTTTAAATAAAACTGCTGTTTTCTCTTTAACATCAATTTATTTAGAAGCATAATAGTTTCAGTATAGTTCATACGCGTAATGGTTTCAGATAGGTACATCCAACATTCCCTCTAGGGTTTCTTTCCTCTACTGAGCGGAGCAGTTCACATCCTGAGCAGAATATAACTGCTGTGATCTTAACGTGGGCAAGGGGCAGGGCAAGACTCTGCTCGGCTCCAGATTGCTGGCTGCTGAGCAGGCATTCCTGGGTTAATGAGCGGCGGCTCACCTGCACAACTTAGAAGAAACACTGGGCACAGCCCTCCTTCTTTCTCTAAAGCCTCCTTAAACAGACCTAGCCACAAAGGCTTATTTTCCTCCCTTGCCACTTAGGATAATAACGTCTACAAAGAACAGAAGTTTCTCTCAGTCTCCACAGCACCAAACTCAACACTCTTCACCCCCTCAACTCCCTCTTTTCTCTCTCAACTCCCTCTTTTCTCTCTGTTCCCACTTAGGCCCCCTAAACAACTCAGTAAACTGTGTCCCCTTGGGTTGGGGTTGCCAAGTCCACCCTGGTCACTGGCAAGGGATGATTCCAGCTCCAAGTTGGGAAACTCCTGGAGATTTGGGAGTGGAACCTGGGGAGGGACCTCAGCAGGGTGTAATGCCCTAGAGCAGGGGTGGGCAATTGTTTTGGCTCGGGGGCCACTTTGTGGGAGCGGAGGTTAGTGGAGGGCCGCACGTTTTAAAATGATTGCATTCATTAGTTAACTTTGCATTTCAGAAAAGGTATAAATTGTACCATAAAAATCAATAAGTATAAATTAAATTAAATAGTGGTAGTTTTATTCAATTTATGTATTGTGCTAATTTCATATCATCTATAGCTGCAAGCATATTCAATTTTAGAATCAGTTTAATGAGACAAATGTACCCTATCACACCACGTGGCCGACTGTCTTGGCGGGCGGCAAAAAACTCTGTGGCGGGCCGCATGTGGCCCCCGGGCTGCTATTTGCCCACCCCTGCCCTAGAGTCCACTCTCCAAAGCTTCCATGTTCTCCAGGGAATCTGATCTCTGTAGTCGGGAGATGAGCTGTAATTCCTGGAGATCCCTAGACCCCACCTGGAGGCTGGCCTCCCTACCTCAGGTACAGCCACCATCCAATCCTAACACACTTCCATCATCCATCCACTGCTCCTGCTTCTGCCTCCAGAGGTCTGCAGTCCCAAAACACAGCAATGCACCTATAAAACCCCAGATTAAAACATGGGAATAAAACACACACAAAATACTTACACAGCAAAACACAACAAGCACCAAACAGTTCCAGCCAAGAATGCTCAGGGGTGAGCAGATGTGACGGGCGGTGTTTACCTCTCGGTCATCAGTGTTGTGTAGGCAGCTGCTTTTTCTTGCCTGACATTGGACTGCTTTCCAGTTGCCTGGAAAAAAAAGCCTAAACTGGTTCTGGGCTTTTTCCTGCTCTTCTAGAGACCGGATACAGGAAGGTGGAAGGAACTGATGGATTTACAGTACAACCCAAATGCATTCTTGCTCAGAAGTTTCCTTTTGTTTTCGTCGGGGCTTAGTATAGAATTGCAGCCTTCAGATGTGGTCCCCCCCCCCTTTTAAAATTAAATTGGAGTACATGAAGCCAAATTTCTGGATACTGTTGTTTAGAGTTGCCAACTCTGGGTTGGGAAATCCCTGGATATTTGGGGGTGAAGCCTAGAAGGAGTAGTGGGAGGGGCCTCAGCAGGGTATAATGGCACAGAGTCTATGCACCAGAGCTGGTCATTTTCTCCAGGGGAACTGATTTCTGTCACTTGGAGATCCGTTGTAATTCTGGCAGATTTCCAGCCCCCACCTGGGGGTTGGCAGCCCTATAATATTGTTGCAAATGTTAATTAGCGATTTACAGTGACATTCTCTTTCCGAGGAATAAGCCCCATGGCATGTATTTCAGTGGGACTGTGAGTAGACCATTTTAGGATTGCTCTGTTAATGAGTCAATCTTTAGCTGAGTGATCGGAGGCACTGTGAGTCAAGGGTGCGTGTATCGTTTTTCAGTGCCACTTTGGTTTTGCTGTGTTTCAGTAACACGGAATGAACTAGGAAGATGGCCTTTCCTTCTAGGCATAACTTAAGTTAAAATAGTCACACATTATCTTACTCTTCTGTCTGTATCCCAGAAAAGGTACCTAAGTCGGGGTTCTGGTACCAGGCAAATGTCTTTAAATAGAGCAGGTCATTCATAAAGTCAGAATCCTTTGATGAGTTAGCCAAAATATTGAACATTTCATTTATTCATTGGTATGGTTATTTTTAACTTTCTCTGGTTGAGTGTGGGCGCTTTGTTGTAGAATTAATTGAATATTCTTGAGTTTGTAGATCTGTCAATTCTATAGAAGAGTTTTGGGGGGGACGCATAACCACGTCGAGCAGCTAAAAATAATTTATGAGCAGAGGAAGAAAAACCTGAGGGAAGTTTAGAGACAGAATGTTTACTGCAGCTTATTCTTAAGGGCTGTGTGTTGCCCTTACACGTGTATGTGCTTGTATTCTCAAAAGAACAACTCAAGAGGTCGCATTTATGTATCCCGTTTGGTCAGCTTAAGGGAGTGGGACTCTTGCTCTGTGTATAAACAATCGGTTGGGTCTTTCCAATCTGTTCGGCTAAATGAAGCCCTTTCCTTTGTAAGAAGGAGCCTTTCTCTGTTTCAGGATACTTGGAAATATTACATGAAACTAATTAAAAGAGAGAGTTTCTGTGCTAGTGTATACTCCAGCTACTGGGCAAACACTTTTGTCTGTCAATCTTGTATTCCAGCAGAGTCCCAACCTGCTGATGGGGCTGGAAGCCGAAGGCGCAGAAAAACAAAAAACGAGGGACTAAATTGTTATTCAGGCGTGTAGAACAACCACTAGGTGTCCTCCCTGTAATTGTTCACAACATTAAAACAGTTTCTTTTAGACATAGCCTATTAATAGCTGCAATGGCTTCAGACTGACTTCTAACAGAATAGTACTTTGCTTCTCTAGTTCAGTTAAAAAACCTCACCAGTTTATTTTAATATGATGTTCCCCATGCAAAGGAAATCCCTTCTGGCACTTTCATAAGCAAAAGGCATTTTTTCTTACGTTGCAGAGTTCTGAAAATTGTACAAGAAACGAATAAAGAAATAAAAATAAACTTCCAGTGACATATAATAAAATTAAAACATAGTAATAAACAACAAATGCACTCAACAACAATTCAAATCAATGAAGCCAATATTGTATAGCAATTCAAATAGTCTGAAGGGTGAACAAAGTAAATAAAAACCTTTTGCCAGTGGCTGGGAGTGACAAAACAGACTGGGGACCAGACAAACAGATGCAAAGGATAAGTTCCACATAAGGTTGTGATCTCCAAGTTATAGGCTTGCCAGCTCCAGGTTGGGAAATTCCTGGAGATTTTGGGATAGCGTATGGGGCGGGCACAGTTTGGGGAGAGGAGGGACATCAGCTGGATGTAATGCCAAAGAACCCACCCTCCAAAGCCGCCATTTTCTCCAGGGGAACAGATCAGTACAATTCTGGAGGATTTCCAGGCCCTACCTGGAGGTTGGCAACCCTGTTTTAACACTAAACCCAGTCTCCTCACCAAAAGGGTTCTAAATAGGGTTGCCAACTCTGCATAGGGAAATACCTGAAAATTGGGGGGGTAGAGTCTGGGGAGGGCAATATTTGGGGGGGGGCTTCAGTGGGGTATAATGCCACAGTGTCCACTTTCCAAAGCAGCCATTTTCTTCAAGGGAACTGATCTCTGTTGCCTGGAGATAAGTTGTAATAGTGGGAGATCTCCAGCCATCACCCGTCTTAATTGGAGTTTTTAATCTGTGAGTTATATGGGTTTTATAATAGCTGCATTTATTGTGCTTCTGTAATGTTTTATTTATACTGTAAGCTGCCTTGAGTTCTGCAAGGGAGAAAGGTGGCTCATACATCTTCTAAATAAATACAAAATTAAATTTATAGCTCCGTAGTTTTTAACTTGTGCGGCCTTAATGTGTTGATACACAGCAGAACAGACTGCCCACTCTGCATGTTACTCATCGGCTACACAGTCAGGGGATCTAACCCCTAGGGTTGCCAGCCTCTAGGTAGGATCTGGAGATCTCTTGGAATTGTAGCTGATATCCAGATTTCAAAGATTGGTTCCGCTGGAGAAAAATAAGGAATAAAGAGCAAATCACAGAAATAAGCAACCAAAAAATATTATGCCGTGAAAACTTAAGTGCAGAAAAGTGCTATTTCAACATTCAGTTCAAGTGTCCTATGTTCAGAGTCAGCTAGATTCGCATGGAATCTCTACATTATACCTGAAATGGAGTTTTCACAAGCTAGCCCTCCGTCAGCTGGATTCACATGGAATTTCTAAATTTTCACTGGAAATAGGCCACTTGAGCTGAATGTTGAAATAGCACTTTTTGCATTTCACTGTGACTGGTTAGATACTTGTTTGAATGTCTTTACAAATTTGTATTGGAACTTTCAGTCCTAGTATTGCATAAGTATTAATCATCAATACACACATTGTTTTATAACTTATATTTATTAATTACAATAAGATATGACTTTTTAATTAGTAAGTTTTCGCAGCATAATTTTTTTTGGTAACCCCTGGAGAAAATGGCTGCTTTGGAGGGTGAGGTCTTTAGCATTATACCCCACTGGGGTTCCTCCCATCCCAAACCACCCTCTCCAGGCTCTACCCCCAAATCTCCAGGAATTTCCCAGTGAGGAGCCGGAAACCTGCAGTGAAGGTGCTTACACAGGTGCTTACACAGGTGTTTCTATTGCACTGTACCACATACGCTGTGTACACTATATCTTGCTACAAATGTTCATCAACAGTCAGTGTTTGGCAGTCATGCTGTGATGAAAGAAAAGAATAAATGGACAGCAAACATTCTGCCCCTATGGACTGCACATTTTTGTTGGAAAAGACAATGTCTGGTGTACAGGGAAGACCTGGCAGAGGGCAGCAAGAAGACAATTAGGAGAGAGAGGACAGCACTTTCTCTCTGGCTGTGTCATTCCCTGTCTGTCTCCCGTTGCTACACTTAGGGCAATATCCTCTTCCTTTTTGGAAGTTCTACACTCAGTTTCTGCTGCTCTCTCAGCTAAAGACGTAGTTAGGACTAGGGGTGTGCAATTTTTTTTTAACCAGTATTTTTGGGGTCTATTAGACCTGAAAAAAATTCGGGATTCCCGAAAAATCCCAAATCCAAATATTGGTTTGGTATTTGGATCCGGGTTGTTTTTTAAAAAAAAAAATCCCAAATTTTGGGGAGTCCAATGGACCCAAACTGAAAAGTATCTGTAAGAAAGTACCAGCCCAGTCCTGGGGCTAGCTTGGCTTCTCCTTCAGTCCAGTTTAAACTGAGCTGCAGGAGAAGGCAGCATAGAGCGATGGGCTCCCTGCAGGCACAGTGATCCCAGCAGGGCTGCCCTCTCTTGCTGCTTCGTTTAAACCAGGTGGCATGAGAAGGGTCTGCATAAGCTTGCCTGACAAACAGCTGGGAGCTGGGAGCAAGCTGTTCCTTCCTCTCTGCTGTTTTCAGATCTACCTGAAATTCTGAAATCTATCCAGGATTTTTTCTGGTTTTCCTGAGAAAACCCAGATGAAGTATACCCCCAAAATACCAGTAAGTTATTTTTCAGGGGTTTTTTTTGGCTTGGGTAGATCCAAATGCATGCCCCTACTTAGGACCCTCTCTCTGTCCTCTTTACTATCAAGTATGTTAGTTCCTAACTAAGCTTTTATCTACACTTAAATCAGGTTGTACACTGTTGTTGTGTTAATAACTCTGCCAGCAGAGGTTATGGGCCCAGATTAAGCTTATCTCTGATTAAAGGCAAAGAGATTGCCAGAGGCTCTTTGGCACAAGCAGGCGAGAGCGAAGGAACATAGATGATGACCTCCTATGGTGCACAGCATGGTCACTGGATGGATAGGCTCACAGAGAGCAACTATCAAATTTGGAGACAAAGAATGAAGATCCATCTCATTGAAAGAGGCTTGTGGACTGTTATCCAGACTGACTGTCCAGCTGATGATGCAGAGCAGTAAGCTATCTGGGATGCCAAGAATGATCCAGCAAGAGGTGCTATTATTGTTGGCTTAACAGACAGACAGGTATTAAGGGTCATTAAGAAGCCAACTGCTAGGGATGTTTGGGCTGAATTGTAGATGCTGCATGTAAAATCCTCCTTCGAGCCAGCTGTAGCATTACAAATGTATGTTTGGCATAAGAATGCAAGAAGGTGAAAACTTCTGAGAGCATCTTTACAAAATGCTAGATTTGGCTGAGCAATTGAGAGTTGCAAGAACGGAAATTCCAGATAAGGATATGCCTTTGTTAATTTTAATCAGCCTGCCATAATAATGTGAAAATATAGTCTCTGGGATTGAGTCTAAGAATGATTTGTCCTTCCAAATTGTTATCAATCAATTGGAAGATGCATACGTAACCAGATGATTTAACAAATCTGAAAGCAAATCTAAGAAATCAGAGACTAGCCAAATGGCTTTGAATATTAAGAACAAAGGTGAGATAATTTGACACAGAGGAGAATTAATTACAACTGGGATTGTGACTGAGGATTTGTATTCTCCTAAAGCTTATATGCAGAAAGCTAACCTTGCAAAGCAAAGCAGTCATAAAAATGGCTCCAGGCTGTGGCACCGGCTATTGGGACACAATTACATGATTAGTCAGCTTGAAAGCCAACATGTAGCTCAAGGCATGCAAATGAGCAAATGTGCTTCTGAAGGGAACTGTGTGTGGTGTGTCAGAGCAAAGGGAACAAGACCTACCTTTAACAAGCAGCAAGGTACAAGCCAAATGCAGCGATCCCTAGAGCTGATACTCAGTGATATTTGTAGACCAATGAAAATTCAGACCTGTTGCGGGAATAAATATGTACTAACCTTTATTGATGATTATTCAAGATATACCATGACCTACCTAATTTAGTAGAAAAGTCAAGTGCTGGAAATTTTCAAAGCGTATGTGGCAATGGTCAGTAACAGATTTCAAAGAAAGCCACTAGCAATCAGCACTGATAATGGTGGGGAACACGTGGGACAAGAGATGAAGAATTTTTTGACTGAGCAAGAAATGGAGCATCAACTTACAGTCCCATATACTCCAGAGCTGAATGGTGTAGCACAGGGGTGGGCAAACTGTGGCTCGGGAGCCGCATGCGGCTCTTTCACATATATTGGTGGCTCCTGGCAGGGCGGCTAGGGAAGCTAAATATCATTAGCAAACAAATATCACTGGACAAATTAATATCATTATCAATATCTGCTTTTACCCCTTTTGTTATTATTTTTGGCAGTCTCATTTAATGTTAATAAAAAGCAAATTTGCTTATTTTCCAATAAAAGCAGGTAATATTTGTTCATGTCTTGTGGCTCTCAAACATCTGATGTTTATTCTATGCAGCTCTTACGTTAAGCAAATTTGGCCACCCCTGTTCTAGGTGGCTCTTACGCTGAGCAAGTTTGCCCACCCCTGGTGTAGCAGAAAGGAAAAAACCTCTCACTAACTGAAATGTCTAGATGTATGCTCCTTGAGGCATAGCTACCTGACAAGTACTGGGGAAAAGCAGTCAACACTCCTACCTACCTGCAAAACCGATTACCTACTAAAGGTGCAAGTAGTACATAATTTTAATTATGGTACAAGCACAAACCCAGCCTGAATCACCTAAAAGTGTTTGGATCAAAAGCCTACACTTACATTCCTAAAGGAAAGCAGACCAAGATGGACCTTAGAACAGAAGAAGGCATTTTTGTTGGCTATGCACTGGGATGCAAAGGGATACAGAATCCTTGACCCAGAAACGGAAACAATCAAGATCTGCAATGTGGTCTATATTGATGAAAGGGAGAACTCAATCAACATAGAGAAAGTAGATACCAGTGAATCTACACCAACAGAGAAAAATGAAGCACAGCACATAGAAACAGTGCATCTGAGCACTATGGACAACACACATGACACACCTGCAGAACCTAAAGAACCAGAAGAGGCTGCAGAACCAAGTGTCAAACAACCAACCAAATCAAACAAAGGAGTACCACCAAGAAGACTTCCTTATTTAGCAAAAGCACAAGCTGTACCTGAGACTTCCACATGGGAAGACATAGCAAGAATGCCTACAAAAGAAGCAGAAGAATGGAGAAAAGCTGCAGAAGAAACTGAATCTGATCAAGAACCAAACATGGACACTTAACAGAACTGCCTCCAGGGAAGAAGGCAGTAGGATGCAAGTGGATTTTCAAAACCAAGCATGATGCAGGAGGCGAAATACAATGATACAGTGCCAGATTGGTTGCTAAAGGATATTCTCAGAAGTAGGGAGAAGACTATGCTGAAACCCTTGCAGCAGCTGTGAGACACACTTCAATAAAAATGCTCTTGAGCATAGCAGCAGCAAGGAGGATGCATGTGGAGCATCTGGACATAAAGACTGCTTTTCTACACAGAGAAATAAAGGGAAGATGTTTACGTGTAGCAGCCACCAGAATTTGAACAATCCAAAGACAAACAACTTGTGTGTAAACTGCAAAAGAGCATCTATGGGCTGAAACAAGCTGCAGGATGTTGGAAAGAGAAACTTCATCAAATGCTAACCAAGGAAGGATTTGAGCAAGGCAGAATGTTGCTTATACTCAAGATATAGAAACAACAAAAGGACTCACATGACCTGATTTTATGCTATGAAGACAAGAAGGACTGTGATGAAATAGTTCAACATCTGAATCAAGAAGTAGAAGTGAAACAATTAGGAAACATTTAACCACTGTTTTGGAATAGTAGAAAAGAGCAAGAGTCCAGTAGCACCTTAAAGACTAACAAAATTTGTGGCAGGGTGTGAGCTTTTGTGAACTTCATTTTCCACACTGTTGCCCACTCCTCCAGTTTGTGGAGATCTTCTTGGACACAGTCAGCCTTGGTTTCCACCATCCTGAATAAGTTTTGTGTCATCTGCAAACTTGGCCGCTACACTTCTTATCTCTAGTTCCAGATCATTTATGAATAAATTAAATAGTACCGGCCCCAATACCAATCTTTGGGGGGCCCCACTGCTTACTTCCCTCCATTGTGAGAATTGTCCATTTATTCCTACTCTTTGCTTCCTGTCATTTAACCAATTTTTAATCCATAAGAGAACCCATCCTCTTATCCCATGACTTCTAATTTTAGGAGTCTTTGGTGAGGTACCTTGTCAAAAGCCTTTTGAAAGTCCAGGTATATAATGTCTACTGGGTCACTGTTGTCTATATGCTTGTTCACTTTCTTAAAGAACTCCAAAAGGTTGGTGAGGCAGGCCTTCCCTTTGCAGAAGCCATGCTGATTTTCCCTCAGCAGGTTTTGTTCTTCTAGGTAAAGGTAAAGGTTTCCCTTGCTCAAATCCAACTCTAGGGTTTTGGTGCTCATCTCAGTTTCCAAGCCGAAAAGCCAGCGCTGTCCGAAGATGTCTCCATGGTCATGTGGCCGGCATGACTAGACACCGAGGTGCACAGAACGCTGTTACCTTCCCACCGAAGCGGTACCTATTTATCTACTTGCAATTTCTTGCTTTCGAACTGCTAGGTTGGCAGGAGCTGGGGCCAGAGATGGGAGCTCACTTCGTCACGCGGCACTCAGGTCTTGAACTGCTGACCTTCTGGTCGGCAGTTCAGTGTCTTAACCACTGAGCCACCGCTGCCCCCTTTGTTCTTCTACATGCCTAATAATTCTATCTTTGATTACAGTCTCTACTAATTTGCCTGGGACAGTCATTAGGTGGACTGGCCTGTAATTTCCTGGTTCTCGTCTAGATCCCTTTATAAAAATTGGTATCACATTTGCTACTCTCCAGTCTTCTGTCACAGTGGCTGAATGTAGTGATATGTTACATATATGGATTAGTAGATCAACTATCTCCCATTTGAGTTCCCTAAGAACTCTTGGATGCATGATATTAGGACCTGGAGACTTACGGGGTTTTAATTTCTCCAGTAGGTCTAGAACTGCATCTCTGGTCAACTCAATCTGGCTCAGTTCGTCAGACTCCCTTCCTGAAAATAGGGGCGTTGGCATGAGTACATGCCCCACACTTTCCACAGTGAACACAGAAGCAAAATATTCATTGAGCTTCTCTGCCATCTCCCCATCTTCCCTTAGCAATCCCTTTATTCCTTTGTCATCCAAAGGCCCAGCTGCTTCTCTGGATGGTTTCCTCCTCTGGATATATTTTTTTAAAATGTTTATTGTTTTAGCAACCTGCTCCTCAAAATCTCTTTTTGCATGCTTAATTATTGATGTGCACTTCTTTTTCCAGAGCCTGTGGTCCCTCCTGTTCAATTAGTTGGGGCAGAACTTCAACATTTTAAAAGAAGCCTCTTTACTTTTTATAGCTTCCTTGACTTGTATTGTTAACTATGTAGGCATTCTTTTAGATTTGGCAGTGCCTTTCCTCAGCAGTGGCATGCTTTCTATCTGGGCGCCAATTAGTGTGGTTTTAAATTGCTTCCAAGCATCCTCTAGGGATTTGACTCTCTTGTGTTTCCTTTTCAGCTTCCTTTTTGCTATTCTCATTTCTGTAAAGTTCCCTCTTTTGAAATCAAATCTTATAGTTTTGGACTTCAGGGGTAAGTTTCCATTGACTTGTATGCTGAATTTAATAGCACTGTGGTCATTGTTCCCAAGTGGTATAACAACCTCTACATCTCTCACCAGGTCTTGAGACCTGTTCAGAACCAAGTCCAAGATCATTACCCCTCTGGTTGGCTCTGTGACCAACTGTTCCAGTGCACAATCATTTAATGATGTCTAGGAATCTCATTTCTACAGCATGGCTCGAGCACATGTTTACCCAGTCAATGTGAGAGTTGTTGAAGTCTCCTGGTATCAGCTTTAGTCACCTTTCTTATTTCCTTCTCCATCTCAAGATTAGCCTCAAAGGTTTGATTAGTTGTGTACTGTCTTGCAGGATCCAAGTATGAGGTGTCAGAAGTCAAGTAAGGCAGGGTTGTTTGGTCCAGGGCAGGGGCCAGAAGTCAGACAAAGCAAAGTTGTTCAGTCCAAGGTCAGGGGTCCAGGAGTCAGGCAAGGCAGAATTGTTCAGTTCAAGGTCAGAGGTCCAGAAGTCAGGCAAGGCAGAGTCGGTGACTTAGCGTGTATTTCTTGGCTCGTTTTATAGCCCCATACCTAAGGGTCATGCTTGCAACCAGTTGCTCAGAAGCAATCCTGCAACTACTTTATTTATTTAATTTATTTATATATATTTATATCCCGCTTAGCCAGCGAACTGGCTCAAAGCAGCTACTCATCTTTATTATTAGCAAACAGCTGGTAACGGGCCAGGAGGTGTGCACTTTGCCGTCTTGTCTGTAGCTCTAGTCTCAGCCTCTGTCTGTGGTGCTCTTCTGGTGGGCTGGGAATGATACTGGTGGGCTGGGAATGGCCAACTGAGATTCACCTGCTGAATCAGGGCTGAAGGGTGTCAGTAGTTCTGCACCCGCTGTTGGCTGTGAATTCTAACAAGCCTGCAGCTCATTTTCCTTCAGGTTAGCTTCTCTTAACTCAAGGCTGGCTACATGAGGCTCCTCTTGTACGGAGAAGTTCTCTTCTCCTGACGAAACCTTGCTATCGCTGAGCCCTGGCTGACCCACGATAAGTTGGGTGATAGTACACCCTCACTTTTAAGTAACCCTTAAGGCCCAGTATTTCCACCCAATCACTTCTCTTGGGGAGTTAATTGCCATGGTATTTTCAAACTTATTTGATTCTATGCCCTCTTTGATGTACAACACAGCACCTCCACCAACCTGTCCCTCCCTGGGCTGCCTATAGAGCTTATACCCAGGTATAACTGTATTCCATAGATTTTCCCCATTCCATCATGTTTCTGAGATACCTTCTATATTTAAATTGTCATTGAGGACCAAGCACTGCAGCTCTTCCATCTTGGCTCATAGACTTCTAGCACTGGCATATAGACACTGATGGTATGTTTCCTTCTGTAGTAATCCTCGCTTCCCTCAACCTCTTAGTCACCACACATGGCCCTCATTCACCATCCTACCCTCACTCCCAAGTTCTATTATGCTCCTATCAGAATTACCCTGAGTGTTTATGCAATCATCCCTTTGGACTGACCTGTCGCAAACTGGAGACTCCCCAGTTCCTGCTGGCTTCCCCCCTCCGCCCCGGGATCAGTATGAAAGCTGCTCTGCCACCTTTTTGATATTAATTGCCAGCAGCCTGGTTCCCTTTGGGTTCAAGCAAAGCCCATCTCTTTTGTAAAAGTTCAGCTTGCCCGAGAAAGTTCCCCAGTGCCTAAGAAATTTAAATCCTTCTTCCCTGGCACCACTTTCTCATCTGCACATTGAGATCCCTGATCTGTGTCTGTCTAGCAGGTCCTGCACACTGCAGAGAATGCTACCTTTGAGGTCCCACGCTCTAACTTTGTGCCTAGTAACCTAAATTTTCCTCCAGGACCACTCAACTACATTTCCCAATGTGATTGGTGCCAACATGCGCCATGACTGCTGACTCCTCCCCAGCACTATCTATCAACCTAACTCGTCAACGCATGATGTCCACAACCTTTGCACCAGGCAGGCAAGTTTCCATGCAGTCAGAACACCTGTCACAGACTCCACTCTCTCTATATTCCTGATGATTGAATCACCCACTACCAGAAGCCCACCCACCCCCAATCCCCTGAGGGGGTATCCTTAGTACAAGAAGATATTGGTCCATAGATGCTCTTTAAAAAACGCTCCAGTTTGGAACCAAAATAGGTACAAACCACCATGTGGAAGCTGCCAACTTCAATAGATGGGTCTCCCATGCCGTGTGTACTTTGGTGCTTGATTGCTATTACCACTGTTTCTTCAACTCGTTCTTCTGCCGGTGATGTCAGATTTAATCTAGAATTTGTCAGTTTGTGTACGATTTGACAGTTGTCTCATCAGCTTGGATGCCAGAGCTCCTCAGTTTGAAGGCTGTGCATACTGTTTGTCTGAGTAACGTTTAATTCAGTGTTTTCATGGGTTTAAAGCTCAACTATCACAATTTACAGAAATGCAGGTGTTTTATTCAGGTGTTGAAATTAAATACAGTTAGAATAAATACCTTAGAATAAATATTTTAAAAGGTTTGGGACCCTGTCTCTCTAAGAATACTCCTACTCTATTTAAAACGTTTTTTCCCCCTCGCTTGTTAGTACTTGTCAACCCTCCAGCGCTCTCCTTTCGTCAAGCACTCAGACCAACTCTAACAGCATTAATATTTAACACCAATATTAAGCGTTCCCTTGTTATTAAATTTATCATTCTTTACATCTGTGTGAAAGCAGAAGAATGTGGAAGGAGTCTGTTCCTTTAAGAGCCTTTCTGAGCCCGTACTGTTCCAGCAGGCCAGGGATTGCGTGACTGAAGCAGGCTTGGTGAAGACCGCAAAGAAGTGGTTATGAAAGTGATCTTTTGATCTGAGGAACAGAGATCTGATGCATGGTAGACCAGCAATGCGCAAATGAGCTGCCGCTTCAGTGTTTTCTGGCCCACTAAGAGAAAATGTCATTGCCGTTGACTCAACCTTCTCCTTTTGGGTCACTCATGAATGGAAAGTTTTTGAGGAACAGACGAGTACTCTGTCTAGAATGCCTTTCTTAATTTCCCATCATTCTTCAGCAGTTGCTTTAAAACTTGACATTCCTCACAGCTGTTTACCTTCTGCTGCCTAAGAGGCAAGCATATCTATACAGACTGGCAAGGGCTTACTCAGAATAGCATATCTCTATTTTGGTGTATTTTTGCTTTCTTTGGAATAATTAGAGCCTTTAACTTTTTTTTTCAAAGGGCATAGATCCAAGCAGCCTCCCCTACACCCTGTGTGCCTTCGTGTGCTGTGCATGCGCATCTGTCTGACAGATGGTCGGCATTCTCAGCTTTGGCAGAGCTGATCACCTGTTCGGGAGAACAAAGAGGGTATCCAGATTTAATTCCTAGGAGCAATTCGTCGGAGTAAATTAATGTACATTGAGTTTCTTAATAATGTGTTCAACAGGCTCAGTCTGCGGTCATGACACAAACAGGTACTACAGGATTCTGCTAAGTTACTGGAAAAGCCATCTAGATGGGTGTAAAGTGGGGTCAGTACATCAGACTCCATTGCTAAGGTTACCAACCTCCAGGCAGTAGCTGGAGATCCCCCAGAATTACAACTGATCTCCAGACTACAGAGATCAGTTCCCCTGGAGAAAAGGGATGCTTTGGAGGGTGGACTCTGTGGCCTTACCTCACTGAGAGCCCTCCACTCCCCAAACCCTGCCCTCCCCAGGCTCCATCTCCCAAATCTCTGGGACGAAACTGGATATATCAAAAAAGTCCTTTCACAAATTTATCTACCAAGTATGCTAGCATGGTAGATTATACAGCCATTTCCCCTGCATTGTTAGAACAAGTAGATTTTTCCAACGTCGGAGAAAGTGCAATTAGTGATCATAACCCCTTAGAATTAGTATTAAATTTTAACGACTCTATTTTTTTGGCACCTTCTCCTGAGGCTATAACAAACACGTCTCCCGGTTACAGAAGACACAAATGGTCTGACCACCTACAAACAAAGGTAGCTGAAGAACACAAACTAAGGGATAAGAAACAAGCTCTCCTTCAGTCAGACGCCAACACTATTCAACAGTATGACAAGACTGTTCAGTCTATCAAGCCATTCCTTATTAAGGACGAGCCCTCTAAAATTTACTTTTGTCCTTTGAATAAATGGTATGACACACAACCGAGAATGGAGTTTCTAAAAACGCTGGGAGCTCAGGACTAAAGAGTATCTATCGATCTGGTTCAGCCTTCAACTAAAAGTTTACGTCTGGCTTAGCCACCAGTTCTATTGGCCAAATTTAATACCTCAGAAATGTCAACGTGGTGATGTGTGTAGATAGCAATCATCATAATTAGCGTGCTCAGCTTCTTCAGGCAATCCTCTTTAGGTGGAAAGGCATGGGGCGGGGGGGGGGGGTGGTTCAGTGGTAAAGCGCCTGCTTTGCATGCAGACAGTTGCTGGTTCAGTCCCTGGTATCTCATTCGAACAAAAAGGACCAGTGAGTAGGTGATGTGGAGGACCCCTGCCTGAGACCCTGGAAAGCTGCTGCCGGCCAGAGTAGACAATACTGACCTTGGCAGGTAGGGCTGCCAAGTCAGCCCGGGGGCGCGGGGGATCCCCCGCTACAGGGGTTCCCGATCCGCCGGCCAGCATTCGGCCAGCGGGGAAAACCCCACCCCCGAAGTCGTCCAGCCTGGACGATTTCCCCCGCGCCGGGCGACGTCACCGGAAGTGACGCCATCACGTCGGGGGCGTTGCCAGAGCGTCGCCCTGGCAACGCCCCCAACGTGCTGACGTCACTTCCGGTGACGTCGCTCCCAGCCAGCAGAGGACTCTCCCCCACCGGTAAGGTGAAGAGACTTGGCAACCCTATTGGCAGGCCAATAGTCAGACTCCGTAAAAGGCAGCTTCCTGCTTTCTATTTATGTCTATATTGATGGTTAACAAACAAACATCTTTTAAACCAATGGTCATGGGCCAGCAGAATCAGACATACATTAACAGAATGATTACAAGAAGGTACATACAATCTTCCATTAAAATATATATGAAAAAGCAAAGCAGTGTCTCTGCATCAACACTGTGGAAGTGAAGCGAGAACAAGTTAGGCAGTGTACCAAACTCCAGGCCTGTTATCTCGGTGCAAACCAGACTGCAGTTTTTACAATGTTTTACAAATTCCTTGCACAGAAAAGCATGGTAGATGCATTGCTTTGGTTTTTTAAAAAGCCCTTTAGCCTTTCATAAAAGCAGGAAGGCTACTGAATTAAACTTTTAAAACTCACCAATTTACCTCCCCCCCCCCCCCCGAACAGATTAAATTTAAGGTTTGGGGTTGGTGTTTTTTGCTTTTTTTAAAAAAAAAGACCAATTGGAAACGGGAGAGTATTCCAGAGAGCAGATAAAGATCGCTCATGAGGCATTAGGCTCCGTTACACAAAAGCCTTAACCTTCGGGAAGAACTCTTGCAGCTCGCCAGGCCTCATCAGTATCTGACAGCTGTTGTTGTGCAGAATTTCATTGGGGGGAATGTGGGTTGTCTCTTTGCACGCAACGGTTTAAAACAAGAGCCAGGCCACTGTCAGACTCATGGAAAGATTGACAGTCGGTTCTCCTTGCGTGACAGGGAACCCTGGTTAGTCAGCACTCTTCTTTTAGACCAGAAGGCATGTTCTCCCTTTGGTATTTGCAGAGAGAGAAAACACACGGTTCAGCTGGGGAGGAGGGAAGGAAGTAAAGGGTGGAGTCTTCAGCCGAGTAGGTGGCAGGGCGCCCAGCACTTTTTCACATGCAGGGAAGATATATCTGCAAGCTCTAATCACGCAAGGCTGTCCAAAAAAAGAAAGAAAGGAAAAGAGAGAAACACTTGGAGATGCTTCTAGAAGACCCCACCTCCTCATGGGAAACACGCTGCTCAAACAGAAGTAGAAATCGTTTAATTGTATTTAGAAGGCGCAAAGAAAGGACTTGAAAGGGAAAAACATTCTGGTTTGCTGAGTCTGATACCTTTAAATAAAGGGTCGTGCTCTGCTTCTGGAACTTCAAAGCGCAGAAGCTTTATAAAGCCTCTCTTAAGGAAAAGGAGACTGGGAGGAAACCACGAAGGGGCGGGGAGAGAACTTTTCTTCTTGTTCCCCCCGGGTGTTCCGTTCCTGTTAGGCAGTGCTGCCCTTTGTACACCACAAACCTTTGGAATATGTGGTGTTGACGTGTTGCCATCTGCCATTGGCATCAATGCGCTGTTGCCAAGGGTGAAGGGGAGGAGGGAGGTTCCTCCACTTTTCCGATGCACACGAAGATGAGTTGGTACGCCGGGCGGCAGTGGCCGACCGAAGAGCTAATGGAGATCCCATTGGCTGTGCTGGTTTGCAGGAGAATCTGAGGCTTGGGTCCAAAGAGCCACCGGGTAATCGATCATTCAACACAAAAACGTATTTTTAAAAAACAAAATCCCACTACCACTAGTTGTATGTTCTACTTTTTTTTTTCATTTTACATATTCAGGTTTTGCCCCTTAGTTACCAGCAGCAAACAGATCAACATTAACAGTGTAGGTGACCACTGCAGCCTAGGCGCAGTGAGAAAGCTAGCTGTCTTCTAGACTGGAGATCCTTGCACTAGGACCAGGGCAAGCCTCATTCTAGCCCAAGGGTCCCCGACCATTTTGAGTCTGTGGGCACGTTTGGAATTCTAGCACATGGTGGTGACTAGCACAGCCACAAAATGGCTGCCATGGGGGGGGGGAGCTTGGATCTATACCTTGCCCTTCATTACCCAAAGGCGTCTCAGAGCGGCTTACAATCTCCTTCCCCTTTCCCACCCCACAGCAGACACCCTGTGAGGTAGGTGGGGCTGAGAGAGCTCCTTCGAGGACTGCTCATGAGAGAACAGCTCTGAGAGAACTTGTGACTGACCCAAGATCACACCAGCAGCTGCATATGGAGGAGCGGGGAATCAAACCCAGTTCTCCCAGATCAGAGTTCGCATTCCTAAACACTACACCAAACTGGATCTCTGCTGGAGGTGGAGTCAACAAGAAAATGTCATGGAGCAAGATCATTAGGGGTGCCAAGTCCCCCCTGGGGGGCGGGGATTCCCCCAGTAATTAGGACCCCAATCCGCTGGTCCGGATGCGGCCGGCGGGGGGAACCCCACCCCCAAAATGGCCACATCAGGCTAATGTGCCCAGCGCGATGACGTTGCCCAGAAGGTGTGTCATCACACCAAGCACGTCAAGGGGGACACTCTAGTAATCGCCCTGAAAACATTATGGTACCATAGAGTTTTTAGGGTGATTACCAGAGCGTGGCCCAGTGACATGCCTGGCATGATGATGTCACTTCCAGGCAATTTCATCATGCTGCGCATGCACAAGAGTCCTGGAGCAGGAGCTGGACTCCCCCGCTCCTGCTGGTAAGTAATTTGGCAACCCTAAAGATCATGCATAACTCCAGGGGTCCGTTGGGGCCGGAGTGAGGCGGAGTGAAGCTCCGCCAGCTCAGGAGTGGCCACTAGGGCAGCCACGGGCCGAATCAGATTCTCTAATCTGATTCCCCCATTCCCTCCATTGTTCTCTATGGGAGGAAAAAAGTTAACATTTTTTCCCACCATAGAGAACAATGGAGGGGATGAGACAACCTGTTTGGGGGCCCATAGAATTGGACCCCCTGGTCCAATCTTCTTGAAACTTGGTGAGCATTTCGAGGAGAGGCCCCAGCAGCTACCCTGCAAGTTTGGAGCCTCTCCCTCAAACCCCCTCCCCTCCAGCCCCTCATATACCCTATGAGTTTTTGCCATTGATTTCAATGGCCCATAGGGTATAATGGGGCTGAAACGGACATTCCCTTTCTGACACACTTCTGGTGATGTCAGGGGGCGTGGCATATGCTAATGAGTTATGCTAATGAGTTATGCTAATGAGCTCCTGCACCTCTTTTTCTACTAAAGGACCCCTGCATAACTCTAATAGTAACTCTTCATCATTTCAGGTGGAAACTCCGTTCAACGGGTTGCCTTTGAAAATGAACATATCACTTAGAAATATTTTCTTGCATGCGCACAGCTTTTCATCAGGGGGGAGAGATCCTTGTGCTGTGGTGGTAGCAGCTGCCAAAGCAACTTTTAAACAATCTGTACAGCCATTCAGGTCTTCAGCTGCTGAACAAAAGCCCCACTTGGCCCACCCACTTTCTAAAAACGCTTGGTGGGCACCCTAGCACCAAGGGGCACCACACTGGGGAACCTCATTCTAGTTAGTAGGAAACTCTGGGTATTGGAAGCTGTAGGAACAAACTGGCAGACAGGATCCCTAGTTATAAGCAAATTCAAAACTTTGCTTTTAAGGGATAAATGTAAGCATTCAAAGATAACCTGGACTCTGTATTTTCAGCCACTTGTATCTTATTACTCGCAGACAACAGAAGAACACTTTGCTAGTGGGTCTTTCTGAATACAAGCTATTGTGTTATTTAGCATAGTGTTTCGGGTGTTTGACAAGGATCTGGTAGACCTGGTGTCAGAGACTCCCAACAACACTCTCTTTGGCAGTGATTTGCTTATTGAGATATCTGCATGATTCAGGTTAGAGCAGCACTGTGTCAGAACTGAGGTCCAAGCGGGAAACTCCACAGATATAGTCAGTTCAAATGAAACCCCCCGTTAATTGCACCAATCACACATTGCAGATCTAATTTTTGTGCACCTACTGCCCACCCCCACCCCCAGCTCCCTTATCTATGAAAGCGAGAAAGGCAGCGCTTTGGCTTCAAGGTCGTCCCTGGCATTTAGGGAGGTATCTTGCAGGAAGAGTTACAGCTGTAGCATCTACAACTCTGTGGTTCACACACTCCAGCACTCAGTCCCCCCCCTTAGGAATTTCCCATCCTTCAGGCATCATGGCAAACTAAAGACAGAGTTTGACACCTGGTTTCAGATCCCCACTCTGCCATGAATCTTGCTGGGTCTCTCGGTCTGATCTACCTTGTAGGTTCATTGTGAGGATAGAATAGGGGAACGAGACCTATGAGATCCTTGGATGAAAGGCAGGATAAAAAATGAACGAAATGAATAAATAAAATAACTTTGTCTCCTGCATTGTGATTTCTCCCCCCCCCCCCAATATTATCTAAAGGGAATAGTTCACAGACTTGTCCACGCATTCACCCCTGTGTTAGCCGAATTGCTGTAATTTAAGCTTAGCAATTGGCAGAATACCGGGTTCTTGCCAGCTATACCAAGGTCCCGCCCCTTCCAGGAGTTCCCAGAAAATAGGCAATGAGGCTGAGTGTTTTCTTTGAATGATGTTTACTATAAAATGTTGTTCAAGCATACAAAAACTGGATCACACACACATACACACAAGATCTAGGAAACTTAGATAGAAAATAGCACTGTTGCATTAGCAGGAGTTTCGTTGAGGGGTGATACGTTACCTGTCCTGGAGATAGGTCGTCCACTTCCACAAAAAGATTGAAGGGAGGCGAAAAGGAAAAAATGGGGAGCTGATCTGAACCTGCAGATACACGCCTCGTCCTGGCTTCACAAACCAGGGATTAAAGATGGAGGCAGGGTGTTGGGGATAGAAAGCTGGACGTAAGAGGTTGGTATAGAAGATAGGGGTCGAAGAAGGTTAGCGATGGACTTCCATTGTGCAAGATCTTTTATCAGGTAGCACTGGGGCGGGCTGCGCTGACCACATCCCATTGACACACCTACTAGTTGGTCCGTCCCCACTAGCCCTACTAGTTGGTCAGTGTAATGAGGAGGAGGGGGCAGGAAGGAGTGGTCAATATTGCAAATCTAGGTGCTAAGCAGGAACTGACACCTGGGCCAGCTGGTAGGATTCTTGGCGCCAATCCTTTGTCTCGTGATGGCTTTGGCCAGGTCACTCGATGGCCGACGATTAGTTGCTTGGTAACGGCCCTTAACATAATCTCTTACAGGAATTTTGGGGGAAGGTGTGAATTGACCAGCGTAGAGGAGACCGAAGGACTCTTTGAAATGGAGTTCTGGTCTCCATGTTAGTGTGAACTCTGGAGGAAGTTTCCTGCTGTGGGCTGGAGCCTCTCACTGCAATAGAGAGTGCATTTCGCCTTTTGCAAGAAAACAACCTAAAGTTCAAACTTATGATTTTAACAGTTCATAAGAGGATATAATATGCCTTGCTGGCTTACACCTGGTTGACAGATTTTAAAAACGTGAACCTTTAAACTTAGCCACATGTACACTAGGGTTGCCAAGTCTTACTTGTAAAATAGCACGGGGAGTCCTCTCTAGTGCGAGGGTGTTCTGGTGCGTTCACCATGATGACGTCACCCAGAAGTGACGTCATCGCGTTGGGGGTGGGACCTCTGTAATTCCAGGGAAAACCATAGAGTTTTCCCTCGAATTGTAGAGCGTCCCCCCAAAACGTGCCCGACGCGATGATGTCACCTCTGGGTGCCATCATCACGCCAGGCATGTCTCTGCAGCCTGGCAATTGGGGGGTGGGGTTCCCCCCGGCGGCCCGATCCGGGCTGGCGGGGAGCGGACCGATCAAGCATTGGTTTCCCCGCCCCCCCGGGGGACTTGGCAACCCTAATGTACACCAAAATTACCAATCTACAGCCAGGAAGAAATCAACGCCAAAATAAAATCCAGAAGCTCTGGACATGAAAATGACATGTCCGTTTCTGACACAGCCACAAATGGGAAATGTGTGGGGAAAGGGCCGGTGTGGTGTAGTGGTTAGAGTGCTGGACTGGGATTGGGGAGAGCCAGATTCAAATTGCTGCTCTGTCATGAAAGCTTGCTGGGTGACCTTGGGCCAATCACATACTCTTGGCCTAACCAACCTTGCTGGGTTGTTGCAAGGACAGAAGAGAGGAGAGGAGACTATAGTAGGCTGCGTTGGGTCCCCATTGGGGAGAAAGGTGGGGCATAAACAGAACTGCCAGCTCCAGGTTGGGAAATACCTGGTGGTTTTGGGGTACAGGCTGGGGAGGGGAGGAACTTCAGTGGGGTATAACGCCACGGAGTCTACCTTCCAAAGCAGCTGTTTTCTCCAGGGAAACTGAACTGTGTTGCCTGGTGATCGGTTGTAACAGTGGGAGATCTCCAGCCACCACCTGGAGGCTGGCAACCCTAGGCAGAAATGAAATAATCAATTTCATGTTTTTTTTTCTTTTTCAATAGCTGTTCAAGAAAAGCACCTGTCAAAGCAAGCAAGTGATGGACCGAAGGAAGGGGGCTTTCTCAAGGATCCTGTCATACCTGGTGAACATGGGGCCTTGCTTGAAGTGAGTGATAAAAAACACCTTTCTAACTCTGAATCTCAGCAATGCAAATAATTCCATGGAAGTCACTAACCCACAGATAATTCTTCCTGCCCTGTTTACTTGCATGTAACAATTTGTGGCCTGCCTAGTTTTTTAAAAATAGTTTTGATAAAGTGCCTTTCCCTGATTGCTCAGAGTCCATTTGTAGGCTGCAACCCTACTTTCCTAGGAGTAACCCCATTGACTCAAATGAGACTTATGTCTGAGTAGACCTGCTTAAGATTCCCCAGTTACCATAGGTGAAGAGGCAAGTGGCTGTTTAGAAATGGGTTGAATAGATATGTCTTATACGTTACAGGTTTTGTGGCATTTACTGAAATTAGCGAATTATTTATATCACACAGTGATGGGGCTTCTTGTCCCAGTGAGGCATGGGAAGGTCACTGCAGCATCTGTTTTTCATCAATTATTATTTCCCATGACTAATTACCCTTTGTAGATTATGCAGTGCAGTGGCTGAGTATGAAAACTGAAAACCAGGAAGTCCTCTTGGGTTATCTTGGTCACGAACTTCCGAAGATGATGTGTCTTGATCCCATAAAATGCAAAGTGCAGCCTCAGTTTTGTCTTGGGGTACTGAACGGAATGGAAAGCTGGTTCAACCTCCACTCCATTTCATTATTCAAAACTAAATTCTCTGCTGGCTTACTAATACCTCAAAGAAAAAAACAATGTGTCCTTTTAAAATTGGATATCCAGAATTCACATTCCTGGGATCCAAGATCACTGCAGACAGTGGCTGCAGCCATGAAATTAAAAGACGCCTGCTCCTTGGGAGGAAAGCTATGGCAAACCTGGACAGCATAATAAAAAGTAAGAGACATCACCCTGCCAACAAAAGTCCATATGGTCAAAGCCAGGCCTATTTTGGGGCAGGAACGCACAGGAACGGAGTTCCGGCTGGCTCCTGCGTTGGCCACACCCAGCAGGAACTCATTAGCATAATAGGCCACACCCAACAGCAGAAACTCATTAGGATTGGCTACATTAAGGGTATGTGGCCTAACATGCAAATTAATTCCTGCTACAAAAAAAAGCCCTGGGTTTTGACAACAAACAAGGCAAACAGAATAAGAAGCAAAAGGTGGGTGTGGCTGGATGACCACTCTTCTGGTAACATGGGGATGTGGCCTAATATGCTAATAAGCTGCGCTGTCATTGGTGTGGCCTAATATGCTAATGAGTTTCTACTGTTGGGTGTGGCCTATTATGCTAATGAGTTCCTGCTGGGCTTTTTCTACCAAAAAAAGCCCTGGTCAAAGCGATGGTATTCCCAGTAGTAATGTATGGCTGCGAGAGTTGGACTATAAGGAAGGCCGAGCGCTGAAGAATAGATGCTTTTGAATTATGGTGCTGGAGAAGACTCTTGAGAGTCCCTTGGACTGCAAGGAGATCAAATCAGTCAATCCTAAAGGAAATTAACTCTGACTGTTCCCTGGAAGGCCAGATGCTGAAGCTGAAGCTCAAATACTTTGGCCACCAAATGAGAATGGAGCACTCACTGGAGAAGACCCTGATGCTGGGAAAGATTGAAGGTCAAAGAAGAAGGGGATGGCAAAGGATGAGATGGTTAGACAGTGTCATTGATGCAACGAACATGAAGTTGAGCAAGCCCCAGAGGATGGCGGAGGACAGGCGGGCCTGCCGTGATGTGGTCCATGGGGTCACGAAGAGTCAGAATCAACTGTGCGACTGAACAACAAAATCTTATTTAAAATATTAATAGGAAAGCAAGAGGAGGTGTTTTCAAATGCAGAGACTCAAAGCTCTAATCTTTGTTTTGGAGTTTAGGTCAGCTGCAAGTCTATGTTCAGGAACTTCACACCCTTTCAAGCTAACAAGGACTGAGCTTCCTGGTGTGATGCTGCCTCCCCCTTGAAAATATTCATTATCCCTAGAATGTTAGGTGAAAAGCTTTCCATGCACTCCCTTCCAATCCGGGGATAACAACACTGCCTTTCCTTACAGGGTTGTTAGTAGTAGAAAACAGCACAAGTCCAGTAGCACCTTAAAGACTAACAAAAATTGTGGCAGGGTATGCGTGTTCGTGAATCACTGCTCATTCCTTCAGATACAGTTAGAATTATTTATTTATATATTAGTTAGATTTATAAATGGCTTGGTTTGCCAGTTTGGTGTAGTGGTTAAGAGCGTGGACTCTGATCTGAGAGAACCGGGTTTGATTCCCCACTCCTCCACATGCAGCTGTTGGGGTGACCTTGGGTCAGTCATAAGTTCTTTCAGAGCCATTCTCTCAAGGGCAGTTCTCGAGAGAGCTCTCTCAGCCCCACCTACCTCACAGGGTGTCTGTTGTGGGGAGGGGAAGGGAAAGGAGAATGTAAGCTGCTCTGAGACACTTTTGGGTAGTGAAGGGCGGGGTATAAATCCAATCTCTTCTCTTCCCTGAGTACTCAGGGCTCTGAGCGATAAATAACAACGATAAAACATCTGTGAGTCCTTCTGTCTATATAATTGGAGAGCAGAGTGATCTCAGATGTTGAATGACAATAGCAAGCATGATTTGATCAGGTGATATGCAGAGAAGTAGTCTGCGTGGAGAAGTCAGCATTGGTAATGTGACAGGAAACCTAGGTCTCGATTCAATCCAGGAGGACTGTTGTAAGCACTGCTGATACCATAGACGTGAAGTGAACACTGCAAAGTGCGACTAGATTGTTGTTGCTCTTGTTAGATGCTTACTCACATCCAGTGGATTGATATACTTGAAAAATTCGATCTAGTGCTCTTTAGCCAGTATAGACGCTAGAGTGGGCTTACAAATCTCAAGGCATCATATACTTTTAAAATACTGTCAATGTACATTAAAAACCCTAGAATTTTTTTTTACATATCAGCCTGTATTCACCCATGATCACAGACCATATGTGCACACACACACACACACACACACACACACACACACACACACACACACAGATTCAGTAATTTCAGGTCAGCAAAATGAAAAACACTAACTCAGCAGGATGTATGCCAAAATAAATGTCTATCTAATGCCAAAAGCTTAACAAACCCAGCACCGGTCTGATATGTATAATGATGAATTTTTTAAAAAGTTGTGGTGCCACAACTGAAGAGGCCCTTTCTCTTTTTATTACTGATCTCATTTCTGATAATCGAAGGGAGATGGAAGAGGAGTTCAGGTGAAGATGTTAATTAACAGGCGGGTCTGAAAAGCGTTGCCAGGCAGTGCCTAGCAGCTGGTAGGAGGGGGGGGCAGCATCTCAGGAGAATTTTTTTTAAATGCATTCTCGTGTACTTAACAGAAGTTCTTATCAGAAGTGACCAAACTCTATGGGAATCCTAGGCTGCGGTCACACACACTAAATAATCCACTTTCAATGCACTTTCAATCCACTTTCCAACTGGATTTTTACTGTGTGAACTGGCAAAATCCAATTTGAAAGTGCATTGAAAGTGGATTGAAAGTGGATTATTTCGTGTGTGTGACCGCAGCCCTAGAGTTTCCAGCAATTCCTAGAGCTACCCCAGAAGTTACACAGGGTAGCTCTAGGAATCATCGCAAACTTTATGGTAAACGTTTCAGTGGTTGTTGATTGAATAATTATAGTATTTTTAGGATAGATTTATCTTGTAAATTTTAAATGTAGGTAATTGCTATGCAGTATGTTTGGACTTAAGATGGTTAATGTTTCTTTTTATACTATTTGTTGGTCTGCTGGATGGTTGATCTCCTTTAGCTCTGATTTCTTGCTGAGAACGTGATGGCCTTTGGCTAATAAACGATTTTGATTTTTTAATTAAAATTAAAAGAACTGGTAAGTAGTTGGGGATAGAGGGTGGCGCTTGGGGAGAGAGTTTCACCAAGTTACCCTATGGTATGTGGCATCCTGCAAGGGGCAATCCTCTCCCCAATGTTATTTAACATCTGTATGTGTCCCCGCACCCAGTTAATCCAGGGGGTTGGGCAGGGTTGTCACCAGTGTGCTGATGACACACAGCTTCATCTGTTGATGGACAGCCGGCTGGACTCCGCCCCAGATGTTCTGGCTAGGGCCTAAGAGGCTGTGGCTAACTGGTTACAACAGAGCCAGCTGAAACTTAATCCAGCTAAAATGGAGATCCTGTTCCTGAGTCGCTGGGGTTGGGTTCGGGAATCCAAATCCCTGCCCTTGGTGGGGCGCCATTGACGCTGGTGCCAGCAGTGAGAAGTCCGGGGTGCTCATGGGTGCCTCCCTGTCTCTGGAGGCCCAGGTCACCAGTGTTGCCAGAGCCACCTCTTACCACCTTCGGCTGGTCTGGCAACTAGTCCCCCACCTCTCCTCCCGCAACTTGGAGACAGAGATCCGTGCAGCGGTCACTTTACTGGACAGCCTTCCAGGCCCGCTTGAGGTGGCAGCCAGCTGGGCTTTGGCGTTCCTGAGGCTTGGTATCCTTGGATACCTCAGTGCCCATACCAGTGTCGCCTCCTCACAGCAGGCAGTGGACCGAGTGTCATCCATGACAACACTGGGGCTCACCCAGATTGTATCAGGGCCCACACATCAAGCAGGCCACACGCTGGATTTGGCTTCGGTGCAGGGGTTGATATAGATCTGATAGGCAAGATGTCGGTGCCATGGTCAGATCACTGCACCCTGAAGGTCTGGCTGGGTGTCCCTATACCCCACCCCACCCCAGGTCTAGGCGGCAAAGGAGTTTATGCTTGCCTGCGGAAACTAATGAATTCAACTGGATTCCAGAATGCTCTATGGGCACCAGTGCCCTCCGGCGATTCCTTAGATGAGCTGATAGAGGACTGGAATTTCTGGCTCTCTGAAGCCATCAACAAAATCACCCCCCCAACATCCTCTTCATCCTCCGTGGAAAACATCCCCCTGGTATACTATGGCACTTAAGGGGATGAAACTCAGACAACTGGAGCGAGTTTGGGGTTGAGTCCGCAACGAAGCCACAAGAGCATCTTATAGGACGCTTATGAAATCCTATGAGATGGCAGTGAAGGCAGCTAAAAAAGAATTTTATGCAGCCTCTGTTGCATCTGCTAGCTCTCACCCAGCCCAATTATTTAGAATAATTAGGTCTCCTATGTCCCTCTCAGAGACGACCTAAAATAATAGAAAATTGACTTTAAGCTGTGAGGCATTTGCGAGCTTTTTCGCAGATAAAGTCTTGTCACTCCGCTGTGACCTCCCAGCCAATGTTGATACAGTATGTGAACTGGAGACCCCCTTGGCTATCTTTGGACCTGGTCTTTGACACCTTCAGCCGGCTCTCCCAAGCCAGTGTCCACAGGATTCTGGGCACTGTTACGCCAACCACCTGCCTCTTAGACCAGTGCCCCTTGTGGCTGGTGAAAGCCAGCAGCAAGAGGTTACAAGGTCCGCTGGAAGATATTGTCAATCTGTCTCTGGGATCAGGGATCTTTCCAGAGGGGCTGAAAGAGGTGGTGGTTGTTCCCCTCTTGAAAAGACCAAACCTAGATTCTATGGATCTGACCAATTACTGCCCAGTCCCGAATCTTTTGCTTCTGGGTAAAGTAACTGAGAGAGCCATGGCAGAACAACGCCAAAAATTCCTGGATGACACATTGGTTTTGGATCCATTTTTGTCCAGCTTTTGCCCCGACCACGGGACAGAGACAGTGTTGGTTGCCTTCACAGAGGATCTCCGCAGACAGCTGGATCAAGGCAGGTCAGAGCTGCTGATATTACTCGACCTTACAGCAGTGTTCAGCACAGTAGACTACAATCTTCTGACTCACCACCTCATTAACGCTCAACCTGATTTTTGCAGTGGGGGTTTCAGTGGATCCGATTACTGCTTTGGCAGTACCATGGTCGGACCACCACGCTCTGAGGGCTCGTCTGAATGTGCCACTCAGACCCCGTGTGGGCGGCGAGCATATTTTGGCTCACCCGCGGAGCCAAATGGACCCTCAGCAGTTCCTGATAGCTCTGCAGGATCCCATGCCCCCTGGCGGCTTGTTGGATGAACTCGTCGAGGACTGGCAAGGCTAGCTCTCGGTGCCCATCGATGAGATCACCCCCAGGCGCCCTCTGTGCCCTCGTTCTAAGCGGTCCCCCTGGTACACCGGGGAGCTGCGGCAGATGAAACGAAGGCACAGATGGCTAGAGAGACAGTGACGGTGTGCCTGCAATGAAGCATCAAGAGCATCTTATAGGACGTTTATGAGATCCAATGAGGTGGCAGTCAAGGCCATGAAGAGACAGTTCTATGCGGCTACGATTGCGTCTGCAAGCTCACACCCGGCACAGCTATTTAGAACTATTTGGTCTTTAATGGAACTGCCACAGGGCAGACCAAATGATAAAGAATTGGATATTGGCTGTGAGGTTTTTGCGAGCTATTTTGCAGATAAAATCCTGCTGCTCCGCCGTGATCTCCCAGCCAGAGTTGAGACAGCGAGCTCGAGGCTCCATGTACGTCTTCTAGTTCCATTCTGGATTATTTTGGTTCATTCAACCTTGAGGAAGTTGACAGTCTGCTCTCAACTGTACGCCCAACCACATGCAGCCTTGACCTTATAAAAGCTGGCCATGAGGGGCTATGAGGTGTCCTCAGGGAGATTGTCAACAAGTCCTTCAAAGAGGGACTGTTCCCGGGAGCACTCAAGGAAGCGATGGTCCGCCCTCTCCTGAAAAAACCATCATTGGACCCGGCTGAATTGGCCAACTATTGGCCGGTGTCCAACTTACCCTATTTGGGGAAGATCTTGGAAAGGGCGGTGGTGATTCAGTTGCAGAGCTTTCTGGATGACACTTCCGTGCTTGACCCATTTCAGTCCGGCTTCCAGCCAGGCCATGGGACGGAGATGGTGCTGGTCACCCTCACAGATGACCTCCAATGGCATCTGGATCGGGGCGGCACGGCGGTGCTGGTGCTGTTAGATCTGTCGGCTGCATTTGATACGGTCAACCACCAGCTACTGATCTACTGCCTCGCCAACACGGGGGTTCAGGGGCTGGCCTTGCAATGACTTGTCTCCTTCCTCCAAGGTCGGGGACAGAGAGTCACGCTGGGGGAGCAGACATCCCAGAGGCACCCGCTAGTATGCGGTGTGCCACAAAGGGCGGTGCTATCTCCGATATTGTTTAACATCTACATGTGCCCTCTCGCCCAGATTGCCCAGAGGCACAGACTGGGTTGTCACTAGTACGCTGATGACACCCAGCTGTATCTGTTGTTGGGCGGCCAGTCCGGAGCCACCCCAGATGACCTGGAGTGGGCCCTTCAGGATGTAGCGGGCTGGCTTAGGCTGAGCCGATTGAAATTGAATCCAATGAAGATGGAGGTCCTGTGCCTGAGTCGGAGTGGACCGGGGTTAGGGATCCCATTGCCGGCCTTCGGCGGGGCACCGTTGGTGCCAGCGCCAAGGGTCCGGAGTTTGGGAGTGCTCCTGGATACCTCCTTAACTATGGAGGCCCAGATAGCAGCCACTGCCAAGGCAGCCTTTTATCATCTTCGGCTGATTAGGCAGTTGGTTCCCTTCCTCGAACGCAATGACCTGGCGACAGTGATCCACGCAATGGTCACCTTGAGGCTAGACTACTGTAACGCTCTCTACATGGGGCTGCCCTTGTCTCAGCTCTGGAGGCTGCAGCTGGTGCAGAATGCCACGGCCAGGTTGTTGATGGGCCTCACTGTCTGAGACCACATCCAGCCTGTGCTGAGGGCACTGCACTAGCTGCCTATAGCATACCGGATCCGGTTCAAGGTGCTGGTTTTAACCTTTAAAGCCCTATATGGCCAGGGGCCTGCCTACCTTAGGGACCGCCTTTCCCCGTATATACCGCAGAGAGCACTGCATTCAGGCACCCAACATCGCCTGACCCTCCCTGGCCCCAGAGAGGCCAGACTGGTGACCACCAGGAACAGGGCCTTCTCGGTGGCAGCTCCCCACTGGTGGAATGAGCTCCCAGAGAACATCAGGGCGCCACGGGACCTTTTGCAGTTCCGCAGGGCCTGCAAAGCGAAGCTCTTCTGCCAGGCCTTTGGAGCCGCCACCGGGGGGAATGGCCACTAGTAAGCGTTTGGCTGAACTATTGGCTCGGTACATCTGCGGGTGGATGCCTCTGGCCGGGGATATGTAGGATGCTGCTCCTGGTGTGGATTTTGCACTGCTGCCATCTTTTGTAGTTTTATTGCTTATTTATGTATATGGACTTATTTTAACCTTTGTATATGCTGATTTTAAATGCTGTTAGCCACCTAGAGCTGGCCTGTGCTGGCTAGGCGGGATACAAGTCGAAATAAATAGATAGATAGATAGATAGACAGACAGACAGACAGACAGACAGACAGACAGACAGACAGACACTGGGATTTGTGGGGTAGCCCAACAATGGCTTACCTCATTCCTTCATGGTTGGGGATAGAGGGTGGTGCTGGGAGGGTCCAAGGTACCTACTGGAAGGAGTACTTCTGTCCCCAGTGTTATTTAACATCTACATGCGCCCCTCGCCCAGCTAGTGCAGAGTTTTGGCCTAAAGTGTCATGAGTATGCTGATGAGACCCAGCTATTTCTGTTGATGGACAGCGGGCTGGATGCTGCTCCCGTGAATTTAGCCGAGGGATTGGAAGCCATGGTTGGGTGGTTAAAAATAAGTCGGCTAAAACTAAACCTGGGTAAGATGGAGGTTCTGTCACTGGGTGGGGGGTAGCCACAGTTGGGTTGCCAACTCCCAGCTCTTGGTGGTGTGCTCCTGTCACCAGCACCCTCAGGAGTCTAGGCATGACTCTGGATGCCACCCTGTCCATGGAGGTCCAGGTTGTGAAGGTTGCCAGACTGGCGTTCCTCCAACAGCGCCAGGTGAGGCAACTGGCTCCCTACCTGCCTTGCCCCAACCTAGCCACGGTGATCCATGCAATGATCACCTCTAGCATAGACTACTGTGATTCGCTCTATGTGGACCTACCCTTGCACCTGACTCAAAAGCTCCAAGTGATCCAGAATGTGGTTATGCAGGTCCTCACTGGGACCCCTTGGACGGCACATATCCGACCTGTGCTGTGCAAGCTGCATTGGCTCCCAGTGGAGCACCAGATCAGGTTCAAGGTCTTGGTTTTTACGTTAAAGGCCCTTAGCAGTCAGGGACCCACGTAACTTTGGGACCATCTCTCTCGGTATGTCTGTGGAAGAGCATTATACTCCAATAATAAGAACCTCCAGCCCAAGAGAGATCTGGCTGTCCTCCACTAGGGCCAGGGCTTTTTCGGCCCTGACCCCTGCCTGAGGGAACCCTCTGCCTGAGAATATCTGTGCCTTGTGGGATTTACTACCTTTCCTCAGGGCATGTAAGGTAGAGATGTTCTGCCAGGCATTTTGTTGAGGACAGCAACAAGACAGTGTGAATACTGGCACACTCATACCCCCCCCCCCACACACACTCTGCAACCCCTCCCCCCCAGGCGGCCTCTGGGAAATGTTTTCTTTTGCCATCTTGGAAAGCGAATTGTTTTAGTTGTTGGTATGTTATAGGTATTTTAAATTTGATTTTTAACTTGTACTATTTATTGCCTCTGGTCTGTTGTGAGCCACCCTGAGCCCTGCTTGCAGGGAAGGGCAGCCAAGAAATCTAATTCAGTAAATACATAGATTACTGCAACTCGCTCTATGCGGGCCTACCCTTAAACCTGATCTGGAAGCTTCTGCTGGTACAAAATGCAGTGGCACGCCTGCTGACTGGAACATCTGTACGAGCACACATGCAGCCAGTGCTGCGCCAGCTGCACTGGTTGCCAGTTGAATACTGAGTCAGATTTAAGGTTATGGCATTGACCTTCAAGTGGCCAGGGACTAGCATATCTGCAGGACCATCTCTTTCCATATGTGCCCCAAAGAGCCTTGTGCCCTTCAGACCAACACCACTTAGTAGTCCTTAGCCAGAAAGACATCCTCCTTGCCTCGACCAGGGCCAGAGCTTCTTCAGCTCCAGCCCTGGCCTGGTGGAACATGCTCCCAATCAAGATCCTAGCCCTGGGGCATCTGTGCAGTTCCACAGGGCCTGTAAAATGAAGCTGTTCCACCAGGCCTTTGATTGAGGGAACGGACATTGGCCTCCCCTGCTTTAAGCGTCCCATGGCACGATTTACATCTCAGGCGGCAGGAGCAGCACCAGTTTCCATCAGAATGATTTCCTGCCCTTCTCCTGGCTTACTGTGTGTTGGACTGTAATCACTCATCAGTGCTGTCATTAGGGATTTTAGATTAGTTACTCTAATTTTACTTATGATGGAATTTAACTTAAATATCAGTACTTCAATTGGATTATTGCTCTGTTTTTTTATGTATTGTTTTATAATGTGATGTAAGGCACCCTGAGCCCGTCTGAGGGGTAGGGTGCAAGCCCTTAGCTACGGTGGGGCATTTTGGGGCTCTGCCCCCTCAAATGTGAGGCATGCCCACAACAGCTGCTGCACCTCTCCCCCTCCCTCCCCCCGTGACATTCAAAGGGCCCTCCAGTTGATCAGCGGGAGCACGTGGCCCGCTAATCAGCTGGAGGGCCCTTTAAATCTCACAGCTGCCCTTCTCCCTCCCCTCCTTCAAGATTTAAAGGGAATTCAGGTGCAGGCAGCCCTCACTTGAAAAACACTGTTTAAAGGGAACCCTTTAAATGCTGTTTTTCTAGCAGGGGCTGCCCACACCTGATCTCCAAGCAGCGAAATCTCCACTTGGAGTTCAGGGAAGGCATGCAGCTGCCCCTCTCCCTCCCCCCTCCCTCCCCTGCTGCCCCACAAAATTTCCCTATATAAAATACTGAGTTCTAGGCATCATGATTTAGCTCAGATCTTTATTAGTTAACATCAGGAACGAATGTAAAAACTCTGGCCGAAAAGGCCAACTAGATCCAACTCCCGAACCCCACCTCCAGGTCCCATTGGCAGGTTTAAACTTCCCACCAAAGTTCCTATTGGTGTCCTGTCGCAAGTTTAGGATCCTTGGCCCCTATTGTTTGCCAGAGCCAAGGTCTGGCTGAGGCTCGCTGGCGTCTAGTGGCGGTCAGCGGACATAACACCCTCCCCCCCATAATTCAAATCCACCTATGTCACATAGTCTTTAAGGTAGGCTGGGACCCAGTGCTCTCTCGGTGAGTGCCGCAGAGTGGGCATCGGTGTTGGCATAGGTGTCAGTGGGGGAATGTTCCCTGGACTGCTTGTTTGTTGGGGAATCGAAACATCTTCCAGTTCCACGTTAGGTGTGGATGCCTGGTCCTTGATGTCTGCCGTGGGGCCGGGGGTCGGTGCCTGTACCCCTGGTGTGTAGAAGTCAGGGGTGTACTGCTGGCTTTCTGCCCTGTGCTCCGGCACTGGTAGTTCGACCCTGATTGGCACCCGGCGCCGCTGTAGCTGGTCCACGTTCTTCTTGAGGACCTGACCATCTTCCATGGAGACTTCATAAGATATTGGTCTGGTGGGGCGGATATCTCGTCCAGCAATCCACTGAGGTCCCTTTCCGAAGTTACATATGTAAACGGGGTCCTCTAGGAAGAACCCTCGGGAAGCTTCAGTCTCGTCTGTGTGGCTTCGTGCTTCTGGAGCTCTGTCGGGGTGCAGCTGGTCAAGGAGTATCATTGGGCAGCAACCCATCAGCAGTTCAGCTGAGCTGCTGCTGCTTACTGGGTTCGGGGTAGTGTGCTGCGCCAGGAGGAAACAAGCCAGTCTCAACTCCTAATCTCCCTCAGTGATATGGCTGAGGGCCTTCTTCGCGGTCCACACCATGTGTTCCGCCTGTCCATTCACTGCAGGATGGAAGGGGGCTGACCGCACACGTCTGATGAGGTTGCTCTCTAGGAAGGTCCTCTTCCAACGTAAAGTCCAACCCATTGTCGGAGATGATAGTATCTGGGAGACCGTGGGTCACAAACAGGCGACTCAGTACTTGTATGGCCGCTTTGGAGGATGTCGTGGCGACGGGGTTTACCTCCAGCCATTTTGAGTGAGTGTCCACTGTCACCATGAAGAGCAAACCGTGGAAGGGCCCTGCAATATCCACGTGTAGCCGGGATCAGGGTGTCTGGGTCAGCTCCATGGTGCAGGGGGACCCCTCTATCTGAACCTGGACCTGAATCTTTTGGGCTGCACTTTGGCTGAGGAGTCTCAGTACCTTTTGTGGGGCATCCTCCATGAGGAGGTAGAGGTCCTCCATCGATGTGTCTGCCTCGTAGTGGGTTGCCGCTTGTTGGCACGGCAGTGGTTTGCGCATTGGGCCCCTGGAACCCCACAAATGGCAGATGCGGGTGATGTGTCCCTGCTTGCCACATGCCCTGCAAACAGCTTCACAGAACCAGTAGGCCTTCCTTTCGTGAGCTTCTCCACAGCTTGCGCAGGGGGATGAGCCGGTGGGGTTGGGCGACGGTGCCGTGTGCCTAAGTTCCCCCCAACTGGAATGGCGAACTTGCCTCACGTTGTCCTAATTTGAGGCCGAGGCTGTCGAAGCCTGATGTGCTGCCGATGCTGGGGCCCGGGCCCGGTGTGATCTTTCAAACGCGGTGGCTAGCTGTAGGGCCGCTTCCAGCTTCAATTCTGCCGTGCCCATTAACTTATGGTGGAGCTTGTGGTCCTGGACACCCCAGACGAACTGCGTGAGGGTGATGTCTTCCACCTCATGGAATTCTCCGTCTGTGGCTATCTGGCAGAGTTCAGCCATGAACACGATGATTGACTCCCCCGACTTCTGGCGGCATGCCCACAGATCCATGCTCCTGGCTATCTTGGTTGGCTTTGGCGTGAAGTAGCTCACGAGGACCTTAGCGATGTCCTCAAAGGAAGCGTTGGCTAGCTTCCTTGGGGCGAGCAACCCTTGTGCTAGGTGGATGGATGTGACGCTGCATGTGCTTAGTAGGAGCACCCGTTTCTTTACCTCATCAGTTACTTCTTGGAAGCAGAGGTAATTCATAAGCTGTTCCATCCCTGCCTCCCATAATTCAGGGTGAGTGGAGTCAAAAGCCTTGATGTGTCCTGGAGCGGTGGCCATTACTCAGGAGCAGTGCGGTGAGCGCTGTCCAGTGGCGGGGTTGGCGGTGCCTGGAGGCGCTGGAACCTGGTGGTGCGCAGTGGCCGTGGATCGGTGCTGGTGTAGTGCTGGAGTTGGAGTCAGGCTCGCTCAATGGGATCCCATCCTCGTTGCCAGTAAAAAATACTGAGTTCTAGGTATCATAGTTTAGCTCAGATCTTTATTAGTTAACATGAGGAACAAACGTGAAAACTCTGGCCGAAAAGGCCAATTATATACAACTCCTAAACCCCACCTCCAGGTCCCATTGGTGAGTTTAAACTTCCCGCCAAAGTTCCTATTGGTGCCCTGTCGCAAGTTCAGGATCTTTGGCCCCTATTGTTTGCCGGAGCCAAAGTCTGGTTGAGGCTCGCTGGCGTCTAGTGGCAGTCAGTGGACATAACACCTCACCAACCCAAAATTTCTGGCTCTGGGACTGGTAGGGTGTGATGAAAATCCCAAAAACAAACAAACAAATAAATAAATAAATATGCAAAGCTTTAAAAAAAATTCTCCAGCCCTAGGACAGGTACAGGTAATTCTTTTGGTAGCTAATCCCAAGCAATTTAAGGCCTTAGAAGTCATACCCAGTACTTGAAAATGGGCTAAGACATGAATAAGCAGCCTGTGTGCTATCATAAGATGGGTACAACATGATCTCTGTGATGACGCCAGTCAGAGATCCAACCGCAGCATTTGCACTAATTGATGCTACCACAATCCTAAAGGGTTTGGCAAATCGGCATGGAGGGGAGCCCACCGATCTAGGTCAAATGTGCTCATGAGCTGCAGACAGACAAAACAGAAACCGTTTCCCCCTCTTCCCTCCCTCCACCACCATCCAGACGCTCTTCTGCATCAGAACAAAAGCTTCTTTCCCCAGGCAAAAATGCTACCAAACCCCACTGGCTGTTGAAATTGGTAGTGGGAAGCGCTGTCAAGATGCCAAGTCATAGGAGCCCCATAGGGTTTTTAACCCTGGACTTCCTTGGTGATCTTGCACCCAAATACTAACCAGGACCAACCCTGCTTAGCTCCCAAGACCTGATGAGATTGGACCAGCCTAGGCCATCCAGGTCTATTGAAATTAGGAAAACGGAAATATGTGGTGGTTTTCACGTCTGAGTTTCCAGCATCCAGAAATCAATGCCAGCAATTAGCAACAGACTATTTTTAAACAAAGTTTATGTCCAGTGGCACCTTGAAGACCAACAAAGTTTAATTCTGAATAAAACCTTTTGTGTGTATGCACACTTCTTCAGATACAGTGAAACAGACTTCCTCGATCGTTACATATAGGTAAAGAGAGAGTTAAACTTTGTGGGTCTTCAAAGTGCCCCTGGACTCAAACTTTGTTCTGTTGCTTCAGACAAACACAGCCGCTCACCTGAATTTTTTTTTTAATTGTTAATTCTTTAAAATTAGAAGTTTTACTAAAGGGAGTACATAATAAAGAATAGGCATAACCTTTACCCCTACTGTTAAACTGCAAATAAACCTGCAGTTGTTTTTGTAAATTATTATTATTGTGCCATCCTAAGCAGAGTTATGCCCCTCTAGGCGTATTGACTTCAATTGACTTAGAAGGGTGTACCTCTACTTAGAATAACACTGCCAGTATCTTTCTTTGCCAATATCTTCAGGACACCAAAGCCTTTGTTTTGCACCGAGTGATGTTTCCCTTGGCCTAAATTCCAGGCCCTGTCTTCTAGCCAACCTCCAGGTGATAGATAGCTGGAGATCTTCTGCTATTACAACTGATCTCCAGGTGACAGAGAGCAGTTCACCTGGAGAAAATGGCTGCTGTGGAAGGTGGACTCAGTGGCATTACATCCCATTGAAACCCCTCTCCTCCCTAAATCCTGCAATCCTCAGGCTCCACCTTCAAAATCTCCAGGTGTTTCCCAACCCAGAGCTGGTGACCCTACCTCTAACTGTCCAGGCATTAATCTCTAGCATTCACCTGGATCTCCATTGTGAATCAGTGGTTCTTTGATAGACTGTTTGCTAGGGTGGAAAGGGTATTGAACCTGGTATCTTCTGTACATAAAGCATGAGATCTAAGACTGATCCCAAGCCCCTCCCCCGAGGAGGAGCTATATGATTTCCACTAGAGAAATCCCACTTGGGGAAAAGCTAAGCCCCGTCTCCCTCCCCCATTCCTCCAATCAATTTACAGCATCCCAAGACTGCTTTCGTTTTTTAAGAAGAAATGTCAGAAGTTAGGCGCATTTATGGATAACATCTAGATGGGCATTGAGTAAAATATACTTGACTGCCCCCCCTCCCCCCCCAAGATTTTATCTGTAACGATCCCTGGAAGAATTCTAGTCCAGGAAGGAAGAGCCAGAATTTTAGAATTAACCTTCTCAAAGATCCTTCCGTTGCTGTGATAGGTGTGTACTAGGGTTGCCAGGTCCTACCTGGTTGCCGGTGGAGAACTTGGGGGGGGGGCGTTACTGGAGGGGGCTGGGACACCCCTGATGTGATGACATCACACAGAAGTGACCTCATCACGTTGAGGACGCAGCCCCTTGGAAGGCGCCAGTGGCGCCTGCTTGCAAAACACCATTTAAAGGGAACTTTCTCTTTAAATGATGTTTTGCAAGTGGGAGCTGCCCACGCCTGAATTCTAAGTGGTGAAATCGCCGCTTGGAGTTCAGGCGCAGTGGCACCCACCCCTCCCTTTCCTCCTGCAAGATTTAAGGGGTTCTCTTCAGCTAATCAGTGGGCCACATGCTCTCGCTGATCGGCTGGAGGGCCCTTTAAATCTCAGGGGAGGGATAGGGGTGGCCGCTGGTGATCATTGTTGGGGGCAGAGCTTCCCCCTGACAGCCAACTGGCTGGTGGTGGGCAGGAGCCCACAAAACCAGGGGATCCCCCGCCCCCACCTGGGGACTGGTAACCCTACTGTGTACTTGAGGAGGGTTAAAGAAGAAGGCTACCTTCAGATATACCTGCCAAATGCACTGGATGTATTTTGGGTGTGTTCTATTTCCCCCACCTTTATTTCTGAGGGAATATATGTGTAACTTCTAAAGTGAAGATTGTCAAGTGTGCTTCTACATCACTTCCAGGGGAAACCATAGAGTTTCCAACAACTCCTAGAGCTACCCTATGTCACTTCTGGTATTCCCTGGAAGTGACATAGTGGCACACAGGATATAACACCTTCACATGTCCCAATTCCTGAACCTCCCACCAGTTGCCAAGCACAGCCTGACAACCTTAGTGTGTGCCCCGAATTTGGGAAGGGTGATTCCATTGCAGGCTGAACACTGAAATTAGGCATAGCTGAATGTGTGCACCACTTGTTTTACTTTACAGGTTTTTGGAAGAACATTGATAGAAATGCCGAAATTAGAATTAGTGCTGGAGTTAGCCCAGATAACAGAATGAGTGATGTCTTGGCTTAGCAGACACAAGTTGAGTTCCTCTTCTTAATTCAAACGGCCGTGAAGGTCATAAAAATGGAGAACCGTAGCCAGTTTGTTTTTTCCTCACATAGTGTTTACAAGCGCACATCCTTGTGGAAGAAATACAGGGGATATGTGTTCCATTCCCAAATGCCAAAAATAGCCAGTTATTTGGAAAACAGTCCCACCCTGATGTGTAGAAAAAGGGCAATGTACTCATAAACGAAGCAGTTCCGGATAAACGGAAAGTTCGTACTCTAAAAATGTAGTACCAAGTTGCGTGACTTGAAAATATGTTAACACCAGGCATGACCGGAGGATTTGACTGTTGTACTTTGGGAGCCATAGTAACTTGGTCTCTGGAGACGGCAGTACAGGCCTTTCTGTTTCTTCATTTCAAAGAATAGTAATAAGAGAAATAAACGTGGCAAGGACGTATTATTCTTTTACATTTTATTTTATTTTGACTAAACGTGACCTTAACCAAAACCCCTTTGAAGTGTTCTTTGGTGCGTTTTCAGTTAGAGTGCTGAAAGAAAAGGGGATGGAAATTATAAAATATCTTGCCAAGGGAAGCTGTGCCTTCCTAACGATATTTGTCTTCGTTCTTTATTAATGTTTCTAAGCTCTTTTAGTGGAAGAAAGAGAGAACTTTAATCCAGACCCCTCCAAAAAAAATTGAACTCGCTATGAACTGCAATGGGCTAATTGTTAGGAGGCAGGTGCAAGCGTTTCGTGACTATATACTTGGATCTCCATGTCTGACAAAGAACACGGAGTACATTTTTAAGCCAAGTATGGTTTTTTTCCTGGGGGGTGGGGGAAAATGATTTCATTCCTCATGTACCATGGAAGATTTTTTAATTTTTTTTTTAAAGAACCCCTCTGCTTTTACCACAAACAAATGTTCACAATACGTAACTGATTCATGTGTTTGAAGTGCTATCCTGGAATAGAAATTTTGCCTCTTATTGAATCCATATGCATTTAACACATGCTGTCACTTATTTTCGTAGATTAAAGAGTAGCATTGTTTTTATTTGGAACTCTCATCTGCATTATAAACTTTACAAGAAAAATACCCGAGCACTTGATCTTGAAAACATTTTGGAAGCCAACTGGATTGTTTTATTAAACAGCATTTAGCTTTCCTAAGTTAGATACACATTCAGAGAGTTATGATCGTATCATGCTGTATTGCTTAAAAAGTTAATACCAGATTGGCAGGTGCCAAGCATACGCTTGCCAGCTCTGGGTTGGGAAATACCTGGAGATGTGGGGGTGAAGCCTGGGGAGGGCAGGGTTTGGGGAGGGGAGGGACCTCAGCACGGTTTAAAGCCGTACAATCCACCTTCCAAAGCAGCCATTTTCTCCAGGGGAAATGATCTCTATTGTCTGCTACCTCACAGAGCTTATTATTATTATTAGGGGAGGGGCTTTGCTTATTATTATTATAAAGGAGGGGCTGTGGCTCAATGGTAGCGCATCCGCTTGGCACGCAGAAAGTCCCAGGTTCAATCCCCAGCATCTCCAGTTAAAGGATTTGGCAGTAGGTGATGTGAAAGGCTTCTGCCTGGGACCCTGGAGAGCCGCTGCCAGTCTGAGTAGACAATACTGACTTTGATGGACCAAGCACCTGATTCAGTATAAAGCAGCTTCATGTGTTCATGTGAGACTAGTTTTAATTCCGGGAGATGTCCAGCCACCATCTGGAGGTCAGCGATCCTGGCAAGCATCAAGAAGCACTAAACACAACATCATAGCAAGAAAGCTGGGCTGTTCTTTTTTTAAAAAAACTGTACAAAGTCTGGCAATTTAGAAAGCATCATAAGCAAATGGTAGCTGCCCTGACCAGGATGGCCCAAGCTAGCCCGATCTTGTCAGATCTGGGAAGCTGAGCAGGGTTGGCTGTGATTAGTACTTGGATGGGAGACCTCCAAGGTAGTCCAGGAGTGCTTTGCAGAGGCAGGCAGTGGCAAACCACCTCCGGACGGCTCTTGCCTTGAAAACCCTACGGGGTTGCGATAACTCAGCTGCAACTTGACAGCATTTTTCACATCAGCTATCCAAGGGAGCTTACAAGTCCAAATTTCAATATTATGAGGGACACCGCAGAGAGAAGGGAGTAGCACCGAGGCAAAAGCTGCAACGGAAAGCTTTGAGCAAACGACGGCTTCATTACAAGTTATCTGATCAGGGTGGTACATGCTGAAATTGGCCAGGGTGGAGTAGGAATTAATATGGACGAAGTTAATAGATAATGCATGCTTCTGCAGCCAAGAAGACAATCCAAAGGACAGAACTGGGAAACGCCTCTCCAAACTATTTCTCGTAAAATTTTATTTATTTATTTAGTGTTATTTATAGACTGGTTTCCAACTTTAAAAGCCCCCGAGGTGGTTTACAACATAATTATTAAAATACAATAAAACCGCTTGTAAAAAAAATCAAATTTTCAGCTGTGCCAATAATCAGTTTCTACCCCTCACCCCCTGCGGCACCATTATACATTGATCCAAAGGCCCTCTAGAACAGGCAGACTCCTCTTGGACCATTAAGGGAGCATCCATCCTCAGCTTCTGAGGGAGAGTATTCTATATTTAGGGGTAGGCAGCAGCCAAAAAAGCCCCCTTCTAGTTCCCAGGGGCAGAACCTCCAGTGAGGCTGGTTCCTAGAGGAAAGCTTCTTGGGTTGGTTGGTAGTTTAACAGACAGAGGTTTGTCAAGTTGTCTTTGAGCTTTTCTGCATTCTTATTTTTCTTGATTGTGGGTTCCTGTTGCTTTGGGGGGTGTCTTTTCCACATGTGTTTTGCTCCTTCTAGTGATCGATTCAATATTACATTGCTTTATGTCTAGCATAAAAACCTCCAGTTTAAATCTGCAAGGGAGATATGCTAGACATAACCCAGTGTAATATTGAATCGACCACTAGAGGGAGCAGAATGCGTGCAGATCAGGACACATACACCTATAGGTGAGGAAAATGGGAAAGTGGAAAAGCCCTTTGAGAAGCTCAAGGCAAAGCCTTATCTACCGTGATGATGACCCAGGAAACAAGATGAAACAAGACACTGGCCAGCAAAGAAACCCTTTGATTGCTCTGGCTGGCATCTTCTGGTTTCTAATAAACCTTTGATTAGTCACATCAGCGCCTGTATGTTTGCCCTAGTGGGCCAAAAAGTAGCTATTTCCGGTTGGGAAAACACAGAAGTCTTAACCTGTCCTTGCACTATTGTCCTGATCATAATCAGGCCCCCTCACACTCGATTTCTAAAGAGGAAAAGATGACAGGAAGTGCCGTTCACAAGACTCCCAGGGGTCCTGGGACTGATTCATGTGCTATGAAGTCCTTGCTGCCACCAGATGGGTTATCAAACACATACTGGGAGACTCCCATGTGTGATCCTGATTTGAATCAGGACAATGATATGTGTGGGGAAAGGGATTTAAGTAGGGTTGCCAGCCTCCATCTCCAAACTACATGAATTGCTTATTGATTTATTATTTATTTATCTAAAACATTTATGCCACTTCTGCTGGAGAAAATGGCTGCTTTGGGAGGTGGACTGCCTGGCTGGCATTATACCCTACTGAGGTCCCTCCTCTTGCTAAACACCACTTCCTAGGCTCGACCCTCAAATCTCCAGGTATTTCTGAAGCTGGAGTTGGCAACCCTAGGGTTAAGCCTTACACCACCCTTTCCTGACCAGAAATGGCCACTATTTACTCCACTGGGTAAACTTTAGTCCATGTGGTTTTGCTGGTGGAGCAAATAGGAACTCCCCAGAGCCATCTCAGGTTGTGGAAACCACGTAAGTCTTACATCTCCATCTTCCTGCATGCCATGGTCCCAATCTAAATCAGGTCTCTTCCAACTCTGATGGAAAGTCCTCAAGATGGCCATGTGGTCCCTGTTAACATGTGAGTCAGCCCTTGTGTTGTTGAGCCCGAATGCTGTCCAGAATCTTCAAAACTTAATGAACACAGGGATGCTTTAAGTTCCAGGCTCTTGGTAGCTAGCCTGGTAGTGACTCTTTAAACCAGTGGTCCCCAACGTGCTGCCCATGGGCTCTATAGTACCTGCCAACCCCTTACCTGGTGCCCGTCAAGGGTTTTCAGAAAGTGGGTGAGGCCAGGTGGAACTCTTGCCTAGCACAACTTCTGATGAGCCACTGGAGATCTGATTGGCCATGCAGATTAAAATAATGATGACTTAGCAGCAGTTGCTTCCACAGTGCTGGATTTGTTCTTGCCCTTACTTCTCTTTTGCGATGTATTTTTTAAACTACCCCTCTTCTCCCCTGCACCTGGATTTCATCTGGGGGGGGGGGGGGTGTGGCCGCCTCTTCCAGCAGCCATTTTGTGGTTGTGCCCACCACCCTGTGTCAGAATTCCAAAGGCACCCACAGGCTCAAAAAGGTTGGGGGACCCTTGCTTTAATGTTCCTGTGGCTTATTGTAGCATATCTTACATGCCTAGGCAGGTCAGCTATATTTCATTTATTGGTTTGATTTGATTTGGATCCCGCCCTTCACAACAGTCATATCATAACATTGTTGCAAAAATATCATAGTAAGAACGTGACGGTACCTCTCTCTTATTTTGTGTGGTTAGGTGAGAAGTAGTTTCTTGTTGTTTCTTTCTTTCACTTAAAGTCTCTATCGCTGCCACCAGGAATTTAATCCCAGTCTTTAATTAACCTTTTCCACAGTATTGTGCCTGAGCTCTAAGGCTCCTTCGTTGGACTATGTGGTTCTGAGGATAAGACCCTGGGTTAACAATAAACAAGATAAAACTGTATTGGTTAAGAAAGCGTATTGGTTACAAGATGCTGCTTAGTAGAATCTCCCCCCATCCCGCGCCACCTTTTACTCAGGTCAGCTTTTCCCCCTCACACTCTTATAATACTCTGACAATATTAGTTTTTGCCTAAATTGCCCCCTAAAGAATATTTCTTCCTCCTTTAGAATCTTAATGCCTTTCACAGCACTTCTGTATGATTCTGTTTGCAAGACTATTTCTCTGACTTTGTAGATTGACCACAACTGACAGTGACAGTTACTGGCTTCTGACTTCAAACTGAACACTCTGCCTTCTCTCCCCTCCCCCCCCCCACAGAGTTCCTAGCTCCGCCCACACACTCTCAGTCACCAACCAATCACCTCACTCACTCACTCATCTCCCTCTTTCACCCCCCTTGTTCTTCGGACACTTACCAACCATTTTAAAGGAACATATACTTTTAACTTGAAATCATTACAAAGAATGTTAAAACATACGATTTAAAACCAGATGAAAATCACTTCAATAAGATGGTAGGCCAATTGGCGGGAGTCCAGAATGCCTCCTGAATGGGCACAGCTAGGTGATCAATAGGCGTCCAATTTGCCAGAGAGTGCCTGTACAGATTTCCACAGCACCGTGGGGCCATTAAGTAGGACAATATGAGCAGGGGAGGCCGAAATGGTTGGACGTCCGCTGCCTCAACCAAAGGCCTGGTGGAAGAGCTGCGTTTTACAGGCCTTTCGGAACTGTGTTCAGATATGCTGAATACTTGGTGATTTACCATGGCTTCAAAAAAAAACATAGATTTTTTTCCAAAGGAGGGTTATCAGACATCCTGCTGAACTGATCTGTAAACAGAAAAAGAATAAAAACACATCATGCATACAGCGTCTAATACAGCGTCTCTCCTTGCACCCAAGCACCTGTTTCTTCCTGCACTGCTAATAAAATTCTGAATTGACCCTCTCAGCATCAGCATGAACTTCATTACCAATTTCATCATCCATCCAGGAAATCCTGCTTTATTTTATGTGTGGCTAAGTCATGGTGTACTCTTGCTCAGCGTTTGTCAGTTTAAGAAAAAGACAGAAAAGAAAATACAGTTATTTAGAATATAAAAGCCAAACGGGGCCCGTGAACCCTTTAGTTTCATCAATTTTTAAAATCTTTTCTCTCTTCCCCAGACACTAAGTGGTTTTGCACTGGTGGTAAGTGCTGACGGAATGGTGTTCTATGCATCCCCAACAATTGTGGATTATCTAGGATTTCATCAGGTAAATATGGAGAAATAAACTCCCGGACTGTTGCATGTTGTGTGGCATTTGCCTTACAATCATTTGTCCCGCTGCCATTTTTTTCCTGTCCGCTGCTCTAAAACATTTTTTTTTAATGTAAAATGTTTATATTCTGCTTTGCTGCCAGAGGCAGCCAGTGGGCTCTTTAAACGGTCTATGTGGTTTTGTCGTCTCGGCTGATGGCTGAGCCACTAGGATTGCTCTGCCTTGGCTGGGGCCATCCCAGGCTCCAGTGGCGCTGTTGGGGGTGGAGCAGCGTCACCGAACCCTCTGTGTGTCAGGAATCCACCCTCCCACTCTGGAGCCAGGGGGAAGAACATAAGAGCCCTGCTGGATCAGACCAGTGGTCAGGCCCGTAGCTACAGTGGGGCATTTCAGGGCCCTGCCCCCTTAATTAAAAGCCCCACCCCTCACATAGCCATGCCAGAAACCTTCTTTTCAAGGAGAGACACACACCCCCCTCGCTGCCTATTGCTGGCAGCGGCCAGGGTGACACAGCTTGCCCTCGGGCTTCTCTCTCCCTCCCACTGTGGCATTGATGGGGGGCATAATGGGACCCAGGAAAAGACAGCTTAGAGGGCCATTTAAATGCCTTTTGAGTTTCCTTCCACAGGGCAAGGAAGCTTAGAAGCGCACTCCAGAGTGGTGCCTTCAATACATCTCCAGCAATCCCCCTTTCTGCTAGCCCAGTCCTGCTGTAGACCACCTGGGTCATGGGGAGTCTTTCAAAAGCATGTTTCCCAAAGGCTCATGGGAATACTTTTGAAAGACTCACCATGACCTAGGTAACTGCCCCCTTAAAAAAATTAAATCCCCCCCTAAACAAAAAAATCCTGGCTTCGGGCCTGCCAGAGGTCCATCTAGTCCAGCATCCTGTCTCACACAGTGGTGAACCAGTTCCTTTGGTAAGTACAGGCAGGGGCGTAGACTTTTCTAAAATCCGAGGGGGGCGGGGGCTCTTCAGTGCGCGCGCGCTCACTGGGGCGATGTCCCCCCCCCCCCCGCCAGGAAACCTCCGCGCTTCCCCGGGCCCTTCCGAGGCCCACCAGCCGCTGCTGCCGGGGCCTCTCTCTCTCCCCCCCCACTCCTTCCCTCTCCCTTCGCTGGGAAAAGAGGGAGGGAGAGAGGCACCGGCAGCAACAGCTGCCGGCCTCGGAAGGGCCCCAGGAGGTGCGGCGGCAGGCGCTACATTTTCCCAGCGGGGGGGCTCAGTCCCCCCGGGAAATTTCAGGGGAGGCTCAAGCCCCCCCCGTAGTCTACGCCTATGAGTACAGGGGAGGCTCCTTTGAACTCATACAACAGTGCTGCATTTTTAGCCACTTTGTTTTTACTCAGTAGTTGGAAAGTACTAGGCACAGCAATTGCAATAGTTTGACACGGAGGCAGTTCTTCAGCTTGAATTGGTTCTTGAAACTTTTTTTTAAGTGCAGCAGAAGGCATTACACTGTTACTTGGAAACTGGTTTTGTTTTGTCTTTTTATTCAGCTTTCAGAAGTGGTAGCTGTGTTACCTGTCATCACAACAAAAAGAACAAAGAATCTAGCAGCATCTTTAAGACTAATGGATTTATTACGACACAAGCTTTCTGTGGCTTAGAGCCCACTTCAAAACTGAAAGTTCAGCTGTAGGGGAAAATATACAAGTCTTAATGTTTAGCAGGGCTATTTTTGGGCAGGGACAGAGTTCCAAGTTGGCCATGCCTACAGCCTCCCCACCCCCCCCCCCCGGGTTCCCCAGGCACCTCGCAAGCCACAGGGCACCTAGGGAAGCCAAGCCGATCCAGGGAGGGAAGGCAGTTTAAACTGCCTCCCCCCCTCGGGTTCCCCAGGCGCTTCACAACCTGCAGGGCACCTGGGGAAGCCCATCCGGGGAGGGAGCTGCGCTGTCAGGGGTGTGGCCTAATATGCTAATGAGTTTCTGGTGTTGGGTGTGGCCTATTATGCTAATGAGTTCCTGTTGGGCTTTTTTTGTAGGATGTTTAGGAATTAATTAAAAAATAAAACTAAAATGTTTGCTTTAAAAAAAAGCTGATGTTTAGGAATTAATTAAAAAATAAAACTAAAATGTTTGCTTTAAAAAAAGCTAAATTATTCAGTTCACTAAAAAATAAACATAGATACTGTCAAACCTTAGTGAAAGGAGACCTTGAAAGAACTAGATTTTCTCTTTGATACCAAAGGATTTTTTTTATTATGTCTTTTTTATTCAGTTTTAAAAAAAAATTTAGATTGTTGTGAGCAGCCATGGGGCTCATTAATGGGATAGAAAAGCATCATATAAATCCGCTGAGATTAAACAGAATACCTTGTTCTATATCAGCAATGCCATGGGGTGGGTTAGAGAGAAGAATTTGGAAAATGTCATCATTACTGAAAATGTATCATTAATGAAAAGGTATTGACCTTCCAAGAAGCCCAGCATTTTAAAGTGGACTACACTTTAAAAATGTAAGTGCCATATAAATATGTTGTCACCATTTCAGACTGATGTACTGCATCAAAATATATATGATTACATTCACGTGGACGACCGGCAAGATTTCTGTAGACAACTGCATTGGGCCATGAATCCACCACAACTGCTGTCTGGACAAAACGCGCAGAGGGAGGCAGGTGGGTCAGAGTAATATTCTGTTGACTCCCAAGAAATTAGGGTGGAGGGGAAGGAAGGGGACAAGAGGAGGGAGATCCTTTCTTTATCCTGTTCATACCACTCTCAAGTTATTACCACTAGCTTGATGGCTTGATCTCATCAGCTCTTGGAAGCTAAGCAAAGTCAGGCCTGGTCAGTATTTGATGGGAGACCACCAAGGAAGCCCAGGGCTGCTACTCAGAGGCAGGCAATGGCAAACCAACTCCGTTTGCCTCTTTTCTTGAAAATCCTACGGAGTCGCCAGCAGTTGGCTGCAACTTGATGGCATTTTCAACCCCTACCAGCTTAACTGCCATCTCACCTTTCTTGCCAGTCCCACCCTTTCCTTGACATAGTACAGCTTTCCCTTCCCATCCCCCACCATCTAGCACTTCCTGCTGTTTCTCTCCCCATATCATCATACCATTTCCCCCGCCTCCTCATTCTTGTCTTCTTCTGTTATCCCCTCCCTGCCAACGGGTGATCTGGAGCCTTCTTACCATTCCCTTGTTCAAATGCCTAGTAGAATTTTTTTTTAAAGTTTGCTTTATAGTCTGAAATTTGCTTTCTATTGTTCTTAGGAGAAGAATTCATCCTTAATAAAATGTTTAAGGCACAGGAGAATGACACGATGCCAACTGAATTTTCACCCTTTCTAACTCGTTGTTTTACTTGTCGAATCCGCTGCCTTTTAGATACTACTTCTGGCTTCCTGGTAAGTAAACCAAGTTTTATGAGTAGTGCATTTCAAAGCAGTGATCTGTGTGAAATGTGGAAGCAGGATGGTTGTTCATGAGACAGACAGAGAGCTTGTTAGATGTCAGTCAACCAGTCTTTATTTGTTACGGCACCAAGCCAGCAAATCAGTAGCAACATACAAAACTGATATAAACGATTTGTTAAAATACAAATATAAAAACCGTAGTCTAAAAGATTTGAGGGGTTAAATAATCTTTTCTTTGCAGATACAGTAACAAGCTGCACAGAATTTAGCTACAAGTTTGGTAATGGTCTGGTTATCATCTGACAATAAGTAATTGACATAGTCAGAGTCCATCAGACCAGGCATTTCCTTTACCAAAGGTAAGATATATTGGGCTTGAACCAACTTGTGCCATGGGCACCTGAGAAGCATATGTTCAATAGTTTCAACTTCTCCCAAATCACATTGACAAAGTCTCTGATGGAAAAGTATCTTCCTGTATCTCCCCTCAAGGACAGCCGAGGAAAGGGCCGAGCATCTAGCTAGATTCCAATAATTTGTTTTGGAATGATTTCTGTAATTTCCTAAACTATTTTCCTAACCTTCTGGGGAAGCAGCAATATAATGAGCAATACAGTGTTACAGTACAATGTCTATATTTAAGATGGAACTACACATCATTGCAAAGAAGAATGAATCAGGAGGAGTGTGTGTGTTCAGTCCTATTCATGTCTACCTATTTTCCTCCCATGTTTTTAGAGTTACCAGAGCCCCGGTGGAGGCGGAGATTCCCCACCGCCAGGTTCTGCCCCCCAGCCATCTATCAGCTGGCAGTGGGAGACTTTCCAGTAGAAAGAAGAGGGCCCAGGCCACATCGCTGGTGTCACACAGGAAGTGACATCATCACACCAGTGACTTCCAGGTGACTTCCAGGTGGCACTCTGGTATTTGGGCAAAAACTCTGCCGCAGAAGCCAGTATAACCATAGAATTTTGCCCAAATACCAGAGTGCCACCTGGAAGTCGCGGGTATAACGATGTCACTTCCTGTGCAACACCAGAAATGTGGCCTGGGCCTTTCTTTTTCTCCTGGTAAGTCCCCCCCTCCCCCGCCGGTTGCCAGAAGGGACCTGGCAACCCTACGTGTTTGTCTTGGAGACCAGTTGGGGGAAAGCCTCATATATGCAGTTCTGTCCCCCAAAACAAAATAGTTTTCACAGATCACCACAGCAAACACCATTGTATGAATGGGAACATGAGTATCCCATTAAGTGTGATTTGGGCCTATTACAGTAATATTATTTAAGCACTGTTTCACATAGAGTTGTCAGCCCCGGGTTAGGAAATACCTGGATATAATACCTATCAAAGAATGTCCACTCTCCTTCAGAATCGTTGGACCACGAATCTGAAGCCTTGGATTCGGAGCATGTGGATACCCCACTTCTCCCGATTTTGATCTGGATCGCTCTGCGTCTCTTTCACCATCTGATGGCCCTATTTGGACCTTATAGCACGCATATGCAAGACTCTCAACATACAACTTACTAGTGAGACACCTAAGGTCACAGACCTGGTCCACCAGTTGGTTCAAGGGGACCTTCCCTCGGGTGCATCGTTACCATTGCTTCCAGTTCACTTAGAGGTATTAAAAAAGGCTTGGGAAACTCCCAAATCTATCCCGCGTGCTCCTAGGCCTTTTGATAACCTCTACAAAGTTCAGCCATGCAATGCAAAATTCCTTTTTTCTCATCCACCACCTGAACTTTCTAATAGTGCATTCTGCAGCTAAGGCCAAGCAAGCCAAACATCCAGCGCCACCTGACCGTGAAGGTCAAAACATCGACACCTTGGCCAGGAAGTTCTATTCCCTCACCACAACTGTGACCAAACTTCACAACTACTTGGCCTGTTTTTCTGCTCATTCTTATAATTTGGCAAACCAGTTTCAACCACTTATCTCAGAGCTACCCGATTCCTCTCAGGAAATGGCTTATTCCCTGAAGAACTGAGGTTGCCCTCTCTGAAACCTGGACTCTGAGTTGTTCTTACTTCCTCTAGTATAGATATATCGTTTCTGCTTATGCTGGCATTGCTGTTTGTAAGAACTCTTGGGAACACTTGGCACTGCCCACGTATTCCTTATAACTCGACCAGAAATTATACAGTGCAATATCACCTGCCTACATTCATGGCTGAGGGTGACATCCGGAACAGTCACATATGAGCCTGGTGGTACAATCTTTGTTGCCATTCGGTATCTTAAAGGTGCCACTGGACTCAAACTTTGTTCTGTTGCCTCAGACCAACACAGCTACCCACCTGAATCTATGTAGATGCTCTTAATAAATGTTCCTACACTGCTGTGGGATGCAGCCAGAAGGAAGTAGCATATGTTCTCTATCACGTGCTCTGTTGTGCTACCATTTTGTATACATATCACATTTTGCTACATATATATGTTCTAATATTTAAATACCTATCACTTACATTTTGTGAATTCTGTCCTTGATATGTATACCTTGTTTTTAGCTTTGGTTACGCTGCGGTACTCATTAGCATTTGGATTTTGTGGAATGGATGAATCCTCCCAATATTATGACGTAAATCCATAAGAACATTGTGATTCATGGCTATTATCTGCTAATGGGCAATGAATGTTTGAGAACTTTCTTTTGTATGTTACTTTTTTCAGACAATGCAATTTCAAGGTAAACTAAAATTTCTCTTTGGACAAAGAAAGAAATCTCCCTCTGGAGAGGTATTACCTCCTCAACTGTCCTTATTCTGCATAGCTGTACCCATTCTGCTGCCTTCTGCAACTGACATGAAGTTAAAAAGCCTTCTCATGAAAGTGAAGTGCAGGCCTGATAATGCTGCCACAACATATACAAAGTGAGAATAAATGTGTTTTTTTAAAAAAAAATATACTTCACTGGGGATTTTGTTATTTAAAAGGACTAAACCTTTTAAGTGTGGTGGTGGAGGAAGGGGCCATCAAGTCACAGCCAGCCTATGGTGACCCCGTAGGGGTTTCGAGGCAAGAGATGTTCAGAGGTGGTTTGCCATTGCCTGCCTCTGCGAAGCAACCCCCATTTTCCTTAATAGCCGCCCATCCAAGCACTGGCTGTGGCTGACATTGCTTACCTTCCGAGATCTTGATTAGATGAGGCTAGTCTGGTCCCTCGAGGTCAGGACAAGGGCACATCTGCTGAAATATCCTCAATGAGCTCAACTCGAGCGATGAGATTTGCTTCCCCCCCAATTCAGTGCATTGAGAATGTGCATTTTCAGAATTTGATGCGTTTTCAGAAATTCTTAATTTTCTCTGTGTTGCTATTTCAATTGTATCAGACTTACTTCTCTGCATACAGAGGTAAATGGCCTGGTGAGTCTTCTTTTTAGAAGACTTTGTTTTGCTGACACTACCGTGGAGCATTCTGGGACTATTAATAAGAACCATTCCATCGCTTGCTGGCTGTGTTTGTGATGATTTTGGATGGTCTACACCAGGGGTGGGAAAATTGTGGCCCGCGGGCCACATGCGGCCCACCACGGGGTTTTTTTGTGGCACGCCAAGACAGTCAGCCATGTGGTTTCAGTCAGGCCTCCGGGTACATTTGTCTCATTAACCTGATTCTAAAATTAAATGTGCTTGCAGCTATAGATGATATGAAATTAGCACAATAAATAAATTGAATAAAACTACCACTATTTTATTTAATTTACATTTATTGATTTTTATCATACAATTTATACCTTTTCTGAAATGCAAAGTTAACTAATGAATGCAATCATTTTAAAAGGTGCGGCCCTCCACTAACCTCCGCTCCCACAAAGTGGCCCCCGAGCCAAAACAATTGCCCACCCCTAGTCTACACTGTATAGTTTTATTACATATCACCACTATGTTGGCGTTTTGTTAGCTGCCTTCAGTCTGAGGAGAAGGGCAGAGTATAACAAATGAAAATAATTCCACACCTGCAACCTGCCGTAACCACAGTCTATACTGACTAGACTAGTAGTCTCATCACAATGAAGCCCATTTGCTTTGTCATGTGATGAAGGGAGATCCCAGCACCTGTGGTCTTTAAATTCTTGAAGTTCTGTCATATGGAATGGGGAAAAGATTTTCTCTCTGCTGCTCCGGAGGACAAGAACAGGTCTCATGGGCTTAAATTACAGGAGGGGCTCTCCGTCACTGGAGATCTTCAAGCAAAAGCAGTAGATATCCATCTATTGGGGAAACTCTAGCTTTAGACTTCCCACAGTCAGCAGGGGATTGGACTAGATGGCTACAAGGCCTCTTCCAATTCTAGGACCTTTAGGACATATTATAGTATAGAACTAGGAGCATGCTTTTTAGCAGGGCTTTTTTGGTAGAAAAAGCCCAGCAGGAACTCATTAGCATAATAGGTCACACCCAACAGCAGAAACTCATTAGCATATTAGGCCACACCCCCAAAAGCACAGCTCCCTCCCAGGATTGGCTTCCCCAGGTGCCCCGTGGCTTGCGGAGCGGATGGGGAACCTGAGGGAAGGAAGGCAGTTTCTGGATTGGGGAACTTGAGGAGGGGAGGCAGTTTAAATTGCCTTCCCTCCCTAGATCGGCTTGGCTTCCCCAGGTGCCCCGCGGCTTGTGAGGCACCTGGGGAACCCGAGGGGGGGGAGGCTATAGGCGTGGCCAACTCAGAAGCCAGCCGGAACTCCGTTCCTGTGCGTTCCTGCCCAAAAATAACCCTGCTTTTTAGTATGCTAAGGGTTTTGTAAATAGGGTCCACAGTGACAATAAAGTGTTTGTTTTGTAACTGTGGTTGGTAAAGTAGTTGACACAGCAAAGGTGCACAACCTGATTAAAGACTAGTTAAAGGTTTATTTAGGAATTAACATACTAAACAGTAAAGAGGAGAGAGATAGTGTCCTAACTCAGGGGTGTTGAACTCATTTGTTACAATGGCCAGATCTGCCATAAATGAGACCTTGTCAGGTCAGGCCATGTGTATCATAAAATGTAATGCCAGGTAGCGGCAATATAAGCTTTATAATGTACACAAACACAATTAAAGATTTTTTTAAAAAACTTGAAATTAAACATGCTTAAAACATTAGCACTCTTGCAATATTTTGTTTATTTAACTGTCTTTAATAATTGACATCTTTTGTTCTGAATTATTGCATTTAAATCTGGAGACAGTGTGCTGTAGCAATCTTGAGTATGCTGTTCAGGTGTTGTTCAGGTGTGTATCTAAGTTGCAAACCGACTTTTGATTTATTGACATTTATTACAGAAATCTCATGGTCAGTGCTCTGAGCCTAAGAGCCAAGGGAAAACATGAAATGGCTGGACATTGTGAGCTTTTCAACATGTTGCTTCATGTGCTGGTCAAGAACATGTGAAGGCACCATGACACAGACTAAGGGCTATGTGTTTGTCTTCCAAAATATAGTCTTCCCCAGACAAATAATGACAACTCCTATGAGGCAGTCTAAGAATAGAGAGACAACAATGTATAGTGGTCAGTATCAGCCTACTATCTGGGAATAAGTTCAAAATCCCCAGCCTACAAAGGAAATGTGCTGGGTGAAGTTGGTCTAGACACACATGCTCAGCCTAATCCACCTCACTGGCTTGTTCTTATTCCTCATCAAAATAGTTCACATTGCTTTCCTACTGAGAAAGACTGGGTCATGAGGGCATGAATACAGTCAAAAAGAGAAGGGGAACCCAGTTGCACCTAGGAGAGCCACAGCATAACAAGCCCAACAAAACACTTTCTTTCTTTCTTTCTTTCTTTCTTTCTTTCTTTCTTTCTTTCTTTCTTTCTTTCTTTCTTTCTTTCTCTCTCTCTCTCTCTCTCTCTCTCTCTCTCTCTCTCTGTAGCAAGGCAAAAAGCTCATACCTTGAATAAAACTTTGTTCGTCTTAAAGGTGTTTTGTATTTCTCCTGTGCAATTGAGGGAACTGGGCAAAGCAAGCTCTCACTCTTTTCCTCCCTCCCCAGGGGAGGAAGGGGAGGAGCCTCAGCCAAAGGAGGGAAGAGAGGCTCGGCTCGGCAGGGAGGGCGGGATATAAATTGAATTAAATAAATAAATAAACAAATTGGCTCAGTATGTCTGCTGTATGATTGAGAGAGCCTGGCAAAGCAAGCTCTCAATCTTTCCCTCCCCCATGGGAGGAGGGGGGGAGGAACCTCAGCCAATGGAGGGAAGAGAGGCTTTGCTCTGTAGCTCCTGTGCAATTTAGAGAGCCTTTCAAAGCAAGCTGTGAGGCAGAAAGAAGCAGGAGAGAAGAAAAAGGAAGCAGATGAGAGCCAGTTGCTCATGGGCCAGATATGAGCCCTGTGGGGGCTGGATCCAGCCCATGGGCTGCATGTTTGACACCCCTGTCCTAACTACATCTCTAGGTGAGAGAGAGGGAGAGAGACTGAGTGTGGCACTTTTGAGAAGAAGGGGGAAATTGCCCTAAGTGTAGCAGTCTGGAGACAGACAAGGAAAGATGCTAAACAGGAGAGAGAAGGTGCTGACCTCACTATCCAGCTAATTGTCTTCATGCTGCCCCCTTCAGGGTCTTCTTTGTACACCAGACATTGTGTTTTCCAACACTTTGGAACATATTCTTAACTGTACAGTAATTTATTGGGAGGGAAGGCAACACAGTATAGCCCGATCTTTGTCAGATCTTGGAAGCTAAGCAGGGTCAGTAAATGGATGGGCAACCACCAAGGAAGGCTGTATAGAGGAAGGCCATAGCAAACAACTTCTGCTTCTTGCTTGCCTTGAAAGCTCCTTATGAGGATCACCAAAAGTCATCTGTACTTTACACCAATACACACAGGAATTTATTAAGCTGCTTTCTACCATCTCACTTTTGCAGTTCAAAGGCTATTCCAGGACAGCATGTGGCTGATTTCCATGGAAGAAACAATTTTTTAGAAGGTATGAATTTTTCACTTGTGTAGTTGTTGTTTTTTTAAATCTGCTTTTGTTTTTTGTCTTAGTGTATTTTTTAAGCATAGTTCAATAGAAAGAGGTGTTTGGGAGTATTCAAAATCTAGCTGACTTAAATCCAGTAACTGGAGCTGTGAATGGGCAAGACAGATCTTTCTCCAAACCTGAAAAGGGCCCCAAGGTTTGCAGGAAATGTGTGAACTCTAAAAAAACCCCAAAACATTGGGGAGTTTAAAAACCTCAAAAATGATAAAAGGAGGGTGTGTAGCTTTAAAAAATGGATTCCCTCAGTGGCTATTGCTAGGCTATTTCTGTGAGTAAAAAGGCAGGGGAGGGAGCAGGGCCCTTTCCTGGCCTATTTTGGTCTTTGAGGAAGGATTAATTTGGGCCAAACTTCACTAGGGTTGCCAGGTCCAAGCTGGGAAATTCTTGGAGATTTTGTGGTGAAATCCGAGAAGTGTAGGATTTGGGGAGGGGAGAGGTCTCAGTATGGTATAATGCCAAAGAGTGCAGCCTCCAAAGCAGCCATTTTCTCTGGAGAGACAGGTCTCTGTTGTCTGGAGTTCAGAAGGGGTAGGACCAGAGACAGATATAATGTCATAGACTCCACCCTCCAAAGCAGCCATTTCCTCCAGGGGAACTAGCTTTGCCAACCTCCACGTGGGGGCTGGAGATCACCTGGAATTACTCTGGAGAAAATGGTGAAGATCTGATTCCAGCAGAGTGTTTTAAAACAAATATTGACTGGTGGTTACCTATGTTAGTGAAACTTTTTACCCAAATTGACAGAACGGGAAGACTTCCAAAGGGATGGACCTCGAGTATCATCATCCCAATTTATAAGAAGGGTGATTGGAATGAGCCGAGCAACTATAGGCCAATTATTTGTTTCCCATTGCCTGTAAATTATATAGTAAGTATTTAAAAAATAAACTAGAGGATTGTCATTGATAATAATTTAATCCACCCTCTTCAAATAGGGTTCAAAAAGGGCCATTTTACCATTGAACACTGTAAAACTCTATATACCTTGTCCTCAGAGGCCATTAGAGGCCCTACAAAAGCCCTATATGCAGGCTTTATCAATCTGGCTTCGGTGTTTGACTCTTTAGATTGAGGTAGATTATGGCAGAAACTTTTGAACATCGACATTGACCTGTGGCTGGCATATTTGACTAGCCAGCTACATACCAACATAAAGGTTAAGGTTGGGAGAGAAGGTTTACTTACTGAAGACATCCAAATGCTGAAAGGGGTGAAACAGAGTTGTGTGTTAACCCCCCGCTCTGTTTAATTTGTATGTAAATGACATAATAGCTAGTTTAGAAGGTAGTGAATATATGGCTCAGGCCATTGGACAATATAAGGTTCCAATCCTTCTGTATGCAGACGATATGATCCTTCTGTCTTTAACCAAGATTGGCCTGAGGAGACTCCTCAACAAACTGGGTGAGTACTGCAATGCGGAAGGCTTGCGAATAAATTATGCCAAGTCAAAAGTTCTGGTTTTTAGGAAACGCCCAAAGAAATCTACCTGGAGCATTCTTGGCACTCAGATCGAACAATGAAGCATGTATAAATATCTGGGTTTAACCTTTTCGGAAACTCTCTCCTGGCGCTCCCACTTTACATCATTAAAAGCTGCTGCTATGAAGAATTTGGGGGCTCTACTGAAGTTCTACTTTTCTAAGGGAGGAGGCATGGTAGATCCTGTTCTTAAACTGTACGGGAGTAAGATAATTCCAGCCATGCTATATGGATCAGAGATCTGGGGCTGGGGAGATGAGATATTGTCCTCCTTAGAAATAGTAGAGAATTATTTTATGAGGCAAATTTTCGTCTTGCCAAGGGGTGCACCAATGACATTAATGAGGGCTGAAATGGGAATTAGCTTGTTGAATGCCAGAGTCAATGTTAGAGTTTTATCCTTTTGGAGAAAGTGTTTAGAACAACCCCAGGATTCCCTGGGGTGTTTAAGTTTTAGTTTGTTCCTGAAATCCTCTAAGAGACTAGGTGACCATTGGGCTTCAATTCAACTGAAATTTTCAATTCCTGATTATCTATTAAAGAAAAAAAAACCCAAGTACAGGAACTGAAAGAATGGGTGATCGAAAAGGATGGGCTTATGGACAAGGATGTGATGGCATGTTGTCTTACAGCACCATTATTTAAGTTTTTTTTTAAGGGATCACCATAGGTCCCTTTATTTGGAGAAGTTAACCACCCTGGAATTAAGATTTCAATCCGTTCCCTCAATGATCAGGACTGGACGTTTCCCTAGTATTTCTGCCCCCCTTAGATGTTGTCTTTGTGATGTGGAGGAAGTAGATGATATAGTACATTATATTCTGGTATGCCTATGACATGAAGCTCCTAGGTTAAAGTATATCATCCCCATTATTTTGCTACGTAATGGACTTTCTGATCTGGATTTGGTCACATTTTTACTCTCGGACCTTGATCACTATGTTTCTAGTAAACAGGTAAAGGTTTCCTTTGCTTGAAAGCCAGTCAAACCCGACTCTAGAGGGTCAGTGCTCATCCCCATTTCCAAGCCAAAGATCCAGCACTGTCCGAAGACTTTTTCTGTGGTCATGTGGCTGGCATGACTAAATCCCAAGGCGCACGGAATGTTGTTACCTTCCCACCAAAGTGGTACCTATTCATCTACTTGCAATTTCTTGCTTTCGAACTGCTACGTTGGCAGGAGCTGGGGATGTTTCTAGTAGAATGGTGTTATTTGTCTTAGCAACAAGAAAAATTAGAATGAGTTTAGTATTTAATGCAAAGTAGAAAGCATATAGGATTTAATGTAAGATATTGATATTTTTATTGCTTACATTATCATTTTATAGTCTGATCTATTTTTTGCGAAGTAGAAAGCATATAGGATTTAATGTAAGATTCTGATATTTTTACTGCTTGCATTATCATTTTATAGTCTGATGTATTTTTCTACTCAACCTTGATGTGTTATATTATGTTATGTTATGTTATGGCTTATGGCTAAGACAATAAACTTATCTCTGTAAGAGGCTGCTTTTGAGGGTGGAGCCTGTGGCATTACACACTGCTGAGGTTGCTTCCTTCCCCAAACCTCACCAGTTGGTGTAGTGGTTAAGTGTGCGGACTCTAATCTGGGAGAACCGGGTTTGATTCCCCACTCCTCCACTTGCACCTGGCTGGATGACCTTGGGCAAGCCATAGCTCTGGACCAGCTGTTCCCTCAAGGACAGCTTGGGAAAGAGCTCTCTCAGCCCCACCTACCTCACAGGGTGTCTGTTGTGGGGAGGGGAAGGGAAAAGGAGTTTGTAAGCCGCTCTGAGACTCCCTTGGGGAGTGGAGGGCGGGGTATAAATCCAATCTCTTCTTCTTCTTCTTCCCAAGGCTCCACCCCCAAATCTTCAGGAATTTCCCAGTCTGGAGCTGATGTCTGTAGTTGAGAGATCCATTGTGATTCCTGGAGAACCGCCACCAGGGGTCATTTCGTAGAAAAAGAGGTGCAGGAGCTCATTAGCATAACTCATTAGCATAACTTATTTGCTTATGCTAAACCACCTGACAACAAGTATGTCAGAAGGCAAGAAAGAAAGAAGAGAGAGAGAGAGAGAGAGAGAGAGAGAGAAAGAAAGAAAGAAAGAAAGAAAGAGAGAGAGAGAGAGAGAGAGAGAGAGAGAGAGAGATTGAGAGAGAGAGCTGGCAGAGAGGGGACAGCTACTAATCCAAGCCTCAGAAAGGCCACTATTCTGGGAGGATAGCTTCAGTGGTGGCTGAAGCCTTCAGAAGGCTGGTTGGAGGAATGAGGACCTTTCCAGGGGACAGGGTCATTTTGCTGCAGCCATGACACAAGCATTCATTCCCCCGTGGGGGGGGGGGGGGCTGGCACCAACTCCCGGAGTTGCACTCCCCCGAGCTCCTGCTCGAAAGGACCCCTGCATATGTCCATTGAAATCAATGGGTTTAGAATGGGTCCGCCGCCACCTCTGCTGTTTGGGAGGAAGAGATATCAAGTGGACAGCTGGGAGAGGGATGGGGTGGGGAGCTGAAAGAGAGAGGAAGTGACAGGCATAGAGGAGAGAGAGAGGAAGTGAACAGGTGGTAGATGGGAGAAAGAGTGAGAGACAGAGAAGTAGAGTGAGAGGAGAAGAAGCAAAGGTGGGGGGAATGGGATAGCCACTCCTGCAAGTTGTGTATATGCTGTGTGCGCGCGTGTGTGTATTATATTGAAGTTCTACTTTGAAGCTAAAGACTGTGTTACTCATTTAATTGGTTTGGTTCTTTATGTTAAGACGCTACTTCAGAAGAATGGAGAAAAGTCTTGAAAAATAATGGAACTGAAAAGCTATTTATTTATTCATTCATTCATTCATTCATTCATTCAACTTATATCCCGCTTTCGGGTTTAAAGACAAAGCAACATGCTTTCACGGCTGTGATTTGTTGGGCGATGAGAAACCTATGTTTTTTTCTCTTCTGTAGTATTCAGCAGACCACTAAGCAATTATTCATGTGTTATATAATCCTTGGATTTTTCCACATTTTCATTTTCCTTGCTTTTAAGTTCCTGTTTCTTGGGGGGGGGGGGGGGGGGTGTTTCTATTCCACACATGTTTTGCCCCCTCTAGTGGTTGATTTGATATTACATCATGTATGCCTGGCATATATCCCTGCAGATTTAAACTGCAGGTTTTTATGCCAGATATAAACCAATGTAATGTTGAATCAACCACTAGAGGGAGCAAAACATATGTGGAAAAGAGCCCCCCCTTGCCGCCGCCGCTGAAGAAACAGGAATTTACAAGCAAGGAAAATGAGAATGCGAAAAAAGTCTTTTGCGAGTGCCACATATGTACCCGGATTTCCCCACTGTGAACAATTCCCAGGTCACATGGACCCAATTCTAATCAGCATGTAGAGAGAAGGGAGTTCAGTCACTCCACACCACTGTCCTGATCTGCAACGACCCTAGGGAGCTACTTATATGCCACACTGGGAAAACTTCACATGTGCAGATGGCAACTCCTCAGGGACATTTTAAATCAAGACAGTGGCAAAGGAGGAAAGCTGAAGTCCCAAGCACCACCATCCAGATATGAACTGGAACCACATGTGCCTGGGAACTAAGGGCCTAGTTGAGAACGCCCACACCGTGACTCATAGAAACTGGTCTGGCAACCATGAGGACTTTATAATGTGTGAGTTGGCTACATTTAAATGAATTAAGGGTGGAACCTATCCAGCATAAGGAGAGCAGCATTCGGAGAGGGGCATTCAGAGAAGTGAATGTCTCCATTTCTCTCTCCTACTGCAGCCTGCCCTGCCCTTGAAATTGTGCCCATGGTGACAGAGGGAGATGGGTAAGTCCCTCCCGGAGCAGTATGGGGAGCATCACGGGGGCTGCAGTGGGAGGGGTAGTTGGAAAATATCACCTTCCTTCCCACTGAAGAAAGTATTTTCCACCAGCAGAGACCACGATTTAGATCTGAAGAAGTGTGCATGCGCACGAAAGCTTATACCCAGAATTAAACTTTGTTGGTCTTAAAGGTTCCACTGGACTCAGGTTTTGTTCTGTCGCTTCAGAGCAACACGGCTACCTGCCTGAATCAAACTATAATACAGTTGGGTAAAATATTTTCCACCAGCCTTCATTTTTACTCAAACTTTTTAGGAAAGAATAATAAAGAAATGATGAAATGGCAAGCAGATGAAGATCACTGGGTTTGGATACAAGCGAATGCCCAAGTTTGTTATAGAAACGGTTCTTCCGACTATGCCACTGCCCTACAGCAAGCCCCTAAGTGAGTATGCTCAAAAGCCTTCAAAACTGTAAGCTTTAAAAGGGAATCTTAATATGCCATCCCAATGTACATAGAACGTATGATCATTCTTCTTTCCAGAGGCAGACGTAGACCACAATCAGATACCAGATTGGCCCATTGAAATTAAGGCTGTTTTTACATCAGACTTTCCCGCTGAAATCATTCTAGTTCCAAAAAAACCTGCCCACACCTCTGTGCGGTGTGAAACCGTGCTGCTACTGAAATGTCCACATCTACTAATTGCCCTCCTGTGGTCAAACTAGTATTCAACCGGCTTCATTCTGCTTTAAACAATTGCTGTTGATTAGTGCACTTAGACCCCCTGGAGTGAAATTTCACACCACTGTGAAATCAGCACAGAAAAAGACAGCAGTCAAACTACTTTAGAGGGGAGGTATAAAATGACCCTAAGGCTGCACAAACCCTTGAATAAAAAGGGACTTACTTCTAAGTAGACCTGCCTGTGATTGCTCCCCAAAACTACTCATATCTGTCTGAGGAAAGACAGGTGGTAATCTGGTGTAGGGTTTATCTGTAAAACTGCCTGCCCTATGAAGTTCACCTGGTGCTATCATGGTTGGCATGACGGCCCCTGTTAAAACACTTTTTATTCTGGTAAACTCTTCTCGTCCTGTTTATCTTAATGTTATGACTTACTGTTTTTGATGATTTTGTTGTTGATCAGTAATGTGGATTTCTGTGGATTATTTTCATATTGTTTTGTATGCTGTTTTTTCTGATAGCCACTTAGAGCAAGTTTTGGAAAAGTAGGATAGAAATAAATTAAAATTAATGTAGGCCATTTCCTTTCTACAGTTCTAGCGCCACCTGTTGTCACTGTATTGGGCCTTGCGCTCAAGGCATTCTACGGTCATGCAAGGAAGCTCTTAAAAGGATTTCCATCTTGCAAACAGGCTGATGAGATCTACATGATCTGTGGTTTCCCAAGTAAGAGATCTTGGGGAGATAATAAGATTCAATGTGGTGTGGTGTGGAAGTGAAAAAGGCAAATTCCAAATATGAACTTATTAGAAAGGAGATGAATATAAAAAGCAAAATGGCATTCTAAATCTCATGGTGTGTTCAGAATGCTTTGCACGGTTGTTGTTGGCCCATCAAAAGGGGGGGGGGGGGACAGAGAGAGAAGCAGGAAAGAAACACTAAAGACCATGCATTTTGATCAAGGAATTCATACATCTTCCTTATGAAGAAAGACTAAAACATCCAAGGCTTTTTAGTTTAGAGAAAAGGCAACTAGTGGTGCAAGTGTACTCAGAAACCTATAGTGGTCCACTCAATAGGACTTACCCTCAGGACTGTGGTCTTAGGATTGCACGGTGGATAGAGAAGGGAATTGATCTCTCAGCCCCCAATCTCAGGATCACCAACTGATTGGCATCATGTTCAGGATGGATCTTTACAGAACAGGTAACTTGTGAGATTCACTGCTGTAAAATACACTGCTTAAAAATAAACAAACATCACTGGACAAATTAATGGACTATAGATCTACACTGTCTCTATAACCACTATAGCTAAAAATTAAACTCTCAAATGAAGAGCTCATATCCTTCAGAGCACTGGATGCCCGGAATAAAACACAGGAATATTCTTCATTCAGCCATCTTTAAATACTTTATTTTGTAATTGTGAAATAGGATGTGCACGACACAGAATCAAAAACACCTGTTGCAATGACGGAACTGACATTGTGTAATCTACACCTGAATGTAAATACCAGGTATATAATGACCAGTAAATTATTATTTTTTTAAGTGATAAGGCTGCTTTTCCCAATTACGTGCCAGTGAATTCTTGTTTTTCTTCTTCCTCTTTTTAACATGTAGTCAAAAAATCTCCTTTAGAAAATGTTTTCTTCTTGGCTGATTTGTTTTATACTTTTGTTGAAAGGGAAGGAGACAATCATCAGAAGATACCCAACAGCACGGCAAGCCTGAAAGGGAACACGGATGCGCTCGAACTGATGAAGCACCACAAATGGACCACAACGAGAAAAGAGCAGGACTGCATAAAAGTCAAGTTTGAGCCTCACACAGATGATGATGATGAATATTTTAGTCCGCAAGAATTTGTCAATTCTAATGCATCGCTCTTTGGCGTTCAACACAGTAACAATGTAAGTGGAACGTGGACTTCAAGGAATCCATCAAGTTCCTGTACTAGAGTGCAGCACAGTGAGAATATATGCCCGAACAAAACTGTGCGACCATTCTACAGTAGAGACCAGCAGGTCTGCGGTTTATCTGCCACCTGTTCATCACACTGGGGAGGCATACAGAATTGCCAGCCCCATCTGCACTTGCAGCAGTACACAGCAGATGGCCATTCAGCAGAAGGCGCAAAACTGCAGTGTCCGCTAATACCTCCAGAAGCACTGTACAACTCTCAGAACGCGCTGATCAAAACTGAATACGATTCAGATTCTGAAAACGTAGCTAATAGTTATGCCGTTTCCCCAAGCCGAGTCTGGATGGATGAAAAGAATGTGGCGAAGAAGCCCTCGTGTCATTTCCCTACTCGGGTCCGTCTCAAAGCCGAACTGGAATTCAATAAACAGCCGCCTCCGTGCCAAAGTCCAAAGCGCTGGGTTTACTCACCGTATAATTGGCAACGCCTTGTGATGCACCACACCAACAACATCAGTAGAAATGGATCTGGCAAAGGGGTGCATTATAAGGAGACCACTCCATTGGGCCTGCGGAACCCCATCTGTGTAGAAACTACGGATGGTACGCAAGGAACATATTGCTGTGATACGTTTTATAATACCGGTTTTGTAGACGAGAGAGAGCAAAATACCCAGGTCCTGAAGACACACTGTGAGTTTAAGAATCCCAGCTTTATTCCAACAATCAAGCATGAATCTTTAGATTCTCCATCTATAGTTGGCAGCGGCCAGAATGGAGTCCAGGCTACTCCCTCTGAAAATGTATTCGGTTCTCAGCCTCATAAAATAATGGGGTGTACATTTTCACAACAAACTGTGTAGTGTGTTAGAATGTGTACAAGTGTCGCTTACAGCATCAGTAGTGCAGAGGTAGGACAAAAAACAGGTACTTTTTGTTGCTGAGCAGTTCCGTGCCTTGCTTCATGCGTGAATTGTAGGTAACCTGCACTCTGATTCAGGGTGCCCGTCACCTGCAAAACAGGGTATATAGAAGTGCCCTTAATTTTTACTAAACAACACTGTGATACCTTGCAGATACTATTTCTACTGACCCAACACGGGTAACTGAAATGTTCTTTTAAAGGGAAAAAAAGGTTGCAGAAAATTAAACAATTTGTTTTGCTTGGACAGTGGTAGTCAAATCACCTATGGTAGCCACGTAGTTCAAGAATTTAATGAACAGGATGAGTAGTAGTTTAATTAACAGCATTAAAAATGCACTGTGAACCCTAGGGTCAAAAATAGGTAGGGTTGCCATCCTCTGAGATCAGTTCCCCTGGAGGGAATGGCAAGCTTCCAGAGGGCAAACTCTATGGCACTATATACCAGTGAGGCTCCCCCTGCCTCAAACCCAACCCTCCTCAGGCTTCACCACCTAAATCTCCAGGTGTTTCCCAACCCAGAGTTGGCAACCCTAATAGGCATGTCCTCCCCATTATCTATCTTTTCTCATAGCCACATAAGAGTCTACAGGATGCTAGTATGAGGCAGAAGGGCAAAGAAAAGGGAATGTCAGAAGAAGCACAGACTGTGAAGACCCAAGTCAGGGAGTTCCTGGCTAAGATCCCAGGGATTGGGAGGGGGAAATTTCAAGCTACCTGAGGCAATTGTCATGGAAAGGTCTGCTAGGTAAGAAGGAAGACAGAAAAGCAATGAAACAAGTAATTGGCAACAGCAGGATCTAGCTTGTGACTATATGTGAGGATGTTCAGGATGTGAGCCAGGATGATGTAGTGGTTAGGCTGGTGAACTAGGATCTGGGAAATCCAGGTTCATATCTCCACTCATGCCATGGAAGCTTGCTGGGCGACCTTGGGCCAGTCAGGCACCCTCAACCTAACCTATCTCATAGGATTGTTGCGAAGATAAAAACAGGAGAGAAGAACAATGCAAGCCACTTCAGGTCCCCGTTGGGGAGAAAGGCAAAGTATAAGTGAAGTAAAGAAGTAAATAAAAATTTAAGATTGGGGACTTTAGCCATCCTTTCCCAAGACCAAGTGGAATTTTATAAAACTATGCTGAAATTTATTGGAATGTTCATGCACACATGATGAAAATAAGGTTAGCCCAGCATTCACAGACCCTATACCATTGGTCTGCAACCTTTTTGAGCCTGCGGACACCCTTGGAGATCTGACACAGGGTGGTGGGCACGGCCACAAATGGCTGCCACAGGAGGGAGAGCCAGCCACAAAATGGCTGATGCAGCTTACCTTCAGGCACACAATGAAGGTCTTTATGCTGTGGCTTCAGCTATTGCCAAAGCAATGTTTTTAAAAACCTGCACATCCAATCAAATCTGTAATGGCCAGATCAGAAGCCTTGCTGGGCAAAAGCCCCACCTGGCCACACCCACCTTCTGAAAATAATTAGTGAGTGTCCGTGGGCACCACGTTGAAGACCCCCTGCCCTTATACATTTCCCACCAAAAGTTGCCTTATGGTGAAGAACACAAAGGCATCTTAGGGTTCATCTATGCCTCTAGCACCCCCAATTCTGAGGCTCTGCACAAGCTGCAGAGAGGCACAGTGAGTAGCCCCACAGTGTCATTTAGTGTCTCTGCTCCCAATTCTCAGGAAAACCCTATTTGTTTCCTTCCTCACTGTCAGGAGCGGCCAGGGCTGCTGCTCCTGCAGGCTACAGGATAGACAGCAAGTCCAGCTGCTGGCACTGCTTCGCCTGCTGCGGTGTAGAACCAGGAACAAGATGCTTTGCACTCTGGAGATGGAGTGTGAACCTTAAGAGTAAACAGTAACTCACAAAGCTATCTCCTATAGCTCCTCTCCTGCTTTTGTATTGTAATGCTTTGCTTTCCCTTCATATTTTAACATAAAATTGCACTTTTAGGTTTGTGAAGCCATCATATATCACATTTTGTTCTTGTGTTGTTCGCATTTTGGAAAATCCAAATGTTAACATTGGGTATTTAATCATACATATGGCCTCTTGCCTGGCCAACTGCTACGTGTCACAAATTTAGAGAGGGATCTCATGAAAAGTATACTTCGCCTGCAATCCTAAGGACAGTTTCCTGGGAATAACCCCCGTTAAATAAAATGGGACTTCTGAGCAGAACTGTCTGTCAAGAAAAGAGCCTCCAAAAGGGTCTTTGGGACGAACGTATAGCGACAATTCTGCTGCCAACTGGAAAACAAGCAGTGAAATTAATAGCAGCACAGTCAGAAATAATGTATAAGGATAAAGTAATATTTTAATTTAATCAATTTTCCCATTAAAATAAACTGTCAGGTCACTCCTCGACTTTAAATCTCATCCTTAAGTGGCCCAACAATAATTAACGTGAAATAGAAAAGATGTTTGTGAAAATAAAAACCTCGGTTTACAGTTCTGGTGGTTTTATTTCTATTTGATAAAATGTCAGCTTGTGCATAAAAAAGGTGGAATTTATAATATTACCTCCAATGTGCAGTTGAAGGTATTGGATCAACCAGCAATGGTAAAAGAGAAAACGAAATTATTCTTTGGCGTGATTCTTTCTACAACAGCAGTGCCATGAAAATACCTATCAAGCTAAGGTTACATTAAAAAAAAATCTTCTGAAAAGGAAAAAATCTAATTGAACTAGAAGTTACAGCATTGTTGTCTGTTTGACTAAACAATTGCACTATTGAGTAACTTTTTTTTGTAAAGGTTTCTCACTATAATTTCAGCTTGTACTCTGCTGCTATTTGTAAATGTAAAATTCAGCATTTCTTAATAAATATTCTATATAGAATTGTTTCCTTCTCTTCCTGCCTCACCCACTCCAGGCTCCACCCCCCAAAGTCCTCCAGGTATTTCCCAACTCAGAGCTGGCAACCCTAGCTCCAGCTGCTCAAATTTATGCAACCATAAATCTCTTAATCTTTAAGGTGCCACGAGACAACATCTGTATCATGAAATAATGGTGGCACTTTAATCTATTCTTTAGTGTTTACATGCTGTAAAACTAAAGTTTGAGTCCAGTGGCACCTTTTAAGACCCACAAAGTTTAATTCTGGGTATAAGCTTTCATGTGTATCTGAAGAGGTGTGCATGCACACGAAAGCTTATACACAGAATTAAACTTCGTGGGTCTTAAAGGTGCCTCTGGACTCAAACTTTGTTCTGCTGCTTCAGTCCAACATGGCTACCCACCTGAATCTATGCTATAAGACTGTTTTGGTCCCAGGAGAATAGGTCAGCTACAACACTGGAAGCTATATAGATTCCATGATTCAAGTATCCTAATGTTGGACGATGTTGTTATATATTATACCATTTTAACTCATATCTCATATTTTATTCTGTATATTCAGTTTTACTCTCTGTATTATAAGCTGGCGAAAGCCGTTAAATAAACTTTGACCTTTATATAGATTTACTCTTTCCACCAATTACCCTTCTCTCAATACAAAATAGGCCCCTGTCCTGGTGGGCACCCAGGTCAGGAGGTGAAGAGTACTGGACTTGGGAGACCAGGAACGGTGAAATTATGAAGCCTTTATTGAGTGATTCAGCATGCCCAGTAGATGGTCAGAACAAGCATGCTTCCAGGGCTCCAGGGCCCTCATTATGTGCTGGCCGGAGCCACACCTCTGGCCGCACCCAAAAGACCTGATAGGGGCTTAACATATGCGCATGTTTGTCATAGGTTCCCTGGAGGAGCCTTTGATTGCATTGGCTCCTCAGGGAGAACCTAGGTCCCACATTGGTGGAGGCTTTCAATCCAGATGTCTATTGTTCCTCCAGATTCAAGCTCCCCTCTCTGCCTGACCGTGTGCTCTGGCCATGCGGCAGGCGCCATTACCTGGGAGCACATGGCAGGCTGGTTGCTACACAGAGAATACTACATTACAGGAGGATAAGAACATTTCCCACCCCAGTGTCTGCTAGGCTGCCTTCACTCCTGGCCTGCACGACCAGCCCACAAGTGAGGCCCAGTCCTCCTCAAAAGCTGGGGGGAGGTCCATTTTGCCAAGGGAACCCCTCCCTCTCCGTACAGGGCTCTGTCAAGGCTCCCCAATTCACTCTCAAGACCTTTTGGGGGGACCTCCAGTCGCTGCCACCCCCTATTTTATCCTTTCCAGTTTGATGCCAGGTGGAAGAGCATCAAATAGCAGCATTCAGTAACATTGGCACCCTGGCAAGGCTCACAGGTAGGAATCGAGGAAGCCAAACAAATATGAAGCTTTATTCTACTATCACCACCTCTACAGAGTATACAGGTAACAGAAATTATGGTGAGAGTACTAATAAAGCAAACAAAAGCAGAGCGAAAAAATTAACCCAATTTTGGAAACTAGTTACCTGACACTTTCCTTTCCATCTGGAAGATACAAATCGGTGTATCCTCTCCCATGGATGCACTCCCTCAATGAAACACCCCGTACCAAGAAAGAACAACTCCTTTTCAATTCTCCCCCTCCCAAGTGCATAGAAGCTCTTAACCAATCTGGGTTGTGACTGCAGAAGCCCACCAGAGCGTGGCTGTCAATAGGTGCTTTCATGTCAGAGGGATTTCTCATTCTTCCCACAGGATATAAAAACATATAGGTCTGGGACATATAGGCCCCTCCCTCATTTTCCACAACCACTGGTCCATCAACATAAATGTCATCCCTAAAATGAAACACTTTCCTGTGCTCATCCATGACAGGGAAAACATAACAAGATTTTGTATTTTATGGGTTGTTTTAATAGTTTTATGTCTCTTCTTTTTATTATTTGTTTTACCTTGTAAGCCACCTAGAACAGGTCTCTCCAAATAAATAAAGAACCCCTGTCTCTGTGTCATGACCCTGGTATTTCTTGGAGCTCCATTACACTAACCCAGCAAGGGCCAACCCTGCTTAGATTCCAAGATCTCGGCTATCCAGATCAGGGCCCAAACAAAGTAGGAAGCTTTATTTGTATTCTTCTGAAGATTTTTAAATAATGGTGAACTCTTCTAGATTAACTATATAATTACCCCAGTCTGAAGGTGTAAAGAAAGCCTGAAAGGGTGCAAAGCTACAATGCATATTTGTATCTGACAAAGGGAGATTTGATTCTCAAGAAGTTTACACACCCTGAAAATCTTGCTGGTCTGGGATTGAATCTATCTTTTCTACTGTAGATCAACATGGTTATCCTCTGAAACTATATAATACAAAAGGAACTAAACCTGCAGGATATGAAATTAAGGCAGAAATGCAGCATATATTTGAGGACTAAAGCCCCCCTAGAACTTGGCGGGTTTCTCTTCTTGTCTCCACATGCATGGAATCAAGTGCGGGCGGTTGCGCCAGGGCCTGCACTGGTTGAGCCCCAGCCCCCGCCACTGCCAGCTGTCCCTGAAGCACCTGCGCTACCACGTTAGGCAGGTCAGTTAGGAACACAGTCATTTCTCTCTGCAGGCCTCTTTGTATGGTGTCAAATCTCCGATCCATCTGTGCCCACACCTCAGCCACTTAGAACTCTTCCACGCCCCGAGACCCCGAACGACAAGCACCAGCCCCCCAGCAGGGGGACCAGGCTTCAGTAGTTTGTAATCCAAATCGAGCCCAGGCTTGAGTTCCAGTACTCCAGGGTTTAACATTAACCCAAGCACTGGTTAACGGCAGCACCGGCTCCTCCCCAGGCGGCACCTGGAAGTCTTGCTCAGTAGTCACTGGGATTTCAGTGCCATCATCTTCCATAATGGGTACAATGGACTGTTCCCAGAAATGGGATCACTAACAGTCTGTGAGACTGTCCCAAAAGATGCAGTCTGCAACAGGTCTTCTTAACCAGAAAGTCCTTTATTTGCAAAAAGGTTGTTATTGGTACAGTTATACTTTCTCTGTTAGTAATGACTTTATTGTAAACAAACAGTATTATACCCCCTCATTACATCTACACTAATCATAAAGCGTTAAAAGTGGCTCCAGCCCAATGAACAGGTTTCACATAGAAATGGCGGCAAGTATGTTATTATGCCTTTTGTTCCCAGGGAACTTCTACTAAATGTTTTCAAAGGCAGCTGCAAAAGGAATAACACAGTAGGGAGGCTTTATCCCAGACCTTGAGCAAGCTGGGAACGAAGCAGGCAAAAGCTGGGAGCAAAGCAGGCAAATGCCAAATGTGATAAGAACACTAAACAGTTTAACAGCACATGAGCACATTCCTGCGGGTGGGGTCCCAGGTCGTGTCCCAACCCCCGGCCGGGAAATGGCAGCGTAGCTGACATCAAGCTCCCTCTAAGCTGTGGAGTCTTGTGAGCAAAAATTCTGCTTTGTGAGCTACTAGCATTAAAGTTTTGAGCAAGCAATTTAGCTCCTGCATAAATTAGTTTGCTCTGGAGCCATTCTTCCTGAGCTACGACAAAATGTGTGCACTGGAGACTTAAAAAACCGAGCTAGCTCACACTAAGGCTGAAGACAGATTGCCATTCTGCCGCGCCTCCGCGGCACGGCAGAATGGGGCGGGGGGAATTTCCCCCGCGGTGCGGCGTTCGCACGCCGCCGGAAGGAAGCCGCCCGCAGCGTTCAGACTGCGGGCGACTTCCTGGAGCGGTGGGTGGACGCTGCGCGGCTGTCCCTGCCCACACGCGTTCACACCCGCTCTGGCGGGTGGAACACGCGCACGGGGCGCGCCACAGCAGCCAAGCACAACTTTGAAGTGGTGCTCGGCGGGTGCGGAAGGAGCACAGCGCCGGACGCAATGCGTCCGGGCCGCCTCCTGGGGGCAGATGCAGCCGTCTGAACGGCCGCTCTGCCTCCGCTTCTGAAGCGGAGGCGGAGCGGCCGAGACGGCCAATCTGTCCTCAGCCTAACTTAGCTTAGAGGGAACTCTGCATCTTGAGTGCCCTTCTAAAATTTCTTGTCCTGTGGAAGGGAACCCAAAAGGCATTTAAATGCCTTCTGAAGACAATTAAATGCCCTCTGAGCTGTTCCCCCCCTTAGGAACTGACACACTTAAAATTTTTGCGTGCATATTAGCAGAAAGACTTAAAAAGGTCTTAAGTCAATATATCGAAGAAGATCAGACAGGTTTCTTACCAAAAAGACAAATGAAGGAAAATATTAGGATAGTGATAGATACACTAGAATACTATGAAATGCATCCAGAGAAAGAGGCCTTACTTATGTTCTTAGATGCTGAAAAGGCCTTTGATCCTATCATGGGATTTTCTCCTTAAAAAACTGGAAGAGGTAGAATGTGGTCCCCTGTTCACATCTTGTGTGTCTGCCATATATAGTCACCAGACTGCTAAACTGATTATAAATGGGGAACTTACGGAGGCTATAGACATAAAAAAAGGAACAAGACAAGGATGCCCTCTCTCGCCGCTATTATTTATTTTTGTATTGGAAACTTTATTAGACCAGATCAGATCAGATGATATGATTAGGGGACTGAGAATTAAAAGATACGAATTTAAACTCAGAGCTTTTGCGGACGATGTGGTCTTGTTTCTAGAAAATCCAGTTAACTCAATAAGTAAACTATTGGAGACACTTAAGGACTATGGAAAAGTAGCAGGATTCAAAATAAACCTAGCTAAAACAAAAATACTAGCCAAGAACTGTACTAAAGAAGTAGAAGAAAAAATTAATAAGTTGACAGGAATGGAGATAGTAAAAAGAGTTAAATATCTGGGGATATTCTTCACCAATAGGGCCAGTACACTAGTCCAAGATAACTATAATAAATTTATGCTTGAACTACGAGAGGATTTAAGGAAATGGAAAAATCTGCAGTTATCTTGGTTAGGTAGAATGGCGGCAGTTAAAATGAATATCTTACCAAAATTTCTGTTCTTAGCTCAAAGTATACCGGTTCTTAAGAATAACGTAAAGTTCTTCAAGGAGATTAATAAACTAATTGGAGAATTCATTTGGCATCCAAAAAACGCACGAATTAGGCGGAATGAGCTTCAAAAGAGTAAAGAGAATGGAGGATGTGCGTTCCCAAATTGGGAATATTATTACAAAGCGGCGGCAATGGGGTGGATTAAAGAGTGGGCAACACTTTCCAATAGTAGATTACTTGCTTTAGAGGGACATGACCTATATATGGGCTGGCATGCCTATATATGGTATGGGAAAGATAAAATAAACTCTAACTTCCATAACCATTTGTTAAGAGCCTCCCTAATGAAAAACTGGGATGGAATTAAAAATAAGCATTACACAAATATACCTGGCTGGGTGTCGCCTATGGAAGCTTTTATTAAGCCTTTTCTGATTCAAAAAGAATACTTACTAACGTATCAAGATCTTTTAGACAATAGAGGGGAACTAAAAAGCGAGACAAAACTATATGCAGAGTTTAAATTAGAGTTAACATGGTGGCAGAAGCTCTAACTTAAAACAAGAATAGAGACTGACAAAAGACAGGGAATCTCAATACTACGTAATGAGCTAGACCAAAAATGGCTTTTAGGAAACGAGAAATTAATTTAAAAGATTTGTAATTATTTAATAGAATTCAAAACACAGGAAGACCCCATTAGCAAAGAAATGGTTATGACTTCTGGCAAGACTTGCGATCATGGCGGACGTGCTCCTCCGCATCTGCGGGGAGCGCGATCCATACCCGGCGGGAAGAAGGGGCTCCGGACTGGTGCCGAGCCCCCAGAGACCCCAGTGAGGGGGCTCTGCCTGGGGTGGCCCGAAGGGGATCTCTCCCTACGGTGGCGACCGAGGGATCGAGGTCCCTTTTCATCACCCCCATAGGTTCCCCCGTCCGTGGGAGCCGTATGGCTAGAAGCGCAAATCCGTGAAGCAGCAGAGAGTGCGAAGCTTTGAAGCTTGAACTTATAGTTACGCATGGAGAAAACGTGAGTCTGAAGTAAAAACAAACAGAACACAGCAGGAAAGGCGGGTGGAGTGAAACCCCCCCCCCCCCCGAGATCGGCGTACTTATGAGACTCTTTATGTGGCGTTACTGCATGAAAAAAAGTACGTTTGGCTTGCTAGATGGCAGCATCGCGCTTTAGAGGATATGAACTTTAAAAAGTTATAAGCGCAGTCGTAGAATTTGCTTCTTTCGTCCATCTTATCTAACTATCAACAAAAAGCGCAGCCTCAACAATGGCGGGGAAACTGAAACCTTCCCCCAAACTAGGAAGTACAGCTCCGAGTTCAAAGGTTGATACCACAGAGATGAGCACTGTGTTCTCCTCGTTATTGCGACCTCTAGTGGACCAAATGACAGCTCTCAACGTTAAGATGGACAAAATGCAGCTGGAACTGAAGGAGTCGAATAAAACCACAGAGAAGCTGCAGCGAGAACTTCTGGAAGTTAAGACTTCAGTAAAAAATCATGATTCAAGGCTACAAAAAGCGGAGAAAGAAAAGGCCTTTCATTCTGATCAGCTCTTGAAACTACAGATGGAAAGATCGAATTTTTTCCTAAGACTTCAGAATGTGCCAGAGGATAAAGGAGAAGACCTTAAAAATCTACTAAGTGAAGCGCTTGAACCAGTAACAGGCTTAAAAGCAGCAGAAATAAAAAGCGACATGGATATGGTTTACAGAACCTATCCAGAATATACCAAAAAGAATAGCCTGCCTGGTGAGATTTTGATAAAGTTCTCCAAAAAGTCAACAAGGGATGTGGTGCTTAGGACCACAAATAAAGCGGTTCTGAAGATCAAAGGAAAAGAAGTTAAAGTGATGAAAGATATTCCATTCGAAATAAGGAAAAGAAGGAAAGCCTATGGAAAACTGACATCTTGGCTACAGTCTGAATCTATTATCTACAGGTGGAACGTTCCGGAAGGACTGATCTTCAGCATCAAAGATAAAAAATATAAGATTGACTCTGTTCAACAGGCAAAAAGTTTTTGGGAAAAAAGCAAAGAAAAGAAAAAAGAGAGAGACTCAGATGGTTCGCTGGCATCGCAAGAAAGTATGTATGGATTTGATAGCTCAAAGAGTGAAGAAGAGATTTCTGACTCGGAAAAAGGAGCAGCAGCTCCAAAGGTATAAGAAGAGACTGTTAAGACAAGAAGAGGACGAAAGAAGAAATAAGGGCTGAATTGTTTTTGTTGAAAATTGCACTTATATATTTTATATAATTTGTATAATTAAGCATTCCTCCAAAAGAGCATGTCTGTCAAATAGCTTTTTTATTTTTCTTATATCATCAGTAACAATGTTAATTGAAAATCAACCAAGGTTTAAAATGCTTCGTATGTGTTAGTGGTAAGGTAATATTAAGCAAATGCTAACGCACACTCTGTATAAGGTAAATGTAGCTTAGAAAGTAGCGATGTAGAGGTAGTAATAGAGAAAATCAATAAAAATCTTTAAAAAAAAAAGCAAAGAAATGGTTATGTGGATGAAGGACTTTGGATACTCCTTGCAGACAGATGAATGGAGTAAAGTATGGAAAGCTATTAAGCTCGTAAAGGCTGTATCATATAAAGAAATCTATAAATTATTCTATAGATGGCATTGGACCCCTGATAAGATTGCTAAATGCTACAATACAAACCAAAATAAATGTTGGAAATGCCATCTAAAAATAGGAACGTACTTTCATATGTGGTGGCAATGTTATAAAGCAATAGGGTTTTGGAAAAATATAAGAAATAAGAGAAATAACACAAATTGAATTGCTGTATAAGCCAGAGACATTCTTACTTAATATATTACCCTCGGATGTACAGGGGAATGATGTACGATTGATTGTGTACCTACTGACTACGGCGCGAATTCTATGGGCAAAGAACTGGAAATCAACTGAAATGCCCACATCCAAAGAGGTTGTAGAAAAACTACTGGAAGTAGCAGAGATGGACAAAATGGATCAAGACTCTAAAGTAGAAGTGCTAGTTGTAAAAAAGAAGGACATGGATAAGTGGACTAAGCTTTATAGATGGATAGAAAATTTGTGAAAATGAGGCTCAAAAAGATACAATTGTGATACAACTTTATGTACTATTAATTTCTATTCTTATTTGTAAAAACCAATAAAATCTTTAAAAAAAAAAAGGAACTGACACACTTGCTGCTCTGTCCCTTGAAAGTCTAGATAAGACCTTCTTTTAGCTACGGAGACCTTTTGGATAAGGGGGAAAATCTAAAAAGCAAAATAATGTTAGAACAACAGAAGGTGTCTTTGTCTTGGTGGGAATCTTTACAACTTCACTCAAGATTTAAAACTGATAAACTGAAGGGTTTTTATATGAAAAGTACTGACATAGATAAAATTTGGCTGAGCTCTGATAGGTATCTTATTAAGAAACTTTATGGCTTCTTATTAAATTATAAGATGGCAGATGAAATGGTCAAGCCCACAATGATAGCGTGGGCGCACAATTTGGGATATAAAATATAGATTTGGACTCTTGGTCAAAAGTCTGAATGACAAATATTAAAATAACCAAAGCGGTAGCGTATAAGGAAAACATCTATAAAATGTTCTTTTGGTGGCACCTTTCGCCTGATAGGTTGTCTAAGTTCTCCCCTACAATTTCTCATACCTGTTGGAAATGTAAGAAAAATGTGGGCACCTATTATCACCTGTGGTGGGTTTGTAGCTCTGCATATAAATACTGGTCAATGATTAAGAAAATATTACAAGAAATAAGGGTAATTGAGATCCCTTTCAAGCCTGAACTGTTTCTCCTTAATATTATTCCTGATGTTTACATAAAACAAGATCGATATTTTATGATACATGGCCTAACTGCTGCCAGAATTCTTTATGCCAAATTTTGGAAAATGGACAAAATACCAGACAGAAATTCATTTCAAAACTTTTTATTGTTGCAGAAATGGATTTGATGACAATGAGACTTAAGGGCAAAGAGGATGAGGTTTTTTATGCTAGTTGGAATAAACTGTACAGTTGGTTGAATATATCTGTAAAATAGTTAAAACTTTATGTTGCCATATTCCTTTGTACATTTTGTGATGATGCTTCCTATTTAAGCAAATACTAATCTGTTTTCTGTTAAAAATTTGAAACATAAAATATTTTCAAAAAGAAAGGAAGGTCTAGAAACAGGTTCCGATTCTCCCTCTTTAAAGATGGGTATTTAGATTAATTTAATTCATTGTAATTTAATTGCCCCCTTAAAAATTTATATGCCCTCATGAACAAAAAAAACCCCAAACCCTGGCTACAGGACTGCTTTGGGAGTCTTTTGGCTCTGCTTTTAGATTCGTGCACGTATATTAAACTGGGGGGTTTTTTGGTCAATAAATCTCTGATCAGAAATAATTATGTTCGATCCTTCAATTTATCAGTCCTTGGATTTTACAGGAAAATAACCCTGCGTGCTCACAATTCTCACAACAGGCGCTATTACTGGACTCTTGCTCTTTTCTTCTGCGAGAGAAAAACCATCTTGATCTCTCTAAAGCACTCCTGGACAACGCTCCCTCTACGCTGGGGAGTCTCAATTCTACTTTGTGAGCTACCGGCACTAAAGTTGTGAGCGAGCAATTTGGCTCCTGCATACATGAGTCTGCTCTGGAGCCATCCTTCCCGAGCTGGGACAAAAACGTGTGAGCCGGAGGCTAAAAAAACCTGTGAGCTAGCTCACACTCACTCAGCTGAGCGGGAGCACTGCTCCCGGACTCCAGCCTAACGGTTCCCCCTCAGACCAGACCCGCGGCCCCGAGAACACTCCGCCCCCTCTCTTTTCCCGCCCATTTCTTTTCCTGTCATCTCGAACTGACTTTTTTTTTTTTTTAAGTCTCGCTCTCCCCGATTGGCTGGGCGGTCCGGGAGCGTGCGTAGGTCACGTCAGTGCCCCGGATGTAGCTGCCGTTCGGGAGGTGAGAGAGAAGGTTGGGGGAGGGGCGCTCAGTTCTTTGTGAGGAGGACGGGCAGTGGCGTCGGCGGCGTCTCCTCCTCCTCCTGGTATTTGTTCCGTTCTCTTTAGGCCGCGGTTTTCGCAGCGGCGGAAGTCCGGTTCTCGGTCCGCGGTTTCTCGGTCTGTTTCCCCCACGTGAGGGCTTTGTGCGGCTCCGTCTCGCCAGTCAGCCCCGCGGGGTAGGGACGAATTCAGTGATCCTCTCCCCCCCCCCCCCCAAATCGATACAATCCCGTGTTTTTAAGCTCCCGGCGCGCGCTCTTGTCCCTCGTTCCCTGTGGTGCGGAGAAGCCGTGCCCGGTTCACACGTTACGGGGTCCTCGTGCCCACCGCTCGACACGCGTAGCGCGGAAGTCGCGGGCCCGATTTGGATGCGAGCGCGTGGACTCGGTAACGTGCGAACGGCGGCGTGCTGCCGTGGCGAGGCTCCTGTCCTGTGACTCGGCCTCGGGATGGAGGCTTGGCGTTGGAAACGGGTGCTGTGGCTGATCCGTGGCATAAATCACGCCCGGCAGGCTGGGACCGATTCCGCATTGTCACCTTTGTCACTCGTTTTTCCCTATTGCTTTGGGTCGTCGTCCCCCCCCCCCCTTTCCCACATGTCTTTTGCTCCCTCTGGGGCTGTTAGAGAGAGCAAAACACCTGGGGGGAACCCTGAAGCAAAAGGGACTAACCGGTGACAGGTGTGGAATTGGTGTGGGTTTATAGTCGGTCAGGATGGTGCATGCTGTATAGCAGTGGATTTGCTCTCAAGCAGCGCGGCCTATGTGCAGTGGTGTGTTCTGTGGGAATACACATTGTTTTTCAGCGCCCAGTATTTTAACCGAAGGCTTCTATAGGTTTGTCCCTAGGTCTTGTTTTCTGCTCCCTAAAACCATTATGGTGTTTCCCACTTGCTAGCCTTAACATCAGTGATTTCTGCATAGAATGCTTATATGGTGCCTCTGTTTTCATTTAAATTACTCCTCAGAATATGGGTTTTCTGTGAAATCTTTGGGTGAATATTTTCACTCTGTACAGGAATGATGCTTCAGTATGTTTTATTTATTTTTATGCCCTAGTTTTCTCCCCAGTGGGGAGCAGGACCCAAAGCAGCATACATAATTCTCCATTTTATCCTCATAACAACCCTGTGAGGTAAGTCAGGCTGAGAGTCTGTGACTGGCCCAAGGTCACCCAGCAAGCTTCCATGGCAGGAGTGGACATTCAGACCTGAGTCTAGTCTGATACTCTTAACCACTATACTGCACTGGTGGCAGCATTTATGTAGGCTGGTGCCTTGGCAGTTTTCTCTTGTTCCCCCGTCCCTAGTTAAAATTTAGGTTGGAAATTCCTTGTTCAGTGCCATGTTTATTAATGGTGGTATATAAATAACAATCTCAGTGCTCAGACTTAAAAATATGTGGCATTTATCTCTTTGACAGGTTTGAACTCAGTTGTCCCTTTTTAAAACTGTTTTTGATTACATCGTGTGAACAACCACTTTTTTCAAAATGAGCACCGAGAGTGAAGCTGAGAAACTAGACCCTGAGAAACCAGAACCAGAGGAAACAAAACCTGAGGAACCTGAGATACCAGAACCTGAGAAACCAGAACCTAAGAAACCAGCCTCCAAGATATATTATTGTGAGGTGGGTTCTTTGTGGTGGTCCTATTAGTATTAGGAGTGTAACAAATTTGCTCTGGGGGAAAAGTGTATGGTGAAGTTCCTTGAAATTAAATTAGTGCTGAATAAACATTTTGCCCACTCTGGGTTCAAATTGAGAAATCCTGCTGTGAATTCATCTTAGTTAAAATGTCAGAATCGCTTATGGAGTTAAGATCTTATGAAATGAAATGGAGTTACTTCTGCTCGGTCAGGTTCGCAAGCATCTTTCTTTGTAGCTTGTAGGCATTGTTCAGGTATTTCAAAATATATTTACCAATCTAGTGAAGGGTATCGTCCTGCGTGGCCTGCATGTGTAGAACACCTACAGGAGACAGGAGACGGCTGTGCACCATCACTGGGCTATTGCTGTGTCGGGCGCACACATTTATTGTCAGGCTCTTTTGCACCTTCTACAGATTTTGTCCCAGGCTGTGGGAATGGCATGAGTGGGCTGGGTATGGTATAGAATGTCTGGCACAGCTGCTTACCAGTAAAGAGTAAAGGAGGTACTTAGCTCCTGTAGAGTGACTCAGAATGCTAGTTGGCATATGTGGACCATGAAGGATTTTTAGCTTTACTATTTTTGTGCAGTTCAACAAGCCCCGAAAGACACATTGGAATCTGCTGGTTTCACTGATGGCCATTTTAGTAAAACAATAATAGGAAAGTTTCTTGTGTTACACTCAGAGCAGTTCTGCTTCTCTTAGAATGCTGCTAGTTATATTGTGAAGCTTAGTTCCCACCAGGTTTAACTCAAATACAGTAATCCGGGATGATGCTTTAGAATTGCTGCTGGAAATAGTGACAAATAAATATTTGCCTGTAAGCACGTAACTTCCTAAATGTTTGTTTGCTGTCTTCACAGAAAAGTTTATTAGCAACATATATTTATAACAGAAAATTTCTTTTGACTTCTTTAGATTTGTAAAGTTCCGTGTTTGAGTGCTATGATACTCCAGACACACTTTGCTGGAATGAGACATAAAAAGGTAACTTGTTGTAGTCTAAAAATAAGCTCTTTTCTTGCATTCTACGTTGTTTAATGTTTGAATGGCATGTGCATACATAGGCTTTGAAAATAACTTTCGCTGTGTTCTGAGTTAAGAACGATGTTACTGGGGAAAAATTAAGATCCAAGTAGTAAATCTGGTGTAGAGAATCTAACTTCTCTCCTCTGATTGCTTCCAGTGAAATAAATACAGTTGCTTTGGAGTGGCTAGCAAATTACAGTGTTTGGTTTCAAATCCTTTCAGCTGTGTAGTGTGGTGTTTTCATACACAGTACTAGGGATTTTTTGGGTTTGGGTATATTGAACCTGAAAGATATTTGTATTTTCTGATAATCCCAATATCCCAATTCGGGTATAGTGTTCAGATTCACGGATTTTTTGGAAAACCCCAATTTTTCCATCTCCATTGTACCCTGGGGGACCAGGGCTTCCAATTCTATGGGCCCCCAAAGAAGGTGCCCCCATCCTCCATTGCTGAAAGAATATCTGGAAAATATTGATAAGGTATTTCCCAGGTATTTTTTCGGCTAAGATTTAGCTGAACACACACTCCTGTGCAATACATGTCCTGTAAATAGCAGATCTTACAGCAGCCTAAAAAAAAGTGATTGGATGCTCATCTGGATGAACTGTGCCATTTAACAGGTTTAAAGCCTTGAGCTACAATGATCACCTTTTTTGTGGTCCCTGCATCTTATAAATATATTCAGTGGTTTCAACTCAATTTTGCTTTCAGTTTGATTTGTTGCTAGAAAGCTCCTATCAGAATTCTCGTGCAAAATTCCACGTGCAGTTTGAAAGCTATAGAAAGCCTAAGTTGTATGGAACCATTGTTGTAACAGGCTGCTTCCTCCCATCAGAATTTGGAAGCTTACTGAGCACTTTCCCATCAGTGTGGGTTTTTTGTGCCTTGTTTGGAAAGCAGGATCCCATAGAAAAACGTTCTTCGCATTTTCCTTGCTAACCTTACCCTCTAGAGAGTCTAAAGCTTGAACATCTTTCTGGAATTTGAAATTAGTTCTTGAAGGATGAAGCCAAAGGAGTATGAGTGGTTTTAAAATTAATTTAACTGGTTTGAGAAAGAGTTTTTTGGGAACGTTGTACATTTTAATTTATTTTCTACTCTGATCTTTTGAGATATTGTGAACCGTGTGTACTCAAACATATTGTTTAAATATCGAGAGTGATGCATCATTTATTGCATCACTGATATAGCATCATTGGCTGATGCCTGGTGGAGGGCGCTCTGTGCTTTGAACACAGTTTTTCCAGCTTATCTCCTTCCAATGCAAAACCAAAATTATCAAGAGAATTTTTAATTGCTATGAAACACATGAAGCTGTCTTAAACTGAATCAGAGCCTTGGTTTATCAAAGCCAGTATTGTCTAATGTCGACTCAGACTGGCAGTATCTCTCCAGGGTCTCAGGCTGAGGTTGTTCACATCACCTAATGCCAGATCCTTTAACTGGAGATGTCAGAGATTGAACCTGGGACCTTCTGCAGGCAAAGTAGGGGGTCTACTACTGGGGTGTGGGCCCTCCCCTGAAATGATAGTGTATCTTCTTCGTACAAATGATTTGTCTTGAATAGAGGCTATCAGATATCTCAGCTTCATAATTAAAACCCTGGTGAGATAAACAGCTGTCTTATTGTATCTCTAATCTTCCAAGATAAGTTTTGAAATATTTGTAGAGTTTCTTCTTAACCCTGCAGTTACATAAATGCGTAACCATCTATTTTTGTTTTGCCATATTTGTTTCTCAAATATGCTTTTCTAAAGAAGAATTCAAAATGCACTGCAAGTTCATTAAAACAACTAGAGAACTATTGACTTCTTACAACATGATGGGACATGTCTCTGTTTGCAGGATAAAGCTCATCTTACTGAACATCCATCCATATCTTGGATTTTCTCACCTATCTTCTGTTTTATGTAACATGTTGCTCTGCGACTTACATATTTCTGATCTTAATTGTATTTTGATTGATGGGAACAGATAGGTAGGCAGTACTGCCATTGGGCAGGCATTGGAGCAAGATCTTTAGTTTCTTCCATTTCTAGTTTTGCAAGCCCTTAGATATCCAGGAGCTGAAGCGGAAAAAAGGGTTTCAAAGCCCATGATTCCTTGCTCAAGGTTTACCTTGCTATGATGCAGTTTACTACTGTACACTATCTCCCAGGAATGAAAACATATTTGTGCCTTAGAATTCTTGCTTCCATCATTGATACTCTTCCCTTCTTTAGTGGATGGCTGCTATGAATGAAACAAGCCTCCAGAACAGATTGTGTATCTGCTGTGTTACACTGCAAGGTTTCTGATTGTAAATTGTGAGAAGAGCCATTCATCTTCTTGGTACAGCATCAATCATGACGACAGTCTTGCCAGAATAAGAATTTTGAGAATTGAGTGCAGCATGGTTGAGGGGGAGTGTTGCACCTCATCTGTAAAAATCAGTGTATTTGCAAACATGCGTGCTGAAGACTGTTAGTCAAATAGCCAGGATTCCTTACTATTCCAGGAATAGGTCAAGACTTCAGGAATCTCAGGAGGTGAACATCTTCATATGAAACTGTGCTTCCAAAGAACATTCCAAACTATCTGACCAGCATAATTGTTTTGATGTATATGGGAGGCTGGCAGTCCTTTCTCTCCTGATGGCCAGGTAGTGGAAAGACCACGGTAAAGCAAGAGAATCAGAAGCAGTGTTCTCCTTATGAGCTGATCCAGTGCGAGACAACAGAAGTCATTGGTTTTTCCAGGAGCACAGACAACATTGATTACTGTCATGAAATACCAGAACTTGTACATAAAAGCCCCAGAAATGTTGGTGTGGATCAGTAGTTGAAGATGGGATGAGAAGAACAACAAATGAGAAACGTCATGACAGCAGAAATGTGGTTGTTCAGACATACAGACATTTTTTTATATTATGTCATACCATGTGTATTTTTTTGAATTTTAAACATTTTATTAACCATTTAAAATGTCATACCAGTTGGCCAGTCTATCTTTGTATAGTCTTAACTGGCAGCAGCGCTCCATATTTGGACGCCTTGTTTGATCCGGAAGCAGCAGCGACAGCAAGATCTCCAGAAGTATAGGGTCAGCAGAACTGCACTGAAGCTCGCTGTGGCCTTGCTTTTTTAGATCGTTAAAACCTTGAATGTTGCTGATAGTGCTGTGGGTTTGCTGGGAAATTTTTCTGATTCAAATTTAGATAACATTATGAAAATAAGCCAAATTTGGTGCCAGTTTGGTGTAGTGGTTAAGTGCATGGACTCTGATCTGGGAGAACTGGGTTTGATTCCCCACTCCTCTACTTGCACTTGCTGGATGACCTTGGGCAAGCCATAGTTCTAGCACAGCTGTTCTTGAAAGAGAGCAGTTTCTGTCAGAGCTCTCTCAGTCCCACCTACCTCACAGGGTGTCTGTTGTGGGGAGGGGAAGGGAAAGGAGTTAGTAAGCGTCTCTGAGACTCCCTTGGGTAGTGAAGGATGGGATATAAATCCAATCTCTTCTTATTCAAGTACACTTTGTACAAGCCTGGGCCATGTACAAGCACTGGACTTTTCCCATACTTCATATCCTACATTTAGCCTGTCTAACATGATTGAATTGCAGCACAACAGCTCTGAAAACTAACAGAATTGGAAAATTTCCACCTCGTATCTCTAGTTACTGAGGTTTTAAAGAATACTTTAATAAAGAAGTTTTCAGGTAAATGCAATCATAAGACATAAAAGAATAGAAAATATTTAGCAGTGAGCCAGGAGAGAGAATTAAATAGCTTGGTGATCTTCTGTGTTCTTTTCCACTAGGATATTGCATTTTAGATCGTCTTTATTGGCCATGACATTCTCTGAGGGTGTTGCATTAATTTGTAAACTTCGAGAGAGTCTTCCTCGCTCTAGTGATCTTTATAAGATTGACCGAGTTTGGAATATTTAGTTTAATTATAAGAACAAATCTGCCAGCTTCAGCAAAACATACACAGAGAGATTATAGAGAGCCGGAACACAGTTTGAATAAATTTTATGTAGTGATTGTAGTATAGGCTGGCACATTATGGAGTCGTTAAAACTGGTCAGCTAATTACTTTATACACAATTTTCTAACTAAGTACATGGATTTGAAAAGGCAATAAAAAGAATAATCAACATAACAAATGAAGCAATACAACCAGGTTCAGTTAACTTGTGTGTCTTGAAGCAAAACCGGCAAAATTTGAAGTTCAAGCTTTCTTTCAATAACTGATTTCTCACTACCAAAGTTGCCTGATCTGTCAAATTCTAGGAATGAACTTAGAATTCTTCTCTGTGATATACTTGCTTTGAGTGCAGGTATTTATTTATGAGTGGAGGACATTCTGAGATGGTAAGCTGATAAGGACTGCTTAGATTTGAACTGTTGGGTTAGCTAATGTTTGTGTACCATCTATATTTTGGGAGTATGTATGTACACACTGTATAAATTAGCCTGTGTTCATGAAAGAGTGTAATCTTCAGCCCCAGACAGTTTTTGTGATGGCTTTAACTGCCTGCAGCTATGGCAGGAACTGTGTTGCATTGCCATAGATGGTGTGATGTAGTTCAGAGTTTATTTAGGTATAATAGCCCATAGGCCATGCACCATAAAAATAATTAAGAGTTTAAAAAATAGTGAAACAAAAATTTGCCACATCCACTATGCAATTTTGGCAGAGGCTGCTCAGAAGTAGTCTTAATCTTGCTGCATCAGGAAAAGATTAATGTTTCAACAGCCATTTTCTCAGGAATCTTTCTCTTGCTGCTGCATGTTTGGGACAGTAGAAGAAAACATGACATGCCAAGTCAAGTTCTGTCAAAGGGCAGTCACCATAGCACTGGTCCAGAGGGGTCTTGAGAAAATAGCCCTTCATCTGGGCTGTTGGAAACTCATTGCAGCGTGCAATCATGTATGACCATCTCAGTTTTGGAATGGTCAACATGTTTAAGTAAAAAAGCAGGTCAAATTAGATGGAATATGTAATTTCTAGATGAAGTGGGGAGCACTTTCATCTAGCATCTGTTTGAAGAGCATCCCAAGCATTTTGGAGCAACTTTTCTGTTATGTAGTGCTCTGAGCTGTGCTTGCAGTTGCTGGGAACCTTAGCATTTGCTTTTATATATGGCCCTTAAAAAGAACAGAAGTTTTGCCATATTTGATGTGTAGTTATTAAAACTACATGCAGTTCCATAGCTACTGTGTTTGGGTATTATCCCATTGTATCTGGAGGTCTTGAAGCATCTCACAAATTTTAAAACCAGGGCATAATAGAAAACACATGGAATATTAGGGTGAAAACCTACAGAACAAAAACCTCACAGAAATTATATTTTATGCTAGCAGAGTTACTGAATCAAAATGACTAGTCATTCCCCCAAAGAGTATCTGGGGGTACCAGATAGGAAGAATTTAGAAATCTGAGCAATTTGCCATGTGCAAATAAGTCGTGGGCAATACTCCCTCTAAGCTATGGAGTCTTGTGAGCAAAAATTCTTTGTGAGCTACTGGCATTAAAGTTGTGAGTGAGTGAGTTGGCTTCTGCATAAATTAGTTTGCTCTGGAGCCATCCTTCCTGAGCTGAGACAAAAATGTGTGAGCTGGAGGCCAAAAAACTGTGAGTTAGCTCACACTAACTCAGCTTAGAGGGAACACTAGTAGTGGGTTGGTGTGCCGTCTGTCAGTGATTTTCAGTACTAGGCATACTTTTCTAAGACAGTATGTAGAATTGGATGGTGAGATTTAAGCCTTTCCCAGATCATTTGCAATGGTACTTGGATAGGTTGTTCTACGAACGCAGGTCATTGCTGCTGTTTCTGGTCATTTTAATGCAAAAGGCCACATACAGCTTTAGGGTTTATTTTTCAGAATTGCTTAATAATGGATTCTTTAAAAGTTTATTTTCTTTATTTTTGTTTTTTGCTTCTCTGGGTCTCTTCCTCCGATGCTGTAGTCTTACAAGGCCTTTCTCTTTTCTTTCGTTGCTCCTGAACCAGAAGGCAAGAATGAGTCTTGGCTGGCTTGCAAGGAGTTAGGAAGCTACAACTTAACATTCTTGACTTGAAACGCTTAAGTCATTTTGCCTTTGTGTAGCTACTTGGTTATATTGTTGTGTGGCTAAGAAGAAAATGTTATCTCATTTCCCAGCTATTTCTTTAGGGATAGAGTTGTCCTTGAGTGACATCTGACAATTCACCAGCTTTAGGGATAGCTGCAGTTGGTGTGATACCATGTAAAGCAGTATCCTCCAAGCCTGCAGCCTGTTCTTAGAGTGAAAGTGAGGATGCCACTCTTGACGCTATCCCTAAATCCCTTCACAATGAGGATGTTTCCTGGGACTTGGTGAAGCTGCGTAAATTTTCCTAAAGACTATTTGCTGTTTTTAGGAAAAGATGCTGTGAGGATGGTCTGCCTCCTGCGCTTAAGGACAGTGAATTCCCGCTAAATCCTCCATGCTGGATAAGACACAGATGAGTTGCTGAACTCTCTTGAAATAGGAGTTAAAGCTCTGGATTGAATGCTTGGAACTTATAGGAGTCTTCACTTACATTCTGGAACTAGTGTTTCATTTGGTCCAAGCGAAATCTTACATTCTGAAGCTTATTTCACCATCCTAGTCATGAAGGACTTTATTCAAGAAAGCAGCTTTGGTTGGTGACCCTACCAGAAGTTCCTGAAATGACAAGGTCAAATTGAATTTGATATGAATTCTGTGAGCAGATTTCTGTCCAGCTGGAGTTTGTGAACATGTGAGAACTTAGTGGGTTGCACACCTGTTCCATTCATCTGTTGAGCCACTGTGGAGTCATCTAAGGTAGAACGCCATTCTCCCCCCGGTATAAGATAAACTCTGCTAATATACTGTAGTGTACCGGATGGGCAAAGTGTACTTGACAGTTTCTGAAACTTCTGATTGTGGATGGGGAAGTAATGTATGTCTAACTAACTTCGTAGGATACATATTCATTCTTGATAACCAATTATTTCCCATTCTTCTAAGGAATAGGCAGTCTCCACTTTGATCTGTTTTATCTTTCGTTGATAGCTGGGTCTTCAGGTAGTTCTTGTCTTAATGATATGAAGCAATTTTTTGGCAGGTAATAGTTCAAGCACATGACAAACCTTGTCTCATGGATCAGAGTGTTATAATTTGGTACATTTTTATCTGCCCCTTTTCCAAGGAGCTCAGTGTGTGCTACAGTGGCCCCTCTTCTTCCATGTTACCCTGTGAGGTAGCTGAGAGAATGCGCCTGGCCTAGAGTTGCCTAGCCAGAGTCATGGCCCAGTGGGAATGTAAACCTAGGCCTTCCAGAGATATAAGTCTGACACTTCAACCACTACACCAAGCTAGCTCTCCAGCTTGAAATATTACTAAGTCTTAGAATAACCTGCCAAAAACTTATTAGTTAATAATATAACACTTGTCCCACCCACCCCCACCCCAACATTCTGGAGACTTCAGTTCCTCTTCTAATTCCACTTTTTTGGGCCCAAATTTGTTCTAGTGATGGAATTCATTTTAAGCTTCTCCTTTCATGATGGCTTTTCTCGAAAGTTCAGGAAAATTGATTATACATCGGATTCGCAGCATAACCCAAAATCTTGGTTTTGCAGCATTTCTGTCCCTAGGATTGTAGGAACTGTTACTGTATAAAAACCAAGATTTTGCGTATGCTTCTCAAAAATCTGTGTAAACTACATCATCTGCAGAAGTCTGTCACCTGTTAATGAGGAATGCCAGGGTTAATTTCAATTTAACCTTGTAGCATTCCTTGGAGTCAAAATTCCATTTTCAGCACTTTCTAGCTTTTGCAGAAAATCACAAAGGCAGTACTTTTTTCTTTACCAATAAAAGTTGGCCTTTGTCATAATTTGTCTGCAGAAGCTATGGGCAAAATAACAGTTTCTTGTTTTAAAAAAGATAGTTAATTAATTATTCTTTTATTTTATGTTCGGAACGCTTGCACCTTCATACTTAGAGAGAAAGAGCCCTGAAGAGAAAATGTAAGTGTATATGTATTTCTGCTTTTGCTCTTGCTTAAGAATTCTTACATTATTTAAACTGTTCTGTTTCTGCTGCTTTCACAACAGCCTGGCGCACAGTGTGTATCTTCTGTGGTTGGATTGATCCTCATACAAAAATGTTACCCATAATCTTTTCTAGCCTTCATTTTTCAATTTAATAGAAACTTAATTAGACAAGTTCTTATGAATTAATAAAATTATTCATTTCTGGGACTACCCCATTGAAAGACTCTCTGGCCTTTGGCAGTAATGAGACTTACCTGTGTTCTAGATAGTGGGTGGTCAGGTCCACATCTTAAAGTACAGACATTGGTTTGCAAACCCTCGTCAGGGAACTGGAATGTAGGTGAGCACGAACCGGTTCATGAGGCAAAGTTTGTCACAAACTTGGCTCGGTTCGAAGCCCCCAAATTGATGATCAGGGAAGGCGGCTTCCCCGAACATTTCCCAAACTTTTGTCCAGTTTGGTTGGGCTGTTCAGGCCATTTAAACCTAACAGCTGAGCAGTGTGCAGATCTGCCTGTCAGCTGTTTGGTTTAAGTGGCTGCCATTTCTGCTTGCAGCGATTTAAACCTAACAAGGGGACAGCCATTTGCTAGCCATTTACCCCTTCATGGCCGGGAGAAAGGTGGGTCTGAACCAGTGGTTCAGTTCGGGATATTTTTGGCTCAGTTCCAGGTTTGATTTGGGAACACCCCCCCCCCCCGAATTTTTAGGTATGTTCCCATCCTTACTGGAGTGACTGGCAAGCAGCTGGAAAGTGTTGCAGGGAGGGGGAGAGTGGTGAAAGGAAACTCTGATCTTCCTTCTTTTCTATCACATTTCCTTTGTCCTCCCTCCCTTCAGCCATTCACCCCTCCCAGCATACACCAGTGTTATGGGATGATTGGTGCAAGAAGCAAGGGACAGGTTAGGGATGGGTTAAGCATGTTGCTGCTTCCTGCCACCACTATTTTAATTTTCAGATGTTCAGTAGCAGCCTGGCTGCCTCCCAGATATCCCGTTTGTTCCTTTCCTTGCTGAAAAGCAAATACCATTTGCTTCACCGGTATTTTTTCCCAATAACATGTGCTTAGAATGAGTCTTAGGGCCAGCTGCCACATAAAAGTTACTAGTGGTTCTTCTACATTGTGTCAGCTACCTTGGTCTTAATTTGCAAGTACTGCTGAGGTACAACTAGGTACAACTCCATCAGCTTCCACATGATGGCAGTACCGTACAATGTAGCCCCTACTTTTTTATCTAGTGAAGGACACTACAGCGGAAGGTAAGTTTGGATTTCAGTCTGTTTAACTACCGTAAATTAATGAATTCAGTAGAGTCAGAATATTTAACTTCTCAAAAACAATGATTTTCTGTAGAACACTGAAAAAGACAAACTGATAAAAAGATGCTTGCCTTCATTGATTCAGTTCCAATTCAAAACAATGTTGTGTGGCATAAAATCTGTATACTGGTTGGGGTGTTCGCAGGTGGGGGCTAGTTTGTCAGAGCTTGGAGTGAAAGTAAGCTGGGAATCGAGAGGCAAAAGAGAAGAGGGTCTAGCCCAAGAGCCTAACACTGTGGTGAAGACAGGGATACTTCAAAGTGTCCAGGATCCCTCAGGAGCAGTGGCATCATACCCCATATTGGATACTGATAGGAAAGCATAATTCTTGGTGTTTTCCCTAGGTAATCCAGTGATAAATAACGAACCACTGTCTGGTAAGTATATCAATACTCAGTACTGAATAACACAAGTGTTCCAATAATCAAAACTACCCATTTTTAAATCTGATTGTAAAATTCACATAATTTCATGATTTTGAGCTGATAAGCAAGCCATGTGATGACACACCCAAATCTGTGGTACATCTATATTTAGATTATCTGCTCTTTTGAGAGTCTAAAGAGAAATATTGCAGAATTGGGGAAAATAAAGAAAAAGTAGAGTAAAATGGATAGGTAATAGAGCATCTTGTGAATAGAGTAGTTTAAGATGTTGGTGTTTTTCAGTTTAGCCAAAAGTGGGCAGAGGATAATTTGTAAAATTACGAAGGGAGGAAGTGTGGAGAGAAGAAGGAATTCTATTCACACTCTTGACACTAGAACTTTGAGACACTGATGAAATTTATGAGCAGGTGGTTGATGACATGATCTTGTTTCATGTATGGCATTTATGGCCACATGTTATTGGGATGGCCTTTGGCATAGGTGGTAGTAAATAGCTGACGGAGTCACAGAGGATAAATTTACAGTGGCTGTTAGCCAAAATAATAAGAACAGGATTCCTCTTGTTTAGATTTAGTATGTTTCCTCTTGCCATGTACAAACAGGCATTGTCATCTCCATTCCTGACTTTGTTTAAGAACTTTCCAGAGGCATCTAGCTGCCTGCCCTTAAAGACAGCCCTGGACTAGATGTACTTTGCCAAGATTTACAGTTGAGTTGGTTGTACAGAATTTGGCTGTGGATCTTGGTGGTGATATTCACCAGTTTCCGTTGCCTCAATGGCGCCCCCCCCCCCCAGTACCTTGATCTCCTTGAAATGGTACTATTGGAGGGACAAGGGACCCTCTCCCCCCAGAACAGCGGGAAAGGTATATCAGTAACCCACCCACCCCCAATTACTGGAAAATATCATTGAGATACTTGCCGTGATCTAGAATACATGAATCAAATTTTTATCTCTCTTACGCAGACTAACAACTTTTAGTTGCAAGCTTTCAAACCTTGCAATTCCTTTTCAAGCATAATGCTGAAAACAAAATAGTAATATGAATAGAAAGGGAAAATTTGTTGCTGTGTGCTATTGTTTCCCATTCCCTGGATCTGCTAAGTGTGTGGGAATGAGGTGTTTAGCAGACAGCCTGCCCTCTTGGACCCAGGTACTCCTCAGCAAACTCTACCACCACCTAGAGATTTTAAATATATTAATAGGTTGCTGTACACCACCCGATAGCTCTGCTTTGTCATACTGTCTGTGTGTATGTGATAGGGGAAAATACTCCACCCTCTCCCTTTCTCCTTTAGTAGGTAGAGTGCTTGACCAGCAGGCTTGTGAGGGCAAAATGACTGGAGTCTCTCAGAATCAAAGGATAAATTTTTAAAAGGTTTTGTTCTGTGTACACATGAATTAATGGGAAAACTAAATGACGAAAATACAGAGTAAAAAAGAAGCAGCGTCTTGCTTTCTAGAAGCTTTCTAAACCCTTAGAAGATGGGAAAGGATTGTGCTTCCCACAGCAGGGTATGGAGAAGATGGTGTGGCAGAAGAGTAACAAAGGGTGCTTCTTGCAGTCCCATATTTCAAGGATGTCTCTCAGAAGCAAGGATTTTATTTTGACCCAGTCAGAAATTGGGGCACTCACTCAGACTTGCTGCCGAAGGAGAACTTGGCTGGTAAAAAGTTTCTCCATGTTCGTGGGGCCTGTAGTACAGAGCATAAAGTATTAGGGGTGGGGGTGTAAAAGAATGTCAGAGCATTGAACATTCTCTGTTGTTCCCCCTGGGTTGACGTTTGCCAGGTCACTATGACAGTGGCATCTGTATGCTGATTCCCCCAATCCCGGATGCTAATGTGCTTTCCTTATCTCACTGTAATGGAGCTTGTGGTGCAACCGAAACCTCACACAAGACTTGACCTGCTTTTGCCCAGGACATAACGGAGTACCATAATAGTCTCTGACAGTTCAGGATGCGTCAACTTATGCAATCTAGTTTTTTAAAATTTACATTAAAGAGCCATGAGGGAAGAATTATTGCAAGACTCAAAAACTCACAGCACTTTTAAGCAGTTAGTTGGCCTTAGAGTTATAGGCTATGTATTGTCAGTGCATTTCTGTGTGCTAAATGTCCATCATCTTAGAATTACCCCATATAATACAAAGTTTTTTCCTCTTAGTAAAGAGACCACTTTCAAAAAGCATAAGATGTCTGAAAGATTACATGAAGGATCCCAACAGAGAAGAGCCTCTTATAGGTAAGTAGTTTTAGTTGTAAAATGTCTAGATTTTATAAGGATAGTTAAGAAAACAAACAGCCAGACGTCCACTGCAACAGAGGTAGGTTAAGGTCGAAGGAAGGAAGGGTGTGCACAGACTGAATGTAATTGTTGCATCTCTCTTTGGTCCCTCCTTGTCACGGGAGTGGGATGGGGGCAGAATTTTCCCTTCTCTCAGCAGTCTTCCTACTTAATGGGACCCTGGAAGGAAAGTGCATGGGAGTCTTAAGGGTGGCGCACACAGCATTTTGGGTACCATTTCTCAGTTACGTGAGGCAATGAAAAACTCACCAGGTCCAGGGATCTGGCTTTTACCTGTGATTTTGTTCTGTGATTATTTTAATATGAATAACAATTCTTAGGTTGCTTCAGGTAGCCAGTTGCATTATAGTAAATTTCTTGGCCTTACCTCTGATGGATGCTTTTGAGACAACATGCGCTTAAACATGTTACACATAGCAGAGACTTTCTGCCAAGGAAGAAACAGAATAAATACTACCCCTCTGCATATCACACTTGCTATTAATTCAATCACGCCTGCTATTGTCATTTGGCACCTGAATTCATTCCACTCCAAGATATAGGGACAGATGGACTCACATTCTAGCTATATCTGAAGAAGTGAGCAGCGACTCATAAAAGCTCCTCCGTGCCATAAATTTTGTTAGTCTTTACGGTGCTATTGGACTCTTGCCCTTTTCTACTGCTAAGGAATAAATAGTGATGGTTCAGAACCATCTTTACATTTCAGTTTAAGTGTTGCTGTGCTTTGTATAACTCAGTTCCCTGTCCTGAGGAGATCAGCTGTCTGCATTTGTAGATGCTGCACCTGCACTTGAAGGCTGCTTAACTTTTTGTGTCTGTTTCCATGAAGCCTGAGTGTTGTGAAGTTTGGGTCCGGAGCCTCCATCCCTGCATGATTCCTCTGGACCTGTAGTTCTGCCAGCACAGCTGCTGCGGGCTTGGGTTTCCCAGCTCCCTACATACTTGCAGCCACATGATTGGTTTTGCTGCATCACCCTGATACACATATTGGTAACTTCAAGCTTGTGCCATTCCTCACATGTAATGGCATACACATTTTTCGCTACGTAAAAGCTGAGTCTGTACTTTTGGAGAGAGCATCTTTGAACAGCTAGTGTTAGCCAGAACATCTTTAGTGGGTCACTTTGAGGGACTGGAAAACATAGGAAGTCTCTCATGTTGCTTGCAGTTCATAACATTGACTGGTACATTAAATTGTATATATTTTAAAAGTTGCATAGACTTCTGACCCTGTTGCTGTGTTTGCATCTGCAGGTTTGGAATATGTGCTTGAGGTTCGATTTAAAGGGAGAAGAGATCCTTGTTATGAATGCCAGCTGTGCCAGTTTAATACAGAGATAGTGCCAATGATAGAACATCTCATTGGCCAAAGACACAGAAAAATATATCTTGTAAGTTAAGTCTCCTTTAAATTGTATCTTGTTCGTGGGGAACTGGAAAAAGGTGTAGGGTAGCTTCAGCTCTGGCTTTCTCATCCAATCTGGAGTAAGAGTAAGATAGATATGAATGTCTTACCTTGATTCATAGTAAAAATTCAGAATGGTGACATATGCACTATAGTGCTAGTTCCTATCTCTTTAGAATATGTAAGATATTCTAAGATAGGATATGTAAGTGATGGGCTTTGCTATAGTCCCCCAGATAGGTAAATACCAGGCAGGCAGAATCCTTGAGAGTGTCTGGGATCAGCTGTCTGATACCTGGGAGAGGAGAAATTGAATGTCCAGAAATTCTGAAGCCATGGAGGAAAATATTTTCTCTGGGGAGAAAACCCAGAAATTTGGGGAGGAATAGACGTTTTGTTGCTTCAGTGACATAAGGCTCACTGTTTATAACTTCAGGTATACAAACTGGCATATTTCATGGAATTTAAAAGTATAAATGCCTTAGCTTCATAAGCAAAATTGCAAATACACCTTCCCTGTTTGGAACACGAAAAGATTACTACCAGAATTACTGCTAGAATATTTGTGACTTAAACTTCCAAGAGTCAACAAGAATTCACAGCAACAAGCAAAATTAGATTCCCCAGTAAGGCCTGTAAATTGTAGCAGCTTTCCTCCCCGTCTTCCATCTCAACTCTGAATTCTAACAGGAAGCAAGGTGATCAAATTAACAATCTCCCCCATGAGAATGCGTTGCTTGAGTCCTCTGTCAGGCTTGAACAAGGTACTCCTGCTTACACACCCAGCAATGGGTGTGTAGTTTTTGATCCAAAGGGTGTTTTAGAGACAATTACAATAGAAGACTGACAGCCAAAGGACACCATCAGTATTCTTTCATGGACTATAGCAGGCTGGTATAGATGCCAGTCCTATTCCCCAGACATTCCCTTCTTTCGTCAAAATTACGATGTTATAGCGCTCCAAGAAGTCTGGGCTTCAGGGGCCTTGGAATTAGATGGTTACCACACTTACTTGGTCAAGGCAGTCTCTGGCTGGGGCCCAGGTAGGCTTAAAGGGGGTTTAGGTATTCTTATTTTCACCTCCCTAAAAGTAGATTGCATGGAATTGTGTCCTTTGAAACCCCTAGTGATGGCTGTTTTACTCACTTGGAATAAGGGCAGTCTTGTAAATTCTTATCTTCCTCTTACTAGTAAAAAAGCTGAGATAGAAAACAAGGGGCAAGAGTTGGAACAATATGTAGGGTCTCTTATTATTGACCATCCGAGGGCCGAAGTCCTGGTGGCAGGTGATTTAAATGCTCGACTGGGTCCTGATAACTCCACCCTGGCTTCTAAATATAAGATATCCTTGGATGGTTTGGAGGAGGCCTTTGAACCTCCCTGTCAAACACGATGTTTTAAGGACCAGACCTCGAACTTTGCAGGAGCCTGTTTAACAAAGTTAGTATTACAACTAAGCATGTATATCCTAAACGGCTCTATTGAAGGAGATATCCCAGGCAAATTCACTTTTATGACAGGGATGAGAACTAGTACAGTGGACTATATGTGGGTGGACAGAGCGTTGCTATACCTGGTGAACAATTTTCAGACTCTTCCCCTATCTAGAGGTAGATCATTTCCCACTCCCATCTCCAAGTCTGCCTAGACATGAAGGCTATACATACAACATATCCTATAAATATTATGCCAATGGAATGTCGAGGCTGTTGTGTTAAATGGTCCCCTAAGCTCAATCTAAAGGTGAAGAAAGTTCTAACAGCTGAGAAATCTCCCAACTTTTTTTCTGCCAAGCCTTTAAAAGCCCATTTAAATCCAGAACGTTCATTAAAAATGTATGATGACCAGATTCAATCAGTAAGGTCCTTCGCAGTATGCTTTCCAGAAGGAAAGCAAGCTGTGGTGAATTTTCCTTCAAAGCCATGGTTTGACCAAAGCTTGTATAAAGCTTAAAATGCCCTATCTGCTGCATATAATTCAGCAAGGAGGGCTGAGGAAAAGAATAGGCAGGAAACCTATGGCTTTCTTTCAGCTCAAAAGAAGGGATATAAACTGGTAGATAGACGAAAGAAAGAATGCATTAGAGAAATGTGGGCCAATTTAATTGAAGCAGCCAGGAATAAAAATACATCTCTTTTCTGGAGACTGGTGTCCAATAGTACATCAGCAACTGCTTCTTTGTTAGCCTCCTGTATCCCCCCAGATATGTGGGTGTCCTATTTCCAAAAAATGCATGAAGACCCCATACAGTTTTCTCCTGTGTCTACAATAGAAAATTTGGAAAAATGGGCCCCAGTATCTGTTCAAGAGGTAAAAGCTTATATTTGTCAACTAAAGAATGGTAGAGCCCCTGTTCTAGACGGAATCCCTTCAGAATTACTTACGGCAGATACGGACTGGTGGGCCACCTTACAAGCCTTCCTGTTCACCTTTACTGGCGAAACTGGCCTTGTCCCCAAAGATTGGGGTATGGCCATTGTTGTCCCCTTTTATAAGAAGAGAAAGAAAAAGGATCCGCCAAATTATAGACAATCAGTGGGGAGGAGAGTCTCTACAGAAGCTGCATCAAGGTTTGGACGCTGCTTCTTGTGTTGTTGAGAATGTTTTTGGCAACTGATTTGGACAAAAACTCTGATCTTGTCTTTGTTGGGTTACTAAGCATGCTATAAAAGAGGAGTATAACCCCTCATTTTATTTTGGCACTTCCATGGTGCTTCATTTATAATAGGGTTCTTACTTATGCCCTCTCCATGCATGGAGTTTCAAAAGGTGATGTCCTGCTGGAATCCCCTACTCTCATTCCTCATATAATGCATGGTCAGCATCCTCTCACAACCCATCCTTGTGGGTTGGTTGACGCTATCACACTGTTTGAGTGCATGGCCCTTTATTACCTCTCTGTGTATGATGGCTCTTTTCAAAGAGTGCTCTTTTTCCTTTGTCACATTCCTACATGTATTTTGGTAGGGACACTTGCACAGAGCTTATTGCTCTGGTATAAGGCTACTCTGGGTGAAGGTCAATTTGTGCCACTAAACAACTGTTGATAAAGAGGTCCTCTATGGTCCTCTGTGGTCTCCTGAGAGCTTCACACCCACCTCCTTCACTCAGTGATCTTGCTAATCTTCCCATGTGGGACTGCCCAGAAGCCACGACGATGAAAACGAGGTTGCACTTACCTGTAACCATTGTTCATCGAGTGGTCTTCTGTGCAGGCACACCTCCCTCCCTCCTGCCCCACTGTGAACTCTCTGGAACTTTAGTTTTCTAGGGGTCTCTGCCAGCAGCATGGAGAGAATTGAGGGAGTAGCCCAACTCTTCCTGGTCATGTGAGCATTTTGGTGGGAAAGCACCAGAGGGAGGAGGGGCACTCCTAGACTATTAGAAAGCTTGGAAATCTTCCGTGGCTGGCCTGCAACTGCACAGTCTCATGTGTGCCTGCACAGAAGACCACTTGATGAATAATGGGTACAGGTAAGGGCAACCTCGTTTTCCTTTTAATCCTTCAGGACCAATTTCAGTCAAACTGGCAGAGAGTGGTCCTGAATTCCATCTAGAATTAGGCTTTTCTCCCCAAGCCCTTCTGACTCTCTGTATAGACCAGTCAAAATCACTCATTAAGCAGAGAGTGACTGACACTGAAAAACAATTGGATATTCTCCGTTCTCCTGGCTATTTCTCTCCAGCAAATACCAGATATATAGTTGCTCCTGCAGCCTGTTTACATTCTCTTGAATCCAGTAACTCAAGAAGGGCATTCACGTTAGCCAGAAGTATGTCCTTGCCATCTGCAGTATTGGAAGGGACCCCTTACTCACGGAAGGTTCTGCTCTTGCCCCCTCCATGAAAAAGACTCTCTAAAACACATATTTTCCAACTGTGTATACCATAGGGTGATCCGTATGGAGACTATTAGTCTGCTGTTAGAAAGGTTTCCTGACAGAACAAACAAAATTAAACTTGATTACCTCCTGTCTGATAGGAACCATCAGACAACAAGACAGGTGGCTAGATTTTGTGCCAGGTTTACTAGGAGTGTAAAATGCATGGCAATTAGACTTTCTAATCTTTAATTATACACAAATTATACACAAATTTTATGGCTTTCTTATTCTATCCCTATGTTGTATGTCATCTCAATGTTATAGTCACAGAGTTTTAAATTTAAGTATGCCACTGTTGGTTTTATCTCATATTTATCTCATATTTCTGATTTAAATATTTTTATGTAAAACGAGTGTGCTGGTCGTTGACTGTAACCATACATTTGATTTGATTTGAATACACCCAATGCTAAAGCAAGCTAGCACTGCAAACTGCTGCACCCTGTGCTATCTTAGCATATTTTACTTATTCCAGAAGAGAAGATTCAGTTTCATAAGATTTTCTTTGAGCACTCCCCAAGGTTTCCTGATTTTTCCAATGGAATAATTGAAAAAAAGAAAAGTTCTCAGACATCATGCTATACAGACAAATGAAAGCTTGACTTAAGAAGCATTTCACTCAAAAGGAAAATACTTGGAATTAGTTGTTTTCATTTCTCCTCAAAGTACCCTAGTTTTTCCTTCTGGAAAATAGCATGCTATATATTAATAACAGTTTGTATTAAAAAACATTTCACTCAATCCAAGAGGGGGGGAAATTCAATAAGTTTTTTTTAGCACCTTCCAAATGTCCACTGGAAAAACTGAAAGTTTTCAGAGTGAATAAAAACTCACTTCCTTGAAGAAAATATTTCATGATTTTTTTTCAGTGATCTCCAAATGTCCAGTTTTTTCCTTGGAAAAATTTAGGGGGAAGTTCTTGTGGGGGGGGGGGGGAGACATCTCCTTTTCTGTAGTTTTCCTGCTTTTTTTCCTGAGTCTTCACATTGTAGTCATGTGACAACTGTTGAATGAATACTTCATTCATCGATATATTTTTTTTAAAGTACGGTAACTCCCTACTTCAGGTACTTGGGCCTACTTCAGGTACCTAGGCTTACATATTAAAACTCACCTGTCTGTCTTTTCTCTTGGCAGATGAAACATTTTCCAGAGAAAGGAAAGAGAAAGGCAAATGATCCTAAAGAAGACAGAGTTAGATTTCTTAGGCGAATAGCAAGAGAAGTAGAGAAGGAAGAAGGTTTAAAAATGTATAAGGTAAGATGCAGATATCAGCTGGTAATGCTGCAATAATTGAATAGGAAATGATAATTCAGTTGATGTTCTAAAATTCAGTTCATTTAATATTTTAGAAACATTTGTAACTTTAAATGCAAAAATAGGAGGTTAAAAAAGCAACACAGAGACAAATAATGGTTTTCATGTTTTTGTCTTTATAATATAGGGAGTTTTATTATCAAAACACAAGTTTATTATTCACTTTTACTCTAAAGTTGAATTTAGTATAACAAAATTAAATCTGATCAAATCTTTATTTCTAGATTGAAGGTTATGAGAGACCCGGGGCAACTTGTAAGTAAGAACACAGTATTTTTAATTGAATATTGATGTAAATGTACATTTTGCATCCGTATTTATGCAAGTGATACCTTAGTTACTTCTGTTAGCGATGAAGGTGTATTTGATGAGATTAATAGATTTGGCTTTCCTTGGCATTGTCTCTGTCAAATCACTCTGGGGTTAAGGATTGTGACTGTATGTCTACAGGATTAGCTATCAACAAGCTGCAGTAACTGAATGAAGTACTTCATCTGGGCAAAGGCAGCTGGTTGGCACAGAAGTAGGCCAGGAGATGAAACGTTTGATTCAGTCTTTAGTTCAGACACTAATGAGTGTGCCATGGCTAGAAGGGATCTGGGGAGGGGGAGAAGAGCAGGCTTCTGTGATGATCTAATTGCTGTGGCAACCAGAGAATCTAGAGGGAGAAATGACTGTTGGGCTGGTAAACTGCTAAAAGCTCCATTTTTGAGCTGTCAGCTCAGTGTGTTCTGAATGTGCTTGTTAGGAGAAGAGGGGAGGCTGGACAAATACTGGCAGAGCACTTGGTATCCATTTACAGTTGAGGGAGGGCAGCCATTATGAACGGAGTTGCCGACTTCCATTCTGCTTCATAAATGACAGCTTTCTCCTTTGCCTTCCATGCCTCCTCTTGGGCATAGCTCCCATCCGTTGTGGGAGAGACTGCCTCGTGGGAGGAGGGAGAAAGAAATTCTGGTACTCCAGCAACGTCAGGAGGGAAGGGGGCACAGTGAGCAACCGGGGGCCCTGTTGCTGGCCCCAGAGGTATTGAGGTTCCTAGTAAAGAATTCCTTGCTGGAAATTCTAGTAATAAGCAAAAGGATACCTGCTCTTTCTGGCAGTGCCAGAGTTGAGAGTCAGGACGTAGCCCAGCCTGCTTTGTCTATGTGGACAAGCGGCGTTTTGGGTGAAAGAACAGGCTGTGGGTAAGTTCCATTCAGTGAAATTTTGTGAGTGTCTGCATATTATACTCCGTAGGCATCTACTTACAAATTTCTCTTCTCATTTTGCTTTAGCAACCACAGCAAAGAAGAGAGCAAAGTAGGTAACAAAATAAAGCAATACATTAATGAAAAGCATGTGTATATTTCTAGTTAGGTGCGTACTCGGTCTTCTGGCTATCGTTTCTTGTCTGTGTGCTGATCCTTGCTGTCAAAAGTACCTCACAGCTTTCATTAGAATACTGGAAGAGGAATAAAATAACTTAGTAAACTTTTACTTTTGATGTGACATACTTGGCTTCAGTGTGAGCCATCAGTTCACTGTTTAATTCCAAACTTGGCTTCAGTGTGAGCCATCAGTTCACTGTTTAATTCCAAACTTGGCTTCCTGTCCTACCTAGATGGGAACATGGGGAGACCTGCAAAATGGTGTCATTTTGAGGAGTGTGTGTGTGTAACACCCCCAGTGGATCCTCTAGTATAGAGCCTTCCTGTGGCATGAGGAGTCTTTATTTTTATTTATGTTATTTATAATCCACCTTTCTCAGAGAGACTCAAGGTGGATTACACATAGGGATCAGTGCAGTCAACAAAATGGGACATTCAGTAGCTGTTAGGATATTAAAAGTCTGGAACCACCAGAAGGAACAGGAGCATAGCATAAGTTTTCACATACCAGGTTAAGCAGGACAGAGATTACATGATAGGATCCTACTTACAATATGCTGTATAGAGCGGTAAAGACCACTAGTCCTGGTCGTTTACGTAAATCTGTGGGAGCATTTTGTACTGGGCAGCCTAATTTACCTGTGCAGAAAAGTCCTTTTGAACAGTTCAGTTTTGCGTAGTTTGTGGAAGACCGGGGGAGAGGGAGGTTTCCTGACCTCTTCGGGGAGGCCATTCCGCAAGGTGGGAGCCATAATGGAGAAATCACCCACATTCCACTTGAAGACAGCTCCTTGCTGTGGATGACTGCTCTATTGCGAGTGAAGCAGATTAATAGGATCTGGTTTTTTCTACGTGCAGGACAGATCCGGGCCCCGTGGACAGAAGGGAGAGAACAAGCTGCTGCTCCAGTACAAATGCTATTACCTCTGACATACTTTCCCCTGGGTTAGCTTCAGCTGGGTTGCAGCAGCTGTAGAGTTAGAGATGGGTGCTTTTCCAGCCAGGTCTTTGTGCTCTAGGATGTCCGTGCAGAAGCCCATATTCTTGCCAGTGGTATCATGGCCTTGTGCATGTACCTGTGATGGGGCTTTGCTGCTACATCACTTTGGAACCAGCCACCCAAACCTTTGGGACTTCATACACAGTGCAGAGCCTGCTCTGGGTGATATTCTTCTGTACCCTGAGCATGCCAGCTGTCAGCTGTGCTACTTAAAGAGATGCTAAGCTACCTGAATCTTGTCTCAAAAGAAAAAAAAATTGCACAAGGACATGATACTTTCCGCATACTTTTCTTTTGCAACTCTGGTACACGGTGTTGCTCCAGATACAGAGAAGAAAGTGTCTGGTTGTTCCCAGGAATCACTGTATGAGAACATGCATATTTTGCTCTGGGTCTGTTCACAAGGACTTGCAAGCAGTATTACTTTCTTTTTTGATACCTTGGATAAACTTTGAGTCCTTGTTGACGTTTGAGTGTCAGGATTCTTTTGGACTGAAATGACCTTTACCATACTTTGGTTGTGTGGTTTTTCAGAAGCCATACTTTGCTCGTAGCTTCTGAAAAGTCCACATTAAAAATTTGTCAGACTGATTTTCAGTTCTGTTAATAGATTAATACTATTCTCTCCTGAACTGGTCCTGTTCTAAATCTATCTCTGTCTTGATGTTACCACATGGAACAGCCTGTTTGCGTTACCATCTATGTTTTGTTACCATACCAGGTGAAATCATGTTTTAACAAGTTGAGAACTGTGTGTGGTGAATAAAAACCAGTTTTGTTGCACTCTCTTAACAGTTGCTTTTTCTTTCAGGTGGTCACGTAGTTGTTACAAGCCTGAGGTATGTGTCGGTATTACCAGAACACGGATGTAAACTCCCTTCTGAATTTCTCTGATCTTAAATTACTTTGTATATATTAACAGTTAAAGCAGGTCTCAGTGCTTCATTAATGTACTGACTCCAAAACAGGTAGGAGATTGGTTGTGGTGATCTGAGGAACTGTCATAGGATTCTTTGAAGTACTGGCTAATGGTTCCCAGTGCGGTAATCCATCTTTCAGACGGAAGTGTCTGTTTAGAAGTTAGGTCCATTTTCTCACTCGGAGCAGGAGGCAGGGATGCCTTGCAGCTTCCTGTCTCCCCTGCTGGGAGACACCCCCTTCTTTTTTTGTTCCCTGCCTCCAAGCCCAGTGCAGGGAATTAGAGGGAGCTCTGTTGAATAGAAAGGGGAGTCCCGATTGTGCACTTCCACTGCAAAACTCCAGACAGGTACCTGACATCTAACTGTAATGAAGCCTTTCTAGCTGTTGGTCTTTCATTGACTCAGGTTCTAGATCCTAGGCTCTGCAGATTTTGGGACGCTTTTGTCACCAGATGAGACTTCTGTGCCATAAAATATGTCTTGTCTTATTTGTTTGCATTGCTTGCCCTTCCAGAATGACGCAGTTCTGAGACAGAAAGCTCTGGAATACATGGTAAGGGAAGGATTTTCTAATAGTTGGCTTTGAGTTCTTACAGGTATAAAAGATGACCTTCTTAAACCTCAGATTTTTACTTTTCAAGCAGTGTTCTTACTATAATCATGCTATGCATTATGCGGTGTCCAGTTTATCATGATTTGCATTTAGTCTGTTAATTGTATATAAATTGCTGCATAATGCATTTAATCAAAGAATTGTTTGTGATTGGGGGACTTTTAATTCACTTACATGAGCAGATTTCCTCAGAAGCATGCTTTTATAATATCCACAGCTGTAACTCAGTCTTTTATTGCTGTATTTCTGTTTTGACAACCATAAAATATTTTACAAACGGGTATTTGTTTGGAATAATTTAAACACATAAAGAATAGTTTTGAGACTGGGAAGTAAGGAAATAAAGAACTATAGTTTTTGGTTGTTCAGCACCATTTGCTGGCTAATAAAGAAGCCCGTTTTGTTATGAAATAGCTCAAACTGCTCTGAAAAGCTAAATGTTGTTTTTGCAGATTGAACCAGAAAATATTTCTGAGCCAGTTCTCTGCAAACTTACCTGGGAGTAAGTCCTATTGGAATTAGCGGATTTATTTATGTCTAGGATCAGACTTAGGGAACCCCATGTTGATGTAAACATTTTCATGGACTCCCCCTCCCGTCATGACGGACTCCCTCCTCTTGTAATCTTAAACCAGTACAGTGAGAACCAGATCGATTATGTTTTAAAAAATAAATTTAAAGCAAAATGTTTGGGGTTCTCTGTACGCAGCCTACACCACTAAGTCTCCACAGGTAGCTGATTCTGATCCCTCTCACCATTTGTGCTGGGAGATGGTAAGGAACTTCCTTAGTCAGTAACTTCTAGATAGGGAGGCAGAGAGGCCTAAAAAAACATTCAGAGATGCTCAAAGGGAGAAAAATGAGTAGTACTAGATAGAGGTAGATAGACTGGCATCACATACAGCCTGAACTTCTAATATTCGGTTGAAAACTGCCATTTGTGGTTATTGTCTGCCATTAGGAAAAACAGTGCTTTATGGAAACCAATGCAGAATGAAGTGACTACACATACTTAAATGCTACGTTCATCGCCTTTTAAACTTTTATAGGACTTCTTTGAGATAACATCTGACACTGAAGCAACTCAAGTGATACGTATTGCGCAGTCTTTGTCAGAAGCTTTGAAGGCTTTTTGTGAAAAGAAAGAAGCTGTAAGTAATCTTATTTTAATATCACTTACTTTATTCCATGGTTTCATGAATTAGCGTCTTTGTTTCTAAAAGCTTGTCTAGTACTCATTTTCTGATTCTAGATCAACAGCAGATCTTGTATCAATTATGCTAATTAGGGAAACACTGGTCATGTTAAAAGCTTAAATTAATTGCATAATAAACTTCTGGCTTGCTCATATGCTTGGCTAATTTTCTTCTGCTATTTAGTTGTTTTGTCTTGATTCTTTGACCAATAGTATCTCTAGTTGGTCCATCATAGACCTTTATATTTCTGTACACGTTTTTGCAATCTAATTTTTGTGTATTACTCCCTTCGCCGGTATGCTGGGTTGCTTTCCAACCAGCTTCAGAAAGTGTCTGGTTTATTATCCAAGCACTCGTGAATAGTGTTCTGGAATTGTTTAAGAATTTTTGTTTGCTTGCTTTTTAAGCCAACCTGGGACGTGATAAGCAGCCGCCCATCTCCTCCGGTTTTTTCTTGCCTCAACAGGGAGAGCAGTTCAGCAGAGGCTCTGTTCCCCTGTCCTTTTCCTCTTCTTTTTGCTTCTTCTAATCCTAAATACTTACCTTGCCTGCCTCTTCTTATTTCCCCCTAACTCCCTTGCTGTCTTTCTCTGTCTCTCGTGCCTCCACAAGGAGATCAAAGGGAAGGAGTTTGACTGTTGGGGAAAGTGCCCCTCAGAGGTGGCCGTTTTGACAGGCTCTAAAACAATTACATTTACGATCTGCCAAATGGCTTCTAATGAGCCCTGGGAGGGAGTTCTCTCTGAAGCAGAGACAGGAGCTCCAGGCACAGCAGGATTTGCAAGGAGCCAGCATGCCTGAAAACGTCTCAGCACCAAAAGTGCGCCAAAAAAGAAGGCGCATTCATTCCTCCCAGCAGTCAGCTCTTGCAGTGCCATGCCTGAGCCGGCTGCTGCTGGTGGCCTTGCCAGGTGGTCAGGAAGAGGCCGTGGAGTGGGTTCCCACTTCCTTAAGCCATATAAACTCTGCAGGACGCAGGGAGAATCTTCAAAGCCGACTTTTAGATCAACAAGCTGCAGCGTTCACTGGTTCCGTTTGGCAGTGGTGAGACCAGTAAGTAATGTGCAAGGATTGGGTTCTCGCCAAGGTTATCCCCCAGAATTATAACATTACTCAGACCGACACGAATGTGGTGTAGTGATAGACAAGGGGGGGGGGGCGCCAGGTTTGAGTCCCTACTGTGCCACAGGAGCCCTCGCTAGGCAACCTTAGACCAGCCCCACTCTCAGACTAACCTACCTCACAGGGTAGTTGTAAGGATTAAATGCAGGAAAAGAGAAGGGAAGAGACTGTTAACTTTTGTCAGAGTGAAGGTGGGAACCACCAAGATGTCCTCCTTTCCTCAGAGGAGAAGGACCCTTCACGCTAAGTATCCAGTGGTCCGTTCTCCTGTGCGGATATCACTTCAGATTGCAGAACAGATTTAAACAGAAGGCAAATGATTTCTGAATGTTTTCCCAGCATTTCTCTCTAAAGCTTTCAGTTTAAAGATCTCATCCTTCGTTGTTTGCTCTAGACTTGCTAACAGCCTCCTTTTGGAATTGGAATGTTCCCGTCTTATTGGAGATCATGCCTTCGGACATACTTTGCTTCCCCCGTTGTATAAAAAGGAACTAAGCTAGTACTTGCTAAGACTCTAGACAACAATTTCTAGAAAGAACGCAGCTAGCAAGAGTCTCCTTTCTCACTGTTGTTCAGTTGTGTGTGTTATCTGAAAGTCAGTTAGCTCCATAGCAACTGTTGAGCCATTGCTTTCCTGCAGCCTTAACTCACTACACACAGTTCAAACCGGCAATAAGATTTCTTTGTTCTTCTAGCTCAAGCATATTAAAAGCCTCCCATCACTGATGGCACGAGGAGACAGGAATACAAGGCAGATAAGACCTAATACACCATCCATAACCTTTGATGATAATCCAGGTACTGTTACCTATAAATAATATACCAAATCCCCCCCCCCCGTGTCATCATTAACTGTATTTGACGTTCCACATGTGTTCAGTATTTGACTACCACTGTTACCTTGGCTTATTTTTAATTCAAGTATAATATTCTCTGGAGGAAGTGAGGGTTGATGGATGTCACATGATCGCTGGAATTGCCCCACTGTTTATCTGTGGATGTTTTCAGCAGCAGGTCATTAGGATTTTTTTTCCTGAGCGCTTCTAAGTATAAATGGTCCAATATGATCTCCAGCCAGGCCAGTTGAAAGCATCCCAGGATTCAAGGTCTACTGATGTACCACTTTTGTGGGAAGGGAGAATTTTGTATGTGTAGAAATGGTTGGATGAGTGAACATGAGTATCAGATTAGTACTATGACTACACAATTGGAATACACTGTAGAATGTAACCTTGCACTCTCCTGTTCAGGTTTTTCTTTTGACGGGGAAAGCCTGGCAAACCTGATTAGATGGGTAGTAACCGGTCGTGTCCTTTGTTTATAGCTAACACAGTGCTGTTGATAATAATGTACTTTGGTTTTTGTTGGTTTTCCAGGAGATACGAAGTGGACTCAAGAGCATCCATCTAGTGGACTTGCAAAGTTACAGGGCCTATTGGGACAAGCTTTAAGTGCTTCATATACCCACCAGATGAGGACATCTTCCTGTACAGTAAACTCCAATGATCTTGCAACGATGTCTGCCCTTAGAAAATCACTTGCTCCTCAGTCAGGAAACTCTCCTGGTGGACTCAGTGAATGGATGAAGCAGTTCAGCCAGCCTGCCTCTGTTTATTCCCAGTCTAATCTAGTTAGAGAAAACTCTCTCTGCAGTACATCTTCACTAAGCAGTTACCCAACACAGTATCACCAACAAAGCAGCACTCAAAAACATGGTGACAGAATGGCAGCCACCGGAATAAGAAGTTGGAATAGTATGAGGGATTCTTATTCTGCCACAAGTGATTATGCAGCCAGTAACTCTTCAGAAGATTTTCCCTCTGGGTATAATAATGGGAATATTAATCAAATGGGTATTTCTCTTCCTGCGGGAAGTAACAGTCTTGGCTGGCCAAAATCATCTGGATACCAGCAACCAAATCTCCAAGCCGGTGGAAAAGCCTATCAGCCTCCCTTTTCTGGGGGCAATTCATACAGTGCTTATCAGCAACAGAACGTAGAGCAGACTAACAGACCTCCTGATCTGTCTTCCGACATTGTGAGTCAGCTTCGGGGAAAGGATCCAGCTACTCTGGCAAGGATGCTTCAGGAACTGGTTCCCCACTATCCAGATCTTCAGAGTAAGTACATGAAATATTCTCCCAGGAGTTGACCTTACAATACAAAGGAACCTGAAAAGCAGGTTCTGCACTGGAGGCTTTCTTTATCAGGAATCCATGACATCTCTGCCTGGCAGTTGGGAGGGAAGGAAAATCTAGCAGCATCAAGGGCAAATTTTAAGGGCATTAAATTGTAGTGAGCCATTTTGCAAGAGTAGAGGGGCACTCTGGGGTCGAGAGAAACCTTCCTAATGCGAAAGCATGGCTCCTTCAGGATATCGAAAACAAGTTTCTAATGGGGGTTAGAAAGAAAAGCGTAGAAATGAGTATCTTCATTTAGCAGATAACATTTTTTACCACTGAGAGATGCATCCCTTCTTTTGGATTATACCCATACTTTGCTGAAACCCCCAATTATGCTCCCTGAAGGATGTTACGTAAAGGCAGCTGCAAAAGTACACAGCTGTCTTAATTTTCAGACAACTTTTGCTAGGAATGCAGAAATCCACGGACGGAGTATAGATTTCTCTCCTATTCCCCATGCCAAGAGTGCAGCAGAAGATCTTGGATCTTCTTGTAGCTGCTGTCTAGTCATGTTAACTGTAAATAATATACGAAATCCCCACCCCCATATCATCATTAACTGTATTTGAAGTTCCACATGTGTTCAGTATTTGACTACCACTATTACCTTGGCTTATTTTTAATTTGAGGAGGGTATCTATTGATACAGAAAGCTAACAGAAGGAAGTTTGAGTCCAGTGGCACCTTGAAGACCAGCAAAGTTTAATTCTGGGTGTAAGCTTTCGTCTGCATGCGTACACAAAAGTTTACACCCAGAATTAAAATTTGCTGGTCTTCAAGGTGCCACTGGACTCAAACTTCCTTCTGTATCAGTAGATACCCAGTTATAAAGAGCCGTGGGATGAACCTCAGGTTGACAAAGCAGCTTGTAGTGTCTTAAAGTATTGTCTAACTTCTACAAAGTCAGACTCACAGGTATCTAAAAGTGCTTAATAAATCTTTTTCTCTTTTCTCTCAGAAATTGATATCTATGCACTAGCCCAAGCTCTGAGTAGAATCAGCTAAGAATGAATATGAAGAAATGAATGAAGATTCTACGTGACAAAGCAAACCGACCACCTAGATCTGGCCTTGTAGAAAGTTTCCTCTCTGTCCCCAAGATGATATTTGTTCTGTTATCTAAAATCAGCTGTAGAGGTATACATGTAGTTTTATACATATTATTTTAAGACCGGCTGCTTAATGGTAGGAAGTGTAATACCTTTTATTAGGTCCAAACAGATTGACACAATCTGGTCATAACAAAAAGCATTGCAGAGATTTCATTCTTGTCTTTGGGTTTTGTGTGGTCCAATATGGCTGGGCAACTTTTTCATTCCATACCAAACCAAGATATGTTCTTCAAAGTGTCTTGAAACCCCTGCTGTTTGAACTTAATTCTCTCTTAATAAAATAGCTGGATGTGGTTCTGCTATACTATGTTAAGAATAAAGATAATTCATCCACTGTGAGAATTATGAAATCTCAGGATTTCCTTCTATTTTAGATCAGCATGAGATAGAATACAAAATTGCTGCCTAGAACTCTTGTAAGAAATTAAATTAAAGGTGTTGCTTGAAAACTAACTGTATTCCTGCTCCATTTCCCCAGCATGTGCAGCAGACTCTAGTTGTGCACAGCATCACTTCCATGTGTAAGTGTTTCACATGAGGTATATAGAAAACATAATTCCTAAACAAAGCATTGTTTCTCCTGCAGGGTTTCGTTTTGTAGCTACAGTGCAGCATAGAGCATGAATACTGGTAGTATCCAACTTGTACCCGTTCACACTTTTGCTCCTGATCTATGACTATTAAGAACAAGTTGCTTAACCTTTCATATGGTTGTGTATACAGTCACATCAGTGGTGTTGGGAACGTTCCAGAGCCAAATTTTAAAAACCTGTTCCCTTTTAAGCATGTGCATTAGCACCACATCCCATTGAATTCTTCCCTAAAACAGTGCAACAGGCTATAAAACACACCTGTTCTGTGGATGAGGGTATGTTATAACTGCGTCTATACTGATGGGCTTTTTATCTGTGTAGAACTACAGTCTGGAAACTTCTAAAAGTATTCAGTTCAAAAACCCCAGACAGTTTGGACTGCACAGGCTGAAAGGGCAGGAGTCATTCCTTCTCACTTGGATTCTTTCAAAATATAAAACACAGCAAGTTCAAGGCATCTGTTTCAGGGAAGGTGCGTGGGTCAAGATGAACAGTTACAGGTTGTTCACGCTGGGAGACAGGTCTGGGAAAATGGTTCCACCAAAGGACAGCATTATAATAGGCCCCAAAATATGGAGAATATCATAACTGAGAGCAATGGAATGACTGGTTAGTGTCTCAGTAATAGACTGGGTACTCATTTGAGAGGTTGCAAGTGATAGTGATCCTTAGAGACAAGTCTCTTCCTTGAGAGGGACTGGTGAGACTGTGACCACAAGTAAGGTAAGGGGACCTCAGGTCAATCAGTCCTGAAGAAACCACGGCACTGAAATTGCTGGATGACATTCTCGAAATCAGGTTGGTCTCCGAATACCAAGGCAACTGGTATCGCAGACATAACGTCCAGGGTTGATTCTGACATAGGTGGAACAATGGAGGGCACCACAGTAATTGACTCAGTGTTCTGTTCTGGAAAAACCACTGGAGCCAAAGGCCCACAATACTGCTTCTGGGCAACCCCCAAACTGAACCAAAGGATCCCCATCCGAATTGAGCCCGTCTGGCAAGTTCAGTTCCCCCTTTCTCCTGGCCACAGTTTTTTGGGGGGGATCACCTGGGAAGGGTTAAATGGCTTGCAGCTATTCAACACATCTGTTTCCACAAGGAACTAGCCAACCGACAGAGCGCTGTTAACAGCGCAGTGGTCAGAAGAGAACTGGTGGGATGTCTGTGCCCTGCTCCTCTGGGCATGCGCGCTGGGGGTCCCACGCATGCCCAGAGGCGCTGGGTGTGAAAATCCATTAAGCTTTCTACGATACCGATGGATTCCAATGCAGGCGCAGTAACCCATGGGTGTGAAGCACAGAGACCACGTCAAAGAGTTCCAGAAGGTGGTGGATCCTGAAGATCCAGTGCCATCAGTGTCTTAATTGGGAGGTAATGGTAGTCCTAGGCCTTGAAAAACCGGCTAGACTGTTTGGGGACTGGCACCTCCTCCTCCTCTTCCTCATCTGAGAAGAATTCCCCTTCCTTATGACCCTCTGGATCAGACTCTGTGGGGAAGTCCTCCCCCAGTGCTCCCCTCTAGCTGTCTTGTGGTGGGGGGTGCCTTCTGCGAAGCCTTGGTGGGCCATGGAGCACTGGCTTGATATGGGGCCAACAGCTAGACAGGAAGCCCCTGGGTCATTAATGCCCACCCTGGCACAAAATGAGCATATTTCCTCCTGCATAGCCTGCTTAACACACCTGCAAGAGGCCAGAAAAGGCTAGAGGATTGGCTCCTGAGCCGAAGTTGGCCTCCAGTTGGGATGAGCAGGCTTGATCTGCTCCCTCTGCCCTGACAGTAGACTGGAGAGGCCACTGTGAAGTGTGCGATCCTATCGCCAAGGATCCAAAATGGCCACCGTAAGCCTTCAGCAGGCTCCTCTTCCCACTCAAGCAGATGGCACCTCTTCGTGCTTTGTGCTGCCACCACTTCTCTGGGGTCCGTCAGGGTGGCACAAACAAGCCACAATGGCACGTTAGCCCTACCGATGTTCCATGTCACCACCACCGCTGCAGTAAGCACCTCTGCTTCTTCCTCAAAAAGGAACCCGTCGGAGTGCTCTGCCATCGCCATCTGTCTCTTCACGGCAGGCACACTCAAAAGAAAGTGCAGTCTGTGGTGATGCTTTCTTCCAGTGGTGGGGGAAGAAGCAAAAACCAAACTGGTACCAGAAAAGTAAAGATCGGAAAAAGATGAAAGGAGAAAATCTAAAGAGGACGGAAAGGATAGTTTGGGTTGGAAAAAACAGTTGAGGAGGCTGAGCCTACTCGAGTACTGCTACTCCATGCAGAGGCAGGAACAGAACTGAGGGGAGGGCTATTCCAAAGGCACCAACAGGGAGGAGGGAAAAATGGATTCCCGCCTCCCTATTGGAATGTTGGAACAACCCCTAGAGATGTCCTCCTGACCTCAGGGGGAGAAGTGTATCTTCTGCACCCCAAGTACCATAGCTAAAGTGTGTGTGGGGGGGGGGGGGGGGGCGGAATCTGAATATATAAAGATCTGTTTTAAAAAAACCCAAGCTCAGGTGAAAAAACCCTCTCGGAAGGTTTCTGATCATTGCTGCTCTGGTGGACAAGAGAACTGAGCAGCAGGGGGTGTGCACACTCCAAGCTGGGTCTCTGAGGGGAGGAGGCCTGTGCCTGAAAAGCTGGAAGTTTTGAACCTTCACCTTGCCCAAGTGTAAAGTCTATCAGTGTGATACACAAAAACTATAAAACACGTTTGTTGTGGTGTCTGTGAAGACTCAGAAATGGGAGACTAGCAAGCTGATCTACCTGAAGGTGAAGACAGGTAATGGCTGGAGAACAGGTTGAGCACTGCCTTGTGGAAAATGCTATTCGTTCTGTTGCAGCCAGCTATGGGGTAATGAGAGCTGAGTCTTGAAGTCTTACAAAGCCGAGACTGTTTTGCATGATTCTGTCAGGGCAGTACTTCTGCTGGAGGCCAGAGATACAGCAGCTTCCCTAGTTTGGGGGATGTAATACAAAAGGGGTTGTGTAAATTCACAGCAGCTGTGCAAATTCACAGCCGCGTCCAGTGGTTGCAGTCATCCAGTTGCTGAATCTGAGGCAATATGAGGATAACCCTTGTGAAGTTTATCACTCACGGCATAGCTGAAAGTGACATCTAATTTGGACCCTGCAACAAAGAAGTCCTGGGGAAGGTAGAAGATTTTGAACCTGTGTAGGCCGCAGCAGGCAGAGAAATTCCATGGATGCACTCTCCTCAGAGGCTTGGACTACTTTTCTGTAGATGCAAAGCCCATAAATGCACTTCCTGTCACCATCTGGCCACTGGAGGCAACACTTTTCTTGTGGAGGCCAGTGGGGATGCCCTTCGGCCTTGCCTGGAGCTCCTGTAGGCAATAGGCCAAAATCTCTCTTCCCACCCAGCAGCTCCATAGCTAGACAAGGGGGCACTGCCCCATTGTGCCTATGTGGGGGAGGGGGGAGCTAAGCAAGTCTTCGCCTCTGTTTCCCTGCCAAGCCCAGCTGCTCTTCCCAGCTTCGATGCACTTGTCCTGATGTAGCTGCCACCACCAAGAACCCGTGAGAACTCCTGTGTGGAATGCTCATTATGTCCCCCTAGGCACCGCGGTCCTCTCTCAAAACAAGTCCCCCAACAAAACTGATACCACTCTGGTGGTTCTTCCTTCCCCCTTTTATAGCACAAGCACCAGAAGTTTCTAAGCTCTGCCTCCCACATCACTTTCTATCCCAAAGAGAAGGGAAGGGGATCTCAGAAGTGCTCTTTCAAATAGACAGATGGCTCCAAAATCTGCTATTAGACAAGGTGTGGCACGTGATCTAGAAAGGCTTTGAACTCTCCTGTTCTTAGGATCATTGGGCAAGCGGCTGGTATGGACTTGGGAGAGGTGGGCTCGGCCATGGCTTGCTGCACACAAAAGGTGGGAGGGCAGGCGGAGACCTTCTGATTGCCAGACCCTCCGCAGCTATTTCTGCCTTTGCAAAGCCCCCCCCCCCGGGGGGGATCTGAGAGCAGCACACCTGGAATCAGCCCCAGGGCTGCCCCCCCCAAGGTGGGGCAGGGCATATTTGTAAGGGGGCCTTGCCCTCTGCTACCCAGGCTTTTTAGTTCAGGGGTTTGTCAAGGTTTCATTTTTGATTCTCTTATTCTTCACTGTTCACCTTGCCATGTTGGGGGGGGGGGGAGGATGAGTGTGTGGGTGCCCACTTGCTTGTAGCCAGGGCTCATTTCCAGCCAGAATGAGTAGGAATGCTGTTCTGGCAGTAACGAGCCTAGAAACCCCGCCCCCAGCAGCCCTCCTTGTCTTCCATGGCCTGCCCACCCAAGTGGGCGGGCCAGGAAAGGCTTGGAGAGGCCTGGCCCGCCCGTCTAGGTGGGCAAGCCGGGGAAAGCCCTTGAAGGAGTGGGGAGGCATTTTGATGCCTCCCCAGCCCGCCCACCGAAGTGTGCCTTAGCAGGCCAGCTGGGGAAGCAAAAAGGGGGGATGTATCTTCAAAAGTCTCCCCTTCCCCAGGCGGCTTGCCAAGGCGCACTGGCTGGGGAAGTGAAGAGAGAAAGTTTAAACCCCTTCTTGGTTTAAGAATTGCACCGCTGCAGCGGCACAATCTTTCCATTGTATTCTGTGGGGCCATAGGATACAATAGATCATGCTGCTGCTGCAGCGCGACTCCAGAGAGAAGGGTTTTAGAAACCCTTCTCTCTTCACTTCCCCAGCCAGTGTGCCTTCTCTCTTTGCTTCCTTCCTCTCTTTGCTTCCCCCACCTTGGCAGGCTGCCTGGGGAAGGGAACGGGAGGCTTTTAAAGGTGCCTTCCCAAACTTTCTTTGCTTCTCCAGCCAGCCTTCCAAGGCAGGCTGGCTGGGGAAGCTAAGAAAGGTTGGGGAGGCATCTTTAAGAGCCTCCCCTTTGCTTCCCCAACCAGCACACCTTGTCTGGCTGGCTGGGGAAGCGAAGAAGAGGTATTTAAAGATGCCTCCCCATCTTTTTTTTTTCCTTTCCCAGCTGGCCCACCTTGGCAGGCCAGCTGGGGAAGTAAAGCAAGATGGGGGGGGGGCATCTTTAAATGACAGGGGGTGTGGTACAGGCAAATAAGTTATGCTGATGGCTCCTGCACCTCTTTTTTTACGAAATGATCCCTGCTTGTAGCCATAATTCTTTCTTCCAAGCTGTACCCCTGGGCCTTTCTCATGAGATTAGCCTTGGAGACTCTTGCCAGGCTGCTATAGATAATACACCATATATGTCAGGGTTGTCATAGTAACGCTCAGGTGCTGACATATGTGTGGGGGTGCATTGGTTCTTACCTATAACCTTTGGTTTTCACAAACTTTATTCCTGACAAGGATCCAGTTCCTAAATTAGCAAATCTCTAATAAAGCATTCTTATAAAGAAGCTGTGGCATGTCTTAACTGGGGATCTGACAGGGTTCTATTAACATCACATCTATAGCCCACTTTTTGTAGCCTGAGACTCACTGTAAACTGCTGCTTGTATGGGCTGTTTTATGCTGTCTCAAGCAAGTTCTATAGAAGCATGGCATAGAAAATCTCTCCTTATATATAACTGAGTAGTGGGGTGGTACTTTCTGAAAATTCCACACACTCCTAAATCAGTTGGCTTCATGATGTGTCACTCAGAAGCTGTCCCTAGCCACTGCATGCATTGCCTGAGTCTCGCCTCCAACATTCTAAACAGTTTGCTGTTCCTCTCCCCCCCATAAGCCAGTCAGAACAGAGGTCATTTGCATATGCCTTTGCCTCTAACATTCTAAACAGTTTGCTGTTGGGAGTCACTGAATGTGTCCTGAGGTAAAATACATATCCCAATCTTCCCTTAAACAGCACATCATCTCCCCTAAAAAAAAATTCCTAGCTATTACAACAGATCTCCAGATGACCAAGATCAGTTCTCCTGGAGACAATGACTGCTTTGGACAGTGGACTCTATGGCATTATACCCTGCTGAAGTCCCCCTGCACCCCAAACCCTGCCCTCCCCAGGCTCTACCCCCCAAATCTACAGGTATTTTCCAACCCAGAGTTGGCAGCCTGTAACTGGCTAAAGAACCGCTTTCCAGACCCTTGGAACCCAGAAGACATGGCATAGAAAGTGCTTTTCTACCTTAGCTGCCACTGCATAGCCCCAAATCACCATAAGTCACTGGGGGGGGGGGGGAACCTTACCTGTTACCATGAGGCTGTCCTCCCATACTACCCACTTGGGACAGCAAACTGACTTGAGACAGCCCTGCCTTATAGCTAACCAGAAGGAAATAAACATGGCTTGCCTCCCTCTATTTTCCCCTTCCCTCTGCCGCCCCACCAGCCACAGCTGGGACACTCACCTGGAGCTTCCTTCTAGAGCCCACTGTATTTCTTCCCACAACAGGCCTTACTCCTAGTTTCCGAATAAAGCTGCTCAAGGACTGTGCACTGTCAACCAAAAAAAGTCCAGAGAATTTTTCTCTCCTCACTGATGGAGAACATGCTGTGTGTTTACTGGATGTTTCATCTTAACAGGACTACCGACTTCTGACAGCATCGTGGACTTTCTTCTATGCTATCCAGACCATAGGAAGGACAAAAAGCATTTCCTCTTAAAAGATTCTGCCCTTGTAGCCCCATCATCAGCCTTCTGCAGAGGGAGCTGGTTCTTGGTCCAGGTGTTTAGTCATCACATATGTCCTGGATGTGCAGGCTAGAGCTGATGCTTTGTTTGGATGGGTTTTCTTCTTGCATCAATTGATACAACTGTACTCCTCTCTAGCCTTAGTTAGCTTCCTGGTGTGATCCACAGAGATCAAGCAGCAGTTAACACAGATTGCACTGATCAGCACTCTAAACAACAGCTCCAGGTACGCATTCACATGACAACCCATCTTCCCCTCGACAGGTTCTTTTAAGTTGCCATGGTTTACCTCTTATGGTTTGGAAGAAATTCCGTGGGGAAAGTCTGACTCCTCAGCTGTCAGTTAGCACTGCCACAAGGTCTGTTGACTCTGCCATAAGTTCTGTTGACTAATATGATCATTAAGAATGCTGAGTTCGTTTCATTTATCAATGCTTAAGGTTGTTCTTGTCTGTTTGATGGTCAATTAACCTTGCCTTAGTTTTTCAGTGCTCTTTCACCTCATCTAGGTCCCGGACGGGAGATAGCATCGGTGGCTTAACCCACACCGCCAGAATGCGCATTTCACTCGCTTTGCGCATGCTTATTGCTCATTAACTTTTCTCCACTCTTATCTCTCGTTCACCTTTCCCTAGCTCATGGCCTTGAGCTGAAAACCTCCTGTTATGTGTTATATTATTCACAGGTGTTATGAGTTCTTTTGCTTGGTTTTCCTTGGGAACATCTGCCCCAAAATCTGAACAGTGACTTTTCCTGAGAACCTATTTTGCTGCACTTTCCTTGGTAACAGTGGGTGCCAATAATCCTCCCAACTGACTGGTGGATGTTAAGGGGGGGCATATTTCATATCAAGTATAATTACAGTTGTATTCCTATGCTTGGGCATTACTAACAGAAGAAGTGTATTTGACCAACAAGATCTTTTCTGCCAATAAAGGACTTTCTGCTTAAGGAGACTTGTTGTGGACTACATCTATTGGCACGATCTAACATCAGCTATGTGTCTGAGGGACATTTTTGTGCCCAAAAGCTGGCTCTGTACACACAAAAAGCTCATTACCATGAATACACAGATAGCCACTCAAAGAACATCTGCCCCAGGTACACAACCTGTTTTTCCCAGATGATGCTGGGGTTGGTGAAAAAGAAAGCTCTGCTCTTCTGGGTGCACACATTACAGCATTGTTCAGTAGGTTACAAACAAGACCATGCAAAGATGCAGAATCCCACTGATATGTACCTGTACACAGACCATAAAGAAGAACATGAAACTCTTTATTGTTTGTCTTCTGTGGCTTTGCAGACCTAAAGCACAATAACTGAAATATATTTTAAAACACTGAACATTAAAGATGGCTCATCTCAAACCACTTTTGTGGAAATCGGCACCTCCACCTTCCAGGAAGGTCTTTGGCCAGTTACATTTATCTAGGTAAAGTTAAACAAAAAAAAGCCAAATAGAAGTACATCTGGTAGTCTACAGCTACCTTTATACTATTGCTTTGAATACAGTAAAGCCCTAGAACTAACCTCCATTCCCTTTTGCCAGTGTGCATGTGCTTGCAGCTTTAAAGGAATACCTGCTCTTGTATGAGGGAACTACACATGCACAGCATTACTGAAATGAACAGAGATAAAACCCACCATAGCTGAACCCAACCTACAACAGTTGACAAGAGCACTGGATACCTTCCCCACCCCCATTTAAAGACGTGCTTCCTACAAACACAGGACATAATTCTAGATGGATCTGTTTTAATATTCTCTGTAAAAAAAAAAAGGCACATGCAATATTGTGCAAGTTTGAGCACTATTAGTTTGGCATTAAGACTTCATGCACATTTTCAAAAACCTTGAACATGATAGTGCTGAAATTTTATAGCCGCAGCTATTATGGCCATAATCTGAATTTTTAAAAAGGTAATTAGCAAACAGATATTTCTAACCTGTTCAGATTCAACATTTAAGAATGATAAATTCGCCTTTTTTGATACTTAGTATATATAAGGAAATTGGCAAATTCAGTCCATGTCCTCCAGATGGCACTTGTGGTCATACAACGCTAAAGATCATAGACAGGTACTGCTCATAAGACACTTGAATCCAGCCATCCTGATCAGTATCATAGCGTCTGAAGACATCTGTCCATTTCTGAAAACAGAGAAGAAGTTAACGTACAAACCTCCTTGCTCAGTTCCACCAGCAAAGCCTGGGCCATGGCCTTCACATGAGATTCCACAAGACTAGAAGAGCTACTCAGGTCTCAAACCTTTGCAACCCCCAGAACTCCCCCAGCCCTTTTGCTTTAAGATTTATAAGAGATGGAAGGTGCCTGGAAAAAAATATACGGCGGGGGGGGGGGGGGGGGAGGAACAGTGTCACACCCAACATGACCTTCCAATATTCAATTAAAAACTGCAAGTAGCTATCACTGTCTATGGATGTGGAACGGTATTTTTATCTCTCACGATGCAACTACTATATAAGAGTGAAAGCCAGTTCAATTTTTCTCCTGGAGAGAACTATGACAATTGCAGAAGGACTGTACCTCCTAGGCTGAACGAATGGTTCCCAGCATCCAGTCAGTGTGTTTTCTAGCTAGTGCTCCAAGGTGTTCTGAAAGCCAGGTGACAGTGAGCGGCAGCAGCTCTGAGCTCCCATCCTTTGACAGGGGGAAGCAGATTCTGTCTCGTTCCCCTGAAGCTGGGTCCCTGTCCCCCTTTCTAGAGAGAATGCCATTTTTGAATTGGCCAGATGGTCATTGCAAAGGAGTCCTTGGAAGTACCCTCGTGAACTCCCAGAGGTCCCTGGACTCCAATACGAAAAAGTGAAAATCTACTTCATTATTTTACTGATTGTCAACTTTATTAACCCCATAACTGCAACCCTTCTCTGAGCAACAGCCAGAAGCCGCTCACTAAAGTCTCTTCCAGGGAAAATTGTAGCTTTTTCTCAGCTAACATGGGGAGAAGGCAGAAATTATATGGGGCCTCAACTAATTGGAGCTAGATGTTCTGTTTCACTAAAGGGCAAGGCACATTCCCCCAGGGCAAGAGGTGCATTCCACTGGAAGGGTGGCACTATCAGTGAAGCAGCACTTTCGGATCTTGCTCCGCATCAGAAAATGCCTTTCCACATTGTCACATAAGAACCTGGGTTGGGAGATATAATCCAAGCCCAGAAACTTGAAAAAAACATTAACTCTTTGTCACTTTAACACTGGTGTGAAATGCTGCTGTCATACTTCAAAGCAGATACCATTCAGGAGTGGAAATTGATACCACTCACATGGCCCAGAAACCCTAGTGTATCTACAGAAATGGGGTCAAATATTTTTGTACGGCACTAAAAGAACGTAGGGAACTATTTCTGAGAATGTTTATAAAGTGTCGGTAGTTAGTCCTGGACAGTTGTGACTTCATAACTTGCTGCTTATTTGGGCAAAAATAATTCAACTTTTCATACATCACACCCTTCTACAGCATGCCATGGTAAAGCAAAACATGGTAAGGTCACTAGCAAAAATGAAAAGAATGCAGCAGCTTGCAAAGAAGCGAGATCATTTCCTTACAGGCTTCTCTTTGATGGAGGATTCTGCAGTGCTGCTACTACCATAAAGTGCACATTATTACATTCCGGTAAGTACGGGATTTTTTTTTACCCGAGTCTCTAAATTTGTAAATATAGCACCACTGACTCATAAGTTGGAGTTACTTGACCTGGCATAGGGAACTGGCCACTCCTAAATCATTTTAGTCTCTTATTATGTTACCTGCAGGACAACACAGCACTGAATAAAATCATCAAACGCCACTTGTCCTCTCCTTTGTCTGTCAAACTTCTGAATGAGGAGATCATAGAATTGGTCAGACAATCGATAACCTTGAAAGGAAAATGGAAGACATTCATGAATCCAATTAGGAAATGCAATTTAAGTCTGTATAAGCCATTTATGCCAATATGAGCTAATTAGAAAACAAGATGGCCATGCATATTAAGTCAAAATTAAGGAAATACTAAATTACACATGCCCTAATCTAGATAGCCCAGACTAACCTGATCTCATCAGATCTTGGAAGATAAATAGTTGGCCCTGATTAGAACTTGGATGGGAGTCCACCCAGGAAATTCAGGCCTGCTACACAGAGGCAGGAAATGGCAAACTGCATATGAACATCTCTTGCCCTAAAAACCCTATGGGGTTGCCATAAATCAGATGCTACTTGATGGCCAAAAAAAAAATCTATGCAAGACAAAACAACTACAAGACATAAAAGCTGAGGGAGCAATCTAATGGGGGGGAGTAATTAAAATGTGTTGGTAATGATGGCAAGCAGTATAGAGCTGTGCTGCCCACACAATGTTATCCACTTCCACTCCAAACCCCAAGTGAATGGTTTCCTACCATAAGAAAGCAATACAGCAGGGGTGGCCAAACTGTGGCTCGGGAGCCACATGTGGCTTTCACACATATTGTGCCGCTCCTGGCAGGCTCCCCATCTATTTGCTTTTTTTGTTTCTCTCTCTTTCTGTCTCTCTCCCTTCCTCCCTCCCCCAGTCAGCTATTTGCTTTCTTTCTCTCTCTTTCTCACTGTTAAGACAAATAAATATCTTTAGCAAACAAATAAATATCATTATAAATACCTGTTTTTACCTCTTTTGTTTTTGTTTCTGGCAATCTCATTTAATGTTAATAAAACGCACATATGCATATATCTCAATAAAAACGTGTAATATTTGTTCAAGTCTTGTGGCTATCAAATATCTGGCACTTACTCTGTGCGGCTCTTACATTACTGCTCATGGAAAGCACAACCTGCTGTCTAATACAGAACGCTGCCATGAAGCTTAAAAATCTGGTCCTTTTACAAAAAGAAAATTAAACCTGCTTCGTGTTTGGTGGGTTAATGCAAAGGAACACACACACATCTCTCTTCAGGAGGTCAGGACCCAGATATACCAAGCATCCTTAGAACATGCAGAGTGCTCCCTGAATAGTAATTTGGCATAAGTGTTTATTAGGCAACATCCAGCACATTTGCCAGTACTGCTTAGCTGCAGGACTCTACTCTAGAACTTACAAGCACAATGTTAAGTAACTGATTTTCTTAGATTAAAGTCTACACAGGATTGGAATGGTTTTTTCCCAACCCCTAATGTTTGGCTAGTTCACATTTTAAGTTGAGAGAATGAACATTTAATACACCAAAAGTCACTCTATCTAAACAAGAGGTGGAAAACCAGAAGGAGAGAGTGCACTCATTCCAGTTTGACATACTTTCATCAGGAAAGGGGGGGATCAAGGAATCGTGCCAACCACTTCACAGAAAAGATGAGCTCTCTCCTCATGGACAGGTGCTCATTCTAGTCTGGGTTACATCCTACCTCCTGGATCACTAGGCAGGCAACTCAGCTTTGCCTAGAAGATGGTCCCTCCCCTCACATTCCCAGTCAGCTGTCCTGGATACAATGGGGTTTTGTGTGTGTGTGTGTGTGTGGAGGGGTCTGACTGAAATGAGGCATTACACGAGTGCTGGTGGTGGCAATTTTCAACATAGAACAGCAAAAGGGAAGGAGGGAAGTCATGGGAGGGAGCAGATCACCACTGGTCAGCTGAGGAGAACCAGAATCTGAGACTAGACAGACAAAGGGAGAGGGGCAAGGCCATTCAGGGCTCCAAGACGAAGGGCGACGGTTTTGGGCTTCACTGCATGAAGTGCATCTGAACAGATGCAAAGTGAATGAACTCCAGGACTATTATTTTTAAAAAAAACAAGCCAGCCAATGCTACAGAAAAAGAGGCACCACTGAACTTGGAATGAAACCTAGGGGCACAGAGCAGAAACAGGATTTTAGTCTTGTCCGCTATTAGTTGTATGTAGCCTTGGGCTCTTACGGCATTGTTTTCTGCTTTTGTGATTCAATTTTTGCACTGCTTCTAGTTTTGGAATCTTAGTCCTGTGGCACAGTATACTGGATGTCCATTCCACTTGATTGCTTTGCCTTACGCTGTGCCTTACGCCGTGAGCCTCAGCAAGAGAGGAGACCTATTTAAGTAAATTTTAAAAAACCTATTTGTAAACACTAGGAAGGAAGGAATACTGTAATAGTCTCAAGTTTGGGCAGGGGTGTGTGTGAAGAAGACTTTATGAAAGGTATGGCCCACCTGGTAGCATTCTGAGACCACAAAAACAAACAACCGGACCACCTCCTGTTTTTTACCACTGAATATCTCATTGTGTGATCTGGCACAGCTCTACAGAGGACTGTGATACACAGGCAACTATAATTGCAAATGAATTACCAAAACCTGTTAGTGCTTGCTTTAATTCATGTTTGTCAATCATTCCGGAATTGTCTCTATCATACGTGCGAAATACATTCTGCCAGTCCGAGATGTACTTCCAGACGCCAGTGAATTCGTTGAAGTTCACGCCACCTTTGTTTTCTCTGTCAAACATAGCTGAAACAAACACCACCCAAATATTAATGGGTACAGGTAACAAAATAGGACATTGTTAGCTTCCTTCCACCTGCAAACCTAAGAAAAGCAAGAAGGTTGTCTAGTGGTGGGTAAATAACATGTTAGACAGGGGTTAACCGCTAGTTCCAGAAGAACCCGTCTTCGACCCACCGATCTTACTCCTGTGCTTTCCAGAAATCTAAAGCAGGACCTGGGCACCTTCAAGAGCCCAACCCCCCCCCCCTCCACCTCAGACAGTGGTCCATGAAGCGGGAGCGACCACAGACAAAACACAAGCCCAGAGATGGCAATCTGAAGATAAGCCAGTGCAAACAGACAGACGGGAACAAAATTCTAATCCTAAATATATCAGTCAGCAAATATAAAAACAAAAATATTCTACAGTGAGTATGAAACAAAAGAAGTTTAAATAGTCTGATTAACTACTTACATAAGATAGATCTGACTGTTGCTGGGTTAAATGGAGTCCACGTTCCTAAGATAAAAAGGAAATAAAGATTTTTTTTTTTAAATCACAGGAAAGAGGTTGTTTAAAAAAACAACAACAACTCATGATCCCCCGTGGGATTCATGGCTGCTCTCAAGGGTGTCAGAGCTTTGGGCTGTCCTGTTATAGACACAAAAGAGAAAAAATCAGCCTGTAAGAAACCTACTGTAAAAATGGGGAGATTTGATTTTCCCTTCCAAATCGCAATATCCTACGCTGTGCATAGTTACATTATATTGAAGAAGAGCTGTAAGGAGAGGCAGCAGGGCTTTCTCTGAATAACTGAAAGCGTCGTTTGTTTTGGGTCAGAATTTTATCTGTCTAATGCTCATGACTACAGGAGATGCTATTAATGAAATAAATTAAAATAAGCTGGTGAGAAAGAGGCACCAGAAACCACAATATTTTCCCTACAAACCTCATTTAAGAACCACCACCAGGCCACCACCCTTCCCCTGTCAGTCATGAGAAGCGAAGTCTCCCTTATTCCAAAAAGAGCTACAAGAAGCTCTGGTGGCAGAGTGTCTGAGCCACTACTACTGAATCGCCCACTGTTTAAGGCAGTGGTTCTTAACCTGGGTTCGATCGAACCCTAGGGGTTCGGCGAGTCAGTCTCAGGGGTTCGGTGGGGCCTCCAACTTAGTACTATTACTAAGTACTAAGAATTATTTTTCACTAAAGAAGGGTTCGGTGAATGCGCATATGAAACTGGTGGGGTTCGGTACCTCCAACAAGGTTAAGAACCACTGGTTTAAGGAGATAAGCAGATGGCTCCAGTACACAAAAAGATTTTAAACCTGAAAAATCTACTTGCCTAATTCTTAACGCCCTCACCTGGATGGCCCTGGCTAGCCTGATAATATCAGATCTCAGACAGTAAGCAGGGTCAGACCTGGTTAGGGCTTGAATGGGAGACTACCAAGGAAGTCTGGTTTCACTGCACAGAGGCAGGCAAAGGCAAACCACCTCTGAACATCTCTTGCCTTGGAAAGCCTATGAGAAGTCGCCATAAGTCGGCTGTGATCTGACGGCACTTTCCACCATACAATTCTGAAAACTTGAGATACCACATTTAAAACGTATTTTACTCAGCCTTTCTACGAAGTACATCCTACACAAAGCAGATAATTTAAAAATATCAAACAGTGCAGAACACACCATTAGTTTAGTTTGGGTTACTTGGTTGGTTTGTATTTGCAATCCATCCAAAAAAGGGAGAACAGGTTGGATCCAGACAGCTTTTCCCACTCTCTCTTGCCCAATGCCTCTCCCTACTACACCATGCATCCCATGTACCTTCTGTACACGAAGGTCCTATGAAGATTATCAGAATAGCCTTTCTGGGTGCTCAAAGAGGGTGCCTCCTTCCCTTTTTACCAACCAAAGAACTGGCAGCATCCAACCCAATGGCTAGATTTTAATGTAACCCCTATTCAGAAATTTGTATGTCGTTTGCATAGCTCTGTTACATACAAGCCTGCATTTGGGAATTCCTGTTACACCAGACATCCAAAAATTGTGTTGCACAGTACTCTTCTGGTCCACAATGATCCATACAATGTAATGACATTTTACGAGAGTGTCAGGATTTATGGACATAAGCAATGCTCCCTCTAAGCTGGGGAGTCTTGTGAACAAAAATTCTACTTTGTGAGCTACTTACATTAAAGCTGTGAGCAAGAGATTTCACTCCTGCATAAATTAGTTTGCTCTACAGCCATCCTTCCTGAGCTGAGACAAAAATGTGAGAGCCAGAGGCTAAAAAACTGTGAGCTAGCTCACACTAACTCAGCTTAGAGAGAACACTGGACATAAGTAGTTTTGCAGTGCTGAGTAGATGTTTGTATATTGCCCTGCACTGCCCTGCCTATTTGGGTCAGAGCTGATCACAGTGGAAACAATTACCTATTTCACATCCAGAAGACACAGAAGACTCCCATATTGAGATCTGAAAGCATCGTACTCACTACATTTAGTAAACATTAGCTGAGCCCATTCATACTTTATGTAACCAAAGTGTTAAAGAAAGACCAAAATGTACTTTAAGCATGGCACAGAATCTTCTGATAAAACACAAAGCAATTTTTCCCCTTCAGCAGAGATGCCGTCCTAGTTTCATTATCCATTTAAACTGCAGAGTTCCAACGTCAGAGGTTTTGAGAACTTTTTTTTAATTTTAAAAATGAACACCAGAACAGTCCTGCTGGATCGGACCAGAAGTCCAGCTAATCCTGCCCCTGCTTCCTGCAGTGGTTAGCCAGACACACTTGGGAAGCCTTCAAGCACCACAGCAGCTGGTATTTGGTAGCACACTTTCTCCCTTTAACTCGCAAGTCTGGCTGCAAAAGTAGAAAGAGGCAAAGGTAGATACAGGCCTCAGAGGGCAGAGAGTGGCATCTGCTGGGGCAATCTCGGTAGGCTTCTTTAATCACCTAGGGTGGCTGTAAAGGTGGAAACAGTCCCCATCTCTGCAGCGATTCCAGGACAAGTGGAAAAGATCCATAACGTTCGGCTGCGGGTTGCCACTTGTTTTATTTGAAACTCCAGTCCAAACAAACAAGCTATTCTTGAGATGAAGACCAGGCACCGAAAAACGGATTGTGAGCGTCCTCCCATAAAGAACGAACATTCCTATCTTAGCAAAACTCTCCTCTCCTAAAATACCACAGTCCACCAGTGTTCAGTTTGGCAGCCTTAACCTGGGAGGGCTCCATCAGAACAAGGCATGCTTTGTGGGCACATGGGTGGAATTCACAGTAGGTGAGTGACCACAACTTTCCATGCAAGAGCTCCTTCTCTAAACAGAAGTGTTACAGTGGAAAGCTCTGAATGCAAGACAGAGATCTGTTGTAGAGCTGCCTACTGCTCACAATGGCTTCTAGATGCAAAGGTGGCCATGACACAGCTCAAGAAGCACCTACCAAGTCAGTCTTTGGCTGCTCATCTGGGGCCCAGCCTCTTTGCCCATATTACCTCTGGCTAACCAGTAAAAAGGATTTTGTGTCTTCATCATTAAAGTCCTACTACAGAAGCTGAAACTTCAGGCTAGGTAAGTACAGAGAGCTGTATTATAGCTCACAGAAAAGAAGTAAGAGAAATCCAAGAAAAAGAAGCAACAAGCAGAAAGCGAACAGAGCTGCTTCAAAAATAACACCTTGAAAATTGGGGGGGGGGGGGGCAGACAAGCTGACCATAGATCTCCATAGGTAGCAACCATAAACCTTGTTTTAGTGCATGTGTGCGGGCTGAAGTCCCAGTGTATGCACACCAGGAAAAATAGTGGTGGTAACATGTGGATGCGTACCAGAAGCCAAGTGGTAAGGAATTCTGAGATTCGGCTCATCAGGACACAACACTTTCAGCTGCCCAAACCAAACCACATAACGTCAGCAGCGCTTCCTAGCTGGTGAAGCTTCTCACAAGTTGGAAAACACTTGAACTTTGTCTCAGGGTGGGGTGGGGGCGGTGTAATTACTAACTTATGTCATTCATACCATTCATGCTGCATCCCCAGCTAAAGTTAGCTGATTCAATCGCTTTTCACGGTGGATTCAGTACCACAAGACCTTCTTCAGATTCCATTAATTGTCTCCCACTCACCATTCATGGCCCATTACTAGCAGCCGAACTTTGTACTATTATTCATTTCCTTCAACATCTTTAAATAGACAGTGGCAAGCAGCAAAAAATATTAATGCACCTCTCTGTCAGCCATACCAGCATGCCTTAGCTGTCTCTTCCCTTGATGTGAAGTCGTACAGCATGGTATTGTGGCAACACACTCAGTGTTTGTCAGTACAACATGTGGAGTCATCGTAATCACATTGGGCAATGAGAGTGCTGGAAGTTGCATGGAACCAGGAAGACTATTTCTTCAACTAAATAGTCTTCCTGCTCTTTGTAACCAACCAAAGCAAAACAGCCCCCAGCTTCACTGAATTGTTACTTCCTTGTTTCAGGTTTCAAAGAATTCCAGTTTTCCTTTTTACCTGTCATCCTAATTATAGACCAGGGCTTTGTATGCCTTTATCCTCATCATTCAAGCAACTGCTTAAGGGTATGAATTCAGCGGAATACACTCATATCCAAACTCATAACAGTATTTGTGTAGGAAATTTTTTAAATCAACCTCTGTTATAGCAAACACTTTCAAAATTTAGGGCTCATTTAGCACTTACTTAACAGCTACCTTAGAATACCTGCCCACTTCACAACTGAGTGGGGATTCTGACACTGTTTTTCTTGACTGAAGACCAATACCATTCTAAACTTACCTTTCTCTCAAGTATTTGTGCCCATCGGCTGGGAAGACTATCCCCTGGAGATTAAGAGAGCCACAGAGCAGGGCCTCCTCAGTGGCTGCCCCAATCTTGCCATCCATGAGGAAGTCCATCTCACAGATGAGAGTGGGTGCCGTTTAATCCACTGCAACTTGGCTGTTTGAGGGGAGCACACCAGCCCCTTGGCTAATTCATTCTGTTTCCTTTCGCTTATGGCCAATGCAACGCATCCTTGAATTTCGACTAGCTGTACGTGGGGGAGGAGGTTGTATTGTGGACTGTGATTCACGAGGGTTACCAGATGGCCTCTCTCTTTTTTTGGTGTCTGCCCTCTTTTGGGCTCTTTAAAAAAAACTGATAAAAAGCCCTCTTTTGGACTCGGAAGATTTAGGCGCACTCCCAGTCAGCAGCAAGAATCGCAGCTCAGTATTTTTTTTGTGTGTGTGGGGGGGGGGAGGGGGAGTATTTCAAATGAGATTCGTCACCACCGCGATCGTGTCAGGTGGTCAGTTGGGAACTGTTGTCCTCCTTTCTGCTTTTAACTCCCTCCCTTCCTCCCTCCTTCCCTCCCTGGCGGCGGCCGGACTACACTGGTCTGGACTCACCGTTGGAGAGCGCCTGCTGGAGCTCGCTGTCCGAGATGACTCCGCTGCGGTCCTTGTCCACCCTGAGAAGAGACACCGACACGTTGCTATGGCGACGGCGCGCGGACACGGAGCCCGGCGCGCCGCCCGTTCAACCGCCGCTCCCAGAATCCCCCGGCGGCTGCGGCGGGGCGCGAGGACATTGCGGGGGGGGGGGGGACCCCCGCCCGAGACGCTCTGGCGGGCCGGGCCACGCGAGAGACGCCCTCCTCCTCACCTCTGGAAGACTCCCCACAAGAAGCTGGGGTCCGGCATTCCCATCGCCGCCATCGCCCAGGCCGACCTCCGCGGCGACGCGCCCCCGCTGGCTCCCGGGAAAGGCCTCGCTCGGCACCGGAGTTCCGGGTCCCTGTCAGCGCCGCCAAGAAAGAAAAGGCCCTGCCTCGCGCCCCCCGCTGTGACGTCACGACGCCGACGAGAGGCGGGGCCTGCGCGCGTAACTCTGGCCCAATTGGGGCGCTGCCTCGGGAACCTCCCGGACACCGGCCGGGGGCGGAGCTTCTGGGGGAATCCCCTCCGGAAAGAGGCGCCTGGGAATTCCAGCGCACGCTCCCCGCCCGGCCCGCCCCTCCCCTCGCGCTTCCAGGCTCGGAGCGGAGTTTACGGGCCGAACTTCCGTTAGGGCCGGCCGCCTTCCAACTCCGCCCCCGAAACTGACTTGGAATTTCTCAATTCGGATTAGGCAATCGCGCGCTTGTTACGGCGTCATCTTGATGCTACGTAGAAAGGAGCCAGAGTCCAGTCGCACCCTAAAAGACTGACAGGGGATGAGCTTTCCTGAGTCACTGCTCGCGTCTGTTTTAATAGAACAAGGCGGCTCCCTGAGGGCCAACACGGTTTAATTCTGGGCATCAGCTTCCGTGTGCATGCGCACTTCATCAGATGCACATGAAAACTGATACCCAGAATTAAACTTAGTGGGTCTTAAAGGTGGCCCTGGAGTCAAACTTTGTTCTATGGCTTTAGACCAACACAGCTACCCACCTGTACCTGGAGTGATAGGCTTATTTCACCTGTCATGAGGGCTACCTATGTCCTCTGTCAAGAGTTTAGAGAATTTGAAAAATGGGGGGGGGGTGTGCTTCGGGTACCCTATTGTAATCCAGTTCCAGCCACGAACCCTTGGGCTTCAGCCTCCACCCCTTAAACCATATATTTCATTCATATTGAATCAGGTCTGATTCTCTTTTGTACAAATCCCTCCCACCTCTCCTGGCATACATCTCAAGACCCAGCATCAGTGCCACCATTTATTTATTTGGCAATCTCTTATGCACATTTCTTCTTCAAATTAAGTGAAAGTCACAGAGGGGGGAACCCCCAAACCATTGATGTACCCTTAAAGTTGTCAAGCTGTCCCCCCCCCCCCCCGGGTTTGTTCCCCTAGTAGCAAATTCATCCATACTGACTACATATTTCCTAATTAAGTTTTCTAAATCGCAGTCAGCAATGCATCCAGTTACATACATAAAGTTCAAGATAAATAATTGGGAGAAAGTCTGTTGCTGATGGTGAAAATGCCCATTAAGACAAGATGCCAGTAGAAAGCAGTCTGGCCCTCAGAATATTTCTTATTCTTCAAACGACCAACACAGCTGGCTGCAATTGCTAAGACCAGACGGGGGAAAAAGCTAGTAAGAAACTTGTGTTTCTAAGTGCATGGCCAAATTAGGCTGCATATGACTTTCAGATACGAACACCACATCCAAAATGGTATTACATTAAAATCCATTGCAATTATTTAAGAAGCTTTGGCACTGTTAGTGTTGGAACTGTAATTTCTTTAAAAACTGGCACGTAGTTTGGATTCAGCTGGCCTGGTCCTTTGTCCAGAGTTTCAATGATCGTCTGCTTCATCTCTCTGCTGGCGTCTCCTCTCATCGTCAGCAAAGCTGCTATATGGTCATCCCTGCCAATCAAAGAGATACAGTATTGGTACCAGACTGGTTTGTGGAATAAAACAATTGGTAGCTTGCAACTGACATCCCTGTAGCCTGTACCTTACCCCCGTCACACTAAACATGTCAGTACTAAAAAGTCTGCAGTATTGGCATGTTGTAAAACTGGTCTTGTGGGCTCTTCTCCACTACCCTTTTGCTTTGAGAGCCCTGCCCACAAACAACCAACGAAGACAGGACCATCAAATTGGCCTGCAGTTACTCTAAGTCAGCTGAACGCATCAGGTCCTTTGATTTCCATCTCTGTGCTGTTTCTGCAATTCTGTATGCAAATATATACATCCAGACTAGCTGCCTGATTTACATACAACACCATCAGCTTCTTTTCCCCTGTTCCCATCCCATGCAACACCCTCTGTTATCTCTCCCCAAGGGCTGGTGATATAATTTTTAAATGTTAAGGAGTATATACTTCTGGGACATCCCTGGAGTCTCACCCGTTTTCAGAACAATTGAGTGATGTGGGGAAAGGAGTCTGTATTATTTTAATGGAGTCAGGAATGCGTTCCAGCCATACCCATGTAAATTTTTTATTCCCCTCCCCCCAAAAAATCCTTTTTCTTTTTGGTAGATCTTTATACACTTCCATAATTGGGTGCTAGAAGACCATGAAAATTGTCTGTGAGAAACAAGGGGAGAGAAATGGGTTTTGCTTCATGCTTTGGACACAACCATCATACTTCCTTTCTGAAAGCCATTTTCCTTTCAGACCAATTGCTTAAAGGGGACCCTAGTGATTGTACCTTCTTCAATATGATACAGGGTTGTCATACAAACTACTTTTTACTTGCGCAGACTTGAAGCAACCTGGTCTTGGTTTTAAATGTTAACATGCAGGAAGAATATGTGATGTAGAAGTAGATTTGTGTGTGCAGAAACTGGGCTCAAAAGGAAAAATCTGCATAAGGTTCTCTTCAAATTTAGGACTGTGGAATGAATTACAAGTTATTTCAGCAAACTCTGTTCCCAAATCCACAAGGCAAAAAAATAGCGAGGTGGGAATGACTTGCAAGAGACCATTGCCGCCCCTGCCCTCTGATCCACATACAACGATTTCCTCAGTTGCCCCAAGGCAACTTTCAGGTTTTGAAGACAAACTCTGCAGGAAGTGGAGAGGCACTGGTGCGGAATATGCTCCCCCACACACACATTTCTTCAAGCAGGCGTTGAAACCTTCCTTATAAATCTCTCCATAGGGATGCAAAGGAAATAAAGACACATAGTCCTACCCCAAAACACTTCATTTTGGGAAACCCTATTCCAAGGACCAGACAAACGACAGCACTATCAGATATATAATATCCATAACCAGGAGATTCAGATAATGGGCTGGGTGAGTTGTGCTTTATACTGTGTAATCTCTTGCATGTAAAAGCTGAAGTAATGGAGAAAAAAAACTGACATAAAATTACACATCAACATAGTCTTAAGAAATCAGGCAATTTTTCTGCCACAAGGAAAAAACCCTTTTACCTGATATCTGGGTGTTTGCTAACTAAAGTTGAGACCTCTAAGTAAAGAAGCGAAGGATCAGTCAACTTGAAGACCTCTGCGATGCCTTCAATCACACTACAAAGTCCTTCCGTGTCCTCCCCAGAGCCCTATTAATTAAAACATTATCAAGTTACCATCCTTTTAAGGCATCTAATCTCAACATTATGTTTAACATGCAACTGATTGCAAAATTTTATGTTAAAAATGCAAGGTCAATTTATGAGGCATAGAGAAAAGCACAAGGTGGCTGAAATCCCTGTAGCACTCCTAGGAAAATAGGAGTAGCGTAGGACTAACCGAATAATGATAATAATGTCTAACAAATGTTTGGGTTATCAATAGGTCTTAGTTTTTAATGGCGAGGACTGACTTCAGAGTCTCCTTGTGGGGAAAAAGTACATCAATTTATCTTTTGAATGTCTAATTACTGACTGCATCCTGCTAGGTCTTTCCATTCGAGTTGCTTCTGAATTCCTAGAGGCGTATCAACAGATACCAGCAAACTGCCCAATATACCAGGTTTCTGCAAGACTCTGCAGCATCCATGGCCACATTACTTTTATAAGGAAAAAACCTCTAGGGGAAAAAATATTTCAGAGCACTTGTGAGGAGTTTGGTCCTTAGGATGCCAATTTACAGTTACTTCTACGATGGCCTCTTGTTTTGACATTCCAGTTTTCTTATACTTACAGCAGCAAGCTTCTTAAACAGAAATCTGAATTGTTCAGCTTCTCTGTTCATTCTGTCAGCACCTTCTCTTCTTTCTTCTCCATTCTTGAAAGTTATACGCTTTGACATAATAGCCTTGATATACTCCACAACAACCCTACGGTGGCACTCGATGGTCATTTTCTGATAAAAAGAAATGTTCAGATTATCATGGGTAAATTTCAATCCAGTTTTAGAATCCCAGTCAGTGGAGGGGAAACCAATGCCAATTAACCAGCATGCCTACACTCATACATCCACAGTAACCCAGTGTAGGACAGGAGAATGATATAAGCTGCTTTGTGTCCTCATTGGGGGAGAAAAGTGCAGTATAAATAAATAAAAGTACAATGATAAAAGAAAGAAAAATTAAAACAAAATAATGGCAGTATTTAGCTGCAATTCCGAAGGATAAAATGCGCACATCCTGAATATTCTGAATCCTGAAATTGCCTGTCTCTAACACTAGTTGAAGACAAGACAAAATGACTACTAGTGATATAGAAACAGAGAGCTGGAAGGGACCCAAAAGGTTCCTCTAAGTCCAGCCCCAGTACAATGCAGGAAATTCACACCACCACCCCACTGACCCCTGCTCTATGCCCAGAGGAAGACAAAAAATCTCCAAGATCCCTGGGCCGATCTGGCCTGGAGGAAAATTCCTTTCTGACTCCAAAGTGGTGATCGGCATTACCCCGGGCATGTAAGAAAAGGCCACAAGAGCCAAGCACAGGCTCATCCGTCCCTGGTGTGAGAGTTCTACAGAGTCAGTCCCCAACAAATATCCTTCAAGAAAAGGTAGTCTTTATTGAGAAAGGTCTGCTGTGGTCATCTACACATCCTGTGTTAGTAATGGGTGGAGCAATCCCCGGGTAGGGCAATTATACAGAATTCAAAAGGGTCTTGCAAAAGACTGCAACCAATCATATAAGTCATGTCAAAGGTGCTCCAATACTGGCCCGAAGTTCTCATGGAAAAAGCGGGAAGAAATAACGCCAGACACGAAAGAAGATACATAGGCAGGCACCAACAGTCTCCCAAGGTCAGAGCTGAGCAGGGAGCGATAAGCAAGCTGTGAGAAGTATAACAGAACATTCCACACACCCTATGTCACCGGGCAGCAGACACCACCTCCCAGGCAGGAGATGGCAGCATTAGCTGACACCTGCCCTCTCTCGCACAATCTGCCTAAAACATGAGACTCCCAGTCTCATTTACCTCAATCATGCTCTGCCTTTCTCCCCAATGCGGACCCAAAATGGCTTACTTTGTTCTCCTCTCCTCTGATTTATCTCCACAACCACCCTGTGAGGTCGTTCAGGCTGAAAGTATGTGACTGGCCCAAGGTCATCCGGGAAGCTTCCATGGCAGAGGGGCTTCATACCTGGGTCTCCCGGATCTTCATCCAACACTCTAACCCCTGCGCCACAGTCAGCACAGGACTGCACTCCAAGTACTTTAAATTAAGTTCTGCAAATACCTTCTTATAGGGCTTCTTTATTCTTGCAAAGTCATGGAAATAATCCTCTACTGTTACACAGATTGTATCCACCGCATTGGATCCTGCCAGCCACTTCCTTGTCATCAGCTCACTGAGATGGGGCTAGAAAAGATAAAAAGCAAGGAACGGCATTCAGAACAATGCAGGCACAGCATCTCTCTCTCTCTCTGTTTCCTTCACTGTATATCTCAGAATTTTAATTGGATAATCACAATTATCCTGGAAAAGTGTGACGTCTTTTCTGCTGAGAAGCTACTGGCTTCAGTGGGAATCATGGGACCGAAATAGCCTGGGTATGCAGGAAGCAGCACCGTTTTGTGTGCATTCTGACACCCGCTGCTCTCCCCCAAGTACTGGGGTTTGCACGAAGGGCTCTCTGCTCCATGTCCGGCTACCTGAGGAGAGGCAAGCAAGAGTGAGAAACAGCGCTGCTCCTGTGATGGCAGCCTTGCTGTGACATTCCTGCCGTGGGAGGCCCAGCTGACTGGCTCACGGGTGACCTTCAAGCCAAATCCTTACACACTTGCAGCTCTTTTGGAATACCTGGGAAGGATTTTGTTCATGCCCAGACACTGACTGATGCTGGCAATCCAATAAGGATTTTTTTTTTTACAAGTCAAATTATCTAGTGACCCTACATTTTTTTTAATCCAGCCTTTCCTCATAATGTGCAGTTTGTCTGCCTTTCTTGTTTGCTTGAGGCATCAGGTGCCAACGTCTGCCGTGATATTTTCTGTAGTGTGCTTGCTCTCTCTTCGTGGCGTGCCATTGTCTGGGTTTATCTGGAATTCACTAACGCAAGAAGTGGGGGTGGCTACAGGCAGACAGCTTCAAGAGGGGATTGATAAATGTTATGGAGCAGAGGTCCATCTGTGGCTATTGGCCACATAGATGGAATACTCTGTCTGGGGCAGTGATGCTCTGTATTCCTGGTGCTTGGGGGGCAACAGTGGGAGGGCTTCTGGAGTTCTGGGCCTGCTGGTGGACTTCCTGAGGGCACCTGAGTTTTGGCCACTGTATGACACAGAGTGTTGGACTGGATGGGCCACTGGCCTGATCGAGCATGCCTTCTCTTATGTGTTACTGGAAGGAAGAGGATGGTCTTCCTCCTTGGCTGTGCCAGCTGATAGGACAGATGAACCCAGATAAAGGCATGCCCCAAGCACAGAGCACAGCTGTGTCTGAATGTACATCCAAATCCCTGGCATATGCAGATCTCACACAAGGTGATTTCTGAGGGCAAGAAAATTCCAACCTCTAAATCCATGAACACTTCATCCAGGAGGCTCGAACAGCCCTCCTTGGCAACGTCATCTAGCACGGCATAGATGCAGGCATGACTGCTTGCCATTAGATCTTCCAACATAGGAGTCAAATATTTCTTCTTCAGACTGACGATCGATTCCCTGGAATGAGACAGACAAGAGCCTTCACTATGCATGAACACCACCCAATCTGACAGGATGACAGCTATCAAGAGACATCATTTGAGAAGCTAGCCTCCACTGAAGGGTGTACACCAATCAGAGGTCTTATTATTGATTTAAAACAGCCTTTAAAAAAACCTCTTCAGCCAAGTGGCTTCCATAAAAATAGAACCACCATCATTGAAGCATATCAATAAACCCTCATAAATAATGGAAAAGCAGGCAATATCATACAGTCTATTAAAATACCACAGCCATCAATAAAAAAACCCCAGCAACTAACAGAATCAGTGCTGGTTTCCAAGGGACTCACGATGCTGTGCAAGAACACGGCAATGGTCTACAGGAGGAGGTAGGCAAGTGGCCTACCGCTCCATAGAGGAAGGGGGGGAAAACAAGTAGATAAGAAGCCTCGGGGGTGGGGGGAATGCCAAGAGAATTGGGAAAGAGGCACCAAGGAAGAAAAAGTATTTGCTCAGTCAGGTGGACAAAGAAGGATTGTGTGAGCAGGCAAGAAACGCGAGCAGGTGAGCAAGACAGGTGGACAAGTATGTGAGTGGGCAATGGAGAAAGGACCAGATGGCCACCAGAGGAGGGGGCGGGACAGATGGGCGAGAGGGGGAAGGGAAATCAAAGCCAGACTGACAGGGGAAGGAGCAGGCCCTTCAGGGTTCCCCTCTTGGTACCATTACAAATTTGAAATAAATAATAAGCATTATTGTTTAAAGAACCCTAGGTTTGAAAAACTTACTTGAAGGTTTGACAGTTGTTGATGATGGCAACCATATAATGAACATAGCATGGATGATACTGGCGATTTCTTAGGTGTTCTTCTTTATATAAATGTGCTTCGTCTTTGTACCTGTGTAATGGGAAAAATCCCAGGATGGAAAGTGAGAACCCCATGCAACTTTTGACAGCTGCAGTCCCCTGGTGGCCTGCAGATATGCAGGGAGAAATCTGGCCCATCTGCCTTTAGGATCTGCTCTCCTATGGCAGGCTTAGCCTCTGAGAGTTTCCAAGGAAGAGCGTTCTGCAGATGTAGTACAATTAACAGAAACACTGTTTGGTCTACAAACCAGCATAGTTACGATCCCCTGGAATGTGCAGTTTCAGTATATGCAACTTAACAGTTTCAAAATCGGTATCAAGTGGCCTAAATGAGGAGGCAACCAACAGAGGGGTTACAGTCAAAAACCTCACTCCTACTCTACCCAAGTTCCCAGGAAGGTCTGATAACTTCTATACATATCTCTTCCTTGCAGATCACTCTAGAGAGACCACCTCTAAAGTGGCCAAATCCTGTCCTGAGGCTTTGTCCGTAAGCAAGCAGATATTCCAAACCTTTTAACAACTTTTATGTATAACAAATAAAGCCGTGAATTTTAATTTTTGTATATTAATTTTATACTTGTGTGTGAACTGTGGTGCTAAACTGCTGTTCACTGATCTTTCAAATCATAATAAACGTTGATGCGTTAAAAATCACAAAGGTACTGGTAAACATCAGAGGTACTGTGTATTAGCAAAGAATGTTGTAAACATGATTAATAAAGAACCCAATCAAACTACATAGCATGCACCTGTTTTTTGTACAAGAGATAATGTTTTGTGTGCCGAGAACAAGTAATTAGAAAGCTATTATGTACTATTCTGCTTAAAAATGCCAAGGATACAGTGGTTTATGATTGGATGGCACTGTTGATAGGGAGGACTGATCTGTCATTGGGCAGCATATACAGTGATCAATTGCTTTGTAGTTAAGAATACTGATGTAATTAATCCTTCTCTCTGGAACTCTCACCCCATGTCTGTTGCCATCTCCTACCAGCAGGTGAAGACTTTTTTGTTTAGTTTGGTATTCTCTTGGTGATCCCTTCTTCCTGCATAATTGTTTTTACATCTCTGTATGTATTTTGAGATGGTTAACCATGTTAGTCAGTCTGTAGTAGCAGAAAAGAGCAAGAGTCCACTAGCACCTTAAAGATTAACAAAATTTGTGGCAAGGTAGGAGCTTTTGAGAGTCTGAGTTATAGGATTTAACATGTTTTATTTGCATGCACTATTTGACACTTTTGTTTTAAGTATTTCATTTATGCTTGTGGTTTCATGAATACCGACAAATTTAGTTTGACTATTGTATTAGAATGCTGGCTTTTTGCTGTGAATAAATTTGAATTTGAATTTTTACATACAAAAGCTCACACTCTACCACAAATTTTGTTAGTCTTTAAGGTGCTACTGGACTCTTGCTCTTTTCTGCTGTATTTTAATTCAAGTTTTAATTTATTTAATGATGCATTTTGGGGGGAGGGTGATGGTTTTAAAATGCTATTTATTTTGTTAGCCATCTTGGTGGCCTCTTGTGAGGGCAGAAAGGCGGGATGATAAATTTTATAAATATAAATAAATAAATAATCTAACCAAAGGGTACAAATATCTGGAGAAATAGGTTTAGATTTTGTATTTGTCATAAGCTCCCAAAGAATACCATCCAGATAATGCTTGTGGGAGCTGCCTTTTATTTATTTATTTTATTGGACTTGTATTCTGCCCTCCCCACAAACAGGCTCAGGGTGGGTTCCGTGAATGTTCATATAATATACAATTAACAAGGGAAGAAACTCCTAGCTACAAGTTGATGTTCTAAGTATTGTGACTACCACTTGCAAAAAGCTTTAAAGACCATTAGTGCGTGCCGTGTCTCTGTTTATATGGCTAAATCTCTGCGCCAAAATTCCCGGTAATGCATGCCATCAACCAACATGTTACTTGCCCAGCAACCTAGATCGGTCATCAGTCAGCAACTTGCATTATTAACTAGGGCCATGTTTTGAGTTGAGCTTAGGCCGGAACCAGTGGCACCAGGCCCACTGACTCACTGCTGAGATGAAGCATGGGCTACGGACTCTTTAAACTGACCAAACCTCCCAGGAACAGATGCAGCTCGGTCAAAGTTCTCTCTGTATGCACTTCAGCCACTCAATAGCCTACGCAAGCCAAGGGAGCAAGCAACTGAGGTGCGCGAGGAAAGAAAAACACCTTTGCCAAACTTGTTGCTGTTCTGAGCAGGGATGGGAAAGGAACCCTTGGTTTTGTCTTGAAGAATGGGAGATGCATACATGTGGAAGGACTAACAAAAGATTCCACTGCTGTTTAGGCTGGGAAACAGAACGGTAAACGTTTTCTCTCCCTTTTGTGGGAGGAGATAAGGAGATCCGAGCAGCTTAGTAACATATTTGGGAAGGGGAAAAAATTCCCCAGTGAAAGAACTGTAGAGAGTAAAAGTTTTCATTTAGTTTTACCTGATGAGGAATGAACTCATTTGTTGAAGGCACAAATGTAGTACCTTTATTTTCAAATCCTCACTTATCTGGGTAGCCACCTGAAGATTCTGTTCAAACATCTGCAAATGGAAACCAATTGGCCAATATGGTCATTATTCAAAAAGCAGCAGCCAGAAAGACACCTTGTCATCAGTGCCTCTGCTCCTAGATACACCCCCCCTCCCCCCCGGAGACTAGTGAACTGGCCCAGCTCCAGTTCCTACAAGCCACAGGCCTCCCATCCCCTTCTCTGGCCTATCAGGATTATGGGCCTTTTGTTTGTACTGTCTGAAGAGGTTAGCTGCAGCCCCACGATTCAATTGCTATGATAGAAACACAGCAACGGAACAGCTAACAAGCAACACAAAGTGCACCAAGTGTGCGGGGAGAGAATCCCAGGAATGAAGGGCCAATGTTCAGGTCCCGGGAATAGATTATGTGGCCTATAAGAAGCAATCCAGTCCATAAAGTACACAGAGCACCACACACTTGATGATGTAATTCATTCCTCAGGTTTTCAAATACCATTCCATACAGGCCGTTCAATTTACTGAAAGCAAATGTCATACCTGGAATACAATAGCAGGGAGTGTAGTTTGATAGTATCCGTCTTGATCTGATTCTGGTTCAGTTTCCTTCAGCCAGTCTTTTTTATCTGTCTCCAGTGCTTTTCGTAGCCACCCGATGATGTTGGTCTACAGAAATCAAATTCAAGAGAAGACGGACAAACTTGTTTTTCAACTGAATCAAAACAAAAACAAGGCAGCACAACACCTCCACCGTTCTCATTCGGTGCCAATCACATATAATGGCTTAACCCCCATTCAGGAGGTCTATCACACAAGGCAAAATTGCTACGGGTTCCCCAACAGTTCGGACAACTCCTTTTCCACAAGGCAATACCATTTGCTGTTATTACTTACTGTAAGAGTCGACATGTATGTGTTAAGGAGGTCATCTACCACGTCTTGAGAAAGCAGAGGCTGCAGGGAATTCACATCCACTTCTGGGGCCAGTTCAGGATTGCCCATCATCTCTTCACTGAATTGAAGAGGAAACAGACAGATGATGCAAAGGGACACGCAGGCTGAAGGATTATTGCTACTGTGACATTAGACGGGGAACTTCTGCTTTGTGCTAGACCTGCCTTAAAAGTGTAATGCAAGAGGGACAGGGTCCATAACCAGACACACTGCCAGGGGGAGGAAAGCATAATTAATGCAAAACAGGATCCTAAAAATGAGTAATGTTTAAAATTAACACAATATCATTTTCATGAACTTTAACATTAAGCGCCGAACACCCAAGGAATGGTAATCAACCTAGAGCCTCGGTGTGTCCTGGGTAGACCACTGGAGGATAAAAGCAGATTTAATTCCTACTGATCAACTGGACAGAAAACTGCCTGCAGATCCCCCCAAAATAACAGAACTTTAAAAAGAACCAGAACATTCAGGAAGGAAGCAGGGAATGGAACCATCGAGAACTGGTGGAAATATTCCGAATGGACTATCAATTTTTGCCATCCTGATTTCAAACTTATTAAAGAACCCAAGAGGGCTACGAACACTTTAAGGGGCAGCAGGGCGGGGGGGACTTGGAATTCCCTGGATCCTCACAATAACTACACACACGGAATGGGCACATGATGCTCACCCTTAACCTAAACCTGGAAGCCTTCTGCACATCCCAACCTGCCCCTGCTCATCCACCACCTCCAGCTGACCCTTCCTGCTTGCCCGCTTTTATCAAACCTCCTGAATACCTGAAAACAGAATTAATTTTGTGAAGTACGTGAAAATTTATATAACTGATTACAAGTGCATTATCAGGGGTAAGAGCCACAAGCATAAGCCCTGCCTAGATACAGGGAAGCTGTGGCTCAGTGGCAGAGCATCTGCTTGGCGTGCAGAAGGTCCCTGTTGAATCCACGGCATCTCCAGTTAGAAGATCTGGCAGTAGGTGATGTGAAAAGACCTCAGCCTGAGACTCTGGAGAGTAGACAATACTGACCCTGATGAACTAAAGATCTGGTTCAGTATAAGGTAGCTTCATATGTTCATGCTTTAAGCTCTGCTTTTATACAGTGCCATAAGCATAAGCCCTGCCTACACACTGTGCAAGAGTAATAATGTTTCTTCAGAATGTCCCCTTGAAATCAATGGGTCTTGCTCTCATGTAAATGTCCTTAAGTCTGCAAACATAGAAAAAAATATGTATTGTAGGACCAATCATCAGATTTCCTTGTAAGGAAGCTTCACATTGAGCCACAAAATTGAGTCTGTGTATGTAAATCTTATGGTAAGTATATATCGCTCTTGATCCAGCTATATATCCAGCTATATATATAGTTGTGTGTGTGTATACACACACACACACACACACATATGTAAATCCCATTCACATTTTGTACACCTGCCCTTTCCAACTATGTCGTCAACCCCAAACCAAACATACTTTAAAATACAGAAAATAATTAATCGCTACTGTCGTACCACACAGCACCCTTACCTGTTATAAGTATTTAAAACCCATGTTAAAAGGCTAACAATTTCATTTGCTTCCAGATCTTCAGAAGCCAAATCCTGCATGCGAGTAGATAATGCTTGATGATACATGCTTAGTAAATTTTTGAAAATTTCATAATGTGGTGGAAAACATTGATCCATAAGATTTTTTGCCACCAGCAAGTCGTCAAGGACATATTTGCGGATAATTTCCAGATGACGGACCAGCCACATTTTGTCAGATTCCCGGGTGTCTGCTTGGGTGCCTTCAATCCTAGTCGTGACCGTTCGGTCCAACACACTAAACATTTTCTCCTTCCATTTTTTAGGTCTGCCTGGTGGAATGAATCCTGTCTGCTTTTTCCGATCTAACATTCGCCTGTCTATTTTCTCTTCTCTGTCAATTATTCTGACAACTGAAACCAGCAAGGTTGGATCTCGGCGGACGGTGACTAGAGCCCGCTGAATGACCATCCAGAGCTGCTTGGCCAGCTCATCAGAGAGCTTCTGCATATCTCCAAAATAGCTGTCGATGAGATTCATGTCCCGAGTGTTCTTGCTGTCCATGCGGTACTGCTCGTACATGAGGTCATCTCGAGAGCGCTCCAAGTCCATCAACTTCCGATGGGCTTGCAGCAATTGCCCCTGGTCAATCAAGTCCTGGGTCTCCCGAACTATCTCTGGCACTGCGAAACAAAAGAAGGAATGTAATACTGTAGCTCCTGATCCAGTTTCTGAACCTCAGTTACATAAGAAATAATGGGAAGTAGGGTTCAATGTTTATTTATTTATGTTACTTATAGTCTGCCTTTCTCACTGGGACAAGGCAAATTACAGAAGAGGGAGTCAGTCCAATCAGCCGGATAGGACATTCAATAAACAATGCAACAGGATTAAGATGCTAGAAGTCTGGTACCAATCAGAAAGCTAAAAGATTGAATTGAAGCAAGGCATAAATATTAACATGACAAATAAAACAATGCAAAAATTACATAGTAGGATCCTACTTACAGCAGCCTATACACAGCGGTATAGACCACAGTCCCTAATTACCATATTTTTCGCTCCATAAGACGCACCTGACCATAAGACGCACCTAGCTCCGCTCGGTGCCGTGGCTTGGGGAAAGTGAGGGGGGTTTAAGATGCACACACTTCCCCCCCCCCTTTTTTGGGGAGAAAAAGTGAGTCTTATGGAGCAAAAAATATGGTATTTATCCAAGTGACTTTATAAACTATTTTGTACAGTGCAACCCTACTCTGACAATGTCTTCCCAACGTTAATGGTGCCTCTGCTAACTCCATCATAGCTTTAGGTCTTGTTATTGTTCCTTCAGGGTAAAGCCACACATCACAGACTTGTACCTGAGAAGATATTTTTTAGGTTTTCTACAGCTGCTGCAAGTTGGCTGTGCTGCACTACAGCATCCTTAACATCCTTGAGGTTTTCTATGGTGTTGATACTCTGCCGCCAGTCTTTATTGACATCAGCCAAGGAACGCTGAATATCCTTGACATCATTCAGCGCATTGTGTAGTTGGCTCAAGCCAGTTCGGACTCCATCTAGCTGCGACTGGATTGCTGCCTGGAAATACGAGTTGAAAAGTTAGCCTGCTCGACATTAGCAACAAACATCCAAGAACCTTTGATCGTACCCAGTATTTTGGCAAGGCTCGTTTTTAATACCTCACAGAGAAGGGTAGCATTAGGAGAAAATCAACGCTCAAAGGACAAAACTTTTTAATCAAAACAGATAATGAATTAAAAAACGAAGTATCATAATTGTATCATATGAAAACAAGAGGTACAAAACAAGAAACTGTTTTTTATGACAAACATATTAACTCTGATCAACTCGCGGTATGTAGTATGACTATCATTTCTTGAAGATATTGAAGAACATTTTAAAGCCCCATACATATATGTATTAAGTAATTTCCTTTAGAATATTAGATACATTCAAACAGTGATGAAATATTCTGTGTGTTAGAAAGCTAAGATTGAAAAGAATTCATTCTGGATTTGTGTTTACTGAACAAGGGTCTGCCTGGTTGTCTGGCAATCCATGCCTGAATCTGGGGCTATTTCCACATGGGGATTTTTCCCTGCATGGAAAGCAGGAAGCCTTCCCCCCCCGCCCTTAAAGAAGAACAGCAGAATGTTTTTCCCAGCTCAAAGGGGAATCTGCAGATCGGCTGCGGGGGAATGTCCATGTGGGCACTCCCTCCATCACCACTACAAAGTGGTGGAGCTAAGCTCTACTTTCAAACTGGCATGTGGAAGCATCCTAAAGGGAGCTGCCAATGCATCATGAAGCTGACAGTCATGGGGGAAAGTCTAAAATTCCACTGGACATGTGCAGTCTTGGGTACACTGCAAGTAGTTCTCTGGATGCAAGGTAAAATGTTTTCATCAACATAAACTACATTTACATCTATATATCTAATTCCCAAGTGCCCCCCCCGCGTGCGGATACTTAAATCCGCGCGGGGGGGGCACTTGGAGGGCAGGGGGGGGTTTCTGCAGGGGGGGGTAACCCCCCCCCCCCCCCCCCCGCTTGCAGAAAAATCCAAAATCTATCAAAAACTTTTCGGGGGATCTTTAAATCTCCCGAAAAGTAAAAGAGCGTCCCCTGCGCATGCGCGGGGAACGCTCTTGCAATGGCAGTGGCCCGGCAAGAGTCGCCAAGGCCAGCCAACAGCCCGCGGAGGAGGGGGAAGGGGGCGAGCGGCGGGCCCAGCGAGAGGCGCCGAGGCCTGCCGAGAGTCTCTGGGGGGGGAAGGGGGCAAGCGGCGGACCCGGTGAGAGCCGCCAAGGCCCGCCGGAAGTCTCGGGGGGGGAAAGGGGGCAAACGGCGGGCCCGGCGAGAGCTGCCGAGGCCCGCTGGGAGTCTCGGGGGGGCAGAGGAAGGGGGGGGGAAGGGGGGGCAGAGGAAGGGGGGGAAGGGGGGGCAGAGGAAGGGGGGGAAGGGGGCGGAGGAAGGAGGAGCAGCTGTCAGCTTCTCCCCCCCCACGAATATCGCCCCCCCCCTTGTAAAATTATAATCCAAGGATTTCATATTCCACTTAAAATATACCAGTTGGATCCAGCCGTCTCTTTCATTCAGTCTCTTCTAATTCCCCTCCAGAGTATAGTCCCCTATTCCACATGACTTTTGTACCTGCAGGTACTATGACTCTCATCATAGTCTTTTTTCAAGCGCAAAGGGGACCCCCTCCTGCTTTTATGCCTAGCAGAAAAGCTGGCTGAAGCCAAACCTATCTGAGGATACATGCAGGAGCTTGTAGAATTCTGCAGACAGAATGTGTCGTGATTACAACAGATGAAATGTGCAGGCAAGGGTTTTTTTTCTGAATTAATAGACTGATATTATCAGTTCAACAAAAATGTGGCGTTTTTCTAAAGTCAATCAAGAGGTGAAATAAGAGAGAGGCTTGTCAATGGGAATTGTGTGGGATGAAAGAAGTGCTGGAGGGGGAATCTGGTACATGGGAGGAGCAGGGGAAGATGGACAATCTAAGGCTGCAATCCTAAACACTGTTATTAGGGAGGAAGCACTACTGGGTTAACGGGGACTTACTTCTGAGTAAACACACTTAGGATTGCACTGTGCAAGAATTAGGCAAGTTAGAAAAGAAAAACAAACCCCTCAAAATGCTAGATGATTTCCTTGTTCAAGAGAGACGATCTTGTTAGCTCACTGTTACAAAAACCTCTGCCTCTTTAAAGATTAACAAATAAAATTGGTTGAAGTATAAAGACTTATTAACAAGACACGGTAAAGACTTTAAATTGAAGGAGCAGCATCAGATGGACTTTGATTATGGTTGGCTAAGATATAGACAAATATATGATATGTATAGAAGTGATAAAAACACGGCTTTAGGGGAAAAAATAATGAAATAGAACAAGTTTGGGAGGAAGGTGGGAAAAAAATGATTTCTAAAATGTATAAAGTTTTGTTAAAATGGTTTAATGCTGATGAAATGGTAAAAGAACAAATGGTAAAATGGGCGATAAACTTTAACAAAGACATTGAAATGGAATCTTGGGAATTTTTATGGAAAAATGCTATGAGTATATCTACGTGTTATAACTTAAAAGAAAATTGTTTTAAAATGATGTACAGATGGTATATGACTCCAAAAAAAATTGCAAATATTAGTCAGAATATGTCTAACAAATGTTGGAAATGTAAAAAGAAAGAAGGTTCTTTTTATCATATGTGGTGGACTTGTGACAAAGCAAAGATTTATTGGTCAAAAATACATGCAGAAATGGAAAAAATCTTGAAATGTACATTTAAGAAGTTGCCTGAAATGTTATTGCTTGGACTTAAATTAGAAGAGATAAATGTAAAGAAAAGGACAATAATATGGTATATGATAACAACAGCAAGAATGGTGTATGCACAAAATTGGAAAAATGAAAAAATACCAGAGGTGTGGGAATGGTTGAAAAAACTGTTATATATGGCTGAAATGGATAAATGGACTAGAAAGTTGAATGATCTGTACTCAGAGACTTTTTTAGAAGATTGGAAGGATTTGAAAGAGTATGTTGAAAAATATTGGGACATGAAAAATTGCATTTATACATGGTTATAATAATATAAAGCAATAGAATTAGAGTATATGAATGTATTAAGGATAATTAGATAATGAAGTTGTTTTTTATTTTAGAATTATATAAGAATATAGAAAGTAAGAATTAGTGTATAAGTATTTTTAAGAAATATGACTGTTACCAGAAATGTAAACATAGATAAAAATATTACTGTTTTGGATAAAGTGGAAAATGTGTTATGCTTCAGATGTGGTGGGAAACCGCCAATACAAGATAAAAACAAGATTATACAAATAGAACAAAATGTTATATAATATAGAAAAAAGGATTTGTATAAGATAAATGTACTATTTTTAGTGTTTTGAAAAAAAATCTTTTTACAAAAAAAAACAAACAAATAAAATTTGTTAAAATAAAATATATTCACAATAGGCACGTCAATCCTATTTTCAATAATAAACAAGATATATCAACTCTTTATTCTGATTAGAGTAAAAAGATTTAATGTGAATCACTTCTACTTATATTTTAAAAGGGGGGGGGGGGGTTCTGTGCAGAGAAACAGCTTCAAACAACCAAAATATATATAACAATATTGTGGCACAAGCCTTCAGAGACTCAAACCCACATCCAATATGTGAGTCTTTACAAGGCTGTCTGTCTAAATGATAAGGCTGGTGTCTCTTCAAAGAAGTAGGACAAGGAAGAGGCAGGGAGGGGAAGAGATGGTGTCTGCCTCCACCATTCCCTTACTTCTCACTGCAGCTGTGTCCCTATATAGTGTCTGGGGCAAACCCCCACCTTTGCCAGAGGCTGAACTAGATTACCCACAAACCCCTTCCAACAACAGCAATGAAGAAATGCTTTCTAAAAGTATATCGTTACAGCTATTCTCTTCTCAAAGGGTGAAATCATACAAGCTTAATTCTGCAGTCCCATACTTTCAGTCTTGCTTCCACTGAAGCTTTCTTGCGCGCTTCCCTCCGACGATACTGCTCGACTTTATCCAGTTGGTCTGGCCGCTGAAGCATCCCGGCCACCCTCTGCACAGCAGTTGCGACCGCTTCCCTGTCCGTCTCCTCCATTGTAGAGCCGGGCCTCAAAATGCAGACGTCTTCATAACTCAGGGGATGCTGGAGAAACAGGATAATAAAATATTTACAGTGCCATTTTATCTCATCACTTTTAGATCCAAAACACTTGCTGGTGACAAGGCCGGTTTCCCCAGGTAAAATACACACACCTCGACAGCTGCAAGCCAATAAGTGCTTGTAGCATGGCAGCAGCAGACAGATTGTGAATAATAGATTAATTGCTCTGTTTAACTGCTCCATTTGATAACTGTTCATTGACTGTTCACTTTTACAGCCCTGCTATCCTAACAGGAAGCATGAACACTAGATTAGGGTTCCTGAAATGTCACTGGGTTTTGCCGGATGACTTCTACAATACTCTGGCATTGTAATCAATGGGCTTAGACTGGACTGGAGTAACTTTTCTTAGGCTTACACTCTTAGGTTCCTGGGCCAACCAATATACACTACTGCAAAAACTTAGCAACATGATGCAACCTGCTTTGGCACCTCAACACTGGTTTTGGCTAACGCCAAGGCCGTTGGACCACAGGTCAGTGACAGTTTGAGAAGTGACAGTGGTAATGCTATCTGCTAGGCTAACATCCGATCCAGATAAATTGGTAGACAGGATTAGTAAAAACATGACCTGAGCGGTAGGGAGAGAAAAGTGATTGGAAAGCCTAACCCCTTGGTCTCATCTCTAGGACATTATATCACTTTAGGGCATGAGTGGACCAATTTTCCCCTCTCCCGACAATGAAAATGCTCAAGTCATTCAGCTACTTTGTGGGAGGGACTCTTTTTTTAAATGCACACACTGATGTTCTTCTCATATTGGATCCTTCCACCTCTGTTCTGGACAGAGAATCAGGATTCTGAGCTGCCAACACTGATGTTTGCTTATTCTGCTCCTCTTAGCTTCATGGCAGATTTCTCCTTTGGGGCTCCAGGTCTCCCTAGAGGACCAGAAACACCTGCAGATGTCTCCATGGCAGCACCCAGGTGCCCAGCATCTCTGCCTCCTTATCCTGCGCCTTTCCCATCCCATTCTACCACACTTCCTACTCCTCCTCAAACATCCCTCTCTTCTCAGTTCCCAGTCATTCTTTCTTTCCTTCCTTCCTGAGTCTCCTGCCTCTCCTTGCTCTGTGTACGTTGAAGTCACTCAGAAATATGCTGAGGGTCTTCTAGGTAAACAAAGTATAAATTTAGTCAGGACAGTCCAATGAAACAAACATGGTCCACCAAGCCCCTTCATAGCAGCTCACCAAGTTCCAGCATGTATAGTGGGGATCCCCGCCATGGCACCCATCAAATGTTTTCAGGCCAGGGATCACCAGTAGATTTTGCTCCCTAGAGAGGTGGTCCTGTAGGTATGCTGGCCCCACACCATTTAGGGTCTTAAAGGTTAATACCGAAACCTTGAACCTGAGCTGGTATTCAACCTGGAGCCAGCACAGCTGGCAAAGCACCGGTTGGATATGTGTGGTTGGATATGTGCTATCAAAGGGGTCCCTGTGATGACCTGGGCTACTGCATTCTGGACCAGCTGTAATTTCCAGGTCAGCCTCAAGGGTAGCCCTATACAAAGTGAGTTACAGTAGTCTAGCCTTGTCCCTACGGTTTCTGTAGTTCTTTACTTCTTCCAAGAGTATCATCAGCACCTTAAACTGTTTTGTGTAGGAGACTGACTGATCATTCACTGCAACTATACATGTTTGGATTACCTGCTTTTCTGTGGCCTTATTTTTCAGCTGCTTTTGCTTTGTTTAGTTTTCTTGTCCTTCATAGGAACTCTGAGATTATTGGTACCTCTGTTTTCATTTCCTTCTCTAAAACTTTTCTGTCTCTATCTAGAATCAGGCCCATAGCTAGAAAGCTTTTCGGGGGGTGGGGTGGCGCCAAGGGGTTGGAGTGGGGGAGGCAGAGACGCACTGAAGCAGGTGGCAACAGGGGAGGATAAGGCATGCCTCTCGGAGCCATGCAGCTGAGGAGGGACTGGCCACTAGGAAAAGCTACTCTTGAGTAAGACATACATTTTTTGCCCCATGCCCAATCAGCCTGTGCCTTACAAAGAGCCCTTTGTAGCCTCTCTCTTCCTTCTCCAGGAGAGGTGGTGGCAACCAGAGGTTTCCAAGGATGCAGCCTGACCCAGAGCCAGCTCGCTTCTAGCTGGGCAGGTGGTGCCTTCCCTGGACTGAATTTGCGCCCCACACTGGCCATGTTGCCAGAGGAAGAGCAGCCTGCCTGCCCAGCTGCCGCCACTCATGCCACTGCAGCTCTTCCCGCCGCCCACGTTGAGTTCCCCGCTCCCTGAGTTCCAGGGAAGTTTGGGGGGGGGACTGCCTGGGATCCCATTGCACCTCGGAGCTCAGGAGCTGCCAGCCCACCCCCGAGCTCCGCCAGCATGCCATGTGCCCAAGCAGCAGCGCCACTGCCTCCCCTCCTCCCATTCCACCAAGTCCTTCTCGGGCTTATCCCCCGCCAGCCAAGCTTTCTAGATGGTTACTTGCTGCCACCAGGCTGAGCAGGAGCCTCACCAACACCCACCAAGGTTGCCCACGGCCACCCGGCAGCCCCAGTCCTGGGCTGCATCTCTCCTGCAGCTTGCCATGGGTCCAGGTGGGGTTGGGGCATCGCCCCTCCCGCCCTCACCCAGCTATGGGCCTGTCTAGAATTCTTTCTTGATCTTTCCTGTTTTTTAAAAATTCAGTCTTAAGCTGGTCTGAATTCTTTAGTGTACGCTAGAAGACAAAAGGGTTTGTCTCCATTTTTTAAAAGAGTACCTCATTTTAAAGCGTTCTGAAAACTTTGAGGAGATAACCAGTTGCTGATGTTTATTTTTCTTGAAACTATCTTATTTGGGCTGGTTTTAATAAAGGGTGTTATGTGGCCTTCATTTTTTAACTTTTTGTATGAAATATGTGTGTGTAGTTCTTAAAATAACTTTTTATTTTTCATTTTCTTTAACAATATAAACAATAAAATAACAAAGAAACTGATAAGTACTATAAATATTCTTTTCCCTCTGTCCTCCACTTACTTCATTACTAGTGATGTGAACAAGCAAAATAAACTAACAAAATCTCAGAATGAATTCTTTTAAAGTACATTTTAAGAACGATTTAAACATTAAACATAAAATATAGTTTTAAAAAATTCACTCACAAAGAAGAATTTCTGCCCACAAGACTTCACTGCTTAGAGGGAACATTGGCAGTAACCTATCACTTTTCTGAGGGGCAAGCCTTACTCCTGCATTACCAGATCTTGCACTTTAAAGTGGAAACTGGGACTGTAACAGGGTTTGGACCCTGCTTCTTGTGCAATTATGTTTTGGCCCTGAGCCAGTTTGGTGTAGTGGTTAAGTGTGCGGATTCTAACCTGGCAGAACCGGGTTTGATTCCCCACTCCTCCCCTTGCAGCTGCTGGATAACCTTAGGCAAACCATAGTTCTTTCAGAGCTGTTCTTGAAAGAGCAGTTCTTGAAAGAGCTCTCTCAGCCCCACCTACCTCACAGGGTGTCTGTTGTGGGGAGGGGGAATGGAAAGGAGTTTGTAAGCCGCTCTGAGACTCCAAGTAAAGGGCGGAGTATAAATCCAATCTCTTCTTCTGCTTCTCTAATCTTTCTTCTTTTATATTGGATTTATAAAGATAGTACGAAATGGAGGCATCACCCATTTTATTTTTGCACTTCCCAGGTGCTTCATTTAGAATGGGTTTTTTAGTATGCAGCACTTTCAACTGCAGAACGAGGACGTTGAGGGTTCCAACCTACACCTACTCCATTCATGAAGTTTCACAAGGTGACACTCTAGCCAGGATCCAGTGAGTCTTTCAGGTGCTCCTGGACTCTTACTCTTTTCTACTGCTTCAGACAGACTAACATGGCCACCCATCTTGATCTAAGTAAGGACAGCATCAAGCCTGTCATTATGATCCTCTTAAGCTGTCCCAACCATAAGAATGTCTTCACTGAGGTTGAGCATCCCAACTAGCCCAGACAAGTTTTTTCCAGACTATCAGAAAAATGTCAGCAGCCAAAAAGTTGCCAGAACTAATCTGTCTGTAGCAGCAAAGACCAGCATAACTGGTAAATGTGGTCTGGATCTGGATCCTGGGTGAAGTTCTAATTAGCGGTATCTGCCGTTAAGATCAAGACTGGAGAATATCTTTGCTCCATTCAAGTCAGGCTATGAACCATGCGCATGAAGTCCTGTTCTCACTTTATGATTTGGGCAGGTGCGCATCCATACACAGTTCGAGTTTTCCTGTTTGGGAACAGCCACAATTGTGATATCAAGTCTTCCTAAGCATTCAAATTCTTCCTCTGCTACTTTTCACACATGGTGGAACAGGCCAGCTTTTTCACTGGATTTCACCTCTGATTCTCCTCCCTACTACAGTCCCCATCCCACATGGGGTTTTTTTGTACTTGCAGGTCCTGTGATTCTTAGCAAAGTCTCTTTTGGTGCTCAGAGAAGACTCCTACGTCCTTTTCCCCCAGCAGAAAAGTTGACTGGATCCAGTCCAAGAAACAGAATGTGTCTGTGATGAAACAACAGACTTCACAATGCAGAGCCTGACCTGAGAGTTCTTGTGCTCACATAGGCTACAAAACCTATGTGTCAACTAGTCTGGTCCAGCTGGGTTGGATGAATGTTTTAGAGCAGGGGAATTACTGTTCCATAGCTGAGAAGGTTATCAGTGCCATCTCCTGCAATGTAAAAAGCAGCTGCTGTGTGAGAGACTTGAAACTGCAGCTGTATTTGGAAATGTTGACATATTGGTAACCATTGGTTTGATCTGTACCTATGAATCTTTCTGTTTGTCATTTGTAAGGTAGGTTTGTTAATGAATATACAAGATGTTTGTTGAGCCACAGGATTTACAAAGGCACCTGTCCATGAGAACCCTTGGACGGCAGGTGTCATGCCCAGGGCGTAACAGAAGAAGTACACAAAGGCCCCTTTCACATTGCTGTTCTAAACCAAATGCTATCTGTTGTTGGCCCGATTCTGACTAAAGCAATACAGGGATGGGGGTTTCATACAGTGAATTTCATTCTGTTAATGAGCCCTCTCTGAAGTTCTCTGGCCATTTCAAACAGCGCTGTCCCATTTCGCCGCACAGCTGGTCTTGTCTTTTTTTTATCATTCTAAGTTGAGCGCTACAGCACTAGACCAAAATAGCAGCAAGGCATCTCAGTGGCCCCACTGCAGCTCTGAAGAACGATTTAAAAAACCGCACAAAAAAAGACCACACAGAAAAAAAAAGTTGGGGGCAGCAGCACTACTGAAAGCGGGGCAGACGTTTTAAACAGCAGATCCCAGCAATTCAGAAGCACAAAGAAGAGACCAAAATCGAAGAAAGCAGTTTACCTCAAAAATGGCAGAACCCAACTTTCCCAACTGGACGCAAGCAGCCTTGTACGAAAAGGTAAATAAAATCTGTTAGTGACCGGCTATTAAAACGGATTACAACGGCTGTTTGAAAGGGGCCAAAGATACCATTCTGGTCTTTATACGAAGGATTATACTTGTCCTGTAATTTTACAGTTTTTGAAGCCAGAGAATGTTACCCCCAAATAACCCTGAGATGACATACATGGTGTGTCCTCCTTTGTGGCAATAGGGTATCACAGACAGAAAGTTATCACAAGCTCAGTCTTCATAATGTCTGGCTGCCACACCAAATTAAATAGCAATTTGCAACTAACCATTATTAGAAGCTGTTCAAACTTACATTTTAATCTGTGGGTGAGACTTCTAAGTTGTTATATTAACTTCTACTTCACGTCTCCATTCAAATACAGAGGGAGAATAATTCATCTTATTGCTGAACTCACCGCCTTCATCACAACAATTCTTGTGATTATCAGGCTACCTTCCACTCCCATGGACTACCCAGACATTAACCTGCTGTTCACCACCCTGAGCTGGGTGTACTCAGAGAAAGGCAGCCAATAAATTTAAATTATAAATAAATAAACCAATTCTCCTCATATGTCTCTCAGTTGGACCTCTGTATGCTCAGTCCGCTTGCTATTTTCTTTATTCTTCTCCCTGTTGACACATTTTTCTCTGTTAGACATAAAAACCGTTCTTATCACTGCTTCCATGAGCAAGCAGCCTTCTGCACCCAGAAGCCACAAAGACTTCAAAGAAGAAGAAGAAGAAGAAGAGATTGGATTTATACCCAGCCCTTCACTTGTAGTCTCAGAGCGGCTTACAAACTCCTTTCCCTTCCCCTCCCCACAACAGACACCCTGTGAGGTAGGTGGGGCTGAGAGAGCTCTGAGAGAAACCGCTCTTTTTCAAGAACAGCTCTGACAGAACTATGGCTTGCCCAAGGTCATCCAGCAGGTGCAGGTGGAGGAGTGGGGAATCAAACCCGGTTCTCCCAGATTCGAGTCTGCGCACTTAACCACTACACCAAACTGGCTCTCCTTACACTAGGTCTCCTAAGTTCTTATTCTCCTTACACTAAGTCTCATCCATGAATGCAGCTGAAAGAGGTTCGGAATAAAAAGAAGACTTTTCTCTAACCTCCGGCTCATTTCTGCTACTATATCCTCTATCTTACCATTTCCATCCTCCAGGTATGAAGCAGGAACAAGCTTACTAATTGTCACCACCTGAACCCACAGCAATGAGCACCCCCAAAACACTAACATTTTACAGCATTAAAAGCTCTAACAATTATATAAATCATCACAGCTAATGGTCTATTTAAAGTTTTTACCCTACAGTTGCAGACTAATAATTTTAAACGTGCAGTTCAGTGAACTGTACTGGGCTGAAGCGGAGGTGTTCTCCTTACATGCAACAAAAGGACCATTTAAGCAGAATTTTTCCATATTCTACCCCATTGTCCTCTTGTTCACAATTATTTTTGTTAGCTAAATTTCCAAATTATCTAACAAGATCCAGAGGCAGGTACCCTTATAACTTTTGTTCGGTACTGGACACATCTAATATCAGATGCAAAGGAAAGGTGACGCAAAGAAAATTATCCATCAGACCAGCCTCAAAAGCTGAAAATGGTGAAAACGAACATAATATTAATCCCAGAGTTGAGAGAATATCCCTTGGCTGTGGGATAAGCTAGGGTCCCTCCTGAATGCACAACTGGAATGCCAGGTGTGTACTTCAGCATCTAAAAAAGTTGCCTCAAACATCAATCTTGCCCTCCCACCCCAATTCAGCATACCATCAACCTGTTCGTTAGAAGTGTCACATCAACATTTGAGATGTGTTTATCTGTTCAATATTCAGTAGAAAAAATATAAAAGACTGATCTAGGATTGGAAGCAGGGTTTTTGGGTTTGTTTTTTCTTTCTTTCCCGGGAGGAAGAGTGAATGGGTTAAGGCAGCCAGACGGAGCCATGAATTTCCAGCTTCTGTTTCAAATATATTGACCTATTTCTTTTTTCCAGAGATCAACCCTGGAGAGGAAATGTAATATGTAGTAAGGCCATTTCTGGAGTGGCCTCACCATTCTAAAATGCTGTATCTCTCTTCACCCTACCAACCTTGACTTTGGGGGCCCTAGACCCTCCACACAGCCTGGACCTGGATGGCCCAGGCTAGTCTGATCTCATCAGATCTCAGAAACTATGCAGGGTCAGCCCTGATTCGTCCTTGGATGGGAGACCACCACCATGGAAGTCCAGGATTGCGATGCAGAAGCAGGCAATGGCAAACCACATCTGAAAACCCTTCAGGGCCACCATAAGTCGACTGCAACTTGGCAGCACTTTCCACCACCAGCTCCTCCACACAGGAGAGGAGACACAGTATACTGGAGACAATGGTAGAGCCAATTAACAGAAGGGCATCAGACACAGATATCCCTTGTCTGTAGGAAACTATAATTACATATTGATCCTAAGCAGGTCTACTCAGAATTCCACTCAAGACTATTTTGTTAGGCTTACTCCCAGGAACTCACTGTCAGGACTGATGTAATACCTACTCAGTATGTACACCATCACACATGATATAGTATCTGTTTTGCTGTATGCACATGAGTTCTCATGACATATATAGAAGAAAGGGTTTTTTTTAATGTACACTTTATCACCTGTGCATGCAAGTCTACATACCCTCTGCAGAAAAATGGCGCTCGTGTAGGGAGGGAATTAATTACAACCGTTGAGCAGCCATGCCACAACAAAAGCCGGGGGCCCTCGGAGGAGGCTTCCAAACTCCCTCGGCCCCATTGCTCTTTTTTAAAAAAAATGAAAAAAAGCAAGTCCCTCTCCTCCACCCTCACGGAGATATGCCTTTTCCCTTATATCTCTGTGAGGGAAGGAACTAGGGACTTTTTTGTGTTAATAAATTTTTATTTGAATTTTTAAAGGGATATAGAATAAGAAAAAAGGGAAAGGGAAGCATAAGAAATATAGTTGTCAAAAACACAGCGTAAAGGGCAGTTTTACAAATGTTAGGGACATTCCTTAATCAAAATGTGTATGCGTACAATAACAGGAAAAATAAGAAAAAATAATATAGCTTAGAAAACATGATGTCATAGACATAGGATTGTAACCTATAATTTATATGTGGGAACATAGTTTAAATATGTATATATAGTTAATATATTTAATAAATTTAATATTATATATAAACATACACACACACACACACATATATATATATGAATGACACAACAGCTTATACAATATAACAACATGGTCAAAATATTATTTCTTAGGCCCTGTTGCTCATGACAGTCCCTGATAGCAGAAGGAAAACCAATACTTGGAGAACGGAGCCTTGAGTCGCAAGAGAAAAGAAAATACCCAAATGTTTTAATAAGGAGATTGGATTTATACGCTGCCCTTCACTACCCAAAGGACTCTGAGTGGCTTACAGTCTCCCTTCCCTTCCCTTCCTCACAACAGACATCCTGTGAGGTAGATGGGGCTGAGAGAGCTCTTTCGAGGACTGCCCTTGAGAGAACGACTCTGAGAGAACTTGTGACTGACCCAAGGTCACACCTGTAGCTGCCTGTGGAGGAGTGGGGAATCAAACCCAGCTCTCCCAGATTAGAGTCCGGACTCTTAACCACTACACCAAAGCCTCCCAACCATCAAAGAATTAAAGGGGCCTCCTAGACAGACACATTATTCGCCTCCAGGGGCCTCCCCGCCTGGCTTTTACCCCACCGCCTTCCCCCGACGAGTTCGGGGCTACAGACAGGATTATTGCCCCCGCAACAAACAAACAAACAAACAAACAACCCCCCCCCCCGGCGGCTGTTTCTGCGGCGCCTCCCTCCCTCCCTCCCTCCCTGGGCTGCTCAAGGAGGGGGGGAGGGGCGAAGGAGCCGGGCAGGGCGGGGCGCAGCCGCCAGCGTCACTCAGGGGCCGGGGGGGGGGGGGATCTGAAGCCGGACCTCAACCGCCGCCACAGTGGCCGGGATCCTCCTCCTCCTCCTCCTCCTCCATCACAGCCCCGCAGCCGCCAGGGCTCCGAAGACTCCGCCTCAGAATACCGCCCCCCTCCCCAAATTGAGGGGGTAACGGCACGCGAGCGAGGCCGGGCGCGCCCCCACCGCTCTCCCGCCCGCGACTTACCTGGGCCGGCGGTCGGTTGCCGGAAGCGTCTGACAGAAGACCAGAACGCCACCATCAGCCGCCCCCTGCGCGTGCGCGGGCTCCAACGCGCCGTGCGCTTGCGCAAACGCCGCTTTTCGTCGCTCCCCGTAAGCCCTGCATGTCTTGGGGGTCATTCAAAACATCGGTTCGCAGCCCGGGTTGCCAATCACCAGGTGGGGGCTGGAGATCCCCGGAATTGCAACTGCTATCCAGACGACTTGCGTCGCTTATATGTATCGCTATGTTTGTTTATTCTACTTCTTGAGGAAGCTGCGGCTTTGGGAGGTGGACTACGCGGCGGCACTGTATAGGGCTCCCATATTTTGAAAAGCAAAAGAGAGGACATACTTCCCGGCGGACTACTTCATACAAGTGATCACGATCACAAATCTCATTTTAAATACCCCTGTTATTGAACCTGTGATAATTGCTACTAACTAGGAATATTCCTAACCGTCCAACCCCAAAAGAGGACATTTATCATCAGTTTCTTAAAAAGAACCCAAAAGAGGATGGACACCAAAAAAAGACGACGTGTCCTCTAAAAACAGGACATCTGGTAATCCTACATTATTCCTTACCAAGGTCCCTCCCCTCCCTAAACGCCACTCTCCAGGCTCAACTCTGAAATCGCCAGGTATTTCTGAACCTGGAGCTGGCATCCCTACGAGCACAGCTAGATTTGAGGGCGTTTGTTAGGAATTTTGGCTGTAAATCGAGCAAGGCTGCCTGGTAGTGCTTACTGTGGTGGAAGGTACTTTGATACAGTGAGTTCCCTGGTGCAGAGTTGGGCTCATCAGAGATCTCCTGGGAAGTAGGGTTGCTAACCTCCAGGTGGGGGGGGGGGGCTGGAGTTCTGGAATTATGTCTGATCCCCAGATGACAGAAATCAGTTCATTTGGAGAAAATGGCATGCCATTTCAGAGAGTGAACTTGTATGGTATACCATAGATTCAAAGTGGAACCACCCCCCAAATTCCCCTCCAAAGGTGCTGCCCCCAAATCTCCAGGAATTTCCCAGGCTTGAGTTGGCAACCCCATGTTACTCTGAGCATGGAGCAGTGTGGTGGTGTAGGTGTAATAAATCAAAGGTATGTCTTTGGCACCCGGCACCCTGCCATATTTTAGCATGCTCTCCTGCCCTGGAAGAAGAAAGACAGAGAAGCGTGTGCACAAGCACACTAGGGTTGCCAACATCCAGGTGTTGGGTGGAGGTCTCCCACTATTACAACTGATCTTTGGGTAACCGAAGTCAGTTCACCTGGAGAAAATGGCCACATGGGAAGGTGGACTCTATGGCATCATCCCACACTGAAGTTTCTCCCCTCCGCAAACCCTGCCCTCCTCAGCCTCCACCTCCAAACTCTCCAGGTATTTCCCTACCCAGAACTGGCAATCCTATTGTGCCCATGTGCACGCACGCAGGCACCAATACCAAGGCTTCTCTGATTTTAACAGCTGGATGTGATGCAAAAATTCAGCATTTCATCTCGTTACCAGGTCTGCAGGAATCAAGTGCTAGAGAAGGCTTCTGTTGAATTTCTGCCAGAAAAATGGAATTTCCCAACAGCTGTCTGTTTACATCAATACTGTTCCTGTCTCTTCATCCTTTCCCTTATAATGAGGCCATTGTAGTCACTGTAACCTGGGTTACCCCAGGACTTTAATAGCAGCAACCTGGAAGGACTCTACTCCTGTCTCTACCTCCAGATAGTTTACTAAGTTATGGGACTTCCTTGTAATGGACAAGCTGCCAGATTCTATTGCAATGGCTGAGGGAACGAGATTTAACTCCAATTTAATGGCCAAATGGTTTCCCTTCTTGGAATATATTCAAAGTAAACGCTTCAGTCAATGTAGTCAGTTACCAACAAGATATAAGGAAGTACTTACCTGTATTGTGTAATTGTAGAACTTACCTGTATCCTTGTTGTAATCCTTGATTTTTATTCTGTTCAGGGACAATATTGAAGCTACGTGGTTGGAGCTCCTCTATTTGAAATGTTTTGGCTAACCGGATGACGTTTTTATGTTAATGTAGTTAAAGTTGTTAATCTTATCACTGTTACTACTCACACCAAGTATGTACCTGCGCTGTTTGTATTTTAAAGCTTTTTGAAAAAACCCAATACTTTATTTAAAAATACATCCTGTTGTGGACATAAATTGGCTTTGCCATAATGAATTCAGCATTTTAAGAATAGATCTGTCTCAAATTCCTCATTAACATTTCAAAAGGCACTCTCCCTCTGAAGCTGTTGTGGTGCCTGAAATAAGGAAACCCACATGCTGTACTTTGCAAAGTGGCATCTCTCTCTCTGTTGTCTGTTTGGGGCCTAACACCATCTAACGTATCTCCATTCGGCTAGTGGAAACAGCAGTGTAGCCAACATGGGGATACTAATGCACACACATGTACTTCAGGAGAGGAAGGTAGGCCAGAATCATTAATACCTCTTTCCTAAGAGGGCTTTGAAATTATTCATAAATAATCATTTATGCAGCCATTGTACAGACCTGCTTATATCCCTGGCTGATGATCCAGTGTACCTTTATGCTTTTCCGTAATGGAATGGAAAGTGCATAGGATTATAGGGAGGGGCTGTAGCTCAGTGGCAGAGCATCTACTTGGCATGCAGAAGGTCCCGTGTTCAATCCCCAGTAGCTCCAGTTACAAGATTTGGCAGTACGTGATGTGAAAGACCTCTGCCTGAGACCCCAGAGAGCAGCTGCCAGTCTGAATAGAAAATACTGACTTTGACGGACCAAGGGTCTGATTCAATATAAGGCAGCTTCAGGTGTTCATAAACCTGCATATTTATTATGTTTATCTTGTGGCCTTCTCCCATAGAACTTAAGGTAGCATATGGAGGGTTTGAGGCTAAGCAGAAACTAGACTGAGGGCTGTTCTGCTTTGCTTCAGTAAGGCTTTACGGCCTCAGGTACCTTCAGGCCATGCATCCTTAATCAGTAGTAAGTCCCACTGATGGCCAGTGTGTAGGGCTGCCAAGTCAGCCCGGGGGGCGGGGGATCCCCCGCTACAGGGGTTCCCGATCCGCCGGCCAACATTTGGCCGGCGAGGGGAACCCCACCCCCAAAGTCGTCCAGCCAGGACGACTTCCCCCACGTAAGTCGTCCAGCCAGGACGACTTCCCCCACACCTTTCCCAATATGATTGTCGAAGAGAACCCATTATAGATTCCATGTTTACCCCCGAGCAATGGGGGGGTGGGTAGTGATCACCCACAGCCAAACACATAATCTCCCAAACCCTGCCAAGTCAGACTGGATTTCGAAATGTGCGAAAGCCTACAGCCAGGAGGAGGAAGCGTCCTTAGCCAACTTCAACAATCTTACAAAAAATTCTAATGGTTGTTGGTATCGTGGTACAAAACTTTTAGTCCCACAGACCCTATGGGGGGAAATCATGCACTCTGCACACGAGTCCAAACTAGGGCACTTTGGATACTTAAAGACTCTAAATCTGCTACAGAGACAATTTTGGTGGCCACACATGTGACAAGATGTTTCTGACTATGTCTCCTCTTGCCAAACCTGCTTAATGGGCAAAAGACGGGGAGGGAAAACCCCGGGTCTTTTACAGCTGCTTGAGACCCCTTCCCGACCTTGGGAGACCCTTTCCATGGATTTTATTACTGATCTCCCCCCGAGTAAAGGCAAGACAGTCATTTGGGTGATTGTAGATTTATTCTCTAAGCAAGCCCATTTTGTTCTTTTTAAGCAGCTCCCCACAGCTAAAGCTATGGCCAAAAGTTTTATGAGTAATATTATTCATTTACATGGGATTCCAAAGAAGATTATCTTCGATAGGGGATCTCAGTTCGTTGCCAACTTCTGGCGGGAGCTCCTGGTCATCTTGGGGGTCGAATCAGCATTAAGCAGCACCTACCACCCAGAAACGGATGGACAAACTGAAAGAGTTAATCAAATATTAGAACAGTTCCTCTGCTGCTATACTAATTACCAGCAGGACGATTGGGTTGAATTGTTACCTTTTGCCGAGTATAGCTACAACAACACTATACATTCCTCCACGGGAGTGTCCCCCTTCATGGCTACCGCTGGGTATGATGGTGTCCCATTACCCACATTAGATGCCGCCACTCCAAGCCCCAGCCGCCTTAGTGACTGGTGGAACTCTGTGTGTGAATCTTGGCCACTGATTGCAAAAACTTTAGAGGCAGCCAAAACGGATTATAAAAAACAGGCCGACAAACGTAGAGACCCTGGTTGGACTTTGGAAGAAGGAGAGTCGGTTTATTTGTTCACCAAAAACATTAAAGGGCTGCAACCCAGCCATAAATTGGGTTGTAAATATGTGGGGCCCTTCAAAGTGAAAAAGAAAATGGATGCTGTCACTTTCGAACTTGAACTCCCCAAGTCTCTTAAACATGTTCACCCTGTTTTTCATTTCAGCTTACTGAAGGAGGACCCTGGGTCGAATTTGTGGAGACCTCATCATCCAGTCCCTCCTCCTCTGATGAGGAGTGGGGAACCCCACTATGAAATTAATCAAATCCTCGATTCGAAACTGAAACGAGGCCACCTCTACTATCTTGTTAGTTGGAAAAACTTTGGCCCTGAGCATAACAAATGGGTTGCTTCTGAGCATGTTAACGCTTCTGCAAAAATTCGTGCCTTCCATAAACTTTACCCACTTAAACCAGGGGGTTGAAAGGGATTTCGAGGGGGCAGTATGTCAGGTATGCCTGCCACTTTCCTGGGCGGAAGATGGGATTTACTGAACTGGATGAGACAATTCCACTCCTCCCCTCCCCTCCAGCTGGAATGTACCCTTGCTTGCTGGCTTCACGGGAGTTATTATCCGCTTGCTAGCTTCACAGGGTTGTTATCTCTATTCAAGGTTACCAGTAGCTTCACACAGACATGTTTTATGTTTTTAACTTCTGTTGCAGGTGCCATCTATTACCATCTTCCCGCCCTTTAGCCTGGGAACTATTTTACGCGGGGTTTCTCTCTGGGCGGGGATTGGGGGGGGGTCTGTGTGCCAGTAGGCGTTTTGGAATCACTATATCTCTTCTAACTCTATTATCCACCCCCATTACTAACTCAACAAGTGTACCCTGAAGAAAATCCCCCAATAAAGAAAGTCTTATTCAAGAGCCTTTGTGTAGGGTGAGTTCATCCAGGAAGCCTCACATCCATCTGGTGTTGAGTCTTCCTCTTATCCTGCCGCCTTCAACTTTTCCTAGCATTACTGTCTTTTCCAGTGACTCTTGTCTTCTCATAATGGGAATCAAAGCACAGTAGCCTCAGTGTAGTCATTTCAGCTTCTCAGGAGAGTTGAGGCTTGATTTCCCGTAGAACCCACTTATTTGTCTTTTTGGTACTTCATGGTATCCATAAAACTCTCTTCCGACACCAGCTTAGCTATCAGAGGCATAGAATTTCTAGTTCTAATAAAGCTTCTTTTTTGCAGAATAAACATCTATCAGTTCCTCACGCAACCATCTATATATGCTCGTGTTCACGTTCCTCCCATTGAACAAAATATCCCCGTGCCATTTATATAAACAGCCCTGTATTTTTAGAACACAGAGGCAAGCAAATCAGCTTTTAATTAAAAGGAGATTAAACCCCAGCGAACCACATTACACAGCACTGGAAACACAGGTGGAGAGTCCCAACTTAATTAATCCTTCAGGGCTGGGTCCTGTTGTTGAATTGCCTGCCAATGTCCCCTTGGAAGTTAGAATGGGTCAGGAAGTCAACCTGCTACAGGAAAAAAGCCTTGAAGAACAGGACCGGTTTTAGGCATGGGAGCCTTGCAGGGGCTGCTGGGGAAGGCAGACAACAAGAGGCTGAACGGAAGGTCAAACGCTACGGGCGCCTTGTTTGTACCTGGCTGAGGCATCAGTTTCCAGAAAGGTACGGAGATGTCTTTTTCATTATAACACAAGACTGAACTCTAATTCACTGGACGGGGACTTAAACGCTTCATTCAAATGTGTCAGCATTTATTACTCCACCCAAGGTGGTAGCAATCCAAATGCTTAGCAAAATTATGGGCCTTATTAAAAGAAGGGATCCCAAGCTTAGCTTTCGTCTATTCCCTTTGGGTGTTCTGTCATCACTAACGAATCTCATCTTCCATTATCTGTCTCTACGGAGTCGGCTTTGTATGTTGTGTGCTACTGGCATATATTTACAGTAATAACTGTACTGGTGATGATGGGAGGGGCTCTTTGCATACAGCTAAAGGTGTTACCCTTTAATGTTTTAAGGAGGAGAGGGAGAATACAGATCTGAGTGGCAGCTTGCAGAACATGGTGCAGACAACCACCTGCACAATAAATGCTTATTTCCATGGTGGCAGACGGGGCATTTCAAGCAGGAGCTCGGGGGAGCGCAGCACCGGGAGTTGGTGCCAGCACCGGGAGGGGGAATGCCTGCTTGTGTCATGGCTGCAGCAAAATGACCCCATCCCCTGGAAAGGTCCTTGTTCCTCCGACCAGCCTTCTGAAGGCTTCAGCGATCACTGAAGCTATCCTCCCAGCATAGTGGTATTTCTGAGGCTTGGATTAGTAACGGTCCCTCTCTCTCTCTCTTCTTTCTCTCTCTCTCTCTTTCTTGCCTTCTGACATACTTCCGGTGATGTCAGGTGGTTTAGCAAATGCAAATAAGTTATGCTAATGAGCAGGGGTCCTTTCGTAAAAAAAGAGGTGCAGGAGCTCATTAGCATAACTTATTTGCATATGCCACACCCCCTGACGTCACCGGAAGTGTCAAAAGGCCACACATCCCTGATGTCATCGGCAGTGTGTCAGAAGGCAAGAAGGGAGGGAGGGAGGGAGGGAGGGAGGGGGAAGGAAGGAAAGGAACAGGAAGGAAGGTAGGTAGGTAGGTGGGAGAGAGAGAAGGAAGGAAGGAAGGAAGGAAGAGTAAGGTAGGTAGGTAGGTGGGGGGGGAGAGAGAAGGAAGGAAGGAAGGAGGGAGGAAGGAAGGGAGAGGGGAAGGAAGGGGGAAAGGAAGGAACAGGAAGGTAGGTAGGTAGGTGGGGGGAGAGAGAGAAGGAAGAGGGGAAGGAAGGGGGAAAGGAAGGAACAGGAAGGTAGGTAGGTAGGTAGGTGGGGGAGAGAGAGAGGGAAGGAAGGAACAGGGAAAGGAAGGAACAGGTAGGTAGGTAGGTGGGGAGAGAGAGAGAGAAGGAAGGAAGGAAGGACAGGAAGGTAGGTAGGCGGGGGAGAGAGAGAGAGAAGGAAGGAAGGAAGGGAGAGGGGAAAGGAAGGAACAGGAAGGTAGGTAGGTAGGTGGAGGGAGAGAGAAGGAAGGAAGGAACAGGAAGGTAGGTAGGTAGGTGGGGGGAGAGAGAGAGAAGGAAGGAAGGAACAGGAAGGTAGGTAGGTGGGGGGGAGAGAAGAAAGGAAGTAAGGGAGAGGGGAAGGAAGGGGGAAAGGAAGGAACAGGAAGGTAGGTAGGTAGGTGGGGAGAGAGAGAGAGAAGGAAGGAAGGAAGGAAGGTAAACAGAGGAAGGAAGGAAGAAAGAAAGAAAGAGGTAGGTGGGGGGAGAGAGACAAAGGAAGGAAGGAAAAGGAAGGAAGGTAGACAGACAGAGAAAGGAAGGAAGGTAGATAGGGGGAGGGAGAGGGAGAGAGAGAAAGAGAAAGGAAGAAAGGTGGGGACAGAGAAAGACAGAAAGAAAGACAGAAAGAAAGGGGGGGCGAGAGAGAGACAGAGGGAAAAGAGAACGGAAAGGCACTTACTGGAGCAGGGAAAGCCACGCCAAGCCAAGCCAAAGGCAGAAAGCCTAGCCCCTGTGCTTAATCTCTGGGTGGGGCTTTCTCCTGCTGTTTTTTTCTCTTAAAGGGAAAGCACCCGGTGGAGCTTTTTCCTGCCGGCTCTCTGCAGGAACTTTCCCTTTAAGTCAGGGGTGGGCAATTGTTTTGGCTGGGGGGGGGGGCACTTTATGGGAGTGGAGGTTAGCGGAGGGCCGCACCTTTTAAAATGATTGCATTCATTAGTTAACTTTGCATTTCAGAAAAGGTATAAATTGTATCATAAAAATTAATAAATATAAATTAAATGAAATAGTGGTAGTTTTATTCAATTTATTTATTGAACTAATTTCACATCATCTAAAGCTGCAAGCACATTTGATTTTAGAATCAGTTTAATGAGACAAATGTATCCTATCACACTTTTCTACAGTTTTTTTGAAATCAGGAGTGAGATTGCTTGTTGAGATTCTCATCACAGCCTGCAAGTTAATGTGTGATGCTGTAACTGAAGGATAAGCTTTCTGAAGTTGGCATTAGCAAATTTTACCAGTTTTGGGGTCTGAATTACCCCCAATCTAGGTTTTTGCTTCTAAAATTCTGTGTATGTTTGGGACAATGTAGATTTGTGAACAGGTCTTTTCTGTAATAAACATCAATAAATTAAAAGTACATTTTCAGCTTAGATACACATCTAAACAGCATATTCAAGATTGCTACAGCACAGGCACTGGCTCCAGATTTCGATGCAGTAATTCAGAGCAAGAGGTGTCAGAGAAGACTGCAGGACTGTGCAGCACAATACTAACAGGGTTGGCAACCTGAAATGCATGGTGCCCTCCCTCTGAAGTACCGCTCCCTGGTACTAGTGGGAAAACTGGTGGGGTTTGGGTGGGGGGAAATCAAAACAAGTAAAAAGCACGATGCACTCCTTTAAATTAGGTTAGGCAGGAAGGGAAGTCCATATGCCCACAATCACCAAGGCCTAAAGAGGGAAATTCCTGAGAAACGTCACAGCTGTGTTGCTCCCAAGCACTTTCTTAAGGTGAAGGGACTATAGGAAACGAATGCTCCAGTTAGCATGCCCCCCCCCCCCCATCAAACCACTCCTGAGGCTCATTGCACAGAAACGTTAAACATGCAAGGAGGACACACTTCCTTAAGGAACTTGGCACCTGTGATTCATTCACTTATGTCCCCACTTACATCTACAGCATAAAGTTCTCTTCTGCGGCGCTGGCCCCTCCACCTCAGGGTGAGATAACCCGTGCTCTCGGCTACTGAACTGGAAAGTAACACCAGCATTCTATTTGCACTTCAAAGGGACGTCAGCTGCCTAGTCTACAGCCGGCGGAGGCAGCCAAAGAGGAAATGTGTAGGTCGCAGCAGACTTCAGGTGTACCCAACCTACAGCTCTAAAAACCCAGAAAAAAGACGGGGAGGGAGGGAGAGATGTGCAGTGTAAACGAAGGAAGTCTCAAAGGAGACTCAAAGTAGTTCCTTCCCAAGCAAAGGAGGTCAGGCTCACCAAACTGCACAGCCCGATCCTGTGTTGCTGGAGCCACAAGTTCCCTCCTCCGGAATTGAGGGCTCACTTCCCATAAAGCACGCACCAAATTGCAACCTTCTGGTTGCAAAGTTGTATTTCTTTTTTCGTTCCTTGCAGAGAGTCACAGCCAATGCTCCCTCTAAACTGTGAAGTCTCGTGAGCAAAAATTCTTCTTTGTACTGGCATTACAGTTGTGAGCTAGCAGTTTGGCTACTGCACAAATTAGTTTGCTCTGGAGCCCTCCTTCCTGAGCTGAAAGAAAAGTGTGTGAGCCGGCAGCTAAGGAATTGCCCGAGCAGGGAGACAGGAAGATGCAAGGGTGGGGGAAGAGCAGCGAGCAGATCCACCCCCCCCCATGGCACAGAAAGGCATGCCTGTGGGGGAATCAGGGCCAAAGGCAGGCAGATTTAAAAGGCCCCCGGGGAGTCAGGCACTTACCCAGCAGTGGGGAGGGGTCCGGCCCTGCTTGGAGACATTGGCTGGGCGCAGGGTCAGCAACGTCTCCCGTCGCAGGGGCGCCAGGCCAGGAAGCAAGGGCTTTGGGTTCCCCAAGTGTCAGGCGGGGGGGGGGGCCTGGAAGGGCGACCAGACTCCTCCTCCTCCTCCTCCTCTGCTGGGCACTTTTACTAAGTCCGGCTGGTTTTGCCTCTCTCCCCCTCTTCCCCCCCTCCTGGTTTCTTGTTCTTTTTCCACTCTCTACTGCACCCCCCCCTTGGCCCCCCAGGACCTTTTGGCTCACCTTGGAGGCCGGGGACGCTTGAGGCAAGGGCGGCAGCCGAATCTGGAGAAGGGCTCAGGGACGCCAGCCTGGGGAAATGGGAGCCATCACTGCCTCTCGCCACTGAGGACGAGCTTGTGCCCAGTCCACCCATTGCTGCTGCTGTTGCCGCCACGGAGAAGGAGATCCGCTGGTAGGCTCCATGCAGAGACTGGGTGCGGAGCGCTTTCCAGCCAGTGGGGTGGGGAGTGGAGGGAGCGGGCCCGGACGCCAGCCTGGACTTTTCGATGGAAGGGGGCGGTGCGATTTGCCCACCCCTGCTTTCAGTGTATAAAGCTCAGGCCAGGCAGGGAGGGGGCGGGGCAGGCTCTGACTCCAGCCGGAACGGCGTTCTTGCTGAAATCGAGCCCTGATTCCGACGCATTAGAACCCCGTCCTGGCCACAGACCGGTCGGGGCAAGTTATTCACACAAGGCAAACGAGAGGAAAAGGTTGTTACGGGATTTCGCTCAAGGCACCGGCTGCTTTGCAGAGTTTACTAAGCAAAAGAGTCAGGCAACTATCCCCCCCCCCCCCCTCCCGGAGTTCACAGTCTGGCTTGAGACGGTGGGGAAAGCAGCAAGGAAGGAGGCGATGCGAGAGAGTCGCCAGGGCGGAACGCAAACAAATGCAGTTTACGGGCACCTGGCACGCATGCAGCGGCTGTAGAGCAACACACGCTGACTTGAGAGTAAGGCCCGTTAAGGAAGCGCTTCCTACCCCCAGGACCGGGCTGCGAGGCATAACCGTTCCAAGGGAAGCCCTGGAGAAGGCAAGCGTTTCTGTCACCCTGCCTGGCAAAGGGGTGGGAGAGAACGCGAGTTCAGAGGCTCCGCTCGGGCTGGGCTCTGCACCTGCCGGGGAAGAGAGGGGCGCAGCCGGCCCCGGGAGTGTGAGGGGGGAGGGAAGGAGGGGGCTTCTCCCGGGGCTGGCGGTGCTTGCCATGGAGTGTGAGTGGGGGGGGGGAAGAGGGAAGGGGATTCTCTCCGGCCCGCGGCGGCCTGCCGCAGCCCGGGAAAAGTGAAGGGGGGGAGGGGTTTTTTCTCCCGCCGGCAGCGGCCTGCCGCTGCCGGGAAGAGTGAGCGGGGGGCGGGGCTTTGTTAAGTCCCCACCCTCCGCCCTCTTCTCTCCCGGAGCGGCGCTCCGGCGCGCCCCGGCCCCAACGGAGCCCTGCTAATGAGTTATGCTAATGAGCTCCTGCACCTCTTTTTCTACAAAATGACCCCTGGTGGGAGATACTAGCTAAGGTCTGTCACATGACCCATCTAAAGGCATGTACAATGGGACAGTTTCGCAGTGTGGACATGCAGGGAAAATACACTGTCCTTAAGACCAGCTTCTATGTATGGCTGAAGGGACCTGTGCACCTTGGTGTACCAAGATGTGGAGACGGCCCGACATCTTTTAAAAGAATGTCGCATTATAAAATTTAACACATGCTCAGTCACTAGAGGGTGCTGTAGACTTTGTCTGGTCTTCTTAAAGAAGAAGAAACCATGTTATTTGGCAAGATAAGTATTGCTCCTGGTAGAGGGTGTTTCCTTGCAGCTTTTGTCTCATGGTTGCTAATTTGCCTCAGGTTTGTTCATCTCTGCTTTATGTTAAAAAAATTTTGATGGTGGAAATTGGCATCAAGTTGCAGCCAACGTATGGCAACCCTGTATGATTTTTCAAGGCAAGAGATGAACAGAGGTGGTTTGCCATCGCCTGCCTCTGTGCGAGGACCCTGGACTTCCTTGGTGGTCTCCCATCCAAGTCCTAACCAGGGCTGACTATTCTTCGTTTCCAACATCTGTCGAGATCGGATTTCCAAGGCAAGAGATGTTCAGGAGTGGTTTGCCATTGCCTGCCTCTGCATAACAATCCTGGACTTCCTTGGTGGTCTCCATACTAACCAGGAGAGCTGACCCTACTTAGCTTCTGATATGTGATGTGATTGGGCTAGCCTGGGCCGTCCCTGGTGGAACTCCCTGCCGAGTGACACCCATGCCCTGTCTGAGCTATTAAAGTTCCGCAGGGCATGTAAGGCAGAGGTGTTCCCCCAGGCCGTTGGTTGAGGCCAGCGGCGGATCCTGACATCTGCCTGGCACCCTCCCCCCATGACTGAATGCCGGCACAGCTATCTTGTTTTTAAAATGTCTTGAAATGTTTAAATGCTTTAATGTTTTAAATATTGAGTTTTTATGGTTTTAACTTATTTTAGACTGTACTGAATTAAATTGTTGAGAACCTCCCTGAGCCCCCTTCAAGTAGGGAAGGGCAGTCAAAAACTCTTTTTTAACAAAAATATTTTTATTTATAAATTATAATAACACAAGTGGAGACCCACAAGAAACTTGCGGGATGGTTATCCCATTCCTCACATCTTTGCTTCCTCCCTTCTCCCCCTACCTCTCTCACACTCTTTCTCCCTTCTGCCCCCCCTTTCTTACTCTCTCTCTCTCCTCCATGTATGTTACTTCCTCTATCTTTCTGACCCGTCACCATTCCCTCTGTTTTTCTGCCTCCCCACCTCATCACTCTTTCTCTCTCTTTCTGCCCCCCACTCCATCACTTTTTCTGCCCCCCCACCCCGTCACTCTCTCTTTCTGCCCCCATCACTCTCCCAGCCTCCTGCCTGCTTCCTCTCCTCCCATAGCAGCAGTGGCAGTGCTCTGGGAATCACAATGGATCTCCCAGCTGCAGAGATCAATTCACCTTAGGGCTGCCAGCTCCAGGTTGGGAAATTCCTGGATATTTGGGGGTGGAGCCTTGGGACAGTGAGGCTTGGGGAGGCAAGCAGCCTCAGCAACCCTCCAAAGCTCATACCCCCAAAATCTCATTGCTCTCAAAGGCGCTACTGGACTCAAATCTTCTAAAAAAGAAAATGAAATATTTGTTAAGGTCTATTGGGCAGGGAGATGGGATGCTAGAATAACCAGCATGTGGTAAATTGCCAACCTCCAGGTGGGAAGTGGAGATCTTCTGGAGTTACAACTGATCTCCAGACTACAGGGATCAGCTCCCCTGGAGAAAATGGCTGCTTAGAGAATGGACTCTATGGCCTTCTACCATGCTGAGGCCCCTCCCCTCCCCAAACCCCACCCTCCCCAGGCTCCACCCCCAATTCTCCAGGTATTTCCCAATCCAGAGCTGGCAACCCTAGACGAGAATCACAGGCAAAAAAATTCATGGGCCTGCGAGGTTTTTTGGAGATTCTTCAACCCAAATGGAAATGATAGAGGCGAACAATTGCTAGTAACCCATGTGCAAAACGTGCGGATTTATGCCAGCGCACCAAAACAATTGTGCAGAATGGACCTGAATATATTTATTGTGAGACCTTGTGCATGCCACTTCTTAAGAAAAGACTTGCAACAACCAGTGAGACTGAGCCGGCCTGGTGGTTACAGCCAGCATGGTGTAGTGGAGCAGAGGTCCACGTATGGAGCAGAGGTCTATTAGTGGCTATTAGGATAGGAACTATCAGTCTGGGGCAAGTGATGCTCTGTATTCTTAGTGCTTGGGGGTCGGGGTCAACATTGGGAGGGCTTCTAGTGTCCTGGCCCCACTGCTGGACCCCCAGATGGCACCTGGTATTTTTGGCCACTGTGTGACAGAGTGTTGGACTGGATGGGCCATTGGCCTGATCCAACACTGGCTTCTCTCTTATGTTCTTATATAGTGATAAACTATTTTGGATCTTCATTGTGGAGGAAGGTGGAGTATAAGTGAAGTAAAAGAGAATAAAATGCCAGGGCTGTGGAAACACTGTGGATTATTAATCAACATGTCAGTGATCAGTCATGTCATGTTAAGCTGTGTAGTTTCAGATATGCAGGTAGGCTTTCGTATGTATTCATTTATTTGATTAATTTATACCTCGCCTTTCTCTGCAGTGGGGACCCAAAGAGGCTTACATCATTCTCCTCTCCTCCATCTTGTCCTCTGAACAACCCTGTGCGGGAGGCTAGGCTGAGAGAGTAACTCAGCAACTTTCCATGGCCAGCTTCCAAGTTCACCCGCTTTTGGGGATTCCAGTCCACCCTGGCCAGCTGGCCGGCAGGGGAAGCCCTATCCCAAGCCCCACCCCTAAGACCGACTACCCACCTGGCCACTCCTCTCCCTCCCTCCTGCTAGATTTAAAGGCCCCTCCAGCTGGTCGGCGGGCCACATGGTATCCAATTAGTTGAAGCCCTTTAAATCAGGCAGGGGGGAGAGGGAGAGGGGTGACCGGGCGGGTGGTCACTCTGGGGGTGGGGCTTGGGGCATCCCTGCCCACCCACTGAATTCCCACCACCACCAGAGCAACAAAGGGACCTGGTAACCCTAGCACAAGTGGGGATTTGAACCTGGGTCTCCCTTATATTAGCCTGGTGCTCTTAACCACTACACCACACTGGCTCTTTGTTGATCTCCTGCTTTGAACTTTGATGGAGTTTGGCTCCTTATAAAAGATTGCTGACCCCTGGGCTGGAGTGTTCTCCTCGGAATGAGGAGCGCCAATTTGACAGCCCTGCTCAGCTATGAACCTCATTAGCAGTGCAATCCTGTGCCGAGTTTCTCCCCTCTAAACCCATTGAAATCAGTTGCTTAGACCAAAGTCACTTTGTGTAGCTTGGCACTGCAGTTCACTTTGGGTCAGTAGCTCTCTCTCGCTCTCTCTGCTGAACCTGCCTTCCAGAGTGGTGGGGACAAAATGGAATTCTTTCTGTGGATGCTACTCCAGAAGCTTTTAATACAAATGTACTAGAGCATATGGAATGATGTCCTGAATGGCAGGTTACAGTGATACAGCCATACAATGGGGCTGTTCGTCCTTGTGTCACTTTCCAAAAGCTCTGGGAAACAGAATGCTTTTATGAAATTCAGTTGTCCAGCTCAGTCTCCCCTGTTTCCTTGTATTCCTCTCCAAGTCTGTGGTTCAGTCTCTGAAGCAGAAGGCAGAGGGGGAAATGGAAACCAAACTGTTCAGCAGATACATGTTTTAAACTACTAATAGGTGTTTTTTTAAAGTATTGAGCAGGAGGCGATGAATTCAACAAACAGGCTTTTATTCAGTGACATTGTTCAGCTCAAAAGACAGCTCTATGAGAGCAGCACTTTCATTTATACTGTTCCAACACATCACTTTCAACAATGTAACTATATACAAGCAATACTATTGGACCCAAGCAGGGCTCAGTGATTGGGTATCTAGATTGGCTTCAGGACCAATGGGAATCTTTATTAATCAGCCAATAGGAATTGGAGCTTTAGGATACCAGAGCCCTTTTCAAGCTATTACTTCTAAACAAACACAACAATGTTGAATCAATTGCATTGGGGCAAATAAACTGTATTTGCGCTAATAAAGGCCAGCGTTGCATGCCAGGAAATCCTTAAATCCCAGTTCAGTTGACAGTCCATTACAGTCATCCAAAACCTGGTTTGTTCTATCTCCCTCCAGACATTGGAGACCTGATTCTCCTGTTTTGGTCTCACAATTAAGTCCCTGTCTGTACAAGGCTGTATTGCTACACCATTGCACATAATTTTTTGGCAGCAAGCATTACTGGCAGAAAAATTAGTATTTGGTGCTAAATGGAAACATCGTAAGAGTGATGCAGCTAAAGAAGCCTTGGAGAAATATCCATGTTCCAACTGTGGTCCTAGCCTTGCTCTTTGTTGATCTCCTGCTCTGAACTTTGATGGAATTTGGCTCTAGTTTGGCTCTAGTTTGGCTCCATAGTTTTGTTTGTCTTAGGCCCAATTTACACCTCCCCTCTGAAGTAGTTTGACTGCTGTCTTTTCCCAAGCTCATTTCACGCTGGTTTCAAATTTCACTCCAGGGGGTCTGAAGCGTACTAAACAATGGCATTTGTTTAAAGCAGTATAATGCTAGCTTGACCACAGGAGAGCAATTAACGAATGTAAACAATAATTTATAAACTAGAACAAGTATGGTTTGAAACTAGAAACAGGTATAGACAGTTTTTTAAAAAAACTATAATGATTCTAGCGGGAAAGTCAGATGTAAATTTGACCTTAAAGGCGCCACTGGACTCAAACTTTGTTCTGCTACTTCAGACCAACACGGATACCCACCTGAATTTTACCACATAATGTTTAATATGTGCTAGAAATATTTGATAGATATATTTAGAATGAGTAGTAAGGTTCCGTTTCTTGGGATTATAATCCAATGAAAAGAGCTAGTTGTGGGAATGGTAGAATATGTAGTACCCTGATTTACTGTTACTAAAGTGGTCAAACTGTCTGTTTATAAGCATTTTTGCACGCCATCTAAGTAATTCAGGAATTCAGGAATTATTACTAGCACCTTATGTTTTTATGATCTTATTGTATTTGATTTGTTTTAAATGTTTTTATATGGTTTTAATGGTCCTTGCGTACGAACTATGTGAGCCGCCCTGAGCCCGCTTGTGAAGAGGGCGGGATATAAATTAAATAAATTTAAAAAATTAAAGTGGTTAATCTTGTTAATATTGAATTATGGAATTAGTGAATTGGTGTATCGTAAGACTTTGATGTTGGATTTGAAATCAGTTATTTGTGTTGTATTTTATATTTTGTATTGTGTATTGTGAATTTTGAATGTTGAAATGTTGAAAATGTTTTCTTAGTTTGTATGTTGAAAGGTATTTTTAAAAATAAAAATCTCTATTTTCCTAAAAAACCCAAAACTCTCCGTTTTCCCGACCTGGGTGACCTAGGCTAGTCCGATCTCATCAGATCGCAGAAACTAAGCAGGGTTGGCCTTGGCCTAGTAGTTGGATGGGAGACCTCCGAGGACATCCAGGGTCACCATGCCGAGGCAGGCAAGGGCAAATGACCTCTCTCGCCTTGAATATCCTTCGGGGGCTGCCATACGTCGGCTACAACTTGACACCACTTCCTACCACCAGCATATGTGTCAGAATCTGCTGCTTCAGACAAAGGATTTCTATGCTTACAGCTATGTCTTCTATTTTATGCCAGAGTATATCCTATTGCCATGTATGTATTGTAGATGCTGCCATGTAATTGCCCCGCCCTTAGGTGAACCCTCACTTTGGCCAGTATGTATGTAGAATATGTGACCCCAGGGTTTAAGTGCCTGACCAGGCCTGGTTTGTGTAACTGTCAGAGCGGGAGGATGACAACTGCAAAGTATGGGAACAATGGGCCTCTCACACTCCTGCCTCCGCATTCCATTCGTCCCGGCTGGGACTTCAAGGGAGGACGAGTCTCATCTCTTATCAACATGCGAAAGCCTTGAGGCCATTGATTGTTATGTGAAATGGTAACATCTGAAGGGTCTGGTTTGGGAAGGGAAATTTACAGCTTGACACCTCACTTTCTTTCCTGTGGGAAGCAAACGGCCAGAGCCTCTTTTACCCGCCGTTTTTCCCTTGTAGTGATTGGCTATCTATGGGTAATTCAAACTGCTTGGAAAGGTATAATAGACCTGCTTCTGTCATATGTATTATCTCTGACAATAATCCGAGAAGCTGTACCAATGTAGAGATTGGAAATAAAGAACTGTGTTTCACCAACCAAGATCTGATCCTTGACTACTTTGAGCAGAAATCTCACAATATGTAGCTCTGCAGCCAGTGAGGAAGACCCGTTCTAGATTCTAGATTCTTGAGGGATTAAAAAAAACAGCAACTGGCCATTGGTGAAGACAGTTGGGGAGTTTACTGGCTAAGGCTGAAGAGGAAGGAGTGGTGAAATCTAGGCGGAAAGAGAGAGGATTTTGCTGTTTAAAGCTTGTGCGTAGCAGAAACGGGGATAGAACAGTTAGAATATGAGAGATTCATTTATTTATACCCAGTGGGGACGTACATTGCTTTCCTCTCCTCCATTTTCTCCTCACAATTGCCCTGTGAGGTAGGCTAGGCTGAGTGTGTGTGACTGGCCCAAGGTCACCCAGTCAGCTTCTGGAGTAGGGCTGCCAAGTCCAACTTGGGAAATATCTGGGGACTATGGGGGTGGAGCCAGGAGAAAGGAAGTGACATCATTTTGTGATGTCACATCCTGTGATGTTGCTTCCACATGCTGACACATGAACTCATGAAGTTTCCTAATACTGAATCAGGCCATTGGTCCATCAAGGTCAGTATTGACTACTCAGACTGGTAGTGGCTCTCCAGGGTCTCAGGCTGAGATCTTTAATGTCACCTATTACCTGATCCTTTTTTAGCTGAAGAAGCTGATACCTCCTGCATGTCAAGCAGATGCTCTATCACTGAGCAACAGCCCTACTGAATCCTTCCTCATCTCGGCAGAATATGAAGCACTAAGTGCTACACAAGTGCTAAATATGATTTTCATATCATAAGAACAGGAGAGAAGCCACAGTGGATCAGCCCATCCAGTACAGCCCATCCAGTACAACACTCTGTGTCACAACAGTGGCCAAAAACACCAGGTGCTCTCAGGAGGTCCAGCAGCGGGGCCAGAACTCCAGAAGCCCTCCCACTGTTGCCCCCCAAGCACCAAGAATGCAGAGCCTCACTGCCCCAGACAAAGGGTTCCATTTAGACCTTGTGGCTATAATAGCCACTGATAGACCTCTGCTGGATGGGGACAGAGAGAGAAAGAGACAGACAGACAGACAGAAAAAAGAAAGGGGGAGAGAAGGAAAAGAGCTGGAAGAGAAACTTACTACAGCAACGTTGCCAGCCACACGCAAAAGCAGCTCCTTCAGTCCCTCCTTAATCTCTGGGCGGACCTCTCTTGCTGTGGAAGCTCTCTTGCTGACTTCTTAAAGGGGAAATGTCTGGTGAGGCTTTTTACTGCAGGGCAGGCTCTCTGCAGACATTTCCCTTTTAAGGCAGCCATTTTGTCCCCCCGGTGGCCAACTTTGAAAAAGCGGGGGTGAGTATTTAAAATCGGTGTTTCCCCTGCCCTACCGGGGGACTTGGCAGCCCTATTCTGGAGCATGAGTGAGGATTCAAACTGGGCTCTCCTAGATCCCGCTCCAACACCACTAATCTGCACTCCCAGTCTGTGGCAAGTAATCAAAATGGAGCAGCCGAAGGAGGAAACTACACATGCTCATTTCTGAACTGATCCACTTGCTCATGTGGGGAGAGGCTGTGGCACACTGACAGAGCCATCGGCTTGGCATGCAGAAGGTCCCAGGTTCGATCTGCGGTTAAAAGGATCAGGTAGGAGGGGATATGCCTGAGACCCTGGGGAGCCGATGCCGGTGTGAGTAGACAAGAAGGACTCTGATGGGCCGAGGCTCTGATTCAGTATGAGGCAGCTCCCATGTGGCCGAGGGTGATTCTGCATCTGGCATTCATTCGCTCCACATTTTCTCAACTGGGAGGAAAAGGTGCAGCTCAAAACCACATTCAGATACCTTGGGGCAACGCCATACTGACTGCAAAGTCACCTCATAAATCTATGCAGAAGGTACCATAAAACCTGATGATCAAAGAAAGTGAAAGTAGCAGCATGTGATGCAGAGGGGGATTTCTGTCCTCATGTGGGTTTGCTAAAACAACAGAGGGGAAAGCCAGTGTGGAATTGCCCTAAAACAATCTTAATAACGATGCCAGTGTGGATATTTTATGTTTTATTCATAATTAGTTGTTTCTTTTCAAATAAATAATGCAATTCACAGAGCCATCCTATTCTAAGCTGCCGCAGTTAAAATCAGTGGGATTACTGTGCCTCCATTTGCACCACTGGCATGTCTTGCTAACCTCTCGCATCCATTTTCCGTGTACAAAGACTAGCAGAGGAAGGGGTTGGTCCCACCAGACGGGAGCTTCCCTATAAAATGATACCTCATACTTTGAGGTGCAGCTTAAAGAAAAGCTCTGAATGGTGACAGAGGCTGCTTTTAGGGCAGGAGTCCAGTGAAACACCCTACTTCAGGGGCGTAGACTTTGTAAATCCCCGGGGGGGCGGGGGCTCTTTTGTGCGTGCGCGCAAAGCGCGCACGCACGGGACCATGTCCCCGCCACTTTTCCCCCTGCCCCCCGCCCCAGGGAGGCAGACCCGGCGGGGCGAGCGGGGGGCGAGCGGGGGGCAGCGGCGGGGGCTGCTGCCCCGTAGGGGTCCTTGAAGTCATGGCGGCGCGCTTCCCCCCGATGCTGCAGCTGCCCGCCGCCCAGAGCCAACGCCAGGCCGCCCGGCTGCTGCCCCAGAGCCCGCTCGCCGGCTGGATCGGGGGGCCGGCCTGCACGGCAGAGTCCCTGTGCCTGCCAATCGCGCCGGCTCTGGCCCCTCCTCCACCCCCCCTCCTTGGCGGCTGCCTTCTGCCGCGCCCGGCACCCCCCGGGCTCCCAGCAGCCCTCCCCGCCTCCCCCACCGGCGGGCGCTTCATTTTGCCGGGGGTGGCTGAGCCCCCCCTGGGAAATTTCGGGGGAGGCTCGAGCCCTCGAGCCCCCCCGTAGTTGACGCCTATGCCCTACTTGGATCCACAGTTGGGGGATAGGCATTAGTTAATATGGCACAGCTGCACAGTTGTAAAAGCGTGCCATCACATGCAATAAATAAAGTCCAAGCAAGTGTATCGCAAAAAGGGCTACCACGCAGAGGCAGGCAATAGCAAACCTCTTCTCTTGCCTTGAAAATCCGACAGGGTCACCATAAACTGGCTGCAGCTTGACAGTATTTTCCGACACCACCATGGCTCAGTTGACCATTCGTGATTCACAGACACTGTGTTCATTCCTCCCTGCGATTTGTCTGATCCCACCGACTGAGTCCTAAGGAAACGCCCATTACAGAAGGTGGAATTCAGAGGTCCACCTGTGCAAATAGAAGGACGTTCTGCTCGGGCATGGGGGAGCATCAGTTTCTGCCGGCTTTCCCACCACCGGCAGTTGCAGCAGCACACACACACACCAGACCTTGGGCAGTAGCTTTTAAGAAGGTACAAGGGTGTTGTTGTTTTGTAGTTTTGCATTTTGAGTGTGTGTCTTTGTGCAGGTTCCCGTGCCTGGAAGACATGGCAACATCTGGCGACTCCTACTGGGGCACGGAGGACATTCGGAGAAGTGGCTTGATAGCCTGCCTCTGGCATCCTGGCCCTGGTGTTCTCTGGAGGTCTCCCATCCAAATACTTGCCAGGGAAGGCCCTGCTTAGCTTCCAAGATCTGACGAGATCGGGCTTGCCTGGGCTATCCAGAGTGGCAGTGTTCCCTCTGAGCTGAGCTAGTGTGAGCTAGCTCACAGCTTTTTAGCCTCTGGCTCACACCTTTTTGTCTTCGCTCAGGAAGGATGGCTCCTAAAAACACTTGGTGTGCATCAGAAAAGGTGTTGGCGGGTGCCACGGTGCCCACAGGCTCCATGTTGGGGACCCCTGGCTTATATGGTACAAATGAAGCTGTCTGACAGTGAAACTGCATGTGCAATTTGACTGATTAATTGGCACGGTGTTGACAGACAAATCCATTGCCAAAAATTAATCTGAAATATAAGGTGAAAGTCTGAAAATGTGACAATTTAGGTCATGATGGGCAGATCTGAGCAGGTGCGCAAATGTTTGGCTCCCAGTTTGGTGTAGTGGTTAGGAGCGCAGACTCTAATCTGGGAGAACAACGTTTGATTCCTCACTCTTCCACATGCAGCTGCTGGTGTGATCTTGGGCCAGTCACATGTTCTTTCAGAGCTGTTCTCTCAAGAGCAGTTCTCAAGAGAGCTCTCTCAGCCCCACCTGCCTCACAGGATGTCTGTTGTGGGGAGGGGAAGGAAAAGAAGTTTGTAAGCAACTCTTTGGGTAGTGAAGAGTGGTGTATAAATCCAATCTCTTCTCCCTCTTCTTTTTCTCTCAGTTGAGTGGTTACTTGGCGGTAAACATGTGCTTAAGTTATAGCAGTATAATATGTGAAGTGGCCTTCTGCCACCCCCCATGTTAATAACCTCATGTGTGTTCCCATGAAACTTTCGCTGCTTTCTGCCCTTGCTTCACTTGACCTGGAAATGCCAGTAGTTTTTATGATTTAGTCGTGATGGCCGTCCACTCTTATGGAACAGTAGAAGACACATTTTCAAAACAAATAACTGCAATGCCTATGCAGCAGCGTGGTTTTGCCAAAACGTCAGGGTACAATTTGCAGATGACTTTAATCAGAAGAGAGTAGCGCTTTGATGGTTACATACAGTGTTGAAATCAGGAATGCTTCTCCGTCCTGCCCTCCAAGAGGTTCACATCTTGAGGATCTGCCCGTTCCAGGAATGCGGGTGTGCAAAACCCTGGAACACAATCCGGGCAAAGAGTGCATCTTGGCAGAGATCCCATAATAACTTAGTTTCGGTAAAGCTTGCCAAGAGCTGGTCAACTGTTTATAGGTTCAGATTTTTAAAAAAGTTTTAGCAATGATGCCTCTGTTCCATACCAGTACTAATACTAGTAATTCTTCTTTATCTCCTTGGTGATACTCCACCCCTTCCCATGTAACTGAACCATTAATAACACTGGGTCGGTTCCAAAAGTTCCATTCAACCAACAGTGGAGCTTTCTTCTAATATAAGGAGGCTTCTACCGACAGAACACACCTCTTCCACGAGAGAAACACTTCTTACACTGAAGAAAGCCCCACTGTTAGAGAAGCAGAATAATTGAACGCATCCCATTAAACGTTTTGGATGGCTTAGCTTTTGTGATCTCACCCCCCTCTCCTTCTCTGGAGAACATATTTGCACCCTTAAAGAAACCTGCAAGAATGTATTCTATACCACCATGTCCACGTGGCTGCAATCTTGTAATTACGACTGCTAGAGAACTGCTGGATTCCAGTCCGTACTTTTGTAGCAGTTCAGATGCCCACGGGCAAAGGAAGAAAGCCCGGTTCAACCCTAGCAAATATATCAAAGGAAATTAGTTAACTTGGGCCAAGAAAAATATTAGGATTACTTTTTGCATAATGCATTCCTTTGGATTTATTTAGAGTTATAGCCGTTTAAGTATTATTCTGCAAAGTAAGTCTAGGTTCTGTTACTGCACACACAAAAATCCTGCTGTTACACAGGGTGAGTCAAGCTACCTTTTCCAGTCCTGGTGTAGCTCTGTTTCCTAGGTTGAAACTAAACTCAGATGCTAAATAGAAGAAGAGGAGGAGGAGGAGGAGATTGGATTTATACCCCACCCTTCTCTTGGAGTCTCACAGCTGCTTACAATCTCCTTCCCTTCCGTTCCCTTCCCCACAGCAGACACCCTGTGAAGTAGGTGGGGCTGAGAGAGCTCTTTTTAGAACTGCTTTTAAGACAACAGCTCTGAGAGAACTGTGACTGGCCCAAGGTCACCCAGCTGGCTGCATGTGGAGGAGTGGGGAATCAAACCCCATTCTCCAGATTAGAGTCTGCTGCTCTTAACCACTACACCAAACTAGCAGCACCCTAGAGACTAACAGGATTTTCGGGGTATGAGCTTTTGAGAGTCAAAGCTCCCTTCATCAGATATTAGGGAGCACTGACTCTCAAAAGCTCATACCCCAAAAATCTTGCTGGTCTCTAAGGTGCCACCAGATTCCAATTGAGCTCCTCAAGTGCAGACCAACATGGCTACCCTTTGAAACTGACCACAGGGGAGGATCACTGAACTGGTGGTACAAGTTTTAATTGGTGACAAAAACTATGCAACCCATTTTATGTGAACGCAAGAAGGGGGACCCGCGATACTCGTGGGGGGAGGGAGTATTCCAATCCTCCTCCCTAGGATTGCCAAGTCCGGGTTGGAAAATACCTGGGGACTTTGGGAGTGGAGCCAGGAGAAGGTGGGGTTTGGGGAGGGGAGGGGCCTCAGCAGGGTACAATGCCGTAGAGACCATCCTTCAAAGCAGCCATTTTCTCCAGGGGAGCTCTGTCAGCTGGAGATCAGTTGTAAAAGCGGGAGATCCCCAGGACCCACCTGGAGGTTGGCAACCCTACTCCTCCCACCCCCCTTGGCAGGGGTGGCGGCAGCGGCAGTGAGGCCCACCGAGCCTCCCCCCCAAGCGTTCTCTGTGCATGTGCAGGGAACGCTTTTACTTTGGGGGGATTTAAATATCCCCCCAGAAGCTTTTTTTACTTTTAGGATTTTTGTGCATACCTGGGGAGTCCCCCAAGTGTGCAGAAAAATCTCCTTGCCCCCCAGGTGCCCCCCCCGCATGGATTTAGATATCCACACGCAGGGGGCGCCTTGGGAATTACGTAGATATATAGATAAGCCCCACAGTAACCAGGGATGCTAATTCTCAGCATGCATGTAGGGTCGCAACCGTAGCTGATTGACCAGCAGGGCTGAAAGGTGAAGGCATGCCACTGTGCCAGCTGTCCGGAGGAACTGCACAATTCTCTCTGTGCCAGATTGGATGGAAAACTCATTTGTGTTTGAAACAATAAAGGTGAGGATAAAACACTGAGTAGGATTGCCAGCTCCAGGTTGGGAAATTCCTGGAGATTTTGGGAATGGAGCCTGGGGAGGGTGGGGTTTAGGAAGGGGAGGGACCTCAGCAGGGTATGATGCCATGAAGGCCACTCTCCAAAACAGCCATTTTCTCCAGGGGAGCTGAGATCAGTTGAAATTCCAGAAACTCTCCAGGCCCCACCTGCAGTTTGGCCACCTCACCTAGAGGAAGCCTGAAGAAAAAGGGAGGAGAGAAGCAGGCGTGACGAAGCTAGATGCTGTTCCAGAACTTGCTGGGCAATCTAGTACCTTTCCTAATGACTCACTGGAGTATCCCTGAATTTGCAACTGGTAAAAGCTTGCTGCAAGATACTTGTCTTGGAAACCTCTCCTGGAGAAACAGGTAGCTTACAAGGTTGCATTTGCCCTGGGAAACTAATATGCTTTTTTTCTACTGCTCAGAATATTTCTAAGATTTCATTCCTGGGGCTCCTTCATTTCGTGAACATGAACAACCGGATACCATTTGTTGGAGGTTATCTAAAGCCACAGAAGGCCTTCACTGCAGCATCATAACCCACACAACTCTGCACAAATTATGCTTTTTGCACTTTTGTTAAAATCTGAACTTGACAGTTATGGGCTTGCTGTGTCGCCTAAGATAAAGAGGCTTTTGTTTGGCCACCGTGAGTTATGGCTTTCTGTAGACGTCTATGGCTCGGACTGGCAGAGATTCTTTTTTTCTTCAGACACTGCATTTATCAGTGAACTCCAGGCCTTCCACTTGCGTGATGGCGATAAGCAAGAGAGTTTCCATGATGGGCTTATCGACATGTCATGCAAGAGCATCCTGTTCACCTACACTTTTTTTTTCCTGTGCACGAATCCGATCCTCCATTAAGTGCCTCTGGGGTGCGCACACATATCTTTCTGTGGATCAGACAACCTGGCTTTGGAGGAACACTGTGCTGATGCAGGTCTCTGCAAGGGAAGCATTGTCAGTTTCACTTTGTATATATATTTGCAGTCGGGCAGATGGGTGCTGTGGTTCAGGAAGGGACCCTTCCGAAACACTGGCAATCTGTGCAAAGATGGGACTACTGTTCTGGAGGGAAAGCTTGTCTCGAAAGTTGAGCCCTTCTCTGCTTGTGTGGTCCAACAGGCGAGCTACAGGAACGCTCCAGGACTTGAAGGGCAAGCCTCTAAAGTTCAGAAATAAATAGCGCTGGGTGGGGCGACGTTGTTACTTGTCATGCCCCCACTGAGGCTTTTGCAGTCTTGTGCCATAAATGGCATAATATGGACTACGTGCAGGGAGGAGGAGTACATGTACCCAGGCACTCCGAATCATCATCATTTGTCACTGGAGACGTGGGATTTCTGCACAACAGAAGCATTTGCCATGAGGAGAAAAGTCTGACTTCTGTCTGACTGGCTACTCTGGCACGTAACTGTGCAATCCAAGTCAGCGATGGGTTTGCCACCAGTGTAAGGTACAGGGTTGTCAGCTCTGGGTTGGGAAATACCTGGAGATTTTGGGGGGTGGAGCCTGAGGAGGGCGGGGTTTAGGGAGGGGAGGGACTTCAGCAGGGTATGATGGCATAGAGTCCACCCTTCCAAAGCTGCCATTTCATCCAGGGGAACTGACCTCGGTCATCTGGAGATCAATTGTAATAGTGGGAAATCTCCAGGTGCCACCTGGAGGATGGCAACCTTATTAAGATACCCTTGAAACATGGAGCCCTGACCTCATGGAAACAGTTTTTCAGTTGCCTAACACAGCACTGGCAGTTCCCACCCCAGGACCTGAATCGGCATTAGATACATGGATACTGGCATGGGATCCCCCCATGACCAAATTGTGTCTGCCTCTAAAGGTGACATCGCTTCTTGCGCTTTGCATCGAAGGGGGAGTGGAGAAAGAGATGGGAAGCTGAAGATTCAGTTAAATGTGGGCGGGACTTCCTGCATTCCATGCAGAGAAAAATTCCCACGTGGAAACAGCCTGAATTTCTATGAATGGGGTATCGTGCAAAGCCATTGTTCCGCGCAACCAACTCGCCCTCTGCCCCCTGGTTCCTCCACAAAATCTTCTGAAGCAGTTGAACCAAAGACGGATACCCCCTGGGGTCCACTGCACAGGATGGCCAAGGCAACCTGAAACAATGTGTGCCCGTCCGGCTGATGAATGCTGTCACCCTGCATTCCACGTGCAGTGTAGGGAGGACTGAAACTCCAGCTTGAGTGACTTACACATGTGTTACGTATGTGTTATGACTCCCTCACAACAATGGAACAGCCAGCTCATCTGAGAGAGGCAGTGGCCTGGGTGGGTGGATGACAGACATCTGGAGGAACGGCCTTGGTGGATCAGACCAAAGTTCACCTAGCCTGTTTCCAACAGTGGGCTGGCCACTCTTTGGGCATCACAAACGAGGCCTCCAGATTATGTCCCTCTGCTATTGTTGGTCCCTAGCATCTGTTATTCAGAGGTATCCCAAATCAGTACAAGAAGATTCTGCTTATTCAGTTGTTGTCATGCTGAGGTCCCACAAGGAATTAGCAGCTGGAAGATGGGACAACTTTCAGTCATGCATCCCCATTTATCTGTCTGTCTGTCTGTCATCTATCTATCTCCCGCTTTTCTCCCCAGAAAAAGTGGCTTTTAGAACATCATTCTCCCTCCATTCTCCCATAATAACAGCTCTGTGCGGTAGGCCAAGCAGAGAGTTTGTGACAGACCCTCGGTCATCTGGCGAGCTTCCATGGTAGAGGTGGGGATTCAAACCTGGTTTGCCCAGGACCTTACCCTGCCACTCTAGACTTTACACCCCCACCCACCCCCAATCTGTTCAGCTAAAGTCTTCCAGTTTCTTAAACATTCATTTCAGTTTGAGGGTATCCCTGCACCTTAGGACAGTTGAATTCCATAAGCAAATTATACATACTGTAAAAATAAGTCCATCCTTCTGTCCGTTCTACTAAAAACGTGCCTTGATTCAGACACAGGATCAGAATTGTATTATTAATTTAAGCAGTTCTCTTGTGCCAAAGGGCACGGTCAAACACCAGAGACTATTGTCTATCCCAAAGGCAAACTGTTTGTGGAAAATCTTTGTCACATTGTATCTGTGCTCATGAATACTGGAATGTTATGGGCAGGACTTGACTGATGTTGGACGCTGTGAAATTGAGTATGGAGCAGTGGGTTCTCTGTAGGGCTCCCAGGTCCCCCTGACTACCAGCCGAGGAGGGAGAATAGGGTTGTCAGATCCAGGTTGGGAAACTCCTGGAGAGTTGGGGGTGGTGCCTGGGGAGGACAGGGACCTCAGTGGGGTACAATGCCACAGGGTCTACCCTCCAAAGCAGCCATTTGCTCCAGGGGAACTGACCTCTGTAGTCTGGAGATTGATAAGTATTGGAGTCGGGAGTCCATGGAATAGTGAAACAGCTAGATCTTTATTGCTGGTCCGGATGAAGCATACAACCCAGGGCTCCAAGCCCTCCTTTTATGCTGGTCAGGGACAATCCCCTGACCTCACCCAACTGGCCTGATAGGCTATTAGAAGTCTATTTACATTTCATAGGTTCCCTGGGAGAAACCTAGGTACAGGATTGGTGGCCGGTTTGAATCCACCTGGCCTTTGTTCTACCTGGCTGAAGCTCAGGTAGTTTCTTGGCCATGTGCTCTGGCCATGCTCTGGCCATGTGCTCTGGCCATGCGGTCGCAATGAAGAGAGCACATGGCGACCGCATGGTCAATACATAACACCCCTCCCCCCATAGTCCAGAACCCCTCTGCACACATAATCTTTGAGATAGTCTGGGCGTCTGCGCTCACGTCCAGAGCGCCAGGGGGTTGTAAGGCGGGGCGTGTTGCTAGTGTCGGCAGGTTGCGGTGTGGGTAGTTGTTCTGCTGGCGGGGCCTGTCTGCTCGGGGGTTGTTCAGGTGTGGATGGTGCGACTGCTTCGTCCGCGGGCAGGAGCGGCATCTCCGCAGTCTCCGGATCAGGGTCTGGCGCTGCTTCTGGAGTCGTGTCGATGTCACGGTCTGTTGGTGCAGGGAGTTCGGGGGCCTGGGTATCATCGTGGTTCTGGGTACGGCGTCGAATCTGGTCAATGTGCCGTTTCCAGACTACGCCATCTTCCGTAAGGACCTCATAGGAATAAGGCCCTGTGACTCGGACGATCCTCGCGGGGAGCCATGTTGGACCCCGCGCGAAGTTCTTTGCGTATACGGGGTCTTCGGGAGCAAATCCTCGGGCAGCTGGCCGGTCCTCCATTGTCGAGTTCCCCTCGATTGCTCGGTCGGGATGTAGGTGGTCCAAGACGGTTCCCAGTCGTCTTCCCATCAGAAGTTCGGCTGGCCGGTGCCCGGTCCCTGAGTGGGGTGTGTTCCGTTGGCAGAACAGGAACTTGTACAGCTGCTCTTCCCAGTCGCCATGCTCCATCTTCTTTAACGCGTCCTTCGTTGTCCTCACCATGCGCTCGGCCTGGCCATTGGTTGCGGGGTGGAACGGAGCGGAGCGGATGTGGCGCAGACCGCAGGCTTCCACAAACCGTTGAAACTCGCCGGAGGTGAAGGCGGTCCCGTTGTCGGTCACGAGAGTTTCTGGCATTCCGTGTGTCGCGAAGATCGGCCAGAGACTTCTTAAGGCAGCGTTGGTGGAGGTCGAAGCTACCGGCACTACCTCAAGCCACTTGCTGTAGCTGTCAACAACGATAAGAAACAACCGGCCCTGGACCGGTCCCGCGAAGTCTAGGTGCAGGCGGGACCAGGGCTTGTTAGTAGATTCCCAGGATCGAACAGGAGCGTGTGGCGGATCTGGCCGTGACTCCTGGCATTTGGTACACTTCTGGACCCGCCCCTCAATGTCTTTGTCCAGGCCTGGCCACCATACGTAACTCTGGGCCAGAGCTTTCATGCGCACAATTCCCGGGTGAGCCTCGTGGAGGGCCTCTAGCACTCGGGGCCGCAGGGGCCCGGGGATCACCACTCGAGATCCCCATAGCAGGCATCCCTTGTGGGCCGATAGTTCGTGCCTGCGTGCCGTGAAAGCGGCAAAATCTGGTCCCGGTTTTTCCGGCCACCCCCTTCCCACCCAGTCCGAGACACGGGAAAGGATGCGGTCCCGCCGCGTGCGACGGGCCACATCTGATACCTGTACGGGGTGCTCCGGTAGATCCTCTAGGAGCGCGACGTGGAAAGCGGGAGCCGGATCAGGGTCGCAGGATGGGAGGGGAAGACGGCTGAGGGCGTCTGCATGACCCATCGCCTTCCCCGGGCGATGTACCAATTCGTAGGAATAGCCTGACAAAAAAATTGACCACCGCAGGACCCGCGGGGACAGCATGTGAGGGGTCTGCCTGTGGGGGGCAAGGAGACCCAGCAGCGGCTTGTGATCTGTGGCCACGGTGAACGACCGTCCGTAGAGATAGTCGTGAAATTTCCTGACGCCAGCTACGATTGCTAGGGCCTCCTTGTCGATCTGGGCGTAGTTCCGTTCTGCCGACGACAGGGTCCTGGAGTAGTAGGCAACCGGTACCTCCTTTCCGTTGGGTAGCCGGTGTCCCAAGACCGCCCCAACGCCGTAGGGGGATGCGTCGCAGGCCAGGATGACAGGGAGCCTCTCATCGAAATGCGCTAAGACCGCATTTGAAATTAATAAGTCTTTGACGGCCCGGAAGGCTGCATCATGCTTGGGACCCCAGGCCCAAGCCGCTCCCTTGTCCAGGAGACGATGCAGGGGTTCAGCGACCGCCGCCTTGTGCGGAAGGAAGGCGTGGTAGAAGTTCACAAGTCCCAAGAACGCCTGGAGTTCCGCCTTTGAGGACGGGCGGGGTGCACCTGTAATTGCCACTACCTTCTCCTTTGTAGGGTGAATGCCGTCTGCGGTGACTTGGAACCCCAAGAAGGTCACCGAGGAGACTCCCAGGGTGCACTTATCTTTTCGAACCTTGAGACCCGCGTCCTGGAACCTTTGCAGCACCATCCGGAGGCGAGCTGCGAATGTGTCGGCGTCCGGGGCGGCGATGAGGACGTCGTCGAAGAACGGCTTCACTCCTGGAACATCTTTTAGGAGAGAATCCATTAGATTTTGAAAGATTCCGGGTGCTACGCTGACCCCAAATTGGAGGCGTTTTACCTTGAACGCTCCCTTGTGAGTCACAATCGTTTGTGCCTCGGCCGTTGCTTCGTCTACGGGAAGCTGCTGATAGGCTTGGGCCAAGTCTAATTTTCCAAATATTTTGGCACCCGCGAGGGAGGCCAGAACATGGCTGACCACCGGTACCGGGTACGCGTGGTCCTGTAATGCCTTATTAATTGTACATTTGTAATCCGCGCAGATGCGGACTTCCCCGTTAGCTTTGAGGGGGGTCACAATGGGAGTCTCCCACTTGGCGTGGGAGACCGGCTCGAGCACCCCTTGTGCCACGAGCTTTTCCAACTCTGCCTCCACTTTGGGCTGGAAGGCGAGTGGTGGCCGGCGGACGGCCACGCGGATGGGCCGGACTGCCGGGTCCAGGTCGAAGGAAACCGGGGGTCCTTTGTAGCAGCCCAATGAGCCATCGAAAACGGCGGGAAATTCCTCGCAGATGGATGAGAAGTCAGTAGAGCCCATGCGGTGTATTCCGGTCCACTGCACTCCGAGCGGCTTGAACCAGGCGCGACCTAGGAGACTGGTTAGATTGCGCTCCACCACGAGAAGGTCCAGCAGGCCATTAAAGGCATGGTACTGGACCCGGACCCTGGCTAGCCCCTTAATAGCCACTGGGTTTTTCTGGAAGTCCCGGAGGACCAACCCAGCCGGCAGCCGCAGCCAGCGTGCCCCCTTCGGGCAGAGGTGGCGGAACGTAGCTGCGGACACAATTGAATATGCTGACCCTGAGTCCAGTTCCATGGAGCAAGGAACTCCCTCTATTCGGAGAGACACGGAAATTGCGCCCGGGATGGGCTGAGGCAAGTTCATTACCGTGGCCGTGGGAACGACACTACCCACTTCTTCGAAGTTCGCTGCTGGGGCACGGTGGCTGTTCCTCAGGCGGCAGGCCCGGGCGAGATGTCCTGCTTTCCCGCAGGCGCGGCAGATGGCATCACGGAAGCGGCAAGTCCGTCTGTCGTGGGGGTCCCCACAGCTGGCGCACGTTGGGGCCTGCCTGTTGAGGGAAGCAGGAGAGGGAACAGAGACAGATGCTGGGCGCCGGCACTTGGGCCTGGGGACGCCGGGCTCACCCTTCTTCGAGCGTGGTTGCATCTGGTGGACGTCCTCTTCTTCGCTTGAGTCGGGTTCGGGAGGAGCTGCCTGGTGGACTTTGGTGGCTGCCTTGTCCTTTTGCGTTGTCTCGAAGGCTGCCGCAGTTTCGAGCATCTTCTCCAAGGTTGGCTCCGGCATTGCAATGAGGCGCCGGCGGAGCTTGGCTTCCCGGACCCCTCCCATGAAGGCGGTCTCCACGTGGTCATCCATGTGGCGGAATTCGCAGCCCACGGCTAGTCGACGGAGTTCAGCCAGGAAAGTGGCGGCTGACTCCCCCGGCTGCTGCTGGCGCTGTATGAACTCCCAGCGCCTGGCCAGTTTTGATGGCTTCGGGGCGAAGTAATCGCCGAGGGTCTTGGTGAGCACGTCGTAAGACACCTCGGTGGGGTCTTGCGGGGCTAGTAGGTTCTGGGCCACCCGCATGACCTCCACCCCTCCGGAACTCAAGAGCCAGGCACTCTTCAGGTCCGCATCTGTGATTCCGCGGACCTTAAAGGCACAACCCAGCGTCTTGAGCCAGGACTCCCACGTCTCGGGGCGAGACGTATTGAAAGGGGTAATTGGTCCCGGAGCGTTTGCCATATTTACCAGAGCAGGAGCGGCGGCAGCTGTTTGAGCGATGTCCTCGTGTCTTGCGGAGGTGCCGGGGAGCGCTGAGGCTTGGCGCTGGCTAGTGCCGGAGGATTGGGCTCAGAGCGGCTTGCGGTGAGGCGTTGGAGCGCTGGAGCTCGGAGATGCCTGCGGCCGGCGGGACGGAGCTCGCTGTGCTGCTGTGGTCTGCTGGAGAGTCACTCATCGGGATCCCACCTTCGTCGCCACTGATAAGTATTGGAGTCGGGAGTCCATGGAATAGTGAAACAGCTAGATCTTTATTGCTGGTCCGGATGAAGCATACAACCCAGGGCTCCAAGCCCTCCTTTTATGCTGGTCAGGGACAATCCCCTGACCTCACCCAACTGGCCTGATAGGCTATTAGAAGTCTATTTACATTTCATAGGTTCCCTGGGAGAAACCTAGGTACAGGATTGGTGGCCGGTTTGAATCCACCTGGCCTTTGTTCTACCTGGCTGAAGCTCAGGTAGTTTCTTGGCCATGTGCTCTGGCCATGCTCTGGCCATGTGCTCTGGCCATGCGGTCGCAATGAAGAGAGCACATGGCGACCGCATGGTCAATACATAACAGAGATGAACTGCAATTTCGGGTGATCCCCAGGTCCCCACCTGGAGGCTGACATCTTACGGTCAAGAAGGAAAGCAGCACTAAGCCAGAAGGTAGTCATTCACAATATGTTGCCACCAACCCACTTTTTGGTCTTGGAAGTTGTCTGAGCTTCAAAAAGCATCTCTCCTTATTATATAATTGAATTTTCGTGTGACTCTTTCCTCAATATTCTACATGCTCCCACAGCCTTTGGCTCCCTGCCCTGTCACTCAGAAGCTGCCCCTATCCACTGGCTCTGAGTACTTGTGCGCCATTGGCTGGGTACTGAGTCTTCTTGCCCGCTAGGTGCTGGGTCTCCTCTTGCCTGCCCTCTCCTTCAGCCATTGTGCCCCGTCAGAATTTCTGGGAAACAGCTTTTTCTCTTGATGAAGATGCTTCTCCTGCTTGCCTCCTGTGTAGGACTAACTATTCCCTCAGTGGCTGTTGGTAGGTTCCAGAGAGGGGCCTGCAGGGCTGTATCACTCACTGGGTTGAATGGGGCTTCCTCATCTGCTGGACTACAGTTCCCAGCTGCCCCAAGGCCAAAAAGTGTGAGAAAAGATGGATCCTCCCAAAGGGCAGGGCACCATCGATATAGACTCCAGCCCATCCATTTGTCCTACATAGGGTTGCCAAGTCCGGGTTGGAAAATACCGGGGGACTTTGGGGGTGGAGCAGGGAGAGGGCGGGGTTTGGGGAGGGGAGGGGCCTTAGCATGGTACAATGCCATAGAGGCCACCCTTCAAAGCAGCCATTTTCTCCAGGGGAGCTGATCTCTGTCAGCTGGAGATCAGCTGTAAAAGCGGGAGATCCCCAGGCCCTACCTGGAGGCTGGCAACCCTAGTCCTACAGAAGGTTAGGAAAGGCTCCTGCTGCTTGTGCTGACCCAGGCTACAAGCCAAAGATGGGGGGGGGGAGCCTGGGAGGCAGCAGAGATCCAGCCACTCCACTGTCGGCTGGTTTGGGGAATGAATGGCAGTTTCCCTGCTTTCTTGGGCAAGAGAGAGAGGCTGAAGCAGAGCCAGAGGCTGGTCCAAGGAGAGATGCTGTCCTGAGCCCACAACCTTCAGAGGTAGAGAGAGAGTATTATGTGTGGGGAAAGAGGATTGCGTTTAACCCCTGTTGGTTTATGCCCTGTTGGGTTCATAGCGTGTGCTTAACTCCTACAGCTGTGCCTTTATTCATTTAGTGTGTGTGTGCTCCATAATTCTGTAAATAGTTAAATAAATTATTTTATTTGGGCTAATAATCTGTGTTGTGCTCTGACCACATAGTCTCGCCAGCTCTGCACAATACCAAAGGGAGGGAGTAGCCCAGGGAAGCGAGGACAGGTCAGACTCTTGGGTTGCCAACTTTCCAGGGATCCCCCAAAGATTGGGGATTTCATCTCCAAATAGGGAGATTTGGCCACAGGGGTCTTACTGTCCCTCTAAAAAAGCAGCGACAATTCAGTGAGTGGTGGCAGTGAATTTAAGGAGTGAGATACGCCCATGGGACAAGGGTGGGAGGCGAACAGCTGAATTGTAAGCTGGAGCCCGTTTCACCACAGTAGGCAACCAAGCTTGGTTCAGACAGAGGAAGGAAAACCTTCGCAGGCCTTTGTGAGGAACTCATTGGGGCCAGTCCTGACTAAAGTTGCCAGCTCCAGGTAGGGAGATTCCTGGAGATTCTCTGGTAGAGTCTATGGAAACCAGGGTTTGGGGAGGGGAGAGGCCTCCGCTGAAAAGAATGCCACAAAGCCCACCTTCCAAAGCAGTTATTTTCTCCGGGTGGGAGAGATTGGTTTTCTGGAGTTCAGTTGTGATAGCTGGTGATCTTCAGGCTCCACCTGGAGGTTGGCTACCCTAGGTGTATCAGTCAGTGTTTCAGAGAAGGGCCTGCTAAATCCAGGTTCTTACTATAGAAGCTGAGTGAGCGATTTTGGACCAGTCACAGACTTTCAGCCTAACCTACCTCACAGGGTTGTTGTGCAAGTCAAAAGGGGGAGAGGAGAATGATGTTAGCTGCTTTGGTCCCCATTGCAGAAAAAGATTACTTTTCCTCCTGGGAAATTTAATTAATTTATTTAAATTTTTATCCTGCCCTCCAGCCAGTTAAACCATTGTTGCCAATCTCCAGGTGAGGGCTGGAGATCACTCAGAATTACAACTGATCTCCTGGAGGGAGGGCAGGTCAGCGGCACTCAGAGGGGCAGATAACGGTGGGTTGATGGTTAGCTGGGAAGGAGATGGGGTTGCCAACTCCTGGTCGGAAAATTCCTGGGGATTTGAGGGGTGGAGCCTGGAGAGGGTGGGGTTTGAGGAGTGGTTGGACCTCAGACAGGTACAATGCCATAGACGCCACTCTCCAAACCCAGCCATTTCCTCTTGGGTAGCAATTGTTGCCAATCTCCAAGTGAGGGCTGGAGATCACTCCGAATTACAACTGCTCTTCAGGTAGCACAGATCAGTTCCCCTGGAGAAAACGGTGGACTCTGTGTCATTATACCCTGCTGAGGTCACCACAGCAAATTGACGCTGAGTGCCCAAGGCCGGGGCACTCTCCCAGAGCCTCTTTCTAGAGCCCGTTGTATTTATTTCCACAACAGGCCTTATTCCTAGTATGTTAGAAAGCAGTTTTTTCCCCCCAGCCCGAACATGATTTTGTGTATTGGTGGCCTTTGGTTCCCATGCTCGATATTCAGTGGGCGGGGTGCTCTCTATAACTCTCTGAGCTGCAAAGGAATTTGTGAAAAATGGATTGCAGAAATCAAAGGTCAATAGGGCATATGCTCTGTACCAAGTGCATTCAAACATGCCAGTGTTTGGCATACTTAAGAGAGGTGGGGTACAAGAATTTCCCTAGGGGCAATATCTGGTTTCATAGTTCTTCGTATCTAAAAGCACTAGGCCAAGTTCTAAACAAAATGCACAAAAGTATTACATTACTTGCATACATCGTTGGAAATTAGAAGCAAGCGATGGGATCGTGAAGTGGGTTTCCTGTACAACTGAATTCATACAATTATGTTTGAGAGTATTCTGTATACTACTTTTTTGGATGCAGACCGGGGTTGCCAGGTCCTTCCTGTCCATCAGTAGGGGATGGGAGCGGGGGTAGGGTAGCCGGATCCAAGTTGGGAAACTCCTGGAGATTTGAGGACGGTGCCTGTGGAGAACAGGGACCTCGGTGGGGCACAATGCCACAAAGTCCATCCTCCAAAGCAGCCATTTTCTCCAGGGAAACTGATCTCTGTAGTCTGGAGCTGTAATTCTGGGGGGTTCTCAGGCCCCACCTGGAGGCTGGCATCCCTAATTCAAACTGACAAGAATCTTAAATCACTTTATTCTTTGGATTCTCTTGTTTCTTTTTCTGAAGGCTGTGGTGATTGTCTGGTTTTGCGCCCCCCCCCCCCAATTGCTTTAGGAACATTTGAAGGACAAGATTGTAATACCAAAGTTCTCAGAGGGAAACAATAATTAATTTAAAGAAAATACAAATAGAAAAGTTCATACACAAAATCTGTAAAGATTATAATAAATTCACATTAAGATGCTATACACCATAACCATTAAATGTTTATTGGCAGGAATTATAAAGAAAACTGGCCTTCATGAGCCATTTTTTTTTTTACATTGCCAAAGTGTTTTGCACATATCAGCATGGTTATAGGGGTTAGATTCCTGGATTAGGACCTGGGAGATCCCAGCTCAGATTCCCAGTTAGCAAACCAAGCTTGCTGGTGACCTTGGGCCAATTGCTCAGTTTAACCTACCTCACAGGGCTGTTATTGAAGATACATTGGAGGAGGAGTGAATGATGTTGTAAGCACTTTGAGTCCCCACTGGGGAAAGAATGGGGTAGAAGAGAAGAAGAAGAAGAGATTGGATTTATACCTTGCCTTTCACTACCTGAAGTAGTCTCAGAGTGGCTTACAAACTCCTTCCCCTTCCCCTCCCCATAACAGACACCCTATGAGGTAGGTGGGGCTGAGAGAGCTCTGAGACAACTGTCCTTGAGAGAACAGCTGGTACAGAGCTATGGCTTGCCCAAGGTCATCCAGCAGGTGCAAGTGGAGCAGTGGGGAATCAAATCCGGCTCTCCAAAATCAGAGTCCACGCACTTAACCTCTACACCAAACTGGGTATTAAAATATCTAAATAAATTCCCCAGTGTGGCTTAAGTTTGCTGAGATTCCTGTATCTTAAAGACAAAGTGGTTCATTAGGATTGATTCGATGGCTGAAGACTGGCTTTATTTATAATCATGGTCAAGAAGCATTTTTTTTCTTCTCACCAGTCTAACAAATGACGTCCCCTTTTCACTTTAACATTCTGGGCAGGGAAGTGCCAGATTGACCAGTGATATTTTTGTTGGGAAAAGGGGGCAGCAGGAAGACAAATAGATAGGATAGTGAGAACTAGGGTTTTTTTCTTTTTTGCAACAAGAGGTGCCGGAACTCTCAAGAGGGAAATGAAGTTTTCAGTCTGTATACTGAAAACTCGCGAAAATATTTTAAAAAGAATTTTGTTGAAGAGCTTCCCGGACTTCGTTCCGGGGTATTGCCCCAGAAAAAAGTCCTGGGGAGGTCAGCAGCTTCTCTCTCCTGTTAAGTGTCCTTCCTTGTCTGCCTCCAGACTGCTCCTCTCAGGGCCATTTCCCCCTTCTCCTCGGAAGTTCTACATTCATTCAGTCTTTCTCTCTCTCTCTCTCTCTCTCTCTCTCTGCTAGAGATGTAGTTAGGACCCTATCTCTGTCTCTCCTCTTTACTATCAAGCATGTTAGTTCCTAAATAAACCCTTATCGACGCTTTAAACGGGGTGTGCACCGTCGCTGTGTTAATTACTCTGCCAACATTTATTACTTCCCAAACCTGGTAAAACACAAACCGTTCTACAAGTGAAGCCACACTATACTTTTCCTATAGCTGTCCCAATTTTGAGCTGAAAAGTTAAACTATGTGCACACACACACTCACAACTGACACAAGTCTCCCATGCCAGACTTTCCCCTGGACCTCTTGGTCCATTCCATGTTAGTCTGCTTCAGCCAAAATAACAGACAGTGCCATCCAGAGCAGAGTTAGACCCTCCTAAGTCCATTGACTCTAGTGGACTTAAGAAGTGGGTAACTTGGCTTAGGATGGGCCCTGAAAGTGTCATGTGGCATGCGATGTCATACCATAACCAATGCTCCCTCTGAGCTGCGGAGTCTTGGGAGCAAAAATTCTCCTTTGTGAGCTCCTGGCATTAAAGTTGTGAGGGAGCAATTTGGCTGCTGCATCAATTAGTTCGCTCTGGAGCCATCCTTCCTGAGCTAAGGCAAAAATGCGTGAACCAGAGGCTAAAAAACTGTGAGCAAGCTTACACTAACTCAGCTTAGAGGGAACACTGTGTGTGTGTTTTATTTCTGTGTTTTAATGTGGAGTTTTAAATGCATGTTGCTGTGATCTAAAATGTAGGCCAAGTCTAGAGCAATGCTCCCTCTAAGCTGTGGAGTCTTGCAAGCAAAAATGCCACTTTGTGAGCGACTGGCCTTAAAGTTGTGAGCGAATGATTTGGCTACTGGAGCCATCCTTCCTCAGTGAAGACAAAAATGTGTGAGCCAGAGGCTAAAAAAATGTGAGTTGGCTCACACTAACTCAGCTTAGAGGGAATACTGTGCGTGTGTTTTATTTCTGTGTTTTAATGTGGAGTTTTAAATGTATGTTGCTGTGATCTAAAATGTAGGCCTAGTCTAGAGTAAGAAAAAGGGGGGCTGGAGGGATGAGTGAAGTGTGCTATGACTGGATGGTCGCTGGACCTGGGGGGTTATTGACTGGGTTGTTCAGAGAGAGGCCTCTGTGTGTGTGTGTGTGTGTGTGTGTGTGTGTATGTGTGTGTGTGTGTGTGTGAGAGAGAGAGAGAGAGAGAGATCTGTGTTCTGTGTGGAAGTTATTAGCCGAGGTGGCAAGCTGGGGAGTTAAGCTGTGTGGAAGTTATTGGCCTAAGTGGCAAGTGAGAAAATAAGCCTGTGTGGCTAGGTCTAGTTAAGGAACCATTACGCTTATTATTCATACAGAAATGGGTATGCTGTTATACTTTCAAATAAGCTCTATTCATGTTTTAAAAAAACACAACTTTATTTTAGAGCAAAGGATCCCCTTTTACCTCAGAGCTCCCCCCCCGCCCCCGGACTATCCTGTCAATCTACCATCTACGACCAAGGCCATCCTCTTCCAACTACGAAATCTAAGGTGAGAGCCTTTGGTGGCAGTGAAATAAGGAAGGCAAGAAGGAGGCAGCAGAACTCACGTCACCTCAGAACACTACAGAGAGGTGCCTTTACAGGTGTCATACATAAAGAGGTCACATAAAGAAAGAGCAAAAACGTTACATGGCACCTTAAAGATTTCAGTAGCCCTTATGATGCTACAAGACTCTTTGTTACGTAGGTCCATTGCAGTTCTGATTGGGATAACATAACCTGCTGACAAGGTAGCTGGTGGAGGGGCCATGGCTCAGTGAGAAGAGCATCTGCTTGACATGCAGAAGGTTGCCGGCTCGATCCCCAGTATCTCCAGTTGACAGGAGAAGGTAGTAGGAGATGTGGAAAAGACCTCCACCTGAGACCCTGGAGAGCTGCTGCCAGTCTGAGTAGACAAGACTGCCCTTGATGGACCGATGGTCTGACTCAGTATAAGGCAGCTTCATAGGTTCATGTGACAAGGTCCATCCCCTCCTCCATCTTCATTACTGGGGTCGGGATGCTGCCACCAGCACCAGTCTCCAATATGGCAGGGAGGAGCATGGGAGAGGCCAGGCTTTATTGCCTGCAAACTGTACAGAGTCTGCCGCACACATACAGTAAAAGCCACCTCTCCTGTTGAACGCCCCCCTTAGTGTTTAAAGTCAAGTTCTTGTAGTTAAGTGCCGAAGGGTGAGGGAAAAGTGACTGATGCAAAGCCAAGCCCGATTTTATCCTGGTCACAAAGAAATGTCAAAATGCAGTGCAATGCTACACAACAGCCGTATGCTCCTGCAGAACTGGATTGAGAATGAAATCAGATTTGCTGGGGGAGGATGCTTTGACCATCATTGCCAAAAAAAATCCATTGTGGGGTTTGTGACATCTGAGGACTGATACATTCAACAACTCTGTCCTTGATACAGATGCTTAGAATAATTCCATGTATGGAGGACCAAGTCCTGTGGGAGTTGTGCAGCAAACCCCAACAGGGTCTGGTAGTCTACTCCAAATTTTTGTCTGCACACAGAAGGCTGTTGCAGCCCCCTCTTTCACCCTTGGCTAGGGCAACAGCAGAGTCCTGGCATGCTTACAATTCAGTTATTTCCCTCCTCAGATTCCCCAGCCAGATCCTTCATAGCTTTTATTCATGGAGGCTTTTATCGTTGCACCAATTCAGCCATGTGGCTCAATTTCAAATATGAGAGCTCACAATGAAGCGATTTCCATACCCGAGGAAAAGGCCAAATCTTTGGTTAAAAAAATAAATAAAAGACATTTTACTGACATCAAAGAAGCAAAACTGCAAGAATAATTAAGATTAGAACAATCCATTTATGAAGTTTGCCCAGTAACATTCTTTTTGTCTCCACGTAAATATGGTCGTCAACCAATTAAAGAATGGATCTAAACTGCCTTTTATGCTATAATTATAATAATAATTTTATCTATTGTCTCCCTTTCTTGCTGAAACTCAAGGGGGGTTACAGATTTTTTAAAAATGCAATAAAAACCACAGGGTTCTCCAGGACTTCAATATCTAGGTCTTTCTGGAGAATATACTGAGTTATCGATGGCTCTCAGGGTAAAAGTTCCTGCGGCTTCCTCTCCGACCTACATATTCCCGGTAGCGCAGGTTGGAGGGCAACATTCCCCAATTCACAAGACACCTGGAAGCCAGTGGAGTCAGGGAGATGATGTTACCCATTACCAGATCAGTAAATGGTACATTGCTCTATGTCACATGAGTCGCTCAAACCCGCCTTACTATCGTTTGAGTCTACGGTAGTGATCCGCTCCGCTGTTGTTTTTGTTATTGTTGAGCATGGGCCAGGTTCTGTCGTGCCTCCCCTCGCATGTAGCTCAGGCGCTCCTGTAGTTGCCGTACATACTTGCCTGGGGGCAAGGCCTGAGGGAAAATACCCACCCAGGTATTTTCAACAAGACTCAATATGCCCCTTGGAGTGCGGCCATACAGCAGCTCAAACGGGGAATAGCCAGTGGATGCCTGTGGCGTCTCTCGCAGGGCAAAGAGAAGGGGGTCGACATACAAGTCCCAGGCTGAGGGTCGCTCCTGCGAAACCTTCCTTAGCATCCCCTTGAGCGTTTGATTGAGGCGCTCCACCAGGCCATCCGTCTGTGGGTGATGGATTGCTGTCAGCAGGGGGTTAATTTGCAATACCCAGAAAACCTGCTGTAGCAAGCGGGCCGTAAATGGGGAGCCTCTGTCGGTAAGGACTTCTGCTGGCAGTCCTACCTGTGCGAAGAAATGCATCAAGACCCTTGCTACCATAGCGCTCTTCATGTTAGGAAGGGCTTCAGGGTATTCTGATCTTCAGGGAATGTTCTGAGCTTCAGGGTATCATGTGGCGTAGTCCATTAGTACCAGGAAATATTTTGCCCCTCGGGGTGTACGGGGCAAGGGTCCCACGAAGTCTATAGCTGCCCTATCAAAGGGTGTCCCTATAATGGGCAATGGGGACAGTGGAGCTCGAGGGGGCGCTTGATTGGACATCCGTTGACAGACCACGCAGGAGAGGCAATGCTGCCAGACGTCTTTATCTACGGTGGGCCAGTAGAAGTGTTCCAGCACCCTTTCCAGTGTGTTCCATTGACCTTAGTGACCCGCCCATGGGTGGTCATGGGCAGCTTCCAACACTTCCGTTCGGAACTGTTCTGAGACCAAAAGTTGATGTCGGGGTCCCACCCGCCCTTTTGCCTCCTGGGTCCATATCCCTTGAGTTAACACAGCTCTGGGGAGCTGTTGACTATGGTGAAGATCTTGCACGATCCCATCACTTACCGCGACGTGGTCCCTCAGGGCTGCGAGGCTGGCGTCCTCCTCTTGTGCATGCTGAAAAGCCAGGTCTTGTCGCCACTGCTGTGTCAGTCCTTCGGCAAGGGGTCCATTGCCCTGAGCTTCACCTCCGGCCCCTTGGGGTGGATCATTATCCACAGGGTCATCCCGTTCTTCTCCTAAAGCTACCCCATCTGCCTGGGCAGTTCCAGCCTGATGCACCAGCTCCATGAAGGCTGGGACATCCCGCCCTAACAATACTGGGAAGGGTAAGTTGGCCACCTTCGCCAGGGGCACTTCATGCACCTGTCCCAGATAATGGCGGGGGGGCACCATGACCACCGGGCTCCGTTCGACATGTCCATGGAAGCATGTGATGGAGGTGATACGGAGGGTAGGGACCTGCTGGGGAATCAGTTGCTGCCGAATCATGGACACTGAGCTGCCTCTATCAAGGGGGGCCGTCAGCAGCCGCCCTCTGAGGCGCACCTGAGCCGTTCAAGCCGGGGCCTGGGACCTACCCCTTACTGCTTGCATGGCCATCTTGGTGCCTAAATCACACTCCATAAGCGGACAATCTCATTTGCAGTGGCCCCACTGCCCCCACGGCCATAGGTGTACCGGGGCCCCCACGCCCCTTTTGGCCAGAAGGTGGTGGGTGTCCCAGGGCCCTAGGGCCGAGTACAGACCGGGCACCTGGGTAGCGAGCCCTCCCTCCAGTCAGGGGAGCGGAGATGCCTCGTGGCATCCCACTTTCCGAAGCCCCTTTTCCTGTGCCCGCCCCTCCTTTCCCAATGCATGGGGATTCCGGGCGTCTGGACTCATCCCGCCACTTGACTGCTAGGAAATTTTCCCATAACTCCTGGGCCTCTGTGATCTTCATAGGGTGCCAGCAGGCTACCCAGTGTTGGGCTCGGGGAGGCAGAATATGCAGCAGCTGCTCCACCATGACAAGCTCCACGATGCGCCGGCCATCTTCGGTGGTTGGTTGCAGCCAGTGAGTGGCTGAGTCCTTAAGTGCCGCCAGAGTGGCACAGGGCCGCCCCGCGGGGGGCACCATCAAGACGCAGAACTTCTGTCAGTGGGCCACGGGTGTCACCCCATAGCAGTCAAAGATGGCCACCTTCAGCTTGTCATAATCCACTGCCTCACCTTTATCCAACAATCTCATGGCAGCCTGGGCCTTGCCCATGAGGTAGGGTCCTATGGCAAAGGCCCACTGCACCTTGGGCCATTGGGCTGCTTCTGCCAGCTGCTCAAAGGCCTCCAAGAAGGCCTCTACATTGTCCTCAGGGCCTGACTTGGTTAATGAGGCCCAAGGCCCCCGACCTGAGAGCCCTTGAGGAGGGAGGTTCTGTGCATCACCACCTCCACCCCAGGTTGCCAGGGCCTGTTGGAGGTGACAGATCAGTGACACCTTAGTTGACTGCTGCTGCTGGGCCAGATCATGCATTAATTGGGCCTGGTGCTCCCATGAGCCACTGCCTGAATTGCATTAAGTCCATGTTGCTTGCAGGGGTGGGTGGGCCAGCTGACAGGACAGGCTGCAGCTCCTTCGCTGAGGTCACCTTCCAGTGTCCCCTGTGGGGCTGAAACCATTCAAGTTGGGAAATGATGCAGAGTCCACCTGGCAGGGGCGAGAATGTGAGGCGGGGGGTACACCAGATGCGGGGGTATGCCCGCATTCTCCACCATGCTGTCACATGAGTTGCTCGAACCCACCTCACTATCACTTGAGTCTGAGGTAGCGATCTGCTCCACCACTCTGACTCCGGGTCCCCAGGGCAGCCGGGGCCTCAGTTGTGTGAGCAGGGGAGGGGGTTACGTCATCACACCCTCTCCCTGGCTCCTCCTGATGGGACTTCTGTTTTTCTCTCTCAGCTGTGTCTCTCTCTGTCACTCGTCAGGGCATTCCTCCTCGGCCCCTGCTGGCTGCCCTCTTTTAAACCTCCCTCCTTCCAGAATTCCCTGAGCTCTCCTCCCCCTCTTGCCCCACCCTTTCTTAAGCTCTGACGCTGAGCTTCGGGAGAGGCCTCAGAATCTGGCTCTTTCTCTCCTCAAGGCCCCTCCCCCAGTGCTGCTCAGGCCGCGGGGCCCAGAATTGGGGGCGCGCCTTCGCACAGCAGGCTCCATTGCCAGCGTCCTGACTCTCTTAGCCTCTGGGGCCCTGCTGCCTTGGGAGGGGCAGCGGCGGCAGTGCAGTGGCTGTCATGGCCCTAGCAGCAGCCTGAGCAAGCTGCGGCGGCCGTGTCGGCTCCCCAGCTGCGGCCCGGCTGGCGGCAGGCTGCCAGAGAAGCGGCAGATCCTCTTACCTCCGTACGGCCTCGGTAGGTCCAGAGGTTGGGTCGGGGGGGGGTCTGTTGGTGGTGGCGGTGGGGGTGTCAGGCTCTTCAGGTGCCAGGGAAGGCCTGTTGGGGGGACACTCTACTATTTCAGAATACACTGGCAGTATCTTTTATAGACAGCAAGACACATGTTATTAGTAACAGTCTGTGGAGCACATAATTTTAAACGGAAAAAAAATGTTTTTTCCTACCATAGAGAACAATGGAGGGGATGGGGCAACTTATTTGGGGGCCCGTGGAATTGGACCCCGAGGTCCAATCTTTTTGAAATTTGGTGGGTATTTCGGGGAGAGGCCCCAGCAGCTACCCTGCAAGTTTGGAGCCTCTCCCTCAAACCGCCTCTTCTCCAGCCCCTCATATACCCTATGAGTTTTTGCCATTGACTTCAATGACCCATAGGGTATAATGGGGCTGAAACTGACATTTGGCCGGCCGAATGGGTTTGTACTGCCAAAACTGACATGCGGGGGTCATTCGGCAGCCAGAACAGATGTGGCCTGATTTGGCCCGATCTGAATCTGACAACAGGCTGGGATCTAAATTTCTTAGTTTTTGAAATATTTTTTTAAAAATTTCATTTTAAAGGTTGACATTTCAGTCCCGAGTACTGCTCACTGTCATAATATACGTAAGTCTGACATCTGAAGAGGCTTCAGTTAGTACTGAGGCTGTGTGTGTGTGTATACATATAAACACACACCCTGTAGCAAATACATTCCGTGCTCTGTGCGTCTCTCCTAAACCCCGTCAGCTTAAGGTAGTTCTGCCTGTATGAATGCCCCTACTTTGAATAGTGGTCCAGGGTCCAAAACTAGAAAAGACTGTGTTGAGGTTCCCCTGTCTTTTTACAGCTCTCTCCGTTAACGTAGCTATGGCTGACTTGCCTCCATGAAACACTGCAGTACTGAATCAGGACATCATAATGGAATTACGCATCATAATGAAATCTCCCTGGCATCTTCCTCCTGCCTCTAGGGAAGATTCCCTTTGAATAAAAGCACAGAATTTCTTCTTCGCTGCAGCCAGGGAAGAAGAATGTTTGTTGAATGGGGTAGGAATGTCTCCTTTTGGTCACTTGAATGAACAACTGTTTGGCATGATAATTGGGTGGCATCCTGGACTGGACTATTTGATAGACATCCACCCCCCCGCCCCCACAAAAAATACATTTGAACAATAAGTTACCTCATTGGGGCTGTGTTGGAGACAGGACTGGCATAAGGTGTTTACCAAGTATGCATTTCTTGGAGAGGCTTTCAAAGGCTTCAGGGAACTCTACCTCCCTTTCATTGTTCCGGAGAGTGGCACGGGCAGAGATAAAGACTGAGAACATTTTATGTAAACTGGGAGACCGATCTCGTGTTGTGTCCGCAAGGCAGGAGCTGGGGTGGAGGGCCCAGTCTCAGCAGTCACATAAAGGGATCCCTGGTTCTAATCTCAGCAAGGAGAACCAGCCCAACTTGCCTGTCTGAGGGCAGATGCCATCTAGATCGGGTTGCCAGATCCCGTCCCCCTGGCCATAGGCAAGGGGTATAGGGTTGCCAGATCCAGGCTGGGAAGCTCCTGGAGATTTGGGTGTGGAGCCTGGAGAGCACAGGGACCTCAAAAGGATACTCTAATCTGGGAGAACCGGGTTTGAGTCCCCCACTCCTCCACATGCAGCTGCTGGTGTGACTTTGGGTCAGTCACAAGTTCTGTCAGAGCTGTTCTCTCACAAGCAGTCCTTGAAAGAGCTCTCTCAGCTCCACCTACCTCACGGGGGGTCTGTTGTGGGGAGGGGAAGGGAAAGGAGATTGTAAGCCGCTCTGAGACTCCTTCAAGTAGTGAAGGGCAGGGTATAAATTCAGTCTCTCCTCTTCTTCTCTCTCTTGTAGTGTAACTATTTTCGAACAAAAATGAGCTGATGAACTATGGATGCAGCCAGGCCCATAGCCAGGATTTTGTGGCTTGTGGGGCAAATTTTGTTCTGGTGGGGCTGCCATTATTTGCCATGGCTGCGGACTTGCTGTCTTGTCAATTACAGCTGAGCCAACCCAAGCAATGCCAGGTTGAGCCAAGCCCTGAGGTCAGGTCTGTTTGGCTGCGGCAAGGCGCGGGACCATGCACCCTTTACAAAACGTTTAATTTCTTTTTTTTTAATTAAAAAACATTTTAAGAAGGAAATCTTGTGGGGCCGGCCCTCTAAGGAAGGGGGCGGGGCCCCAAATAGCCCTACTGTGGCTATGGGCCTGGATGCAGCACCCCCCCCCCCATGGTCGCAGCCCTTGTGGACACTGCTGGCCCAGCAGTCCCCTTTCCAGCATCTCTGGCACATTTTGACCTTAGGCCCTGTGGCATGGGAAAGACCCATGTCTGTTTGCATTCACAATTTGTGCCAGGGTAAGAGCTTTCCTGAGGCACTGCTCACTTCTTCAGATACTGGGTCTCTGAAGAAGTGAGCAGTGACAAACAAAAGCTCCTCCCTTGCCATAAATTTTATAAGTCTTTAGGGTGCTGCTGGACTCTTGCTCTTTTCTGCTGCTACAGATGGGCTACCACGGCTCCCCAGCTGGATCGATTTGCCTCCAAATTCCTGGACGCCCTTTGCGGCACTGCCTACGCCGGCCCGAGCCAAGGGCAGCCAGCCGCCGTGTTTGGGTGACGCACGCAACTGGGTGTTTGGGTGAGCAGCCAGGGCTCACTCTCCGCGCAGGTGGCCGGGCAGGTTTTGTTCGCCGGGGCCCAGATCCGCGTGTGCGTGCGCCGCCGGCCGCCGTCGTGTTTGCATTGCCCCGGGCAGTCAGTCACATGGAAACGGGGCGCTGGCTGCGGCGAGCCCCGTCGCGCCTCCCTCTCGCACCGCCGCGCCTGGACACCCGGCCGCATTAAGGGCAAGGTGGGTGGGGGGCAAGGTGGGTCAGGCCCCGTCGGGCGGAACCGGCAGCCAGAGTGTAGCGCAGCACTGGCTTGTGCGCCACGGCGAGGTGAGTGGCTCCGAGGGAGCGCGGAGTAGTTTGCGGTCCCCCCCCCCCCCCGGGTAGGATTTCTCATGGCCAGCGGGGCTCAGGCGGCCTTACAGCTCTTTGTTCGGACTGCGTTGGGAAAGGAAAGCCCGCCAAATTTAGTGGCAGCGGCCCCGACCTTATTCCAAAAGGGAACTCCCCTCCCCCAGAGGCGGGTTTTTTTGGGGGGGGGGGCACATAAAAGTATTCTAGGCTCTAGGGCTGCTCCCCTGGATCAAAGGGAGGCGTCGGAGGGTGGGCTTTATGGTCTTGTGCCCCCACGGGGCCCCTCCCTTCTCCTCTCCTCTCCAGGCCCCTTCCCCAAATCTCCACGAGTTCCCCAACATAGAGCTGGCAAAACGTATCCGCTCCATCCCCGGCAGTGGCCAGGGGGCACCTGGCAAGGCAACCCTAACTCCAGCAGTAGCTTGGAACGCATGCGCAAATTAAGCGTGCCTCTGGGCTCCCGGCTTTCGGGGCACTCTGCACATGCTAAGAAGCACTTCGCGCGGCACGTGTTGCAGCGTGAGCGGTCGGCTTCCTGCAGCCAGAGTCGGGCGCTCTCCCTGGCCGAACCCGCAGCCCCGTTTTGATCACTGTGGCCCCGATTTGCGTCCTTTCCCAACATTGCCCGTGGCGCGCCCTCGTATCCTTGGAAGGGCAGCGCCATCCAGCAGGGTTGCCAGCTGCAGGCTGGGGGGGGGGGGGGGGACCTGGAGATTCGAGGCGGGAGTTCGGTAAGGGTGGTCGCTCCGTGGGGCTGTGGTGCCGTCTAAAGGCTACCCTTCCAAAGCTGCCCTTTCCCGCGAGGAAACGGATTCGGGTTGCGGTCACACACACGATCTCAAGAATCCACTTTCAGTGCCCTTTCCGACTGGATTGTATACCGGCAAGATCAAGTTGGACAGGGGATTATTTCGTGTGCGTGTGACCGCAGCCTCTCTGCAGCCCGGAAACTTCTAGGAGAGAGAGCTCCAGTCCCCACCTGGAGGCTGGCAACCCCCGGGCTCGCTGCTTGCCGCCGGTGCCTCCCAAACCTGAGCCTCTTGCTCGGATTCGGAAAGAAAATACCGGCTGGGAGCGGGATGAATATTTCATAACTTCCCTCGGACGGCTCTCCCCACCCCCCCCCCGCCGGCCCGCCCCCCCCCCCCCCGCTCCGCTCCGCTCTCGTCTAAAATATCCCGGCGGGTGTCGCTGCCAACGCAGAGCTCGCCCTGGCCGGTGGGCCCCGCTGCCGCCCGCCCAGGGAGAAACTCTGCCCTTCTCTCCTCGGTGCCTCCTCCCAGGCGCTGCACGCCGAGGATGGCGCGGGCTCCCCAGCCGCCAGCAGCAGCCGCCGCCGCCGCCGAAGCGCAGCGTGAATGAAGGACGAGGAGGGCGTGGAAGAAAGCGGCTCCACAGCGGGGGCGGTTGGTTGCCTTTCCCGTCGCCTCCGCTTCTCGCCCGCCGCCCGTCGGGACTGGATCCGGATCCGGCACCGGCTTCCTTCGGAAGGGACCTCGTCCGCCGCCACCCATGGAGGCGCCGCCGCCGCCGCCGCCCCCCGCGGATTGCAAACCTCCCAGCGGGTAGGCAATGGAGGGCAGCCTTGGAAGGCGGGAATCGGAGTGGCTTTCGGGGGGGGGGGGGCGGGTTGGGTTGTGTGACCAGGTGCCCTCTCTGCAGGTGCCCTCTCTTCGTTCGGCGTCCACCCTCGTGGGGGCTCTTCTCAACAAACGGGAGGGGAATGCCCTCCTTTGGGGTCGGGAGGTTAGGAACAGTACGCAAGTGACCAGCGGCGATCCCACGGCTTCGGCAGCCGGGGCACTGGGAAAACTGAAGATGAGATTTTGCCGTCGGGATCACTTGTTGGAAGTAGCCAGTCAGTCGGGGAAGATGTCCTCTTTTTTTGCTTTACAGTATGTGGAGATATATATCTGTGTGTGTGTTATATTCGATAACTGTATATCGAATATATAACTAACTAAGTAGTTATAATTATATATTGAATAAATAAACGATGTATTCCACACACACGCGCGCGCGTGTATATATATATATATATATAATGAAAAAAGCAAGCGCCCGCAACCTTTGGTGAGATTTATGCAGTTCTTAACTGTATCCGCCGTGGTTGTCGCCCGGCAGGCTGGCAGGCGCTTCACGCGCGTTATCAACCGATTAAAACCCCCTACTACTTCAAACGGCCGCGCGGGAAGGGGCGACGCTTCCCCCCCCCCGCCCAGAAACAGCGCGCCTTTTTGTGCCCCCTTTCTCCCCCCCCCCCCCCCCCCCCGAGCGCGGCTCCTCTCCCTTTTTGTGTGGGGATTTAATCCCCGGTCGGGTTTAAGGCTGAAGGGGGAAGAGAGAGAGAGAGAGAGCGAGCCGAGCCACCTGTTCGTTTCTGACGGGGCGAGGAGAGGGCGCTCGAGGAGCCTTTCGGCGACCGCCTCCTTTGGTTGAGGAGGTTCTGACTGCCGGCGGCGGGAGGGAAACCGGGGCGCCATTTCTCCCTCACGCGCGGGACGGCCGCCGCCGCCGTTTCTCCCCAGCTGGCTCTGCGGCCTCGGAGGCCCCGGAGGAACTTCCCGGGACTTCGCTCCCGGATCGCCCGCGCTCCCCCCCCCCCCGCACAATCCTTGCGGCCTCCTCAGCTGTTGACAAGGCAGGGAGGAGCCGGAGGCCGGCGGGCAGCTGTGAGGGAGGGAAGGAAAGGGCGCTTCGGAGCGCCTGTCAGGAGGGAGGCCGAGGCGGGGCCTGCAGTGACAGCCAGGAGGAGGAGAAAGCGGCCCTGAGGAGGGGCGGGCAGGCTGGCTGGCTGGCTGGCTGCAGCCCAGCAGTCTCAAGTGTGCAGTCCTTGGGGAAGGAAAGGACTTGAAAGACTGGACTTGAAAGCAACGCCTCCCTGTACCTTTTAGTCCCCCCCCCCCCCCCATTAAGGTTACTTTTGACAGTTGCGTAACAGGCAGGAATGTAATAGGTGAAGCGCTTTCCGGCAGGGCTGGAGATTCTGAACTCACGGTGCTGTTTAAAAGCTGGCCATCCCGCCAGGGCTCTTAAATTAGGGTTGTCAGTCTCCAGGTGGTAGATGAAGATCTCCTGGAATTACAGCTGGTCTCCAGAAAAAAAGTTTGAGTCCAGTGGCATGTTTAAGACCAACAAAGTTGTTGACAGTGCAGGGAGGAGACGGGAATTAAACTTTGTTGGTCTTAGAGGTGTCACTGGACTCAAAACTTTGTTCTGTTGCATCAGACCAACACTGCCTCCAGGTTACAAAGAGAACACTTCCCCTGGAGAAAATGGATGCTTTGGAGGATGGTGTGAGCGTCCTACAGAGTTAATCACCAAGAAGTGTCCTTAAACAGGATTGCTTTATTGAGAAAGGTCTGCTATGGTCATCTACACTTCTTGTGTTAGTAATGGCTGACACAGCCCCAAGCAGGACAATTACACAGAATTCAAAAAGGGGTCTGGTAAGGATTTGCAACCAATCACCATGTCAAAGAAAAGGCACATACAATACTGGTTTACGGTTCCCAGGGAAGAAGCAGGAAGAATTAGAGTCAGACAGGAGAAGAGATATATGGGCAGGCACCAACAGTCTCCCAAGGTCAGAGCAGCTTGACGAGCGATAAGCATGCCATGAGAAATATAACATAACATTCCACAGACCCGATGTCAAGGGTTCACTCATACCACCTCCCGGGCAGGAGATGGCAGCATTAGCTGACAGATGGATTCTATGGCCTTGTATGTATCCCACTGAGGTCTTTCCTCAAACCCTGCCCTCCCAGGCCCCAACCCCTTCAAATCTCCAGGAATTTCCTAACCCAGAGCTGGCAACCCTGTGTTAACTTGCACCTTGGACAGGCAGTCAACTTGTTTCTGGAGTCCAGGTTCTAATCAGTGTTAGAGGCATTGAATGAAGGTGGGGGGTAGTTCTGGATTACGAAAGACAAGAAGGGGGGACCCGTGATACTCGCAGGGGGGAAAGCTGACAGCCACTCGGGCTGCCGCTCCTCTGCCCCCCCCTTCACCCCGGCCCGAATGGCTCTCAGCCACTTGGGCCGAGGTTCCTCCCGCCCCCCCCCTTCGCCCTGGCAGGCTGCCACTCCTCCCGCCCACCCCCCATCCCCTGGCACCAGCGGTGGCCCGCTGGCCTCCGCAGTTCCCAGACCATTCCCTGTGCATGTGCAGGGGACGCTCTGTTACTTTCGGGGGGATTTAACTATCCCCCCGAAAGTTTTTTTTTTTACTTTTAGGATTTTTCTGCACATGGGGGGAGTCCCTTCTGTTTGTAGAAAAATCTCCCTGCCCCCCAGGTGCCCCCCCCGTGTGGATTTAGATATCTGCATGCGGTGGGTGCCTTCGGAATTAGATATGTAGATGGGATTGTGTCAGTGCGGATAGAGGCTGGGGAGGCAAAAGAAGGGTTTTTTTTCCACAGAGTGGGCGATATGTTTACAAGATTGGATGGTAATTGCAGTTAACTTCAATATAACTAGGAAATGAAAATATAGGCAAAAAAAAACAGGTAGGCTTTGCTTTCAGTATCCTGAATAGTATTTAATAGTGGAATCTAGGGCAAAGACGTGTTTTGTGAAGCCACTTTAGGTATTAGCGCAGTGTAACATACATATGCCAGGATGGTACATATATATAAATGGAGCAGGAAGATTCACATCTGATTTGTCTTTCAAAGCAGGGATGAGCTTGGCATAAGTTTACCAATCTTACTGGTAGTATATTTCAGTGCCCTGGGCCCAGTCACATGCTTTGCCACAGCATGGATCACAACATCGCAGAGCTAGGAGCCCTTGATGGGGCCAGTGGAAACAATGGTGTGGTTTGTTTATTTATTTATGATTTATAATCTGGATATCAGGTGAAGAATCTGTTCAGTCAAAAGAGTGTATCCTGTATGTTCTGTAGTTTGTGGGAGGTGTTCAGAAAACCCAGTAAGTTCAGAAGAAGGGTGTGATTTAATTTGAATGAATTGCAAGAACAAATGTTCAGATTGGCTAAATTGGTGTGTCGCAAAGCCTAGAGTTTATTTCAGTGTTTCCCTATATTTAGTTTTAGATATTCCCTTTGGAAGTATCTGTCTCATGGGCACTCCCTTTTTCTAAGAAATGAGGTTGCAATTAATAGAATGAGTGGGGGAAAAAAATTATTCTTAGCCAGACTTTCCTACTACCCTGTCCCGGGTTGTCTTGAGTTGTAATTAAATTCTGCAGTTGCAACACCTGTGAATGAAACAAGGTAAAAGGGTTCTGGGATCCCTGTGAGGATAGGAAGAAAACCGGTGTGTTTTGAATTATGGAATGGATAGGTTCAAGGTGTTGCCAGCCAGAGACAGAAAAAGAAGGAAGTGGTGTGGGATTTGTGCTTCTCTTCCAAATTTGGAAATAAAGTAAGAGGGGATTTTTAGTAGAGAGCCAGTGTGGCATAGTGGTTATGGTGTTGGACGTGGAATATCCAGGCTCAAAGAGAGGGAAGTCATTGGTTAACCTTGAGCCAGGCAAGCCAAAACCTCTCCACAGTTAGATAATTTGATACAATGTATTGTTTTGATCTGCATAATATGTTGGTAGGATTTTTCTGTTTTATTGGTGTCAAATATTTAATTTTCCTCGTGGTGACAATTTTGCAAATACCAGAGCATTTTTAGCAAATTTTCTGAGAAATGGTAATGTTGTTTATGAGGTGATAAATGGCAATTGATCTGAATAAAAGGAAGAAACGATACTGTGAGTTTTGATGGGCTGAATTGTGTGCTGGTGTGTGTAGCAACGTGACATTAAAGTAGCTGTTAGTAATAGTTGTATCTGATGAAGTGTGCTTGCACATGAAAGCTTATATACCATGAACAAACTTTGTCGGTCTTAAAATTGCCACTGGACTCAAACTTAGTTCAGTTGTAGCTAATGTCAAGCATCAGAGAATATGCATCTCGCTCTACAGGTTTGCATATGTAATCAGTGGCAAGATAATAGCAGTATGCATTCACAAAGAATTAGAAGTGGTTACGTTGTAAAGACATTTGACTTTTTAAAAATTTGCTTTTTGGGAGGACTTTGACATTGGATTGTAGCTTTCTAACTGGGACAAGATGGTGGTTGGGAATAATGTTTTGGACTGAGTATATTAAATTTCACTTTTAAGACCAACGAAGTTTTATTCAAGGTATAAGCTTTTTGTGTGCATGCAAGCTTCTTGAAATGGAAGTTATCAGTCCATACATATAGGGTGAGCAGCAATTGGTCCTTGCATCTGTTAAACACCTTCATTATGTTGTATGCTAACTGGGACCCAAAGAAATAGCAGTCTGGGCTTTATTAAGAGCACAGGACAGTTATACAGTTGCATGTAACCTGCAAATTATCCATGGGAATAGAATGTGCCTGAAAGTACTACATTTACCTTACAAACAAGGTTAAACATACAAGGTTTAAAATTAAGTATTAAGCACCTGTTAACTGACAGTTTCATAGCCCTCCACACTGAATAATAGACAGACAGCGCACAGGTCCATATATTGGGGTCGAAGGGAGTGATATATGTGAGATGGAGCTTTTGCCTTTGCTAAACCCAGACATGAGTTAAATGAAAAGCTTGAGAATGAATTTTGCTGCGGTTGGATTTCACAGAGAATAAGTACCATTGCAGTTTAACCATGCAGCATGTCTAAACCCCACTGCAGGAGAAGCCAACCCAACCACAGGGTCGGGCTGGCTTTTTCTTTTAATTGATATTCTTCGTCTTGAGTCTTTTGGACCCAATTCAGAATTTCTGAAAAAATTCAGGATTTCTGAAAAATCCTGGATCTGAATACCATACTGGTATTGGGATCTGGGATTTTTCGGAAACACAATTTTTTGGGGGGGTCCAATAGACCTGAACTGAAAAATACGAATTTTTTTTTTGCACACCCCGTAATGCTTCAGCTGAAACTGGAATTTCAGTTAAAGTCAATGTTAATAGAGAATTTGCATGAAGAAACTATTGTCTGTCAAAGCCAGGTTTATGATGCTCTCCTGTTCTGGAGAACTTGTATCTATTGTAACTGATAGGAAAATGTTGCAGTCCGTCAAGCATGGTTATACACGATACACAGAGTACGTCGAGGTTAAACGACAAAAGCAACAAGAAACTCTGAAAAAAGAAGAAACTTGAGGGAGAAATTTAAATACTTGAAAGTGCTAAAAAAAAGACTGAGAAAAACCAAAATGGAAGAAGAAAGAGTTGATCAGAAACGAAGGAAACTGTAAAAGTGATAGCTGTATATTGTTATTTAATCTTTTTAAAAAGGATACTTGTACTCTAAATTCTAACTTTATTTTTGATTTTCATTCCACAACTAAGTTGAATATTGTGGCTTCAGTTAAGCCATTTTTAAAGAATATTCATTGACATTTATTTTATATAATTTTTAATGTAGTTTTAGAACAAGAACAAAAATGTTCTGTCATTTGTTGATGTTTAGAGATTAGGTGTATTGAAGTTCCATCTTTGTTCCATTTTAATATTGTATTGTGTTTGTTGTTGTGAGCCACCCTGAGCCTGCTTGCGGGAAGAATGGGATATAAATCAAATAAATAAAGAAAGAAATTTGCACAATTTTTAGTGCATTTTAAGAACAGATGTGTTCAGTTAACAATGTTTACAGAAGTTCATATTGAAGCTCTTATCTTAACAAATGTTTATGTTTTAGTACTTGTGTAGTTTTAAACTGTTTAATAAAACTGTTATTTAGTGTAACGTACCCTATACGTTTTTCAAGTTGGGGCCATTTTTGAATGGTGGTCAGGGAAATCAGCAAAATTGGTCAGAGGAAATCAGGGAAGCGGTAAATAATTTTTTTAGTGGCACCCCTGGCCTGTCTTGATGGATATTTTTTAGTTTGTGCCACATATAGAATTGAGCAGAATCCTTAGAAATGTGAAGCCCACCACTAGAATCCTTGAACTCATGCCCATCTTTGGCTAATTTGATTTCTGAGGAAGACGGGATCAGTGAGTTATAGAGGTTCTCTTTATAGAGACCTGGATGACCTAGGCTAGCCTGATCCTTTCAGATCTCAGAAGCTAATCAGGGTCAGCTCTGGTTAGCAACTGGATGGAAAACCACCAGGAATTGCTATGCAGAGGAAGGCAATGGCAAACCACCTCTGTCCATCTCTCACCTTAAAAGCCCTATGAAGGGTTCCCATAAGTCGATTGCGACTTGACAGCACTTTCCTCCTCCTCCTCTTCCTCCACCACCACCACCAGTCTTAAAACCTCTTTAAGGCTGCAAGGTCATTACAGTATTAAAAGAGACTATGGTGAGGCCATTTTTGAAGAACATTTTAGATATAAACAACTTCAGATCAGTTTCTAAGCTTGTGTGTCTAGGCAGTGTCCTAGAGACTGTAAGTAGTGACTCTGCTGCAAGTATTCATGGATGGTGTCAGTTATCGGTGCCGTTTTCGGACTGGCTTCTGATCTGGTGGTTTACAGTGCAATTCTATTAAAGTCAGTTGTCTTGGAAGGGTCTAACTCTGTTTAGGATTGCACCGTGAGGCCACTTTAGTTAGTTTGGTAGTCAAACTATGCCAGGTAATGGAGAAGCAGAATGCACTCATGTTGGTTCTCATAGACATTTCAATTGTGTGTGATACTATCAGTCATGGTTGTCCTTCTGCAGTGTCTTGCCTGAATGGGTCTGTGGGGTACAGTTTTGTAGTAGTTCTGGACTTTCTTGTTGGGTGAATTTTAAGCAATGAAGTTGGAAAGCTGCTGCTCCATTCCATGCTGTTGATCTTGTCAGGTTCTGATCTTTTTGGTTCTTACATGAATATGCTGGGGAAGGTCATCTGGAGAGTTTGGGTACAGTATACTGCTGACACACATCAGCTTAGAGAGCCAGTAGATACAGAAATGCGATTATGAGGGTTTTGCATTCGCTGGCAAGCTTGTTCACAGATTCAGTTTAAAGTCCTTGTTTGATCATGATTGGCCTGTGGATAGCTAAAGAATTACCTCCTGTGACATAAAACAAGCTCTCATATAAAGATCTTCCTCTGAGTCCACTCTTCATGTGCCCCGACTGTCACAAGTACTGTGGGAGAATACAGAGGATTGGGTCTTCTTAGCAGTATTGTGAAATACCTTGCAAGGGAAGTTCTTTGGTGCTTCTCTGCCATGCAGGTGCTGGTAAAGACAGTGCTTTTTGAGAAATGCTCAGAAGGTTGGATGTTAAAATTACAGCAGCAAACGGCACTCTTCTGTTATTCATATATTACATGTTGATCTCACCCTTCTTCCAAGGAACATTGGTTATCTTCCATTTTATTTTTGCAACAATTTTATGATGTAGCTTATACTGAGAGAGAGTGGGTGTCCCAAGGTCACCTAGTAAAATTCATGACTGAATTTCTCTTCACTTCAGGTCAAAAACTCTAATAATTATACCACATTGGTTCCCACACTGGTTTCTTGTCCTTCGGTTCCTGTGGGCTTTAATATCAGTACATACAGGGGTCCTTTCGTAGAAAAAGAGCTGCAGGAGCTCATGAGCATACTTATTAGCATAACTCATTAGCATAACTGGCCGAATGTCCGTTTCAGCCCTATAATACCCTATGGGCCATTGAAGTCAATGGCAAAAACTCATAGGGTATATGAGGGGCTGGAGGAGAAGGGGTTTGAGGGAGAGGCTCCAAACTTGCAGGGTACCTTCTGGGACCTCTCCCTGAAATACCCAACAAGTTTCAAGAAGGTTGGACCTCAGGGTCCAATTCTACGGGACCTCAAACAGGTTGCCCCATCCCCTCCATTGTTCTCTATGGTGGGAAAAAACGTTACTTTTTTCCCTCCATAGAGAACAATGGAGGGAAGGGGGCAACCTGTTTGGAGGCCCGTAGAATTGGACCCCCTGGTCCAATCTTCTTGAAACTTGGTGGGTATTTGGGGGAGAGGTCCCAGAAGCTATCCTGCAAGTTTGGAGCCTCTCCCTCAAACCCCCTCCCCTTCAGCCGCTTTTAAAGCCACCACCGAATTTTGGCGGCAATTCGGCGGCGGGCCAAATCAGATCAGAGAATCTGATTTGGCCCGTGGCTGCCCTACTGCCCACTCCTGGGCTGGTGGAGTGGTGCTCCGCCTCGCTCTGGCCCCAAAGGACCCCTGAGTACACATAACCACTTTCACTAGGAACTTATGATCTCTGGCATGGTGTGTTACCTGCCCCTCTCCCAAGTGGCTTATTGAATGTCTGATACCTGATGCAGGTGGGAATTTGCATCTTTTAGACTAGAAATGGGGAGCAGATTCAGTTTGGATTCTTTTATTGGTTGCATGTAATGTGAAAGGGTCATACTGTGGGTAGCTATTACTGACTATTACTATATCTTTGGGAATGTTTACTTGGATGTTGTCATTTCACATGCAGCAGCAGCTTGCAACAGTAAGTTATGGTGACCCTGTTCACTTTTTTAGCATAACTTTTAAAGCAAGCTACCATTGTTTCTGGCTTAATCATTAATGGTGTCAGGGATTTTTTTGTGATGGCACTAACCAATAACGGCATCTTTTTTTGAGAGGTTCTCCCAAGTCCTGGTCCTTGTGTGCCAGCCCACCCTACACACCCAGAGAAAGAGAGAGTGGACTCTCAGGAACAGCTTAGTGGGGATCTGCAGAAGGAGAGGGTAACTGTGGAAATTGGTGCTGCTGGCCCTTTAAAAAAGATTAAGCACTGAACAGCATTATTGTTAATAGGTATCTGTGTTGGAGATGAACAGAATTATTGGCAAAACATTATCTATAGGAAAGCTTTATTGTATGCATTACTGCAGATCTACTGTGAAGTATTACATGGCACAGTGCATGTGAAAATTGATACAGGTCTTTGTTTTAAAATAAGTCAAAGGCACAGCCAGCTGGAGCTTTGCCACTTTATTTCAACATGTGTCATCTTTGTCAGACTTCTAGAATGCATGAGTTATTACTACCCAGTTACCAAATGGAGCTAACCTTTAGTAATACATTTTAACATCTACCATGTGAGATGGTGGGAGGCCCATGTGGGGAAAAGTTAAATCCCTTCTCTACCCTGTGGTGTGCCCCCTTTGCTGCTGTTCTTTGCATTTCAAAAATGTTGGGAAGGCCCAGCTACAGATCTCCCAGGCTCTAGTCAAGCCATATTCCTAGTGTCTTGAATGAATGGGAATTTTGTACGTTCCTTCTTCAAGAGGATATATACACTCACAATGTGTCATGCACATATCCTTCTGGGGGAGGTGTCCAAGTCCTCCCTTCTCAAAAGTATCTGGAAGCATGAGGCAAAGATTCGTGAATCCACTTGTGTGTTATCAGTACCTGCTTTTGTATCATATATGAAATAGACACACAGCTTGTTAAAAACTGGTTTAACTTGGCAAGGGGCAGCGTCCACTGTAATTATAGCGGTGGTTGTATAACAAAATATTTTGTGGATAGAACCAAATGATGGATTTGGAGGGAGAGGAAAATTGAAAGAGATGAATTTTCCAGGAAACTTAGAGTCTTACAAAATTCTTCTGAGTAGTTGGTCATTTACATAGCAGAAATGCAAACAATTAGGAGATTCTGCTGCAGCACCTTATAATGAGCCTTAATTTACTAGAAAACTTAACTAGTTAATTTACAATATGTTTTCAGAGTTGTGTGTGGTAGACTGCTTATCACTAAGCAAGTGATCTTGTGAATAGTGTATCATTGTCATAATTTTGGCATTACAGCATCAGAAATGAAAGGAGCCAGAGATTTAGTGCATGCCAACATATGAGTCAGAGAGATTGCATGGCATGGCGGGGGAGTGCTGTGAAATGCAATACCTGATATCTACATTTAGAACTTCTGCACCAGAAGTAAGTTTGTCTTTAGAATGGTACTAATGTTGCGCTATGTTCTAGCGGCCATACTCATGTTGATTAACTATCCATAGTGGGAAAATTGGTGTGAAAAAAATGACACTGATTAGGATTCATCCATCTTTCCAAACTGACTTTTGGAAAGATGGGATGAATCCTAATCAGTTTGTGTTTTTCATTTACTATTTATAGCCAACATTAGGAGACTTTAGTCATGCTGTTGATTATATGTTAGGCATAACAGAGACCCACTCTGTTTTGTTTCTTATCTTTGCTAACTTTGCCGTTTGAGAACTCCCATGAATTTATTCTGAAAGCAAACGGATGAGGCTGAAAGTCAGGCAGAGTTTGAGTATGCTGAACAAAGAAGTATAATTTTAACCTGGATATATTTGTAAATATAGGCTATTTAGTGTTAGCAATTGGTATGGTTGTATATTATTGATCATTTAAAAATATGGGGAAGGTCATCTGGAGAGTTTGGTTACATTAAGAATTAGATTCAGACAGGAGAAGAGTTACATGGGCCGGCACCAGCAGTCTTCCAAGGTTAGAACAGCTCGGAGAGCGATAAGCATGCCATGAGAAATATAACATTCCACAGACCCGATGTCAAGGGTTCACTCATCCCACCTCTTGGGCAGGAGGGTTCACTCATCCCACCTCCCGGGCAGGAGATGGCAGCATTAGCTGACAACAGTGGCTGCAAGGAGAATCTTATGGCAAGCAGACCTTCACTCCAAAAACATTGTTACAGCTTACCCATTTCAAAGCAATAGATTATTCAGCAAGGCCCCGGAAAAAATCCTAATTGAGACCAAGAAAAAGGCGAAGCCCAGGACATTCAGATGCTCTGACAGAAGATCCTTTGGGAATCATTCCTTTCGTTCACAACATAAACTACCCAGTTACAATCAAGATGCCAAGACACTGAACTGGGGGACATCAAGACGAACATTCAGAAGAGGCCCATTCAATGCCAGATTCAAGAAGCAATCAACCAACAGGAACGATCACGCAGACTGAGGTGGCAAATCCCCAAACACATGACTGTCCACTTCTTCCGGTGAGGGGATGACGACTCCGTTTTTGAGACACCTGGATGGCCTCCCAGGTGGACTTTTGGGCAACAGAGGTAGTCTCCCAAGGTTACATCATAAAATTCGTGAGAACTCCCCCAGAATGGTTTGTGATCTCTCCAACACACAGAAACTTAGTAAAACAATGCATAACACTCAAGGCTATCTGACACCTGCTCAACAGCTAAGCAGTAGAGTTCGTACCTCAGTCGGAGAAAGGGTGTGGAGTGTAATTGAACTTCTTTACAGTCCCAAAGAAGAATGGAAACTGAAGACTGGAGAGCAATTTTAGATCTCAAATTTCTCAACGTTGAGACATTTCAGAATAGAGACCCTCAGATACATAACCAAAGCATTACAACCAGAGGAATACCTCAGTTTGATAGATCTAACAGAAGCATACCTCCATGTTCCAATTTTTTCACCACAAAGAAGATTCCTGAGGTTCTGTGTAGGAAGCCTACATCTACAGAGCTCTCCCATTTGGCTCTCCACTGTCCCAGGAGTTTTTTCAAAGATCTTGATCAATCCAGTTGTTCATTTTAGGGAACAAGGCATACATATCCACAGACAAAACATACCTGATCTTTTTCAGCTGTTAGATATTTGTGGCTAGCACAAATTTTGTTTTTAATATCTCTGAGTTATAATGCCATTTTCAACTCCTGACAGTCTTAAGTAAACCACACCCAGTTTAGTGTCTGTTGCAGTAAGTCCTCAATTTAGCTGTAGTGCTTTTGAAAAGGAAATGTCACTCCTTGCCTCCCAGTAGTTTTGGTCTGTGTGCTTAATAGTAGAAAGTGTGTGAGCTGTGCCTACAAAAAGAGGATATACCAGTATAAGAAGTGCTTTGTGTGCAGAACCTATTTATGCATTGGCCTTGGCTTTCCTACTAGGAAAAAAGGGCTACAGTCTTTCCTGTTCCGACATACATTAGGAATTTTGGGAGGGGTATGAAATGGTAGTTGCAATACTGGAGTTGTCCAATTTTCAGCAGCCAGTTTTATGAAAGGAACTGCTAGAGGGAAGATCAGTGTGTGTGTGCGAGAGAGAGAGAGAGAGATTCCTATCAAGTTAGCTAGATGTGACATTGTTCTGATCCAGAGAGCTCTCAAGCCCTATACAGATACAGCATGAGGCCTCTATGAGGTGGGAGGTTAGGATGTGCCTATGAGCCCTGTGAGGCTGTCCTGGTGTCATGTTTCAATAGGGGCCACATACATAGCACTGAATGTATGTCCAATCTATGTAACTTCTACCTCCTGATTTTGTGGATTGGGTCTAGTTTTGCTTCCTGTGCTCCTTGGGTCACATTATGTCTAGATAGTATATTCCAGATTGAAGATTGTCCAAGGAACTGGGTAAGATGTAGAATTCTTATACTATCCAAGCAAGTGCCTAGATCTGTAGGGTTATCCAAATATATATCCATCAACATTGGGGCTTCCTATCATGTAAGTATGTAGCAAAACTGATATATAATACACGATAGGGTTATGTGAAATGTTGTTACCAAAACCGGATAGCTTAATTTGTTTCTGTGTGCATTACCACTGTTTAAATGCCATCACAACCCCTGACAGTTTTCTAGCACCTTGGCTAGATGACCTCTTGGAGCTAGGAGGCACTACCTGCATTATCACCCTGGTCTTAATTAAGGGGCATTGTGCCAGGGCCAAATCTGCTTCTACTACCCCATAGGACTTTTTGAGATCACTGAACATGCTTTTGGACTTAGAAATGTTCCAGTGACATTCCAAAGGTTGGTCAACTAGTTGGGGGAGGGGGTATATCCTACATGACAATGGTACTCATGTGCAAAAGTTTTCACATATTTTCAGAATCCTCTGTAACACATAGAGATGTACAATTTCCCTAAATTTGGAAGTTGTGGTTAAAAATCCCTGTTTTCCCCCCTACCTTTTGTTTTGTTTTTTTAGAAAAACGAAAAAAAGTATAAATGCCATAGCTTCCTAAAAAGAAAAATTGTGAATATAGCCAATATGTGTGTGTGAGAGAGAGATTGCAAATACATTGCAAACAAAATCAATTTTTGTGGTAAACAAAAGAGTGATATTTGGGCAGAAACTGTGTCATGTGGTCACAATAGGACTAACATAATACTTGATATCAAAATCTTATAAAATTGAAAGCACAACTCTTCAATAGTGTATTATTATATAGACAGTATGTTACATTGAGGGTTCAACTAAACACATTTAAACAATGCACATATCCTTGAGAATATATTGCATGTTAGATAGTGGGTTTAAGAGACTATCATGATTTCAACATGGCTCTTTATTTCAGAAACGTACATACAACATATGTGGCGAGCTGCGACTATATACACCAGTGTGGCCAATCTGAACGTATCTTCAAGGAGCCTCTTGCACAATGGGTGTTCGCCCGAAGCTCGCAGTACACAACATTGCATATGCCCATAGAGTGCACAGGCGTGATCATATACCTAATTCTGAACTTGGAACCATAGGGTGGCTCAGTATAACTGCGTACAGATAAGAGAGATCTCCATGTTTGCAGACATCTTACTTTTAAGTGACTAGGTATCATGAGATTGCCTCATGAGAGCTCAGCTGCCATTTTGGATTGCCTAGGACACTGCAGGCAACATCACCAGTGTTGTCTGTGGTTACTGCTTGATAATGGCAGTTGTGGTTTCTTTTTGAAACTTGAGAGGCATTGGGTGGGGGAAGAAGGCATGGGCAGGCAGGACAAGAAGGAAGATTTGGGATGGTAGGGAAGTGAAACTAGAGTGGAGGAATGGCAGGAGAATGGAGCAAAATGGAGTTGTGGGCTGGAGGGAAGAAAGTGGGGAAAAGGGAGAAGTGATGGGATGGGCTGAAATGGGGAGGGAAGGAGGGACAGTAGAAATGTGGCAGAGAGGGAGAGCGACCCCATTTAAAAATCTTTAAAATTTATTGTCACATTAAAATGTTCGTAATACATGTTCTTAGTGAATAAAAACTTGTTTTTAAAAGTATTTCACTCATTCCAAAAGACAAAATATTGCACAGGATTTTTTTTATGCGCTCCCCAAAGTTTCCAATTTTTCTTTTGGGAAAAGTTGAAAGAATGGGGATTGGGAAACCCTGTTTTCCCCACAAATTTTTCTTTTGTTTCTTTCCTTCAGGGCTTTCAGATCTCTAGTAACATGTTGGGATACTGTGGCAGATGTGAAGGGAATCCTTGGCAGATGAGCTGATGTGGAAAGGGTTCCTTGAAGGCAGAAAGTTTTAAAGCTACTACTGCAAATGGAAACTTTCTTTTCTTGAAATAGAACCTACCAGCATGCACTGCAATTTTGTCAGAAATGGCTTTTATGAGGAGTACCGAATCAGACTGTATGGGAAAAATACAGCATAGAAGCTCACATTACAAGCAGGCTTCTTGGGCTGTGTTTAGCACCTGGCCAGGTATGTGCTACGGTACCTGAATGGCTATAAATATTTCATAAGCATTATTCATATTAAAACAAATAATCACAAGCAGCTTCACTCAGCAGCTGGGGATTTCCTGGATTAAATTTCTTTCTCTTAGAATTGTTTATATATGAAACCGCACTAGTTGGGGAGTGGTTTTGTCTGTATGCAGAATCTCTTTTACTGTGTAGAATAACAAGGTGTGTTGTTTTGATGCCTTTATTTATTTATTTAAATTTCATTTTAAATATTCTAAATTAGTATTTTGTACCAAAGTGTGATACAAAATTGAATACAAAATTGAACCAACAATTTTAATGGGCCTGAGAAGTTGGAGGACTGAAATTGAGGACTGAAATTTGGTACTTTCTACAGAACTTTTCTGGTTGTGCTTAAACAGCTATATCAGCGTTTGCAACTTTGTTTTTTTATTATATACTGTGTCAGATGCAAATATGTGTTATTTTACCTGGAGCAGCTGTTAAACAAATGAAATCATGTCCAGTAAACTACATGGGAATTGTGATTTTTGGTATGAACCTTGCTGACCTTGTACTTTGTATAGCACTTGGGATTTTAGAATATTAGTCAACATATTCAGACTTCAGAAGGAAAGATTGTTTGGATAAAATAGTTGTTATGTGGACTAAGAGCTCAGTCCATAAAACCTTAGTTATGCACAGGCTGGTGTGAGTGTATGCTGCTGCAGTGTGGATCTGAACATGTGCACCTGCTAAGCAGACAGCTGGTTTTGTCACCTTTGACAATGCTGATCATTTGTTGGAGGGAGGTGCTCAACTGAGTTGAATGGCATCAGCTGAAAGGTGGAATTGGAGCTGATCCTCTGATTAGGTGTGCATTGGCCTACTCTGACATTGATCCTTTGTGCTTGCAGACCTTCTTAGCTCATACAGCATCCTTTTGCACACAAGGTAGGGGCTCTTTGTGAATCGTGCTTTTTGCTCCAGATTGGCTTCTTAACTATACTGGGGTTTCCCCTCTTTTACAAACAGTAGCATTTCCCAGTTGTTGGTCTCCTGGTTTTAATTCAAGTTTTTCCCCAGTGTTTCTCAGACTAGTTTTGCGGTGATCTAACTTGAAAAAATGGAGAGCAAACAATAGTACATGTAAGCGGGGGGAGTGATGCAGTTAAGAAGCCAAACTAGACCAAGAAGCCAGTCCAAAAAAGCTAATCTGGAAGATATGCTACACATTAGAGCTTCCCTGAGTTCTCCTATCCAAATTGTGGATCAGTGAAAAGAGGGAAATATTATTTTCAACTTTACTGTTCAGAGTAATAATGTAAGGAATCTTGGGCCTCCTTTTAACAAGATATTTTTCTGTTAGACTGAACCATGGTAATATTCAACAATATATGCCTATGAAAATCTTGCTAGACCTTTGCATATAGTGTTGAAGTAACTCCTTTAAAATACATTTGCTCATATCAAATGAGACACACAGTTTCTAACAGATTAATTTATCAAGTCCGATCTTGAAATTATCAGTTGAAGAATTATTTTGGCAAGCTTTACTTACACAGAACCCATTGATGAATTAGAGAATTATGCCTATAACTTCTGTTAGACTTTCACTGCTTCTAAATATATCGGCACATTTGAAACAAGCAGATTCTTGCGTGATTACTGTCCATTCAGAGCTGGGTTTCTAGTTGAGGGACCTGCTGGTAACTTGAGAGGAAGAGCAGATGCTAAATTAGCCTCCAGATTGTTAATAGCAGGCCAACAAATGTATGCTGGGAAATAATCCTCTTTGGATGTCTACTGCATGGCTGGAGGTTCTTCAAAATTCTTAGCATGGTAGTTGCTCTTTTGCTATGATCTAGATAAAAAACATTTGTCAAAAGTATAGCCTGCTCTGTGTAGTTCCGCTCTTTAGTAACAACTGTGATTCACAACTCTAAGGGTAGCCAAAACATCTCTAGCCTTTGTCAGCCCAGCAATGCTTATTTCCAGGTTAACATAAATAGTGACATGAAGCTTCTGGAAATTTTGAAGCCTTGGGGGAGGGAGACAAATTGTGGGTACATATGAAATATGTGGAGTGTTTACATTATCAAACCTTAGCTTTTATGGCTTTAACAGCATATAAAAGTATACTATTAGGTTTATTTATGACATTTAAAGTTTAAATGCCTTTGTTTTTCTGCAAGCAAAATTGAGAGTATACCAGTATTCATGAGAGAGCTGCAGACTGCTGTACTCTGTGGTACACATGTGTCTGAGTTAGGCTCGCCATTCCTGGAGGGGTGTTGTCCATTTTAGGACCCCCTGATTCGCTGGTCCAGATCTGGCCGGCGGGGGGAATCCCGCCCACAAAGTGCCAGGATCATGCCAATGTGCTTGGTGCAATGGTGTCCCCCGGAGGTGATGTCATTGCGTTGGGCACGTTGCCGGGAGGACGCTCTAGAACTCGGCCTAAAAACTCTATGGTACCATCGAGTTTCTGGCCTAATGCTAGAGTGCCCCCCTGGCAATGTGCCTAGTGCAATGATGTCACTTCCGGGTGATGTCATTGTGGCATGTGTGCCAGAAAATTCCATAAAGGAAGCTCCATCCCCCTGCCAGCAGCAGGTAGGGACCTGGCAACCCTAGTCTGAGGACATATATTTGAACAAAGTTAGCATCTAATGGCACCTTTAAGACCAAGAAAGTTTTATTCAAGGTGTGAGCTTTCATATGCATGCACACTTCATTAGATGATGAAATTTCATCATCTTACGAAGTGTGCATGCACACAAAAGCTCCCACCTTGAGTAAAACTTCATTGGTCTTAAGGGTGCCAGTGGACTCTAACATTGTTCTGTTGCTTCAGACCAACACAGCTGCCCACCTTGATCTACATATATTTGAGTTTTTGCCATCTGTGTGGTGGGAGAAAAATAAAAGTTAAAAATAGGAAATACAAATTTTGTAGGAAATGAGAGTGCTCTGGACAGGAGGGTTAAAAGCATACTTGGCTATCATATTAAACCTTCTAACACTGAACTTTTGAGCAGTTTGCTTATCAAACTTAGCATAGTAATTGTGGCTAAAATTAGTCATGCTTAAACTGTGTGTTTCTGAAACTACGTTATATCAGTCTACAGTATGCACTTGAATGGGATTATAATTATCCAATGTTGAACATAAAAAATCCTTCATACTATACATTTTGAGTGTGTAAAACCTTGTCCTAAAAAGTTTCGCTCATTCAAGAAAAGAAAATATTTCATAGGAATTTTTCAGGGCTACCTAAACTTTCCAATTTTTGTTAGAAAAACTGAAGAAAAAGTCCTGAAGAAAAAAGAGCCCCCTCCTTTATCCCCTCACACATCTCTAAACATACACAGGATTGTGTTGTACCACTGTGATTTTGCTCAGAAGCCAAATGGACAGAAATTCAGTGTGTGAAGCATGGAGGTAAAGTGAAAGGAAAAAGATCTGCCTGCTTAAGTTCAGTGTCAGGCTTCTGTTAAAGCTACAGGGCGAGATGTAAAGGACAACAGAGTTCCCAGAAATTTAAGTCTTGCATTATTGAATAGATGGGTCCTAGTTTTCAACTGAGAGACTGGCTGGCTGTGGAAAATTGTTTTCTGTAGAAACTATTGAGTGGTTGAGTGTTTTAAAGTTTATGGACAATATAGACAATGAGTTTTTCCCTGAATAGTTTTCAGATAAACAGTTGTTCCTTGTGGAGCAGGTACCTCCGGTTATGCTTTCTGCTGCAAATATACTTGGAGTGATACTTACAAACACTATCTAGATTGTTTTTTAGTTGTGTGGTTGCTGTAAAACTACAGTGCCACTCAGCCTTCCAACTGAAACCTCCTCTGGCTTCCCTAGCTATATCTAAAATTATAGTTAGGCAGCGTAATATTAACACTATACCTATTTCAGATCACTCCTGCAGGACACGGGTGTTGCCACAAGGATTGGATAACCCATGGGGGAAACAAGTGCTTGTATTTTTATTAGCAGTGTTCAGACTTCTCTATCAGAATAGAACCACAAGCACATGTTCTTAATACTTCACACCAGAAGTTATTTCTATGAATTTGCCAGCTGAATTTATCCTTGGGAACACTGGGGGCTTTCTGAGCTTGGAATAAAACAAACCAATGAGCTTTTTTGGACAAATAGTTTGGTTGTTCTGAGCCCAGTAACAAACTGAACCCAGAGAGGGGTGGGGAGCACAACTCCAGTTATAGAGAGAGCATCCTATTACAAGGCTGTTCGACTTAAGTAGTGTTACACCCTTCTGAGCCCATTGACTTCAATACAAAATGTAATTCCGAGTATGCTCCAGTCCATAGGTTTGGATCTGATAAATGTTGATGTGGTGCCATGGTCAGACCACTTCACTCTTAAGGCTCAGATGAGCATCCCAAATCCTCCCTGTTTAGGTAGCGAGCTGATTGATGCTCGCCCATTGAGACTTATGGATCCAAATGGATTCCAGAATGCTCTGCGGCAACTGATGTCCTCTGGCAGTTCATTAGAAGAGCTGGTGGATGACTGGCAAAGCTGAATTTCCAAAGCCATCGATGAAATCGCTCCCCAGCGTCCTCTTCGCCCCCATACTAAACTAGCTGTTTTGTATACCCCATAGCTTTGGAGGATGAAATGGGAGCTAAGATGGCCTGAGTGAGGGTGGCGACATACGCATGATGAAGCTACAAGAATACCTTATAGGACTTTTATGAAAGCATATGAGATGGCATGAAAGGCACTAAGAAGGAATTCTATGCTGGGGCCATTGCATCTGTGAGCTTATGCAGCCCAAATATTTAGGACAATTAGATCTTTAAGATCTTTAACATTGTTTCTACAGGGCAAACAAAATAGCAGGGAATTGGACATTGGCTGTGAGGCCTTTGTGAGCTGTTTCACAGATAAAGTCGTGTTCCTCTGCTGTGACCTCCCCGCTACAGTTGAAACAATAGTGGAACGGGAAGCCCCTTGGCCATCTTCTGGTCCTGTTTGGGACCACTTCAGCCATTTCTCCCAGGAGAAGATCGACAAGTTTCTGGCAGCTGTGAAGCCCACCACTTGCCTCTTTGATCCATGCCCATCTTGGCTGGTTAAGGCCTGCAGAGAGAAGGTATGGCCCCCTGTGTGAGATTGTAAACCTATCCCTGATGTCAGGGGTTTCTCCAGAGGGGTTGAAGGAGGCAGTGGTGTGGCCACTCCTAAAGAAACCATCTTTGGACCCTGTGGTCCTGGCCAACTACCGCCCAGTGTTGAACCTTCCGTTACTGGATAAGGTAGTTGAGAGTGTGGTGGCCGAACAGCTGCAGATTTTCTTGGATGATGCCTCCATCCTGAATCCCTTCTGAGTCTAGCTTTCATCCTGGCCATGGGACTGAGACTGCGCTGGTCGCCCTTACAGACACCCTCCGGAGACACGTGGATCAAAGCAGCTCGGCACTGTTGTTGCTTCTCAATCTCATAGCAGTATTGGACACAGTTGACCATGATGTTTTGACTTACCACATCTCTCATGTGGGGATTTGAGAGACTATCTTGCAATAGCTCTCCTCCCTTCTCCAGGGTCGGGGACAGAAGGTGGCGTTTGGGAAAATGATTTCTCTGCGATACCCATTGGATTGTGATGTCCCCCAGGGGGCAGTCCTCTCCCTAATGTTATTTAACATCTGTATGTGCCCCCTCACACAGCTAATCCAGAGGTTCAGGCTAGGGTGTCATCAATATGCTGATGACACCCAGCTGTATCTGCTAATGGATGGACAGCTGGACTCAGCTCCAGAAGTTTTGGACAGGGCTTTGAGAGCTGTGGCTGGCTAGTTGCAGCAGAGTTGGCTGAAGTTAAATCCATTAAAGGCGGAGGTCCTATACCTGAGCTGTGGGGGATTGGATATGGGGATTCAGCTCCCAGCTCTGGATGGGGCACCACTGAAGCCAGTAAGGAGCCTAGGAGTGATACTGGGTGCCATTATCAATTGAGGCCCAGGTCACCACGGTTGCCAAACCAGCCTTTTCCCATCTCCAGCAGTTCGGCAACTAGCTCCCTACCTTTCCTCCCGTTACTTGGCTATGATCATCCATGCAATGGTCACTTCCAGGTTGGACTATTGTAACTCACTCTACGCAGGGCTACCCTTGTACTTGACCTGGAAGTGCAGTTAGTGCAAAATGCAGCAACACGCTTACTGACTGTGACCTCTCTGTGGACACACATTCAGCCGGTGCTGCGCCAATTGCACTGGCTGCTGATAGAGTTCTGGATCCGTTTCAGAGTGTTGGTGTTGACCTTTAAGGCCCTATGTGGCCAGGAACCAACAACGCAAGATTAGATAAAATACAAAAAAAAAATCAAAACTAACAATAAAAAATCTCCAAAGCATTTTTAAAATCTTAAAACCAACTTTGTTTCTGGATTATCAGAACATGGTGTCCACATATACTATGGAAAACCTACATGTGCAGATTCCAGAAATGTCTTCAGAGTTATTTTCCTCCAGTATCTTAAATTGATAGCAAATGAATGTCTTTTAAAAACTGTTGAATCTGAAAAATATTTTCATACAGATATTATCTGTGCAGTAACTCCTGCTAGGGTTTTGGCTGTTCACGTTTTTAAAAAAGGTATTTTAATTCTGTGGTGTCCACATGGCTTGTCAGGTCCTTCTAATGATAGGGTTTTTAATACAGTTCCTTAAAAATGGGTATTTCATGTATTTTCTGAGCTATTAGGCTATCTTATATACCTGACCATTTTATAGTAAAAGAACTGCTAATGTATGTTAGATTATTTTTGGCAAAAGGATTTCTAAATTTGGTTTTGGAGAAGAAAAGGCAAATCCACATCAAAGAAACCATGAATATTTATTTCTTATCAAGATCGCTGGTCTCATAATTCCATTTTTTTTCAAATACAGGCAAAGAGAATGTTATTGATTTTATAATTTAAGCAAGAACCCTTTATTTATGTATTAATATTAGATTAAGCTTTTGGGCTTTTGCAAGGTTTCTTTTGGGAATTCATTTTCTTTTTGTTTTGGGGCCCTTTTTACTAATCATTCTTAAATTATCATGTACATTTTTTAAAATTGTACATTCCTTTTATTTTTTCTGTGACTTTTTTGAGGGGGAGTGGGTTGTACTTAGATTGTATACTTTGTATTTGTTTTTCAGCCACAGGTTGTAGTTCAAAAACCTAGGTTTGAACCACCACTCAGCCATGGAAGCTTGCAGGGTGGTTTGGGCTAGTTAATGACTCTCAGGCTAACTTCCCTCACAGGACTGCTGCAAAGGGTAAAATGGAGGACAGAAGAGGCATCAAAGTAGGGTTGACAATCTCCAGTTGGGGTCAGGGGATCCCCCAGTTTGGAGCCCCTCCCTCCACTTCAGGGCTATCAGAAAGCTGGATGTGTATGTGGAATAGCTGCTGGGTGCTCCATTATGCCCCATGGAGACTGATCCCCATAGGGTATAATGGAGAATCAATCCATGGGTATCTGGGGCTTTGGGGGGGCTGTTTTTTTTATGTTGAAGCACCAGTTTTTCAGCAAAGCTGCTGGTGCCTCTCCTCAAAAAAACCCCAAGTTTCAAAAAGATTGGACCGGGGGTCCAAAAGAAGGTGCCCCATCCTCCATTATTTCCAATGGAAGGAAAGCATTTAAAAGGAATGTGGTCCCTTTAAATGCAATGGCAGCTCACCAGGAACTCGCTTTGGAGTCCCCTCTCCCAGAGCCTCCTAATAAGTCCCCTGCCCGCTTGTCAGCCTCACCTGGCAACCCTACATTGAAAAGATTTTTAAAGTTGTTGCAAGTCGTCTGCACTGGCTTCTGATTTTTTTTCTGGGCTCAACAGAAGTTGCTGATTCTGATCCTTAAAGCTTTAAATAGCTTGGGCCTAGGGCATCTGAAGGACTGCTTCCACCAAACCGTTTCAAAAAATTTCCTTTGCCAGAGGTTTGCCAACTTTAGTTGGTGTTGCTTTAGGGGGTTCTTCAGTGGCTTTGCTGGAATATGTATTCTCATCATGTTTTTACATGCTGTTATACTATGCTGATTTTCATCTGTGTTTGGTTTTAATATATTGCACTGTAAACTGCTTTGGGAACCATGCTCAATTGAAAAGGTGGTTTAGAAAAACACTAAGTAAGTAAACTTGCCTTAAATCAGCCTTTTCCAGTTGTCCAGATTGCCATGGTCCAATTTAGACTATTTGGAATTGCCTGAATATCAGCTCTTCCGATCAGACTATGACTGCATCCAGACATCCCCCTACACCTGAATACCTTATTTGCTGTACCCTGTTTGGAAGTTTTTCCAGGACCCTGAAACATCAGCTCTTTCCCTTTGATCAGTCAGGTTACACACCTGAAATCCCACATTGCCTTCTTCCCTGTTTCCAAGTCAGGAAAGAAAATAATGTTATTTTGGCCTTGGTTGCTTGACCTGTAACTGAAGTCAGAATCTGCCCCTAAGCCTGGAATTCTGCTGGCTTCACCTCACCTGAATGGATGGCTACAGAAGTCTTATCTTCCCTTTCTGGATTACTGCGCTGCCTGGGATCTGTTATGTTTGTTCTGGCAGTGTGAGCTTTTGTCTACCCAGGCCTGCTACTGTCTTGGGAGCAGGTGTCTCTGCATCTTTCCACTTTTTAATTACTTGCTGCTTTGGAACTTGGTCTTCTGTTTGGGCTTGCATGGATTGGTAGCTATAAGTTGTGATCACACGCACAATTCGCCTTGACATAGGTGCGAATGCTGGGTGGATTAAAGGAGCGCGATCAGATGACAACATCTGGGAAGCACCTCACAGCCGTCGGCAACCTGTTTTGCTCCACTACAGAAACGGCGTTAAAAGACACCTTGGAAAGTCCTGTAGCAAACGGGTTGCTACCAATGCTCCTTCTAAGCTGTGGAGTCTTGCAAGCAGAAATTCTACTTTGTGAGCTACTGGCATTAAAGTTGTGAGTGAGCAATTTGGCTACTGCATAAACTAGTTTGCTCTGGAGCCATCCCTCCTGAGCAAAGACAAAAATGTGTGATCCAGAGGCTAAAAAACTGAGCTAGCTCACATTAACTCAGTTTAGAGGGAACACTAGTTGCTATGGGCCACAGATGGACTTTCCTGTGTCTGATCACTCCAGCACCCTTCCATGGCGTGAGGATAGTCTGATCAGGCTATCTCGATTCCATGCTGGGGTCCCCCCACCCCCATCACAGTATGCGCATCAGTGCACACTGCCACACACTCCATAGGGAAACCTCAGGGCGGAGGTGCGATGGATCGACTCCTTGTAGAAGTGCATCAGAAATATGTGGCAAACCCCCCCCCCCAACCCCCTGACTCACCCCTGACTCTGATCACGCAGTGGCAGGATGTGCCTGCAGCTTCCAAAGTCTGTGTGATCAGGCAACTGTGGGTCAACTTCCGCCGGAGGAAATAGCCTCGCTCCCCCCCACTATATTCCGCATGTGTGACCACAAACATAGTGTAGTATTTGGGTGCTTGACCCTTCAATTGTGTTTCAAATTTTGGGTGCTATTAATGATACTTTGATATGCTTGAGGTTTCCAGTTCCCTAGCCCAGGTGTTTGAATTAGTGAATTATTATAAGACGTAAAGTTGATTTCTGCCTTCAGTCTTTCTGGAGTCTCAGTATTCCTTCCAAGTTTGTCAAGGCATCTTATCACTGTGTCGGATTTCTTAGTGCAGTTGTGGGGGTCACTGCCCAGAGTGGGGGTGTTCCTTTAAAAGGGGTGAAGAACCTAAGCCAGCAAGCTCTTCAGAATGAGTGGTAGTAGGAAGACTTTCTTCCTTATGGCCAGACAAGTTTAGTGAATTGAATTGGAAAGTCAGCCACATTCATACTGATGTGATAGACATGGCTTCTCAACTGCATATGGTAATGGAGAAGGGTAAGCAGATATACACGAGCTGTCAACACAGTGACATTGGTCGCATGCTATTCATGTGACCTGGCATGGTGCTGTATTAAAGCTTCTGGGAGGGCTAAGACTCTTGTTTCTTGTATACAGTCTTCAGAGTTGTGTCTGTCCTTGGGACTAGGTTAGTTTTCCTCTTCAGAGGAAAAAAACTGCACAGCACACTTTAAGAGTTATGTTTATCTATTAGTGCAAACCGGCTAAAGATGACTTTGCTTGTTCTTCAGTGCTGTCAGTGTTTGCAATCAGTTCTCAGCCATTTTTTTTGTCTAATCTTGTATCAAAATACACAAACATACAACAAATGATATGTGTACAGAAAACAGATGTGAGATTTAGAATTTGAATTGGATTTTGGGTTATGGTCAACAGTGTTGGTCATAGAGGTCATTGTATTTAGATTTTTGTTGGATTCTAGTAGTTTGAGTTGTTGCCTATTCAGGACTATTGCTGCCTTGTGAAGTGCTGAAAAATGTTTGACTTCCCTATGTGGGGCTGCTTTTTGAAGATTGCTTGGAAGCTGCAGTTGTTACAAAGTGCAGCAACAAGATCGTTGACTTAGGTATAGGCTATAGTGATCATATCTTGCAAGTTCTAAGAAAGCAACACTAATATGAGTTCACTTTTGGGCCCAATTCTAAGTGCTGGCTGTGACCTTAATACCTTAAATGACCTGGGATCAGGCCCATTGACTCCTGCCTGCTATACTCTTATTTGTCATGCCTTACTCAAAGTATCCATACTCAAACTTGAAGCAGAAGGCTATGAGAGACAGAACTTTTTCAGTTGTGATGCCTTGCCTTTGAGATACCCTCCCCAAAGATTTTGTCTGATGCAGGATGCTTTTTCACCAAGATTTTAATTAAAAAAATTGTATGATATTCTCCTCCATTAATTTTATTTTTAAGATTCTTTGCAATTGATTTTATTTAATTAGTTCTACTAACCCTCAAAAGGACTTTATGTTGTCTATTTGAATTAATTCTTTATGAACCTAGTTTTAAATGTCTGATACTTGGACTGTCTTTTTAAATTTTATTTTGTTTTATTTATGTGTACACCCTAATAAATGTCTATATTTTCCATTATAACTATTCTGTTGTTAGCTTGACCCTTTCGGTTCGCGTCTATTTGAGTTATACATGCTTCACTCGTAGAGTGTTAAAGTAGGCTTGCTGATTTGCCTGCTCTCTTTAGTTTCTTGAGTGATTTTATATACCGTAAGGATCTATGTATGCTGCAGTGTTGTTTTGATTCTATGGTGTTTATGGTTGTTTTAGTATTTGTTATTGTATTTTAATATTTATTTTTAGTCTTGCAAAGAACAGGATATAAATATTTCAAATAAATACACTGTTTTGAATGGGCACTTGATTTTTTGATGCATCTCCTTAGTTCTGCTCTCTGCTGGCATGCTAAAATCACCAGGTTTCTTAATGGTTGGTAGTCATGTCGTCTTGATGTGATATATTGGTCCCAGGTATGGAACCAATATGTGCAAGGGAAAGTGTTTTGTGAGGCATAGGAGCAGGGAGAAAAGAGACTAAGCTAGCCTGGGAAACAGCTGTTAGTTGGCATCTCTCTTTCTTTTACAGACGATAGTTGCGTAGACCCATGGCCCTTTACATTTTTAAAAGAAAAGGGCCAAACTGGCCCCAGTTTTACAATGCCAGCATTGTCCATGCTGGAGGTTTCCCCCTGCCACTGGCATCAGAGGAGGCAGAGCCCACTCCCACTGCTGGAAAATGGCTGGTGGGCTCTTGGACTCCAGTGAGGCTTAGTTGTCAGAGTGGCCAATTTGGAATTTTCAGGATCCAAACCCCCCCCGCCCATCCTGACCTGGTAACAATGCTCCTGAAAATATTGGGATAATAAAAACCAATCCCTTATTTGGATCTGAAGTTCACATACTTAGTGTAGAACCAATCCATCACCATTACGTGATGTACCCCCATATAATAGAAAGAAGACAAGAATAATGGAAGTGACCGGGGGGGGGATTATTTATTTATTTATTAGACTTATAGCTCACCATCCCCTGTGCAGCAAGGCTCAGGGCAGGTAACAACAGTGTTAAAACAATACCATAAATTGCTTAAAAATAGTTACCAACAATAGATTAAAATAAAACCGGATGATGATGTAAGATGCAGAATAGCATAAATTATCCAAAGTGGGGTTATACAGCCTGTGTGTTGATGGAAGCTAGTACAGTAACAAGGATGGGTGACAGAGGGAGGCCAATTCAGATGGAAACTTCCCTAACTCAACCATAGGCCTGGTGAAACATGTCTGTTTTGCAGGCCCTGCAGAACTGCATCAGATTCCACAAGGCTCAGATCTTATCTGGGAGAGTGTTTCACCAGGCTAGGGCCAGAGCCAGAAAGGCTCTGGCCCGGGTTGAGGTTAAGTGGTTACTTTTCAGGCTGGGGACCACCAGATTATTGCCCATAGAGCACAGTGCTCTTTGAGAGACACACCAGGTGAGACAGTCCCAAAGATATGTTGGTCCCAGAACGTGTAGGGCTTTCAAGGTTAAAACCAAGCACTTGAACCTGATTTGGTATTCAACTTGGAACCAGTGCAGCTGGCAGAGCACTAGTTGTATGTGAACTCTAGGTGGTTTACCTGTAAGCACATGCACCATCGCATTCTGAACCAGTTGGAGTTTCCGGGTCAGCCTCAAGAGTAGCCCTGCATAGAGTGAGTTAACAGTAGTCTGGTCTGGAGATGACTGTTGTGTAGATCACGGTGGCTAAGTCAGGGCGAGACAGGAAGGGAGCCAGTTGCCTGACCTGGCACAGGTGGGAAAATGCCAGTCTGGCAACATTTGTGATCTGAGCCTCAACTGAAAGGGAGGCATCCAGAAACACCCCCAAGCTCTTCATGATTGGCCTTGATGTAAATGGCATACCATCAAGAGCTGGAAGTTGGCATCCCAGCCTGGGATCTCCTCGGCTCAGCCACAGGATCTCCATCTTTGATGGATTTAATTTCAGCCGGCTCTACTTCAACCAACCAAGCACAGCCTCCAAACCCTTGGCCGGGTTGTCTGGGGTGGTATTCAGCTGGCCATCCATCAGCAGTTACAACTCGCTTCATTGATGGCTTCAGAGATGATAGTCGATGGCTACAGAGATGACAGTATTGTTGCTAGTATTGATAGTGTTGTAGAGATATGAGATTGCTTGTAGAGGATGGGGTGTTTCTGTCTACAACATTTAAGACAAAATAAGGGTGGTGCACGCTCCAGTTTTGGAAAAACTGAACTGGAAAGAAGGTCAAGTCAAAGGTCAATAAAACAACTGGGGTGGTGATAGTGGTGGTGGTTTATAGTAACATTTTACAGTATAAACCAAAATAAAGATATTGTCCCAAATCAATCTTATCATGGAGTTCTCTTACCCAACCTTCTAGAAGTCCTCTTACTCAACTTCTGGTCTGATTCTACAGAAAACAAAACAAAAACTGTGTTAATTACTACGTTACTTACTACTGCAAGACTTGTGATTTCCCAAAAATAAAAAGATGAAGCTGCCCTTTCCCTGAATAAGTGGAAAAACAGACATGGGAACATTTTTTCTTAGAAAAAATTGCTTCACAGAATGCTGTACTCTCCACGGGTGATTGTCTACGCACTTTTCAAGCCATTTGATTTCCAGTGGTCGCATACTTGTCTAATGGGGATTTTCTCCCCAATAATCACTATTATCATTGACCTTTTGTATTTCTGAAGCCTCTGCTAGGTCCCTTCATGATGCTTCAATTTGTCCTGATTCTTGTCCAGCTTATTACCAAATATCTGTCCCATTTTATCCAAATGTTTATTTTTGTATTGTATTAAAATAAATAAATAAATATATGTATTACCTAACAGTATCCTTTCTAAGAAAATTAAAAAGCATGATAGTAGCAGATAAAGCAGCAATAAGACAAAGCAAGATCAATCCAATTTTTACACACACACACTTTAGAAAACATCAGACTAGGAATGAGTACAAAAGCAATTATGGAGCTACAGCCAAACACCTCCCCCCCCCAGCATGCAACTAAACAAAAAACGATTTATCAACCAAAGGCATGAGCAAACAGATTATTTTCACCTGGTGCCAGAAAGTCAAATGACCAGTGGCAGGTGAGTGGCCAGAGGATGCTTATGAGGTGCCAGAACTGAAACGGCCCTGCTTCAATTATTACAGGTGAAGCAGTATTCCAACCTGCATGGGATCAGTGCTTGGATTACTGTAGCCATAATGTTGCTGCTCAAAGGCCACAGTTGAAGCCAGAAAAAGATGCAATGTATTGCAGAGAAGATCTGTCCCTCCTTCTGTAGACTGGGATCTACTAGGATTCCCCAAATTGTGAACCTGTTCCTATATGGTGAGTTCAACCCTGTCAAGAGCAGGCAAGTTCCTTAAATTGTATTATTTACTAGCAGCACCTCTTTCTTATTTGAGTAGAGCTTCATTTTATTGCCTCTCATCCTGTCTATCAGTACCTGCAGATAGTGGATGAGCACTAGGGGATGGTGGAAGTTTTGATGTGAACTTGATTGTCAATGTCAACTGATCTTAATCAAACTAATTTATTTGAGACTGAAGCCCCTTTGCTGCATTGTCTTACTGTTGTCGTTTGCCTACTGCACAGCTTTGCATTGGTGCAGTAGGTGCTTATGCTGCAGGGTCATGACTGTCCTCAAGGCCATTCAGGTTTCCTCAGTGTGGTACCAGGCCCTTGATCCTGGAGCACAAGGCTTGTGCCTGGAGGACCAGTTGATCCAGCTAGGCAGTCCTCCCAGGTCTCAGCTTTAGTAGTCTGGTGTGTGATCGGGTCCAGCTGTACCTCCAGCAGGTGCTGGATCTACTGAGGCTGTGCTCTGGCCAGGAACTGCGTTGGCCAATCATGGTCATTTCTTTAAGGCATATTTCTCACCTGTGAAGTTTGCCCCCTCTTTGAACCTGCACAGAGATATAGGTACTTTAAGAGAATGAGTAGGGATAGACACCTCTACAGATTTATCCTAATTTGGTCAGTTTTGCTGCCTTTCCTTTTAGTTGTCAGTGCAGCTACTGCGTGCCAGAGCAGGAAAACTGCACCTTTAAAAAATTGTAGATGGGGGTCCAGTGAGCTCCCCTGCCCCAGCACAGGCTTCACAGCTTCACAGAGGGGGAGGTCTGAGGCAACTGCCTGCGGGACTGAAGAATATCCAGTCCCCCACTCTGGCTTCTCCTATCAATTCTTTATACCCTCACTGCCCGCACTCAAATAAAAAGGGGGACCCAGGCTTTAAAATAAAGACTGGTAGTGTGCAAGCTGTGTGCTCCCTAAAGGTCTTTTATTTGGAAACCTGCTAGACTGAGGCTGTACTTGCCCTGACCTGGATAGCACAGGCTAGCCTGATCCTGTCAGATCTCGGAAGCTAAGCAGGTTCAGGCCCAGCTAGTATTTGGATGGGAGACCACCAAGGAATACCAGGGTCGCAACACAGAGGCAGGCAATGGCAAACCACCTCTGAACATCTCTCGCTATGAAAACTGTATGGGGTCGCCATAAGTCAGCGGGGACTTGACGGCGCTTTCCACCACCACCAGGGCTGTACTTATGTGTGAGGCAAATAGAGACCCCTGCTTCTTAGATTTTTCACTTAACAGACAAGGCACAGATGGAGATGAGCAACAAAGGTTTGTTTAACAGAACATAAAGTATTCAGTTAGGGAAATATGATGTGTGGCTAGCTTAGATATATAAAGTAAATCTGGCTCTCAAATAAAGTAAATAACCTCTTAGGGGAGATTTGATTCCCCTTCCTTTGGAGAGGTTACTTCAGTGGGTTCAAGGCTGCTCTTTTCTCCCACAGAGCACCTTACCACAGAACCTACACACACCAGTTAAGAATGATGGCCCCTTAACAGGATGCTCATTTGTCACACTAAAATAAGCTTTCTTCCCTAAGCCAACCCCAAACCCTAACTAAATAGCCAAATCAAAGCTGGCTAAGATGATGCTCCTTTCCAGAGACACCAAATCCCTGTCCAAAAGTAAAAAGGTTTCTTCACCTTTCTTAAGGTGAGGCTGGCTCAGTGGAGTTTTGTGGTCTCTGTCTGGCTGACAATCACTTGGATTTGCATGAGTCCTAAATCACAAAGATTGGTTCAGAGCTCTGGAGGAGAGGTGGGACTTTTGAGGATGACTGCCACAATTCTTCTCCTTCTCTAGAGGCACATCACTACTTCCTAGATCCAACATACCTGCCCCACTGAACTGTTTTTTGTAAGAGAGGATTGCAAGGAGTGAAGCTCAGAAGTCCTTAACCTGGCTCCCCTAAGCAGCTTGCCCACATCCTCAGGCTGCAGTAGGTGAAATTCATCCAAGCAGCTGTGGTTAAGTAAATTGACAATAACATTCCATGAAGACACTGTCAAAATAGCAGAGTTGAAATCTAGGTGGTGGTGAGCGATTTCTGTCTGCCAAATGCCTTACAAATATATGTCCCTGGGTGGAAGGTGCAGCTTATTCTGAGGCTAAACCATCAAGGATGGGGAGGGTGGCAGGCCGGTTTGGTTCTCACCTCCAGGGGGTGCCCTAGGCAAAAGTCTAATCTGCCTTATGGGCGGGCTGGCCCTGGCTGTTACTTGTTTGTATGCATTTGTACCCGGCTGTAAAAATGTACTGTGGTAATATGCTTGGTATGAATTCTCTGAAGGTGAAGAGATGTTATTTTCTGTGAAAGACATTTGTTTTTTTCTGTAAAATAGAATGTTTACCTAAAGTTCTGCTTTCGTAGTCATTTTTAAGTGCAAATACTAACAAGAAGATAGAAATTTTTTTAAAAACCCTATCTCAGTCATCTGACATTTTTAGAGCTTTAAAAGCACTTCCACCTTCATGTGTAATCCCATTCCACTGGTAGTAAGTTAATGTTTCCGCTTCTTTCTCACTCCAGAATTGGATACTGTGGAAGGGTTATTGTGTGAGCGCTAGTAATGGAGACAGTGGTCTTTTCTTGCACACAATGGTTTACTTGTGAGTGTAAAGACTAGATTTCAGCTGAAAAAAGAGCAGATACTGTAGACCTCTTGCTGTTCTGGGTTTTGCTGCAAATTCTTTTTGGCTTTAAAGCATAGCATTTTTTTTTTACAGATGTTTGATTTGAATCCTGCAGCCTTTCCATTTATAATACAACAAAGACTCAAAATGGAAAAAGGGACTATTGTAGGTCATGAGGCACAATATATTGCTGTTTTATTTTACAGTCCAATCTGTGCATAATGGATGAACATAATTCACACTGCTAATATTTATTACATATAGAAAGAAGAAATTTGTACTATCCTATTGTATATCATAATAATTCTTTTACAAGTTTGGATTCTTTGTTATAAATTAGAAGCCTGCACAATTCAAATAAAACATGTGTTTTAAAAAGGTACTCCAAAATAATTTGCTGTGAAATGCAGAATGGCAAGTAGGCTCCATCTCTGTGTGTATTGTATTAGCGATCACATAATTTGAAACCTGCATTGCAATAAAATATTCATTTATAAAATTCTTTATTGAACATAGTTGCTCTTGGATTATAGGCTTGTCATATGCTTAACTGGGTTAAAACTTCTCAGTAGGATTCAAAGAATTAGATAAACCCAAGGGTTTATGCAAATTCAGAATAATACTGATCAGTTATAACAATACAGACAACTCTAAAACTCCTTGTGGAGTTGTCTTGAATAGCACAAGTTATCTTGCCTCAAAGTAATGATTTAGAGATATCTTGGTATGGAGTAGGCTAAGGAATCATGGCCTTTAGTTGAGAATAGTTTTGCACTACATTTCATGGTATCATGAAGACATTGTTATTAAAGTAACAAAGGTGTCCTGAGGCCCCAGTGTTTTTAATTGCTCATTTAAGAACATCACTCTATGCTTGTCTTAGAATTAATATTATCTACTATGTCAGAGAGAGAAAGCTGAGATCATAGAAATTGACTGGTCAGTCCATTGCCCCGCTCCTAAAGTCCCTGGCTACATTTTTAAATTGATGTTGGAAAGTAATTTCATTGATTCTTTAATTACCCCGAATGTGATTTTGAGGAACAAAGCAGTACAGGGATGGGATATTTTCCAGAGCGTATTTGGGGCTGGCAAAGGGTAGGATAGGATAGATGAGTTGCCTCGAAATTTCATATTGCAGAACTTTTGCAGTTGTGACCATTTCATGGTGGTGTTTATGAAAATTAATTTCATGTTAGTCAGTTTTTGCCGCAGGAGCCAAAATGTTTTTGACATTCAGTCAGTTTGTAATTCACATCATAAAACAGTGGTTTTTGAACTGTGATCTGATTTCTAGGAAGACCTCCATGAGATTAATACAGTGGATAACAAGTTTCAATGGAAGTCCGCTTGCCTGCCGTTTTTTATCTTTGCTTGTAGCATTTGGCCATATGAAAGTGTTTGTTATCCATCTCACATGCAATTCAGAGCATAACAGTGACGCACCACAAGACTGACAGGTGCCCCAACTGCTTCAGAATCTTACACAATATGTGATTCTTTAGATGGCAGGTTTGATTATAGAAAGGATTGCTGGAAGCCAGAAAGTCCAAAAATCACTGTACATAGGGCTGTGCCATTTAAATTTAGCAATTGTATGCTAGACTTGAAAGGAATGAAGGAAAGGGAAGAGGCACCAAGAAGTATTTTTTTCGGCAGCAGACCCGTCTGGACTATTGCTTATGTTAATCATCCAAACCTAGGTTTGGCCGGTAGTGTTGAGGACAGTCCTCATGTGACTGGGTATCATGCCTGACACCCAAAAAAACCAACAAAAGAAAACCTGACAGCTCTGCAGGGACGTACTTATAGATACCTTTCTGCAGTATTCATGGTATCTTGTCCTAACATGCAAGATAAATCTCTTTCTCAGCCTCACACACATGCACTCACACAAATATATATATATTTCGTCCCTGATGTCACAGGGGCTGAGTGGAACTTAATTTAAAAATAATAGGTAAGAAAATATTTGCTGTAGTGGTAGGCATTATATTTAGCTGCCCAAGCAGTGAATGAAAAGGATGTGTGGAATTTCTTTTTAAATCCCTTGCTCTAAGTTTTTCCAAGTTTAAAAATAAGAGATTAGACTTGTTTATGTGGCACACGCCTGATTTAGTTCATACTTCTTGGTCCAGTTGTTGTTTTGGTATTTATTTACTTCATTTATAGTTTGCCTGTCTTGCTGAAACTCAAGGTAGAATACAACTAAAAACTATGCTGTAAGAACAACACGGTACAGACAACCAACAAAATCAGAGAACACGCTAAAAAAATTAAAATACAGGTTACAAGACTGGAGAACAATATAGTGCCAAACGTATTATATACAATAAGCAATGTAAGAAAGCTGGATTAGGCTGAGACCTGAGACTTGCCCAAGTCAGCGTCATGAACTTCTTGGTTTGGCAGAGCAGTAAAATTTATACATTGGCTTGCCTTCCAAAATAAGTTTGATTAATTGGACCCAGGGGTCCATGGTACAAACATGACTTCACCACAACACGGCTGTGAATAGTTCATTGAGATTCCTAACTCCAAATGGTTGCTGAGAATTTCAACATGAGTGAGATCACCACTCAAACTTCCATCTAAACTCTTCACTTTCCTGTTAAGCCTCCTTACTGTGTAGCTTCCCTGTTGTCACGAGGGCTGAGGGGAACTTAAAAATAATAGGTAGCTGTAATGATAGGCATTTTTTAAATCAGTACTAGCAGTGAATGAAAAGAATGTGTGGAATTTCTTTTAAAATCCCTTGATCTAAGTTTTTCCAAGCTTAAAAATAATAAGGCCACTGTGTGACAGAGTGTTGGACTGGATGGGCCATTGGCTTGATCCAGCATGGGCTTCTCTTATGTTCTTAAGAGACTAGACCTGTTGGACACATTGTTTAAATGCCCCACAGTGTACCTAGAGCAGGGGTCCTCAAACTTTTTAAACAGGGGGTCAGTTCACTGTCCTTCAGACCGTTGGAGGGCTGGACTATAGTTTTTAAAAAAAACTATGAACAAATTCCTATGCACACTGCACATATCTTATTTTGAAGTAAAAAAACAAAATGGGAACAAATACAATATTTAAAATGAAGAACAAGTAAAGTTAAATCAACAAACTTACCAGTATTTCAATGGGAACTATGGGCCTGCTTTTGGCTAATGAGATGGTCAATGTTCGGTTCCATATTTGTCACTGCTAGTCGTAACAAGTGATGCAAGTGTGCATCAGGTAGTCTAGATCTGGTTGGAGATTTCAGATGTTATTTTGTGGGTAGGGAAGGCGCACGGGGGGGGGGGGGGGTGCGCGCAAGCAAGGCACCCTTGACGGGGCTGTTTTCTTTCCCTCTCCGAAGAAACAAAGAACTTGGCATCCTCACAAACTTTTTAAGGCAGCAAGCCCCCAGCTGCTTCTCCCTGAAATTCCACTACTGCAGGCATCATGATGGGAAAGAGAAACCTCTCTCTCCCCCCCCCCCCGATTCCCAGCAGCACAAAAAGCCTCGAAAAAGACCCCCTGCCTGGCTCTTGGGACTGGCGCAGGCCTTGGGACAGGCCTCTCAGCCGGCTAGGAGACTTGGGGCCAGCTGGAGTGCCTGCCACCCCACACTTACCCTCTTCCAGTCTTCCTTTTGCCTCCTCCTGGCTGACTGGAAGCAGGGGGGCGGGGCTTTGTCATGTGGCCCGGGACGAGTCGGCTGCAATTTTTCCGCTGCTCTGTGTGCTGCTGGGAATTGGAGGACAAGCAGCGGCACACCCGGCGGGCCAGAAAAATGCACTCAGTGGGCCACATGTGGCCCGCGGGCCGTAGTTTGAGGACCCCTGACCTAGAGTGTACGTGCTTCACTTTGCGCTTTTGTAACTGGCAGCATGTATGATGCAGATAGCGAGATCAGGACTGTTCACCTGCCTTTCCCATGAACAAACACCGGGTCATGTGGTCATCATATGCCAGGACTATATGGTTAAGTCCTTCACGTTTTTCCTCATTCTTCCCTGTAACTGTCAATGTGATAACTTGTAAAGGGGTAGAAAGCGAAAGGAATGCAGATACAGTTAGAGAAAATAGAAAGGGAGGGACGGTGTCCTATAAGGAGTTAAAGGGAGTGGTGTGTCTTCCTTCAGTCCTGACTGCCTAGCTATATGACAGCCCTAAGTTTGCATGGAGCCTGCCAACAGGATGCACAAACACTGGCTCATGCAAAGCCTGGACAATAGATGGTTGTTAGTTTTATCTTCATGGGAAGAAATATGACAGCCTTACTTAGCTGTCTTGGTTTCTTCCACTGTGCTTCTATGCTGCCCTCAATCATCCAAAGATCGGAAGGTTGATCTCTCTTAGCTGTGCGGGTTGTTTTTACGGTCTGGTATTGCTTTTTGGGGCTTCGTGTCGGCTGGAGCTCAGAACTTTAAAATGTTGCCGCGCTTGTCTGAAGGAGATTCAGGCCAGCACTTTCTATAAAACTTAATGAAATAAGGAGGCTATGTATAAAAGACTTTGTGGCGTTCTGAAACTTTGGCTTAATTTGCTTAAACACACCCCACTTTTCCATAAGCTGAGGGCTAGCTTGATGGATTGCAGTAAGAATGTATTTCTTCAAGGAAATCTTTCAAGAGTTTGAGGGTGATAATACGCACTGAACTGAAAGCTGGCATCATTCTTTTAGTCCAGGCCAACACAAATTGTGTTAAACATTCAAATGAGGTTGTGGAATTTCCTAATAATAGCAGCTGTGGCATCTGATCATTATGAGGTTCTGACAACAACATGGCTATTGTGCTGAAGCGGAACACTTCATTACCTCATTGGCAATGCATGTATGGTTCATTAACAGTTGGAAATGAGTAGCGAACCCAAGCATACATCTTAATGCTCTGTCTTTTGGTTCAAGTTAAGAACTAACTTTGAGTACTGGCTAAAACGACTTCTGTAATCAGTGGATTTATATCCTTTTTATTTCTGATTTTGTTTGCTGCTGCAGCAGTTGCACATGTCTGTAGGGAGTCCTGGAGGTCGTGAGGACAGTTTAGAGAGTCTTACCCTTGCCGTTCTTATGACACTAGTAATCTGACTAAAAACACATTGATGGGCAGGCAGACAACACAGGGCAAGAGGGCCGATTTGATTGTGCCTGGGCAGGCAGAACACAGAGGCCTATCTCCCCAGGGAGATTTGCCCATCCCCTTCTGTTGCCATCTTTCACCAGCATGTGGAGACTTTTTTTTTTGTTTCTTTTGGCATTCCCTCAATGTTCCCTCCTTCCTCAGCAGTGTTTTAATTGCTTTTGTGTTTTAACTCTGTTTTTAATTGTTTTAATGATTTAAGTTTAAGGAATATTAATTTTAATGGTCTTAAAAAGTCATTTTATCATGTATGTTTTAAATTGTTAGCCCCCTGGGTGGCCCTTGTAAGGGCAGACAGGTGGAATACAAATTTTTGTAAATAAATATATATATATTCACCAGCATAGGCAATTAAGGTGAATGGGAGGAGGACAGAGAGAGAGAGAGAGGGAAGAGCAGCATTGGCTGTGGTTATTATCAAAATACTGCATTACTCACGCAGCCTGTGGGTGCCATGGAAAAATTACAGTGAGATACGACCATATTCCTCTGTACACAAGGTCTCGAATGATTCTCTAGATTGAATACAGGGGCTGCAAAATATACTTTATGCCAAACATCCTCAAACATACTTTGTCAAGCTTATCTTTAGATAACCTTTGTCCTGCAGTGTCCCTCATGCCCCCACCTTTTCACTGGGGGAGGGGTGTTACAGAATAATGCCCTGCACAGAATATTTGTGTTTAAGCTGAAATACCCAATTTGTCATTGTTGTTATCTTGTCAACTAACGTCTGCATTTATATTCCCAGGTTTGGAATCTGTCCCACCGCTGTTTATCTATCTGAACTTTATGCTCAGCTCTCTATTAGTATAGCGTTTCGATAAGAATGGCTTGTGATGTGTTCAGAGCAAGCATATATCTGTTTTGCTTTTAGTAGAAAGGCCAGTGCGAGTCCAGCACACACTGCTAAGATGACAAACAGGCTGCAGTGGTATTACAAGCAACCCAAGCAATCTGGGAGACAGAGGTCAAGGGTCCCAAGCGTGTTGGGCTCACTGCTCATCTGTGGACAGAAAACTACAAGGAGACTTGAGGCTGGCCAAACGTGAAAGAACCAGAGTCTCTCCCCCTTTTAATGTCACAACAGGGGCCATGAGCAGTCCTGTTCTCACCCAGGTGTGTCCCAACCATGACTCCTTAAGGGCTGCCATGCCACTATGGTATCTGACATGGGATATCAATGGGGCAGTAGGGACAGAGGTGAATACCCATGACATATTTCTGTCCCAGCTGCCCTCCTTCTTTCTTCCGCACTCACATAAAGTCTGCGCCGTAAGATGGGAAAGGCCCTTGCTGAAAACCTATCGTGATACTTGCGCTTTATTAACAAGAGAGTAAAATATCTGAGATTCCCACTGGGTGAGTCTTGCTGCCAGGGGGTCCAAACGCAGTTGGATCATATGACGTACTTCTAGGCTACAACGTTTTTTGGCAAGCCGCCCTCCGCGAGCCTCGTGAGGGCCTCCTTAGTGGTTCTCACCATTAGCAGAAAGCAGAGAGTGAATAAAGCCAGAAGCCTGGAGGAATAGAGGGAAGACTAGATGGCTTCCCTTGTGTCAAACTGATCAGGAGCTGTGGCTCAGTGGTACAGCATTTCCTTGGCATGAAGCAGATCCCAGGTTCAATCCCTGGCATTGCCAGTTAAAAGGATCAGGTGATGTGAAATACCTCTGCCTGGGACCTTGGAGAGCTGCTGCTAGTCTGAGTAGGCACTGTTGACCTTGATGGACGAACAGTCTGATTCAGTATAAAGCAGCGTCTATCCCCTATTAGCACCACTCTGGCTCTTTGGCATGAACTTTCTTCCAGGGAGAGAACTGTGGACTGCTGTGACCAGAAGCCCTGGTGATACAGGGAGTAAGGAGCCAGAAAGGGACTTTATTTGAGCAGAGTTGCTCCTAGAGTTGATTGCATGTGACCCAGTTTGAAATTCACTGTTGCCATACCGTGATTTTTAATTGCTCTTCCCTATTTAGCAGTAGCTAGAAGATGGGGAATCATGACCATATTTATCTGCCTGTCTGAAAGCAGCATTTTGAGTTTGGTTTCAGATGCAAAGCATTGCTTCAGTTCGCAGCCCCAGCAGCATGTTGACTGTCACTTCCAAGGTGGAGAAATACCCTCCTGCCTGACACCTCTAAAACTCCTCTGCATCCCATGTTTAAACTCACCATATGACTCTAAAGATGCTGGACATAAAGGGTGCATGATCCTCAGCGAGTAGAAGAAGAAGAGATTGGATTTATACCCTGCCTTTCACTATCCAAAGGAGTCTCAGAGGGGCTTACAATCTCCTTTCCCTTCCCTTCCCCTCCCCACAACAGACACCCTATGAAGTAGGTAGGGCTGAGAGAGCTCTTTTGAGAACTGCTTGTGAGAGAACAGCTCTGAGAGAACTTGTGACTTACCCAAGGTCACACCAGCAGCTGCATGTGGAGGCGTGGGGAATCAAACTGGGTTCTCCCAGATGAGAGTCCACACTCCTAACCACTATAGCAAACTGGTCCATTGATCTTTTTTTGGGGGGGGGGTATTTACATAATTTGCATAAGCCCCTCCCACCACTTTCTGATCAAATATGAACCCACTTTCCTAGGGATGCTGTGAAATATGGTATATCAAGGAAGGGCATTTGTCACTGGCACCCTGACAGCTGCCTTTGACAGCTTTAAGTGCTTTCAGCTTAAATCCTTGCTAGTTTGGTGACACACCTTAAAAGGGAGTTGTAACTTCCAGAGAATCTTTGTAAGTCTGAGTTAGCAAGAAACCTGCACACACCCTATTTTTGTGTTGTTTCCCACCCCCTACCCTGTTATTGTATGTTTAAAACAGAATGTTTGAGGGACTTGCTGTGTCCCCCCTCCCCTTATCTACGGCTTCAGTCACCTACCAGAGGTATCTAGAGGGAAGGTGGATTGTTGTGCTGAGATGAGAAATTCACCTAGTTCTCTGTTTAGGTGCAGAAATGTGCCTTTCGCACCCCTATGGCGACACTTTTACTGAAGAATCACTGGGTCCAGGGAGACGTTTTCCCCATCTCCCTCCTTCCATGATACCAAATGCTGAGCATTCTAAACTTACAGCATGTCATTCTACATACATCACACTTATTTGTGCTGAGCTTAGAGAACTGAAAAGCAAACTGCTTCCAAAGTTGCAAGTACAGTAAATAAATATAGTAAATTGTGATTTGGAGCTAACCATTGCTATTGAAAAAGCTGATGCAGACATAATGCTAACAATTGTTAACTCAGTAGTTGGAGGGAGTGGTGAAATTATGCAAAAGAGGTGAGGCAGGGTGGGAGGAATACATGAACCCATGCCCGAGCCCATATCCTCTGATATGATCAGAGGATGAGGCAATGTTCTGTTGGCACCACGCCATAGTATTTCCTCCCAGTGGATTGGAGCTAATATTATAGCATGCAGGTCCCTTGTGGTCTTCTTGTTCCATTGTATGCTTTTAAGATTTCATCCTTGATGGGTTGTATACATTTGCATCTTATGCAGAAAATAAGTTTGTGTACTGTAAAATATATTCAGCTAAAATTTAAATTTGAATTGCCGAAATGTGTATCATTTTGTCATCTAAGGGGATGAGGGAAGGAAATATAAAAAGTTAATGAAATTGTGAACAGAACCATTAGGGCAGGAGCTCCAGGTTTTTTGAGCCTGTGGGCCTCTCTGGAATTTTGAGAGAGGGCTGTCAGCGCCGATCTGAAATGGCTGCCACAAAAGGCGGATCCAAACGCCCTGCTTCCCTCCTCCCTTTGCTAAGGAATTGCATGGCCACCATACTGAAGCTTTGGGTTGAGAAATACCAGAAGATTTTGGGGGCAGTGCCTGGGGAGAGATGGGCAAGATGTTAGTGGGGTATAATGTCATAGAGTTCACTCTCCAAAGCAGCCATTTTTCTCCAGGGGAATGGATAGGGTTGCCAGCCTCCAGGTGGGGCCTGGGGATCTCCCGCTTTTACAACTGGTCCCCAGCTGACAGAGATCAGCTCCCCTGGAGAAAATGGCTGCTTTGAAGGGTGGACTCTATGGCATTGTACCCTGCTGAGGCACCTCCCCTCCCCAAACCCCACCTTCTCCTGGCTCCACCCCCAAAGTCCCCAGGTATTTTCCAACCCAGACTTGGTAACCCTAGGAATGGATCTTCGTCAGCTGGAGAGTAGTGCTGATTCCAGGAGGTCTCTAGGCAACCTCTCTGGAGGTTGGCAACCCTATGCTGGACATGACAGTGTCCCTGTTTCTGAACGTTTATCTCCCCTCATGGAACAGCCTGGCTCCCTAGGTTCTAAGACTAGAACAAGGCTCTCTCTCCACTTTGTGAAGTAAGCTCATGGCAACAGTCGGTCAGTAACCACTCACTGACTATGGGAAGGCCAGGTACTTACCAGTCCTCCTAATCCTCCAGTGCCTGTGGCTGTTGGTGCAGTCATGGAAAATCCTTTCATTTGAATGAGGGCAGCCAATAAGCCCTGCCTGATAGCGGTTCCACCTGCTTTCAGAAAAGCTCTCCGGGTGGCAGGGGAAGCAGTGGTAGGCATCACAGCACCCATGGGTGCCATGTTTGGGTACTCCGCATTAAGGAACTAACTTCCTATTGAGGAAGCCACCCTAGTCACTAATGAAGCTTAAGATTCTTTTGTGATACGCCCTGGCATTAGTCCCATTAGGCTAAACCTATTTGCACTGATCAGATGCCAAATCTAAAACAACATTTATTGCAGCTAAGATTTTTAAGCGGCATATTTTCTTTTGCTTAACTGCGCAGATGTGCTTTGTAATTCTGATAGTGGCAGAAAGAACATTTAATTTATGTCTAATGATTTGTGTCTAATTAGTCCTATGTGAGTGTTTCATTTGCTGCTTTTAGAATGCTTTGTTTTTCAAGGAATGCTATTATTAGAATGTTTTATGTAGCAGCATTATCTTTCTTTCCCAAAGTGTCCTGTAGTTCAGTGTTTTCACATTACTTTGTGAATGGATTGCTCATGGTCCCCCCCCCCCCCTTTTAAGTATAAGGCTGAATTCACAAATCCTTTCAAGTCTTTCTTTTGAGCGCACCACCTTTATAATTCTATGCTAGTAGAACCCAGTATAAGCAGAGCAGTCGTTTAGCCAGAAGTCTGATTATATGTATATTTTGGATCCTTTTCATATTCAAATAATGGAGTTTATATACAAATGTAAGTTTTGTTTTCTCACTTAAAAAGAGGCTGAGGCCTTTCTCAAGTGTTTTGTCCATTCCCAAATCCAATTAGAGAAACAAAGCAGATCCTGACTGCAACAGCTGATACCTCCTGACTTCATGACGGAGGCAGAAGTTTAGGTTTGGGCAGGTTTTGGTGGTCATCTTATATAGCGCTATTGTATATATGTGACTTCCAAGCTGCGTGGAAGAAATCATTGTGTGGCTTCCATGGAATTGCACAGAATGTCCTTATCTCGTATCCAAATAGTTTGTTCAGCACAACGAACAATCAGAACAAATATTCAAATAATAGCAATTTAAAATGAACGAAACAGCAAAATAAAAGGCATATTAAAGTTGAGAGAATGAGTGTGTGTGTGTGTGTTTGTGTTCTTTAGCATGGGATTTGGAATGCCAAGGCTGCATTGTTAATGATCTTTATTAATAAATAACTTAGATACGTGTGGGTCCAAAGGGCTGTGACTTGTTCTCATTACATTCCAGAGTGTTAATGTTCACAGGCCTTGGGAAGCACACTTCAGAAATCCTATTCAGGTGGGCACAGCCGTGTCGGTCTGAAGCAGCAGAACAATGTTTGAGTCCAGTGGCGCCTTTAAGACCAACAAAGTGTTATTCTGGGTATAAGCTTGCGTGTGCGTGCACACTTCTTCAGAAGAAAACTTTGCTGGTCTTAAAGGCCCCACTGGACTCAAACTTCGGTCTTCCGAAGTTATGTCTCTGCTGTTTTTAATTTAAAGGTGTCTTGCTCATTTTTCCTTTGGAGGGGGCATCTTGCGTCAAGGCTTTTAGTCTAAAATGGATGATAAAACAAGCAGTTCATTCAAATGTTGAGGGGTTTGGCCAGAATATCATCCAGGTCACAGAGTAAGTACTTTAAGCTGCAGCTGAAACATGACTTTATATGGAAGGAAACGGGGAGCATTGTATGTAATATAGCAACCAGTATGCCTTAATTCATCTGGAATTTCAGGCTTGGACTTTCTTCTTCCATGGTCCTGTATGTTCATTAAGATTACCGGAACACTGATACTGTTCTGTTTATTTATGAGTCCTTTGGATTGAAAGTCTTATCGATGTAGACTTGGGGTAGCATAAGGACAATTGTATTATGCTTCATTTTCCTTTAATGCTGGGTAGTGTGTAAGAGGGACTCTGTAAAGAATTTGCTTTCATCTGCAATATACTGCCCTCCGTATTAGAGATATAAAGTTTCCAAAAAATGTTGAAGCCATGAAAAAAATGGTGTTTATTCTGTTATAAACATGGAAATATTGGGGAAAATTCAAAAACACACCAAACTTATCAAACGTAAACATTTTGGTGGCGTCATTTGTAATTTAGCAAATAAAATTAGATTTTGGCATATTTATGGAATTTAGAAATACACATTTGCTTTCTACAAACATAATGGCAAATGTACCCAGTACCTGAAAGACAGTGTCAAACTGTTGTACTCTGTGCTACTTTAGCACAGACATCTTAATTTTTGCTATCTGAGAGCAAAGAAAATAAAATGTTAGAAAAAAAATTAGTAGTAAAGAAAGTGTAGTATTTGGATAGAGCCTCAATAATTAGGACTATTAGTATATTTGGATAGGAAGTTAAACTTTATAACACTGAAAATACTGAACTGCTTAATTCATTATCCTAAATCACATTATAGCATATGTGTGCAATCACATCTCTCACCAGATCTTGTGCCTTGGGCAGTACTTAGGACCAAGTCCAGGATCACCTCCCCCCTGGTAGGTTCAGTGACCATCTGCTCCATGGCAGTCATTGAGAGTATCTAGAAACCCAATAATTTTCTCCTGACTTGAACATATATAGACCCAATCGATGGCTGCGATCACACAAACTAAATGATCCACTTTCAATCAACTTTCAATGCACTTTTGAATTAGATTTTGCCAGTTCACACAGTAAAAATCCAGTTGGAAAGTGGATTAAAAGTGGATTGAAAGTGGATTATTTAGTGTGTGTGATCACAGCCACAGTGTGGGTAGTTAAAATCACCTATTATGACACTTCAGAAACAGTTCGAAAAAAACCTGATGTAAACTTTGGTTAATGTTAACACAAGAGCAGAGAACTTCCTCTAGAAAAGGAGACATGGAAGGAGGGTTTGCAGGGAATCAGTAATACATCTGCTCTGGTCTGGAGCATAATTCTTTAAAATGGAGCTGTAAAGTCCCTAGTTGTAAAACATGCATTTCTGGGGCACTTGTAGTACATGGTTTTCTAATTAGTGTTGTGCTGCATAGAAGAATTCAATTGCTGTGGACAGTTCCAGCACTAGGTGAATGTTCTGATTGCCTGTGATGAAGCCTTCATGGTGAAACATGTAGGGACTTTGTATAATAAATCAGTCATCTATCGCCTGGCATTTTTTCCTTTTTGTTCTGTTGGCACATTGCTAGGTACAGCCCAGTTTTTCTTTGTCCTGTGCTGCATAGAAGAAAATAAAAATGTTTTGAAATTTTGTGCCCATTTTATGCAGCAAATTCTTTTTCAGCATGTCCGCTGCGTGTGGTGAAATGAACATTAACTTTTGGAGGAGAGGTGTATCTCACCATGCAGTGAATGTGTGTTGGGCAGCTGAAATTGGGTGTGTGCTGCATACAGGGTGAGAGATTGCCCAGTGATGCACCAATAATCACTGCCCTCCTAAACCATGTGGCCGTTACCTGATTGTGACTGACCTCCTGCTCCGTTGTTTTGCAAATAAGAATCTGTGGGTAAGGACGTATATGTAGGGGCACATGCATTTAACACAACACTCTGCTGTCTTTTTCCAGGAGAAGAATGAAGGCCCGGGCTCCCCCTCCGCCAAACCAGCCTCCTGCTTCTTGTAAAGTTAATAATGAACGCAAGTTAAGCACAGATGTGGGAATGCTTCCTGATCAGGGTGGGCAAAACATGAAGGAAAACATGATTAACAGGACTGTGGACTTTACAGTAGTTTTTCCAGATGGAGATGAGCAGAAGAATACTGTGCATGGAAGGTAAGGCTTTCATTCAGTTTCCCTGTACGTTAAAAATATGTTGATGATGAAGAGGTTGCCAGTAATGCTCCCTCCCTCTTAAGATGTGTATGTGTGTGCGTGTGATATGCATCCTCTGTTTTTCTTCTGTTTGTAATTCATCAGTGAATGTTATATGAGGGGCTCCGGTTTTTGTATCTCTAAATTCTTGGCCCCTTGTTTATACTGATCTCTTCTATCTAAGCATCAAAAGGAGGGTTCACTACATTGATATTACTGATTCCTTCTTATTAGGCTTGTACAGCCTGCAGTGTGCTAAACATTATCTAGAGACTATCAGCCCTTTGGTTCTCTGCACAGGGCAAACAGGTCAAACCCTATGCCAAAGGATAAATGGACACAAATCTGACTCAAGACTGATCACAAGACTGAGAAATCTGTAGGAGAACACTTCAACCTCCCAGCACATTCAGTGGGTGACCTCAAAGTAGCTGTTTGATTGCAAAGGAACTTCAGGAACAGGCTGGAAAGGGAAATTGCTAAATTACAAGTTACAACACCCGGGGGAGGGGAGTGGATGCATGCTGCAGTTGCCCTGTTCCAGATAATGGCAAGCAACATCCTGCCAATAGGTCTCTTTACTTGGTAATAAAAAGATGTTCTATATTTTTGCCTCCATATTGTGCTGTTTCCATGGAGCTGACACACTAGAGCGGTAGACATAGTTCAGAGTCAGAGTCAACAGAGCAAGAGGTCAGAGAGCCGGGGATTCCTTCCAAGGCTGCAAGGTTCAGGAACAAGGAATGGTTGCTTCACACGCAGAAGCAGGTCTGGAATGTGCAGAGTTGCTACCGCTCTGAGGCAGGTGTGTGAAGTGCTTATCTGGAGGTTCTCCCTTCCCAGGGAGTGGAGTCTGCCAAGGCTTACAACTTCTCCCGTTGCCTTTGCAGGGGCTGCAGTCTTGCACTCCTTCTTCACTCCTGCAAAGTCAGCCTTTGGCGTAGCCTACATCTGGGGTATTCAGGAGAACTGGGAGGGGAATCTGGCCTTGGGGTGTCCGCAACTGGGGGTGCTGGGCCAGGCTCAGGATCGGTCTTTCCTTGTGGCTGCACTTCATGTGCAGCTGCTGGGGACTCTTCCTCCTCAGGTAATGTGGAGGGTTCTTCCTCTGGGCTGACTCCCGAGGAGGCTGGGTTGCTCCCTGTCTCTTCCTCATCTGAGGAGGAGTCAGCCTCAGCAGAGCCGGTACCCATGACAGGTATGGAGACTATGTTGCTGCCTTAAAAACGAGCATGCTACAAAAGAAATTGTACAAATATTTGTGGACTACGTTAAAATCCATATGATTCAGACTCTCCACGAGAAGAATCCATTATAAAATAAATCTGTACAGTCAAACTAAAAAACAAACTAAACTCAGAACATTTAGAAATTATGAAACAACCAATACCAATAACAGAGTTTATAGATACCATAAATAAATTTTAAAAACAACAAAGTACCAGGGAGAGACAGGATACACACTGAGTTTTATAAGAAGTTTGTACATCAACTAGCTAAGCCTCTAACTAAAACGTGTAACTACATATCAACTGAGGGGAAGATGCCCAAGACTTGGTTGGAAGCAAAAATTATAGTTATCCCCCCAAAAGACAAAGACTCCACAAAGCCAGTGTCCTTCCAACCAATTTTGCTACTCAATGAAGATGGATTTTTTTTTTACATCAGTTCTAGCAAACAGACTTAACAAATTTATTGCAGGTTACATACATGTAGCTCAATCTGGTTTCATTCCAAATAGAAACATACTGGACAATATTAGAAAAACACTAAATATAAGTAATTATTGTACATTAAAACAAAAAGAATAATTAATTCTGGGACTTGATGCCCAGAAAGCTTTTGATTGATTGGAAATAAGATATGTAAAATTAGTACTGAAACAAATGGGGTTCAGAGAAAAATTCCTACGAGCCATAGAAGCTGTATATGAGTTACCAAAAGCACAAATTAAAGGAAATGGATTCAGATCTAAAGACTTTATTTTGGCTAGGGGCACTCATCAAGGATGCCTGTTGTCTCCAATTCTGTTTGCTATATCGATCAAACCCTTAGCAGGGGCAAGAAGACAGAACGGAAAAATCAGAGGCATAGAAATTGGCACAATAGAACACAGAATCAGCCTTTTTGCTGATGATATGGTATTGCATCTCAGCTGTCCTCAAAATTCACTCCATAGCTTAAATGACACTATATCATATTTTGGCTCTATTTCTAGTTTAAGTATTAACCCAACAGAAACAGAAACTTATCCAATTCATATTACTCCAGTCATGTACAATTATATAAAAGAAAAATTTAAATATAGATGGATTGATGGGGTATGGAGACATCTTGGGGGTGGGTGGGTCAGTGTACCTAAGAACTTAAATGATCTATTTGAATATAACCATAAACAGTTAAGCAAGACTGGACAAAACAGAGGTTCTCTTGGTTAGAAAGACTATACCTGGTCAAAAATATAACATTCCCACAGTAGTATTTATTTGTCTTTCAAACTATACCTATTAATATGCCATTTAAACACTTGATGACTTGGCAACATAAATTAATTAATTTTATTTGGGAGAACAAAAAATGAAGAATTCGTTTTTAAATATGAAAACACCCATCTAGGCCCCTTCTGCATCTAGCATTCGCTCTGCTGTTTTACCAAACTCACATTGGAACAGAAGTTTCCTTCTACTTTGCATGCCACTTTCACTTTCTTGTCAGATTTTATGGTAGCCTCCACACTGCATGCCGGTTTCACTTCCTTTGATCTCTTGATTTTATGGTACTGTTTGCATAGATTTATGGCAGTTTTATGGCTGTTCAGGGGTGACTCTGCAGTCAGTACAGTGTTGGCCTGGGGTATTTGAATGTTGTTTTGAGCCGCATCTTTTTCTGTTCCAGTGTGGGTTTGGTAAAACAACAAAGTGAATGTTAGATGCAGAATGGGCCTAAATTAGGAGGATACGATCTACCCTATCTTTCAACATATTATGAAGCCGCACAACTTAATAATATACTAGCATACTCTAATCACTCTGAATCGAAGAGCTGGGTAAGAATTGAACAAACATTTATAGGCTCTGCCTTCCTAGAAGATGTTATATGGAACAAAACAGGAGAAAGACCAAGTGCTGTAAAATCAAATCCCTTCTTAGATAATACCTATTTGTGATAAGAAAAGAGAACTATTGGCACCTAATATCTCTCCTGTACCCTCATTTTTGTGGCAGAATTGGTTTACACCATGCAAAATTGATAATACTTATGATACATGGTGAAGAAACAAACTAACAAAAATTTCAAGTCCTTTAATTGTTATAAGGACAAATCATGGGAAATTCTCAATTGGAAGCTAAATGTGTGGTAAAAATACTTTGGTTTCAGTACTTAAAAGTACAACATTTAATAAACAGTCCAGGCATCAAGAAGAGCTTCAATAGAGACTTAAACACTTTTTGAAAAACTCATCAGTGAAAATAGTGGCAGAGACAAGGGTATGATAAACATATTATATAAGCTACTAAACCAGAATCAAGGAGGAAGGTTTCATATCAAACCAAATTCCAAAAGAGATTGTAATATTGCCATTATAGATGCACAATGGGGAAAAAATCTGCTCAAGTAGTATTTCCCTTACAAAAGCCATGATGGTACATGACTTCTTTGAAGCTTCACTATATTAATTCAACTACTGGCCTACACTGCTGGAAAAAATGTGGTCAGATCAGCTCATTCTTTCATTGTTGGTGGCAATGCCCTAAGGTTCAAGACTTCTGGGAGAAAATACTAGAAATGGTAAAATGTATTACAGGGCATATGGTTCTGCTGTGCCCCAAAATTATTTTACTAAACTTATGGGAGGATAAGAAGATACCTAAATTGAGAAAAGATCTAATTTTGGTTATGTTGGTGGCTGCTAAAATGACAGTAGTATATTGCTGGGAAACAAAAGAATCCCCAATAATAAGACAATAACTGAACAAATTATGGGAATATTTTACTGTGGAAAAAAAATCTTGGCTTTGAAATGTTTCAAAAACATATTCCCCACACTGTACTACATATCCCGGCAGCCTCCTCCAATAATCACATTGGCCAGCATCCTGCCAGGAGTTTGAAGCACTGCTTCCCTTAAGTGCTTATGCGCATGCTGAGAAGACAAATAATTTAAAAAGCTGCCTGACTGCCCCACTCCGTGGCTGCTGTGCCTGATCAATCAACCATGGGGTGAACACGTGGTGAGGCAGTTTAAGGAGGGTGGTGTCTGATCAAAACTCTCACACAGAAACCCAGATAAATTAGAGACAGCGCCAGACTGCTCTAAGCCTGTCGTCTGATCACAGCCTTTGTGTTAAAAAAAAAAAATGAAGTGAAGAATGCTTTGCTGTGGGCTTTCCATTAGTTTTCCTTTGAGAGTTTGAAAAGTTAAATTTCTGTGATCTTACTGAACAATTTTGTAAGAAAATATCTCTGAGGGATTTAAGTTGGCACTGCAGCACTTTGATGCAAAAGGGTTGACATTTTTATTAACAGCTTGTGATATAAAAAAATCTGTTGGTCTTCCTCATTTCCCTTTTTAAATGTCCACCATGTGAATATCCTTTGCTGACTAATGTTATTTGCAATTTAAATAGCACCTGGTTTTGTTTATCTTGGAAAATATGTGTGTGTGTCTGTTTTGAGTTTTTTGGAGGTAGGGCTTACTAGCATAGAGAAATGTGCAAGTATTCTGCTTATTAATTAACTGAAGGCTGTACTGCCTAATACTGTTATTAGGTGTCTAGATTTGTACTTTAATGCTAGATTAATGAGCTATGTAGGGCCATGTTTTGGGTCCTACATACCTCTGATCCACAGGCCACGTTCTGAACACAGATACATAATTCTCATCATGATGGTCTAAGTTAATACCACTTCGGGCTGCAGGTGGGGTCTAACAGGATTGGATGGTCCTCAACAGCAAGAATTTCCTCCAGAGGAAAAACTGTGTCAAAGAGAAGAACTCTAGCCTACCATCTTAGTTTTCTATGTATAACATTTTTGGCATGGAGATTTCAGTTGCATGAGCCCTTATCTGTGAAGTGGTACAGTCCTGAAACAGAGTTACCATCTCAGTTAGATCAAGATGGGTAGCCGTGTTAGTCTGTCTATAGCAGCAGAAAAAGACCAAGAGTCCAGGAGCACCTTAAAGACTAACCAAATTTGTGGCAGAGTTTGAGCTTTCGTGAGTCACTTCTCACTTCTGGAATTCTAGCTGTATCTGAAGACTCACGAAAGCTCATATCCTGCCACAAATTTTGTTACAGCTTTAAGATACTACTGGACTCTTGCTGTTTTCTACAGCTCAGTAAGGTTAGCATCTTTCATCCTTCTTCAGTTTGATCAGTGCTCGCCCTGTATCGGCAGGACATTCCTCCTGGTGTTCATGCTAAGCAGATGTTTATGAACGCCTGCTTCCATGTCCTTGCTGTTTCCTGTCTTGTAGTGGGAAAGAGAAATTGTCATGAGCTGTGCCATTATGCAAATTAAGCTTCTTTTCATGATTTCTCTTTATTTCACATAATTTATTTTGTGGGTTTTACGCTTGCGCCTACATTTATTCTGCTGCTTCTGGACCTGGGGAGGAGTTAGGAGCTGAAGGCTCAGAAGCCCCATCCTTTGCCACTGGAAATCTTTCTGATGACTCATCTGGCTTTTGAGGCTTTCCTATGCATTGCCAATACACTTTTGAAATATCTTGTCAAGCATAAAGGATAGAAAGTTGTTTTAATAAAGCTGAGGTTGATAGGAAGCTGAACTTCATGGCTAGTAGCTCATTCCTTGTTCTTATTGTATTCCCTGGAATTGCCCAGACTTGTCTTCCAATTTAAACAAGGGCCCTGCAGCATAATCTTCCATTTCACACAGTGCCTAACCAAGTTCTTGTGAGGTGCCAGGGACTCTGGTAACAGATACCTTACCCTCCGTGCCATGGCAGCTTGCTGGAGCTGCTGGCTTGCTCTTTGCTTCTTTTCTGCTCCACCGCAGCAGATGGCCAGATGGTACTATTGCACCTACTAGTTTAGCCTGAGTATGGTGTTGCAAGGGCCCAGTAGGTTCAGCCTGGCCTGGCTCCTTAGTGTGAGCACCTCATAGCTCAGGCACACCGCAAATTGAGCCTGTAGACTGCCTGTGCCCTCTGCAATCCGGCTCAGTTCTAGGCTTCAAGCCCTGTTTAAGTTTTCAGCTAATGACTTCACAGAAGATCCACTACGGTAGTTGTCATTGAAAGAAATGTTTCTGAGGGCCAAACCAGATGTGATGCCAGGAGTTTCTTGAATTGAGTTCCCAGTGTGTGTTTCTTTAAATAGAAGGCATGTGCAGGCCTGATTGGGACTGGAACTACAGTGCTAGGGAAGGGGGATTAAATCTCCCCACACATACCATTTTCCTGACTACTCTGCAGAGCTACTGTTTGCACTATGGGGAAAACATATAGGTATATTTACCTTTGCAGGATAAATGGTGGTAGAAGGTGCCATCAAGTTGCAGCCAACTTATGGCAACCCCTTAGGATTTTCAAGGCAAGAGATTTTCAGAGGTGGGTTGCCCTTGCCTGCCTCTGGACTTCCTTGGTGGTCCAGCAACTCTGGACTTCCTTGAGGGTTTCCCATCGAAGTACCAACCAGGGCCATCCCTGCTTAGCTTCCGAGGTCTCACAAGATAAGGCTAGCCTGGGTCATCTAGGTCAGAGCAGCAAGAAATATAGCTAAGAACATAAGAAGAGCCATCCTGGATCAGACCAGTGGTCCATCTGGTCCAGCATCTTGTTTCATACAGTGGCTAGCCAGCAAGTAGATCCAGACCCTGCTGGAGGGTCAACAGCAGGGCATAGAGCCCAAGACCTTCCCCCAGTGTTGCCTCCTAGCACTTCTGTTCAGAGGTTTGCTGCCTCTGATCATGGAGATTCCCTCCAGTCACTAATAGCCACTGGTAAACATGTCCTCCATGAATTTACCTAATCCTCTTTTAAAGCCATCCATACTTGTGGCCTTCACGATATTATGTGCTCAATAATTCTGTCCTGAGTAACTTCCTACTGAATAACCTGCGGCAGATGTTAGACTAACTGGCCTGCAATTTCCTGGTTCCCCTCTGGACTCCTTTTTAAAAAGCTGGTGCAACATTTGCTACTCTCCAGTCCTCTGGTATAGAGGATGATTTTAGCAACAAGTTACATATAATTAAGGGTTCCCCACGTGGCACCCACTGTGATGGACAGAAGGCTGCCCCCCCCCCCGCCCCTGGAAAGTAAAACACCACCCACTTGAGCCTGTGGGAGTGCTGCTGCAGCATCCAATCACCTTTGAGAAGGAGGGTGGGATGTTGGAGGGAGAACACAGCAGGAGTGGAGCTGAGTTCTGCCTCAGGGAGGGAGCAGAGGAGCGAGCGAGCTCAGGTCTGGCTCAGGAGAAGAGCTGGCAGACTGAAGGGTAGCTCTGCTTAGCAGTGTGGCAGAGTGGTTTGGCTCTGCTTCTGACAGAGAATAAAGTACCCAGTTGTTAAACCTGTTGTCTCTGGCAGTAAGCAGACCTGGTTCATCTTCGTGGTTTCTGTGCAGTCCCACATGGATGGAGCCACGGAGAAGAGAATTCTCTGGAGCCCAAGAGCCCAATTCTCTGGAGCCCAAGAGTACTCCCTCTCCCCTCCAAGGAGGGGAGTTAAACTTCCAGTCCTTGTGGCGGCAGAAGGAGAACTGAGGGGAGAGTGCTTCCCCTCCTGGCCAGGTGACAAAATGGGCAGGAAAAATTCTCAGGAGAGGGGGAATGCTCTTGGGCTCCAGAAAATTCTTTTAAAAGCTTGCTAGCTCTTCTCCGTGGCTGGCCTGTGCCTGCGCAGTCCCATGTACGCCTGCACAGAAAACCAAGTTACAGGTAAGTGCAACCCTGTTTGCCACTTAGGAGAGGGCAAGCTGGTGTGGCTGGAATCCTGGGTGTGTATTAGGATCCAACCTTGTGGCTAATCAATAAAAGCCTATTTATGCATGAAAGTATTAAAAGAAAATTGAAACGGCTCTCTAAATTAATGTGCCTCAGCCAGGTTTCTCTTTTGTCTGTCTGGAGTCCTGTGCTGCTGATATGTTCATGGAAACGAATTTGTAAATAAACAAATCTTCTTTGTGGTTAATATACAGTTCCTGCCTCAGTGACCTCCGTATTCTTCTTGTGCACCACAAAACTTACCTCACAGCAGCATACTCAAAGCCTATACACTTGCTACCTTTAGGACACCTGGGTGGGGTTTGGAGGGGGGAGGGACTTCAACGGTGTATAATGAATAACAGAGTCCTCCTTCCATAAGGGCCATTTTCTCCAGGTGAACTGATGTCTGTCACCTGGAAATCAGTTGTAATTTCAGGAGATCTCCAGCCACTACCTGGAGAATGGCAACCCTAGGTCATATACCTAGGGTTGCCAGCCTCCAGGTGGGGCCTGGGGATCTCCCGCTTTTACAACTGATCTCCAGCTGACAGAGATCAGTTTCCCTGGAGAAAATGGCTGCTCTGAAGGGTGGACTCTATGGCATTGTACCATGCTGAGGCCCCTCCCCTCCCCAAACCCCACCTTCTCCAGGTATTTTCCAACCTGGACTTGGCAACCCTACATATACTGGGGCAGGGCAGTCTTTTCAGAGTGTCCGATATACGCAAGAAGAATTTAATACACTTAATTCCAAAACTTCAGAGCACCAACAAAATTAGCTGTTCATTGAGCTCTTAGAGATTTAGTTCTAAAGCATAGCATTATCTGAATTCCTTACTAAGAAAATAGCAGTTCCTGTTTCACATTAGGCAAAGGTGCTTCATTCATTCTTGCAGAACACTGTCTTTCAGGCCCTAAGTAGAGAGCGATTCTGTTCTTGTGATCTTGGCATACAGAATTTGTAGCAAATTGTCTAAAATGAAACCTCAAATTGCTTTCTTGTATTTTAATTAGTCCGAAGGGCAAAAAAGGCGTTTCTAGTGACCATGCAACAATCAGAATTAGAGTTCTGTATGGGAAAAAATTACAGCTTGAACTTAAGCATCTTTACTTAGACTGAGGCCCTACCGTGTCCGTTGCACTTCACGGGAAAAAGCACATAGGTCTTATCCTCGATTACAAAGAGTTATTACTGTTGTTGTGTTTTCGTCTGGATGTCTTTTGGAGGCTGTGATCATAAAAAGAGTTGGTACATGTGTTTGTCTTTACTTGCTGGCTAGTATCTGTTTGAACATGGAGCAGATTCCAATGCCCAGTCAGTGGCTGTTTTGAAGAGCATGCTTTTTTGAAATATTCCACCACACTTAAAAAACCATGGCAACTTTGTTGTTCTTTACTTATGCATGCATACATTCATTCTCATTTATTCTCTCTCTCTTCCTCTCTCTCTGTCTGGCATCTTTTCCTTTAAAATCCTACAGTATTTCTGAATAACCTTCACTGTCTTCTTCCTTGCAGTAAAGCTGTGATGGACCTGTTAGTTGATTTGTGCAGCCAGTACCACTTAAATCCAGCCCACCACACTCTTGAGCTTCAGTCCTGGGGGACCCAACAACCTTTGCAGTACAAGCCAAATACATTGATAGGGGCCCTGGATGTGCAGAAGATACTTCTAAAGGAGAGGGCTCCTGAAGGAAAGACAAAGAGGCCTCCACCCAGGATTCCCGAGGTCAGAACTGTGGGATTTTATTTTATGCAAAGATCAATGAATGGTAACAGCGACTCTTTCTTTGTATATGCTGTAGTGAATTGTCCTGGCATTAGTACAAGGACACTGGGGGTTGGATCCTAAAACGTATCTTCATCTGCTTTTTACCCTGCCCTTCCTCCAAGAAGCTCAGGGTGGTGTGTGTGTGTGTGTGTAAAGTGCCCTCAAGGCACAGCTGAATTACAGTGATCCCGCAGGGTTTTCAAGGCAAAAGTGGAACAGAGGTGGTTTGTCATTGCCTGCCTCTGCAGAGCAGCCCTGGACTTTGTTGGTGGTTTCCCATCCAAGTACTAACCAGGGCAGACCCTGCTTAGCTTCACGTAGCTTCTTTTTGTCCTCAGAACACACCATGAAGCTTCATGACGGAGTTGGGGAGACAGAGTCTTCCCATTCCTAGCATGACAACTGAATCACTCGGTACACTGTCTCAGTATTAATAATCCTGTTATTATGATGTAATCATAACCTTTGTCCCAGTGGCAGGGAGGAGTCAGGGCTCTTGGAATATTAACTAATTAAAGCAACCATTGGTTGTCTGGATAGACTGTTTCTGTTGTGGATCACAAAATGACAACATATAGTGCATTGAATAAATATGGTAGAGCAGCCTGTGGAAAGGGGCAATTGGCATGTACAATTTAAGCCTGCACTAGGGTTGCCAGGTCTTATTTCATCCCAGTGGGGGACTCCAGGCTGGCTCTGAGACTCTTCTGATGCACGCAGAGCACGCACAGCACAATGACATCACCCAGAAGTGACATCATCGTGCTGGGCACATTGTTCCGGGGATGCTCTAGTATTTGGGTAAAAACTGTATGGTCACCATAGAGTTTTTATCTGAATGCTAGAGCATCCCCTGAACAACATGCCCCCTGTGATGATGTCACCTCTGGGTGATGTCATTGTGCCGGGCACGTTGGTTGTGCTGGGACTCTTCAGGGGCATGGCTCCCCCCACCGGCCAGTTGATCGGTGGTGGATTGGGGCCCCTGAAACAGAGGAAACGCCTTCCCCTATTGGGGGGTTTGCAAGCTTAACCTGCACCTAGGTAGAGCCACTTTTGGCCATCGACGTAGTAGCCCTTGGTCCTCCAGCTAAAGTTAGCTTAGTGTCTCAAAGGTTAGAGATAATTTTCCATTTCCTGGCTGATAGCAACTGTACATGAAGTTGTATAGGATAGCATTTTTGATATTTGTTTCAGAGCTCTGAGACATTTATAGTTATGTTATATTGCAAATAGAAAATTCTGGAAGGAAGAAGGTTCATGGGAAAAGTTGAAATGTAATGAGAAATTTTGCCATTTGATGGAGATTTAGACTTATCCCTGTTCTGCAACAACAGCTGTGAGTGGTGGTTAGTGTACTGTAGAGTCTGCTACAGTGGGAAAACTTTACATTCTTCACATTTACAGGTCTAGCACTTGGTTTATGAAGTAGGTCACGAGGAGACAAAGGTCCATAATGACACAAATGGTTTCTGCAAATTTGGCACTCTTTGTTCCTTAATCTCTCTAAATATGGTAAAATGGTTATTCCTCTCTATCTTTTAAAAATTATTTTCTTCATTTTAGGTACAAGTATTTCATAAGCAAATTCGGTGTCTTAATTTATAAGAATCATATTCTGTCTTCATACTACTTTAAACATATCCTGGATTAGTGAATGGGTTCGATCTTCAATCCTTTTTCAACTGTCATTTCGTAGAAAAAGAGGTGCAGGAGCTCATTAGCAAAACTTATTAGCATACCTTATTTGCATATGCCACCCCACTTGACATCACCGGAAGTATGTCAGAAGGCAAGAGAGAAAGGGGAGAGAGAGAAGGAAGGAAGGAAGGAAGGAAGGAAGAAAGAGGGGCAGCTACTAATCCAAGTCTCAGAAATACCACTATTCTGGGAGGATAGCTTCAATGGTGGCTGAAGCCTTCAGAAGGCTAGTCGGAGGAACAAGGACCTTTCCAGGGAGCGGGGTCATTTTGCTGCAGCCATGACACAAGCAGGCATTCCCCTGTGGGGGGAGGACTGGCACTAAAACCTGGAGCTGAGCTCCCCCGAGCTCCTGCTCGAAATGACCCCTGGTCTTCCCCAAAGTGACCTAGCAGTTGTACCAACTGCACAGTGAAAGCAAATGCTATTGTTTTGAAGTCACCGAGATTCTGTAGCTCACAGAGGTCTTTTTCCCCATTTCACTTTCACAGAAAACCGTGAGGCTGGTAGTAAATTACCTCAAGACACAAAAGGCAGTGGTTCGAGTGAATCCTGAGGTGCCCCTTGAGAGTATAATCCCAGCCATTTGTGAAAAATGTGAGGTCAGTCAGGAACACCTCATCCTCTTGAGAGATACCATCAGCGGGGAGGAGTTGGAACTCACAAAGTCATTGAATGAACTAGGGATAAAGGAGCTCTATGCGTGGGACAGGAAAAGAGGTAAGTGAAGACACATACCAGTCTGCTGTGAAGAAGCCCGCATATTTACAGACGGTGCTTATCCTACCTATGCACATCAGTGGGGGGAGCATGGTGAATCTTGCCTTTTCTTAAAATGTGCTGCAGCACGGATCCTCAACATGGCGTCCGTGGGCTCCCTGGCACCCGCCAGCACCTTTCCTGGTGCCCACTGAGCATTTTTAGAAAGCAGGGCTTCTGGCTGGCCACTGGAGGTCAGGTTGGCTATACAGATTAAAATAACATGGTTTTGATGGCAGCTGCCAAAACAGTGTTGGTTTTATTGTCTCTCACACTCTTCTTTCCCAGTATATTTTTTAGAAATTACCGCACTTGTTCCCTGCATTTGGGCTTCCTCTGTGTCTGGCTCTACCTCCTGCAGTGGCCATTTTGCGGTTGGCTCCACCTCCTACGGCTACAATTTTGTGGTTGTGCCTACCACCTTGTATGAGAATTTCAAAGGTGCCCACAGGCTCAAAAAGGTTGGGGATCCCTGGGCTATATGTATGCCACTGTAATGCTCTGGATGTATACAGAGGCCTCATTCACACCACCGTGTTTTGCCATGCACCTCAGAATGTACCTAGCCTGGATCTGCAGATGATCCTCACGTTTGCCAGCACGGAACTCTACAGCTTATTTTTATTTATTTAGAACATTTTTATGCCACTTTTCCACCCTGTCTGGGCCCACAAAGCAGCGAACAGAAAAAATAATAAACATTTTAACAATTAAAATACTGTTAAAAATATAATTTTTTTATTAAAAAGTCATTAACAAACAACACTAGAGGGAGGGCCAGTGACCGTTATTGGGGGTTTGCCAGATGAAAAAAAAAATTTCACCTGGTGAAGACACCAATAGAGGGGGACAGACAAATCACCTTGGGGAGGGAGTTCCAAAGTTTTGGTGCCACAGTGGAAGAAGGCCCTTTCTCAGGTTGCCACCTACCTGTCTAGCCTCAGATGGCAGGGGCAATCAAAGCAGGGTCTTCGAAGATGACCGGAGTGAGTGGGTAGATTTGTATGGCAGAAGGCAGTTATGGTTGTTAGTCTACTAAGCTTCCTCTTATCAATGTTTCCACCATTCACCGGGCACTATTGCGAGTGGTGTTGTAGGAGGAAAGATAAATATCTGTCTGCCTTCCAAAATGGACTGACGTGTTTGAGTGAGGCTCCTTACACCCACTGATTTGATGTCAGTATGAGGAGGAACGGTAGCCATGTTGGGGTGACTTCAGCAGCATACAGTGCTACAACGAGACACAAAGTATGATCCCAATTGTTGGGCTGCAAGCTAGAGAACGTTGGTTTACTACACTGGGGTCTTCGTGCATCATGCTGCCTTTGGACCTGCTTCGAACCACAATTTGGAAACCTCTGCAGCTATCATCTAGGAGCAGAAACATGTCCTCTCAGAAGAGCACACGCCCAAGGGAGAGGAGAGTCATGCCTTCCTCTGAGCTCCATTTTGTTTGCTATAGCAGTGTCTGAGGTCTTCCCAGAATTCTTTCTGTCATGAGCTAGTGCAGTTTTGTTGTTGGTTTTTAAACCTAAATATCTTTATAGTTTCGTAGCTAAACAGGTAGGCGATGGTCTTTCCTATATATAATTAGTTGTTCTCCTATCCTTTCTTCCTCTGTTTTTCTTCTGTTTCTGTCTGTAGATAGTTCTCCAGTAGTGTGCAGTTTTGCCGTATTCTTGGGTCCCTTCATGTAAAAACAGTTTGTTTACCTATAGCTAGGGTTGCCAACACCTGCCTGGGAAATTCCTGGAGACTTTGGGGCCATGCCTGTGGAAGGGGAAATTTGGGAGAGATTGCACCTAGAATCTGTAGTATATACTATAGAGTCTGCCCTCCAAAGCTGCCATTTTCTGCAGGGGAACTTATCTCTGTATTCTGGAGATCAGTTGTAATTCTGGGAGAACTCCAGGTCCCACCTGTAGGTTGGCAGTCATACCTGTGACAGTTGTTCTTCAAGCAGTCATCCTGACATGTCACTGCATCCTGCTCTTAGTCGTCTGCTTTGGAAGGTACTGAAAAGGAAGGCACAGCACCCCTCAGGCAGGTACCCTTGGAGCTGCCTCTCTGAGGAGAGAGGGTTTTTTGTACCTAGAAGCTTGCTCTAGAAGCGTCCACGTCACAACTTGGGGAAGGTGTACCACCCTCTCAGTGTAAATATACAGATGACCTCTGGAAGAACAAGCAGGTAAGCAGCCTCCTTATACCTCTAAAACTCTTGATGCATCAGCCACAGCCTCTCCTGTTCAGTCTTTGACTGGTCTTCCCACTCATGGCTTCTCCCTCACCCTGTGGAGAAAGCCAGGTGTCAAGCAGGCTATACAAGAGAAAGATGTGCTAAATAACCAGAGGAAGGAATAGGTGGGGAAATGTTGGAAGCTCCAGATGCGATGTCTCTCAGACCTCCAGACTGAGTGGCGAGAGAGACTAGATAGCTAGACAGGTACACTGGCCTTTCTTCCTGTATCTACTCTTCTGCCACTGTCCTGTTTGAAATGTAGATTGTGTTCTCAGGGATCAATTTCCCCTTCCCTCTCTCTGGATGAAGATGTGCTCTCTACCTGCATGCACCAAGAGAGGGACATGCGGTCCTCTTTTGGCACCATGAGGTAGATGGGCCTCTCGCCATCTGCTTCCATCCTTTAGCCAGTAAGTTAGTAATCTGTCAGTCTCTGCTCTTTCCTATCCAAAGCGTACTTCTCGAATAAAGAGAGAAGTATTTCTCTTCTAAACTAGCAATATGGCTCTGTGTAGCTTTGTAAGCTGAGTAACCTGGTAAAGTGGCAGTCCTGCGTTTGTAGCTTTATTGAAGCACTCTGCTAACTAATGGTGACTGGACTAACCATACAAGTTCGCCTCAATAGGGAAAGCCACAAGTGGTTTGTCTCTTTTTAAAAAATGCATGTGGCTAAAAGCTAATTTAGTGATCAACAACTCTATGAAGGATATGGATTTTCAAGAAACATTGGCTAAAGCCCATGGTGTGTGTTCTCCCCTACTACTCAGTTTAACTCTAACGATCCCACATCCATGTGCGTGTTATCTGTCAATACTAGTTGTAGCAGGATATCACCATGCATGTAATCTGGCTAGATTCAATGTGCTACCATCTGCACTCTTGACAGGAAGATAAAAACATTCCATCTAATCATAGATTTTGTCCTTGCTCTGCTAATCTGATTGAAACATTGGCTCACATGTTTTTCCATTGTAGGTTTTATGAGTAAGCATGTTTGGATGTATTGGAACCTGTGTTGGTTGATAAAAAAGTCTTCTGTTAGCCGAAGACTCAAAACCTTGCTAGTAGGGGTTTCCCAAAGAACTACTGTTAGCAGTGGCTAAGTTTCTGTTCTCTGCAAAATAACAGGCTGAGTTAACATCCAGTGTATAATCTGCTAAGCGTCTAACCTTTAAACTGTTAGATATAGTATGATGAATAATGTGTGCTGATTTATGTAGGTAATTAATTTTATAACAGTGTTATTTCCGCCTCTGAATGACCTGGGGGCTGGGCCGTGATAAAGACTGATTGACTGACTGGCTTGTCCCTTGCTGCAACAGTGGGATTTGACATTACAATGGGTATCCTTTGGTTTGCAACCTGAGTTGGAAGGGAAACCATGCTGAAGTACACGTGGGGGGACATGCAAAATATTGGAGGAAGTAGTGCAGAGAGTGGATTAGTGAATCCAAAAGGTCAGCTTGCTTGGACAACATCAAAGAGGGAAGCAGCAGCTCTCCGCCCCCAGTGCTGTGAACAAACTTTGCTGTATTTAATTATCTGCACCTAACTTGGCTCCACAAGGCGGCTTAAATTAAAACAGGAACAATTGTTCTTGCGTATTGTTTTTTTAACAGTAGCTGCAACATCAGCATGTTCAGCTGCCACCTGACTGCAACCAGCCTGCCTTGTTTGCAGGCTTCATGCCAGCTAACAGCTGTCAAGCAGGGGATTGGCCCAGTGGGCTCACACAAGGCAGGGCCACCACGCCTCCGAACACTGCTGTCAACAGACACCTAAGCAGTCCTGGAGTGGAGCCGAGGAAGGAGCGGCTTTCTTGCCTTTGTAGCGGGAGCCTCAGAATTCCAGATATGCCACCACAGTCATAGTAACTCTTAGAACGGAGGACTGCCAACAGGCATAAAGTATTCTGCTTCTAAGGGAAAATGATGTGATTTCCCCCCCATTCTCTTTTTAAAAAGCACTTAGAAAAACCTGATTGTTCAACCTGAAGAGGAGTTGAGAAGGTATCTTTTTCATTCTAAAAAGTTTTTCTGTTTCCTTTCTCTTAAACTTGTTGTGGCACTTCCTTGATCTTAAGTCCCGCCAAGAAAGCAGCTGGTTTCAGATGCCATGAATAGCTCCTTTAAAATGGATGCTTAAAAAGTGGGTTTTGGCCGGATGTCATGACTGGCATCACTAAAAGTTAGACTTTGTAGTTTCCCTTCACAGTCTTGTTGCAGCGGTGCTTTTATTCCACTTCTTGTCTCACCCTTTGCAAAAAGAGCTGGACAGACGTATGTTTTATTTATGTAGTTATTTATTTATGTTCTGTCTCTTCTTTCAAATCCCTCTGCTAAATGATCTTTCTTTTCTTTTTTAAAGTGGCATTTTAAAAATACGGGCAAGGTTTTTTCCCCCCTTCCTGGGATTCTCCTGGTTTTGAGGTGTTCACATCCTGGGTCAAATGCTGTTTCTCTTTGTCACCCTTTGTCACCAAGTCATTCATTTCTATTATTGCATTCAAAGGGAGGACGCTAGCACAACATTTCTAGACTTTCTTCATTCTCCAGATCAGCTGTAGATCTGTCCTGTTAGCAGAATAAGGAGCCTGAAGAGTCCTTCAGATCTCTCTCTCTCTCTCTCTCTCTCTCTCTCTCTCAATTAAAAATAAAGTACAATAACATTTTTTTAAAGTATGCAATTAACTGGAAGCGATTCATCAGATGCAGGTTATTATCCCTTTTCTTGAGTAATTGGACAGAGCCTTTTTTGCTCACAGACATCAGCCAGCAGATGTTACTGAATAATTAAGGGCGTTCGCAGCCGGCTATGAAAAATAATTTGCCATCACAATCAGCTGCATTCGGTAGCGAACAAAATTAAATGTATCATGTTGCACAATATTAGTCTGTGTTCCTCTTTTTTAAAAATCTGGGAACAGACATATGTTTTGTGCTCTTGCTCACCTGTCTGTTACTTACATAGGAAAAACAAAGTGTAATATTTCTGTGACACCTATTAAATCATTTTGGGTGTGGCTTACCACCTACCATATTAGTGCAACAATGTCATTAAAGGTGGTTTAGGGTTAGGCTGCAAATGAAATTTGTTTGCGCTAAAATTACTTTCAAAGAGTTGGAAGGATTTAAACTAACTCAGCCCAGGATTGCATCGTGAGTGCATTAACTTTGTACAGCTTCCCTTCTAGAGGCATGAACCCTTTCTCTTTCCCTGTGCCCTTTCTTCTAGAATTGTCTTTTACATTTGAGTACAAAAGGCTTGGATTTCTCTCCCTTGTGGGTTCATTTAGCTGTGATGTCGATTTTTCACCAGCACATAATAAGATGCTGCCTCTTCATATAAAAAGTCTCCACAGTCTGTACTCTGCATCCAAGTCACTGGTTCCTGCCTGGAACTTTCTGATTGTTGCTCCTGCAAATTGGCTGCCCACCCCGGATTGGGCCCTTGTGGCACTTTCAAATGGCCAAATTCCTCTTAAAAGTGGCATCAGCAGCCGCAAGTCAGAGCAGCAGCCACTATAAATCTGATTTGGCTCTTTGATGGAAGCCCACGGTTGTAGGTAGCTCTCAGCTCAGTTAGCAAACCAGCAAACCAGCTTTACAGCAGCAACCCATTTATACTGTGGCTAGAAATAACTTTCCTTCTGATAGTACTACCAGACTTCCCATTTGGTCTGTGATATTATTCTTCTGGCCTGAATAGCCCAAGCTAGCCCAGTCTTACCAGATCTCAGAAGCTAAGCCTGGGTGGCCCTAGTAAGTTCTTGGATGGGAGACCACCAAGGAAGTCCAGGATTGCTACGCAGAGGCAGGCAATGGCGAATCACCTTCGTCCGTCTCTTGTCTTAAAAACCCTGTGGGATTGGCATAAGTCAGTTGCAGCTTGATGATACTGTCCACCGTCACCACCACCGTTCTTCTGGATTCGTCCTGGCCCTGCAAGATAATGGAGAATGGCGTCTCCATGCTCTGGATGTTTGCTCCTCATTGGCATTTTAGCTTCACTAGATGTCTTCCTTCAGGAAGGATCATTTTTTTTATGCATAGCCTCCACTTCTGAATATCACTGAGCATTCCAGGAGTGGTATCTCGGTTTCTTCAGACTGGGGCTGATTCTGCTCTCATCTGTTTTCTCGCAGTTTTTCCGCAGCCACATCAGAAGGTTAATCTCCCTCTAAATTGCATGCTGCTTTCACTTTCTTTGTTCATCAGGTTTTATGGTACCTTCTGCATAGATTTATGGTTGTTCAGGGATGACTTCGCAGTACAGTGCGAAGTACAGTGCAAAGTCAGTACGGTGTTGCAGTGTCAGGGCAGCTTACAACAGAAAAGAACATACAATAAATAACTAGAAGTTAAAATCCTACAATACAACACATAGTGCATACATCAGCGATAATGCAATCCATTCCAAGATGGCGAGAAAATTTCAGATTTCGCAAGCCACCTTGGGGGGGGGGGGGCTTGCAGAGAATGGAGGTATGAGAGTGCCAGACTACATGCTACACTGTCACTGTCCTCAACCAAATACCTGGTGGAACATCTCTGCCTTATATGCCCTTCGGAAAGGTAACAAATCCCTCAGGACACAGATGTTCTCTGGCAGAGAGTTCCACCAGGTAGTGGCCAGCCAGATCTCTCTCAAGCCGGGGACCACCAGAAGGTTCTTACTTCTCAAGTGTAACACTCTTCTGGGGGCATACTGAGAAAGGCGTTCCCAAAGGTATGTGGGTCCCTGACTGCTAAGGGCCTTGAGGGTCAAAACCAGCACCTTGAACCTGGTCCAGTGCTCCATTGAAAGCCAGTGTAGCTTGCTCACTGGGTCCCCGTAAGGACCCGCACAGCTGTATTCTGGATCAGTTGGAGCTTCCAGGTTAGTCTCAAGGGTAGGGCCACATAGAGTGAGTTACAGTAGTCTATCCTGAAGGTGACCGTTGCATGGATTACTGTGGCTAGGTCAAAGGGGGACAGGTAGGGAGCCAGTTGCCTGACCTGGCACAGTTGGAGAAACTGGCAACCTTTGCGACCTGGGCCTCCATTGATAAGGAGGCATCCAGAGTCATGCCCAGACTCCTGACGGTTGATGCCGGTGTTAGGGGCACTTCGTCAAAGAGTTGGCAACCCAACCGTGGCTCCCTCCCCAATCAGCCACATAACCTCCCTCTTACCAGGATTGTTTCAACTGACTGCTTTAACCACCCTACCATGGGCCTATCAAAACACCCTACCATGGCTATCAAAAAGAAAAGAAACAATTAAACAGCAGTTCTGGGACCATGCCCTACAATCAGATAGGCCTGGGCACAGATACAGAAATATCCAACTATGGTGCAGCATGCCAAATGTTTTCAACCAGCAGGTTATCTTAGATCCCTTGAGATCCTCCAGTACCGAAGAATCTTCACCCTGGCACGCTTTAATGCTCTTCCTTCAGCCCTTCTGGAAGGCAGATACCATTGTGTCCCGACTCCGCTCCCTCAATATTTTTGTCCATGTCATACAGGGAAAGTAGAAAGTAGAGTCCATTGAACATGTTCTGCTGCATTGCCCATTCTATAATGATATTTGACAACGGTATATTGCTCCAATTCCATCATCTATACCGGGAAGATCCGAACAACTTTATGTCTCTCTCCCCCTTGCAGACTTGTCTCAGGAGATAACCCACAAAGTTGCCAGATTTTGCCTATGGGTGTGTGGGATACTCAAGTGGCTGATTGCCTCCCAGTAACTTTGCCTGTCTGTTGGAGGAAGATCTTGTTTTTCCAGTTCCCCCCCTTAAATCTGTGTTCATTGTTTTATGTTCAATGCATTGCGTGCATTATAATATATGCTGATTTTTGGGAGCTGATCTTGTACTGAAATAAAGTTTCAAAGTTCTAATTCAGACAGCCCCTTGAAGAACTTCAGTCTGATATTTTGTACATTAGCACCATGCCCCTGTTGTGCGGATGGTGTTGAGTCTGTAGAACATGTAATTTTTGACTGTAAATCATATACTGACATCCATGAGTCTCTTCCTTTCCCTAAGACACTCCCTCTCTCTCGCAGGCAAAGAATTTGCATCTCAAGAAATTTGCTATCGGATAGCCGCGCAGAAGTTATTTATCAGGTGGCTAGGTTCAGATAGCTCACCCTAAGAATTAGAAAATCTACAAGCCGGTGGACCCGCGATACTTCCGGGGGGGGGGCAGGTGAGCCTCTCTCCCCTCCCTCCACCCGTTCCCCCCCGAAAATCAGTGGCAGCGGCAAGAACCACCGCTTGCTGAGGCACTCCCCCCTGGCCCGCTCTAGCTCGGGCCCGAGTGGCGTTAAGCCACTCGGCCCCGGCGTTTCCCTCCCTCCTGCCCCCTCCCCCGGCCCCCTCCCCCCCGGCTCCCAGGCCCGAGCGGCCAAGCACTGCTCGGGCCGCCACTTCTCCCCCCCGTTCATTGCCTCCCCCCTTCCAGAGTCGGCGGTGCAGCTAGACCTGAGGCCCACTGCGCTGCCTCCCCCCTCCCCCGTTTCTGAGCTGGTGGCTCGGCCGCAGATCCCCCACCACCACCGCCCGGCCGCTTGTCCGTTGCTTCCGCCGCCGCCACTCAGGTAAGTCCGTTCCCTGCGCATGTGCAGGGAACAGGATTTTTTACTTTTGGGGGGATTTGAGTATCCCCCCGAAATTTTTCTTAAGTTTTTAGATTTTTCTGCAGACGTGGGGACCGCCCCACGTCTGCAGAACAACCTCCTTGCCCCCCAGGTGCCCCCCCGGCGCAGATTTAGGTATCCGCACGGGGGGGACCACTTGGGAATTAGATATATAGATAATAGCTCGAAAAGTGGAGAATTAAGATCAAGTTTTAGTAATTTTAACCCTTATGCTTTTTATGGTGTTTTTCATAACCAGTCTTAAAATTCTGTTCCTATTTTAATGTGATATCTTTTACCCATGTTACAAATGTCATCAGTTTATGTTTTGGTCAATGACCATGAATAAAACTTAACTATCTATCTTTTAGTTTCTTTTTCTTTGTCTCAACCTTTTTGGTTACCTTTCTCTCGTGTAAGGTGGTGTTTTTCTCCCCGTTTTTGGTTGCACTTATTGGCCTTTAAGATGCCACTGGATTCCTATTTATTCATTTTTTAAAGAATTCCTTTTGGATGGCACATGTTCCTCCTTTCAAGCAGTAGAATGAACATCCATTTTCATTTTAAAAAAGTATTAAAGGAGTGAGCAGGCCTTTTCCATCGGGAAAGGTTATCTCCCCCCCCCCCCGCCGCCTCTTTCCTGTTCAGTTACCAAGCTGATGAAGCAGGAGGAGGTCTGCTTTGGTTGCAGCCGTAAGAAGAAGTTGCTTTGAAGTGTAAGGCATATATACAGTGAAATTTCTTCCCAAAATAATGGAGATTCTGGAAGTAATTCTGTGACTCAGCCGTGAACGTGCAGAATCAAGGTCTCTCATTTCCCAGCCCTGTGTCTTCCCTTGTAATCCTCTCTGCTGTGTGGGGATTCTCCTTTTCATCACCCTCTTGTTTGGCATAATCGGCTTTTTCTTGTGTGAGCATCTCACAAGAAACCATGTCTTATTAGCATAATTTACCACCCATGCACGTTAAGAACAAAAAACGTTTTTTTCTATTGACTACCCACTGGCTTGCCATGTTGTTACACTTATAAAAACAGGTGTACTGATTTCACAGTCTTTATCTCATTGCTGTCTGTGCAACAGTGGTCCTGTGAGCTAGGTGAAAATATTAAGTAGCCTATGCCAGGGGTCCCGAATTATGTTGTACCTGTGGGTACTTTTGGAATTTTGAGAGGAAGTAGTACAACAAAATGGCTGTCACGGAGGGAGTAGGACAGTCCCAAAATGGCTGCCATGGGGGCAAGGCTCAGCCACAAAGATGGAGACAGATGGAGGCAGCTGTTTCCAAGGTGATGCAAGTAATCCCTCCTGGGCTGTTCTAAAGCACCTCCTACTTCAATAAAGTGGAGGGAATCCAGCATTAGCTCTTTGCTTTGGGCAGGAGATACTTTGAGAGACACAAAGGGGCACCAGGAAGCATTGGTGGGCAACACACTGGGGATTTGCTACGGCACAAGTTCCCTTGTTTAATATTTCAACTTGTGAGGCTGGTTTATACTTTAAAAAAGGAATAAGTAACTGCTTGTATTGTCCAGTTTAGGGCTTAACATTTCAGCCGTAGCTCATGGTATCTTGCCTAAAACCGCCATTCACTAGTTCATGGCAGAGGCAAAATGTCCTGATACATAGGTCAGGCGCTAACACCCTTACCTTGAGCTGTAGAGATTGTGGGCCTCAGAATCTGTCTCAGAGGAGCAAATGGGAGGTCCCAACCCTGTGACACTTGAATGCAAAAATTCCAGGTTTGTGTACTGCATTTCTAATATTCTTTCTTCCTTTTTTGCCCTTTTCATTTCCTCTCCTTTCCAGTGTTTCCATCAAAAGCTCAATCTGAACCTTCTCTGAACTGTCGAGGTACTGTATGATGAGGCTTAGAGAGAAATGATTTCCCCTCTTTAACTTTTGTGTGTGTGTGCATGGCTTTGATGACTAATGCATTCAGGCTTGTGCTGTAAACTGGTACTGCACCGCAGTATTTCTTCACATGATAGAGGGCACTGAACTTTCTCTCATTTCTGTTCTTCGGGTGTGTGTATGTTAGCAGTCTATGACCTGAAATATGTATGGTGGCCAGCCACATATCTCAGTGCATTCATACAATAACAAGAAAACAGGAAATGCTTCATCCCTTGTTGGGTGTTGAGATGTAGTTGGATTACTACACCCTTCTTTTGTGCCACTGCTGATGCAGTAGACTCCATCACTAGGGTACGCAGGTGCATGCTTTGGAGCAATGGCAGTCAACATTTAACAAATGGGTGAGCTTGCTTTGGGGCCTAGGCAGCTGTAGCTCAAGTCTGGGGCAACATGAGGATGCCGTGCTTGTTGCAAGATGAACCCTAGTGGCATGTTAGTGCCCTCAGCCGGTTGTGGGCCCTCCAGTCAGTTGTGGCACCTCCAGCAGCAGCTTTGGCATTGAACCAACCCTGCCCCCCCTTTATCTTTCCTCCTTGAAGACAGAAGTCCCTTAAGTGGTTATTTCCTTTGCCTTCTCTTTGCTCCTGGATTTCCTCCTCGCAGTGACTTTTTAAAGACCGGAAGAATATTGAACTACCATTGTACCTGTTTGCATGCCATGTGTAGTTCTGTACCAAATGAGCAAACTTTGGTTCTAGATGCTTTAAGAGGAATTGCCAAAATGCAATATAGTCTCTGGCTTCAGTGTTAATTATATCAAATAAAAATATAGAAGGTGCTTCCCATTCGCAGGAAATCCATTCCTTGGATCACTCTGAATGACAAAATGCACGTATCCCGGGAGACAGGGTTCTAATACCTCCCAGTATCAATGCAACCAAATATCCTGGAAAATTTAACAACGTAACTATTGCGACAGCAGTGCAGTGGGACTTAAAGCTAGCTGGCTGACTGCTGCATCGTGTGATCAGACCAAGAATAAGTAAAATTGTGGGTAATGAATCCATGGATTACAAATACTGTAACTGATAGGACTATATTTTGCACTTTATATATTATAAAAATGAATTTGCTTTCCTCAGTAACACCAGAATGCAGTGAAATGGGTTAATGGCTTTAAGCTTGAATGCTTTTGAACCGGCTTTTAAAGGGCTAAAGGTTAGTAAGTCTGGATTCAAATCATTAACTTGGGGGGGGTGGGGGGAATTACACATGCACTCTTTCCTTCTATGAGCAATTCATACAGCAGTACCAGAAATTAGAATTCATTTGTGTGGGTTCAGCCATACATTGCCAGTTGCCAATTTCCATCCTCAAAGTTAATGGTTGGGTCCCCCCCACTTAATTGATGCTGTGTGTGTGACAGGGGTACTGATGAAGTATTATTTGTATTACAGAGACAAGAAATTCAACTAGCTGTGACCCAGTGGAAAAAGAAAAGAAAAGATTTCTGGGATTTTTCAGAACTAATAAAAGAAACAGTAAGGTAAATGTGGGGTTTTTCCTTTTAAAATTAAACTAATTGTTTTAGTGAGGGATGTTTGGTTTAATAGCTGATTGTGACTGAGGGCTGTTGTGCTGTTTTCTCTGCACAGATCTCATCTGCTCTCGGGGGGGGGGGCAATCATAGTTCTCCCTCTTCCAGAGTCATGTATAAAACCTGTACATGAAAATCCCTAACTATTCAGAGGCAGCACAAGTAATAGATGCTTGAGTAGGGGCCGTGGCTCAGTGGTAGAACGTCTGCTTGGCATGCAGAAGGTCATGTGTTCAATTCTCAGCATCTCCAGTTAATAGCAGGTGATGTGAAAGACTTGGGCCTGAGAATCCGGAGACCCACTGCCAGTCTCAGTGGAAGAAGAAGAAGAAGAGATTGGATTTATACCCCACCCTCCACTCCCCAAGGGAGTCTCAGAGCGGCTTACAAACTCCTTTCCCTTCCCCTCCCCACAACAGACACCCTGTGAGGTAGGTGGGGGTGAGAGAGCTCTTTCCCAAGCTGTCCTTGGGGGAACAGCTGGTACAGAGCTAAGGCTTGCTCAAGGTCATCCAGCCAGGTGCAAGTGGAGGAGTGGGGAATCAAACCTGGTTCTCCCGTGCACTTAACCACTACACCAAACTGGATCTCTACAGCAAACTGGCTCTCTCTACACCAAACTGTTCAGTAGACAGTACTGAACTTGATGGGCTGAATCCATGTGAGGCAGCTTGATGTGTTCTCGCTCAGGAGAATGTTAAGAGGAGAGCTGTTGGTTTCATGCCCCGTAAGTGAGTTTGTTGGCAGTATCTTGTTTCTTGGCTGTTGAAATGCTAGATTAGGTGGACCTTTTATCTGATCCAGTAGGGCTGTTCTCCAGTTTTCATATTAGTTTCCATTTGGATAGGCTTGGAATGTGGAGTGGAAGTACCTTTTTTTCTCGCAAGCAGGATATTCAAGCAGCAGCCTTCCCTTCTGAGCTCTCCTGTGCATTTGTCCCTTACTGGTATGCTGTCTCCGAATAGCTGTATGGGCAAAGGTTATCTTGAGTTTTTCTCTCTGTGTGTTAGGAAAAAGTGGTGCACGAAGTAGGACTCAGCAGTGGGCTTTTTTGGAATGTTTAAGAGTTCGGTGCACCAGGTGAAGACAGGTGACAGCTGTCAGTCGCTTTTCAAACCTGTTTGGGTGTGGACAAGCCCTTCCGTTTAGAAGTACATTTTATTTCTGTGATTTATAGTCCACTTTTTCCCCTTGGCCTCAAGGCAGATTATGCAGAGTGAGTCAATACAGTCAATGGGACGGGAGGTAATTCAGTAAACAATACAATACGATGAGGGTTGTAGAACCAATCATAAATCTAGAAGCAGAACTGAAGCAAAGCGTAAGTCGTTAACATGACATGTTAAATGATACAAAAATTATGTGGTAGGGTCCCAGTTTTCAGAAAGCTGAACACAAGTAGTATAAGACCACAGTCTCTTAATAATTTATCTAAGTAACTTTGTGAATCATTTAGTACAGTGCAGCTCTGTTGCCTGGGTTGAAAAAGCTCATGACAATTTAGACACCATGAATGTAGGCATCTTCTCCTGCCAAGCAGTTTTGTCTGTAGAAAAAAGTTTGCTTCTTCACGAAACATTCTTCTCGTGTTGGGTTGGATCCAATGGCTTCCTTTTATCAGAGGAAGGAGACTTTATTTCTCCAGTGATACACTTCAAAAGTCAGAATAACCACCATCTTTCTCTCCAGCGGAGGCCCAAAGTGGCGTACTTTGTTCTCCTCTCCTCCATTTTACCTTCACAACAGCAACCCTGTGAGTTAGATGAGGCTGAGAGTGTGTGACTAGCCTGAGGTCATCCAGCGCTCTTCCATGGCACAAGTGGGGGGGCTTCGAACCCGGATCCTAATCCAGCTCTCTAGAAATTCATCATTGACCAGTCTTAAAGTTATTTTCTGCACCACTCTCTGATATCCCGCCCCTCACTGGGTTCTTCTGTAACCGTCTCTAAATAGTCCTGTGGTATGAACTCAGCTGTTGTTGCTTTCCTAAATAATACTGAACAAATTGTTATTGTCTCTGGTTTGCTTTCCCACCCACACGGTGTTCTGTCGGTCTGGTCTGCTACAGTTGCTCATAACTGGGATGGAATGTGTTTCTTTTGGTGTGGTTATGGAAGATACTTAATTTGTGTTCCAGACAGAAGAGTCTTCAGTGAGGATGGATGTGGATCATGCCGGTGAAGAGCCTTTAAAATCGACTACAGCGAGTCAACAAAGCCTGGATGTAAGTATTAACATGGCCTGTAGGTGGCGGTAGTGCCATACAAAAAGCATTCTATTCTAAGGGCTGGCTTGCTGAAAGGTTTGAGGGAGAGATTTCATGCGTCCTAATAGAATTCAGTTCCATAATAATAAGAGTTCAGTTCTGTACTATATATCTGGCTGTAATAAAAACCAGCAACAAAAAGGGAGAAAGCTGTATTTGGTATTGCAGAGTAACTGAAAAAGGAGTACATGCAAGGCAACTGTGAATAAAAATCTTTTTAAGAAGAATATAATAACATTGAGTAACGTGAACAGTGCCAAACTATTGCAGACAGTTATCAAGTACCATAGAAACATTACATAAAACCATGACAAACCTGTGCTCTGTTGAGATCTGGAAGCCGGCTGAAGTATTCAGTTGACTAATAAAGAATAGGAAGATTCTAGATCATGGGTCCCCCACCTCTATGAGCATATGAGTACCTTTGGAATTCTGCCACAGTGTGGTGGGCACAGCCACAAAATGGCTCTGATAAAATGGCTGCCACAGGAGGTGGAGCCAACCACAAAATGGCTGCCACAGCTTGCTTTCAGTCACACAGTAAAGATCTTTGTACTGTGGTAACAGCTGCTGCCAAAGCAATGTTTTTAAAAATCTGCACAGCCAGTCAACTCTCTAGTGGCCAATGAGAAGACCTGCTGGGTGAAAGCCACTCCTGCTCCCGTCCATTTTTGTAAAAACACTTGGTGGGCACCAGAAAAGAGATAAGTGGGTGCCCATGGGCAGCATGTTGGAGACTCCTTTTCTAGATCATTGGAAGATTTAATAAAATGCTGTAATAAGAAACTCTGCAAAGTTCCAGCTGCAGTGCAGCCAAGAATGTGCTCATATGCTCATAGAGGTGGGGGACCTTTGTGCTACATGGTGCCAGTGTTATTTTAGAGACTGGCTGTGTATGAGGAAGCCTGTTTTTTTCCCATGCTTGGGCTAGCCTGTCAAGAATAAGATGGCCCACAAAAACTTAGAAAACTGACCTTGGCCATCCCTGCTGGAGAGCAAGCTTCCACTTGATGTCTCTGTCTGCACAAGCACACCAGTCTACATGTTATGTGCGACTCCTACCAATGAAATCCAAAATTAGTTGCATTTATTTTAAGGGTCTTTGTTCTATGAATCAGATATAAGGAAAACATCTCAAGTCTTGAGCCACAGTTATTGCTCCTCAAACATGCTGCTTGCTTGCATTGAGAATCAGTGGAGGTGGGGACAATCAAAACTGAAGGAAGAATAGAGGGATAGAATGGTGATGAGACCTACATATGTTACAAGGAGGAAATGGTTATAATTTAAGGCAGGGTTCAGCAAGTTCCAGGTGCCAGGTCACTATGGCACCAAACAATTTCACTGTGGTACCTGGGTATGATTTTGTTATAGTGTCTCTTGGCAACACTCAGTGGAAGTATGAAACTTATTTATCATATCACATTGGAGTAGGTTTTGTTTGTGTGACATAAAAATGCATGCACATGAACTTGCTGTCAGTGCTTGGCTAGGTTATGTCAGTGGTGCTCAAGGAATTAATTTCTTAACCTGTTGCTTTTTCTGGTGGTGGAAAGTGCCATCAAGTCACAGCTGACTTATGGTGACTTTGTACAGTTTTCAAGGCACTCGAAGGTGGTTTGCCATTGCCTGCTTTTGTGTCCTTCCTTGGTGGTCCCCCATCCAAGTATTAACCAGGACCAACCCTGCTTAGCTTCAGAGGTCTGATGAGATTGAGTTAGCCCTGGGCCATCCAGGCCAGGACTTGCTTTTTCTACTGGCTCCAGTATTCAATCAAAGCACTAATGAATGTGTGAGAAATTAGGGAGAAGTTATGTTAGGATTAGAATGTTGTAGAGATGCCAACAAAGGTTACCAATTATTTATTTTTATACTACAACATGTCATAGCTTTAGTAAGATTATGAGAAACTGAAGAGTTTAGGATTAGGTTTTGTGGTAGCAAGAAGAGAAAATAAGGTCATTAAAACACAAAACCCTGGAGGCTGAAAAATTATACCAGCGCCTCGATTTTTGATCTGCCTCCTAGAGCCAAAAGAAAATTTACCAAGGCCTGTTTTAAGCCCCCTGAAGCTCACCACTAGTAGATCATTAGGTAGCCTCAGTGTCTTTCACCAGGATTGCTGATTCATAAGCTCTTATTGATCCTTCTCAGTAACTACGCACACACACGTTTGATTTTTCTTTCTAGCTTGCCTACTTTGCATGTATACTTGTCGAATTTATTGTGGTAAACTCAGAGTCTCAGTTTATCAGGGTCACTTTTGATCATATGCTCTAGAATGTGTGCAGTTCGGTATGATTACATATTTTGTTGGGTGAACGAGAACCAAAATCCTGAGCTGCCACTGCTAATTCTTTTTCATCAGTAGAAATCGTGTGTGTGTGTGTGTGTGTGTGTGTTAAGCGCCATCAAATTGCCTCCAACTTATACTGACCCTATGAATTAAAAATCAGTAGAAATTAGCTAGAGAAAAAAAAACCTATCCGGATTGATGGCTAATATCATACACTGTACTATGAATTGAAAAATGCTCCTCTGATGTCAGTGGGCTCAAAGGGGTATAACTCTGTTTATGACTATGGTGTCAGTATACTAAAGATTATTGCCAGATCAATTAACAGTATTAAAAACATATATCTTGTTTTTAACATTTATTAATTGCAATTTTGCTAGCTTTACCTGGACAGCCTAGATATTTGCAGGACAAGGCAACACTATAGATACCGGGAACAGAGAAGGCCAAATGAATGGATACTGTGGGGCTTAGAAGCTAGAGAGACGTGGTGCAAAGAACAACAGTGGATTATGAATGTGCTCTGGTGGATGAGAAGAACCAGCATGAGAGCTGGAGCGCTTGAACTAGTTAGTCTGAGAATTTGTAACTTGCTGAATATAGAATTTCATGGGCAACAAACCTTTGGAGTTGCAACTACTGAATTCCATAAATAGTTTTATGTTGCTGGAGAAACACAAATTACCTTTCTGATAGTAGTTTTGATTTAGACAAACACTTGTACATTATTACAGAGAGGAAAGAGTACTGTGTACAGTTCTGGTTGCCACACTTCAAAAAAGATATTATAGCATTGGAAAAGTGCAGAAAAGGGCAACTAGAATGATAAAAGGGTTGGAACACTTTCCCTATGAAGAAAGGTTGAAGCACTTGGGGCTCTGTAGCTTGGAGAAACAATGGCTGAGGGGTGACATGATCGAGATTTATAAGATTATGCATGGGATAGAGCAGGTGGAGAAAGAAGTACTTTTCTTCCTTTCTCACTATATAAGAACTCGTGGGCACTCGATGAAATTGCTGAGCAGTCGGATTAGAACAGATAAAAGGAAGTACTTCTTCACTCAAAGAGTGATTAACACATGGAATTCACTGCCACAGGAGGTGGTGATGGCTACAAGTGTGGATGGCTTCAAGAGGGAATTAGATAAACATATGGAGCAGAGATCCATCAGTGGTTATCAGCCACAAGGTATGGATAGGAGCTCTCAGTCTGGGGCAAGTGATGCACTGTATTCTTGGTGCTTTTGGGGGTGGCAACAGTGGGATGGCTTCTAGTGTCCTGGCCCTACTGCTGGACCTCCTGATGGCATCTGGTGTTTTTGGCCACTGTGTGAGAGTGTTGGACAGGATGGGCCATTGGCCTGATCCAATATTAGCTTCTCTTATGTTCTTATGTTATGTTCTTAAGAGAGAAGATACAAAACTATAGCAGTCCCCCTGAATAGATTTAGAGTCCGGTGGCACCTTTAAGACCAACAAAGGTTTATTCAAGGTATGAGCTTTTGTGTGCGCACAGACTTCTTCAGACACATTGAAATGGAATCTTACAGTTCAAATATATAGGCAGATGCCTCTACATAGGTGAACAGTAAATTAACATACAAAGACTAAACAGCAATAACAAGCTAAGTTCATACAGTTACCATTTGTTTGGATTTAATTGGGGGGGGGGAGGCAATAAATATGGCACATATGGCACTGCACCCCACCTCTGGAAAAGGATGTTGTTAATTAACTCCATGGTTGAGAGGAAACAAATGATGCGGAACAACAGAATCAGTTCATTGTCTTTGACAATTAAGAAGGATACTTTCACACATCTACCTCCTATTTTGACATTTGCCCCACTGAGGCACGTGTATATGTAGATTTCCCCAGTGGAGCAAATTACACTCCCTGGATCCATTTCAGGTCAGGAAAATGGTGCGGGCTTAAGCACCCTCTCATGGCACACCACAATCCCAATCTGATTCAGGCCTCCACATACCTGGGAATTGCTCCCCAGTGGGGAACTCGTAATGCACGTCTGATTGAAAGTCCTGGTGCAAGACCTGGACACAACCTGAGGCCTTTGTAACGTGTAGTTAGGCCTAAGTTTAGACTCCAGGTAGCTTCTTAATTGCTTATGCTCAGTGCCGTGCATGCTGATGGTACGGTATAAGAGGCAGGTGGTTTATTTCTACCTGCTTGCTCCAATCACCACCTTCACCTGCCTAAATATCTGCCTGTATTTTGCGTTTTTAGAACCAAGTCATGTTGCTTTTTCTTAAATTCTTGTAGGGGGAACTGAAAGAACTATGCAGTTTGGTTGCTAAAAAGGTGTTGTGTTTCCCAAAGAGTAGCAACACCCCCCCCCCCCCCCAAATAAACTGCTTTAGAAACAGATGGGACTTTCAGTTGTAGTTTGTGATTTGGCATGGGTGTCTGCTGTTCAAACAAAGCCCTAGGTCATGCCTAAAGCAAGTCTTTAGATTTCATCCTACAGAAGTGAAGGATGATAATGAACTGATTTGTAACTCATGTCTAGGCATTGCACAGTTAAAGGCAAGACTTAGGGTTTGACACGAGGCTTCCTAAAGATTTACTCTGGTGCAATTAAGCTCCAGCTCCAGTAGAGTATGATTCATGTCTGATCCACAGAGCTACAAATGAAGCTAGGAACAAGCTTCCAGACTGAAGTAATGTTATTAAAAATCTAATGAAAATAGATTTGACCAATGGGGGGTGGTGGTTTAAAAACACATTGAAGGCTATTAATCAAGAGTTTCTAGTAGCAAAACCCTTTCTTGCCTTCCGTCTGGCATCTGTGCCAATGAGATACCGAACAGAGACTGTTTCAGTACAAACAGAGAAGGCCCTTCAAATGTAAACATTTGAGCAGCTGGCAGCAGAGATTAGCAAAGTTTCAGTGGGAGGGAGTCATAGTGAACATGGCGCCATCTAAATTTAACTAAAGCCAAATCACCCCCCTGTTCAAACATGAGGGGTATCGTTTGAAAAGACTACCAACCAAGCTTCAGAATATAGTCCATCACAATAGAGTGTGTGGGGTGTGTGTGTGTGTGATTAAAATTGCTTTGGCTGGTGTTCTGTTATAGTTACCTTCATCCCCTTTTGTTAATTCTGTCAGGAGAACTTAATGTAAGGTTCCTTAGCAACCCAAGGTCAAATCAAATGTTACAGTTTTTAAAGGGTTGGGTACAAGGGAACTCTTTAAAAACTCTAATGTTTAGTTTGGCTTTCAGATTCAAATTTCAGAAATGGAATTTTCATGCTACTTTGCTGTATAAGTCACCTGCACACCCAAGTAGAGTTTCAGCCTGAGTTACAACGGGACTATTGCTTTGATATCAGCCAGCGCTGCATTTTCTAGTTCTACAGCCATTTCACTTCGTTTAGATCCCTGCTTAATGCAAGCTTATAATTCATTTGAATAGTTGAGCCTAGAGCAGGCTGTGCATGTGAAAGTTCAACTATGACTTTTGTTCATTAATTGGGGTAGTCTTGTGTGTGTCAGTCATATCTAGAATTACTGTATAGTTAAAGCAATCTTTCACCTTGGACATCTATTTCTTTTTATTTATCAAAGTATTTGAATAGTCTGTCTTCCTATTATGGGGGCTTGAAGCAGCTTACACAAAGCATGTGCCAAAAAAGCCCCTCCTATCACAGAACAGTAAAAGAAGAAGAAGAGAAGAAGAGATTGGATTTATACCCCGCCCTTCACTTGGAGTCTCAGAGTGGCCTACAATCACCTTTCCCTTCCCCTCCCCACAACAGACTCCCAGTGAGGTAGGTGGGGCTGAGAGAGCTCTTGAGAAAACAGCTCTGAGAGAACTGTGACTGACCCAAGGTCACTCCAGCAGCTGCATGTGGAGGAGTGGGGAATCAAACCCAGTCCTCCCAGATTAGACTCCGCACTCTTAACCACTACACCAAACTGGCTCAATTAAGCAACTTTTTAAAAAGACCAAAAATTCTCAGCCACCTCCCCACCATGAAGGAGAAATGACAACCTCGATCATAGACCCCCTTAAACAATACTGGCTTACAGTGCCTTCGGAAACAAGACAAAAGTGGGCACCCTCCTGACAGGCTGTTTAACAAGGCCAGCCTCATCCAGGCAGCGCTGCAGTTAATTTAATAAATTTAAGTGTGGGAACAGCCAGGAGTATTGCTAGGAGGATCTGAGTTGGCACCCATGTTCGTGTTGGGAGAGGTGGTAATTTCAAGTATGTGATTGTCAAGGCTAAAGTACAAGGAACTTCTTTAAAGGTTACTGTTGTAAGAATAGGTGACAGCCAACCTGTGCAATGAAGCCCGGGACTCAGCAGAGGGAAAGATTGTTTTGCCTTTTCTCATTATCCAAATGCCCCCTTGAGGTCCGTGTCAGCTCAGTCTCCCCTTCCTCTCTCAGAGCTGCCAGCCTCAAATAGTAGATGCCGTGCAACTCCCATTGACCGCCAGTGAAAAAATTCCTATTACTCTTAAATGCAGCTAGATTGTTCATAAAGGGCCTGAAAGTAAGCATGCATGCATGCACTGTTCACAGGGGAATGTTGCTCAGTCAGTAAAGGTGGGACACACAAGAGCATGGACGCAGTACAGGGTTAAAGTAAGTTGCTTAATAGTAATTCCTTTCTAGGGAATCCTGGGAATTGTAATCCTGCAGGGTGGGCAAAGATCTCTGACTACTTCTTTGTGGTCTTACACTAATGGGAAGTTTGTGGTCTTGCACTAGTGGGAGTCACACCGATTAGTTGACCTTAGGTTGATATGGGAACCCTCTCTCCGTATCTATATTTTTATCTCTCAAGACTGTCTCTCTCTGATTGCAATTAAACCTGCCCAGTAGGGCTGACCTTCCACTTCACTTCACACTTCACAGACCTTTATTGGCATAACAGGGTTGACCTTCCATATTTGCAATTATGACCAGCACGGTCATGCTTCGTCCTGATTTATACTTAATCTTGCCTACTTTCCTAAACCCATATCTGATGCAAAGCGAGTTCTTTGCATGTTTGTCATGCGCCTATGTCATGCATTGGTGTTCTGCGTTGACAGCATTCCTTTATTTTTCTTGGCGCATGGTGGCTTGCAGTAATAATTAAAACATCACAAGTTAAAACCAAAAGAAAACGCTGGCTATTCACAGCCTTGGCCAAATAAGCAGGCCTTGTGGTGCCTTCTAAAGATCTCCAATAAGGGGCACCCCTCAGCTCTTCAGGAGTTTATTCCACAGCTTGAGAGCCATGATGGAAAAGGCCAAGGCTTTGGCTGATGCCAAGCATACCCCTCTAAGGGGGGGAACAGTCAACAGGTGGCAGCCTGAAGACCGTAGTTGGTGCACAGGAAAGGTGTCACAGAAGGTGACAGTTCTTCAGACAGTAAAGCCCCACATCTCTTCATATGTTATGGGGGCTACAAAAAAAGCTGTCTCCACAAGGTCTTTATCAATAGATTGTATCTTCCATTGCAGTTTATTAGGAATTGGAATGCCAACCTTTACCTGGATCTCTCAGAACTCCCTTGACTAGGTCTGTTGCAACCTCTATGATTTTTCCAAGGGAGTAAGCACTACTTCCTCATGTTACTGAGTGGCTTTATGATCTCAACCTTACACCCCTTTGTGAAGCATTGATATTTATGCTCTGCGGGATGCAACCTTTGGCAGATCTGGTCTTGTTTGCATGACTTAACCTGTTCCCACCTCCAGGTAGGTCAGCTTGCTAGTGTAATTCCGTGAGTGTGATTTGTAGGAACCACAAAAGGTGCTTCTCCACCTCCCTGAAGTGTACACTGGAGCCCGTCCTCTCGGGGCAGGTGAGCAGGCACCCAAAGTCTTTTCCAGATTATTTCTCAGAGTTGCCCATTAGTGTGACTGCAGAGATGACCACTCAAAGAAAAACCAGTTACAGGCAAGCAACTTGTTCTTATTGCCTGTCAGAACCAACCGCTCTTTTTTTTGTGTGTGTTCATAATCTGATGCAAATATACTGCTTCAGTGGCTTACAAAGCACATCCATGTTCCTGCTGGAAGGACAGCAGTCTGTTTGAGAAGGGAGGTTGGTGTTTAGTTAAGAATTCAGAGCAGCTTGGCTTAGCACATATTGCTGATGAAATTTTTCTTTTTTTAACCAAGATACAGGGCTGATTCTCCAATTGAGCTGCCCAAGTGGCTGCTTTGGGCAGCACATAAAGGAAGCACCACCAGAATTGGTCAGAGAAATGCCCGGGGCACTGGGGTTGTAGCTGACCTAGGGCAAGATTTGAGTTTAATTAGCACAGAGACCAACAAGATTTTTTGGGTATAAGCTTTCAACAGTCAAAGCTCTCTCTGTCAGATACTTCACCAGGTGTGCAGGGTTCTGGTTTGGATCGGAGAAAGGGGCTGTTAAACATTTAAATGTTTCTCCTTGATCTGGCCTCCTGATCAAAGATGGCCTCAGGGGAGCACTTTTTGCCCCCATGCACATGCATTTTCATGAGGCGCTTTTTAAAAAGAGGGCTTTTCATTCTACCTTGACATGGATCTAACTGACAAGCAAAGACTGTGGAGAGCTGAGTCCGAATGGCAGAGAGCATTATAATGGACATGAAGTGGATTGCGTCTTTGGGTCCAGATGCCTTGTTTATGTGACAATCCAATATGTCCTTTGTCTTTTTTCGATATTCAGAATATTCATTAGTGGATTTTACTTCAGAAGTTGATATGAAGTGGCTTGTGAACTGGGAAGTCTGAAGTGGTTTGTGTGCAAACAGAGCAGACCGAAGTGGTTGCCTTTGCTCAGAGAGGCTCTGTTGAGATGAGGGCCGTCCATCTGATAGATGATTGCAAACAGGATACCATAATGGGACCCTGTGTGCGCTCTTCAGCCGTTATGAAAGGAATATGCAAGATCGTCCTTGTAAAGCATGATGAATTGAACATCAAAAGCTGCTTTTTATTGTAATAAAAGGATAAGATGCTTGGAACAAGAAAAAAACTCATAACCATTTCATTCCCCCTCTTTAATTAATACTACATTGTGCATAGTAACAGCATGATTGTTATAATATTAGTGATCTTTTTTCATGGCAGGGTATAAGAAGGGAACGAAACCACGGTGGGGTTATCAAATAATGGTGTGTTCATTCATATATTTATTAGATATATCTAAATATGTATATGCATATTTAAATAATATAATTTTATCAAGATGCACCAGAAGAAGAAGAGTAGGTTTTTATACCCCACTTTTCTCTGCCTTAAGGTATCTCAAAGCAGCTTACAATTGCACTCGCTTCTCCTCCCCACCACAGGCACCTTGTGAGGTAGCTGGGGGCCGAGAGAGTTCTGAGGGAACTGTGATTGGCCCAAGGTCACCCAGCAGGCTTTGTGTGGAGGAGGAGGGGGGAATCAAGCCCATTTCTCCAGATTAGAGACACAAGAACATAAGAGCAGCCAATGTTGGATCAGGCCAATGGCCCATCCAGTCCAACACTCTGTCATACAGTGGCCAGAGATACCAGGTGCCATCAGGAGGTCCAGCAGTGGGGCCAGGACACTAGAAGCCCTCCCACTGTTGCCCCCCCCCCCCAAGCACCAAGAATACAGTGCATCACTTGCTCCAGACCAAGAGATCCTATCTATACCTTGTGGCTGATAGCCACCGATGGACCTCTGCTCCATATATATGTTTATCTAATTCCCTTTTGAAGCCGTCCATGCTTGTAGCTGCCACCACCTCGTGGCAGTGAATTCCATGTGTTAATCACTCTTTGGGTGAAGAAGTACTTCCTTTTATCTGTTCTAACCTGACTGCTCAGCAAGTTCATCGAGTGCCCACGGGTTCTTGTATTGGTGAGAGCCAGTTTGGTGTAGTGGTTAAGTGCGCAGACTCTAATCTGGGAGAACCGGGTTTGATTCCCCACTCCTCCACTTGCACCTGCTGGATGACCTTGGGCAAGCCATAGCTCTGTACCAGCTGTTCTCTGAAGGACAGTTGTCTCAGAGCTCTCTCAGCCCCACCTACCTCACAGGGTGTCTGTTGTGGGGAGGGGAAGGGAAAGGAGTTTGTAAGCCGCTCTGAGACTCCAAGTGAGTGAAGGGTGGGATATAAATCCAATCTCTTCTCCTCTTCTCTCTTCTCTTGTGAGAAAGGGAGAAAAGTACTTCTTTCTCTACTTGCTCTATCCCATGCATAATCTAGTAAACCTCTATCATGTCACCTCTCAGTCCTCATTTCTCCAAGCTAAAGAGCCCCAAGCGCCACTCTTAACCACTACACCACACTGGCTCTTTAAACAGTCTTTAAAAATAGTCTTTGAATAGTAAAAATCCAAAAAGGTATTTACATAATAAAGAAGCCCATCAATGAAATAGTACTATTACATGTATAACTGAAAGTCAGTTGTAAAATGGTTAAAGAACATGGTAATGAGAGCGCTTCCAAGCACAAGTTCCAGAGGCTAGTCTTAGCAGTTTTAAAAGTCACTGACTACTGACTGACTTCTGGGCCTGGTTCAGAGTGTGCTGAATAATTTGGGGTACTTGATGTTTCACCCTTTTCTGTTTGATCCTGTTAAGATTATCTTCAGAGGCCCTGTTCTCTGTGCCCCTGGTTTCAGAAGCAGTGTGTGAGCCTTCTTCCAGGTTCAGCGATTTTTCTGTAGTAGCCGTGAGACACTGGGGCTGCGGTCACACGGCCCTTAAATGTGGGAGGAAGGGCTATTTCCTCCCGCATTTAAAGGGGCCGACCACACGGCCCGCCCCAAGTCCCGCGCTGAAGCGGGCTCAAATGCGTGTTTCTCCCGCATTTTCCGACCCCGGGAAAATCAACAGTTTTCCCGGGTGTTGCGGGAGGAACCCGCATTTGAGGTATCTGGACAGCCTTCTCTCGCAATCATTGCGAGAGCAGGACTGTCCAGATAGTCCCGCCGGCCATTTTTTCCCCCCTTTTACACTTGGGCGCTTGGCCACTCAAGCGCCCAAGTGTAAAAGGGGAACCCCCCCCCCCCAAACTCACCAGGCAGCTGGCGGGTCCTTGGCCGCCACCGCCGCTTCTGCCGCCGCCGCCTCTTCAGCGGCTGCCAATGCGGCCGCCGACGCTTCCGCCACCTCTTCAGCGGCCGCCGGCGCCACGGCCACTTTTGCTGCTGCAGGGGTTGGGATGTGTAGACATCCCAACCCGCGGTAGAAAAATGCGGCCCCTTTAAATCCAGGAGCCTCCTGGATTTAAAGGGGCCGTGTGACCGCAGCCGAAAACTTGCTCCCCAAAGAGATTCTCCTGGTGCCAAAGTTTTGTCTATGTGGCAGGCAAAAAATGCTTAGTGGGCCAACTTTTCATTAAATCTCCCTGTGTGGAAGTACTCTTCCTTCCCAATCGGTTTGACTAGTAATGTTTTAATGATGGTTTTAAATAGTATGTTATTGTTTGTATAGTTTTATTCTTTAGGTTCTTATTTTAAGTGTTATTGTATTGCTGTATTAAATAGTCTTAGTGCTGCTCCTTTTTATCTATGAGCTGTCATTTTTGCTTTAACTTATTTTATTAGTTTAATTGCTGTAAGCCACCTAGGGAATATTTTGTTGAGAGAGCGGGGTATAAATATTTTAAAGACATAATGAACGATCTAGCTGTTTTTGCAGCTGCAGATTCCCAGCTGCGGTGATACAGCACACAGCTCTACAACAGCTCAAAGTGCAGATCAAAAAATCCGCAAGGGACCAAGGACATAAAGAGGCGGTGTTTGTAGAGGTTTGTAGAAAAACCCCAAAGTTAATGGGGGGTGGGGGGAGAGACTGACCAGCAGTGGAATAATCCCTCCTCTATTATTATGAATTACAGTATTCTTCTCTGACTTTTCTGTAGAATCCATCTCATGGGATTTAATTTTAAAATGTACTCTATCTGATGGAGATGACGGGGATTAAACCTTCCCAGTGGAAAAGCGATGTTTGCACCTACACATACATCACAACTTCTGTTTAAAAATGCTGACTGAGATCTTGTGAGATCACAGTCTGCATTAGGGGATCACCTAGCAACCCCATGCAACCAGGCATTTTTTTTTGAAGGAAGGCCTGGAGGAGGGACTGGGAGAGAGCAGCAGGAGGAGGATGCAGGGGGGGGGAGAGAAGTCAGTGGCAAGAAGGAAGAAGAGGGGGGAGTCAGGGATGGAGGTGGAAGCAGAACCGGTGGTGATGTGAAAGGCAGGAGAAGAAGATGGTAGGCAGAATCAAACAGGAGAGGAAGAGACTGGTGGGGAACTGTATTTTCATTCCCATACAGGTTTCTTGTGTGTCGCCCATGTATATAAGTGTATTTTACTCAAGAAAAATCTTCATTCATGGAAAAATCCCTCTAGATCTAAGGGCAAAGTAATTCAGTTTGTTCTGTGTGAAGCTATACCCTGTGTGAAGCTATACCTTGAGAAAAATTCAAGGCAAGGTAAAAATTCAAGGCAAGGTAAAAATTCAAGGCAAGGTCATTCCCATACAGGTTTCTTGTGTGTCGCCCATGTATATAAGTGTATTTTACTCAAGAAAAATCTTCAATCAAGGAAAAATCCCTCTAGATCTAAGGGCAAAGTAATTCAGTTTGTTCTGTGTGAAGCTATACCCTGTGTGAAGCTATACCTTGAGAAAAATTCAAGGCAAAGTAAAAATTCAAGGCAAGGTAAAAATTCAAGGCAAGGTCATTCCCATACAGCAGGGGTGGGCAATTGTTTTGGCTCGGGGGCCACTTTGTGGGAGCGGAGGTTAGCAGAGGGCTGCACCTTTTAAAATGATTGCATTCATTAGTTAACTTTGCATTTCAGAAAAAATATAGATTGTATCATAAAAATCAATAAATATAAATAAAATAAAATAGTGGTAGTTTTATTCAATTTATTTATTGTGCTAATTTCATATCATCTATAGCTGCAAGCACATTTAATTTTAGAATCAGTTTAATGAGACAAATGTACCCTATCACACTTTTCCACAATTTTTTTTGAAATCAGGAGTGAGATTGCTTGTTGAGATTCTCATCACAGCCTGCAAGTTAATGTCTGTCAAAAAGCATCTATATTTACTCTTGTTGATCTTCATGCAAGAAAAACTTTGCTCACAAATATATGTAGACCCAAATATAGAGGACATTTTCCCAGAAAATTTCTTCATACATGGAAATTTTTTCAGCAGACAAAGATTTGTAAAAGTCGACTAATGTCACAGCATTCAACATTTCTTTCACAGTGTGATCTGACTGCATGTCAGTAAGTTCAAGCTGCAGCTCCTCAGGTGCTGCATCAATATCAGCAGTGATGGGATAAGAGAGCAAATTGAATTTAGGCTAATTTTCTTGAAGTCCTGAAATCTTCTTGGCGGGCCGCAAAAAACTCTGTGGCGGGCCGCATGTGGCCCCCGGGCCGCCATTTGCCCACCCCTGCCATACAGGTTTCTTGTGTGTCGCCCATGTATATAAGTGTATTTTACTCAAGAAAAATCTTCATTCAAGGAAAAATCCCTCTAGATCTAAGGGCAAAGTAATTCAGTTTGTTCTGTGTGAAGCTATACCCTGTGTGAAGCTATACCTTGAGAAAAATTCAAGGCAAGGTAAGCAGTAAGTACTGAGAAATCTGTCCCGTCAAAGTTTACTCTTCTGAGTCCAGTAAATGTTCCTGATGATTGATGGGTTTGTGTGTCTCCAGATAGATTTGTTCACAAACAAGCAAATAAAACATTCTGTTCTTAGTGTAAACTTTTTCATTTATTCTTCTTATTTTTCCCCTTTTTTCATGGTTATAAAAGAATAATTGCTCTGCCTCTTGTTAACTCACACTTTAAAGCATTGGTTTTGACTTAAGATCTATTTATGGGGGAAACTGCTTAATGAACATTTCAAATGTGGATTTTTGGTCAGGGCTAAAAGATAGCTTAACTAGAAAGAAAAACTGGGGACCATTATGGTGAAAGAAAAGGGAGCCTGATTTCCTTACTGGTCTTTGAATATGGCCATGTGTCCTATGAAAGCAGAGGAAATGTCAAGGACACTGGAATAGTTGCAGTCACTGGGGCACAGGAGGAGTGCAGGCAAGGAATAAAGAAGAAGACAACCTGTTTTGCATAAAGAACAGGCCACAGCTTTTATTGACTGTATCGCAGGAGCCTTGGTGCAGCACGGAAGCAGATCCAGAATTGGGCAGCCTGCCTGCCACTTAATTAACCCCTTAACCCCACCCCGCCTGCTGGGGGTGAAACTGTGGAGTGGCAGCCCCTGGGATCCATGTGGGTGCCGGCCACTGCGTGGTTCTCTTGCTACCTGGTGGTAAGAGCCCCACAGATAGCCACCAAGCTGGGCATGCTACTGAATTGGCTCCACCCAAACCATGGGAGATGGGCACGCAGGCATGGCCTCCCCGCAAAAGGATCTGCCCTAGTGCCCAAGCAGCCAATAAAAGCTGCGAGAAAGAAAAAAACACTTAAAAGGAAAAAATTGAAATGCAAACTGGTAACAGCCGAAACACTGGAAGGGAAGAAGCTGCAAATTGAACAGAAGGCGGTAGTCCAGCAGCAGCCATTTAATTTCTCTTGTGCTCTGGGGAGCAGGCAGACACTGTGCATGTCTGGAGCTGAGAAAGTGCTGTCCCGCTCAGTTCCTTTCTGATGGCCACGTCGACCACACCTCTCTCACTGAGCTCCTTGACATTCCCTCTTTGACTTCTCTTTCCCCATCTCCTCTTGCCTGCCTCTTCGTTTTTCTTCGTCTTTGTCTTGAAACACACACACAAAAGTTATTTGTGAGTCATTTTGCTCCCCCATGTTCCTCCCCACCCCACCCTTCCCCAACCCTCCTGGGGCAGTGGCGCATGGAACACACAACCTTCTTCAAAAAGTGTTGCCTTTCTGGGTCAAAACTCCCATCCATGGAGGGCCACAACCTGTGTTTATTCTGTTTGGGGGAAGAACACCGGGTCGAGTCTTGCACCCCCGTGCGAAATTCAGAGAGCAAGCCAGAAAAAAGTGAGCAGCACAGCTTCAAACTCCACTTCTGGAGTCTGCCTTTTGTCCGACAATGTCCTTTCACCAATTGACACCGCCTCTTTCACACTTGAGGGGAAATTCAGATCAGCAAACGGCTTCAGAGCCATCTGCCATGAAGAAACATAAAAAAGACAAGCTATCCGAAAGGTCCTCAGGTTCGACTCTGACAGGTCTGAAACTTAAGAGATTGAAGCTGACCTTGACTGCACTGTTGAAATCAGTCAAGCTGCTGGTCGTTATTGGTTTGTCTACATCGACACTGCCCACCTGTCTGGCCAATCACCCTGGTGCTGACCGGAGGAAATCTTCTATGATGGCTGCTATGGCATCCTACGAGTACTCAAGTGGCCCCCTCCTCAGATGCTTCTGGAGTAGACTACCATCACAGTCCTATCCCATAGCCCTTTGGTGCAAGGTTCCTGCCTACTGGAGCGTGCCCATCTGGATGATACCCGAAACTGGTCTGCCTGGTCGAGGTCAAGAGATCCTCATGACTCTTCCACACACCAAGATGGTTGTTTGAGATCGAGGGTGACTCACTGATCCTGTAGCTGGTCGGCATCCCATGATTCAAACCAATATGGATGTTCCTCATAATCTCCTGTCTACTACAGTGAGCTTGGCTGGTCATATTATCTTTTGGATTCGAGGTCCTTCTCGGTGCATCAGCCCCATCCGCATCTGGGACCTAAGTGCTCCGACGAAAGTGCTCATTCACTTTCAAGGTCTTCAAGTCACCATTATGAGGATGCTTACCACTGACATCAACAGTATTGTGATCAATTGTCTTCCTGGGATTCTGCCTATTCAGCCTCTTGACATTGCCATTTCACTACTCTTAAGATCCTTCATGTGTTGTGTCATGGGCTGGGTGCCAGTAGGTCAGGAGACAAGTCGAAGTTGGAGACAGTCCAAGGTCAAGCCAAATCAGGAATGGATTACCAAGTCCAAAACACAAGCCAAAAGCAGAGTCAGTCCAAGCCGAGGTCAGAGAGGGAAACTCACGAGCAAACCAGTCCACTGAGTCAACCAAAAGCCGAAGTCATGAGCCAGAGGGTCCAGAATCAGGTTTAGCTGATGCTAACTGAGCGGGTGCAGAGCTTAGCCAGAATGACTTGTTGCTAGTACAAGTTGTTGGTCTTTGTGCTGTGCCTAAATACCCAGCCACTTCCTGTGCTTGTTAGCAGCTGGCAGTGAGGTCCCAGCTCCCTCTAAAACTCAGGGCTGAGTGATCTGCAACCACGCATGCGTGCCTCTTTTCTCCTAGCAGCTAAGTCTTGCCTGGATCGTGACCTTAGCCGTTCCACCCGAGGAGGTGAATCAGGTGGGCTTGAGCTTGGCTGTGGCTCAGCTGCTGCTGGTGCTGGGGTAATGCCCTGAGAGGTGCTTGCTTGAGCCTCCTCTGGTTCAGGTGGAGGCTCCTCTGGAGCTGGGGACTGATCCTCCACCACACTTAGGTCCGCAGGAGGCAGGTCCTCAGAGGCACTCCTGACACATTGGACTTGATTTGCCTCTCACCGTCGCTACTATGGAATGGATCAACCATCCGCTTCTCATCCCATCGAGCCGCTCCCATCAGCAACCTTGACTTCAAAACCCATTGTCAAAAACCCCACCAGTAGAGAGGACAGTCCCACTCATGCAGATCCTCCACTGGTCTTGACAGATTTCCAGGTCTCTTCGTCTGAACCCTCCGAAATGGAAACTGACAGTTCAGACCTTGAAGATAAGGAGTCCAACAGTACCTCTACAGAGTCTGAGGTAGCTCATCAGCGGTCCCCCTCGTTGTCTGAAGATTCCAGATCTTACCTTGACCTGATTAAACACATGGCTGAAGTCTTGCAAATTCAAATGACTTTGGATACACCTAAAATTACTGACATCGTTCACAGATTTGTCCAATCGGACCTTCCCCCTGCTGCAGTGCTTCCAATTCTTCCAGTACACCTCGAAAGCCTTAAGGAGTCTTGGGACAAGCCTGTATCTGTATCATCTTCCTCTAAAAGATACAAGGCAATCAGGTCCAGCAGACTGACTCCAAGTTTCTAGTAGGTCCAGCACCCAACTCGGTGAGCATTCATTCTTCTGCCAAGATCAAGCAAGCTCATTCCTCCGCACCCACAAATTGTGAAGGGAGAAAGGTGGATGCCCTTGCAAGGCAAGTGTTCTCTCTGACCCGTCTAGTCTTGAAGATGCTCAACTATTTGTCCTATATGTCAGCTTACCACATCATGTGGCCAGCCAACTTCTCCCACTATTGCCAGATCTACCAGTTTCCATCCATCAAGTCATGTTGACTACTGCAGCTGAAATCTGCTGAGTATCCAGGCAACAAATTAACACTCTGAAGCACACCACTGCTTGCTCATCCAAGATCTTGGCTACAGTTATAGCACTTAGACTCCACGCTTGGCTCAGATCCACATCGCTGATGCCAGACATCAAGGCAAAAACAGAGGACCTGCCATTTGATGGGGATGGTCTGTTTCACTCCTCCACTGACGAGACCTTGACAGCAGTTGATGACAGTAGGAAGAGGGCCAAGAACCTGGGGGTAACACAGCCCACCCTGCACTGTTTTAAATTTATCCCAGGCAGCAACAATCTCCTCAACCTCCTGACGCTTGGAAAAAGAAGCTGGCTCCTTTTAAGCAACTCTACCATGTGAGAGCCAGGTTTGGTGTAGTGGTTAAGTGGGCAGACTCTAATCTGGGAGAACTGGGTTTGATTCCCCACTCCTCCACTTCCAGCTGCTAGATGACCTTGGGCAAGCCATAGTTCTGTCAGAGCTGTTCTCTCAAGGACAGCTCTGGAAAGAGCTCTCTCAGCCCCACCTGCCTCACAGGGTGTCTGTTGTGGGGAGGGGAAGGGAAAGGAGTTTGTAAGCCACTCTTAAGAGTCCAAGTGAAGGGCAGGGTATAAATCCAATCTCTTCTTCTTCATCATCAGACCACCAAAAGGCCATCACAGACTCCTAAGCAGTCTCTCTGACTTTTCCCATTACTGTGAACTCGCCCCCCTGCCTCTCCTTACTCCACCTCTGGGTACCAGACTCCATTCATTCCTTCCAGCCTGGGACACAAAGCCTCCGACATCTGGATTTTCATCATCATTCGGGTGGGGTACGCCATAGAGTTCACTTCTCTACCCCACACTCCACACCATGCCCGCTTCCCCATCCCGCTTCCTTCTGGATGAAGTAAAAACCCTCCTCTCCAACTATCAAAGACGTATCCCAAGCTGCCCACCACATGGGCTTCTATTCCAGGTACTTTGTTGTTCCCAAGCAGGATGGGAAGGAAGCACCTGATAATGAAACTCAAAAGTCTCAACCAGCACATCAGGTGCCCCAAGTTCCGGATGGTCACTTTGCAGGCAATTCTCCCTCTCATTCCTGCAAATGCTTGGCTAGCATCTATCAACCTGCAAGATACTTATTTTCACGTCACCATCTGACCACATCACCACCGCTTTTTCCATTTCACAATGGGACAGCAGCACTACCAATATTGGGTACTCCCCTTCGGCCTCTCGACCACACCCCTTGTATTCACCAAATGCATGGTGGTGGTAGCAGCAGCTCTGAGACGGCAGGAGACTGTGATCTACCCACACATAGATGACTGGCTCCTAGTTTCCCACTGTTGACGTCAATTGGAGGACTGTATCCAGGTGACCTTCGATGTCGTAGCCAGATTGGGACTCTGCATGAACCTGAGCAAATTGTCTCTCCATCCCACTCAGATTCTCCAATTTATTGGTGTCAGACTTCATACCACTGAGCAGTGAGCATAGCTGCCCGTAGACAGGGCCTCCAGGCTACAGACGGCACTGCAAACGTTCCTGATGAAGCCTACTTAATCAGCAAGATCCATCCAGCGCCTTCTAGGGCTCATGGCCTCCACCACGTTTGTGGTCCCTTTCGCACATGTGCACATGAGGCCTCTACAATTCTGGTTCATACATCATTTTAGGCTCCAACATCAGCCTCAGTCCATGATGCTGTCCATCCCATCGGGCATCCTTTCCACCCTAGAGTGGTGGACCTCTCTTGACAATCTCTTGATGGGCATGCCTTTTCAACAAAAGCCACCAGAGATTCTTCTATCTACAGATGCCTTGCTGGGGTTGGGGAGCCCATTGTGAGACCCTTCATGCCCATGGATGATGACTTCATTGGAACAATGTCTCCACATAAACTGCTTGCAGCTCCTAGCAGTGCATCAGGCTTTGATATTCTTCCTCCCTGCAATAGCAGTTTGGGTAGTACAGGTTGCAACCGACAATGTAGCAACCATGTATTCCATAAACCAACAGGGAGGGATTGTGTCAGTGAAGCATTGCACCCATATTCTGGACCTTTGGCATTGGTGCCTGAACCAACAAATCTCCTCACTGCTGTCCATATTCCAGGTACCCAAAGCAGACCACCTCAGTCAAACAGTTTCTGATAAGAACAAATGGGCCCTGAATCAGACCTTCCTGACTCTGGTTTTCGAGGCCTTTGGTCAACTGGAGGTCGATGCCTTTGCTACCAGGGAGAATTCCAAATGCCATGTCTTCTTCAGCAGGGGACTGGCTCAGAACATGTCCTCCAGGGATGCCTTCTTACATTGTTGGACAGGCAGATTCTTCCTGATACAGTGGGTGCTTCTGAAGATCATCCATGATTGGACCCATTGAATTCTGGTGACTCCTTGGTGGCCCCGGCAACCTTAGTTTCTGCATCTTCTAAACCTATCCAACAACACTTACCTGTGGCTCTCTCCAGCTCTGTATCTGCTGTTGCAGCAGCACGGCAGAGTTCTCCAGCATAACCCCAGCTTCTTCAAACTGACAGTGTGGAGAATAATGCCCTAGTGTTTTCTCCATGGATTCATCACATATTACTGAATGCCAGAAAGCGTTCCACCCTCTGGACCTTAGGCCAAGTGGATTCGTTTTTCTCTCTATGTGGTCTCCAAACAGATATATAGGACAGATAGGATGGCCTCCTTATCAGATGTTCTATTGCATCTGGTCTCTTTGCAGGAGTCTGGACTGGGATTCTCATCCCTGAAAGTTCATCTAGCTGCCATCTCGGGTAACTACAATTTGATAGATGGCAGCACTTTGTTATTACACCAGACTGCCAGATCATTCCTCAAAGGTATGTTGCAGCTCCACCCTCCTTGGAAGCCCCTTGTTCCCGAGTGGAGCTTGTCCCTAGTGCTGGTGAAACTCATGGGCAAGCCATTTGAACCCATGTCAACTACTGATCTCTGCCTTCTTTCAAGATAGTCTTTTTAGTTGCTATCATTTTGGCAAAGAGGGCCAGTGATCTGAGTGCCTTCCAAGCCAATCCTCCTTACATCCTCTTTCACAAGGACAAGGTTATACTTTGACCTGACCCGTCCTTTATGCCAAAGGTTGTTTCGCCTTTCCACCTGTTGTGACCTCCGATTCTCCTAAGTTTTTCCACAGCTGGTGGATGACACTCAGCAAGTCCTAGACTCACTCAATGTAAGGAGGGCCCTCTATTTTTACCTGAGCAAGACTCAGCTGCTATATCAAGACCCTCATCTCTTCATTACCGATGGAGAACCCAGGAAGGGCCAAACGGTCCCCTTCCCCAAGACTGGCAAAATGGGTCACAGCCATGATCTCCCTATGTTATGCAACCACTACCTACCTGCCTGCAAGCCCACGCCAGCAGGGTGGTGTCAATCTCTACTGCTTTCCTCGACGACATCTGTGCGGCTGCCATGTGGTCCTCTCCATCAACCTTTGTATTGCACTGTGTTCTAGATGTTAGCACATCAAGACACCTCCTTCAGACAGGCAGTATTGAAGTCCATTGTCCACTGACCTTCCCTGTTGATAGTGTATTGCAGGTAGGCTTGTAACAGGTAAATTAGCTCTTGGGTTGTCTGCTCTGTTTTGTCTGCCAGCACCCTCCATCCTGTTTTTGCTAGTCATCCAAGTGTGGGTCTGCACAGAGACCACAAAGAAGATAAACAGGTTGCTTACCTATAACTGATGAGCTTTGCATGGTCATCTGAGCAGTCACACCCACCCACCCAGCCTTCTCCGCTGCTGGAATCTCTTGGTTGCTTACCTTGAGTTGATGGGACTTATCAGCAGTGGTCTGAAGGAACTGAGCAGGAGGGTGCTTTCTCCTCAGCTCCAGATCTGTGCAGTGACTGCCTGCTCCCCGGAACGTGGGAGAAAAGCGCACCAAGACATTTGAGGCTAGCTCTAGAACTTAATGAGGTCAGGTTCGTGCGAACGCGCCCAACCCATGTGTGCATAGATGACCACTTGAAGATCATCAGTTACAGGTAAGCAACCTGTTTTTTCTACAGAACCATGCACTACAGTCCTTTTCACCAAGCCTATTCCTGTCCTTCCCAAATGAATATCTGTTTGGGCATAACACTTGATGTACTTATTTTATATAAGCAGTCACTTCTAGAGCATGAGGCTGAATTATCAAGTCAATAAGAAGAAATCTTTGTTTTGCTTCTTATACATAATATACATAGTAGCCTTGAGGTTTCTTGTTAAGAAGATATTTTGATGGAGATCTGCTTCTACTTGCAGAGAATCACAACAGCTCCCAATTCTCCTTCAGTGAATTCTTGTTCCATGACTCTGGGTCCATCGCTGTCTCTTGGGAACATCTCAGGGATGACTGCAAACAGCGAAATCAAAAAGCGGCGAGCACCTCTCCCACCAACTGTGATGCCTCAGAGTGGGGAGACAAATGGACAGGAAAAAATACTAAGTCAGGTAAGGATTGTGTTTAAAAATGGAGATGTGTGTTGTGCTATACTTGGTAGCAAACAACACATAATGATAATTGTTTTTGTGACTTTTTTCACTCAAACTGGCTATGGACTACATATCCAACCATATAAATGGGTAATTAAGGCAGGGATCGTAACCTTCTCTCTACCAGTATGTTGCCTCCCAAAACTGTCCCTTCAGCAAGTTGCTTTGGCCTTGCCATTGCTCTTGCCTTTTTCTCCCTAAGGTCAAAAGCAGCTGGAGAGGACAAATTTAGAGATGAAAATCAGGAGATAGGAAAAGGTTTAAGATTCCCTTCCCTGAGTCTCCTACCTTCTGTCTTCAGATTCCCCTGCAGAGGTAGAGACAGAGCTGCATGTGACTCTTCGTCTGCAGGTCCAAAGGCTTAGCCGAGAGGGATGGAAATATTAGAGGAGGTAAAGAAAGAGAGGTTAAAACACCTCTCCCCACCCCACTGAACGGCTGCTTTTGATGGGGGAAGAAAAAGGGGGGAAACTATGTGGCTTAACATAATTTATAGAACTAACTGTACGTTCTGTTTTCCCCGAGTGCCCTCCTGGGTCAAGAGATGTATTCGGGGTCTTTTCTGTTTGGGGGAAATGGTGTGGGGGAAGGTTTAAGCCCCCTCTCCCTTCCCACTATGATCGCCATCCAAATTGGGACATCCTGCAACATCCTGACATCCTTGTCAGGTTTTTGGATCCTCCCTGGGGAAAGCATAATGGGTAGCTGGGCCTTAGCCGAAGAATCTCCAGGCGCTTTAACAGAGTTTTGCCTAGAATTATTTGCTTTAGAGAGTGATAGCATTTATGTCAGATATTTCAGCCAGGCGCCCAGGGATAAGACTGGAGATCTGAACGTGATCTCTTTTTTTGAGGGGGGCATCTGGAATTGTGATGACACAACATACAGGGGTGAGGACAGCAAATATATTTTGATTTAACTGCAGAGGGGAAGGCAGCAGGAGGCAAATCAAACTCTTCTGGGCTCCCCAGTTTAGGTACTCATACTGTGTTTACTGATATATGGCCAAGGATTTGAGAAGTATATTCGGAAAGGAGAAACAAAAACAAAACAAAAACCCTTCCAGCCCTTTAACTTAAAGTAGCCAGAGGGAATATGAATACCAGGAAATAACATTGCTGCTCTGTCTCAAAAAGAATGTTACAGAGCTCAGAAATGAACAGAAAAGCTCAACAAGGGGTTGCAACACCTTCCTTGTTATGGTTGGCTAAACATTTGTGTTTCCTTAGTTTGCAGAAAGACGACTAAAGGGAAATGTGGCAGAGACTAGCAAAATTATGAATGGTATGGAGAGAGAGTGATACTTTCTGCCTTCTTGCATAATATTAGGACCTAGTGCCTTCCAGTGAAATTGACTGGCAGTAGATTTGTGATGGACCATAGGAAATATTTCATTGAACTATGTGTGATTAACATGGAATTACTTACCCTGAGATATGGGGAGACCCACTAGGGCAAATGTCTCTAAAAAGGATTGGAGAAATCCAGAGCAACCGATAGGGCTACTGTGCGAAACAGGACAGACAGGCCATTGGGCTGATCTGGCAATACTCTTCGTATGTTTCTAGAGGTCTGTCAGTAGGTATTAGTCGAGAGGTCATAGAGGTTCCGTTAGTATTAGTCTGTAACTATTAGTCAAGACAGCTGAACTGAAACCCTCAAATACAGAGGTATCATACCACTGGGTAGCAGATGCTGGGGGTAAGCATCAAGGGGAGCACTATTTCCTTTGTGTGGCCTGCTTGTGGTTATCCAGGAGCATCTGGATGGATACTACAGTAAAGCTACAGATCACATTGGGAATTTTTTACAAAGCCTTAAAGGTGCAATTCACACATGATAAGAACCAGTATTTGAATACAAAACGTGTATGTATCGATGCCAACAGTTCTAAATGTTCAAAAGATGAAACACTTGTTTCCAAAGAATCCCCTGTTGGTGTTGTTGGTGTTGTTATTGTTGGACATGGCCTCCGGCACAGCGCATTTTGAACGTCTTCAACAATAACCAAACTGAAAAACATTTCAAGGCCTAAATTAATGCCCGTACTCACTGTATTTATCTAAAGTGTCTCTCAGTGCTACACTGATTTTTGCTTATGGGAGAGTACCCGCATGTCCTGACCTAGATAGCCCAGACTAGCCTGATCTTGTCAGATCTGGGAAGCCAAGCAGGGTTGGGCCCTGGTTAGTATGTGGATGGGAGACCAGCAAGGAAGTCCAGGGGCTCTACACTGAAGCAGGCAATGGTGAGTATCTCTTGCCTTGAAAATGTGGGCAGAGTTCAAATATGCAAAGAAAGGGAGCGCACTGTCTGTTTAGAGAAAAATAACTAATTTTATTAAAGAAGAACAAACTGGGACAGAACATAGAAGAGAGAGAGCCTTAATTGTCTAGCCTAACTGCTGAAGGAAGAACAATGAAAAAGGAAGCTCTGCGAGAGCAGGAAGTCTCCAGAAGAGCCAATCAGGAGACAGCAAGAACATAATTTGAAATTGTGGGCAGTCCCTTATCTAGCCATGCTCACTACCAGTCCTTCAGCTGCCCCTCAGTAGGGTGATCTTCAGATCTTCTTCTTAAGGCTGCACTATAGAACTTGCATATCCCAACAGAAAACCCTATGGGAGTCGCCAGGGCTTTTTTTGGTAGAAAAAGCCCAGCAGGAACTCATTAGCATAATAGGCCACACCCAGCAGCAGAAATGCATTAGCATATTAAGCCACACCCCTGACAGCGCAGCTGCCTCCCAGGATCGGCTTCCCCAGGTGCCCCATGGCTTGTGGGGCGCATGGGGAACCTGAAGGAAGGAAGGCAGTTTCTGGATCGGCTTCATCAGGTGCCCCGCAGTTTAAACTGCCTTCCCTCCCTGGATCGGCTTGGCTTTCCTAGGCACCCCGCAGCTTGCGAGGCACCTGGGGAACCCGGGGGGGGGGCTGTAGGCGTGGCCAACTCAGAAGCCAGCCGGAACTCCGTTCCTGTGCGTTCCTGCCCCAAAATAGCCCTGTGAGTTGCCATAAAGCAGCTTCGACTTGATGGCACTTTCCACCACCACCTGCAAGTCACTTAGGTGAAAAAAATACTGCCATAAGAAAGTTTTGTTTACAAGTAAAATATGGTTTGGCCGAAAGTGTGCCTAGTACGAGACAGAAGCATGAATTCTTCCCCAGTCAACTGTGTTAATCACAGGAGTTTGTTTGCATGAATAAAAATTTTCAATGCAGAAATCAATCCTTAGGGAAGAAGAAAGTAAAGCCTCTGTTGTATGGAAAGGAAGCAACAGGAGTGCTGTTTATTTGGAAACACCAACAGACATACCTTATCTATGTGAAGGTTTTCCAGCCTGCTGTGGAAATGGAATAAAAATATCCACATGTTCACTTCTCTAGTTTATGGGAATGGGTTTTTGAATGTAGCTTTTCTCAGGGAAGAACGTCATTAAAGGACTTCCTTTCATAAAAAGATAAGATGTTTGTTTAGAAAACCTTTATTTATATGCAACTGTTACTAACAGGAAAATCTTGCAACCATGGAATGTTAGGTAGGGAGGCTAGTATATTTTCAATGGGAAAAGGGCATACATTTTATGTTGTCACTTTATTAAGGGGGAAAGAGAAAATTCTTAGAAATTTTTTTGAATAAAAATGTACTGAATAGAATTTTTTTAATGTTCTAGCCTTTTAAATCTGCTTAAAAAAGAACTTTACTTGTTAGGCTTCAGCCAGTTAGCTGTGATTAAGTTCAACTGAAACCTGAGTTAATTGTGACTAAGGAGTTATATTGGTTTCCATGGAACTCAGTTATGACACGCATTAACTAAATTGGAGCCAGTTAACAAGATCACCAGCCACAGAGAGAAGAAAAATCCCAAACGTTATGTTGTGATTAAATTATAGTTGGTAGTACTTAGATGTTTACCCTCCTTTTTCGTGCTTGATTATCTTTTGCACTCCATTTTTCATGGTATTGGAGCTATAGTCTTAGTGAGCATTATAAGAATAATGTTCATGTAATAGATAAATCTCTCAAATATTTCTATTGGTTTGTCACCACTTTGTACTGTGCTATTTCTCTGAAAATACAAGTGAGTGATGGTATCTATTTTTTTTTAAATATATAGTGATGATATCCATGAGTGATAGTTTCTTCTACCCCATTGTAGCTAGCCAGGACCATGTGTTTACAAGGGAGTTGAATCCTATAGGAAAAGGGTATTCAACACAGGGAAGATCCTCTTTCTGGGGCTGGGTAGGAATGGCCAACCACACTTCCTGAGGAGGCAGGGCCCTTTTCTGGATTTACTAGTTACCTTCCTGGCTTGGGTAGGGGAGGAAGGGCTTTTCTGCACAGGTCCTCAGACAAGATGGGAAATGGATATAAAACCAAAATGATTTTTTAAAAAGGCATTAGTAGAAGATTGTGAAAGGCTAAGTCCCACTTCAACTAGAAAATCTCAGCTGGAGGCCTTCTCCCTTCCTCATCCTCCCTCTCTCTGGCATAATTCAGAACATCTTTTCCTCCTCCACATTATCATGGAGTATTGCATTTACTGGTGGGCAGCATACAACAGGCTAATCGGTCTGCAATTGGCTGTGGTGGGCTGTGAGCCCTTCTTATATATAGGAAGAACTACAATAGCTTCTGACCATTTATCATGAACTTGACCAGTTGAATCAATCATGGTGAATAAGCATTATAAGATTGGTGCCCACCAGTCACAATGGTACTTAAAAAGTTCCGGGGGGCATCCAGTCCGGGCCAGGGGTCTTGCCAGGCTTTATTCCTTTTAATAATGAGAAAATGTCCTCCATTTCAACTAGTGCCCATTTAGAGATTTTTATTCTTCTTCCTCGTTTATTTATTTATTTATTGAAATTTGTATCCCACCCTCCTCGCCATACGCCATACATTTAAAAGGGTGGTGTAATAGTTTCCCCAAAAATTCATTAGAATAGAGGGAATTTTCTCGACTGGGAAAGACTTATTCCTTGTCTTTACCACTCGCCAGAATGTTTTACTTGTTAGGAAGACATTAGGCGCAAAGCTGTTTCTATCAAGTTAGAATGAAATAAAGTTTTTTCATTTTACAGACAAACTCTATGCCCTGGAATTGAATTCCAGAAATGCAGGGATTGCTCTTGATGGAAGACGCCACTGGTTCCATGGCTAAAGGAGGGGAGGGACAAAGGGAAACCCTGTTGCATACCCCTTCAGAGTCTCATGGGGTCAGAATAGAGGCCATTGACTTTCAAAGAGGTTGACGGGCTAGCATACATTGCTGAAACTGCTCTCAGACTTCAACTACAATGAGAATAAGGTGTCCAACAAGTAGTTGCCTCTCAAACTGAGTCCCTGTCACAAAAGGTGTTCGACAGGGTTGTATATTGGCACCAGATTTATTTAATCTGTGTTTATATGACCTCACAAATAAATTACAAGCAAATCATTTTAATACTCCTAGTCTGGCTGCACATCCTATTCCACTTTTAATTTATGTAGGTGATGCAGCTCTTCTTCCTTGGTTGAGGGTGGGGTTAAGATGTCTTCTCCATGCATTTGTTTCTTATTGCCACAATAATCTGCTTTCCATTAACTACATCAAATCCAAAAGAAATCCAAAAGAAATACCCATAACGGAAAAAAGCAGATCCATGGATGCTGGATGGGCATTTGATTGAGCAAGTGTCTAATTTCAAGTATTCAAGCCTTCATTTTGCCTCTTCTGTTAACTGGAAATTTCATTATTCTTATCTCCACGAGTCCATCATAGTACATCTAGCAGCAATCATGAGATTTTTTTTCATAATTCCAGAGGGCTGTTTGTATCTTTTGCTCTACAAAGCAAAAATTAGATCTTTTCTGCTCTATGGGGCTGCATTCTGGTTTCGAGCTCTTACTTCCAAAATTGAATCTTTATAGTCAAAATTTCTCTGTGCCATCCTTCAAGCACCTAATTGCTTTTCAAACTCCAGCTTGTATTTAGAAACTGGCTTACTTCCATCTCTTTGATGGAATGGAAGGCCATGGTGAAATTTAGATTTTTTTTTGCTAGACCTGGATTTTCTTCCTAACTATCTAAAGTGGACTAAAAAGGTGTCCTCCTGGACAAAGTTAATAGACAAAAGACTCTCATATCTGCATAATTCTTAACCTAGTTTTCCTTTAGACCTTCCTTTAGTTACGAACAAGATAATTACTAGCCTATAATGAAGGAACCACCTTGACTTACGCAGCAATTCAAAAAGGAAATGTTCACTCTCTTTTAGGGGACCGAGTTTCCCTTCTTTTTTCAGTACTTCCAGATTATTTGAATTTTTTAATAATTCCAATTTTCTTCTTGGCTCAACACAGTGCTCTACCCCTTAATGAATTATTCGGTAGATTCCTGGGACAACCTGATTGAACAGAGAGCCTGCCCATGCAGAAATGCGGAGACAGAATCACTCATTTTTTATTTTAGTTTTGATTTATAGTCATTAAGGTCAATTTTTATTTCTCCATTAATATCACACTTCCCTGTAGGTTCTCATAATTACCATCTACTATATCTGTTGTCTAGTAAAGATAAGAGTGCCACCCTCTCCATAGTCCGTAATCTAATTGCAGCCTTTAAAGTCTGTCCAAAGACATTACTAATTTTTGCCTAGATGCTCGTATGCATACAGGCAGTCTTTTGGCACTGGAACTGGCATTTACTGATTGTTGCAAATTAATAGGCTGTATTTGGGCATAACAAACAAATTTGGGCTCATGTGATGCCTGGCTTCTCCTTCCTGTTTTGTATGTATTGGATCAGCTATGTCTCCAGTGTCAGTAAATCTCAGGTGTCCCTGTCAACCAGACATGTGGTTAGGAGTTCAATGCTGAAACTTCATTCCCCAGCACAAGGGGACCTGATTTGGATTGGAACTACAGTGTACAGGAAGAAAAGTGTAATGATTTCAAGTTATAAGTGCATGTTCCTTTAAAATGGTTGGTAAGTGTCAGTAGAACCAAGGGGGTGAAAGAGGGAGATGAGTGAGTGAGGTGATTGGTTGGTGACTGAGACGCAGGGGTCATTTCGTAGAAAAAGAGGTGCAGGAGCTCATTAGCATAACTCATTTGCATAACTCATTTGCATATGCCATACCCCCTAACATACCAGAAGTGTGTCAGAAGGCAACACCCACCCCTCAAGCTCCACTCCACAGATGACTGAAACTGACCTGCTCTTCCTCCATTCCCTTCCCCATCCAATACTTTGTGCAATACAAATAAGCGTAAAGAACACACCCTCATTCTCTTCCTGCTCCCTTGAAACCACCAGGTTTCAAGTAGACTTGAGATACCCAGGACATGTGCACCGCCCATCCCTTTCCCTTCCCCTCCCCACAACAAGACACCCTGGGAGGTAGGTGGGGCTGAGAGAGGTCTTTTGAGAACTGCTCATGAGAGAACAGCTCTGAGAGAACTTGTGACTGGCCCAAGGTCACACCAGCAGCTGCATGTGGAGGAGTGGGGAATCAAACCCGGTTCTCCCAGATTAGAGTCCAACTCCTGACCACTACACCAAACTGATGGGGTGGAAGCTGCTGAAGGGTTGGTGAAATTTCTCCAGTACTTATGTGCCATGTGCCCAGATAAAAAATGGTATACTTAGAAAATTTATGTGCCACCTTGAGCAAGTCTCTGGAAAAGCAGCACACAGTCATAAAAGGAACAATGATAAAATTATCAATATTAAAACAAAACATTAAAAACAATAAGGACCCTAGCAGGGCTTTCCCCGGGGCGCTGCGGCTCTGCACTGCTGGGGGAAGCCGAGGAGGGGGCGGGGCTTGGTCATGTGCCCGCCCACTGGGCTCCTCACTCCCGGAGCTGCGCTCCTGTGCGCTCCTGCTCCAACGGACCCCTGACTGAGAGTGTGTGGGTGGAGCTAGGAAGCGTGTGTGTGTGTGGAGAGAGAGAGAAGACAGGGTTCAGTCTGAAGTTTGAGTTTGAAGTCAGCAGTCAGCAGCTGTCAGTTGTGGTCAATCTACAAAGTCAGGGAAACAGTCTTCCAAATAGAATCATAAAGAAGTGCTGTGAAAGGTTCTAAAAGTGGAAAAACATATACTTAAGGAGGCATATTAGGCAAAATCTAATATTGTCAGAATATTATAAGAGTGTGAGGGGGAAAGGCTGACAGAGACTTGAATAAAAGGAGAGGTGGGAGATTCTACTAAGCAACTTAACAAAACATCCTGTAACCAATATGCTTCCTTTACCAATAAAGTTTTATCTTGGTTATTGTTAACCCAGAGTCTTATCCTCAGAACCACGTAGTCCGACAAAGGAGCCTTAGAGCTTGGGCACAATACTGTGGGAAAAGTTAATTAAACACTGGAATTAAATTCCTGGTGGCAGCGAACAGACACTTTGAGTGAGAGAAAGAAACAACAAGAAATTTCGAACCGCATCACACCTAACCATCCAAAATAAGAGAGGTACCGTCACAAGGAGGCTTAAGACCTTCCCCCTGCCTGCTCTTAAATGAAGAAGAAGAAGAAGAAGAGATTGGATTTATACCCCGCTCTCCACTCCCCAAGGGAGTCTCAGAGCGGCTTACAATCTCCTTTTCCCTTCCCCTCCCCACAACAGACACCCTGTGAGGTAGGTGGGGCTGAGAGAACTCTTTCCCAAGCTGTCCTTGAGGGAACAGCTGGTACAGAGCTATGGCTTGCCCAAGGCCATCCAGCCAGGTGCAAGTGGAGGAGTGGGGAATCAAACCCGGTTCTCCCAGATTAGAGTCCGCGCACTTAACCACTACACCAGAATGGCCTTGAAGACCTGCTATTTGCTTGGGAGAGAAACCAGTGTACTGGTGGGCTACACTCAGATTTCTCCAGTAGGGCAGATAGCAACTTTGTAATGTGCTGATTAGGTTCTCAGTTTGTGACAAAACTCATTTCTGACAGTTTGTCCCTGTGCTCAAATACCTTGTATACAAAGAGATGTGGGGATTTTATAAAACAGGAGGCTGATACTTAAACTGGAGATAAATTTTCAAATAACATGATAGTAACAAGTTCAGGGATGTGTTGATAAATCATCTTGTCTTGTGGGACTGAATCTACAACACAGAGAACAGACTTGATGTTATTATTTATTTATTTTACTTCATCTATACGCTGCCTTTCTCCCCAATAGTAACCCAGAGTGGCTTGCATTCTTCTTCCCTCCCTTTTACCCTCACAACAACTCTGTGAGGTAGGTTAGACTGGCCCCAGGTCACCCAGTGGAAGAAGAAGAAATTGGATTTCTGCCCTTCACTACCCAAAGAAGTCCTAGAGTGGTTTACAACCTCCTTTCCTTTCCCCTTCCCACAACAGACACCCTGTGAGGTAGGTGGGACTGAGGGGGCTCTTTTGAGAACTGCCCTTGAGAGAACAGCTTTCAGAGAACTTTGACCCAATGTCATCCAGCTACTGCATGTGAAGGAGTGGGGAATCAAACCCAGTTCTCCAGATTAGAGTCTACCGCTCTTAACCACTACACCAAACTGCAACTCTATTTGCTGTGTAACTTCTCATCGTTTTAATAAGCTGTGTAACTTCTCATCATTCACAGAAGTTACACAGCAGTGTTCATATCAGTCTTTTAATTATTGACTAAAGACAAGGCAACAAAACTCTCATATTGCTACATGTTCTTCTGCCATTCAGTAGTGTCTTTATTTAACCCAAACAGTACTTTGCTGTGTGTAACTTCTGTGTAATTGTTGTGCAACTCCTTGTCATTTTAATAGGCCATTTTAGACAAGTATGTTGGATACAGAAGCACTAGATTCAGACTTCATGGTTGTTATGTAATTCACTTAAGTGTCTTTGGGCAATGCTGGCTCTCTCCTTAATCTTCCTCACATGGCTGCTATAAGGGTGGAATGGGATAACTTTATGTGTACTTTTCTGAATTTCATGTACAAAAGGTATGATGTAAATAAAACCCGGTATTCCTTTGTTCAGGGTTCCATTATAAACTCGGCTGGAATTTCATGCAGGAATAATGCTAGGTAGATTGCTGCCATTGCCTCCATAAAAAATAGACTCAAAAGATAATTCTATGCTCATCATAAAGGTTCTTAAATGCCTCCTTTTAAGACATAATGGGGTACCTCAGCATGTTGTTGTATCTGTTAGTGTTCCCATAGTCTCGACAGCTGACTATAACTGGTTGCTTGGTAGAAATATTTAAGATGTGTTTTGGCCAGATATGGCTGGAATATGGTAGAGACAGGAGAGAGAGGTGGGGCTGATCACCTATATTCTGCGTTGGGGAGGGGCTTTGGCTCACTGGAAGAGCATCTGCTTTGCATGCAGAAGGTTCCAGGTCCAATCCCCGGCATCTCCTGTTAAAAAACGACCAGTCAGTAGATGATGTGAAAGGCTTCTTTCTGCCTAGGACCCTGGAGAGCTGCTGCCAGTCGGAGCAGGCAATACTGACTTGAAAGAACCAAGGGTCTGATTCTGTATAACACTGCTTCATGTGGTTCATGTGTACTGCCGTCCCTCCTTCCTTCCTGTGTCCACCGAATGCTTTCTGTTGTCGATGAGCTGCGTGTTAACTCCGCCTGTTGTAATGGCCTGCACCATGCCTTCGTATAAGGTCGTATTCTAGCTGTGTCAGTTTAACCCCGTTGCAGACGCACATGTCTTTCAGCTCAGGGTGCGTCTGGCTGACCATACAAAATCATTTCTGACATTGTACACTCGTGAACTGTAACAGTGTATTGCAGATCAAGTGTAGACAAAAAACAGTTCTGGGGCTGAATCACCCCATCTCCGTTCTTAAAACAAAGTTGCTGTTTGGATTAAATAAAGACACTATTGAATGGCAGAGAAGAACATGTAGCAATATGAGAGTTTTGTTGCTTTTCCCTTTAGTTAATCATTAAAAGACTGATTTGAATGCACCACATTGTCATTTTTTGCAAATACTCTTCATGGATCCCATGAGAACTGTACTATATACTACAAGGCGCTAAGGGAATTGTGTGGTGTTTTGTTTTGCTGATCATTCTGAATTTTTTGCTTTATGTATTTTTCTTCCCCCTGTGTGATTTCTGCTGTGTGGGTCAAGGTCATGAGCAAGTTTGTTGTCAGAAGCACGTTCCAATGGAAACACTGGTTCAGCAAAGAGGATGGGATTAAATTAGTTTATCTTTTTAATATCTAATTCAGAAAACACTGTCACACTTGAGAGAGGAAGGGAGGCTTCCTTCAACCTCAAGGCCGTGTGGGTCATACTTTCTGAACCTTATGACACATTTCCTTTGTTCCCTCAACACCGCTGTGAACTTTGTCCCTTGTGCATCTGACAGTTTCTTCTGCGTAAGGGCCAGTATTTTTCTTTCTCCATTTTCTAAGGCAGGATGCAGTGAATCAGTTTCTTTTATTCCAGTCTAGCAGATTTCCCTCAACACAGTTTTCCAGTTTTACAATCCCCCTAGGACAGGAAAAGAAAACAGTTTTCCATTGTAAAGGGCTTGGTAATTATAACACTGTAGAAATAATAATAATAATAATAATTTTGTGTTGCAGTCGGCTGCAGTCGGCTGCAATATCTGATTTGTGAGCTTCGTTTTCCCCTTGCATCCTGTTCTTGATGAAGGATTAGTGAAGCAAACACGTCTAGCTTTCCAAAACTGAAGCCTAGGGAGAAGTTCACCCAGGAAGCTAATAACCGAATAAAGAATGTGACTGACATTCAGGGAATTGATCTGAAACATTTTTAAAAATTCAAATGGCTTTTTTCAGGGTGCTGAGAAACGTTTGTCAGCGGTCTTTAGCCCGTTTGCAGAACTGCAGTCTCCGTTGAAATCCATGACAATCATACAGGTTGTTTAAATTTGTATTGTAGGAATACTCTAACTTGGTACCTGAATCACTTTCGTGCTTTCCTCCTCTAGAAAGAAACATTGAGATGCTTTATTCATACTCAAATTGTGCTCCTACTGTGAATGCAGTCCAGCCAAGCTTAAGCATTTTCCAATTCCTTTGTGTGTCTGGGAGAGCTGGGCAGGTACTTAATTCCTCTTGTGAATTCAGTGGTTCTTAAAAAGACTTTACTTTGATTAGACCGTTCTGACGGTGAACTACTGGCATGTATTTAGTGCTAACAATGTGTTCTGTGCTGTACAGAAGAACATTAAGTTAGCATGGCACTTCTGGTCTGTAGAGTAATTTCGGAATTTTTATAGGCAAAGGTTGCGAACCAAAGGTTGCTAAGTATGTTGCATTGTTTCAGTTATCAGCTTATTGTGTTAATAAATACTAACTTGCAGTGCCAATGAACAGATCAAGAAGTAAGCAGTGACTCAGGAAAGCTCCTACCCTGCCACACATTTTGTTAGTCATTAAGGTGCTCCTGGACTCTGGCTCTTTTCTAATGCCAGTGAATATACAGGACACACAGTGAAAAACCTGACTGCAATTTCAGCAATTACTAAATCTAAATAACCAAATTCCAGTGAACTTTAACCTCAAATAATACACTTTTTTTTCCAAATTAGTTTTGGTTGCACAGTAAATATATAAGTTTAAATTAACAGTTATATCAGTTAAAAGATCCACCTGTATCCTTGATCACATGATAATCTCCCCTGTAGATGGTCCTAAACTTGTAGTTCACTTTGTTCTGCATTGTATGTGGAGCCAGATCACATAGCTGCTCCCGTGCACCCCCACTCCATTTGGACCACTGACATTAGCATGGGAAATTCTCAGACTGGTCTATCCACACTATAGAAAACACCTCGCAAGGAATGGGCACAAGAAGCTCACTTTGTAGTAGTAATCGTAGTGCAAAGATAGGTTATGAATTGGGGCATTTCTCTTCCACTTTTTTACTTGTGGGTCTTGGAGTCTGACTGTGAATCTGCTTTTTAGTCCACTCTGTACAATGTTTGGTTGTAGACAGTATATAAATAATATGCTCAGAACCACTCATAGTTGCAGGTAGTACTCATGGCACTTCCTCGTCAGTTTCAATGATCTGCTTGTTCTAAAGAACTAAGTATCTTAGGGCCAGTTTGATCAGGGATCCTGGAGGGTTGTTTTGTTTTTTTTTGCCATCTTCTGGGCATGGAGCAGGGGTCACTGGGAGTGTGTGTGGGGGGAGATATTTGTGAATTTCCTGCATTGTGCAGGGGGTTGGACTAGATGACCCTGGAAGTCCCTTCCAGCTCTATGATTCTGTAGTTTCAGCCATGTTGCTCTTCAGTAGTACAACTAGATTCAAGTCCAGTCGCACCTTCGAGACCAAGCAGATTTTCGGGGTATGAGCTTTTGAGAGTCAAAGTTATCTGATGAAGGGAGCTTTGACTCTTGAAAGCTTAAATATCCCCAAAATCTTGTTGGTCTCTAAACTGCTACTGAACTTGAAAAACTATTATGAGTATTTACAGCTTGAACAACCAAAAGGGGAATAAAGCCATTTACCAAGGAAATAAAAACAGGATCAAATGAATTATTTTGAAAATAGAGGTGTGTGTATACATGGACCCTAAACTATTCCTTACCATAGCCAGAGGACAAATGCAGGCAGCAGCAAAGTTCCCAGCACTAGGAACTGCTGTGGTTTGTATTAATGTCTGCTGTGTTTGTGAATTGCCTTCTTGAACGTATTTAAAGAATGTCATCTCAGGACATGTTCTGGCTTGCATATTATATAATTCTCTGCAATATGCCCTGTGTCTGCTTTCCACGGTTCTTATCCAGACTCACACCCATCCTCTCTTGAGGTTCAGCTTTTGTTTTTGCACCACCCCAGTCACATTTATTGAAGTGCTATTGCAAAAGACAATCCAACAATATTTTCCATTTCCTTCAAGCCCTTCCTTTCCCTTGATAATTATGTATGCCTTTTCCCTTCCTATTTTCAATTTCTGTTGTAACAGTTGTGAGATCATACTATAAAGAAAAGTGGGCCTAAGTGACTCTATTACTAGGGTCTCAAAACTGTAACCGTGCAAACACAGCTGAAATTAGGTATTTTTGGTTGACACGAATAGCAGAAAAATAAGCATACCATTTTTAACAGGTACCTAAACTCTGGAACATGCTTGTGCCAGTTTGGTGCAGCGGTTAACAGCGCGGACTCTAATCTGGGAGAACCGGGTTTGATACCCCACTCCTCCATGTGCAGCTGCTGGTGTGACCTTGGGTCAGTCATAAAGTTCTTTCAGACCTGTTGTGTCAAGGGCAGTTCTTGAGAGAGGTCTCTCAGCCCCACCTAATCTGGGAGAACCGGGTTTGATTCCCCTCTCCTCCACTTGCACCTGCTGGATGGCCTTGGGCAAGCCATAGCTCTGTACCAGCTGTTCTCTCAAGGATAGTTGTCTCAGAGCTCTCTCAGCCCCACCTACCTCACAGGGTATCTGTTGTAGGGAAGGGAAAGGAGTTTGTAAGCCGCTCTGAGACTCCCAAGTGAGTGCAGGATATAAATCTAGTCTCTTTTCTTCTTCTTCTACCTACATCACACGGTGTTTGTTGTGGGGAGGGGAAGGGAAAGGGATTATAAGCTACTTTGAGACTCCTTTGGGTTTGTTGTGGGGAGGGGAAGGGAAAGGGATTGTAAGCTACTTTGAGACTCCTTTGGGTAGTGAAGGGCAGGGTATAAATCCAATCTCTTCTTCTCTTCTTCATAATAACAGTCAGCATTGCACCACCTGCTTGGTGGCAAGTTAAGCAATTTGTGGGACAGAATGGACATATGTGGAACTTTCTTACTTGCATGTTTAGACTGAGGACAGATTCTTTTCCAGGAGCTAGGAACATTGGCATGGTTTGAAGATTCAAGATGTGTATCAGAACTGAGATATTCAAGTAAGGTAGAAAGTTACAGTTCTGTATGCATGTCATCCAGAACACCCTGATTGCTAGAAAATGGGATGTTTTGCTGGCTCTATCAGGGTAGTCTATGGACAGCTCACACTTGCAAAGTAACCATAAGCCTAGCTGAACTTCAGAAGCATCAGGGGTTGGTTTGACTTGGTTCTTAATTGGGTGTTCCTTTCCAAATTGGGGGGTTAGTTTCTGAAACATGATTGTACATGTTAAAGGGTACTCAGCAAAACATCCTCTGCTAAAGGCTCTAGCAGTGTTTCTTGCACACACTCCAGCTGAGGACATACTGGCAATCTGCTGTGGAAGGAAAGCGGGGCTGAAAGTTGTGGGGGAAAACTGCTCCGGGGCTGGCTGTTCACACTGGCAAGACTCCTGCGTTCGCATACTGGACTGGAGCGTTCAGACTGCTGCGGAGCGGCCCCAGGTGGGCCGGCCTCCGCAGCTCATGGCAGGGCTGTTTCGCCAATGTGCGCATGAGCACTTATGTGCTCGTTGCCGAAACAGCACGTCCACACTGCCGCCTCCACTTGAATCCCTCCTTCTTCTGGTTCACACTGCCGGGAAGCGGGAAACAAGTGGCAGACGGCCCCTGGACACCACTTTTTCCTGGTGTCCTTCTGAAGCGGCAGGGAAGCGGCATGGAAGCGGGTAAGTACGGAAGGGAGCCGGGGAACAGCTGTGGCTGTTTGAACGGGCTCCCTTACCCCGCTTTACAAGTGGAGCTCTCCCGCTCCAGATTGCCAGTCTGTCCTCAGCCTCCATGTCTGCAGGGCAGGGTACCTACCTGCTGCTCACTTTGAGGGTGGGATGCTGAATGACTTGTTCCTTGCTCTTTTGGGGTGGGCACTGGCAGCCCTCCCCCAGGTTTTAAGGTGCCTGTCTTTGAAGCTAGGCCAGCTCAGGGAAGCATAAAGTCACTCTGAGAATATTCAGTCAATAGTGGTTTGCCCACTTGATTTGCAGACAGTTTCCATTGAGGAAAGCCCACCTCACATAAAGAACTTTGTTGGTTAACGGCAAACGATAGAAACTGTGACCACGTCGTCCGTCATTCAAATCAAGCTTTCGACATTCGACTACTCGGGTCTGGGGCCAGAACTACAGCTGTTGGCAGTGACCGGGTGCTTCTTCCGCCGGTGTTTGTGGGAGAAATTGTGGCGCAATTAATGTTTGTTTAACCTTATGTTACTTTATTTGCGATTGTATTCCATATCGTGTTTTGAAAGGTGGGGCACATAAAGGGGAATAACCCTGAAGTGAGGATAGGGAGAAACAAACAAACAAACAAACAAAAAATCCCACTGAACTGCTACGCAAGTGTCATAGTAAAGCGGGGGAGTGCTAAATAGCAAACAGCAAATACATAAGGGTGACAGGGGGGAATCAACACGTTGGATGAATTAATCCTTTTGATTTTTGATTTTTTGAAAATATAAGTGGTTTAATTTTGAGAGTGCCAGAAAACCAACGGTACAACTGAGTTCATTATAAGGGTGTAATTGATAACAACTGGTAATTAATGGTGTAATTGATTTCCATATCTGATCAGCATACCTGTTTTGGAAGCGCTACATATATTGCTATATTTATTCTCAATCATTGTTTTCTAAATAATGAACTTTTGTTTCTTTCTTATTGGAATATTTACTAATTAATTAACTGACTAATTGACTAATCTAACTGTTATATAAATATTTACTAACCTATACTAATTAATTAACTGATTAACTGATTAACTTTGTGATACATTTGATTTACTTAGCAGACTAAACCCTTACTCAGATTTGCAGTCTAAGATCTGGATAGGTTGCAAAGTAGCCAATTTATTTCATTAAATACAACTGGGAGGACATAAAGAGGTACAACAAGCCCTAAATATAAATATTTATATATAGATCTTTTCCTTATTGGAAAATTAGACCATAATGGCCAGTGGATCTAGGAAACCATCAATCCCGGGCCCGGGTCAGTTGAACCCTTCTCCAAGCCAGTCAACACAAGCTAAAGCGGCACTCACTACACTTGCCCAAATGAGTGTTAAAGAGTTGAACCAGCAGATACAGGAAAGTATCGCTCAGTCTATGAGTAAAACGGTTCAGGAAATCTTACCCACTCTAATCAATAATGCAATGGAACCCATCCAGTCTAAGTTTGATAGCTTTACCCAACAAACGGCTATACAGCTGGAAGGTTTTAAGACACAAATTTTGGAAAACAGACAAGAAATAGACAACTTAAATAAACGGATAAATAAAAATGAAAATGAAACAGAGGAGGCGACTCAACGACTCTTAGAAATGAAGACAAAACTAGATTCAGTTGAAGCCTCTTTGCTAACACTTGAGATGGAAAAGGCATCCAGCATTCTCAGATTTCAAAACATCCCTGAGGTACAAGGAGAAAATATTAATAAGGTCATGACAGAGGCGCTTTCCCAATTTGCAAACTATGATAATCCAGAAATCATGGGAAATGAGATTGAATCAGTCCATAGACGAAACACAACAATGACTAGGAAAACGAAAACCCCAAGAGAAGTACATGTCAAATTCGCAAAACGCTCAACAAGAGACAGAATATTAGATATATCTAAGGAGTCGTCGTTAAACATTCAGGGAACAGAAATTCCAATCTTAAGAGAGATACCTTGGCAAATCAGGGAGAAGAGGAGAGACTATCAACAACTGGCGAGCCTACTAAGGGCAAATGAAATTGCATACAGGTGGCAGTTCCCAGAAGGGTTAACGTTCCTATATAAAGGAAATAGGTATAATCTAACCTCGGTCTTCAAAGCGGAAGATTTCTTGTCCAAATTTGGAGCAGAATTGGGTGAAGATCATAGTGATTCTGATTCAGAAGGAACAGGGTGTCGACAGGGAGCAACGTCAATGGAGGACGTCAAAGGTAGAAAGAAGAAAAAGATCTATGCGCCGTCAATAATAACAACAAGGCAACAAGCCAAGAAAGAAGAAACACAAAAGAAGGGAAGAAATGGAAACCAAGAAACTTAAATTAATCTCAGTAAATGTTAATGGCCTTAATGGCCCTCAAAAAAGGAAGAGAACTATATTACAGTTGAACAAAATTAAAGCAGATATTGTGTGTCTCCAAGAGACTCACATAAAAAGAAATGATATTAAACTTCTTCAGTGTAAAAAGATGGGACACGCGTTCATCTCGGCAGATAAAGACGCAAAGAAAAGGGGAGTTGTAACATACGTCAAGGATTTTCTAAGGCCAGAACTAATTTTTTCATCGGACGATGGCAGAATAGTAATTGTTAAGATCTTTAGAGTCTCCAAGCCAACATTGTTGATCAACATCTACGCTCCTAACCAACAACAAGAGGCATTTTACACCTATCTACATAAGGTGCTGAACAACTACACGACTGAGGAAATGTGTATAATCGGGGATTTTAATGTGGTTGTGGACGATAGAATGGATAGGAAGTGCTCTAGAAAAGGAAATAGAAAAAAAAATCAATTACCTGCTTCATTTCAACAACTTGTAGAAGAACATAACCTAATGGATGTCTGGAGAACTCGTAACATACATAAGCGGGACTATACTTACTATTCACATCGACATCAAACGTGGTCACGCATAGATATGATATGGTCCTCACTGACAATGCTAAAAGATCTGAAAGAAGTTGAAATTCTTCCCCCGTCTTTTGCGGACCACAATCCATTGGAACTGTCCCTGTGTGGCTCTACGACAAAGTCAAGGTGGACTCTTAAAACCTGGCTTCTCTCAAACCCAGATTTTGTAAAGGAAGCCAAAGAAGATTTTACGTTCTTTTTCAAACAAAATATGACACCAGATGTTAATATAGCAATGATATGGGATGCTTTCAAGGCATATGCCAGAGGGAGGGCGATAAGACAACAAATCTGGCAAGCGAAAAAAGACAGAGAAAAATTTATATCGTTACAAGCCGCTATACACGAAGATGAAATGTCTTTGAAAAGAACCCCCAGGCGGAATATTTTAAAAATAAACTTAAACACTCGCAACATCTTCTAAACTGTTATCTCTCCCAGGAAATAGCCAAGAAGCAATATTGTTTCGAAAATGCAAATAAGCCCTCCAGATGGCTTGCATATAGGCTGAAGAAGGACCAGAGTAGCAAAATTATAAGGAAATTAAAAGAGAAATCAGGGACTGAATGTTTTGAAATCAAGGATTTGATAAGAATAACGCAAGAATTTTATAAGGAGTTATATAAAGAAGAGGAAACTAGAACATCAACTTTGTCTCTTAATTTAGATCAATTTATTTTTGGAAATTTTTCATCAGAACAAAAAGAACTTTTGAATGAAACTATAAAACCTATAGAGATAATGGAAACAATACAAAATATGAAAAAAAGGAAATCCCCAGGACCAGACAGTATTCCATCAGAATTTTATAAAACTTTTAAGGAAGAACTGATTATACCACTACAAAAAACTATGAATGGTGTCCACGAGAATCAAATAATACCTGAATCATGGAAAAATGCATTAATCTCTTTAATTCCAAAAAAAGAAGGTGATCTATCTAACATCAAAAACTATAGACCGATATCCCTCCTGAACGCAGACTATAAAATCTATGCATCAATTTTAGCTAATAGATTGAAAAAGGTTTTGGTAAATACAATACACAGAGACCAGTCGGGTTTTTTACCAAACAGACAAATGCGTCATAATATACGTAATATTTTAAATGTGTTGGAATACTATGATTTACACCCTGAAAAGCAGATGGCCTTAATTTTTGTCAACACAGAGAAAGCTTTCGACAATATCAAGTGGGAGTTCATGTTGGCGCTGTTACGCAAATGGGATTGTGGAGAAAGATTCTACACTATGGTCCAAAAAATCTATGAACACCAAGATGCTAAAATAAATATCAATGATGAATATACGGAGAAAATTTTGGTGCAAAAAGGAACCAGGCAAGGCTGCCCGTTATCCCTGCTACTCTTTATATTTACATTAGAGGCCTTGGCCGAAGCAGTCAAAAGGGATAAAGGAATAGAAGGCCGAAAACACAAAAAAGAAAGTTACAAACTTCAGGCCTTTGCCGACGACATGGTTTTTATTCTTGAAAATCCTCACACTTCATTCACGCATTTAAACTCTCTGCTGACACAATATGGTCAACTGGCAGGCTTTAGAATAAACACCAACAAAACCAAAATAGTGACAAAAAACTGCATGAAAAAAACCATTGATCAGCTTCAGGAGCTAACAGGTTTCGATGTTGTTAAAAAAACCAAGGATTTAGGCATTTGGGTAACAAACAAGTGTAGTTCTCTATACAATGACAATTATAAAAGTTTGTTAATAGAAATAAGAGAAAATCTTAAAAAATGGTCTAAGATACAACTGTCTTTTTATGGAAGGGTAGCTACAATTAAAATGTCTGTATTGCCTAAGATGAACTTCTTATTTCAAAACATCCCAATAATTAATAATCAGATATTTTTTAAGGAAATGGATACGGTAACCAAAAATTTCGTCTGGCAAAACAAAAAGCCACGTATAAGATTAAAAGATTTACAAGACAAAAAAGAGCAAGGGGGACTGGGATTACCGAACTGGTATTTATATTATAGAGCATCAGCCTTAGTATGGATGAAAGACTGGTTGCTTTTGGAGGATACAAGAACCTTGACATTAGAAGGGCATGAGCTAGTAACAGGGTGGCATACATATCTGTGGTACGGGTGTGACAGAGCCCATTTTAAGCAACACTATATAAGGAATGTCTTATATAAAGTTTGGCTTGAAATTAAGGGAAATTTCTACTTCAAAACACCGCTTTGGGTCGCTCCTTTGGAAGCGTGTATCCGTCCTACGTTATTATCGAAAGAAAAAAAAGCAAAATATAGTGATCTATTAGATGTGGAAAGCAACCTGAAGTGTTTAGAGGTTCTCAGGCAAATGAATATGGATTTATCATGGTGGGAACAGTTACAGCTAAAATCTAGATATAAGACTGACAAACAGAAAGGTTTTTATATGACTCCAAATGATTTAGATAAGATATGGTTAGGAACAGGAAAAGGTCTTATCAAACGTTTGTATAATTACTTCTTAAAAGATAAAATGTTAGAGGAAACTGTCAAACCAAATATGATTGCACGGGCAAGAGATTTAGGACAAAGTGTTAACCTGGAGTTATGGCTTAAAACTTGGTCCACCAACATAAAAATTACGAGAGCCGTCACCTTTAAAGAAAATGTGATCAAAATGTTCTATCGGTGGCTTCTCCCTCCAGCCAGATTGGCTAAATTTTTCAGCGTCTATCTCTGCCACATGTTGGAAGTGTAAAAAGAACATTGGCACATTTTACCACATGTGGTGGCGTTGTGAACATGTGAATAAATAATACAAAACAGGATAGAGTATGATCCGAAGCTATTCCTTTTAAGCATGATTCCAGACAGTCTTATTAAAGAAGACAGATATTTTTTGATGCACGCAGTAACAGCTGCACGCATAGTGTATGCAAGTAATTGGAAATTGGAAAAGGGGCCTAACAGACAATTCATAGATAAACTTTTTAATGTCGCAGAAATGGACTTGTTGACTACAAACTTGAAAGGGAAAGAAGATAAGAAACATTGTGAAACATGGCAAAAATGGTATGCTTGGTTAGATCCTATTATTTGATTGTCCTGTAAATTTTGTGTTGAAAAGCCTGGTTATGGAGATTGAGTCTCCCCTAATTTGAAGGGGAAGACAACGCTTTGTATTTAAGCTAAAACTTAAGTTTGTTATGAATTAAGATTGTTAAATATAATAAAAGATTTATTCTGAAAAAAAATAGTGGTTTGTCTAAGAGAGCCAGTTTGGTGTAGTGGTTAGGAGTGCAGATTCTAATCTGGGATAACTGGGTTCTTTCAGGGTTGTTCTCTCAAGGGCAGTCCTTGAGAGAGCTCTCTCAGCCCCACCTATCTCACAGGGTGCCTGTTGTGGGGAGGGAAAGGGAAAGGGATTGTAAGCCGCTCTGAGACTCCTTCAGGTAGTGAAGGGCGGGGTAAAGCCATCCAGGAAGTTTTATTGTTGAGTTGGGGATATGAACAGAGTGTTTCCCCAATCAGAGCACAGTACTTCATCCAGAATACCACACTGGCTTCCATGTGTGTGTGTTAAGTGCCAGCAAGTCACTTCCAATTTATAGCAATCCTATGAATTAATGATCTTCAAAATGTCCTGTTGTTAGCAGCCTTGCTCAGGTCTTGCAAACTGAAGGCCATGGCTTCCTTGATTGAGTCAATCCATCTCATGTTGGGTCTTCCTCTTTTCCTGCTGCCTTTTACTTTTCCTAGCATGATTGTCTTTTCCAGTGATTGTTGTCTTCTCATGATGTGATCAAAATATGATAACATCTGTTTAGTCATTTTAGCTTCTAGGGAGAGTTTAGGTTTGATTTGATCTAGAACCCACATTTTTGTCTTTTTTGGCAGTCCACAGTATCTGTAAAACTCTTCCTCCACCACCACATTTCAAATGAATCAACTTTCTTCCTGTCAGCTTTCTTCACAGCCCAACTTTCACATCTATATGTAGTATTGGGGAATACTATGGTATGAATTATCTTGGTCACCAGCAATATCCTTACACTGAAGAACCTTTTATTATCTTGGTCACCAGCAATATCCTTACACTGAAGAACCTTTTCTAGCTCTCTTCTCAGTCGTAGTCTCCTTCTGATTCCTTGGTTGCATTCTCTTTCTTGCTTGATAGAGCCAAGGAATATAAAATCTTGAACAATTTCAATTTCTTCATTGTCAACCTTAAAGTTGTGTAATTCCCCAGTTGATGTTCAGCTGTAATCCTGCTTTGGTACTTTCAATTTTAACCATCATCAGGAGTCGTTTCAAGTCTTTGCTATTTTCTCCCAGTAATTTGGTGTCAACTTCATATCTCAAATTGTTAGTATTCCTTCCACCAGTTTTCATTCCACCTTCATCTAAATCTAATCCAGTTTTTCTTATCTCGTATAGATTGAAGAGATAGGGAGATGAAAATGCATCCTTGTCTGACACCTTTGCCAATTGGAAACCATTCTTTTTCTCCATATTCTATCCCAACAGTAGGCTCTTGTCTTGAGTACAGGTTGTGCATCAAAACAATCAGATGTTGCGGCACACCCATTTCCTTTAAAACAAAACTGTAGTTTTTCATGAGCAACACAGTCAAACGTTTTGCTGTCATCTATGAAACGCAAGCTAATTTTCTTCTGAAATGCTCTCGTGTGCTGCAGTAACCAAAGTAAATTTACAATATGATCTTTGGTACCTCTTCCTGTTCGGAAACCAGCTTAAATGTCTGGCATTTCTTGTTCCATATATGATAGCAGTCTTTGTTGTAAGATTTTGAGCATCACTTTAGTCTTGTGTGAAGTTAATATGATGGTGTGATAGTTGCTGCAGTCTGACATCTCCTTTTTTCAGAACTGCATTGTAGATTGAGCATTTCCAATCAGTGGGACACTGTGAGTCAGTCTGTGGACTCTATTGATATCCCAGCTATTCCTAGTGATTTGTTTCTCCCAATTGCTTTCAGTGCAGCTTTCACTTTACTTTCTAAAACTGCAGGTTCTTCTTCAAAAGATGCTTATTTGAAGGCTATTCTTTCATTATCTATCTATTTATTTATTTCAGTTTTTATCCTGCTGTACCCCAAAAGCAGGCTCAATTTGGCTTACTTCGTTCAGTAAAATAATAATTAATCTTTCAGCAATACATAATAAAACATAAAAAGAACAGTTGCTGTTAAAATTCCTGATGGCGGCTTCCATATAGTTGTTCAGTGTATTGTTCCCATCTTTTCTTCGTTTTGTCCTGTTTAGTTAATGTATTTCCACACCTAACCATGCTTTAAATTCCCTTTCGATTTATTGGATCTCGTGGAGCAGGTCTCTTGTGCTTCCTTTTTTGTTGTCTTTTATTTTTTTACATTGGTTATTATAATAGTTCGTTATAGCTACCAATTATAGCCATTAACTCCTTTCTGAAACAAAAAGATATTGTGGGACTTTTGGAAGAAGTCCAGGAGAAAAAAAGAGGTGTCATTAATTGTGTTTGAATCCAGGATGGATTCAAAATCCCCGTTTGAGAAAGAAAATGTTGACAGAGTTTGTGTCATGATGACCCCCTCTGACCCACTCAGTGACTCAGAATCCCTAGGGGAGGAGCCAAAGTCAATGCCGGAGGAGGACCAGAGGGACCAGGAAGGGCCTGACTCTGCAGACACCTCCTCAGCACCAGAGGCCACCCTGCAAGAGACTGGTGAGGGAGACCTCCCCATCAGCCCCTGAGATAGTCATCAGGCCTCTGCTAGGCAGGACTTGAGCCCAGCCCTGTAAACCATCAGGACCTTCTCCAAGTCTGCAAGAATGCCAGTGGCAGAAGGTCCAGGCCAGTGTGGTGCAGAGGAGGCAAAGTGCCAGGCTGGCTGCATACGATGCCATGGTAGAGCTACAGCAATGAAATGAGGGTGATTCCTTGCAGGATCTTGGTTGGTGTGCAGAGTTGCCTCAGGAGCTCCAGCACCTGCTGGCAACGCAGGGGAAAGATCATGGCTCAGTGGTAGAGCATCTGCTTGGCATGCACAAGGTCCCAGGTTCAATCCTGGGCATCTCCAGTTAAAAGGGTCAGGTAGTAGGTGATGTGAAAGACCAGTGCACCCAGTTCATAAGGCCACAAACCTTGCCTGCTAGATCCAGGTGTAGACCCTGCCTGCTCCAAACGCCTACTCCTGCACTCCAAACCGTGCTCAGTGATGATCTACTGGGTAAGTCCTGGCTCTTGAGGAGACCAGCAGAAGCCTGAAGCCAGAACAGTTTATTTAATTTTGCTTGTCAGCTGATAGAGTTGAGAAGTTTAGCAAGGAAACGGCTTAAGATGTTTTCCCAGAGTGTTGGAAATAACCCACAATTTTTGTAACGCTGTTTGACAGCATTGAAATGTTGTGTAAATGAGCTAAACTCTGCCATGTTTGTCAGATTAATAGGACACTCAGTCTTAGTAGACCTAGACTCTCATTAGAAGATGTAGGATTTTGGCAACTAGAAGCTATGCTGCATTTTCTCCTGAGGAAGCCCCAAAAAGTTATTGTTGCTCAAATGCCAAGTTCAGGGTAATAAAAACAAACTCTGAGATGGCTTTGAAGGATGTCCTTTTACCAGGTGTCAGTGTTGAGGAGGAGGGAAGCACACTCAAAAATGGGTGGCACTTAAGCTAGTAAGAGCCGTTTCATGTTTGACACTTTGAACTTGAATTGCATTTAAATAGCAAAATGCATATTCAGATACCCTGAAAAAGTCTGTTTAAATGATTGGATATTTCTTAACAAAGCTGGAAGCAGGGATGATTACTGCCTTTCATGGAAGAGACACACATCCAGACACATTAGATATTTATTACCAGAACAATTTGGAGAGCATGTGCAGTTACCATGAGAGATTATCCATGGCCTACTATGTAAAGTTTTAGCAACTGCCCATCACATGAGAAAGCAACACCTGGCTCTAAAAAAAATCTTTTTTCATATATTTATTTCTGGATGTGTGTTCTTTTACAATAGTATTATTGGCCACTGAGGAAGACCCTAAGGGGCCGAAATTTGCATGGGCTACTGATTATAAGATATACCCATCAACTGTATATATGAAACTAACAGCTCTGTATGTAAAAAGTTTTAAGAGTCTGATATCTGGATCACTTCTTTTAACCTATTTTATTTTTGTACTCCATAATAAATATTTGTATTTCTATAATTATTTTGTTTGCTTGACCCTCATATAATCACATCCGTATAAGGAAGTGTCATGTGTCCATAAATGAAGCAATGAGCTGAACTGTAGTAGCTGAACATCTATCTATATATCTAATTCCCAAGTGCCCCCCCCGCGTGCGGATACTTAAATCCGCACCGGGGGGGCACTTGGGGGGTGGGGAGGGGGTTCTGCAGATGGGGGGTGATCCCCCCATTTGCAGAAAAATCAAAAAAGTTAAAAAAAGTTTTCGGGGGATACTGAAATCCCCCGAAAAGTAAAAAAGCATTCCCTGCGCATGCGCAGGGAACGAACTTACCTGTCGTGTGGTTGTTGCTGGCGGCGACGGCGTGGCAGCGGTTCCCTGCGCGTGCGGACTTGCAGGAGTGCTGGCGGTGCTGGCGGTGGATGAGCGCGGCCAGGGGGGGGAAGGGATGGTGCCGGGGGGGAGGAGGGAGACGCTGGGCCTGAGTGGCGTTAAGCCACTCAGGCCCCAGCAAAAAAGAGTGAGCTGGTGGGCGGGCGGACGAGCACGGGGGGAGGGAGGGAGGGGATGGTGCCGGGGGAGGAGGGAAATGCTGGGCCTGAGTGGCATTAAGCCACTCAAGCCGCAGCAAAGGAGAACGGGCGGGAGGGGAACGCGAGGGCGAGGGGGGAGGGAAGGAATGGTGAGGCTCCTCCAGCACAAAACCGCGGGCCTCGCTGGGCCAAGCCGGGGCGGGAGGTGGAGAAGAGATGGCGAGGCCCGTGGCTCTGCGCCGGAGGGGCCTCGCCTCAGGCAGGCTGGAACGCGGGGGGAAGGGGGGGTGGAGGAAGGAGGAGCAGCTGTCAGCTTCTCCCCCCCGCGAATATCGCGGGGCCCCCCTTGTATATATCTAATAGCCAAGATGCCCCCTCTATGCGAATATCTAAATCTGCACATTGGGGGCAAATAGGGGGCAAAGAGGTTTTCCTGCACATTTGGGGCACTCTCCAAGTGTGCAGAAAAATCTGAAAAGTCGAAAAAACTATATGGGGGATACTTAAATCCCCCCCAAAAGTGAAACAGTGTTAGCTGTGCATGCGCAGAGAACGCACTGGGAACTCTGCCTCGCCGCTGTTGGTGGGGGGAGAAGGCTTGGCGGGCCCAGCAGCTAGGAGCCATGCAGGCCTTGCCGCCAGTGTCCGGGGTAGGGAAGGCTTGGCAGGCCTGGCAGCTCACCTGCAGCCATTTCCTCCTCCTCAATGCGGAGCTCTTCCTGCTTCTGCAGACTGAAAGCCGTGGGGAATACTCCCTCCCACGAGTATCGCGGGTCCTGCTTCTTGTCTCTTTTTAATTCTGTGTTTCTATTCCTTGCTATATGGGTATAGCATGATTACAGAACCACAATCTCATGCTAGTGCTTAAATTGCCAAACCTGGCTTGGAAAATTCCAGGAGACTTGGGGTGGTACCTGCGGAAGGTGGAGTTAGTAAAGAAGACAGAGCTCAGCAGTGATATGGTATCACGGACAGTTTTCCCTCAATTTTGTTTTCCCTCTACTGAGCAAAACAGTTCACATCCTGAGCAGAATATAACTGCTGTAATCTTAACATGGGCAATGGCCAGTGCACGACCCTGTACAGCTCCAAATTTCTCCTGAGCAGGGCTTCCTGTGTTAATGAGCAGTTGCTCATGCATGCACCTTAGAGTGTGCCTTCTAAAGCTGCCATTTTCTCCATGAGAACTGATCTCTATAGTCTGGAGATCAGCTGTAACCATAGGCGTCAACTGTGGGGGGACTCGGGGGCTCAGGCCACCCCTGAGATTTCCCGGGGGGGACTGAGCCTCCCTGGCGAAACGGGGTGTCCGCCACCTGCCCGCTGCCGCCGCACTTCCTTGCCTAGGCCTGCGCCCGCCTGCTCCCCCCGGCTACCCCCCCCCCGGCTCACCTGAACCCACCCGCTCCCTCCCTCCGTCCCTCCTTCCTTCCTGGGACCATCTGGGCGACTGCTGGGGCGACGCTCTAGCAATTGCCCCGAAACTCTATGACACCATAGAGTTTTGGGGCGATTGCCAGAGCGTCACCCTGGCAACGTACTCAGTGTGATGATGTCACTTCCGGGTAACGTCATCATCCTGGGTAGTCGCCACAAATGGCCCAGGCAGGGAGGAAGCGAGTGAGTGGGTTCTGGGGAGCCAGGAGCCAGGAACCAGGTGGGCGGGGGAGGAGGTTCTGGCGGTGGGGACATAGTCCTGTCGCATGTGCACTTTGCACGCACGCAAGAGCCCCAGCCCCTCCCCCCCCCCCGGGAAATCACAAACTCTACGCCCCTGGCTGTAACTCCAGGAGAACTCCAGACCCCACATTTGATGTTGGTAACTGTAGCTAGTGCCCTCATCTCATCTCAGTTACAGATGTTCATAGGTAACACTGAAGAAACTGTAATGATAGAAAGGATGCTTGTATGATTTTTGTTCAGCATCAGTGTTCATGGGATACTAGTGATTACTTCTGTTTCTGGAAATTCTCCACAGTCACAGTTGTGTGATGCTGGGGTGGATCTAGGATATGCTTTTATATGTGAGTGTATGCTGCACAGTCCATTACAGTGTGTAAACGTTGGGCTTAACTTCCCTGTGTTTATGTGTGTTTGACTTGAGTTACTGTAAATATGAAATTGAACCAAACTCCTTGTGAAATTTAGCACAAATTTTATACCTTACTGGGAGCTGTTCTAATCTGGTTAATAATAAAAGTAACACTTAATGTATAAGCACATTTTCCTGAACTTACAGAGTCACGTTTTTGTTAAACTAATCAAGTACGTGTGAAAATAAGGAAACTGAGCAGTGCATTCTTAAGCATATTTTGTCAAGTGAGTAAGTTTCTCACAAGTGTTTTTACCCTGAATTCAAATCAAAACATCCCAGTTTATTGGAGGTTTCCTGCATACTTTGCAGCTAATTCCTTTTCCTAAATGAAGGCAGCAAAATGGGGTATCTCACTCTTATTTACAAAAACAAAAGAAGCTGGGTTTTTTTCCCCTTGCCAGAACAAACATCCGCAGACCTGTGGCGTCTCCGCATTTCAATGCATGTGAAAATATCTGGTGTTGCAAAGTGACTTCCTTGGATGGAAATATGCTTGCAATTAATAATGAGATTTTGTACAGAGAGGAAATCGCAGCTATTTTAGTAAGTAGACGCAGGCAGTTTGCTAATGGGTATCATTTCCTGTCTGACACATTCAGCTCAAGTGTTGGGGGTAGGTGGACAAATGAATATATGATGGTATTTTTAGTTGCACAGTTGGTCGGTCCAGCTACTGCAGGGGTCCCTAGTGTGGTGCCTGTGGGTGCCATGGTGCCCACCAACACCTTTTCTGGCACCCACCAAATGCTTTTGCAAAGTAGACGGGGCTTCTGATTGGCTACTGGAGATCAGATTGTCTGTGCAGATTAAAATAATATTGTTTTACTTGGAGCAGCCAGGATACTGTTGGTTTTATTCTCTCACTATTCTTTCCTAGTTTGGTGTAGTGGTTAGGAGTGCGGACTCTAATCTGGGAGAACTGGGTTTGATTCCCAGCTCCTCCACATGCAGCTGCTGGCGTGACCTTGGGTCAGTTATAAGTTCTTTTAGAGCTGTTCTCTCAAGGGCAGTTCTTGAGAGAGCTCTCTCAGCCCCCCCCCTACCTCACAGGGTGTCTGTTGTGGGGAGGGGAAGGGATAGGGATTGTAAGCTGCTCTGTGACTCCTTGAGTTTGCTTCTGGAAATGCTATGGGTTGAATTAGTGGGCCCAAAAGGAAGCTTAACACTGGGAGTTTGTTGTCATCCACCAGATCAAAAGATAGAGGAGGATTATAAAGTGATGAATGAATTAAAGAAATGCGGCTAGATTAAAAAACGGTGTCATAATAGATGATTTTAACTACCCACACAAAGATTAGGTCAATATGTGTTCCAGTCGGGAAAAAGAGATTGAGTTTCTAGACACTCTCAATGTGGAGCAGATGGTCACAGAACCTACCAGGGGAGAGGCGATCTTGGATTTGGTCGTAAGTAACGCCCAGGACCTGGTGAGAGATATAAAAGTGATTGCACCACTTGGGAACAGTGACCATTTGTATAAATAGAGCGTTGCCTCAAAAGACTGACACAACCACTTTTAACTTTAAAAGGGGTAACTTCTCTGAAATGAGGGGACATGTGAGGAGGAAACTGAAAGGAAAAGTAGAAAGGGTCAAAACCATTGGGGAAGCTTAGAGTCTATTTAAAACTACATGGTTGACAAACAAAGTACTGGAAGCTGTAAAAGGTAAGAAGTATTCCTTCAAGTGGTGGAAAGCTAGTCTCAGTGAGGTTGATAAAAGGGAAAACAGGCTGTGGCAAATAAAATGCAAGTCTGTGATCAGGCAGGCAGAAATGGAATATGAGGAGCATATAGCAAAAAACATATAAAGACCAACAATAAAACTTTCTTCAAATACATTAGCAGTAAGAAACAGCCAGGGAGGCAGTGGGGCCCTTTGATGACTATGGGGTAAAAGGGGTACTGAAGGATGATAGGGAAACGGCTGAGAAGCTGAATGCATTTTTTACCTCTGTTTTCACTGTGGAAGATGAGAGGTGCTTGCCCACTCCAGAACTGCTGATTTTGGGAGGAGTGTTGAAAGACCTGAGTCAGATTGAAGTGACAAGAGAGGAGGTCCTACAACCTTTTACAGCTTCCAGTACTTTGTTTGTCAACAATGCAGGCTTTTTTCTATACCTATTTGTGCCTTTCCTTTCCTGCGGTATACATTTTTTCTGAGCTTCTAGGAGTGTAGTTTTAAATAGACTCCAAGCTTCCCCAATGGTTTTGACCCTTTCTCTTCTTGTTCTCTTAATTAAAGTATTCCTCTCCCCTGCATTTGGGCTTCCTGTGTATGTGTGTAGTTCTGCCTTCTGTGGCAGTCATTCTGTGGTTGGCTCCGCCTCTTGCGACAGTCCTTTTGCAGTTGGTGCCACTACCCTGTCAGAATTCCAAAGGTGCCCACAGGCTCAAAAAGTTTGGGGAACCCTGATCTACTGTCTGTTCTGATAGGGAATGGCTCTCCAGGGACCCAGTGGGATTTTCTCAGTTTTGCTATTCAAGGTCTTCTAACTCAAACTGCCAGGATTTTGAACCTGGAACCTTCCGCATGCAAAGCTGGTGCTTTTTTAAAACAGATTTGTATTGATATTGTAGCATTTCATAATAGCTATAATTAAGTAAAACAAGATGGGGTAATTTTATGCCAGAGACCAGTATTGTAGCTGTACCAACAGTAGTGTGAATTCTTACCTGCATACAAGTTATCTTGGGCTTCATTCCCCATCTTTGGCTATTCTATATAATACAATAATGCTAAATATCACTTACTGAAAGTTAATTTGGTACGGGATTAATTCAAATGTTTTACGGTATTTAAAGGATTTTTAAATTAACTGTTGGAAGGAACGGACTGTGTAATGGTGCTTCATGCTAAATGTTGCTTAATGTGAAAATATACAGCAGGATCATAAGAGAATTTTGCCAGCATGATCAGAATTGGAAGGCTTTTGTTCCTCATTTAGAAAACTTAAAGACTGGCTTACCTCCTGTGTAAACTTTATAACTTGGAAAATTAGTTCCAGATAACACAATGGAAGCAATTGTTTTGAAATTCTTTTTGGATTTGATTGTCCTTTGAGGAAGATTCCTTACGAAACGAGTTGGAACCTAGGTATTTGTCGTCTGTCTGTCTGCTTGCTTGCCACTTGCTACGAGCTGGAATTTTTATCAGCTTACTTTACGGTGGACATCATTCAATTTTCAGGCTCTGTTCAAGCAGGAATGTATTAAAGTTACAGGTTTACTTTTGTTGTGAGATAGAGTTTTTGCACAAGTGGTAGCTTGGTGATTATTAGAACATGTTATATAGCATTTAAACCTATTAAATGTACAATGTTTTATCTGCAGTTTAGCCAGGGGTCATTTCATAGAAAAAGAGGTGCAGGAGCTCATTAGCATAACTCATTAGCATAACTCATTTGCATATGCCACACCCACTGACATACCGGAAGTGTGTCAGAAGGCAACACCCACCCCTCAGGCTCCACTCCACAGGTGAGTGAAACTGACCTGCTCTTCCTCCATTCCCTTCCCCATCCAATACTTTGTGCAATAAAAATAAGCGTAAAGAACACACCCTCATTCTCTTCCTGCTCCCTTGAAACCACCAGGTTTCAAGTAGACTTGCGATACCCAGGACACGTGCACCACCCATCCCTTCCCCTTCCCCTCCCCACAACAAGACACCCTGTGAGGTAGGTGGGGCTGAGAGAGGTCTTTTGAGAACTGCTCATGAGAGAACAGCTCTGAGAGAACTTGTGACTGTCCCAAGGTCACACCAGCAGCTGCATGTGGAGGAGTGGGGAATCAAACCAGGTTCTCCCAGATTAGAGTCCAACTCCTGACCACTACACCAAACTGATGGGGTGGAAGCTGCTGAAGGGTTGGTGAAATTTCTCCAGTACTTATGTGCCATGTGCCCAGATAAAAAATGGTATACTTAGAAAATTTATATGCCACCTTGAGCAAGTCTCTGGAAAAGCAGCACACAGTCATAAAAGGAACAATGATAAAATTATCAATATTAAAACAAAACATTAAAAACAATAAAGACCCTAGCAGGGCTTTCCCCGGGGCACTGCGCCTCTGCACTGCTCGGGAAAGCCGAGGAGGGGGCAGGGCTTGGTCATGTGCCCGCCCCCTGGGCTCCTCACTCCCGGAGCTGCGCTCCTGTGCGCTCCCGCTCCAACGGACCCCTGAGTTTAGCAGACATTTGCCATAGTGGTTTTCTTGTTTGCAAAGTTGCTTAATGCTAGCACAGACCTTGGAGTCTCAGGGGAGGGAAGTAGAAAGTCAGTATAGGGGTAGATAAGGTGTTCTCTGACCTTTCCCTTGTCCAGGCCTGCAGCTGTCTGTTTGTTACTGGAATGCTACTCTCAGGGGTTCCTTTCTTCAGGTCACTTCCCTCCTTTGTCTCTCTACCTCTGTCTACCATGAGGACAGGACATGCTATCTATAATTTCTCTCCATCCTAGTGTAGGTTGATAACTAAAAGCCTTTATTCTGCCTTCTCTATCTGATATGGAGCTCTCTCACAATAAAGAACTTCAATTTGTTTTCCAAGTAAGAAGCATAAGTATGAACTTATTCCTCAGGCAGCCAGACTATAGAATTCCACTGTGCAGAGACTCTGCTCTGCTTTCATTAATACTGAGCTGCTTATGAAACTTTCCACTTTCCTGGAATGGGGGGGGGGGGCAAAAGGAAAAGATGCAACAAAGGCAGCTAAAAATAATTTTAAAAACCAGATCTTTATTTTATAAAGAGTTTCTTTTTTTTTAAGTGCTAAACATGCAATTGTAAACAGTATCAGTGGCAAAAAAGGAGAGGGAGATTTCTGAAGAAGCCAATGGGGCTACATGAAGAAATGAAATGACAAGTAGTCCAAGTTTGTAGGAACTGCCAGGAAAACTAAAACTTAGAATGACCTAAGGCAGCCAGAGAAGGACAAGAACAAGGACAAGAACAGCAAAAGGTGCTTTTCCGGGGATGCTCAGAGGAAGGAAACAGTAGGCTGGCAGCTCAGTAATAATGGTGAAATATTAAAAGGTGACCAAAGAAAAGTGGAAGGAACTGCTCAACTCCTACTGTTTTTTATGAGGTTGCTTCCACACCGGATGCTCCTTCATTTTGCTCTGATTGTTGCTGCAGATGTAAAGGCAGTCACAGTGGCAATGGAGGCTCTGCTTGGAGAATTTCTCCATGCTTTCTCCTCACACCTGGCCACCTTCCCTCACCTCCAGCAGGCTTTTTGCTGAGGTGTTGTTGTTTAAATTTGGTAGCAGAAATACCACTATACTGTCTTAACTCTATAATAATATACCAACTACTAATATTATTGGGGTTGACAACTTCAGGTTGGGAAATTTGGGGATAGAGCCTGCATACGGTGGGGTTCAGGGAAGGGGTTGAGCTCAGTGGGGATATAATGCCATGGAGTCCACCCTGCAAAGCTGCCATTTTCTCCAGGGGAACTGATCTCTGTTGTCTAGAGATCAGGGGTAATTCCAGGAAATCTCCAGGCAACCACCTAGGGGTTGGCAACCCTAATTTTTTAAAAAAGGGCAAAGCCCACCACCTAGGGCTGCCAAGTCCCCCGGTAGGGCGGGGAAACACCGATTTTTCATGCTTCCCCCCCGCTTTTTCAAAACTGGCCACCGGGGGGAGGCAATGGCTGCCAACAGGAGGGGAACGTCGGAGCCTGCCGGGCCCTCTCCCTTCCAGGCCTCTTAAAGGGAAATGTCTGAAGAGCCTGCAGTGAAAAGCCTCACCAGACATTTCCCCTTTAAGAGTTAGCAAGAGAGCCCCGCCCAGATATTAACGAGGGACTAAGCTCTTACTGAAGGGCCTGCTTTTGCATGCGGCTGGTGTAAGATTGAAAGGTTGCTGCTGCTGGGCCTGGGGTAAGTCCATCTGCCAGCTCTTTTCCTTCTCTCTCTCTCCCCCTCCCCCTTTCTTTCTTTTTTCTGTCTCTCTCTCTCTCTCTCTCTGTCCCCATCCAGCAGAGGTCTATCAGTGGCTATTATTAGCCACAAGGTCTAAATGGAAGTAAGTGCCTGTGCCAGCTCTTTTCCTTCTCTCTCTCTCCTTCTTTCTTTTTTCTGTCTGTCTGTCTGTCTCTCTCTCTGTCCCCATCCAGCAGAGGTCTGTCAGTGGCTATTATTAGCCACAAGGTCTAAATGGAACACTTTGTCTGGGGCAGTGATGCTCTGCATTCTTGGTGCTTGGGGGGGCAACAGTGGGAGGGCTTCTGGAGTTCTGGCCCCGCTGCTGGACCTCCTGAGGGCACCTGGTATTTTTGGCCACTGTTGTGACACAGAGTGTTGTACTGGATGGGCTGTACTGGATGGGCCGATCCACTGTGGCTTCTCTCCTGTTCTTATGATATGAAAATCATATTCTGCCGAGATGAGGAAGGATTCAGTAGGGCCGTTGCTCAGTGATAGAGCATCTGCTTGACATGCAGGAGGTATCAGCCTCTTCAGCTAAAAAAGGATCAGGTAATAGGTGACATTAAAGATCTCAGCCTGAGACCCTGGAGAGCCACTACCAGTCTGAGTAGTCAGTACTGACCTTGATGGACCAATGGCCTGATTCAGTATTAGGAAACTTCATGAGTTCATGTGGAAGCATGTGGAAGCAACATCACAGGATGTGACTTCACAAAATGATGTCACTTCCTTTCTCCTGGCTCCACCCCCAAAGTCTCCTGGCTCCACCCCCAAAGTCCCCAGATATTTCCCAAGTTGGACTTGGCAGCCCTACCACCACCAGTAGCAGTGGTGGAAGAAGGCATGAGGGCAAATGGCACCCGATGTGGGTGGAGAGGTGGACAAATCCACACGTTCTTGTTTGCATTTTCTCCAAACCCACTTTGGATACAGTCCTCCAAGAAGGATTGTACCAAAGCCATTGTGGGCTAGCTTGCAGTGAAGCTGGGGAGAACAATGGACAACAGTATCACGCAGAAGCCCAAATGAAGACTGCTCCCATTTGCTGGAGGGCATGGGGGCAAGAGCTCCATGTGGAAGATACAATAGCCTGCTTCTAAACAGGAGCTGTGTGTAACCTAAGAACAAAGTTTGAGTCAGGTGGCACCTCTGAGACCAACTAAGTTTTATTCAAAGTGTAAGCTTTCATGTACAAAACACACTTCTTCAGACAAAACTGGAATAAAATCTCAAAAGCTAGTTACAGGAAAAAAGAGGGTGTGGGGGGGGGTGAGCCGTTAGAAGAGGCCACTCGGAGCCCAGATGCATATGCAGAGCTGAAACCTAGTGTGTAACCTAGTCAAAGCTGGGGTGGATTAGGGGCTCCCTTCTCCTGCAACCTGGTTTAAATCAGACTGCAGGAGAAGTGAGCCCAGCTGGGATTGGCTGTGCCCACAGGGAGCAGATTGTTCCCCACCGGTTCAGCTTTGCGTTGGCTTTTTTTTTTTTAAACAGTATTTTTCTTCTTGGGTCGATTGGACCCCCCAAAATTTGGGATTTGTGAAAAATCCTGGACCCAAATACCATACTGATATTCGGAGCTGGGACCACATCATGCCAACCCCTCTCATGATACGGAGTTATGTCGATTTCCTCGCAGTGGAGCTGGGATTTTTCAGGAATCCCAGATTTTGGGGAAGGGGGGTCCAATAGACCCAAGCCAAAAAATACCAGTTATTTTTTTTACACACTTCTAATGTTTAGTACCTAGCTGTTGAATGTAACTGCACTCTGCCTGTGTCTAACCTCTCAGTGCCAATTATTATTTATTTGTTTTAAAGGTGCTTTTAAAGGGTCACTTTCCTACCATATATAGCCCTCAAAGTGACTTATAAAATTGATCAAAAATGCAAGGAATTATTAAGATATTATTAGTAGGGCACAAGTGATGAACAAATGTTTCACAGTAGGAACAGACAACGCAAGTGGGGCATCCTTCATATTTTTACTTGGTCATTGTTCTGAATAACCTATATCTTCAGTGAAGAGCATTTTTAAGTCCTTATGTAATGATGCCTCTGATTTAGGAACATCATTTTGTAGTTACAAAACATAGCCATTTCATTTGGGTGGACACCTACAGTTAACAATTCTAACATACAACCAGATACCGCAATAGAAACTGTATGGGAAACTTTTAAAGCTTATATAAGAGGGTGGTTTATTAGTCAAGATGCTTGGAAAAAGAAACAAAAGAAAAAGATGTATAAAAAACTAGCGGATCAAATTAAAATAGAGGAAGATAAAATGAAAAAAATTAAGTACACTGGAAAAATAAAGATTAAATTCAGGATGCTACAATACCAAATGAATTTACCGTTCACCTAAGAAATTGCAAAAAAGATAGAATATTCTGAACAATACTATTTTGAAAATGCAAACAAACCGACAAGATGGCTTGCTTATAAACTTGGTGTGCAAACTTCTGAGAAGGGAGAAGATTGATGGCTTTCCCCCCTTCCAAATAAGTTTTGACAGATTAACTGGCTCTACTCCCAAAGAAAAGAGATAGCGGGGGGGGGGGGTAAGGAGTGATAAGATCTTGCAGAGAAAGGATTGTCACTGCAGCTACAGCATCTTCCTTGCACTGTTGATTCCTTGCCCTGGCTGGAGTGGCAGCTCTTCCCCATGCCCCTGTGACTCAGCACAGAACTTGTGCTCACCTGGGTAACAGTTGGCTTTGGCGGTGACATATTGGATAAGGCTGGAAGAAGGGCTTTGAAATGGTTTGAGAAACAATGCATTGACATAATGTCAAATTGCCTTTTGCATCAAGTGCGCGGCCATTCTAATAAAATGGGTAGTCCTTACTACCCGGTTTCCCCGAAAATAAGACCTACCCAAAAAATAAGCCCTAGCAGGATTTCTATGCATTTGTTAATATAAGCCCTACCCCGATAATAAGACCTAGTGATGGGCGTAGCTATGCAGCGTATCCGCATAGCCACGCCAGGCATTTTGGCGCGGAGCGGTAAGGAAGACTGGAATACCTTTTATCTGCCACAGTTCCTTTCTCCGAGCCGTTCGCGCTTGTGTGGGTGTGCAGGTGGCAACCACATCACTCCTTTCTCCGAGCCGTTTGCGCATGCGCGGGTGCGCGTGTGGTGACCGCGGTTGCAGGTCATTGACAGTGTTGTTACCAATGCACTCCGAGCAGGTTACATGGATAAGAGCTACTCATTTAATGAGAGCTCTATTGCTCGACATGAACGATTGGGGCCAATGGTTCTAAAGGAAATGGAGTCGCAAGAAATTCAGGATGGAATTCTGGGTCTGGAGAGTTATGGCGATGTTCCAGAAGAAGATGACTTAACTGTATTTGAATAAATGTAGATTGTTGTATTATACTTTATAAAAATAAGACATCCCCTGAAAATAAGCCCTAGTGTATCTTCTTGAGAAAAACTAAATATAAGACAGTGTCTTATGTTCAGGGAAACACGGTAGCTGGAAATCTGATGGCCTGATCTGAGGACCAATTCACATGTTACATGGAAGCAAACCCAGGTTTGCTACTGAGGTTACACTTAACATGGAGATGCAGTCAATTGTAGGTCCCTGATAAGTGTGCTGGTATAATGCGCACATTTGTTGTTGTTTCACTTTACATTTTAAGGTAGGCACTTGTAAGGTTATCTGTGCCGCTTTCCCCACAAAACATATTTTTTAAATGCATCCTTAAAATTCTGTTGCTGTGGCTTTATCAGAAAATTGCTGAATAACTTCAGAAATCTAAAATGCCACCCAAAATGAACTGCTGAGTACTGCAAAGAATCTGTTGCACTCAGTGAGGGCTGTTTGTAACAAAGTTCGGAGGGAAATTGCTTCAGATAATATTGTTAAGGCTTGATTTCTTTATAAAAGAAGCGGCCAGCCATAACAAATTATTTTCAACTTCTATTGTTTTGTTGTATGCCAATGTGAAACAGAAACACAATGTTCTTTGTGTTTGGGCCATTTACGTTTAGCCTTCTAGAATTACCAAGGTTGACATTAGCAAACCGTGTTTCACCAATCCTGTGACCCAGTCTTGAACTATAGACATTTTTACAGTCGTTGTTTTGCTGGTTTTTAAATAAGCTCCTCAACTTCTCCATGTTGTGAACGCGCACCACTTAGGTAACAGTATAATAAGCTATGAGAGGGATGTAGGTGTGGTTGGACAGCCTCCCACTACTAAAATGGTGTATTTACAGTCTGTCCTTTTCATCAAAACTTAAAAGTAATTCCTCCCCTCCCCCTGTGATCTATTAAATAATAGAATGTCATGTGCTTACAGTTGGTTGGAACATACAGTTTTAAGCACAGCCCAGTAAAATCTGAACCATTCTACCCGTTGTGGTTATTTGATGATCTATCTGTGATTTAAGGCTGTGCCTAAAACTGAACATACAAGCGTGGTCAATACATGATTACAAGCACGTTAATTGTACAATAGATAAAGAATGGCTGCTACTTTCTGTATATTTGATTGCAAGCTCAGGTTTAAGGCCTCCTAATGTGTGAAACAGACTTCAGTCACAAATCAATTTTATGATGACAGTAGATTTAAAGTAAAAAATGATTTAAGGTATCAGTTTTTCTGGACTGCATCTATTGTTTGCTCAAAACAGAAGTATATTGTCTGTGTCGGGGTTCCCCAGACTGGTGCCTGTGGGTGACACAATGTCCATTGGCACCTTTCCTGTGGGTGGGGCTAGGTGGGGATTGGCTGTGCAGATTAAAAGGCCTCTTATTAAACAGCTTCTGCCTGAAATGTTGAAGAGGTACTATTAGAGTTTATGTATAAACTTGCTCCCTGACACTTTCGGTTGGTTCTGCCACCTCCAGCAGCCATTTTTGTGATTGTGAGAATTCTAAAGGTGACTGCTGGCTGAAAGGGGTTAGGAACCCCTGGCCTATGTTTGTATGAACTGAAGGGCTACTTCTACAACACTTGTCAAAGTTCTGTAATGGGAATTACATTATTACTTCCGTCATGTCTGAGAACAGACATACCTTACACTGCCATTCATCCCCCCTCCTCCCCAGGTTATCAAATTCAGGGAAAGTCGGGGGGGGGGGGGCACACCCCAGGCAAATATCTGGTTGTTTCCTGCATCATGAAAACGGAACCATCCTTTCTCTGATGGACAGATTTGCCTCTGGACAGGGAAGAGTAGCCACTTATGTCTATAAGATCCCCACAGATAAAGAGTACAAGAATCTCTACTCCTGTTTTTAACTCCTTTGAGTGCTCCTTTGAGTTACACCGTGCTAAGGATTCAAAGTGCATTTAAAAACTGAAATAACAATTCCCATGCTACTTCCATTTTCACCAATTGCCAAATGTTCTTTATCACTTTTTGAAAAGGTAGATGAACAGGGATATATGTCACTGTGGATAAAACAGCTCTCTAGCTGTTCTTTTTTTTGCTATTTTATTGACATTTCTTGCAATGGGTAAAATTCAAGCTCTGTGTTTGGCAGTGAATTTCGTGAAGGAATATGATTTTTTTTTAAAAAAGTGAATATAATTATGTTAGTCCTATGCCTAGAACTGCTAAACTTTTATCTCTTTGGCAGGTGTCTCTGAGTTCATCGCAAAATGAATTACAGAAGAAAAAGAGACGCGCCCCTCCTCCACCAGCTCCACCAACTCCTACAATGCCAAACAAGATAGATGAAATGGAGGACAAGAGGCAAAGCACAGTCGGTAAGAACGGCTCTTTCTTTGTTGAGTCAAGTGCATGTGCATTGTGCTGATCTGCAAGCTGCACAGAGAACCGGGAGAAATGTTTAAATATTCCCCTCCCCAGACACGAAACAATGTAATTGGGGGGGGGGGGGATATTAATAGAACAGCATGAAAGTCTGGAAATAAAAGAGCTATTGATATTTCATGTTAATGGATGAAGAACTTTGAAATGTATGAGGTTTTGTATGAGGGAATGTATGAGGTTTTCACAATATGATAGGTAATAGGTCGCTTCTCAAGACGTAGCCATCGTTGGCCTGTCTCCTTATCACAGTGATCAGGGACTGATTTTCAACAGAAGATACAATCCAGGAATTTGAAGAGTTTAACTTGGGTTGAACCGAGCTTTGAATCTGTGGAGAATTCAGTCAAGCCAGCTCCCAGTAATGCCAACATTGGGGAAAGCCAGCTTTCGTAAATGGTTTGAAATACTGACATCTGCAGAGATGAGGTGAGACCTGGTCAAAGCTAAGTCCCATTGATTTCGCTGGAGAGTTTTAACTGCGCTCCCTCATTGAAATCAGTGGGATTTAAAAGCCTTAAATTTAGCTGGACTGTAGTTGTTTTTTCTCAAAGGAGGGTTTTTTCAGTACTTCAATTCTCTTCCAGATTAATCTGTATTAAGATTACTGGACAAGGAAAGAAATGCAGTGTCTTGAATCAGGGAGAATCCCCCCCCCCCCCCACTCGTGTGGCCTAATCTCACAGAGAGCTGGGTCTCATTTGTGGGTTTTTTCTCCGATGGGATGACTTCTGTGATCAACAGTGACGGGATACATGTGCAGATGTTGCATAACTGTTGTTCAGCACTGCTTATGCTGACCATTTTAATAGTATTTTGGATGTTGTGAGAACTTCTTTATCATTATTGTATTGATTTTTCAACTGCCGTATGCCACTTCGGGGGTTGTTTTTTCCCCATAACAATGGAGAAAGCAGTATAGAAATCATTGAGGTTTTTTTTATTTTGGAAGCTCATCTCAACCACAGACTCACTACAGGACTCCATATTAGCCTCAGACCTCTATCTGCAATATGGGAATAATACTGGCCTACCTTACAGGGCCACACTTCACCTAACTGTGTGTATCTGGCACTAGATAGAGTAGATGCAGGACTAGGCAGACCTTTGGTTGCATCTGTGGTAGAACTGTCGTGCTCTGGCCTGCAGGCCCTGTTTCATCATGCCCTCCAAGGCATCTAGGCCCCAGTGGCTTCCCAAGGTCTCTGCCTAACCCATGCCACCCATGTGGTTTTCTCAACACCCGGAGGGGCTTTTCTCTCTCTACTGTTCAACTGTTGCCACCACCTGGCCTTTGTAGGAATTACTCACTGAGAGGGCCGGGACTTCCCGCTTCCCTTCCCTCTTCTGAGGCCTTGCCTCTGAGCCTCCCACTATCCATCGTCTGGTTACCACAGTGATAGCCTACTGCCTTGTCCCTCACCGGGGGAGTAGCCGCTTGCCAGCTGACTGCCTTCCTCCTCCTGGTGTACCTTTTTAATATAGTGTTCCCAGATCTATGGCAGTCTAAGTGCGGTTGCCAGACTCCCGCCGACATTGTGCAGTGACGTCTTAGTTTTTGGGCAAAACTCTATGGTAAAACCAGCTACAATCCATAGAGTTTTGCCCAAAAATTAGAGAGTCACCCCTCAACATCAGCAAGATGATTATGTCACTTCCAGGTTATGTCATTGCATGCGCATGGTAGAAGATCCTGGAAAGGGTCAGGGATCCCGCTGCTGGCTGCCAGGTAGAACCTGGCAACCATGGGTCTAATGTGTACAAAAAAACCACTACCAGCATTAAAAGTTACAAAGCATTTATGAAAAGGAAATGTCCACATGTGTATTCTCAGTACAGCCACCGCTGGAGCAAGCGATTCAAAAGAAAAAGGTAAAACGCGATTCCTCTGTACGTGCCCTAGTGGATCTTAGTTTAAGACGGGCTCCTTAGCTTAAACGGTTACAGTTGCTACAAAAGGTCCCCATTATCTTGGAGCCTCTGCAGTCTGTCACATGGCAATGGCTACCTTGATGGAATCAGCATTAGACCCTCCTCATTCCCAGGAACTTTTGTCATCTTTCTCCTCCCACTGACAGGTCAGGCCAGGTCGAAGAAGCTTTTTCTGAAGTCTCCAGGAAATTTTCCCTGAAGTCTTTCTAGCCCCTTAAGTCCTACAGATCCTTGTTCTCTGCTAGATAGGGGTCCGTTGGGGCCGGAGCGAGGTGGAGCGAAGCTCCGCCAGCTCAGGAATGGCCACTAGGGCAGCCACGGCTGAATCAGATTCTCTAATCTGATTCAGCCTGCTGCCGAATTGCCGCCAAAATTCGGCGGCAACTTTAAAAGCCACTGGAGGGGAGGGGGTTTGAGGGAGAGGCTCCAAACTTGCAGGGTAGCTGCTGGGGCATCTTCTCGAAATACCCACCAAGTTTCAAGAAGATTGGACCAGGGGGTCCAATTCTATGGGCCCCCAAACAGGTTGTCTCATCCCCTCCATTGTTCTCTATGGTGGAATGGTGGGAAAAAATGTTAACTTTTTTCCTCCCATAGAGAACAATGGAGGGAATGGGGGCAACCTGTTTGGGGGTCCTTAGAATTGGACCCCCTGGTCCAATCTTCTTGAAACTTGGTGGGTATTTCAAGGAGAGGCCCCAGCAGCTACCCTGCAAATTTGGAGCCTCTCCCTCAAACCCCCTTTTTTCCAGCCCCTCATATACCATGTGAGTTTTTGCCATTGATTTCAATGGCCCATAGGGTATAATGGGGCTGAAACTGACATTCCCTTTCTGACACACTTCTGGTGATGTCAGGGGACGTGGCATATGCTAATGAGATATGCTAATGAGTTATGCTAATGAGCTCCTGCACCTCTTTTTCTACGAAAGGACCCCTGCTGCTAGATATTGCCTGTCTAGTTGCAGGGTGTGTGTGTGTGTGTGTGTGTGTGTGTGTGACTTAACCATCTCATTGTGTCCTCCATGCCCTTCATTTGTATATTTAAAGGGTTGGTGGGTGAAGCTGGTGAACAATTGACTCCCTACCCTACCCTGCCTGTACTCTGCCGAGAGAGAGAGAAAACTTTTTAAAACTCAAGTTCCAACCTCCAAAGAAAACCACGTTTCTCCACAGCATCCAACAGGACCGTTCCAATTTTCTTATGTTCTCATGTACCCCAAACAGTTCTGCACATACATTCAGCCACATTAATCATTCATAGGGGATAGGTGTATATATATTGGGGGCAGTTACCACATATATCCAAACCGTAACAGGAATCAATCCGGTATGAAAAGGTACATACTCCTTCAGATATCGAACAGGCTTTGTACAGTGAAAAATCTTACTGAGTTCAGTTGTCATCATGCTTGGTATATCTTAACAAATGGCCACTTTTGATGGGTTTCTGGAACATATGAGAACTCATATGCTTCAGAAGTAATTAACCAGTACATTAAGAGGACCATGTGCGAAGGTTTCCTGATGCATTTAAGACTTAATTTTATGCCTTTGGCCTCACGTTTCATAAAGCACCCAAGACGTGCATATGTGATACCATAAATGAACACACTGTCAAGTCTAATTGCTTCCATTACAAAGGCCTCCTGCTTTGGACGGAACCTTTTGGCTTTGTTTCTATATTTACATTCACCTAGTGCCTCAGCTTTAACACTCCAGGACTGAAGTGGCAGCAGGAGTCCCATTTCCTGTGGCATGCCCAGCACCACGGCCATCTTTATTGGCATCTTCTAGGAAGAATTTAATGTGGCAAATGAGTTTTCAAAAAATTAGTCTCTTTAGTCGTTCCGACTGTCATGACTTTTTACTGTTCCTTCTGTAACCATGGTACATTTTGTAACAACATGGAGAGGTATTCGTTACTGCTTGATAGTTTTGCATTGTGGTCCGGGGACAGCTTGGATGAAGGAGAACCAGTTATGTCTGGTGGTCCAGACACAATGTAGTGGATAAAGTGTCTGGACTGCACCAAGTAAATCTCAGTTCAAATTCCCTGCTCCGTAGTGGAGCTCACTCAGACTAGTCTATCTCACTGGTTTCTTGTGAGGATGAAGGGGTCCATATATAGCCTTGGAAAAAGGGTGAAGGGATATTTTATTTGTATCATGCACAAAAGGTAGCACAAACTGCCTTGAGCCACAAGGGAAAGTTGGGGCACAAATATTCAAATAAATAAGCAGGAGTAAGGAGAACAAAATATGATAAAGTGGAGTGCTGATGTTCACTTCTGACCCGACCAGACCACTCAAAACCAAAAAGATGAGTTCAAGTAAGCAATTATACATGGCATGGTGATCATTTATGATTTTGGGCACTTACAGTACAGACCTGTGCAGAGTTACACCAGTGTGAGCCCATTGAAATAAATGGACTTAGAGTAGATTTTGGGCACTTACAGTACAGACCTGTGCAGAGTTACACCAGTCTGAGCCCATTGAAATAAATGGACTTAGACTAGAGTAATTTTGCATCAAATTGCACTGCCAAATGACTGGAGGGCCCCCCCCCCATGGATTGGCTTATACATTTTCAGTGTGATCTTTCACATTTATGAAAAATGCTAGTCTATTAGGTGCCATTAATGAGGATACGATGAGACAATCTTCTTTCCAAACACTGATCAGTGGGTAGTGGTTTTGGGAAGGAGATGATTGGATGCATTAAGGCGAAGCTAAATGGTAGACAATTAACTTGATGTTACAGTAACTAGTGAATTCTAATTGATTCCCCTGTAGGTGATGGACGGCATGTGCCACAAAAGCCTCCTAGAGGCAACACGCGTGGTCCACCCCAGTTAGTGATTCCCCCGCCCCCACCATACCCTCCTCCTGACTCAGATATGGACCCACCTGTATTGTACAATGGAACAGATGGTACAGAAACAACCAAGCTGGTACCTAAACGTATGTTTGAATAATTGTGTGTTTTGTTCTTCACTTATGTACCAAGAAGGGTGGAGGGTGGCTTTTCCAGACTTTCCTCTGTTCTCTTTCCAGCCATACATGTGTTTTCCTTTCCAGCCTCTTTCGTGTCTATACTGCTCAATGCATTTCTATTAACTTGAACTAATGACATAGATGCAGTGATGTGGACTCTTTACTAATGACGATCATTACTATCTTGCAAAGGCAATGCCTGCAAAGAACACTAAGTTGTGCACTTCAAGCTGAAATTGTGTGCTTCATTTTGTGTTGTTCCACGTAACTTAGTAGTGTTTTCTCCCTTTCAATTAACTTTGCAACCAGTCACTCATGAAGATTCTCCTTTGGGTCATAGTACTAAACAGCCCACATTCAACAGAGGTTCCCAAACTTTAGCTACCCATTTTGCATTAAAAAATTTTCACAGATGCCTAAACCCTGTCCACAACGTATTGGAGACTTTGTTGGTCTTAAAGGTGCCACTGGACTTACAACTTTGTTCTACTGCTTCAGACCAACACGGCTACCCACCTGGATCTACCAGTTTTACCCGATTACCCTTTGTTGCTGCAACAGCCCAGTCTGTGATGTGAAATCTTCAGGTTTTCAGGCTGCTTGGGGAGGGTGAAAGCATGGAACAATCTACTCCACCAACTTCTACTGTTAGCTTTTCAGCTAGCTTTTCTGCCAGATCCAACCCTTAATTCACATTCATAGATATTTAAAAGTTAAAAGAAGTGTGGATTTGAAAATCCTTTTGCAAGTTTCCATGATGATGGCAACTTCTCTGGGGCAAAATTAGGCTGGCAGTAATTGCATCTAATGTTGCATCCACCTTGCCCCTAAAAGGTCTCCCTTTTAAGTGGTGCGTACTCTCTTGTCCCCACTGAGAATGGGCACGGACCAGTACAGATCTTCTTAAATACTGAATATAGTTGTTTTTTAACCAAGACTTTACAGATGCTTTTGTATCCTACTTCTCACTGAGACAGGAAATGTGTGCTTGGACTGTGCCATTTAAGATTCCATGCAGAGATTCATATGCTTGCATGGTTTTTCATACAAAAAGAAAAATCCCTCTGCATTAGAAAATGGGCCTGTCAGACCCTTTGACGTGACCTGATGGTTTTCTGCATAGAGGGAAATTGTAATTGTAGTGTGGAAGAGCCCTCAAACAAGTCATGTCACATTGCAGCGGGCAATTTGAAGTTATGTAGCTGGGTATAGGGTTACCATTGGATTGGATTGGATTGGATTGGATTGGATTGGATTGGATTGGAGGCATGGACAGGAAGATGCTCAGTGACTGACTTGAGGTAGTGAAGGTCTTCACCAAAAGCATCTTATTAATTGAGTCTCAGGTGTTAACAGTAACAGAAGTCCTTTGGTCAGTACCTGTTGCTCAAGCATCTCTTCTGTGAAATTTCTTTCCAGAAGCTATCCCAAATAGACTTTTATCTGACGTAGAAATAGTAGCCATAACATGTAATAAGAGGTACTGGAGATATAAACTTTATAAAGTTGATTTCAGATGCCGAATGGCGCATAGCAGGCTTGATTGTATTCGGTGTGATATGCAGAGAGGTAAGTAGGCATGGAGATATCAGCATTGGTAATGAGACAGGAAATTAGGTCTCAATTTGGTCCAGGAGGGTTCAGTCCAGGAGGATGCGAAGAATAAATGGAAATAAGTCTGAAGAAGTGAGCAGGAACTCATGAAAGCTCATACCCTACCACAAATTTTGTTGATCTTTAAGGTGCTACTGGACTGTTACTCTTTCTACTGCTATTGAAATTGCAACATTCAAGAACCAGTTGAGGGAACATTTTAACCTTCCAGGACATTCAGTTGCCGACCTAAGAGTAACAGTTCTCTTACAAAGGAATTTCAATGGGAGATTAGAAAGAGAGACTGGAGAATTGCAACTGATAGTAAAGCTCAAGATGATAAAGCATCCTCTGTGACTGAATGGAGACCTAGGTTTCCTGTCTCATTACCAATGCCTGCTATTGTCATTAGGTGTCTGAAATCACTTCACTCTTCAAGATACAAGGACAGATGGACTCACATTCTAGCTGTATCTGAAGAAGTGAGCAGTGACACATGAAAGCTCATGCCCTGCCACAAATTTTGTTAGTCATTAAGGTGCTACTGGACTCTTGCTCCCTTCCACTAATAAAGGTTGCAAGCTGTGCTGCTAGGCTTCTTCCCCCCTCCCCTCTGTTAGAACTGGAAAGGGGAATATCTTGCTCTAGCTCTCTTTGACTCTTTGACTCACCCCCCACCCTCCCTTTCTCTGAAGAAGTGTGCTTGCACACAAAAGCTTATACCTGGAATAAAACTTTGTTGGTCTTAAAGGTCCTACAGGAGACATTCTCTCTTTCTCTCTCTGGCTCTTTCCCTCCCCCTCCCTTCCTCCTCAGAGAAGGGGGAGGAGCACTCAGCCAATCGAGGGAAGAGAGGCTCAGTTTTATTTTCTGCTCTGCAAAGCAGGAAACAGGAGAGGAGAGAGCTGGACAAAAGTGAGCCATTTGCCCACAGGCTGGATAGGAGCCCTGCAGGGGCCATGTTTGACGCCCCTGATCTAAGCACTTCACTGCCATGGTCCTACAGATGTGTTCATATCAGATATTCTAAATTGCAGATGACCCCCCACACACACATGTCCAGGTTCATCAGTATTGAACTATACAAAATAGATGATGGTTGTATTGCTTCAGTGCTGGATGGAGTATTTTGGGATCTTTGGGAAAGACTCCGTTACAGCTCCCCACACTCCCTTCAGTCATCCTCTAGGGGCCTCTTGCAGGTGCCCTGCCTTTCCTGTTGCCCTATGTGAACCAAGAGCAGTCTCTAGATCAGTGGTCAAGATCCTCAAGTGGGTCACAGAACCCCACCTGCTGGTTCATGGGCCTCTCTAGAGCCTCTGTTTTGGGGGCTGCCTTAGGGAAGGACAGTGTTGCTAGTGTGCAAACAAAGAGAGCATGGGCAGTGCTGCTTTTGCTTCTATTTGCATATAAACCCAGAGGAAGAGCAGGATGGAGAGATCACTCGGTAGTGTGGGGAGGACTCCTCCATGAGTCTCTCCTTTGACTTGCTCCTGATGATAATATCCTACCTGGTGTTCAGCTTGTGTGTCCTGTCCCCAGAACTCTAGGATTAGCCAGGTCATGGCTTCCTCAACATACTCTCAGGGAATTGTCTTATTTGATTGCTTAGTGCAGCTTAGAGTGCTGTTAGGGAAAGAGGGGCTTCCACTTTCATTCCTGTGCTGTTCTCCCTCACAGAAACACTTGGGGGTACTATTTGCCCCTTCCTCAGGCCTCACATGTCCTAGGATCATGTGATTGAGGACACATGGAACCAGTGTTCCCTCTAAGCTGAGTTTGTGTGAGGTAGCTCACAGTTTTTAGCCTCTGGCTCATGCATTTTTGTCTTAGCTCAGGGAGGGTGGCTCCAGAGCAAACTAATTTATGCAGTAGCCAAATCGCTTGCTCACAACTTTAAAGCCAGTAGCTCACAAAGTAGAATTTTCGCTCACAAGACTCCACAGCTTAAGGGGAGCATTGCATGGAACCCAAGGAGGGGCCAAACAGGGCTCCCTTGTGGCTGTTTCCACTAGGAAAAATGGCACAGAAGAAGCTTTCCAGTGCTCCAAGCTATCCTGAGTGACTGAATGATTTTTTTAAAAAGGTGAGTCCCCAACGGTACGTGTGACTGAGCCCCAACCTGGCTCGTATCGCATGTACCATTTAGATGCACCCTTAGTTTATATCCAGTGCTTCCCTGTGACTTCAGTGGCAGGGAAAATCAGTAGTGGGTAGAAGGTGACTTAACTTTCAGGGAAGCTTGTCTACCATTATGGACGTTCTCACTGGGAAACCAGCTCCGTTTGGAAACTACTCAACATATAACTATGTATTCTTAGGAGCGACGAGAGTCGACTGTCTTTGCACTAGAGCGAGCCATTAAAACTCTGTTTACACAAATGAAAGTTATTCCATCTGTACTAGTTGCAAGCATGCTGGAAGATACTGATTTAACACATCGTTTTTGTTCAGCATTTATTTTATTATTTGCTCTCTCTTTTTTCTCCCGACAGTTTATTGTTGTGCATCATTCCCTTCACGTGCCAAGCCCGTCTGACAGAGCTTGCCTCTTCCTTTGACTTCCTTACCTCTGAAACCTCCTGTTGCCTCTGATATCCTGACTCTTTCATTGCCTTTCTTCCCCCCTACTGGAAAAGGCCTTTCTGTCTCAGTGGCGTTTCCTTCCTCCTCTTCTTTTTTTCTTCTGAACTCACATACCTTCATTGCGAAAACAGTGAATACATTCAGCTACTGTTCATTCACATTTATGAGATGTGTTCTCTCCTGGACTGACAAGTACACTGAGCAAAATATTACAATTTTTGTTGTTTCTACGATTTGCTATTTGTATGCTTCTTTGAGGCTGGTATTTAGTTTGATTTAGATGTTCAGCTTTTTCTTACATGCAATATTTTGTTGAAATCACAATGGTTTCTGTATAATTTCTTATTTTTTTCTGTTTTGGTTTAGAGGGTAATACTTTTCCAGAACACATAGGATATTCTTTTAGTTACATTATTGTGTGCTATCTAGATGAGCTGGCAGCTGAATGAGGCTTAACCAAAGCTAAAGTAGAAGGTGCCTTTCATTGATTACCATAAACAGGAAAACACAGCTTGGAAAGCAAAGTTCAATTATATCCATTCATAGCCTTTTGTACTTTTTTCATACCACTACTGCTTTTAACTATTTTGTTGTGATTTTATAAATACTATAAGGTGCTTGATACTTATGTATGATGTTTATTTACCATTAAGCAAACAGTGGTTCTGAATAATCTTAATTCCTCAAAATTCATTTTGTATGCTTTTTAAGTGTAACATGGTATACAGAAGTTTTAACTTTTTAAAAAAATCAGATCCCATGTAGAAAAATAGTAGACCCAAAGAAGCGGGAAGACTTGTTCTCACTGAAATGCCCAGAGAAATACTTTTTTAAAAAACAAAACAAAACTCATGTTCGGTCCTGAAGCATGGGTTTTATGAGCTGAAACGATATACACACCCAGAGCCAAGTTATTCTCTCAGAGGGTTGTAGGTGTGAAATGTTTTGCATTTACATAATACACTCCTTTAGTTGGGATAATTTGTTTTCTTTGCAGAATTGCATCTCGGACGTTTCATGCACTCTAAAAAAAATGTTCTCACATGTAAGGTGTGAAGACAAGTTATAACAAATTGATTGGATGCATACTCCTCATGCAGGCATCATAGTTCTTTCCATAAGCATTCAAAATGTAAATCAGTCCCACTTTACAGTTTAGTTACTCCACCTTTATTATGGGGAGAAAATCCTGCACCCAACAGGTATTCCTGTATCCTATAAATGTGACATCTTTTCCAAAAGTTTTATGTGCTTTTTCAGTAATGAACAATTAAACATTGCTGTTCACATAGAAGAAGAAGAAGAAGAGATTGGATTTATACCCCGCCCTTCACTCCCCAAGGGAGTCTCAGAGCGGCTTACAAACTCCTTTCCCTTCCCCTCCCCACAACAGACACCCTGTGAGGTAGGTGGGGCTGAGAGAGCTCTTTCCCAAGCTGTCCTTGAGGAAACAGCTGGTACAGAGCTATGGCTTGCCCAAGGTCATCCAGCCAGGTGCAAGTGGAGGAGTGGGGAATCAAACCCGGTTCTCCCAGATTAGAGTCCGCGCACTTAACCACTACACCAAACTGGCTCTCATACTGCTCTTGTTGTGAGACCAGCAGCCAGAATTTGCTGCTGCTCCGACTGAAGGATAATTTTCATGGTACCTGCCCAATGAGAGTACACCGAAGTCTCCCTGTGCCAAAGAGGAAAGCAGACCTTCTCTCACTAGCAGATCAGAACAGGCAACAGTAGTTCACTCTAGGACAGTGTTTCTAGAAAGGGGGCGATAGTAGTGGGAGAGAGCATGCTTTGCATTCTAGCTATCCTAGGTCCAAAGGGTTGTGACTCGCTGGTGGAGCACCTATTTTGTATGTAGAAGGTCCCAGATCAGACGTGAAAGACCTCTCCCTGAGTCCCTGGAGAGTTGCTGCCCATCAGAATGCTAACCTTTATAAACCGATGGCCTGAGTCAGTATTTAGTAGCTTCATGTGTTCAATATATTCAATCCCTGATGTCTCCAGTTAAACAGGTCTTGGGTAGGATGTTCGGGAAAGACCGCTTTCTGAGACCTGGAGGAGTTGCTCTCAGTCACAACACTGGGATAGGTGAAGGCACTTTTATGTCACCAGCAATGCTCCCTTTAAGCTGTGGAGTCCTGTGAGCAAAAATTCTAGTTTGTGAGCTACTGGCATTAAAGTTGCGAGCGATTTGGCTTCCGCATAAAGTAGTTTGCTCGGGAGCCATCCTTCCTGAGCGGAGACAAAAATGCGTGAGCCGGAGGCTAAAAAAATTGTGAGCTAGCTCACACTATTAGCTTAGCCACTGGTCACCAGGCACACCAAACTACCACAAAAGCAGCGGCACAGGTACTTATTTTCAAGGTTACTGTATTATACTAAAAGGGCAGCCGCTGGCAAAGTGAATTTCAAACTATTGTTTCCCATCATTAGGACAGTAACAGGATGTTCACTGTTCTGCAGACTCAACCATTTGTTGATTCTTCAACTTGCATCCCTGCGCTCACACACTGACTCACCCTTCTGTTTAGTTTAAATCAGCAAAAAATAGGCTTGTATGGGTATAACCTCAAGTGGGACAGAAGAACCCAAAGTCCTTCTATCCACAGGAAAGAGAGAATATTTAACAATTTAAGAGTCGTGTGTCTGAGCTCATATGGTACAGTTTCAGATAATTCAAACACAAGTAACTTCACAAAACAAGGTAGTATTTGTTAAGAGTCAGGAAGGGAAGACTAAGGTTACAGAAATTATTCATACCTGCAAAGGTAATAAAGACAATGGGGAAGAGCCGAAGAATTTGGGAAGTGAGGGGCCTTGAGGCAGGGACTGGTGAGGACAGCTAATGTGGGGCCTACATTTGTTCTCGTCTCTTTGTAATGGGGGGGGGGGGGGGTGAAGCCTTAACCAAAACGAACATTCTGGACTTTGAGCTGGAAATCTCTGGCTTAAATCTCCAGGCTCTCAATTCACCAGATTGCTTTAAACAATCTGCAGTGTTCCGGTTTTTAGCCTCTCATCTATGGAGTGACACTAATACTGGCCTATAGGGGTTGCTGTGAAGATTACTGAGGTAGTATACATGAAGTGCTATGTACTTTCTAAATATGCTTGCGATCATAACTCCTGTCTCTGTTAACACATCCATTCATTAGCAACTTAACAGGTAAAGCTAGCACTCTGATAAGCAGCATTTACCCTATGTGTATTTAGACATGAGAGGGCATCAGGTACAGAGGATAGAGTGCTATTTATTTCGTGGAGCAGACATTCCGCCCTTGGTGCATTTGGCCCTATAACTAAGGAAGTTTATGGTGGTACATAGTAACTTCATGGCTGATTTTGACCACCAGATGGGGCCCATGTTGTCCAATGCATACAACAGCCAGCAGGGAAGAATAAGGTAAAGAGTATAATTTCAGTATCATTGGCTTGTCATAATGCATGATTAGCTGTTTGGTTTAAAACGTAAGGGCTCTCTTTTTTACACATAACCATTAGTGTCAGAAATGGTAGGTTGGTAGGTAGGTAGGTGGAGATTTTGCGAGATACCACCCTGGGGCTGAACTGAAATGGAGTGTGTGGAGGGAGTTGCCTCCTTGGTATACAAGTACAGGAGTTGACCTCATTTTCAACATGGAACTGAAGAAAAGGCAATGGAGTGCATATCCTGGGAGCAGATTTACTGTAAATGTAAAACTGGTTTTGAAAGGTTCCATTTTCATACTTCAGCTAATGCAGATTCTAGTCCTAAGAAAACTTTCTTGGGAATGAGCCTCAATGAATAAAATGGGACTTACCTCTGGGTAGACCTGTTTAAGGTTTGCTCACTCAGTGTATTAAGAAAGCAACAATAAAAGACATCACAAGGGAAGAAAGGTGAGAATATGACTATAATATAATGGAACAATTAAAAAAAGCAAAATAATTCTAGAGTATAGGAACATAGGGCTTGTTCAAATGAGACAATATAAAATAACAACCTCTTCAGTTCCTGGTGTCTCACTTGTGACTACCTACTGCATGTATTTTCATAAACAAGTAGCTGATAGCATGGCAAGAGGGTGTTGCCCCCTGCCTGAGGAAGATAGTAACCCGTTTCCTTTCTTGTTCGTGATTCCTACCATAACATGTGGACCCCTACTGAAGTTGAAGGGGTAGTGGTGGTGGTGGGAGAAAAACAGGATGCAAATAATAAGAAAATAACAGAGAACATTTTTAAAAATACAGCAAAGAATCTCTGTGTGCTACCCTATAAATTTGGGAGTGATTGCACATCTGATAACAAAGTCAACCTGTGGATTTTCTTTGGTGGTAGTAACATGTCATGGGAACGAGCCTTGAAAGCCTGTGGGCTTGTGTCCTCTGCCCTCTCCTCTCCTCAGTTGTAGCTTAGGAACTGATGACTTCCTCTTCAGTGGCAAACGATACTTTATGGTTTCTTCTGAACAGGCAAAACAAGCTCTTGTTTCGTTTTTCTCTCTGGCCTACAATCCAAGATTCTAAGACACAATTTAATCCTGGTTTGTTTGTAAGAGAACAAAACGGCAAGCTGCGGAGTGTTGAGAATGTTGTAGTCTTCAGTATCCAAGCAAAAGGGGAGGTGAGCATGCAAGTCCAAGGATTTGCAAAATTCACTTCCTTAACAAAAAGCCAAAGTTTGTCATTAAGTTTAACCGAAGCGATTGTAAGTTAAGATATAGGCACCATTCACTTGTCATTTTCTTGAGAGAAATCTAGAGAGACCATAGGAACATAATCACTCCTTGGTAGAGTCTTAGATGCTCCGTGGCTCAGTGCCAGAGCTTGGCGTGCAGGTCTCAGGATCAGTCCCCCAGCATCTCCAGTTAAAAGGATCAGGAGATGTGAAAGACCTTTCCCTGAGACGCCAGAGAACCACTGTGAGTCAGAGTAGACAAGACTGACCTTGATGGACAGATGGTCTGATTCAGTTTAAGGCAGTTTCATGTATTCATGTACCTCTCACTTTCCAGCCATCTGAAGAAAGTGAGGAAGTGGTTTGTGTAGCTTTTTATTTTGAACCATGGGGTCTCCCAATACCTGAAATCCACACACATTTCTTTATAATCCAGACACGGGAGACTGGGGTGATCCCACATTCAGATAAATGCAGTACAGCGCAGTTATTACTTTCTCCACACACTAAGGCCCAAATAACACAAGACTTCTAAACATCTGTTCTGGGTTCCCCAGACCCAGTTTGCTTTCCCCACAGCCTTGCCATACAATAAATAATAATTCCCCACAGTCACACAGCAGTTGTGGGGAATGTCATTTTAAAAATCTGCCACAGGCCCAATTTGGCTCAGGATTGTGGCACAGGGGGCAGGGAGGGGCTTGCCTTCTCCCCTGCACTGTAGGAATTTCAGCTTGGGGGAAATGGGGTGGGCAGGGGGAAGGAAGAGAAGCCCGTCCCCCCGTACACCCACGGTCCTGAGCTGAATTAGGCCCTCACAGACTTTTAAAATGATGTTCCCCACAGCTTTTGTGTGGCTGTGGGGAAAATTAATCAGACTTGGCTCGTTTAAAAATGTCTTAAGTTGTGTGGCCCTACGAAAGTGAGGGAAGTGAGAATGCACCACGGCCCTTACTTGGTTAAGATTTCTCCTCAGAAAGTAATGAGTGTAGAAGGCCTGAGAAATTGAATACATTCCAGGTGAAGTGGATTAGCATATTTATGGGATCAGTCAAACTTCTGTGATAGATTGCACACGCATGTGGCTTATTTATTTAACATATGCCTGTGCTATATATCACATACTTATCACCTCATAGGCCCACACATTCACACATCATTGTACATCCACTCTAAACATCATCCACCGTGCCAAGTATTCAACATTTGCTGCCTATGTGTTTAAGACACTAACTCTCCAAAATATATTCGGTATACTGTCATTCCTCACAATGCCTATTTAGATTTTAGGCATTCTCTAGTAAATTCATGGGCTGGGAGCCAACAGAATTATGTGCACTGAAATCCCATTGAAATAAAGTACTTGTGCTGGATTACCGGCATGGCATTTTAAATGGTCAGAATATTAACTTTCTTCCATTTCTCTAAAATGACAGACATGTTTTTACAACTTTTCCAGCTTTTGCTTTCTTGTCATAGGAAATTACCTTTGAAATTCAGACAACCAAAAGACAACTGTTGTAGATGAAGATTTTTCAAGGGCATATATGTATGGCCCCTTCCAACTCTTGTGATTCTATGAGTCTATACATCAAAAATTGAGGTTGGTTTTATACCAGTTCAGCTGTCATGGCTTCCTTTAAACAAAAATACTAGGGATTTTAATTTGGCAGTGGTACTGAGGTTTTTCTGTTCACTGACTTCCACAATTACAGTTTCATGAGGCAAAACAATGACTTTGGCCCATTCTGCATCTAGCATTCACTCTGTTGTTTTACCAAACCCACACGGGAACAGAAAAAGATGCGGCTCAAAACCACATTCAGGCACCCCAGACCAATGCCATACTGATTGCAGATTCACCCCTGAATGGCCATAAAATGGCCATAAATCTATCCAGACTGTACCATAAAACCAAGAGATCAAAGGAAGTGAAACCGGCATGCAGTGTGGAGGCTACCATAAAATCTGACAATCAAAGAAAGTGAAAGTGGCATGCAATGTAGAGGGGAACTTCTGTTCCAATGTTGGTTTGATAAAACAGCGGAGCAAATGCTAGGTGCATAATGGGCCTCTGAAACTGGTTTTTATGGTGTATGTACACCAAGCGTAACACTAGTACATGTTGCTTTTGTGTCACTCCACAGGCTCACTGTATAACTTATTTGATAACATTAGAAAATAGTAATCCTGATTCTTATTTTAGAAGGTAGTCTAAGGGGAAGGAAAGAGAGAGAGAGAGAAAAGAAGAAGTCATAGTTATTCACTTTAGTGCAGGTTCACATCATAATATGTGAATTTTGGAGACTAGCTATTATGTGACAGCCTAATTGTCTGGAACATCCAGATTCTGTTAGCTATATGCAGCACTGCTATATTCTTAGGTGTACCAGCAGCAGCCCCTAGCAGCAGACCTCAGTGAGATGGTAATCATGTGAATACATCATAAGAATTCATGCTTGGATTGTATGGAAGTGTTGTTGTGTTGTCTTTGGTTACAACATTAGGAAATGGGAATAGGAAGGAAGAAGATAAAAGAAACCTTTAGCAGCCAGAGTGGTTTTTGAGAAGAATGGAAAAGATATAAGCAAGATGGTAAAGTGACAATGGTTCCTGGGTGATAGTTAAGTTGTATGAGTGTGGCAAGGAGATTAAGGTATTTGATGCAAATGAGGGTGGGAAAGGTTGATTGGTTCTGAAAATTAAGAAGCAATGAATGTTTAGGGGAACACTTGATGCTCTGGCATTATTCAAGTTAACTTTGTATTTATAGCATTCTTTTCTTCCAGTCAATGGAACTCAAAGCTGCTTACATCAAATTGAGAGACAAATACAATATCACCCCAACAAAAGGACAACTGAAAGGAAGCAAAGCACAAGGAAGCTGCTTAAAGCATGTCAGAAAAGTTCTGTTGTACAGAGCCTCAAATGTATTCAAGGTTCGCGGCGCCTGTTCTTCAAAACAGGTGCAGCCACTGAGGAAGCGTAAGCCAGAAAATAAGAGTTCCCTTAACTGAGTGGAGAAAGTACTCATAATTCCTAGCCTGGGGAATCAGAGTTGCCATGGGGAGCACACATGGCTGCAGGTGGGCCTGCAGATACGAGGGTTCCATAGGGCTTTTAGAGTTTAATACCAGCGCTTTGAATTGAGCACAGAAGAAAGTTGATATCCAGTGTAGTGAAAAAACTTGGGGTTCAGAATACTGAACCTCTGTGAACAGTCTAGCTGCCACATTCCTTACCGTTTGTAGCTTCCATGTTGCCTTCAAGGGCATCTTCACATGGAGCACATTGTATTAGTCCAGTCTCAGGGTTACCATACTGCGGATTAGTGTAGCTCGGTTGGCTGGACTCAAGAAAGAGGACAATTTCCATGCCATATGAAGTAGACAAATGGCACTTTGCCACCTGGGAATATTTCAGCTAAAGAGCTGAATATAACAAAACTCCCAAGCTCTTGAGTCTGATCTGTTAATGATAGAACCACACAATTCAAGGGTGATAGGATACCCATTCAAAATTTCAGCCTTTCCATCCTGCATCATCTCTGTCTTATCAAGATTAAGAGCATAAGAAGAAGAGCCCTGCTGGATCAGACCAATAGTCCAGCACCCTGTCTCACACAGTGGCCGACCAGTTCCTCTGGAGGGCCAACGACAGGGCATAGAGGCTGAGGCCTTCCCCTGATGTTGTCTCCTGGCTTTGGGATTCAGAGGTTTGGTGCCTCTGAATGTGGAGGTTCCCCTCTGTCAACCATGGCCAGTAGCCATTGATAGACTTATCCTCCATGAATCTATCTAAACCCCTTTTAAAGCTGTTTATTCCTATGGCCATCACTACATCCTCTGACAGCAAATTCCACATTTTAATCGCTTTCTGTGTAAAGTAGTATTTTCCTTTTTTCTGTCCTGAACCTACTGTCCATCAGCTTCATTGGATGCCCTCAAGGTTTAGTATTTTGGGAGAGGGAGAAAATTTTCTCTTTGTCAATTCTCTCCACCCCTTGCATAGTTTTATCTATCATGTGCCCCCTTAGTTGTCTCTTTTCTCAAATGAAAAGTCACAGACTTCAGCCTTTCCTCATAGGGAAGGTGCTCCAACCCCCTAATCATCTTGGTTGCCCTCTGTACTTTTTCCAGCTCTACAGTGTCATTTTTGAGATATGGTGACCAGAAACGGTGCCAAAGATCTATACAGGGATATTACAATATCGGCCATTTTATTCTCAGTCCCTTTCCTAATAAACCCTAACACTGAGTTTGCCTTTTTCACCACTACAGCACACTGGATTGACACTTTCATTGAGCTGTCTACAACAGCCTCAAGATCTTTTCCCCTCTCAGTCTCAGCAAGTTCAGGCCTCATTAGTCTATACCTGAAGTGGGGATTTACCAGCATTAAATTCATTTGCCACATTAAGGCCCCGTCCACACTGTCACTTTTGTCGCTCATTTCTCCCTATTGCTTCAGGTTCCCCCACTCCCCATATGTTTTGTTCTCTCTAGTAGTCCCAGAGGGAGCAAAACACATGTGGAAAAGGGGGAGGAACCCAAAGCAATAGGGAGAAATGAGCAGCAAAAGTGACAGTGTGGACGGGGCCTAAGATTACGCTTCAGCACATTATTCCTCAACCACATGACCACAGTTTCTAGATACTGTTCCACAATGGTGACACTGACAGCTGTTTCTAGAGGTTTATTTATTGTGATATACAACTGGGTGCCGTCATCACATTGATGACAGCCTGCTCCAAAGATCTGGACAATCTTAGTCATTGGTCTTACATAAATTTTAATGAAACTAATGCCAATATTGAACCCTGCAGAATGGCCCCTGAGAGCTCCCATGTAGGGATGGGCATGAACTGGGAAAATGGAGATTCATGAAGGTTCACGGTTCATGGTGTCTCACAAGCCTCCACAAACTTTTCTGTTTAACAAACCGGTTCATGGTTCGTGATGGGGTGCGTTTTGCAGAAGCTATTTAAAGGGATGGCCTCTGCAAGCTGTGCGGGTCACAAGTGAAGTCAGAAGGCATTTAAATACCTTCTGACTTCACGCACTGAGTCGTGCCACCAAGGCGGCAGTGCAGCTTGGAGAAGGCATTTAAAGAGACCACAGTCTCTTTAAATGCCTTCTCCAAACCCCACGACTGGCACCAGCATGTCTGCCAACATGAACCACATGAACCTCCCAAAACCACCTGGGAGGTTCTTGGGAGGTTTGGGGGCCAGGATGGCACGAACCTCAGTTTGTGAACCAGGCCTGGTTCATCACAAATTTAGATTCTTGAGCTGGTTTGTGCCCATTCTTACTCCCGTGCATCTAACCCAATATTGGCTACTCTCAGTAGCAGCTCTCCAAGGTAGTCTTTTTAAGCTCTGCTGCCAGAGGTTTTTAAGTAGAAGTGCCAGAAATCGAGCATTGGATCTATACAATAGGAATAGCATACATTCAACAAATGCAGCTGTATCTTTCTCAATACTGGCAGGGATTCCTTTCAGTATGATGTTCTTGTGATATTGCCTAGTTCAGAAGACCAAATTAAAAATCTTTCCCCCCCCCCCAAGTTTTCAATATTATTAGGTGCATCATAATGGTATATTAGCATCTTTTTCTGAAGAATTGTTCTCCCAATTTACTGACTCAGGTTCCCCCCCATATCTGTGAATCTCCTCCCTTTTGAACTGCTTCACTCCACTGTTTTGCATTTTGTTTCATATTTTAATTTGACATATCCACAGTTCTCTCAGTATTGATTTATCTTCCATGGGAAATTATTTTAATTCACTTGACTCTCCTGCATGTTTTTTTTATATACTTCTGGTCAAAGCCCTGTTTTCTGCAATATGGCATGCTCTTCTCCCCCCCCCCCCCAAAAAAAACTCAACTTTTCATAGCGGTCCATATAAATCTAAAAAATCAAACTGTTGAGCCACTCAGTATTTTATGAGGCCACAGAAAATTGCATAAATCCAAAGGCCTTTGAGCAGTTATACAGCAAACAGCGCAAACCATGAAGCCACAAAGAACTACATCATTTTACAAGCCTCAAAGCACTGCACAGGCCCCCTGGCCACAGAAATGTATGAAGTCCACAAAAAGTAACGCACAGTCCCATGGAAAAAGAGTGGGCCGATAGAGAGAAAAAAATGTAATACAAAGCAGATCAATACTCTGTGCAGAGTCAGTTTCAGAGGATAGCTGTAGCGGTCTGCAGTAGAACAGCTAGATTCACATCCAGGAGCACCTTAGAGACTAACAAGATTCCTGGGGTATAAGAGAGTCAAATCTCCCTTTGTCAATTACTGACCGTCGCAGCTCTCAGTTAGACAAAGGCCTTCCCAACCCTACAGGGGGCGGTGTTTGTTGTCAGAGAGGAGTGAAGGAAATACCGAGCACTCTATTTGTGCGGGTTTAGTTTCTTTAGGTTCAAAAGTGAATCAGTTGAAGCTCAATAATATAGAGGTGTCATATTTCTGGGAATTTTGAAGCTACGGCCAAAACCCATTTCCCCCATATTTAATGGAAATGTTGGGGAATCTTTGTGCAGAATCTTCGGTCTAACCCCGTTGACATCGGTTGACTGAAATTGGCGTTAACTGTGCAGAGGACTGTGCTGTAATTTTCTTGTCAAGTCTAAAGCTTCTATATGTTTAACAACATAAAATGAATGGTTTATAATTTAGTGCAATGTTATATGGGGAACTATCTGGCATATTGCAAATACACCCAGCACTGCATAGAGGCAGAGCTGAAAACTACTGCATCCTGGCTTTCTCAGCACATTTATCTTGGTTTTTCCTGTCTGAGAGATAGGAAGAAATAAAGAAAGAAAACAAGTTGGATAGCCGCTGTCTCATGCAGTCCCAGAGCTAGCATACATGGATACTGTGTTAAATTTTATAACATTGAAAACACAGAACTATGTAATATTTATGATTACAGTGTACTAATTGTGGACAAAATTAGTCTCATTTAAACAATATCCCTGATTATATATATCTACAGTAAACCAAGGAATTCTTCTTATCTAATATTGTAGATTACCTTCCATAATTTATTTATTTATTTAGTTGATTTATACCCTGCCCTCCCCGCTTTACAGCAGGCTCAGGGCAGCTTACACTAGTTGATACAATACAATTAAAATCACCTAAAATCATTTAAAACAGTTCAGTTGCAACAGTCATAATCTATAAAGTGCTGCATAATAATAATCAGGGGTCCTTTCGGGGGAGCGCAGCTCCGGGAATTGGTGCCTGCTTGTGTCATGGCTGCAGCAAAATGACCCCGTCCCCTGGAAAGGTCCTTGTTTCTCCAACTAGCCTTCTGAAGGCTTCAGCCACCACTGAAGCTATCCTCCCAGAATAGTGGTATTTCTGAGGCTTGGATTAGTAGCTGTCCCCTCTCTTTCTTTCTTTCTTTCTTTCTTTCTTTCTTTCTTTCTTTCTTTCTTTCTTTCTTTCTTTCTTTCTTTCTATTATTCTGTTCATGATCTTCCTAACGGGCGGCGCAGGCTCGATGTCAGGAAACAAGGGCCAGGGCTAGACATGCAGTTTTCATCTCATCGTAAAAGAAAAAATGTTTCATAAGAGTTTTGAAAAAAGTTCAGGGGGCGGGGTGTCCTTTAGGTTTTCACATCTCAACTGAATAAATGTCATTCAGAATATTTGCCACCACTTCAACATAGAAAAGGAATGAAAGATGGGTAAGAACTCTGAAAGAAGCCTTTAGATGTATAGATTCATCTTCCCTCAGAAATCAGTGACAGCAAGGAATCCACTAGAACTAAAGGAGGTATATAAAGCTCAGTAAACAAAAATATTTCAAATAAATTGACAGGCAGAATAAGCTTCTTGCCTATATTTTAAATAACAAAAGATTAATGCCAGTGAAAAGAGCTTAGTAGAGTTTGTACAATACTATGCCAAACACTCACGTATCTACATACGTGCATTCTTCCTGGGGATGCTGCCAAATTTACCAAGACTGTGATTAACATTTAAACTAACCAAAGTGCTTGGATTTTGTTGACTCCAACCTCTCTCTCGGTCACCATGAAGCTTTGCTTACAGTTCCAAAGTAACAGTACTGTGAGCTCTTTGCAGATGTGTGTCTGTATTCAGCAGGGCAGCTGCCAGGTAGCTGCTGATTATACACAGGGGTCCTTTCGTAGAAAAAGAGGTGCAGGAGCTCATTAGCATAACTCATTAGCATATGCCAGGCCCCTGACATCACCAGAAGTGTGTCAGAAAGGGAATGTCAGTTTCAGCCCCATTATATCCTATGGGCCATTGAAATCAATGGCAAAAACTCATAGGGTACATGAGGGGCTTGAGGAAAGGGGGTTTGGGGGAGAGGCTCCAAACTTGCAGGGTAGCTGCTGGGGCCTCTCCTCGAAATACCCACTAAATTTCAAGAAGATTGGACCACGGGGTCCAATTCTATAGGCCCCCAAACAGATTGTCCCATCCCCTCCATTGTTCTCTATGGAGGGAAAAAATGTTAACTTTTTTCCTACCATAGAGAACAATGGAGGGAATGGGGGAACCTGTTTGGGGGCCTGTAGAATTGGACCCCCTGGTCCAATCTTCTTGAAACTTGGTGGGCATTTCGAGGAGAGGCCCCAGCAGCTACCCTGCAAGTTTGGAGCCTCTCCCTCAAACCCCCTCCCCTCCAGTGGCTTTTAAAGTTGCCGCCGAATTTCGGTGGCAATTCGGCGGCGAGCTGAATCAGATTAGAGAATCTGATTCAGCCCATGGCTGCCCTACTGGCCAGTCCTGAGCTGGCGGAGCCTTGCTCCGCCTCGCTCTGGCCCCAACGGACCCCTGATTATACGTGTTTGATTCCAATGCCCCAGGTCATCATGGGATGTCCCGTTTATAGGCTGCCATGTTTGGTTGTGTGTGCCATTCATCAGTCAGTTGTTTTCTTTACTTTGTTCTCTGTAGCCAGGAATCTTCCCTTCTTGTTTTGTGTACCCCTAGAGCTAAGAATGCCTTCCCCAATTTAATTACGTTTTTAGTCTTAGCTGCACTCCCATCCAAACTAATACACAAGTGCTCTCCCAGTGTATTGAAAATTAAAATAGCCAAGGCTTTTAGCAGCTAAGAAGGCCTTGAGTGCTCACCCAGCATATTGAAAAATTTCAATACATTGGGAGAGCTCTCAGTGTATTAGTTTGGATGTGGTTGCAGCTCAGAGACTAGGAATGAAATTAAATTGACTGACGCTTTCTTAGGTGAAGAGGCATGTGCCTTCAGGAACTATGAAACAGGTTCCCTAATGACAACCTGTTTCATAAGCTGATTTTTTTAAACCTTTGGGCAGAAAATGTTTTTAGATTTTCTTTGTTGCTGTATGCAAATAAGCACAGAGGAAACAGTGGGGTGGGCAGCCATGGCAAACCTTTGTGATACCAAACGTGCAAAGTATTTACAGCCTGGATATGAGGGTAATCTGGCTATGACATCTGCGACATCTGTCGCTCTATTGATCACCAGTGTTGATTTGGCTGACCTGGCTGGCTAAGCGGGTGTCTCCTCCCTCCCTCACCGCTCCATGTGTATCCCTCATGAAGCTGCACACTCAGTGGAAGAGGATGACCATCCCAGATAGAAGGAGTGTACTGTTCTTGGCTTTATTAATTTATTAGAACATTTGTACCCCACCTTTCATCATGGTTCAAGGTGGCTTACAATAATAGTTTTTTTTAAAAATTCCAATTAAAATCAGAATAACAAACCATTAATGTATCTGAAGATGTGTGCCTGCACAAGAAAGCTTATACTCAGAATTAAACTTTATTGGTCTAAAAGGTGTCACTGGACTCAAGCTTTGTTCTATTGCTTCAGACCAACATGGCTACTCACCTGAAACTATTAATGTGCGGAAGGTGTTTGAAAGGTTGGAATGGGACTGGAGGTTGTAAGGGTGTTCAGATTTGGCATATCCTTTAACACAATTTGCAAATTTCCAACAGTCACAATAGTAAACATGGAATCATTAGTCAACAGTTATATCTACAGTGTCTCACTGCTGCAGACAGAAGCAACAGAAATATTGTTTAGGAATAAGTAGGTCAGAGATTAAGTAAAGAATGTATGCAGATAACATAGCAATTATGAGTACAGCTCCAGTGGGTTCATTAGGCGAGTAATCTACAGTTGTGGAGAAATTCAGGAAGGTGATGCAGTTTATGAAAGCCAAACAGAAGTAATTTGTTTCACTCTTACCCAAGGACTGGGCAAAGCGGTTCCAAAGCCTCTACAGTTTTGAAATTTGGAAACACCCCATAAGATATTGAAGCATATGTTTTACATATAATAACAAGGACAATATACAATAATAAGGCATGACCTAAAATAATTACAGTTAAATAAGAGGTGAAATTTAGTAGAAATTATGAGTACAGACAAAATATTAGTAGAGTTATGGCTATTAACATGCACATTTTCCAAAAATAAAAATACAGAATATTCCAGTTGCCCTCTTAGTTAAAAATGTGAAAGTATATAAACATGAAATTAATGTTACCATGTGGGAGAAGAAGAGGCCTAGAATCCGTCTGAATACTCTGGTATGAACAGGATTAATATAACTTTACAGTGTCTAATGTTCTTTATTTGGGTAGTAAATTGGTTTCATGAATGAATTTCATCATGGAATAAATTTATTGTAGAACCTTTGAAAACTGCAGTTTAGAGGAAAGAAATAGGTGGGATAGAAATACAATAAATAAATAAATAAAATTCTCAGTTTGGAGGGAAAGCATACCTTGGATCCACTGGCATATTTTCATAGTTGTGGGTGTTTCTTATGTCAATCAGCAGGACATTCCTATAACAGGAATAGTTTTTTTAAAAATATTTAAACCGAAAAAAGACATTATACACTTAACCTAGAAACTAAATAATAAAATAAATAAAAATAATAGACAAGGCCAGGGCTACGTGGTGAACTCAGTGATCCAAGCAACAAAGAAATAAGATGAAAATCCACAAACCTTCCACTGATACTAACTCAAAAGCGGCAACTTCTTAGTTATTAACTGAGCACACATTATTTTTGTTGCCAGGGGCTTGGTATAAATAGGATTGCACCTAATGCTGGTATTCTACCATTCCCTTTCCCCCCCACACACCTAAAGTGTTGTGCAATGCAATTGCACCACCCTGAACCAATGCAAAACCCTGGCCATTGTCCTGCACTAGTGCATTAACATAGCTTGCAACAAGTACCATTTGTATCCAATCTTTCCTATTTTTCCACACAACTTAGCCCAGCCTCTGTGTTTTGAGCTGTGTATGAGATGCAAATTACTGGGTTTATTTTTCTCTTGGTACAATATGTCACCTCTTGCTGTGTTTGACAGCTGGCATTATGGGTGAAGCCTCATCACTTTTTATTGTTTAAATTTGAGTAGCCTCAGAAATACAAATTTGCACTTGAGGTTTTTTGAGCTGCTTGCATAAATAAGGAATAAATAATTAAATGGCTTCAATAAAGGCAGAATTCATGAGGGATGTGATGAACCAATGCTTAACAAAAAATCAAAGCTTCCTTTTGGGCATGGGGTTTTCAGTAACAAAACGGTGGATTTATTCTTAGGGAGCACAAACAGTTCTTTAAACACGGAGAAGTACATTCTTTCAACTTATTTTTGTGTTTGTTGTCTTTGTTCTCAGAAGGGGCTCTTGAAAACCACCTTTACAATCTGTTCAGTTCCTGAAATATGTGCTCAATTGTCCCCACCTATATCAGTAAAGAGGATGATTGTCAGACTGCCACTTAATGCCAACAGCAGTTGCCAGCATGGGATACAGCTCAACTCCAAAAAATCCTCCATTCAAAACAGTTCCTAGTTTTGGGGTCTGCAGTGGTCTCTTCTTACATTTCACTGGACTCCCCCAGCTTCAACCCCCAAGATAACTGTTAGCTGTAATCTCAAATATCCATTCACTCATTATGCTTATTGTTGTCTTTCATTTTGCATCTTGCAAAATATTGCAAGCAACAAACAATCCCACAAAAAGTATAGTGATCCCAAGTATCTGTGCAGGGAAAGTCCCCTGTATATGGAACCGAGATAATGAATGGCTTGGGAAGACTGGCTGCTTCAGAGTTGCTGAAGTGAAGATGTACAGACCTGACCACTGAACTGGATGGAAGACCATTAGGGGAGCCATGGAAGAACAGGATGCAAGTTTGACACTCTTAAATAGAGGATGTGTGTCTTTCACCCAGAACACATGTTCATATTAGTTAGTAGTCCTTAAGCTCATTCTTGCAGTTCTCTAGCAACTTGTAGCTGAAAGTTCGAGCAAACCTTTGCTACCTTTTGCATACAGCCGTGGAATACCTAAGAGTGAGCCCAGTACAATCGAACTAAGCTGGATCAAACTCATCTTGTTTCCTGCAGTGACCCACCATATGCATTTGACAAGGCAACAGCCCCCTCTCACTAGTGGCCCCCCGCCCCAGTGGATGTGATTTGGACACAATCCTTGCCCTCAACTTGGGTTAGCTATTTTGGCTCATAACCATGATAGCCTTATTTTATGTTAATCCTATCTAATCCCAGTACCCATGTCCCTCTCCCTAGTGTGCATATAGCCTTTAAAAAGAAAAGAAAATAGTATACCTGACACTACAAATATGCCTCTCCATCCCCCTTGCTCGGAGCACGCTAATTTATTTTTAAAAGATTACTTTGTGAACAAGCATTTGTCAAGTTGGCGGCAAGGTTCAAGGGTCACAGGCAAGCAGGTAGGCAAGAAACAAGCAAGGCAGGAGGAGCCAAGGGCCGAGGCAAGAGCTGACGCTAGAGCCTAGAGATCTCAAGCTGTAGGCAGGTCCTAGAAAATCTAATCAGCTGCTCTCTAGGCTGGAGCACAAGCTGAGACTCAAGTGCAGGATTATATGAGGAACAGGGAATCCAACCCTTTGCTGTGAAGATCTAGAGAGCTGCATCTCCCTCCTGAGAGAGACTAGAGTGTGAGAGGCCCCAAGCATGCGCTTCTCCATCTGGTCCCCACCCTTTGCTTTCGCCATTCCTGGGATCCTGAGGGGGGGACTCTGGAGGTGTAGGAGGTGAACAAGTCCACTGCGGGGTTTCCTCATTTGCTGTTTCTAAGAGAACTTGGAGCTTGTTGTTGGAGAGGAGGCATGGGGCCTTCCCTGGAAACTTCTGGAGTGCACACAGCCTTAGGCATTGTGGGAATTACGGGAAGCTCCTTTTCTGCTGAGACTTCAGCAAAGTCTTCAGCTCATGTGCAAGCAAGGCTCAGGCAAGCCTTGAGACTCCCCTTCTCTAGCACATTCAAGAGCCTTTTCCGTTTACCCCTAACAGTGAGATTGGCAGGAACCGCAGATGCTTGCCATCTAGTATAATCCATTTTTCTGTTCCACTGATTTATCTGGGATCGGGGCACATACCATCAGTCTGAATATGGGTGTTTGGTATCCCTGTCTTTCTCACGCTCTCCTCACTAGTCACAATGAAAGAGCCCTTCATTTACCAAGCCATTTGGGTGTGTCCAGATGAATTTAGGGGTGTCCTTTTGTATCAGTTCAGACAATTTTCCTGTAGCTGCCCCCCCCCCCCAGTCTTCTGCCTCCAATTGTTACAAGCAGGGCTTTTTTTGTAGAAAAGGTCCAGCAGGAACTCATTAACACAATAGGCCACACCCCTGACAGCACAGCTTATTAGCATATTAGGCCACACCCCCATATTACCAGAAGAGTGGTCATCCAGCCACACCTACCTTTTGCTTCTTATTCTGTTTACCTCGTTTGTTGTCAAAACCCAGGGCTTTTTTTGTAGCAGGGATTAATTTGCATGTTAGGCCACATACCCCTAGTGTAGCCAATCCTAATGAGTTTCTGCTGTTGGGTGTAGCCTATTATGTTAATGAGTTCCTGCTGGGTGTGGCCAACTCAGGAGCCAGCCGGAACTCCGTTCCTGTGCGTTCCTGCCCCAAAATAGCCCTGGTTACAAGCACATAGTTGGAGAAGGGAGGAAATCTGTTCAAGACATATTATTTAGGTATCTCTATGTGCCTTCACTGTCTGCCTATAAACCTAACTAAGTTTATGATCAGTTCTCACCACTTTATGATAAATGCTGCTGACTGCGCAGGTGTAAAAAGGGGACAAATTGCAGGGTATTCGATGACCAGAGGATTATTTTAATTATCCAGCCATGACCCTAGGGGATACATGCCTCTTTTCTGGTAAGATCTACTTTTCAGACTACGCAAGTGCAAAAACAGCCACGAGCTAGAACATAAACACATTTGTCTTTGTGGCTTGTGCATAGTCATGCATTGGGCCTGTGCATGTGCAGGGCAGCCAGAGAGATGAATTTTCTACAGCTTTCTAGCACTTACGATAGTGTGAGGGGGAGCCCTCACTACTCCCTATCATGTGCTGGAGTTTCCTGCCAAAACCAGTCCTGACAAGAGAGGTGCTCTAGGTTACTCAAAAGGCAGACCAGGGACTTGAGAGCTCCCCTGTCTTGGATGGGGTTACATTCCCCTAGAAAAGTCAGGTTTGCAGCATGGGAGTGCTCCTCAGGGCCAGTTATTGGGAACATGTGATCACAATATTACAGTAATTACACTGGCTTCTGATCTGCTCCCAAGCCCAATTCTAGGTGTTGGATTTGAATTTTAAAGCCTTTCATGGCTCGGGACCAGGATATTTGAAGGATAGTTTTCTCCCTTATGCTCCTGCCCAGGGTTTAAGATCACATGCTCTCTTGCCTGCCCCATCGAACACGAGAGAGGGCCTTTTCAGTGGCAGCCCCATGATTATAGAACAATCTCCCCAGGGAGGGGCCCCTGGGCCCCCTCCCTCTTGACCTTTAGGAGGCAGCAGTTTTATCCATGACTGCATTTGATTAGTTTCAATTCCTCTGCCTACCAGCCGTTATAAATTATTGGTTTTAAACGAGTGGTTTTTATGCATTTTATTGTGTTTTATAATAGCTTACATTGTAAGCTACCTTGAGTTCCTGTGAGGTAGAAAGGTGGCTAAGAAACGTTTCAAATAAATAAATACAAATAAATCAATGTGCGACTGGGGAAGGGGTGTGCAGCTTTTTCCAGTTCTTCCTCTGCTGCAGTGGAGTGAAGATCTTTTCTGTAGTTGCTCTGTAAACAAGTTTATTTCAGTAGTTTACTCAACGACTGCACAGTTACTTATTACGAAGGCATTTGTCTGGTCCTATAGGACTAGCGGCTATAGAGGCAGAGGTGTTCAGCATGGTGCTGTTGTGGACACATCTCAACAGAAGAAAACATTGAGCTGAGCTGATCGGGAGCTTACCTCTAAGTGGGGAAGTCCCATAAGGTACATAAGCTTTGCATTCATGATCATAAGTATCCCTATCGGTGACATGTGTCACAACAGCTTATAGCACACGCGGGTATGCTCCTACTAGGGGTATGCACTTCAAAAATTTTCAGTAAATAAATGAAATATTTGTTCCAAAAAATTCATATTTATTTTGGATCTGGGTTTCAGATACGGTACTGTTACTCAGTTGGTGGGCGGTGTTACTGGTTCTGTTTCATAAAAAAAAATCTAAAAATTTGGGACCATTATTTTTGTCATACACCCCAACCCAAGGCAGCAGGAGCAGAGACTGAGGGAGGGAAAGAGAGGAAGCCGGTGTGTTACTGGAGGCTGGTTTGCCTGAGGCAGGAGTCCTTTATCGGATTTGGATGGTCAAGAAAACTCACAGAGGCTGTGCTCGCTTCGGTAGCACATACACTAAAATTGGGACAGTACAGAGAAGAAAACTCACAGAGGCTACATGTCTTGTTTGTTTGAATGTGGCTGAATCAAAAACAGCTCCCAAGCAAACACAGACGGCCAGGGGTCATTTTGAGCAGGAGCGCCGTTCCGGAAGTAACAAGCCCAGGGTTCCCAAGGAGCTGCGTTAGCGTGAGCTAGCTCACAGTTTTTTAGCCTCCGGCTCACACATTTTTGTCTTAGCTCGGGAAGAATGGCTTCAGAGCAAACTAATTTATGCAGTAGCCAAATTGCTCGCTCACAACTTTAATGCCAGTAACTCATAAAGTAGAATTTTTGCTCACAAGACTCCATGGCTTAGAGGGAGAACTGGGCACATATGGTGATGCGCTGTGGAAAAAAGCAAAAGCAAACTAACTTGATCTGTATTGTCATGCTTGTTGTAGGGTAGCTTCCCTGCAAGAGCAAAGGAAACCTAAAGTGTCTTTAGTCAAAGTGTCAAGCTGGCTGACCAACTCTGAGTTGGGAATTACCTGGAGATTTTTGGGGTGGAGCCTGAGCAGTAGGTGTTGCCTTCTGACACACTTCCGGTGATCTCAGGGTATATGCAAATGAGTTATGCTAATGAGTTATGCTAATGAGCTCCTGCATCTCTTTTTCTACGGAATGACCCCTGCAGATGGCAGTTTCTTACATCCCTCCTAGACTCTGGCCCCCCCCTCCTTCAGCAATGGCCATGCCCCTGAACATGGTTCTGTGCCACCTTCTGGTCCCTGGAGAAAGGTCCCTTGCTACCGCCTCATCTTCCTTCTTTATACTTTCCTCAGCCTATTAGGTGCAGCCCCCCAGCAGGACTAATAATTCTCAGGAACATCTGACTGTCGGCTGGGTCATCCCGGCTTGCAGCTAATGCGTGCACCTGGAGATCTGAACCTTTTATTTAACTCTTTACTGGGAAGACTAAAGGACTTTTAAAAGGAAGCAATTCTGTAGCCTGCTCAGTGCTATGAAACTTAACTGGCAACATGTTGGAAATCAGAATAAGGGTCACCTGACTACACCATTCCTAGTCCTTCTCTGGGTTTCTCCCGTGTTGGCAGTACAGCCAGCCCTGAACTTACCTGACCAGCATCAGGCCTACTGGAGGTTCCTTTCTGCTGCCAACATAAGAGTCTGCCCCAGAACCAGAAAATGGCATTCAGGCTTCCAGACTGGCTTGGCTGCTGTAATGGCCATTTCCTCCCTCTGCCACTGGGTGACTGGGGGGGGAGGTTGGGGTTTTTTTCTAAATTGGCAATTGGATATTATTGTATTGAAATCACAGTATGGCAATATGTGTAGCAGGTTCTTTGAATTCCCAGCTTTCTTTCTTTTTTTTAAAGACAGTCTCTAGCACTTTTCTTTGTGGAGATGCGGCTTTTCCTATCTCCACAAGGAAAGCGGCTAGATACTTTATAAAAATGAAAGCTGGGAATTCATGGAACCTGATGCAGATATCATTATGGTGTTATATTGGTAGTAGGATATTCAATTGCCAATTTAAAAAAAATTAAAACCCTCCCCAGTGGCAAGGGGAGGTAGCTGCTGTCATGGCAGCCAAGTCTTACTGGAGTCCAGGAGCTTCCCAGCCTGTCCGCCATTTTCTGGCTGTGGGGCAGCCTCCAGCCTGGAGATTGCAGGGCTAGTTGAGCCTTTTCACTTTTAAAATTTAAAGGGCCCCAGGTGGAGACAGGCCTTTTTGGCCATCAGCTGTCAACTATACTCTCTCTTCCCTTGACATCTGAAACAGAAGAGACGCTGACAAACAGCTTCCTCTCTTTCCTCTCCCATTCCTGCACCACCCTGACACACTCCTGAGATTCTAGAAGATAAATTTTCATTACTCCTGCTATTTTGGGAGTGTTTGGGGTCATTTCAGGTACCCCTGATTGTCCATAAACAGTTAATTTTGGGTGTCATTTTGGCCTGGATATACCCAAATGCACACCCCCAAGTTCTTGCTTGGCTCCGTAGCACGGCTTTGTGTCCTGCTCCATAGCTTAATTGAAGCACTTAAGGGCATGATGGTGGACCTGCAGCATTCATATGGTGCTCTAGAATGGCACTGTCTCACGCTAAGGACCTGTTTTGGCAAGTGGGGCCCTAAGTCATTTAGTCATTGCTCAATTAAATCAGGCAGCTTCAGTAGAGGGGGAAAGGGTTATTCCCTTGCAGTACTTGCAGTACTTACTACTTGCAGCAGTAAAAATGGTGATTTTTGTTATGTTTTCCCCTCATCTGTATTCATACTTGTGGAGTTCTGAATTTGAATTTGTTTCTTTGATATTGTGGCTATAGCAATAATGCCCTTTAAGTTTAAAAAACACACATTTTCAGTTTAATGTAAGAATGAAAAACTAGAGATCGAAAGTTGATAAATGACTCCCTGCCTCTCAAATTCTACCAAAATCCTTTTGTAACATCCTTAGTCATTAATATTGGAATCTGTTGAGTTTTAATGGTGATTTGTAGCCTTTTCAGTTTTATTGCTTGGGATGTCAGGAATCAATTTCCATGCTTAATGAACACTGCATAACCTCAGCCAAGGAGAATTACCTTTTGGTTTTATTTGAAATTTCATTGTCAAAGATGCCCTAGGGCTGATGGACAAATTAGAAACAAATATCGGGGTCTGGATGACATATATCTGAGTGTTCATAAAGAACTCAGATGTGAAATTCTTGATCTTCTAACCAGTATACGTGGCTTGTGGATGAAATCATCTTCTCAATTAGATGATTGAAAAGTAACAAATGGGAAACAGGTTTTTTTTTTAAAAAGGGGGGTCTAAATGGTATCCAGAAAATTACTGGCCAGTGATCTTACCAACTGTTCTGGGTCAATTAATGGAAACTGTTATTAAAGACTAGGAATAAGGCCTATTGTGGAAATAAGTACAGTGGGCTCTAGCAAGAGGCTCTGGCCTTGGGCACGCAAGCAGATGCTCTACTACTGAGCCCCAAAGCAGCCTTCTACTAAACCAGACCCCTTCCCTGGTCCAGCAAGGTCAGTCTTGTCTACTCCGTGGCTGTGACTCTCCAGGGTCTTTCCCATCCCCTCCTGCCTGCCTGGTCCATTCTAACTGGAGATGCTGTCGGGGACTGACCCTGGAGCCTTCTGCGTGCCCAGCAGAGGCTGAGTTGGTGAGCCAGAGTCCACCCTCCAAAGCTGCCCATTCCTCCAGGGGGCTGATCTCTGCAGCTCAGCTGTAACTCAGGGAGATCTCTGGGCCCCGCCTGTCAGCCAGCAAGGCTACACCCCTTTCATTGGCACACCCATCTCCCACCCAGTAGCAAGCTCAGTGCTCTCTCTCTCTCTCTCCCTCCCTCCACAGTAGGGTTGCCAGCCTCCGGGCGGGGCCGGGGATCTCCTGCCCTCACAGCTGAGCTCCAGCCAACAGAGATCAGCTCCCCTGTAGCAAATGGCTGCCTTGAAGGGTGGACTCTACAGCATTGTAAGATGCTGAAGCCCCTCCCCTCCCCAAACCCTGCCCTCTCCCGAATCCACCCCCCCCCCCCGCGAAAGGCACCTTTGGGGCTCGGTCTCTTGGTCCTCGGCCCCGAGGGGGGCCTGCTGGAGAGGGATTGGGGGGCACCTGCCTTCGTCCCCTCCCCCGCTCACCCCTGCCATCCAGTGTGCTGCTCCCACTTGAGCTCCAGGAGGTAGGCGGCCAGCTTGGTGTCTCTCCACCTGCTGCACTGCCGGAGGTAGACCTAGGACCCGTGGGACTAGACCCACCGCACGTTGTACTTCTCACTGCACAGCCAATGGGAGAGCTGGAAATGGCCAATATGTACAGGAATTATATATATAGGATAGACTTGTTAAGGACACAGAGGATCAAAATCTGCTGAAGAAGAATCGGCATAGCTTCTGCAAAGGGAACTCCTTCATAACCAACCTTTTGAAGTTCTTTGAGAAGGTTAAGACATGGATGATCCAATAGACATTATATACTTGAAATTTCAAAAAGCTTTTGATAGTATCCCTAACTAAAGACTGCTGTGTGGTTCATGACCCTAACTTTCTAGATTTCCTGCAAGGCTATCATATAATTTTTCTCCAGGAAACCTGGAGTCAGGACCTAGAAAAGCCCTTTATTAAGGGTTACGGGGCCTTATACGTCCCCGCAGTTAAATCCCATTCAAAAGCTCGGGGTTCTGGAGGTTTGGCAATCTTTATAACATTAGATCTGGATGTTGAATTACAAGCACTGAAAAACAGTTGTCCAAATAATTTCCAAATTCTGCTATCACAAGTTTCCAGGTAACCCGGCATCATTTGTATGGAAGTATGAAGGCATTGGTTGTGCAAGAGAGCTTGTAGAGATGGGTGACCCCACGAAAAGCCATTCAGAGAATGGGGGAGAACAAGGACACAGAGAGATAGGAGGGGTCGGAAGGCAGCTCCCAGGTTAAGACAAAGAGAGGGACATCCCATTTATACACACTTAAGAGTGGTGTAATCCCCCCCTCCCCAGTATCCAGGCATGCTGAGTTACTCACTCCAGCACATACACATGCATGGAGTCCCTACTAGCGCCCCAAACTGCTTGTGGACAAGGGCAAAGGCAAGGCTTGAGTGGTGGCACTATCCCATATAACCAGCGGGAGGGGAAAAGTAACAATGGAAAGCAGCATGCAGCAGCACAAAGTCAAATTCAAACCCCTTCCTGATTTTAATTGAGATAGGCTTTACCTTAAATCTAACCTGTCTAATTGCCTCCCTAGATTTAAAAAAAAAAACACAAACATGCACCATGTAAGTACATCTGATCTTTAAAAGTCACTTTCCATTTGCGTCCCTTAGATTTTATTGTGATGTCATAACCCCACCCATGTAATTATAAAAACCTTGGGCTAATTTTAGGGAAACCCTTGTGGCCTTTAATACTGTAATTACTGCAGCACTTTGAGGAAATGAGCCGTAGAGTCTTGCAACAAGCAGATTCTGATCATCTTTATCTGGCAACAAACAGAATGAAGTTTCTAATTTTGGGAACTTCGTTTGGGGGGGGGGACTTGTCATTTTCATGCTGTTTTGAGTTTCATCCTTTAAAACAGTCTTCACTGCCACAAAGCCTGTCATCTTGCCAATTCATTTATATGTTGATTTTTTTTTAGGCAGTTGTTTTTTCATTCTTTCAGTGAGTGACACTGAATATGTTTTGCCATTCTTCCTCGCACAGAGGATTCAATAGTTTAAGAATATATTGGACAAAGAACATAATATTTTTCATAATAACCAAGAAAACCCCTTAACCCACTAATGTTTGTCACTAGGGTTGCCAGTCTCCAGGTGGGGCCTGGGGATCTCCCGCTTTTACAACTGATCTCCAGCTGACAGAGATCAGCTCCCCTGGAGAAAATGGCTGCTTTGAAGGGTGGACTCTCTGGCATTGTACCAAACCCCATCTTCTCCTGGCTCCACCCCCAAAGTCCCCAGGTATTTTCCAACCTGGACTTGGCAACCCTATTTGTCACCGTGGGGGGAGGAACCCACTGTTTAACAGCCAATTCATATCCTGTCAGTATATACATGCACTTAGAATTTTTGCCCCAACACGCGTCTTCTAACATTTAGTAACACTGAACTTCAGTTGCCTTTTCGTTGCTCACTTGTTCAGTTTGAAGAGCTCCTTTTTGAGCTTTTCATAGTCCCTTGGCATCATTAATAATTTGGTGTTCTCCAATTTGGCTACTTTGCTGCTGTTTCAAATGCCACATCATTTATGAATATGTTAATACAGAGGTCCAAACGTGGTACCTGTGGGTGCCGTGGCACACATTAACACCTTTCCAGGTGCCCGCCAAGTGTTTTTAGAAAGTGGGTGGGGCCAGATGGAGCTTTTGCCCAGCAAGGCTTCTGATTGGCCCGCTGGAGATTGACTGGCAGTGTGGATTTTTAAAAATGTTGCATTGGCAGAAGGTTCCATCACAGCACAAAGCTCTTCCCTGTGTCACTGAAGATATGCTGCAGCAGCCATTTTGCAGCTGGCTCCACCTCCTGCAGCCATTTTGTAATGGCCATGTTGTGGCTGCGCCCACCATTCTGTGTCAAAATTCCATAAGTGCCTGCAGACTCAAAAGGATTGGGGACCACTATATTAATACATTACAACGCTAGTCCCTAAGCAGGAAAATTCACTATTTCTTTCTGGCCAGTATGAAAACTGATTTATTCCTACCAGGGCTTTTCTTTTCTTTTTTGACAAGAGGTGCTGGAACTCTCAAGAGGGAAATGAAGTTTTCAGTCTGTATGAGGAAAGCTCATGAATTTTTAAAAGAATTTTATTGAAGAGGTTCCAGAACTCCAGGAGAAGGCTGGGACACCCAACCAGGCCTTCAGGGCAAAGTGATCTGATCATAGTACTTCATCTGTAGGAATCAGATCCATATCTGTCCCTGCACCAAAAGATCAAATCCAGTGTATGGCCTGCTTGATGTGTGGGACCTGTTACAATCTGGGAGAGTGCTTCCATGGAAGACACTAGGTCCAACGCCTGGAAGGAGGTGGTTGTGTCGGCATGGATGATAAAGTCTCTCAAAACTATTAGTCTTGGGAACTCCAAGGCCCAACCTGCTACCACATGCAGCAGGCTCAGTAGGCTGTCCACTGGGGCACTAGGCAGTCAATACACCAGACAGACAGCCAAACTCTCCTCAGTGTCCCAAACTAGGCCAGCACCGTCAATACCAGTGATCATTGGAACAGGCAGTACCCTGAAGGAGAAACCCTCTCAGATGAGTATCGCCACCCCTCCCCCCTTAGTTTGGGACTGATGGATGACCGGGAAACCTGGTGGGGTCAGCTGTGTCAAGGTGACTGTTTCGCCCTCCCTTACCTAGGTCTCGATCACGCATGCCAAGTCCACATCTTGTGCTGCAATATAATTTTGCAGCATCATGTTCTTATTACTGATGGACCTGGCACTGTACAGCATCAGTGTTGGAGAGGGGTTTATTTTCATAGCCCTCTCACTGATGTGACTTGGGATGGGACAAAGGTTGAAAGGAGATCGAGCAGCTTTCTGTTAGGCTGAAATGTCAGTGATTTTTGTAAAAAAGCAGCATTACGTTTGGCTGCTTTCTAGTCTTCTAGTGCCACATGCAGAGTTCTTTGAAAAGATTACACATTTCACACTGGAGCTTTTCAAGAAGTGTGAGTTATATGCTGTTTGGACCTGGTAATTTGTCCTAGAGCTTCAGCTTTTATTACCTCTATTTGACTTAATTCTGCAGATTTCTTCCCTGAAAAAACTGGTGGGGGGGGGGGGGGGGGGTGCCCAATACCATCCACAACAAAAATTGGCGCAAAGAATTCAGTTACCTTTTCCACAAACTTTTCACATCTGTGCCATTTAATGGTGCAACTATCTTGCTGGATGGTTTCCTGTTTCTAATATATTTAAAGCCATTTCTGTTGTGTTGTTTTTACCAAAAAAAGTCAATTCTTTTCTTCCTTGCTGTCACCTTTTGTTTTGTAAGAGTTTGTCCTCTTTTTTATTCTTCTTTTAGAGAAGATTTTCCTTTTAAGGGACTCCTCCTTGTCTTTCATCGCTTTGTTTACTCTGTTAATTAGCCACACTGTCATAATCTATGATTTATTTGTACCTTTCCTAATCCACAATATACATTTTATCTGAGCTTCTATTACAGTGATTTTAAGTAATCTCAAAACATCTTGGTACTCCTTTCAATTTCCTTTTAATTACTCCATCTTATTTCACCTGTTCAAATGAAATGTGATTGTGCTGGACTTTCTGGGCAACTTTTACATTGAAATTCATGGTCACTGTGATAACTTGTTATTGAGCCTATATCTCACACAAGGCCCTGGGCGCTAGTCAGAATTAAGTGAAAAGTCACCTCCTCTCTAGTTTATTCCTTGAATAATTGTCCCGAGGCATATTCATTTATTTAATCTAAAAGTTATGCCTCTTTGTCCTGCCATAAATGTACATTTAACCAATAAATGTGAGGATAGTTAAAATAATTTATTATTACAAGTGGGTATTTTCTGTTTGTCTGTTACTGTCCCCCCCCCCCCCCAATCCAAGTTGAGATTACATTTAGAGTTTTGATCATGGATGTAATAGTATATCCCCTGTACTGAACCATTTTTGGTCAGGTATTTTGAATCTCTTCCTGACCTGGATGACCCAGGCTAGCCTGATTTCATCAGATCTCTGAAGCTAAACAGGGTTGGCCCTGGTTAGTAATTGGATGGGAGATCATCAAGGAAGTCCAGGGTTGCTGTACAGAAGAAGGCAATGGCAAACCAGTTCTGTTAGTCTCTGGTCTTGAAAACCCTACAAGGTGGCCATAAGTCAGCTACACCTTGGCGGTACTTATCACCACCACCACTATAAGAAGTTTATTCCTCCTAAGTTTTCTCATTTATCAGATTCTGTGCCTTCTTTAATATCTCAAGCAGCCTGCTCCTCAATATAGCCTTCCTTGTCCCTCCTATAGATTTCATATGGAGGTGTAACAGTTTTCTCTATTGAAAGTACAAAACATGGCAGTTCTACTTCAGGCTATTTATTCCCTTTATTCCTAATCAGTACCACCAGAATCCCCCATTTTAACTTTTCACTGTTTCCTGACAGTTCACACAACCATCATGGGAGTGGAAAAGTCACCAGTTTCAGTACATCAAAACTTGTGGTCTCATCCTGTGTAAGACCACTTTACCATACAAAAAGGTTAAGGGGGGGATCACCTCAGGGTTTATGTCATATATTTTGAAATAGTGAAGTATTGTCCTTAACACATTTTACCATGTTTTATCTAGGTGACGAACAGATTTCAAATGGTAATAATTATAGCATGGATGATATAGTTCTGGAACTGTCAGAAACAGAGGAGACCACCTCTGTTAGCAGCTGCTTTGCCTCAGAGGACACCACAGAAGATTCAGGAGTTATAAGTTCTCCCTCTGATATTGTGTCGTTGGATTCACAAAACGATAGTGTGCGGTCAAGAGACAAGTCTGTCAATGCCCAGGAGAACTTGGCTGGAATGGAGTCCACAGTCGTTGCAGAGTCTTGCTCTTTAAAGAATGTTTCCTTCAATTCTGATGAGTCTGGGAATTTTCACCAAAGGTAAGTCTCCTGTATGAGGCAATCTAGAAGAGTGCTCTCTGCTTAGCCGAATATGCCAAACCCATTCCAGTTCCCTCCCTTCGAGGCTAGATTTTCCCTCCATTTTTCTGTTCCCTCACTAACTGAGTAGCCCTGGTAATGTGTTTTCTTCTCCCCTGAAGAAACCTTGGCTGTCCCTCCCTGTCAGAAAGATATGTTTTGGCTATTTGCTCAGCCCAGGAACCTGAGGGAAGGGATAGAGTGCTCTTTAACTTTAACCCTTGAAAATGGCACTTGAGTCCCTCTAAGCTATGGAATCTTGTGAGCAAAAATTCTACTTTGTGAACTACTGGCATTAAAGTTGTGGGTGAGGAATTTGGCTACTGCATAAATTAGTTTGCTCTGGAGCCATTCTTCCTGAGCTAAGACAAAAATGTGTGAGCTGGTGGCTAAAAAACTGTGAGCTAGCTCACACTGAGCTTAAAGGGAACACTGCTTGAGACACTTTTAATATTCAAAAATAACAAAAGGTTTTTATTTCACATCAAGGGGAAAGGTCAAGTGAAATTAGGGGTTGAAATTACTGAGATAAACCTAGTACAAGCACAATTTTTTTCCTCATATATATCAGGCTATGAGAGGTTCTTAATTTATTCAGTTACTTAGATCTTTATAGTGAGAGGCTTTTGTTCCAGTGTCTTCCCAAACCCTCTAGTTCACTTTATTTGAGTAATCGCTGACTCCTTTGGTGCCTAGAAAGCTGGTAACCTCTTCCCAGTACCCAAACCCCTTCCCTTGGATTACCAGTACTCTTCTTGAGTTTTTGACTGACTTTTTAAGGTCTCTGCAAGCAGTTTCTAATTTCTAATCATACCAGACCAGAAAATTCTGTGTTCCTCAGAGATAACCCTGTTTGACTGGCTAGGGAATCATCTTCTATCTGTAGATCTATCCCCCTTTCCTTTGGCCCGAGTGGGAGTCTTTCGTACTACCCAAACTTCCTTGCCAAACTCTCCCCCAGTTCTCTGTCTGTGTTCAAACTGCTGTCAGCTAATGCTGAATTCAGACTCCGTTCAGTCAAGGTAGAAATCTGACTGTCAGCACGAAACCCTTTTTCTGTTAGGGCTATTCACAGGCAGTCCCAGTAAATGTCTCTTCTCAGTTAAGGCAGGAATCTGACTGACTCTCCACAGCATCCAGCTTTCTCAAGACTTTTTTTTTTTGCTCAGCTGATGCTAACCAATCAGATTGCTTAGAGCAGCCTGTCACTCAAGGTTCTCTGGCTCTGTGAAGAATTAACCCTTCACAGACCTTTAGTTGTTTGTACAGCACTTCGTAAGCTTCTTAAAAGTACAGTCTGTCGCACCTAACTTTTCCTCCCGCTCCACTTTTGTTGCTGTATCGGAAGCCAACACCAAATTAGCAACCAAAGGGCTCATTCTGATGAAAAAGTTTGAAGCCAAAACCTGCGAGCAGTAATATATTCATGGCACAGTAATATATTCATGGCACCTAGCAGAGGTCATTTTTAGTAATTGCCAACATCGCAGGATTCTTTTTTCCAGGATGAATTCCTCCTTTCCTTTCTCTTCTTGCCCTACACCAGGCTCTTCTTGAGTATTCGTTTAAATTCGTTTTCATAAGGGCTTCCAGAGGCCTTCAGGCAAGGGCGGCTTTATAACCCAAAAAGTAATTATTATCATTGCAGTGATTATAATGGATGGATGATTAAACTCTGAGAAAGTGTAACTGCAAGCCTTTTGGAAACCACAGCAGAGAACTGCATTCAAGTACTGCCCGTCGGCAGCCGGTTATCAGCTACCAATTATGACTTGGCTTGATAGCCAAGTCATTTCTCACTGGCCAACTGCAAAGCCCAATCCCGTTGTAATATTACCTGTAACTATAAGGTTGAGATTAATCAAGCCTTATGCTAAATATGTTCATAGATTGGGAGAGGGGAAATCACACTCTACTGGTAAGGCACATAAAATAAAAAATACACTGGGGCTGCGATCACACACACTACACAATCCACTTTCAGTCCACTTTAAATGCACCTTCCAACTGTGAACTGGCAAAATCCAATTGGAAAGTGCATTGAAAGTGGATTATTTAGTGTGCGTGATCGCAGCCTGGGAAAGAGAAATGAGACAGAATGAAACCAACACTGGGGTGGCAGTCAAGCAAGTTACCAATGGTCAATCAGAAGTCCCACTCGAAAGGAGTCCTACCCACTTTCTAAAAAAACTTGGCAGGCACCAGGAAAGCCGTCAGCATCTGCCGTGGTGCCCAGGGATGCCACGTCGGGGACCCCTGCCCTGATGAGTTGTCATTGAACAGCTGTAGTGGGTAAATCATAATACTTTCTGCAGCAATTTTCAGTGTATTATTTTAATCTCAGTTACAAAGCCCTGAGAGCTCATTGACCCTTGTGGTCATGCAAGGATTTAAATCAGGATGTTCCTGGGTTCTTAACACTGTGTACACAACTGTTTCATTCATAGTAGGATGGGAACGGAGTTATGAATCTTCCCAGTGGTGAACACTAAACACCACTCCTAGGAATAGAGATGGAGAGGGGATTGAATTAAAGAAAAAAGAACCTTGCTTTGAGTGAAGCTAATAATGGAATCAGTTAATGACTGAAAGGGAAATAAGAACCAGTAACATATTTTCTCAATTCCCCCCCCCCCCCCACTTCATTTCTTGGAGGTTGTTGATGTTGGCTGTGATCCTTATAGTTGTGATATGGATAGAAATGACTCTCTTTGTCCTCGTAATGAGAAATTGTTGTTTGGCTTGCTGTGCCCCTGTAGTTTGGAGAACAAACGGGTGTAAGATTATTCTGACTAATTTTTTGAAGCATCTGGACTTTGAATTTTACCAGCTAGCTTAACATTCCACTCAGTGAATTTAAGCTAGAATTTATTATACAAATGGGTCAAAAGGTGGTCAGGAGAAGAAGGGCAAAAGAAAAGAAACTTCAACACAAAAACTAAATGCCATATGTGTATGTGTTTGGAAGGAAAATTAGGGCTTTTCCTTCCCAATTAAAAAAAAGTACAGATTCCTTCTTCAAAAAACTTAACTGGACCTCTTTTATAAAAGAACCCCATGCACCAGTGATGATGAGAGGGAAGGAGACATGGCATATCCCGATCTCAACAGATCTCAGAAGCTAAGCAGGGTCTGTACTTGGATAGGAGACCACCAAGGCAGACTCTGCAGAGGAAGGCAATGGCAGACCACCTCTGCTTCTCATTTGCCTTGAAAGCCCCTTGCTGAGGTCCCCTGTGACCTGGTGGCACTTTACACACACACACACACACCAATGATGACAGACTTGCCTTTTGAATGCAGATCTCCCTTTTTACAAGATTTGTTTGTTACGAAACAAATCCTTTGTCACCTGGACGTTTTTAGTGCATCATTTTGTACTGGCTGCTTGAGAGGGAGGTGAAGGATAGTGTCACCCAATCAAATGTTCTGTGTACCTGGTTGATTTGTAGGGATGGAAGGAGACATGAATGTGAGGGCCGTATTGAACCAGTTTTTTGTTTGTTTTACTGCTGGGCCCTGCTGAGAAGGCAGATCGGGTGGAGATTGGTGGATTTCAGATTTCAACATCTCAGGTGTTTCTCTTTTAAAACCACAATGCAGGTGAAAGTTTTCTGGTACATTATCAATTCATGCATGGTCCCTCACACTGTTTTCCATCTATCTTGCCCCTGGGGTGCATGACCTAATAACGTCAAGATTAGACTACCACAGTGCACACTACACGGGACTCCCCTTGAAGAGTGTGTGAAAGCCACAATTGGTGCAGCATGATACAGCCAGTATCTTGACTGGAGTGGTTCATAGGGATAATTGTTCCACTTACACTAGCTCCCAGTTTGCTTTCAGGTCCAATTCAGGGTGCTGGATTTTGACCTTTAAAGCTCTGTAACTTGGGACTAGCATACCTTAAGAACCACCTACTCCTGTATGAACTTATCTGACCACTGTAGTCATTTTCAGGGGCCCTGATTCATGGACCCCCATCATTTGAGGCCAGATGGATAGCAACCTTAGAGGGGCCTTCTTGGTTGTGGTACCAAAACTGTGGAATTCTTCCTCAGGGAGATTTGTCTGTCCCCCTCTATTATCCACCAGCAAGTGAAGACTTGGCTGTTCTATTTGGCATTTCCTAAGTAACCTGCCTTCCTGCTCATGAGTTTCGTGTGTGTGTGTGTGTTTGAAGTTGGGTGGAAAAGCTACATAGAAACATTTTAAATAAACAAAATAATAAATCTTGGTGAAACTGTTGGGAGAGATTGTCTGGAGGTTTGAAGAGAGTGTCATCAATATGCAGATGACACACAACTCTTTCTCCTTTTCAACAAACTTAGCTGAGGCAATGGATGCCTGGAACAAGATTTTTGAGTCATTCCTGGGCTAGATGGCATCATATAAACTAAAGATCAAGAATTGAGGTACTCCTGGTTGACGGTAGAGCTAACTATGGAATAAAGGCTGTGATCAGATGGCAGGCTTTGGCACGGTCTGGCCGCACCTCTAATTCCTGCAGAGCTATTTGTGCCGGAGAGGTGTGACCAGACATGCCACCCAATTCCTGCCTCACCCTGTGGTTGACCATTCAGACTACTGCTACATGGTCACCAGGGAGAGGGCAGGCAGGCAGCTTCTTTTATAAAAAAACCTCCATTGTGCGCACGTGCACAACTGCATATTTGCTAGGAGCAAATATGCAGTTATGTGCACATCACTAACTAAAAAAAAAAGATATGGCGGCCGGGGACCAGAAGCATCAGACCTCACCAAACGACTTGAGTGTGCAAGGGAAAGATCAGACACCTGGAAATCCACAGTGAGACAATTTCAGTTGTGAACACTGGACTTTATCTGGTGTTGGGAAAGTTGAGAGTGAGGATGGGGGCCGACGGAGGGAATGGAAGGCAGATGTTGCCATCTGATTGTGCACTTCAAATCTGATAGAGAGTCACCATGACATTAAAGCAACTTGCCCATCTGATCACAGCTGAAGAGTCAACATGTCTTCCAGGGCTTTGTGTTCTCCCTAAAAAACAGTTTTGCAGCTGATCTCATCTGTGGTTCTAGTGCTTTTAACTGACTTTGACGGGGTTGCTTCCCTTCCCTGGAATACTAGGATTTGGCCACAGATATCCTGCTATGGTGGCATCTAGGTTTAATTACTACAATGTTCTTGACATGGGGCTGCCCTGGAAGACATTTTAGAAACTCCAGTTGAAGAAGAGTAGATTTTAATACCCCATTTTTCTCTACCTTAAGGTTTCTCAAAAAGGCTTATAATTGCCTTTCCCTTCCTCTCCCCACAACAAGCACCTTGTGAGGTAGGTGGGGCTGAGAGAGTTCTGAGAGACCTGTGACTGGCCCAAGGTCACCCAGCAAGCTTCATGTGTAGGAGTGGGGAATCAAACCAGTTCTCCAGATTAGAGCCCGCTGCTGTTAACCACTACACCACGCTGGTGCAGAACAAAAGACTTCTAAATATGCTGTCATGGTACTTATCATCAATTTGTTTCTGAGTACAATTTAAAGTATTGGTAGTTACCTTTTAAATACCCAAAAAGTCATGGGATCAGAATACCCAAGAAGCTGCCTCTTCCCTGATGAATTGGCTCAGATCCTAAGATGGTTTCTAGAAGCCTCTTCATGTTTGCCTCTATCTTTTGAAGGGAGATGGGTGGTCTTTTCCCCTTGCCTATGCAATTCCCTGCCTTTATGTGGACCTCCCAAGCTAGCCCAGTCTCTTCAGCTCTTGGAAACTAAGCAGAGTCAGTCTTGCTTAGTACTTGGATGGGAGACCACCAAGGAAGTCCAGGGTTGCTTTACAGAGGGTGCGTTCAGACGGACAGCTAATCCCGCCATTGGCCCAACTCTAATTTGATCTAGATGTTTTTTATCCAGTGTTGCACAACCAGACAGCCGCCCCATGAATTGCTTTACCGCGCTTGACTCTGCGGTGGATTGTCTAGACGGCATCCGCCTTAAGGAGCCGTGTGGTTGGCTGTTTTTTAAAAATCCTGTTTGCGCATGTGTGCCTCACCATGTGCTTGTTTTGCCGCGCACGCATGGACTTAAATGGTAAAAGCACCACCAGCGGTACCTTCCTCTAGGTACCATTTCAGTTAACAGAGTTCATAAATATCACGGGACCTTCAGAAACATTAAATTGTCCAGATCGTTTGAGCGGAGCTCTGCGGACATTGCATGTTTAAGCGCTTATGCGCGCATCGCCAAGACTTTTTTTAAATGGTGGTCATTCGGGATGGTCTGGAGACCATCCCTATGGGCTGATCGTGTGCTGGTGAAACAACCAGACGGGGGAAAGTCCGCAAGTCAGCAAGCTTAGGACCGGACTTTCACCACTATACGGCTCCCAGGCTTTTGGCAATAATCTTTGATTCATGCTTACTGTTAACATTACTGGCTTTTAAATCACTTTTAATTAATGCTCATCTATTGCTGCTTATGTATTAGTGAATATAGGTCAGATCTTGGAAACTAAGTTGGGTCAGCTTTGGTCAGTATTTGGATAGGAGATCTCCAAGGAATACCAGGTTCACGTTACTGAGGGAGGCAATGGCAAACCACCTCTGAGCGTCTCTCGCTTTGAAAGCCTCGCCATGAGTTACCATAAGTCAGCTGTGACTAGATACAAAAAAGCAAACCCAAATTTTACTTTTGCATCATCATCATCATAATCATCGTCATTATTGTTATTATTGTTGTTATTGCTGTGAACTGCCTCCATAATTTTGGATTAGAGGCAATCTCAAGATATTTTAACACGGTAAACTATGCCCACTCTAAGCTGAGGAGTCTTGTGAGCAAAATCTCTACTTTGTGAGCTACTGGCATTAAAGTTGTGAGCGAGTGATTTGGCTACTACATAAATTAGTTTGCGCTGGAGCCATCCTTCCTGAGCTAAGACAAAAATGTGTGAGTTGGAAGCTAAAAAACTGTGAGCTAGCTCACACTAACTCAGCTTAGAGGGAACACTGTAAAATATGACTGACCCTGATGTAGATAGCCCTGGCTAGTATTTGGATAGGAGACCACCAATGAATATCTGGGTCGTGATGCAGAGGCAGACAATGGCAAACCACCTCTGAACATCTCTTACCTTGAAACCCACACCAGGGGTTGCCATGAGTCAGCTGTGACTTGACAGCAAAAAAAAAAAAAGACTGGCCCCATGTTGGAGATGGGATTCTAGACTAGGTGGTCCCTTAAATTTGATCCAGCAGTGTGGTTCTTATGTTCCAACCATCAAGAGTTAAGCTCCAACTATTCTAGTCTGCAGCCCAGATGAGGAAGATGGCTCATTCTTTGTTCCGAGATGCCCAGAACTGAGCTAGGAAGCTTCTTGTGTGCTGCCATCCTGTGATTTAACCTGTATACAGTACCAAAATGTTCTCCTGACATACCAAAAAGTATATATCGTTTGGGACTAGTTAGATAGTAGTCGTCAGCTTTGCCTTTTGGTACAAAGTTTTTGCGAACATCAGAAATGGCAGAACATGAGCGCTGCGGCCTGCGTGTTTGTTTGGTTACAGCGTGTTCCTGTTTATATCTTTTATGAGATAAATTGCAGAGCAGTGAGCAAACAACAGACCAAGTTTTGCAATGGAATTGGACCAACACTCTTAAATCAATGACACAAGTAATTGAATTCCTTACGCTTTATGAAAAGGTACAATTTGTACAGAAGTTGAATTAAACCATTACACAACATGCAAATGCTTATCATCAGATCCAGTTCTGCTCTGGAAGACATTCAGATGAACAACAGCCCTTACAGTTTATCTAATGGGACAAATAAATGCGAACCATCAGATGCCAAGTTAGATGCCCGAGCTGAAACAGCAATTCAGCTGTGGATGTCTTGCAATGCTTCACTTAAGAGATTTCAGTGATCTTTACATGAACCCTGTAAAGTAGGCCAGTATTATTATCCCATATAGCAGTGGTGGCAAACCTATGGCACGTGTGCCAGAGGCAGCACTCAGAGCCCTCTCTGTGGGCAAGCACACAGTTTGGGCACTCAGTCTCTAAAAGGAAAAAGACGACACAGACTGGAGGCTGGGCTGTTCTCAAACTTACAAAGTATGAGCCAAGGTTAGACAAATTATCAGCATGCATACAACTGCAAAAATCACATTAATTGTTCAAAAGCATGCCAAGTGCAAACTTTTACCTTTTAATAAAAAGTTGTTTGTATAATTGAAAGCTCTGTTATTGTGTTTTTCTTTTAAGACAAAAGATGTTAATGTATGAGTTCTTTTTTCTAAACTAAAACCTCAGTATTCAGGTTAAATTGTCGTGCTGGCACTTTGCGATAAATAAGTGGGTTTTGGGTTGCAGTTTGGGCACTTGGTCTCTAAAAGGTTCGCCATCACTGCCATATAGGAACGTGGGAAAGGTACTGAGTGTGACAACTGCTTTGGGCCACGCAGTGAATTCCTTGCTGGTGTGAACCAAGCCCATCCCATTCATGGATCCATTCTGTTGACCAGTACTTTACATCAGCTCCCATAACATTTTCCTTCACTTCTGCTATTGGTCTTATTTCAAGTATTTGGAATTCTTTTGTAAGGCCCCCCGAATACACAGTAGCTATTAGGGTATTTTCCCAGACTCTATCAGTATGGCTTCAACTTTGCTCGACCATAGCTCTTTGCGGTTGGCTTGTTCCCACTTGGACACTTAATAGCCCAGCTCCCATAGTGCTGATTTGAGAAAAATGCTCTTTTAACCTCCATTTTTGTCTCCAACCGATTAAGTGCTGCAACAGAGCAATAATACCCCGTGACCTCAGTTTAGCAAAAAGTCAGTAGTTGGGCAGCTTCTGGGGTTGTTGCTGTTCCTGGTGCGCTGATGTTTTAGGAATCTGTGCTAATCCAACTGTTCCTTCAAGAAATTCCCAAGTGGTGTAATTTCAACACCTCATATGTTATGAGACAAAAGGCCTAAAGTTTATCGTGTTCCTTTCCGATGTCAAAAAGAGTGTGTGAGAAAGTGCCATTGGGAATGTTTATCTGGCCTGTAAAACATTATCAGGAAAAGTCCTTGTGTTTTTTGTTTGAATGCTCGCCAGAGGAGGCCTGTCAACAAAAGGAAGGTCTAAAGACGCAAGGTTCCCTTTTCAGAGGAGGACAGAAAAGGGCAAGGAGGAAAGGTTTTTTTTTACAAAGTCTGTTGTGTATTGCTAAAAATGCATGCACAAAAGGTAGCTTGAAATATATTTGTGTTGTGAATTATTGGCGCCATTACATGCCTGTCGATCCCCAGATGTTTGAAGGACTTGATGATGGAAAGCGTCATAGGAACGTAATACCAATTTTGAAAAATGGGGACAGATTATGGGTGTGCATTTAAACAAAATTAAAATGATTTTTCCCCATAACTTTGAGAAGGGCATGACTACCATTTTTCTAAAACTTTGGGTGTATTGATGTTATTTTGGAAATGCATTCCTGGAATTTTTTTTTTCAGGTTTGGGAAGATGGGGTGTACTTTGTGGAGTAGTTATTTTTTAAGCAGATGGAACCAAAATGGAAACTATTCCTCCCTCTTTACTAAAGAACCCCCAGCGTTTCAAATGAATTAGACAAAACAGTCCAATTTTACAGACCCCTGAAGACTGTGACCCCAGCACTCCTTATCACAGTTGTTTCCTATGGGGAAAATACCATGTTTTCATCAGGTCACCTCATTGAACCCTTCCCCCCATCACTCTCAAAAATAGAGGAAATCTTGTCCTACTAAAGATTGTGCTTGTTCCAGATGAGGCATAAACATGGTTACGCCTGCGTTACCTGTTGCCTGACCTGCATCAGCCTCAGTTAATTGCTGATGTGCTTGGACAGCAGTGCATAAATGCACATTGTTTCTGCCATCTGAAAACAAAAATGGTTCTCTGTATGAAAATACTCAGATTGCCATGCCCATGTGCGTAAGTGTACCCTAGAGTCCATCCGAGTCGTACTAGTATACAATATAGAAACATGCACGTTTGGGTTCTAAAAGGATGAAAGAATGCACGAGTTTCAATTTTTTCTTTCTTTGATGCTGAGATATAACGTTTCCCCTCCCATTGCTAATTCCTCTTTCTTAATGACTGCGTCTTTAAGTGCTTCAAACTTTTATTAATAAGATGTATGCTCTGATTAGTTCCATATTAACATAATTTATGCTGAGAGCAATGTACAACTTCCTGCAAGTTTTAATTGTGAGATAGGCCTGTTCTTTTTACATTTCTTGTACAGACAGTGTGAAAAGAACAGGCCCATCTCAGATTAGAGCTTCCAGAAAGTTGTATGTTGCTCTCAGTGTGAATTATGTTAATAGGAAATTAATTAGAGCCTATGTCTTATGAATAAAAGTTTAAGGTGTGTAATGGATGTTCCAGTTCAAACAAACGGTGGCTCCATCCAAATTTCAAAATGCTCCATATAGTCATCTCTGTAGCATTTTGAAATTTGGATGGAGCCACCGTTTGTGTGAACTGGAGCTTCCGTGGGGTTGCCAACCTCCAGGTGATCTCCTGGAATTACAACTGTTCTCCAGACGACAGAGATCAGTTTCCCTGGAGAAAATGGCTTATATGGAGGGTGGATTCTAGGGCATTGTACCCTGTTGAGGTCCCTCCCCAGGCCCCACCCTCCCAAAAAAATTTCCAGGTATTTCTTAATCCAGAGGAGGCAACCCTGTGTTTCCTCGTGGTTGGTGCACCAGGTACCATCAAGACTTTTGCACTGCTGATAGAGCTGCCACCGATACCGACATTTCAGCAGCCACTTGGACAGCCACTATGCAGAGGTGCTGATTGACACAAATGGCTGCACTTTCAAGGCATAGCTCAGCAACCAAATGCTTTTGTCAGTAGGCATCTGGGTTGTATGAACTGGCCCTCACAGCACACTTTTGGGACCATCTCTCCCCACATGAGCCCCGTAGAGCACTGAGATCTACAAACTGGCCTGTGTCGTATGAACTGGCCCTCACAGCTTACGTTTGGAACCGCCTCTCCCCATATGAGCCCTGTAGAGCACTGAGATCTACAAATCAACACCTTTTTGTTGTCCCCAGCCCCAGGGAGGTCCAACTTACCTGGCCCCTACCTGGTGTAATAAGCTCCCGTATGAGATCAGGGCCTTGCAGGATTTATTACAATTCTGCAGGGCCTGCAAGGCAGAGCTCTTCCACCAGGCTTTTAGTTGAGGCAGCGGGCATCCGCCCCCCTTTTTTTGGTTGGCCTCCCATTATTGTTCTGGATTGAAGAGCCACCTGGGAACGACACTATTGCTCTATTTTAGCTACTGAGTGATATATTGGTTAGATCCTGCATGGTATTTCATGATTTTATGATTATTGTTTTAATTTTGTTGTTTTAAATTGGTTTTCATTGTTACTGTATATGTCTTGGCATTGATGGAACCTGCCCTGAGCCTGCTTGCGGGGAGGGCGGGATACAAGTTCAATAAAATAAATAAATAAAAGACAAGTACTGTTATGATGTTTGCTTGTAGAGGTGCAAATCATTTTATAAATGTTGCAAGTTGCTACGAGACCTTCTGAATGAGTAGTGACAAAAAATTTTTAATGAATACATAAAGTTGGGGGGGGGGCTGCTCTATTCAGCTTGGATGGTATCAATGAGACTTGAGTTTGGTAAGACGTTACCAACCATTTCTTCTTTTTGTTTAGCCCGGAAGAGGATGAGACCATGGAAGTTAGATTCGAAAATTCAGAGACACTCATTGCTGCTCGGCTGGAACAGACCTTGGCTGCATTTGATGAAGAACTAGCAGGTAAGCTGATGTTGAACTTCTCTGTCTGTGCTGTAAAAAAAAATAAAGAAGAACACAGCCGCAATCTACCAATTAGGCCATTTACATGGCAGTCAAAATTAGTGCCAAAAACCAGGTGATGAAACTGTAGCCCAAACTCTGCTCCTGCAGAACATCTTAACACAGAGATGATTCTGCTTCCATTCCTAGCCTTGTTCTACTGCTTTAGGGCTCTATATTGGAGGCTTGTCTAAAAGCAAAGGTTGTTAACTGAGAGTTATGCTCATAGTAAAGTAAGCATGATGGGAGAACAGGAAGCCAGTCAGCTTGACAAGCCAGTCAGCTTGTTAATAATGTTATTTAGTCCAGTTGTTATGCTGGAAGGATATTAACTATCCCTTGACAGACAAAAGTCAATAGCTTCAGACAGTCAAATTGTCTGTTGATATATCTTCAGTAGAGCAGTACTGTGAAGAATCCAGCCCTTCAAGACTGCTGTCTGCATCTGTGATGAAGACAGCGTAATTTACCTACTTGTTTGAATTTGTGCTTTCCAGAGAAAAATCTGAACTCCCTAAATAGGGCTGAAAAATAAGGTTGGAGTCCAGTGGCATCTTTAAGACCAACAAAGTTTAATTCTGGGCATAAGCTTTCGTGTGCATGCCCACTAAGAAGTAGGCATGCACACAAAAGCTTATACCTTGACTAAAACTTTGTCAGTCTTAAAGGTGCCACTGGATTCAAGCTTCGTTCTGTTGCTTCAGACTACCCACTTGAATCTGGGGCTGAAGAAAAGAGGACTGCAAAACCATAGAAAGCCATGTCTGTTCAAACTCTATAGCTTGTATTCTGTGTTAGCTGCTAACACATCTCTTTGAGAAGCACTCACAGTAATGCATCAGAGCCTATGCGGCGTTTTCCAGTCCAGTGATTATTATTAGTTAGTCTTTCATCTCAGCACCTGAGAACATCGTATTTGAATACATAATACATATAACTTGCTCTTTTTTAAAAGCGTTCCTGAAATTCTAGATTGCTAGGGAAATAAGCTGTGTGCCTGACTCACTTAGAGTACATGTTCATGTGCGTCCTGATCCGGGAATCGCTTCATTAGCTTGGTTACAATGCATAGGAAGGGAGAGACATCCTGGAATAAGTTTGACCTGAGTATATAAGTAAAGCAGTGCTGAAACCATTATGGCTGCTTTCAAGAGAACAGCACAACTGCACAGAAAACTTGTTGCACACAGTGGAGCTGTTGCCTTGCATCTGTCGCATGAGCACACAGCAGACTGCTTTTGCAGCCGCCGAGTTTCAAAGGGTAGCCTGCAATAAGGGAGGGCGCTGTTTCATATTAAAAGCTGCCCCCTCCCCAGTGCACAGGCTCAATTGTGTTCAGTGCTCGTGTTCTTTAATATGTAATGTGCGATGGTTCATAACGTTACAGATTTTTGAAGGGTTTTGTTGATGTTCTTCACAGCAATGGAAGGTATGCATGAAGATTCTGAAAGCGGGTCCAAACCCAGTGAGATGGATAGTCCCCTTCCACAAAACGTTAAGGCTGCAGAAGATACCCCGCCTGCTGTGCCAGTGACAATTATAGATGAAGTTCCAGAAGCTGATATTGCAATGCACTGTACTAGAGAAGGAGATGTTTTGCTTTCCCAGACCCAGACTCATGAAGATGCTCCAGTTAATCCCATTAGCCCAGGGAAGCCATCCAATGAAAATAACAACGATGGATCTTTCAGTAAGGGAGATGTGAACAGTGGTTCACGTTATTTATCTAAGGGCTTATTACAACAGCCATCACCTGATCCAGAGTTTAGGCACCGAAATGAAGAAGAGCAGAAATACGAGTCTCAGGCATATCCATGGGAGAAAAGGAAAAAGGAGGAAGCAACCCTGGAGGTTGTGTCTAAAAACATGACCAACTTCAAGCTTATGGACAAAGTTAATGGTGCAAAGGAGAAAACGAAGTCACTTAATGAGCAGAATGCCAAGGAAGGAATTCCAAGCAAAACGAAAACTGAACTGAAATTCAGGCCAGCATCAGCAAGATCCACCAATGACAAGGAAGCTGCTCCACCGCCATCCCTGTGGTGCAGCCGTGTCCACAGTGTAGTAGCAAGCTATGAGCCTAAGATAGGCCTAACAACCTTTAAAGTTGTTCCTCCCAAACCAGAAGTAAAATGCTTTGATGCAGATGTGTCTCTATCCACTGGTGCCATTAAAATAGATGAGTTGGGCAATTTGGTGACTCCAAACACTGGGGGGATTAAAAAGGTTGCAGTGAACATGCCTTTGAGTGAAACAGGGGGAACCCTCATTGGGAGAGCCAAAGCGTACTGGAGGTCCAACTCTATGGAAAAACCACTTGAAGAGTCCCCAGAAGATCATTCTAACAAATCACAAGTCATCCCTATTTCCAAACCCCTCAGTAAAGCATCTGAAACTAAGCATGACTGTCTTACAGGTCCAAAAGTAGCAACTGTGCCACTAGTTGGTTCAAAAGCAGTTGAAAATAATTTGGGGCTCGAGAAAACAAAGCCAACTTTTTCTGTCACGCAGTATCCAACGAGAGCACCCACTGCCCCAGTAGGTAACAAGGATAAGGTTGAGCTACCATTTCAGAAGCCCCAAAGAAGAACATCCAGCCATTACGTAGCCTCTGCAATTGCAAAATCCTTGGAACCACCCCAGTTGAGAACCAATTGGGAAAGACGTGACAAGGAAGAAGAAAACAGTGATCAAAGAGGGGCAAAAGCCGAAACGGAATCCCTTCCTAAAAGATGCATTATTGTGGCCAAATCCTGCCCAGTGGAACCACAGCCAGCAAGAACAAATGAAGGTTATTCAAGCATCTTCAGCTGCGATAAAAATGCAGCAAATAAACTACCAAGCGGTGCTCAGTCCAAGATGAAAAGCAACACTGCCAACAATACATCACTGAATCAGACCAGTCCTTCTAGTTGTTACAGAAGAAGCTTCAGTGTGCCATTTTCCACACTGTCTTCTCAAGACGGCATCACGGAAAAGGAGACCAGTCGCAACTCCGCACAAAATGTAATTGTTAGAGACACATCACGTATAGTCCATCAAAATGGGGAGCCGGCTGGTCAGACTAGCTCTCTTTCCTCCTTTAGACCATGTAATGCTCCTTCATCGTCCATTGCTGGCAACTCCCTTGTGAAGTCAAGTAGTGAGCATACCCTCCACAATGGATCTCTGAAATGCAATGGTACCCCTCTGGTAAACCATGTGGCTTCTAAGAAAGAAGAGAATCTTGGTGGTGCCTCCGCCGGGAATGAACTAGAGCATAATATCAGGGGTGATGACAACATCTATAGTGTCTTTGGGCCAAAGAAAAGGTTTAAACCAGTCATCCAGAAGCCGCTTCCAAGAGACACATCCCTTCACAGTGCTTTAATGGAAGCCATCCAGACTGCAGGAGGAAGAGAAAACCTTCGAAAGGTAAGATAACCTTGCTGAGATCCGTGCCGGGTGTTACAGGATGCATAACACCTCACTGCAACACCCCAAGTTGCTCTTTGATGAGCTAAAATGATAGAACCCAGCCTTTTTACCGTAGCAGGCAGCAGTCTGTTTGAGAACAGCTGCTGTAGACATAGTAAAAAAAAATGTAAAGAAAAAAAAATCAGAGTAGCAAGATACTGCCTAGGCTACTGACAGTTTCGCACATTTTCAGTGTTCCACAACAGCAGTAACAGCTTCACTTGTTTAAAGTAGGAAGCTGGATACAGGTATGTACCGCAGAGACAGTGTGTGTGTGTGCTAATTAGCTTCTAAGGCCAACCCTGTCCTCATGAAGGATAATGAAAAAGATCTAATCACGCAGTATGTTGTTGCAGCAGGTGCTGCCTTCGGTTCCAGAGAGTCTGATTTCTCCTCTCTGATCAATACTGGGTTCATACAGCCCATGCTTACACCCAATTCACGTTTACTATGCAGTGGCTTGCGAGGGAAAAGGACTAAAATGTTAGGCCTTTCAGCAGAAGCTGCACAGAGGTGCCACAACGAGCTGTAATTAAACGGAGATTTGCCATGACAGGCACAGACGCCGTTTGTTCATCGTGCCCGTGCCACCCTCCTCTTGCGCATGCCGTGCAATTAAGGCTTCTGTTCTTGAGAAGCCTTGAAGGGAGCTCCAAGTCCCCATGACACCTGAATGCAGGTGAACAGGGGCCAGATTTGGGATTCCAAAGTGGGGTTAAATAAAGGCTGAGAAATCTGGTTTGCATGGGACAGACAAACTCCCAAGCGGCTGCAGTTGCATTGGCAATGGTTCTAAGGCTTCTCAAACCCAGAAAACGTAATCATGCTTCATGCGCAGGCAGAGCAGGGAGGAGTGTGCACAGAGGCAGCAAATGACATTTGTGGCCTCTGCAGCAAATTTCGGTTCATTGTGTCGGCGTGCAGCCTGGGCGATCTTCCGGATGCTCTCAATTTACCTACATTTTCAGTCTTCAAGTGAAAAAGGGACAGAGAGAGATTGTCTGTGTCTGTTTTATCACATTCTAGATTCCGGATAATGCCGTAAACGGAACTCAGAAGAAAGTGTTGGTTTCAGAACCAGAGAATGAGCGCTCCGCCCTCCTGGCAGCCATCAGAGGTCACAGTGGAGCCTCCAAGCTGAGGAAGGTATGAAGGCCAAAAGCCTTCTTTGTGTGGCTTGTTCATCCCTTGTACTGTAATGTACCAGTGGTCTGGAAACAACGGGAATTAAAGTTCTGCTATAAGGACAAAAAAATTAGATCAGGACAGGCGTGGCTGTCATGTACCTTTTCGGGGAAACGGATCAAATTCTGCCCTCATGGACTTCAGTACAGTTTCCCCAGTTGCAGCTGAGGATAATCCTTATAAGTCAAAACGTCACTGATTACTTGCTTAGATGAGAGAGTCCTCCGGGAACCAGGCTTGCTGTAAGGCAGCTGGTATTGCCGTCACCCGTTGGCGGAGCCTGAGAAACAGCGATGGTGGAAAGTGCTGTCAAGTCGTAGCTGACTTATGGCAACCCTGTGGGGTTTTCAAGGCAAGAGGCATTCAGAGGTCGTTTGCCACTACCTGCCTCTTTGTAGCAACAATGGACTTCCTGGGTGGTCTCCCATGCAAGTACTAAACAGAGCAGACCCAGATTAGCTTCCCGAGATCAGGCTAGCCTGGGCCATCTAGGTCAAGGCACCTGAGAAATACCTGTTCATTAGTTCAACTGTTCTTCCACCTTGCTTGCTGGCCCAGAGGTGTAGCAAAGGCCATAGTAAAGAAGCTATGCTCTCACGACTGTTACTATTCTATCCCCCTTGTGGAGGGAAGGAAGAATCCTTTTAGATAATAATTCACAGAAAAATGCTCAATTTTTTGCCTTTCGGGTATAGTCTGTCCAAATTTAAGGAACATTTCATGTTACTGCAGAGACAAACCTGTAATGTGCACGATCACAAACGTGCATTTTAACTTCTAAAATATCTAAGGTGTGAGGCAGCCCTTAATGCGTTAAATAAACATTATTAGAGCATATCTGTATTGACATTTGTTGTCCCCCTGCTTTGGTATTGATTGGCCAAAATAGGAGTGGGACTAATTATTCCCTTTTGAGCCCAAATTCTGGGCATTATTATCTACCACAGCTACCTGTCTGGTCTCACAGATGCGCACTTTTCCAGAAAAGACCAGCATGGCTCACAGCACATGGAGAGCTACATCAACAATGAATTTTATGGCATCATGAAGTCTTAACAAATATATTGTGGCATAAACTTTCAAGAAAGATCCTGAGGTTCAGGCGCAGAGTAGACAGAGGCCGTGGTCACCCGATTCCCGGATAAAATCCCACTGGGATTTTATCTGGGTTTTTTTCTTTCAGGTTGGGATGTTCATACATCCCAACCCCAGCGGAGGTGGGGGGAGGCACCCTTCCTGCTCACAGGAGAGCGCTCTACACCCCTTTCCGCCGCCACTGACCACCAGACCCCAAGCCCCACCGGTCACCGCCTGGTAAGTTTTTGGGTTAGAGCATGCGGGGGGGGGGGGGGGCAGGCGGCCGGCGGGGCTCAGGGCCAGGAGCGGAGCGCGGGGCAGGTTTTTTTCCCCTTTTTCCACATGGGCGCTTGAGTGCCCAAGCGCCCAAGTGCAAAAAAGAGGGGGGGAAACCGGGAGGGACAATCAGACAGCCCTCTCTCGCAATCATTGCAAGAGAGGGCTGTCCAAATCGGCTCAATTGCAGGTTCTTTGCGCGACCTCTGGGAAAATACTTAATTAGGTTGAATACTTGATACCTAAAATACTTGATTTTCCCGGGGTCGGAAAATGCGTGAGGAAAGTGCGATTGAGTCCACTTTGGCGCAAGAGTTGTCCTGCCCGGTATGAACAGTCCCTTTAAATGCGGGAGGAAACAGCAGTTCCTCCTGCTGTAAAGGTCCGTGTGTCCGCGCCCTCAGTTGAGTACTGATCCTGCAAAGCTTCGGGGCACTTTTGCTTTCCCTTAGTATTTGTATGGTGGTTCACTGACCCTTTTGGCTTTAGGATCATCCCTTGTGACATGTGCAGCTTTTAATGAGCTGCTGCTGAGCATTTTGACAATGAAATGCAGAGCTATGTATGTTGATATACTATTGTTAGAAAATGAACTGCATTAGAAGGGTGCCTCGATTTGCCAAGTCTTGTTACTTTCTTAAAGTGATACACTTTTCTTGATTTTTTTTGTACAACAAATCAAACCATATTTATAGGAAGAGACCTAGAGTAACCGTTAGTTTGCAATATAAATCGCTTCAGGGAAAATGACTGTGCATAGCATAACACATCACGTTGATTGCAAAACCTTTGTGGTCATTTTCAACCTAATATAGTAGCCAACTGCTGACCTTCTTGCCTTATACGCCAAAAGCATTTCCAGGATGCCGGAGTTCCAATAAATAAAGATTGGATTTCTGAGCCTGCTTCAAGGCCAAATCCTTGATCCCAGTCATCTGTCCTTTTGAGTGATGTGAGAGAGCAGGAACAGATGTTCAGACTTAATAGGCAAACAAAATCTGCTACATGTTGTACTTCAATGGAAGAAGCCCAAATTGTTTAGAAGGGGAGAGGCTGAAATATGCTTCCAATGTCAAATATCCAGTAGTCCATCATGTCTACTATTCACGTGCGTGCTTGCTTTCAACTTTCTCCTTGGTAGACCTCTTCATCTGCTTCTGAAGAACTGCAGTGTTTCCGAAATGCCGAATTAGGCTTGCAGATCAGAGAAACCTCTCCGACAGAGCGGCGATGTAATCCTCCTCTGCCATCGCCGCCGCCGCCGCCACCACCACCACCTCCTGCTCATTTGTCAACAAGACCGCCTAGGCCCCTTGCGAATAGCATTATGGAAAACCCAGGCGATGCAAGACAGGCCCTGATGGAAGCCATCCGTTTAGGCACTGGGGCAGCACGCTTAAGAAAGGTAAACATCTGCCTGGAAGGGGACTGAAGAGCTTCGGAGGTGAAATTAGTGGAAGCCAAGAATAAAGGGGCAAGTTGGGGAAAACAGGTGGAGAAAAGGTGAAAAGGGGAGATAGCCTTCTGCCTGTTATAGCTTTAGAACTGATTGTGAGACATCTGGCTGAATTACCTGATAAATGTGTGTTTCACAGCTTAATGTGACAGCACAGAAGACTTCTGGAGAAAGTGGGCTCGAAGCATCAATTTGTCATGTTTCATCTTGAATAAATAATGTGTCATTCTGTCGCAACCAGCTCATATTGGCCCCATCCACAGGGTGTTCAAGGCAAGAGATGAGCAGAGGTGATTTGCCATTGCCTTCCTGTGAAAGCAACCTTGGACTTCCTTGGTGATCTCCCATCCAAGTGCTAACAGTGGTTGACCCTGCTTAGCTTCCCAGCTCTGATGAGCTTGGGGCAAGCTGGGCTTTTCAGGTGCCATTCCACCTTACAGCACAAAAAATATTGTGTGGTTGTGAAATTGCTGTGATGTTGCAGCTCATGGTGGCCCCAGCAAGCGGCCTTCATAACAAGTGAGAAGTAGAGGTGGTTGGCCATAGCCTTCCTCTACAGAGTCTTCCACGATGGTCTCCCTTCCGAGAACCAACCCTGCTTAGCTTTCGAGATCTGACAAGATCAGGCTATACCAGGCTGCCTTCCCTCCCTACAATAAATATTAGGCTACCGTATTCTCATGAATGTCAGAAGGAACTTCTGCAGATGATATTCCAGACGTGTAGGAGACGAGGAGGTTCCACAGGCTTCCTAGTTTTGTCCTGTTTCTGTGGTTACTTTTTGTGGACCAGATCTTGGGGTCAGTTCACATATTACCATCCAGCCTGGATATCAAAAGCCCGTGGTGATGCATTGGTTTGGCCACTAGAGCACAGTACCATGTAGCAGTGCACATCCCTGGTGCTGGCTGCATGGGTGGAACATGACATTTCTTGCAGTTGGTCGAGTGTGGGCAGTAAACACATTACAAGTATTACATCCTTTTGCCTAGAATGCATTCACATGGGAGGAGTAACATTTGAACCTGCCCTCAGTCTCAACTCTGCTCAGGTGCTTAAAATCTCTGCAGTAAGTTCTCTGTATACCTTTAGTTTACAGTAAGTATCTGCAGAGGGGGCAATGTAGAGCTGTGATAAAATGTGGCTTTGGCACATGTGAGGTCTTGGATCTCATTCCCAAAACCTTCAGTCTGACAGTGCACCAACATGCTGAAGAAGCCAGATTTGAAATGGAACAGACGTACATATACTCATTTGCCTGACTCTGTGCAAATAATGATAAGTGTATCCTTAGGAATTCTTACTTACAATTTTCTACCTTTCAAGAACATCCCGTTTAAAAGCTTCAGTCATGTTTCCTGCAGTATAGGTCTAGTGAAATCCCTGAAATAGTTGATTCCTTTGACATTAGCGTTCTTCCCAGGAAGTCGAGTATATCTTAATAAGATCTTATGTATGTTTGCAAATGCAGACGGAATTTTCCCACCTCAAATCTTACCATAAGTATGTAAATATTATGTAACCTTATCTGCTTGCCCTGTAAAGAAAGACAAACCCACAAAAGGCATAAAGCAAATGCTACTACTTTCAAGCAGTTTTCTAAGGAAGCACAAACCACAGAAAATCATTACTCATTACCCAAAGAACCCAGTAGATTTGGGAGCCTAGCATATAATAATAAATAACAGTCTACAAACCATGCCAGGGAGATGCTGCTGTTTAAGCAGTGTGGTTTTTGATCAAGAATATACATTTTTCCTCAGCTGCTGAGGTAAAATGTAGTATCCAGTTTTTGAGACCAGAGAACTTTATCTTGATTAAGAATGTAATTGTAAATTATCAGGGTAGTATATACCAAGGTGTGTGTCAACCAGCTCAATCTAATGGTCTGAGGCTTGTGAAGACACTAGGGCCTTTTTCCCACTCACATTGTGCCGGCGTTCTGCCTCCGTTTGTCCCGGCGCTGGGTGTCAATTTCACACCCTTTGCTGCGGCGCGCGTGTTAATCCGGGGCTTCGCACCATTTTCTCCGCACCTTCGATAAACCTAAAAAAAAAGGTTTACCGAAGGCGCGGAGAAAATGGCGCGAAGCCCCAGATTAACATGCGCGCCGCAGCAAAGGGTGTGAAATTGACACACAGCGCCGGGACAAACGGAGGCAGAACGCCGGCACAATGTGAGTGGGAAAAAGGCCTAGGAGTGGTGATGACGGGGCAAGGGATTCCAGGGCTCCCAGGGAGGGGAAAGTAAAGTGGTGGGACTAGGCATGGAGACAAGGGAAGGGGACAGAGAAGTGGAGTGGCTCGGTCCCCTTCCGGCCTACATCCCATCCCAAGAGTTGCTGGCATTGGGGCTAGGGCAAATCACCCCCCTCCAACATTGGTGTTGTGTAATGCCAGGTCTATAAATAATAAGACCATGTGTTCCTCAAACACAATAACTTAGCAACAGTGATCCACACGATGGTCACCTCAAGATTAGATTACTGTAATGCTCTCTACATGGAGCTGCCCTTGTCCCAAATCCAGAAGCTGCAGCTGGTGCAAAACGCTGCAGCCAGGCTGTTGATGGGTCACTCTATGTGGGACCATATCCAGCTTGTGCTGAAAGCATTGCACTGGCTGCCAATAGCATACTGTATTCGCTTCAAGGTGCTGTTTTTGACCTTTAAAGCCCTTTATGGTCAGGGTCCAGCATACCTGAGGGACCGCCATTCCCCAGAGAGCACTGCATTCAGGGGTTCAAAACCGGCTGGCCCTCCCAGGCCCCAAAGACGCCAGGCTGGAAATAACCAGGGCCAGGGCCTTCTCAGTGGCGACTCCATAGTGGTGGAATGAGCTCTTCTGGGACCTGCGGGACCTTTTACAGTTCCACAGGGCCTGCAAGACGGAGCTCTTCCACCAGGCCTTCAGTTAGGAGCCACCTCAAACACCAGGGAGTGACCCTGTGCCCTGGGCTTTACCACCTTTAGCCTGTCTCGCCACACAAATTAGTCGATCAAATTGAGCTGATATGAGAATACCATCAAGACTGTCACCTAAATAGTATTGTTAATCTAGAAATCTCTGCTCTTGCACTTTATCTGAGTATTGTTCCGGCACTTTAGGAAAATGGGTAACTGACTGTTTTTATGAATGATTTTCATTGTATTGATATATGCGTTTTTAGGTAAGCCGCCCTGAGCCTGCCTCAGCGGGGAGGGTGGGGTATAAATTGAATTAATAATAAATAAATAAATGCAGTAAATGCAGTATAAAAGACTGTAGGAAGGTATTTCCCTTCCTGTTCTGTCTCTCTAGAAGGATGATGATCCTCATTCATGTGGGGATTATGATGGACACAACTCTTTTGAGCAGCAGAAACAAGGACAGGGCAACAGGTGTGTGGACAGAACATGGGGACCATGTAAAGAGAAGAACTGTTTGAGCTGGGGAAGAGGAGGCTTGAGAGCTTTCCAGAAGTGGGTGTACCTTAAGCCAGTACTGTAGTGATACCTGTGGTCCATAAGTTAGCCAAGGACAGAACAATCAAAATTGGAGAGGCAAGTATATTTGTGTGAAATTAAAGCCCTGTTAAGCATTTCTTCAAATGGTAACTTTGTAAAGGCTTTTTTTGGGAACTGTTAAGTGTAACTGTGGCCCTGAATCAAGTAAAAGGAAGAACAGTTTTTTTAAGACCCATCACAAGCCTGAGCTCTTCTTAGGAGCTAAAATGACTAAACCAAAGCTGTCATACTTTGGTCACACTATGGCTGCGTTCAGACTGGCAGTTTGGCCCGATATAGGCACCTTTCACAAATGGATTAAATGGGCCCATTCACACAGCCACAGCTGTCAGGCACTCCCCGGGCGTACTCACCCCATCAGAGAATGACTTGGAGCTGGGTTAAAAAGCCACTGCCTCCAAAGTGGAGCATGGCAGCTGTCTGAACACGGGTGAGCACGCGCAGAACAGATTTGGCAGTCTGAACCTGCAGATCTGTTATGCCGCTAGGATAGAAGCTTTTTAAAAAAATTGCCCATGTGCACAGTCATGCGCATATCCATGCACATGACTTTTGGCCATTTTTGCAGTGCACTCCATGGCTGATGCGCTACAATAATGTGGATGCTTGCCCACGGGATGTCTCCGTGGGTAACCCGCAGTAGGGTGTGCTGTGTGGCTGATATGTCTCGCAACCTTTTAAACTGGGTCAATTAGAGGCGGCACTATATCGCGGCAAGCTGCCAGCCTGTCCTCAGCCTATGAGAAGACAAGAGTCACTGGAAAAGGCAATAATGCTAGGAAAAGTTGGAGGCAGCAGGAAAAGAGGAAGACCCAACACGAGATGGATTGACTCAATCAAGGAAGCCATGGCCCTCGGTTTGCAAGACCTGAGGAAGACTGTTAAAGATAGGACATTTTTGGAGGTCATTAATTCATAGGGTTGTCATAAGTCGGAAGCAACCAGATGGCACTTAACACACATGCTGTCTCTTCAGTTTTATGGCAAGTTCTGATGTGGCTGATTAACATTGGTGGGGGAGCTTTAGTGTGGGCTGTATTGTCACCTCCCCAATCTCTGAGCCTCAGCTCAGACGGAGAAGACACAGCTCACTCTATATCCTTCTTGTGTTCGTTTGCTTTTTCGCCTTGGCCAGATCTATAAGGAATCTTCATCCCAGACTTGACCTGCATCAAATGTCTGCTTCCTGTCTTCGCAATCTTTTATCTCGTTCCTCTCCTTTCAAGAGACATCTAGTGCTTATTGGCCTAATAGATGCATATCTGATTCCATGTCTGTGATGCTTGGTAGAGAAGAAAACGAAGGGTCACACTAACTGGAGCAAAGAGACAAAGAAAAAACAATGGTGCAGTGGAAAGAAAATTTTATTCCAAAATATTAATACCCGTACGCATGATGCTTGGTGCCATGAGCAAATAGTTGTGTCAGAGCTTTGCCTGTCTTGGGAGTTTACAATATCCTTTAGTAGGTGGGCCTTGGGACAGCAGGTAGCATCTAAAACTATCAGAGCCTCTAACCCCACAGTATCTAAGGCAATTTCCCAACAAAATCCATTGCTATACAATTTAAGGGCCCAGACGATGTTCTTAAAGCTCACGATACAACAGTCTTACTGTTTGAGCAAGTCTGGGTCTTGGTTCTCAGATGGTGAACTGCCTGGGAAAACCTCTGGGGAGGGGGGTTATTGGTTTTATTACGTTTACTGTGAAGCCCTATACCCACAGTCATCTCCTGATGAACCGTTTCATGGAACCTCAAGTGTCCTTCCCCAAGAGCACCAGATAAGGCCAAGCTTCTCCTTTAAGCAGGTCCATCTTCTGCAACAGTTTGGAGTAGTTGCTGTAGGGATATCTTTTCCAGTTTTCTCCCTCAGCTGTTGACTCCAGACCAAAAAGGATGGAGTTTGCAGCTCTCCCTGCCACTGTCAACTCCTCTTCTTCCCCGCATTCACATTCATTGGCCTAAGTGGGACCTGTGGAGGAATCCACCTCAGTCCATAGCTTCAAACACCTGCCACCTGGATTCATCATCTTTTCTCTCACTTCCCAGAAAACATCTTGAGTTTGCCATGGTGACCAGAGTTGCTTCCTTATCGCCACGACTAAAGGTCTGCTACTCCCGATACCATTCACGCTGGTCCTACTTGCTTTGAGGGTACCTAGGAATTTATTGCAGTAGTGTCTTTGCTAGGTTGGGAGTTCTGATCTGTCATGGCTGTAGGTGGCCTTGTACTAGGGCTTGGGTTTTGCCACTGGGCATTAGAGGCTAGAAGAGAATGCTTGGATTTATGACTGTGGTTATTTAGATTTTAAGTTATACAAATAGGGAACATGGTAACAAGTTTGAGAAGAAAAAGAAACTTGTCCGTGTACAAAACTATATTATCTCTCCTTATACATAATTCTGTGTTGGTGGTGGCAAGCTGCTGAACATTTCACACGCCACCCCAGCCTTTGGTCCCCTGGCCTGTCGATCAGAAGCTGTCCCTATCCACTGGCTGTGAATACTTGCATGCCATTGGCTGGGTGCTAGGTCTGCTCCTCTTCCTCACCCACTCCTGCAGCCTCTGTGCCCTGTCAGAATTTCTGCCAGATGGCTTTCTCTCTTGACAAAGACACTTCTTCTGCTTCCCTCCTGTGGGGGGATTAACTGTTACCTCAGTGGCTGTTGGTAGGTGAAACGAAATGGCAGTTACCTGTGTTTATAAGATGGCTGCTGTCTGTGGTTTGTTTAAAATGTTCCCCCATAAGGTTCAACTGTTACCTCAGTGGCTGTTGGTAGGTGAAATGAAATGGCAGTTACCTGTGTTTATAAGATGGCTGCTGTCTGCGGTTTGTTTAAAATGTTCCCCCATAAGGTTCAATTGAGCTGCAGTTCCAGAGAGGGGCCTGCAGGAGTATAATTCACTGGGTTGAATGGGGCTTTCTCATCTGCTGGCCTACAGTTCCCAGCAGCCCCAAGGCCAAAGAGTGCAGGTGTGGGGGGAGGGATGGAAAGCTGAACAGTGAGGGGGAAATAAAGGTAGGTTGATGCTTGGCTGGGAAGGAGATAGGGTTGCCAACTCCAAGTGGGGAATTCCTGGAGATTTGAGTGGTGGAGCCTGGAGAGGGTGAGGTTTGAGGAGGGATGGGGCCTCAGACAGGTAGAATGCCATGGACTCTGCTCTCCAAACCAGCTATTCCCTCTTGGGGAACCACTGTTGCCAATCTCCAGGTGAGGGGAGGAGATCACTCAGAATTACAACTGCTCTTCAGGTAGCACAGATCAGTTCCCCTGGAGAAAATGGTGGACTCTGTGTCATTATACCCTGCTGAGGTTGCCACAGCAAATTGACGCTGAGTGCCCAAGGCCTTGGCACTCTCCCAGAGCCTCTTTCTAGAGCCCATTGTATTTATTTCCACAACGGGCCTTATTCCTAGTAATTAATAAACTCATATATGAAAACTCTATTTTATCACGGTGCATATAAATATCATAAACAAATAACATAAATTCTTCTATAAATACAAATTAGATATCAAAAGTGTCCATTCCAAATGTAGAAAATGCCAAGAAAACCTATCGTAGAAAAAACTAAGATTTTAGTTAGAGAAAACAGACTGGTGTTCTTGGTGTTCTGTGGCCGTAACAAGTGTTACTGTGGGGGGGGGGCAGCTGCTTGGGGGGGGCATGTGGGCTATATATTGCCAGCTGGGGTCCTAATGAGCATATGCTCATCCTCCATCTTTCTGGAATGCTTCTAGTTCTCCTTAATTCCCGTCTTTCCTTCCCATGTATTACCTTCTGTGTGATACAAGCTGAAGTCGTCATAGGGTAAACAACAACGGGATCTAGTAGAGAAAAACACACTGTTATAGTGAGCTCTACAAGTATGGGTTCACTTAATGCTGTCTTTGCTTTTGAGCTCAAAATAGCCGTTGTTGTAATTAAATTTTGTTTTTATTTCAGGTCCCCCTGCTTGTTTGAACACTGGATTCTCCAGTTACATAATCTCACCTGCATCCTTATCCATCGGTTATGGACATTCATAGAAAAGAATTCCAAGAAGAAGTATATATTTGTTTTCCTTTTGATTACAGGCCAAAATAAGTTGTAGTTTATTGTCTGTGTGCTCCTTTTATTTTTTATTTTTTTAATTGGTTCACAGGCTGCTACACAGCTTTTGTGCCAAGGATTTGGGGGTTGCCTCCAAAAAGTTAAATCATTGCCAATGAAACTATCCATCTCCTTTGTGGTCTCTGTGCATCACATTCAAGGGATTAGGTCACTTACACTAATCCCGATTGGTAACCTACCAAGCTGGAAATGATTTTTACACCCTTTTTCCAGTGTCATGCGCAGGAGCCTCATTCACTGATCCTCCCACTCTCAATCTTGGTCCCGAAGTAGTGACAGTCCTACTTCAGACCATGCTCCTGTAGCTATGTGTCAACGTTGCCGTGTGGGAGACAAGCATCGTCAGACCTCTCGAAGACGTTCCCCTCAGCATCGAGCCTCCCCTGACCGCAATTGCAGTCAATCTCCACCAGCATCAATTGGGCAGTATCTCTACGGAGCATACTCTTTACAGTCCACCTTATCTTGGCTCTCACCTTGAGCACCACAGAAATAAGACCAATGCTCTGGGATCTCCCAACAGTCTCGAGCTTCTCACCAACCAACCTACCACACGGCTTCAATGACCATTTCTAAACCATTGGCTTTAACCGACCAGCCTTGAGGGAGCCACTCCAGCCGCTTAACCAAGCACATTGAACAGTCCACCCTGACCATATCTCAGGTCTCGCCTCCAACATTCGCCCTGGAAGGTCTACCAACCCCCATCTGTCAGAACCTTTGGACATAAATGATTCTGTTAGTGCCTCCAAGGGTGAGTCTGATCGGGAAGATTTGGGCCAACAAACATCAAATACTGATCCATCTCCTTCACCACGAGTGACAGATTACTTCCCAATCTCCCCCATTGAAGATCTCAAGTCATAGGGAGAATTGGTTAAACACATGGTCCATATTTTGGCTTTATCCACTGTTCAGCCTCAACCCACTATCACAAACACTGTGTTCAGTATTGTCCTATTGGACACCTCTACTGCCATCGCACTGCCAATAACAATGGTCATGCTTCAGATGGTGAAAGCTTCATGGACAAAGCTAGCCTCCACATCTGTTTCTTCTTGACAACTTGACCATATGTATCACGTTCAGGAGGCCGGTACCAAGTTTCTGTTCTCTCACCTGAAACGAAACTCCATCATTGTCTCCTCCTCATCCAAAGCCCATTGGACTCACTCGACATTGACAGACAAGGAAGGGGAAAAGCTGGATGCCCTGCAGGAGCCTTAGGAATTAAAGCCACCAACTACACTGCCTGCGTGGGCAGATACCAATATGCCCTGTGGGAACAACTTTCTGATACTATTGCCACTCACTCGGAACACAAACATTGAGCTTCCAGTTGTATACAAAAAGAGGGAATGCTCCTGGCGAAACAACAACTAAACTCCTCAAAGCACCTTGGATTTCTTTATAAAACTCTTACATCAGCTATCATACTTAGACATGATGCATGGCTCCACTCCACATCCTTACAGCAAGACACTAGATCATACCTGAAAAACTTACTTTTGATGGTGATGGTCTCTTCAGCTTAACTACAGAAGCAGTCCTGCAAGAGATGGACAAGAGCATCAACAACACCTCTAATAATTTAGGAGCCCCATCGTCATCCTGCTCTTCCAAAAACAAGTCCTGGACAAAGTCTTGGTCCAAATGTCCATTCAACCTACTAGATCCAAGGATTCTAGGACATTCAGACAGGTGGGTTCTTTCAATAATTTCAGAGGGCTTTGTGATAGAATTCATTTAGACACCACTCAGGTTTTTGTTACCACTTCACCGTGTGACATTTTGTTAGAAGCACAGACCTTACTTAGCGAACAGGCCATAGAACCTGTGCCCCCTGCCCACAGAGGTCATGGTTTTACTCCTGTTACTTCATGGTCCCAAAGAAAAATGAAGGCCCACGTCCCATCAGGGACCTTCAAGCTCTGAACAAATTCATCGCATACAGAAAGTTCCACATGACCTCTCTGCAAAACATTCTCCCGCTCCTCAAGAAGGAGCCACCTTGACTTACAAGATGCATATTTTCATATCAATATTCCTCCATGCCACAGGAAATACCTTCGCTTCACCATCGGGTCAGACCACTATCAATACAAGATCCTTCCCTTTGGGATCTCAACTGCTCCTCCAGTATTCATCAAAACCATGGTAATTGTGGCTCATCTCTGCCTACAGGGAATAACCCTGTTCCCCTACACAGACGATTGGCTGCTAGTGGCAGAGTCCAGAGAATGCTTCCACCATGAGATAGAGACCACGCTGAGTCTCCTCTGAGAACTAGGCCTCTGTATAAATCTCAAAAAAATCCAACCTAGTTCTAGCCACTCAAGCTCAGTTCATCGGAGCACTGATCGATTCTCAGGTTTACAGAGCTTTCCTCCTTCCTCAGTGAGCGCACGGGATATGCATAGCTCATGACACTTCTTGTAGCCACCCACCTGCCAGGGATTCAGAATGCACAAGCAGACCTTCTGAGCAAGGGGAGGGGCACCCCTCCACGAATGGGAAGTCAATTGGACTTACCTCCAACCAGTCTTCCACTCCTGGGGCTACCCAAGAGTGGATATATTCACCACCAGACTCAACAGGAAGTGCCATTCCTTCTGCTGCAGAGGGAACTCAGATCCCATGTCTCTGAGGGACAGCCTCCTGTACCCAGGGGTACACCAACACTTTTATCTGTTCCCCCTTCTTCCCCTGGTTACCAGAGTGGTGAACAAAATCATACAGGAACAACTAAATTACATTCTGATCACACCTAAATAGCCATGTCAACACTGATTTCCAGTGGTAGTCCACCTCTCCTGAGGAACCTTCCATCACTTCCCCCCATTTGCAGACCTTCTTCTCACCCATCGGGGACAGGTTCTGCACCACAATGTTCCTTGCCTGAAACTCACGGTATGGAAAACAGACTTATCTGTTTCTTGGACCGGGTGAAACAAGTTATGCTAAACAGCCGAAAAGTATCCACATATAGATCTATAAGTGGAACAGGTTCATGAAATATGCTACCTCGGTAACTGTGCTTCCAGACCAGGCTGGTCTGTCGGTTGTTTTCAATTTTCTGCTTTCTTTGGTGGATTCTGGCCAAAGCCTCTCCTTGCTCCATGTCTATTTGGCTGCCATCTCGGCTCATCATAAACCTGTAGAAGGTTATTCTGTATTTGCTCATCCAGATGCTACACATTTTCTGAAAGGGCTACTTCATTTGCACCAACCACTTAAACAGCCTACACCAGCATGGGATCTGCCCTTGGTTCTGCACTAACTGACAGGGAAACCATTTGAATCCATGGCCACGTGTACCTTACAACACTTGTCTTGGAAGACAGCCTTTCTCGTGGCCATCACTTCTGCCAGGCGGGTGGGGGAACTTATGGCACTTTGAGGCAACCCTCCATACCTGCACTTCCAAGAGGATGGCGTGTCTCTAGTTCCAGACGTGAACTTCCTGTTGAAAGTCATGATGGAATTCCATCTCCAGTCTGACATTTTACTTCCAGTCTTCTTTCCTTCGCTTAAGGATGAAAATGAGAGGCGACTCTTGACATAAATGAGAGGTGACCTTTGACATAAAAAAGGTCTTGCTTTTCTTTCTGCATAGAACACAGTCATACCGCAAGGACCCTAATTTCTTTGTATCCTATGCAACATACAGAAAGGGATACAAAATATCCTCTCAAAAGATTATCCAAATGGATAGCGGAGACTATGTTATCTATTGACTAAACACCCGCTTCCTGGACGTGTATGTGCTCGTTCTACTAGGGCTCTTGCTATATCAACTGCTTTCTTTAGAGTCACACTGCTGCAGGAGATCTGCAAGGCAGCCACATGGGCTACTCCACATACCTTTTGTGAAACACGATGCCTTGGAGGTCCGTCTGCATCAATGGACAGCAGTGGGACGATCTGTCTTGCAGTGTCCTTGTGCCTGAGTATCTGCCAGCACCCACCTCCAGGTAGGCCTGTGATGCACAGAGAGCACGAAGAAGATAAACAGGTTGCTTACCTGTAACTGATGATCTGTGTGTGGTCATCCGCCCTCCTTCCCCACTGCAGTCAGAAGGAACTGGTGGGATGTCCACACCCATCCTAGTGAGCATGTGTGGAAGGGCTCCTGTGCATGACACTGGAAAAAGGGTGCGAAAATCCTTTCTGGCTTGGTAGGTTACCGATTGGGATCAGCGCAGGCGCCCTAGTCACATGGATTTGAATGCACAGATGACCATTCTAAGATCATCAGTTACAGGTAAGCAACCTGTTTTTCCTGGCAGGTTAATGAGCATACACTTTGTTGTCCTACGTTAACACAGAAGCGTGTTTAGGGGCAAAACCAAGCACTTTTTGCTGTGTTATCTGAACCACAACATTCTTTTTGTTCATCAAGCAGTCTAAAAACTTGCAGCTGTTCTGAACCATTTAGTTGGCTGTTACCCTTCCCCCCCCCCAATTTAAAAGCAGAAGCAATTAAAACTCTGAAATGCTTACTATAAATCTATAAAAATTAATAGCAAGAAAGGAAAAGGTTCTGGTAGATACTTAATGGCTTAAATTGCCATATGCTGAAGTCACCACTTTTTATAATCAAGCAAGTTTTATTATCCTTAGCGTTACAGCTACCCGAGTGATCATTGGAGATCTAGAGGGAAAGGACCATTCGTCAGGTTATTTGGGGGGGGGGGATATAAAGTATGGAATACTATTGTACTCTGATGTCCTGAACCCCAGGGAGAAGGGGGAGTGGACTGTGTACTTGGGGCCAAATCCAGCAGGAAGATCTCCTGGGCAGGCCCCTTTGAAAAGACGGCTGTGCTTTTGCAGTGCTCTCCATAACTTCAGAGAGGTTTGTATTGGGACATTTCCTGGTGGATAGTGCCCTAAATTACAGAAGTGTGATTAAAAGTGCTCTTTATATTGCCCTCTGGGGACTTCTGGAGGTATCATTTCCCAAACTGCTGCTAGTGGGCCAAGATTCCAGTCCTTTCAACGGACTCGCACTCATCCCACATACAAGAACCCGGACCCAGTTCCCACGAGGCAAATCCTCAGTGTGTCTAAACAGTACAGTTTGGGGGGGGGGGGGGGGGTGTTTGTTTTTAAATCTAAGCTACTTTGATAGATGATGTATATATTTTGGGGAAAAAAAACTATTTTGTTAAAAGAAAATTAACTTAAGGGATTATAACAGTCATGGTTTTTCATGTGTATTATATGTTGTTGAAGAGCTGTTGAACTGCAACTTCATAACATTTGACTTGGTTTAATAATCATTATGGCACTGGGCACAGTCCACTGTGACTGCAGATGCTTCCGTGCTAAGATTTTTAAAAGTTTCTGTTTAATATTGCTAACCTTACAAATCATACTGTTAGCCATCTGCATCCCAGCAACTGTGTATTATATACTGTAAAATACTAATTTAACTTTAGTGCCACAAATAAAACAAATGCAAGATTCATGGGTCATCTCTGCCTCAGTTTTTTGTAATCTTGTAGAAATTAGTTTGGTGAGATTATTACTTTTTTTTTAAAAAGAAAAGAAAATTGAAAGTGGTATGGAAGAAGCAGGATCGCTTGTGGAGCATCCATTCATCCCCTGGCCTTTTCTGCTAACACGGTTTTTGCCAATTTTTATACTGCCTCCAAAAAACCTGTTTTAACCGGAGGTAAAAATGGACTAAAAGAAACTAATGTGTATTCCCTGACTTGATTCCGATTGGTTAGCTGCTAGGTGTTCAGCTATCATCACAAAGGATCACTTACATTTGTCCAAATTAGAAAACTGTTCCTTTAGAAACCAGGATTCAAATGGAAAGTAAACCATAGTTTAGAATTCTAGTTTGAAAGGCAAGGACACAAACCGTGGATTGCCATTTCAGATGAAACAAGCTGCAGTGTGCCACCGAGCAGAAGCCCTCGAGCCCCGGGATCCACCAACCCTCTGTGTGTAACATCAGAACTCAACTCCTGTCTCTACGCTTGCTTGAACTGTTTTCAACATGAGAGCCAGTTTGGTATAGAGGTTAGGAGCACGGATTCTAATCTGGGAGAACTGAGTTTGATTCCCCACTCCTCTACATGCAGCTGCCGGTGTGACCTTGGGTCAGTCACAGTTCTCTCAGAGCTGTTCTCTCAGGAGTAGTCCTCGAAAGAGCTCTCTCAGCCCCACCTGTCTCACAGGGTGTCTGTTTTGGGGAGAGGAAGGGAAGGAGATTATAAGCCACTCTGAGTGAAGGGCAAGGTATTAATCCAATTTCTTCTTCTCAGAAAACCTATAGGGTAAGGCAGGGGACCTCAACGTTTCTGAGCCTGTGGCCAGCTTTGGAATTCTGACAGAGGGTGGGGGGCATCACCACAAAATGGCTGCCATAGGAGACGTTACTACCACAAAATGTGAGGGAGTGAGGGTATACATAACTCTAATAGTAATTCAACATTTCAGGCAGAAGCCCCAGAACAAATTAAACATATTATTTTAAAATATTTTCTTGGTTACACACAGCTTACCTTCAGTCATGCAAGTGCCATGGTGGCTGATGTTGCCAAAGCAATGATTTTTAAAAATCTGCAGAGCCAATCAGAACCTCCAGTGATCAAAAGCCCTAGAGGCCCCACCCGCTTGACAGGCACCAGGGAAAGGTGTCAGAGGGCACCACGTTGGGGACCCAGGGGGTCAGGTTTTGAAAGTGTGATTGATTGATATGAGTCCTAAAAACAGTAGTCAGAAAACGAAATGGTCATCACGTAACTCTGTTACAGTCATAATACATTTTAGGATGTTAGTCACTGCTGTCTTATTTAGGGACCTCCCATAGTTTGGGCGGTAGTTTTGGTTTAGAAGCTAAGTCGATGAGGGTTTGTGAAAGCACCGGAGTTTTGATTTAGACACATTTGGGTGCAAGAAAAATCTGCTTGCGTAGGTTTTCAGATCCCTGCCATCGTATTTAACTCCTGCTGCTGCGTTTGCAGCGCATACAGAGATCACATGCCAGGAGATGCATCGCTAGAATGCTAATGCTGCACATAAAGCAGCGGGGGGTGGAGGGTGGGGTGTAAATGTGAAGCCAGGTGCATGGGACAGCATGTGGATGCATTTTCCTTACACACAGCATGACTTTTAAGCCGGGTCTAAGGAACAAAGACAAAGATATAGCATTTATGTGCAGACTGACCTGGGTTGGTGTTCTAAGCCTGTGCTTAGAACTTGGGCTATATCCTGTGTGCGTTCGTTGCCAAGAGATGCTAAACTGAACGTGTAAATATGTTGGAGGCTGAAGGATCAAAGAGCAATTAAGTAAGAAACTGCTGACAAGTCAGTCTTGCCAGCCGCTTCTATGTTGGAATAAGTCTATAAATCTCAGCCCATTTTTAAAAATTTCACCAAGAACAGAAGTCTGCGTACCACAAGAAAATATAGCATAAATCACAGCGCTCTGTTTTTATGCAAATGCTATTATAATGAATTAGGGGGGGGATGATTCTGGAATGACAGTCATTGAGGTTGAGCTTTAAGAATAAGTTAACTTCTTGCTCAGAGCAGCGCAAGTGTAATGTACTGTGCTTTATTATGCAATGTCGCCTGCCATGTGCTCCTGTAATGGCGACCACCATGTGGCCTGAGCACATGGTTAGGCAGCGACCTGAGCTTCGGTCTGGGAAAACAATAGATACCTGGATCCTAAGTGGCCACCAATAAGGAGCCTAGGTTCTCTCCAGGGAACCTATGAGAATTCATGTAAATGTAAGACCCTATCAGGTCATTTGGGTGCGGCCGGAGGTGTGGTCCCGGCCAGCATAAAAGCAGGGCTTGAAGCCCCATATGGCAGGCCTCATCTGACCATGAAATAAACCTTGCTTTGCTGAAATCACTACCACCGGTCTCCCGACTCCAGTACTTTCCAGCAAGTAAAACCTATTTGGACTTCCAGGGGATCACTCAGAGAAGAGAACCCTTCTGAGGCCGGCCCAGGATTCCACCCCTCCTCCAAGTGCCGGCTTCTGCAAATACCGTAGTGAACTCAGAAAATCAATACAATGTTTAGATGTTGCAATAAACAAAACAGCAGAATAATACTGAATTAAAATTTGTATCAGCTGTATGGAAATATTTCAATTATCCCTGTAATTAGGTGGGGATTACTTTTAAGATAATTTGTTGCAAGCTCAGAGGAAGCATAATTGTTGCTGCAACATCATGAAATTTAAATTCATCTTAGATGTTATTTCATCTAGTGGATATAATTTTGTTTACAAAGTAGGATCCTATTAAATTTCAATTAGCCATATAATCTCTGCACGTTGACAAAAAAACCCTTCCCTTAATTTAGCCTCGTTAAATCTTGCTTTGTGCGCCGAGTCAAGTGTTATATATTCAGTTTTTTACAGAAGAAAGTGCAAAAGGGTGACATGAAAGGGGAAGAGTGAGATATCAAGAACATTTCTTAGTATTTCTCTGTACAAAACTTCTTGCAACACAGAATTTTTAGCAAGCTAAACTAGTTTTCTGTTTCTGGCAGTACCCACATTTTTCATCCATTCTTGCTTGGCGAGCAAAACCGGGAGTAGTTTGAATGTCTTCCGAGAAGCTAACTTTTTTCTTGAGACAAGAATTAGTTGCCCTTCAAGGACTGCCAAGATCAACAAGGAAGGCCACTTTTCAGCAAGGAAGACCCTGTTACTGGACTGAGATTATTTTACTTTATTTACATTATTTATACAACTTTCTCACAGAAACTCAAGACAGATTTAGGAGATGGGCTGTGGCTTGTTAGTAGAACAGCTGCGTGGCATGCAGAGGTGTGCCAGGTTCAATCCCCAACATCTCCAGTTGAGGACTAGGTCATAGGTGATGTGCAAGACCTCTACCTAAGGCCCTGGAGAGCCACTGTCAGTCTGGGTAGACAGGGCTGAATTTGCTGGACCAAGGGTCTGGGTCAGGAGAAGGCAGCTTCATGTTTGTTCATGTGTACGCAGTGTCAGTCAATAGGGTGAGACATATATATATATATATATATATATATATATATATATATATAATAAGCAATGTAATAGGACTGGGATTGCAGTAATCTGAACAAAGTATCAATATTAAGCATGATACGTTAAATAAAGAGTAAATGGTATTGCATTAATAGAAATACAGAGCGCTGAGAACAAGAGAATGAACACAGCAACAGACAGTGAATACCATACACAGCAGTGAAGTCTACAGACCCATTCCCTTCCTTGAAACATCTCCTGAACTGTTCCGTTATAAGATAGCCTCATCACCTTTACAAAAGATGCTGACCTGAACAATACTCTTTTACATAGTTGATGGAACGCAAGAGGCACTGGAGCCTTTCTGGCCTCTTCAGGCAGGGCATTCTACAAGGCAGGGGTCATGCACACCTACAGGCAGTTTGTTGATCTTGCCCATTTGCAGAGGGGTACTTGCAGAAGGCCCTGTTCAGATGACTGACGCTATGGAGCTTAGAAACAGGGGTGGTCCTGCAGGTATGTGGGCCCAAGGTCATGAAAGGCTTTATGTGCGTTGGTTGATAAAACAGAACCCACAGCCTGATGGGCAGTCAATGGGATGACTGCAAGATGCTACGGGTAATACGGACAATAACCGAACTGCGGCAACCTGCACCAACCGGAGTCGCCGAGCTGACCTTGAGGGGAGACGTATGTTGTGCGCATTACAGAAGCCTAGTCCTGATGTTACTGTGGCATCGATCCGGGTGGCCAGATCAGCACAGTCAAGGCAGGGGCCACTTTCCAAGCCAAACTAATTTGGAAGAAAATTCAGGCGGGTAGCCGTGTTGGTCTGAAGCAACAGAACAAAGTTTGAGTCCAGGGGCACCTTGAAGACCAACAAAGTTTAATTCTGGATATAAGCTTTTGTATGCATGCACGCTTCTCCATGTATCTGAAGACATGTGTGTGCACATGAAAGCTTATACCTAGAATTAAACTTTGCTGTTCTTAAAGGTGCCACGGGACTCCAACTTTGTAAAGTTGGAAGAAGGCTTCTTTTTTTGCAGCTGCAATTAACCTGCTTCTCTAGCCATAATGCTGGGTCCAATATAACCCCGAGGCCCTTGAACAAGTCAACAAGGGCTAGCTGTACCCCACAGAAAGTAGGAAGTACGATGTCATTGTAGAATGATGCTGCCCATGAACTTTAGTATAAATACATTCAGCATGATGGATATTGGGATGAAAATATCGGCTGGGGTTCAAAAGTGCTTGGTGGGATTAAAAAGTGCGTGCTTGGTGGGATTAAAAAAACTCAAATAGCAGGCTCCTTGTGCCATATCAGAAATTGCTTTTGGAAGATGGTCAGTCTCAAAAGCAGTTTTCTGTGCAGCATGGGAGGAGGGCGGGGGCCCACGATCCATGGGGCACATGGAATATTTTGCATGTTTTTCAATCTCCAAGCCCATTTTTACCAATAGAGTCCAAATTGACTATGACTACCCATAAAAGAGGAAAACCCACAGAAATTTTTAAAAATGTGAATTTTGGCCCAAATCACACATGATGTCAGAGACCCATCTTCAATACCTGGGCAGGTGGGTGAACCAGACAGTGCCAAGTAAGGGTGCCACTTGCCAGACCAATATTATTCATGTCTTATTGGCTACATTCTGTACTTTACAGCATGGGAAGGAAAACACAGGTGGCCGTAGGGTTCAGATGCATGCCTCCTGTGACACAGTTCTGCCAGGATGACCCCCTGGGACCAGCTCATTGACTCAGAGTCCTCGGGGGCCAAGGTTGGTGGCTGAGGAAGACCAGAGAGACCAGGAAGAAGAAAAGGAGGAGGAGATTGGATTTAGACCCCGCCCTTCACTCACTCAGAGTCTCAGAGCAGCTTACAATCTCCTTCCCTTCCTCCCCCCACAGCAGATACCCTGTGAGGTAGGTGGGATTGAGAGAGCTCTTTTAAGGACTGCTCTTGAGAGAACAGCTCTGAGAAAACATGTGACTGACCCAAGGTCACCCAGCTGGCTGCATGTGGAGGAGTGGGGAATCTGACCCAGTTCTCCCAGATTACAGTCCACGCTCCTAACCACTTCCCCAAACTGGCTCCAGGGAGGGCCTGGCACTGCAGAGATGCCTGCTGATCATGAGCCCCCAGCGTCACAGGCCACCCTGCCAGAGCCTGCAAGGGAAACCTCACCCCCAACCCCTGAGATCTCTACCCGGCAGGACTCCGAGGCAGGCCTGCAGCGCCCCAGGACCCTTTCCCACTCTGCATGGATGGCAGCGGCAGAAGACCCGGCTGAGTTGGCACAGAGGCGACGGAGTGCCAGAGTGACTGCATGCAACTCACCTGTTGAACAAGAACAGAGTTCTCATGGTGGTGCTTCCTGACAGCATCCGTGGCCAGAGCAGCATGCCGCCTCAGGAGCTCCAGCTGGGGTCAATTGCCTCTCAGCCTAGTTAGGCTAAGGCCTGGGAAGACAGCCCTGCTGGCTCAACTGCTCTGCCAGGTGCAAATCCTGTGTCCTCAGTTGCAGCCTCGGCCTTCCGCTTCCATCTCCAGCCTACTCCCTGGCCTCGCCTGCCCACGCCTGAGGGCCGACTTCAGAGGAAAGCTGACTGCAAAGCACAGGGCAAATTTCCATCCAAGGATCTTCAAAACCTTTGCCTTCCCCTGAGGCTTTAGGTAAGTTTTGGAAAACAGAGTAGACAAGCAGAGGAACCCGCGATACTTGTGGGGGGGAGGACCTCACGGCTGAGGAGGAAGTGGTCATAGGTAAGCTTCCCCCCCGCCGGGCTCTGGTGGCGAGGCCAGGATGCCTCTCAGCCGCTGGGCCCGCTGCTGATCTCCCCCCCCCCCCCCGGGCTCCGGCAGTGAGGCCCAGATGCCTCTCAGCTGCCGGGCCCGCCACAGAGTTCCCAGAGTGCATGTGCAGGGAACACTCTTTTAGGGGGATTTAAATATCCCCCATATAGTTTTTTTTTTAATTTTCAGATTTTTGTGCACCCCTGAGGAGTCCCCCAAGTGTGCAGGAAAATCTCTCTGCCCCCCAAGTGCCCCCGATGTGTGGATTTAGATATCCGCACACACAGGGGGCGCTTGGCTATTAGATATAGAGATTATTTTTATTCATTCAAAAAAAAAAAAAAGTTGCTCCATCCTTCTGTTGAAAAGGCACCCAGAATGGGTGATCCCATGGGGTATGTGTGTATGTGTCAACTCACCCTACAGTAGACAGGCCTTCGTGCTCTTTCCTGGACCATGTCCTGATGGAATGGCTCAAGGCCCCTGTGGTACATGCCACAGCTATCAGGGGCATAGAGTTTTGTAAATTCCAGTGGGGCGTGCGCTCACTGGGGCGATGTCTCCCCCGCGCCGGGAAACCTCCACGCCTCCCCGGGCCCTTCCGAGGCCCGCCAGCCACTGCTGCCAGAGCCTCTCTCCCTCCCCCCCACTCCTTCCCTCTCCCTTCGCCGGGGAAAGAGGGAGGGAGAGGGAAGGATGGAAGAGTGGCCAGGCGGGGGGTGGGGGGAAGGAGAGGCAGCAGCAGCTGCCAGCCTCAGAAGCGCCCCGGGAGGTGGGGTGGCAGGCGCTACGTTTTCCGGGGGGGGGGCTCAGTCCCCCCCTGGAAAATTTCGGGGGAGGCTCGAGCCCCCCCATAGTCTACATCTGTGCCAGCAATCGCTTCAGCCACTGTCATTTCAGCAGAGCAGGAAGGGTGAGGAGAAGGTCTCACAATAAGTCGGTGGCGTCTTCAGCACTGGTGTCCTGGGCCTCGTTTACCAACTTGGTCTCAGTCAGGTAGGCCGAAGACTTCAGTGCATGAGAGATTCTTCCTCCAAATGGATGGACTATAATCTGGCGGGAATTTCTCTGTCGGTTACCCTCCTGGCTGACTTTTCTAGGGACACCTGTCACATGAAGCTGCCAGTTTGGTGTAGTGGTTAGGAGCACGGATTCGAATCTGGGAGATCTGGGTTTGATTCCCCACACCTCCACGTGCAGCTGCTGGGTGATCTTGGGTCAGTCACAAGTTCTCTCTGAGCTGTTCTCTCAAGAGCAGTCCTCAAAAGAACTCAGCCCCACCTACCCCACAGGGTGTCTGTTGTGGGGAGAGGAAGGGAAGGAGATTGTAAGCCACTCTGAGACTCCAAGTGAAGGGCAGGCTATAAATCAATCTCTCTTCTCTTATACTGAACCAAGCCATTGGTCCATCACAGTCAATACGATCTACTCAGACTGGCAGTGGCTCTCCAGCATCCCAAGCAGAGATCCTTCACATCACCTACTACCTGATCCTTTCTAACTGGAGATCCTGGGGGTTTGAACCTGGGACTTTATTGTGTGCCAAGCAGATGCTCTGCCAGTGAGCCACAGCCCTTCCCTGGAGTCCAACTTGAGTCTCGTGCTGTGGAGGCTGAGGTAAAAAAAAGGTGACACGTAGAACTGAAAGTCTGTGAGGTGGGCCTGAATCACTGGCTTGTGCCGCTGGTGTGTCTTCTTCTCTAGGCTCCAAACATGCCTTCGGGGCCCCAGAAGATGACTTTTTGGAACTGAGAATGAGAAGCAAGCGCTTTTTTCTGCCGCTCCCAGCCTCGGCAGGTCTTTCAGATGATCTACCCCCTGCACACACACAATATATATATATATATATATAAAGCACTGTGGCACACATTAGGGTGCCTTGTAATTGCTTTGCCAACCTCCAAGTGGGACCTGGCGATCTCCCAGAATTGCAACTGATGTCCCGACGGCAGAGATCATTTCTCCTGGTGAAAATGGCTGCTGTGGAGGGTGGACACTCGGGCATTATACCTCACTGAGGTCCCTTCTCAGGCCCCACCCCCCAAATCTTCAAGAACGTCCCAACCCAGAGCTGGCAACCCTCCCTTGCACTGTCATGAAACGAACTGGAAGCAGGGGCAGCGATACAGCTCTGGACTCAAACTGCAGCTTTCCTGTAGAGCCCAGTGCGATTCCAGGCCTGGTGCCTATACATTTATCAGCTGATACAGGAAAGGGGAAGGGGAAAGGTTACCCAGTGGGAGGTCCTCATGCACTATACTGGAGGCATCCAAATGAGAGGAGGAGGAGGAGGGGTCTACTGGGGTAGGCAAAGTTCTAAAGAAAGTCCTGTTTCAAATCCCTGCAGCCAAAGGATATATAAATGATGGGAAGTTGTGAAGTAGTTTACGAATGGAAAATAGGTAGGTTTGCCAATCTCCAGATGGAGCCTGGATTATTCTCCTGGAATTACAACTGAACACCGGACTACAGAAATCCCCCAAACAAAATGGCTGCTTTAGAAGGCAGACTCCGTGGCAGTATACCCAGATGAGGTCCCTCCCCTCTCCAAACCCGCCCCTCCCCAGGCTCCACCCCCCAAATATCCAGGAATTTCCCCACCCGGAGTTGCCAGCCTGGCACCAACCCAACAGAGCTGGATCATTGTATGTTTCCAACGCATGTCATCAGACATTATTGCATTTGTGTTGCAAGACAGTACATTTTGCCATGATCCAAAGGTCATTATGGCTGCAAGAGAGCCTCTTCACCTGATGGCCGTCATAAGAAAAATCCATGTCTGTACAGAAGAATGATTTCAGTACTTGTCCTGCCATTGGAGGAGGTCTATTATTTTCCCACCCAGTCGGGTGACCTTGCAGCTGCGTGACAATCAAGGTCAATCTCAGGGCTCTGGCTGTACGATCATGGGGTCTCTGGAGCAGTTTAATAAATCCGGCACGAACAGTTAATCTGTCCCACCATTGTTTAAATCAGCCCTTTGCCTTTTAAGCATTAGGTCATAAAATGATTTGTAATCCATCCTGGTCGCCTATCAGAGGCTTTAAAGAAACAGCCCTGGAAATTTCAAGATTCACCTCCTAATTCAAGCATGCCCTGAGCCCAATGTGCCCTCTACGCTGTGGAGTTTTGTGAGCAGAAATTCTACCTTGTGAGCTCCTGGCATTAAAGTTGTGAGCGAGCGATTTGGCTGCTGCAGAAATCAGCTTGCTCTGGAGCCCTCCTTCCTGAGCTGAGACAAAATTGTGTGAGCCGGAGGCTAAAAAACTGTGAGCTAGCTCGCACTAACTTAGCTTGGGGGGAACACTGCCTGAGACTGTTTTGTCCTTTTCTTTAAAAGGCTGAAGCTGACCAGTGTGTGTCCAAGACAACTATTAGTGTTTCAATAACCCTGATTAATAAACAAAGCGGGGGGGGGGGGTCACGAAAGCTCTGGCCGAGTCCTTTCTCAACTGCAGTCCCACATGTACCGAACGTCGCCTGCAGACTCTTGCACCAGCTCAAGCATGATCCTGGCCCTCCTGGCTGTGGAGATCTGCTTGGAAATTGACAAGCACAGTCAAGCACAGGATGTTCAGTGGTGGGGCAAAGGGAACCTGTCTCCTGCATGGCTGCTAGTTACTGCCTCATGATTTCAAGCCGTCTTTTCTCACGTCTCTGTCATCCAAGATTTGAGTCCGGGAGCACTTTAAAGACCAAGAAGATTTTCACCAAGGTATAGACTTCTAAGATACTTTGAGACCTTTTCTGCACACTCAACTTCCTGCCAATTTTCTTGGCGGGGTGAGAATGGGCCAAGAGATATAGTCTACAACAGATCTCCTTAAGTAGCAAGTCCTTTATTTGTAGAAAAGATCATGTTGGTCAAACACTTTTCCTGTTAGCCCAAGCTGAGAAATGCAACTACAATTATACTTGATGTGAAATATGGCTCGTCTACCATCTACCAATCAATAATAAGAATTATTGGCGCCCAAATACACTAGCCCACTGTTCCCAAGGAAAGCGCGGCAAAATGGGTTCCCAGGGGAAAACACTGTTGAAGGTTTTTGGAGAAGGTGTTCCCAGAGACAACCAAGCAAAGGAATACAAAATACCTGTGATTCTTGTAACACATAACAGGAGGCTCTTCTGTTCAAGGCTGTTAGCCAGGGAATAGCCAGCTAGAGATAAGAGGGGAGGAAAAGCAAATGAGTAATGAGCATGCACAAAGCAAAGCAGGCAAGCAAAGCTCGCATTCCAAAGGTGAGTCCCCGATGCTATCTCCCGAGCGGGATGTAAGAGGGTCGGGGAAAACCTTGGAACACAAAGCAATGTTAATAGATCATCAACCCCGATTGTAAAACAGCAAGCATTGACTCATGTAATACGTTCAGCAACCTTATTGATCATGACAAGACCAGGGGTCCATTGGAGCAGGAGCACACAGGAGCGCAGCTCCGGGAGTGAGGAGCCCAGGGGGCAGGCACATGACCAAGCCCCGTGTCATGTCAGAGATACTGACTTACAGACTCATTCCTGATAAGAGCCTGTGAGTGTGGTCAGAATCAAGATGTTCTGTAATCTAAGTATGGGAAACAGCTGGGTCAAGGCAGCAATCCTTAATTAGCCTAGGACGGGGATTGGGGAAGCTAAGAATAAGAACCCAGTCCTAGAGGCAGAAGAAATCTCTTTCTATTCATTCATGAACTCATCTGAAGATGCACACGTCCACGTGTTTGAAGGAGCAAGGAAACCGGAGCTTCTGACAGCTTGACGAATGCCAGGAAGGCTGCACGAGGCCATGAGGGAGCCAGAGGTTGTGGCGAGAATCTTCCTGAACTGCTCGCCGTGAGGTATTGTCCGGGTGCAGGGACTGCTCGCATTATAGCAAGTATCAGCAAGCAAGTAAGTCTGGGCTGTGCAGAAGGACCGAAGGAAATTCCTTGGACGGTTGGAACCAGGCTGGTGGCAACAAGCTTTGGGAGGCGTGGCCCAAGTTGTAAACCAAGCCCAAGGCTAAACACCAGGCAAGAGGGAACTGCATTTCCAGGAAGCAAGAACCTCTCACCGTAGGTCTGTAGTTAGCTAGATTAGTCAGGGTTTTGTCTATTGTCTGTTTTATCCCAAACTCCCCCTATTTGTTTTATCTCCTTAATAAACTGTATGTTTTATGAGCTGGGAGTCTGAAGAAGTTTTTGGGCAGTAGAGACTTGTGCCCTTCCCACTCTCCTAAACAGAGCTCATTTGCTCAATGAAGATCCTGTAATATTGGGACTTTAGAATTTGCCTGTGATACCCCACCCCCTCCTCGGCTTCCCTGAGCAGTGCCGAGGCGCAGCGCCCCAGGGAAAGCCCTGCTAGGATCTTTATTGTTTTTAATGTTTTGTTTTAATATTGATAATTTTATCATTGTTCCTTTTATGACTGTGTGCTGCTTTTCCAGAGACTTGCTCAAGGTGGCATATAAATTTTCTAAGTATACCATTTTTTATCTGGGCACATGGCACATAAGTACTGGAGGAATTTCACCAACCCTTCAGCAGCTTCCACCCCATCACTTTGGTGTAGTGGTCAGGAGTTGGACTCTAATCTGGGAGAACCGGGTTTGATTCCCCACTCCTCCACATGCAGCTGCTGGTGTGACCTTGGGCCAGTCACAAGTTCTCTCAGAGCTGTTCTCTCATGAGCAGTTCTCAAAAGACCTCTCTCAGCCCCACCTACCTCACAGGGTGTCTTGTTGTGGGGAGGGGAAGGGGGAGGGATGGGAGGTGCACATGTCCTGGGTATCTCAAGTCTACTTGAAACCTGGTGGTTTTAAGGGAGCAGGAAGAGAATGAGGGTGTGTTCTTTATGCTTATTTTTATTGCACAAAGTATTGGATGGGGAAGGGAATGAAGGAAGAGCAGGTCAGTTTCACTCACCTGTGGAGTGGAGCCTGAGGGGTGGGTGTTGCCTTCTGACACACTTCCGGTATGTTAGGGGGTGTGGCATATGCAAACAAATTATGCTAATGAGTTATGCTAATGAGCTCCTGCACCTCTTTTTCTTCGAAATGACCCCTGGACAAGACAGTTACCCATATCTATGGCAGTGCTAACTGACAGGCGGGGAAGTCACAAACTGCTGGTTCAACTGGGCGGTATCCCGTCCACACATCAGCTTGCCCTCCACATCTTTTGCCTCATGGAGATGGAGTGGAGCCGGATTATTCCTTCTGCTCTCCACAAAAGTCAAGAGGATTTTTCATGGTAGGCTTTTCCCAACTGATACCCTGGGAATCTTTTTTTTTTATTTTGGTATTTTTTTATATGTACATGGGTGTGTGTGCACGTGGAAGTCATGTTGACCTCTGGGGGCTGACCCCTACTGAGGGCCTGGAGGATCTTCAGAGAGGTGGCTGTATAAAGGCTGCCTCTGTCCTCCTGACTTGGTATTCCAAGGAGGTCTCCCATCCAAGTACCTGCCAGAGTCGACCCTGCTTAGGTTCCGAGATCTGACAAGATCAGGCTCGCCTGGGCTATCCAAGTCAGGGTTACTGTGGAAATCTTGTTGGTCTCTCAGGCCTCCCAGCCTCAAACCTTCTACCGCAGAACAACACGGCGACCCACTTGAGAGGATCTGTCGCCCAGTCCCTCTTCTCTGTCAAGATTCCTCCACCCGGCCATGCTTGCAGGAAGTGGAGGATGAAAAATGTTTTGTTACTGTTGGCAGTTGCATTCTTACCTGCATAGGTGTGTACTTGGCCATTCCTGTTATTATCCGTGTCCCAGCATCTCCCACTTAGGATTCTCCCTGGATTCTGATGACTCTCCGGACCTGACATAATTTGGAACTCACGATAGATTTCCAGGCCTGTTCCCTGGCCCTCTCTCCTCACTTTTGGAGCCAAACATCTATGTCTCCTTTGGGAAGCTCCCTCCCCACATCCCCTTGCTGTTCTTGGCAAGGCCTCAGCTCGGCAGCCAGGGAGGCGCTGGCTTCGTTTTCACACTCCTACAAAACAAGTGAATGGCCCTAAGTTTTCGTTCTCTTCAGAAGAAGGTCGCTTGCCAACTGCCTGGGTGGTCCAGATTTTGCAGAGATGTTTTCGGCATCCTGGGGATGGAGCAGCAGCAGTGGAGTGTCTGTGTTGCCAGGGTGGGCTCAGAGTAGCTTTTCCATTCTTGTTCTAGAAGCAGGGCTCTCTGAAGACACAACTGAAGACATGTGTCCATGGCTCAGCGGAAGAGCCTCTGCTTTTCATGCAGAAGGTCCCAGGTTCAATCCCCAGCAGTAGGTGATGTGGAAGACCTCAGCCTGAACCCCTGGAGAGCTGCCTCCAGTCTGAGTAGACTACACTGAACTTGATGGGCAAAAGGGTCTGATTCATAGGTGTAGACTACGGGGGGGGGGGGGGGCTCGAGGGCTCGAGCCTCCCCTGAAATTTCCTGGGGGGGACTGAGCCCCCCCCGAAAATGTAGCACCTGCCGCCGTGCCTCCGGGGGCCCTTCTGAGGCCGGCAGCTGCTGCTGCCGGTGCCTCTCCCCCCCCTTCCATCCTTCCCTCTCCCTCCCTCTTTTCCCAGGGAAGGGAGAGGGAAGGAGTGGGGGGGGAGAGGGAAGGAGTGGGGGGGGGGGAGAGAGAGAGGCCCCGGCAGCAGCAGCTGGCGGGCCTCGGAAGGGCCCGGGGAAGCACGGAGGTTTCCCGGCGGGGGGGGACATCGCCCCAGCGAGCGAGCGCACGTCGCGCACACGCTAAAGAGCCCCCCCCCCCCGATTTTACAAAAGTCTACGCCCATGGTCTGATTCAATATAATGTCAAGGCTTTTTGCGAAGGAGAAATGAGATCCTGAGTCTTTAAGGATGGAATCCTTTTTGCTCAGAAATATAAGGCACTTACATACATGCACACACAGAGAGACACTATATAATGCACTTTCAGTGCACTCTGCAACTGGATTTTACTGTGTGAAATGACAGAATCCACTTCCAAATGGTTGCTGAAGTGGATTGAAAGGGCATATGTCATTCAGCATGACCGATTTCACACAACCCGCTGCTCCACCCCTGCTTTTCTATTTCCCCCGATTGCACGCGTCAATTTCCCACTATGTGCTCTGCGGCTGCATTTTGACCCGCAGCTTCGCCCGATCACCTCCGCGTCTTCTAGATCCTCAAAAAACAGAGCTCATGCTATCAGGCTGGAAACAATGCAGAAAAGAACAATCACAACAAGCATGGCGTGGGCGAGGAAAGGCCAGCGTAGTTTCAGTTTTTACAAAAGCATGATTCAGAGTGACACGATAGAGACTTTTAAAAAATGAGGACTAGCAGCATGAATAGCTCAAACTAACCTGATCTCATAGAAGCTTTGGAAGCGAAGCGGGGAGGCCACCAAGGAAGCCTGGGCTTGCTGTGCAGAGGAAGGTGATGGCAGACCACTCGTGCTCCTCTCTTGCCTTGAAAACCCCCTGGTCCTGGGGTCACCACGAGTCACTTGCAACTGGATGGCACACAATTATTACTATATTATTAGGAAAAAAGGTAACTGGAGTATGGGGAAGAAATCCTTCCGCAGGTGAAGTTGGCAGTTTCAGGATAGAAAGAAGAGTACATCTTCATCCGAGGCATCATTAGCATAACACTTTGAATCTGCCAGACGTTATGCGTTCTACTGGACTGGCTGGGAATGGATTCTACTATTCGGGTAACATTTTTGTGTTAGCCACTGTGAAATATACTGGGTTCGGACGCTTAAAGTGATCAGCTCATAGTTTATTAGTGATTACAGCAAGGAGAAAAGAAGACACGGCTATCCCTGGCTGAAGCCCGGTATTTATGCCTGAAAAAGATTACACCCCAAACACGGCCCACTCCCAACGATAGGCTATTTACACTCTATTGTTTCTCAACTGGTTTCCTCTAGGATCCCTGTCTCCCTGCTGGCCCATTCTAGGATCCTAGCGATCTATTGTTATGCGTCCCAAGCTCAGTCCTTTTGCAAGTAAGTTCGGGCTCAATACATTACACATTGATAGTCCCTTGACCACAAACTTCTCTGTAGTGCCATCCTATGCAGAGTTACTGAATCTAGCCTAAGGCCATTGAAATCAATAGGTTTAGACTGGAATAATTCCGTGCTGTGGAACTGGAAAAATACTTCCCTTTTTACATAGGTAATGCTGCCAGACCTTGTACAGAGCCAGCGTACTACTTTGCGTATGATTTCATTCACAGAGAAGGACTCGGAATTTTCAGGCAGAAGTGACCAAGTTGAGAGCAGAAGGGGAACAGTTAGACGTTGTGTTTTGCTTGGCGGAAGGCTCAGACTGTAAGAGGGTTTGGTTTTTTTACCAATGTGTTTGAACACTGAGAAGCCATTGTTTTGTCTGGTGCGAATGAAGGGGTTTTATTTTTCATGTGGGCAAGTCTAATTGGTGCCAGAACTGGCCGAGTTCCACACATCACACAACCATCAGCTGAAGACCACTGGAAGCTTTTGGGCCCTTGGATGTAACTTACATACTTCAGTTCTGTAATAACAGTTGGCAGCAGGGCTCATTTCGAGCAGGAGCTCGGGGGAGCTCAGCTCCGGGAGTTGGTGGCAGCCCCCTCCCCCCCCCCCCGCAGGGGACTGCCTGCTTGTGTCATGGCTGCAGCAAAATGACCCCGTCCCCTGGAAAGGTCCTTGTTCCTCCGACCAGCCTTCTGAAGGCTTCAGAAGCTGAAGCTATCCTCCCAGAATAGTGGTATTTCTGAGGCTTGGATGAGTAGCGGTCCCCTCTCTGCCAGCTCTTCCTTCCTTCTTTCCTTCCTTCCTTCCTTCCTTCCTTGCCTTCTGACATACTTCTGGTGATGTCAGGTGGTATAGCATATGCAAATAAGTTATGCTAATGAGTTATGCTAATGAGCTCCTGCATCTCTTTTTCTACTAAATGACCCCTGGTTGGCAGTAACGAGCAACTGTTGAACCTAGCAAGAGCTTTGTTGTTGTCGTCGTCGTCGTTTTGCCATCCAGTCGCAGCCGACTTATGGCAACTCCTTAGGGTTTTCAAGGCAAGAGACATCCAGAGGTGGTTTGCCATTGCCTGCCTCTACATGGTAACCCTGGACTTCCTGGATGGTCTCCTAACCATAAAGAGCTAACCTGGCTTAGCTTTCGAAATCGAGTGACACTGGGCTAGACTTCCTTCTGAGGAAATGGGTACAGCTTCTCTCTCGTATGAGAAAGCACAGTATACAAACATCTAAAATGACTGATTGTTGCTTCAGCCAGTATTAAAATCTCAGCCAGCAGCCCCCACCGTAGGGGAGGAGGAGAGTTTGTGGAGGAGACAGCGCACCTACTACTCACCAGGTACCCCACAGCACATTGACCCCCCTGCTCCTTCTTTAGCATTCCCAATTTCTCCATCCAAGGAAGGCCAGGGGTGCTATGCAGAGGCAGGCAGTGACAAACCACCTCTGAATGTCTCTTTCCTTGAAAACCCTACGGGGTCGCCATAAGCTGTCTGTGACTTGACAGCACTTTAGGGTTGCCAGCCTCCAGGTGGGGCCTGGAGAGCTCCCGCTTTCGCAACTGATCCCCAGCTGACAGAGATCAGCTGCCCAGGAGAAAATGGCTGCTTTGAAGGGTGGACTCTATGGCATCGTACCATGCTGAGGCCCCTCCCCTCCCCTCCCCTCCCCAAACCCCGCCCTCTCCCAGATCCACCCCCAAAGCCTCCAGGTATTTTCCAACCCAGACCTGGCTACCCTATAGCATTTTCCACTACCACCACTGTTGTGTAGTGATTGGCTGATGGGTGAATCTGCAGTGTATGTGTGTGTGTGTGCATGAAGGATTGCTGGAGGACAAAATCCCAGGGCCCTTGGACAGTCCAGGGCTCCACGGAGCTAAGCAAGTCCTGCAACTTGTTTTCATTTGTTTAGGATAGGTCTAGGTGATATGGAGAGGATCCCATTGGGGGCACTCAGTCGCCCTGTATCGCGGTACATCAACACAGGTCCTTTCCACACTAGACCTTAAATCCTGGTTCAACCCTGTCCTCAAACTTACATTCTGCATTACACGTGAGTTCACCCCTGTAATTATCTCGGGGTGGTTTTTGTTTCCACATTACATTGAGGTCACTCTGGTTGTCCTGGGATAAACGGATGCTATTATAACCAGGGATAAATGCAAGGATCTTCTTCGTGGTCTCTGTGCATCACACCTCTGGGATATAGTGAGCCTGTGCTGACCCCACATGAGGGAAGATATGACTCTTCCAGTGTTCTTCCCGACCCCTCAGAATGAGGAAGAGCATCGTCTTCATGCACTGGATGTGAAAAGAGCACTGCTTTTCAACTTGAATAGGACTCTGCCTTTTTGAAGATCTCCAGTCCTCTTTGTCTCCCATGCCCTGCCTGGGCAAGGTTGGAAGCTGTCATCTCAGCGTCTAACCAAATGGATCGTGGAGATGATCAAACTGTGCTACTTACTGGTGAAGAAGCCATTACCTGGTCCGCTCCGTGCGCACTCCACCAAGGCCGTAGCTACTTCCACAGCCTTCCTAAGAGGGACACCTTTGGGAGACATCTAATGCAGCTACCTGGGTCTCCCCTCACACGTTAGTGAGGCACTACACCCTCAGTGTCTGTCTTCACCAATGTTACGTGGTGGGGTGAGCTGTGTTGCAGGTGGTGTGAGTTTAAGACCTCCAGTTCCCTCCTCCAGGTATGTGTGTGGGTTTTTTCTCACTTGTTAATCTCCCAGAGGTGGGATGCACAGAGACCATGAAGAAGATATACAGAGGTCTTACCTGTAACTGGGGATCTTCGAGTGGTCATCTGTGCATTCACACCACCCGCCCTCCTTCCCCTCTGCTATCGGTCTTTCCTATCTTGCTTGGAGACTGATGGCAGCGGTCAGAAGGAACTGGCGGGATTGTCGTGCCCCTCCCTTAGTCATGCGCACTGGAGCCCTGCACGTGACTGGGGAGAGGGCGCAAAAATCCCTTTTGCTTTAGAAGATACCGATCGGGGTCGGTGCAGGTGCACTATATCGCAGACGTGTGGTGCACAGATGACTACTCGAAGATCTGCAGTTACAGCTAAGCAACCTGTATTATTGTGTTGCGAGTTGAACTCTGATAAAACCAGGGAGGAGATCCAAGTGCGGAAAGGACCACAGAAATAAGTTCTGTTGCTTCCAACGGGGTCTTTACTTCTAGGAAGTGAGTTTGCCTGCACCCTTACAGAGCAATCTTAACCGTATTGACTCATGGTACTGCTGGCTACTGATGAGTTTTTCATTTATTTATTTTTATTTTATTTTATTAGGCTTGTATCCTGCCCTCCTCACAAGCAGACTCAGGGTGGGTTCCATCAATATTAATACAAATTATACTAACAATTAAAACCAGTTTAAAACAAATTAAAACAGTACAAAAATCATAAAATACCATGCAAGATCTAATCCGATGTCTCAGCAGTTAAGTTGGAACAATGGTGTGGGTTCCTGGGTAGCTGTTCAAATCCAGGACACTGATGGGAACCAAAAGGGGGGGGGGGGGAGTCAGCTGCCTAAACTGAAAGTGTAAAAAAAACAGCCGAAAAATGCCAAGGGAAGACCATCAAAGATTAAATGCACTTGAAATGCCTAAGTATCAGATATATTAAGTAAATGTTTAAATTGCACATAAATGTCTATAATGAGTTGGTGCTCCACAACCCACAACAAATACAAATACACTATGTGCTCATGGCATATCATACATCAACACTGAGATACAAATAAACATAAATGAACATAACAGTTTGCACTCATAGGTACTGATAACAAGGTATGCACATAAATCCAACTGGTAGATTCTCCTTGCTTAAATGCAATAAAAGTGTCCAAAGACCTCCTGAAGTCATAAATCAAGCAGAGGACGACCAGTGAAAAATCTTCTATAGCTGAACCAACATCTTTCCTAGGTATATAGACATTTCAGTGTTTCTTCTTCTGGATAAACAGCTGAATAATAAAACTGTAAATAATAATATAACATGCAATCTATGCAATATCTCCAATGTTCAAGAGAATTAATTAACAGAAAATGACAATACATTTGCTTACCCCGATTTCAAATAGAATTACATAGACTACCAGTTCTTTTAGCTGTGTTGAATCCCAGGGTTCTCACAAACAGTAGCAGCACCATCCCACATAAAAGTTCACTAGCTAATAGATTACAGGTGTATCATTCTTAAAGTAACAGTAATACAAAGGTGAGCAATTCAAATAAAGGCAGAATAATGCAGGCTCTGATTCATTCCAAATGGAGCATAGGTTTTAAGGTCATAAATAAAACAGGTCTCCTTTTGTAAAAGAATTTGAGCAATATTTTGGGTGACATGAGGTCTATTATGGTACACAGAAATCACAAAAAAAATGCATTTCCTCCACAGAATGACTGGCCTGAATATAATGCTCTGTCATTGGTGCCTGAATTATTTTATGATGTATTCTTGAGCGGTGCTCAAGGACACGTGTCCTAATAGAACACGTGGACATGCCTACATATTGTAATCCACAGGAGGCAGGTAGAGATGTACACAATATTTTTGGATCAACTTGTTGCAAAAAAAGGGCATTTGATTTTTATATTCTTAGAAGGATTTTCAAGATAAATTTGCATGCTGCACATCTCCTGCATTTATGGAAACTTCTAATGCTACTGACATCACCTTCTCATTTGTTTACTGAAATGTCTGCTCTCACTAAAACATTCCTCAAACTGCAGTCCCTCCTGGAGCCAGTATCTGGAGGCGTGCTACAACCAGGCAGATGTGAGACTATATGCCAATTTTTATATATAATACATTTGATATTGTTGGTCAAATAGGAATGTTGAGAGGCACAAGCCATATTATTACGAACCGGTTTCTCCCTATATTGTAAAAGTTGCTTTCTCTCCACCTGATCAGCTCCACTTCTAGCATTATTATAACAGATTCTGGGTTGCTCTAAACTGCTTTGCTAAAGCTCCTGCCTATAATCATGCACAGAAGAGGAATTCCTTTTTGCTATTAAAAATTGGCCATATGCCAAAAGCCTGACAGAAGAGTGCAGAATTGTAGTAAGTCCTGAAGGGCCCCAATCTCATACTTGAGCTCATTCCACCAGGTAGGGGCCAGGGCTGAAAAGGCCCTGGCCCTGTCGAGGCAAGTCAGACATCCCTGGGGCTGGAGACCACCAAAGGTGTTGACTTGTAGATCCCGGTGCTCTACGGGGCTCATATTTTTTGGAACATATTTTTAAAGGTAAACCAAATTCTTTGAGAAATGTGTGTGTATTGCAAGTATTTTTGTCCACTCTGCCTGACAGACTAATTACACAGGTTGATGGTGGTGAAAAATGCCATCAAGTTGCCGCCAAGCCATGGTGACCCTGTAGGGTTTTCAAGGCAAGAGGTGAATGGAGGCGGCTTGCCATTGCCTGCCTCTGCATAGCCAACCCTAGATTTCCATAAAGAAGAAGAGATTGGATTTATACCCTGCCCTTCACTACCCAAAGGAGTCTCAGAACAGCTTACAGTCTCCTTTCCCTTCTCCCCCCTGCAACAGGGGCTGAGAGAGCTCTTTCGAGGGCTGCTCATGAGAGAACAGCTCTGAAAGAACCTATACCAGCAGCTGCATATGGAGGAGTGGGAATCAAATCCAGTTCTCCCAGATTAGAGTCTGCGCTCCTAACCACCAATACTCCCTCTAAGCTGTGGAGTCTTGTGAGCGAAAATTCCACTTTGTGAGCTACTGGCATTAAAGTTGTGAGCGAGCGATTTGGCTACTGCATAAATTAGTTGCCTCCGGAGCCATCCTTCCTGAGATAATACAAAAATGTGTGGGCCAGAGGCTAAGAAACTGTGAACTAGCTCATACTAACACAGCTTAGAGGGAACACTGCTAACCACTACACCGAACTGGCTCCCAAACTGGAGGTAACTCCAATCCAAGTATTAACCAGGGCTGACCCTGCTTAGCTTCCAAGATCTGACAAGATCGGGCTGGCCTGGACCATCCAGGTCAAGGCACCTAGGTTGACAGAGGTATCTTTATCTGACCTATGAGGGGAATGGCTTGGATCCTGTCACAAGCTGGGTGCCAATAGGACAGGAGTCAAGCAAAAGTCCGGGACAGTCCGAGGTTAAGCCGAATCAGGAACGAGTTGCCAAGTCCAAAAAGCCAAAAGCAGAGTCAGTCCAAACCAGGGTCAAAGAGGGAAACTCACGAGTAAACCAGTCCAGGGAGTCAACAGAGCCGAAGTCAAACAAAGCCGGAGGGTCCAGAATCAAGTTAGCTATCACGAGCCGAACGGGTGCAGAGCTTAGCCAAGAAGACTTGTTGCTAGCACAAGTTGGTAGTCTCTGTGCTGTGCTTAAATACCCAGCCACTTCCTGTGCTTGTTAGCAGCTGGCAGAGAGGTCCCGGTTTCTTCTAGAACTCAGGACTTAGTGATCTGCGACCACGCAAGCGTGCCTCTTTCCTTCTTGCAGCTGAGTCTTGCCTGCATTGGGACCTTAGAGTTCCACCCGAGGAGGTGAATCAGGTGGGCTTGAGTTTAGCTGTGGCTCAGCTGCTGCTGGTGCTGGGACGAAACCCTGGGAGGTGCTTGCTTGAGCCTCATCTGGCTCAGGTGGAGGCTCCTCTGGAGCTGGGAGCTGATCCTCCACCTCACTTAGGTCCGCAGGAGGCAGGTCCTCAGAGGTACTCATGACAGATCCTGCCCCAAATTACTGCTGATTTCCATCAGTGGAATGTGACCTCCTTGGCTCCCCTCTCTTGCGGCAGCCCCAAATACCGCCTCCCCCCCCCCCCCCCCCGAAATAGCATGAGGGAGGAGTCATCAGAAATTGCCCCTTTCCATCAACAGAAATGGTAGTTGGGATCCAGGGAGCTTGCCAGGCTGAGGTCTTTTGTTAATTTGGAGAAATATATTTCTGTACAAGAACATTTAATTTCTAGACTGGCAAGATTAAAGAAGAAAAGGATCAGAATAGCCAAGAAACCATTCTGGAGTGGGGAAGAGTATAAATTGGATCAAGGCTACTTAAACGTACCATCTCTGAAAAAATTTATCTTCTGCCTTTCTGGCCAGTTTCCTAGTCGAGAGCAGGGTAATGTTATTGGCCCCAGGGACCATTAACAAACCATTCCTGCCAAAGTTCAACATTATCCACTGTCTGTAAGAGAGATAAGCTGAGACTCAGCTCTGGATGCAGCCAATCCTGTTCCTTTGGGACATGTACAAATGTATTGCATCTAAATTATACACACACACTCACAAACTGATTATATATAGATGGCTAGATGGAGATACATCAAGCCAAAATTGTATTGTTCAACCAATCAAGTCACCACAAGCCTCCATTTAAAAAAAAAACAACTCTGCACTTTCTTCGACAGAATGTGTCAGGAGCAGTGTCTACAACTTTGCCTTTTCGGGCCTTGTCACTTGCCAGTCATTAAACAATGCCTCCAAAGTACAGCTGCTTATAGTTTTCTTTCTCTTCCGAAATGTAATAATTTTGAGATTGGGGTGCTTTTTTGTCCCAGCTGATGTACGATATTGGGGTTTTAAAAATGCCCCATGAAGTTTTATGAAAGAAAACGGATCCAGGAATCCACTGACGAGAAGTGTTTTGCTTGACACAAATAATGGGCCTCACGGAAGAACATTTATCTCACCATAAACAGGTAGGCGCCTGGGGTAGAAAAATAACCCATGAATACAAAAAATGTGTGTGAATAATAGCAACAAATTATTGCAATCTGAAACAGGTTTCTGAGTATTGCAAAACCTATGGACTTCTGCCACCACAAACATAGATTTTTATGTGACATGGAACAACCCCAGGGTACTTTGGAAGTAGGGCTGCCAAGTCCAACTTGGGAAATATCTGGGGACTTTGGGGGTGGAGCCAGGAGACTTTGGGGGTGGAGCCAGGAGAAAGGAAGTGACATCATTTTGTGATGTCACATCCTGTGATGTTGCTTCCACATGCTGACACATGAACTCATGAAGTTTCCTGATACTGAATCAGGCCATTGGTCCATCAAGGTCAGTATTGACTACTCAGACTGGTAGTGGCTCTCCAGGGTCTCAGGCTGAGATCTTTAATGTCACCTATTACCTGATCCTTTTTTAGCTGAAGAGGCTGATACCTCCTGCATGTCAAGCAGATGCTCTATCACTGAGCAACGGCCCTACTGAATCCTTCCTCATCTCGGCAGAATATGAAGCCCTAAGTGCTACACAAGTGCTAAATATGATTTTCATATCATAAGAACAGGAGAGAAGCCACAGTGGATCGGCCCATCCAGTACAGCCCATCCAGTACAACACTCTGTGTCACAACAGTGGCCAAAAATACCAGGTGCCCTCAGGAGGTCCAGCAGCGGGGCCAGAACTCCAGAAGCCCTCCCACTGTTGCCCCCCAAGCACCAAGAATTCAGAGCATCACTGCCCCAGACAAAGTGTTCCATTTAGACCTTGTGGCTAATAATAGCCACTGATAGACCTCTGCTGGATGGGGACAGAGAGAGAGAGAGAGAGACAGACAGCTTTTTCACTTACTCTTGCCCAATTCCCAGGCTTTATTTCTGGCCCTTGTTTCACCCAGCTGTTGTCCATGTAAGTCCCATAACTTCTCCCCCCCCACCCAGCATAGGCTTTTTGGTGGCTAAAGAGGACCTTTGTCCTCCCCTTTTCGCCAGCAGAAAAGCTAGTTGGATCCATCCCTAATTTAAAATACCGGTTACTTGATGTACAAATGCTTTTAAAAATGCAGATTTTTACTGCCGGAGGGGGGGACACGGTTGAAAGAAACAGAAAATTGGCATAAAAATGAGGAATCCCAACTTTTATTTGCAGAAGGGAAATGAGGATTGGGGGGACCCAAACAGCCACGACAAGACATTTTAAACAATCCCACTCCCAGACCTTCTACAGGCAACCTCTCCTTGTGATGTTTACCTCTTTGGAAGTGACAGTTTATTCCTTTGACAAAACCACAGTGGACAGACAGACAGAAAAAAGAAAGAGGGGGAGGGGGAGAGACAGAGAAGGAAAAGAGCTCGCAGACCCCAGCTTACCCCAGCAGTTTACTCAGCAGCAACCTTGCACGCAGTAGAAAGAGTTTAGTCCCGCCTTAATCTCTGGGCGGGGCTCTCTTGCTGGCTCAGCTCTTAATGGGGAAATTTCCCTTTTAAGAAGTTCAAGAGGCTGGCCAGGGCAGGCTCCGAGGTTCCCCTGCTGGCAGCCATTTTGTCCCCCCGGTGGCCAATTTTGGAAAAGCGGGGGAAAGCTTTAAAAATCGGTGTTTCCCCCGCTCTACCGAGGGACTTGGCAGCCCTATTTGGAAGTTGACTTGGGGTAGTAAATATACCCCAAAAACAACTTGTATAAGGGTTTCTACTCTTCCAGTAATTTTTTTTTAAATTAGAATAAAAACAAAACACTTGTTTGTAGGATTTTCAGATCTAACCAAGAATAGAGGAAAGATAATTAAAATTAATAATATTCATTGTGACAAAATCAGTGGATAAGAAAGACACGTCCTTGGTATGAGAAATGTGCAATCAAAGATTTGGCAGAGGGAGAGAAAACAGAGAAAGAAGACAGAGGAACTGTTAACAAGAGGAATGCACACACATATAGTTACGCATATTTAAGCTTTGTTTCAGTGGGCGATGTGGACAAGACAGCTCTCTGAGAGCACTCTCATGCCACACCAAATTTGAAGGCACAACAGTTTGCCGCCTGTGAGTAAGTGCTGAGCGGTTATACAACCAGGGTGGCCAGTCTCCAGGTGGAGCCTTGAAATCTCCTGTAATTACAACTGATTTCCACCCAGCAGAGAGCAGTTTCTCTGGAGAAAATGTCTGCTCTGGAGGGTGAACTCTATGGCATTATCCCCTCCCCAGGCTCTACCCCCAAATCTCTATGCCAGTTTGGTGTAGTGGTTAAGTGCGCAGACTCTAATCTGGGAGAACCGGGTTTGATTCCCCACTCCTCCACTTGCACCTGCTGGATGACCTTGGGCAAGCCATAGCTCTGTACCAGCTGTTCTCTCAAGGACAGTTGCCTCAGAGCTCTCTCAGCCCCATCTACCTCACAGGGTGTCTGTTGTGGGGAGGGGAAGGGAAAGGAGTTTGTAAACTGCTCTGAGACTCCAAGTGAGTGAAGGGTGGAATATAAATCCAATCTCCTCCTCCTCCCTCCTCCCCCTCCTCCTCCTCCTCCTCTTCTTCTTCTGCTTCTTCTTCTTCTTCTTCTTCAATGAATTTCTCAACCCGTAGCTCACAGCCTGTTCTACAACGTTCTTCCCTCACAGGATCACCAGAACAATCATACTTTCAGAGGGAAGCCATGTTGTTTTGCAGTAAAACCATTAGATTTGAGTCCAGTAACACCTTAGAGGCCAATGAGAGTTTCAGGGGATAAGCTTCCGAGAGTCAACATTCCCTTTGTCTACTGTTCTCTTCATCAACTTCTCTCTGACGAAGGGAACTTTGACTCTTGAAAGCTCGTACTCTGAAAGTCTTGCTGGTCTCTCAGGTGCCACTGGATCAGCCATGTTTAGAGTTAAGCGAGAAGGGGGTGATTTGAATTTCCTGTGGTGTTTTTAGCGAACTTTCCCTAGTCCCCTATCTCAGATAGGATATGGTATATTATTATAAGATCATCGCTGGACAGGCTGTAGAGTAGAGTAATAAAGAAAAAGGAAGTGTGGTAGGCAGAGAAGAGCCTTCAGCAATGTGTTTGGGGGAAGAGGCACTCCAGATCTTATTCTTGAAAGAATTAGATGGTACAGGGACACAGGAATGCCCCTATTTACACTTGTGAAATGATGGCGGGCATGGCCTCCTGATTGCCTGTGAATGGATCTTCAAGTACTTGAAGGGCTCTCAGAAAGAGGATGGAGTGGAGTTGTTTTCTGTTGCCCCAGAAGGTCAGACCAGAACAAACGGGTTGAAATTAAATCAAAAGAGTTTTCAGCTATACATTAGAAAGAACTTCCTGACAGTTCTCAGTGGAATGGGCTTCCTTGGGAGGTGGTGGGCTCTCCTTCTTTGGAGGTTTTCAAGCAGAGGCTAGATGGCCATCTGTCAGCAATGCTGATTTTGTGAACTTCTGTGGACTTAGGCAGATCATGAGAAGGAGGGTGGGAAGGATTGCATCGGTGCTTAGTTATTGTGGCCCTTTCTTACATGCCCAGGGAAATGCTGATCGCCACTTTGGGGACAGAAAGCAATTTTTCTCCAGGCCAGTTTGGGGATCCTGGAGGTTTTTTGTCATCTTCTGGGCATGGAACAGCAGTCACTGGGTGTGTTGGGGGGGGAGGTATTTGTGAATTTCCTGCATTGTGCAGGGGGTTGGACTAGATGACCCTGGAGGTCCCTTCCAACTCTATGATTCTATTCTTCTGTTCTATGATTCTATGACTACACACCTTGGCCCATTGGTTCTGACCAGCCAAGATAGGTTACCCTACTGTAATCTCTTGGTGAAATAGATTTGCCTGCAATTATGGCCCTGTAACACTTTATGCCTTGTGACTGTCCTGGTGCACATTGGTCCCGACTTGCTTTCCCAGATTGAATTTCCCGGAACTTCCAGGATCTCCTTGAATTAGTACCTGCTCAAAATAAATGGGGACCCAAACGAAAGAAAAATATACTGAACAAAATAAATTCTATCATCATATTTCCCTGGAAAACTGACTTAAGTATCACCTGCTTCCATGGGTGAGCGACATCATATTTAAGATGCAGTTCAGTTAAAACATCTTAGTGAGTACATTAATTAATTTAGAACCCATCAGTTTTGTCTGTATTGATGGGGGCAGGGAGAATTTCCATTTGAACAGTGACACCAATTGAGCAGCTGTGGAACAAAGATGTCATTTGCCTTAGTTACTGCAGGAACGCATTAGCATAATAGCCCACACCCAAGAGCATAAACTCATTAGCATATTAGGCCACACCACTGACAGCACAGCTTATTAGCATATTAGGCCACACCCCATGTTACCAGAAGAGTGGTCATCCAGCCACACCCCCTTTTGCTTCTTATTCTGTTTACCTTGTTTGTTGTCAAAACCCAGGGCTTTTTTGTAGCAGGAATTAATTTGCATGTTAGGCCACATTCCCCTAATGTAGCCAATCCTAATGAGTTTCTGCTGTTGGGTGTGGCCTATTATGCTAATGAGTTCCTGCTGGGTGTGGCCAACTCAGGAGCCAGCCGGAACTCCGTTCCTGTGCGTTCCTGCCCCCAAAATAGCCCTGGTTACTGAATGGGTTCAGTGGGGAACTGGGAGGAGTCCCATTAGTGAAACGTAATCGGCATTTGGGGTTCCAGCCACTGACTTTGTCTGCTTGGAACCCTCCAGATTTCCTTCAGCCCACGGATGGCCGGATCTGTGACTCCAGATCATTGTGAAACCTGCCCTTCCTGAAACAAACCTGTAGTAAATATGCATACAAATACCGTTGTTAAGTCTGACTCCTACTTGTGTACATTTAATCATCTTAGTCCAAACCATATCACAATGAAAAACAACTACAAACTCTGCCGGAAAAAAAAGGCCGCTAGAAATTTTTACAAAGCGGGCATGGAGCTTAATCTGTTTAGTAGGAGGTAAACCTGCTGTCCAAAGTGAAAGCTGCAAACAGCTTCCCATTAGATTCAACCAATGTGGAGAAGCTTAACAGTTTTTTACTTGTGGAGAGAAGTGTCTTATAGAGCGCAACGAGGGACCTCGTGATCAATACACACAGATCTGGAAAGTTAGACTGGACATTTTTTTGTCTCTTCCCCTGTTTCTGAGAGTTTGTAGTTGTTTTTCATTGTAATATGTTTTGAACTAAGATTGTAATATGTTTTGAAGTAAGAAAAAAATATGTTTTTCATTCTAATATGTTTTGAACTAAGATGATTAAATGTATGAGTATGAGTAGAACTTAACAAACTGTATTTGTATGTATATTTACTGTTGAGTGTTGTTAGTTCCTCACATATGCTAGCTGAAACAAACTTGCCAGATTTCCCACACTGGGCATCTAACCTAAGAAAGATGTTCTGGAACAATTGGTTTAGATCAGGATGTGTAATTTTGCATGGGTGTGTGGGCTCGTGTTTGTCAGCAATGTATTCCAAAGCTCTGCTTTTGGCCTTTGGCCTGAGCCTGCCTTTGATTATTTTATTTATTGCATTTGTTGATTGATGTTTATTGCATCACCTCTATTGACTGATATTTATTGCGTCACCTCCAGCCGACGCTGTTTGATAGCTGGTGCGTTTTCAGCCAAGGCTTTGTGTTGCCGTCTGGGCCCTGACCAGACTCTATTGATTATTGAGGGAAATTATTAGTGTTGTGCAGCTACTTTTTTATGACTTGGCGCGGCCCGACTCTTTTGAGAATGTAATGGTTGTATCCACTTAGTCCTCGGAATCCTCTTTGGGTCTCTGGGGTGCACTCTTGTTTTTTTCTAGGCCTCCAGAGAGTGAGGCGCTGGCCGACAAAACAATAATGGATAGAGAGAGTACAGTTACAAGAGGGTTAAGGGTACAGATGATGTCATCAATGAAATCGACACTACACTGGACTGAATTTATGGCAATTAATGGGGAAGCTCCGCTCGCAATCAGACCCCTCTCTGTGAAACTGGCCTCACGAAATCGGGCCTGCAGAACATTGGGTATTTTCCTGCCCTGAATATGCTGGGTATTGTTTGAAGAGGAGTAAAAAGGTTTACAGCTGAAGTTTGACTTTGGGGCTGTATTAAAAATTGACAAAACTGTTTTATTTATTATTGTTGTCCCATTCTTCCTCCAAGGAACTCTAAGCAGCATTCAGAGAAGAGAAGAGAAGAGAGAGAGAGAGAAGAGATTGGATTTATACCCCACCTTTCACTTGGAGCCTCAAGAGCAGCTTACAATCTCCTATCCCTTCCCCTCCTCGACACCCTGTGAGGTAGGTGGGGCTGAGAGAGGTCTTTTAAGAACAGCTCTGACAGAACTATGGCTTGCCCAAGGTCATCCAGCAGCTGCAAGTGGAGGAGTGGGGAATCAAACTCGGTTCTCCCAGATTAGAGTCCGTGCTCCTAACCACTACATCAAACTGGCTCTCCCCTCCTTGCTTTATCCTCATAACAACCCTGTGAGGTAGGCTTTTTTGTTTGTTTTGGCTGACATGTTGCACCTGACTTAGGGGTCACCATAACCATATGGGTTTTTCAAAGCAAGAGACATTTGGAGGTGCCTTTGTACCATGACTCTGGTATTTCTTGGAGATCTCTCATCCAAATACTAGCCAGGGCTGACCCTGCTTAGCTTCTGAGATCTGGGGAGTTTGGGCTGCTCTGGGATATCCAGGTCCAGGCCTGAGGTGCATTAGACTGTGAAAAAATGTCATAGCAAATGTCATAGTAATTTGGGATTTGAACCTGAGTTTCCTTGGTCGTAATCCAAAACTAACAGGAGGAGGAGGGGATTGGATTTATACCCCGCCCTTCACTACCCAAAGGAGTCTCTGAGTGGCTTATGGTCTCCTTTCCCTTCCCCTCCCCACAGCAGACACCCTGTGAGGTAGGTGGGGCTGAGAGAGCTATATACTGTATACTGAAAACTCATGCACTTCTAAACATTTTAAAAAGAATTTTGTCGAAGAGGTTTCAGAAATCTGTTCCAGCCTGTCCCCCCAGAAAAAAAGCCTTGGGAGGAAGAAGCTTTAAGAACTGGGTTTTAAAAAAAGCTTCGCCACAAGCCAAAGTTGTCCTTTCCCCCATTTCTAATTATTTTTATTTCCTAACAGTGTTCTAACAATAATCAACAATAACGTTTTAAAAAAACGAATGTTGTCTTTAGCTTAGTAAAAACAAAGCAATTTTCAACCCCCTTTCCTTACCAACAAGATAATCAAGCATTCATTCGGGAGTGCTGGTAGAGAATTGCCCAGCCCTGAGAAAACAGGAATTAATGAGGGGTTTCCGGTCGGAGGAATGGAGGTCTGACACGCTTTGCAAATGCGCAGGGCGGACAGCGGCTCTTCTTGACAGCTTGGGTGGATAAATCCACCTGACGCAACCTCACACAGGTAGTGTGAGGACCAGCAAGCAATATAATCCAGGTTTGAGCAAGCTCGGTGAAGGAAAAGCCTCGGAGGAGACTTTTACAACACCTTGAGCACTGCAGCCGAAGAAGATTTTTGCAAGTATCTCTAAGGAGCCGAGCTGGGCTGATTAATCAGCATAAAATCTCCAATTCCCCTGATTCCTTAACAAAGAAGACAAAGTTTAAACGTTGGGACCACATCTGAAGAGAAGTAACAACATAAGGTAACGGAAAAAAACTTTTTGCCTTACCATTACCGTGTTTTGAAAGACGAAAAGCAGATCTGGTGAAGCAATAGACTGTTGCAGATTGGATGAGTGCAGTTTTGAAACGTTAAAAAGCTGAATTTGAACTTAAAAAGCCAAAAAAACAAGTTGTTTAACATTCCTGCGGTTAAGAAGAGTCGGGAGGGGGAGCCAAGCATCGCGAGACAAAGAGGGGAGGAGGGAACCAAGCATCGCGAGACCAAGCTGTGAGGACTGAGACAGGAAGTGACGGCTTGAGGAGCAGACAAGAAGGGAAGCGGAGAAGAACCGGAAGAGAGCAAAGGGGACTGTAAAAACTGCCGGACCAAAAGGACTACAACAGGAAGTGACGTGCGGAGAGCAGACAAGTAAGCAAGAGGAAGGGACAAAAGGAAACTACGGCAAGCCAGAAGCAAGGTAAAAAGACTATAACCTTTGACACAAACCATAGAGAAGTTGCGCCCACCATTTTGGATTTATAAAATTTTTAAACAGTAATATCTCATAAACTATATAACTTAGAAGGCTGAAACCAACGAAATTTGACTTGGCAAGACTAGCTTGTGTGATTACACTAAACGGTGTTTGATTTGGAAAATAAAATAAAATCGATCTTTTTTAAAGAGACAAGACGGATCGCGGGCTAAGATCGAGAGCAGCTACATGGTCCTCTCCTACAATGGCAGCAAAAAAAGAAAAAGAATTACTAGCTGTTATGGAAGCAATGGAAAAAAAAATGTTAGACGGTATAGGAGAGGTAAATGTTAAAATGAATGGTATAGCTGCACAAGCAGACAAAAAATTTATAGATTTAAAAGCTGAATTACAAAAGTTAACCACTAGAACACAAGACATAGAAATTAAAGTAAAAGAACTGGAAGAAAATACTCAAAAAACAATAAAGGAAAATGACAGAATGGAAAAGATGATGCACTATAGAGACATGCAAAACCATCTGAGATTTATAGGTATAGAGGAAAAATTAGGTGAAGACATTTTTACAAGAATGCAAGAAGCATTAGCAGATTTTTTACAAGAGGAAGAGGAAGTTGTTAAAGAACATATGGATCTTGTTTACAGAGTCAATTCTACATACGCGAGAGACAAAAATATACCAAGGGACGTGGTAGTTCAATTTACAATGAAGAGAACAAAAGAACAAATCTACAAGAAATGTTTTACAGACTCTTTTGAAATAGGTGGAAAAAAAGTTATCGTAATGAAAGAATTGCCCAGAGCAATTTTGCAAGACAGGAAAAAATTCAAGCGTCTGACAGACAAACTGAAAGAGAAAAAAATAAGATTTCGTTGGGAAATACCACAAGGACTGAGTTTTTATTATGGTAACAACAGAATGGTGATTAAAAATTCAGCAGAAATGTACGCCTTTGTTGGTGAGAACAAGGAAGAATTTGGTGATATTTAAGACTACAACAAGATGGATTACAAAGTACTCTCATGGAATGTAAATGGACTTAATTCACCCCAAAAACGTAGAATGGTAGGACACTGGCTGGAGAAACAAAAATGTAGTATAGTTTGTATACAAGAGGCCCATCTTAAGAAACAAGACTACAAATATTTAATAAGAAAAAAGTTGGGAGAAGAATTTTTTTCATTGGCAAGTAATAAAAAGAATGGAGTGGTAACATATGCCAAAAAAGACTTGGAACCTAAACTAATATTTAAAGATAAAGAAGGAAGATACTTAGCTATTGAAATTCTGTTACACGGACAGAAGACTTTGATTGTAAATATTTACGCCCCCAACGGAGCTAAAGAAATCTTTTTTAAAGAACTACAAATGGAACTGGACAGTGTAAACTATGAACAAATCATAATGTTGGGAGACTTTAATGGGACTGTGAATAATAAAATAGATAGGCGCTCAAAGAGAAAAGACGACATACTAGGGAAACTTCCAAAAAAATTTTTTGAACTGATAAAACAGGAAAAGCTGGAGGATATTTGGAGGAAGGTTAACCCACAAGGGAAAGACTATACTTTTTACTCTAACAGACATGATTCACATTCAAGAATTGATATGATCTGGATGTCTATTAATCTAACATTTAAGACAAAAAAAGTTGAAATTCTACCTAGAATAATCTCAGACCACAATCCTTGTCTATGGACTTCTGGGCAAATAAAAAGGCAAGGGAGATGGAGAATAAATGAGGACTTATTAGACAACCAAGAAATAGTTAAAAAATTACATGAAGAGACAGATTTATATTTTCAAGCGAACATACAAAAAGAAGTAAAAATTCAAACTGTGTGGGATGCGTACAAAGCAGTTATGAGAGGATTATTGATATCATTGAACGCTAAAGACAATAAAAAGAAAAGAGAACAATATGAAAACATTGTACAAGCCATTAAAATAAAAGAAAAGGAACTGAAGAACAGACCAGGAAAAAAGAAACTGCAAAAGGAAATTTGGATGTTACAAGACCAAGCAAAAGCTATTTTGAATCAAGAGACTTACTGGAACCTGAAAAAATTGCAACAAAAAGCATTTGAAGGTGCAAATAAACCTGGAAAGTACTTAGCATGGCAATTAAAGAAAAAACGTAAAAATAAATTTATTACTAAAGTGATACGGGACAATAATAGACAATAAGGGAATAAAAAGAGAATTTTTTAAATATTATGCAAAGCTTTTTAAGAAGGAAAATAAAGACAGAAGAAGGATTAAAGAATACCTACAGTCATTAAAATTACCAAAACCAACGGAGAAAATCAAAGAACTACTTAACTGCCCAATGTCACTACAAGAGATTAAAAATGCAATAAATGATTCAAAATTAGGGAAAGCACCTGGATCAGATGGATTTACAGCTAAGTTTTATAAATCACTACAGGATTCAATCTCACCAGTGTTATTGCTATTAATGAATGACATAGGAGTGACAGGTGAGGTCCCGGAGACTTGGAAAGAAGCAACCATTTCACTCATTCCGAAAGAAGGTCAAGATTTAACCAATGTTAAAAATTATAGACCAATTTCTTTGTTAAACAATGACTATAAGATTTTTGCCAAGATTATAGCTGATAGGCTTAAGGAACATCTTAAAGAGACTATACAGACAGAACAAGCAGGATTTTTACCTAATCGCCAAATAAGAGACAATATAAGAGTAGTAGTGGATGCTATAGAGTACTATGATAAACATCCGGAGAAGGAAGTGGGCTTTCTTTTTTTAGATGCAGAAAAAGCGTTTGACAATTTAAATTGGGATTTTATGTTTGAAGTGTTGGAACATCTTGAAATTGGAGACTATATGCTTAATCTTATTAAGTCAATATATAGAGAACAGAAATCCTCTTTAATAATTAATACTGAAAAAATGGATTACTTTAAAGTGGAAAAAGGAACACGACAAGGATGCCCACTCTCGCCGTTGCTATTTATTTGGATTTTGGAAGTCTTGTTACTAAATTTGAAAGAAGATAAAGAAATTAAAGGCTTAACAATAAAAGGTTTCTCTTTTAAATATAGAGCCTTTGCAGATGACGTGATGTTTATAGCTGAAGACCCTATGACTACACTACCATATTTGTTGCAGAAAGTAAGAGAGTTTGGTGATTTGGCTGGGTTTTATGTAAATAAGAACAAATCGAAAGTGATGTGTAAAAATATGCCAAATAATAAGCAAATTGAATTACAAAATCTTATAGAATGTGAAGTGGTGAAAAAGACAAAATATCTAGGTGTAAACCTAACAATGAAAAACATTGATTTGTATAAGAATAATTATGAGAAATTATGGCAGCAAGTTATGCAAGATATTAAAAGGTGGAATGTATTAAATTTGTCACTGCTGGGTAGAATTGCAGTGGTTAAAATGAATGTGTTACCAAGAATAATGTTTCTGTTTCAAACTATTCCAATTGTGAAAGATGTAAAAACATTCAAATGGTGGCAGAAGGAATTGACTAAGTTTCTGTGGGGAGGGAAAAAACCAAGAATTAAGATGAAAATAATGTGTGATGCTAAAGAGAGAGGTGGGTTTCAGTTACCAAACTTAAGGCTATATCATGATGCAGTATGTTTGACTTGGATAGGGACATGGACTATGTTACAAGACAGAAAGTTATTGTCCCTGGAAGGTCATGACTGTAGGTTTGGGTGGCACGCATATCTGTATTATGGTAAAACAAAAATGGACAATATGTTTAAGCATCATTATTTGAGAAGAACATTAATCGATACGTGGACAAGATATAAAAACTTTTTTCCAGAAGAAATACCTATGTGGATTGTACCTGCAGAAGTTTTAAATCCATCATCTCACTACAAAGGACAAGACTGGTTGAAATATAGAGACCTGTTAACAAGACATGGTAAAGACTTTAAATTGAAGGAGCAACAGCAGATGGACTTTGATTATGGCTGGTTAAGGTACAGACAAATATATGATATGTACAGAAGTGATAAAAAATCTGGTTTTAGAGAAAAAAGCAATGAAATAGAACAAATTTGGGAGGAAGATGGGGAAAAAATGATTTCTAAAATGTATAAAGTATTGTTAAAATGGTTTAATGCTGATGAAATGGTAAAGGAACAAATGATAAAATGGGTGATAAACCTAAACAAAGACATTGAAATGGAATCTTGGGAATTTTTATGGAAAAATGCAATGAGTATTTCTACATGTTATAATCTAAAAGAGAACTGTTTTAAAATGATGTACAGATGGTATATGACACCGAAAAAAATTGCAAATATTAATCAAAATATGTCTAACAAATGTTGGAAATGTAAAAAGAAAGAAGGTTCTTTCTATCATATGTGGTGCACTTGTGATAAAGCGAAGACTTATTGGTCTATAATACATGCAGAAATGGAAAAATTTTTGAAATGTACATTTAAGAAGTTGCCTGAAATGTTACTGCTTGGACTTAAACTAGAAGACATAAATGTAAAGAAAAGGGCAATAATATGGTATATGATTACAACAGCAAGAATGGTGTATGCACAAAATTGGAAAAATGAAAAAATACCAAAAGTGTGGGAATGGTTGAAAAAATTGTTATATATGGCTGAAATGGATAAATGGACTAGAAAGTTGAATAATCTGTACTCAGAGACTTTTTTAGAAGATTGGGAGGATTTGAAAGAATATGTTGAAAAATATTGGGACATGAAAAACTACATTTATACATGGTTATAATAGCATAAAGGAATAGAAATTGAGTATATGAATGTACTAAGGATAATTAGATAATGAACTTGTTTTTTAGAATTATATAAGAATATAGAAAATAAGAATTGGTATATAAGTATTTTAAAGATATATAACCGTTACCAGAAATGTAAACATAGAGATAAATATTACTATTTTGGATAAAGTGGAAAATGTGTTATGCTTCAGATGTGGTGGGAAACCACCAATACAAGATAAAAGCAAGACTATACAAATAGAACAAAATGTTATATAATATGGAAAAAAGGATTTGTATAAAACAAATGTATTAATTTTAATGTTTTGAAAAATAAAAATTTTCTCACAAAAACAACAACAACAGGAATTAATTATTTATTTTATTTTATTTTATTTCTATTCCACCCTCCCTGCGAATGGGCTCAGGGCAGGTTACAAGGTCACACAGATTTGTGGCAACAATAACATGTTAGATAATTAAAAAGACATTTCAAAACAATAATTAATTAATCTGGAAACAACAGAATAAAAGCAAAAAAGAACCTTTGCTGAAAGAGGTTTATTTCCACGTATTTATTTATTGACTTAAAGTGGGTTGTTTTTTGTTTTTGCCTTTTCACCTGATCAGGGTTTCCAATACAACATGTGAAAAACGTTAAAACATTTGAACAATGAACAATAACATTTAAAAGTATAAGATAAATCAATAAAAGCACATAACAAACAATACCAGCCAATGACTGTTTTGGGGTGTATGCCAAATTAACCAAAAAACTTCACCCACCAGCAAAAGACACAAATAGAGGGAGACAGACGAATCTCCCTGGGAATTCTGAAGTTTGGGTGCCACATCGGAGAAGGCCCTTTCTCGTCGCCACCCACCTAGCCTCAGATAGTGGGGGGAACTGCAGCACGGCCTCTGAAGCTGACTAGAGCAGGTGGGTGGGTTCCTATGGGAGAAGGCGGTCCTCAACGCATGTGGGTATGCAGGCATAGGCATCTTTCAGGTATGTCAGGCATCCGGTAGGATCTTCTCAACCAGGGAGCACAGAGCTCTTTCTTCATTGCGGTATGGAATTTAACTTACTCCTGAATGGGGGAAAGGAATGACTGAGCAGCGTTTAAAAAGCCGTTGGGTAGAAGTGGCATTGTGATGGTACCTCTCTCTTATATTTGTGTGGTTAGGTGTGATGTAGTTTGAAATTTCTTGTTGTTTTTTTTCTCTTGTTCAAAGGGTCTGTTGCTGCCCCCAGGAATTTAATCTCAGTCTTTAATTTACCTTTCCCACAGTACTGGGCCCGAGCTCGAAGGCTCCTTTGTCAGACTATGTGGTTCTGAGGATGAGACTCTGGGTTAACAATAAACAAGATAAAAATGTATTGGTAAAAGAAGCGTATTGGTTACAGGATGTTTCGTTAAGCTGCTCAGTAAAATCTTTCCCTTTTCACTCAGGTCTCTGTCAGCTTTTTCCCCTCACACTCTTAAAACACTCAGACAATATTAGATGTTGCCTGAATGCACCCTTAAGTATATTTTCTTCCTCCTTTAGAATCTTAATGCCTTTCACAGCACTTCTATGTGATTCTAGTTAGAAGACTACTTCTCAGACTCTGTGTAGACTGACCACAACTGACAGCTGCTAACTGCTGACTTCAAAACTGAACACTCACTGCCTTTTTTCTCTACACACACACACACACACACACACAAACACACACACCTAGTTCCACCCACACTCTCAGTCACCAACCAGTCACCTCACTCACTCACTCATCTCCCTCTTTCACCCCCCTTGTTCTTCTGACACTTACCAACCATTTTAAAGGAACACACAGATATAACTTGAAATCATTACAGGCATGTATGTGAGTGAGAACAGTCCAGAAGCCAGATTCTGAGTGCAATGCAGCACGGAGGCCCACACATAAGGCACCACACATCTTCTTCCAGAAAAACACACCAGCCCTCTTGGCACCATCTCATATGAGGGCCGTAGCAAAATATTTGCAAACTGGAGAAGCACATGGCTAAGCTGGGCTTGAACCTGGCATTTATATTGTATTGTGGAATTATGTGCATCCTTTAGAGTTGCAAACCTCCAGGTTGAGCTTAGAAATCTCCCAGAATTACAACCGATCTCCACACTCCAGAGATCAGTTTGCCCAGAGAAAATGGCTGCTTTGGAGGGCGGAGTCTGTGGCATTATGCCCCACTGAGGTCCCCCCCCCCCTGAGCCTTGCCTTCTACAGACTCCACCCCCAAATATCCAGGAATTTCCCAACCCAGGGGTGGCAACCCTAGCTTCCTCCAGGGTCTTGTATGTTACTGTCTGGTCAGAGGAATGCCATGACGGCAGGCTTGGGCAACCTGGGATCTACCAAAACTAGCAGAGTCTAGCAACTGTCGAGTGTGTTCAGTCCATGTTACATATGTGACTTCTCTGCCTCTTTCTTTGCCGCAACGAGAGTCAAGGAATAGGAAGCGGGAAGTGAAAACCGAGGGAGGGTAATCTTGAAAGGAGCATCACAGCACAACTCAGGGGCTTGCCAACCTGCCCCACCTGTCTTGCAGTCCCAGAAAAAAAGGCAAAACCTGGGGTTGTTATACCAGGTTCCCGACGGCAGTAGTACTCTTGGAGGCCTGAAAATTGTGCAGGTCTACCTTACAGCAATATAGGGCACTACTAGAACACAGCAGGTGAGCTGCAGAAACAAGGAGCACCTGACAGGACGGATGGGGCTGGCAGGCCACATATAGGAGGAGGAGGAGATTGGATTTCCTGAAGGAGTCTCAGAGCGGCTTACAATCTCCTTTCCCTTCCCCTCTCCACAAGAGACATCCTGTGAGGTAGGTGGGGCTGAGAGAACTCTCTTGAGAACTGCTCCTAAGAGAACAGCTCTGAAAGAACTTGTAACTGACCCAAGGTCACACCAGCAGCTACATGTGGAGGAGTGGGGACTCAAACCCGGTTCTCCCAGATTAGAGTCCGCCTTCCTAACCCCTGCCCCAAACTGGCTCTCAGACAGAGACGGGGGAGAGAAGTTATATGGAAATGTTCAGAGCTTTGATTTTGCCAAACTCAGTGATGCCCTGGGCTTATGAGGTGTTACGTTGAATCCGACAGTGCATCGAAGTGGGCTTAATTTATTAGGATCACAGGCGTGCTTTCAGGCATGAACCGCATGATGTCACCAGGCAACTGGTGACCCCAGCGGCTGAACTTTCTTGCCCTCTAAGTTGTTAGAGAGGGAGATCAGGGAATTGATGATGCTTCTGATAATTGCCTCTTGTCTCTTGTTGGGTCACTGACAGTCGTTTTAACTGGTTGATCAGCATCCTAGAAAGTGCCAGAAATTCATCGCTCACTCCAGCTCCCGGCCTTAATAAAAATGAAACATAAATCACCCCCATCCCTTAAGGCTGCTAACCTATGGAACACCGAATCCCCCACATGATTGGGGTCTCCTTTCCTTCAGTCACTTGCTTTTGTTCCTTCCGTTGCTCATCTGATTGAGCATGAAAACCCACGTTTTTCTTGCTTGGTTTTGTTTTGAAGGATGGGCATTTTTGCACTGTAGATTTATGGTTCACTGCTTCATTAACAATTGGCTTCAGAGGGTATTTGTCCTGGCCTGCAGAAGAAAAGCTTGATTCGAGTCCAGGAGTATCTTGAAGATCCATAATGTTGGGGTGGAGGTATGAGTTTTCGAGAGTCAAAGCTCCCTTCATAATGCATCTGACGAAGGATGCTTTGACTTTTGAAAGCTTATACCCCCAGAATCTTGTGGGTCCAGAAGGTGCTACTAGACTCAAATCTATCTATTAACAATTGGGAGACTAGGGGTGCGATCACACGGACGTTTATTGCGGGCCTCGAGGCTGTTCCCCATCGCAATTAAAGGGGCTGACTAGACGGCCGCATCTGTCTCCCGTCTCGAAGCCGCCCCCCCTCCCCCGCATTTGAGCCCGCTTTTCCAACCACCTTTCAAAACAAGTACCTTCCGTTTGAGCCATCGCGCTTGAAAGAGACCCGGGTTTAAATGCCCGTGTGATCGCACCCTTTAATTCCTATCCTGACCCTGAGAGCCGGTTTGGTGTAGTGGTTAGGAGCGTGGACTCTAATCTGGGAGAACCGGGTTTGATTCCCCACTCCTCCACATGCAGCTGCAGGTGTGACCTTGGGTCAGTCACACGTTCTCTCAGGAGCAGTTCTCGAAAGAGCTCTCTCAGCCCCACCTGTCTCACAGTCACAGGGCGTCTGTTGTGGGGAGGGGAAGGGAAGGAGATTGTAAGCCGCTCTGAGAGTCCGAGTGAAGGGCAGGGAATAAATCCAATCTCTTCTTCTTCAATAGTATCATTTCCATTTAGATGCATCCTATGAAGGCAGCTGAGTCTTATGGAGAAGGACCGAGATCTAGGAGGGCTTTGCAAAGTCTCCCTGCTTCTTCCTCTGCATTATCAAACCTTTCCTTGACTTGATGCTCAGCTGAGTCTGACTGATGGTGGCGTAAGTGAACCTCTGCCACCACCCCATTCCTCCTCTGATGCTTAGATGTGCCAAACAAGTTTCTCAGCTGAGTGTGCCTTGGGAGCGTGCTCCTCAGAGTCCATTCCCCCTGGCCGATGTTGAACACAGAGGCCAAGACTCCCTCCCTCCTGCTGAGGACAGGGTCCTGGTATTGAGGACTGGGGCAAACGACTGATCCCCAGAACCTTTCTTATCCCCCCTGTAAGACTAGTTTCCCTCATACCCTCAGTCTTATAGAAAGAAGAGAAGAAGAAGAGATTAGATTTATACCCCGCCCTTCACTACCCAAGAGAGTCTCAGAGTGGCTTACAATCTCCTTCCCTTCCTCTCCCCACAGCAGACACCCTGTGAGGTAGGTGGGGATGAGAGAGCTCTTTCGAGGACTGCTCCTGAGAGAACATCTCTGAAAGATCTTGTAACTGACCCAAGGTCACACCAGCAGCTGCACATGGAGAAGTGGGGAATCAAACTCTGTTCTCCCAAATTAGAGTCCGCGCTTCTAACCACTACACCATACTGTCTTTTTCACTGGTAGCTAAACCACCCAATAGGGAATGAGGACCTTGTATGGCAAGGCATGATTGAAAGCCATACCCACATTTAGGTATACGTGCAAATCACGTGGTCAAGCTCATAACCATTTCTGTTCATCAGACGTATGTTTCTAGAGGAGCCTTTAAAGGTCCATAAAAAACGCCTTTTCCTCTTCAAGCTCCACAGCAAGCTGGGACTTAACACTGCAAACATCATCTCATTGTGCAGCCAAAATCAAGAGGATTGACTGTAAATCATTAACATGCCTGTAATCAACTGCTCATTGAAAGAACACAGTCAGGAAGTAATGAATAAAAAGAACTATCCAGATAACAAACTGCTTGAAAGGTTAGAAAATTGGCATTTCCCATCTCTCTCTTTCCAAGAGGTTAACGTCCTCTTGTGCAGCAGTTGTGTGATTAGAATGCCTTTGGTTAGTTGCAGTGGAGTAAGAAACAGTCCCTAGGACAGGGGTCCCCAACACGGTGCCCGTGGGCCACATGGCGCCTGCCAATACCCAATGCCCACCTAGGGTCTTTAGGAAGTGGGTGGAGCCAGGTAGGGCTTTTGCCGAGCCTGGCTTCTGATTGACTATTGGAGATTTGATTGGCTGTGCAGATTTTTTAAAGTGTCACTGTAATGATTTCATGTTTTTGGTGTGTGTGTTCCTTTAAATGTTTAGTGTGGCTGCAGTAATGTCAGAAGAGTAATAGAGGGAGACAAGGGTGATTTTGATTGGCTGATGACTGAGAATGTAGGAGGAGATGTTCTGAGAGGAATCTGTGTGTGGGTATCTATGCAGGATTCTGTGTGTAAAGTTTGGAGAGAGCATAGTCTGTGTGACTATAAGAGTTTTGTGAGAGAGTCTATATGGCAAAGAAACAAGATGTGTCTAAACTGTATGGTTAGACAAATGTTTTATCTTGTGTGCCTAAGACAAAGAGTTTAGCCTGTGTGGCTGTATATGAAAGACAGAGAAATAAGCCTGTCAGAGTGGAGTTTGGAGTTTGAGAGACTGTTTGTAGCACTAAGCTTTGCCAGTTATATTTACAAGTTCCTTTCTTCAGCAACTGTTCAAAATAACCAGAAACCTATTTTGTTCTTTATTAAATAAATCAATTTTTGATTTAAACTTATCCCAGAAATCAGTACAGTACTTCCTCAGGGCCACATAGTCTTCTGAAGTGCCCAGATCCTACATCATTCTACCAAAGAGAGAGATTTGGAATTTTTAATTCCTGGTGGCAGCAGAAAACTAGTTTATATATACAGAGAGTGTTTATAGGTAAAATCTTTTCCCCAAATAGCAAAAACCTCACAGAGTGGTGGCAGCGGTGGGATTTGAACCCATGCCCCCGATCTACACTGTGTTACTGAAGTTAAGCTGTGGCAATCATTTTGTGGCTGGCTCCGTGTTATGTATTGTGTTATAGGAACAGCTTGAATTGTAGAATGAGCCTGAGCTTCAGTCACAAGCTCCATAGACTCTCAGTATCGTAAAATCAACAGCCTGATTGGCTGCTGTTGTGCAATGGACCAATCAGGAAAGACTATGACTTTCAGAGGGAACAAACCCTATTGGTCCTAAGTGCTCATTTATGATTGGACCTTATTGTCTAGGGGAGTGGTTTAGCCAGTTCCAAACTGTATATAAGTTGGGGTGGTTCTGTGTGTTTTCTTGTATGGTTATGTGTTCTGTTCTACTAAACTGAAATTGCTGATTAAAGAAAGAGCTGCCTGATCTTGAGTTATAATACTCCGCCTCCTGTGGCAGCCATTTTGTTGCTGTGTCCACCATGCCATCTCAGAATTCCAAATGTGCTTGCAGGCTCAAAAAGGTATGGGGACCCCTGCCCTAGGACAACCTCCTGTTCCACTTCATTTACAAGCAATGGCCCTCCACTTAGCAACACAGGGATGCGGTTCTTACTGCTGGACACCTTGCAATGCTCACCTACCAAACACTGCTTGTACATGACTACTACTCTACATACCATTTGCATAACAGGGCTTCTCCATGCATTATTTTTGTACTTGTGCATGCACCTAAAGCAGGGGTGGGCAATTGTTTTGGCTCGGGGGCCACTTTGTGGGAGCGGAGGTTAGCGGAGGGCCGCACCTTTTAAAATGATTGCATTCATTAGTTAACTTTGCATTTCAGAAAAGGTATAAATTGTATCATAAAAATCAATAAATATAAATTAAATAAAATAGTGGTAGTTTTATTCAATTTATTTATTGTGCTAATTTTATATCATCTATAGCTGCAAGCACATTTAATTTTAGAATCAGTTTAATGAGACAAATGTACCCTATCATACTTTTCTACAATTTTTTTGAAATCAGGAGTGAGATTGATTGTTGAGATTCTCATCACAGCCTGCAAGTTAATGTCTGTCAAAGAGCATCTATATTTACTCTTGCTGATCTTCATGCAAGGAAAACTTTGCTCACAAATATATGTAGACCCAAATATAGAGAACATTTTCCCAGCAAATTTCTTCATACATGGAAATTTTTTCAGCAGACAAAGATTTGTAAAAGTCAACTAATGTCACAGCATTAAACGTTTCTTTCACAGTGTGATCTGACTGCATCTTGAAGTCCTGAAATCTTCTTGGTGGGCCGCAAAAAACTCCGTGGCGGGCCGCATGTGGCCCCCGGGCCACAATTTGCCCACACCTGACCTAAAGTATGAATGCAACAAACATACACTGGGGAACACGGGCATCATCCATGCGCACCTCTTAATAATTCTGTGCTGTCAAGTTGCAGCTGACTTATGGTGACCTCAGGACTATGGTTCTCAAAGCAAGAGATGAGCAGAGGTGGCTTGCCACTGCCTGCCTCTGCATAGCGACCATTGACTTCCTTGGTGGTCCCTCATCCAAGTACTGACCAGGGCTGACCCTGCTTAGCTTCTGAGATCTGATGGGATTGGGCTAAACTGATCTCTCATGCTTCCTGTATACCATGTGGACAGCCAATATGAACTGAGTGTATGCTTGATATGAAACCTGGATTTGCTGCTGTTTAACATGAGGAGTGACCCCCTAAAGTGTGGCTTCTAAAACCATGGAGTCTGAAATGGCCACTATAGCATCTGTTTGTTCATTAGTTAGTCCTTCTCCCATCTAGGGCTGCCATTTCTGGGTTAGAAAATTCCTGGAATTTGGGGATTGGGGCCTGGGGAGGGCGGGGTTTGGAGAAGGGAGGAAACGTAGTCTCCACCCTTCAAAGCAGCCATTTTCTCCAGGGGGAACTGATCTCCGTAGTCTGAAGGTCACGTAATTCAGGGAGATCTCCAGGCCCCACCTGGAGGTTGGCAACTCAACATCCATAGCCTCCTTCCATCTGTCTCTCCTTCATCTTTCCTAATTACTAACCACCAAGTTAAGTTTCCTTTCCTTTTTTTTTCTCGTTGCCCATAACTATCTACAAGCATCTTATTGTGGTAGGATACGGGGAGAAACCCCTCCCCAAACCCTGGCTTCTCACCTTCTGGGGAGGCCACCTACAGAGACTGGAGAACCAGGTTGCGCCTCTTCTAACTGAGGACACCCACTGAGCAAACCCCCCACATTTACAAGATTCGTGCCCGTGCCGTGATAGTTACTATAGTATTTTCTAAAGTCCAACTGGCTAATATAGATTATGCAAAGAAACTTTTTTGAATGATTGGAGGAACTGTTAGGAATCTGTGAGGGCAGAACTCGATGTTAGGAGAGATATTGAAATGTTGCTGTTCCACTCTCTTTTTCCTTGTGACCTCTGTTTTAACGCAATATGTGGGGGGCAATGTTCCCTCTAAGCTGTGGAGTCCTGTGAGCAAACATTCTGCTTTCTGAACTACTGGCATTAAAGCTGTGAGTGAGCCATTTGGCTCCTGCATAAATTAGTTTGCGCTGGAGCCATCCTTCCTGAGCTAAGACAAAAATGTGTGAACTAGAGGCTAAAAAACTGTGCGCTAGCTTGCACTAATTCAGCTTAGAGGGAACACTGGTGGAGGCTTGTGAGTTTATTTCTCCACCCCGCAACCCCTCTGCTGTGAGGCAGAAGAGGAGAAATGCACATTATGAGGTCACATTTTATGATGTTATACACTTACAGGAAGGGAAGAAGAGACCCAGGGACACCAAGCTACAGATTGTCTCCTAATAGCAGTGAATGGGATTTTGATTACCAAGTAATAAGTTTCAGCGTAGAAACGGAATGGCTGTATTTGACAGACGGTTTACACTGCAGCTGCGCAGTAGCCGTGGTGGTTCAGTTTTATTTCCTTTTGCTTATTTCCAGCAATCGATTCTCCCCCAAGGTCACCGATGGTTGGGTGAGGTAATTATAATGATAGGGGGGGCCCAAGTTAATATGACTCCCATAAGAGTGTGTGAAACTGTGCATGTGTGACAGAACCTTGATGATAACACTGAGTAAACGGACATGAAACTGTAGGACTTTTAAGAAAGGATTATTTATAAACACTGACTGACTGGTTTGCGTGTGTGTTTGTGTGTGGGTAAAGTTCTGTCAAGTCGCAGCCAGTTTATGGTTTCGAGGCAAGTGAGAAGCAGAGGTGGTTTGCCATTGCCTTCCGCTGCAGTGCCTTCCTTGGTGGTCTCCTGTCCGAGTACTGACCCCTCTTAGTTTTTCAGATCTGATGAGATTGGGCTATACCATGCTGTCTTCCTGCCTGCCTGCCTGATTTGGTCAGGGGGATGGGAGAAACCAGGACTCCCTTGGGCTGGGAGGAAACATGCATGTGCTGTAGTGAAAACTAAAAAAATTAAGCAATGGACGGGGCCAAGCTGCTTGTGAGCAGTTAAACTGCTTGGTGAAAATCTGGCTTGGTGTTCAGGACTGGTGATTAGAACAGGGCCTAACCAGGGGGTATCTGAGCATCCCTAATCCAAGCAGGAGCTACCACTTTGTTGGCTAGGCAGAAGGCAGAAGGAGAGCTTTCAGTATTTGCACCAGGTCTGGCCGGTCCAGAGATTTACACAACCTGCCAGTCATGGGTCTGACATCGCACATTTCTCTTATAAGAGTCCTGGGGTTTGGACATACAGAGCCAGGTAGCTCGCTGGTCTGTTCCTCAGGCTCAGAAAATTAATTCCCTGGTCCATAAGAACACAAGCAGAGCCCTGCTGGATCAATCGAAAGGCCCATCAAGTCCAGCATCCTGGTCACATAGTGGCCAACCAGCTTCCTCTGGGAAGCCCACAAACTGGATAACTGCAACAACATCCTCCCGCCCGTGCTCCCCAGCAATGGGTACAAAGAGGTGTACTGCCTCTTTACTGGATGGAGTAATGACTAGTAGCCATTGATAGCCCCGTCCTCCATGAATTGGTCCCACTCCCCTTTAAAGTCTTCCAAGTTGGTGTCTATTACCACATCCTGTGGCAGTGAGTTCCACAATTTAGCGATGCATTGTGTGAGGAAGTCCTATGAGGAAAGGCTGAAGGAGCCGGGTATGTTTAGCCTGGAGAGGAGACGACTGAGAGGTGATAGGATAACCAACTTCGTGTACTTGATGGGCTGTCATATAGATGATCGTACAGAGTTGTTTTCTGTTGCCCCAGAACTATCACATATTTTTCATAAGTATCTGAGGTGTGGATGGATCAACAATAATTTCCCATACTAAAGGTACATTATTCATTTGGATGGGCAACCAGTCATAATTTTTCGAAAGGACTTCACCGTGATATTAACAAGTTGGTATTGCCTCTGTTGATACATCCATACCTCAGATGCTTACGAAAAACATGTAACAGTTATTACTTCTTGAGGAAGAATCGAAACCGAGTCACCAGTATCCGGAACCTTCATTGGAACAAACTATACTTTGGAACAAATTACATTGTGGAGCTGATAGAACAAATTACACTTTGAATTTTATTTATTGTTTTATTTATTTATTGCTTTGATTTCTATCCTGCATTGCTGGGCAAGCTGGCTCAAGGCAGCATACATTAAAACAGCATAAAGCAGTAGATACAATAAATTAGTTAAAACAATATACAGTACTGAAAACAGTGTAGATACAATGATGGCGATATTCAATAAATGGTCCCGAGCTTTTGTCATCACCCCAAATGCCCGGTTCCCCATGGTCCTGGGGAGCCCCTGGCTGAGCTCGCACGACCCCTACATCAAATGGAGTGAAGGGAAAATCTCCTGGGTGGACGAAAGGTGCCTAATGCACAAATGGGACTCTGAGTGGGGACCGGGACCACCAAACCCCCCTCCCCGACTGGCTGCCCTCGCCCTCGCCCCCTCCACGGTCCCCCGGGAGTATAGAGACCTGATGGAGGTCTTCAGCGAGACCGAGGCGGACGAGCTACCCCCCCACAGACTGTCAGACTGTGCCATAGAACTGCTCCCGGGCGAGAAACTCCCCAAAGGAAAACTTTACTCTATGAGCCCCCTAGAGCGGGAGGAGCTACAAAAGTTTCTAGACAAGAATTTGGAGCGAGGCTTCATCCGCCCTGCGAAATCCCCCTTCGCCGCCCCCGTTTTGTTCCGGAAAAAGAAAGACGGGGGGCTGCGCTTGTGCACGGACTACAGGGGACTAAATGCGGTCTCCACTTCCAACGCCTACCCCCTCCCCTTAATAAAAGACTTATTGACTGAAGCGGCCAAGGGAAAAGTGTTCCCTAAGCTAGATCTCCGGGATGCTTATTTCCGGGTGCGCATAAGGGAGGGGGACGAGTTCAAGACTGCCTTCAATACTCCATTGGGACAGTTTGAATACCTGGTGATGCCGTTCGGCTTAAGTGGCGCTCCTGGGGTCTTTATGAGTTTGATAAATGAAGTGTTACATAAGCATTTATTCAAGGGGGTGTTATGTTACATAGATGATATCTTGATCTACTCTGCTGATAAGAAAGAGCACGTGAAATTAGTCCGGGAAGTCCTTTCCACCTTGCTGAAAAACCAACTGTATGTTAAATTGTCAAAGTGCGAGTTCCACCGTGAGTCAGTAGACTTCCTAGGGTATCGCATTTCACAGAGGGGTTTAGAGATGGACCCAGCAAAAGTAGAGGCGGTGGTCCAGTGGGAAGCCCCCCGAACAAGAAAACAATTGCAGAGTCTATTGGGATTTTGTAATTTTTATCGAACTTTCATAAAAGACTTTGCAACAGTTACCCTCCCCCGACGGATTTGCTGAAAACCAAGGGAAGGGGTTCGGAAGCCGGGAAACCTGGGGAGAGGATCGCCTGGAATGGGGAGTGCCAACGGGCGTTTGAGACACTGAAAACCCTTTTTACTTCTGAACCCATTTTAGCCCACCCAGACGAAACCAAAGAGTTCATAGTCCATGTAGACGCTTCCGATGTGGCAATGGGGGGGGGGCGTTCTACAACAAGGACCGGATGGGAAGTTACACCCCCTAGCATACATTTCCAAAAAGTTTAATGACACGGAAAGAAACTGGTCAGTTTGGGACAAGGAAGCCGCGGCTATCCGGCTAGCTCTCACTACGTGGCGGCATTGGCTAGAGGGGGCGCAAACCCCGTTTGAAATTTGGACTGATCATAAAAACCTGGAAGCGCTGCGCACGCAGAGATCACTAAATGCGAAGCAGCTTCGGTGGGCTGACTTCTTTTCAAAATTTAATTTTGTGTTAAAACACTTCCCCGGAAAGGCCAACTCCTTAGCAGACGCACTCTCCCGGTTGCCCCAACATGAGAGCTTGAAAGAAGAGGTGTTCGACTCCATGTTCTCCCCCCAGCAGCTGGGAGGGGCGGTCACTACCAGAAGTCAGCACAAACGAACTCCGATAGAAACCGAGGCGTGCGATTGGGGGGGGGAATATTCACCCGAGGAAGTCGAGGAGATGGAGACACTAGCTGAATGTTCGAGGAGAGAAAATCGGTGTTGGTACCATGGAGATAAATTGGTGGTGCCCCAAAGCAAGCGTAAAGACGTTTTATTAGCATGCCATTCTTCCAAACTGGGTGGACACTTTGGGTTTCTAAAGACGCTTAACCTAATTCAACGTCAGTTTTGGTGGCCGCGCATGCGCCGGGATGTTTCAGACTTCGTCTCAGCTTGTCAAACTTGCTTAATGTGCAAAAAGAGGGGAGGAAAGGTTCCAGGACTCTTGCACCCATTGCCTACCCCTTCCCGCCCTTGGGAGGCGATAGCTATGGACTTCATTACTAATCTACCGCCCTCAAAGGGGAAAACTGTAATTTGGGTAGTGGTAGACACGTTTTCAAAGCAAGCCCATTTCACTCCCTTCAAACAACTACCCACGGCTAAGGGGATGGCCAAAGCTTTTTTCAACCAGGTGATTAAATTACACGCTTTTCCTAAGCGGGTGGTATCCGACAGAGGCAGTCAATTCGTTGCCAACTTCTGGCGGGAGCTTTTAAAACTAATGGACATAGAGCCAGCACTGAGCTCGGGTTACCATCCAGAAACCGATGGACAGTCCGAGCGAACTAATCAAATCCTGGAACAGTTCTTAAGGTGCTACACCAACTACCACCAAGACAATTGGGTGGACTTATTGCCGTTTGCAGAATATAGCTATAACAATGCAGTGCATTCTTCCACCGGCATCTCCCCCTTCATGGCCGTGGGAGGTTTTGAGGGAAAGCCTTTGCCTACCACTGAAAATGTGTCCGATGCTTCCCCAACGGACTTCAGGAGTTGGTGGGCGACATTACAAGAATCATGGCCACTGATAGCCAAAGCGCTAGACCAAGCGAAAGAGGACTACAAAAAATATGCGGATCGGGGCCGAGCGGTGGGCTGGGATCTCCAACCTGGGGACTCTGTTTATCTTTCAACAAAAAATATACATGGCTTGCAACCCAGTCGAAAACTGGGATGGAAATATGTGGGGCCCTACAAGGTGTTGCGAAAAATTTCAGATGTGTCTTTTGAATTAGAGTTGCCTAAATCACTGAGCTCTGTGCACCCTGTTTTTCATTTCAGCTTACTGAAGAAAGATCCTGGGCCAAATGCATGGCATCCAGTTCCTCCAGTTCCTCCTCCACTGATGAAGCGGGGGGGGCACCTCATTTCGAGATAACTGAGATTCTCGATTCTAAGATGCGCAGGGGCCGCTTATATTATTTAGTTAGATGGCTTGATTTTGGTCCCGAACACAATGAGTGGATTCGCTCTGAAAATGTGCATGCTCCCAAACTCGTTAGAGCTTTTCATAAAAAGTTTCCTGATAAGCCCAGGTGAAGGTATTTATTGGGAGGCCAGTGTGTCAGAATCTGCTAATTCAGACATAGTAATCCTGACTGTACCCTCTGTGTTACTCTATGTGTTATTCTGTATTTGTAACTGCCATGTTATACTGCTTGACCAGGCCTGGAGTTTGTAGCAATTAAAGCGGGAGGGTGACATCTGTAATGTATGAGAACAAGAAGGCCTCTCACATCGCTGCCTCCGCATTCCAGCCGCCCCGGCTGGGACTTCAAGGGAGGATACCTCTCATCTCTTATCACATGCAAAAACCTTGAGGCCATTGATTGTTATGTGAACTGGTAACATCTGAGGGGTCTGGTTTGGGAAGGAAATTTACAGCTTGACACCTCACTTTCTTTCCTGTGAGAACCAAACGGTCAGAACTCCTTTTTGTCCGCCAATTTTCCCCTATAGTGATTGGCTACCTATGGGTAATTCAAACTCCTTGGAATGGTATAATAGACCTGCCTGTATTATCTGTTTCATCTCTGACAATAATCCGAGAAGCTGTACTAATGTAGAGATTGGAAATAAAGAACTTTGGTTAACCAACCAAGATCTGATCCTTGACTACTTTGAGCAGAACTCTCACAATAATACGATCATATGAATTGTTTAGTCATTGACATACTTTATGGAAGGATTCTCATTATATGTTGTTTTCATACACAGCATTTTTGCACTTCCTTTTATATTTTTCTTGAACTCTGTTTAATATACATATTAGCAATTATTTGCAATTTCAGCATCTTTTGTGCACAGTTTTCCTTTGGCTCTGTAGTGTTACTGTGTGAGCCTCTTTTTGTATATTTTTTCTAAGCTAAACACTCTGAAGCATTTTTACCAATCCTCATAGGGCATTTGCACTAGCTCCTACCTGTCACACTGCTGTAATGTAGCATTCCTACTTCAGAGTAACAGCCCTGTCTGATACAGAACTTAGATGTGTCTAACTCTCCATAGGTTGAGATTTCAACGCTGGTAAAGGTTGGGGTACAAACAAGTGGAGGATTTGTCTCCTTTAAAACCAGAATGATAGTCTCAATATTAACAAGAGAGAATATAGCGAGCGTCCTATTTCCCTTCACAATAGCCTGCTTCGTTGATAGTGGTGATTGGCGTTTACAGTTTACCCGTTCAGAAAGCCCAGAAATTGTCTCATAAAAGGGGCTAGTTTTATCACTGTCCATTAAATATTAACATGAATGAACTGTAATTGTTTTAGGAGAGCAATCCACTGGTAAATCTTATCGTAGCAAGGAAAGCACATTCAGACAATTTGCTTTCGTCAGTCCGTCCACTTCCTTTCCAGCACTGCTACGCAGGCCATTGACTTCATACGCCCAGCAGGTACAATAGAAGAGCTTAAATGGGACAGAACACCCCTGCGCTTTATTTACAGCTTTTCCTCTGATGTATGCAGTCCCAGGAACGCTGTGTACTTTTACAACACCGTTTGTTCCAAACCTGGCAGCAAACCTGCTTCTGTTCCTTTGAGTGGCTTTCTTCAGTGGCATGGAAGGAATTTGTGTGAGCCAGGCTGGAGATGGCTTACATAAAGACAGCAGCCTCAGAACATTGTTGAGTCTCCTCTTATAAGTTAAGACAAAAGTGATTCCCTTGACTACCCCTCCATAAATCACATTCCTTTGTCTCTAATACAAGGTGGCCAACGTTAGTGTCGTGAACGGGTCCTCACCATCCCCTTCAGCTTAAGGACGGTTAGAACTGAATGCTCAAATGGGTCCTTTGGCAATCCCTCCTCTTTATGTGAAGACAGTGGCAAAGTGTGTTGGTCAGCAGCAGAATGGCCAGATTTGAGTTCAGTAGCACCTTAAGAGACCCACAAGATTTTCGGGAGTAGAAAAGAGCAAGAGTCCAGTGGCATCTGAAAGACTAACAAAATTTGTTTGAACTACATGCCATTCAGAGGGCTGCCAGTTTTAATTCATGACTTAAATCACCTGAAAGTTTTGTTCAGGGGTCATTTCGAGCAGGGGGGAGCGCAGAACTGGGAGTTGGTGCCAGCCCCCCCTCCCCACAGGGGAATGCCTGCTTGTGTCACGGCTGCAGCAAAATGACCCTGTCCTCTGGAAAGGTCCTTGTTCCTCCGACCAGCCTTCTGAAGGCTTCAGCCACCACTGAAGCTCTCCTCCCAGAATAGTGGTATTTCTGAGGCTTGGATTAGTAGCGGTCCCCTCTCTGCCAGCTCTCTCTCTCTCGCTCTCTCTCTCGCTCTCTCTCTCTCTCTCTCTCTCTCTCATTCTCTCTTCTTTCTTTCTTGCCTTCTGACACACTTCCCGTAATGTCAGGTGGTGTAGCATATGCAAATAAATTATGCTAATGAGTTATGCTAATGAGCTCCTGCACCTCTTTTTCTACAAAATGACCCCTGGTTTCATTAATTAATTGATAGGGCAGTTTCCATCAGTACTGTTCTGTCTTAATGGCACTCTTGGTTAATTTCCCCCCTTCAGGTTGTTCAGAGTTCTGATATACCGGGAACAAAGAAAAAAAGAAAGCAGGAAAAATATTTTTATTCACCTAACAATGAGAGAGAGCTTGCAATTTCTCAAACAAAAGCTATCTCACTCTTCCTCTAATATCTCAGACTGGCGTCTTTACTGAAAGGGTGATATATTTATTTTATTAACTTGTTAAAAGACCGATGATTAATCAGCTGAAAATTCTTGGATCAGAGGACAGTACAAATAACTGGGGTGATTAAATTACATTTTCCAGATTCCACCTTTCCTTTAACAGTTGGCCATCTGGAAGGTATCGGACTAAGCCGAATCCCAGTTTCATGAACTGTGTGTGTGTAAAGGGCAGTCAAGTTGCAGCCGACTTATGGAAACCCCTGCAGGGTTCTCAGGGCAAGGGACATTCGGAGGTGGTTTGCCACTGTCTGCCTCTGTGTCACGACCCTGGGATTCCTTGGTGGGCTCCCATCCAAATGCTAAGCAGAGCTGACCCTGCTTCTCTTTTGAGATCCGAGGAGAGTGGGCTAGCCTGGGCCATTCATGAACTACCTATAGAAAAGATAAACCATGTTTTCACCTTATGTCTGAACTGAGATGATGTGTGAAAAAGTTCTTAGAAGGGCAGGAGATTAATGAATTGCAAATCTGAAGGACAAGAGGTAACCAACTCTGGGCTGGGGAATTCCTGGAGATCTGGGGCTGGACCCTGGGGAGGGTGGGGTTTGAAGAGGGGAGGGACCTCAGGGGGCATAATGCCATAGAAACCACCCTCCAAATCAGCCATTTTCTCCAGGGGAACTGGCCTTTATAGCCTGGAGCATAGGCGTAAACTACGGGGGGGCTCGAGGGCTCGGGCCACCCCCAAAATTTCCCGGGGGGACTGAGCCCCACCCCAGTTAAATGGAGCACCTGCCGCTGCCTCTCCCCCCCCCCCCCGCCTCCCCGGGCCCTTCCTAGGCCCGCTGGCCGGCCGGCTGTTCGCTGCCGCCAGAGCCTCTTTCTTCCCCCCGTGACGTTGAGAGGGGAGAGTGGCCGGTGGGGGGGGAGAGGTGGTGGCATGAGCCCCTGCCCCCCCCCCCGGATTTCAAAACCTGACGCCCCTGGCCTGGAGATCAGTTGTAACTCTAGAAGATCTCCAGGTCCCAGCTGGAGGTTGGTAACCCTAACTTCTTTGTTTTAACGTCTGTGCACTTGCCTAAGGGCCTCTTCTGAAATATTAAATTGATGATGATGGCGGTGATGAATTGAGTAGAGAAGGATGCCAGAAGAAAGAGCTCTAACTCATCTTCTGAGTTCCTATGAACTTAAATGAATTCTACGGCCTCTGAGCCTTTGTTTTCCCATATGGGAAAAATATGAATAGTTATGAAGCCTGTTAGAAAGCTGAAAATTATAATTAGAAATGCATTTCCCTGCATACTGGTAAACCGTTGCTTATTCTAGAGTAAAAATGTTAATATTTTACAGCCTGTGTTCATGATTAAGCACAAAATGTTTATTTGCATTGGGGAATATAATTATGTCATCAGGTGCATGTCCCAAATCTGGGATGATAAAGCAAAAACATAAAGTTTATGATAAATATTTTTAAAATTCTATTCTATTTCGGTCTTACAGATTTTGAATTTCCGCTGCACAATCAGAGCTAGCATAGCCACAGAGAAAGCTGTTTCTAGGCTAGTAGATGCTAGGAATTCATCTAATAAAAGAGACATCTTTACATAAGGGCTGCATGCAAAAAAAAGGGGGGGGGCATTTGGGTACTGTTTTGGGTTGTTCCAGCAACTCAGAATGCCACTTGAAAATGGGGTGGTGCTGGCCCCGTGGGCTGGCAAGAAGGGGAAGTAGGGTTTTGCCCTTCAGTCTGCCTACCTCTCCCATCCCTTTCTGGCAACAGCAGGACAGGAGGGGTAAATAACAGGCACCAAGAAAGACCAAGCGAGCATCTAGGCAGGGGCCTCCCCTCCAGGATTTCCCAGAGGAAAACAGGGACAGGTTCCTAACGCTCCTGTCCTCAGGCCAAGGACATCCCCCCTCAGTTATCACATATTGCGGAAGCCCTGCTGCATGCTGTATTTGTGCCAGTCTTTCACTGATCTAAAATAGATCATCTAAATCAGTGGTTCTCAACCTTTCTAATGCCACGACCCTTTAATACAGTTCCTCATGTTGTGGTGACCCCCAACCATAAAATTCTGCCAACACACACAACCATGAAGCTACTTTTTCAGATGTTTTCTCTTGCATGGCAGTTAGCACCAAACAACTTTAATACAGACTTTAGACACACATATATTTGCAAGCTATTCCCAACAAGACACAACGAACACTAAGGCTTCAGACTTACTTTTCTTCAACAGAAGATGCCATGAGAAAATGAAGGTAGGTGGGGGGGAGAGGCTGTTGCAGGTAGTGGGGAGAGAGAGAGAGAGAGAAAGGGGGAAGATAGAGAAAGGGAGAAGAGAGAGAGACAGAGAGAGAAAGTGGGGAGAGGGGGAGAAGGAAGGTAGGTGGGGCGGGGGCAGCTTTTGCCGCTTTTCCTGGGCTCTCCTGCTACCCCCAGTGGCTGTCATTCCACTCTCGTGGTCTCTCATTCTAGTCACAGAACACTCCTGCTACCCCCAGTGGCTGTCATTCCACTCTGGGGCCTGTCATTCCATTCCCAGAATACTCCTGCTGCCCCCAGGGGCTGTCATTCCACTCTCATGGTCTCTTGTTCTAGTCACAGAACAGTCCTGCTACCCCCAGTGGCTGTCATTCCACTCTCGTGGTCTCTTGTTCTAGTCACAGAACAGTCCTGCTACCCCCAGTGGCTATCATTCCACTCTCGTGGTCTCTTGTTCTAGTCACAGAACAGTCCTGCTACCCCCAGTGGCTGTCATTCCACTCTCGTGGTCTCTTGTTCTAGTCACAGAACAGTCCTGCTACCCCAGTGGCTGTCATTCCACTCTCGTGGTCTCTCATTCTAGTCACAGAACTCTCCTGCTACCCCCAGTGGCTGTCATTCCACTCTGGGGCCTGTCATTCCAGTCCCAGAAGGCTTCTGCTACCCCCTGGGGCTATCATTCCAAGCTGGGGCCTGTCATTCCAGTCCCAGAGTAGTCTATATGGGCCCAGAGACCCTAATGGAAAATCCATTCCACATTTTCTTTGCAACTCTACTTGTACTGTAATGTATTTCAGTGGAGTCCGTGCAAATCAATTGGCATTCCTGGCTCCCATTATTTCCAATGGGCCTTCAAGTGTTTCCCATTGTTTCCAATGGGCAATCCTGTCCTTTTAGTACATCTCTTTCTGGCATGTGCAGTCAGAAACAGAAAAAAAATGATTTCTTTCTTTTTAAAAATAAAAGCTAAGAAGTAATAAAGAACGGAAAAGCTGGAGAAATTCAAAAAGGACTGGGGGTGGGGAAGAGGAGAGCTGGGTTTGAATCAAACTTTGCTCTTAGAGCAGGAGGGCGAAACGGAAGCCACATTTTTGCTTCAACTTTTTGGGCACTGAAAATAGTAAGAAGCCTGATTAAAGATATATATTGTTTTTAATCCACAGTTTTTTCTACTCCTCTCTCTTTCTCTCTCTGCTCATACACACACACACACACTCACACACTCCTCCTTTCTTTCTACTTTGGTGTTCAAAATAAAAAGGAGGGGGGGCAGCCACCGGAGGAGGGATCTCCTCCCCAAGGATTTCTACATTTACAACACAAAAGCTTACCAGAAGACGCAGAAGTTGTGCAACCTGGAGAAGCAAAACTTTAGACAGAGGACTCTGAAACCCCACCCCCTTCCCACTCTGTAGGAAAGCTACGGCGTGCTCTGCTCGGACGTCTGGGTGAGCGGAGCAGGGCTTTTGGTGAGGGAGGGGTGGGAAGGGGAGGGGAGGGGCTCGGATGCCAGCCGCGACCCCTGTGAAATGCTTGTTCGACCCCAAAAGGGATCCCGACCCCCAGGTTGAGAACCGCTGATCTAAATAGATGTTAGTTCTTCTTAAAGAGATATTAAGAAATATAATGGCCTAAAATAGGTTCTCTACCTGTCAAAACATAGTTCAGCAGCTGCAGTATGTGAACTAAAAAGCTACTGTCAAGTGTCTTATAGGGCCAACTTAGATGGCCAGGAGGGTAGGGTGGGGACATAGCATCACAGGGTTAGGGGGGCTTTTTTAGACCCAGCATCCAATCGGGGGGGGGGGGCAATGCACAAGTTTGTCTGTGGTGCTAGAAACAAAATACAGGTGTGGCAACATATGTTGCCTTATTAAAGCAGCTGTTCAAGGGCCTGTAACATCTACAACCACACCGAAAGACTGTTTACTATGGAAAATGTTTCTGTGGAAAATGAGGCCCTTTATGTGGTCTGCATTCCCTTGGGGTTCCCACGGCCCACTTTCCGACTGTAGAAGACTATCCCTTGTAGGGTTGCCAAGTCTTGCTTGGAAAATACCTGGGGACTTTGGGGGTGGAGCCAGGAGAGGGTGGGGTTTGTGGAGGGGAGGGGCCTCAGCATGGTACAATGCCATAGAGTCCACCCTCCAAAGCAGCCATTTTCTCCAGGTTGAACTGATCTCTGTCAGCTGGGGATCAGTTGTAAAAGCAGGAGATCCCCAGGCCCCACCTGGAGGCTGGCAACCTTAATCCCTTGGCACCTTGAGATCTCTGAATCAAGAACCGAGAAGGTTAACAACAAACAGAATAGAGGGCCTGCAGTTAAAACCAATACGTTTAGAGCTTAAATGTTATCCAAAATACATGTATTTATTATTAAGTAATTAAAAACATTTAGGCGCCCAATGTTAGCCTCACTGCAAATTAAAATATACAAAACACAAGTGGAAAACAGTGCTTGTTCTATATATTTTAATTTGCAGTGGAACTAATATTGGGCCCCTAAATGTTTTTAATTAGTTAATAATAAATATATGTATTTTTGATCACATTTAAGTTCTACATATATTGGTTTAACTGTAGGCCCTCTATTCTGTTTGTTGTTAACCTTTTCAGCTCTTGATTCCAGCATTTGAGTTAAGTTCTTCTCCCCTCTTTGTTTCTTTCTTACTTTCAGATCTCTGGCCAGCCCCTCTTTTGATATTCTGTCTGTTGCACACATACATCACTTTTTTTTGTAAGTGCAGGGAAGAGAAACTGTTTGGTTGGCCCCACGTTGGTAACATGGCAACAGTCCTTATGAAGTTTACACAAAGAAGAAACAAGTTCGAGTCCAGTGACACCTTTGAGACCAACAAAGTTTTATTCAAAGCAAAGCTTTTGTGTGCACGCACACGTCTTCAGATACACTGAAATGGAAGTTGCCAGTCCATACATATTGGTAGAGGGTGAGCAGCAAATTAGCATACAGCATAATAAAGGTGTTTAACAGATGCAGGGACCAAACTGGAAGAACAAGCTTCATTTATATGGTCATCATTCACTTGGGTTTAATTCTTCGGGGAAACACAGTGAAGGAAATAAATATATCAAAATCGGAGATTGATGCACAGATGTACCCTTCATAACTGTGGAATGCTGAGAGTAATTACCTGAGAAAGTGTGACACAAGCCGCATACTGAACTTCCGCATTCAGAGGCACTAAATCTCTGAATCCCAGAGCCAAGAGGCAACATCAGGCATAGGTGTCAACTCCAGGGGGGCTGGGGGGCTCAGGCCCTCACCAAAATTTTACAGAAGGGACCCAGCCTCCCCCAGGGCAACCAATGCAGGTAGGCTTTAAAGTGCGGGCAGCCAGTTCAGGGTGCCCTTTCACTCCCCCCCACCTAAGAACGAGAGGGAGATCCAGGCAGTGGGGGGGGGGGGAGTCCAACTTTCTGTGTCGATCCTTTGCCCTGCATCATATGCACACCCTGTGCCCTGCCATGGCAGAGAGGCAAGCAGGGAAGTAGTTCCCACCACACAACTCCGTGGCGAAGAAGGTGCCTTCTCCCATCTCCGTGCAGGGGAAACAGATGCAGGTGGAAGGGCTCTGCTCCGCAGGCACACAAATAAAAAAAAGAGCCGCTCCTGTCTTTACATCTATTCCGCCAGGTTCCAGGAATGTAAATTGTCATGGGGGGGGGGGGGGGGCAGGAGGAGAGACATGGAAGAGTATTTACAAATGAGAGGGGTAGTAGAGGAGAGTGGGCTGGCCTGCCTGGGCAAAAGCGGGAACATTTCAGCACCGGCAAGCCTGGCAGGGACGTTGTCACTCGACTGGAATCTTCCTTCCTATCGTTTTTTTGCCTCTCTTTCTGTCTCTTTCCTTCCTTTCGTTTTTCTCTCTTTCACTCCTCTTTCCTCATCTTTTTTCTACCTCTCCCTTCCTTCCTTTCTCTCTTTGTGTTCTCTCTCTCTGTCTTTTTCTTACTTTGTCTTTTCTCTCTCTCTCTCTTTCTTCCTTTCTCTCTGTTTCTGTCTTTCTTGCTTTCTCTCTCTCTGTCTTTCTCAGTCCATTTTTTTCTTTTGGTGCATAATGCCTTCAGCTCTCACACACACTGCCACTTCTGTTACCTCTTCCAGATCATTCCTTAAAGTCCATCTTTTCTATGAAATGTTTGGAACAACTGTCTAATTCCCAATTTCTGCTGAAATTGACCATTACTACTTCAGACTAAACTGCATATTTTCCCTCTTTAACCCTTTCTTTCTTTCTTTCTTTCTTTCTTTCTTTCTTTCTTTCTTTCTTTCTTTCTTTCTTTCTTTCTTTCTTTCTTTCTTTCTTTCTTTCTCTTTCTTTCTTTCTTTCTTTCCTTCCCCCTCCCTCCCTCCCTCCCTCCCTCCCCCACTCGGAAGTGAGATTATATTTAAATAGTTTCTATAAAAATTTTTTAAAGTCGGTCGCTCACAACTGTAAAACTAGCTTCATAGCCAACACATGGTAACCCTGTAGGGTTTTCAAGGCAAGAGACATTCAAAGGTGGTTTGCCATTGCCAGCCTCTGCATACCAACTCTGGGCTTCCTTTATGGTCTCCCATCCAACTACAGATCAGAGCTGTCTATCGGAAAAGAAAGTATAGTCCTTAACCCTGGCTGTCTCCACCCACTTTCAATGTAGCAGTGTAGTCAGACTGCAAAGCCTCTGTTGAGCTCCAATTTAAATTTTGGGGGAAAGTGTGTCTCTATTTTATTTTACTTGGGTCTATTCTTGATTGAGAACAGTTGTTTTTTTCAGGGGGGGGGGCTCTTCTTTCAATTTCTATTTCATTTTAAAAAGGTAAGCCCATCTGCATGAACAAGGGGGACATGCAGATCAGAGGCCTTTTAAAGGTTCCTTTTGCCCTGTGTGTAACCCAGAATGAACATTGGCAAGAAATGTGCGCTCTGTACATGTTCATGCTCTTCATTTTGCTGTTACTTAAAATGGTGTGGTACAGTTTCAAAGGGACAACTAACTGGCATGTTTAAAAGCAATGACAGGCTTGCCCATTGGAAACAATGGAAGAGGCTTGAAGGCCCATTAGAGATAATGGGGGCCAGAAATGCCAATTGACTTCCATGGGCTCCACTGAAATACATTGCAGCACAAAAAAGTTGCAAAGAAAATGTGGAATGGTTTTTCCATGAAGGTCTTTGGGCCCAGATAGGTTACTCTGAGACTGGAATAACAGCCCCCAGAGTGGAATTACGGTCCCTAGGAAGATAATCTGTGCTGTGGTACTGGAATGACAGTCCCCACAGAGTGTAATGATGATCCTTAGCAATAGAATCTGTGCTATGGGACTGGAATAACAGGTTGCAAAGTGGAATGACAGCCCCTGGGAATAGGCTCAGTGCTCTGGGACTTGTACTCACTTGTAGGATATGAGTTTGAAGTGAGAAGAAGATTGCTGCTACTCTGAACTCTGTACATTGCTCAGAAATTGAGCAACTGTTTGGTATTCTGGCTTAGGGACTTCAGCCATGCATTTGTAATGCCATAATTAACTAAATTTCTGTACGAAGTCACTCATATGAATAAGGAGAAACAAGACTCCTGTAAATGAATTTCCAGGAAATTTCTTAAAATGTTCCCATACAGGCTTTTCTGTGTTTCCCTCCTTACTTTCAACTTTGTGACCATTTGTTTGTCTTATGCACATGTTATGTATATTTGCAGATCTTAAAGTGACTATTCTGAAAGTGAATTTAAATAAAGGACACAGCAGGAGACTGCTGAGATATCACTATAACCACTGGGGCCAACTCCCACCTTTTCCTGGGTTTAGCCCAGCCCAAGGCCATTGCTGGGGGGGGGGGGGTTCCCCAAGGGTTCCCAGGCCCTCCTAAATTTCTGGAGAGCCCCTTCCTAAATCCCACATGGCTCCGCCTCTATAGATAGTAACAATGGCATGTGATGTCACTGGCTCCTCCTTATGATGTCACTGGGCCTCGGTTCTTTTAAGGACCTAGCATAACAGTGCCTCTAGCCCAGCCCTAGCCCCAGCCCCCCCCCCCCCCGGGAGATTGGAAAGTCTACGCCCTTGACATCAGGGGAAGACCTCGGTCTCTATGCCCTGTGGTTGGCTGTCCAGAGGAACTGGTTGGCCACTGCGTGAGATAGGAGGCTGGTCTGTCTGATCCAGCAAGGCCCTCCTTAGGTTTCTGTGCTGCTTTTTCACAATTTAACTTTGAGTGTCTCCCAAGGCAGAAACACTGGCCCTTGCTGGGAACATTCCCTCCCACCCCTGCCAGCCCCCCCATCAATTTTTCAAACATCTTCTGTACACACACACACACACACACACACACACACACACAAGTATTGCATTCTCAGCATGCCAGTTGTTGGTAAGGAATTTCTGGCAGACAGGACATCCATCAGGTCAAAGAGCTTAATGGTCAGGATACCGTTTTCCCCTTGCAACTGTTTCCACATGTCATTCCTTGTCATGTGATTTATAACAATGGATACAGGCCCGTTTTATTGATGCCCAGAATAACCCTGAGATCGAGCATCCTCCCCATCACCCCTGATACGACATCCCAATTTAAGCTATGACACGGCCACCCAGAAATTCGCTTCTAAGCAATACCTGACCAATCCCACAGAAGGGCCTGTCTCACTGGATGGCAAACCTGGCTACTCCAATGTAATTTTGGCTGGAGGTAGCTCCCTGCTGGTGCTGCCCACTCTCATTTGTGGAATTTCTCGCGATTTGGGGGCAATGGCTGGGGAGGACAGCAGTATCATCCGCGGTCTGGTGTATAGTATTACCTGTCCAGATAGCACACAGGTGACGGGCGGCTTCAGCAACAGGCTTCTTTGTTGCTTCACACCCATTTGGAACTACAGCCTACACACACAGAGCTAGAATTGTGAGGCCCCTCCCATGCAGACCTGTGTGTATATCTGAAGTGCCATCAAGTTGCTTCCCACTTATGGTGACCCTGTGAATTAACGATCTCCAACATGTCCTATCGTTAATGGTCTTGCTTAGGCTTTGAAAGCTGAGGGCCTCTGTGGCTTCCTGGATTGAGTCCATCCATCTCCTGTTGGGTCTTCCTCACGTCCTCCTGCCTTCAACTTTTCCTAGCCTTATTGTCTTTTCCAGTGAGTCTTGTCTTCTCATCATGTGACCAAAGCACAATAACTACAGTTTAGTCATTTTAGCTTCTAGGGAGAATTCAGGCTGGATTTGATCTAGAACTCACGTCTTTATCTTTTTGATGGTCCGTGTTATCTGTAAAACTCTGCCTTCGACACCGCCTTTCAAATTAACCAACTTTCAGCTTTCTTCGTTGTCCAGCTTTCACACCCATGTGTAGTAATGGGGAATACTGTGGCATGAATTGTCTTGATCCTGGTCTCCAGCGACACACCCTCACACTTGAGAATCTTTTCTAGCTCCTTCATGGCTGCCCTTCCCGGTCTCCGTCTCCTTCTGGTTTTTTTGGTTGCCGTCTCCCTTTTGGTTGACGATGGAGCCAAGGAATGGAAAATTAGAGAGGGGATATGGGAACTGGCTTGTGAGGGTTCTTGAAGGCATACGCATGTATGTCGATCACAAGAAGAGCGTCTGGGGAAGGGAGGGAGGGAGGGAATTCAGTGGAGATATGATAGAGTCTGCCTTCCAAAGCTGCCATTTCCCCCAGGTAACTGTAGACCAGAGATCGGGTTTACTGCCAGGAGAATTCCAGACCTTACTGTGCCCTAACCTGGATGGCCCAATCTAGCCCGATCTTGTCAGATCTTGGAAGCTAAGCAGGGTCTTTCCTTGTTGGTGTTTGGATGGGAGACAGCCAAGAAAAGCCAAGGTTGCTATGCAGAGACAGGCAACGGAAAAACCACCCCTGTCCGTCTCTTGCCTTGAAAACCCTACAGCAGAGGTGTCGGACTCATTCTGGCCGGATCTGACACAAATGTCCCTGTGTTGGGCTGGGCCATGTGTGCCATAAAACGTAATGCCAGGTGCCGGAAATCTAAACTGCAAGGACAGCAGCTGGTAAGCTACGAGTTGGTGTATCCTCACTGCAAGGCCCCGTGGGCTGGGAGGGGGGTACAAAGGAGAACCCGCAAGGGTGGACTGGAGACCCCGCGGTGCAGCGCTGAGCAGATGCTCCTACACTGCTTGACTGCTACAGACAAGGTTGTTCTGCCATGCTGAAGCCATAATCGCAGCGGCTCCACGTGCTCTCCCCTGAGCAGTCTCCTGTTCCCTCCCTTACACTAGTTGCTTGCGAGCTGCATAAGAACTCTGGGCGGGCCAGATCTGGCCCCTGGGCCTTATGTTTGACACCCCTGACCTGCAGAGTCGCCATAACTTGGCTGCAACTTGACGGCCCTTCCCACCACCACATATGCCTGAACATTACTTTATTAGAAGATATCATTCCAGTATGTTAATATATGAAAGGTATCCATAATGCATTGAATTGCTTTGCATTTTTCATGGAACACTGCACTGCACTGAATGAGGAGCAGGTGGCCAGCCTGCTATGGGCACAGTGGTTCTTTTGGGGCTCTTAGTTAGCAGTTGTATTGCCTCTCATGCAACCTCTCATCCCACCCTATGGAAGGCACTGCCGGCTGAGATTTTAACAGTGGCTGAAGCAACAGTCAGGCATTTCAAATATTTGCATGCAGCACTTTCTCACAGGAGAGAGATCCTGTACATGTTTACTCAGAAGTAAGTCTAGCCTGAATTCATTAGGCTGTGGAAGCGAAGCAGTGTTAGCTCTGGTTAGTCCTTGAATGGGAGACCACCAAGGAAGGCCAGGGCTGCTACAAAGAGGCAGGCAAGGGCAAACCACTTCTGAACGTCTCTTGCCTTGGAAACCCTACAAGGATGCCATAAGTTGGCTACAACTTGATGGCACTTTCCAGTTTGGTGTCGTGGTTAGGAGCACAAACTCTAATCTGGGAGAACCGGGTTTGATTCCCCACTCCTCCACTTGTAGCTACTGGATGACCTTGGGCAAGCCATAGTTCTGTCAGAGCTGTTCTTGAAAAAGAGCGGTTTCTCTCAGAGCTCTCTCAGCCCCACCTACCTCACAGAGTGTCTATTGTGGGGAGGGGAAGGGAAAGGTGACTGTAAGCTATTCTGAGACTCCTTCGGGTAGTGAAGGGTGAGGTATAAATCCAAACACTTCTTCTTCATCATCACCATCACCAGCATGGTGTAGTGGTCAAGAGCGGCAAACTATAATTTGGAGAACTGGGTTTGATTCCCCACTCCTCCTCCTCCTCCACAGGAGGCCTGCTGGGTGACCCTGGGCCAGTCCCAGTTCTTGCAGAGCTCTCTCAGCCCCACCTCACCTCAGTGAGTGCCTGTTGTGGGGAGAGGAAGGGAAAGGCAATTAATTGTGTGCCGTTCTGAGATTCCTTAAGGTAGAGAAAAGTGGGGTATGGAAAACTAATCTTCCTGCCTGTGCTTTGATATTCAGTGACCAGAATTCTAGAAACCAACCACATTCTGAGAGTGAGACAAAGGGAACGTTGACTGAAAATCAGTTCGAAGCCAGCAGCGGACGAGTGATTTCAGTTGGGTTTCTTCTTAAAATCACAGAAGGAAGCAAAAGCACAGCATCCTGAGTCAGCATTTACAGGGGGGGAGGTATTTGCAGATCGATGGTTTTGGGGAGCAATTTGTTTGAGCAGGTAATGAGGTCAGAGATGTCTAAGCTGCATGCACAGCCAGGAGGGAAGGCCTGCCTCCACATTTGCCAACGTCAATAGCCAAATCCCCTTTGCTTCATTAGGAGACCGTTGGGACCGCCAGGATCGAATGCGGCTCCCTCTAGAAACACTGACTGCACCAAATCCTCCTTCTGAGAGCTGGGGGGGGGGGGGAGTGTGAGGTTTGTTCACATATTTAGTTAAGATGGGCTTTTAAAGAATCACCCTGCCTGTGTTCGAGGTTATTAAAAAATATCAGTTAAAATAATCACCTTGGGGTCGCTGTAGGGAAATCACAATATAGCCCTGTCAGGCAAGTTCAGCATGCGGCTCATGGCAGCTGACCTCCAGGTGGGGCCTGGAATTACAACTGATCTCCAGACAATACAGATCAGCACCCCCCCAACCAAGATAATAGCTGCTCTGGGGGGTGGGGTTTGGGAAGGAGGAGGGGCCTCAGCACAACATAATGCCATACAGTCCACTTTCCAAAGCCATTTTTTTGTAAGGGAACTGACCTCTCTAGTCCGGAAATCAGTTAAAATTCTGGGAGATTTCCAGGCCCCACCTGGAGGTTGGCAACCCCTTTTTAAAGAGGAAGAAAAAAGAGAGAGAGAGAGAAGAGCTTGGATTTATACCCCACCCCCACTACCTGAAGGAGTCTCAGAGTGGCTTTCCCTTCCCCCCCCCTCAACAGACACCCTGTGAGGTAGCTGGGGCTGAGAGAGCTCTCTCAAGAGCTGCTCTTGAGACAACAGCTCTGAGAGAACTTGTGACTGACCCAGGGTCACACCAGCAGCTGCATGTGGAGGAATCAAACCCAGTTCTCCCAGATTAGCGTCCACGCTTCTAAACACTGCACCAAACTGGCTGTCTCCTGATCCTTCCAGGTTCCTGTTGCCCCAATCTCTGCTGAGTGACAGACTTGAAGACACATCAATTTCCATGGCTCTTGTTCATAGGTATCAATAATGGACCTTTTTTCACCTTCATGATGACCCAATAGCTGTCCTATATACCCTTGATAGGAGTGAAGGGAGGGCCTGGCTGCTGGATCTGGGTAATCTTTCTAGCTCTTCCAAGCTGGCGAAGGACATTGTGAGGACTTTCCGATATTAAATGGCCTCATAATTACGGGGAAGAAAGACAAAAAACGAGAGAGCGGCAGATCTGGTTAAGAGGTGTCTTTCTAGCTCTTTACAAAACTAATAAAAGAGACAATCAATTTTTACTCCTGCTAATGGAAAAGCAGAAAATATACAAGACAGCAAAACTGGGGGGCTTTTAAGTAAATTAGGTAATGTGAAGCTTTTACTTGGCTGTAAACTCGTGACTCAGATCTCTGTCATCCATCTTCTTCTGCCATAAAGCAGCTGGCAGTTTACGACAGGAGAATACGCCTGCCTTATTTCTCCACCTTCCATTGTATCGAAGCTAAGGCACAAAAAATAAGGCATTAAGCTACAGGAATCCCGCGCTGTAAAACCTTCTGATGGAGGCAAGTACAGTTCTAAAATATGTCATTCTGAATGATCGCCCTTCACCTGCTTGCTCCACTCTATGCATACTTTTATGCACATAGCTGCGCCCTCAGTGGTGGAGGCAGGTGGGAAGACTTCCAGAGCCATGATTCGGTCCCCTGCCATGTTTACAAAGAGCGTAAATGATGCCCTGCCCTTTGGAAGGCCCATTGATTGTGTGATATGTAAGCACACCAGGAATCCTGAACACATGGACATACCAAAACCAACATGGGACCAGCTAAGAATTGCCAGCTCCAGGTTGAGAAATACCTGGAGATTTGGGGGTTGGAGCCTGAGGAAGGCAGGGTTTGGGGAGGGAAAGGACCTTAGTGGGGTATAATGCCATAGAGTCCACCTTCCAAAGTAGCCATTTTTTCCATGGGAACTGACCTCTGTCACCTGGAAATCAGTTGTAATCCCAGGAGATCGCCAGCCACCACCTGGAGATTATGACACACAAAGTGAGATACACAGTGCAAGATGCAACCCAACAAAAACTGTGTATAAAGACACAATAGATTATAGTAAAGTCTATGAAAGTATATTATAACTGTTTCAACAAGTGTGGCTTGAGCCACAGTGCACACAATTAGAATACAAATGTTGTACACAACAGGGAAATAATTTGTCACTTATGAAAAGTCAATGGACTTCATAACACAGAATTTGAGCCTTACACCTGGACCTCTAGGGAATACATTTATGTACTGTCCATACAAACTGAGTACCCCAAGTAGTCCGGTGAACTCAATAGTGTCTGTACATGTCTGAGAGCCAGTTTGGTGTAGTGGTTAAGTGCGCGGACTCTAATCTGGGAGAACCGGGTTTGATTCCCCACTCCTCCACTTGCACCTGCTGGATGACCTTGGGCAAGCCATAGTTCTATACCAGCTTTTCTCTCAAGGACAGTTGTCTCAGAGCTCTCTCAGCCCCACCTACCTCACAGGGTGTCTGTGGTGGGGAGGGGAAGGGAAAGGAAGGACGGGATATAAATCCAATCTCCTCTTCTTCTTCTTCCTCCTTCGGCCTGTGTCTTCTTGTGGGCGATAGCTAATTGGGAGCCACGTTTCACCAAAGCTTGATCACAAAAGATCGCCTGACAAAAAGTCATTCTGGATAAACCAGGAAAAAACTCACTCAACCACTCCCATTTGCCAAAGCTTCTTCAACTTCTTGAGAAGTTGACACTCTTGACCGGGCACTATTGAGTTCACCAGACTACTTGAGGTGTGTGTAGAACAGGGGTCCTCACTGTGGTGACCATGGACATCATGGCACCCACTGACACCTTACCTGGAGCCCACCAGTGGTCAGGGTCGGGGGGGGGGGGCTTTTGCCCAGCAACGCTTCTGATTGGCTGTGTGGATTCTTAAATATGTAGCTTCAGCAGCTGCCACTAGAACACAAGGACCTTCACTGTGTGACTGAAGGCAAGCTATGACAACCATTTTGTGGCTGCACCCACCACACTGTGTCAGATTCCAAAGGAGCCTGCAGGCTCAAAAAGGTTGGGGACCTTTGGCATAGAGGGTCTTAGTCTTCCGACTTTATCACCAGCTCTATGATCTTGGGTCAGTTGAAGACAGTGGAAGTCAAAGACCTAAATCAGTGGGATGTAGAGTTACCAGGTCCCTCATGGCCACTGGTGGATAGGGTTGACAGATCCAAGTTGGGAAGCTCCTGGAGATTTGGAGATGGAGCCTGGGGAAGACAAGGACCTCAGTGGGGTACAATGCCACAGAGTCCACTTTCCATTTTCTCCAGGGGAATGATCACTTAGTTGGGAGATGAGCTGTAGTTCCGGGGATCCCCGGGTTCCACCTGGAGGCTGGCATCCCTAGTGGGATGATAAACCTTCTTCTGGGCTATACCTCTCCATACCACAGATGGAGGTTACATAATTGAATGTCCATATGCATGGTCCTAGCCTAGTCATCTCCTTGGTGTTGCTAGGTTTTCTGGTCTTCATATTTATTGATACTCGGTACAATGTGTAATCATTACAACAAAACCACAAATAAATCCCTCGGACAACACAGTGAAGAAAAGAAAAAAGAACAAAACTCAACCCCATATCAGTTATATCAAGCATTACAACTGAGCAAACATTCTGTTCCAGAATAACATGCACAACAATAAGCGGTAAAATTCGTATTTATACACGTTAAGATAAGCAGATTCTAGATTCAGAGATGTATGCATCTGCACTATGATGGACTGCTGCTCTTCTCGTCCAAAGATTCAGTGTGACAAAAGAGAGGAAACTGGGCAATAAGAAACATCTGTTGTCTTATTTGAATTTGTGGTTTAGCAGTTCACACACATCCTTTTGTGAAATCACCATGATAAAGACTTCCTTCGTCCACCCTATATGCGCAGGAGGTTTTGACATTTCTGTCTGTTTGTTCATGAAATTTTGGCTGCCAACAGGATGTTTCTTTGGGGATTAAACAGATGGGCTATTTCTGTCAGAGTAACATTAATTTAGGATCTTTGTTGGAGAAGGCCCCACCCCTTGTCTGAGGCCCCACCCCTTCTTAAACCTCACCCTCGCCAGGCTCCATCCCTCAAATCTCCAAGAATTCCCCACCTGGAGCTGGCAACCCTATCTCCTTTCCAGCCAAGCATCAACCTACCTTTATTTTCCCCTTACTGTTCAGCTTTCCATCTCCCCCCCCCCCCGCCACCTGCAGCCTCTACCGTGCTCTGAAGCCCTGACTGCCATGTCACATTGGCTGTCATGAGGGGGGGCAATCTCAGCAGGGTATAAGGGCACAATGAGTTTTCTCCCAAAGGCCAAAATAGGTGTGGGAAGGGCCCTTTACTGACAGAAACCAAGCTTGGTTGACCAGCAGCGGGCACTGAGGGAAAAGTAGGGTTCCCAGCTCTAAGTAGGGAAATACCTGGAGATTTGGGGGGGGGGGGGTGGATCCTGTGGAGGGCAGCGTTGCGGGGGGCGGCAGAAGGACTCAGCAGGAATTTCCCAACCTGGAGCTGGCAAGGACTGGCCCCAATGAGTTCCTCACAAAGGCGCAGAAAGGGTTTTGTTTCTGTGTCTTTTTACTAACAGAACCAAGCTTGGTTGCTTACCAACAGCCACTGAGGGAAAAGTGAGAATGCTGTGGCCAGTGGCCTCTATGGCATACTATTCAGCCTGAGGCCTTTCCTCTCCCCTCCCCAAACTCTGGCTTCCTTAAACTGGCTTCCTGACCTGGAGCTGGCAACCCTATGAGTTCCTCTCAGCAGCCACTGAGGGGAAACTTTGTCTTCGTCGGGGGAGACAGTGCTTCTGACAGAAAACAGTGGCTGAAAGGGGAGTGGGGTGGGGAAGAGGAGCAGACCCAGCCCCCAGCCAATGGCATGCGAGTACTCTTGAGTGGCGACTGATGGACCAATGGCTGAGGGCGAGCATTTTACAGCCAATGAGAGCACATAGAATATTGCCACCCCATCTGGCTTTTATATAATAAAATAAAGGACAGAAGATTTCACTCCCCCCACCCCTGCAGGCTTTTAAAATCAGGCCTCTTCAGTCCTCACCCTTGGAAAATTTATGACAGGATTCACTCTTTTTACCTCAACTCCTTCCTTTTTTACAAAAAATTTTTACACCTGACAGACTGGGACAGATTGCACACTGACCCCTAATGCTGATGGGGGGCCCCCATGACAAATTATTGATGGGGCACCACCCCTTTTTTGCACGCTGAGGCTATGGGCCTGATGAACACTTCATCAGGTACGATATCTGATGAAGTGTGCATGTGTGCATGCACATGAAAGCTTATACCCGGAATTAAACTTTGTGGTTCTTCAAGTTGCCCCTGGACTCAAACTTTGTTCTATTCAAGAACAGGCCAGGACAATCCTTCACATGATGGACAAGAAACAGTTTAGTTAATTTAAAAAAAAAAGAAAAAAAAGAAACAGTTTAGTTAAGTATTGTCATATCTCCTTTTTTGCAAGCCAAGTTATGTGCCCAGAAGTTTCAGTGTTAATTAATAAACCATTAAGTTTCAGAAAACTGGGTGTTGGTCATTGTTCCACTGTGCAATATCTTCTACCCTTGATTCTTTCCCACTTCTCCTTTTGAATTGCTCACTCGTTTCCCCTCTTTTCATTATCTGAGCATTGCATCTTCTTTCCCTCTTTCCTTCTGTCTTCCTCAAGATCTCCTCCCACCATGCCTTGCCTCTCAGGTAGCAATTCCAATTGGCCCCACTGTGGCCTTGAACAGCAAACACTTTGCAAGACCCTATTTATTCAATCCAATGAAGGAGCTACTTTGAATGCTCTAAAGGTAAAGGTTTCCCTTGCTCGAAAGCCAGTTGAATCCAAGTCTAGGGGGTGGTGCTCATCTCCGTTTCCAAGCCAAAGAGCCAGCATTGTCCAAAGACTTTTTCATGATTATGTGGCCGGCATGACTGAATGCTGAGGTGCACAGAACGCTGTTACCTTCCCACCAAAGCGGTACCTATTTATCTACTTGCAATTTCTTGCTTTTGAACTGCTAGGTTGGCAGGAGCTGGGGCCAGAGACGGGAGCTCACTCCATCACACAGCACTCCGGTCTCGAACTGCCAAGCTACCAACCTTCCGGTCTGCAGCTCAACGTCTTAATCTCTGAGCCACCACAGCCCCTTAGGGAATGCTCTAGTCGGGGCTATACAAATGGTTCATTACTGAACAAATCCTGCTGTTTCCATGGGTAAAACCACAAATTTGTGCTAAATGAGTGCATGAAGATAAAACTGGAGTCCAGTGTTACCTTGAGGTCTCAGAATTTATTATAGCAAAAGCTTTTGTGAGATGGAGCACACTTTATCAAATGCATGCATGAAAGTGCTGTCCAGTTGCAGCTGTATTACAATGACCCCCATAGGGTTTTCAAGGCAAGAAAGGTGGTTCACCATTGCCTGCCTCTGTATAGCAACCCCAGTCTAAGGTTGTGGTCACACGGTCATTTTGATCGGGTTTCACCACTATTCCCTATTGCATTTAAAAGGGCTGATCAGATGGCGGCATCTGTCTCCCGTATCGAAGCGGACTCACCCCCGCAATCCTCGTGGTTTCCTAGTGGAAAATCGAGAACTTTCCAAATATTTGCACTGTGAATCCGCAGTGTCGCCAATCTGGACAGCCATCTCTCACTATGAATGTGATTAGGTCATCTGAACATCCTTCTTGCACTGAAATCTCCTGCCCCCCCAGCTTTCACCATTGTGTACATGATCAGTCCTGCACTGAATATATTCAATGCATGAACGTTCAAGCATACACATATAGACTCCAGTGCTCAGTTGTATGTCTGTGGTTCATCTTGTTTGCTGTTTGGGGGAGAAAACACTGCGAAAACAAGGGAGTACAGCGTGTCCGAGTGGGAGCAGTGATTTGGCTATGCACATATGCGCATGTGCACAGAATTAAAAAAAAAAACTTGCACCGCACAGCCACTGGGGCGGCATAGCTATCTGGACGGGGCCTGGGGCCTCACTGCATGATGCAAGTGGTCCGGGGAGGAATGTGTGATCATCCCAACTCACAAAAAAATACCCCTGATCAAATATACAGTGGGAACAAATCAGGGCAAACCTGCCGTCCCATCCAAAAACTAACCAGGGCTGCCACTGCCCAGCTTCCAAGATCTGAGAAGATCAGGCTACCCTGGGCCAGGGCCTAACATGACTACCCATCTGGAAGGACCACCACAAGCGCATAAAGGATGAAGGTTTAAGGAAGCAAGTGAGACCTACGAGGGGAGCAGTGTTTTTTGCTTGGTGATTGCCTCCGTTCAGCCTCTGCTCGCCTTCCATTGCGTGGAAGAGAGAAACTGCGTCCTTCCTTTTCAGCCTGGCAGTACACTTCTTCATTCCACTTAGATCTGAATCTCTCCCCACTCCTCCCACACCCACCCGCCGGCCCGTGATTAAGTCTGCTTGCCCTGCCGCGGGAGGAGCACAGAGCTGGCAGTATCTCAGAAGGGGCAGGTCCCCTGGGCACTATCAGAGCATCTAAAAATGAAGAGTCTTTCCAAGAGCGTAATGGAGGGGAGGGCAAACCCTTCCCTTTGAGCCACTCATTTATCTCCATTAACTCTGTTTCTTTTCTCCCTCTTCTCCCTCTAGGAATGGCAGGATCTCTGAGAGGAATGGAACGCTCTCCTAATACCGAGGCATCGCAGAAGGCTCTCCTCATCCCAGTTAATGGACTTTTGGAAAGGTTTCAGTTCTCTCCGCCCCCCGCCCCCCAAATACCTTCTCCCCTTCTCTTGCTCCTGCGGCGTTAACGGGTGGCGTCTGTCTGCTACCTGTCGTCAAGCGGTCTATTCCATGAATACCTTTAACTTCCTGGTTTTTGTTTGCAGCAGGATTTTTGGGTTTTTGCAAAACTGGCTGATGAAGGCTGCCACGTGGCATTTTGGGGGTGGAGCCTGAGGAGGGCGGGGTTTGGGGAGGGAGGGACTTCAAATGCCATAGAGTCCACCCTCCAAAGCAGCCATTTTTCTCCAGGGGAACTGATCTCTGTTACCTGGAGATCAGTTGTCATCCCAGGAGATCTCCAGCCACCACCTGGAGGTTGGCAGCCCTAATTTCTGGGGACATGCAGCGTTGCATCAGTGGGGAGGGGGGAAAGGGTCACACCGCACTAACTTCCCATCAGCAGAGATTTAGCATGGAATCCAAGGTGGGATGCCAACCTCCAGGGGGTTCCTGGAGAACTCCTGGAATTACAGCTCCTCTCCAGACTACAGGGATCAGTTCCCCCAGAGAAAATCGATGCTTTGGAGGGTGGACTCCATGGCTTTGTACCCCACTGAGGTCCTCCCCAGGGTCCACCCTCAAATATCCAGAAGTTCCCATCCTGGACTTGGCGCGCGCGCACACACACACACACACACACACACATTTGTGGCCTCTGAATATAGAGGTAGCCTTGATTCACCGTGGGTAGCAGCTGCTGATGGACCTATCATCCGTGGATTTGTCTAATCCCCTTTTAAAGCTATCCATTCTTGTGACCATCACTGCATCCACTGGAAGTGAATTCCACAATTCAATTACTCATTAAGACAGAAGTACTTCCTTTTGTCTGTCCTGAATCTATTGGCCATCAACTTAATTGGGTTCCCTAGTGTTTTTTGGGGGGGAGAGGGACTTCTCTATGTCCACTGTCTGTGCTCCATGCATAATTTTATAAACTTCTGTCATTCCCCCTTCCCTTTAATCATCTTTTTTCTGAGGTGAAAAGTCCCTGACTCTATAGCTTTTCCTCATAGGAAAGGCACTTCCACCCTTTAACCATCTTCCATCCTCCTCCACATATTTTCCAGCTCTATGATATCCTTTTAGAGACCTGGTAACCCTATATACACAGTACTCCAAATGGGGCTGCATTGTAGATCTATACAGGGGCAATATGAGATTGGCTATTTTATTGTCACTCCATTTCCTGATAATTCCTAAGCATGGAGTTTGCCTTTTTTTTACCACTGCCACATATTGAATTGGCATTTTCATCAAACTATCCACTACAACCCCAATATCTCTCTCAGTCTTGTCCAGTTGAGACCCCATCAGCCTATATTGTATTTACTTAAAATGAAGGAAACCCTGAATGTAAGACGACTCCTCAAGTCACAGCTGACTTATGGCAGCCCCCATAGGGTTTCCAAGGCAAGAGTTGTTCGGAGGTGGTTTGCCATTGCCTGCCCCTGCGTCATAACCCTGGTATTCTTTAGAGGCCTTCCATCCAAATACTATCCAGGGCCAACCCTGCCTAGCTTCTGAGATCTGATGAGATCAGGCAAGCAAAAACCACTCTTGCATTGGGACAAATACCATATTTAAAGTTAGTTATTTTCCCCCAGCGCACATCACCTTACATTTACCTGCACTGAATTTTGTTAATCCTCACTGTTGCCCACTCACCCAATTTGGAGAGATTCTAGATTGCAGGCAATGCATCTGCCTACCCATATGGCCATTAATGTTTTGTCCTACGTGCAATGATCTTTTCATAAACGCTTCTGGGAGTCTGTTAAAGATTTCAAAGATATTTCTGATAATTCTGATAATCAGTCTTATCCTTCCCACCCCCACCAGTGATGCAATCGGGTTATTTTAGATTCTGGACAGAGTGGCCGTAGTCTTCCGCTGCCCCCATGGTTCATGTCAAGTGTTTTAAGAATGACAGTTCCCAGGAACAGGGTCTAGCCAGCAGAAGAACCACGTCAGTCCTTTCCTGAGGTCCCTTCTCTGGCTGCCCCCTAGTTTCTGGGGGGGCAAATCAAGGTGCTGGTGGTTACTTTAAAACCTTTAATTATCTGGGGCCCACATCTCTAAAAGACCACCCTTCCCCTATATGTCCCTATGCATCACCTTTGTTCTTCCAGTTTGGTGTTGTGGTTAAGAGCGGCGGACTCTAAACTGGAGAACCGGGTTTGATTCTCCACTCCTCCTCCACATGAAGCCAGCTGGATGACCTTGGGTCAGTCACAGTTCTCTCAGAGTTCTCTCAGCCCCACCTAACTCACAGGGTGTCTGTTGTGGGGAGAGGAAGGGGAAGGAGATTGTAAGCCACTCTAAAACTCCTTCGGGTACTGAAAAGGTGGGGTACAAAACCAATTCCTCCTTTTCTTCTTCTTCCTCTTCCTCCTCTTCCTCTCCTTCTTTCTCTTCCTGTTCTTCTTCCTCTCCATCTTCCCTGCAGTCTTTTGTCAATCCCCCCCAGTGCCCAGGGCATGTTCTACAGTGGTTCAGGCACAGATCTTTTCAATACATGCCCCATTCCTATGGAAGTCCTCCAGAAAAGGCGAGGGTAAATTCTGCTTTCCTGGCTCTCTGGTGAGGCTGGAGAGCTTTCAGAGCAACCTGAGCCCTGGACAAAGGGGGAATATCCTGCTAGTGGGGCACACAAGGTGTTTTTAGATTGGTGCAAAGGTGGCTCACCCATTAGGCAGATCTAGGCAACTGCCTAGGGTGCCAGAGGTGCCAAAAGAGGCTGGACCGTGGCAAGGGGCAGCCTTGAGAGGTGCCCCCAGAGCCACCTCCAGGCGGCCTGGCATGATCAGTGGGGATGCTGGCTGCCGGAGCTGCTCACCTGGTCTACCTCCCCTGCCCTGCCCCCAGAAAGGCGGGAGGGAGGAAGAGTAGGCAACTGCCAGCTCCTCAGCCAGCACTGCTGGGTTCCACATGCAGTCCCACACAGCTTCGTTTAGAGGAGGGCAGGGTGGCATCTTGCCCGCCCAGGTCTGTGCATGCTGGGCCACAGCAGCTTGGGCATGGGGTGGCTTGCCTGGCCTGCCTTCCCCTGAAGGAAGAGCAGATGGCCCCCCAGGGGCTGTGCATGTGTGGTTCTCAGTGAGGGGGGGGGGTGCCATGCTAACGGGAAGGGGTGAGGATAGCAGCCGGCCCTGGGTTAGTGTTCCCTGATTTCAGTGTATGTTACAGCTGTTGTTTTAATGTTCCTTATGTTATTCAAGAGTTTTCGTACTGCTGTTACCCACTTTCAGTCCTGAAGTGCTTGTGAGAAAGGCAGTGGGAGGGGGAAATGGGACTCCCCTTCCCCGTGAATCCCTGTGAGTCCCCCCCTTTGTATAAAATTGATGCTAATTTGCCCTCAGCATTCTGTGGCTTGTGGAGGTTAGTGAGCATGCTCAGTCCTCACTGGACCATTTGGTTTGTATCTTTTTTTCATTCAAAACCGAATATCTTACTACAGGGGTCATTTCATTGAAAAAGAGGTGCAGGAGCTCATTAGCATAACTCATTAGCATAACTCATTTGCATATGCCACCCCTCCTAACATACCGGAAGTGTGTCAGAAGGCAACGCCCACCCCTCAGGCTCCACTCCACAGGTGAGTGAAACTGACCTGCTCTTCCTCCACTCCCTTCCCCATCCAATACTTTGTGCAATAAAAATAAGCGTCAAGAACACACCCTCATTCTTTTCCTGCTCCCTTGAAACCAACAGGTTTCAAGTAGACTTGAGATACCCAGGACATGTGCACCACCCATCCCTTTCCCTTCCCCTCCCCACAACAAGACACCCTGTGCGGTAGGTGGGGCTGAGAGAGGTCTTTTGAGAACTGCTCATGAGGGAACAGCTCTGAGAGAACTTGTGACTGGCCCAAGATCACACCAGCAGCTGCATGTGGAGGAGTGGGGACTCAAACCCGGTTCTCCCAGATTAGAGTCCAACTCCTGACCACTACACCAAACTGATAAGGTGGAAGCTGCTGAAGGGTTGGTGAAATTTCTCCAGTACTTATGTGCCATGTGCCCAGATAAAAAATGGTATACTTAGAAAATTTATATGCCACCTTGAGCAAGTCTCTGGAAAAGCAGCACATAGTCATAAAAGGAACAATGATAAAATTATAATATTAAAACAAAACATTAAAAATAATAAAGACCCTAGAAGGCTTTCCCCGGGGCGCTGCGCCTCTGCACTGCTCAGGGAAGCCGAGGAGGGGGTGGGGCTTGGTCATGTGCCCGCCCCCTGGGCTCCTCACTCCCGGAGCTGCGCTCCTGTGCGCTCCTGCTCCAACGGACCCCTGTCTTACTACATATTTGGCGAGTCCTCTGAGTATGCAGACTGCCCTACTTTGTCTGTGGGCAACCTTGTTCCGCTGCTTGCTCGGTAAGCACTGGACCCTTGAGTTTGCTATTCAGAGGAGCGATGATATCACTTGGGCAGTGATACCCCCTTGGAAGTGGTCTTTGTTTTCAACCTTCCTTGAGGCTTTGGGGGAAGATCACTGCAGTAACCTGAACCAGCAGAATTTGGTCTGGTTACCAGAACTTGTGATATTCTCCCCCCCCCCAGGCAACTCCCATAAATTCTGTAGAGTTCATTCACCTCTGCTTATCCTACATGTGTCGAGGACACGCTCTTGAGCCTTTTTTAAAAAACCAGACATAACATGTACAAAAATAGAAACTGCCTGAGATAACCGTTAGAGGAGATACAAAAAAAAATATCACAACCCGATAGCGTAACCCATTGAGAGAAGAGATGAACGTGTCTTCTTTGCGCGTCTGGCCGATCTCGGGGGCTGCAATTACAGTTGGCAGCTGGCCTCTCCATAATGTATGTTCAGGCGTCCCTATATACGATACTGATTTACGGGAGGGTTGCTCTGCATTCTGTTTACTTGTGAGCTGCCTGTTGGTGTAACACGAGTCCTATCGCAAGATCGTTTTTCACCTGTGACATCTCCAAGCTTAAACTGAAAGGGGAGCATGCTCTTGACTTCACCAAGAAAGGAGAGCCCAGGCTTTGTTTACATGATCTGGGATCCTTGGGAAACTCACAGAGGATTTTCATTGAGGGCTATTATTACTCCTTCAATCAATCATCCTCCCCTCTCTCTTTCTTAGCCCGTCCCTGCATGCCTTTCACTCTCTCAAGGTTTTGCCATGGTGTAGTAGAAAAGCTGTCAGTTTCATGGAGCCTATGGGGCTTTTTATTATTTTGAGACCAGGTAGCAAGCACCACTGAAAAATGGCTACCATGGGGGGGTTGGCCAAGTCCCAACTTGCTGCCACGTGGATGAGTCCCAGTTGCAAAATATTAGAAGTTTCCAAACAGAGCAGGACTGTCATCTCCAGGCTGGGAAATTCCTGGAGAATTCGGGGTGGAGTCTGGGGTGCTTTGGGGAGGGGAGGGAAATCAGTGAGGCAGAATTCCATAGCAGAAGAAGAAACTGGATTTATATCCCACCCTTCGCTACCCGAAGGAATCTCAGAGCGGCTTACAATCTCCTTTCCCTTCCCTTCCTCACAACAGAAACCCTGTGAGCAGTGTTCCCTCTAAGCTGAGTTAGTGGGAGCTAGCTCTGAGTTTTTTTAGCCTCCAGCTCACACATTTGTGTCTTAGCTCAGGAAGGAGGCCTCCAGAGCAAACTAACTTATGCAGTAGCCAAACTGCTCGCTCACAGCTTTAATTCCAGTAGCTCACAAAGTAGAATTTTTGTTCACAAGACTCCACAGTTTAGTGCATCTTTTTGTCCACTTCTTGAAGGTAGATTTCCAGGGGGGCACTGAGTAAAATTTTTTTCTGAAAAGGGGGCAGTAGGCCAAATAAACTTGGGAACCATTGGTTTAGAGCAGTGGTTCTCAACCTGCCTAATGCCGCGACCCTTTAATACAGTTACTCATGTTGTGGTGACCCCGAACCATAAAATTCTGCCAACACACACAACAATGAAGCTACTTTTTCAGTTGTTTTCTCTTGCATGGCAGTTAGCACCAAACAACTTTAATACAGACTTTAGACACACATATATTTGCAAGCTATTCCCAACAAGACACAACAAACACTCAGGCTTCAGACTTACTTTTCTTCAACAGAAGATGCCATGAGAAAATGAAGGTAGTTGGGGGGGAGAGGTTGTTGCAGGTAGGGGTGGGGAGAAAGAGAGAAAGGTAGGAGGAGAGCGAGAGAGAGAAAAAAGGGGAAGAGAGAGAAAGGGGGAAGAGAGAGGGGGAGAGAGAGGGGGAGAGAGAGGAAGGAAGGTAGATAGGTGGGGGGCGGCTTTTGCTGCTTTTCCTGGGCTCTGCGCTTTGGCATGGAGCCCAGGGAAGGCAGGGGGTGGCTTTTGCCGCTTTTCCTGGGCTCTGCGCCTTGGCGCGGAGCCCAGGGAAGGCGACGGCGGAGCGCCCTAAAGGCAGCGGCGGAGAGGGGGAAGCAGCCATTGACTTACCTGCTGGCTTCTTCCTCCTCGTGGCCCCTGCTGGAAGGGCTGCAGGAAGCAGGGGGCGGGGCTCCAGCCCCAACCAACCCCTGCTCTTTGCCCTCAAAGGGAAAGCTCCCTTTGAGGGCAAAGAGCCAGGAGGCCAGACCTCGCGCTCAATCGAGCCCTGCCTAAGACCATCGGAAATATGTGTTTTCCGATGATCTTAGGCAACCCCTGTCAAAGGGTCGTTCGACCCCCAAAGGGAACCGATCCCCGCAGTCTGGAGATCAGCTGTAATTCCAGAGGATCTCCAGGCCCCACCTGGAGGTTGGCCAACCTACTATCTTGCGAGATTTCTGGAGATTTGGGGGCAGTGACTGGGGAAGGAAAGTGGTGGGAATTTGGCAGGGGAGAAAGCTCAGCTCGGGTTGCCAGGTCCCTCAAAGGCCCCAGCGGCGGACTTTGGGGGGGAGGGTGTTACTGGAGAGGGTGGGGCATCCCCAGTGTGATGATATCACTCAGAGGTGGTGACATCACATTGGGGAGCGGAGGCCCCCGCCTCTCCCCAGCAGCATTTAAAGACATCCTTTAAACGCTGCTGTGGAGAGGTGGGGGGAGGCCGCATGCACCTGCACTCTGAGCCCTGAATTCGGGGCTTAGGGTGCAGGCGTGTGGCCCCCACCTCTCCCCAGCAATGTTTAAGGACTTCCTTTAAACACTGCTAGGGAGATGTGGGGAGGAGGCCAGGTGGTTGCTCTTGGGGGCGGGAAGGAGCCCCTACAAATCAGGAAACCTCTGCCGAACTGGGGGGTCTGGCAACCCTAAGCTCAGCAGCAATATAATGATGTCACAGAACCTGAAGCGACCAATTTTTGCAGGGGAACAGATCCCTGTCATCTGGAGAACAGTTGTAATTCCAAGAGGTCTCCAGGCCTCGGTGGAACTTGGCAACCCTACTTCCTCTGGAACCTGCTTAAAGCGGGTTTTACCGCAATGGCTTTTTACCCCAGTGATTAAAGTCACCTTTTACCTCAGTTTCAGTACTAGACGTCAGTTGGCCTAATAGAAAAATGTTGCAGTCAAGTGAGAGTATCAATGTAATTAGGGTCAGGGGCTGAGTCACTTCCTGCATCCTTTACTTTTGCTCAAACGGAGACCCCCCCCCCCTTGTTTGAGCTTCCCAGGAAAGGAGGAAAACTCCCTCACATGCCAATGTTATGTCTGCTTGGCAAGTGAGAGCTTTTTGTTTAGTTGCCTAGTAAATCTGAGTGCTTTTCTCTTATCTGTCTGAAGTTTAGCAAGAAGCATCCTTTGAGTGAGGTGGGTACAATTTCTGAGAACCTTGTTTTTTCTGAGGAAAAAAAATTGCAGCCAAAAATAATGTGTTTCCCAATGAAAACAATACAAAAACCTAACATAATAAAGACTCGGAACAGGTATAGTGGCAATAAAGTTAGAGAATAATTAAAAAAACTAGAACTAACAATAAAATTTATCTGGGCATTCCTACCAGAGTCTTAGGAGCAGTGTCCCTTCATTTAATCATTTTAGCTTCTAGGGAGAGTTCATGCTCGATTTGATCTAGAATTTTAGCCATAAAACTCACTTCCAACACCACATTTCAAATGAATCAACTTTCTTCCCGTCAGCTTTTTTCACTGTCCACCAAGTGAAGTTATCAGGCATAAAATTCTATTTCCTGCGTATATCAGCTTTAATTTTTTTTAAAAAAAAGAGGAAACAGATTTTTAACCCTCATGATGGCCATTTGTAAGTAGGTGGATCATACTGTGCGTCAGAACTGCTGAAATCTCAGGAGGCTGAAGATGATTTCCTCCTGCCTGGGGAAGAGGTCTTAGTCCTTTGCCCGACTCTTTCCCTATGACTGTCAGAACCAGGACAAATCATGTAAAATTGTTTCCAAGCCTGGATAAATCATGCAAAATAAAAATTATGCAAATTTGCCAGATCTGATTAAATAATCCAGATTGCTAGAGTCATCCTTCAGCACAAACCTGCTCTTTCGTGTCTGAGCAACACACAGTGAAATCCTATGCAGTATTACTTTAAGCTCTTTGAAATCAATAGGCTTGGACTGGAGTAAACTCAGCATGGGATTGCACTGACAGTTTATTTAGTGTGCAAAAATCTGTCTTGTCTCCCCTTCAAAATGGCTCTTTGCATGCAGAATCTCTGAGTCGACATGGTTCCCCCTCAGCATAACCCCTTTGCTTGCAGTCATGTTGTTAGGCTAAAATCCATTAAGGGTTGTAAGGCACTCAAATGTTATTGATAAGGGCTGTGGTATATCTGCAGAGATGTTATGCCAGAGTAAAGTGCTTTGCTGGCCTGTGGCCTAACTGTGTATGTTTCTTCATATCTCCCCAAAGCATCAGAGACATTAACTGTGATGCGAAAATGCAGGGCTAATTTATGCATGGATAATCCCTGGATCCATGCGTTCCGTTGAACCAGTGCAATACGCAGCATAGATGACTTTGAATCTGATTCACAGCCATCCCCGTTGATTCATTGTGGCAATAGGAAAAAGAGCCACTGTATTCAGAAGATACAGAATAAGCCCCAGAGAACTTTACAATCAGCAAATCAGCATCTTCTGGTGGTCCCTGGCCCCAGGGAGGTCTGTCTTGCCTCAACTAGGACCAGGGCTGGTGGAATGAGCTCCCATATGAGATCAGGGCTTTGTGGAATCTTTTACAGTTCTGCAGGGCCTGCAAGACGGAGCTCTTCCGCCAGGCTTCTAGTTGAGGCGGTGGGCGTCCACACTCTTATCAGGCCTCCCCTCCAGTGAATCAGATCTGTATCATCATTTGGAAACCCAAACTGTAGTAGACCTCACTTGTTGAGGCACTGGTTAGAAATATAGGAATCAGTAGTTGCAGGGCTTTTTTTCTGGGGGAGCATGCCAGAACAGAGTTCTGGAACCTCTTCAACAATTTATAAAAGCCCTGAATAGTTGTATTGTAATTGATGTATTTTAATGGTTTTAGCTGTTTGTATACTATCTATGATGGAACCCACCCTGAGCTCGCTATGCGGGGAGGGCAGGATACAAAAATCTAAATAAAGAAATAAAGAAATAAAAGAACTGCTGGCAATATGATCCCCCAGCTCATGCATTATATTTTCATACATTAAAGCAAGCCTGGACAGATTTTCTTGGGGAACCAGGGCCCAGCTCTATAACATATAGTTTGGCTCCTAGATTGTGATCATCTTGGTGGCAGTGAACCTATGAATGAAACTGGACAGGGGTGTAGAGTTTTGGAAATTCCAAAGGGGCGGGGGCTCCTTAGTGCGCGCGCTTTGCGCGTGCACTCGCTGGGGCGATGTTCTCCCCCCTCGGGAAACTGCCGCACCTCCCCGGGCCCTTCCGAGGCCCGCCAGCCGCTGCTGCCGGTGCCTCTCTCTTCCCCCCCCCACCCCTTCCCTCTCCCTCTCCAGCAGTGGCGGCCGGGCCTCGGAAGGACCCGGGGAGGCACGGCGGCAGGAGCTCCATTTTGCCGGGGGAGGCTGACCCCCCCCCCGGGAAATTTCGGGGGTGGCTTGAGCCCTCGAGCCCCCCCGTACTCTACGCCTATGAAACTGGATAAGGCACTGTGCAAATGGAATTGTACAAGAAAATAGTTAATAGTACTTCCGGATATCATTAAACAACCCCTGATAATACTTTTGAGAATCCCTAAACTGGCTTAGGAGAGATTCCTGGCAACAGTAACGCAGTGGCAGGAAGGGCTCAAGTTCCGTAATACAGATCTTCAGCATCCTCATGAAAGTACAACCCCCACATTTCTCCGAGGCAAGCCATGAGAGTTAAATGGGTGTGTGACGCACATCTGGGACTGTAGTATGAATATATCACCCGTGTATGGGAGCGCTACGAGGACAGCTACACCATCCTCTTTGTATCACACATACAAGATATCAAGAAACCCAAGCCTGGGTCTCTCTGAGCCACTGCCTCACAGACTAGAAAGCAGTGCTCAGACTCGTGGATCCCTGAGGTTAAATGCACACAAGAAGACCAAAAGCTTTAGAAAAATACACACAGGTGTATTGAGCAAATAAAATTAAGAATACTCCTAGGCACACATTCTCTAGAGTTAATTAGCAAAAAAACACAACAAGAGCTAACTTTTCTTTCTGACACTTTAGTGTCTGGCGTTAACTTGTGCACCATTCAGAATTGCTGAGTCCAGGCTGGAAGCTTATGCTTCTGTCCCTTGGGTTCAAAAGTTAGTGTGGTGTCACCCTTATCTGAGGCCCAGTTGTAGTTTCTTGCTCTCTGGCATCAGGTGGTCTTCGGAATCCAATCAGGGCGCTCCTTCACTGGAGCCCTCCACGATGTGAGGCAACTTGCTCCTAATTCTCCCCTCCCATCTAGTTACTGAACTGAGCGCAGGTTTTTTCCTCCACTTAGCCGATTACCGCATTCTGATATCAGGCCTTGAAAGAGATACAGACAGGGGTCCTTTCGTAGAAAAAGAGGTGCAGGAGCTCATTAGCATAACTCATTAGCATAACTCATTAGCATATGCCACGTCCCCTGACATCACCAGAAGTGCGTCAGAAAGGGAATGTCAGTTTCAGCCCCACTATACTCTATGGGCCATTGAAATCAATGGCAAAAACTCATAGGGTATATGAGGGGCTGGAGGGGAGGGGGTTTGAGGGAGAGGCTCCAAACTTGCAGGGTGGCTTCTGGGGCCTCTCTTCGAAATACCCACCAAGTTTGAAGAAGATTGGACCAGGGGGTCCAATTCTACGGGGCCCCAAACAGGTTGTCCCATCCCCTCCATTGTTCTCTATGGAGGGAAAAATGTTAACTTTTTTCCTACCATAGAGAACAATGGAGGGAATGGGGGCAACCTGTTTGGGGGCCTGTAGAATTGGACCCCCCTGGTCCAATCTTCTTGAAACTTGGTGGGCATTTCGAGGAGAGGCCCCAGCAGCTACCCTGCAAGTTTGGAGCCTCTCCCTCAAACCCCCTCCCCTCCAGTGGCTTTTAAAGTTGCTGCCAAAATTTGGCGAGCTGAATCAGATTAGAGAACCTGATTCAGCCCGTGGCTGCCCTACTGGCCAGTCCTGAGCTGGCAGAGCTTTGCTCTGCCTCGCTTCAGCCCCAATGGACCCCTGGATACAGATATTATCTATGAGAAAGGCTAATTGCAAACACCTGCAAACTGAAGCAAACCCACTATTATTTGTGTTAATCCTTGGTGAAACTAGGGTGCTTTGCCTCACACAAGACATTGAAGAACTGAGTCAATACATGTATGAATCCACTCAGTGTCCAGTCATTTATTTATTTTTTGCATTTTTACCCCGCCCTCCCCGCAAGCAGGCTCAGGGCGGCTTACAAAGTGGCAGAGTGCCATGTTAAAATAAAACAATTTAAAACAACGTTATAACAACACAGCAAGTAACTTTCAGTAAAATGCTCGCTAAAATGTTGGTAATCAGCATAAGTAAAGATAGCGTCCTACAATTTCTCTTTGTGGCATGGTGTGAGTTCCTTCGGGCCAGCCCTCATCTCCGGTGATAATGGAGATGGTCGATGGTAGGTGGCGGTGGCTCCTAATCGAAAGCCTGGCGGAAGAGCTCTGTCTTGCAGGCCCTGTGGAACTGCATAAGATCCCACAGGGCCCTGATCTCCTCCGGGAGCTCATTCCACCAGAGAGGAGCTGCCACGAAAAAGACCCTGGCCCTAGTACTGGCGAGCTTGGCTTCCATTAAGCCTGGGACCAAAAGTCGGTGTTGAGATCCCAACCGAAGCGCTCTCTGGGGTAAATACGGGGCAAGGCGGTCCCTCAGGTTATGTTGGACCCTGATCATATAGGGCTTTAAAGGTAAGCACCAGCACCTTGAGCAAATTCGGCACGCTATAGGCAGCCAGTGCAGCGCCTCCAGCACAGGCCAGATGTGCTCCAGTTTTGGGAGCTCCATCAATAGCCTGGCCGCGGCATTCTGCACCTGCTGCAGCTTCCGGATTTGCGACAAGGGCAGCTCCATGTAGAGAGTGTTACAGTAGTCGAACCTTGAGGTGACCGTTGCATGGATCACCGTGGCCAGATCATCGTGATCGAGGAAGGGAGCCATCTACGGAGCCAGCCGCAGATGGTAAAAGGCCGACTTGGCAGTGGCTGCTACCTGGGCCTCCATAGTTAAGGAGGGATCCAGGAGCACTCCTAAACTCCTAACCACTGACGTGGGCACCAACGGCACCCCGCCGAAGGTCAGGAGCTGGACTGCCCCCCCCCCAGACCCAGGCACAGGACCTCCGTCTTGGCCGGGTTCAATTTCAGCCGGCTCAGTCCAAGCCAACCTGCCATGGTGTGCAATGCCCGGTCTAGGTCTTCTGGGCTAGATCCCAACCAGCCACCCAACATGATAGAGCTGAGTGCCATCAGCGTACTGATCGTTATGATCAATGGGCTCTAAAGCGACCTAAAATTCTAATTGCCATTCTTTCTCCCTTGTGCATGCACACAGCTGCAAACTCACACATTTTTCAGAGCTTAAAAACAATTGAAAAACAAATGTATAACTTTTCCTGCTGAAGTATTTATTTTGCTTCCCCTGCTTTTCTGCATACCTCTGGATTTTTGCAACCAAACTGTGCAGCTGACAGGTATTCCCTAAAAAGCAGATTTAGCAAGATAAAATATCGGAGCTGCATGCTTTAAATCTACATGCTCTTGACAGTTTTATGGTCAAATTATATGAAAATCCGAGATATTGGACACAGACGTATTTTAGAATACAGAGAGATCTTGTTAAAATGCACCACTGCTTAAATGTTCATTAGACTCTTAGGAAAGTGCTTGCTCTCAGCTACTGCGTGGCAAAGGTTTTACTGAAAAGAAGAACGGCTTTTGTTTTCTGTGGAGTCCACCCTTTGAGGCAACCATTTTATTCTGGGGAACTGACCTCTGTAGTCTGTAGCAGTGTTCCCTCTAAGCTGAGTTAGTGTGAGCTAGCTCACAGTTTTTTAGTCTCTGGCTCACACATTTTTGTCGTAGCTCAGAAAGGATGGCTCCAGAGCAAACTAATTTAGGCAGCGGCCGAATTGTTTGCTCACGAGATTAATGCCAGTAGCTCAGAAGGTAGAATTTTTGCTCAGAAGACTCCACAGTTTAGAGGGAACATTGGTCTGTAGACCAGTTGTAATTCTGAGAGAACTCCAGGCCTCCCCTTGAGGATGGCTACCCTAATTTCTGCTGAGAGTCAAGAGTGGGGTTGAGTCTGAGCTATGGGCTTACACCCGAGGTCCGCAGTGTGGGGTCTGTGGACACCAGGGGGCGCACCAACATGTTTCCTGGGGCCTGCCAAGCGTTTCCAGAAACTGAGTGGAGTCAGGCGGGTTTTTGCCCTGCGAGGTTTTTGATTGGCCACTGGAGATCTGATTGGCTGTGCAGATTCAAAACAATATTGCTTCAGCAGCACTTGCCACCACAGCCCAAGGATTTTCACCGCCCAACAGAAGGGGAGAGCCGTGTGTATATACAAGAAAATATTTTAAAACAATATGTTCATTTTAAAAGGTTTCCTGTTCAGTAGACCTTGTGCCTGAAATGAAGATTTACTATAAAAAAACATAAGAAGAGCACTGCTGGATCAGACCAATGGTCCATCTAGTCCAGCATCTTGCCTCACACAGTGGCCAACCGGGTCCTCTGTGCAGCGCAGAGAGGCCGAGGGCCTTCCCCTGACGTTGCCTCCTGGTTCTGGGATTCAGAGGCTTAGTGCCTCTGAATGTGGAGGTTCTCCTCAGTCACCATGACTAGCAGCCATCGATAGACTTGTCCATGAATCTATCTAATCCCCTTTTAAATCTGTGGCCATCACTATATCCTCTGGCAGCCAATTCCACATTTTAATCATTTTCTGTGTAAAGTATTTCCTTTTGTCCACCCTGAACCCTGAACCGACTGCCCATCAGCTTCATTGGATGCCCTCAAGTTCTAGAATCTTGGAAGAGAGAGAAAAATTTATCTTTCTCAACTCCGTCCACCCCGTGCATAATTTTATAAACCTCTGTTATATCTCCCCTTCGTCATCTCCTTTCTCATCTGAAAAGTCCCAGACTCTTCAGCCACTCCTCATAAGGAAGTAGGGTTGCCCATTTTCTCCCTGAGGGGGGGCGGGGTTGGGGGGCAAGATGGGAGGGGGGTGGGGCCGTCCCCAACACAATCATGTCACATAAAGAAATGTCATCACATCAAGGACCCAGAGCGGCACATGTGCCCCCCCCCTTTCCCCAACCATTTAAAGGGAACGTTCCCTTTAAATCGTTGGGTGGGAAAGTGGGGGCTGCCAGCTCCTGGCTTCAGAAGAGCAGGCACTGCACACACCTGCCCTGCAAGCAGCATTGTTGGCCAGCAAGGCACTGCGAAGTGCTCTTATGGATTTTAACATTCATAAGTTTGAACTTGGGTTGCTATGCTGTAAGGACTACAGGCATTCTCCATTGCTGGGAGAAGCTCCAGTCCACTCCAGGGGGCTGGCAACCTCTATAGTTCACCAAGACAGAAGCAAGGACCCCCTTGCAATAAGGGTTCTTTCTGTCACATCACGCTGGTCAACCCCTGCCCCCTCCAACATACCTACACGGATTATGCTAAATGAGGTTACCTGGCAACTAATTGTTGGGCCATCAGCCATCCGGCCAGGGCCATCAACAGACAATAGAAGCGATCCAGTGACTCATCGCAGGAGTGCCCAGGTGTCAAGTTCCGGTTTAGCTCTAGTTTCACAATATTGACCACTCCCCAGCCTCTCCTCCTTTTTACCTTTAACCTATGGTAGGGTCAGAAGGGACGGACCGCATCGTAGGTGTGTTCAGGGATGTGGTCAGCGAGACCCGCCCCAAAGTCACCTAATAAAAGAGACTGCCCGGCCAGCAATCAGTCTCTTGAGCCATCGTCCCCTATTGCTTTACTACCCTTCATGTCCAGCTTTCTATCCAAATACCCTTGCCTCCATCTTTAAATCTCTGGATTCGCGACCAGAGAGACCATGTGGCCTTGCCGGTTCAAGACATGTTCCCCATTTTTCTATTTTCCTCCCCATCCAACTCTCCATTTTGAGCGGACAACTCCTCTTCAGGACAGGTACAGTATAACCCAACCAAAGTTTCCTGCAAATTGCAACAGTGCTATTTTCTATCTAATTTCCTTAGGTCTCTGTGTGTGTGTGTGAGATTCTGTTTTGTGTATGCTTGAACAACATTTTATAGTAAACATCATTTAAATAGACCTCAGCCTCAGTGCCTCTTTCCTGGAGAACTCCCGGGAAGGGTGGGACCCTGGTATAGTTGGCTGTAACCCGGTATTTTGCCAATTGCTCATCCTAAATTAACGCAATTCGGCTAACAGCATGTCCTTGCTCTTTTCAAAGAGCACTATTAGGGGCAGGGCTTCCCCCTGCCAGCCAGTTGGCCAGCTTCTTGGGGGAGCAGGGAAAATCGGGGAACCCCGCCCCCCTGAGGACTGACATCCCTATAGGGGAGGTGATCCAACCCCCTAATCATCTTGGTTGCCCTCCTCTGTATTTTTTCCAGCTCTGCAATGTTCTTTTTGAGATACGGTGACCAGAACTGTGTACACAGTGTTCCAAATGAGGTGGCACCATAGTTCTATATGGGGCATTACAATACTGGCTGTTTTATTCTCAGTCTGTAACACAGAGTTTGCCTTTTTTTCACCGCTGTGGCTCACTGGTTTGACACTTTCATCGGGCTATCCACACTGACCCCAGATCTGTCTCAGCAAGTTCAGACCCCAATCGCCTATACTCGAAGCTGGGATTTTTTTGTCCCAATGTGCATCACCTTACGCTTACCAACACTGAACTTCATTTGCCACATTGTCGCCCACTCGCCCAGTTTGCGGAGGTCCTCTTGGAGCTCTTCACAATCAGCCTTGGTTTTCACCATCCTGAATAATTTTCTGTCATCTCGGCCACTGCACATGACCTCACTCTACTCTAACAGCAACAACAAAAAATGACCTCACTCTGACTTGTTGTGGTTAGCTCTACCTCCCTTGGCAACCATTTTGTAGTTGTGCCCACCACCCAGTGTTAGAATTCCAAAGGTGCCCACAGGCTCAAAAAGGTTTGGCACTTCGGGCTTCTGAGCTCATGTAGGGACAGTGGAAGCTCCTGTTTCCCAAGAACCACCCATGAGCCCAGAGTGGAGTTTGGACTATGATGGCTGCCAGACCTCAGATTCATGGCAGATAAAGAGCTTCTGGGGTTGCCCTACACCAGGTTGCTTCCTAGTTTCCCAGAATGTGGCCACCAATTGGCCAGGAATGGGAAAAGGCTAAATTTCGGTTGGATTGTTGCCCAAAGTTTAACAGATTAATTCCATAATTCTATGCAGGGTGCTGACAACACAAAGATTACTGACCAGTGAGAACTGACCCAGAACTTCATGGAACTGCACTCCTTTATAGCAGCTGATGATCTGAATCCAGTGGAAAGTTGACATATTAAAAGGAAGCAGAATTCCACCTGGCAGTGGCTCGAATATTCATGCAAATGTTAATTTCATGTTTGTACTTGAAGGGGGAAAAGTGAAGGCTGAAGCAGATAGTTGTTCTTTCCCCCAACTTTTATAGAAAGTTAGAGTATACAGATGCATTTTGTTCACTAGCCAGATTGTGAATAAACATTCAGGTCATCTGTCTTCTAAAATGATCTGTGGGAAAGGCAACAGTTTCCCATTCAAGTTCTCAGCAACATTTCTAGGATCCTTAGTTCAAGGAAGGCATCCCTTTCAGTATTTCTGATAATACTAGATACCTTCAGCAAAATATTTTACTCAGGGCTATTTTTGGGCAGGAACGCACAGGAACGGACTTCCGACTGGCTCCTGAGTTGGCCACACCCAGCAGGAACTCATTAACATAATAGGCCACACCCAACAGCAGAAACTCATTAGGACTGTCTACATTAGGGGTATGTGGCCTAACATGCAAATTAATTCCTGCTACAAAAAAAGCTCTGGGTTTTGACAACAAACAAGGCAAACAGAATAAGAAGCAAAAGGTGGGTGTGGCTGGATGACCACTCTCCTGGTAACATGGGGGTGTGGCCTAATATGCTAATAAGCTGTGCTCACTCTCTGTGATCACCACGAGATGACTCAAGTGAATTCCCTTGAATGAGCACCATTCAAGCACAAGACAGAACCATTATTAGCTATGCAAACAAGGCTTTTCAGTGGAATTGCGTCACATAGCTGCAGGTAACCATATTCCAGGTATAAACTGGCACTACATAGAGAAATACAGAGCAATCTCTTCTGTAACAATTATTAGCAGCCAAGTATGAAAAACAGAGCCATAGTCCTGGCCGATGTATATTTAAGCCATGGAAAAGTCACTGCTAGCTGTTGTCTGCATTGTGGAATAGAATCACTCTGGGCTTTTAGAATCTGTAAAAACTGCAGATTTATTACTGTCATTGTTATTTATTTATTTTAAACCATTTATTAACTGCCTTTCTTCCAAACAGAGCTCAAGGCAGCTTACAGCATAGATAAAACACATAAAATAAAATACTTTAAAAACCTTTTTTTAAAAAACAAACAAACCAAGATTTAAAATCACGATTCAGGACTGCTAATAAACTTAACCAAATCCAGTCCTATATGAAACTGTTTTCAACTGCCCCCAGAGATTTAAATAGATTGAAATCTCCTAGCGCAATTGAGTGGGGCCAGGTACACCTTCCAGGGGAGGTTGTTCTATAATTGTGGAGCTGCCACTGAAAAGGCCTGCTCTCACGTACCCACTAAATGAGCGTCTTTGGTTACGGGACGCTCAAGAGGGCCTGTTCTTGTGGTCTTAATTCTTGGGCAAGAACACAGGTGAGTGAGAAGACAGACCTTCAGATTCACAGGTCCAAAGCCATGCAGGGCTCTAAAGGTCAACATTATTAACAGAGAATTGTAAAGCAGATATGGCTGCGTGCTTGAACTGCTTGGTATTTTTCCTGGAATTGAAAAAGCTGTTGGATCACAATAAATAAAACCCACGATGATTTAAAATGAGAGAAGCCCCAGGCTGTCTCCTAAAACTCACATTCCATTTTATTTCTCTGAGACTGCATGGAAAGAAGAGCTTGCAAAATACATTTTAACTAGCAAATGCCCATGCTATCAGCCAGATACGTTGCATTCAATTTACAGTTTCAGTATGATAATAGACACATAGTCCATCCCTCATGACGTGACTGCCACAATTTCTGGAAGCTATGAACTTTGTGGGACAATTGTGTCATATCACGCATATCCCAGCATTCCTTTCTCCAGCGATTAATTACCGGCTCCCAAGCATCTATCCAAGGTTGAGTGACACACAATTTTCTGCTAACACCAAATTAATTATGAGTTCTTTGGAACTAACTCCACAACTTTCCACCCTTCCTCGCCCTTCCCATTGAACTCAATCAAATGGATCAAGGGGAGTGTTATGACCTGCCATCATTTTAATTTTATTCAAATCACTTCCAAAACTTTTGCATACACTGACAGGGCCACCATATACATACATACAAATGTCTTTCTCCACGCCCCTTTCAGCATTATCTAATCCACTGGCATACAGATCTGAGAGAACAAGAGACTGGATTTATACCCTGCCCTTCACTTCCTGAAGGAGTCGCAGAGTGGCTTACAGTCTCCTTTTCCTTTCCCCTCCCCACAACAGACACCCTGTGAGGCAGGTGGGACTGAGAGAGCTCTGAGAGTACTGCTCGGGAGAAAACCACTCCGAAAGAACTTGTAGCTGACCCAAGGTCACACCAGCAGCTGCATGTGGAGGAGTGAGGAATCAGTATACCGTCTGTCCATAATTCGGTGTAGGTGATCATTTTTCAGGGAAGCAGTTTATGAAATCGGGGCATTTTCCTCACAGATTTCCTCCCATTCCCTTTCCCCCCCCCCAGCACTTCACCTTGATTTTTCTCCTCTAGGTTGTCTTCTGTGGTGATGCTTGTTAGATTTCTGCACATGGCCTCCGTCAGGATTCAAGATGGCAATCCTATCTGCTCCGTCTGGTGAGGTGTGTGTCGCTGCTGGATTACTTTTAAGTCTGCCATCCCGGTTGTTCTCAAGCTTGATTGGTTTTCCAGATGTTACAGGCTTATCATAAATTAGGTCAATTGATAATTTTGTATTAATATACACGGCTGATTCATTATCTGTAAATTTTGAAACCTCTCTTTCTTCTCTGAGAGAGGTAGCAACATTTATGAATGGCAGGGACCGACTTAAAATTAGAACCCTGGGATACAAAATAGATACTGCCTCATATATGCAGTGTGGACTTTCACCCAGCCCTTCTGACCTCTCTAGATCATTGGCCTTCCAAAGATTTATCTTGATACAGCGCCACCTGCTGGCTGGGACCACTTTCTCCACCCCCTTGTGATTGTTATGATCCTTAGTTTTGGCACCAGTATCCTAAAACATGGCTTTTCTTATGATCTTAACAGAGCAATTCCCTGAATATAGAAGGTCACATTTCAGGAACAGTAGTCCCTGTCTTACAAATATAATTGTGCTTCCCCTTTCTATAGCATGGATGAAGGGGGATGTCACCCCTATTTTAGAAAGGTGCCGAGCTGTTATAGACGGAGGTTGGATGAGTACAGAAGAGGGAACAGGGCAAGTATTATGTTCAGCAATAATGAGGGTTGAGAACTCTGGACTGGAAAATTCCTGGAGATTTAAGGGTGGAATTTGGGGTGGGGGGTGGGAGCTCAGTAGGGATGCAATGTCACTCCAGGACTTCAGTGTCTCCTAGACTATGTTATAGAGTCCACCCTCCAAAGCTGTCATTTCCTCCAGGGGAACTAATCTATTTAGTCTGGAGTTCAGTTATAATTCCAGGAGGTCTTCAGACCCTACCTGGATATTCAGTGTTACCTTTATACTGCTTAACTAAATTTACTAAAAGTGTCATGTAATGACATCCTTAAACGGAATTCTGTGTTGATTGTGAATGTTTAAAAATAAGTCTTTCCCTGCTAAAATGTTGCACAAGGGAGGGAGGGCTCCAGTCCCACACTGGTTGTCAACCATTAATCATGTGCAACAACTGGTGCCCCCCCCCCCATCGAGTGCCCCTCGTAGTTCACCCCAAACAGTACATCCAACCAAGTCTGGACAAGTTTTACGGTGTATGAGGGGGGCGTCCACTATAACAGCTTCATCTGTGTCCATGTACACCCAGGCCTATAGCCAGGATTTTTTTTATTCGGGGAACATTTACAGTTAATTAAATTAATCTGAATGCCTATCTTTAAAGGGGGAGGCTCCAAGCCTGTTTCTAGCCCTTCCTTTCAAGGGACAGGGCAATAAGCACATCAGTCCCTAGGAAAAAACAGCTCAGAGGACATTTAATTGCCTTCAGAAGGCGTTTAAATGCTTTTTGAGTTCCCTTCCACAGGGCAAGAAAGCTTAGAAGGGCACCTTCAATATGTCTCCAACAACCTCCCTTTCTGCTAGCCCAGTACCACCTAGGTCATGGTCAAAAATAAGATTTCTGGCATGGCTATTTGTGGGGCGGGGCTTTTAATTAGGGGCAGGGCCCCAAAATGCCCCACTGTATGTATGGGCCTGTGTACCCCCCCTTGCTTCCAAGCACAGATCTCCCTTGCAGGTTCGCAGCAATTGTGTTTGCAAGAGAAACATCCATTTAAAAAAAAAATCCGAATTATTGCATCTCTTCCATTAATGCAGTCTTCAAAAATTTGCTGTTCATTCTCTGGCTATAAGTTTAAACCTTGCCTGCCATTCTAATGTATTTGATAAAGTGTGCATGCACATAAAAGCTCACACCTTGAATAAACCTTTGTTGGTCTTAAAGATGCCCCTGGACTCTAAATTTGTTCTTCAAAAAATGAAAGGAAATGCTAGTCACCTTCACTTTTTTAAAAGCCAAAATTAAAAGTATGATGGGGGTTTATCTTATTTTGTGGCTTTGAGCTTTCAACCATCAAAATCATAAATATTAACATTGGCCAATTTGTATTTATTAAGAGGTGTATAGTTAATCATTTGCTGTCAGTTTCCTTTAACTGCATTTTTAAATTATTTATAAAAAGGTATATTTTTGTAAAATGTAGAAATTGACTGCTGTATTTGTTTACAATTTAAATGTGAGTTTGTAAAAATCTAAACCACAGGACAGGTTCTTTTTTGGGCAGCAAGTTTTCATTTATTTATACTTATTTAAATTATTTAATAACATTCATAAAGTAACAGTATAATAGAAGATGAGAGCAAGGAGGATGGATAAGTAAGACATAATTATATGTTTTGTTTTGCAGTTTAACCAAATGCTATTACAGTTCTAATGAAAAATATGAACATTATTTATGTTAAATGATATTGTTCAGGTTTTTGGCACTTAATGACAGAGGAAGATTTGTTGAATGTCAGTTGACAAAACATATAAATGAATTCAAAACAATAAAACATCAGCATTTGCTTAGCTTTTCACTAATCTAATTTAGCAAGTGAATTTTTCTGATACAGCTATTATCCAAAGGCATTCATACCAGAAGCTGATTGTAAGTTTTTTCCTAATTTCCAGTGAGTGATAAGGTGACAATAATAAGAAAATGTATTAAATGTTTGTGTGCCACATTCTTATTTGCATCTATGAATACATCTAATAAAGCCAACTTTTGATCATTTGTTAAATTCAATATCATTATCTTGTTAATATCAGTGGACTGAAGTTGTTTGGGGTTTTTTTGGCAGTTCCACCACATATGGAAGTATGAACCTATACTGTTATAGCATCTTTAACATTGCAAAGCATATGTCTTACAGACATATTTAAGTTTTATTGAAGTGAGATACCATGTGTACAGTATCTCCAAGGAACTTTCTCTTACCATTCTAGAAATTTAGCAGCATTTGAGGCCAGTGGCACCTTGAAGACCAACAAAGTTTTATTCTGGGTATAAGCTTTTGTGTGCATACAAAAGCTTATATCCAGAATAATAATAATCCAGAATAATAATAATAATCCAGAATAATTTATTCTGGGTATAAGCTTTTGTGTGCACACAAAAGCTTATATCCAGAATAATACTTTGTTGGTCTTCAAGGTGCCACTGCTGTCTCTGCTGCTTCAGACCAACAGGGCTACCCAGCTGAATCTATATTCTAGAAATGTAAGGGATATGTATTCCAGATGGTTCCCAAGCTTTAGCTTGCATTTTTGAACCCTTTCCCAAATGGGGTATAATCACAAACCACAAAACCTTTATTGGCATAACAACAACAGCCTTAGCTCAGGAATACAGAAAAGGAAGAAGACAAAACAGTTAATTAAATTAACTAACCATTTTGACAGAACAAACCTCTCCTCCTATACGCACTATAAAGTAAGTCTGACACTGCTTCGATTGTATCAGCCCTATTTGAGGCTAGGAGGTTCATTATCTTACTTTCCTCAGATTTGCCCTCCAAGGATCGCAGTATAGGACTGAGGTAAAAAGCAAATAGATCATGGTAAAATCTACAAGAGAGAAGTACATGGTCTGTGCCTTCAATCTCCTTTAGCCTACAGGGGCATAACCTATCTGAGAATGGTATTTTTTTGAATCTCCCATTCAGCACAGCTAAGGGGAGCACATTAAAACGGGCCAGCGTAAACACCCTTCTAATGTGGGAATCAATCAGGCAGGAAAAATATTCTGCAAGCGGCCTGTTGAAAGAAATCCCCCAATAAATGGGAGAACAGTGCCCAGAAGCAAGACATCTACGTTCTTGCATTTCTATGTCGATTAATCTCTGCTTAATCATGCCAAAAGCATGTTTCTCCGAGAGAAGGGTCAAATCATCCCTACTAAGCCCCTTCAGTGTAATTTCCCCCTCAACACACGTCAACCAGTCTGATAGGTGAGATTCACACAGCATATAAGTGATGAGACTATTAGGCCCACTTCTATAGAGGAGGTGCAGCCAGAATTTAAAAGTTGAGAGCCATGCTTTAGTGACTAAGCATCTCTGATTTGTCTCAAGGCATGTTGCTTCATAAGGTACACGTGTTGGGAGCCCTAGGATTTTCCTGAGAAATTTGAATTGGACTCTTTCAACCGTTTTGTTAAAGGCAGAGATCCAGATTGGAGCATCTTTCGGCTAAGAAGTGTAAACGTGGTGTAATCAGGGCCTGCCCAAGGAATTTTTCTGCCCTAGGTGAACTACAGCTTTGGTTCCCCCCTTGCCCCTTTCAGTGACATGTGAAGTATTCATGTGAAATTACTGAATGGGGGTGGGGAATGGCCTTGTAGGAAGTTGCTGTCCTAAGAACAATTTCCTTGGAGTCAGCCAACTGAATAAAACAAGTAGACCTACTTAGGCTTGCACTCAGAACCACTCTCTTACCCCCACTCCCCGTTTCAAGCTGGAATTAAGAAGACTGGCTTTGGAGGGCTTTTTTTGGGTGTTTTTTGTATTTTTCATGTGTGCGCATGTGTGTGCATGTGCTCGTGTGTATGTGTACCTGGAAATGATGGCGACCTCTGGTGACTGACCCTTACTGGGGGCCTGGAGGATATTCAGAGAGGTGGCTGAATAAAGGCTGCCCCTGTCCTCCAGACTGCTGGTATTCTTTGGAAGTCTCCTGTGATGTATTGACCACGCGGTCGCCATGTGCTCCCGTAATGGCGACCGCCATGTGGCCAGAGAACATGGCCAAGAAACTACCTGAGCTTCAGCCAGGTAGAACAGAGGCCAGGTGGATTCAAACCGGCCACCAATCACGCACCTAGGTTTCTCCCAGGGAACCTATGAAATGTAAATAGACTTATAAGAGCCTATCAGGCCAGTTGGGTAGGGTTGCCAAGTACTGGAGACTTACCGGCGGGGGGGAGTTGTTCTCCCCCCGGGAGCATTCCTGGCGCGTGCGCTTTGTGCGCGCGCCACGGCGACGTAATGACATCACCCGGAGGTGACGTCATTACACTGGGGAAGTCGTCCTCACCGGACGACTTCTGGGGCGGGGTTCCCCCCGCCGGCCGAATGCCGGTCGGCGGATCGGGAACCCCTATAGCGGGGGATCCCCTGCCCCCGGGCTGACTTGGCAGCCCTACAGTTGGGTGAGGTCAGGGGATTGTCCCTGACCAGCATAAAAGAAGGGCTTCGAGCCCTGGGTTGTATGCTTCATCCGGTCCAGCAATAAAGATCTAGCAATAAAGATCTAGCTGTTTCACTGTTCCATGGACTCCCGACTCCAATACTTATCATCTCCCATCCAAGTACTAACCACAGTTGACCCTGTTTTGCTTCTGAGATCCAACGAGATCAGGCTTGCCTGGGCTATCAAGGTCAGGGTAACTTTGGGGGGCTTTTAAAAGGCAAAATGGGTAAATTCCTGGGTAGCTTTTTTAAAAAGCTGAGGCCTATCTGAAGCACAGGGGAAGACCTGGGGACTCTGTATGGAGCTTTTCGGTTTCCTTGAAAACTGGCACCCTAGGCGGTCACCTAGGTTTGCTTCTTGGTCTGCCCAGCCCCGGGTTTAAGGTACTGGTATCAGCAAAAGATTGCTGATTGCAAAAGTTTGGAAAAGTAATTTTGGGTAGAAATTTGTAAATTTTTAAAGCTAGCTCTTTTGTGCAGGTTGGATTTGACTGGATCAAAGGTTTAAAACTAGTTAGAGGACGTTTGATTTGCTGTGAAGTCCTGGGATACATGATAAAATGTTGAATGTGGTATATTTGAAAGTGATTTACTTTTAATATTTTGCAGTTCATCCTGTATTAGGGTGCCAGAGACCGACTGAAGGTGGTGGGGGGAGACAATCTGTCAATCTATATGTCTCTGTGTGTGACCATTAAGTGCTGACAAGTCTCTTCTGATTTATGGCGACCCTATGAATTAATGACCCCTAAAATGTCCTATTGTGCACAGCCTTCCTCAGGTATTACAAACAGAGGGCCGGAGCTTCCTTGATGGAGTCCATCCATCTCTTGCTGGGCCTTCTTCTTTTCCTCCTGCCTTCAACTTTTCCCAGCATTATTGTCTTTTCCAGTGACTCATGTCTTTTCATAATGTGACCCAACCTATGATTGCCTCCATTTGGTCATTTTAGCTTCTAGGGAGAGTTCTGGCTTGATTTTGATTCAGAACCCATTTATTTGTCTTTTTGGTAGTCCAAGGCATCTGCAAAACTCTCCTCCAACGCCACATTCCAAATGAATCAACTTTCTTCCTGTCAGCTTGTTTCATTGTCCAACTTTCACACCTGTAGTCAGTCTGTATAGGCCATAAAATATGAGATTCCCAGTTTCAAATGTTGCTGATATTTGCCTTGATTATAAAAGTGGGTGATCTAAGAAAAGTACAAGAGCGGAGACAGAAGGAACTAATTTTTCTGTCCGGGACCTCCAAGTAAGCAACATGCATCTGCTAAGTGGATATGGCATTCCAGATACTCTCTTCGAACTCTGAGGTAGGAATGGTAATATCTATGCTGATGTAAATCTCAATGAAAATAATTCCACAGAGATCTGAGATTTTCTGGTAGATTTTTGTAATAAGATCTGTGAAAGTTCGTATACATAAAAATAACCACAGATGACTGAGAGCTAGCTCAGTGTAGTGGATAAGAGTGGGCAGGGCTATTTCGGGGCAGGAACGCACAGGAACGGAGTTCCGGTTGGCTCCTGAGCTGGCCACACCCAGCAGGAACTCGTTAACATAATAGGCCACACCCAACAGCAGAAACTCATTAGGATTGGCTACATTAGAGGTATGGGGCCTAACATGCAAAGAAGTGCCCTGCGTTTTGACAACAAACAAGGTAAACAGAATAAGAAGCAAAAGGTGGGTGTGGCTGGATGACCACTCTTCTGGTAACACGGGAGTGTGGCCTAATATACTAATAAGCTGTGCTGTCAGTGTTGTGGCCTAATATGCTAATGAGTTTCTGCTGTTGGGTGTGGCCTATTATGCTAATGAGTTCCTGCTGGGCTTTTTCTACAAAAAGAGCCCTGAGCGTGGGAACTTTAATCTGGAGAACCAGGTTTGATTCCCCATTCCTCCTCCACATGAAACCCACTGGGTGACCTTGGATCAGTCATGGTTCTCTCAGAACTCTACCTCACACAGTGCTTATTGTGGGGAGAGGAAGGGAAGGAGATTGTAAATTGCTTTGAGACTCAGTAAGGTGGAAAAAAGCGGGTATACAAACGAAACTCTTCTTCGGTTTCTGATTTTTAAAAATGAATATACCGTTGTAGTGCATTAGTTTATGTTATTACTGTGGAACTTACAAGCTGATTAAGAACTTTAGTTGATTCGGAATGTAAGGTAATTTATCCGTGTAAGGTGCTCTCCCAGTACCGACAAACTCTGTTCAGGTAGGTACTAAACATTTAGTAACCACTGTTTTGCAGATCAACATTTTCTTCATATTTTGACAGTGGTTTGTTGGCTGCCTTGGCACGTTCTGGTCCTTGGTTGAGTGACGTAAAGAAAATCATGGCTTTCATTATGAGGGGAAGCACAGCTATGTGTGGTTGTTGTGGCAACTCTTGAATCTTCATATACACTTCTCAGAGTTTACCAGACGGCAGAGAGCTGGTTAGCAAATTGTGAACACTACTAGCCAGTTTGGTGTTGTGGTTAAGTGCGCGGACTCTAATCTGGGAGAACCGGGTTTTATTCCCCACTCCTACACTTGCATCTGGCTGGATGACCTTGGGCAAGCCATAGCTCTGTACCAGCTGTTCCCTCAAGGACAGCTTGGGAAAAAGCTCTCTCAGCCCCACCTACCTCACACGGTGTCTGTTGTGGGAGGGGAAGGGAAAGGAGTTTGTAAGCCGCTCTGAGACTCCAAGTGAGTGAAGGGCGGGGTATAAATCTAATCTCTTCTTCTTCTACTACTACCAAAAAGCTTCAGTTTATCATTTTCAGTCTCGCTCTCAGCCTTTATGAGTTAGTAATATCACATACATCTAAAGATGTACTGCTAACTTTGGGTTGGATTAGGTTTACCAACCTCCAGGTAGTGGTTGGAGATTTCCCGCTATTAAAACTGGTCTCCAGGCAACAGAGATCAGTCCACCTGGAGAAAATTTGGAAGGTGGACTTTATGGCATTATACGCCACCCACCTCTCCCCAAACCCCACTCTTCTCAGGCTCTACCTCCCAAATCTCCAGGTATTTCCCAGCCTGGAGCTGACAACCCTAGGTTGATTCCAACTAGCTTTTTCACCCAGTCCTGCTCCTTTCCATCCTTTTTTACTACAACCTTGGTCCCACATAGATTTTGTCTATGTCAGTCACATGATCCTCAGCATAGCCTTTTTGGTGGTCAAAATGGACCAAGCCCCTTTTCCAGCAGTAGCAAAGCTGATTGTCTGGAAATTTCCTTTTAGTTTAGCTAGGGTGGGGACGGGAGCTACTGCTCCAACCTTTGAAGCCCTCTATGCTGGCCTCGTTCCATTGTTCCATAGAACCTAACAGGAATAACAGAGAATTGAGGCCGTTTCTATCTGTGTAACTTGTCCATGAGCTGTATTCTTTGGTCATGCTAGAGAGATGTCCCAGCAGTGGAGTGTTCAGGGGCTGCTGCTGTTCTCGAGATCTGCAGGCTAGAACTATCAGAAACAGACAGGTACTGTAATAAAGGCCGCGGTCCCACGGCCCTTTAATGCAGGAGGAAGGGCTGTTTCCTCCCACTTTTAAAGGGACCGTTCACAACGGTTGTGGCTAGTCCCATCTGGGCAGCCCTCTCTCGCAATCATTGCGAGAGCAGGGCTGTCCAGATGGTCCCGTGCGCCATTCCCCCCCCCCCCCTTTACACTTGGGCGCTTGGGCACTCAAGCGCCCAAGTGTAAAAGGGGGGGAAAAACCCCCAAACTTACCAGGCGGCCGGCGGGGCTCGGGAAAGGGTGCCTCCCCCCTGCTGCTGCCGCTGCTGCCACCGCCGCTCGCCTCCTCCACTGCTGTTGCCACTCGCCTCCGCCACTCGCCTCCTCCTCCGCTGCTGTTGCCGCTGCCGCTCGCCTCCTCCTCCACCTCCTCCATCGCCGCACACCCAACGGCATGCTGCCATTACCGCTGCTGCCACCCAACTTGAACTAAAAAACCATGGCCCCTTTAAGTCCGGGAGGGCTCCTGGACTTAAAGGGCCATGTGACCGCGGCCAAAGCCTACAGTATGGATTTCATGCACATGCAGCACGTGAACTTGGACTGTATATATTTACTGGCCGCATGTAGTCAATTGAAAGTGGCCCTTTTTTCTTTCCCAGAATGAGCACCAGATTGAAATGTGGTGGTGGGCAGTACCCTCAAGTCACAGCTGACTTATGGTGACCTCATAGGGTTTTCGAGGCAAGAGCATGAACAGAGGTGGTTTGCCTTTACCTGCATCTGTGTAGCAACCCTGGACTTCTTTGGTGGCCTCCCATCCCAGTATTCAACGGGGCTGACCCTGCTTAGCTTCTGAGATCTGGTGAGAGCAGGCTAGCCTGGGCCATGCAGAGCAGGGCACTGAAATATAACAGCATTTTAAATACCCATTTCAGAGAATTATAGAATTACAGAGTTGGAAGGGACCATACAGGCCCTAGAGCATCCCGTTCAGCCTAGAACATCCCTGACAAGTGTTTGTCCGGCCACTGGTTAAAGACTACCAGTGAGGGGGAGCTCACCACCTCCCGAGGCAGCCGATTCCACTGTTGCACAACTCTTACTGTCAAAACGTTTTCCCTAATATCCAGCTGGTACCTTCCTGCCCTTAATTTAAACCCATTATTGTGAGTCCTCTCCTTTGCTGCCAACGAGAACAGCTCTCTGCCTTCTTCTAAGTGACAGTCCTTCAAATATTTAAAGAGAGCAATTTTTCTCCAGGTCAGTTTGACCAGGAATCCTGGAGGTTTTTTGTCATCTTCTGGGCATGGAACAGCAGTCACTGGGGTGTGTGGAGGGGGAGGAATTTGTGAATTTCCTGCATTGTGCAGGGGGTTGGACTAGATGACTCTGGAGGTCCCTTCCAATTCTGTGATTCTATGATTCTATGATTCTGTGTGTCCCTCAGCCTCCTCTTCCTCAGACTAAACATTCCCAAGTCCCTCAGTCTTTCCTCATAGGGCTTGGTCTCCATTTAAAAAGAACTGAACAACTGCAAAGACTTATTGATGCTTTTCCTTTCAGGAAAACTGAGGGGGATTTTTTGTTAAAATTTAGTCTTTATTAATGTATTTCAATTATTTTTTTACCCTGTTTCTTAATCACATATTCCTGAGGCAACATCCAGTCCCATTCAGTTCAATCAATTCTGATAAAAACAAAGCAAATTGCTCCAGGAAAAATACAGCCAGAAGGCCACAGTAATGGAAAACTCAGTAACTATCTAAAAAATAATACTATAAAACCATCAAAGAAAAAGCCCAAAGGGTGGGGTTGCTTCCAAGGACATGGCTGGGTCCCCAGTTGACCATCTGAACATGCATTCAGGCTGCTAGAGAGAGATGGAAAACTGAGCTTTTCAAACTGGCATTTTTCCTGTTTATCTGCCTCTGTCTGTAGCTGGTTTTCCTTGTAATATCTATCATCTATCTATCGCTGGCTTTCCTTTTTGTATCTGTCATTACCTATTGATGGATCGCTGGTTTTCCTTGTAATATGTTATAATTTACTTTCCAATAAAGTTCTAGCTTTTCCTAAAGCCTGTTTCACATGCTACATCATAGTGTTTTATGGCCTTTGTTCACACAAGCATTGCTAAATTAAAGTTACTGTCTCAGATTAAACATCCTCTTTGTGGGCAGCTGGTACACGACTCCATCACGATGACTTACATTTAACTGTTTGGACGGCAGTGACCCTTCTGATGAACTGTTCTATCACAACATAGTTTTGTCCCCAGTAATGTAAGTGGAGCTTGGCAAATCTCAACACTCGCCCTGCTATTTACTCTTTTGAACGTATGGCAAATATTTCTCAGACACTGTTTGGTGCAGCCAGACATTTGTGATTACCTCTCCCAGAATCTCCTTCTGGAGGCCGAGGGCCAGGATTTATGCGCAGACATCTGCTTAATAGTCACCCAACTGTGCACCATTTCTCTTTGTCGTGAGCAATGGTCAAAGAATCCATCAACTTGGCTGGCTCCAGCGCAAGCTGCTTTATTGACAATAAAGCGTACCAACAATAACATACACTGTACACAACTTAATCCTTTACAGTCATGCAGGTATTGGCCAACAGGCATCCCCCTCAGACTTTTAATAATTTGGAAACTAATTTTAGATGCTGTGCATGAAACGAGGAACAGATGAGTCAGCGGTTTTACTGGAGGAGACGTTGTTACTCACCCTTGGAAGGATGCCACGGCTAAGCTAATGTTTGGTGGGTCAAGAAGTACCCCCCGACATCTTAGCGCTCTATTGTACACAAGTCTTGGGCAAGAGCGTTAATGTTTAATTTGTATTCCGGGAACGAAGTATGTGAGTAATGTATGTATGTTGTTGACTCAAGACGGAGGGTTTAATATCGGAACTGTGGTGACAGAGTTAGGACCTCAAGAGCCTGTACACCCTCAAGGGTTTGGTAGTGGTAAATGAGATCTACAGACCTTTCGATGATGGGAAAGAAAGACAAATGGGCAAGCAGCGCTGTTCAATGAGAAGTTAATTCGCTCTCGTCTTGCATTGTTCTGGCCTGTGAGCACAAAGACTCTTGGATGACTCAGGTTCTTGGCACTTAAAAACATACACACATTAAAATTAGGTATATAAAACTGAAATATTTACAGCCCAACCTAAGTGTCAGGTAGAATGGCCAGCCTCCAGGTGATGGCTGGAGATCTCCTGCATTTACAGCTGATCTCCAGGCGACAGAGATCAGTTCACCTGGAGGAAACAGCCACATTGGAAGGTGGACTCTGTGGTATTATACACCATTGAAGTCCTTCCCCCAAACCCACCATCCTCAGGCTCCACCCCAAAAATCTCCAGGTGTTTCCTAACCGGAGCTGGCAATCTCAGATGCCAGTCGGTATCTGATGGGGGCACATTACCAACAGAGCTAGTCAGTTTCAGAGGGTCGCCTTGTTGGTCTGCAGTAGAACGGCTAAATTTGAGTCCAGTAGCACCAAAGACACCAACAAGGTTTTGGGGACAATGAACGTTTGAGAGTTTTGTTGGTCTCTAAGGTGCTACTGGACTCGAACTTAGCTAGTCAGTGTCCTGTGCTCTCCAACAAAGGGAAGATATGGGCAAAATACCCAACTCTAAGGACCTGACAGCACAGCAGCTGCACCAGAATCCATAGCAGCCCCACCACCCCAACCCACCAATCATGGAGCAGAATGACAATACCTTCATGAACAGCAGAGATAACATCCAACCAATGCATATCAATATCGGCCTGACTCTTTGATGCCATACTGCCATAGAATGGGAGAGAGGGAATCAAGGAAACGCCATTCCATCCCCGCACTGTAGGGTGGACCATAGCATGCCAACCCCAGGAGTTCTGCAGATGTGGGTTCAGCTCCCCTCCTGTGATTATGTTCCCTTTTGGCAGGTTGACAGACACAGAGGCCCTTTTTGCATCTGTATTTTGCCTCGGTTTCTGAGCGCATCCTATTCTTCCATTCTGCATTCCCTCCCACTTTCACTTCTGGTTTGTGTTGAGGTTTTTTCCAGTTTCTGCATTTGTTTTACAGGAATCTGCATTCAGATTGCTTCCAGCACACTGTTGCCCTGCAGTTACCAAAACTCCCCTTGCTGTGGTTCTTTGTTCTCATTCCGAGTAAGTTGCCAGTGCAAAAAGGGACAGAGAGGGAACCATAGATCTGACCCAGTCTCCTAAGGGGAGGGGAAGAGCATCTGCTTGGCCCACAGAAGGTCCCAGGTTTAAAAAAAATTATTTATTTGATTTGTATCCCGTCCTCCCCCCCCAAGTGGGCTCAGAGGGGGGTCACAAGAGTAATATATGATACATAAAATAATTAAAACATTAAAGCATGGTAGTCAGGGGTCATTTCGAGCATGAGCTCGGGGGAGCTCAGCTCCGGGAGTTGGTGCCAGCCCCCTCCCCGTGGGGGAATGCCTGCTTGTGTCATGGCTGCAGCAAAATGACCCCGTCCCCTGGAAAGCCTTCTGAAGGCTTCAGCCACCACTGAAGCTATCCTCCCAGAATAGTGGTATTTCTGAGGCTTGGATTAGCTGTCCCCTCTCTGACAGCTTTCTCTCTCTCTCTCTCTCTTCTTTCTTTCTTGCTTTCTAACACACTTCTGGTGATGTCAGGTGGTGTAGCATATGCAAATAAGTTATGCTAAAGAGTTATGCTAATGAGCCCCTGCACCTCTTTTTCTACAAAATGACCCCTGATGGTAGTTAATAAATAACCATAAGATGCGAATAAAACCTAAAGATGGCAGCCTAATTCTGGGAGTTCAGGTGCCTCTTGAAGGAAGCTAGTTAAGGTGGCCATATTTAGCAACATGGTGATCCAGCTAAAAAAGGACCAGGTGATGTGAAGACTCGAGCTTTAGACCTTGGAGAAACAGTGGCTGTCTGAACAGACGGTACTGACCTTGACGAACCAAGGGTCTGGTTCAGTATAATGCAGCTGCATGTGCTCACCTGGAGAGGCTTTTGTCTTCTGTAAGACCTCTGGGGAAAATCAGAGCAATGACTTGTTCTTGCTTTCCTCAGAAGGTTACTTAAAACTGTGGTAGCTAACAGGTATTCCCAGCAGAGTATAAGCTGCTTAGCTTTGGGAATATGTTCTGTTATTTCTTTTCCTGAAGGTGCAGTAAAGTGAGATGGCAAAAAAAAAAAGGTCATATATAAACTTAATTTCATGGATCAAACAAAAGGCCTGAGGACTTCCATTCTCAGTAGGAAACTACAAACAATATAGAAGGGATTTTTTTGAAAAAATAAAGCAATAGAAGTATTTCTTATTATATTAAAAACGTTAGAAACCTGGGTTTTTTTCTCCTAAAGCACAAAGTAGTATATATTAAAAGTAGTTGAAAATTCGTAAGGCACCACTATGCCCAAATAAAAACATAAGAGAATCCATGTTGGATCAGGCCAATGGCCCATCCAGTCCAACCCTCTGTCACACAGTGGCCAAAAATACCAGGTGACCTCAGGAGGTCCAGCAGTGGGGCCAGGACACTAGAAGCCCCCCCCCCACACTGTTGCTTCCCAAGCACCAAGAATACAGAGCATCACTTGCCCCAGACAGAGCATTCCCTCTATATCTTGTGGCTGATAGCCACAGATGGACCTCTGCTCCGTATGTTTATCCAATCTGCTCTTGAAGCTGTCTGTGCTTGTAGCCACCACCACTTCCTGTGGCAGTGAATTCCATGGGCTAATAACTCTTTGGGTGCAGAAGTACTTCCTTTTATGTGTTCTAAACCTACTGCTCCTTAATTTCATTGAGTGCCCACGGGTTCTTGTATTGGAAGAAAGGGAGAAAAGGAATTCTTTCTCTGCCTTCTCTATCCCATGCATAATTATGTAAACCTAACAGGTCACCTCTCAGTCATCATTTCTCAAAGCTAAAGAGCCCTGACCTCTTTAGCCTTTCTTTATAGGGAAGTATTCTATCCCCAGTCATTTTAGTTGCCCTTTTCTGGACTTTTTCCAGTGCTATAATATCTTTTTTGAGGTGCGGTGACCAGAACTGTATACAGTATTCCAAATGAGGCCACACCATCGACTTATACAAGGGGGTTATGATACTGGTTGATTGTTTTCATTTCCCTTCCTAATAATCCCCAGCATAGCATTTGCCCTTTTTATTGCTACTGCACACTGAGTTGACATTTTCAGTGAGTTATCTACCTCTTCCTCCTGGTTGGTCTCTACCAGTTCGGACCCCATCAACATGTATTTATAGTTAGGATTTTTAGCTCCAATGGGCATCACTTTGAACTTGGCCACATTGAACCCCATTTGCCACACTGACACCCACTCACCCATCATTGACACCCACTCACCCAGCCTTTGGAGTGCCTCACAATCCTCCCTGGTTCTCACCACCCTGAGCAATTTAGTGTAATCTGCAAATTTAGCTACTTCACTGCTTACTCCCAACCAATGTTCCCTCTAAGCTGTGGAGTCTTCTGAGTAAAACGTCGGCTTTGTGAGCTACTGGCATTAAAGTTGTGAGTGAGCAATTCGGCCATTGCATCAATTAGTTTGCTCTGGAGCCCTCCTTCCTGAGCTAAGACAAAAATCTGTGAGCCAAAGGCTAAAAAACTGTGAGCTAGCTCACACTAACTCAGCTTAGAGGGAACACTGCTCCCAACCAGTGTTCCCTCTAAGCTGAGTTAGTGTGAGCTAGCTCACAGTTTTTTAGCCTCCAGCTCACACATTTTTGTCTTAGTTCAGGAAGGATGGCTCCAGAGCAAACTGATTTATGCAGCAGCCAAATTGCTTGCTCACGTCTTTAACGCCAGTAGCTCACAAAGTAGAATTTCTGCTTGCAAGACTCCACAACTTAGAGGGAGCAATGCTCCCAGCTCCAAATCATTAATGAAGAAGTTAAAAAGCACCAGACCAGACCCTGTGGTACCCCACTGCTTACCTCCCTCCACTGTGAAAACTGCCCATTTATACTCGCTCTCTGTTTTCTGTTAATTAACTAGTTTTAAATCTACAAGAGGACTTGTCCTCTTATCCCATGACTACTGAGTTTATTTAGAAGCCTTTGATGAGGAACTTTATCAAAAGCTTTCTGGAAGTCTAGGTAAACAACATCTATTGGGTCACCCTTGTTCACATGCTTGTTCACCCCCTCAAAGAACTCTAACAAGTTAGTGAGACAAGATCGTCCCTTAAATAGAAGAGCTATCTCTATGAATTGACCTCATGAAGGAAAGTCTCCACTAATTCCAGTGGCCTGTATCCAGGGGTCATTTTGTAGAAAAAGAGGTGCAGGAGCTCATTACCATAACTCATTTGCATAACTCATTTGCATATGCCACACCCCCTAACATACCAGAAATGTGTCAGAAGGCAACACCCACCCCTCAGGCTCCACTCCACAGGTGAGTGAAACTGACCTGCTCTTCCTCCATTCCCTTCCCCATCCAATACTTTGTACAATAAAAATAAGTGTAAAGAACACACCCTCATTCTCTTCCTGCTCCCCTGAAACCACCAGGTTTCAAGTAGACTTGAGATACCCAGGACATGTGTACTACCCATCCCTTTCCCTTCCCCTCCCCACAACAAGATACCCTGTGAGGTAGGTGGGGCTGAGAGAGGTCTTTTGAGAACTGCTCATGAGAGAACAGCTCTGAGAGAACTTGTGACTGGCCCAAGGTCACACCAGCAGCTGCATGTGGAGGAGTGGGGAATCAAACCCAGTTCTCCCAGATTAGAGTCCAACTCCTAACCACTACACCAAACTGATGGGGTGGAAGCTGCTGAAGGGTTGGTGAAATTTCTCCAGTACTTATGTGCCATGCGCCCAGATAAAAAATGGTATACTTAGAAAATTTATATGCCACCTTGAGCAAGTCTCTGGAAAAGCAGGACACAGTCATAAAAGGAACAATGATAAAATTATCAATATTAAAACAAAACAGTAAAAACAATAAAGACCCTAGCAGGGCTTTCCCCGGGGTGCTGCACCTCTGCACTGCTCGGGGAAGCCGAGGAGGGGGTGGGGCTTGGTCATGTGCCCGCCCCCTGGGCTTCTCAGTCCCGGAGCTGCACTCCTGTGCGCTCCTGCTCCAATGGACCCCTGCCTGTATCTATCCATGTAATTCCAATGCCAGAACAGCACTTCCGCTCACGGAAGAGGAATCAGGGAATCCCACTGGCTTCCCCCTTCCCATCCTACTGCAGACCCTGGAGCCAAATTGGGAGGGGGATGACAATTGCAGCAGGGGGCAGGAAAGTCTTGCTTTGCAAAATCTGCTATTAGTCTGCTCCGTACATAAATGCAGGTGGGTAGCTGTGTTGGTCTGAAGCAGAGGAACAAAGTTTGAGTCCGGCGGCGCCTTTGAAGTAGAATGCTACTCTTAGGGGCAATTTCCTCCGCTTCCGTTTTCCCCCCCTCTCTTTCTCTCTCCTCTCTCTCGCACGCATGAAGGTGCTTGATCTCCACCTTGCGCCATGGAGGCTGGACATGCGTCCAGCATCCAACACCATCTAGCTAGTTAGAATAGGTAATCTATATCTATCTCTTACCTGCACTCTCAAGCATGTATTTCCTTTAATAAAAGTTACTTATTAGTTTTTAGAACTGACTGCTGACTCTGTGTGACTTTGTAAGTCTGTTGCCACACCAAGCCCCAAGCTTTGCTGCGTTGTTGCCTTGAGCACTCTGCTATTTTTCTTGTGGTTCCCTGGCAGTAATTAGACCAGAGAATCCAACATCTCAAAGCTGTTCTCTCAAGGGCAGTTCTCTCAGAACTCTCTCAGGTGTCTATTGTGGGGAGAGGAAGGGAAAGGAGATTGTAAGCCACTCTGGGACTCCTTCGATCACTGAAGGGTGGGGTATAAATCCCTCCTCCTCCTCCTCCTCTTCTGGTGGTAGCATTAGACATCTGTTTGAGGACAAACTTCATGGCACCGTGAAAAGGGCCCTGAATAATAAGTACACTGAAGGCTACAGACAGTCCCACCCCTGATGTTTTTTGCTGTATTCTACTGCTCATGTGTACTCAGTGCTTTTCTTTTGGTTAAAATAAAAGAGAGGTGTTGCTGCTCATATATAAAGTTGCTCCAATTTCCACCAATTCCCCCCTTCCCCAAGACTCAGCCCTTCCCGAAAGGTGCTGGTGCTCGATACCAGTGAGTAAAAGATCCGCATGTGCTTCGTAAAACAATTCTGCCGTATGGCAAATATAACAGCATCTCATCCAGTCCCACAGTACCATGGCCAAAATGGCAGAGCCAGACTCATGCAGGTTTCATGACCTTTTTGAGCCTGCAGGCACCTTTGGGATTCTGACAATTCTGGCGCCTCGTGCCGCCACTTCGTCCACGCCCACCCTAGACAGCCAGGGCTTCAGATATGGCACAGAAGGGGAGGGTTACATCACCACGCCCACTTGCCTTCTGGTGGGATTCTTTGGTGCACTCTCTCTGGGACCTTGCCTCATCCACACACAGGCCTCTCCTCTCTGGCCCCTGGTGGCTGCCTTTCTTTTATGCCTCCCCCTCCTCTCACCTCCCTCTTCCAGTTCCACCCCCTCTAACCCCACCCCCCTTTTTAGCTACAGACGCTGACTCTTGGGGGTTGCTTCCGGGTCCACCCTGCCTTCCCTTCCTTGCCGTCGGGCGAGGAGCTCGGGGCCGTATCCGGGCTCCTGCTCTGTGCCTGGCCTTCCCCCTCTCTCTGCCCCGCTGAAGCCGCCCGGGACCGTGGCTGCCTGCCACGGCCATTCTGGAGCCTTTGCTGCACCTCCGAACGGCAGTGGGACTCCGCTGGGTGACCTCCCCCCGCCACCCTCTCCCGGCCTGCTGCAGTCATGGGGCATTGCGCCCATGGCGCCATGCTGCGCCCGGTGACCCTGCTGCCAGCCCCCCCAGTGGGCCCCAGAGCCGATGACGTCATCCTCGCCACGCCTCCCCCGCAACCCCTGCTGGCGGTGGCGTGCAGGCCGAGTCCCGCCCCCCCTGGTACTTCTTCATGGGTGCCGGTAAGTCCGGGGGGCGAGCTGGTGTGTGTCGTGGGGCTTGCTGTGAGGCTGGTGGGGTTTCTTGGGCCCGGGCTAGTCCCATGATCGGGACACACACCCTCCCTCGCGGGGGAGCCCTCTTCTGGCCCTTCATGCAGCCGTGAGAGATAGTTGGCTGCCAGGTGATCTTTTCCCGCTCGATGCTGCACAGTAAACAAGAAAGGTAACAAGGCTAAGTACCATCGTAAGATTCTGGGGTTTTTGTCTTTCATACATTCTAACCATAGCAGGGGGGCATGATCAACTATTAGAGTGAAAGAGTTGTTAGTGTGATAGAACTGGAGTGCCTCCACCGCCCATCTCACAGCCAACGCCTCCTTCTCTACTGTCGAATTATTCTTCTCGGCCGGCTGCAGCTCCCTACTAGTAAAGAGGATTGGTCTCTCGTCCTCGCCTTGTTCTTGAGTCAATGCGGCGCCCAGTCCAGTTCCGGAGGCACGGTGTGAAGCCGAAAGGGGACCCCAAAGTTGGGATTGTGGAGTACTGGCTGGCCAGACAAGCTGTTGTGCAGCATGAGGAAGGCGGCTTCCTGCGCCACCCCCCATTCTTACGTATTAGGTCGGGACTTGCCCAGGCAGTCGAAGAGTGGGCTCGCGATGGATGCGAAATGGGGAATGAACCGGCTATAATAGCCGACGAAGCCCAAGAACTTTCGTAGCTGCTGTTTGGTGTGTGTGTGTGGGGGGGGGGGGGTTGATGTTCCAGCGCCGCAACTTTGTCTGGTAGGGGTTTGAGGATCCCGTGCCTCGAACACCAGCTGCAGATGCTCAAGGTGGGAAGGCCAATCTGAACTGAAGATGATGATGTCATCGATGTATGCCCAGGAGAAGCCTTCGCACTGGGCCAGCACGATGTCCACCAAGTGCTGAAAAGTAGCGGCTGCTCCCTGCAGGCCGAAGGGCATCCATTTAAACTGGTAGAGTCCCCTTGGTGTTGCACAGACAGTTTTTTCCCTGTCCTCTTCGGCTATGGGTATCTGCCAGTAGCCCTTTGTAAGGTCCAGGGCCGACAGGTAGTGAGCTGAGCCTTAACTGGTCAATGAGTATATCTGTCCAGGGCACTGGGTATACGTTGAAGGTGGATAGCTTGTTCACCTCCCGGTAGTTGATACAGAACCTCACGGAGCCATTGGACTTTGGGACCAGGATGATAGGACTCTTCCAGGCACTCTGCGCGGGCTTGATGATGTCCAGCGCCAGCATTTCCTCGACCTCATGGTTCACTACCTCCCACTACTTCCAGGGGAGAGGTCTCCACTTGGTTCAGGCCACTTCCCCCAGTCAGGTGGGAATCCGATGCACTGCTGCCCGGGTATACCCCAGCATGGAGGAGAACAATCCCGTGGCGGACTGCAACACCTTGCGAGCCTCTAGTCATTGCTGGGGGGACAGGGCCTCATTGAGGGCCGGTTCCTCTGGGGCTGGAGTGTCCTCCTCCCATGGCAGCAGGCCGTCAAAAGGTTCCTCCAGATCCATGGCCAACATGGCTACCCGGGCCTCCTCTTGGCCCACTGTCGGGACAGGTCGGGGGCACCATGCCTTCAAGTTATTGACATGTATGTGCTTCTTCTGCCTTCGCCCTGGCCCGCAGCGGACCTCATAGGTCAAGGGGCCTAGGGCGCGAACTACGGGGAAGGGCCCCTGCCATGGGTCCCTGTGGGGCCTCTGTATCACGTCGCGGGAGACCAACACCTGGGTCCCTGGGTCTAGGGTCCTTTCGTGTGTACCTCTGTCGTACCTTTGTTTCTGCTGGTGCTGCGCCTTAGCCAGATTCCGTCGTGCTTCCGCCCATATGTAGCTCAGGCGCTCTTGCAGCTGTCGCACATACTCTCCAGCAGGTACGGCCTGTGGCGGTTCGGACCCTGCCCAGGTGTTCTCCACAAGGCTCATTATCCCCCGGGGGTACGGCTGTAGACCAGCTCGAACAGCGAGTAGCCCATGGAGGCCTGGGGGGTTTCCCTTAGAGCAAACAACAGTGGGTCCACATACAGGTCCCAGGTGGACAGGTTGTCCCGGGAGACCTTCTTCAGCATCCCTTTTAGGGTCTGGTTTAGCCGCTCTACGAGGCCATTGATCTGCGGGTTGTGGACGGCCGTGAGCAGGGGTTTAATTTGTAGGGCGCGAAACACCTGCTGCAGCAGCCAGAATTGTGGGAAAACTTTTTGGCGGCCGAATGGCAGGAGGGTCAACAGCAGGGGCAACAGCAGGCTGAAACTGGGCTGACCACTGAAGGGAGGTGATGCAATGCAGAATGGGGGAAAAACCTGGAACAAAAAGAAGGTTGAACTTGATTTTAGTACAGAATGGGGGGGGGGACTGGATTTAAAAAGAAGGTTGAATTTGATTTTAGTGCAGAATTGCTTGGAGGACACTGCAGTGATCATGGATTAAAAGAAAAGTGCAGAAAGGGCCTCTGTGTACCTGATCAAAGCCTCTGGTGGTTCAGACTGGGAACTACAGGGCCAAAGGTTGTGATTACAGTTACCAATCTCCAGGTGGGGCCTGGAGATTTCCTGGAATTACAACTAATCTCCAGGCAACAGAGATCAGCTCCCCTGGAGAAAATGGCTGCTTTGGAGGGTGGATTCTGTGGCCTTGTACCCTGCCGAGGCCCCTCCCCTCCCCAAACCCCTGTACTACCCAGGCAGCCCTCCAAATCTCCAGGAATTTCCAAACTCAGAGTTGGCAACCCTAGGTGATCAAGCTGATGTGTAATGGATAGAGTCTTGCTATTTTGGATTGTATTGCTTTAAGAATCATCATTCTGTGGTTTATGTGTCGTTATGATGTGCATTACATTCTTTTGAAGTGTGGTATGTGTTTTCATATTCAATATATTTAATCTATTCCTCTAAGTATCATTACTTGTCTTAAAAACGTTTTGGGAAAGTTTCCACCTTTTCATTACTAGACGATCAAAGTAACTACAGAAGGACCTCAGTATAGATGCAACGAAAAATCCAGCAGCAGCTCTGGCATTACGGGCAGAGGACGCCTTTCTGCTCTGCCACGGCCATTTCTCAAGGGCCCTCCACACAGCTCTGACCCCATCCAGTGTTTTTTATCATCTGGCTGAGAGAGGCCCCACGGCCTGGGAATCTTACGGGGTTGGATCCGGTCAGCTTTTTTGCTCATTCAATTCCCCTTCCTGCTACAGCCACCATCCCACGTGGCTTTTGTACGTGTAGGTCCCATGATTCTCAGTCTTTTTAGCCTTTTTAAGCAGTTAAAGAAGACACCTTTCTTTTTCACCAGCAGAAAAGCAGGCCAGATCCAACCCTTCGATTCAAGATTATCCATACAACTCTTTGCACAGAAACTACTTAGCAGTATAGGACTCTTTGTGTACAAAAAGTAATACTTAATCAATTAAGTTCTTCCATTTCCCAGGGCGACAGTGTGACAGATTGCTCTCCATCCAGGCATCCTTCCAATTTAGCAATCAGCCAACTATCTCTGTCCCCTCTGCTGTTAGAATTGCAAAATTGTCTCCAAGGTACGAACAAGCTCAACCAAGATGTAGGGTGGTACATTTCTATGGACTAGTTCTTATCCCAGATTGTTCAGTTATGTCCTGTTAGGTAAAGGTTTCCCTTGCTCAAAAACCAGTTGAATATGACTCTAGGGACGTGGTGCTCATATCCATGGTCATGTGGCTGGCATGACTAGATGCCGAGGCGCATGGAACGCTGTTACCTTCCCACCAAAGCGGTACCTATTTATCTACTCGCAATTTCTTGCTTTCGAACTGCTAGGTTGGCAGGAGCTGGGGCCAGAGACGGGAGCTCACTCTGTTATACAGCAATCAGGTCTCGAACTGCTGAACTACTGGTCTGCAGTTCAGTGTCTTAACCACTTGAGCCACCGCAGAAATGCAGTTCCCTTACAGGGCATGTAGTATTTGCTTCAGTTCAGGCATGTCAGGCAGAAAAGCTTGGGCATGGCCCAGTGGTAGAGCATCTGCCTAGCATGCAGAAGGTCCCAGGTTCAATCTCCGGCATCTCCAGTTAAAAAGGACAAGGCAGTAGGTGCCGTGAAAGTCCTCTGCCAGTCTAAGTAGACAAGACTCACCATGACAGACCAGAGGTCTGATTCTGTATAGGACAGCTTCGTATATTTACTAGGAAAGTGTAGTACTTTATTTGTGCGAAGTAAATAAAGATTTATTTCTGTGCTTGGGGCCACGAAGATGTGCCCTGGACCACATCAGTGCCTGATCTTGCACCAAGGATACCTGAAGTTTGAAGAGCATGCCTCTGAGCATGGATGGAGTTGCCGTTCTGCCTCCTCTGAGTAACGTCAGCCATTCCTCATATGGTTGGGCTTAGGCCTTTGGACTTCCAGGAATGAGAGGAATCGCTCTCAGGTTGGTTTGAATCCTGTCATATCTCAATGCAGACAATTAAGGGCGCCTTCGAATGTTACAAATATCCAGTGCAGGGCATAATGCAAGACCTTGGTGTGAGATTTCCCCCAAGTGCCTTTCGGGCAGTGACTTCAGAGCTGTAACAAGGGCAAGGCAAGTGAGGCGCAAAGCTGAAGGGCACAGGGGGGGGGGAAAACTACTATCCCAAGCCCCCATGCCATTAGGGGGAAAAGCTGCATTTCTATGAATCCATGGTGAACCAACCAAACAGGGGCAGCTGGTTCACTGGGGCTAATGGGACAGTGCCTCACACTTTACACAGAGAGGGATTAAAATGTGGAATTCGCTGCCAGAGGATGTCGTGATGGTCACAGGAAGAAACAGCTTTAAAAGGGGATTGGATAGATTCATGGAGGACCAGTCTATCAATGGCCACCAACCATGGTGACTGACAATATCAGGGGAAGGCCTCAGCCTCTGTGTCTTGTTGTTGGCCATCCAGGTTGGCCACTATGTGAGACAGGATACTGGAGTGGATGGACCACTGGTCTGCTCCAGCAGGGCTCTTCTTCCGTTCCTCTGTTTCCACCAAGCTGAGCTCCTCGCTGCTTGCCTTCTTACAGTCCGTCAAGTCAACCAAAATCCTTACTGAACTTACCAGTTCGGGGCTTGCAGGCTGTCAGCTCCCTCCTTACTCATAGTCTTCTTTCCTCCTTGTCTTGCTGGACTTCAGCCACGTTCCTCTCTGCTACGGTCGCCAACCTCCAGGGAATCAAGAAAGAATAACAATATCGTTTTTTTTCAACACCTTGGTTTTTCTTTTCTGCTGCTACTGCTGGTGTGGCCCTGACTTCTTCATCTGTTGGTAAGGGGTGGGAAAATGAGCCCATGAACACACAAAGCAGCTTTGTACTGAATCAGACTCTTGGTCCATCAAAGTCAGTATTGTCTACTCAGACTGGCAGCGGCTCTCCAGGTTCTCAGGCTGAGGTCCTTCACATCACCTGCCACTTGACCCTTTAACTGGAGATGCCAGGGATTGAACCTGTATACCAAGCAGATGCTCTTCTCCTGAGCCACAGCCCTCTAACATGGTTATTGTGGGTGACGATGGGCTGTGTTGATTGTTTCCTGGCTTATTCCACCTGATGAGGGAGAGAAAGAAGATGTGGTGTGATTTTAATGCTAAAGTTGAGGCTAAGGGACACTGAAAGGATGCAGGCTTTGGTGGCGATGGTGGGAATGTTAAAAAAGCAAGCGATCCGTGACAATCCACGTAGGTCTGACTTTTGCCTTTTAACTCAGAACACTTTATCGGGACATACGGTGAGGGCAGGGGTTTCGGGTTTTGTTGTTCTGCTCCAAGCAAGGGCGTGTGTTCCCCATTATATAATCACTTTCCCTCCAGCTGCACTACACAAAGGCTGTGAACCCAGAGTATACTTATGAGTGAGGAAGCCCCACTGAGCTCCATTGGACTTCTGTGTCAGCAATATGCTTAGGGTTGCCAGCTTCCAGTTGGGCAGCCTTGAGAATAACAGGAGCACTCCATCCATGAATCTTAGCTGCACAAGGTGTCTTTTGTAGGACCGGCAATAAGCATCAACACAATGAAATGAAAGCTCCCACCCCCCTTTCAGAAGACTTTGTGCAAGTAGAAGCAAGCTTGTAATTCTGGAAACTCCTGTTGGGGCTTGACTTTTAAAATATTGATGTAAAATTGACTGGTAGTTGTTAAAACTGAATGTACTGAAAACATGTACCTGATAAGGATGTTATAATAACACACTATGCATTTTATAGAATGATTGTTATAAATAGAACACGTTAATTTAAAAAGTTTTTTTGCAGGATATATTTATTTGCTACTAGAGCTTCCAGTTGGGGCCAGGAGATCTGGAATTACAACCAATCCCCAGACGACAACTATTAGTTCTCCTGGAGAAAATGGCTGCTTTGGAGGGTGGAGTCTATGGCCTTATGTACTAATGAGGTTCCCCCCCCCTTTCCAAACCTTGCTGTCCCCAGGCTCCGCCCACTAAACCTCCAGGTATTTCCCAACCCAGAGCAGGTAACCTTAATGGCCCTGCAGATCTCTCTCCCTACCCGTCTCACCTCAGACAGCTTTAGCAACTTTTTCTCCCCCGCTCACTCCTCCGTCCCGCTTTCTGAACGTCTAGCCTGTCGAGGAATTCTGAAGAGTATGAGAGCTGGCATCCTGGCACTGGGATACTTTGTCTGGTACGAACAAATGGCGTTACATGGTTTTGGCTTTTGAAAAGTTTAAAACCCAGTATTTGATATTTCCATCACGCGCACGCTGAAACCGGAACACTGTCCCATGCGTTCATGGAAAGAAAGTGTTGGGGCACAGGCACGACTTTTAAATAAATAATTAGTTTTTCGTCTGCCTACGAGATGGTGTGCTTCTTTAAACAACGATATATTAAAAAAGGCAAAGTGTAAAACAAACATATGTAATATGCAGAGATTTCTGTCAAGGAAGCTTATTTTTGGGGTGGGAATATTGCTGGGCTGTGCAGGACAGGGCAGTCCTGTAGTTGGGGATTTTTTTTTGTGAGGGGGTCTTGGGGGGGCCCCGTCAGCTAATTAAATGGGGGGGGCAGCTTCCCTCCCCCCAGCAAGGGCAGCCCTCCCCTCTGGAGTGTCTGGCTCCCTCCCGCCTCAAGAAGCCCTGATGTCCCTTCTCACGTTACCGCACTGGGGGGGGGGCAGCCTGACCTCCACCCTCTGCTCCCTCCCAGGGCCAGGAGAGATGAGGCATGTGGTGGCTGGGCTGGCTACGAAGGGGTGGTGTGTGGGCACATTGGCATGCAGGAGCACAGCTGGGCATGCCTGGCCAGGGACAGATGACATGCCCGCTTGCCTTGCCTGGCTGGGCTTACCTGCTGCTGGCGGGCCAGGTGGCAAGCGTCTCTCTCAGCCCAGCCTCACCACCTCTGCTGCTTCTTGTGCTGCTCCCAACCTCCCGCCAACAGGCAATGGGGGGGGGGGGGGGAGCCAGGGCTCAGGGAGGGAGGCCCATAGAAACCACTAGGGGCCAGGCCCCATGGGATCCATGGTAGCTACGGGCCTGGGACAGGGGTCCCCAACACCGTGCCCAGGGGTGCCTTGGTGCCTGTCGACACCTTTCCTGCCCCCCCCCAAGTGTTTTTAGAAAGTGGGTGGGGCCAGGTGGGACATTTGCCCTGCAGAGCTTCTGACTGGCCATTGGAGATTATTGGCTGTGCAGGCTTTTTGGACAATGCTTTACAAGGAGGTGCCGCCATAGAGCAAAGATCATCACTGCATTATTGAAGGTGAGCTGTGTGTGTGAAATACAATATTCTTAAACAATGTGTTCATTTTTAAAAGGCATCCTGCTAAACGGACCTTCTGCCTGAAATGTCTGAAGACTTAAAATTACTATTACTGACATTTTGCAATTAGCTCCACCTCCTGCAGCAGCCATTTTGTGGTTGTGCCCACCACCCCGTCGTCAGAATCCTGAAAGTGACCGCAGGCTTGAAAAGGTTGGAGCCCCCTGGCGTAGGACCCTTGGGGGGCATCCCTGTGCAAAGTTACTCCAGTCTAAATTCATTGAAGTTAATGGGCCTAGACTAAAGTAATTCTCCATAGGACTGCCCTATCAGAGAGTCCCCCCCCCCCCGGCCTCTTTTTGACTTGTCAAGCAAGACTTAAAATTAGCTTATTTACTTAGAATAGACTTAAAATAGGCTTATTTACTTGGAAGTAAACTGAGTCCATAGTTTCTTCTTAAAGTAAGCATGCATAGAATTGCCGTCTGCAGCTTTTATCAACAAAGTTTGTTGTTATGATGTGTCTAGAAGAAATTAAGTAAAAAAAAATTCAGAGAGATGCCTAACTGGGTGGCATTAACATGTGAAGAAGAGATCGGCTTTATACCCCACCCTTCATTACCTGAAGGAGTCTCAGAGCGGCTTGCAATCTCCTTCCCCTTCCCCTCCCCACAACAGACACCCTGTGAAGTAGGTGGGGCCGAGAGCTCTCTCTTGAGAACTGCCCTTGAGAGAACAGCTCTGAAAGAACTGATGACTGACCCAAGGTCACCAACCTGGCTGCATGGGGAGGTGTGGGGACTCGAACTCAGTTCTCCCAGATTAGAGTCCGTGCTCCTAACTGCTACACCAGACTGGCTGGAGGGCTGGTTGTGGACGGAGGTGGTTGGAAGGGGTGGCAGAGACCGAACCATTTTTGTCTTAAGGGAGTCAAGCATGAGAAGTACGCAAGCCTACTGAACCAAGGTAAGCGATTCTTCTTCTGAAGTTTATGTTAAGAAACTCATTGCAGCGCTTGAGCATTCTTACTGTGCAAGGGACAAGGATGGGGACAACGTCAAAGTTAATTTTGCCCTGGCTCTGCCATCTATTTGTGGCCCTCTGTCCAGCTACCACTACAACCAAGTACTGCGAACTTCAGATTTCATGTGGCATCCATACCACCCATGCCCCCTCTAAGTGAGCAAAAATTCTGCCTTGTGATCTACTGACATTAAAGTTGTAAGTGAGTGATTTGGCTGCTGTATAAATCAGTTTGCTCTGGACCCATCCTTCCTGAGCTGACAAAATTGTGTGAGCCGGAGGCCAAAAAACTGTGGGCTAGCTCACACTCACTCAGCTTAGAGGGAACACTGCACACCGCTTGCTCCCCCACATCACAAAATGTTTGAAACAGAAATGAGCAGCAAATTAGCTTACGGCATAATAAGAGCGTTTAACAGACACAAGGGCCGAACTGGAATAACTGGGCTGGGAAATTCCTGGAGATTTTTTTTGGGGGGGGGGGGGGTGCGGCCTGGGCAGGGCGGCGTTTGGGGAGAAACCTCAGTGGCATATAATGTCACCGAATCCACCGTCCGAAGCTGCCATTTTCTCCAGGGGCACTGGATCTCTTGTCGCCGGGGAGGCTAATTGTAATTCCAGGAGATCCCCAGGCCCCTCCTGGAGGCTGGCAACCGTCTTCCCGACAACTCCGACCACCTCCCTTCGGAAGAAGTCCGACGGCCGTCGGTAGGGCACCAACATGGCGTTGCACGGCTGCCACCCCCTTGCAACACGTAGCCGCAGCCCCGCAGCTGGACGCATCCGGCCAAGCACGGCCCCGATCCCCGTGGGCCTTCCACTGCACGGGTGCCGCCCAAGGGAGCGCCGAAGTCAGCGAGCCCGGGCCGGGCGGAGCGAACCCCTGTGGTGGAGGTGGCGGCAGCGGCGGCCTTGCTGGGGCGGCCGGCGACGAGGCGAGGCGCGGGGGGCGGGTTGCGGCTGCGTGCGCGGGCGGAGGGCGGGGAGGTGGGCGGGCCGGAGCCCGGGCTGGGGGGGTGGGTGGGGAGGCGGTGCTGCCTTGTAAGCTGGCGAGAGCGAGTCAGCTGAGCCGAGAAGGCAGCGCTGCTTGGCGGGGGACGGCGGCCGGGCCGAGCGCGGCACCCTCCGGGAGGGAAGTTTTTTTGGGGGGTGGGGGGCGCTCCTGTTTTGGGGGTGCAAGATTTTGGGGGGGGAGGGCCGTCGGCAGTATATGCCCGGCCGGGCTCTGCAGGCGACTTTTAGTTCTGGGGGCGCCGCCGCCAACCCCCCCCCCCCACACACACGCTGCCTCCGGGCGCCCGAGTTGCACGCGGAGAGGGTCCCCTCCCCCGGGGGGCTCGGTCTCCCGGCCTGCTCCAAACTTGAGCCGTGCCGCACGAGTCGGAGGGGACGGGCGGAGGGGACGCCCCGCTCGTCAGTGTGCTCCAGCGGCCGCGAGGGAAAGGGCAGGCCACGAGGGCGACGCGCCGGAGCTTGCAGGTAAGGGGGAGCGGGGGAGGAGGAGGGAAAAGGGGAAGGGGCCCCGCTGGATCGGGGCCCCCCTGCGTGGAAAGAGCCGCCCCCTGGCAGGGAGGGAGGGAGGGACGGGGGGGCAGAGTTGAGGCGCGGCGGCGGGCGGGCGGAAAGGCGCAGAACTTTTGCAGGACTTCTGCGTGCGCGCAGAGCCCAGCTTGGGGCGGCGGCGAGGAAGGCGAGGTTCCCCTGCGCCGCGCAGCCCGGTCGTCCGCCGAAGGACGCCCCCTCCTGCCCCGGGAAGGTAGCTGGTTTCGCGCGGCCGCGATCCTTCCCCCCCCCCCCCGCCCGGGCCGCTCACTTGAACGCCTGTCGCCCGTCGGGGAGGGGGGAGCGCCTGCAAGAACAACTCGAGCGCCGCTTCCCAGCCCGCGCCGGGCTTCGCTTGCAAGGGGGGGGGGGGGGACGAGCGGCGTGTCGGTGTCGCTCCCGGGGCGCCTGGGTGCCCTTGCCCCCATTGCATCATCGGCCCAGGGTGGAGCCAGGCGCGCTCTCTCCCCGCCGCCTTTCCAAGGAACTACAGCCGAGGGGCTTGCCCGGCTCTGCCAGTCAATGGCGGCGGCGGCGGCGGCGGGGGGGAGAGGCGCTCCCCCCCCCCCCCCGCCTTGCGGGAGTCGCCCAGTCTGGAGCTCGGATGTCTGTTGTCAAAATAGTGAAGATACTTTTCAAGTCGCGAGACTTTTAGAGGAGGAGGAAGCGGGGGGCGGGAGAGCTGGAAGAATCGTCCTGGGATTTGAGCGTCCCAAGCTGGCCGCGAACTCTTAGGCCTTGCAGAAGAGAAATGCAGGGCAGAGAGCTGGGGAAGGGAATGGTGCCAGCGCTCCATGTGCCAGGGAAGCCAACTTGCAGAAGTTGTTGAGGTCCTCTGTTCCGCCTCCCAGCTTCTGCGGTGTCTACTTGCATGTAAGTCCCGTTGCCTGCAGTGGTATCAAGGTCTCTGGTAGGTGCCCTTTAGGCTTGTCGCTGGATTCCGCTGGAGTCCAGTGGCACCTTTAAGACCAGCCGAGTTTTATTCTGGGTATAAGCTTTCGTGTGCAGGCGCACATCTGAAGAGGTCTGTAGCCGTAGTTTCTTAGCCTTGGTCTTCTGACACCCACCTCTTTGAGAAAGGGGAAGAATGTAGATTTATTCCCAAAGGTTTTCAGACTTGGGGTCAGGGTCCCAAAATGGATGGTGATGCTCAGGCAGGGTGGGTTTGGAGGCCACGAGGAGAGAGGGGCTCTGTGGTTCAGTGGTGGAGTATCTGCTTGGCTTGCAGAAGGTCCCAGGTTCAATCCCTGGCATCTCCAGTGAAAAGGATCAGGTGGTAGGGGATGGGACAGCCCTCTCCGTAGGGTCTTGGAGAGTCGCTGCTGGTCTGAGTAGACAATACTGACCTTCGTTCCGAGGGACTGATTCAGTTTAAGGCAGCTGTGTCTGTGTGCGTGGAAAGGTGCTGGCAGAGGAGGCGATAGAATCCATTTGGCTTTGCTTTGGGGCACGGTGTGTGACCGGGGAGGACATCCCAGCCTGTTTTTGTTTTGCTTATTTTTGGTGAGGCTGCGTCTTTAAAAATACTGCAAGTGAAAAAGCCTTGTGGTGTGCCATCCGATGTGAGAATCTCTAGTTTTTAAGTTGGAGAGGGCCGTGTAGGGCGACAGGTTGACTCGGCAAGCGGCTCCCCAAAGCTGAGTCGTGGGACTCATTTCAGAAAGTTTGCAAACCGCTGCGGTAGGGCTGGTGGCACCAGAGCAGGGTGGGGAGAGGTCAAGAGCAGAGGACTGTGTTCCCTTCTTATTCCAAGAACCTCTTTCTAGGGCAGAGGTAAAAAAGTCAGTGCAGAGTTTTTGGGTGGCCTTGCCTCGAGTGAGCCTCTCTGTCCTCCAGAGTGTGTCGGATGCCTCTGCAAACCATTAGCCTGTTCCTGCCTCTTCTCTCCACGTCTCCTTTGTGGGCAGTTCTCTGGGAATGGGTGAGAAACCTGGAGTGTAACTTCTCTGAAGTTTTTTGCTCTCTGTTGAATGGTAACTGCTTGGGTCAAGAGAAGTTGGTGCCTTTTTCTCTTTGCTTTGGCATCCCAGCTGATGGGACAGGAACCTGTTCACCTCCACACCATCTTCCAGTTGGATTGTTAATCTTCAGAGTGAGTCTCTGTGTCTTTGCGTACTGGGAGCAGCTGATCATCTTGAAAGCTCTTGGCTAGACCATGTCCTTTTGTTCTGGGGTTAAAGAGGCCGTTTTCATCTTGGGCCTCTCTGTGTGTTTACTTAGAAATACGCCTTGTATTGTTTGGCGTCTAATAATTGGAATAAAAAATTAACTTTCTCCATTTGGCGGATTGTTTACGGGTCTCTCTAGATTGGTTCTGATGGAAAAACAGTAAGCGTGTGATTAGTTTCCTTCCTCCCTCATTAATACATGTGCATCCTCGGCTGGATCGGGCCCACATTTTTCATCGTGGTCTTGAGCCACAGGCCCACTGAGAGGTTGGTGTGGAATTTTATTATCTGGCATTTGTAGGAAATGCTTTTTTAGGGACTGGCTGCACTGCCACTGATGTTAAGGATGCGTTCCTTAGTCCATTCTTGTAGGGAAATACACTTTTAGTGTTGAGAAACTACACTGAGTCCACTGCTGTAGCTGCTGCCTGAGCTTCAGTATGCAGGCAGCTTTCTGCGGCGCAAGACCTCTGAGCCGTATTATCAGTTGTGTTCTAGACTCACAAACCGTGCTTGCTGTGTTTTCCTGTGAATGGAGAGTCGCACCTGAGGGCAGCAGTTCTCAGGGCTGTGGGTGAGGTTGAGGGACAATTCTTTCCTGGTGGGTCACAAAGCTAAGAGGGTGGAAGTAAAGGGGGAGAAGCTGGGAGAGGCTATTGAGGGACCTGTCTGATGCAACAGTACTACAAAATGAGAAATGGGAGGGACTGTGGCTCGCTGGAAGAGCTTCTGACTTGCATGCACGAGGCCCCTGGTTCAGTCCCCGGCCCCTCCAGTTAAAGGACCAGGCAGGAGGGGATGTGAGAGGCCTCTGCCTGGGACCCTGCTGAGAGCTGCTGCCGGTCTGAGTAGACAAGACTGACTTTGACGGGCCGATGGTGTGATTCAGGATAAAGCCCCTTCAGAGGTGAAGCACAAAATGTAAGCTTGTTCACTGAGAGAGTCTTGAGGGGGTTTTAGTTATCAGGGAAAGGTGACGCAGTGTGGAGTTGCTTTGCTTTTGGGGACCTGGGTCTGAGTTAAAAATTTTCTTGAGAACGCCCCATGTTCTGCATTGTGGGAGGCAATTGGTAGGGAGGCTTGCCAGTCCTAATTTTTCCCTGGAGCCGTCCCTGAAACTTCGAAGGAGTCCTGGCACTTTCCGAGTTACAGAGTTGTGTCTCCCCCCGCCCCCCTTTGCTTGGTCCTTCTGTGTGGTTGCAAAAGTGGAAGAGCAGAGTTATATTACAGCAACTCTAAAATATTTGGGATAACATTGTATGAAAAAGTGCCGGAGGTGCCAGAGTTTGATGCTTCGATTAAACTCGGCCTGGGTGTCCTTATTCCCATCCCCGCGGTTTGTCTAAAGCAGTGGTTCTTAACCTTGTTGGAGGTACCGAACCCCACCAGTTTCATATGCGCATTCACCGAACCCTTCTTTAGTGAAAAAGAATTCTTAGTACTTAGTAATAGTACTAAGTTGGAGGCCCCACCGAACCCCTGAGACTGACTCACCGAACCCCTAGAGTTCGATCGAACCCAGGTTAAGAACCACTGGTCTAAAGCAACCGTGTCAGATTTTTGAACTGCAAAAACAATGTTAAAAGTGTTGGATATTGTAACCCTGCATGTAAGAGGATCTGGGAAGGAAAGGGTCAAGATAATTCTTTCACTCAGTACACTGGGCAGTTGCCCCCACCCTCTCATTGGTTAGATGTTTGGCTTCCCTCCTGTTTTTCATTTTATATAGGACCTCTCCTCTTCTCTCTTTTACCGGGGTTTGGAGCAGCAGCAGGTTAACTTTTTTGCAAGTAATCTGTTCACAATAAGTTAGATGTAGCTACGTGAATAGATTATGTAAGATGTGCTTCTATTTTAGTGAGTACAATTTCTTTCTCTTGTGACCATTGGAGTCAAATCATCTTTGTAGTTTTGTTTGAACAACATTTTCCCTTAACCAGAAAACGTAGAAAATCAGGAATACTGCAAAAAAAAGAAAAGAAAAAAAAGCTGTGCTTCCAAGGCTAATAATTTCTTTTTCATTTAACTCAGTAAAAGGTTCCCCGAGTTCATGGACTAGTTGCATTTTATAGCACTTGAAAAGGTACCAAGAAGGGCAGCAAGGCTAATCCTGGGATTAGGAGGAGTGAGTTAGGTGGACAGGCTCTTTAAAAAAAGAGAGAGGAAAATTTCTTGGAAATGGATCGAAAGAGGAAAACATGGTTGAAAAGAAGAACATACACGATTGCTTATTAACCTTTTGGAAGGGGGAGGAAGCTTTCATTAAAAGTGCCCAGCGCAATTTTCTGTAGATGGCTTCTACAGTGATGTTTGGCAAGAAGATGGCAGCTCTTGCCTTCGCAAGCGTTCTAGTGGAATATCTGTAATTTAGCACGGATGGCCTCTTAAAATCCATCGGAGTCTTAAAAACTCTACTGTTGCAGCTTCTGTAGGGAGAAATGTTCAAGGAGAACTTGAGCGCAGCCTGAACAACAAGTGGATCGAGAAAGGGGGGGGGGGTCTGCTAATGCGCCATTAATACCCATGCTTAGCGTTTGTATAGCACTCCGCTGTACGGAGTTCTCTGGGTACATTATCGCTGCACTTCACAGTTCAGAATCCTCCTGCGCTGTAGAGGAGAAGTAGAATGAAATGCGGCATTGCCCACGGCTACCTGGTGAGCTCATGGAGGTCAGCGCTCATCCCTCTCATCCAGAGCCCTGCACGACGCCAGCTCTAGAAATGACGTTGTAGATCTGAGGTAGCTTTCTAGACCTCAACGTTTGCAGGAACTCACCTTGTACCTGTGTGTCTGTGTTGTGGCTCGAATGGAGCGTGCTTGACAGATGGGTGCGTGTGACAGGAGAAACTAATTTTCTCATTTGCGAAATGGCGTTTGGAGGACGGTTCGCTTCGGCAAAAACGAGCCCTGATGATTTTCCTCGAAAGGTTCAGAGGGGGCATTTTATTTTCTGGCGGGGGAATCTTTTCTCCAGATGCTTGGGGAAAAGAGCAGTAGCTCCCGGTATAAAGATAAGGCGGGGCACAGTGGCTTTGGGTGTGTTGGCGCGGTGGGGCTACTGGGCTGGAGAGTGATGTGTGAGGGTGGCATTTGTGGGTGTGACTTTAGAGCTGATGAGCTAGTCCAGGCTAGAGGGCTGCAAAGTGATGGCCCCAAAGTTTCATTTGTTGCAGTCTGGGAGCTTCCTGGCTGCACCTGTGCCAGTGTTTGTGCCTCTTGGCGTGCATACGAAGCCACCTGGCAGCTTGGCACGGCAATTGGGAGTGAGCTGTCAACACCCATGTTGCTGTCTTGCTTTTGTCAGAATGAGCTCTTGAAGTGTCTGGCCATAATCAGAAATTGGAAGAAGGTGATAACAGAAGAGCAGGCCTCTGTATTTGAACTTGTTCTTGTTAAAGGGGGTGATCCTTCTTTAGGTAGAGCTCTGCGGCTTTGAGACACTTTTTGGGTTTGTTTTGGTGTTTTGTGTGTGTGTGCGTGCACCTGGAGGCCATGGCGACCACTGGTGACTGACCCCTGCTGGGGGCCTGGAGAATATTCAGAGAGGTGACTGCATAAAGCCTGCCCCCGCCTCCTGCTTCTGGTATTACAAGGAGATCTCCCATCCCAGTACTTGCCAGAGCTGACCCTGCTTAGCTTCCAAGATCTGATGAGACTGGGATGGGAGACCTTGATGTTATCTCTGTTTTGAGATCTGGAAACCAGAATTCATATGTCTTGTGTACCTAACTGGTGGTGCAGTTAGATTCGAGTCTGGTGGCACCTTAGAGACCAACAAGCGTTCAGGGTGTACGCTTTGGAGAATCAGAGCTCTCTTCCTCAGACAAGGAAACTTTGACTCTCGAAAGCTTGTACCCTAAAACTCTTGTTGGTCTCTTAGTTGCTACTGGACTCAAATCTAATTTTTTTACTGCGGACTAACATGGCTGTCCTCTGAAGCTAACTAGTAGCGGAAAGCACCGTCAGGTCACGGCTGACTTATAGCAACCCTGTAAGGTCATCTCGGCAAGAGACAAACACAGGTGGTTAGCCTCTGCATAGTGACTGGGGACTTCTTTGGTGGTCTCCCATCCATGAACTAACCAGAGCCAGCCCTGCATTGCTTTCAACATCTGATGAGATCGGGCTAGCTTGGGCCATCCAGGTCCGAGTATATCGAACTAGTGCAGTCTTTTTGGTGTGAGCGTCTCGGACTGTAATAAAGCTGGCGATGGCATGTATTGCCTTGGCAGTTTGTTTGGCTGCTGTGGTGAGCATATCTGAAATGATGCTCCTGCCCTTGCAAAGCTGTGTCTAATTGGTTTCCGTAGATCGTGGGAAGAATAACTTTTTCTTGGTGTGAGTTTGCAAGTTACGGAAAGTGCCAGGGAAGGGCCAAATTTGGTGGGTTGTGCAGCCCCCTCACAGTAAGACATTTGAGGTACAGGTTTATGTCATTGTTCTGCAAAAAGAGTGTGGGAATCCCTATTTTTGAACTATGTGCAAGAAGCACATGTTTCTTCTGTGGCCTAAGATGTGGGACACATTTTCCAATTTTCATTTTTCCGGAAAACCCACACTATTTGCCTGTGTATAGTGTGGGGAACTCCTTTCTCTCGTCTTCTGATCATCAACTGGTCGTTCTGAGGTAAGAACTAGCACCTTAATTTTGCTTGGAAACAAATGGGCAGCTGGTGCAGAGCGTTCAGAACTGGCAAAATATATTCCCTGCCACATTCTGCACTAGTTGAAGTGTCTAGACCAGGGGTGCCAAACAGGGGTGGCCTGTCCGGGGCTCTTATCCGGCCCATGAGCAACTGATTACCTTTATTGCAAGCTGATGTATAAGCGCGTTTGTATTTTGAGTAAAAAATAATATCGTTAGTTGGGTTTGCCCGTGTCCTTTATAAAGGTTATCTTCTCTGTACCTGGCATTACTTTTTATGGCATATGTGGCCCAGTCTGACAATGTGACATTTATGCCAGATCTGGCCCTCGTAACAACTGAGTTCGACACCTCTGGTCTAGGCTGCACTAAAAGTCATGCGTATTAACCATGTCTGAGTTCGTCTTGCAAGGGAAGAAGGGTAGCTGGTACTCCTATGACATGCTGCAGTGGAGACCCCACCCTCTGTTTGTTGGCACATCGGTAATTCATATTTAAGATATCTCCATGGACCGAGGATGGGGTCTTCTCGGTGGCATATTTTTGCTGGTATAAGTGGTATCCAACCCCCATCTCAAAACAGGCTGACTTTGGGGTTGAAATCCAGCCTAATTTACCATTAACAGAATGGAACTTTCCTCCCCCTTCCCATTCTTAGCCCTCTGATATCCATGAAATGCTGCTCCTGGGGAATAGGGGACCCTGAGGACCACCTCCCTATGAGGTGGAGGACATCTCCATGGGTTATTACCACCGTGCCTATAGGGAGGCAAGAAGTAGTTTTTTTCTCCTTCCTGTAGGTGCCCTCGGAATAGCCCATTTCTCAGTTCTGTTCCTGCCTCATAGGGAGTAGCAGCAAAGACTTTAGGCTTAGCTTTTAGCCATTTTTTCCTTCTAGGCTTTCTCTTTTGCTTCCTCTGGGCTTCTCTCCTTGAGGATCTCTGTTCTTTCTCACTTATTTATTCTACTACTTACTGCTCCACCCCCCCCTTCCCTCTCCTCTCTCTTCATTTGTTCCCTTCTCCATTTTCTAGCCGGATCCCCCTCCCGCAGCTCCCCACATGGAGCGAGGTGGGACCGGCTCAAGGCTCCGGCAGCTGGAGCGAAGAGAGGGAAGGAGCGCCGGAAAGAAGACTCAGGCGCGGGACGCACCATGGCAACCGGGAAGGCTCCCGAGAAATTCTCCTTGGGCGACGAGGGAGGCGCGCACACTGCGGAGCTGGCGAGCGTGCACAGCAAGACGGGGACCGACCAGCCTTCCAGGCATGTTCGCGATCCCCCAACTGACCGGGCTGGTGTGGCGGTGGCACCCCGCAACGGCAAACGCTGTCAGCAGCCCAAAGAAGAGGACGACCACATTGCTGCGGCGGCGCGGGTGAGAGCCGGCGGCAGCCATTTTGAGGGTCGGGAGTTCGTCTCCCAGACCCTCCCGAGAGCAACTGAACGGGGGGAACCTGATTAGCTCACCAGATCTGATGGCTGTGATTAATCAGGCCATCCAACAGCAGTTCTCCATGCTCCAGCCCAGAATCCAGGCCCCCTCCCCCATGGAGCTTTCCACCCAGGGTTTCCTCTTACCAACCCCGACAACCTGGCCCACAAAGGCAGAACGCAAGCCTCTCCCGTTGGTCCCAGAAGATCCCAACAGGCAGTCCTGGAGGGAAGAGGTAGAGTCCAATGTCTCCTCCATAGAAGAAAGGGAAGAGGGGGAGTTCCTCTCAGAGGATGAGGAGGAGGAGATGGTCCTCCCAGAGGAGTCCAGCCGTTTTTTCAAGCAGGAGGACTACCGGCAGTTTTTAAACAAGGCCATTAAGGCATTGGAACTGCGTGACCTGCCCCCATCTGAGTACCAGAAGGCGGCAAGAGCTAAGTTCAAGTCCAAGTCAGGGGGCAATGCTGATTTTTTTCCCCTCAGAGGTTTACACTGAAAAAGTTTTTCCTTTTCCTGAATTCTTTGAGCGTCAGCTCAGGGCGGAATGGGAGAGGCCCGTGGTTAACAGGCAATTTCCCTCTTTTGCAAAAGAGTTGTATGCCTTGTCTAGTTATGCTAATGAGATCCTGCAGGTGTCTCCAGTGGATGGTCCCATAGCCACCCTTCAGTCCACCGGTCTGCTGTCCAAGGACGGACACAGCGCCATCCGCGACCCCACGGACAAGAAGGTTGAAGCGACTCTCCGGAGGATCCATGAAGCCATCGCGATGATTGTGAGAGCGGCTTCTACAGCATCAATTTCCTCAAGAGCTGCCATCATGTGGGTGCACAAACTGACACAACTGGTACCAGAGGACAGTCACAGCTTGCTGGAGGGCGCTTCACGCATCCTCAAGGCCAGCTTCTTCACGGCTAATGCCACTTTGGACATCTTGTCCTTCGCTTCCAGGGCCATGGCATCTACAGCAGTGGCGTGTAGACTCCTATGGCTGCGCGCGTGGCAGACGGACCCACTGTCCAAATCTGTTGTGATAGCTTACCCGTTCCAAGGAGACCAGCTTTTTGGGGACGCGCTAGATGAGATCTTGGTGGAGATGCGTGACAGAAAGAAGGCAATGCCCAGGTTACTCCGGAGACCAGATGGATGCAGTAACCAGTCCTTTCGGACCCAACACACGTTGCCAAGGTTTTGTCACGATGCCAAGAAACAGCATTGGGAGCCACCAAAAGCTCCCAACAAGCGAGTTTCCTGCACCCCAAGATTCCACAGACCACATATCATTCAACAACAGAGCATCTGTGGAGGAAGTATGCAAGGCCACCACATGGGCCATTCATCAGACATTACTGGATCAACACAATGGCATCTGCGGAGGCGGCATTCGGCTTTCGGGAGAAGAATCTTACAGCACGTCATATCGGCGGAGGAAGATGACAACCCACCTGGATTGGGGAAACTGCTGATGCCATTGCCTGTACGGGCACATATCTGCCCGGTGCTGCGTGAACTGTACTAGTTGGCTGCCTATTGAATTCCAGGTCCGTTTCAAGGTGTTGGTACCTGGGGCCCGTATATCTTTGAGACCACCTCTCTCCATATGAGCCCCATAGAACATTACATTCTACCAGTCAACACCTCCTGGTAGTCTCTGGCCCAAGGGAGGTCCAGCTTGCCTCAAACCAGGGCCAGGGCTTTTTCGGCCCTGGCCCCTGCCTGGCGGAATGAGCTACCATATGAGATCAGGATCCTGGCAGGACCTATTACAGCTCCACAGGGCCTGTAAAACGGAGCTCTTCCACCAGGCCTTTAGTTGAGGCAGTGGGCATCCAACTGATTAGCCCCCCCCCCCCCCCCCCGGTGACTGCAGATCCTGAAAGCCAGACTGAGACCATGTTATTTGCTGCTGAGACGCATTGTTGTTTAAGGCAGATGTTTTTAATGATATAAGGATGACGATTTTATGGATTTTAAATTGAGTATTTGCAATATGTTTTTAATATTGTAGATCTGCACTAATTGCAGATACATATATGTTGTTTCCTGCCCTGAGCCCACAATGGGGGGAGGGCAGGCTATAAGTCTAATGAAATAAATAAACATATAAATAAGTTCAGCAGTCGTGAGCAACTCGACCTACTTTCTGGGGCCTTGCCAACAGAAAGTTGTCCGAACAGATGTGGGCAGACTGTTAAACCAAATGGCCTCCAAATCATAATTTTCATGAGCGGCTTTTATCTTCAGTGAGCCTTTATTTTCCGAACTAATATAATCAAGGGAGTGTGTAAAAGTTGCTTTCCATGACTTGGAGTAGCTCAGCTGGATGGCACTGTAGAGTTGTGGTGATGGTGGGGACAATACAAGTACGGCAGTCACAAGATGTCCTCTCACTCTAGTTCAGTCGTCTTTGCTTTGACTTGTCCAGTGTATGTTCTAGCCTTCTGTTGACCTCCTCCATTGCCCTAAGGGCCTCATAAGCGAAGGTGTCAAAAATACTTCTGTGGGGTGGACAAGGACATTTAGGAGTGTTTCAGTTGCTTGGGCTATTTCTGTATTGTGCAGATCAACTGAGTTTTCAACAGGGACCGCCGGCTTTCTTGTCCTTTACGGAGCGTCCTGCTATTGGGAATCCCTCTGGATTCGTCATCATTCGGGTGCCATGTTGTGTTTTCCCTTGACTTGGTAGCTAGCCAAGGGCTCAAGTACTGTTGGTCATTTTTCTGGGCCCAAAGTTTATCTGGGAGGGTCTTCAGATGCCATCAAGGTTTCTGTGTCATCCAAGAGGTGAATTTGTTAACAACCTGTTCTCTCTTCCTTCCTGGCAAGGTTCAACGTGGGCCATAACTAGCTGGTGAATCAGCCTGTGTATATAAACAGAAGCTGGGCGATTGCACATCTGAGGTCATCTGGCTTCTTGCCCACCCAACCTGCATACATAGCGTGGCTCCTTCTATATGGGAGCCAGTTTTCTGTGAACAGTCCCCATGCCACTGGGGTAAAGTTTAAATGATCCAGTCGTATAGTCTGATCATGTGGTTCCCAGTTGCTCAGAAGCTGTTCTTGGGCATCTGATTCTCGTGGCACTCGTGGCACGGTCAGGGCACTGTTGAAAGGGTCCCTGTTGCAAGTATGGATGGAAATGGTAACTTAATTTATTGAAAACCAGAGACCTTGGGTTCTTTCGCTGCTCCAGGCCCTTACCACTTGAAGTCTAGAGCTCTATAGAACGAGGGAGGGTGGCTTAGAGGAGTGGTCTGCTGGTATGAGGAGTGGTCTGCTGGGTCAGTCACAAGTTCTTTCAGAGTTGTTCTCTCAGGAGCTGAAAGAGCTCTCTCAACCTCACCTACCTCACAGAGTGTCTGTTGTGAGAAGGGAAAGGAGATTGTAAGCCGCTCTGAGACTCTTTCGGGTTGTGATGGGCGGGGTATAAATCCAATCTCCTCCTCGTTAACTGGCTTTTAATTTAAAAAAACCCCAACACCGCGAAATAATGTTGATTGTATGGGAGAAACCCATGCCTACAACAGATTTCCTGAATCACTTTAGCTGTCGTCCCCCCCCCCCCCCCCCGCGTTTGATTTTTGTATCATCCTTGCTTTTCTCAAGAAAACTTTCTCGTAAAATTAATTGTTATGAGGAGAACTTGGTGGGGTGTGTTTGGATTTATTTTTAACAGTAACAAATCTCAGGAACCCTTTCATAAACATTCTGGAAAATAATTTTATGTGTAACCAGAGGTGAGCATTCCTGAGTGAACTTTTTTTTGGGGGGCCAAGTTTAATTTTGCTTTTTAAAAGTTTAAGCTCTGCCTGCAAGAAGCTGCCAGGGACTTTGTGGAAAGTCAGATGATCCATTGCTGCGAATGTTAATTGCTTGCTTGATCTATTAGAGCAGTGTCGTTGGAAGAGAGTGAGCCAGGGCATCTTGAAACTTCCGTAGTGTAAACAGGGGCAGGGAAATGTCTCTTGGAACAGACATCTTTGTTGTCAGACTAGACATTCAAGGTGGGAAGTCAGTTGTGCAGACTGCGTAGCCCAGAAGAGAAGGCCCTTAGTCACTGGTAGACTGTATGCTTCATTAACCCATGAAGCTACCCTACTGAATTGGACCCTTGGTCTATCAAGGTTAGTATTGTCTACTCTGACTGGCAGCAGCTCTCTAGGGTCTCAGGCTGAGGGTCTTTCACCATCAACTGCTGCCTGATTCCTTCAGCTGGAGATGCTGAGAACTGAACCTCCGACGTTTTGCGTGCAAAACAGATGCTCGGCCACTGAGCCACACCCTCTCTAGTTTCAGTCCTGGGTCTCCCAAGAAATCTAGGTAGCAGGGTTAGGAAAGCTCTGAAACCTTGAAGAGCTGCTGGCGGAGTAGAGAGTACCTTATGTGCCATGGGTGGGCTGGCTATATTACTGGAAGCCTTGTGGATCTATGAATGGTGGTCCATGAGAAACTGGCCTGGGGTCTTTTGCACTACGGCCTCCCTCTTGCCTACTGTGATGTATGTATGAGGACTACCAGAGGGTACAGAAACCATCTCGTTGGCTATCCCTCAGGTATCGAGTACATCACACCCGGCTCTTCATTGCTGAGGGCTGAACTCTGATCCACACTACTTTTTTGTCATACAGCGACTAATTTTAAAATGTTCGAGTCCAGCGGCACCTTTAAGACCAACCAAGTGTTATTCAAGGGAAAAGCTTTCGTGAGCACACGCTCTTCTTCAGGTACATTGAGATGGAAGTTGCCAGTTCATACATATAGATAGAGGGGTGAGCAGCAAACCAAAATACAGCTTAAATTAAAAGTGCCTCTGTGGAAGTTTTTTCCTGCCGCTCCATGTTGTAGTACACATTTGATGGACCGTCTCCACACCCCAACACAGTGTGTGGTGATTAGAGATTCTTTGTGTGGTGCAGAAGAACAACTTGTTGACCTCCTTCTAGAACCAAATCTTGGCAGGCACTAACTTGGTTTCCTTTCTCTCTGCTCCTGGTTTCAACCTGGTTTCCTTTCTCTCTGCTCCATGATTAGGCCAGAGGGAGAACCCAAGGAAGGGTCCCATCAGAAGAACCACCTGGCTTGCTGACACAAAGCCATCATGACCTTGATGTCTTTTAAAACCGCTCGAAATCTTGGTTAGCTAAGAAGTCAACAGACAGTCAATTTTTCACTGCTTTCGTGTTCATAATTAGTATGTGGATTTATTGACACACACAGTTTGGTGGTAGTGGAAAGTGCCGTCAAGTCGCAAGTGACTCTGGACGCTGTGGGGTTTTCAAGGCAAGAAATGTTCAGTAATGGTTGGCCATTACCTGCCTCTGCATAGTGACCCTGGTATTCCTCGGTGGTCTCCCATCCAAGTATTAACCAGGGCTGAACTTGCTTAGCTCCTGAGATCTGAGGAGACTGGGCTAGCTTGGGCCATCCAGGTCCGGGCAGACAGTGTCTACTGAATGGGAATGCTGGGTGGTAAGATGGGAAGTAGTCATGCTCCTGGCAACAAAAGGGTTGTGCTTACAATTCTCTTGTTACTTCACTGTTCCGTTCTGCTTCATATCCATAGTTTTTAAAAATACGCCAAACAAACAGCTGCACAGTACAAGGTTAAGGTTCAGCCTTCTCTCGTGTGGCACGGCAAGAATGAGAGGCTATGTTTGGTAATGCTTGTGTGTGTCAACAGAAGCTGCGTATGCTAAAACAAGGGTGGGAGGAGGCGGCAGGGTCCGGGCAGCCCTCTTTGGTCACAGCAAGAAGCTGCGAGGGAAGTTCTTGCAAAGATAACAGCTTGCAGTCCTTCACTCCGCTCACCTGACTGGAGGCCAAAGGAAGCTGAGGCAAGCTTTCCGAAGAGTGAAATTCACTGCCAGAGGATGTAGTGATGGCCACGGCCATAGATGGCTTTAAAAAGGAATGAGATATATTCATGGAATAGAGATCTATCAGTGGCTGTCAGCCATGGTGACTGAGGGGAACCTCTGCATTCAGAGGCATTAATCCTTTGAATTGCAGAGCCAGGAGGCAACATCAGGGGAAGGCCTTGGTCTCCATGCCCTCTGAGCATCATAGAGTTGGAAGGGACCTCCGGGGTCATCTAGTCCAACCCCCTGCACAATGCAGGAAATTCACATATACCTCTCCCCCCACACCCCCAGTGACCTCCATGCCCAGAAGATGACAAAAACCCTCCAGGAACCCTGGCCAAAGCGGCCTGGAGAAAAATTGCTTCCTTCCTCTTGTTGGACCTCGAGAGGAGCTGGTTGGCTACTGCGCGAGGAAGGAAGCTGGACTGGATGGACCACTGGTCAGATCCAGCAGGGCTTTTCTTATGTTATGTTCTTAGAAGTTGCTGCTTTCTTTTCTTTTAGAATGTTCTTCCATGAGATCTTAAACAGGCTTGACACTTTCCCTTTGTGCTTTGGCCTTGGTACTAGGGCTGCTGACTTCCAGGTGGGGCCTGGAGATCTCCCAGAACAACAACCGATATCCAGACTACAGAGATCCATTCCCCTGGAGAAAATGGCGGCTCTGCAGGGTGGACTCTGGCAGTGTACTCCTCTGAGGTCCTTTCCCAAACCCACCATCCCCAAATCCCCAGGAATTTCCCAAACCAGAGCCTGGCAATCCTGCTTGGTAGCAAAGCTCTGTTTGCTTTTGTGTAAAAAAGAGGGATGCAGTGATGGTTACTGATGATATTTCAGAGTGTGTGGTTCTTGAAAAAATGGCTTGGGCTTCACTGGTTGCTCCTTTCTAGGGAAGTTTGGCAGGAGGAAGCAGGGTAACCCTCCCAAATACGCTGTTCTGGGCTCCATGCAGGAGAAGGATGGGAGGAACTGGCTTTAGTACACTTTCATTTCAATGCTTCGCTCCTTTCTGTTCTACCGCCTGTCCTGTTCCAGCTTGGTATCCAGGAAAAGTTCATTCTTCTACAGAAAGAAAGAATCACCAGAAATCTGGCGGCGAGCCGTTCCCCTCTCCTTGTTTTCCAAGTGGTGTTGCCAACTGGCTTCCCTGCTAGTTTTGAAGCTGAGTTGCACCCATTCCAGTAAAACTGTGATGTCTGGAAATGACCCCAGTTGGGTCCTGTATCGTTGTGAAATGTGCAAGTGGAATTGCCTCTGCGTCCATGCTGGCAGAAGCAGAGCGTGGTTATCTTCTTACCAGGTTCTGCCAAGCAAAGAACAGGGCAGCTTATAATAATAATAATAAAAAAACCCATTCTGTTTATTTAAAACATTTTTATGCCACCATCAGGGTCCACAAGGCAGCGATCATAAAACCATGAAAACGTCTAAACAGTTTAAAAATGTTAAAATTATACAATTCGATTAAGAACACATAAACAACACTTGGAGGGCCAATGACTGTTATTGGGGGTATGGCAGACAAAACAAAAGTCTTCACCTGCTGGTGAAGGGAGACTGATGAGTCTTTCTGGGCAGCGAGTTCCAAAGTTTTGGTGCCACGAGGGAGAAGGCCCCTTTCTGGGGTTGCCACCCGTCTAGGCTCAGATGGTGGGGGCAACTGAAGTAGGACCCACCATTTCCTCCCTGGGATCAGCTGGCCGCACAAAGGTAGGAAATCTGGAAACTTACAGTGTGTGCCTAGCAACCGGTGGAGTATCTGCTTTCTCCACACTATCTCTGGTGCCCTTTTCTCTCCTTTCCTGCTAAGTGATGCCTCTTGGGTTCTTCCAAAATACCTGCTGCAGTGAGGTGAAGGAAAGCCTGGACTGACCCTTTTCTTTGGGTGAAAATGGATATGAGCACCAGGAAATACATTAGTTGGTGCTGACCACAAACACAGTGTTGGATCACTGGACCTTGTATAAAGAATATAGTGAAATCCAGGTGCCCATAGTTTGGGGCAGGCTGGATGAACTGGGAAAGGGGCTCAGACATCAGCCCACCATTTGATGGAAGAGTTGGGTTGAAGAGGCCATTTGACAAAGGGTAGTGTGGAAACCAGCCCTGACCTGGATGGCTCAGGCTATCCCAATCTCATCAGATCTCAGAAGCTAAGCAGGGTCAGCCATGGTTAGTACTTGGATGGGAGACCACTGAGGAAGTCCAGGGTGGCTATGAGGAGGCAGATGATGGCAAAACCAGCTCTGAACTTCTCTTGCTTTGACAGCCTTACAGGGTCAGCCTGAGTCGGCTGCACTCTTGACAGACCTGTCCGTCACCACCACCAGCGTTGAAACCATTGGGTACTGATTTAGGTTACAGGACAGTAACTCTTACTCGTCCCCTGCCCTGCAAATGTAATGGAGGCCGCTTTTTCTAAATTCACCCATGCTGCTGGCAGGTGGCAAAAACCTATTTCAAGTCGAGGAAGGTTTCTAGGCAAAGGCACTGAACAGTAACACTTCTTAATCAAAGCAGATGCGAGATTCTCTTTCACGGAGTCGCTTCCCTGCCTCCATAACATTGAGTACAGCCTCGTACCAACAAAACTGGAGTGGCCTGCCAAGAACCTCTGCCCTTTTAAACTAACAGCCCCCCCCCCCCCCCGCTATAGTTTCAGAGTGTTGTGTGTTCTTGCAAACCAGAGGGAACGCTCCCGGTGGTTTTGGAAAAAAGCGTCTGAGGTTTGAAATGGGCACTCTGTTCCCTTCCCTACCCCCTGGGTTCAGACTAGCACTTTCAACATACATATTTCCCTTTTGGCAGTACCCTATTTCTGGCTTGGTTTTTCAAAGCAGAGTTTTTGAAAAAGCTATACGTAATAAGAGTTTTGGTCCAGATAACATAGCGTGCCCCTCCATGTTTAATGCTAGAACTCTTTTCCTGGAATGGGCAAGGAACATATGCTGGCTTTTCTGTACGGGCTCTAGTTGAGATACTTAAGTACCCTGCTAAAAATAACACATCTATTTTAGGCCAGGGTCCAGTTAGGAGAGAATAATTTGCAACTTCTACAGCCTGTAATCTGAAAGAGCAGACTGGTATTAAACACAAGTCAAATAAACATTTTCTCCCTAATTATATCTTTATCCGTTTAGCAGCCAGCTCTGCCTTAACTTACGTCTTTTTAAAAATAAGTGATTTCAGGTATTGGGTGTTTCTTCACTGTCTTTGTCTGAATTTGCAAGATTCCTAGAAGGCAAAGGGGTAGGAAGAGCACCAAGGAGTCAAATAAAGGTCTTCGGGGCTTGCAAACGGAGGTAACTAAATAGTGTTGCAGTTTCTTCGTAGCCAGTAATGCATGTCTCTAGAATGCCACAGGAAAAGCTCTGGGGTGGAGGCAGAAAGTGGGATCTTCATTCTGGCAAGAGGGCATTTGTTACTGGATATATTTTTAACAATTGTTTGCAGTTTACACTTCTCACAGTGTCGCTATGACACATATATAAGCAGTATATAATAATTCTTGGTGTTCATTTGGCATTTTGTGGGTTCAGAGCATTTGAGGTGTATGCAAAATGTCTCTGAATGGTCCTGTTAGGTCTTTCAGTAAGAAGATTCCTGGAGGCCCAGGTTTTCTCAGGCCTGCACACTCAGAGCCAGAGAAATGCAATAGATTTCCCTCCTTCAAGCATGGTGAGATGCAGCTTGCCAGAATGGTCCTTCCTTCTCTTGCAGAGGTTGCAGTAATCTTGGACAGCGTAGACCTTGTCTGCAGGTAGCCTTGGATTCTCTTGGGCTGTTGTATTGTCATGTAGCCTGAGTGGTGTGTAAGTGCACCGTCTTCCCAAACCACATTGGCAGAAGACATGTATATCACCAGAGCAGCATGTGAGTGACCTAGGGTTGCTGCTCTCCTGGTAGTGGTGGATGATGTCCTGGTAATGCTCCCCTCTCTTGCTTAGTGGAAGTGGCAGGAAGGAAAAACAGTATGGGGAAGTCACGTCCTGTTTCAGAAAAGGAGGTGATATCACAACGCTCTAGGAATGTCAACAGTCTCTATGGTAAAACCTTATGGATTTTGAAATTCCCAGAGCATCCATGACCTCACTTGCTTTTTCAAAACAGGAAGTGACTTCCAAGAAATTTCCACCCCTCAAGGGCTGGCATCCTAGGGTGACTTCCAAGAGGGCAGCTGGCATACTGGTCAGGGTAATGTGAAAATCAGGCTTTGTTGAGTGGTAAAGCTAATGGCTGAGGCAACCTGAGGCTAATGGCTCTGCATATCTGAAGGGCCATCTTTTCTTGTTTTCTTCTAGCAATATACTGTGGCTTAGAAATCTACTGGGAATGCTGTCCTGCAAGTAGCATTGGCAGGGGTCCTTTCGTAAAAAAAGGGGTGCAGGAGCTCATTAGCATACCTATTAGCATAACTCATTAGCATAACTGGCCGAATGTCAGTTTCAGCCCTATTATACTCTATGGGCCATAGAAATCAATGGCAAAAACTCATAGAGTATATGAGGGGCTGGAGGAGAGGAGGTTTGAGGGAGAGGCTCCAAACTTGCAGAGTACCTTCTGGGGCCTCTCCCTGAAATACCCACCAAGTTTCAAGAAGACTGGACCACGGGGTCCAATTCTACGGGGCCTCAAACAGATTGCTCCATCCCCTCCATTGTTCTCTGTGGTGGGGAAAAACGTTACTTTTACAACAAGTCTCTTTGGGTTTATACTGCCTGTTGGGTGAAGGTAGATCTGCCAGATATGAACTGTTCTCAAGAAGTCGGGCACCACTGCTTTTTAACAGCAAACTTCACAACTCTTTATTCAGATTAACATAGCAGGGGTGGGATATTTACACAGGATGGACTGTTGCTTTTTGTATAAGTGCTTCACTTAGAATTAACTTATGCAGGAGTTATACATCTCGTAACTTGGACATGTACTGTCTCTGTTACACTGAGACCATTTGGTATTTCACTTCTCCTGTTACAATCTGTGGTTGTACATAAGACTTTCTCCGTCTGGCTCTCTCAGCTGATGGGTGAGGCTATTGTAGCTATTCCAAGTCTTTTCCAGACACCTGGTATCTCCCTTAACCACCTCACAAGTTCCCTGGGAGAAGTGTGTGTGTGTGTGTGTGTGTAGCTTTGTTAATACTAAGGAGTTTGTCCATTTCTCCTTTCATGTCATTCTCTCTCCAGAGGGGATCAGTAGGGAGGGTCCTCTAGCCTCAATCGTCCTCAAAACTGCTGGCGTCATGGGTTCCTTCTCCCTCCTCAGCCCTCAGGCTAACTCCCCACCTGGCTGCTGACCGCCAGTCCGTGGCAGCCATCCTTTGTTTTTCTGGAAGCAATGCAAAACTGGTCATCTGAAAATTGGCTTTTAGACTATCTCTCTAATGTAGCGTATTATACTTTCTGTAAGATGTTGCACGGGGACCATCCCACCATTCCCTTGTTAGTATTCAAAGTCATGTGAAAATAGACATGGGAAACACACACACATACGCGTGTTTTGAGGAATGTTAATGTCGACACCCAAGAAGGTTAATCGTTGAGCACACCCAGGCGAATCTGGAATGAGTTCCAAGGTGATACCCACTCTTGTCTTCATCTTGGGCCTCTGTGGTTTTAAGCAGCTGTAACTTCCTTGGCCAAGGATAATTAACATGTGAATCTGAAAGCATTTGTGCTGTTGCTGTGTTTGGATTAAGTGTTCTTTCTTGCATAATTACAGCTGGCTGTAGCATGTCAACAGGTGGGAAATCAGATACTTAGCTAAAAGTGCAAAGTAGTATCTGCTAATTCATTAAGAGCTCACAGCTGATCTCTAGCTGCCTTGACAAACTGGGGAGGAAGGAATCTGTGTTGGTGATCTGAGCACGGGCATGGCCAAGCTGTGGCTTGTGACCCGCATATTGCTCTTCCAGGGTTACATTGCCCTTGAAATGGGTGTCAGGCAGTAAGTCCATGATGACACTGCCATAGCCATTGCTGGGACGATGGAGAAGCCTAGCCACATTCCAGTTGGAGTAGGTTTGAGCCAAGCTATTGCTATGTTGCCAGAAGGATGGGAATGCAGTTCCCAGCTGAGAGAGACTTGGAAAGGGAGGTTGGCAGGGAATTGCATGTTGGTGGAGGATTTCGGTCCCATCGGAGTGTGGCTAACGGGGGCCACCATACTTGACTTTCTTAGGCTCCATAAGAATGGACAATGGGGGTGGTTGGAGAAACAGGTGAGAGCCCCCCTCTCCGGGTGAGGCCAAGGAAGGAATCTAAACCTTTCCTATCTTGGAGATAGTGTCCTGAGCCAGAGGGAGGCAAAACTCTTAGCCTTGTAGTATCACTTCTCCCCCACCACAAGGTTTTGCACCACAAATAATTGGGGGAAAGGGAATGAAAACTGCCCATAAGTTGCGTACGAGCTCTTTTAAATGTACTCCTGCCAAGACTTCTAGATTGAGCAGAAGTTAGCCGTGGTACACTAGACATTGCAGTTCTTCTTGCCCTTGAACTTCTGAGGATTGTTGTATGCTTCTAAGAGGGCCAGTAAATTTTGGCCATCCCTGCTGTACTTCTCTAACGGTTCGGCACTGCCATCAAAAATGTATTCTATTTTGATCTGAACAGAAAAGCTTCCTGGATCTGGCGTCTGCTCTGTAATGAGTGTTGTGTGGGGTTTTTTTGCCCTGCGGTATAGATAACACATGTAAGGCTTAAAAAATGTTGGGGGCGTCCATAGAGAAACTATTAAATGTAGGATCACTTCTGGTAACTGCTATTTTAGTTCTGTAACTTGATGGCTTTGAATGACTTTATTGATGCAACTGGTGCATTCCTTGTAGTGAAACGCAAGAATTCTCTGAGGTCATTTTCTCATTGCTGCCTCCTTCCCTCCCCATCCATAAAGACGCAAGAGAGGTTTGGCTGACTTGCTTGTGTTCTAGCTAAGCCAGCTTGGTTTCAGATGGTAGTAGGGGTTTTTCTTCCCACAGTAGTCTAATCTGCATTTAATCATATACACGTAGCCATTTCCTCTGATGGTTGAGGCATTTTCCAGTGTCTTGAAGGCTAGATCTAGGTCTTCGAGGGAACTGTCATGATATTGGGCCCTTAGTAGTGCGGCCTGCAGGCTCTAGGGAAGCCGGGTGGATCCAGGGAAGCCTGTCTTAGAGTGACTACAGAGCCTACGTTTCTCAGGCCACCCTTTGGACCCTGTGATTGGCTAACGGGATTTGGAGGGGAAACTTACCCCAGGGGAATAGTAGAGGAGGGGGCCTGGGAAGAAGGAATAAAAGGCCTTGTCCCAAAGTGGGAGGGGTTGCTCTCCCTCAGGGAGCAGGGCTGGTGTGAAACTGCTGCAGGAGGAGGAGGGACCCCTCATCCAAAGAGGGGTGAGTCAGTCTGAGGCCAGGTACCTAGAGGAGGCTGAGGGACAGCAGAGTCAGACGCGTTAGGATTTATTATTTTGCTGCTTTACCTACCTTTGCTGTGCTCATTTTTCCTACATGTTTTTGAACTACAGTTGTTATTAAATCTCTTTAATAAAATGAGTTTGTCACTCTGCCTGGGTCCTCACACCTCATTTGGTTACTTATAAGGGGAAACCTGCTGGAAAAGTACTGTATAGAGAGGTTGGGTGGGTGCTCTGGGCCCTCCCGAGGAGACCCACACCAGAGTGGTGACAGCCTTGAGAGAACCTTTCTAGCCACTGTCCGCGACAGGAACGTAAGGACATAAGAGAAGCCATGTTGGATCAGGCCAATGGCCTATGCAGTCCAACACTCTGCATCGCACAGTGGCCAAAACCCAGGTGCCATCAGGAGGTCCACCAGCAGGGCCAGAACTCCAGAAGCCCTCCCACTATTGCCCCCTGAAGCACCAAAAATACAGAGTGCCATTGCCCGAAACATAGTGTTCCATCTATGCGTTGTGGCTAATAGCCACTGATGGACCTCTGCTCCATATGTTTATCCAACATCACATTCTGAGGAAGTAAGAGAGAGAGAAAGTGTGTGTATGTGTAGGTCAAAAGTTATTACTAGATAGTTTCTGTTGCACATTGGTTTTCAGTGTATTGAAATATGCGTGTGTGAGCTGTCAGCAAGCTTTTTTTGAAGCAAACTTGCAGAGTTCCAAGGTGGAGTGGGTGATGACCGTCCACAATCTTTGCGCACGACTTCTCCGAAGACATCAGGGTGTACGGCAACGCTGCATTCTGGTGGCACCAGTGTGTTCCTCTGGTACATGGACTCCTCTGCTCACAGAAGAGGCAAATGAGTTTGTGTATGGCTTTGTCTTTGGATCTGGAGCCAATTGTCACTTTCAGTCTCTTTGTAGTTTTTAAATAATAAATGGCAAGGGGGACATGAGGCAAATGACTTACAGGGTACTGTTGGGGGAGGGGAACTACCCAGTGAAAAAGTCATGAAACTAGAAAGAGCAAAAATTAGGATTGTCTCCACCCCAAGCATTAATTGTGCTAACTACAAAATGTGTTTGGGCCCCAAATGCTATATAAAGCATGTTTTGGATTGCAAGAAGGCCTTCTGGGTGGAATTAAGCCCATACAGTTTTCAAGTGCCATTAAGCCCATACAGTTTTCAAGGCAAGAGACAACTAGAAGTAGTTCACCATTGCCTGCCTCTGCATAGCAACTTTGGGCTTCCTTGATGATCTCCAAATACTAACCAGGGCCAACCCTGCTTGGTTTCCAAGACTGGACTAGCCTGGACCACCCAGTCCAGGGTGAAGGCTCTTCTACCGTCTAGCAAATGTGATGTCCCGACTCCTGGGCCCATCTAGTTCGTGTGTTTCCTCTACAGGTAGATTGTTTTTTTCCTTTTTGAGACAAATGGCTGTTGCCTAACAAATAGAGTTTGTGGTGTTGTGCCTTCGTGTCTAAGCTTGAGCTGTCCCCCCTGAAGCTCCGCTTCTGAAGACAGCAGAGGATCAGCTCTGCCTCTGAATCTGTTAGGTTATTGGCATGCCTATTTGTTATGCTGGCATACTGCTTTTTCACCCACTTTAGGGTCTCCTAGGCCCTATGAGAGACTGGTGTGTGTGTCCAGAAGTGCCAGCCGTGCTCAACAAAATAGAGCCAGCTGCATCCATAATTTGTTTCGTTTAGAGATGTGTGTGTGTTTTCTCATCAACAGTTTTTCTTCAGGAACAAAATGAAAAATTGGAAATGTTGAGGAGCATTAAGGGAAAAAAGTTCCATGAAGTATAGTTGTATCTTTAATTAGACTTAGGGCTAATTAGAATTAGAGCCAAGTGAAAGCTCTGCCCCTATCCTAACTACTGAATATTTCTTCAGAATTGGCCCTTTAATTGGGGCCACAGTGGTCTACTGGCCAAGATGCATCGCATATCTGTTCTTCCTTGAGTATGAACTTGTATACCATATTTTACCTGAAAGGAAGATAACCCTGAATGTGAAACAAGCCCCCTCTTTTTAAAAAGCAAGCTATATACACATTTTTAATTATTGTACATAACTGTAACTTGTATATCAATTTGACCACCCCCTTCTTTTTCTTGAGGGTACAAGTGAGGAAACATGTAGCTTTCCTCTCAGGTACTTATGCTGTCAGTTGTTTACGTACATCTCTTCCCCTCCCCTGTCCTGTGGCTATATGGACACTTAAAAAATGGCTGCCCCATAAAATGGCTGCTCCATCTAGTGTTCTGGGAAGAGGAAGAACGGCCTCCCGATGACTGGGCTGGGAAGCTTTACTGTAAGCTATGAATGACCACTGGTGGTTCTGGGCTAGTGGTTTTGTGGTCCTGAGGGGCCGGACCCCTGTCCAGATGGAAGCCATCTGAATATTGACTAATATGACTGGAAGCACTCTACTGTAATTTATTGTATTGTAACTTATGTGAAACTGTTTTATTTTTGCTATTGTAGTTTAAATGTTTTATCTTGTATGGGGTTCGGCACTGTGTGCCCTTGTGAGCCCGCTTGCGGGGAGGGCGGGGGGTATAAATCTCAAATAAAAAAATAAAAAAATAAGTATTATTAATTTTATTTACATTACTACCGTTGCCTTTCTCACTTGAACTCAAGGCAGATTACACATGAAGATGTCAGACTATAGCAGGGTACACACCCTTTCCTAACAGCGTCTCATTCCCAAAGCAAAGAGTCAGTCCTGGCTTGTCTCTGTCTTCTTGGTACAGAAGGAGTTTTTTATGTGTCAGCTGGGGGTGTCGATTCAGTAACAGCTATATTTGTTGTAAGAGAGTATTTTTGGATCTCAGAAGCTAAGTAGGGTCAGCCCTGTTTAGGACTTGGATGGGTCCAAATGGACTGCCTGCATAGAGAAGAAAATAATTACAATGGGAATATCCATGGATTCTCTGTATATTTATTTATTTATTTGTTTGTTTAATTTATACCCCGCCTAGCCAGCGAACCGGCTCTAGGCGGCTAACAGAAACCCATTACCATGAAGGTTTACAATATAAAACCGTTAAAAACATTACGTATATGCTACGCCTTACAAATGCATATCAGCTAATTAGACGCAGAATCCTGGACAATGAAATGCAGAAACTAGCTAGTGATGCAAACAAATCCTGCTCCCCCCTGAACTTTGGAATTCTCCCACATACTGGCCATCTGCCTTCTTACTTATCGGCCCTCCATGCCCCTCACCTGCGCCGAGCATTTGCACTTGCTAGATGTAATGCCATTCCATCTGCTGTCACTCATGGTAGATATAAAGGGGTTCCATACTCAGCAAGACTCTGTGCGTGTAGTCTAAATCAGGTCGATTCAATTCTCCATATTCTCCTATGCTGTCCCTGGTATGACGGTATACGTTTTACTCTTTTAGACCCAATTCTATCTAATATGAGAGGTTGCCCAGATGTCTTGAAGGTGCGCTATCTCCTGAATGACCTGTCACCCGAATTAACTGAAAAGGTTGCTCTATTTTTAAGTTTGGTAATTAAGGATCGTTTGCGCAACGCATAGCTACATATGATTAACTTTTTTCCCCCTGTTACCTTTCTTTCCGATTATGTCTCTTTCTGTAACCTGTTTTATGCCAATAAAGGTATATGTATGTATGACCTGGATGGGAGATAAGGTTGCCAGGCCTGCCTTGGCCACCGGCAGTAGGGTTGTCAGATACAGGTTGGGAAAGTCCTAGAGATCATGGGATGGCACCTCTGGAGGAGAGGGACCTCCTTGGGGTACAGTGCCATAGCTTCCATCCTCCAAAGCCTCTTTTTTCTCCTCAGGAACCTCTCTCTGTCATCTGGAGATGAGCTGTCATTCTGAGGGATCCCCAGGTCCCACCTGGAGGCTGGCATTTCTAATGGGAGACCACCAAGGAAGTGCAGGGTTGCTATGCAGAGGCAGGCAATGGCAAATCACCTCTGTTTATCTCTTGCCTTGAAAACCCTGTGGGGTTGCCATAAATCAACTGCGACTTGGCGGCACTTCCAACCACCATAAACCGTAATATTTGGTGGAACGCCTAGCATTTTTTTGAACGGCCTTAACCCTGAGATTGCCATTTTGTGGTAGTGGCTTCTACTTTTTCAAAATACCAAAAACTCCCCACCCTCAGCAAGATTTGGGGAGTCCTGCCATAAACCGTCATTAGAATGAGAAGGGGGAATGGACTTGCTTCACTTATAGGGCTTCAGGGGCTTTCTGTTTGGCTAATGTGAAACAGGACGCTGGGCTAGAGGGGCTGTTAGGCCGCTCCAGCATGCGTGCTCTTATGACTTTCACCAAGGAAAGTGATGAAATGGCTTACAGACGTTCCAGTGAAGTCAGCACAGGGTTTTTGAACTGAGGAGAAGAGACACCTCATGTGAAGCAGATAATAATTGAATGCCTGAGATGGTATTTTCCCCCCTCACATGATCAGGAATGACAGAAGAGGGCACCTTCACACACACTAAATAACACACTTTCAATGCACTTTCAGTGTACTTTACACCAGGATTTTCCTGTGTGGAATGGCAAAATCCACTTGCAAACAGGCACTGAAGTGGATTGAAACAGCATTATTTAGCATGTGTGATAGCGCCCAGATGTCGGCCGCATCCTATTTGAGTACAGATTCTTTGGCTCAGTAGGTTCTCTGCCATACCCCATTCAGAGGCACCTGGAAAGAACAGGAAATTAGTTTTTTTGTTAATTTAGGTGGCTTAACCAAATGCCACAAAAGTAAATAAATTACTGGCCTTTTAGGTGTGTGTGTGTGTGTGTGTGTGTGTGTGTGTGTGTGTGTTTGGATGTGCCAGAAGCCATGCTCCCTCTAGGCTGTGGAGTCTTGTGAGTAAAAATTCTACTTTGTGAGCTACTGGCGTTAAAGTTGTGAGTGAGAGAGTTGGCTGCTGCATAAATTAGTTTGCTCTGGAGCCATCCTTCCTGAACTAAGACAAAAATGGGTGAGCCGGAGGCTAAAAAACTGAGCTAGCTCACACTAACTCATTTTAGAGGGAACACTGACCAAAAGTACCATTCTAATTGAAAAGGAAGATAATTTTCTGTAAAAGGCTACAAACTGTTACTTCACCCTCTTGCTGTGCTTTTTGAAAGGCTATATACTTGGTGAGGAAAACCAAAAAAACATCTTTGAGCCTTGGTGTCTTGCCTGACTAGGTGCTTAAGGCTGCAGGCTTGCCTGCGGAGTGGAAGTGTCCTTTTTTTTAACCAGAAAATGTGAAACTATCATATTTTATTTTAACCCAGATGAGTAAAAGGTAAAGGTTTCCCTTGCTTGAAAGCCAGTCAAATCCAACTCTAGGGGGCGGTGCTAATATATGTTTCCAAGCCGAAGAGCCAGCACTGTCCGAAGACATTTTTGTGGTCATGTGGCCGGCATGACTAAACACTGAGGCGCACAGAACACTGTTACCTTCCCACCGAAGTGGTACCTATTTATCTAAATGCAGTTTCTTGCTTTCGAACTGCTAGGCTGGCAGGAGCTGGGGCCAGTTACGGGAGCTCACTCCGTCATGCAGCACTTGGGTCTCGAACTGCTGACCTTCCGGCCTGCAGCTCAGCGTCTTAACCACTCAAACAGGAAACAGTGGCTTTGCTATGAAGTGGCATAATAATAATTTAAATGGAATGTGCAACCATCAACTGGTTGGCAGTGGCTAAATTGACCAGACTTGAAAGTTTTTGCAAAACGGGTGTCTAATTTAGGTGTGACACAAATAATACACGCATGGGCAAGTAAGACTCATTTGTATGGTTTGCATTAAAGCACCACTGACTTTCTGATTTCAGATTGTCTTTTTATGTGCGGGTGGGGTGCGGCTTGGGGGTGCTGGAAAGGGCAGTCAAGTCGCAGCCACCTCATGGCAACCCCGTAAGGGGTGTTAAAGGAAGAAATGAACAGAAGTGATTTCCCGTTGCCGGCTTCTGTATAGCTACCCTGGACTTCCTTGGTGGTTTCCCATCAGAGTGCTAACTTTTGCACTGTCATTTTTGTCACTTGTTCCTGTTGCTTTGGGTCCCCGTCCTCTCCTTTTCCAGATTGAGCTAGCCTGGACGTTTCAGATTAGGGCCTGGCAAAGCTGTGGCTTCCCCCCTAAACTCCCCATGAGGGACAGTTCACTCCCCCTCCCCCCAGTGGCTGGGAAATAAAAAAATCCTGGCTGCTGCTGCCTCACCTGACATAAAGGTGATGAGGTAGGGAAAGGCTAGAGAAATAAGGCAGTACCTGGCATTCCTACTCTTTGTGTGCATGTTGGTCTTGGGACGGACTCGCTGAAGCTCTTGTCTGCCTTCATGCAAGTAATCCTAGCACTTCTGTCTGCACAGTGACTTAATGGGAATGGAAGCTGGCACACAGAAGCTTGCCAAACCCAAAACATTTGAAGAATCTCCAGATGCGCGCCCTGCAGAGGAGAAAAGAGATTCCAGCCTTGCTGGCAAAGAATTCCAAACAAATAAATTGTGCTTTGGCTTGTATGGAACTTTTAATACTTTTGCACAGGGAAGAATCCACTGCTGGTATTTTACTAAAGGGATGTAGACTTTTGATCCTATAAATAGCGGTCGGTTCATTTGGCTTTATGTTGCATGGGAGTCCTTTGGGTGTGGTTCCGTCTCTGGATATAGTGGCCAAAGGGACTTAAAATAGGCTGGCGAGGTTCAATGGGTAGATTAGCTGTAGTTGATTAGTTGGTGGGGGTCAGCTTTAATTGAAGCTGCAAGTTAAGGCCGCACTTATTTGATTTTTTGAGACTGGCAGAGCTTCTAATGTGTTTATTCCAGTGGGGTAGCAAGAGAGATATTGAAGGTTAGGGCTGTATTTGTATTGTATCTGAAAATGGAGCTTTAGGGAGGGAAAAATAATTTACTAAAATTCTTTATTATTGAGCTTTTTTGTTGTTGAGGGGAGAGAATGTGATCTGTGCATTATATCTGTGCATGTAATTTGTGCCCGTCTCCCCTTTTGTTAGGGTTTTTATCCTAGTCAATCAAGGATCACATTTTGGATGTGATGTCATGATGCTACATTACTACTGTGGTTTGGCTCTGTGCTGGAGTCTCCAAGGGTACATAAAACAGATTTGGAACATGAAAGTGGTGCTCCCTCGACTGGGCACATGGGTTATCCTAGTGCATAAGGAACACCACACCACTGAGGGCAGGAAATCAACTCGGGGCAGCTCTGCTGGCTAGTTAGTCTTTGGTAAGTGAGGTATTTTCTAGGGGTAAAGTAGGCATTCCTTAGTTGAAGACAATCAGTTCTGATGGAAGTTTTCTCAAGTCTGTGACGGAGGCAGTAACGTGGTCTTTTCTGGAAAAACCTGCTTGGCCTAGAGACTAATTGCTGGAGGAGAGTTTTACGGATCCTGTGGACCACCAAAAAAACACAAATAAATGGATTCAAGATCAAACCAAGCCTCAATTCTCCGTAGAAGCTAAAACAACTAAACTGATGCTATCGTAGTTTGGTCATATTATGAGAAGTCAAGAGTCACTGCTTTTTAATCATTGTCAGACCCTTTAAGTGGGATGGTCCTGAGCGTTGCTGTGTGGCGTCATCAATATGGTGTTAGTCAGGTATGTGTTTCCTTCATAATCCACAAGAAGCTGCTATTTTATATTCTTGAGTAAGCAGATTAGATGTCATGGTCAGCTATCTGAGAAACAATGGTGGGTGGTAAATCTGACCAAACTGAGGCTATCGCAGTTTGGTCACATTATGAGAAAGTAAGACTCACTGGAAAGAACAACCACACTGGAAAAGTTGAAGGCAGCAGGAAAAGAGCATGACCCAGCATGATACGGATAAGCCATGGCCCAGTTCGCAAGACCTGAGCAAAGCTGTTAACGATAGGACATTTTGGAGATCATCAATTTACTTGATCGCCATAGGTTGGAAGTGACTGGATAGAACTTAATACACACAAAACCGATAGTCTGGAGTTGGGTTGTATTCTTCATTCTAGATGGAATGGTGCTTGCTTTGATGGCCTCTGAGGAGTTGGGGAGTTCTGGTAGCTCCTGCTTTATTAGAAAATTAAGTGAGTATAGCGGCAAATAATGTTTTATTTATTTATTTATGTTGATTTCTATCCCGCCCTCCCTGCCAGGCAGGCTCAGGGCAGCTTACATTAAAAAGTTAAAAAGCAATAAAACACAAATAATAAACATCATAAAACTCATGAACATAACAAATAAAGTGCTGCTGGTGGTATAACATTATATAGCGATCCCAATAGGCCATGGTAAAATTATGACGAAGGAGTATGGCCAAAGTCAGTATCCAGTATATCACAGGCTGTTGGTAATCGCATAGAGGGCCTTACCACAGTTCAGTTGTTATTGGTAACGGCTCTTAATCAAAGGCCTGGTGGAAGAGCTCTGTTTTGCAGGCCCTGCGGAACTTTAAAAGGTCCTGCAGGGCCCTGATGTCTTCCAGGAGCTCGTTCCACCAGTATGGAGCCGCTACTGAGAAGGCCCTTGCCCTGGTAGCGGCCAGTCTGGGATCTTTCGGTCCAGGAAGGGCCAAATGATTTTGAGATCCTGACCTCAGTGCTCCCTGGGGATGCTTTTGGTTCAGAATTTGTCTCCCTTCTTAGACTCAGCCAAGCTTGCCGTAGTGATCTTTGCTTCTGTAACTTTGAACCTGAACTACTTCAGCATGCTCTGCAAGGGACTGTCATTGAAGGCAACCCAGAGGCTTCAGTTGGTACAGATATAGCCGTTTTCCTGTCAGCTAGATATCATGCCCTCTTTAAAAAGGCTTCATTGGTTACCTGCATGTTTCTGAGCTCCATTCAAGGTGTTGGATTATTATCTTTAAAAGTCCTTTGCGACTTGAGACTAGCAATGGGAAGACCAGGGTGGGGGGATCGAAAAATTGGGGAGGGGGAATGTTTTCCCCCAGAAAATTGAAAAAAATGGATTATGGAACATTTTCTTTTACAATGATAAATATGTTTATGATATGTTTATGACAAGGGGTTCATATGTTTAATCCTCCAGTATTATTTCTGAAAACTATGTAACATGAAGACTTTTATGTAAGACAGAGTAAAGTATCAAATCATTGCAACACCTGTATAGTTCAAATACTGAGGAAATACTAAAGATACCGTTTGTTCAAAATTTCCAGAACCTTTACATCTCTGCCTGAGACTTCAAAGACTGCCTCTCTTGCAATGTCTTTCAACAGAAAAATTGGAAATTTAGGGGAGTATTGGGGAGGGGACCCCGTGAAAGGTCTTCTTTTGTAATGAGGAAATCATTTTTAAAATACAGTTTTACACAATACAAAGTGTGAAAATGTTTTAAAAGACAATCTAGAGCGCTAACTAATGATTCCTGTGCATACTGAAGACATAATATGTTTGTGAAAATAGATTGTATAAATGCGATTAATCTTGTCTGCAATTCATATGTGTGATACACTATGGAAGAGCTCAGTGTTACAATCTCGATAGGCTGCTAGCTGAATGAAGACTGTTACTTGGACAGAAACACACTTTCTTTACTTTAGTACAAAATTTCTGTGTTCTATTTTTCAACCCCCTCCCCCCAGGTAATTGTAGTTTTTGCCATGTGCTTAAGGTAGCATGGTTGCAGCCATTTGCAATATCCTTTTATCCATAATAAAACTTTGTTGGTCTTAAGGTGCCAATGGACTCAAACTTTGTTCTGTTTCCTCAGACCAACATGGCTACCCACCTCAAGTTATAGATGATACGCTTTATATAAAGTTGCTAAAGCAGTAAATAAGTCTTAAGCTCAAAGTATCGCACATATTTCATTCCCCCCCCCCCCCAAAAAAAAAAAACTTCCAGGAATTGTACATCTTTCCGTCCAACTTAAAACTTTCCAGAAATTTTACATCTCTAGTAATTGGCAGTGGTAGCAACGGTTCAAGGCTGGAGACACACTAGAACTTTGTGTTTGTACAAATATGTGTAACCATGCAGGGGTGAAGGTAGAAAAGAAGAACAAAAGGAGGAAACCCCATTGTAGTTTGCTTCTGCCCTTCGCACCCATGTCTTCTTCACAGAACTCTATCTGTACTGTAGAGGAAAGATCAAGTTTTATTGAAAGATTCATAACAGAAATCTCACTCAACTAGGTGCCTCATCCAGCTGTCTTGCATGTATTAGATTTGCATGTGCTGTTGTGTTGTACTTAGCGTTGTCAGGTCAGGGGCGGCTGGGGTGGACTTACTGGTGGTGAGGGAAGGCCTAGCCAGGTGTCAGAGCGACATCACTTCTGGCATGCACTGGAAGTGACATCGTCATGACGCCAGCAATGCAGGATGCTCTGGTATTTGAACAAAAGCTCTGTGGTATAAACCATTTTTACCGTAGAGTTTCCCCCCAAATACCAGAGTTTCTTACATTGCTGGCAGTGCAGTGACATCACTTCTGTTGTGTGCCAGAAGTGATGTCGCTGCTGATGTCACTGCCATACTGGACTAGGGCGTCCCCTGTTGCCAGTAAGAACTGCTCCAGCCAGCTGATTCCCCAGGCAGGGGAGTGGTGGCAGGGGGACCCCCTGCCCTCCCTCAGTGGGTGCTTGGCAGCCCTAGTTGTATGTGCAAGGCTTTATCTGTCCCTGTGTGAGAGAGCCTCTGTACAAAAAGAAAAAAAGAATTCTCTGCTTGCCAAAAGCCTGGAGTTCAAGATATCTGAACAGTCCACGATTTCTTGTTAGCATATCTGTTTCCAAGCTCAGCTTTGTATCCAGATACAAGGGTGGACCCTACCCCTCTCTGCCACTCCACTGGGCAAAACTCATTCATTTATTCATAAAAATATTTATACACCCCCTTTCCTTTGGGCTCAGGTTCAAAGTCTTCCTCCAGCTTAAGTGGATCTTCCATTGGCAGAAGAGCAGTTTAAGTTGGAGGAAGGTTACTTAGGGGATGGTTGGATCCACCCCACTACCTTGACTCTTTATTTCTTGCTGCTGGCAAAAGGAGAATTCAGAAGAAGGTCTGGATACGCCTTTAAAACATCGTGGGATCCCTGCCTTGTGTATTTTAGATGGAGATGGGTGGGGAATGCACAAAAGGATCTTTATGATTTTTTACTATGTATTTTTGATTAGAAACACTTTTCCATAATGGAAGTGCAGATTATTATTGTTGGATCTTAAAGAGGTAGTATTGAAGCATCACGACGGACCTAAATTCAGTAGGGCACGAGCCCAAATCCTTTTGCTGAACTTGTGCACGTTCCTCACGCCTCCCTCATCTTCTAGCATGCAAAACTTGAGGAAGCACTTCCCAGTCCTCCATGATGCCTGCTTGTGGGGAGGGGGAGGGGACATGTTGAATAAATAAATATGTCGATTGAAGTGCCCCCTCAAACTAGAGTTTTTCTTAACCTCTCTTAAATCTTGGTTGAAAATTCTTGTTTGGGTGTGGGAGAGACTGTAGAATCCTTCCTTTAGCTCTGTCTTCATGCATTCAGCCACTTTTGGTGACCGGGGACAAGAATTTACATATTTTCCTTCATTAGCCCTGTCTCTGTGTTCATGTAAATCAAGATAGTTCATGTAAGTATCCCAAGCAGTTTTTTTCTTTTAAAAAGTATTCTCTCTGTCTGTGCAGGATAACTGGAAAAGAAGGCATAGAAGTCCGTTTCCGTAAATGGCCAGTTTGTGTGGTCATTTTTGAGGCAGAAGGGCATGTAGAGCGCTGACGCAATATGACAGGCCCGCGAACCTTCCCACACATTGTAGCTAGGCTGAGTTGGAAAGTTCTGGAGCTTTGGGAGCAGACTCTAGGGGACAGAGTTGGGGGAGGGAGCTCAGCAGGGGTGTGATGCCATAGAGTAGGGGTCCCCAACCTTTCTGAGCCTGTGGGCACCTTTGGGATTCTCACACAGGCTGATGGGCGCCATCGCAAAATGGCTGTGACAGGAGGCAGAACCAGACGCAGAGGAGAAGCCCAAGTGCAGGGGAGAAGGGGTGTGTGTGTGTGTGTTAACTTTAAAGAATCCTCTGGGAAAGAGGAGTGAGAGAACAAAGCCAAAACTGTGGTGGCGGCTGCCACTGACATAGCGCTCTTTTGATCTGCCCAGCCAGTCGAAGCCCTGCAGGGAAAGTGCCCCACCTAGCTCCACCCACTTTCTAAAAACTCTTGGTGGGCCCCACAGAAGGTGTTGCTGAGCCCTCTGGCACCCACACGCATTGTTTTACATACCCCAGCCGTGAGGGATACCAGGCCTTCCGCTGTCGTGGGGAGCTTCCTAGTATCCTGCTTTGTTGCCCTTCTGCGGGAGGGAAAGGGAGACGTGCCAGCATTGTACCAGTGCACTGACATCACTTCTGGTAAAAACCATGCACCCCGCAACCACAGATTATTTGCAGAATGCTAAAGCACCCACCATGTCACTTCCGGGTTTTACTGGAAGTGACATAATCCCACTAGTGCTCCACTGCCACACCAGGCCCCACTTTCATTTCCTCCTGGGGTTGACAGCTGCAGCGTTGCAGTCCTACTTGCCATAGAGTCCACCCTCCAGATCAGCCATTTCCTCCAGGAAAATTGCTCTCTGTCATCTGGAGATCAGTTGTAGTTCCAGGCGGCCTTAAGATCCCACCCGGAGGCTGGCAACCCTAAATTTGTAACTCGTTGCGTCAGGCACATGGGATACTGAGATGAAAAGTCTAATCACCCATCCCAAAAGATGATGTCTGGAAGTTTTTTAGTACTTCCTGTACTGTTCAGGGTACCAATCTAGACATCAAATGTAACTTTTTTGTGCTAGTAGAAAAGTTATGGCTTCCTGAAGAAGAGGAGGAGGAGGAGACTGGATTTATACCTCGCCCTTGACTGCCCGAAGGAGTTTTAGAGTGGCTTACAATCTCCTTTCCCTTCCCCTCCGCACAACAGACACCCTGTGAGATGGGTGGGGCTGAGAGAGCTCTGAGGGAACTGCTCGTGAGAGGACAGCTCTGACAGGACTTGTGACTGACCTAAGGTCACGACAGCAGCTGCATGTGGAGGAGTGGGGAATCAAACCCAGTGCTCCCAGATTAAAGCCCATGCTCCTAAACACTGCAGTAAACTGGCTCTTCAGATCTTGAATTGGAGCTCCGTGATAGCGTTGAGAATCCCTGGATCCATAACACTGCTTCTCAAATCTACATTTCCCCAGGACTCTTTGTAGAGAATAAATGACTACTAAAACTACACACACACGCACACTTTTAAGACACCTCCTTTCTTCCAAGGAGTTCTTTAAGAAGTAGGTTAAACTGAAACTAGCTCAAATACTCCCTGGGAGAGTTAGCTTTGTGGCCAGATGAATATTTGATCCTAACCAAAGTCCATGGAGCTGCCTTTGGTCCGTCGAGGCCGGTATTGTCTGCTCAGACTGGCAGCAGCTCTCCAGGGTCTCTTGGGCAGAAGTCTTTCACATGACCAACTGTCTGACCGTTTTGAGAGGAGCTGCCGGCGATTTACCCTGGGCCCTTCTGCATGCAAAGCTCATGCTCTGCCACTGAGCCACAGCCCCCTCCCCTAATGGTGAAGCAGAGCTGAAAACCCAGTATCTCAGATGGGTGTGTGTGATGAAGTAACTTGATGGTGCTCTTTGGAAGGGAATCATTCTGCTTGAACTTGCAGTTCTTCCCCGGATCTCCCTTAACTGAGCGCTAACTTGCATTCACGTCGATGTGTTACATGCGTACACCTCCCTGTGTTCATGTTTTCAAGGTCACTGCCAGCCACTGACCCAGCTCCTTCCAAAAAACAAAATAGAACTGCGCATGGCCCACGCTGGACCTAGAGCTGGGATGTCAAGCAAGGCTCAGGGGCCAGAAACAGCCTGTCCAGGGCTCTTACCCGGCCCACAAGCAACTGGTGCGAGGGAGGGAAGGTAGGAGGCTGCTGGGGGGGGGGCCGAGTGGGCGAGTGAGCACATGTGATGAAGTGTGTGTGGTCAAAGCTGTCGAGAAACAGGAAGGAAATGGCTGGGGCAGGGCTATGAGGCTGAGGTAAAATGGTGTGTGTGTGTGTGGGGGGGAATGGCAGCAAAGGCGGAGAAGTAGGAGGCGTACCTGACATTACATTTTATGGCACACATGGCCTGGCCCGAGAAAGTAACATTTATGTCAGATCTGGCCCTCGTAATAAAATGAGTTGGACACCTCTGACCTAGGCTGCTTTGGGCAGATGCCATCGCTGTATCAGTCAACGCAAAACAACAAAAACCTGAAGGAACCTTATTGAATGTTTGAAGGTGTTGTCACTTTAAAACCAATATTTAAGTGCCAGCCATTTTTCTGTGTTGGCAGACTCAAGTTAGTTCTTCCTGGGCATCTGGATATAACAGTGTGTCCCTGTCTTCCTTATCCTGGAATCTAAAAGGGTAAAGGGGCTTTCTTTTTTTCAGCTATACAAAAATCAGGGAAGGAGCGTGGTTATGAGCCCTGTGGCTTCAGATTTGACCAGGCGAATGTCTTAACACTGCCATGACTCTGAATGGTAGCAATATAACTTTTCCTATGAGGCAAGCACTATATCTTGGCTTCTTGCAACAGGGGGAAAAATATGATTGTTTCCCTCAATATCTGATGCAATGCTTACCATCTGTTTAGATATGACAATTGATGTTTAGCGAAATGAAGCAACTCTATAACGGCTGCCACTGCCAAGAATGGACTGTTGGTATTCTCAGCGTCAGTTCTGGGTGGCTTCCTGTACGAGGAATAATATTTAGATTTTTTTTTTAACTCCTTGTTCTCCGTGTGGCTGCTGTTTCATTAGTGCCTGCTGTTGGGTGACACAGCAGGTGGTGGCTTTTTGTGACTTCCTTGTGTGTGTAGAAAGTGCTGTCAAGTCGCAGCTGATTTATGGTGACCCCGTCGGGTTTCCAAGGCACGAGATGAACAGAGGCGGTTTGCCGTTGCCTGGCCGGCCTGGACTTCCTCGGTGGTTCCCCGTCCCAAGTGCTAAGCAGGGCTGACCCGGCTTGCCTTCCAAGATCTGAGAGGACCGGGCCAACCAGGTCAAGGCTGTAACTTCAGGACAAGCAGAATTCGATCCTCAGCTTCACCCTGTGGATGATGCCTGTTTCGAAATGGACTCTTCCTGGTACAGTTCCTGCTCTCTCAGTCGCATGCTGGCCTAGCAGCTATAAAGGCTTCAGCCTGTGATGTCTGGCTTCCTGGCAGTCGGATAGACCTGGGTGTCACACAGTCTCGAAGCGTGCCAGAAGCCTTCGCACATGAGCACAAACCTTTCTGCATGTCTGAATCGGCATGGAAGCAACTGCCTCATTTGAAGATCTGTATGCTGTCTCTTCACAGACCTGCTCAAGGCAACTCAGAGCCAGTTTGGTGTAGTGGTTAGGAGCGTAGACTCGAATCTGGGCGTTCGATTCCCCACTCCTCTACAGGCAGCTGCTGGCGTGACCTTGGATCAGTTACAAGTTCTTTCAGATCTGTTCTCTTAAGGGCAGTCCTTGAAAGAGCTCTCTCAGCCCCACCTACCTCACAGGGAGTGTTGTGGGGAGGGGAAGGGAAAGGAGATTGTAAGCTGCTCTGAGACTCCTTTGGGTAGTGAAGGGCAGCATATAAATCCAGTCTCCTGCTCCTTCTCCTGAGGTTAAAAAAAACCTTCCATAAGTATTGGCAATGTTAAATAAGCCAAGTGTGAAAAAAAAAACCAGAGTAGCCAAAAATGATAGCCATGAAACAACCCTTGAAGCTGGCTATAAAAACTATCCTCAAAAGATGAAGGCATTCAGTTAAAAGCAATCACAGCAGCGAAAGTGTGGGCAAAAATTATCTGTTGTAGCCCCCACTTTATAGAATGGCCTGTCTGGGACTTTTCAGTTTAGAGAAGAGAGGGGGCATGATCGTGGCTTATAAAATTATGCATGAGGTAGAGAGAGTTGACAAAGATACATCTTTCTCCTTCTCTCAAAATATTAGAACTCAAGGGCATCCAATGAAGCTGATGGGCAGTAGGTTAAGGATGGACAAAAGGAAATACTACTTTACATAGAGAAGGATTAAAATGTGGAATTTGATGCCAAAGGATGTTATGATAGCCACAGGAATAAACAGCTTTAAAGGGGAATTAGATAGTTCCATGGAGAATAACTCTTATCAGTGGCAACTAGCAATGGTGACTGAGGGGAAGCTCCACATTCAGAGGCACTAATCCTGTGAATCCCAGAGCCAAGAGGCAACGTTGTTGGCCAGCCAGAGGAACTGGTTGAGGCCCCTGTGTGAGACAGGATGCTGGACTAGATGGACCACTGGTCTGATCCAGCAGGACTCTTCTTATGTGGACTATAAATAACGTAAAGAATTATTTAGCTCTCCTTCAGATACCCGTAGATGTAGTCAACTTATTTTTAACAGGGGTTTTATTTTTACTTGAATTAGGGTTGGCAACGTTTGGCTTCTTTGGGAGCGAAATGGCAGTTAAACCCTGATAAAACCAGTTCTCAATGTTTTCCTTTTCAAAAAAATCTCCCCCCCATACATAACCATGTGTGTGAAATTGCCTTTCAGTGCATCATTCTGTCGGTATTTTGAAGCCCGCGTTGTCTGTTCTGGCTGGCAGCAGCTCTCCAGGGTCTCAGGCTGGGATCTTCCACATTGCCTCAGCCTCTCGCTTTTAACTGGAGATTCTGGGAATTGAACCTGGGATCTTCTGCCTGCCAAGCAGATGCTGTGTCTTTGAGCCATAGCCCTCTGTGTGTCGCAAGACCTTTTGCTGACCCAAGCAGGAGAGGACCAGCTGAGACGGATAGGAGAAGATCTGCATGCGAGGCCCTGACAGACTTATCCCTTGAATATTTATCCCAGGCGGCAGTTCTGGAGGTGGACTGTTAACGCCTGTGTCTTTGCCTGAAGTCAACAGCTCAGGCACGACAATAAGGGCAGAGCTTTGCCAAGCCTCTGCTGCGTGACTGGGGCAGGGCTTGGGTTAGGAGAGCAGTCCCTGGAGCCTCTTCCTACCTCGAATCTTTTCCCTGGTTCAGTGGCTAATGCAACAGGATCCTTGCAAGGGACTTCCACAACTGACCATAGACTCAAGGCCAGCTCCAGGTTCTGAAGGGGCCCTCCTGGGCAGAGAGAGTCCTCCACAGGGCCCCCCTCCCCCCTCTGCCCACCACCAGGAACCCCCCTCACAAGCCCCCTGCATGCCCTTTCCTCAACAGCCCTGGGTGGTGTGTGGGGCCGAGAGTACTGCTAGGACCATGGCTTGCATTACAGGCATGTTCTTCTGTGACGGTGCCAGGGGCACGAGGTGGAGCACTTGCAAGGGAGCAGGTGGGGGAAAGAGTGCGAGTGGGGGCACAGTGGCAGTGGGCCTTGGCAGATGCCCCACCTCAGGGTGTGCTGACCCTGGCCCTGCATGGACTTTGCCCGCTGTGGCCTTTCTCTTTGCCTCTCCCCACTCCCAGTTCTGGTGTTCATACGTTGCCACGCAAAGCCTCATCTCTGCTGATGCCTTCCCCAGATCCTGCCAGGCGCTACATTGTTCTTGCAACGGCTGTGAGGCATGATTAGTTCACGGAGTTTATCAGTCGAGTCTGTGCAAGGCTCTGAGGCAAGGAAATGCTGATGAGTACTTGGCTGCTGGATCCCCCCTTCGGAATTTTCCAGAAGCCTAAAACGTGTGTGGTTTAAAACGCCTAATTTGTTAATTCTAAGGAAAAGCCAGAGGGTTTAGTCACCTGGATCTGGTGGGGGGTACCAGAGAGTGAGTGCGTGCCTTGAAGTTTTCTACAGTTCTCATCAACGCTTGAGTAACCAGATCTTGAAACCCAGCTTTTTCTTCACCTTGGACAGAAGGTCCCTCAGGTATATGCATTTTCCATAATGGTCAGCTTCAGACATTGTGACCTCACTGCTTCAGTTCCTGTCCAGATTTACAGCTTGGGTGGCCACCTCCGGGTTGGGAGGTACCTGGATATTTTTGGGGTGGAGCCTGAAGAGGGTGGGGAGAGACTGCAGTGAGGTATAATGCCACATAGAGTCTACCTTCCAAAGCGGCCATTTTCTCCAGGTGAACTGATCTCTTCTGCTTGGAGATCAGTTGTAATCCCAGGAGATTTCCAGCTACCAACTGGAGCCTGGCAACCCTATTTACAGCCCTGTGACTGGGTGGATGTACATTGGCGTCTTTTGCTCTTTTTCTGCTTGTTGCTTGCAGCCGAATGGGTGGCCTGCCTCAAGTGAGGACTGTCGTGGTCAATGTGAAAGGTTATTTTTTTGTGGGGGCTATTTTTGCATTTTGTGTGCATGCATGCATGTGTGCCTGTGCCTGGAAGTTATGGCGACCTCTGGCAACTCCATGGGGCATGGAGGACATTGGGAGAAGTGGCTCGATAGCCTGCCTCTGGTCTCCCGGCTCCGGTATTCTCTGGAGGTCTCCCGTCCAAATACTTGCCAGGGTTGGCCCTGCTTCCGAGATCGGTCTTAGCTGGGCTATCCAGGTCAGGGCTGTCAATGTGAAAGTTCTGTCCGGCATTCAGTCTGTGGCCGCTGGACTCTTCATGCGATGAAACATGCATGTGTGAACTGTGCCTTAGTACTTTGGCAAGGCAAGGGTTTGGGTCTGGTTTGAAACAGGCTGGCATAAATTTTGCATACAGAATTTTAGTTGCTGCAGCTGCCTTAAAAGTTGGAGTCATTTGTTCAAAAATATTTTTAGTTTATTAAGTACTGGAGGAAATACTAACCAGGGAGGCAAACTGTATCCACCAACCTCCACTTTCCTCTCTTATTTCTCCCCTTTCTCTTCCTATCCCAGACATGGCTGTTCCCGCTTTCCCTAACAACCTGTCCTGCTGGGGTTGCCTAGGCCCAGGCACCAGTTCCTTGGTTGCTAGGCAACCCCACAGTGCTGACTGATTTTGCAAGATCTCAGTAAAAGGAGTCACTGTGACACCTGGACATCACACTTTTCACACTTGGGTGGGAACTGTGGATGACACTCAGTTCAGCTGGCTGAAGTTCTCTCACTCTGATATGCTGTACTCTGTTTTAGCAATATTATAGCAGTACTTATATATTAAGCTTAGTATCACTAGTTGCTAATGATATGTATGATGTGGGCCACCACAGGAATGTGTAGTTCTTCCTTGGGGGGTACAAGATTAAGCATTTAAGTCATAATACGTTGTTGGGACAGGCGGAACATTGAAGTGTGATGAGCCCATGAGAGCAGTGCTTTCAGTGTGCTGGTGGGAGCTGGGTATTGTATGTAACAGGGAGAGATTATGCCCAGAGTTCAGTTTTGAGGGCTGAGAGTTAGAGATTGGAAATTGTGCGTAAAGGGAAGGGTTACTTTAGCAGGGGTGTGAATTAAAGAACTATGGAGACATCAGATCTTTGGTTAAGTTTTCCTGCCTGATAACACTAAGGTGTTTTAGTGTTGCCACCCCCACCCCACCCCCCATGGAGGTGACAGGAAGGGATGTCATTATGCCAGTAATGTCCAAGTGACATCTGGCATTTGGGCAAAAACTCTATGGTAGAAGCTGGTTTTACCATAGAGTTCTTGCCCATATGCCAGAGCGTCACCTGGACATCACTTCCTGTGCGACACTGGAAACAAGGCCTAGGCATTTCTCTTTCTCCTTGTAAGTCCCACCATCCCCCATAGGTTGCCAGGAAGGACCTGACAAACCTTAAGGTGTTCATAGGGTGGTCAGCTCAACACTGGCAACCAGAGGGAGCCTTTGGGGGTCAAGGAGGAATGTGACTCAGTGCTTTGAGGCATTATAATGTTACTTCTGATTTGTACCCAGAAATCCCATCATGACCTTCTTAAGAATTTGCTCATTTCAGAGACTGTTAAGACAAGAAGAGGACGAAAGAAGAAATAAAGGCTGAAATGTTTTTTGAAACTGCACTTATATATAATAGATTATGTGTATAATTAAGCATTCCTTCAAAAGAGCATGTCTGTCAAACAGCTTTTTTTTATTTTTCATGTATCATCAGTAACAATTTTATCTAAATATTAGCCAAGGTTTAAAACGCTTCATATGTATTAATGGCATAGCAATATTAAGCAAATGATAAAGCACACTCTGTATAAGGTAAACATAGCATAGAAAAGTAGCGTTGTAGAATTAGATATAGATAAAATTAATAAAAAAATTTAAAAAAAAAAAAAAAGAATTTGCTCATTTCTGTTGTCCTTACCATAGAGATGTATGGATTCCTAGAATGTGGATGTAAATTCCAGGCACAAACTGGAAATATTTTTTTATTTATAATTTAGATTTATATACCACCCTTCTCTGAGTTCACAGAGCTCATCATGACATCATGAGATCTCTGAAGTTGCTCCCCATCCCCAACCTTCGCTCACACTGGAGTGAAGAGGCCCAGAAGAGCCTGAAGCCTCAGTGGCGGGAGCTTATTCACTGCCCCAACAGGGTGGCAACCCTATTTACAGGAGGCCAGCAGCATTTGATGCATGTAACTAAGTTGTAGTGGAGTGCTTTGTTATGTTACAAACCTGTCCAAGAAAAGATTTTTCTTAGGCATGAACTATATAAAGCACAACTTCCCACAACTCCTGGTTATGTGTTAATATTTGCCTCAGCTTTGTGTTTCCTGTTCACTTTTAAAACCAGATCATCTTGTTATTGTCAGTTTACCTCTTTATCCCTCAGTTATCAATCTAAGCCTGGGTGAGTTTATCCCCAGTCCCAAATTCTATCCCCTCAAAGGTTTTCAAAATTCCTACTAAGAGTCCTGGTGTGAGGGGTGGGCAGGAAATTCTGTAATGGTAGAAAAATGCCGTGGGAGGTGTAAATCCCCAGGAAACTGATCACAGTCGTGTTGTTCAAAGATCTTCTAGGGGTAACTTTATAAATATTAGGTGCCTGTGGCTTTAGAGGCCTAAGTGGCCTCTCTCCATTAGACTTGAGGAAGACTTCAGTTCAGAGCTGTGCCAGAGAAACTGAAGCGTATTCTTCTGTGCCATAATAAAAAAGCTCAGAAATTGCTTCCCCGCCCCCAAGAGAAACAAGCTTGTTCCTTAGAATTGCTCATCTCCCTGGTAAATCTGCATAATGGGATTTTTAAAAATGCTGGTAGCTAATGAATGCCATGTGATGTGCTGTGTACTGCCGTATAATCCCGTTTACATGGTGTGTGCCCAATAAAGTATTTCCCACTGTTAAATGAACTGGTGCTCCCGCCCCCCCCCCACCCCCCCCAAAGTGCGTGGGCTTCTTGGAAAGTGAAAGAGAGGCTTGGATGAGGTAGATTAGGCAGTGCCTTATAAACAGCTGAGGGGGCAAAGGAATCTCCCAAGAAATCAACGGGGGGGGGGGGAGAGATAAATAAATTTGGAAGAGTTTGCTTTTTCATACAGAAGTTGGTGTGACCCTGTCTCTGAATCCCAGAGCCAGGAAGCAACATCAGGGGAAGGCCTCAGCCTCTATGCCCTGTTGTTGGCCGTCCAGATGAACTGGTTGGCCATTATGGGAGTCAGGATGTTGGGCTAGATGGACCATTGGTCTGATCCAGCAGGGCTTTTCTGATGTTACATGTGTATGCAGGTGTGCCAGTTTGGCGAAGGGAAGGGAAGGGAAGGGAAGGGAAAAGAGTTTGTAAGCTGCTCTGAGATTCCGAGTGAAGGGCGGGGTATAAATCCAATCTCTTCTTCTTCCTCCTCCTCTTCTAAAAAGTTTTGTGGGGTTGTAATTCTGGTTGACTTTAACGACAAGGCTTGTGTACCCAATAAAGAGCGCCGCTGAGAACTCGAATGGTGCTAATCCATCTGCTGGATTTCCAGTACTACGGAAAGACCTACAAGACAGTGCACACATTGTTCTTTCCCCATTTTTTTGTTCCTTGTTCATCAGATCGTCTGCGGGGCTGACAGTCGTTGAAACCTCCCATATGTTTTTTGTCCTCCTTCTCATGGTTCTTTGTTGTTTGTTTCTTTACACTGTAGGTGCTGGAGAGCCGTAGATGCCATTTTGAAGAAATCTTGAAGGCGCAAATGGCTTTAGCTGGCTGCCCAGACTCCTTTTTGCACCGTCCTTACCGGATAGTAAGTTGTGACCAAATATATCTTTAAACCATGTGTCATTTTTGCTATGGTTGTAGGGTTGGATCTGTTCACTTGGAGCTGTGAACCAAAAGATCCTTAGTTCCTGTCATAAGCAGGGGTTTCACTAGGTGACCTTCAGGGTGGCAGTTCCAGAGGTGTAGCCATGTTAGGTTATTCCGGCCCAAAAAAACAGAAATCTTGTGACACCTTCAAACCTGGTGGAATTTCAGTCCAGTACAAGCTTTTGTGGGCTAGATCTTGCTTGTTCTGATCCTCTGAATTCAAATCCAGAAAAATACAGAGCTAAACTTGTTAACATCTAAAATGGTTGAGGTACTCCCAGGTTTTACCAAGGTAGTTAATCTTTATAGTTGAGATGGTCCCAGTTCAACCCAGGGAGGGAGATAGTGTGAAACCATTTAATGAATCCCAATTGAACAGTTTCACACTGGAGTCACCCTTTGAAGTTCTTTTGTTGAAGGATGGTGATTTTGAAGTAAGCAGCGACTATCTTGGGAGATTGAAATGTTCTCTCACTGAACGTATGAAGCTGCCTTATGCTGAACTAGATCCTTGGTCCATCAAGGTCAGTATTGTCTACTCAGAGTGGCACCGGTTCTCCAGGGTTTCAGGCGGAGGTTTTTCTCATCACCTATTGCCTGATCCTTTTAAATGGAGATGCCAGGGATTGAACCTGGGACCTTCTGCATGCCAAGCAGATGCTCTACCAATGAACCATAGCTCCTCCTCTCCCTGGTCTCTGAGTATTATTTTTAATGTCTGATTTAATGGCTTCAGTCTAGACTGACCCATTCGTCCCATGTAGAGAGCAAAAGGGTGTTGACACATGATGGCAGCGTATATCATATTAGATGATGAGCTAGTGACTGAGTCTAAGATGGTATAGCTGATGCTATAGGGTCCTGTGGTACCTACTTTATTTACCAGGTATCAAGAGACTCAGGTACTGGGTATCTGATAAAGGGAGCCTCGACTCTCAAAAGCTTATACTCTGGAAATCTTGCTGGTGTTACTGGGCTCGAATCTTGGTTTTCATGGAAGGGGATCTGTTCAGGGCCCGTAGGGCATGTTCAAGATCTTATTTGGGTATACCCCGCCCGATGCAACTGCTGAAATATTTTTATCTTTTGACAGTACCAAAGCTCAGAAGAGTTTTTACTCTGTTAAGAATGAATGCCTGTCAGGTAATCCTGCCACTATCCAGGGCGGGAGCTGGGATTTACTGGGCTAAGCGAAACAACTCCACTCCTCCCCCCTCCTCCAGCTGGAATCCTTTTCCCTTGCTTGCTTGCTTCACAGGGTTGTTATCTCTGTCCAAGGTTACTGGTAACTTCACACCAACATGTTTCGTGTTTTTAGTTTCTCTTGCAGGTGTCATCTATTACTGTCTTCCTGCTTTTTAGCCTGGGAGTGCTTTTAGGCGGGTTTTGCCCCGGGGCGGTGATGGGGCGGCCTGTGTGACAACACTACTTTGAACTCACTATATCTATCCTAACGCTATTGTTCAAATCCATTACTAACTCAGCAAGTGTCCTCGAAGAAATTCCCCCAATAAAGAAAGTCTTGATTAAGATCCTTTGCGTGGGGTGAATTTATCCAGGAAGTCTCACAATGCCCTTCCATCGGCGGTTTTGGAGGGTAGGTACAAAAAAGTGCTATATTCAAATAGAACACGTAGATGCTCACGTGATAAAATTGAAACAATTGAACATACAATTTTGGAATGTCCTATATTTAATGAGCTGAGGGCTAGATTAGTTACTCCTTTACTTAGAAATGAGGAGATGCCCATTGAGGAATCTTGACAGTATGAGGGCACAGGTGAAGTGGTTACTATCGGATGTAAATGATTTAGTTACTCTCGCCATGGCAAAATTTATGGGGCAATAATTTAAACAACAGAAGAATAACACTAAGTGAGGCATTATCTTATTTTATAATTTTATTTTCTGTTCAAGGGTATTGCTATATGAGCAGTGTGTGTGAGAGAGCGAGACCCTGAAAGCCCCTGATATTTATTTTAAAAAGGGTCTGATTTGCGTGTGCTGCTCAAGATTGTGCAACAGAGCAGGAAAACCTCTGTGCTGAAAATGGCATTTGTCCCCAGCTTTTGATTCATCAAGGTGAGCTGAAAATGTAGTAGCTGTGATAACTGAGCTTTGTAGTATGGAGAAGAAAAAGATTGTTTTAGAGTGAGGGATTCCCCCCCCCCCCCATTTTTACACATGAATATTTCACTTTTATTCATGATCTTTTAGGATTAACTGGCATCCTGGCCTAAACCTCTATGCCAGAAGAAGCTCTTTAGAGATCACTCTGTGCTAGGCGTCCTGCAGTGAACACTTGTGCTTATAATAATCCCTGCCTTTTGTGAGCCCTTCACAATTAGCATGTCTTGCTTTTCCTTCCTTCCTTCCTCCCCCCTTGCTTTAGAAAAATACATTTCTCCAGTTCCTTCCCACAGCATCCTGACAGCATCCACTGTTAAATTGCACAATGATTTCTACAGAAATGCAGGCTGCCCCCCACCCCATGTTGGAAGAAGGTGAGGTGAGAGAGAGAGAAAAAATAACACACACACTTAACACGCAGATAGATTCAGGTAGGTAGCTGTGTCTGTGTCGTTCTGAATCAGCAGAACAAAATTTGAGTCCAGTGGCACCCAACAAAGTTTTATTCTGGGTATAAGCTTTTGTGTGGATGCACACTTCTTCAGATACACTGAAACAGAAGTCACCAACCAATACATGCAGGTATATGCTGTAGGTATCCTACATATATAAAAGGCAAGCGTTGCTGGCGACAACTCAACTACTGTCCCATTGGCCACTGGGGAGCCTGTCTTGGTGTCCTATTGGCCCGTCCTGTCAGCTCTTCCGTTCTTACACCCCCACTTTTGATGCATTGCACCTTGGGAGTTGTAGATCTTCTTCGTGGTCTCTGTGCATCACACCTCTGGGATACAGTGCGCCTGCGCCGACCCCGATCTTCTAAAGCAAAAGGGATTTTCGTGCCCTCTCCCTGGTCACGTGCAGGGCTCCAGTGTGCATGACCAAGGGAGGGGCACGACAATCCCGCCAGTTCTCTTCTGACCGCCACGCTGGTAGGACTCTCCTTGCTTCGGCCAGTATTTTCTTCTTCTTATCTCCTTTCTTACGGATTGCCTAAAAAGACTTTGTTAGTTGGGACAGAACTGATTTAGAGTACTCTGCTCCGGCAGTTTACTCCCCTCCACCCCCGGCCTATGGCCAAACGGTGGGGCTCCTTTAAACAGTGCCTAAAGTGCGGCAGCAAAATCCGCCGGCCCCCCCCCCCCCCCGATAGACACTCCCTTTGCCTTTTGTGCCTTGGGGAAGCGCACTGGGTGGACTCCTGTGCTCACTGTGCCGGGTTCTCGAAGCAGACGAGGAAGAACCGAGCTGCGAGACTCCGCGTCGCGTTATTGGAGCAGGCTCTTTCTCTTTTTTCTTTGAGACTGAGAGAGGGGCTGTGGCTTAGTGGTAGAGCCTCTGCTTGGCATGCAAAAGGCCCCAGGTTTAATCCCCGGCACCTTCAGCTAAAAGGACCAAGCAATAGGTAATGTGAGAGACCTCTGCTTGAGGCACTGGAGAGCTGCTGGCGGACTGAGTAGACAGTTCTACTGACTGTGATGGACCAATGGTGTGATTCAGTATAAGGCAACTGCAGGTGTTCCATGATCTCTACGTTCCCCTTGACATGGTTCAAAGCAGCTTAGGGGTCCCAGTTTTTTTTTTGGGGGGGCACCGGGTTGAAAACCAAAATGGAGCAGTTAAAGCCAACTGCCTTGGGGGGGGGGGGGGAATACACTGTAGCTTCAGTGGAAGCTGTTTATCTTATCTAACCCTTCGGAAATGCTCGGGATACATGTACCCATCCATGTGAGTGTGTCTTGAGGAACTAAGGCTGGTCTGTGCAAAGTTCTGAATCGAATGTGTGGTCTGTTCCTTTGGATTGAGGTTGCTTAGGCCTCCACTTTGTGTTTGATGGTGTTTCTGGGCCTGGGGGGAGCGGGGGAGGGGGGGGAAGGAAGCCATCCCCAAGTCCCAGAATGTAGGCCCTGGAGGAAAAGAGTTCAGGAATAATTTGTAGAACGAATGTTTTCAAAAGGAATTTTTCTTTTTAAACGCCAGCTCTGTGGACTCAACGGTGGCCAACTTTGGCATCGGCCTGTTTGCTAAAATAGAGTTTCAGCCACAGCAGTGTGTTCTGTGCCATGTTGTTTAAGCACTCTTGGATGGTTGGACTCTTTAATAGTGTCCAAGTAGTGACCCGCAGGCGCTTCCCATTAAAGCACACCTCCTTTGCTCACAGTTTCACTGATGAGGAAATGATTTCAGGCATCAGTTAAGATAAATAGGATTGGATTAAAAAAAAAATCAGAGGCCAGATTTAGTTTGTATACTTCTAGGTTGTCACCACTGACCATTTAGTTAATCTTCCTGGTTAGGACGTGGCCCTTTTAAAGTGGTCAAAGAAACACTGAAAATGCCAATGGGAAGTTGTCAGAGAGTCCAGTATCTTTGTGTTTGTTAGGTGCTGTCCAATCACTTCTGACTTATGGTAACCCTGTGAATTAATGAGCTCTCAGACATCCTCTTGTCAATGGCCTTGCTCAGGTCCTGCAAAGTGAAGGTCATGGCTTTCTTGAATGAGTCAGTCCACCTCACGTTGGGTCTTCCTCTTTTGCTGCCTTCGACTTTTCCCGGCATGATTGTATTTTCCAGTGATTCATACTGTCTTCTCATGATGTGACCCAAGTACGATAGCCTCAGTTTAGTCATTTTAGTCTCCAGGGAGAGAGTTCAGGCTCGATTTGATCTAGAACCTGCTTATTTGTCTTTTTGACAGTCCACGGTGTTTGTAAAACTTTTCTCCAACACCACACTTCGAAAGAATCAACGATTGCCATTACTGAGAAGTTAAAAGTGTTTTGGATGCTGGGTCAATTTTCTAAGAGGGTCATTGGTGAACAGGGCTGCCAAGTGCCGGCGACTTACCGGCAGGGGGGAGTTGCTCTCCCCCCGGGAGCTCTTCTGGCGTGTACGCGCCACGGCGACGTAATGACGTCACCCGGAGGTGATGTCATTACACGGGGGAAGTCGTCCTCACCAGACGACTTCTGGGGTGGGGTTCCCCCTCCGGCCGAATGCCGGCCGGCGGATCAGGGACCCCTATAGCAGGGGATCCCCCGCCCCCCGGGCTGACTTGGCAGCCCTATTGGTGAATAGTCCCGTGCCTTGAATGTACTGCTTTTCTCAGTAGCTCTGCTTATTGGTCCAGGAGCTTCTGTTTAATCCATTCGCTGTTCAAACGCATTCCCTTGGAAGTTTATCTCTAATCTTGTGGGGATTAAAAAAACAACAGCCTCTTTTCACTTGTGCTTTTCAGGAGACCTTTCCAAAATTCTGACTCTGGCTTTAAAAAACACACACACACAACAACCACCCAGCAATGAGAATTGGCAGGGCTTATCTTGTGTTCCTGGAAGTTCTGCCCGGCGTTCCAGAATTTCTCAGAAAAAAGGGATGACTTACTGTGTGCGCATTCCTACTCTTATACAATGGGGAGGCACAGCAGTAATCATGCACAGTCACTTGAACCCTTTATTCAATTACAGAGGAAATGAAGGGTTTTTTTAAATGTTTGGGTTCTGGTGATATAATCTGTGACTTTCGTGCCAGTATAAGGATTCATCGGAAAGTTATTAAGCTTGTAGGGGAAAGGTTCAAAGTTCAGCTCTATCCCCTGCCCACTTACGAATGCATTTTCTCTCTCCCTTTTGCATTAGATTACGTTTCTGTCCTCCCCGACACCGCAGTCTGGCAGCTGCCAGCATTGGTTTCAGACTACTTGGAAATATTTTGTCCGCTTTGAGCTTTGTCAGGAGGCCAACCATGACAAACAGGAAGATAGCAACAGGGTCAGCGTGCCCTGTAATCATCACAGGTCTTCTCAGATAGTGAGCAAGGGCCCGGGAGACTGTCATGGATGCCTTCTGAGGGCGGAGGGTTTCAGTCTGGCAACATTATTGACTTGCCGTGTTTGGCTACAGACCGTGTTAGATAGCCCAAGAGGCTCAGGAGCAGTGTTCCCTCTAAGCTAAGTTAGCGTGAGTTAGCTCACAGTTTTTTAGCCTCTGGATCACACATTTTTGCCTTAGGAAGGATGGCTCCAGAGCAAACTGATTTCTGCAGTAGCCAAATCTCTTGCTCACAATTTTAATGCCAGCAGCTCACCAAGTAGAATTTTTGCTCACAAGACTCCACAGCCTAGAGGGAGCATTGCTCAGGAGGCAACCTTTCTGGGTTAGGATGTGGGTTTTTAGTAATACCGAAATTCAACTAGGGCTTGAATTTCTGGGGACTTTTAATTCCATATGACCAGACTGTGGGAGAGAGAAAGGCTGTCTCCTGGGATTACTGTCCTCAAAAGTGGGGCCTGTAATTCTCCTGGAACTACAGCAACCAGCTCCCCTGAAAAAAATGAACTTTTGGAGGGCAGACTGTATAGTATAACATAGAGATGGAAGCCCTAGAGTGACATCACATTCATGCTGAGCTGCTTCTCCTCCCTAAGTTTGGTGTAGTGGTTTGGTGTAGTGGTTAAGTGCGCGGACTCTAATCTGGGAGAACCGGGTTTGATTCCCCACTCCTCCACTTGCACCTGGCTGGATGACCTTGGGCAAGCCATAGCTCTGTACCAGCTGTTCCCTCAAGGACAGCTTGGGAAAAAGCTCTCTCAGCCCCACCTACCTCACAGGGTGTCTGTTGTGGGGAGGGGAAGGGAAAAGGAGTTTGTAAGCCGCTCTGAGACTCCCTTGGGGAGTGGAGGGTGGGGTATAAATCCAATCTCTTCTTCTTCTTCTAAACTCCACCCTCCCCAGGCACTCCCGAAACCTCTAGAAATTTCCCAAGCCATAGCAAGGATGAAGCTTTTGTCTGTGTTCAGCCATGACGTTTGAAACTCTGGGGCTGCCTTGCAGGGGAAGGCGTGAGGTCAGGGAAATTACAGAGTTTAGAAATCTTTTTGAGGCTAGGACCTGTATTTCTGTCGCAGCTATCTCCCTGTGCGTAGCATGAACTTCTTGAAATGGAATCTTAGCCCTGAGAAAACTTCTTTGAGTCTAACCTTCCACATGGCAGGTTCCCTAACTTTTCCCCTGCCCCCAGTCTTCTGGCAGTGCTCCCCCGAAGCGGTAGGCCTTTCATTTTTTAAGAAATGGCCATTAGATATTGTCAAGCCACAGGTTGTCTGGATTCCAAGCTTCTGTTAAAAGAGGGTTTCTGGCCCATTTCATTGCAGAGATATGGGGAAAGACATATCCCCACAGCTAGAGGCTTAAGCTTTTTTTTAAAAAAAGAAAGCTGCTGTTATACTGAGCAACTTATGAAAGCTGCTGGGGATTCTGGGAACGCAATCAATGCATTTTTACAATGATATTCCATTGCCAATTTTAAAAAATCCATAAAGCCCCCCAAGTGGAAGCTGACTGCTGCAGGGAAAATGGCTGCCATGTGGACGGGACTGGGAAAATCCAAAATGTCCCACCTGCACAGCAGGCATCCAGGCTTTAACATGATCTTTCCCTCAGAATTTTGTAGGAAAACAGGCTTGGGAAAGAAGAGGTGCATGAATGTGCTATGATTCTGTGGAGAAGTGGCAGGGGGACCCGCTTTGATGCTGTTTCGAACCCAGGACATATAGGGAAAAGGTCTTAGTTGTCCACCTTGACAAGAGGAAAGGCAGGGTCTCGATAAAGGGGTAAGAATCGTTGAGGAGGGGGAGACAATTGTCTCGCTGAGCATAAGGAACTCTCCTGGTTCTGCTTCCTGAGAAGAGAACTGAGTTCCTCTGTCTCATACACCCTCTGGCTGTGGAGCAGGGTAGGCAGTTCTGGGAGATTTGGGGGCAGTGGCGGAGAGGGTGGAGTTGTGAGAGGCAAGGGAACATACGGATATAAGGCTACCAAATCCATTCTCTAAAGCTGCTGTTTCCTAGTACTGAGTTAGCCTCAGTCAGTGGGCAATTCACTACCAGTTGTATCTCTTGCCCACCTGGTACTGCCCATGCAACTCACCTTGTGCTCCGCTGGGGTTTGAATATTCTGATGTGCAATGCTCAGACAAAGTGGAGTTTTTGTCTCCTTATCCTTCCGGGGGCAACTCAAGCCCTGCTGCGGATATCCAGGCTATATCCTGAGCAGCTTACTCATAGAGTTTCTTATTCTAACTCTGTAGCAGTTAAACAGCCAGAATGGCTTTTTCTGAACCCAGTCGTGAAGCCCGCCTTACACTGAATCAGACCATCAAGATCAGACGAGCAGCAGCTCTCCAGGGTCTCAGGCAGAGGTCCTTCACATCACTGCCTGCCTGCCTGCCTGCCGTGTGCACTGCCCAGAGCCACTGGGAAAGATCTGCAGGCAGTTGTAAGCATGGACGACCTCACCTGCTGGTGGGCACAGGTTGCTTTTGGAGGGAGAATCTCAGAAAACCAAAGGGTAGCATACCTGCCAGTGCAAATTACACACATTTTTCTGGCCTGTCTTGCCGCGGATTGCTTTGGGGTAGCAAGAAGTGTGTAAACCAGTGCAAATCTGGGGCGTGTAAAGGATGCAGATGTCTCCATCTGCGATTGGCCTTTCTTTGGGGAAAGGCGGAAGGCTGTAATTGGCTATCCCTTGTCTTTTATGCAGTGGTTCCCTTGTAACTGCTGGCACACAAGAAAATGTTCTCTCAATAAACATGCTGGTAATTACAGGAGCCTTTTGATCTTGGAGGAATCTTAATGCAGCCTAGTGTTTTGGTGTGCTCATACGGTATTAAAGGAGCTATTGTCATTGCTTCGACCAAAGTGTTGGAATGTACTTTTTCCAAAGCGTTGCAGCAATTTCCTTTTGTTTCAAGTGTGTCAGTAAATCTGGGTTGAGGGGGAGGGAGCAAAAATTCAAAACGAGCTCTTGCTTATTTCATTGTTCAGGCAGCAGTGGAGTAGAAAATTAAGTACTCCCTGTGAGTTTTTTTTTTTGTTTTTTTTTGGAGGAGAGTGGCAACGGGCAACGGCTGTCCTGCCAACCTGAGCGGGCGCCAGTTCATTGCAAACTGCTCTTCGGTCTCTTGTACTCCTTCCCCACTCTCCCTGGGGAATTCTGAAGAGGGATTGCCATTTTATGTAATGTGGTTACTACTTAAGATGTCAGTTCTGCTGGTGATCTTGATGTCTGGCGTGAGAGAGCGGTGGAGATTTACTGTGAAAGAGTTCCCTCCAGTCTGCATGAAGTTTAGTCGATGTTCCAGTGTGCGTTTTTTTGCATCGGAAAGAGTTTTCTTTGAATCTTTACAATACATCTTCTGTACTTCGGTACTCAACAAATTGTGGAATGCATCTCATGATAGCCCCAAGCAATGGCGGCAGAGGAAAGGGCCATCAAGTTGGTGACCCCGGTAGGGCTTTCAAGGCAACCCCAGGCACAGGTGGCTTTAAAAGGAGACAAGATGGATTTATGGAGACGACCTCCAGCAATTGGTACTATCTACAGCAGTTAAAGGGGTCCTCGCCAGTAAGGGTAGGAAGTGTTAGGGGAAACCCTGGGTCTCTGTGCCTTGTTTGTTGGCCTCCTGGGCAGCTGGCTGGCTGCTCTGTGAAAGGATGCTGGTTGATGCTGGGCCGCTGGTTGGATTCAGCAGGGCTGTTCTGATGTTCTTGCATCTTCATGGAGATTGGCAGGATTTGGGGGACCCAGGCTCGGATTCCTGCTCTGCCATGGAAACTTGCTGAGTGACCTTAGGCCGGTCACCTGCTCACACCTTAACCTACCTCATAAGGTGGTTGAGAGAATGGGACGGAGGAGAAGAAGAGAATGATCTAAGCTATTTGGGATCCCCACTGGAGAAGTAGAGGGGAAAAAAATACATGATCCTGAGTAGAGGTCACCTCCCAAGGTCACCTCCTAAGCTGATCCATTACATCACAACTCACATTTATTCTTCTCTATGAGAATACCCTCTGGCTACCCCTTGTTTTGTATGCAGTGGTTGTATGGCAGCGCGTGTGTCATAAAACATAATGCCAGGTACTGGAGATACAAACTTGATAAAGGAAAGCAGCTGGTAAGCTCTGAGCTGGTATGTCTTCATTGCAAGGCCGCATGGATGCTGCCTAGAGAGGGAGCAAAACCCTTCCTTAGCCCACTCCCACTCTCAACGCTGTAAGCCTGGGCCCCAGGGTAAAAACGTGAAACAGCTGGATGTTGCAAGTCACCATGGAAGGGGACTGGGAAGACAAGTTTAACTACCCCCCCCCCCCCGGTCGCAAAAGCAACGGTGCAGCAGTCCAGGCCCAAGGCCACGTACATGGCGGAACCCAGGCCAAGTAATGCCCACGTGGCAGTGGCTTACCAGTGAGGCTGCCGCTGAAGCAAAGGGATTCCGCTTGACTGTTGCAGATAAGATTGCCCTGCCGTGCTGAAGCCACAATCAATTTCGCTCCCGGTGACTCCCCTCCAAGCAGCCTCTTGTTCCCTCCCTCGCACCAGTTGCTCGCGGGCCGGATAGGAGCCTTGGACGGGCCGGTTCTGGCCCCCAGGCCTTACGTTTGACACCCCTGTTTTAAGGGGCAAGGCAAGGTAGAAATCAAGGGAATTAAAAAAAAAAAACCTACACCCACAGCAGAAGGGCTTGGAGATCGACATTGTTGTTTGCCGATGGCTCTCTGCGTTCCTGTGCCTCAAGGTCAGACACCTGAAAGATCGAAGGTAGCTTTCAGCAGGTTAACAGAATGTTCTTGTGTTAAGATGACCAAACTCTACCCAGATACACTGTAAAGAAATCTGGCCTTCCTTCATCATCTCAGGCGGACTGCTCTGTAGCATGGGAGCTGCCACAGAGAATGGATGTTGCCAGTTTGCAGGGTGGCGCCGCCCCACTGAAGGCTTTGCACTGGTCAGTGGTACTGTCAAAGCGGAACACAACAGGAGAGGCAGTTCTGCGGACATGTGTGTCCGGTGCCATGAAGGGCTTTGTAGGTGGTAGTTGAACCTTGAATTGAGCCTCATGTCTTATTGATAACCAACAGTCCCTGCAGAGTGATATACAGTTTCCACTTAGTGCACAATAGTAGCTGTTCTCAGAACTGCAACCTGTTCCACATGCACACCCACTTAGACAGGCACAGATCAGGGGTGTCACTGCATCGATGAGAAGGCAGTGCTAGAGGAAGGTTTTAAATTCGTTAAACCTTGAATTGAGCCCGGTTACCTGATCAGTAACCAATGGAATGTCTGCGGAGTGGGAGTGACAATGCGGATTAGCACCCAATAGTAGCTGAGCTCGTTCTGCACCAACTGGAATTTCTGAGTTGCTTTTAAGGGCAGACCCGCGTAGAGTGCATTGCAGTAGTCTAGCCTCGAGTAGAGCATGGATCCAAGTGGCCAGGTTATCCAACTCAAGCAAGGAGGCCATATTCTGATCTAAGTGGTGTTGGTAGAACACCTGTTTTGCAGCTCCGTCAGCTTGCTTCTCCACCCATACAGCTGGATCCAGAATCATCCGAGGTTCGAGAAAGCCAAAGCAAGAATGTCATGTTGGGCTACCTTTGTAGTAGGACTGACGGCATAAGATGTCCAACCCCCCCCCCCCCCCCCCCCCCCCAGTGTCTGGGCCATGTTTTTTAATTCTGTCACTACGTAACATTTAATGTGCTTGGGACATTCTTTACTTGTGGATGAAAGTTACAGTACTAAAAAACTGTGGATAAAAATTACAGTACTGGGAAACGGGCCTAAAGTTATATGGGTAATGATTTTCAGAGATACTGAATAGATGTGACCAATAGGATTATCATGTTGCAACCTGGAGATTCTCACCCATATTATTTCTTTAACAGCCAGTGTGGTCTCATGGTTATAGTGTCAGACCGGGTTTGAATCCCCCACTTGGGTGACAGAAGCCTGCTGGATGATCTTGGGCCAGTCAAGCTCTCTCGGCCTGATCTACCTCACAGGGTTGTTATGCGGATAAAATGTAAGAGTTATGAAAGCCATCTTGGGTCCCAACTGGGGAGAAAGGTGAGGTATGAATGTACATAAATAAAACAAGTCCTTAAAAACTCACCTTGCAGTTGGGAGGTGAGATGGACATCTCGCTTTTTCATGACTCCTTTTCCCATCTGCTGTAGCAGGAATTAATTGCCTCACTGGAGTACAGGAGAATCTCTGGCTTTTGCTGTGACATCCTTGGATCAAGCTTGGACCTCAGTTTGAAATCTCAGTCTGTTTCCTTTCAGCACAGAAACTGTCACACAACTCTACCCAGACTTTTGATCAAAAGTTGGAGTGGAGGTTAAAAAGAATATAGGTTCCATGTTTGCCTTAAGAGCCCTGGCAACCTTTTAGGTAGGCTGCCAAAAATTACTAAAAGTGGAGGCAGGGGTGGGTGGGGAATGCAGTCTAAGGAGCCAGTTTGGTGTAGTGGTTAGGAGCGCGGACTCTAATCTGGGAGAACCGGGTTTGATTCTCCCACTCCTCCACTTAAAGCTGCTGGAGGAACTTGAGCAAGCCATAGTTCTGTCAGAGCTGTCCTTGAAAGAGCAGTTCTCGAAAGAGCTCCCTCAGCCCCACCTACCTCACAGGGTGTCTGTTGTGGGGAGGGGAAGGGAATGGAGATTGTAAGCCGCTCTGAGACTCCGAGTGAAGGGCAGGGTATAAATCCAATCTCTTCTTTTCTCTAATGAGGTAAGGAGCCTGTTTGGTGTAGTGGTTAAGAGCGTGGACTCTAATCTGGGAGAACCGGGTTTGATTTCCCCACTCCTCCACATGCAGCTGCTGGTGTGACCCTGGGTCAGTCATAAGTTATTTCAGAGCAGTTCTCTCAGGAGCAGTTCTCGAAAGAGTTCTCTCACCCACCTACCTCACAGGGTGTCTGTTGTGGGGAGGGGAAGGGAATGGAGATTGTAAGCCACTCTGAGACTCCTTCGGGTAGTGAAGCGTGGGGTATAGATCCAGTCTTTTCTCTTCTTCTAATGTGTAAATGCATTTTTAGGCCATATGCAGACCTGGTAAGTTCTAGACAAAAATCAATCTGCTGTTTTTAGGTCCTTGTATGGACAATCACCCCTGCACAAAAGGGATGCATACTGAAGGATAGGTAAGAGATGTAAGAAAGCAACACGGCTGGGATTCCCAAGGAAACTTCTGGTTATTGTATGTATTTTGGTCTAACGAGTGGAGAAAAGTGAAGAAATCCACACAAGCCCTGGTTTCAGATGTCCTTAAGATGGGGAGGCGCTGTGGCTCAGTGGCAAAGCATTTGCTTGGCTCGCAGAAGGTCTCAGATTCAATCCCCGGCATCTCCAGTTAGAAGGATCAGGTAGTAGGTGATGTGAAAGACCTCCACCTGAAACCCTGGAGATCCACTGCCCATCTGAGTGGACAATACAGACGTTGATGGACCTGATTCCAGTATATGGCCGCTTTGTATTGATGTGTGATACTCAAGTAGCCCATGTGAACAAAAGCAGTAAAGTCAAAGGTAAAAGGTTTCCCTTGCTCGAAAGCCAGTTGAATTCGACGCTAGGGGGCGATGCTCATCTCAGTTTCCAAGCCAAAGAGCCAGTGCTGTCCGAAGACTTATCTGTGGTCATGTGGCTGGTATGACTAAACAAGGTGCACAGAACGCTGTTACCTTCCCACCGAAGCAGTACCTATTTATCTGCTTGCAATTTCTTGCTTTTGAACTGCTAGGTTGGCAGGAGCTGGGGCCAGAGACGGGAGCTCACTCTGTCACGCAGCATTCGGATCTCGAACTGCTGAACTACTGACCTTCCGAGTCTTCAGCTTAGCATCTTAACCTCTGAGCCACTGTAGCAGGCAGCAAAAGCAGTACTGGCTACTATTCGAAGTAGAACTAACAATACCAATTTGTCGCTGACTCTAACCATATGTCAAGTCAGAAGCCTGTCTGTGGCTTTGCACAGAAAGTCTGTAAGGGAAGGGAGATAAGGGAACAAACTAAATATAAATTACTGGAATGTATTCTAAGCCTGGTCTTTGTGTACACCGAACCCTGGTTGCCCCTTCAGGGGCAGAGCATGACACAGAACACTTAATCAGTCCTCTGACCTTGTTCCCGGGTACAGCTAGATTGCTGCTGGAGTTGGCAACCTGCCTTGTTTGTCTTCAAACACCTTGTATAAATAGACGAGCAGAATGAAATGTGACTTCAGGTTGCGTAGTGGTTGCATCTCTGTCTTCCAGCCCTGCTTTTAACATAGGCCTGACGTGTTTGTGTGCGTCCCTTTTTGAAAATTGCATAAATGCTGTTACAACCAGTCCTGTGTGTACAAGTAAGTATGCGAGGACTGCAGCAAACGAATTCCGGCCAAACGACTTGAGCTGCCTGCAAACCATGTAAAGTCAAAATTTCCAATCAAAATTAAGAAAGGGATTGGGATCAGACTGTAGAACAGTCCCATGTATTAAACAGACCGGCAGAATAACGCAGCGGTTCTCCCTGGCTTGGTGTTGCCTTGGACTGCTCCTATTCCAGTCTAAAATGGAACTGGGTACACTCCTACACTCCTGGGCACACACTTTTAGACCTCTGACTACAGCCAGGTTTTCATTTAGGAACATGTCGGCTTGGCTGGCAGAGGCCACAGGTAGCAGAAACTATGGAGAGCCAGGGAAATTAACAATGAAGAGGCAGGTTCAGGAGACCCCATGTGACTCCATGGACTATGAACTTACAAACCTGATGTGGGCCAGAAAATTGAAACATTCATTGGTTCGGCACTCATGCAACACGGCCTTCTCTAATTGACAGTGCCCCGCAGTTGCTTGTGTTCTTCCCTCTGGCTTGGGGATGGCTTCCTCCTCACCTTCCTTTCAGAGTTTAAGCTAGTTTAGGACTGATCTTGGTGATTCTGTGGTTAGAAGCAGATTTGCAAATGGTATTCTGAGCAAACTGTGAAAGCGAGAGGGGATTGATGTGTGAAGGAGGGCTCCCTTCTGGAGATGTCCCTAGTAGGGTTGCCAGGTACCCACTGGGCCCCGGCAGGAAATAGGAGGGTAGAGTTGCTAGAGAGCCTAGCAATTTGGGGATGGAGCCCGGGGAGGACAGGGTTCTTAGTGGGGTACAATGCCATAGAGTCCGCCATCCAAATCACCCGTTTTCGGTAGGGCAGCTGATCTCTATAGTCTGGAGATGAGCTGTAGTTTTGAGGATCCCCAGGTCCCACCTGAAGGTTGGCATCCCTGGTCCCCAGCCTCTTAACCACAGTTGGTGGAGCAGCCCTCTTACCTCTTTGTCACTACTTCTCCAGGCTAAATTTGATCAAGGGGACCACTGCTTTTCTTGGATTTTAGACTGCATGGGTGCAGCCTGTACCTGCAAAAAAATATTTACAAGCCAGGGAAAATACTTCAGTATTGAAACTGGATGGGATATGTACAACTACTGCTTGGCCTTAACTCCTGCTTTCGAAAAAGAATAGATATCTTCATGAGCTTCGGGCTTTGGTGAATATCTCTTATTGCGTTTGCCTGCCTTTGGAAAGATTGGCTCTGTGGGGGAAGTCTGGTTTTGTCAGCCAAAGCGGCTTGTCCTTGAGCGCCTGTGTCTTAAACCACAAGTTGATATACCTAATTCTTATCCCTGGAATCTTCCAAAGACGTTTCAGTATCGCTTCCATTTGCAGCCTGGGAAAAAAGATTGATGTGCTTCATTCGCACCCTGCCTTTCTCCCGAACGGGTACCCAAAGCAGCTGACATCATTCTCCTCTCCTCCATTTTATCCTTACAACAGCCCCATGGTTTGGGCTAGGCGGAGAGCGTGTGAGCGGTCCAAGGTGGAATGGGGATTTGGTCTCCCAGATCCTAGCCTGACACTTTAACCCCAGCACCACACTGGTGCAGTGACGAGGTCTAGGGCTGGGGTGTCAAACATGAGGCCCGGGGGCTGAAACTGGCCCGTCCAGGGCTCTTATCTGGCCTGCAAGGGACGGAACAGGAGGCTGCTCAGGGGGAAGTGGGTGGAGCCACTCTGATTCTGGCTTCAGCATGGCGGAACAGTCTCCTCTGCAGCAGTCAAGCGGTGGGGGAGTGTCTGCCCAGTGCTGCACCGGTGGCTCTCCAGTCCGCCCATGCTGGTTTTCCTCTGCACCCCCCTCCCAGCCCATGGGGCCTTTTAATGAGGATACAACAACTGGAAGCTTACCAGCTGCTGTCCTTTATACTGGTTTTATCTCCGGTACATGGCATTACGTTTTATGGCACGCATGGCCGGCTGGACAAAGTGACGTTTATGTCAGATCCGGCCCTCGTAACAAATGAGTTTGACGCCTCTGGTCTAGGGGGTCACGGTTTATGCCTACAGCAGCCCAAGTCTGAGGTATTTTTGTTCAGGGAGCACATTGGTAAGCAAGCAGTTTGGAGCGTAACTTACAGATTTCCCCGCTCTCTACCACTCTTAATACCAGACAGTGAGGGACAAGCTGTAGTTACTTCCGGGTGTGGAAAGTGCTTGCTCCAGTCATATGCAAGCAGCTTTATTTGAGTCTTACCAGAACCTCTCGCCCAGGGGTCCCCAGCAGGGCCGGCCAACACCTTTTCTGCCCCCCAAGTGTTTATGGAAAGTGGGTGGGGCTCCTTCCAGCAAGGCCTCTGATTGGCCACTGGAATTCTGATTGGTTGCACAGATTACACTAATGTTTCAGCAGCAGCTACCACCAACACCGTATTGGTTTTATTCTCAGCCTCTTACTCCTTTCTCGGTGTCTTTTTAGAAAAATTACCCCTTTTCTCCTTTGCCCTTGGGATCTTTCTGTGTGTGTGTGTGGGGGGGGGCTCTGCCTCCTTTGGCGGCTGTTTTTGGTCACGCCCACCACCCTGTGTCAGAATTCCAAAGGTGCCCACAGGCTGAAAAAGGCTGGGGATGCCTGCTCTAGTCTGTAATACATGTGTGACATTTGCAAAACAAGAGGAGAGACTTGATCTCTTAACAGCCAAGGCATCACCCCTACGCTGTGTGGATTGGTCCTGAGCATTTGTTCTTGCCTAAGAATGTAATTTGTGCCTTACTGGCTGAGGCCAAGGTCCACCTAACCTGCTGTGGTCTGAGAGAATCCCAGCAGGAGCCAGGTAGTCCACCAGAAATTGACCCAGCGTCCATCCATGAATCTTTCCTCCTTTTTATTCCTGTCTATGCCTTGCCATATACAGATAAACATGTGTTACTACCTGCAAGCCAGCATACATATGCATTTGGCTATAGTCGTAAGCATAATGAAGGATGGCTAGAACACATTAGTAACATTTGCAGCCAGGCAATGTGGATTAAATTAAATTAGGCACATTTTTAGGGCTAAGGCTACTGCTTTAGCAGGACTGACTACACTGGTATTCAAAACAACTTGTCTCCGCTGAAATCAGTAGGAATACATTGGCTGACTTACAGATTTCTGTTGAAGTGACTAGTGGATCAGTGGCCACTCACAACAGCGTTTAATAACTCGCAGGTTGCATTTACCTTGACTTGGTGGCCCAGGCTGGCCTGATTTCATCAGCTCTCGGAAGCTAAGCAAGGTTGGCCTTGGTTAGCACTTGGATGGGAGACCTCCAAGGAAGTATAGGGTTGTTGTGCAGAGGCAGGCAGTGGGGAACCACCTTCGAATGGCTCTTGCCTTGAACAGGGTTACCTTAAGTCATTATCGACAACATCTTCGTCCATCACTACGTGGTGTTCGTTTAGGAGTGGGAGAAGTTGAGTAAATACCAAACAGGGCTCATAATTCAATACTGAACACTCGTTTCTGTAAATCATTTCTCAGATGAAACCTCTGGAGAGGTTCATGTCACGGAGGCACCAATTGGCTGCATTTGTCTGCCCAAGATATGCCTTTTGCACAGGTGCCCATTTGTGTTCTTTGGCCAAGACCAGTGTAGGTCACACAGCACACCGCTGGAGGGTCTGGTGGAACCTGGATTCCAAGATCCATTGCTCTAGATTCGGGAAGCTCTTAAGTCATTGTTTGGAATTCCGACCAACCTTCAGATATGCCATGATGGCAATTATAACTCAACTTCAAGTACAGTCGATTTGCATTTTAACATGCAACGTGAAGTGAACTATTCCGGAAAAGTCTTGCATCCTGCAGTCCATCATAACTCTTTTGTCATGATGATCAAAAACAGTATTTTCCTCTTAAGCTTTTGACAAAGTAGATAGCAGTTCTCATAATTACCTAAGCAGTGTTCAGATCCATTCTGAATAAACACTTCTGCTATTCTTCTGTTCCAGGACAGCGTAGATCAGACAGCGCACAGTCGGCGGGATCTAGTGGAACCAGGATTCCAGGAACAGTCAAGTTGCATCTCCTTAAATCACCAAGGTAAAGGGACAAAAAAATGCAAGTAGCCATGTTGGTCTGTGAGAAAAAAAATAACCCACGCTGCAAAAGCAGGGGTAAGAATACCTCTTGCCGAAGCTAGCTGGCTTGCAGAGCTTTGGTCTTGGTATTCTAAGTCTTTTAAAGTGGGATGGAGATGGGTTACGGAGCCCTAATTGGTTGGCCTAGTATATTTTTAGACCACTTTTTAACCATGCCCGGTTCACACTACATTCTAAAACAAAATGACAAATTCAGAAATCTTGTAAAACTATAAATAAGAGAAGGTGTTTCCGCCCTGTGGTCCCCGGACCACCAACATCTAGTGTAGACCACCATAGCCATCCCTTTGTCTAAACTGAAGGCTCTTTGGTTCCGCTAGATCTTCAGAATAGCTCACAAACCCTCAAGGAGGGAATTATTGTGTGTGTGTGTTGGGGTGAACAGCAGAAAAGCCTCTCCTTGGTCCCAGCCAACCAAACTTTGCTTAAGGTCTCCCTTACGGAAGACCCTTTGTTTGCATCTCCGGTCCATGGTTTATTCCATGCCTGGTGCAGAAAGATGTTTGCTCTCTCCTCCAAGCAGGTCCTTTTCCATGTATTTTCTTTGCCACCAGAACAGGTGCCCCCAACTTCTTCAAGCCTGTGGGCACCTTTGGAATTCTGACACAGGGTGGTGGGGGCAGCCACAAAAATGGCTGCAGCAGGAGACAGAGCTAACCGCAAAATGTCAGGAAGTGAGGTTCTCTCTAGAGAAGGAACAGTGAAGTCTCCGTGAGGTTGTGTGAGATGAGGCGGATTGCCCTTTGCCCAAAGACCAGTATAAAGCCATGACTGGAAGTAAGGTTGCCAACTCTGGGTTAAATACCTGGAGATTTTGAGGGTGGAGCCTGTGGAGGGAGAGGTTTGGGGAGAGGCGGGATCTCGGTGGGGTATAATGCCACTGAGACCACCTTCCAAAGCAGCCATTTTCCCCAGGGGAATTGAGGTCTTTAGCCTGGAGATCAGTTGTAATTCTGCGGGATCTCCAGTCACAACCTTATTTGGAAGGGGGATCTAAAGGTAGATGTCTGCAAGTTGCTTTGGGCCTAGTGGGAGGCGAATGTAAGAGCTAGGCCAAAGAATTGTTCTGTGTGACACCGGCATTTGATGCTGTTCTTTGAGGAGGTGTGTAAGAATGCTGTCCTTAAAAACACGTTTCAGCTCCTGTTTGTGCTGTTTCTGGGCATATGTGAATTTTGTCTAACGCAGAGTATACAGTGGGACTGGGCCATTTTCAAATTAATTACACATCACAGCCAGTGTAGATATGGCGTGCAAATCACAAATGTAGGACAACTGATATTCAAACCTTGATTCCCTGGTATGCAATGAAGAAGAAGAAGAAGAAGAAGAGACTGGATTTATACCCTGCCTTTCACTACCTGAAGGAGTCTCAGAGCGGCTTACAATCTCCTTTCCCTTCCCCTCCCTACAACAGACACCCTGTGGGGCTGAGAGAGCTCTTTCAAGAACTGCTCGTGAGAGAACAGCTCTGAGAGAACTTGTGACTGACCTAAGGTCGCACCAGCAGCTACATGTGGAGGAGTGGGGAATCAAACCTGGTTCTCCCAGATTCAAGTCCACGTTCCTAACCACTACACCAAACTGGTGTAAACATTGCTACACACTTATTTATACCTGTATCTAAAGAAGTGAGCAGTGACTCACGAAAGCTCATCTCCTGCCATAATTTCTTTTATTTTTTAAGGTGCCATTGGACTCCTGCTCTTTTCAGCTGCTCCAGACAAACACAGTGACCAATCTTGGTCTTTGTTACATTTATTAGCTGCCTTTCTGCCTTGCAGAACTCAAGGCGGCTTACAATATGAATAAAACACTGTATTAAAAAAAACAACGATTATAGAACCCATAAAAAGTCATAATTTAAAAATTCCAATTAGGACTGCCAATTAATAAAAATGCAGTCCTAACTTGCCATATGTTATATTTTGCCTTTGTTGGTATGCCCAGGAGAGAAACATTTTGAGTTCCCTGTAGAAGTGAGGAGAGGAGAGAGGCTCTGATGGAAACCATCGTGTGTATCACAGATCTGGGGTTATTATGTTTGCCAACCTCCAGGTGATGGCTGGAGATTTCCTGAGATTACAGTTGATCTCCAGGTGACAGAGATCAGTTCACCTGGAGAAAATGGCTTCTTGGAAGGTGGCCTCTGTGGCATTATACCCCACCCTCCTCAGGCTCTACCCTCAAAATCTCCAGGTATTTTCCTACCTGGAGCTGGCAACTGTAGTGGTTACCCTGAGCCTAAGATTTATTACATCACTTTTTTTCACTGCACCAGACAGGAAGGCATGGCCCCCCCTACACAAAAGAGCCCCATTTCCCGTAACTGTTTAAAATGAAGATGTTCTTTTAAGAACCCCATGCTCAGAAGCACTGCTCTGGGAGCAACCAGCTCGCTTCCCACCTGGGAAGTCTGAAACACAGGACTGCCGCTAAGTACCAGATTTTTCAGATAAGTACCTTCTGGAGTAAAGCTTCAATTAAGCACAGAGAAGACAGGAAATAAAATACAAATACAGTTGCTGATCTGCTGAATTCAAGGCGGCCAAAGCCTCCAGGAACTTACCTCCACGTTTCAACCTATTGTTCTGGTTCCACCTGCACCATTTTGCACTGGGTGCTGGGAATTGTTCATGCAAAACAAAGTCTTATAACCCACTCCCGACTATGAGTTAATAAACACTGTAGTTCTGGGCAGGGCTCATTTCGTAGCAGGAGCTCCTCTGCATATTAGGCCACACACCCCTGATGTAGCCAATCCTCCAAGAGCTTACAGAGGACTGGCTACATCAGGGGTGTGTGGCCTAATATGCAAAAGAGCTCCTGCTACGAAATGAGCCCTGGTTCTGGGTGCCAGAATGCTGTCTGTAGAGCCCCTGTTTCACATCCAAAGAGCCCCCGAGCGGAGTGAGGTGTGTGTGTGTGTGGGGGGGTTGTGTCGGCCCCTGAGTTGTCACCCCCTTTCTCTCCAGTGGGGGAGGGGTCTCCTTTCACTCTCAAAGGCCTCAGGTGGGGGAAGGCGGTTCTAGCTTATCCTGGTCATTCTTCTCCCCCCCCCCCCAGTTGCTCCCTACTGTCTCCTTGCAGCCTCAGGCCTGGGGACAGGACAGGGTTGCCCAAAGTGGGTTGAGAAATTCCTCGAGATTTGGGGGTGGAGCCTGGGGAGGGGAGGGACCTCAGCAGGGTATGATACCGTAGAAATGGCCTCCGGAGCAGCCATTTTCTCCAGGGGAACTAATCTCTGTAATCGGGAGATCAGCTGTAATTCTGGGAGATGTCCAGGCCCCACTTGGAAGATGGCAGCCTTAGGAGAGGAGCAGCCCTGATGCTGTTGGACTGAGGCTGCGAGGTTTTAAATAACTCCTTTACGTATCAGGCCTTTACATCCCCTGCTCCATATCCTGTGGGACTGGCCTTTAGAGCAGGAGTTTTCCCTCCCCTTCCAAGCTGGTGAGAAGATCAGCCAGTGCTCCCTTCTAGGCTGCACCAGCCCACTGTTGTGTTGCGTGTGGAGGGGGGTATTCCCGGCAGCAGGGGCGTCAAGTTTTCAAAATCCCGGGGGGGACCATGTTCCCGCCGCCGCCTCCCCCCCCCCCCAGCCTGACATCTCCTGCTTCCATCCCTCACTCCGTCCGTCCAGGGGCCAGCTGGGCATTTGCTTAGCTGACCCCTGGATGGACGGAGGGAGGGACGGAGTGGCCAGGCCGGGGGGGGGGGGAGAGGCGGCGGCGGCCCTAGGAAGGGCCCGGGGAGGCGCAGCAGAGGGCGCACTGTTTTCCCGGGGGGGCTCAGTCCCCCCCCGGGAATTTTCGGGAGTGGCTCGAGCCCTCGAGCCCCCCCATAATTGACGCCTATGCCCGGCAGCCAAAGTCTAACAGACTTTAAAATTGACTTGTCACATGTGGCAGCAGTCAGTGCTGCACTAATTTGAGGATTTCAGTACTTCACAACAACAAATTTCGTAACGAAGTAAGAGCGGTCTGCTTAAAAGGGTTTCGGAATTCGTGAGCGAACATTGGATTTGTTCAGCTTGGTGGCTGAATGGTATTTCTTAAAAATTAACTGATGCTATTGTAGCTAGGGTCACCAGGTTCCCCCTGGCAACTGGTGGGGGGGCACTTACCAGCATGGAGGAGAGGCCTAAGTCAACATTGCGGGTGACCCAGCAACATCACTCCCAGCGCTCACTGGAAGTCATGTCATCATGTTGCTGGTGACACAGGATGCTCTGGTACTTGGGCGAAAACTATGTGGTAGAGTTTTGCCCCAATACCAGAGCCTCTCTTGTTGCCAGTGATGCGATGACATCACTTCTGGTGAGTACAAGAAGTGATGTCGCGGTGTCAACGGTAACGCTGGCCTAGGCCTCTCCTTGTTGTGCCAGTAAGTCCCCCCTCTGGCTGGCCGATCGGCAGCATGGGGGTAGCCCCTGGGGTGGGGGATTCCCCGCCCCCCGCGCAGGACTGGCAGCCCTGATTGCAGCGGATTTAGGTACGGCTCTCTGGTGAAGTCAGAACTGGTGTAAAATAACCACTGAATATCTTCGGCCAGATTCTTAGAGGCTTGGATTTTTAGGAGGCCCTGGCATATGTCAAACACAGATGGCTCGTTAAACCTGTTTGCCGACAGAGTGAAAACTGGGAAATGGAAACAGAATAGAATCTCTACTTAAAAATGTAACTGAAATGAACTTCAGAACAACATGAATTCTGTGGTAGGAGTTCTGCAGGAAACTTGCGCACAGATGTCTTTGCAAGTATGATCATACTTGGGGCTTCAGAATTCCTGCACATGCCTATTTGAGTTGTATAGTTTATTTCAGCTCATATGACCAATGGTCTCAAGCCCATCCACAACATATATATAAAATGTCAAAGCAAGAGTTTAAAACTATACATTTCAACCCCGGTTAAAATTATAAGCAATATAAAAATTTAAAATATAAAACCAAACTAAAATGCAGGCCTTACCTTAACAGCAATTATTTCTCTGTGGGTTATGAATCTTGAACATGAGAATATCATAGAGATTTCTTGTTAAGAAGGTGGCGTCTGAGACCCCTTCATTTGAAGACACAGATAATTAAAATGAAAACTGTTGGCACTTTCACACACCCTGAGTAATGCAATTTCAGTCCACTTTGAATGCACTTTTGAGATGGTTTGCAAGTGGATTTTTCCGTTTCACACATTAAAATTCCATTGTAAAGTGCATTGGAAATGGACTGTTCAGTGTGTGTGTGAATGTGCCCATCTTAAGAATTACCTAACATTAATAATAAAAGCCTAAAGAACATGCAAATTAAGTTTCATAGCCCATCCTTAAGCTGTATTGGCTGTTTCAGGAAACCTAACAAGGTGATGATGTTTCTCCTCAGAACCATGACTGCCACAGGAGGTGGAGTCAGCCACAAAATCTCTAGGTGGGGTGGGGGGTCTGCATAACTTCCAACAGAAACCCTTTGACGCCCTAGGCAGAAGCTGTGTGTCAAAGGATGACTTTTAAAATGAAGATATTATTTTTAAAAGATTTTCTTGCATACACACAGCAGTCAAACAGTGACGATCCTTGGGCTGTGGTGGCAGCTGCTGATGAAGCAACTTCTTAAAAATTTGAACAGCTAATCAGATTCTCAGTGGCCAGCCAGAAGCCCTTCTGGGCAAAAGCTCCACTTGGCCCCTCCCAAAGACACTTGTTGGGCTCCGGGAAAGGTACCTATGGGGACCATGACACCCACAAGCACCACGGTTATGTGTTAAGGCAGCAAGCGTGTTAAGCTGGTTGGTGGTGCTGGATGTCGGTTCTGTTTTGCAAGGGGTCTTGATTCTGGATTGCCTCGCGCCAAATCATTCCTCTTTGAACAGACACATCTTGTCTTCAGAACTGCCGGCGTAGGCGGAGCTGAGAGTCTGAAGGGGCTACGAAGTAGAAGGTGGGAACTTGTAAGACTCAGGGATGGTGGTTGTCATTGTTGCTGTATTATTATTAATAAATTATTTATTCTGTTTATCAATTGCCCTATCCCAGCTTACACCAGGCTCTGGGTGATGATGTACAAAGGGGCGTAATGCCATAAAAGTACACAAGCATTAAAATTCAATATACAATTTGATAAAAACAACTAAGAAACCAGAAAAAAAAGATCCAATGATCCAAAGATGGTGTCCTGTAAATTTTCTAGCCCAATTCTGGATTTCCTGGCCATTTTCTGGGCAAGGGGAGAGGGAACTCAGGGCAAAAGGGCAGGAGAGGGGAGGGGAGGTGCCAGCCAGGGCAAAAATGTTGCTGGCCCTCAACCAAACGCCTGGCGGAACATTTCTGCCTTACAGGCCTTGCGGGATTGCAGAGAGGTCCCGCAGGGCCCTGGCAGAGAGCTCCACCAGGTCGGGGCCAGGACCAGGTCGGGGCCAGTTCCAGAATAGCTGTATAAAAGCTGCGGTGCAGCTGATGCTGAGTAATTTGGAAGTCGCAAATCACACCCTCAGCCTAAATTGATACCAAATGGCAGGCCTAGTAAAGAGGATTTAAAAAAAAATTATATACTTGGTTTTATTATTGTTACTTTTATGCAAAAACAGGGTGACATCTCTTCTCCCCACAACTCCCTTTATTACTAGTCTGGGGCTGAGGACAGACTGGCAGTCTCGGCCGCTCTGCCTCCGCTTCAAAAGTGGAGGCAGAGCGGCCGTTCAGACGGCCGCATCTGCCCCGAGGAGGCGGCCCGGATGCATCGTGTCCGGTGCCGCGCTCCTCCCGCAGCAGCCAAGCACCACTTCAAAGTGGTGCTCGGCTGCTGCGGCGTGCATTCCACCCGCCGGAGCGGGTGTGAACGCGCGCCGGGAGGGGGAGCTGCGCGGCGTCTGCACGCCGCCGTAGGAAGCCGCCCACAGTCTGAACGCTGCGGGCGGCGTGCGAACGCCGCGCCGCGGGGGAAATTCCCCTCGCCTTAGTCTGCCGTGCCGCGGAGGTGCAGCAGACTTTCAGTCTGTCCACAGCCTGGTGCAGACACACTCCCCACATCGAACGATCACGCGCATGGATGGGGGTCAGTGTGCTTGTTACCACTTTTTCTCCCTGCATTCAGTCAACATGGTTGTCTGTACTGGGCTAGTGTCTTGCCCTCTTTATTTCATTGGCCTCCTTATGTGCCCCCCCCCCAACTAGAACAAATGTGTGCTTAATCCTGACCACCAGCAGGGGATGGGGGAGGGGAGGGTTGTCAGATCCAGGTTAGGAAACTCCTGGAGATTTGAGAATGAAGCGGGGGGAGGGGGCCGGGACCTCCGTGGGGGACAGTGCCATAAAGTCCGCCCTCCGAAGCATCCATTTTCTCCAGGGGAAATGAACTCTGTAGTCTGGAGATGAGCTGTCAATCCAAGGATTCATTTCACACAACAAAAATTGTTTTAATTATTTTTTTTAATTTAATTTTTTTTAAGCGTTTCATGAAAAGTTAATTTCCCCCCTTGCCAGAACAGGGGGAAATTAAGTGATAACCAGTTTAAGATATTCTATTTAGGATAGTTTGTTATATATTCAAGCAGGACATTCTGTGAACTTCTACTCTGAATAACTGTGCAGAGGTGCAATGCCTGAGATATGAAGTGGGGAGGCAAAGGGGGGAGGGAGAGTATTGGGAGGGCTGGAGAAACCGCTGTCTTTCAACTTGTCTAGTCCAAATTCCTAGAGAATGCCATATTACTTATATAGTTATTTTGTTAATTTATTTACAAAATTTGTATCCTGCCTGCCTGCCCTTAGAAGGGTGACCAAGGCAGCCGACCATTTAAAATATGCATGATAAAAATCACATTTTAAAACCATTAAAATCAGCCCCCTTCCAAAGACACATCATTAAAACAAATTAGAACACATCATTAAAACAGACAGTTTGACTGTGTGACTTGTAAAAGGCTTCATCATTGGGTGGCATTGCTGTTCTTTGCAAACGTAGCTGAAGGAATATAAAGTCTTTTTTCCCTGATTCACTTTTCTTCTTCCTCTTTGGCCGGTTGTGCCTCTAAGTCTTGTATCACTTGCATGGTTAATTGCTTTTGGCTATTGTGTACTGCAGATATGCGTATGGTCACAAAGACCTGATCCTTTCCTGTTGTCTTTTAAAGAGGCCAGCAGTGGTCCGTAGGAGATGCGTACCCATTGTGTCTTGCGCAAAGCATCCATTATAGAAGTATTTTGGACCCCAGAACTAGCAATTGAGGAGTCCTGGGAATCGCTTGCCTTCATGAGATCACTGGATGTGGGATGAAGTGGTTTCCCACTGTGTGGAAATCTTTGACTCGATTTTATTGTATTCTTAAAGTTTAACTGCTCGAGTTCTGGGCCAGCCAAACTGTAGCCGGGTTCAAACATAACAAGAAAACAGGATTGTGAATGGGCCTTATGGGTCCTTGGGGAATTTGGGGATTCACTGCCCTTTTCTCCCGCTTACTAACTGGCCTTACTCAGCACAGAATTCAAGAACTGTATATGGTGAATTCAAAACTATTAGCAAAATTCAAAAGGTTTCAGTATTTCCCCCCCCTTGGTGACTACGACCACTGTAACCCAAATGAATTTTCCCGGGAAATCACCACTCTTTCCTCTAACAATTTTGGGAAAAGGTTACACGCTGGTAACTTTCTGTCACCCTGATGGTGTGTGTTCCTTGAAGTTGCCGTCTTCTTTGTTCAAGTTGATGTTTTCATTGAGACTGTAATTTTTATTGTATTCTTTAAAAACGTTGGTACCTTCTTATTTGCTCATATAAAATACTGAATTATGGCTATTCCTGTTATACCATTTGTCCCTTTCAGATGGTTGACCCTAAAAGGCAGAGTAAATACAAATTCACAAAGTCAGCAGTGCCATCTGCTGGTTTCATGTTACAATGGCAGATACAACCGATTTGGCATGTCTAGGCAGCAAACAAGGCTTTCAGGATTGTCTTCCATGGGGAAATCCAACCCAGGATAACCTATTCTGTTTAATATGCTATAAAGACCACTTAGACTGATGGAAAACGTAGCATTGTTTCTGCTACGATTCTGTATTTACGGGTCTAACAAAACGATTCAAAATTGACAAGCTGGACTTGTTACACAATCTCATGTATTTTGCTTTTAATGTTTGGCACATCCTGCCCTCCACCCCGATTACTGTAACTTTTTTTATCTTTTGGTTTTAATGGTTTTGACCCATGCTTGTGGACTTAAGAGATTTCAAAAAGGAAAGGGGAAAAAAATTCCATGCCTTCCTGTTTTGAACCTTTGTTGATGTGACCTGAACCCCATTTCTCTTCTTTCCAGTAAGTGTCTGTTTAGTTGCTAGCTGTTCTGACTTTTTTCTTCAGTCTAGGTGCTACTCTCAATAAAGGGTTTTTTTTTAAGCACTCACATTTATATCTTAAATTGCTCCATAAGTTTCTTCTGGTTGACAGCTGCTTTTTTTTTTATTTTTACAGACTCCTTTTACCTCTTTCCAATTCAGTCTTTATTCTTCCTCTTTGAGTGTGAAGTATTTTAATTGTTTTATAATTTTGTTTCGATCTGCTGTTTCCACTTGGCTGGATCCCCCCTCCCCCTCCCACCACCACTCAAAAAAGAAGTTGAAACCTTCTTTGAGTAAAAGATCCAGTTATTGTTCATGGAGTTTAATTTTAAAAATGGGTATTTTGCTGAATGTTTAGGGCTGCCAGCTTCCTGGTAGTGCCTGGAGATCTCCCAAGAATTACAGCTGTTCTCCAAACTAACAGATATCAGTTCTCCTGGATAAAATGGCAGCTTCAGAGGTCAGGTTTTACAGCAGCGCATCTCCCCTCCCCAAACTCTGCCCTCCGTAGGCACTACCAGTGATCCTTCTAAGCTGAGTTAGTGTGAACTGGCTCACAGTTTTTTTAGCCTCCGGCTCACACATTTTTGTCTTAGCTCAGGAAGGATGGCTCCAAAGCGAACGAATTCATGCAGGAGCCAAATCGCTCGCTCACAACTTTAATGCCCCTAGCACACAAAGTAGAATTTTTGCTCACCAGACTCCACAGCTGAGAGGGAACATTGGGCACCCTACCCCCAGATTTCCAGGAATTTTCCGAGCTAGTGTTGGCAGCTCTACAAATGCAGCTTCAGGGAGCCTTCAGGGTGGTTATAGCATCCTCTAGAAAAGCAAGACTCACAGCAACAGATTGGCCCCCCCCCGCCCCCGCCCCCCAGAGAAGCCTCTTTGGCAGACTCCTGAAAACGTTTGCCGGCTTGTCAGGTGGGTTCACAATTTTAAGGCTTTTTTTTTAAAGGTGCCTCTTAAGTGATCCTAAGAACCATTTTGTTCCAATTGAATTTAAAGGAAGGAAGGTTGCTTGTCAAGGGGGTGGGGCAGGAGAGTGGGTGTCTAAACAATGAAACCTGTGAATATAGCAAACATGGTTGTCAAAGCATGTATTTTGGAAGAGCCCCTCAGAACAGGGGCGGGGGGGGGGGCCCTATGGGTCATAGACCTGCTTGTGTAATATGGAAAAAGTGGCCTTTAGCGCATGCATACTTCCAAGACACCTTTAAATTTCACTGGCGCTTAGGTGCACGCCTTTTCTTGCTGAACATGTTAAATTGTGCTGTCTTTTTTTGAGCAGTAGTGAAGATTGTATTTTCTTGGCAGGCCTAAACTGGCTAATCTCCTGCTGATTTGCAAGGATTATTTGCTTGTTTGCCCTTCATCAGGGAAAGTGGAGCTTAGGGGAGAAGTGGGTTGCGGTGATGTAAGAGGCCTTTTCGCCTCTTCAGGGTTTGCAGGCATTAGCCACTCTGTGCGGCTTGCTTCATAATTTCGAAGAAAGTGTCTCAGCTGGGCAACAGGAGAGCTATAAACCGGCTTGCCAATCTCCAGATGGGGCCTGGAGATCTTCCGAAATCACAGCTCTCTTCAGACGACAGAGATCAGTTCCCCTAGAGAAAAGGGCTGCTTTGGATGGTGGACAGTGGAATTAGACCCCACTGAGGCTCTTCCCCTCCCCAGGTTCCACTCCGTAAATCTCCAGGAATTTCCCAACCTGGAGATGGCAACCCTAGCCATGATCAGTAGCAGCAGCACCGGCACCTCCAGGGAACTCCTTGAAAGTGCTGAGATTTGTAGGCAGACTCTTAGAAGTTTGACACTACTTTGATACGCGGAGGGAATGCCAGACAAGGTCGTCATAACTGGAACGCCTACGTCTTGTTGTGCTCTTCTGGGAGTCTGTGCCCGTCTACATGCTCCATTTATTCTCTCTTTCTCCACATGTAGATTTATGGTAGTTTACAAATTAATCTCTCCTCCCACCCCTGCACTATGTCAAAGCCCCTACATACAAAATGCCCACTTTGTTTGGTGGTGGTGGTGGGAAATGCCATCAAGTCACAGCTGGCTTATGGTGGCCCTGTAGAGGGTTCTCAAGGCAAGAGATGTTTGCCTGCCCCTCTGCATAGCAATCCTAGATATCCTGGGTGGTCCCCCATCCAAGTACTAACCTGGGCCAACCCTGCTTAGTGTCTCCGAGAAGACTGAGCTAGCCTGGGCTTTCCAAGATCAGGGGTATTTACTTGCTTTCCCTTTCAGAACTTCTACGATCAGATGATCTTGGGCAATGACTAAAATAATATGTTATTTATTAAAGGAAAATATGCTAGACAGAAATTTAGCAACCAGGTAGGTTGTGTTTGGGTCATTGTCTAGCATCAAATAGGGAATATTATTCCCAGGGCTTTTTCTACAAAAAAAAGCCCAGCAGGAACTCATTAGCGTATTAGGCCATGCCCCTGACCGCGCAGCTCCCTCCCAGGATCGGCTTCCCCAGGCGCCCCACGGCTTGCAGGGCGCATGGGGAACCCGAGGGAAGGAAGGCAGTTTCTGGATCGGCTTCCGCAGGCGCCTCACAGCTGCGGGGCACCTGGGAAACCTGTGGAGGGGAGGCAGTTTGAACTGCCTTCTCTCCCTGGATCAGCTTGGCTTCCCCGAGGCACCTGGGGAAGCCGGGAGGGAGGGAAGGCTGTAGGCGTGGCCAACTCAGAAGCCAGCCGGAACTCCGTTCCTGTGTGTTCCTACCCAAAAATAGCCCTGATTATCCCCTTGAAGTTTATTAAACGAGAAGCTTGTTAAGAGCAGTGAGCCAACGGTTGCTAAAACAGTATAAAAAGAGCTTCCAGTATTTTGTGAGACAGAGTGTAGATTTTACCCCGACCGCAAGGGCCAAGACAATCTGAATGTGGAATACGATGGAATCTGTCCTGTAATACTTTGGAGGGGGTGGCATTAAGGCGAGCTAAAGCGAATGTCCTAACAAGGTGGGGGGAGGCGTTAGGTGTTCCATGTACAATGGCAGAGTCCGAGGAGGTGAGGTACCAAAGAATTGATTCGAGCAGACTCTGCAAGAGCGGATCACTGTGCTGCGGTTATTCAGCTCTGCAAGTCGATGCTGGACAAGCGAAAAGGGTCTTTGCCTTACCTAGCAAGAAGAAATCTTCAATTGCAAGCCCTGGCTGCCTTAAATCTAGTATCTACTATTTTCATCCATTGAGAATGGTAAGCATCTGGTTTAAGAAAGAAGACCTTCCGCTTCTGAAGCAAAAATAATCCTTAGCCTTAGCTTAAAAGCGCTGAGCCATGCTCTGGCTTGCAGTGACTTTTGGCCAAGATCAGCTCTGAGAGATACATCTGAGACACATCGAGGGACTCCTATTATCCTATGTATAAGGTGACATAGGGGATGATCAAAAGTTTCTGAGATCTCTGAAATCGAGATAGCAACTCTGTCAAGTATGTGGGGTAGTATCTTAGAGTCAGACACCTGAATTGCACCGGGGATATACCTTCCTCCCTCGTAAAGAAGAAGCGAGAGATCGCTCCAGAAGCAGGCTTAATCTTATTCAGGGCAAGTTTACACTGGTTAAGACCAGAATAAAAAAGTCCCCAAGTAGCAGAAATTTCTGACTTGTTCAGTGTCTGAGTTTGTTTATACCCCGAATAAAACTTTGTCTTAAAGGTGCCACTGGACTCGAGCTTTGTTCTGAGTTTGCTATGGTCCATTTGGAAAGACCCAGATTGCCGTTTTTAGAGAAAACCAAGACTTTAGATTTGTTATAGTTTATTTTTATTTATTTACATTATTTATAGTCTGCCTTTCTCACTGGACTCAAGGCAGATTAGACAGTGAGTCAAGACAATCAACAGGATGGGACATGCAGTAAACGACACAAGAGGATCTGGGTTGTAGAACCAACTAGAAATCTGAAAGCAGAACAGTAGCAAAGCATAACTATTAACTCGACATGTTAAATGATGCAGAATTACATAGCAAGATCCTGCTTCCCGCAAGCCGTATGCAGTAGAGTAGATGGCAGTCTTGAATCATTTCTCCCAGTGACTTTGTGAATGAATCTGTACAGTGCAAGCCTTTTACCTGCACAGAACTTCTCTTCTGACCTTTGCTTTTGCCGGCTTTCTTCTTGTGTCCTTTCAGATGATGACGTGGACTTGGAAGCTTTAGTCAACGACATGAACTCTTCGTTCGAAAGCCTGTACTCCGCCTACAGCATGCATTCGGAAAGCAAACCACTTCTGCAAAATGGCCAGCTGAGTCGCAGCCAGCCACAGCCCGCCTCAGGAACAAATTCGCTTCAGCCTTTGTCTCCACAACAGAAAGTGCACCGGTCTCAGCCGGTGCGCATCATGGCAGTCAGGTACGCAAGCAGCCATGGAACAGCTCACTGTCTCTGTCTTCAAAGAAATCTGGGGTCCTCTTAACTTGGCGAGCCAGTGTGGTCCAGCGGAAAGGTTGTTGTACTCAGATCTGGGTTCTGATCACAGCCAAGAACGTTACCGGGGGGGGGGGGGGCGGTAACACGTTACTCGGGTTTACACCAGCGTTACTCGGGTTTACACCAGCAAGGGCAATGCACAAAATATTATTATTGTTGTGGTGGTGATGGTTGTTAATAATAATAATGCTAATATCAACATTAACCACATTAATATAATTATTAATATTATGAACAATAACGTTAATATTAGAAAAGAGCAAGAGTCCAGTAGCACCTTGGACTAACAAAACTTGTGAAAGTGAATCACGAAAGCTGCCATATCTTTTGTTAGTCTTTAAAGTGCTATTGGACTCTTGCTCTTTCTACTGCTACAGACAGACAAACACAGCTACACATCTTGATCTGTCAACATTAATATTGTTTTTGATAACAATGATAATAATAATAATGATAAACAATTTTGACTTATGTTGTATTATTTACCTGTGCTGAGCCTGGGAACCTTTAGTAAATAGGCGAAATCGGATATGTATTTCACAAGCTCCTAGAGGTGGTGGAGGAAAGTGCGGTTAACTTGCAGCTGACTTTTAAGGCAAGCGATATATAGAGGTGGTTTACCATTGCCTGCCTCTGCATAGCAACTCTGGAACTTCCTTGGTGGTCTCACATCCAAGTCCTAATCCTACTTAGCTTTTAAGTTCTGCTAAGATTGGGTTTCCAAGGCAAGAGATGTTTAGAGGTGACAAGCCGGAGGACCCGCGATACTTGCGGGGGGGGGGGTAGGTGAGCCTCTTCCCCCTCCTCTGGCCCCGCGTGCCGAGCCTCTACCCCGTCCCCCCTCCAGGCAGCTTCCCCCCGCCTTCAAAACGACGGCGGTGGCAGGGAGACAGCCGCCCGCCGAGGCTCCCCCCCTGTAAGGCGGTGGCAGCAGGGAGACCGCTGCCTGCCGAGGCTTCCCCCCGCCTTCAAAATGGCGGTGGTGGTGGCAGGGACACCCGCCGTCCACTGAGGCTTCCCCCTCTCCCTCCCTGCTTTCAAAATGGTGGCGCGGGCATAGAGACCTGCCGCCCGCCGAGGCTCTTCCCTCCCTCCCCCCCCGCAAACAGCGGCGGCGAGTCCTCATCACACCACTTCCCACCCCCTCCCCTACAGCGGCCACAGCGTTCTCTGCGCATGCGCGGAGAACACTTTAACTTTTCAGGGGATTTAAAGATCCCCCCAAAAGTTTTTTAAACATTTAGGATTTTTCTGCACATGGGGGGAGTGCCCCCCGTTTGTAGAAACCCCACCCCACTCCCCAAGTGCCCCCCCCCCGCGTGGATTTAGGTATCCGCACGGGGGAGGGTACTTGGGAATTAGATATATAGATTTGCCATTGCCTGCCTCTGCATAGCAACCCTGGACTTCCTTGGTGATCTCCCATTCAAGTCCTAACCAGGGCTGGCTCTGCTTAGTTTTGTAGATCTGATGAGATTGGGCTAGCCTAGGACATCGGGGTCAAGGCAAGCTCCTAGTAGCTGGATGTAATTCTTTCTAAGTTAGAATGGGAGGTATACTGCGTTGTCTTTAAATCAGGTGTAAGAATTATGCAACTTCAAAGTGACTCAATTGCTGTGTCTTGGATGTTATCCTCATTGGAAGGAAGCAAGACCAGACTGGTAGTTCATGCCTTGGGTGGGGAGGGGATCAACTTTTCTAAATGGGAAACTGATGTAGTTGGCAGTTACCTCCAGTTACATGTGTGGAGGTGCTTTGGCAACCTTTAATTTTTTTTTTGAGGCAGCATGGCGTAATGGTTAGTGTCAAACTATGATCTGGGAGATCCAGGTTGAAGTCCCTGCTCTGCTATGAAAGCTTGCTGGGTGACCTTGGGCCAGTCACTCACTCACTCTCAGCCAAACCTACCTCACAGGGTTGATGTGGAGATAAAACGGAGGAGAACGATGTCAGCCGCTTTGGGTCCACACTGGGGAGAAGGTTGGGGGATAAATGAGGACAATAAAATCTGTAGGCTCCTGAGGCTGGAGTGAGGATTAGAACTTGGCTGAGCAGAATGGGACGACGCACTAAGGTGCTCCGTTATACAGTTTGGAAATGTGGATCGGGGCCTCCGACGTGGTGCCTGCAAACATCTCTCCTGGTGCTTGCCAAGTAGATGGGCCCAGGTAGGGCTCCAGCCCAGCAGGGTTTTTGGTTGCCCACTGGAGGAGACCTGGTTGACTTCAGCGGCAAGGGTCAACTCGCGTATCTGACGAAGGATGCCTTGACTCTTAAAACCTTATACTCTGAAATTCGTATTTGGACTCTAACTTACAGTACCACTGGACCCAAATCTAGCTGTTGCAGACCAACATGGATACCCTCTGAAACTGCTGCTTCCATGTTGCTGGATTTTCTCTCTCACCCCTCTCTCCCAGTGTATTTTTTTTTTAAAAACCCACTCCTTTTGTCTGTGTGTGCCTCTGCCTCCTACGGTAGCCATTTTGTGACTAACTCCACCTCCTGTAGTGGCCAGTTTGTGGTTGTGCTCACCATTCTCGGTCAGCATTTCCAAGGCACCCTGTCACGGCTCAGGTGGGGTGTCCCCTGACGCTGCCACCACTCTGGATTTAGGATCCCTTGAGAAGGCCCAGATCCCCCTCCCAGGACCTTCAGACCTCCCTTAATTGGCCGAATAATAGGCATGAGGACCAGACAGAGTAAACAACAAATAAAAGGTTTATTTTTTACAGGAGATCAGCCCAATATGGGAAAACAAACAAGGTGCAAGGACAGTAACAGTAAGTGGGTGAAGGGAAAAGAAACCAAATGCCCCGAATAGACTCCCAGTCCTTAGTTCACTGTCTCAGTTGGGTCTGAGGCTGCTCACCCTTCCTCTCAGCGTGAGGGTCTCTCCCAGCAGCAGCCTTCCCTCAGGCCCTGCTCTCTTGGAAGAAAGAACAGCTCTTCTTCTGTGCCAAGTCTTTTATTATAAGTCCCCTTTCTCTGTAATTGGCTAAAATGGGCGCCAAAATGGGCTCACAGGGACTCCTGGGAGTTGTAGGCCTGGCCTCCTTCCACTGCTCCTCAGGCTCCCTGGGCTTGCTAGGCCTTTACTTGAACAGCCCAGAACATGACACACCCACAGGATCAAAAAGGCTGGGGACCTCTGATGTAGACCCCGAAAGCTGCAAGCCTGTAGAAGAAGAAGAAGAAGAAGAAGAAGAAGAGATTGGATTTATATCCCGCCCTTCACTCACTTAGAGTCTCAGAGCGGCTTACAAACTCCTTTCCCTTCCCCTCCTCACAACAGACACCCTGTGAGGTGGGTGGGGCTGAGAGAGCTCTGAGACAACTGTCCTTGAGGGAACCGCTGGTACAGAGCTATGGCTTGTCCAAGGTCATCCAGCAGGTGCAAGTGGAGGAGTGGGGAATCAAACCTGATCCTCCCAGATTAGAGTCTGGGCACTTAACCACTACACCAAACTGGCTCTCAGTGTACATGTGTATTAGGAAGTAAGTCATCGGGGCCAATTCAAAGTACTTCGTGCACCCCCTGACTAGGGTTGCGAGGTCCCCCCCTGGCCGCAGCGGGGAGATGGGGGCATAGGGTTGTCAGATCGAGGCTGGGAAACTCCCGGAGCCTGGGGAGGACAGGGACCCCAGTGGGGCACAATGCCATAGAGTCCACCCTCCAAAGCATCCATTTACTCCAGGGGTCCTGATCTCTGTAGTCTGGAGATGAGCTGTAATTCCGGGGGGAGATTTTCCATTCCCACCTAGAGGCTACCATTGACTGACTTGATGCAGGCTGGGGAGGGGTGTGTGTGCTGGGAGCGAAGCGAACCCAGACGGTTCCTTGGCACCCTCTTTTGGCTACCCCAAGCAGTTGCTTGGGTGGTTTGGCTGGAGAACCTGCTTGGAGGCTCCCTGAGTGTGGTGCAGGCTTGTTTCTTAGCCAATATGCTTGAGGATTAAACTGTTGGCCTTTCTGATGTATTTCTAGTGTTCAGGGTGCTTGGAAATCAGGAACTGCCAAATGCCTTGAGCTTAGGGTAGACAAGTCTGTAAGTTTTTCAAAGCAAGGGCAAAGAGAAAGCCAGCCCATTACTTTTCTGGGAAAGTGAATCATGCAAAGAAATCCCCCATGGTGCAATATCTCCTCCTGTGCCAGTTTCTTCTAGAAAGATGGATTCCTCCCTCCCTCCCTCCCATAGGTCTTGAGTAACATTTATCAAACATACCGGGGAATATAAGGAAGAAAGGAATAATTAAGATTTGTAATCTTGTAAATTGCCCAAATTCTAATGGCTAAACTAAAAAATTAGCTAAAATGAATCTATTTTATGCTCTTGGACCTGCTAGTAATTTAGAAGCAAGTACATCTGCTGAGGACTTGGTCCACTGTTGCATCAAAAGCTTAATCCATTTCTGTCTCGCCTTATTATACCAGGAGCATTCAAATAGAACATGCCTTACAGACTCAGTAGCATCTGAACCACAGCTACAATATCCGTTTGAGAATGGTATGCCCATTGTGTGGCCTTGAGAAACCACAGAAGGCAATGCATTTAATCTTGTTAGCATAACTACTCATCTGTACTTTGGGACCAGGAAGGGTGTCTTGTTAATCCACAGTGCCAAGGAAGAATAAAGATGGTGAGCTTAATGTAAGGGGAAGCCCTGATTTATGGGCTCTTCATATATTTTATGGTTCCAATGAAGTTTTATGAAATAAAGTTTTATGCTAGACGAGAGGGTGTAGTTATTGTAGTCCATGGATGGTGTTGCTGGCGATAAATGCTGAGCTGCTCATAAACCCCTTGAAAAAGGCGTGACTTGAACTATATCCCAGAGGCAGCAAATTATTAGCTCTTGAATGGTCTCTGCCCTAAAAGTGCTCACGACAGTGGACTCATTCAGAGCGCTCTGCTGATATGGACCCGCAGAACAGTCCTGGAAAGAGCTCTCTCAGCCCCACCTACCTCACAGGGTGTCTGTCTGTTGTGGGGAGGGGAAGGGAAAGGAGTTTGTAAGCCGCTCTGAGACTCTTGAGTGAAGGGCGGGGTATAAATCCAATCTCTTCTTCTTCTCCTCCTCATGTTTGCATTCAAGGATGCAGCAGGGGTTAATGCTTGCTGGGCTCCCTCCTTGCTAGTCAAGGTTTCTATCTGAAAATTTTCCATCTCTTCCGTAGACGCCTCCAAGAAGAAGAGCAGCAGTTCAGAACCTCTTCTTTGCCTGCCATACCAAACCCATTTCCTGAGCTTTGTAGCCCTGCGAGCTCACCTGTGCTGGCACCTGGATCTCTACCTCAGAGTCAACCTGCCGATAAACAGGTGAGTCCTTTGGCAAGAGCTGTGCTTCTTACAGCAGACTGCCTGGGGTCTGGACTTTAGCAGCTGACTCCTTAATCACAGCAGGGACAGAGGAAGTTGGGGGGGGGGAGAAGAGAGAAACGCAAAGTTTTGCTAAAAAGCGAAAGCCTCTTCCCCCCCTTGAGCAGTGGAAAGGCTTGCAAGTGGTGCAGCCTTCAAACAGACTTCAAAGCGTTTGAAAAAACTTGTAAGTACAAAGCATATCAAAAGTCGTTCCAGTTAATGAAGGCTGTTTATAATGAATAGAGCAATAAAAGGTCTGGTATCGTCTTTGACTTTTATTACTGCAGGCAATGACTCATTTAATTTGGAAGATTTTTTTTTAAAAAAAGATGTTTAAAAACTTGTCGGAGTTAGGAACAGCTGAGTGGATTCTCCCCCCCATAGCGTATCTTAACCCACTGCTTGCTTAATTTAAAAGTTAACTCTAAAATAGCCATGGTTTAAAAAATATGTGGTGCTTAATATACCTGTGCAATTGTCTTTTAATTTGGAGTCACTAGAAATTTTTTGACGATCGGGGAAGGCGAGCTTTGGAGGGATTCTAGTTTTGAATCATCTCCTTCAGCGCCAGCTTCTGGGTGAACGCAAACAGGTTGGGTGTTAGCGAAATGGGCTCCCCGCTTTGCTATCCTGAATGCCACATCCTAGTTTGCAAGGGACTCAAATGGATGGTTTTACAGAAATATCAATTAAAATATGGGCTAGAACTAGGAGAACGTCCCAAAGCAATTTAGATGGCCTACTTATGTCTAGAAGGAAATGCAGGTGGGCAGGGGCCAGCAGTGTGAAGGCCCCACACTGCCTGTGGTGGAGTACGGGCTTGGTGAGCGGGATAATTCCTGTTATGTTATGTAATGTGGTGTTCTAAAAACTATTGTGACAGGTAGGTTAACAGTGCAGTCCTAAACAGAATCGCACCCTTCATAGACCAGGGACTCCATTGGGTTCAGAAGGGTGTGTAATGCTGCTCCGTTGGAAGAGGGGAGAAGCCTTGACCAGGTTAAGCTGCTTGCCCAAGGATTTTTAGTCTTTGTCCTCCCACTTTCTATCTAGCTGCCTCATCGAATCCCTGAACTTTTCCCTGGGGCACTCAAGGAAGCGATGGTCCGCCCCCTCCTGAAAAAACCATCACTGGATCCGGCCGAATTGGCCAACTATCGGCCGGTTTCCAACTTGCCCTATTTGGGCAAGATTTTGGAGAGGGCGGTGGCGATTCAGCTGCAGAGTTTCCTGGATGACACCTCTGTGCTTGACCCGTTTCAGTCTGGCTTCCGCCCGGGTCATGGGACGGAAACGGCACTGGTCGCCCTCACAGACGACCTCCGACGGCATCTGGATCAGGGTGGAACGGCGGTACTGGTGCTGTTAGATCTGTCGGCCGCGTTTGACACGGTCGACCACCAGTTACTGATCCACCGCCTTGCCGACATAGGGGTTCAGGGGCTTGCCTTACAGTGGCTTGTCTCCTTTCTCCAAGGTCGGGGACAGAGAGTGGCACTAGGGGAGCACGTGTCTCAGAGGCACCCACTGGTATGTGGTGTGCCCCAGGGGGCGGTGCTATCTCCCATGTTGTTCAACATCTATATGCGCCCTCTCGCCCAGATTGCCCGGAGGCACAGGCTGGGCTGTCACCAGTACGCTGATGACACCCAGCTATATCTGTTGTTGGGCGGCCGGTCCGGGGCCACCCTGGATGACCTGGAGCGGGCGCTTGAGGACGTAGCGGGCTGGCTCAAGCTGAGCTGTCTGAAAATGAATCCAATGAAGATGGAGGTCCTTTCCCTGAGTCGGAGTGGACCGGGGGTGGGTATCCCATTACCGGCCTGCGGGGGGGCACCATTGGTGCCAGCACCGCGGGTCCGGAGTTTGGGAGTGCTCCTGGATGCCTCCTTAACTATGGAGGCCCAGGTAGCAGCCACTGCCAAAGCAGCCTTTTACCATCTACGGCTGATTAGGCAGTTGGTTCCCTTCCTCGAATGCAATGACCTGGTGACTGTGATCCATGCTATGGTCACCTCAAGGCTAGACTACTGCAATGCTCTCTACATGGGGCTGCCCTTGACCCAGCTCCGGAAGCTGCAGCTAGTGCAGAACGCCGCAGCCAGGCTGCTGATGGGTCTCTCAGTGAGGGACCACGTCCAGCCTGTGCTGAGGGCGCTGCACTGGCTGCCTATAGCGTACCGGGTCCGGTTCAAGGTGCTGGTTTTAACCTTTAAAGCCCTATATGGCCTGGGGCCTGCCTACCTAAGGGACCGCCTTTCCCCATATATACCCCCAAGAGCACTTCGGTCAGGCAGTCAACATCGCCTGATCCTTCCGGGCCTGAAGGAGGCGAGGCTAACTACTACCAGAAATAGGGCTTTCGCGGTGGCGGCCCCTCACTGGTGGAATGAGCTCCTAGAGAACATCAGGGCCCTGCGGGACCTTTTGCAGTTCCGCAGGGCCTGTAAATCGGAGCTCTTCCGCTAGGCCTTTGGGGCCGCCGCCGGGGGGAATGGCCCTTAGCATACGGTCATCGTTAAGGACATCTATGGTGGTAGCCAGTTGGTGTAAGCTAATGCGGGTATCTAGTACTGGTACGATGCCGCCATCCTGTGTTGAAGGTCGTTATAATTTTAAATGAATCTATTTTATTCTATGTTTTAACTTGTAACAGAGTGATTTTATGTTGTCAGCCGCCTAGAGCCGGCCTGCTGGCTAGGCGGGGTATAAATTGAAACAAACAAACAAACAAATAAATTAAACAAAATTAAATTAAATTAAATAAATAAATAAACAAAGTAAGTCTTTTTATAGTGCTCCCCACCCAACACTTTTCTCATCCTTCTAAACAATTTTTTAACTAGTTTTCAAAGAAAAGGAAAAACACAAACAAAACAAGAGAAAAAACAACACTTTCTTGATGTTTTGTTGCCTCTTAAATTGCTCCTTTGGAGGGGCTGAAGTCTCTGGGAGCACATTCCTGCTAGTGAGAGGCAATGATTCTGCATTGGCTTTTCCCTCAGTTGTTTTAGCAAACCCAAAATTCCCCTCTTCATTGCATGCTGCTTTCACTTCCTTTGATCACTGGATTTTATGGCACCTTCTGCGTAGATTTATGGCCATTTTATGGCTGTTCAGGGGTGCCTTTGCAGTCAGTATGGTGTTGGCCCAGGGTATTTGAATGTGGTTTTGAGCTGCACTTTCCCCTCCCAGTTGAGAGCGAATGCCAGATGCAGAATTACCCACAGAATAGCATTGAGAACAGCATTGATACTGTGTGCAGCTGGAGTGGCCTAAGTTATTTTTCTTTCCTGTTGCTCTGTGCCCCCCTCTCTCCAGGAGGGTAAGAAGGACACTGCTATTGAGCCATGTGTCCTGACAAACTAGTTAGCGCAAGCCACAGTTTGGGCAGCCTGCAATCAGACATCCTATGAAATTGAGTTGAATCAAACGGTAGTTTATAACTGGTGGTATATCACAATGTGTGAGTGCAGCCTGTAATTTGAAAGCGTCAGTGGCATGGATACCACAATTCCTTTTGCAGTACATATTATAACAGGGCCGTACTATTATTTTTTGAACCAGTAAATTCTTGAACAAATAGGATGGCCAGTTAAAAGTATTTCTGACAAGCAAACAAAAAGAATTCCAGATGTATTAGACTTGTTCCTTGAGATTGTTCTCAAATGGGTGCTTTGAATGCATGAGATGTATGTATAGATCATGAAGAACTTGTGAGCTGCCAGAAGGCATGATGGGCGACATGAGGAATCCCTTTGGAACTCCAGACAAAGTGGTGAGCGTGACCCCAACAAGACAAAGCTCTTCTCTGTCCCAGAGCTGGCAAGTCTGGAAGTGAAGCCAGCTGAGGGCAGCCTGAAAAGCTGGCGGGCGCTCTGAGGGGAGACTGCAGGAAGGTCGAGCAGGACAGCGACTGGGGTGGTCGAAAATCTGATGTGTCAGGAAAGAGCAGAATTGGCTGGTAATTGGGCAGGCATGGCTCCGGGAAGGCTTTAGTCATGATGTAATGCTGGTGTTGAGTGTGGCTAGACAGGAGAGAGCAGGCAGCTTCTTTGAGGGGGAGCAAACGGGGCTCGGGGGCCCTGGTTGTCACACAGGGTCTCCAAAACTGCTTAGTGTGACAAAGGGCTCGGTGAGAAAGTCAGGTTCTGAAGACTCGGGTCAGGATTGAACGGCCTGTTGTGTCTTCATGCTGTAGTCTTGCAATTGGGGCCCAGACTGGCAAACAGCTGTGGACTTTTGGTTGTAACCGTCGTCTCTCACAGTGGTTCTTCTGCTTCCAGTCTGCCTCTGCAACTTTAGCGCTTCCGAGATCAGTTTCCCTGGAGAAAATGTCTGCTGTGGAGGGCGGACTCTGTGGAATTAGACCCAGCTGAGGTCCCTCCCGCCACGTCTCCAGGAATTTCCTGGCCAGAGATGTTGACCTTACCCATCAATAAATATACCTCGCCTAAGAGGCCTGCGAGTGAGGCAGCGGGCATCTGTCTTAGTTGGCTTCCCTGCTTTAGTTCCCAATCTGCTGAAAGGGCCCATTTGATTTCATCTTGTGGCTCTAACAGATTTAGATGAAATTGTCGCTACCTGTGTGACGTTTATTGCTTATTGTTTTAATGATTTTAATATGATTTTATGTAACGAGTCTTGGTCTCAGTTTCTTGTGATCTGCCCTGAGCCCATTCTGGGGAGGGTGGAATAAAAATCTCTAAATAAATAAATATCTCAAAATAAATAAATAACCCTGAAGTCACTAGTCCCTGAATCCCTTAGCACCAAAATTAGGACATTGAAAATAGCGCTCCAAGGAAGGCTTCTTAATTGATGTGTATTTACTGGCTGAGGACAGACTGGTGGTATAAAGTGCAAGGGAGGCGGGGCAAAAAGACCTGGGCCAAGTTGTGGTGGGGATTCCCGGTCGCACTGCACCAACTAATGTAGCAGCATGCCGGGTAGAAGGCGGACTAGAGCGGTTGCACTGTGGGGCCGCCCCTGGTGGCGCCATGGTTGCGCACGGCTTTGGTCTTCTCCGCCGACCTGTGCGTAGGCGCAGCAGCATTGGGTGGTTGAGCGCGCATGGGCGGTTATGCGCATTCCTGCTGGATCAGCAGGTTCACATTACCAGCACTGCCTGGTACTTTTAAAAAGCGGGAGCGGATCATCAAAGGACAGGGTGAGTACGGCAGGGGAATGCCAGCCCACTTAATCCACTTGAGAAAGGTGCCTCTATCAGGCCAAACTGCCAGTCTGAACTTGGCCATCGATGGGCAGGGTTGCCATCTCTGGCCAGGAAATTCCTAGAGATGTGGAGGGAGGGACCTCAGCTGGGTCTAATTCCATAGAGTCCACTTTCTGTAGCAGACATTTTCTCTGGGGAAACTGATCTCTGAAGTCTGACGATCAGCTGCGATTCCAGGAAGTCTCTAAGCCTCCTCTGGCAGTTGGCAGCCCTAATTGATTTGATTGTTGATTTTATGTTATTTTTTAACATTCATTCGTGCTTCTCTCCCTTACAGAGCTCAAGGCAGCTTATAGCCTAGATGAAACGAATAAAATAGAATATATTAAAAACATAACAACCAAAATTTAAAACCACAGTTCTAAATAAAACCGACTGCCTCCTAAATACTGGAAGTGAGGGAGTACAAGTTCATGTCCCAGTTGGGGAAGGTTATTCCTATTGGCTGGAGGCAATTTTTAAAAAAGAGTTTGCTGGAGAAATCTAGGATTTTATCTTCAGCGCGAGGTGAGCAGTATAAAGATTATTTCCTACCCTGGCTGTCAGAAGCCATTGAAGGGAGAGAAGGCGCTTCATAAACTTATGAAGGCCCCCACTTTGTCCCCCCCCCCCACCTGTCTCCCTGGGGGAGCACGTGGCACTGTTGAAGAATCACTGATCTAGTATGTTTGGTTTGTTAAAGTATTTGTGCCCCTCCTGTCCTCTTGGCTCAAGGCAGCTAATACACTGGAATGCCTGTGGCTGCTGGAATTGTTCAGAATACCTTCTCATTGCCTCTCCCTTGAAATGATACCTGAAAGTTGTGACATACAGGGCATAATAAAATCAAGCTAAACCTTCAGATCTTTGGGTTCTTAAGGGCACCCAGTGAAGTCAATTTGCAGTCGATTCAGATGAAAAGAAATACTTCTTTACACAAAGGAGGAATTAAAATGTAGGATTCGACGCCGGAGAATGTTGTAATGGTCACAAGAATAGATGGCTTTAAAGGGGGATTGCACAAATTCGTGGAGGAGAGGTCTATCAGTGGCTACTAGCCGTGGTGACTAAAGGGAATCTCCACATTCAGAGGCAGTAAACTTCTGAATCGCAGCGCCAGGAGGCAACGTCAGGGGAAGGGCTTGCCCTCTATGCTCTGTGGTTGGCCCTCCATTGGCCATTGTGTGAAACAGGGAGGTGGGCTAGAGCAGGGGTCCTCAGACTTTTTAAACAGGGGGCCAGTTCACTGTCCCTCAGATCGTTGGAGGGCCGGACTATAGTTTTAAAAAAAAAACTATGAAGATGGGCTTTTTCTTTGGTTATTTTGCGGGTAGGGAAGGCGGGCGGGGGTGGGGGGAGGTGCAAAAAAAGGCACCCTTGACAGGGCTGTTTTCTTTCCCTCTCCGAAGGAACAAAGAGCTCGGCATCTTCACAAACTTTTTAAGGAGCAAGCCCCCAGCTGCTTCTCCCTGAAACTTCACTACTGCAGGCATCATGATGGGAAAGAGAAACCTCTCTCTCTCTCTCTCTCTCTCCCCCTCCGATTCCCAGCAGCACAAAAAGCCTCGAAAAAGACCCCCACCCGGCTCTTGGGACTAGGGTTGCAAAGTGTCCCTCACTTACTGGCGGGGGGGAGTCCTCCATTGTCCGGGAGTTTCCCAGGCGTGTGTGCGAAGCGCGCGCGCCTGGTGACGTCGCCCGGAAGTGACGTTATCACGTTGGGAGCGTTGCCAGGGCGACGCTCTGGCAACGCCCCCAACATGATGATGTCACCTCCGGGTGACGTCATTACGTTGGGGAAGGGGGGTGGGGTTCCCCCCGCTGGCCAAATGCTGGCCGGTGGATCGGGAACCCCTGTAGCGGGGGATCCCCCGCCCCCCAGGCTGACTTGGCAGCCCTACTTGGGACTGGCGCATGTCTCCTAGCTGGCTGAGAGGCCTCTCAGCCGGCTAGGAGACTTGGGGCCAGCCGGAGCGCCTGACACCCCACACTTACCCTCTTCCAGTCTTCCTTTTGCCTCCTCCTGGCTGACTGGAAGCAGGGGGGCGGGGCTCTGTCATGTGGCCCAGGACGAGTTGGCTGCAATTTTTCCGCTGCTTTGTGTGTTGCTGGGAATTGGAGGACAGGCAGCGGCACACCCGGCGGGCCAGGAAAATGCCCTCGGCGGGCCGCATGTGGCCCCTGGGCCGTAGTTTGAGGACCCCTGGACTAGATGGTCAGGGCTCTTCTTTTGTGTTCCCTGGCATGGTGACAGATTAGCTTCATTCTCGAGATCTAAAATTTCATGTTGCCATGCATTGAATTGCTTCTCGTTTGTTGAGGCCATTCTCCTCTTTAATCCTGTGTTCTACTCTATCCTGATAAAGATGTATTTGTATCATAGCTTATCAAGGTCTTTGATTTCTTTCCCTTCAATCTGATGGGGAGGGGTAGCCGTAAAACAAGATGGCTAGCTGGACAAAGGCTTTTAAAGAAAATTATGTCTAACAAGGTTAATATGTATAAAAGAATTCATAACCAGAAAATAAGACCCATCAAGACCAAACATTTATCTGAACTTTTTTGTGGGGGTGGATGGGGTTTTTTCAAGAGCACGCAGCTCAGAGCACTGAAATGAAATTTGATTTTCTGTAAAGGGTGTAAAGCAAACTCTAACCAGTAATGTAAGCTATCATTTTTGGTTGTGTACAAACATTTTGGAATGAAGTATGCAATAATTACACAAAGGTCACGGCAGTGCCATGGGGTTTTAAGTCTAAAGTCTCTTGTGTGAGCCAAGTAGCTTTCAGCTGTAAAAATAGAGCAGATTTTTTGCAACATTTCTCCATACATTTCCAAAACACTTCCGAGTAGATGTCCTGCTTGCCCAAATCTATTTGCCCTTAATTTAAAACTCCTGCAAAGTGGTACACGCTAACATCGCCCTTGTTTCTTAACTTGTTCTTTGGAGCAGCTCTGGAAAACCAATTCATAAGAACATAAGAAGAGCCCTGCTGGTTCAGACACATAGTTCATCTAGTCCAGCATCCTCAATCATCGTTTCTTCAAGCTAAAGAGAACCCATGTTGAGTCATAAGAGAAGCCATGTTGAATCAGGCCAGTGGCCCATCCAGTCCAACACTCACACAGTGTGTTACACAGTCTCCAAAACCCAGGTGCCATCAGGTGGTCCACCAGCAGGGTCAGAACTCCAGAATCCCTCCCCGTGTTGCCCCCTAAACACTAAGAATACAGAGCATCACTACCCTGGACATAGTGTTCCATCTACATCTTGTGTAGCCAGTTTGGTGTAGTGGTTAAGTGCGCAGACTCTAATCTGGGAGAACCGGGTTTGATTCTGCACTCCTCCACTTGCACCTGCTGGATGGCCTTGGGCAAGCCATAGCTCTGTCCCAGCTGTTCTCTCAAGGACAGTTGTCTCCTAGCTCTTTCGGCCCCACCTACCCCCCAGGGTGTCTGTAGTGGGGAGGGGAGGGGAAGGGAAGGGAGTTTGTAAGCCGCTCTGAGACTCCCTTAGGTAGTGAAGGGCGGGGTATAAATCCAATCTCTTCTTCTCTTCTTCTTGTGGCTAATAGCCACTGATGCACCTCTGCTCCTTATATTTCTCCAGTCCCCTCTTGAAGCTGTCTATGCTTGTAGCCATTACCACTTCTTGTGGCAGTAAATTCCACATGTGCTTCTCTTTGAGTGAAGCTGTACTTCCTTTTCTCTGTTCTAAGCTTAGGTAAAGGTAAAGGTATCCCTTGCTCGAAAGCCAGTTGAATCCGACTCTAGGGTTGCGGTGCTCATCTCTGTTTCCAAGCTGAAGAGCCAGCGCTGTCAGATGTCTTCGTGGTCATGTGGCCGGCATGACTAGACACCGAGGTGCACAGAACGCTGTTACCTTCCCATCAAAGTGGTGCCTATTTATCTACTTGCAATTTCTTGCTTTTGAACTGCTAGGTTGGGAGGAGCTGGGACCAGAGATGGGAGCTCACTCCATCACAATGTCACTTGGGTCTCAAACTGTTGAACTGAATGCCCACGAGTTCTTGTATTGTGAGAAAGGGAGAAATGTACTTCTTTCTCTACCTTCTCTATCCCATGCATAATTTTGTAAACTTCTGTCATGTCATCTTGTCTCACAGAGTGGCCAACCAGTTCCTCTGGATGGCCAAGGACAGGGCATAGAGGCCGAGGCCTTCCTCTGATGTTGCCTCCTGTCTCTGAATATGGAGGTTCCCCTCAGTCACCATGGCTAGTAGCCACTGATAGACTTGCCCTCCATGAATCTATCTAATCCCCTATTAAAGCTGTTTATTCCTGTGGCCATAACTGTTCAAACTGGTTGCAAGCCAGCATAGAATTTCTAAAGAGTTCCTTTGTAATTAAACCATGAATCCTTCTCTGTTTCTGGGATAGTTCAGGCATAAGAAGAAAAACAGGTTTCTTTGCCCTGTAGGCTGGCAATGTTTATGTCAATAACAATGGCCATACTGAGCTAGTGGGATACTGTTGATGGATATGGACTAGAAGACATGACTTCAAAGTCTTGCTTGGCCTCGAAGCTGCCTGACTGGTCTGGGACAATTTGTTCTCATTGTCTAACCCACCTTGCAAGACTTATGAGAATAAAAGAGAGGGAGCCCTAAACTTCCTGGGTGACAGTTGGAACATGAAAACATCAATATTAGGCAACTGGCGGTCCTTAACTTTGAGTACCACCTTAAAGCTGAGTTGCATTCCTCAGTTGAAGGGTGGCAATGTCAGACGTTGTTGGCCTTCCTTTCAAAAATACTTGGGGGCCAGCAGCATTGTAGCTCCCCTCTCCTTTGAAAGCTTTTACCTCTTCCCATCCTAGCTCCCCAAAGGATGGGAAGGAGGCAGAGTAATTGGGCATTATTAGGAGACTAGGAATAAGGCCCATTGTGGAAATAAATACAACGGGCTCTAGAAAGAGGCTCTGGGAGAGTGCCCTGGCCTTGGGCACTCAGCGTCAGTTTGCTGTGGCGACCTCAGCAGGATATAATGACACAGAGTCCACCATTTTCTCCAGGGGAAGATCTCTGCCATCTGAAGAGCAGTTGTAATTTAGCGTGATCTCCATCTCTCCCCTGGAGACTGGCAACAGTGGGTCTAGCAGATCCTGCTTATCGGCTTGTAATAAACTGGTACAGTGACAGCTGTTTCAAACAGCCCTTCCCCTACCATTTTGGAGCCGTCTTCGGAGCGGTTTGCCATTTCAGACTGCCGTTTTTTGTTCAAGCCTCTTCACCACACACACAGACACACACACATACAAACACAGACACACAAACACAGAAACAGACATACAGACACAAATGCCTAGGGTAGCCAACCTCCAGGTGGAGCCTGAAGATTGCCAGGTATCACAACTGAACTCCAGACAACAGGTCCTCCCCCCTCCCTTGGAGAAAATGTCTGCTTTGGAGGGTGGCCTCTATGGCATTCTGTTCAGCTGGCCCCAATGAGTTTTCTCCCAAAGGCCAACATAGGTGTGGATCAAGGCTCCCTCTAAGCTGTGGAGTCTTGTGAGCAAAAATTCTACTTTGTGAGCGACTGGCATTAAAGTTGTGAGTGAGCAATTTGGCTACTGCATCAATGAGTTTGCTCTGGAGCCATCCTTCCTGAGCTAAGGCAAAAACGTGTGAGCCGGAGGCTAAAAAACTGTGAGCTAGCTCACACTAACTCAGCTTAGAGGGAACACTGGTGTGGATAGGGGCTTTCAGAGAAGCAAGCTTGGTTGCCTAGCAACAGGCACTGAGGGGATAGTTGCCGGCTCTGATGATGGAATAGGGCTCCCAACCTCCAGGTGGGGCCTGGGGATCTCTCGCTTTTACAATGGATCTCCAGCTGACAAAGATCAGTTCCCCTGGAGAATATGGCTACTTTGGAGGGTGGACTCTATGGCATTGTACCATGCTGAGGCCTCTCCCCTCCCCAAACCCCACCCTCTCCTGGATCCACCCCCAAAGTATCCAGGGATTTTCCAACCAAGACATGGCAACCCTGTGATGGAAATACCTGAAGATTTGGGGGGTGGATCCTTTGGTGGGCAGCATTTTTGGGGGGGGTGGCGGCGGAAGGATTCAGCAAGCTATAATACCATAAGGTCTACCCTCCAAAGCAGCCGTTTTCTCCAGGGGTACTGATCTCTGTCATCTGGAGATCAATTGTAACAGCGGGAGATCTCCAGGTCCCACCTGGAGATTGGCAACCCTAGGGGGAAAGTCAGCCGCACTGCAGGGGGTTGAAGGGAACAGTTTGTTGGTTGCTGGCCCACCTCATTAGCCAGCCAGCCATAGTGGAGCTAAGTAGGAGAAAGAGTCTGAGGAATTTCACACAGCCAATATGTTCTGTTTCAGGAACTCTTCAGTAACGGTTTCTGTCAAGCATTTTACACAGAACCATATTAGTACTGGTTTCCTAACAGAGCATAGTGGCCCTTTCACACAGAAACGTGCCTCTCCTGTTGGGGAAGCATTCCTGAGCCGGTTTACCTTGAAATCTTCTCCCAAGCGGTCTTCAGTTCTTTGTACCGGTCCTGAAGCACTACGGGGTGCTGTGTGAAATGGCCCCCTGTTTCTGACAGTTTATTCTGGGCACGCTGGCAGTGTGCGGGGGAGGGGGTTATGCTGATAGTCCATTGTCTTTTCACTGACAGAAGCAGGCCACTGAGGGAACAGTTAGACCCACTTGGCAGTGAGCGGAGGAGAAGAGTGGACCCAGCACCCAGTCAGTCCTTCCACTTCGCTGGCTCCCTCCAGATTGAGGCCGGGATGCTGGCCGGTGGCTCTGTGCACGGGACTGAGGCAAAGCAGGGAGAAAATGCAGCCAATGGCCAGGGACCCCCTTTTGAGTGGCAGTCCGTCCAGCCTACTGATTTTGGCGCCCCATGGAATCTTGCCCCTTGGAATCTTGAAAATGGCTTTATATAATAGGAAAGATGGCACAAGGCCGATTCTGGGCATGTGCGTTCAGTGGGGTTTCAGCGGCAGACGTTCTCTTGGCTTTTAAGCATGGTTTTTCAACTGATTTATGTTGCTGTGTTAAATGAACTGTAGGCTGCCTTGCTATAAATATTTCGCTGAAATCCACGTAAATAACTCTGACCCCTAAGCCATGGGTTGTATGTTGTTTTTATGCTTGCTAGTTGGCCATGAATTTTACTGCTGGTGGTACATTTGCTTATATAGTTGTAGGAAAGTGTTTTATACATAAGCATGTCTGATCATGGGGTAGGGGGATACTGAATGCAAGCTGTAGCAAGAATGTCTCAAAAGTCAAGCTACAGCAGATAAAATTTATATCAAAAATATATATTTATTATATAGTGTACACAATAATTTCTTTAAAAACAGAAGGCCTGGATATCAGGCTTCATTAAAATCATCCAGAATCCGTTTTACATAAGCTAACATCAAACCACACAATATATGAGAATACTTCAACTGGTCAGGGTTAAAATATATATTAATTTTCCGGACGTGTTCCTAAAAACTATGTTATGTATTATTGACCACTGAAGAAGGCCTAAGAGGCCGAGACACATATGGTCTTGTGTTGGTCATTTGGCATTTATCATCTTTGTATGAGAGATTTATAATAGCCTATGTAAAACTGGTTCTGGATGACTTTTAATGCAGCCTGATATTCAGGCCTCATGTTCTTAATGCGTTATTGTGTATACTATATAATAAATATTTTTCTTTTGATATACATTTTATCTGCTGTAGCCCCTTGGAGATGAACAAGATTTTGGGGGTATGAACTTTCTAGAATCAGTGCTCCCTTCATCAGATACCACTCAAGCTGTTCCGTGTAATGCAGAAACGGCAGTTTTTGCAGGCTATCACGGTGTGTGCTAAAGACGGGAGTGCCGGAGTCATAAAAATGGCCTCAGTCTGCATCCATGGTAAGTGGCGTAGTTTGCACTGGTATTTCCCTCAACAGTTGTTACTTTCTTATAAGCGTATCCGCCAGCAGTCCCTTTGTTTAGCGTGGACAAATAACTCCATCTCTGCTGTCAAGGATTCCAGAGTTTCCACCATACTCTCCCTTTGTCTACCTTTGAGGGATCGTCAAAGGCACTTGGCTGTATTTAGTGAACTTGGGGCCTCACCTGTTCAGACTCTGTTATTTAGTGTTTTATTGACACCCTGTACAGATATGGAGGTGTGTCTGTGTGCGTGTGTGTCTACCCACACAGTAACCCTGTTTTGCCAGTTCATTTCTTCACCTACCTTACAGTTGTGGCTGTCTCTGATTCATGTATAAATACAGGATGGTTGAAGTTGTCGTAACTGACCCATCTTAAAAGGCCCGAAAGGCATAACTTGAAAAATACTCAGAATCTTTCAGCCACCTGTGACTCTCCTAGCTCTTGCCTTAGGCTCTTTATGGTGTTTGTATTTGTATTCTTACTAGGGCCATTAAGCCCGTGCCTTGTGAACCAAAGTACTGGAATCAACGATGCAAACATTTAGCGTGGGTTTGGAGTCTTAACCTGGGAGCTACACTCCATTCCAAACACCCCCAATCTTACCTGGGGCAGGAAATAAATCCTTTGTCAGTATTCCAAACTGAAATACATAAATGATAAATAAAACTGGCAAAGCTACTTTCCAGGCCCTGTTTTTCTTCTGGGGACAGCCTGGTCACAGAGTGCATCAAATGGCTACTTATGTTTTTAAGGTACTTTGTAAAATAACGTAGAGGAGCAGTCTGCCTTGATGGGTTTGCACTGATTCCCACCTATTCCTCCCTCAGAACTCGGGAGAGCTCCACCAAATGGTGTGCCAGAACCCAGTACCAGGGAGTAGCACCACAAAAAATGCCCTGGATCCAGCTGTACTAAAATGGGTGTTTATGGATCATTGTCTGCATATCCAAATTGGTATGAAGTACCTCGTGATAGAAGAAGAAGAAGAGATTGGATTTATACCCCGCCCTCCACTCCCCAAGGGAGTCTCAGAGCGGCTTACAAACTCCTTTCCCTTCCCCTCCCCCCAACAGACACCCTGTGAGGTAGGTGGGGCTGAGAGAGCTCTGAGACAACTGTCCTTGAGAGAACAGCTGGTACAGAGCTATGGCTTGCCCAAGGTCATCCAGCAGGTGCAAGTGGAGGAGTGGGGAATCAAACCCGGTTCTCCCAGATTCGAGTCTGCGCACTTAACCACTACACCAAACTGGAATTCTGTTCCTCCCTAAAAATGTTAGTGTAATAGACCGTGCTGTGGAGGTTGCTGAAAAACCAGAGTCATATGAACTGGAATTAGTAGTGCATCTGTAAAACTGTAGCAGAATCCAGTTAAAGTTACAAAACATAGAGGCCTGAATCCAGCGTGGTTTTCAGAGGGCTTTAAAGCCTTGTCCAAGTGTTACACTATTTTAGTGTTCCCCCAAATTTGTTTTTTTTTTAAATTTGGAATATTCTTTAGGGGGAACGTGAGTGCACCCCTCCCCTTCCTATCTGGGCCTTCACATGGGTTACCCATTTAGCTACTCCTCAAAATGTGCCCTCCTCTTTCTGAGGGTTTTCAGGTTGTGAAACATGGTTCCAGTCTTTTAGGGTTCTGTGACAAATGTCAACACAGCCTAATATCACCAAAAATTAGTGTAGTTTTAGTGCTCACTGTTATGGTCTTTACAGGGTGCAAGATCAGGACTTGTCAAACCTGGTCATGTTATGCTGGAGTCTTAGAGCAGGGGTGCCCAATGGGGTGGCGGGGGGTACCGTCGTGCTCACCAGCACCTTTCCTGGTGCCCACTAAATGCTTTCAGAAGGTGGGCAGGACTAGGTGGGGCTGTTGCCCAGCAGGGCTTCTGATTGGCTGCAGATAAAAAAGCATCCTGTTAAACAGAGCTTTTGCCTGGAACATCGAAGAGTTACGATTAGAGTTACCGATAACCTTGTTCCTTGTCCTTTTGTGGTTGGCTTTACCTCCTGTGGCAGCCATTTTGTAATTGCGCCCTACAGCCCTGTTTTTGAATTCCAGAGGTGCCCAGAGGTTCAAAAAGGTCGGGGATCCCTGTTTTAGAGAAATGTTCTGATAGACCTTGTTCCTGAAAAAAGCACAGAAACACCCTGCCCTTGACTTGTTTCTAGAAAAGGATGACAAGTGATACTGGGGTTAATATTCATTTTGCAGGTTGGGGGATAGCCAAAAGGATGCTTTTTGGCAGTGCCCTCAAATTAGTTTCCTGTTCAAGAGTAATATGAGTTGGAATTACTAGAATACATCTGTAAAACTGTAGCAGCATCCAATTAGAGTTACAAAGTGTAGAGGCCCTAATCCAGCGTAGTAAACGGTTATACATATTCTTTTGATACTTAATTGAGCATTTGTACTTCAAAGATTTGGTAAAGGTTTATTTAATATTTTATTAAAGTCTCATGGTCAGAGATGTACATGCGCTGAGAATAACAGTATAATGGTCAGAGAATAACATGCACATATAAGGACAAATCGTGTCTACAAGGTTCATGAATTGTAAATGCGTTCACTGTAACTTGTAAACAAGACTTTAAGCCTATAGGGTTCTCAGAATAATTGTGTTGAGATTTCTCTTTGCTCAGGAGAAAAAATGAAACCAGAATTTCTAAGCAATAGGACAAGCTATTCTTATATATGAAGTATTCATTTTTTCCCTTGTTGATCGAGTGTGAATTATGGGTCTTTAGAAATCTGCCATATAGTTGATAATTTTTATATTTTAATTTTGTGTGGATTTAGAAAAATCCATTAATTTTCAAAGCCAGTTGAAGAGAAAGTAGAGCCAGTTTGGTGTAGTGGTTAGGAGTGCGGACTCTAATCTGGGAGGTTTGATTCCCCACTCCTCCACATGCAGCTGCTGGTGTGACCTTGGGTCAGTCACAAGTTCTCTCACAGCCATTCTCTCAAGGGCAGTCCTTGAAAGAGCTCTCTCAGCCCCTCCTACCTCACAGGGTGTCTGTTGTGGGGAGGGGAAGGGTAAGCCGCTCTGAGACTCCTTCGCGTAGTGAAGAGTGGGGTATAACTCCATCCTCCTCCTCCTTTTTCCTCCTGTATATAAGATAGCTAGTTAAAAAAATTAGGATATGTTTTAGTTCAATGCTAGTTCTCTTGGGCTGAATAACACAAATTGTGTTTGGAAAGAACATCCTTTTAGTAAAGTGTTTTTAAAAGTGGGTATATCTAATTACAAGCTATGCTGCAAAGTTCACTAGGGAAAAGTCATTGTATTTATCTCATATTGCAGCCGTGTAGCATTTATTCTGGCATTTTTTAAAAATGGGCAGACAGGCAAGAGGATTTTCTGTTCGAATTTTAGGGGAGGGGGGGAACATGGAGCAGAAGGTCTTGGCTTCAGAAAGGTGACTGGCGACGACAGGGTTACCCCAGCAGATCTTAGTGCATTACTCATAACTGTGTTCTACACAGATGCGCCTCAGCCTTCCAGGTACCTAAAAATCTCAGCGATACTTTCTGGCCTTTCAAGGTAGGCTTCTGTGGCTGGGATGAGCAGATAGTAGAAAGTAGATTGCAGCACATTTTATACCATGGGCACCCCGGGGCCCTCAGACATCCTTCCTGGTACCCACCAAGTATTTTTAGGAAGTAGGTGGGGGGCCAGGTGGGGATTTTGCCCAGCAGGGCTTCTGGCTGGCCATTGGAGATCTGGAGATTAAAATAGAATTGTTCCAACAGCAGCTGCCACCACAGTGTTTATTTTAGCCTCTCTCACTCCTCTTTCCCATGTATTTTTAAAACTACTCCTCTTCTCCTGTGCACTTGGGTTTCCTCTGTGTGGTTGGTTCCACCTCTTGCATTAGCCATTTTGTGGTTGACTCACATCCTGATTCCAATGAGCTCTTCCAGGCAACTAATCCCCCCCACACACACCTATATGTAATGGCTGGCGAAGCCTTTTTTGGTGTTATCTGAAGAAGTGTGCATGCACATGAAAGCTGATGCCCAGAATTAAACTTTGTTGGTCTTAAAGGTGCCCCTGGACTCAGACTTTGCTCTGTCGCTTCGGACCAACGAGGCTACCCTCCAGAATCTATCCTGGAGTAGCCGTTTTTGCGGTTGTGCCCACCGCCCTGTGTCAGTATTCCAAAGGTGCCCAAAGGCTCAGATGCCACTTTTTTTCTCCAACCTTTGGTGATCAGAAGTAGGCCTCTGGCTGAAGCCCTCCCTCCAAGCTGCTCACCATGTGCCGAAAGTTATTGCTACCCCGGCGTGTGTATTTGACTGTGGCATCTTCTTGACCCTACAACAATTTGCCAGGAAGTTCTGCACAGACAGGAGAACTTAGTGTGCAGCTCCTGTTACTTTCAGTTAGGTTTGCAGAAGCAGGGTCTGGGCAACCTTTTCTCTGAGCCTGGTATGAATTTGAACCTTAATATGAAATCTCTTGTATTTACACCAGTATGGTGTAGTGGTTAAGTGCGCGGACTCTAATCTGGGAGAACTGGGTTTGATTCCCCACTCCTCCACTTGCACCTGCTGGATGACCTTGGGCAAGCCATAGCTCTGTACCAGCTGTCCTCTCAAGGACAGTTGTCTCAGAGCTCTCTCAGCCCCGCTTACCTCATAGGGTGTCTGTTGTGGGGAGGGGAAGGGGAAGGAGTTTGTAAGCCACTTTGAGACTCCAAGTGAGTGAAGGGCGGGATATAAATCCAATTCTCTTCTCTCTTTTCTCTTCTCTTACACGTACTTAGGTCCAGTCAAAGCAGAAATTTCTGTGGGAGTTCTCAACTGTCACGGAAGTAGCAGGCCGGATGGCTGCTCAGGGAAACATCCTTGGGGACTGGACCTTTAATGTGAAGGCTTCTAACAATAACGATGAACAGTGAGATTAGAGTCCAGTAGAATCTCAGAGACCAACAAGATTTTGAGGGCGTAAGCTTTCAGCTCAAATTTTTCAGGGTTTGCAAGAAACAAGGGGTTCAAAATGGAGACAGTGGACTCCAGCAGAAAAGAATTTCTTTATGTGGTTTGAACTACAGAGAGAGAGATCCTATCCAGGCACTGAAAATAAGTTCTCTAGAGTTCTAACAGACACACCACGGATTATATAGTATCGTCTTTCACCTCCAGTTACCCTGTGACTTATTCACTACGTATCTGTTATGTTTTCATTACCATTTACTATGTTTACCAATTACATTTTTTAATGCACATTTCAGCAACCTAACCTATAGATAACAGGTGATTGCTCGTGGCAGGCAACTGTTCGCGGTTTATGTCTTCACCTTCTAACTTCCGTATCTTCTCTCTGAGGCTATGATCAGGACAGACATGACTAAGCAATTGTTTATCTTATTGAGTACAGAAGTACTGAAGAAGGGCACGTACATTCTTATAACTTCTTCTAAATGATACTAGCATTTATGACCTAAGCACAACTCAGGCAGAGTTCCGGAATTTATGACATACTACCTGAAAGAGTCTCAGAGCGGCTTACAAATCCCTTTCCCTTCCCCTCCCCACAACAGACACCCTGTGAGGTAGGTGGGGCTGAGAGAGCTCTCTCGAGGACTGCTCTGAGAGAACAGCTCTGAGAGAACTTGTGACTGGCCCAAGGTCACACCAGCAGCTGCGTGTGGAGGAGCGGGGAATCAAACCCGGTTCTCCCAGATTAGAGTCCGTGCTCCTAACCCTTACACCAAACTGGCTCTCAAAACAAGAGTTGTTTTTGGTTAATTTCTCTGCACTTTTGAAAGTCTGAGCTCCCTGATGAAGGGAGCTCTGACTCTCAGAAGGCCATACCCTGAACATCTTGTCGGTCTCTAAGGTGCTACTGGATTTGAATCTACCTGTTCTACTGCAGATCAACATGACTGCCTTCTGAAATGAATAGTAATGAAAGTGTTTATGTGGCACCTCAGATAACCTTGTGCTTTACAGAATAACAGTCCTATAAGATAGGGATTTTCTGCCATCTTTCGCTCAGCTAATTTTGCCAGTTTATTCTTTTATTATTGCAATGGCTCAAAAAGCCCTTTTTCAGAAACGTTCTACGTGTGGAGGGAAAATGGCCTGTAGCAGCTGCCTCACCTTCTGCCTGACCTGTCTCCGTGAGGGACCGAGAGAAGTCCAACAGGCAGCACTCGAGAAGATAAAGGAAATCATTACCGATCCTCGAACTTCATGCCTACAGGATAGGACAGAAATGTGTGCAAGTCTCTCAGTGTTTCATACAGAAATTTATTCCTTTATTTCATTCATACCCTGCCTTTCTCCCCACCGGGGACCCAAAGCAGCGTTACATCCTCTTCTCCTCCATTTTATTCTCACAGTCCCTGAGTGGTAGGTTAGGCTGAGAGGATACGACTGGCCCAAGGCAGAGTGGGGATTCGAACCTGGGTCTCCCAGATACTATTCTGACACTCTAACCATCTTCTGTAGTCTGGAATCATCAGGTGGCAATGTCTGTTTAGTTCCAAAAGATTTGTGGAAGTGGATTTTGCAATTTTAGACACCGGTGGGCTTCATGTGGCTGGAGTTGCAGCTCTGAGAGAGACTGGGGGGGGGGGGGATCACTTCACCCTCCTGGATGCTGCCCAACTTGCAGCTCACTATGACTCCCCATGTCCAGTTCCAGGATCTTCTCCCCCTTCCCCATCCAGAGGTAATACACCCAAGCCTCTCAGAGGTGATGAGACCACAATAACAGAAAATGCAGTATGTATGATCCTGGGTGTCTCAAGCCATCACACGACCTATCCAAAGCAGTTAAAGGTCATCATTTGGGACTGTAAACGAGGCCCACCACCACAGACCTATCTGCGACTTGCTTCAATACAGTATGTCTGAAACTTTTGTAGCCCAAGTTCCACTATTCATGAGGGATTAATTCCTAAATCCAGCTGGGAGGGGAAATGGGTCTGTGCCTTCCCACCCATCCCCCTCTTGATCAGGGTCGTCTGCAAGATGAAACAGGGCAGTACCCATTGCATTCTTGTGGCATCATACAACCTTGTGTCATGGGTCAGCCAGGGCTCAGCGTTAGTGAGGATTCTTCAGGAGAAGAGGAGCCCTGTGTAGCCAGCCCCGAGTCAAGAGAAGCCGACCAGCAAGAAAACAAGCTGCAGGCTTGTCAGGATTCACAGCCAAACAGCTGTTACAGAGCCATCACCACCCTCCAGCCCCGGCTCAGCATGTGAAAGCCAGTTGCCCATTCCCAGTCCTTCAGTATCACCTATACCCTTAGTGCCACAGATGGAGGCTGAGAACAGAGCTACAGACATGATGGCATAATGCACACCTCCTGGCCCAATCCTAGCTACTTGCTGATAACAAAGATGAGTGGTTGCAGGATTGCTTTTGAGCAACTTGGTTGCAAGCATGACCCTTAGGTGTGTGGCTATAAAACTAGCCAAGAGAGGCTGTTAGGCATAGACACAATGCGTACGGTAGACACTAAGCCATCAACTCTGCCTTGCCTGACTTCTGGACCCCTGACCTTGGACTGAATGACTCTGCTTTGCCTGACTTCTGGCACCTGATACTTGGAGCCTGCAAGCCAGTTCAACTTGGTTCACTGTTGTAGTGTTGCTGTTCCATCACCAGTTTCTTCAACTACCACAGGTAGAGGAACTTCTCAGTCAGGGTTGGTTATTCCAGCAAAGTGCAAAGTGCAAAGACACTTCATCTCTTAATCTAGGAGAGGTTCTCCTTAGAAAACTATATGCCTATAAGGGAAACATTTTAGTGAATAAACCCCCCCCCCCCAAAAAAATCCCAAGACAATCTTGTGGGTTCAGCAAAACTGTTGAATACTTAACTGCACCTCTAAAACAGAGGTGGTTGCCAGTGGTCTTAAAGTATACCTACCAGCCCTTCCTGCTTTGAATGAGCCTTTGAAGGTTACTTCTGTCTGTGCTCCGAAAGAGAAGAGGAAGAGATTGGATTTATACCCCGCCCTTCACTACCCAAGGGAGTCTCAGGGCAGCTTACAAACTCCTTCCCCTTCCCCTCCCCACAACAGACACCCTGTGAGGCAGGTGGGGCTGAGAGAGCTCTGAGACAACGGTCCTTGAGAGAACAGCTGGTACAGAGCTATGGCTTGCCCAAGGTCATCCAGCCAGGTGCAAGTGGAGGAGTGGGGAATCAAACCCGGTTCTCCCAGATTCGAGTCCGCGCACTTAACCACTACACCAAACAGGCTCTCTCTAAAAGATTCTAGAAATGTCCTTGAAGGCAGTGAATATGTAATCTGCCCTCTCTTTTTAGCTTGTTGCTAGTTCTAGCCAGATGAATGTAGCCTCTGGCTACGTACTCCCTTCAGAGGTTTGCGGCAAAAACAGTCCATTTGTGTGCAAACATAACAGACGAGTAAGTTAACTACCCACACTGAGGCATGTTGCTCTTATATAATTCAAAAAGCCCTGACCTGGATGGCCCAGGCTAGCCCCGTCTTGTCAGATCTTGGAAGCTAAGCAGGGTCGGCCCTGGTTAGTACTTGGATGGGAGACCACCAAGGAAGCCCAGGGTCGCTATGCAGAGGGAGACAATTCCCAGTTCCTAGACAAGAAGCATAACACACTGTAAGGCAGTGGCCCCCAATGTCTATTGATTTTAGCTACAACTAAACCAGCATTTCCTTGGGCATGTAAGAAAAGGCCACAAGAACTAAGAACTGGTTCATCCCTCCCTCTCATGATCTGCCTAAGAACTAATAGTTTCCCTTTTTTCCAAGTCAGTAGCTTGAGGAGGAAAAAAGAGAGAGGAGAAATATGCAAATGAATTGAAAACTCCAGCAAACCCCAGATCTGTGAGTCAAAACTTGATTTTAAAAGCTCTCCTAGTGAAAGAAAGAAGATTGGAAGAATTCAGTGAAGAGGAGCAAAAGGAGAGCAAATCAGCAAGACTATAAAGAGATACAAGTAGAGGATAGGAGAACCAGTTCACCCGAACTTAAGCCTGCCAAACTCCAGGCGGGGAAATTTCTAGAAATTTGGGGGGCAGAACCTGGGGAGGGACCCAACAGGGTATGATGCTGTATACAGTCCACTCTCCAAAGCTGCTCTTTTCTCCAGGGGAGCTCATCTGGAGATCAGTTGTAATTCTGGGAGGTCTCCAGACCCCAACTGGAGGTTGACAGGCTTACCTGAACTTGAGAGTAATTCCTTCAAAAACTAAGCAAGGGGTGGAAAAGGGGGGGGGGGAGACCTGTTACTCTCCCCAGACAGAAATGCCGATTGCCACTTTGGGGTCAGGAAGCAGTTTTTCTCCAGGCCAGTTTGGCTGGGGATCCTGGAGGGTTTTTTGTCATATTTTGGGCGTGAAATAGGGATCTGTGTGTGTGGGGGGGGGTATTTGTGAATTTCCTGCATTGTGCAGGGGGTCGGACTAGATGACCGTGGAGGTCCCTTCCAACTCTATGGTTCTATAATTCATAAGAACCCTGGGTTGGAAATCTTGAAAGTGTTCCTGTCAGAAGGACGACTACAAGTGTGACTGTATTTCAGGGCTTGGTTATAGGCTGTGATGATGTCTGGATGGTAAGTAAGTGCAGTCAAAGGTCTATTTTAGGTTTTAAAGGATGGTGAGTAAGTGTACTAAGAGGTCTATTTTAGTTTTAAAGTGGCAATTATATGTCTCTTGTATCATACTGGAGTGTCTGAAAAGTTGAATTGCTGTACAGACTAGTAGAGGTTCAGACTGACAATGGGGCAGGAGTAAGTCAAGCACTGATGGGGTTTCTTCTCTTAGGTCCAGATGATGTCCAAAATTAGGTCCAAAATGTCACCTGCACAACTCAAAAAGAAGGGAGGGACTTGGGGACAGTCAGAAGTAGGCACCGATAGTCCTGTTGGCATAGTATGGAGCCATATGGTAGCCACTGCCATGCCATTGAGAGGGTAACTAGTCCCAGAACAATGTGGCATCCAAAATTCACCTTTGGTGGATGATGGGTAGCAGATGGACTCCTGATGGAGACTTGCGAAGAGGTTCTCTGAAAGCTGGTTCCTGTGCCCTAAAACAGGCTTCTGTAGTAGGTCCTGAAGTACTTGATGGTATTTGTCAGCAGGATCTGAAGGAAAAAGGCCTGTAGGAGGTAGTATTTGAAGCTTGTAATCAGATTTGTTCCTGACCACCTTGACACCTCCTTTGTCAGCCTCTTTCGTCATAATGTCAATGTTTCTGAGGCTGTGGGTGGCATAATGTTCTGCTATGCTGAGATTGTGGGGTAGATGGTGCTTGCTTGTCCACAGTTTCAGCATGAGCAAGACAACAGAAGCACCCAGTATAGCAATCCGGTCTGCTGGTTTGACCACTTGGGTGAGTCCATGAAATATCTGTCTCTTTGAAGTCCTGGGAGGATGAGTACTGTACACTGGGTGGGCTGATCATTGTGCTTGAAGTCTTCCTCCTGGTCTTCCTGGAGATGGTGGGAATAAGCTTCCAGCTCACCGAAGAACTGCATCGTCTGCGTGGATCTAGTGGGCAGAAGGAGGGTTCCCCAAGACACAGTGGACCCTTCTGCCTGGCTGAGTCTGTGGCTGGACAGATTGACAATATTGTGGGGCAAAAGACATAGGAAGCTATGTTGGTCCATGACAAACTCCCCAGACAGAAGCCATGTAATATCTCTTCTTGGGGAGGGGCTGTGGCTCTGTACAAGAGTCTCTGGTTTGTATGCAGAAGGTCCCAGGTTCAGTCCCTGGCATCTCCAGTTAAAAAGGACTTGGCAGTAGGTACTGGGAAAGACCTGTTCCTGAGACCCTGGAGAGCCACTGCCAGTCTGAGTAGACAATACTACTGACCTAGATGGACCAGTGGTCTGATTTCTTAAAAGGTGTGTTCATGAGACCAATCAAAACAGTGCAACTCCGTGCAGGTTTTTCAGTCCTCCAGACCTCTTTGTCAGCCTGGAAGGTTCAAAAACAAGAGAAGGAGGGGAGAAGATTCTTCCAGGCTACGGTCTTTGAGGCCCCTTTGTCAGTAGAATCTCAGCTGACTTCAGTGGGTGTAGGACGTGGCTAGTATAAGGTTGCACCCATGATGTTCTCGGAAGAAGGAACCATAAAAAGGAGGAGGAAGAGGAGGAGGAGAAAGCCGTTCCAATAAAGATATAAACACTGATTGTTAATGAAATGTCTCTCTGATGCCCACTGGTACTCAAGGCTGAGAGCGGAGGGTACAGGAGCGGTCTTACTGCTTGTCGGCTTCCTAGAGGTAGCTTGTTGACCACTGTGTGAGCAGAATGCTGGAGCAGATGGGCCTTTGACCCGATCCAGCACAGCTCTTCTTGTGTACTTACGAGCTTAGATTCAGTTGAGCTACTAAGTACTGCCGGGGAAGTTGATAATTACCTGTATTCTGAATATGTGTAGGATGCAGGTGTTCTGAACACTTCATTACTTTATCATGATGAGAGGTGAAGGGACTGCTGTAGGTGGCTTGCCTTGCGTCTGCCAAATGTGAATTGGTGGTAAGCGAGTTCCTTATCTCAAGGTCTGGTTCTGAGGGGTGGTTTTTACTCAATCTCCTGTTTATTGTATAGGATACTGATCAGATAAATGTAGTTTCTTGGAAGAGTGCGTGGCAAACTCTCACACTGTGGTTTGCACAGAATATAGACAGCAATGGATTTTTTTTCCTCGTTGAGGACCTCCCAGGCATGATCTCGTTCAGAGGTGTCAAACTCATTTGTTAAGAGGGCTGGATCCGACATAAATGTAATTTTTTCGGGCCAGGCCGTGTGTGCCTTAAAATGTAATGCCGGGTACCAGAGATAGAAACTGTATAAAGGACAGCAGCTGGTAAGCTCCGAATTGTTGTATCCTCACTGCAAGGCCCCATAGACTGGGAGGGGGGTACAGAGGAAAACCCACATAGGTGGACTGGAGAGGCAGCAGTGCAGTGCTGGGCAGATGCTCCCACAATGCTTGACTGCTGCAGACGAGGTTGTTCAGCCATGCTGAAGCCTCAATGGAGGGGCTCTGTGTACTCCCCCCAGCACTCCCTCCCTTGCTCCAGTTGCTTGTGGGCTGCTTAAGAGCCCTGGATGGGCCAGTTCCGGCCCCCAGGCCTTATGTTTGACACCCCTGATCGAGTTGTTTGCATTTGGATAAGCCTGTGACTTAGTTCAGAAGGCTGATGGGTTTCTGTGGTGCAAGAGGATAGTTTTCATACTGTGCACTCCAAGGGAATCTTTTCTTCAATATGAGCAATTAAAAACTTACAATCCATATCTAGTTCTTGTTCCCTTTGAACCATCAGATGTTCTAGCACGTCATTTCCATGAAGTATTATGGTGGTGTATCTTACCCCTATGATAGCTATACTAACCTGTTTGGGTGGATAAGGTAAGTAAGAACACAAGGGAAACCATGTTGAAACAGGCCCATCCAGTCCAGCACTGTGTCACACAGTAGCCAAAACCCAGGTGCCATCAGGAGGTCCACCAGCAGGACCAGAACTCCAGAAGCCTCCCGCAGTTGCCCCCCACCAAGCACCGAGAATACAGAGCATCAGTGCCCCAGACAGAGTGTTCCATCTATATATACCTTGTGGCTAAATAACCACTGATGGATCTCTGCTCCATATATTTATCTAATCCCCTCTTGAAGCTGTCCATGCTTGTAGCTGCCACCACTTCTTGCAGCAGTGAATTCCACATGTTAATTACTCTTTGGGTGAAGAGGTACTTCCTTTTATCTGTTCTAAGCTTACTGCTCGTTAATTTCATTGAGTGCCCACAAGTTCTTGTATTGTGAGAAAGGGAGAAAAGTACTTCTTTTTCTACCTACTCTACCCCGTGGATAATTTTGTAAACCTCTATCACGTCACCCCTCAGTCGTCATTTCTCCACGCTAAAGAGCCCTAAACTCTTTAATCTTTCTTCATAGGAAGGTGTTCCACCCCTTTAATCATTTTAATTGCCCTTTTTTTTTGCACTTTTCCCAATGCTAATATCTTTTTTGAGGTGCAGTGACCAGAACTGTACACAATATTCCAAATAAGGCCACACCATTGATTTATACAGGGCATTATGATACTGGCTGATGTATTTTCAATCCCCTTCCTAAAGATCGCCAGCATAGCATTTGCCTTTTTTTATTGCCACCGCTCATTAAGTCAACATGACTCCAAGATCACTCTCCTGGTCAGTTACCGTCAGTTTGAACCCCATCAACGTATGTGTATAGTTAGGATTTTTGGGTCCAGTGTGCATTACTTTGCACTCACCCGCATTGAACCTCATTTGCCACGTTGACGCCCTCTCACCCATCCTCAACAGATCCCTCTGGAGCGCCTCACAGTCCTCCGTGGTTCTCACCACCCTGAAGTAGTGTCCACTTTGCTGGCTGATTCAGTTGCTTGGACTTGGTGGAAAGCGAGTGTGACACTGGAGGAATCCTGATGCAATACTGCTTTATCTCCTCCACCCTGACGAGAATAGTGAAGGCTGCTACTTAAGCAAACAATCTCTGTAGCCTTGATGACAGAGATAGCGGAATGTCTTGCAATGAGTACCAGGCATTGGAGAGAGCAGTCACCAGGCACCAAAGATGAACACCAAAGACGAACTCCGTAGAAAGCATTGTTGAATGGCTGCCTTAATACTGCTTGCATCCTTTGAACGATAATAATGCATAACTCGATACCGCTGTGTATATAAAATGATCTTGTGGTCATCTCCCTCCATTTATTTTCTTCTGTTCCGTCTGACCCAATACTCTTATACACACACATACACACACACACACACACACACACACTAATTACATTTGTATTCTCTAGCTCTGGGGTCCCCAACCTTTTTGAGCCTGCAGGCACATTTGGGATTCTGACATGGCGTGATGGGCACAACCACAAGACGGCTGTCACAGGAAGCGGAGCCAGCCACAAAATGACTGCCACAGCTTAACTTCTGCGACACAGGGAAGATCCTTGTGCTGCGGTGGCAGCGGCTGCCGAAGTAACGTTTTTAAAAAATCTGCACAGCCAATCAAATCCCCAGTGGCTAATCAGATGCTTTGCTGGGCAAAAGCCCTACTTGGGCCCACCCACTGACTAAAAACACTTGGCGGGCACTATGGTGCCTACTGGCCTTATGTTGGGGATCCCTGCTTAGCCCAGCCTCCCTGCTCGTAGTTGAACTGGTGACCCATACTTTTATAGTGCTGCCTTTTTTCTGTTGTATCCTTTCCAGTCAATGGAAGGGGTCTTTCCGTGGGGCCAAAGCGGATGGGAAACTGTGAGGTCCTTGAGCAGAATGTTCAAGCATGTTTTCCCTCTTTGAAAAAGTGGGGTATGCATGGGTCTGTGAAGGACCATGGTGGGAGATGAGGGGTAAGCCTTCCTGGACGTTTTTTCCAGCAGAGTTTCTCTTTGTCCTGTTGGGGAAACATACATTTATGACTAGTAGCTTCATGAAGCCCTCTTCCTGGAGGAAAGTGGGAAGTGTATTTATAGCTTAACCCCCCTCTTTTCCACTGAGATCCCAGAAAGAAACATGGAACTCTTAGCATCATGTTTGACGACAATGGTTTAATTTTTTAAAAAAGGTAATTCTGAACAGTTGGAATCTCATGAACATTTCATACCTAAACAATTAGGCCAATACCTATGGAGAATTTCTTTCAGTCATCTGAAGCCAGGGCTGTTTTAGCTAACACCTACAGAAGTTCAAAAGCCACACCTTGTGTTTACCTCTGGTTCCCTCCCCCCTTCAGTTTCTGAAAGTTTGAGTGGGGGATTAAATTGGCCAACTAATTTCTGCAAGTCGGTGGTTTGGTTCGAACCCTTATGTGAGTCTTTACATCTATAACTACTAGGCAACACAGATTTAATGGGGTTCCAGTAAAAATGTCTCTGGATAAGTTCCCAATAACTGGAGATAAAAGCTTTCCAGGACTGTAATTCAGACAAAGCTTTCTTATTTCAGATTCTAAGCTTGAAATGGTATTTCCCCCCAGCATGGAAAAATAAACAACAAATGCTGCCCTTTTAAAAAACTAAGTATCTGTAGCTGTTGTGACGTCTAAATCACCCTTATTCACAGAAAAGTTCTTTGTGTTTTTCCTTTCAAATCTCACCTCAGCCATGAAATCTTCAGATGGCTTTAGGTAAACTCTGTGTGCCCACGTGCACTGGGAGATAGGGCTGACAAAACGGCCTTCCCTTTAAACCATAGTCATAAGAGCTGTGGAGCTAATATGCCATGACATGCTCCTCTGAACACTCAGAAACACTTCCTCCTCCTCCTCCTCCTGGATTTGCAATAGGATAACCATTCTTTAACTGCCAGATGCGAGTGGTTCAGGGCTCGACCAGATAGTGTATTCATTGCACAGGGCACTATACACAGGGAGTCCACCCTATGCAAAGTTCCCTTCATGGCTGTCGGTGCCATGCATGAAACAGTTCTCCAGTTACGAGAGTAAGAAACAGACCCTTTTATTACACAGAAAGATCCTTTGCCTTGGATCTGGCAGAATCCTAAAGGGTGGTGCCTCTTGCACAAGGGGAGTGTGTGCTGGTGTGCAGCCTCCCACACTTGATGTTCTTGTCTGATGGTTGAGAGGACGGGGTTTGGGGAAAGGGGGCCATCGGTGAGGGTTAAAGTCATAGATTGCATACTCTAAAGCAGGCAGTTTCTTCAGGGGAACTGATCTGTGTAGTCTGGAGAGCAGTTGTAATGCTGGAAATCTCTGGGCTGCCCCTGGAAGTTGGCAACCCTACAGGTCACTGTGCTCCCACTGTCTCACAAGAACTAAGTTTTTATAAAATTCCAGTTAGTAAACACACACACACACACACACACATCAATCACTTCTATATTCTTCCAGGTTTGGAAGAATTAAATTAAATTCCAGGGAACCTGTTAAGGTTCAGAGAAGATTATTAGGAGCCCCTAATGGCAGATGAACTTGCAAGCCACTTGGCTACGCTTGGCTGAAATAGGCGTTAGCAAGAGAGTAAGTGTTCTAGGAATGTGCTTTCTGTTCTTGTCCGCTGGCTGGCTTGCATCTTCGGTGAGCTGGCAGTGCCTTGTAGACAGTTCCTCAGAAACCTCTGCTATGTCCAAGGTTCCTCCTCTCCAGATAAGCTGACCCGAAAAGCGCTCCCTGAAGGTAGTCAGAAAACCACTGCCCTAAATAAACTAGCTGTTGACTTTCGCTTGTGTTTCTTAAAATAAACTGGCCTTTCATTTTCAAGCATTCTTTGTTTGAAGGCAGGTGCCTTTGCCTTTCTGAAGTTGCTGCTGGAACATTGGCCAGGGCAGCCAAAGCGTGCTGTAATCCTGATGGCAGGCAGCCAGAGATCGCATCAGTGAGGGTGGTTTCTATTTAACTGCTTGTTCCTTGAGCTTGAATTGAACACGAACCCAACAGTATGTTTTGCAGTGGTTTTGTCATTTACCAGGAACAAGCTAGTGGACTAGGCCTTTTTAGACATTTCAGTTTTCTAAAGTATTTTCCACTTTTCACATGACAATAACACCTGAGTTTCCGAACAAAACAAAACAGAAACCTCTTTACCACACCAGAAAAGGGACGTTACAGTATTTGCAAATTAGAAAAAGAATTTCAGTTTTTAACAGTTAACTGCATGGATTATTGATGGGGGGGGGGGGGGGGGGGGAAGAACCCAACATGTAACGGAGAAAAAAGACAGATGAACACACACAAAGCTGCCTTAAACTGAATCAGACTAGCAGCAGCTCTCCAGGGTCTCAGGCAGAGGTCTTTCACATTGCCTATTGCTTGGTTCTTTTTAACTGGAGATGCCGGGGATCGAACCTGGGACCTTCTGCGTGCAAAGTAGAGGCTCTTCCACGGAGCCACAGCCCTGCCCCCCCCCCCCCCAAGATTCTAAGTAATGTTTGAAGACCAAAGTCTGCCGAGATTGATTCTGGTCGCAAATCAGGTTAATTTGTACCATTGTAGGAAAGTAGAAACAACCTGAGCTGTAGAACATTCCAAAACTAAAATCAGCTTTTCTTTTTCTGTATCACTTGCTCAAAATCTCCTCGAGCTATGAACAGGAGCCAGTAAATTGAAATCACTCCATACTGTAGCTTCAGGATTAAAAAATGTTCAGCTACCATTCTCCCCTTTTGCCACGGTAAAGTACACGCATCGCTAAGTATATTTTCAAGATTGTTTATGTAAAATTCCAAATTTTGTCTCTCATACCCTGGTTCATTTTTTAGCTTTTTGTTACTTAAGTCCTGGAGTGGTTCCACTCAAGGTTCCTCCACCAATTCTGGCTGTTCCATTCTTGGTGGTGGAAAGTACCATCAAATTACAGCCAACTTAAGGCCACCCCATAGGGTTTTCAAGGCAAGAGACATTGAGAGGTGGTTTGCCACTGCCTGCCTCTGTGTAGCAACCCTGGACGCCCTTGGAGGTCTCCCATCCAAATACTAGCCAGGGCTGACCCTGCTTAGCTTTCGAGATCTGACAGACTTGGGCTGGCCTGAAAAACCTCGGTCAGGAGGTTTCGTTCTTAGCTGCATCCAGAACTAGAAGGGAGGACCCATATGTTGGCAAATATTATGCCCTTGAAATAATTCACTTCTTGTATTCCACTGTCCACCAAAGGGCTTTTTGGGGTCATGATCACATTTTTGGTTCACTTACATAGACAGAGTTATACCTTCATCCCCACCCCGTTTTGAACCTCACAGAATCATAGAGTTGGAAGGGACCAAAGAAAGGGCCGTGAGAACTAGGCACTGGTAACCCTTCCTTCCCTCCCTTCTCATGATCTGCCGAAGTTCACCGTGGTATTACTACATGAAAAACATATCCTTTTTCTCCTCAGAAAGTGTAGGCAGGGGTTCATTCAGCTGTTTTAATACATATTTGCAGTTATTGCTGACTGTTCGGGATTCAACTCACGATACTGTCAGGCAGCGGGGCAAGGCTAGGGTGAAGCGAGGATCGCAAAAAGCAAGAAAAGCCAAAGCGTTATTCAGTTTAATGAACAGCCCAGCAGCTTCCCTGCTGAATTTTCTCCTCTCTCAAATGTCAAGGAGATCCAAAACCTCCCTGTGCCACTACGCTACATCTCCCCCAGTGTCCTCCTCACAAGATGTCAGACAGGAACATAACCTGAAACCAGAAATGGCAGCAGTTCAGAATGGTATAATTGCAGCAATGCTGAAAAAGGAAAGTGACTAAAGCAAGTAGTTTGGAGGCTGCCTGCTGGAAGCTGGCTCCTTCCCCTTTGCCACGGAAGCCTGCTGGGTGACCTGAAGCCAGTGACCCACTCTCAGCTTAGGCTTAGGGATGCCACACTCCAGGTGGGACCTGGAGACCCCCAGAATTACAGCTCATCTACAGAGATCAGTTCCCCTGGAGCAAATGGCTGCTTTGGAGGGTGGACTCTAGGGCATTGTACCCCACTGAGGTCCTTGTCCTCTCCCCAAATCTCCAGGAGCTTCCCAGCCGGGAGCTGGCAACCTTTCCCTCCCGCCCACCCCCCAGTGGCCAGAGGAGACCTAGCAACCCTGCCTAAATGACCACACAGCATTGTTGTGAAGCTAAAATTGGGGGGGGGGGGGAGATGTAAGCTGGCCCTGAGTTCCTGCTGTAGACGTATATAACATAACATGAAGCATCCTTAGTTGCATTTAGGTATGTTGGCAATATAGGTCTACATGTTATGATACACTATTGAAAAGTTCAAGGTTTTCAGTATTACAAAATTTAACTTACTATCGATATAAGGTGTTAGTCCTATGACAACTGTATGGGGAGGGGCTGTGGCTTAGGGGGAGGGGCTGTGGCTTAGGGGGAGGGGGCATCTGCTTGGAATGTAGAAGGTCCCAGGTTCAATCCCCAGCAGCTCCAGTCAAGGATCAGGTCACAGGTGATGTGAAAGACCTCTGCCTGGAGAGCCGCTTCCTGTCTGAGTAGCCAAGACTGACTTTGATGGACCAAGGGTCTGATTCCATATGGAGGCAGTTTCATGCGCTCATGTGCCTCTTTCTGTCCAAATGATACAATTTCTTGACTACGAAAAAAAAAATCTGTATTTGGTATGTTTGAAATTTTGCTTGGAGAAAATTAAGGCATTCACAAATATGCCAAATAGTATAACTGTATACGCTTACTAAATTATAAATGATTCTTTTCATGTTGTTAAAGCAGGAAAATAAGTTTAGGTTTGATAAATATGGATAGCTCAATGAAAGTGTGCTGCAGCGGTGAAAAAGGAAAACTCTATATTAGGGATAATTAGGAAAGGGATTTAGAATAAAGTGGCCGATGTTGTAATGCCCCTGTATAGATCTATGGTGCAGCCTCATTTGGAATACTGTGTACAGTTCTGGTCCCCATGTCTCAAAAAGGACATTGTAGAGCTGGAAAAAGTACAGAGGAGGGCAGCCAAGATGCTGGGGGGAGGGGTGTTGGAGCACCTTCCCTATGAGGAAAGGCTGAAGAGTCTGGGACTTTTCAGTTGACAAAAAAAGGCAACCAAGGGGGGACATGATAAGAGTTTTATAAAATTATGCATGGGGTGGAAAGAGTTCTCCCTCTCTCAAAATACTAGAACTCAAGGGCATCCAATGAAGCTGATGGGCCCATCAGGACGGTCAAAAGTAAATACCACTTTTCACAGAGAGTGATGGAAACGATGGCCACAGGAATAAACAGCTTTAAAAGGGGATTAGCCGTGGCAATGGAAGGGAGGCATTAATCCTTTGACTCCTAGAGCCAGGAGGCAACATGGGGGAAGGCCCTGTGGTTGGCTGTCCTGGCCCCTGTGTGAGACAAGATGCTGGACTAGATGGACCCTCACTGATCTGATCCAGCAGGGCTCTTACGTTCTTACGTTTCAGCTTTTCCTAAAACTCCCCCTGCCCCTGTGTCCTCAAGATTTCTATACTTCTATCCCTGCCTCCAACTGTCTTAGAAAGGGGTAGCCTCCAGATAGCCCTTATCATGTGAGTGTATCTCACTTTCACACATCAGGTGTTAGTGTGTTTTTAATGTCATGTTCATATTCACAATCAGATGTTAAATTGATAATCCACATGATGCTTAACTTGGTGATTGAATTGTTCTGTCAATGAGAGTTATTGCTTATATCGGGCAACTCTTCAACACTCCCTTTTTCTGCTGCCTCAAAACGGTGCAAGACTTTCATGGACAGGAAATGCAAAAAGAAATCAACAATTTCTAGATGCTTTGTCAAGCATCTGTTTGCTGAAATTTATCCCCACAAAAAAGAGGGGAATTTGTACACCTTAACTCCTCCAAATTTTAATCTGGACACATTCGGGGTTTGGTTTTTTTAGGAGATGCTGTAATTTAGTTTGCTGAAACATTTCACGGTTTGAGAAGGCAGTCTCTGATATCTTTGCTGGAAACAAAAGTCCTAATTACAGAACGCAGAACAGTAGGCCCCTTAAACAGAAGAACTCAAGATAACATTTTATATGCATCATTTTAATACAATGCAGAGATTTACTGTTGAGATATGAAAAGAAATGCAAATTTTAGATCCTTCAATGAGTTCTTAATGTAGCAATAACTAGATTTGTTTGAATACTGTTGAATATATTCCTAAATATAGTACAGATATTGTGGGAACCTAATGTTGCAATGAGAGCCTTAACCTTGACTCTGTCTGACTTTACTTGCTGTGTACAAAAGCCCCTCCAAGCCTCAACCCTGAATAACGTGTCAGTAAGATTAAGAAATACTGGAGTCTTGGGCTCAGCTTCATTTTCTGTTTATTTCCCATTATCATCCCCTTTGTCTGGACAGCATTATGGGTGTCTCTCTTCTGACTCTGCACTAATTAAAGCCAGCTGATTAAAGAGAGACAGTTTGTAACACAAGATACTGGAATAGGGAGCCATCCAAAAATTCAGAGGAAAAGAACTGTTGTGTTACCTTGACCTTACTTTCTTCAGCACTGTGGTCAAAACCATAAGAGAAGAAGAAGAAGAGAAGAAGAGATTGGATTTATACCCCGCCCTCCACTCCCCAAGGGAGTCTCAGAGCGGCTTACAAACTCCTTTTCCCTTCCCCTCCCCACAACAGACACCCTGTGAGGTAGGTGGGGCTGAGAGAGCTCTTTCCCAAGCTGTCCTTGAGGGAACAGCTGGTCCAGAGCTATGGCTTGCCCAAGGTCATCCAGCCAGGTGCAAGTGGAGGAGTGGGGAATCAAACCCGGTTCTCCCAGATTACAGTCCGTGCACTTAACCACTACACCAAACTGGCTCTCACAGACATAAATGAGACGTCGTTGGGCCGTACCATGTGTGTCATAAAATGTAATGTCAGGTAGCCGAGATATAAACTTTATAAAGGACACAAACAGAAAAGATTTTATTTTACTTAAAATGAAACCATGCTTAAAACATTAGCACCCTTGCAACATTCTGTTTATTTAACAGGCTCTGATAACTGACACCTCTTGCTTTGAATTATTGCATGGAAATGTCTGTGCTGTTGCAATCTTGAGTATGCTGTTCAGGTGCATATCTGTAAGCTGCAAACCTACTTTTGATTTATTGACATTCGCCACAGCAATATCATGCTCAGAGTTCCAGGGAAAAAAATGAAATGGCTGAGCGATTGAGAGAGTCTGGCGAAGCAACCTATGAGTCAGCAGCAGCAACAGTACTGGAAGCAGGAGAGGGCCAGTTCCATTGCGGGCCTGATAGAAGCCCTCCGGGGGCCTGATCTGGCCCCTAGGCCGCATGTTTGACACCCCTGTCTTATAGGATATGAATAAATGGCGGCATGAGCCCCCAACCCCAATAGCTCAGTGTGTGAGCTCCCAGCCCTAGTAGCTCAGTGAAGTGCTTGATTGAAGGCCTGTTAGTAAAGAGGGCTTGGCTTCTCTGTGTACTGAAGTCTCTGTGAGCGAGGAGGACCTGAGGGGTGTAATGGTTAGGGCTGTCTAGGGATTTTAAAAGAGATGAGAAGGGTAACATGTGACGGCCTGACCTACTGGTAATCCTGTACCTTTGAGAGGTGTAGAGCGTGGTAGGCAGGCACTGAGCGGAAAGGAGCATTGCAATGACAAACACTACTCCTAATTTCTCATTCTTCTCTGTGGCAATTCTGTCACAGTACCTTAGTACGTTTGGTGTTATACCTTACCACTAGAGTTGTAGGATGGCGGCTGAACAAGGGAGCTATAAATGGGGGATTCCTTGGTTTGAATCTCACCTTGGCCATCCATTCGCTGGGTTGCTGTCAGCGAATGGTGGGGTGGAAATGGGTTAAATTTTAAATATAAATAACACTGTATGAAGTATTCCTGTAAGGCCTGGAGATCCATGGTTACGTGCGTGACCTAGGAAGTCCTTTTTCAGCCGTGGGCTCACCCGGGCACCCATGACATGCGGTGTTCTTCACCCCTGTCCAGCAGTTGTCTTGTGGGGATGGTTCTGGCTTTGCAGGCCTGTTTTCACAGGTTACTGAATGTATTTGCAGCACGTTGGACGCTTGAGAAATTCTGGGTATCATTTAAAGCAGAGATGGGATGGGAAACTGGGGGTCTGGAACTGGCCCCCGAGGGAACTCCTTCTGGCCCAGGGGGGGGCATGCCAAGTTTTAAGGAAGTAGTGGCAGAAAGAGGAGAGAGCCAGTGTGGAGTAGAGGTAGAGGTCAGAATCATGACCGAGGATTGGGGAGACCCAGTTTTGAATCCCCACTTGGCAACCAAAGCTTGCTTGCTGACATGCTTTCCGCCTAACCTGCCTCGCAGGGTTGTTGTGAGGATAAAATGCAAGCAAGGAGAATGACGTAAGCCACTTCAGGTCCCCATTGGGAAAGGGTTGCCAGCTCTGGGTTGGGAAACACCTGGAGATTTGGGAGTTGGAGCTTGAGAAGCGTGGGATTTGGGGAGGGGCTTCAGTGGGGTACAGTGCCATAGAGTCCACGCTCCAGAGCAGCCATTTTCTCCAGGTGAACAGATTCTGTCGCCTGGAGATCAGTTGTAATCTCAGGTCTCCAGCTACCCACCTGGAGGTTTGCAACCCTCAGTTGGGGAGAAAAGTGGGGTATCCATGAAGTCAATAAACCAGCAGTTAAAATGTGCTCCTGATTTCCCAGGCAAAGGAGGGCAACCAGGGACCCTGGGCTGTTTCATCTGCTGCTGGGAAGCCAAAAACTCAGCTGACCTCTCCCAGTGGAACTTTCAGGAAAGTGTGTCTGTTCTGCCACCCTCCCATCTGTGCCCTCCAATTATCTGGAGGGCATGTGAGCCATAGACCCCTGGAGCAGCAGCAGCAACATTAGATTGTGATGGGGGGGGGGGGAGATGTTCTAGTCTCCAGATTAACATCTGGAGCATCTAAAGCTCCCCTGAAGACACAGATGTTGCAGGCACACAGACTCCCCCAGTCCCCGGGTGGCAAGCAAATAAAATCCCCCTGAGGGTGGCAAGGCTGACTTTCATGCTGCTGGCTGGTGGTGGCGTTCAGAGGCGGCTGGTGTGCCGCTGACGCCTTGCAGGGAGCTGGAGCCGGGAGAGCAGGGATTCCCCCTCTCCGTCCCCACCCCCCACCCCTCCCGCCTACTCTTGGAAAGCCGCTGCCTCATCCTCGCTGTCAGGAAGGAGCCATTTCCTGAATGTATGGGGCTTGAGTCACTGGCAGCTCCCCCCCCCCCCCGTTGGAGTTTTAACTCCTCCCTCGCCGTGCCTCTGTCTCTGTCTCTGTGTGTGTGTGTGTGTACACACACGTACATAGGCAGGAAAAGGGGGGGGGGGGAGGAGGGAGAAGTGGCTGCCAGCCATGAGGTTGATGCAATCGCTGGGTGCCTGAGGTGCTCTGTGGCTGACAGGAGCCTGAGAGCCGAGCTCTTAGCCCTTCTTGTTTAACCTCCACCCCTCTCTTTTAATGAGAAGTCCTCAGCCTTCAAAAGCCTAGCATGGGGAGGGGAGGAGCTTCAAGGGAGGGGGGGGGGGTGTCATGAGCCTGCCAGGGGGAGGGAAGCAGCGGCTGTACAGCTCCCCCCCCCCCTCCAGCAGCAGCGAAGTTCAAGGGCCGAAGATGAAGTGAGGGATGACCTCAGCTGCCGCTTGCTGGGCTGGTGCGAGGGAAGGCGGGTTGGCCAAGGCAGCCGGGCAGTCCAAGGCAGCTGCCCGGCCGGGGCTGGCGGATTTCTCCGTGGGCAGCTTTCCAAGCGGTCTCCCGGTCGGTTGGCATTTGTGTGCGTGAGAGGTTAATATGTGGGCGGTCATAAAGCACCTTCTTCTTTTTCAGAGAGAGAGAGAGAGAGAAAATTCCTTCCTGGGGGGCATAATTTGGAAGTCTGGGAGTTTGTGTGGGAAACGATTACATCAGTCGCAGGGAGGGCCAGGATTGGTCTGCACAGTATGGTTTGATTCACTACCTAAAAGATTGTGTGTAACCCTTTGAGTGAAGCAGCTCGGGGAGAGTTGCCAGCCTGCCAGCCTGCCTGCCTGCCTCACACACACACACACCCCCCAGGAAAAAAAAGAGAGAGAGAGAGTGCGCAGACAGTAGCGCTGGGGACTGGCCCAGGTACAAGCGGAATTGCAAAAGCACCTGGAAAGGTGGGGGGGAGCGAGTTTGAGTTTTTGCAGCTCGGAGTTGCGAAGGATTGCAGGAGGCAGAGAACAAACTCTCTCTCTCTCTCTTCTCTCTCTCTCTCTCTCTCTCAAAATGCCTTCTTGTTCTTCCGATTGCTGCCTCTTACAAGCTGCAGAGGTAAGATCCCCCCCCTCCCTCCCCCGTCACATTACCTTCATCCTTCTCCAGCTGAAATATGATCATGTTGGGAAGCAGAAGGAACCTTTTGAAACATGGGGTTAAATCTTGAGGCTGGGCAGTTAATCCTACGGGAGCCGTTTGTGCAGTGGGAACGGTGGTTTCAGGGGTGTAATGCTGAGCATCCGTTGGATTCCGGGGCCCTGAAGACCCTCCGCTCCTTTCTTTAGTACTTGGAGCATAGGCTGTTGTGGGGGGGGGGGATAATTTTTGCAGTTGATATCAATTTGTTTTTTAACGGCAAGTGTGAACTCCTGGAAGTTAAAACAGTCAAAAGTTACTACCTGAACAGACATTGCCCCCCCCCCCCCCGATTTTTAGCTCTGTGACAAAGTGGTAAAACAGTTTAGAAGAAGGTCTCAAACTGGAGATTGTGGGAATAGTTCCTTCCTTTTGAAACTGAGGCTTGGGGAATTTTTTTTGCCTTCATGAATTTTGTTGGTTGGAATTCCAGTTTTCCTGGGGGGGGGGGGGAATAACAACAATTTCTGTAAAGCAAGCTGTGTGCAATAAGTCTGGTGAGATCCTAGAAGCATCCTGTGTAGAGCTATGGATGGTGTGAACTTAGAAGAGTGCCGAATAGAGCCTTGGGCCCAAAATTAACCTTCCTCAGGAACCTCTGCTTTGCTGAGAAATAAAAGCAGCTTTGTAGGGCCTGCAAAGCATGTTTCTCTCTCTCTCGTGAAGTGGGGAGATCTGTGGGAAATGTCTGCTGAAATCACAGAAACCAGAGAAATGGCTGAATACAGTTCTGAGGGGGTGGGGGTTCAGGAGCTACAGCGCTCCCATTTCACCCTTCCCATGATTTTGCAAAACCAGGAGAAGTTATGCAAAATAAGAAATCCTTCAACCTGGCTTAGTTTGCATGATCTAGATCGGCTTTTTGGTGCAAGATTTGGAATGCCTCTCTGCCATAGCACGCACCAATCCCGAACCGTGTCCAGTTTCCTTTCTTGTTTTTCCATTGTCTCTTTTTTCTTTTTTTGGAATGCCAGGCTGCTGTTTAGTAAAAGTTGTATCCCCTTTTTTTTTTGTATTGCAGGATGTAAAAGTCTTTAGTGAAGATGGGACATGCAAAGTGGTCGAGATCCTAGCGGATATGACAGCCAGGGACCTCTGCCAGTTGCTGGTTTACAAAAGCCATGGTGTGGATGATAACAGCTGGACTCTAGTGGAGCACCAACCTCTTCTAGGATTAGGTAGGGACCCCTCCAGGGTGGAATCCCCTTTTTAATTATGAGCCTTTAATATGTCGTGAACGGGTCCGCTCCTTCTGGGCGGCTTGTTACAGATGTAGATGCATGTGAAGAAATTAACTGAAATAATTTCCAATTGGCAATTCTGGGGCTGTTCATTTGAGCTGATCTTAAGTAGGTGGGCAGGGTCTGTTGGATTGAGCATGAATGGAACAATATCTGTGAAACGGGACTGACGTTCGTACATCAGTCCTGGTAATCCCAGGTAAATCGTGTGACTGTCCAAAATATTTTTTTTTGACATAAAATAATTGAATGCTGCTGATTACATTTAGGCGACAAAATCTCTGGCGTTTGGGGGAAGGGTGCTTCATGCAATTCCACGGAAATTCCCAATGCTCGTTAAAAACACCAGGCGTCCACCCGAGCCCATGCAAATCCTGTTTGCACTAACGGCATTTTTTATGCCTGTGATTATTCCGAATAAACAATTTGCCCCAACTAAGTTGGACTCCCAGCAGAGAGCTGGGTTCCCTAGTCACCCACAGAGATCTGGATGGTGGAGTGCTTTGCGTCATTACATGAAAAAGCCTGGCACGGAGGGGAAGAGAGAGGCGCTTTCTTGGGCTTTGGCACTGAGGAAGTGAGAACTGCAGTGCCCCTTCTTGGTGCATTGTGGGAAGCTCTTGCACAGACCTTGCAGGCACCTTCTTTTTCACCGGCAGCCGTTCTTCCACCTGCTTGGAAATTAAGGTGCCATGGTTACAGTTGGCAAGAGGGAGAACTGTGGGAAATTAAATGACATATGGGCTTGGTTTAATTGCTTATCAGAAAGAATCGGATGCTGCTTCATGTGTGTGTGTGTGTGTGTGTGTCCTCCTGTACACTCTTTCAGATATCTTAGTGGCGTATTGCACTGTCCAACTTTGGCCTCTTATTCCCAAAAAGTATTTTGTAGGTTGCAGAATAAGGCCTGTGCGTAACCAGGCACTCATAAATATTAACAGCGAATGTGATTTGGATGGCTGTGACTTGAAAGGGAGTAGAAACCATGATTAGGCAAGGGGGAAGAAAAGAAAAGCGGGCGGGTTGTTAGCCGAACTCATTAGACTTCTGTGGCAGTGCCCCGTAAAGCTATTCTAGAAACTGGGGACCTTTCAAGTCGGGGTTTTTTTACAGAAGAGCGGCCAATTTTTCCACATGCCATGGTTTCTTAAATGAATAGGATTATTAAGCAAAGGTGCTTATTGCAAATTCTTGCTGGTGGAAGGTTTTCAGAGTAGGGTTGACTTTATGAAGATCTGCTACAGAACCAGTGCAAGGCAGTAATTTTTATACAGACACGGAGGCTGTGTTCAGACATCCTGTCCAGCTTGAACCTAGAACAGGGGCCCCCAGCGCAGTGCCTGTGGGTATTTGCCAACAGCTTTCCAGGCACCCACAAAGTTCTTTTAGGAAGTAGGTGGGGCTTGGTGGGGGCTTTTGACTGGCTGTGCATTGCATTACACAGAGCTTCTGCCTACAGTGTTGAAGAGTTAGGATTAGTTATATATAATCTCTCTCCATAGCATTTTGTGGTTAGTGCCACCTCCTGCAGTGGCCATTTTGTGGTTGTTCCCTCCTCCCTATGTCAGAATCCTAAAGGTGCCCGCAGGTTCAAAAAGGTTGGGGACCTTTGACCAAGGATATTGGCAAACCCACTGGCATACGTCAGCTCCTGCATTCGACCCTTCCTTTCTCATTTTGCGGGTAGTGAAAAAATCTTGGCTTTAAAAACAAAACCTTTATCCACCATGGTTCATGAATAACAGTCTCTTGTGTTCATTGGAGTTACCATGTGTTGTCCCCCCCTCCACTCCCAAACCAGGATTCTAAGCCTGGAGTAAACCACGGTTTTTGAAACCTAGTTCATGAAGAGAAAGCACTGTCGTCGGCATTAGTATGTTGCGAGTAACCAGAGTTTGTTTTAAACCAGTGCCCCCTTCATCAGGGAGGAGACAGGAGAGAGGCGCCCACATGAACTCATCAGACAGCTGAGTTCCCATACAGTGTTGATTTCATGTGATATCTGCCTGCAGCCTTATATTTATTAGTTTTTTAATTTAGAGTATTCACTGAAATGCAGGATAGATTCCTCCTGGCAGGTACAACATCAAGCTAAAATGAGGGGCTCATCTCACATTCTCCCTCACCCAGAATCCTAGAACTCAAGGGCGTCCAATGAAGCTGATGGGCAGTAGGTTCGGGATGAGCAAAAGGAAATACTCCTTTACACAGAGAGGGATTAAAATGTGGACTTCGCTGCCAGAGAATGTAGCATTGGCCACAGGAATAAATAGCTTTAAAAGGGGATTGGATAGGTTCGTGGAGGAGAAGTCTGTCAGTGGTTGCTAGCCACAGTGACTGAGCGGAACTTCCACGTTCAGAGGCACTGAAGCCCAGAGCCAGGAGGCACCATCAGGGGAAGGCCTCAGCCCCTATGCCCAGTCCAGAGGAACTGGTTGGCCACTGTGAGACAGGATGCTGGACTAGATGGACTATTGGTCTGATCCAGCATGTTCTTGTATGTTCTCATTGGCATACAGAATAGTTAGGTCCAGCAATTTTTTTTTGTATGTAAAACATTTTTAAGAGGTTGTCTTAAATCCAGAATTGACTTCCTGTCAAGTAAATATGGGTAAAATGTTTTCATGTCAGTTTGGTGTAGTGGTTAAGTGCGCAGACGCTTATCTGGGAGAACCAGGTTTGAGTCCCCACTCCTCCACTTGCACCTGCTGGATGACCTTGGGCAAGCCATAGTTCTGGCACAGCTGTTCTTGAAAAAGAGCAGTTTCTGTCAGAGCTCTCTCAGCCCCACCTACCTCACAGGGTGTCTGTTGTGGGGAGGGGAAGGGACAGGAGATTGTCAGCCACTCTGAGACTCCTTCAGGTAGTGAAGGGCAGGGTATAAATCCAATCTCTTCTTCTTCTTCTTCTTCTTCTTCTTTCTGCCCGACTTAGGACCTGAGGTGGCAAATAATCAAAGACATTAAAACAAGCTTTAAAATATATGCATACATATATAAAATAATTTAAAACTAACAAAAACACATAAACAGAGGGTCATTCAGGAAACACCGCAGAAAAGTCTTCACCTGCTGGCAGAAGATGATAGAGGGGGAACACAAAATCTCCCTGGAGTGGGAATTCTTTGGTGTCACCACTGAGAAGGCCCTCTCTTGGGTTGCCACATGTCTAGCCAAAGTGCCCCCCCAAAGATGCTGGTAATTGTCAGGTAGATTCATATGGAAGTAGGTGGTCCTTAGGGTATGCTGGGCCCCCTGATCTGGATGGCCCAGGCTAACCTGGTGTTGTCAGATCTTGGAAGCTAAGCAGGGTCGGCCTGAGTTAGTATTTGGATGGGAGACCACCAAGGGAAGTCTAGGGTCGCTATGGAGAGGCGGGCAATGGCAAAGCACCTCTGAACATCTCTTGCCTTGAAAACCCTTTGGGGTTGCCAGCTGCGTCCTGATGGCATTTTCCTCCACCACCACCAAGGTATGCTGGCTAGAGATGTGAAAGCCCAGAAAAATTCGGGGGGAAAATAGATTTTTCCCATTTTTTTCCTAAAACCTTTTTTGTTTTTCCCTGGAAAACTTGGGGAAATTGAAAAAAGAAAAGAAAAAAAATTGATTGTGGAATGTTTTATTTTAACGTGATGAATAAAATATTTTAAGACTAGGTGTTCAAATATTTTCCAAATCGTTTCTAAAAAATATGCATGGCATCAGATTAATCTGATTTCTGTGCACTGAGGACAAGCAAGTCCTAGGTTACAAACGGAACTCTCCAATGCAAGAACAAGATGCATTTCTTCCTTTAGGAGGTGCTATTGTCACAAGAAAAGCAAAAGGTTTCAGTTTTGTATTTGCATGTAGGTGGGTATACTGGCACTCAGGCTTCACTAGGCCTCAAAGCATTGGAAGAAAATACAGAGCAACAAAAAGGACCTGAAAGTATAGTTTTTAGAAGTCCGTAATAACTGTGATAATGGCAGACACAACAGAGTAGCTGCAGAAGCAGAGACTGAAACTGATAATTACAGCTCAGAAAACTATTCTGATTAAATTTCATGCCCAGTCATTGAAACTTAGTCCCACACTCCCTTCTATACACTTCCCCCCCTCTTCAGTTCTTTTTATGAGGATGGGTTTTTTATTTTCATTTAATACTGTGGAGAGGAAATATGAATAATTGTTACTTCTGGATTTTTAGAAATTGTTTTGTGGAGGCTTTTTTGTCTGTTCCACATAAATTAGTAAACAGTTCAGGCGATTGTGGCTCCATTTGTTACAATTACAATATTTTTTAAAAAGTAAATCCTGTTTGTAATAATTGTTTGGATACACTATTTTTTTAATATGCCAGTTGTGATAATTTCATGCCAAGTAAAATTGTCCATAGTCATTTTTTATGTTCCTAAAGCAACAGACTGACTTTCAATCCGGAAAAGAAAAAAGAAGTGCTAATGTAGCATTTTTTTTTCAATTTTTCCAGAAATTTTACGTCTCTTAATGCTAGCCCCAACCTGTTTAGGGCGTTAAAGTCAACACCAGCCCCGTGAATTGGGCCTGGAAGCAAAGTGGGAGCCCAATGTAGGTAGAGTAAGACTGGACAGATGTGGTTCCTCTGACTCACTTCAGCCAGCCTCCTGTCATTCTCTGCACCAGTTGTTGCTTTCAGACTTTCTGTGTAGCAAAAGACAAAACAGCAAATACCGCACAACCATCTCTAATGTTACAATCGGCAGCGAGTCTCTCTCCCCCCTCCCCACCTGATAGCTTAAAAGTCTCGGTTGTCTTTCCATGGGCCCTTTCCCATCCGAGATTACCAAGGTATTGTGTCAACAGAGGCTTTTCTCCTTTGTGGCCAGCATCCTTCTCCTGCCAGATTCATTCAGTGATGCCACAATTCAGTGTCTGTGACATCACAATGGCTTCCATGGTGACTAATTGTGCTGTCAAACTTCACTGTGTGACATCCCTGAATGAATCCGGCAGGAGGCTGCTTAGGAAATCAAAAGCTTCTGTTTACACACAAATAACGTGGTGATTATCAGTGATGGGAAAGGGGCAATAGACTTATCAATCAGTATTTTATTTCAGCAGCGTTGTGTGTCAAGTGCAAGCTCGTATTGATGGCAAAAAGAGCATATCCAGGATTCGAGCAACGTGTAAATTAGTTTGGGTCCCCGTGAAGCCTTTTCAAAGGCAGAATGATAACGTCTTTGAGTTAAAAGTGGGGTAATAAGCATTCATATAGCGCTTTAAAGGATTCAAGACACTTCATGTACATTCTCGCGAGCCTTCCGAGAACTACCTGCATATTATAATCAATGCTCCCTCTAAGCTGTGGGGTCTTGTGAGCAAAAACTCTACTTGGTGAGCTACTGGCATTAAAGTTGTGAGCAAGCGATTTGGCTGCTGCATAAATTAGTTTGCTCTGGAGCCATCCTTCCTGAGCTAAGACAAAAATGTGTGAGCAGGAGGCTAAAAAACTGTGAGCTAGCTCACACTAACTCAGCTTAGAGGGAACATTGATTATAATTAATACTTGGGTTGCCAACCTCCAGGTGGTCTCTGGAGTTCTCCTAGGATTACAGCTGACATCTAAACTACTGAGATTTCTTTCCCAGGAGCAAATGGCCGTTTCGGAGGGTGGACACTGGGGCATCCCATCTCTGCTGAGCTCCCTTCCCAAACTCTGCCCTTGAATCTTGATGAAGGTCCCAACCTGGAGCTGGCAACCCTAACTGGTAGGCTTAGAAAGACACACAGCTTGCCTGTGGCTGCAGTAGTGGAGGGCCTTAAACAAGCAAGTTTGGATTTAGGAGCTTCTTGGTCCCGTAGTTCAGGATCCTTGACTGCTATTTGACATCATTTCATGTGCGTGATAAAAGAGTTCAGCGAATAGGAGGAGTGTGTAATGAGTAGAGAGATGGATCCACTCAGCCAAGGAAGCCAGGGCCCTCAGTTTGGAAAACCCGTGCAGGCTGTGGTGATAGGCTGTTTTGGAGGACATTAATTCCATAGGGTTGCCATAAGTCTGAAGCAACTCGATGGCACTTAACACAAACAAATAACATCTCCTTTTTGATAGATGCTATTCATGAAAATGTCTGTTTCCCATGATTCTTTTTAAGCCTGGAGGCATATCTGTCCAAAGCCAGAAGTGGTGAGCCTTCAACATGGAATTTTTCATCTTCATGTGCAAGCCAAAGCAGAGTTACATAGGTGTGTTGAAGTCTTGGGCCGGAAGGATGCAACTCTATTTAGGATTGCACCGTTAACGCTCAGACGTGTCTTTGGCTGACTGGCTGCCCGCAGATGTGAGATCCATCTAACTGTTCCCAAATTATAAAGAGGCACATTTGGCAAGGTCGACTTCCAACACGTTGGAAATAATGTCTTATGAAGTTGCAGTAGAAAAGAACAAAGAGTCCAGTAGCACCTTAAAGACTAACAAAATTTGTGGCAGGGAATGAGCTTTCGTGAGCCACTGCTCACTTCTTCAGATGCAAATAGAATGTGAGTCCATCTGGCCCTATATCTTGGAGAGTGGAGTGATTTCAGATGCAGAATGACAATAGCAGGTGAATGACAGTAACAGGCGTGATTGGATTAGGTGTGATTTGCAGAGGGGTAGGGTAGTAGGTGCGGAGAAATCAGCATTGGTAACAAGACAGGAAACCTAGGTCTCGATTCAGTCCAGGAGGATGCATTGTCTTGAGCTTCACTATCAGTTGCAATTGAGCAGTCTCTCTTTTTAATCTCCATTTGAGATTCCTTTGTAAGAGAACTGCTAGTCTTATTCAGCAACTGAGTGTCCTGGGAGGTTAAAATGTCCCCCCATTGGTTTCTGAATGATGTGGTTTCTAATGTCAGACTTACATCCATTATGAAGTTGCGTTATCTAGGTAATGTGTGGCATTAAAGGTAAAATATCTGATTAAACGGGTGCAAAAACCATGTTCAGGAAATGAAATCGTGTGTGTATTATGTAGCAACGTAATGTGTGACGAAGCCCAGGATGCTAAGTGCATTTTTAAGAATTTGTGTATGTTATAAAATAATAGACCTATCAAAGTGCCAGTGTTGGTGTGGCTCCCCATTGAGTGGTTGCCTGGTGGCAACTTGGCTGTGTATTGTGTGAAATACCCTCTAGTCTGACCCCCAAATGCTTGTTGCCACTGTTGGATTAAACACGGAATCCCCTGCACTACAGTAGAGCTCATCTTAAAGGGGCTACTGTAAGCTCTTGGAGGATTGGCTACATTAGGGGGTATGGCCTAATATGCAAAGGAGCTCCTGCTACGAAATGAGTCCTGGTCAGGATATAGACCAGCATGCACCAGCCCCCGTATTTTTCTGCTGCTGGTAGCAGGGCCAGCCTTGCTTAGCAAACGGATCAGAGGGACATCAATAGAATTCCACTCCATTCCATTCCAAATCAAACTAGAAACAAAGTGTTGTGCCTTTCTCTGTTCCTGTCTCTGGGCTCATTTCTGCTCTGGGTGTGTTAACCGCCAGGCCGTCTCTTAAGAGCCAGCGTGGTGTACTGGTTAAGGGTGGTGGGCCAAGTTTGATTCCCCACTCATCCATCTGAAGCCTGCTGGGTGACCAGTCACAGTTCTCTCTGAATCCTCTCAGTCCCACCTACCTCACAAGGTCTTTACTGTGGGGAGAGGAAGGGAAGGAGATACTTCTTCACCCAAAGCGTAATTAACACATGGAATTCACTGTCACAAAAAGTGGTGGGGGCTACAAGCATGGAAGGCTTCAAGAGGGGATTGAATACACACATGGAGCAGAGGCCCATCAGTGGCCATAAGCCGCAAGGCATAGATGAAGCACTGTGTCATGGGGCAAGTGATGCTCTGTCTTCTTGGTGCTTGGGGGGGGGGGCAACAGTTGGGGGGGCTTCTGGAGTTCTGGCCCCACTGGTGGACCTCCTAATGGCACCTGGGTTTTGGTCACTGTGTGACACAGTGTTGGACTGGATGGGCCACTGGCCTGATCCAACTCGGCTCCTCTTATGTTCTTAGGAGATTGAAAGCCACTTTGAGACTCCTTAAGGTAGGAAAAAACGGGGCATAAAAACCTCCTTTTTTGTCTCTCATTGGTGGTAGACAATGCAGTAGGTCAGCACCTCTTCTTAAAAAAAAAACGCCCGTGCCAATTTTTGTACTCACTTTTGAACCTCAGTGTAGCAAAAAAGGTTTTTGCAAAAACTCCCTCTTCAACACTCCCCCATGATTCCACCTGGCTGAACCCCTCCACATAATACATGACCGATACAGTTGCATCCTGCTCAGAAGCTGGCCCTTGACTTGTTTTGTGAAAGCCCATTAAGAATGATCAAGCTGCTGGTGATTGACTGAAACGTGTATTTATTATATTATTTTGCTTCATCTGTAGTGGCGTTTACATATTCTTCCTCCTCCATTTTATCCAACAACAACCCTGTGAGGTAGGTTAAGCTGAGAGTGTGTGACTGACCCCAAGTCTCCCAGTATGCTTCCATGGCAGAGGGCAGGATTTGAACCTGTGTCTCCCAGAGCCTAGTCTGGCACTCTAACCAGTACCCCACACTGGCTCTCATTTGCAGGCAATGTGGGAAAGGGGATTGACCTGGCAACATAAAGAAATTAGGAGTAATTGTGGCTGTAATTGGACATCATCACCATCTATTTGTTTAATTTATACCTTGCCCTATCCCACGAGTGCAGTGCTGCAAGAGGCTGGGGAGATGTAGCTCTCTCTTGCCAGACTTGGGTCATGAGTAAAGGCTACCTTCAGAACACTTGCCGCCAGCTTTGCTACTTTTCTTGCAGTGTGATCCTACACACTATATTGCTACAGATATAAGCAGAAAAGGGCAACTAGAATGATAAAAGGGTTGGAACACTTTCCCTATGAAGGAGGGTTGAAGCACTTGGGACAGCTGAGGGGTGACGTGATCGAGGTTTATAAGATTATGCATGGGATAGAGCAGGTGGAGAAAGAAGTCCTTTTCTCCCTTTCTCACAATACAAGAACTCATGGACACTCCATGAAATTGCTGAGCAATCGGGTTAGAATGGATAAAAGGATAAAAGAGTGATTAACATATGGAATTCACTGCCATAGAAGGTGGTGGCGGTTACAAGCATGGACGGCTTCAAGAGGGAATTGGATAAACATATGGAGCAGAGGTCCATCTGGGGCTATTAGCCACAACGTATAGATAGGAGCTGTCGGTCTGCGGCAAATGATGCTCTGTATTCTTGATACTGGGGGGGGGCAACAGTAGGAGGGCTTCTGGAGTTCTGGCCCCACTGGTGGACCTCCTGAGGGCACCTGGTGTTTATGGCCACTGTGTGACAGAGTGTTGGACTGGATAGGCCATTGGCCTGATCCAACATTAGCTTCTCTTATGTTCTTATGTTTTTTTGGAAGGCTGAGAATAGAAGTGTTCAAATTAATAACTTTTGAGACAAACATAAGAGGGTGCACAAGGGATATTCCACTGAAGCTACAAGAAAGTTTGCACAAAGTCTTGCCTTGTTTTGTGCTGGTGCATGCCTCAGGGGGAAGGGCAGTCCAGAGACGAGGTGCCACCCCCAGTCTCTGGTCATCACCCATCTCATCTCTCCAGGGGTAGGAGCCACAGAGAACAGGGCTTTTGAAGAGGATCTTAACTGGTGAGCTGTACACCAGTTCAATCCGTTTATTATAGTTGCTGCTGTTATGATGATTATTATTTACTACGTTTGTATCCTGCCTTTCTCTCCATTCAAGGGCCACCAAGGCAGCTAGCAATTTAAAACATGCATCATAAAAATCACATTTTAAAACCATTAAAATCAGCCCTCCCCTTAAACACACATCATTAAAACAACTAAAAACCCCAGAGTTAAAATATGTACAATATAGAGCAGACGTCCATCAGTGGCTATTAGCCACAAGGTATGGACAGGAACTCTCGGTCTGGGGCAAGTGATGCTCTGTATTCTTGGTTCTGGGGGGGGTCATAAGTGGGAGGGTTTCTAGTGTCCTGGCCCCACTGCTGGACCTCCTGAGGGCACCTGGTGTTTTTGGCCACTGTGTGACAGAGTGTTGGACTGGATGGGCCACTGGCCTGATCCAACTTTGGCTTCTCTTACATTCTCTTATGTTCTTAAGAAGAGAAGAGTTGGTTTTTATACCCCGCTTTTCACTACCCAAAGGAGTCTCAGAGCAGCTTACAAGCGCCTTCCTCTCCCCACAACAGACACCCTGGGAGGTAGGTGGAGCTGAGAGAGCTCTGAGAGAATTGTGACTGACCCAAGGTGACCCAGCTGGCTTCACATGGAAGAATGGGGAATCAAGCCCAGTTCTTCAGATTAGAGTGCGCCGCTCTTAACCAGTACACCACACTGACTCTCTTATGTTCTTATGAGACTGTAAGCCATTTATTCATTGTTAACATGGCACGTTTAATTTTTTTGCTTTCTTAATATTTGTACAATCTCAGTCCTATTACATTGCTCATTAGATTCCTCATCCTACTGATGGCCTTGAGTGATGCCACGTAATCTGCCTTGAGTCTGAGAAAGGCAGACTATAAGTACCATACATGAATAACTCCTAAGCAGAGTTAACACCAGGGGTCCGTTGGAGCAGGAGCGCACAGGAGCGCAGCTCCAGGAGTGAGGAACCCAGGGGGCGGGCACATGACCAAGCCCCGTCCCCTCCTCGGCTTCCCCGAGCAGTGCAGAGGCGCAGCGCCCCAGGGAAAGCCCTGCTAGGGTCTTTATTGTTTTTAATGTTTTGTTTTAATATTGATAATTTTATCATTGTTCCTTTTATGACTGTGTGCTGCTTTTCCAGAGACTTGCTCAAGGTGGCATATAAATTTTCTAAGTATACCATTTTTTATCTGGGCACATGGCACATAAGTACTGGAGAAATTTCACCAACCCTTCAGCAGCTTTTACCCCATCAGTTTGGTGTAGTGGTCAGGAGTTGTACTCTAATCTGGGAGAACTGGGTCTGATTCCCCACTCCTCCACATGCACCTGCTGGTGTGACCTTGGGCCAGTCACAAGTTCTCTCAGAGCTGTTCTCTCATGAGCAATTCTCCAAAGACCTCTCAGCCCCACCTACCTCACAGGGTGTCTTGTTGTGGGGAGGGGAAGGGAAAGGGATGGGTGGTGCACATGTCCTGGGTATCTCAAGTCTACTTGAAACCTGGTGGTTTCAAGGGAGCAGGAAGAGAATGAGGGTGTGTTCTTGACACTTATTTTTATTGCATAAAAGTATTGGATGGGGAAGGGAATGGAGGAAGAGCAGGTCAGTTTCACTCACCTGTGGAGTGGAGCCTGACGGGTGGGTGTTGCCTTCTGACACATTTCTGGTATGTTAGGGGGTGTGGCATATGCAAATGAGTTATGCAAATGAGTTATGGTAATGAGCTCCTGCACCTCTTTTTCTACGAAATGACCCCTGGTTAACACCATTCGAAATCAGTTGAAAGCAGTGTTCTTAGATGGGTGTGCCTCTGGTTGAGTTGTTTCTACACCACATTGCTCCACCTCTGCATGCACAGTGATACTTCCTCAGCTCTCCTGCTTGAGTTGTGTTGGTATGGAGCGAATGGAGAACTGGACAGGTTAGGGGGTAGCATTCACTGCCAGAGGATGTAGAGCCATAGGCTTTAAAAAGGGATTAGACAGTGGCTCCTAGCTATGGTGACTACAGAGAACCTCCCTCCACATTCAGAGGCCAGGAGGCGACATCAGGGGAAGGCCTCAGCCTCTGTGCCCTGTTGTGAGCTGTCCAGAGGAACCGGTTAGGCTAGCTACCGTGTGAGACAGAACGCTGGGCTAGGTGGGCCGCTGGTCTGATCCAGCAGGGCTCTTCTTCTATTCTTATGGCGGCAGTTGCCATGTTTAGTAGTGCTGAAATCCTGGACGGTTGCTTGAGTTGACTGGGCTTTGGTGCCAATTATAAAAACAGCGAGAATGAATGTTGCTTTAGCATCTACTGATTAGCTGAAATACAAGAACGGACAACTGTTAGCATATCCTGGCTGGCTCTCGTCGCTCAAATAAGAGCATTAAATTGGATGAAATTATTTGTTTGTCCTTTTGTGCCGCAGTGGAGTCTGGGAGATCCGGCTGCCACTGCCAAATTGCATGTAGTCAGGTAATGGTGGACTTCACTAGTTATCTCAGACTTCGAAACCATCAGTGTGAATGCAGTGTGCTTTCACAGGACCATCTGTGGAGATTATCTGGAAGATGGAGTAGGGCAGCAAATCCCCTAAATGCATCTTCTACCACATTATACACTGGTTGCCAAAGTGGATGTTGGCCATTAAACATCTATTGCTTGCTACCAGTCCTCCTTGGCCAGGTCTCTCTCCATATATTGTGGTGGGAATGCATATATTCGTACGGAGTTGAGAGAGCCAGTTTGGTGTAGTGATCAAGTGCGCGGACTCCAATCTGGGAGAACCGGGTTTGATTCCCCACTCCTCCACTTGCAGCTGCTGGATGACCTTGGGCAAGCCATTGTTCTGTCAGAGCTGTTCTTGAAAGAGCAGTTCTCGAAAGAGCTCTGTCAGCCCCACCTACCTCACAGGCAGTGTTCCCTCTAAGCTGTGGAGTATTGTAAGCAAAAGTTCTACTTTGTGAGCTACTGGCATTAAAGTTGTGAGTCAGCAATTTGGCTGCTGCATAAATTAGTTTGCTCTGGAGCCACCCTTCCTGAGCTGAGACAAAAATGTGTGAGCCAGAGGCTAAAAAACTCTGAGCTAGCTCATACTAACTCAGCTTAGAGGGAACACTGCTCACAGGGTGTCTGTTGCTGGGAGGGGAAGGGAAGGGAAATTGTAAGCCACGCTGAGACTCCTTCAGACAGTGAAGGGCAGGGTAGAAATCCAATCTCCTCCTCCTCTTCTTCTTCATTCTCCTCCTCCTCCTCCTCCTCTTCTTCTTCTGTCTTCTTCGACAAAGAATGTCAACAGTTGTGAGATGTTAGCCAGCTGGAGACTCACAAAGACAGGCGGAGAGGGAGGGGTAACATCTACTCCCCCCCCTTCACTATTTTCTCTTTCCCTTCCCTGAAAGCACTTCTCGCCTCTCCCCTTTTCTTGCTTCCTTTTAACCTTTCCACCCCCCAGCTAACCTACCTTTATCTACCTCCTTGTCTTCACCATTTTCCCCTTCCCTCCCCGCAGCAGCCTCACCCTGGGGAAACTGCATGGATGCTCGCCCACTGGCAGAAGACAGCAACAGAAGGAGACAGCCGTTTCCTCCCCAGGGAGGGGGTTCCGGGGCTTTGGTGCTGTGCCCAAGAAGGCCCTCTCCCGAGTTACCCCTGGCCTAATCTCAGAAGGGGGGGGACCTGCAGCAGGGCCTCCAAAGGGGACCATAGTGGGTGGGCGGGTTCATAAGGGAGTAAGTGTTTTAGACCTGCATGCCTGGGATCCTGGACCATAACGCTTGAGATTACAGGCAGAAGTTGTGTGTAAGAGGAAAATATCCTTCCCGGCATCTAGGAAAACTGCATTTCAAATAAAAGGGTTGAGCCTAGTGTTCCCTCTAATAGCCATTCTCTCTCTCTCTCTCTCTCTCTCTGCACGCACTCTAGGGCCTAAGCTCTCGACCTGTACAATTATTGCGGGATTCTGGAAGTGTGTATAAGGGGAAACAGAGGCCTTAACTAAACACTTCATAGATGGTTTGTGAGCGGTGGTTTTCAAACTGTGTTCTGTGGAACCTTGTGCTTCCGTGGAAGGGATTCCTCAAGGAGAAATGTCGGGTGAGGTTCCCAGAAGGGCAGCTTGCTGATTATTGCTGATAATCTTCTGCCAGGCACCAAATATGGGGGCGCTGAGGGCACTTGGGAGCATTTGGCCATCAAGTCGCAGCTGACTTATGGTGTCCTTGAAAGGTTTTCAAGGCCAGAGACATTTAGAGGTGGTTCGCCACTGCCTGCCTCTGCATTGCAACCCTGGTCTTCCTTGGAGGTCTCCCCTCCACATACTAGCCAGGGCTGGCCCTGCTTAGCTTTTGAGAGCTGACGATATCAGGCTAGTCTGGGCCATCCAGGGCAGGGCTTTTGGATCCTGGGGAAGCCTAAAAGAGTTGGGGAGCACCCTGAGTGATCTAAGCATGGCCCGTAATCCACTGCAAAATGCAAGGACACAAGACCGACATTCTGGAGTTCCCGGGTGGGCAGATCGATACGGAACGTGGTCTCTGAAAGTAGCCCTGTTTTTTCAAAAAGGGATATTTTGTCTCTTCTTTTACAGAGCGGTGCTTAGAGGATCATGAACTCGTTGTTCAAGTTGAATCCATGATGGGAAGTGAAAGTAAATTTTTATTCAGGAAGAATTATGCAAAATATGAATTTTTTAAAAATCCTGTGGTGAGTATTACATGTCCTCATGTAGATTCACTGTACATATATATATATATTGTGGTCCATGGCCACAGATTTAGCATTTGCACACAATTAAAATCCACCTTGGCGTTAAAGGATCAAGTTTATATTAATACGGAGCTCTTCATTCCCTGGGTCCACTGACCATGGCTCGACCATTTCGCTGGGCTCTGGGGCCGGGCCTCCTGAGAGCCAGTTTGGTGTAGTGGTTAGGAGTGCGGACTCTAATCTGGGAGAACCAGGTTTGATTCCCCACTCCTCCACTGGCACCTGCTGGGTGACCTTGGGCAAGCCATAGCTCTGTCCCAGCTGTTCCCTCAAGGACAGCTTGGGAAAGAGTTCTCTCAGCCCCACCTACCTCACAGGGTGTCTGTTGTGGGGAGGGGAAGGGAAAGGAGTTTGTAAGCCGCTCTGAGACTCCCTTGGGTAGTGAAGGGCAGGGTATAAATCCAATCTCCTCTTCTCAGAACTAGGGTTGCCAGTTCTCGGTTGGGAAAGACCTGGCGATTTGGGGAGTGGAGCCTGGGGCGGGCAAGAGCCTCAGTGGGTTATAATGCTGTAGAGTCCATCCTCCAAAGCAGCCATATTCTCCAGGGGAGCAGATCTTGGTCATCTGGAGATTGTTGTAGTGAGAGATCTCCAGGTGTCACCTGTATGTTGGCAGGGCTACTCAGAATGGGAGGTAAACGGGGTTGCTCCACCCTGTTCCTTCCCCCCCAGACAGCATCTTGTGCAGCCTAGAGTTGCTAGGAGCCCTATCCCACTGGTTGCAGAGGATGGATTCCCACAATCACTATTTCTCCTCTGTATGAGGAAATGTATTCATCTCCAGCTGTTGCTGAGATTCATCTGAAGACAGCCCACCACATCTTTGAGGAGCACACACTTTGCGTACAGTAGATTCCAAGGCTGGTACCTCCCGTTAAAAGGGTCTCGTGAAGTCTGGACAAGTCCTGTCTCTGCTTGTGAACCTGGGTAGCAGCTGCTCGTTGCAATATATAATACGGGACAAGATGAAACAATCATATGACTCAGGCGCTTCGTATCTTTATCATGTGCCCAAAGCAAGTTGTATGGCTTTGTATGGCAGGTTGTTGTAAAACCCAGTGGAAACTGCTTTGGCTTGCTTGTTCTCTTGTGTGAATCCCCATAGAAAGGAAAAGTCCTTCTCTTTGAGCTTGGCTAAAAAGCAGCTCCGTATAGTATTGGGAAGTGAATAATTCCGTTTAAGGCAAGTTGTTTTCCTGTGGAAGAAACTTGTGGTACTTCGAGTGGTGTGTTCTTTGGAGTTCACACAGGCGGCTGAAGGCCGCGCCATGCCAGTTAAACCTCTGTCTTTAGAAAAGTGCACGAGTCCAGTAGCACCTTAAAGGCTAACAAAATTTGTAGCCGGGTAGGAGTTTTCGCGAGTTACTGCTCCCTTTTTCAGAAGTATCTGGTATCTGAAGAAGTGAGCAGTGGGTCATGAAAGCTCGTCCCCTACCACAAACTTTGTTAGTCTTTAAGGTGCTACTGGACTCTTGCTCTTTTCTACTGCTAGTAAAGGTAAAGGTTTCCCTCGCTCGAAAGCCAGTCGAATCTGACTCTAGGGGGCAGTGCTCATCTCAGTTTCCAGGCTGAAGAGCCAGCGCTGTCCAAAGATGTTTTGTGGTCATGTTGCTGGCATGACTAGCTGCCGAGGCGCACAGAATGCTGTTCCCTTCCCACCAAAGTGGTACCTATTTATCTACTTGCACTTTCTTGCTTTCAAACTGCTAGGTTGGCAGGAGCTGGGGCCATGTTCCCTCTAAGCTGTGGAGTCCCATGAGCAAAAAATCTACTTTGTGAGCTGCTGGCATTAAAGTTGTGAGCGAGCCATTTGGCTGCTGCATAAATTAGCTTGCTCTGGAGCCCTCCTTCCTGAGCTAAAACAAAAATGTGGGAGCTGGAGGATAAAAGACTGTGAGCTAGCTCACCCTAACTCAGCTTAGAGGGAACACTACCACAGACTACTGCTACAGACAGACTAAAACAACTACGCATCTTAAACCTGTATCTTGCCAGTGATAAGGGTGGGGGAAGAGCCAAATACCAGGTGTTCAAATCTGTTTCCACTTCTACCCTTCCCCAGTAGCTTAGAAACATATGTGCAAACATCTACCAATTAACTGTGTTGAGAGTCCCTTAGGATGTTTCTGGCACCGTTGTCAGCCCTGCATCGAATACCCTCAAGGTGTGCTTTGTGGGCCAGGTGCAGGTATCATTTGTTCTGATGTTCGGCCCACACAATGCTGTGTCACCACAGGGGATGCAGATTGTTGGTTTTTAAACCTGAAATGAGGGGCCAGGATCGCCCCTTCCTGAAAGCGGTATTCTCTGATCTGAAGGCCCTTGCTCCTAACCCCCAGTTTCTGAAGGCTTGTTGTGATAACGGGAAGGTATCCTGCACATGTTCCTTTCTTGACAGACTTCAGATGGTCCAGGGCAAAGCTCTTGGGATGTATTGATCCTTACTAGTGATATATTTTCCTGTAATTCCCTCAATATGTTGACCAGTGATGGACCATAGATCACTCCGCACATGTCTGCGGTTGTTCCTCGTCTTGTACTCACGTAATCAGTCTTTCTCCAGGTCATGTAGTAAACTAGGCTATGTGTTGCGTTTGCAGATTACTTCTAGGTGAATTGAATGAGGCTGTTTTGATAAGCTTTGGGTTGGATCCGGGCTAAATTGGTAACTTCTGCTGATTTCCACCGTTCCTGCTGGGGGTTTCCCCTCATGGAATTCCTCTGGGTCCGCCTGTCCCCCTGGAGCAGTGTTTAGTGGAGATCAGTGCGTGGGTGTGTGTGGTGGGGAGGGACGCGTGATCCTGCCACTGGAAAACTGAGTCTGGATCCAACCCTTCATATGTGCCACCTTGCCTTTAAATGCGTGTTATCAAGAGGACCTCAAGGCAGGAGCATAAAAAGGTATAATGAGAGAGAGGGGAGTGGAGAAGCTATGCTGAGACCCTGGCTATTCCAATTTGAAGGAGAAATTGGGGGGGGGCTATTAAGTACTGGGGGGCTGCAGTGGCTCAAGCGATTAAGATGCTGAACTGCAGGCTGGTAGTTCAGCAGTTCGAGACCCGAGTGCCACGTGACGGAGTGAGCTCCCGTCTCTGGCCCCAGCTCCTGCCAGCCTAGCAGTTCGAAAGCAAGAAATTGCAAGTAGATAAATAGGTGGGAAGGTAACAGCGTTCTGTGCACCTCGGCGTCAAGTCATGCCGGCCACATGACCACGGAGAAGCCTTCAGACAGCGCTGGCTCTTCGGCTTGGAAACGGAGATGAGCAGTGCCCCCTAGAGTCGGATTCGACTAGCTTTCGAGCAAGGGAAACCTTTGCCTTTTACCTGTTAAGTACTGAGTGTTCATGTTCTTTTTTTTTGTAATGGTTCTGGCAGCTGACAGTGAGAGGCGCTGGAAACACTCCAGTTGTGCCCAGAAGCCATTTTCCCACAGGCTCATCTCACGGTGTAGCTGTCACGTGTAAAGGCCAGGGCAGGTTAGGATTGTCAGCATGAGGTGGGAGACTCATTTGTGTGTGTGTGTGGGGGGGGGTCACTGTTGACATTATGATATCCCTGGTGACTCTATGGCTAAACAATGTTTTGACTGAATTCTAGAACACTGACAGTGATGCAGTGACATCCTGTCATGCTGGAAGTGACATCATTGCACCAGCACACCACTGACGGTCCCTCTTCTTGTTCATTTAGACATTTTTATGCTGTCTTTCCACCCAAATAGGCTCCCCAAGATGGCAAACATGAAAACATTTGCACATGCTTGACCTGTCGCCCAGCGGAGCGATGGTGGGAAGGGCTGATGGTGGGCAGACAGTCTTCTACCGGCGCAGGAGACCTGGCAACACCGGGGGTGGGGCCATCTGCATGAATCCTCCCCACAAATCCTTGACCCCCCCCCCCCCCCCAGTCTCTCAATATAGTGTTATAATAAGGGGTCTGACTCTACCCACAAGACTCCAGCTTTTCAGTCTGGCTATAGTGTCATGGAATGAGTGCACAGAAAAGCCATTCCCATGGTGTTTCCAGAATTTTTTGTTATAAGGGAAATCAGATGTACCTTAATGCCAAACGATCTTTTTTTCCCCCCTCCCCCGGTCCCTACACAGAACTTTTTTCCAGAGCAGATGGTTGCTTGGTGCCAGCAGTCCAACGGCTGTATTCCACAGTCACAACTTTTGCAGGTATTATAAGCATGCATGTTACGGCTGCACTTAGCGTTCCTCCCATGTGGAGCAAAGGGCCTGATACGTGATTCTGAATAGGTCTGTGGGGTGGGGAGAGGGCATACTTTTTAAGACTCGTGGCTAAGTAAAGAAATGCTGCTCACCTTACGAGTCTTTAAATGAATCTTGGCCTCGTACCGAAAGTCTGTTGGGTGCAAAGAGGTAGGTCCGTTCTACCATTGCACGTTTCTGGCTGGCTGTTGCTTCTGTTAGAAAGAAAGGACAATAAAAAATCAAATGACGGTAAAGCCATCGGTTCTTCTTGAGGCTGGCAAACCCGCGTGTTTCAGTAGTGTGTCCCTCTGGCTCAAAGACAGGACGTCTGCTTGGCATGCAGAAGGTCCCAGGTTCCGTTTCCAGCATTTCCAGTTAAAGGTGGTAAGTGATGTGAAAGAGCTCAGCCTGAGACCATGGAGAATCACTGCCAGTCTGAGCATTGATCTTGACAGACCAGTGTTACTGATCTTGATGGACCAATGGTCTGATTCGTTGTGTGGCAATAACAAAGTTTTGGGGAGGGGCGATGGCTCAGTGGAAGAGGTCCCAGGTCCAACCCCTGGCATCTCCAGTTAAAAGAACTATTCAGTAGGTGATGTGAATACCTCTCCCTGAGACCCTGGAACACCGCTGCCATTCTAAGTTAGACAGGACTGACTTTGATGGACCAAGGGTCTGGTTCAGTAGAAGGCAGCTTCCTCTGTGTGTGTGTGTGTGTGTGTGTGTTTCCAGCTTTCCCGAGGCTCAGGCCTTCAGGCCTCGGTAAAGGAAAGGGACCTTCCGGTTGTGCCTTTTGAAGAAGAGGGATGGCGCCTGGCGACACTAAAAGGCAGAGAGAGAGAGAAAAACATCTCAGGCCGTTCTTACAAACTGATCTCCGGGGCAGGGACACTCCCCTCTTTTCCCGAGTGTGTCCAAATTTTGATGGATGCTCTTTTTGTGTGCTTCTGTTTGCGTTGTAGCCTTGGCTACACCTGGTGTCCTGTGCTTATGGTCTGCTGTGGAGGTGTGGAACGTAGTTGCAGATGACAAGTTAGAAGTCCTCCTGTCCCGAGTGTCATCTGGAAATCGGCATCTAGATACCGTGATAAACTGTGGGCTGATCAAACCGGAGTCAACAGTGATGCAACCAAGTCCAACAAACTGGGGTCTCTTAGCCGACAGCTGGATGCGGGCAGCTTCACAGGGAAGACGGCCTGCTCTTTGCTTCCCAGCAGGGAAGGACAAGTTTCAGACTCATTTGAGTTCATACGTGATCTGGGTTTTGTTGTTTACATCTGGTCGGCTAGCCACAGCGATCATGTTGTCTGAATGCAACCAGACTCTTCAGGAGGCTCTTCCGCATATTACTTTGGGGGCATTCACCTCAAAGAAACAGTGGTGTGCGTGTGCAGTGGAAAGATACGGTCCTCAGAGTGCAGTGACTAGCCAGAGCCCACGGTCTGCCCTTGGTATCAAACCGTAGTATGCCTCCACATGGTCGATGTGGGCTTTATTTCTCATTCTTTAGGTTGTGATGGCCGTCCTTGAATGATCCGCTTCTTACCCTATTTACAGTCGTCAGTTTCTGGGAGCGAGTGGGGATTTGGTCAGGAAATTCCGCTTTCATGTTGGATTATTTTGACTCCCATCTCATGCGGTGTTTCGCTAATAAATTGGTGGATTCTCACCAAGCGAATGCTCACCAAGCCAAATGCTGTCTGATGATTGCTGTTGCATCCATGTGTTTACTGTGATTGTAGGATTCAGTGTTTTCATTTAATCTCCAACAGAATTTTTTAAACTCCAGTAGCTGTCCTGAAATTCAGGGGTTCTTGCATGTGAAAGAACTGGGGAGGAAGTCGTGGAAGAAGCTGTATGTTTGTCTGAGGAGATCTGGACTCTATTGCTCTACGAAAGGATCTTCAAAGGTAATTTTATTTAGGTTAGTTAATACAGGATGGGGGGTGGTTAGACTTTTTGCGCTGCCACTGTTTATTTGGGAGCTTTTTGTACTGTGCTGGGGCACAATCCAATGGGAAGTTCTCCGCATCCAGTAAAACAAAAATGAGTACATCGGGCTGGATCCCACCTTCTGTCAGGAAAAGCTGCTTTCTGATGGGGAAGGGCTGTGACTCAGTGGCAGAGCTTCTGCTTGGCAGGCAGGAAGCTCAAGGTTCAGCTCTCGGCATCACCAGTTGAAAGGATGAGGTAGACCAAGGGTTTTACTCCGTAAAGGCAGGTTCGTTTAGGGAAAGGACCATGGTTTAGTGGTAGAGCACCTGCTTGGCAGGCAGAAGGTCCCAAGTTCAGTCCTCAGCATCTCCAGCTGGGAGGATGAGGTCCCAGGTTCAATCCTTGTCATCTCCAGTTGAAAGGATGAGGTCTCAGGTTCAATCCTTGTCATCTCCAGTTGAAAGGATGAGGTCCCAGGTTCAATCCTTGTCATCTCCAGTTGAAAGGATGAGGTTCCAGGTTCAATCCTTGTCATCTCCAGTTGAAAGGATGAGGTCCCAGGTTCAATCCTTGTCATCTCCAGTTGAAAGGATGAGGTCCCAGGTTCAATCCTTGTCATCTCCAGTTGAAAGGATGAGGTCCCAGGTTCAATCCTTGTCATCTCCAGTTGAAAGGATGAGGTCCCAGGTTCAATCCTTGTCATCTCCAGTTGAAAGGATGAGGTCCCAGGTTCAATCCTTGTCATCTCCAGCTGAGAGGATGAGGTCCCAGGTTCAATCCTTGTCATCTCCAGTTGAAAGGATGAGGTAAACCGAGGGTCTAACCCAGTAAAAGGTAGGTTCATTTAGGGAAGGGGCTGCGGCTTAGTGGTAGAGTACCTGCTTGGGGTGCAGAATGTGCTAGGTTCAGTTCAAAGGGTCAGTCAGTAGGTGACGTGAAAGACCTGTACCTACGATCCCAGAGAGCTGCTGCCAGTCTGGGTGGGGGATACTGACCCTAATGGACAAATGGTCTTCTTCAGTATAAGGTGGCTTCATGGTCACATCTTTTTCCACCACCCACCACTACAGCAGCCCTTTCAACCTTAATAAAATTGATTCTTGGGGTTGTGGGAGCCCAAAGATTGAGAGCCACAAAGGGCTGGCGAGCTGCAGTGGGAAAGGGAAAGGGGATGTAATGGCCCTTCCTGTTTCTTCTTATTCCCTGGCTGCAGGAATCAGCTTTCCCAGAGGCAGGAGTGGCATAGAGTAACCATCTTGTGCTCCTAGACCATGCAGTTCAGCCTCTTAAGTGGCTTGGATGGGTGGACACCTGGCTGATAATAGAATACAATCAAAACTAAAACTTCTTTTCGGATAGAAAGATCTTTGCAGTTTGCAGAGTGCCATCTAAACAGCTTTCCCAAGGGAGGGCATTCCTCAACAGAGATTAGCCCAACCCAAGCTGAATTCCTGAAGGACTAGAAATCAGGGTGTGCTGAGAGTGAGATTCCTATAGCAGAAGTGCTTCTCTTAGGTGGACCCAGGGGTAAACCGGGGAGGTCGGGTTTGGGGAGTGTTGATTATGCGCCTAACATCAGCAACTTGATGCCTCTTTGGCAGGGAATTACTGTATATACATTATAAGGTCGGTTTGTTCAAGTCTATCTTGATAAGTTTGTTCTGTTTCCTTTAATAGCCTATGCTGGATGAACCCCGAAGGGCTTTATGATCTGCCAGCCAACATCTTCTGGTGGTCCCTGGCCCCAGGGACATCTGTTTCGCCTCAGCTAGGGCCAGGGCCTTTTCAGGCCTGGCCTCTACATGGTGGAATGAGTTCCCGTATGAGATCAGGGCCCTGCAGAACCTTTTGCAGTTCCTCAGGGCCTGCAAGACAGAGCTCTTCCACCAGGCTTTTAGTTAGGTCAGCGGACATCCCACCTCTCTACTAGGCCTCCCCTCAGGGGGTCAGACCTGTATTGAGGGAGGGGAACAGTGGGAGGGCTTCTAGTGTCCTGGCCCCACTGGTGGACCTCCTGATGGCACCTGGTATTTTTGGCTACTATGTGAGAGAGTGTTGGCCTGGATGGGGCCATTGGCCTGATCCAACATTGGCTTCTCTGATGTTCTTATGTTCTTACCATCCATGGACCAAAACCTGAGATAGATGGCATCTCTGGGGCTTTAACTATGACCTGTTCTAGACGTTGTTATATTTTATTGGCGTTTTAACTGTTTTAATTCTTTCTATGCTGTATATTGCTTACTATGTCTGATGGAACCCGCCCTGAGTTTGCTATGTGGGGAGGACGGGATATAAATCGAATAAAATAAATCTGGTGTTGCCCAGCCTGTGGCTCAAGAACTGAAAGAGGGTTGCAGAGCCTCTGAAAATGGGTTCTGGACCCGCCCTCCCTACTGGCCACCCCTGCCCTTTCCATTGCTCTCTCTTTTGTATCTTGGAAACCAAGATCTGACCCTGGAAACAGTGTCATCCATGTCATAAATTGGCTGGTATTCCTTCTTCATTGTGTATACATGTTGATCAAGTAAAACATGTCCTGATGGTTATTAGAGTGAGTTCCTTAGACTTTTAAATGGGATTAGAGGGAATCAAAGAGAAGGAAAAACTGGTCAAAGGCTGGAATGTAACTTCCATGGGCAAAGGGTGTGTCTGCCAGAATGCCACTTGCTTGGGGTTCATAGTAGGGGCAGCTGCGCCCTTTAAGCAATGTTTGTTGGTTTCTCAAAAACATCTGGTTAGCCACTGTAGAAAATGGAATGCTGAACTAGATGAGTGCCAAGGCCATAGTTTGCCTAGAATGCCAAAAAACCTTGGGCCGGCCCTGGATGGGTCACCATGCCAAGTAAATTTGGACTTGTGGGTCAGCGCACCAAATAGGTTGGAAACTGTTGGGATGATCTAAGAGTTCAAATTCTTGCATAATTTTAAGCCGTTGGAATGGAAACATGTAGAATGTTCTTTTACTGCCCTCTTGTGTTTGCAATTTTTTTTTAACTTCTAGAGACTGTAGATGATGAACTGGAAATGCTTTTCGTGACTTGAGGTTTGTCTTAATCGCTGTCAAACACTCCCACAGGAGCCAAGGCACCTGCAGCTGTTGGCTGACCTTGAAGACAGCAATATCTTCTCATTGATAGCCGGCAAGAAGATGTACAGTGCTCCAACGGATTATGGGTTCTGTATAAAGGTAATTCCTTACGTAGGGCGAGGTGTTCATCCAAAAGCAAATGTGCTCAAAGCTCAAAAGCTTTGTCATTATTAATATTAAAACTCCTTATGGGGTCTCGTTTACTTTATTAGAAATACAAAATTTAAGGTTTGAGTTATATCCTGGATAAGTTGCTGCCGTCCTTGAGGTCAGATTGGGAAAGGTGATCCGAGGTCTCCCTGATTTATTGGATTGGAACTGAGGTCTTTAGTCCCTGGCCAGGCTTCCGTATGCATCAGCACAACCCACCATGTGCTCTTGTGTCCTTCAGTGCTCCCTCTAAGCTGTGGAGTCTTGTGAGCAAAAATTCTGCTTTGTGAGTTTCTGGCATTAAAGTTGTGAGCGAGCGATTTGGCTGCTGCATAAATCAGTTTGCTCTGGAGCCCTCCTTCCTGAGCTGAGACAAAAATGTGTGAGCCAGGGGCTAAAAAAACTGTGAGCTAGGTCACGCGGAGCTTAGAGGGAACACTGGATGACAGCTCCTCCCACTACACTTCTGTATGGCGCATTGTGGAAGCGTGGCCTGTCTGCAAGGAGATGTGGAAGGGGAGCAGTGTTTCCCTCTAAGCTGAGTTAGCGTGAGCTAGCTCACAGCTTTTTAGCCTCCGGCTCACACTTTTTTTTGTCTCAGCTCAGGAAGGATGGCTCCAGAGCAGACTAATTTATGCAGGAGCCAAATCGCTCGCTCACAACTTTCATGCCAGTCGCTCACAAAGTAGGATTTTTGCTCACAGGGCTCCCCAGCTCAGAGGGAGCATTGGAAGAGAGCCCAGGCTTGGCTCTCCATTGTGGTCTTTTCTCTCTAACGGTGGCATAATGCTCTGCGGTGGTCTGCCCATGCAACAGAGATCCTGGTTTTGAAAAGGGAAACCTCCTGGGCCTTCATCAAGTGACCGGAATGGAAGCCCTGAAGTGGGATTCTTGCTTTTTCCCAGTCAGCACGGAGAGGAGGGGCGGATTGGCCGTGAAGGCCACTGGGGGTGGGCCGATGGCCTGGAGGGATGCACCCCATGCCAGGGTTGTTCTGGCCCCAAGTGAGTGGCAGCCCTCCTCACATGTGCCGTCTCTGTGAGCTGGTAGCCCAAGTGCCACGCAGGGCAGGCAAGGAGACACACAGTTTTGCTAAGCCCTGGGCTGGGTGTGGGAGAAGCTGTGTGACTGACACCTCCTTTGGAGAATAGGGGGGAGAATAGGCAGGGCCCTTTTCCCGGGCCGTTTGCTCTACCCAGTTCACCCTTGATGGGAAACTGGTTCCAAAGAGCCTGAGCTGAGAAGTCCCCCCTTTCTGACCTCTCCTGAGCCAGGAGCTCAGCAGGTAACTCTAGGCAGCCCCCTTTCCCTACTCTGCAGTGCAGGAACAGGTAACTACTGTTATCCTGTAGAGGTGTAAGAACTTTGAGTTTGCATAAGTAAGAGAAGCACTCCTTGAACGACAAAAAGATCGTGTGGAAAGGGCTATCCAAGTCGCAGCCAGTTTATGGTGACCTCGTAGCGTTTTCAAGGCAAAAGGCAACCAGAGGTGGTTTGCTATTGCCTGTCTCTCCTCGCAAAGCTGAATTTCCGTGGTGGTCCCCGGTCCAAGTATCTATCAGGGTCCACCTTGCTTAGCTTCCAGGATCTGACGAGATCCAGCCCACCTGGGCGATCCAGGTCAGGGCTCCAAAGGGACACATAAATGCAAAGCACTAATACGAGATTGTTCTGTTGTAATGCGTATTTAAATTTTGCCCAAGAGAGACTTTTTTTTTGGGGGGGGTGTCTTTGTTTTGCAGCCCAACAGAGTGAGGAATGAAACGAAAGAGTTAAGATTGTTGTGCACTGAGGATGAGCAGAGCAGGACATGCTGGATGACGGCATTTCGACTTCTCAAGGTACTCGATTCCCTTTCGGGCATCTGGCAATTCACACTGACGGCGGCCCTATGTGTGTTTTGGAACTGAATTCTCTTTCGGCTAGCGTCAGTACCATAAAGTTCTCTCTGCTGGACAAAATAAGGCGCAGAAAAGGGAAACTAAAATGGTTGTGGGGATGGAACACGTTCCCTATGAAGAAAGGCTGAAGAGGTTAGAGCTCTTTAGCTTGAAGAAACGATGACGGGGGGTGACATGAGAGAGGTTTACGGAATTATACATGGGATAGGGAAGGTAGAGAAAGAAGTCCTTTTCTCCCTTTCTCACAAATATCAGAACTTGTGGGGAATCAATGAAATGAATGAGTAGTAGGTTTAGAACAGATAAAAGGAAGTACTTCTTCACCCAAAGAGTAATTAACACGTGGAGTTCACTGCCACAGGAAGTGGTGGCGGCTACAAGTATAGACAGCTTCAAGAGGGGATTGGAGAAACATATGGAGCAGAGGGTCCATCAGTGGCTATCAGCCACAAGGTATAGATGGAACACTATGTCTGGGGGTAGCGATGCTCTATATTCTTGGTGCTTGGGGGGCAATGGTGGGAGGGCTTCTGGAGTTCTGGCCCTGCTAGTGAACATCCTTTATTGCACTTGGATTTTGGCCACTGTGTGACAGAGTGTTGGACTGGATGAGCCACTGGCCTGATCCAACATGGCTTCTCTTATGTTCTTTTGTTTCTTTTTTTAAAAAAAATCTTTTTATTGAGTTTTTACAAAAGAAAAGAAAAAGAAAAAACATACAAACAGATACCGAGTCCGTACTATAAGTATCCACATTAACATTTCTACTAACATCAGTAGCTAATTCTCCAAATCAGCTTATCCTCATTTTATAGGAGCATATAATTAGAGTTGATTCATTTTTATAGTGTTCATCCGACCATTCATAAAACTTTGACCAGTTATTTTCGAAGATTTCCTCTCTTATCTGCTCATTTCAATGTTAAATTGTCCATTTCTGCAGTCTCCAACAGTTTATAAATTATTTCCTCCTTAGAAGGGGAACTACTTCTCTTTTCCAATACTTTGCATAAAGAATTCTAACAGCAGTTATTACATGGATAATCAGATATTTATCTAATTTGTTAAAAAGTTTCTGGAATCATATTCAGCAAAAAAAATTCTGGCACAAATGGTATAGTCAAATGCAGCATATTTTGCAATATTTCATGAATCCAGGTCTAATATTTTTTACATATTTACACATCCACATGTGAAAAAAGGAACCAACAGTTTGTTTACACTTCCAACATTCATTTGACATATTTGGATACCACCTTGCTAAGTTCTCGGGTGTCACATACCACCTATAAAACATCTTATAAATATTCTCTTTAAACGCCATACATTTTGTAAATTTTATACTTGTTTTCCATACATTCAACCATTGCTCTAATTGAATATTACGCCCTATATTTTGTGCCCATTTAATCATAGCCATTTTTACTATTTCATCCTGCATTCTCATTTCTAATAATAGTGTATAAAATGCTTTCACGTATTTAACATCATTTGCCAACAATAGTTTATCTGACTCATTCGGTTTCTCAGCAAAGCCAATTGGTTTATCTTTCGCATATCTAGAGTCAAGTTGCGCTCTTTCCTACCAGTTTAGATTAATACCTTGTCCTTGTAGTGTGACTTGACATTTCAAAGAGTTCTCTTTTTGTAAAAGTTCTTGATATCTCCAAAGTTGCTTCTCTTATGTTCTTAACCGTATATTTCATTTTTCTCTCTCCCTGTCTGCAGTATGGGATGCTGCTGTACCAGAACTACAGAATTCCACAACAAAGGAAAGCGATGCTTCCACATTTCACCACACCTGTTGTAAGCATGACATTTGTATTACCAATAGAGAGCATCGCATCTTAGTTTCCAGTGTGGCTCTCCGTGGGGCACAGGGAAAAACCACTTTTTGAGAAATACTCCTTGGCCAACCAGATCCTCCTTGGCCAACCAGACGTTGTTACACTATTCTTCAAATCACAGCTTTTCTGTCTGTCTGGAAATCTATTTGTTTGAATGCAAATACTTGTGGAGTAGGTATGCAGAATTCTGAAATCTGCTCCTTGAAGTCGAGGGCTGGATTAACTTGAAATCAGCTGTGGTGGTGATGGAAAGTGCCGTCGAGTCTCAGCTGACCTATGGCGATCCCTGAGGGTGTTCAAGGCAAGAGATGAGCAGAGGTCGTTCGCCATTGCCTGCCTTTGCCTAGCGACCCTGGACTTCCTTGGTGTCTCCCATCCAAGTACTGGCCGTGGTCGGCTCTGCTTAGCTTCTGAGATCCGGCAAAACTGGGCTAGCCTGGCGCATCCAAGTCAGGGTGAAACCATATTTAGTCCACTAAAAACCATTATCAGGGGTCTAGGTTCTTGTTTTCTGAGATTCCACACAGTGACACATTGGATTGGGCTGAGCTAAGATCTTAAGAAGTTCCCGTATCTCTAGCTGCTTTAGACTATTTCCATGCGGAAGTATTGCAAGGCTAACTGCTGATGAACTTGTAAAGCTCAGCAGAGAGAGAGAGAGAAACTGGAAACCCTGCAGAAGAGTTGGGGATGAGGGCTTTTTAAAAAAGATCAGTAGTTCTGTCTAAGAACTAACTTTTATTTTCCTTTTCAGCGAAGTGTGTCTGAAAACTCGTTAGTAGCCATGGATTTTTCCGGACAAATAGGAAGAGTTATTGAAAATCCAGCAGAAGCACAGTGTGCCGCCTTGGAAGAAGGGTACACTTGGCGGGTAAGGGAGCTGTTTTATAAAATGACTTGGCAGCCGCGGTGGCTCAGAGTTTAAGGCGCTGAGCTGCAGACTGGAAGGTCGCTCGCTCGGCAGTTCAGTGCACCTCAGCGTTTAGTCATGCCGGCCACATGACCACGGAAATGTCTTTGGACAGTGCTGGCTCTTCGGCTTGGAAACCAAGATGAGCACCGCCCCCTGTAGTCAAATCCGACTGGCTTTTGAGCAAGGGAAATGTTGACCTTTACTACCTCCTAAAACAGCTTATGGTAGTGGAAAGTGCTGTCAGGCGCAGCCAACTTATGGCGACCCCTCCTAGGTTTCTCCAGGAAGGAGACTTTCAGAGGTTGTTTGCTGCTGCCTGCCTCTGCACAGCAACCCTGGACTTCCTTGGAGGTCTCCCATCCAAGTACTGACCAGGGCTGACCCTGCTTAGCTTCCGAGATCTGAGGAGACAGGGCTAGCCGGGGCCCTTGAGGTCAGGGCGGGAGTATAATAGCCTGATTGATCCGGGGTCCGTTAGCGCGGGAGCGCACAGGAGCGCAGCTCCGGGAGTGAGGAGCCCAGGGGGCGGGCACATGACCAAGCCCCGCCCCCTCCTCAGCTTCCCTGAGCAGTGCAGAGGCGCAGCGCCCCAGGGAAAGCCCTGCTAGGGTCTTTATTATTTTTAATGTTTTGTTTTAATATTGATAATGTTATCATTGTTCCTTTTATGACTGTGTGCTGCTTTTCCAGAGACTTGCTCAAGGTGGCATATAAATTTTCTAAGTATACCATTTTTTATTTGGGCACATGGCACATAAGTACTGGAGAAATTTCATCAACTCTTCAGCAGCTTCCACCTTATCAGTTTGGTGGAGTAGTCAGGAGTTGGACTCTAATCTGGGAGAACCGGGTTTGATTCCCCACTCCTCCACATGCAGCTGCTGGTGGGACCTTGGGTCAGTCACAAGTTCTCTCAGAGCTGTTCTCTCATGAGCAGTTCTCAAAAGACCTCTCTCAGCCCCACCTACCTCACAGGGTGTCTTGTTGTGGGGAGGGGAAGGGGAAGGGATGGGTGGTGCACATGTCCTGGGTATCTCAAGTCTACTTGAAACCTGGTGGTTTCAAGGGAGCAGGAAGAGAATGAGGGTGTGTTCTTTACGCTTATTTTTATTGCACAAAGTATTGGATGGGGAAGGGAATGGAGGAAGAGCAGGTCAGTTTCACTCACCTGTGGAATGGAGCCTGAGGGGGTGGGTGTTGCCTTCTGACACACTTCCGGCATGTTAGGGGGTGTGGCATATGCAAATGAGTTATGCAAATGAGTTATGCTAATGAGCTCCTGCACCTCTTTTTCTACGAAATGACCCCTGATTGATACCACTTATGGGCAATGTGAGTTGAACTGCTGGTCCCTTCTGTTTTGCAGAAGCGCAGCACAAGAATGAACACCCTGGGTAGCCCAAGTCCTCTTCATCCTTCCACACTGAGCACAGGTAAGGCAAAACTGAAGGACGATGGAGAGCAGGGGAGAGAGAACCTGAAAACAGGGGGAGAATTAGATTGTCCTGTGAACTTTCCATGGGAAGGTGGCTAATTCTGCACTTAACTCTGTTCCATGGAACTCCGTCCAGTTTAAGTGTTTTGGCTTTTGGCTAGACCCTCCTGCCCACACTACGTCAAGCGGCAGTTGTGGTTTCTGAGTCAGATACAGAAACATTCCTCTCTCCTTGGAGGGGTTTGGGGGTTTTTGAGCCCTCTTTGGTAAAGCCTGAGTTCCTGCAACTGTCATCAGTCCCGGATCGAGTTCAGTAAAAAAAAAAAAATTAGGAGCCCTTGCATTTTCAAGGCTTTCCTCCTTTATCTTTGTTTTCCAAAGCAAACGAGCATTGGTCACATGCAGTTCTTAAAGGTGGTGCTTTCCTTGCACAACTAGTGCAATTTTCAGTACCTGAAATGTGACATCTTTGTACTCGGAAGAATACCTCCCATCTTGGGCAGCCCGTAAAAGGTCTTGAACACCCGCAGCGCCTGCTCTAGGTGGCAGGATCTCCCCCTTCTTGCAGCCACCGCCTGTGCCTGGTTCAGAATATAAATTCAGATGCAGAAAACAGTTTCCATATGCGGAGTGGAGTTTTCAAACTGGAACCATGGGGCCTCAGTTAGGGAAGTGGAGGGGGGTGCGCATGTGCAACATGGGCACGTGATGGGACCGCTCACATCTCTGGTGTCGTCCAGACGATCGTCTTATTCAAGAGGGCTTTTTAACACGGGCAGTGGCGTTGCACTGGACTAAATGATTCACAAAGGTACTTCGTTATTAAGGTCTGTGGTCTTGACCCCTGCATTCAGCTTGCTGAAACTCCAACCCTGTGATGTAATTTTTGTATTGTATAATATTTTAATACTTACGCTTTGCTCAAGTCTTGTTTTCACATAGAAGTCTGGAACCGCCAGAAAGAACTGAAGCAAGGCATAAATTTTGACGTGACACATTAAGCAGTTCAAAAATTACACAGTAGGTTCCCACTTACAATAAGTGATATAGAAGCATTGTAGACCACAGTCCCTAGTAGTTTATCCAAGGAAGTCTGTGAACCATTTTGTACAGCTGCAACCCTAATAAAATGGAGCCATTCCGCTGGGCTTTCGGGTGAGGCATCGGATGCCCAAATCCATCTTGGCCTCCCTGATCGGCAGGGCTGATTTTAATCCAGCGAACCATCCAGCAGCACCACTCTGAAATACCTCCATCTGAGCTCTGTTATCAAGACTAGCTTGCTCTGGTTGGCTGCATAGTTGATTCTAATATTAATTTTATTGTTAAATTTCTATTCATTGTTATGTTAGTCACAGTTTTTGTGTGGCTTTGTAACCCGCCCTGAGCCTGCTTGCGGGGAGGGCGGGATAGAAATCGAAGTGGGTGGGTGGGTGGGTGGGTGGGTGGATGGATAGATAGATAGATAGATAGATAGATAGATAGATAGATACCTGTGCAGAAATGCCCTTTTGAACAGTTTTACATGGTTTGCAGAAAGTTGGGGGGGGGGGCTTTCCTAACCTCCTCAGACAGGCCATTCTGTAAGGAGGGAGCCACGACGGAGAAAGCACTTGTAGGGGCAGTTGTTGATTTTGCCCGTAGGCAGTTGGCACCTGTGGGGGTGGGGGAGGTGGCACCGCAAGTAAGAGGGGCCAAGGCCATGGAGGGCTTTGGGTGTGATAGCCCATACCCACGTCAACTGTAATCTTCCACGAGTCCAAGTGAGAAAGGCCGACTATTAAAAAAATAAATGAAATGAAACAAAAACCTCACAGGCGGCAGACTTCTCAGATGCTGTAATCTATAGCCATGCAAAAAAGCAGTGCACTCTTATCAGCAGCATCGCAATTGAGGGGCATGTTTTGGAAACCTGCATGGTGCAGCGTGCTGGCGCTAACCATTTATTTCTTCTCCAGTTATTCATAGGACACAGCACTGGTTTCATGGCAGGATCTCCAGGGAAGAATCACACAGGATTATTAAACAGCAGGGGCTTGTGGATGGGTAGGTGCTTTTACACTGGAGCCTGTTTTGTTAATGTTCCTGGTTTGGATGTTTCAACACATTTATTTGTTTGTTCCTTTGCTTATTTATTTGTGGGCTGCCTTTCCACCCAAAGAGGGTCCCCAAGGTGGTGAGCTTCAAGGCATTAATACCTTTAGAACAGGGGTCCCCAGCATCATGCCCGTGGGCACCATGCACCCACTGAGACCTTTCCTGGTGCTCATCAAGTGTTTTTAGAAAGTGGGTGGGGCCCTGGTGAGGCGTTTGCCCAGCAGGGCCACTGGAGATCTGAATGGCTGTGCAGAGTCGCTAAAAGCTGCTTCAGCAACAGTGTCAGACTCTTGGACAAACGTGCTCCCAACAACACTTTCTCTGGCAGTGATATGTTTACTGAGGCATGCGTAAGTTCCAAGCTGGGACCTTCCGTGTCAGAACTGAGGCCTTTGGCGCCAGTTCTGAAATTATACATGTTTCAAGCAAGAACCCCCTCCCCCTGGGTTACTCATCCAGTCATTCCAACCATTCTGCCCGCCTAAACCTATCGCTCCGAATAGGTCCTCCCCCCACTTGTAAATCTACTGTTACTTTATCTATGGCAGCTAAGCTGGCAGAGAGAGCTCTTAGGGTTGTTTGCATTCTTCCTCATGGACACCGTTACAAAGCAAAGCGAGTAAAGCTAAGGGCACGCATTCATACATTCACACACACACACACACCCACACACCCAATACACAGTCAGAATAACCAAAAGGAAAAGAAATATAACATCATGGCAAACCCAGTCCTGGGTTTCACAAATCGCTGCCTCCACAACGCAAGGATCTGATTTAAAACACTGAAATCGCATTTAAAACATATGTGCCAATATTTAACATTGCAGCACAATACAAACGTATAGACATACAAACACATGCAACTGGGAAGGGGGCCCAGTGAGAGTTGGCTGAGGGTATGCCAAACAAAACACACCTTCGCCCGCTGGCAGAAGACGACGTCAGAGGGAGACCGATGAATCTCCGTGGGGTGATTTGCTACAAACCAGGAAGTCTCCGTGCAGTGAATGAGGGAGGGGAGGGAGGGTGTAGATCGGTGGCCTTTCTGGCTCTTTCTTCTCCCTGGTTGACTCCGGTGTGGTCTGTCTGAAGTCACTGGGTGCATACCTGCATTGGGATCATGCATAATGTTTCTGTGTATCTGTGGACGCGGGGTGCATCACCGGCAACCAACCAAGGGCTTTTCTGCATTCTCGTTTCCCTCGCTCCCATGTTCCTGTTGCTTCAGGGGTGATTTTCTGTTCCGCGTGTGTTTTGCTCCCTCTAGTGGTCGATTTGACATTGCCTTGCTTGATGTCCAGCATAAAAACTTGTAGTTTAAATCTGCAGGGAGACGTGATGGACAGAAAGGGATGTGATATAGAACAGACCACTAGAGGAAGCAAAACACATGCAGAACAGGGGGGGAAAAACCACAACAGAGACCCAGAAGTGCTGATGAGAATTCACTGGACACTACCTTTTAAAGGGTTTATTTCCATGAATGTATTATCCCAGCCTGTCCTTTGCGGTGATACCAAGGCTCACATTCCTACTATGCTACCTGGTGCACTCTCAGTTCTTATAATATTAATTTTTTAACATTCTCCTTTCAAAAAGGGACAGCATCCCATGCACTTCACCTCCTTAAGGCGGGCAGAACCCGTCCTTCCCGTTCGTGCGTCTTCACTTAACATTCTGCATGTCTGAAAGAGATCTGGAAAAACGGTTCAGAGGCCTGGTGTGTGATGCATAGGCCTGCTCCCCGATGATGTCATGGAGCGCCACTGCACAGGCTTTTGGACAGACTCTGATAGTGAAATATAATGTCTTGCAGGCTATTTCTTCTCCGGGACAGCCAGAGTAATCCAAAGACTTACGTGCTTACACTGTGCCACCATCAAAAGATCAAGCATTTCCAGATTCTGCCGGTAAGCGCAGCGTCCTTCTGGTATGGAATGGGTTTTATCACAGGCTTTCCCCACATATTAAAGCTGTCTCTTTCTCTCTCATGCACGCTCTTCCCCCCCCCCCTTTGATATATTGGTCGTAGTTTGATTTTGCTTGTACTCTGTGTACAAATCTGTGAACAAAGCTTTAATTGTAGCATTTGTTTTGAGAGAGGAGCTAAAAATCAACAAACCCTCATTTCAGAGTAAAACTGCCCCCGCCCCAGTGGCATAATGGACAGAGAAATCACGCTACATGCCTAAGACTGTCTGTTTTGCTACTGTCTATAGCAGGAGTCCCCAGGGTGGTGCCTGTGGGCACCGTGGAGCCCGCCAACACCTTTCCTGGTGCCTGCCACATGTTTTTAGAAAGTGGGGGGGGGGCGGGGGGGGGGGGCTTGTGCCCAGTCGGGTTTCTGTTTGGTCACTGGGGATCCGGTTGCCTGAGCATATTTTTTAAAAAGTCGCTTCAGCAGTTGCTGCCACCATGGCACAAGAATCTTCACTGTATAATGGAAAGGAAGCTGTGCGTATAGAAGAACAACACTTCTAAGCTCTGTTTTCATTTTAAAAGGCATCTCACTAAACAGAGTTTCTGCCAGAAATGTTGGAAGAGTGACCTCACTGCTGGACGTATGATTGGCGCCGCCTCCTGTGGCAGCCCTTTTGTAGTGCCCAGTTTGGTGTAGTAGGTAGGAATGCGGACTCCAGTCTGGGAGAACCAGGTTTGATTCCCCACTCCTCTGCATGCAGCTGCTGGTGTGACCTTGGGCAAGCCATAGTTCTCTCAGAGCTGTTCTCTAGGACAGTTCTTGGGAGAGCTCTCTCAGCCCCACCTACCTCACAGGGTGTCTGCTGTGGGGAGGGGAAGGGAGGGGAGTTTGTAAGCCGCTCTGAGACTCCAAGTGAAGGGCAGGGTATAAGTCCAGTCTCCTCCTCCTCCATCACCCTGACTCAGAATTCTCATGGTACCCATAAGCTTAAAAAGGCTGGGTAGCCCTGGTCTCTGGAGACCTGCAGAGCTATATATATATACACAAGAAGCACATCTCTAAATGGGAACAAATATGAAAACTTCATTTCCTAGTGCCTAACATTTCATTGTGGCTGAAGTCGAGAACTGAGTTAAGCCCCATTGATCTTTTGTTTAAAAAACAACAACTTAATTTCCGGTTCAGATTAGGACCCAGGGGGTGGGGGGGCTCAGGCCCCATGTGCCCAAAATTTTAAATTTCAATAAAGGACTCCTAGTATGTATCTGGCTAGACTCTTAATTTTTAATGTCAGAGCTGATGACATTTCAAACGCGAGTTTCCCTAGTCTGCAGTACTGTTGCAAGGTTTTAACCCAAGATGGCTTCAGTTCTTTGCTGTCTTACACTGAGGCAGGTTTTTAAAATCTTTCTTTGTGGTGTTTTTTTTTTTAAAACCATATTTTTCTAGTGTGAAGAAGATGGACAGATGTTTTTCAGCCTGGATGATGGGAACACCAAATTCACTGACCTAATACAGCTTGTGGAGTTCTACCAACTCAACAAAGGGATCCTGCCCTGTAAACTCAAACACCACTGCATCCGCGTAGCCTTATGACCTCCGTTGCCCTCTCATGCTGGCTTTGCTCAGAAAAGACTGGACTTGGTAGAGAAATCATGTAAAAGGAAGTTGACACTGGGAAATCGGCAGCCTCGTAGGCTGGCTTGAAAAGAACGCAACCGTTATGCACCTTGGGGACTTGGAAAAGGGATGGATTGAATGGATGCCAGCAGACCAGTTCTAGCTGGTTTGTATAACACCTAAGAGCAATTGCTGCTGGGTGTCCCAGTAACCCCTGCCCACCCACCCCCGAAATTGGGAAAGGGTATGTAAAATCACTAAAAAAAAAAAATTGAAACATAACTGGAAACTGTCCCTTGGCTGGTGCACTTAACAGAGTCAATTTTGTGAAGCAAAACTATTGAAAAGAACTCTTGCCCTGGAATAATCTTGACAATTAAGACTTGGTGTGTTTACTTTTTTTTTTTTTTTTTGTATTGATCACTTCTCTTGTGGGTTTGTTTTCTTTGCACTCCTTTTTGTGTTTTGGATATTGCCTACAGCCCTATCTTAGGAGCTTATTTTGCAGAGGGTTCTAATCTAAGCCCGGCCACGCATGAGGGGCTTCATCCTAACAAAGGTCTAGAGGACAGAAATCTTTCGCGCTTCTGCAGTGACCGGAAGCTCAGTCATTGCATTGAGGACTTTGAAGAATCCATTCGGACACAGCTCTGGAAAAGATCGCCAGGCATTCTCGTTCGAGTATTAGCATTTCAAGAGGATGGCTCTGTGCGCACGGCGTATGTTAGGGATACCCAGTCATGCAAAAGGCTCTTGATTTCTATGCACAAATATTCTTGGCCTAGCCTGTTAGTCTCCCCCTACCCCTCTTGGGAAAACCCACTTTCAGTAGCTATAACACAGTGGAGTGACTGGGCGTGGTGTTGGGGAAGAAGCATTTCACTTGTCGGTCCACCTAGTGCAACATGGATTCAGTGTTTTTTTTTTTTAGCATTATGTTTCCTTGGATTTTCAGAGCACCCGGTTAGGCCTGACAATGTTATTGTACCAAACCACGGTTTACAAGTAAGCTTCTAACCGTGGTTGCAGATTGTGTTTTGGTGCTACCGGTGGTCAGTTGGGGTGGCAGTATGGATGTAAAAGCCCTCCTAGCTGTGGGTGGTATTATCTGCTCATCATAGAATTATTGTTCCATCTGGTACAGGCAATGCAACCATGACGTCCAATCAGATCAATTTAGGAAACAGCATCGTCCCTTCCTTTCTCCTGTAGGATCTCCAAAGTGTATGCTGGGTTGGAACCAGCTGACTTTTTTTCACCCAACCTCACCTAATATCCCTTCTGGCTAATGCCTCCATCCCACATAGGTTTTTGTCCAGGTAGGTCCCATGATTTCTCAATGTGTTGCAGCAGTGGAACAGCTGGGTGGATCCAGCCAGCGTGTACAAAACTATGGGCACGATCCAGCAAGCACAGCTGAACAGCCTCCCCTCATTCCATTCCATCTTCAGAGAGACCCTTACGCAAGTGTCACTAGGAAGACCAGAGGATGGTGTGCTCTCGCCTGAAGTCTTCTGTCCTTTTATCTGGAAACTAGCTGCAATACCGGTGCTTGCAATTGCCGCATTTTTCATTTGACTGTTCAGATAATGAATGCTTTGAGGATATATGCACCGATATATATATCTGCAGGACTACGTTTGCTGCAGATACTGGCATAATACACATATATGTGCCAGTATCCTCAGTAAACTAGTCTTGGGTCATCACCCAAGGAAGGTCCCCATTCAGGCACTCTGGAAAACCGTCCACGCTGACCATTCTCATGGGCATGACCGCACAGAGGGAAATAACACTTTGCCCAGCTTTGACCATGTTGACAGGCAAGAGTTTCCAGGCCCTGGAGTGGATCCAGACTAATATTTGCACCAGCAGAACTTTCCTGCCCGTTCCTCTGTACTGCAGCCCCACTGATCCCCACAAAATGCTGCTGGGGGGCGGGCAGGGGACTCTGCAGAGTAACAGGAAAGAGTTCTGCAGTGGCAAGGGGGAATCCACAGCACTTGTCGATTTAGGATGGAGCCATCCCTGTGAATCTGATTAAACGTGGTAAGCTTTGGCATAATTATGCTGGGTGAGGTATTACTTAATCTGTGTCTGGGGGGGCAGGGTGCTCCATGTTGAAGGTTTAGAAGAGGGGTCCCCCACATGATGCCCACGAGCGCCGTGGTGCCCACTGACACCTTTCCCGGGGGGCCCACCAAGTGTTTTTAGAACACGGGCGGAGCCAGGTGGGGCTTCTGCCCAGCAAGGCTTTGGATTGGCTGCTGAAGATCTGACTGGTGTTGCTTTGGCAGCCACGGTCACCACAGGACAAGGATGTGTGGCTGAAGGCAAGCTGCGGCAGCCATTTTGTAGCCCTGCCTACCGCACTGTGTCAGGATTCCAGAGGTGCGCACAGGCTCAAAAAGGTTCCATGTTTACAAGTGATACTCCCCACCCCCACCCCCGATGACGAACTAGCATGAAAAGCGAGGTCCGTGCTAGTTTTGTTCTCCCGCTGGACTGCCCTACAGCTTCCTGTCAGGCCTCGGAGACGATGTTCAAAGACACAAACGGGTGTTTTGTGTGCATTTGCATAGTTTATTAAGCAGAAGTTATGTTAGCCAAGGAATGTTTGGAGTTAACGGCTCCGAGCGGAGTGTTCTCCACAAACACGCACCCCGCTCTCTTCCTCTCTAGACAGCTTATTGAATCACTTTTTAAACCGCTTCTATGGTTCTGTTTTCCATGTAACTAAATAGCCCATCTGAATGGTCAAAAGTTGTTGAAACAGCTCTTTATTCATACGGTATTCACATCAAGTTGAGAGTAGTTTTAAGAGGATATAACCAGCTTGAATCATACATATCAGCTGAATTATATAGACACTGTATTTTAGTATACAGGAGACATTCTACTAGCCTTCCCCCCCCCCCCCCCTTGAATTGACTACATTATACAATGAAGAAACTTGATTTAGTTTTTACCGTAGAACCTTCCTGGTTTTTAAATGTACAGTGTTCTTTCTTAATGTTTTTAAAGACATCAAATTAAGCTAACATGTCTCTGACTTCATTCTGCCTGTTTCTGTTTAACCCCGTCTAGATTTTTTTTTTTTATTGACTTAATTTAACATTCTTATTCTCCGGTGTCAGTGACCTTTTAGTCTCTGAAAAACACACACACACACACTTTACATTCTTGTGTTGACACAGTTTAGTTCGAACAATGCATTTTCCCTGCCAAGATGGAAAAAGAAAACATGTTGCATTGCTTCATATTTCTAAAAATTTGCATTTTTATTTAAATTGAGAGCAAAAGTTTCTGACTCTGAAACATGATTTTGTATGTGAACGGCTGTCTGTTTTGTACACTCCCAACTCTTTTGAGAAAACAAACCCCAATCCGAGTGGTGGCGATGTTACTTGAGCGCAGCATTATTGGTTTTTGTTTTCCTTTTTTCTGCTGGAGATGAAATAAAAACTTAAATCCCACCTTAAATATTTCCAGCAGACTTGGCTGGCTGGCAGCTTAGAAACCAAGGACTGAAGGACATTTGACCTTCTAATTTTTTTTTGTGTGTATTTAAATGACATGAATGTAAAGAGGGAGTCTCAGGGTTGTTTCAGGAGCCTGTTGAATTTGTTTCTCTCTCCCCCCCCCCCCCTTGGCCTATGACTTTTATTTTCTAAATAAAATACTTCATGTAGCAATCTTGGAAATACGTTGAAGAAGGAAAATGCCAAACTATTTTGGTAAAAAAAAAAAAGAATGAAAAAAGTATAAGGTAGGTGTTTTGAAACAGTACAATGGTTTTTAATGTGTTGAATTATTCTTGAAGAAATATGTGCCTCGGTTTTTAGATGTTTTTGTCTTTTTTCTGCACTAAGTTCCTGACCATTTTGACCAATCAATGCACCTTTCCAGTGGCAAGATCATGCTTCTCGTAAATTATAGTGTCACAATGCAAAACTTTTTTAGTGACTGTAAAATGGAATAAAAGTTAAAAGTTTTCAGGGAATGCAAAAGGTATTAACTTAAAGAGACAAAACCTTTTATTCAATATGTGTTGCTTCATTCTGTAAATAGCTTTTTTTTTTTTTTTTTTTTTTGCTAGTGAACCTAATTGTAATCTTTCAGGTATTTTTGTACAAATGAGGGACTGATTGTTTCTTGTAACTAGAAATAAACATTAATACAATTGTATTCATTTTATATTGCTGGTAATGTGTTTTTTCGCATGAAGCTGTCTTGTAGTGAATCAGAGCTTTGGTCCATCAAAGTCAGTCTTGTCTACTCAGACTGGCAGGGGCTCTCCAGGGTCTCAGGCTGAGGTCTTGTTCATCACCTCCTGCCTGGTCCTTTAACTGGAGATGCCGGGGATTGAACCTGAGACCTTCTGCATGCCGAGCAGATGTTCTATCACTGAGCCACAGCCCCTCCCTTCTCCTTTTTGCCGTTAGGTGGGTGGGTAGATACATCAAGCTAATGAGAACTACTGCTTTGGGAAGCCTTGAAAGGAAATCCGCTTAATACTGCACGGTTTAGTATCTACCTAGTTCTATCGGCCCGAATGAGATGATACCAGTCCTGTTTTGGAGATGTACCTCGTCCAAGTGGCTTGTCTCTGAAAAGCCTGCAGTTGTTCTGTCTCATTCAGAAGAAGGAAATGCTTATTACCTTTATACCACTGACAAAATAGCACTTGGTAAGAGATGACCAGTAAGTCTGGGTGAGCTGGGATAACCCTCCCTTCTCTCTGCTCCCCACCCTCTGGGGACTAACTGCTCCCCACCCTCTGCTCTGACTAACTGGGGCCCTTGTGTGTCCTAATTATTTGATAACCATGACCTGGATAGCCCAAGCTAGCCCAGTCTCATCAGATCTCGGGAACTGAGCAGGGTCGGAAACCTCCAAGGAATACTAGGGTCGTGACACAGAGGCAGGCAATGGCAAGCCATCCCTGAATGTCTTCTGGCTTGAAAACCCCTACATGCTTGCCATAAGTCAGCCGTGACTTGGTGGCCAAAAATAGGTAGGGAACTTCTTGTTGACATGCTCCAATGCTGATGCATCTTACTTGTGTGCTGACACAGATTGGTCCTCTGATGTCAAAGAACTCCATATCTGCCTTGAAATGCAGCATGGGAAAGTCAAAACACAAGATGAACGGTGCGGGTAAATAGTTCGGGTTGAATCCTGTAGGAGATTTGAGGGGCCTCCAGCCACATCGTTGGATGTAATGGGGGGGGGCGTACATTGAAGTGGGAAATTGTGCAAGAACTGGTGGGGTGTGTCTGTAAACCCCATTTGTGGTCACAGGACCCGTTGTGAGAGCAAACTCCTCCATGCCTTTCAGTAGGAGCCCTTGCTGAATGAAGGTGTGAATGGGTGGCCTTGGAAACAACATGAAAAATAGGACATGTCCTAAGGTTTCGGGGACCTGAGCAGGCCGGTCTCTCCTCCTTTGCCTTAGGCCCCATGCTCAGGGAGGGCCCAACCCCGACAGAAGGCAGAAAAGGGGGGGGAAGAGCAGGCTCCCCCACTGCACCCACCCTGGCCAGGCTCAGGCAGGCAGCCTCCACCTCATACAGGTGAGGGTGTGCCCTTTGCTTGGCCCAGGCAGCAAGGGTCCTGGTGGGGGAGGGGCAGTGATTCTGGGGCCCCATCCTGGACTTCACTAACACGGTCCAAGTCTCTCAGGAACCTCCATGGGAAATGCTTCATATTTTGTATCCGTGCTAAAGCGGGGTGCAAGCAATGTTCCCTCTAATCCCTCCCCACACTGAGTGGAGCAGTTCACATCCTGAGCAGAATATAACTGCTGTATTCTAAGGCCCAATTTACACCTCCCCTTTGAAGTAGTTTGACTGCTGTCTTTTCCTACGCTCATTTCACGCTGGTTTCAAATTTCACTCCCTGGGTCTGAAGAGCACTAAGCAACAGGATCTGTTTAAAGTAGTACAATGCTAGCTTGACCACAGGAGGGCAATTAACGAATGTAAACAGTAATTTTTAAACTAGAGCAAGTATGGCTTGAAACCAGCAACAGGTATAGATGTATTTTTTTTAAACTAGAATGATTCCAGCAGGAAAGTCAGATGTAGATTTGACCTTAGAATGTTCAACGGGCAGTGCAAGACCCCACGCGGCTCCAGACTCCTGCTGATTATTAATGAGCAGCCTTTCCAGCTGCCCCAATAATGCCTGTACCCAGGAAACACCTTGGCTGGGACAGATTGTGCATTTCTTAACACCAGCACCCTTCCTCTGTGGAAGCCACCAATTGATCTCCTAGGTCTCGGCAGTGCTGGTGTGGGAAGCAATCCCCGCATGTGGGAAGGAACCCCTTCACCCGCTCTATCCCACATGCTTCCTCTACAAAGCAGTCGCGGGCGTAATATAGGAGTCAGACCGGTGAATGCAGCAGTAGTTCCACCAACACACTGCTACTGTATGAAGTGGCGTTTTGATCATGCAACGGTGCCAGAATGCCTGTAGCTCCAAAGAATGAATTGGATAAAACAATCCCAGATGTCTCAGGGAAGTAAACCATATGTGACTGCCAGCATTGGGCAAGTCTGCACCGGGGGGAGGGGGAGTTGGAATAAGTCATTTTGTTAATGTGCGAAATAACACCATCTGTGTCAAAACATGGAGCGAACAGAAGAACCCCCGTGCTGTAAGCTTGGGCGAAGATTCTGAAACGAAACAACGCACAATAATGTGAGTCAATTCTATGGTGGCTTGCTGGCACACACAGTGGAATTGGTGGCGGGCACAAGCTGCTCTTGCAGGCAGATGTGGAATGAGGAAAGACGACACCTTTCGGATGGTAGGTAATAAAAAAAGCCAATTTCACGCATTTCACATCAATCAAGGGGGATCTGTGACATCCATAGGCCCAAACCCCCATTCCAAACCTTGTCACAGCGCAGACAATTGGTTGGGATGTTGAAGAGTCCAGCCTCCTCTGTTTTTGTGCTAGGGTTGCTCCACACACACACCCTGGCTGATGGCGGTGTGGGGTGGGGTTGCCAGCTCCAGGTTGGGGAACCCCTCGAGATTTGGGAGTGGAGTACCTGTCTCTAGTTTCAAACCATACTTGTTCTAGTTTAAAAATTACTGTTTACATTCGTTAATTGCCCTCCTGTGGTCAAGCTAGCATTATACTACTTTAAACAGATCCTGTTGCTTAGTGCTCTTCAGACCCAGGGAGTGAAATTTGAGCCTGGGAAAGACAGAAACCTCAGTGGGGTCAATGCCATAGAGTCCGCCCTTCAAAGCATCCACTTCCTCTAGGGGAGCTGGTCTCCAGAGATGAGCTGTAATTCCAGGAGGTCCCCAGATTTAAAGCGACAGAAGGTTCATATAACATTTAAATAGTAAAATACTAAAGTCTCTCAAACATTCACAAAATCTTCATGGAAAAACTCCTTCAACATAGATGCTTCTGAGAGATTTAAAGTGATGGGAACCTTGTATCTTCCTTTCTGATAATCAGAAATCTGATTTTGAAGGAGATCTTGCATCGGCTAACGCTTTGACTTTGTAAATGGCTTAGTTCCGTAACGGATGGTTGTTCATTGTTGCTTTACCTTAAATATTTTGTATTTGTATTTTTACTGTTTTGCTATTTTCTAAATTACATACTTGGATTATACTTCATGTGAAGCAGCATAGCTATTTTATCCCGGCTTATGTTGATTTCTATATTTAGCTGCACTAACATTTATAGTAGCATAACACGGGAAAAGTGTAAACTGAGCTGTTTGTACGGTACACGGTTTAAATGGGCCGCTTTACTGTATTAATTTCTACACGTTTGGAGGAAAATGGACATTGTAACTGCCTTAATTCTTCTCTTTTTATATCCAAAGTTCTTTTTCCCAAGGAGTGTTTTGAGTCTGAGGCCACTTGTACAATGTTGATAATTCTGCCCTAGCTGATTCTCTTCGTAGGTCAACAGAGGGAGCTGCTGACCGAAAAGATTTCTAGTGTCCAGGCTCCGGCTCACAGCACACTGCTGCACCTTGAACATTTAAACTGCCTCGCATGTGAACCTGGATCCTCTAGATAGCAGGATGGATTGTTAGGTGTAGACCTGGGCAAGTCTGTACACAGAATGGTTCTGGACTCAGGGTCCTATTTATGATCCCCATTTTTCAAACTGTATCGTTAAGCACCATTTCAAAGGGAATGAATCAGGGCTTTGAAGAACAACATTTGAGACAAAAGAGGCTAGATATTGGCAGCTTGCTCTGTGTGGCTGCCAGCTCCCATTGAAGAAAACGGTTCTGCAAATCCTAATGTTGCCTGAAAAACCATTGACTCCCATACGAACCTACCTGACTGCTGAGGACACCTTTTGAGGCCTTTATGAGATACCCTCACCTGCTGAGATTAGGCAAGTGGCAACCCGAAAGAGGCCACCATGGAACTCCCTCCCTGAGGAAATCCACCTGGTGCCTTTTCCATCACAGTCATTTGCAAGCTGGTGGACATTTTTTTCTTCCGGCATCCCCCCAATGACCCTTCCTTCTGTCTGTGCTGTTTTAATTACTGTTTTAGATGCTTTTATATGTATTTTAGTTTGGGTCTTTTATGATTTTGTGTCTTTACTTCGCATACCCTGCCTTTCACCCTAATGGGGACCCTAAATGAAGATTATAGTATAATTATGTCTTTAAATTGAAGACATTTGGGTGATATTTTGTTATAACTGTTGATCACCTTGGGGGCCCAGGTAGGGCAAAGAAGAAGAGAAGAGTTTGGAGTTATACCCCATTCTTCACTACCTGAAGGAGTCTCAGAGTGGCTTACAATCTCCTTTCCCTTCCCCTCCCCACGACAGACACCCTGTGAGCAATGTTCCCTCTAAGCTGAATCAGTGTGAGGTAGCTCAGTTTTTTAGCCTCTGGCTCATACCTTTTTGTCTCAGCTCAGGGAGGATGGCTCCAGAGCAAACTAATTTATGCAGTAGCCAAATCACTCACTCACAACTTTAATGCCAGTAGCTCACAAAGTAGAATTTCTGCTCACAAGACTCCACAGCTTAGAGGGAACATTGCCTGTGAGGTAGGTGGGGCTGAGAGAGCTCTTTCGAGGACTGCTTTTGAGAGAACAGCTCTGAAAGAATTTGTGATTCACCCAAGGTCACACCAGCAGCTGCATGTGGAGGAGTGGGGAATCAAACCCAATTCTCCCAGATTAGAGTCCACTCTCCTAACCACTACACCAAACTCAAAGGTGATGTACAAATTTTGTAAATAAAATAAATAAATGGGCATGCTGTTTGGGTATCTGGGGTTTTAAAGTTAACCATTAGTGTATCTCCTGTCACGAGCCTTCATTTACTAAACTGTACCCACCATACACTGATTTAGGAATCAACTAATTGGCCAGAATTACAGATTCCCTGATGTTAAGAAGGTAATGCACTAACTTCATATAGTCCTGCTACACAAAAGGAGGGTACCCTTAAATGGAGATGACAGCAGAATTATGGCCTTAAACTGGAGACAGAGAACATATCACTTTCAGTGCTCTGGTGAAATGGACATACTTTGTTACCAGTTGATGCTGTTCCCTGGTCAAAGAGTTCTGCAGGTTTATTTTGCAGCACTTTCAAAACCTATGGAATCGGTTTGACCTCAGATTCCTGTAGAATGACAGAAATATATGGCCGTTGGGAACAACCATGCCTGTGTCATGCTGCTAACTCTGAAAACAGTTTGGTGTAGTGGTTAAGTGCGTGGACTCTAATCTGGGAGAGCCGGGTTTGATTCCCCACTCCTCCACTTACACCTGGCTGGATGACCTTGGGCAAGCCGTAGCTCTGTACCAGCTGTTCTCTCAAGGACAGCTTGGGAAAGAGCTCTCTCAGCCCCACCTACCTCACAGGGTGTCTGTTGTGGGGAGGGGAAGGGAAAGGAGTTTGTAAGCCGCTCTGAGACTCCCTTGGGGAGTGGAGGGCGGGGTATAAATCCAATCTCTTCTCTTCTTCTTCTTTTTCCTGTCTCCACCTTTGTTCTGTCAACAATGGCATTTGGTGTTTGTTTTTTGTTTTTTAAATTATTTCTATTTGTATCCCGCCTTGCCGGGCACACTGGCTCAAGGCGGATAACGGGTTTTAAACATCATAAAACGAAGCAAAGTTAAAACAACCAAACAATACGATACAGAGTTTTGTGTCTCTCAATGCCAATGACTTTGAGATGGGAAGGGGGACTTTCTGTGTGCTGCAAAAGTTAATGATTGACAGCTGACTAAAGAGCTGTCTGTTTTGACTTGATTGCGGCTCAGGAATGCTTCAGAAGACCAGCCTGATGCCCCACAACTTCTGAAGGCTGCAAAGACAAAAAGGAAGGAGATGCGGATTTGTGACTGGACTGTGCACTGGGAATGCAGGTCCCAGCTCACGAGCACAGCTAAGACCGGCAAAAAGCTGGCCATTGCTTTTCCATTTGAAGAACTAGATTAACAGGGGAGGCTGTGGCAGAAGCCAGCACAGAACTGTCCAAGGAACTGAAGTGCGGAGAGATCAGGGGCGAAGGGAAGATTACATTTTGATGCCCATTCCCACCATTTGGGCACCTCACCAGCATAAGTCTACTGCATTCTACTGCAACCAACCATGCCAGTTCTAAGGAGTGCAGCCTTGCTGGCATCCCTCAATTATTTATTTATTTATTTATTTATTTATTTGATTTATACCCCGCCCTCCCCGCGAACGGGCTCAGGGCGGCTTACATGGGCACATAGGCCGGAGAGTACTACATTTAAAATAGCTAAAAGCGATTAAATCAGTTAAATAATTAAATGCATTCCTAAAACTATAATTGACAAACAGCTTCCTATGTATTTAAATAATTAAATACATTCCTAAAACTATAGTTGACAAACAGCTTCCTATGGCATATTACCCATTTATCAAAGCAGCAGCTAGTGGTAAGTTTCCATTTCCCCCTTGCCGCCGAGGCCAGTTACATCAAGATGTTATACCTAATGGCTGGAATCGTCGGTGGCGGCTCCTATTCGAAAGCATGGCGGGAGAGCTTTGTCTTGCAGGCCCTGCAGAACTGCACAAGGTCCCGCAGGGCCCTGATCTCCTCTGGGAGCTCATTCCACCAGATGGGAGCCGCCACCGAGAAAGCCCTGGCCCTCGTCTTGGTGAGTCTAGCGGCCCTAAGGCCTGGGACCTCTAGACGATGGGCTGACCCTGATCTCAGTGCCCGCTGGGGTATATATGGAGAAAGGCGGTCCCTAAGGTAGGTTGGACCCTGGCCATATAGGGCTTTATAGGTAAGAACCAGCACCTTGAAGCGAACTCGGTATACTATAGGCAGCCAGTGCAGCGCCGCCAGCACAGGCCGATGTGGTCTCGACTTGCGAGACCCATCAATAGCCTGGCCGCGGCATTCTGCACTAGCTGCAGCTTCCGGGTTAGCCCCAAGGGCAGCCCCATCTAAAGAGCGTTACAGTAGTCCAACCTCGAGGTGACCGTCGCATGGATCACTGTGGCCAGGTCATCCCGATCGAGGTAGGGAACCAACTGCCACGCCAGCCGTAGGTGGTAAAAGGCCGACTTGGCAGTGGCTGCTACCTGGGCCTCCATTGTCAAAGAGGCATCCAGGAGCACTCCCAAACTCCTAACCTGCGACGCCGGCACCAAAGGTGCCCCGTCAAAGCTCAGGAGTGGAAGCCCCCGCCCCAGACCGTGATTCCCCAGACACAGGACCTCCGTCTTCACCGGGTTCAATTTCAACCTGCTCAACCTGAGCCAATCAGCCACGGCGTGCAGTGCCCGGTTTAGATCTTCTGGACCAGAGCCCGACCGGCCGCCCAACATCAGATAGAGCTGGGTGTCATCCGCATACTGGTGACAACCCAGCCCAATCCTCCGGGCAATCTGGGCAAGGGGGCGCATGTAGATGTTGAACAGCATTGGGGAGAGCACAGCCCCCTGGGGCACACCGCAATCAAGCGGGTGCCTCATGGACTGCTGCTCCCCTAGCACCACCCTTTGTCCCCGACCTTGAAGGAAGGAGACGAGCCATTGAAGGGCCCGCCCCCCTATCCCCACGTCGGCCAGGCGGCGGGACAGCAGCCGGTGATCTACCGTGTCGAACGCTGCCGACAGGTCGAGCAGCAGCAACAGCGCCCCACCGCCTTGATCCAGATGCCGTCGGAGGTCGTCAGTTAGAGCGACCAAGGCCGTCTCCATTCCATAACCTGAGTGAAAGCCGGACTGAAAGGGGTCCAGGACCGAAGCTTAATCCAGATAACCTTGCAACTGTGACGCCACCGCTCTCTCAATTAGTTTGCTCAAATAGGGCAAATTGGACACCGGCCTATAATTGGCCAATTCCGCCGGGTTCAGATGTGGCTTTTTTAAGAGAGGGCGGACCATCGCCTCCTTGAGAGCCCCCGGGAATTTCCCTTCCAAGAGGGAGGTGTTAATAATTTCCCGGGCAGTGCCTCGTAACCCATCGTGACTTGCCTTAATGAGCCAGGATGGGCACAGATCAAGGATGCATGTGGTTGGGTTAGTGCTGTTCTGTTGGGAAAGCAATCCTGCTGTTGTCCCTCCAGCCGCCACTGGCCGCTGACAGGTGCAACACTCACCACCTTGGACAGAGAGAGAGAGAGAGAGAGAGAGAGTGTTTTTGATAGGGGATCGACCCCCCCCCTCTCTTTCTGCCAGATGCTGCATTAACTGGCTCAGTCTGCATTTATACTCCTGCCCTGTTTAATGGGGCCTCCTGTTAAACTGGTTTACACAGGATTGTAGCCAAGTAGCTTCTGATAGCACCGGGTCCATAGATTATGATACCATTATCTTACAGTGCTCACAGTGACCAGGAACAGAGATAAGATGGGGGGAGTGAATCTTTGGCTGTGCAAAGGAGTTCAGAGTATTGGTTAGCAACTGGTTGGACTTTTGGACTATTCCTGATAAATCCTTGTTATGTTCAGTTGCTCTAAGAGGCAAACTGGATATTATAGGCAGATATATGTAACTGAGGCTATTGCCCTTCTTTGGACTGTAAAGGCCACTTCGGGAGACAGTGATTTAGAACAGGAGGGTGGGTTAGAGTTGTCAGCTCTGGGTTGGGAAATACCTGGAGATTTTGGGGGATCCAAGGGAAAGAGATGCTTGAGGAGGGACAGCACCCTAGTGGGGTACAATGTCATAGAGTTTGGCTGGTAACCCTAGGTGGGATGCTTTATCCTTTGGGTGGAGAAAGTGACTTTGCTACTTCGCTGCTTTCAGTTGACTCCTCTCAAAGTGGCCCTTCAAGATCACAGGATATCAGTGATCTCAGTGCCCGCTGGGGTATATATGGAGAAAGGCGGTCCCTAAGGTAGGTTGGACCCTGGCCATATAGGGCTTTATAGGTAAGAACCAGCACCTTGAAGCGAATTCGGTATACTATAGGCAGCCAGTGCAGCGCCGCCAGCACAGGCCTGATGTGGTCTCGACTTGCGAGACCCATCAATAGCCTGGCCGCGGCATTCTGCACTAGCTGCAGCTTCCGGGTTAGCCCCAAGGGCAGCCCCATGTAAAGAGCGTTACAGTAGTCCAACCTCGAGGTGACCGTCGCATGGATCACTGTGGCCAGGTCATCCCGATCGAGGCAGGGAACCAACTGCCACGCCAGCCGTAGGTGGTAAAAGGCCGACTTGGCAGTGGCTGCTACCTGGGCCTCCATTGTCAAAGAGGCATCCAGGAGCACTCCCAAACTCCTAACCTGCGACGCCGGCACCAAAGGTGCCCCGTCAAAGCTCAGGAGTGGAAGCCCCCGCCCCAGACCGTGATTCCCCAGACACAGGACCTCCGTCTTCACCGGGTTCAATTTCAACCTGCTCAACCTGAGCCAATCAGCCACGGCGTGCAGTGCCCGGTTTAGATCTTCTGGACCAGAGCCCGACCGGCCGCCCAACATCAGATAGAGCTGGGTGTCATCCGCATACTGGTGACAACCCAGCCCAATCCTCCGGGCAATCTGGGCAAGGGGGCGCATGTAGATGTTGAACAGCATTGGGGAGAGCACAGCCCCCTGGGGCACACCGCAATCAAGCGGGTGCCTCATGGACTGCTGCTCCCCTAGCACCACCCTTTGTCCCCGACCTTGAAGGAAGGAGACGAGCCATTGAAGGGCCCGCCCCCCTATCCCCACGTCGGCCAGGCGGCGGGACAGCAGCCGGTGATCTACCGTGTCGAACGCTGCCGACAGGTCGAGCAGCAGCAACAGCGCCCCACCGCCTTGATCCAGATGCCGTCGGAGGTCGTCAGTTAGAGCGACCAAGGCCGTCTCCATTCCATAACCTGAGTGAAAGCCGGACTGAAAGGGGTCCAGGACCGAAGCTTAATCCAGATAACCTTGCAACTGTGACGCCACCGCTCTCTCAATTAGTTTGCTCAAATAGGGCAAATTGGACACCGGCCTATAATTGGCCAATTCCGCCGGGTTCAGATGTGGCTTTTTTAAGAGAGGGCGGACCATCGCCTCCTTGAGAGCCCCCGGGAATTTCCCTTCCAAGAGGGAGGTGTTAATAATTTCCCGGGCAGTGCCTCGTAACCCATCGTGACTTGCCTTAATGAGCCAGGATGGGCACAGATCAAGGATGCATGTGGTTGGGTTAGTGCTGTTCTGTTGGGAAAGCAATCCTGCTGTTGTCCCTCCAGCCGCCACTGGCCGCTGACAGGTGCAACACTCACCACCTTGGACAGAGAGAGAGAGAGAGAGAGAGAGAGTGTTTTTGATAGGGGATCGACCCCCCCCCTCTCTTTCTGCCAGATGCTGCATTAACTGGCTCAGTCTGCATTTATACTCCTGCCCTGTTTAATGGGGCCTCCTGTTAAACTGGTTTACACAGGATTGTAGCCAAGTAGCTTCTGATAGCACCGGGTCCATAGATTATGATACCATTATCTTACAGTGCTCACAGTGACCAGGAACAGAGATAAGATGGGGGGAGTGAATCTTTGGCTGTGCAAAGGAGTTCAGAGTATTGGTTAGCAACTGGTTGGACTTTTGGACTATTCCTGATAAATCCTTGTTATGTTCAGTTGCTCTAAGAGGCAAACTGGATATTATAGGCAGATATATGTAACTGAGGCTATTGCCCTTCTTTGGACTGTAAAGGCCACTTCGGGAGACAGTGATTTAGAACAGGAGGGTGGGTTAGAGTTGTCAGCTCTGGGTTGGGAAATACCTGGAGATTTTGGGGGATCCAAGGGAAAGAGATGCTTGAGGAGGGACAGCACCCTAGTGGGGTACAATGTCATAGAGTTTGGCTGGTAACCCTAGGTGGGATGCTTTATCCTTTGGGTGGAGAAAGTGACTTTGCTACTTCGCTGCTTTCAGTTGACTCCTCTCAAAGTGGCCCTTCAAGATCACAGGATATCAGTGATCTCAGTGCCCGCTGGGGTATATATGGAGAAAGGCGGTCCCTAAGGTAGGTTGGACCCTGGCCATATAGGGCTTTATAGGTAAGAACCAGCACCTTGAAGCGAATTCAGTATACTATAGGCAGCCAGTGCAGCGCCGCCAGCACAGGCCTGATGTGGTCTCGACTTGCGAGACCCATCAATAGCCTGGCCGCGGCATTCTGCACTAGCTGCAGCTTCCGGGTTAGCCCCAAGGGCAGCCCCATGTAAAGAGCGTTACAGTAGTCCAACCTCGAGGTGACCGTCGCATGGATCACTGTGGCCAGGTCATCCCAATCGAGGTAGGGAACCAACTGCCACGCCAGCCGTAGGTGGTAAAAGGCCGACTTGGCAGTGGCTGCTACCTGGGCCTCCATTGTCAAAGAGGCATCCAGGAGCACTCCCAAACTCCTAACCTGCGACGCCGGCACCAAAGGGATGCTTTATCCTTTGGGTGGAGAAAGTGACTTTGCTACTTCGCTGCTTTCAGTTGACTCCTCTCAAAGTGGCCCTTCAAGATCACAGGAGATTGCCTTTGATAACTTATTCTGCTAGGTAGTTCTGAGACAACCGTGCTTTTGAATAGTCCCATAATGCCGGGGGGAGTTTCTTGCCATGACTTCCACAAAACAAAAGTATACCACGCTTCTAGTAATTTTCATAGCTGATCTTTGTCTTGATTTTTTAAAATCTGAAAATCATAACCATCTCTTCTAGCCTTTTTGTCCCCCCAGTTTGCCCTCATTTTAAGAATTTTGCACAAGTTCTACATTTGAGTCTGGCGTGATCCAGTTTTGCTCTACTCTTCCTCTGTCCCTTATTGGAAATATATATTTCAAGAAATATATATTTCATGGTGGCATCCATCCATGATCCTTTCTTCCTTTCTAAGGAAAAACAGCGACACATTTAATAGTTTAGCAATGTCTCCCTTATCATGCTTAAGATCCTGACAGACTTTCCAACAAGCATGTGCTTTTATGCGTCAGGCACCGTTTGCAATCGTAGCTTGCCTGAAACCCATCCTCTACTGATCTGAAGATCCCACTTGCTTACCCTTGTTGCAGAACTATAGCCGGATGATAAAAATCAGGTAGCCATTCCTCACCTGGCAAAAGTGCTCAGACAACCATCACCGAATGTTAATTGACCCCAGTTCTCTCAGGATTAATTCTTCACCTCTACCTTGGAACAGGGGCTCATTGGACCCTTGTGGCACATTATTGCAACAGAGGCCCTTCTGGCATTATTGTGTTGCTTCCGGCCCCATACATAGGGTTGCCAGCCTCCAGGTGACGGCTGGAGATTTCCCACTATTACAACTGATCTCCAGGTGACAGAGATCAGTTCACCTGGAGAAAATGGCCATTCTGGAAGGTGGACTCCCCAAACCCCACCCTCCTCAGGCTCCACCCCCAAAATCTCCAGGTATCTCCCAACCCAGAGCTGGCAGCCCCTACCCATACTGCTCCACTGTATCCCTTGCCTACCACACAGTCTCTGGAGAGATTCCTTTTCCAACTTGCATTTTTCCTGCTTTTTTTCTGACTCCTTCAGGACGACTTTTACCTCCATCTTCCCCCTCCCCCCCAGTCATCAGATCTGAATCACGCAGTTACTGTTTCCTGCCCTTTTGTTGGCTCCTGCCCACTTCCTGCCCACTTTCCGTCAACTGGGCCATGATGGCAGGGCATCATCCACCCAATGCTCCCCCCCCCCCCCGTGGTAATGAGGAATTCTTGTCCCTTGGGTTGGCAAATCTTCAAGGTTTTTGTAAAAAAATACTTGCCTGATAGCATGATATCTTTGTAACAAGGTACAGGAGTGGTCATTGCTCTTCCCGGGTACTTGCATCAGTTGGTTTCTGTGAGAGCCAGTTTGGTGGAGTGTTTAGGAGCGTGGACTCTAATCTGGGAGAACCGGGTTTGATTCCCCACTCCTCCACATGCAGCTGCTGGTGGGACCTTGGGTCAGTCCCAAGTTCTCTCAGAGCTGTTCTCTCAAGAAACTTGTGGGATGGTTATCCCATTGCTCACACCTCTGCTTCCTCCCCTCTCCCCCTACCTCTCTCACACTCTTTCTCCCTTCTGCCCCCCCTTTTCTTACTCTCTCCTCTATGCATGTTACTTCCTTTCTCTTTCTGACCCGTCATCATTCTCTTCGTTTTTCTGCCTCCCCACCTCATCACTCTTTCTCTTTCTGCCCCCACCCCCTCTCTTCCTGCCCCCATCACTCTCCCAGCCTCCTGCCTGCTTCCTCTCCCCCCACAGCAGCAGTGGCAGTGCTCTGGGAATCACAATGGATCTCCCAGCTGCAGAGATCAATTCACCTTAGGGCTGCCAGCTCCAGGGTGGGAAATTCCTGGAGATTTGGGGGTGGAGCCTTGGGACAGTGAGGCTTGGGGATGCAAGCAGCCTCAGCAGGGTATAATGCCATAGACTCAACCCTGCAAAGCAGACATTTTATCCAGGGGAATTGATCTCTGTCACCTGGACAACAGTTGTAATTCTGGGTGATCTCCAGCCCTCCACTGGAGGCTGGCAGTGGTAGTTCTTGTGGAGGAAATGGCTGGTTTGGAGGGTGGAGTCCGTGGCATTATACTGGTCTGAAGTTCCTCCCCTCCTTAAACCCCACCCTCCCCAGGCTCCACTCCTCAAATGTCCAGGATTTTCCCAACCAGGAGTTGGCAACCCTATTTCCTTCCCACCCAAGAGCCAACCTACCTTTATCTGCCTCTCTGTCTTCAGCTTTCTGTCTCCCCTCCCCTCCCCCACAGCCTCTACCTAGGAAAATTACAGTCTTTCTCCACAGTGGAGACCAAAGCAGCTTACATTATTATTTCCTCCTTGTTATCTGAACCTGTAAGGTTGGTTAGGCTGAAAGTGTGTGTGACTGGTCCAAAATCTCCCAGCCAGCTTCCACTGCAAAATGGGGATCTGAACCTGGGTCTCCCAGACCCTAATCTGACGCTCTAACTGTTACATCACACTGGCTTTCATAGGGTGGCTGCTGATGAATAGTAGCAAGAAGCTGGGACTAATTAAGTCGTGCAAGTCAGGTGGTATCAAGTCACCCAGAGGGTGCTGCCTAGGGATGCCAGCCTCCAGGTGGGACCTGGGGATCCCCTGGAATTGCTACTTCAGACTACAGAGATGATAAGTACTGGAGTTGGGAGGCCGGTGGAGTGAGTCTCAGCATGATCAAGTTTATTGTAGCTCAGGAACAAGCATGCCTGAGGCGGCCCGGGGGTCAGCGTATATGCACAGAAAAGCCTCGCCCCCCATCCACACCCAAACTGTGGGATAGGCTAATCTTCCCACCAGAGATTACATTGGTTCATTTGAATATGCTAAGCCCCTGATAGGTGGATCTTTAGGAGCCCTGGGTGCTATTGTTCTTTTACCTCAAGCTTGTACCTTTTCCAGGCCATGCGGAGGCCCCATTACATGTTTGTTCACATCAAAGAATCACGCAAGTGTACACACAGAGAATCGCAGCCTGGTTGTCTGTGGAATTGCTTCCAGGACATAACAAGAGATAACTCCCCATGGAGAAAATGGATGCTTTGGAGGGTGGACTCTATGGCATTGTACCTCGCTGAGGTCCCTGTCTTCCCCAGGCTCCACCCCCAAGTCTCCAGAAGTTACCCAGCCTGCATCTGGCAACCTTACCCCCCCCATCCTCTGCCAGTGGCCGGGGGGGGGCCTGGCAACCCTAGACTGCTGCCAGGCCTAGGGTTGCCAACCTCCAAGTGGAGCCTTGAGACACCTCCCCCCCCCCCCCGAGTTACAACTGAACTCTAGACAGCAGAGATCTGTCTCCCTGGAGAAAATGGCTGCTTTGGAAGGTGGATTCTGTGGCGTTATGCCCAGCTGCCTCTCCCTTCCCCAAATAGGGCTGCCAAGTCCAACTTGGGAAATATCTGGGGACTTTGGGGGTGGAGCCAGGAGACTTTGGGGGTGGAGCCAGGAGAAAGGAAGTGACATCATTTTGTGATGTCACATCCCGTGATGTTGCTTCCACATGCTGACACATGAACTCATGAAGTTTCCTAATACTGAATCAGGCCATTGGTCCATCAAGGTCAGTATTGACTACTCAGACTGGTAGTGGCTCTCCAGGGTCTCAGGCTGAGATCTTTAATGTCACCTATTACCTGATCCTTTTTTAGCTGAAGAGGCTGATACCTCCTGCATGTCAAGCAGATGCTCTATCACTGAGCAACGGCCCTACTGAATCCTTCCTCATCTCGGCAGAATATGAAGCACTAAGTGCTACACAAGTGCTAAATATGATTTTCATATCATAAGAACAGGAGAGAAGCCGCAGTGGATCGGGCCAACAGCCCATCCAGTACAACACTGTGTGTCACAACAGTGGCCAAAAATACCAGGTGCCCTCAGGAGGTCCAGCAGTGGGGCCAGAACTCCAGAAGCCCTCCCCCTGTTGCCCCCCAAGCACCAAGAATGCAGAGCATCACTGCCCCAGACAAAGGGTTCCATTTAGACCTTGTGGCTAATAATAGCCACTGATAGACCTCTGCTGGATGGGGACAGAGAGAGAGAGAGAGAGAGACAGACAGACAGACAGACAGAAAAAAGAAAGAAAGAAAGAGGGAGAGAGAGAGAAGGGAAAAAACTGGCAGAGGCACTTACTTCCATTTAGACTAGGGCTGCCAAGCCCCCCGGTAGGGCGGGGGAAACACCGGTTTTTACTACTTACCCCCGCTTTTTCAGAGTTGGCCACCGGGGGACAAAATGGCTGCCAGCAGGAACGCAGGGGAACGTTGGAGCCTGCCCTGCTCTGCCTTAAAAGGGAAATGTCTGCAGAGAGCCTGCCCTGCAGTAAAAAGCCTCACCAGACATTTCCCCTTTAAGAAATCAGCAAGAGAGCTTCCACAGCAAGAGAGGTCCGTCCAGAGATTAAGGAGGGACTGAAGGGGCTGCTTTTGCATGTGGCTTGCAACGTGGTAAGTTTCTCTTCCAGCTCTTTTCCTTCTCTCTCCCTCTTTCTTTCTTTCTTCCCCCCCCCCCCCCCCCGATTCCTCCACATCTTTTTGATCCTTATTTTTTAGGATCAAGAAGACACAGGGGAAATTGGGGGGAGATGCGAGACAAAATGCGGCCGCACAGCAAATAGTGGAAAATTGAGCAGTACAACCGGGGGAAACGGCCGACCAAGGGCGGAACAACAGCTTTTGTGGAATCGGTCTTGTTTGCTTGCAGTCCATTTGCAGCGGCTGCCTTACCCTCCCAGGCTTTCAGCTTTGCAGATGCTTGATGCTTGGAGATGGATGTCCTTTTTCGTCTTTATTACAGCATTTGGGGGGGGGGGGTTCTGCCTCATTTATGCAAGCTTTGCTCATGGAGCCTATTTTCCTTTTCTCCCTTGCCCCACTTATACTTGATTTAATATGAGGTGAACATCAAAAGGCAGGTTTCACTTGAAAGGCACTGTTCTCTTGTCAGGGCTAAATTAAAAGCAAACAGGAAAGGAAGAGCACAATAGAAAATTGCAGAGTTATGGCATCCTTTGGCGAGGGTTGCCAGACTCGTGGGTGGGGTCAGGGGTCCCCCACTGCCAGGCACCACCTCCCCACCGCCGATCAGCTGGCCAGCAGGGGGGGACTCACCCCCCAAAAGAGGGAGATCCACCCGACATGCACGGTGTGTCCATGTCACTTAGGGTTGCCAAGTCCAGGTTGGAAAATACCTGGAGACTTTGGGGGCGGATCCAGGAGAGGGCGGGGTTTGGGGAGGGGAGGGGCCTCAGCAGGCTACAATGCCATAGAGTCCCCCCTTCAAAGCAGCCATTTTCTCCAGGGGAGCTGATCTCTGTCAGCTGGAGATCAGTTGTAAAAGTGGGAGATCCCCAGGCCCCACCTGGAGGCTGGAAACCCTAATGTCACTGCCCATGTGACCCAGAAGTGATGTCATCACATCTGGGATGTCAGGGCAGTGCTCTGATATTTGGGCACAAAACTATTGTGGAAGCAAAATTTACCACAGAGTTTTTGCCCAGATACCAAAGGTTGGCCCCGACATCCTGGATGGGATGCTGTCACTTCTGGGTCCCATGGGCGGTGACGTGGACACGTCCCTGTACCTCTGAGGGGCCTCCTTCCTGCTCCTGGTAAGCCCCCCCTCCCCTATTGGCTGCCAGGAGAAGCCTGCCCACCCTCCCTGTGGCCCCAATCCAGCTTATGTGACCGTGGGCAGATGCAGCTTGGGCCTCCCCAATAAGCAACAAATAGTGGAAAATAAGCCGTCTCAACCATTTTGGTGCCAGCCAGTTGACTCCATGATCCTATTCTCCGTTAGAATCCTTTGCCTATTAGAATATTTGCATAATTTAGTGCCCCTAAACATCTGAAGACCAGACTATATATACACAACGATGTTCTGTAGGTTGGAGCTGGGATCCCTGCCCTGAGTTTCCGTTAGCCAGTCCCCACTGGGGCCCCCATCCGGTTGGAACTGTGGGTTGGGGGAAGAAGGGGCTTCTGCCTTCTCCCCTGATAAGTATTGGAGTCGGGAGTCCATGGAACAGTGAAACAGCTAGATCTTTATTGCTGGTCCGGAAGAAGCATACAACCCAGGGCTCGAAGCCCTCCTTTTATGCTGGTCAGGGATAATCCCCTGACCTCGCCCAACTGGCCTGATAGGCTCTTATCAGTCTATTTACATCTCATAGGTTCCCTGGGAGAAACCTTGGTGCGTGATTGGTGGCCGGTTTGAATCCACCTGGCCTTTGTTCTACCTGACTGAAGCTCAGGTAGTTTCTTGGCCATGTGCTCTGGCCACATGGCGGTCGCCATTATGTGAGCACATGGCGACCGCATGGTCACTACATAACATCCCCCATGCCATTTTACCCACCCAAAACAGCTCTGGGAATGCCCCTTCCCCAGCTGGAAAGTGACATGTATACCAGTGGGCTGCTGATTCAATCACTGTAGGATAGAATGGAAGGAGTTTTACCAGTGGCAAACTAGGTTGTGGTCACAGGATTCACTTCCTGTGCAACACAGTCTGTCAGCTTCTAAATGCAGAGTGCCCATAAGAGACCAAGAGACAGTAAGGCGCATTGCTCCCTAGCAAAATCTCCATTATAAGCCACGTGATACCTTTTATTAAGGCCAGTACAAGTATTACATGACTTCTGGAGTGAGCTGACCATGAACTATTCACTTTTCTAGTTTCAGGTTGGTGGCCATGCTGGTAGGGCTGCCAACTCTGGGTCTGGAAATTCCTGGAGATTTGAGGGTGGAAATTTCCAAAGGAAGTTTAGAACACTAGTAAAGGACCAACAGTTAAAAACATCAATAGGTATAGACAAAAGTACACGTGTTTATTTCAAAAACATATAAAAAACCTTTTAGGGGCCCAAATAAAGCCTCATAAAATAATTATTGTGTGCCGGGTTCAATGCATGGATGAGCAGGACGATAGCATAGTGATCAGCTTAGTTTATTGTACACAACAGAGCATGGGAAATACCAGCCAAGGGGGCCAACTATATACAGACCCCTGAGACACATCCACAGTCCCATTAGAGGGTTTGACTCTCCCGCCAAAGTCCCTATTGGTGTATCCTCGGAGGTTCAGGATCCTTGGCCCCTATTGTTCCTTGGAGCCAAGCTCAGACTGTATGTCGCTGGCGCCTAGAGGCAGTCAGCGGACATAAACAATGATCAAAGTGACAAATGCACAAAAAGAACTGTATATGACCTGGTGTGTTTTGAGTCACAAAAGCCTTCTTCAGAGGTCAAATACTACAGAACACAACATGTAACAAAGCCCCCGTTACATTTGTAAGGCAGTAAACAATTTATACAGGACCAAAAATGGAATGCTGTGCAGAGATTTGAGGATGGGCTTTAGAGAGGGGAGGGACCTCAGTGGGGGATCATGCCACTATGTCCATCTTCCAAAGCAGCCATTTGCTCCAGGAGAAATGGAATAAATGTTTGAAAGAAATAATCACTATGGTTTGTGTAGGCTGGAGATCAGTTGTAATTCCAGGAGATCTCCAGCCCGTGACTGGAGGCTGGCAACCTTAAGCAGAAGAGCAAGATGCGAGTCCAGGAGCACCTTAAAGGCCAACAAGATTTTTGAAGTATGAGCATTTGAGGGTAAAAGCTGCCTTCGTCAGATACCTGACAGACAGAACCTTGACACTCAAAAGCGCATGCCCTGGAAATCTCGTTGGTTTTCAAGGTGCTCCTGGACTCGCATCTTGCTTTTGTGAACATTTAAGAACAAGAAGCTCAATCGCTTCTTGGAGCTGCTTGTACTTCTGGAATAGCTGCCACTCAACAACATTCTGCAATATCTACTCTCTGGATGGAGGGCAGAGTGGTAGAGAAGTGGGGTGGCAGAGAAGTGGGGAACTTCAGGTCACTTATATACGTGTCAATCAAACTCTCCAGGCCGAGCCCATACATAGGGTTGCCAGGTGTGAGAGTTCTGTTCAGAGTAGTCAAGGATCAGATCTTGGTTGGTTAACCACAGTTCTTTATTGCCTATTCCTACATTAGTACAGCATCTCGGGTTATTGTCAGAGATGAGACAAATAATACAAGCGGGTCTATTATACCATTCCAAGGAGTTTGAATTACCCATAGGTAGCCAATCCCCTCAAGGGAAAATTGGCGGGCTAAAAGGTGTCTTGACCGTTTGGTTCACACAGGAAAAAAGTGAGGTGTTAAGCAGTAAATTTCCCCTCTCAACCAGACCCCTCAGTTCACATAACAATTCATGGCTCCAAGGTTCTTTAGCATGAGATAAGAGATGAGAGCCAATCCTCCCCTTGAAGTTACTGCCGGGGCAGCTGGAATGCGGAGGCAGGGATGAGAGGCCTCCTTGTTCTCACCCTTAAGGGTTGTCACCCTCCCGACCAAAACAGGATTCATACAAGGTCCAATACATAATGATTAAAGGTTACATAGGTTACATAGCATGCATGCAAGAATACATTGGCTGAATTGACAGATTCTGACACCCTGCCCTCCCCATACTTTTCTTCACCTAGCTTTATCAGGGAACATTTTATGAAACAGTTTAGTCAATTTGGGGGCATGAACATGTTCTGAACGAATCCATTCATTGTGTTCCGGGCCGAAATCCAACCATCTAACTAAGTAATATAAGTGGCCCCTTCTCATCTTGGAGTCAAGGATTTCAGTTATCTCGTAGTGAGGACTCCCCTCCTTCATCAGTGGAGGAGGAGCTGGAGGAACTGGATGCCATGCATTCGGCCCAGGATCTTTCTTCAGCAGGCTGAAATGAAACACAGGGTGCACAGAGCTCAGTGATTTAGGCAGTTCCAGTTCAAAAGACACATCAGAGATTTTACGTAGCACTTTGTAAGGTCCAACATATTTCCATCCCAATTTCCGGCTGGGCTGCAACCCATGGATATTTTTAGTAGAGAGATAAACAGAGTCCCCGGGCTGAAGATCCCATCCCGGCGCTCTCCCTCGGTCCGCATACTTCTTGTAGTCCTCTTTGGCATGGTCCAGGGCTTTACCTATTAATGGCCAGGAGTCTTGGAGGCTGGACCACCAACTTTTAAAATTCGAGGGGGGGGCTTGGGGGTCCTCCTTAAGAGTAGGGAGTGGTTTCCCTTCAAAACCTCCCACTGCCATGAAAGGTGAGACCCCAGTGGAGGAATGCACTGCATTATTGTAGCTATATTCTGCAAAGGGCAGCAATTCCACCCAATTATCCTGGTGATAATTGGTGTAACACCTTAGGAATTGCTCTAGAATTTGATTAGTTCGCTCAGATTGGCCGTCGGTTTCTGGGTGGTAACCCGAGCTTAGGGCCGGTTCTATGTCCATTAATTTCAAAAGCTCCCGCCAGAAGGTGGCAACGAACTGACTTCCGCGGTCGGAAACCACCCTCTTCGGAAAAGCATGTAATTTGATCACGTGGTTGAAGAAAGCTTTAGCCATCCCTTTGGCGGTGGGCAATTGCTTGAAGGGGGTGAAATGGGCTTGTTTAGAAAAAGTGTCTACCACCACCCAAATCACAGTTTTTCCCTTGGAGGGGGGCAAATTGGTGATAAAGTCCATGGCTATGTCTTCCCAGGGCCTTGAGGCAGTGGGTAGGGGGTGCAGCAATCCTGGGACTTTCCCCCCCCTCTTTTTACACATTAAACAAGTTTGGCAAGCCGAGACGAAGTCCGAGACGTCCCTGCGCATGCGCGGCCACCAGAACTGACGCTGGATCAAGTTAAGTGTCTTTAGGAAACCGAAGTGCCCGGCTAGCTTTGAGGAGTGACAATTTAGCAGGATTTCCTTGCGTTTGGTCTTAGGCACCACTAATTTGTCCCCATGCAGCCAGCAGTGGTCCTCTCTCTTGGAACACTCTCCCAAGGCTTCCAGTTCCTCTATTTCTTCTGGAGCATACTCCCCCCCCCCACTGGAAAGTCTCTGTGTTGAGCTCGGCTCTCTTTGCTTTGCTCCGGGTGACTACCACCCCTCCCAGTTGCTGGGGGGAAAACATGGAATCGAACACCTCTTCTTTTACACTCTCGTGTTGGGGCAATCTGGACAATGCGTCTGCCAGGGAGTTAGCCTTCCCAGGAAAATGCTTTAGCACAAAGTTGAATTTGGAAAAGAAGTCGGCCCAGCGCAGCTGCTTGGCATTGAGGGACCGCTGAGTGCGCAACGCCTCTAGGTTCTTATGATCAGTCCATATTTCAAACGGAGTTTGCGCGCCCTCCAACCAGTGGCGCCACGTAGTGAGCGCTAACCTAATGGCTGCGGCTTCCTTGTCCCACACCGACCAATTCCTTTCCGTCTCATTAAATTTCTTTGAAATGTAAGCCAAGGGGTGCAGTTTTCCCTCCGAGTCACTTTGCAAAATGGCCCCCCCCATGGCTACATCCGAGGCATCTACATGAATTATAAAGTCTTTCGTCTCATCCGGGTGTGCTAGAATGGGTTCAGAAGTGAAAAGGGTCTTTAAAGTCTCAAACGCCTTCTGGCACTCCCCATTCCACGCCAATCTCTCTCCTGGCTTTCCGGCCTCGGGCCCCCTCCCCTTGGTTTTTAATAAGTCCGTTAAGGGAAGGGTAACTTTGGCAAAGTCTTTGATGAAGGTTCTGTAAAAATTACAAAATCCTAAGAGGCTCTGCAATTGCTTTCTCGTTCGCGGAGCCTCCCATTGCACCACTGCCTCCACCTTCCCCGGGTCCATTTCCAACCCCTTTTGAGAAATGCGATAGCCCAGGAAATCCACGGACTCACGGTGAAACTCGCACTTAGACAGTTTCACATAAAGCTGGTTTTTCAGTAAGGTTGAAAGAACGTCTCTGACCAAAGTCACATGCTCACTCTTATCAGTAGAATAGATCAAGATATCATCTATGTAACATAACACGCCCTTAAACAGATGCTTGTGCAACACTTCATTGATTAAACTCATAAAGACCCCGGGCGCGCCACTTAAGCCGAACGGCATCACTAGGTATTCGAATTGCCCCAGGGGGGTGTTAAAGGCAGTTTTAGATTCATCCCCTTCCCTTATGCGCACCCTGAAGTAGGCATCTCGTAGATCCAACTTGGTAAAGATCTTCCCCTTGGCCGCCTCCGCCAAGAGGTCCTTTATTAAGGGGAGGGGGTAGGCGTTAGTGGTGGAGACTGCGTTTAACCCCCGGTAGTCAGTGCATAGCCGTAAGCCCCCATCCTTTTTCTTTCGAAACAGCACGGGCGCCGCAAAGGGGGACTTGGCTGGGCGGATAAAACCCCGTGCCAGATTTTTGTCCAAGAACTTCCTTAGTTCCTCCCGTTCCAACGGGCTCATGGAATATAATTTCCCCTTGGGGAGTTTTCCTCCTGGAAGGAGTTCTATAGCACAGTCCGACAGTCGATGGGGGGGCAACTCATCCGCCTCGGTCTCACTGAACACTTCTAGCAAGTCTCTATACTCTTTAGGCACCATGGTAGGGGTGAGGGCGAGTGCGGGCGCCGGGGGAGGCGGGGTCGGAGGTCCAGGTCCCCATCCGGGGTCCCACCGGTGGCTCTGACAGCGTTCGTCTACCCACGAAATCTTTCCCTCGCTCCATTTTATGTAGGGGTCGTGCGCCCCGAGCCAGGGGCTGCCCAACACCATAGGGAACTGGGCGTTCGGGGTGATGACGAAAGCTCGCTTCTCCCAATGCTCCCCCGTTCCCAGAATCAAACTCTCAGTCTCTGCTATGCACTCCTCCTTCATTTCCGACCCATCCATCTGGGTAAACTTCAGGGGTTCTGCTAACGGGGTGACTCTGGGTCCCAACCCCTCCACTACCAGGGGGCTGATCAGGTCTCGCGCACACCCAGAGTCAATTAGGGCTCGCACCCGCATGTGGGTACCAGACCCAGGGGTTACCACCGTCACTACCATATATAACAGGGGGCCTGGGATGCTCACCGGAGATGGCGCTTCTTGGCGGGGGACCTGCAGTTCTGCGCCGCTCACTGCAGGCCGTTGGAGTTTCCCGACATCTGCGCTTCCATCAGCTCCAGCTCTCCCTGGTCGCTCGCCGCCCCTTCCAGCTGCAACGCCCGGGGCTTCATTGGGGTTTTCCCGCGGCTAGGGGTGCTCCCCGCTCCTGGAGTTGAGGTCTTCGGGCCCTTCCCCCCTCCTCTTGGACAAGCGGAGGCGAAGTGGCCACTCTCCCCACACTTCATACACAACCCCTGACGAAACCTTGCATCTCGGACATCTTGCACACTGGACCGGGGCTTCACTCGGGGGGCTGCCTTGCTGGCCGCCGTAGCAGACGCTCCCATCTTGATTAGGGCGAATCGCTCCTCCATGTCGATGGCAGCCCTCATCCAGGTGTTCAGGGTGCCCGGGCGACCCCCTAACAGCACCGTCTCGTAGATTTCCGGGTTCAGGCCCTCCCAATACTTCTCCATGAATAGTTCCTCCGGCCACCCATGGATCTTTGCCGCGATGCGCCGGAACTTATCAGTGTAGTCCCTCACCGACGACCTCCCCTGGAACAGCTTTCTTAGTTGATTCCTGGCTTTTTCCTCACCCAGGGGGTCCTCGAACTGATGCCGGAGGGCCCACATAAAGTTGTTCAGTGAGCGCAGTTCAGGTCCGGGGTTGTCGTGCAGGCTCACATACCAGTCGCTGGCAGTGTCTTTCAGTTTGGACCCGATGTAGCCAATCCGTTCTTTCTCGGTGGGGTAGAGGTGGCCCCAACTGTCCAGGAACCTCCCGATCTCCAGCATGAAGAAACGTAGCTTCTCGGGGTCCCCATCGAAAGTAGTCGTCAAAGGGTCGGAAGGGGCTGGGCGGGCAGCCGGCGCGGCCGGGACTGGGGCCGGCACGGGGACGGGCCCCGGAACTGGAACTGGGGCGACCGGCGGGGCTGGTTGCGCCGGTAGAGCGGGCGCCTGCGGTTGAACCGGAACCCCTCCGGGCGCCTGCGGCGGTGGTTGGACTCCGACCCCTTGCCCGAGGAGGGCTCCTTGCATCGTCATCATAGCGTCGCGAAATTGGTGCTGGAGATCGAGGGCCAACTCGCGGAGCTCGGCGGTGAGTTGAAGCCGCAGATCTCCCATCATCTGATCCAAAGGGACCGTCTGCTCCTCGCGATACGGATCGGGCCCATACAGGTCCAGTCCCTCCTCTTCGGGAGGCGGGCGACGCGGCCCTCCACGGTAGATCGGCTCGCGGTCGTCTCCTAGGTAGCTCGGTCTCCCTCGATCGGGCTGGTCTCCGGTGAGCGAAACTCTCACCCCTTTCCGGTCGTGCACCCACGAACTCACGGTACGCTGCCCGAAGTGGCTCCATGCGTACTTGGGGGTCACGCTCTGATGAGTAACCGGGCGGCGCGGAATGTAGTAAGCCCCCTGGCTCGTGGTCACCGGCACTTCGGGACCTCCTCCGCCGCCGCCACCCCTGTTCCCCGGATCCGTCGGGGTAACGGGAGCCTCCTCTGGAGTAGTAGGTTTGAGGGGGACAGCGTCGTCTTCTGACATGGTCAGGAACGGCTGAGTCCCAATCAGAGTTCTCTGACAATCTGTGAGAGTTCTGTTCAGAGTAGTCAAGGATCAGATCTTGGTTGGTTAACCACAGTTCTTTATTGCCTATTCCTACATTAGTACAGCATCTCGGGTTATTGTCAGAGATGAGACAAATAATACAAGCGGGTCTATTATACCATTCCAAGGAGTTTGAATTACCCATAGGTAGCCAATCCCCTCAAGGGAAAATTGGCGGGCTAAAAGGTGTCTTGACCGTTTGGTTCACACAGGAAAAAAGTGAGGTGTTAAGCAGTAAATTTCCCCTCTCAACCAGACCCCTCAGTTCACATAACAATTCATGGCTCCAAGGTTCTTTAGCATGAGATAAGAGATGAGAGCCAATCCTCCCCTTGAAGTTACTGCCGGGGCAGCTGGAATGCGGAGGCAGGGATGAGAGGCCTCCTTGTTCTCACCCTTAAGGGTTGTCACCCTCCCGACCAAAACAGGATTCATACAAGGTCCAATACATAATGATTAAAGGTTACATAGGTTACATAGCATGCATGCAAGAATACATTGGCTGAATTGACAGATTCTGACACCAGGTCCCTCCTTGAAAAGTACTAAAATCAGCAAGCATTTTATTAAGCTGGTTCAGATGAGGCATACAGACGGACGTCAGGGGGCCTGCTTATATACACAGGTAAGCTGCACCCCTGACTTAACCCAAACAAGGCAATGGGATAAGGTAATTGAATAAGTCTCAAGGTAATTGAATAAGTTTCCCACCAGAGGCTGTCATAGGACTATTTGAATATCCTAAGCCTCTGTCAGGGGGACACTAGGATCCTAGTGTACTATTGTTCTCTGGCCCCAAGCTCAGGGCTTAACTGGGCCATGTGCTCTGCAGGGGCATGTGGCTTCCACCATCACATATATTACACTCCTCCTGGCAACCAGCAGGGGATGGGGAGGAGATTTACTGGGAGCAGCAGGGAAGTCCATCCAATCTATAGCGACGTGTCAACATCACTGCACACGTGACCCGGAAGTGATGTTTCAGTTCTGGGATGCTGGGGCGACACTCTGGTATTTGGGCAAAAACTCCATGGTAAATTTGACTACCATAGAGGTTTTGTCCAAATACCAGAGTGTCACTCCTGACATCTTGGAAGTGATAGCATCACTTCCAGGTCATGTGGGATGCATATAGAAATGTCACTGCACCTGGGAGGATTTTCCCTCTTTGGGGAGGTAAGATCCCCCACTGGCCAGCTGATCGGCAATGGGGAAGTGAGGCCTGGCACGGGGGACCCCCGCCTTCACCAGGGGGGGAATAGCAACTCTACCTGTACAGGCCCAGCAGAGATAGAAGCCCAGTCTCCATGGTCCAAGTCCCTTGCTCTGTTTCTCCATATTTGTTGTGGATCAGCCGGGCACAGCCAACCCTGAAGAGGCAGAGGACTCTGTGGAAGAGGAACAGGCAGGCAAAGAAGGTCCCAGCTCACAGCCGGTTGTAGACGACCTGTTGCAGACAGCTACAGCGACCCTGCCAAGTAGTGGTTCACAGTCTGACCGTCGCTTCCCAGTTGTCCAGGCCCATAGTTCAGAACCAGATAGCATCCCACCATCCATGCCGCCTCCCTCATCTCCAGAACCACTGGAATGTAGACAGAGGAAGATCTGTCTGAGATGCTGGAAAGAAGGCGGAGGGTGCACCTCGGTCTAGATAGTAACGAGGAGCATGCACACACCTGCCTGATGCGACCCAGCTGTGAGACAGGCATCCCTGCTAGAAAGGGCGGAGAGAGGAGAGGCTGGCTGTGGAGGCAATGTGTCAAATTGCTCTTGACCTCACCACCACTGACCCTACCGCTCTCTCATGACTTTGACTCCTTGGACTGTAGTCTGGACCTTGACTTTTGGATTTGCCCTGAACCTGCTCCTGTTGCTGACTCTGTGTAGGGCCTAGGACCTGAACTCTGACCACATCACGCCTTTGCCTTGCCTTGCCCGCACCTGAGCCTCGCTACCCTGCCCTGTGCCTGTCGTGGAGCGGGACATATTTTTCCTTTTGCAACACTGATAGCAGTCTTTGGGAGTCAAAGTACCTTTTGAGGGAGACGACTGATAAGCAGGCTTGAGCCAGCCTTGAGGTAATTCCTGCAGGCCTTTCCCCACCCCTCTTACCACCAAGAGACAGCAGGAAAGGCAGTGGCCTTCGAAGGCCCAACGTGCGGGAGGAAATCAAGTTCACCAGGTGAGGAAGGGTTTGAATGGTCTGTCTGCTTCACAGTGCGTGTCTCCATGTGTGTGCGGCAGCTTTAGAAAAAGGAAAGCGGCTCTCGCAAAGCTCCGCGTATGTGCTGACTCACACGAATCCTGTACACACCGATGTGTACCCGGCAAAGTGTGCAGACACTCCGCACACCCTCCAACCACTGTCAGGGCTGCAACAACGGTGGCTATCAATTACTCCTCTAATTGTGAAGTGTGAAATAAAAATGTGTGTTCAGGGGCTTCCATTAATGAAAGGCTGTTGAGAGAGCAAAAGCGAAGAGACTGCATCGAGCTGAGAGCAAATAGTCAGCTTTTTTCCGGACTGGGGTTTGGGGTGGGGGGAGCAGAACTGTGCTTTCTCTCTAGGTATATAATATTTAAAACAGGGTGTGTGTGTGTGTGAATGGAGAGGGGAAGCGTGACGTGCAGAATGTTAAAATGCAAAGCCCCATCTTCTGATTGGCCGCTGGGAGGTGGGTACTCTTTATAGGGACGGCAATTGCCTTCTCTGTGCTTTGTAACTGCCACAAAGAGAGAAAGGGAGGAAAAAAAGACGGAGAAACAGGAAGGCATCTCGGCAGCAGTGAGTAAGACAAGCCTCGATGTTCTCCCTTTCACGATCCTAGAAATATTGTCCGAGTGCAACAGTTTTCTGTGCTGTCCTAAAACTTTACGGACTCCTTAAGCAGGTGGCAAAATTTCTTGGTTGAGTTTATCATGATTTTTAGTTTGGGCCGCCTTCTTTGTGTCTTTTAATATATTTGCAAATGCATGTTTGAGGAGGTGTAATGGGACAAAATGAACCTGAAACCTTCCAGTTCTATAGTGATTGTATTGAAAGTATTACTAAAACAGACACAACTCTGGTGTATTATTTGGGGGATCTGAATAACAATGTTGGCGATATACGGGAAAAGTGTTTATATGTGAAAACCAAAATATTGTTGGTCTGGCTGCAACAGCCCTGGAAATTAAGGGCAGAGTTAGAACAGATGTGGAATTATCTGTTATGTGCTCCCAGTAATAAAATCTCCTGTTTATTCTTGTACAGGGTGACCCAAAAGACCTGCCCTATAGAAACGGAAGTAGGATATGCATTCCGTCCAAAGAATCTGTTAAAATGACACCAGAAAACTTTAAAGATTAAAGCTAGTTTAATTAATGTTAAATTTAGGTCTGATCCAGCCAAACTCACAGTGCCATCTGAAGCAGCATTACACCCTCGTAAATCCGTTGAAGTCAACAGGTTTAGGAGGGTATAATTCTGCCGTTACGAAAAGTCATCTTCCCTTTAAACATATTTTTATTATCGGAATAAAAAATAATTGACTATATACTGCAGCTACACTTGATTACAAGAAGTAAAAATATTGAATATGATTGAATATTATCTTGAAATGTGCTATGCTAGTGCGTAATATAATCCATTTAGAATAAATTTATCTGAATATGATGTTTCTTTTCCTTTCCTGTACCGTATCGCTCTAGTCAGACCTAGTCAGTTCCAGAAACATTTTTTCCAGTATCTCAGATTTTCAATAAGAATATTTAGATCTGATGTTGATTGTAAGCAAGTAATTGTGTGTGTTGCGTCCCGTCAAGTTGCTTCCATCTTTTGGTGACCCTATTAGTTTAAGATAGTCATAAATACTCCCAAATTGCAAATTTGGGGTTGGAGGGTATACCTGTCACCTCCTAATTATTTCTAAGATTGCTTTCCCAGATGGAATGTCCAGAATATATATGCATAGCATCCCTAAAGGTTATGTATAAAGGATATATAGGTATATCCTGTATATACATATACAGCCTTCAGTGTTAAGGGCTTTAACAGTTTTACTTCAAATCAACGATAATCCAGTGTCTATTTCCTTTTCACCCTACACAGGAGATAGGGCCCCCCATAACAGTTTCCTATATTACCTGACAAGTTAAACTCTGCTAGACGAAATTACAACCAAAGTATATAAGATTTTCCCCCCTGCTAAGACCTGTCATTTCAGTTGATCTCAGCTCTTTAAATTGTTTCCAAAGGGGAATGTTAATTTGCTTAAACCTTTGCTATTCACTTCAATGGGACTCTTAAAAAGTGTTTAACTTTAGTCGCAACATAGTCTTAATTTTTAATTCCATCGTTATCATCATCATCATCATCTGATCATCGTCATAAATAATTAAATAAATAAAATAATCATCTGATCATTTTGCATAGTTCTTTTAATGTGCAAGTAGATTCCAGACGTAACAGCGGCCAGAAAAAAATTACCAAGGGAAAAAATATTCCCCAGAGGACAGCGTGCTTAGCACATCTAGCTTACGGCTTTCAGCTTTTGCGGAGCATTAATTTCTCTAGTGTAGGAGTGAGTGTTGAAGACAAGTGCTAATAATACCTTGTGTTGAACTGACATTTGAGAAACGTTTCTAGCAAGTTCTAATGATGGGTGTGTGGCTGCCAGACAGCCTGACTAAACCTCTGTATGATAGAGACTGGAGGTCCACCCTGACATACTTATACAGACACTGAAGTTTAATTCTGGGTATAAGCTTTCATGTGCATCTGTGTGGTATCTGAAGAAGTGTGCCTGCACATGAAAGCTTATACCCAGAATCAAACTTTGTTGGTCTTAATGAAGAAGAAGAAGAAAAAATTGGATTTATATCCCACCCTTCACTTGGAGTCTCAGAGTGGTTTACAATCTTCTTTCCCTTCCCCTCCCCACAACAGACACCCTGTGAGGTAGCTGGGGCTGAGAGAGCTCTTTCGAGGACGGCCCTTGAGAGAACAGCTCTGACAGAACTATGGCTTGCCCAAGGTCATCCAGCAGGTGTAAGTGGAGGCGTGGGGAATCAAACCTGGTTCTCCCAGATTAGAGTCCGCGCACTTAACCACTACACCAAACTGACTCTCAAGGCATCACTGGACTCAAACTTTGTTCTGTTCCTTCAGACCAACACGGCTACCCACATGAATATGTTTGGAACTTTTGCGCATATTGCTATGTTTCTATCCAGAGATAACATTCATGTGAGAAAACTTGCTTGCCATGAGATGCGTGGTTTGGCATGGGTAATTTTACCCCCGTGGTTAGGAGCGCAGACTCTAATCTGGGAGAACCGGGTTTGATTCCGCACTCCTCCACATGCAGCTGCTGGTGTGACCTTTGGTTAGTCATAAGTTTTTTCAGAGCTGTTCCCTCAAGGGCAGTCCTTGAAAGAGCTCTCTCAGCCCCACCGACCTCACAGGGTGTATGCTGTTGGAAGGGGAAGGGAAAGGAGATTGTAAGCTGCTCTGAGACTCCTTCGGGTAGTGAAGGGCAGGGTATAAATCCAATCTTATCCTCCTCCTCCTCTTCTTCTTAATTTTTTTTTAAGAATGCTTCAAACTATTTAAGCTTTATGTGTGCATATTTAAGCTTTACGCACATGCAAACAAGGAAGAAAACCTCAACCACATATTCCTGCTCCCAAATATAATGTTGCTGGTTCTCAGATCCCAATTTAACATTGATCTGATGCTGTATATGTATAGATCTATTTGTATACATTGTAGAATGTGTATATCGTGCCACCAATGGTATATACTATGGTTTTTAACTGTTTTGTGTAATTTAATTGAAATGCATGGTTTTACTGGTTTTATGTATTTTATACTGAAATGTATGGTTTTATTGGTTATGTAAGCCACCCGAAGCCCGCTTCAGCAGGGAGGGCAGGGTAAAAGTGAACGTAATTAATAAATAATAAAATGAATAAATAAATGTTAGCAGGGGTCATTTCGTAAAAAAAGAGGTGCAGGAGCTCATTAGCATAACTCATTAGCATAACTTATTTGCATATGCTACACCACCTGACATCACTGAAAGTATGTCAGAAGGCAAGAAAGAAAGGGGAGGGAGGGAGGGAGAGAAAGAGAGAAAGAAAGAGAGAGAGAGAGAGAGAGAGAGAGAGAGAGAAAGAAAGAAAGAAAGAAAGAAAGAAAGAAAGAAAGAAAGAAAGAAAGAAAGAGAAAGAAAGAAAGAGAGCGGACAGCCACTAATCCAAGCCTCAGAAATACCACTGTTCTGGGAGGATAGCTTCAGTGGTGGCTGAAGCCTTCAGAAGGCTGGTCGGAGGAACAAGGACCTTTCCAGGGGACGGGGTCATTTTGCTGCAGCCATGACACAAGCAGGCATTCCCCCGTGGGGGGGGGGGGCTGGCACCAACTCCCGAAGCTGCGCTCCCCCGAGCTCCTGCTCGAAAAGACCCCTGAATGTTAGTCCTTCCACTCCCCTCTGGTTTAACCTTGTTCCCGTATTGATTATATGGTTTCCCTATTTTGATATCTTGGGCAAATGGTTTCCTTTTCCACATTTGCATGTATGCAGTAATTCCCCCCCTATACATAATGAACTAATTCCCTGACTTGGATGGCCCAGGCTAGCCCGGTCTCATCAGATCCTGGGAGCGAAGCCCTGGTCAGTACTCGGATGGGAGAGATCGCAGAGGAACCCCAGGGTCGTGACGCGGAGGCAGGCCGTGGCAAACCACCTCTGAACAACTCTTGCCTTGAAAACCCTACAGGGTCGTCATAAGCCATGTGTGATTTAACAGCAAAAAAGTGCTTACTACTACCTTCCTCTATAACTTGAAAGTTGCCCTGCTAAAATTTCTCAGCCACTCAGCGCTGCCATCAAATGTACAAGGAAGACCCAGCTCTGTATTTCCCCTTGGGTTTTTTCCAGTTGATTTGCAGCTGAAGAAGAACAGGTGGTTAGAAAGCTGCCCTAAGCAGGCTTTCTCAGAAGTAGATCTAACTGAGCCTCAGATCCTCGAATCCAGATAAGCAGATTGCCGCACGATGCTAGACTACTTGTCCTGGACACCAGGTGCGAGGCAAGTCCCAGGACCCACCGGGTCTGACAGCAGGGACTCTCGGGTCCCTTTCCAAATGCCACAATCCAAGGTTTTCCTCCAGCGAGGACTCATCCTCCCGTGTTACACCAGGGTGGTCCATGCCCCACTGTACATTGCTGGAGTAGGATCCAGCTATGCATCCTTGTACATATGTCTTTAAGCTGCATTGCATTTTTTACATTAGAATTGAATGTACACATGACGCTCCCTTATACTGAATCAACCCATTGTCCCTCAAGGTCAGTATTGTCGACTCAGTCTGTCAGCAGCTCTTCAGGGTTTCAGGGAAAAGTTTTTCTTACCTGGTCCTTTCAACTGGAGATGCGAGGGATTGAACTCAGGACCTTCTGCACATCAAGCAGATGCTCTGCCACTAAGCCATGGCTTCTGCCCTATGGAATTATTGGCAGTTTATTGGTATATCAAGGTCTTATCATACACCAAGCAATGGCTCTCTAAAGTCTCAGGCAGAGGTCTTTCCCATCACCTCCTGCCTGTTTCTTTCAACTGGAGATGCCGGGGACTGAATCTGGGACCTTCTGCATGCAACACAGACACTCTACCATCACTGAGCCACAGCCTTTTAATTCATATACCTTGGTTTCCCAAGAATTATTACATCTAAGGACAAAAGACCCTCTCCAGCCCAGCTATTAGCTAAGTTATTGATGTACCTGAGAGACGGGAGAGAAGGAACAAAGAAGTTATTGGGTGATCACTGTATCTAACAGTGAAGGGCCACCTGCTTGCAGATGACCAAATTTGGTGTGGTGGTTAGGAGTGCAGACTTTAATCTGGGAGAACTGGGTTTGATTCCCCACTCTTCCACATGCAGCTGCTGGTGTGACCTTGGGTCAGGGACAAGTTTTTTCTGAGCAGTTCTCTCAGAGCTCTCTCAGCCCCACCTACCTCACAGGTGTCTGTTGTGGGGAGGGAAAGGAGATTGTAAACCGCTCTGAGACTCCTTTGGATAGTGAAGGGCAGGGTGTAAATCCAATCTCCTCCTCCTCCTCTTCACACAGCAGAACCAACTCACACTATTTTCAGGTGGGTAGCCCAGTTGTTCTGCAGGAGAAGAGCTAGATTGGAGTCCAGGAGCACTTTAAAGACAAGCAAGATTCCCACAAGATGTCAGCTTTTGAGATTCAAAGGCCCCTTTGTCAGATATGTCTCTGATGAGAAGAGCTTGGACTCTTGGAAGCTGATACCTTGGAAATCTTGCTGGTCTTTAAAGTGCTCCTGGACTCCAATCTAGCTCAGACGATCACTCAGAATTCTGTAAACTTGGGGAAACTCCCAGGTTTCTAGAGGCATCTTTGTTTTCCGAAAAATTAATTGGGAGACCCCATCCCCAAACCCTTCTCAGCAACATTTGTGCAGGCTCACAGTCCACTAAAAGGAAAGCACTGGAGTTCAGCTGCCATTTTGGCTTGCTTTGGCCACCCAAAAATGCCACACCAAAAATGTAGGATTGCTGAGGAGGTGGCAGATTGAAGGGGTGACTATGGGGAATCTCCACATTTAGAGGCACTAAGCCTCTGAATCCCAGAGCCAGGAGATGGCCACATCAGGGGGAGGCCTCGGCCTCTCTGCCCTGTTGTTGGCTGCCCAGAGGAACTGGTTGGCCACTGTGTGAGGCAAGATGCTGGACTAGATGGACCCTCACTGGTCTGACCCAGCAGGGCTCTTCTCATGTTCTTATGAAGGCCTCGGCTCTATGCCCTGTTGTTGTCCCTCCAGAGGAACTGGCTGGCCCCTGTGTGAGGCAGGATGCTGGACTAGATGGACCACTGGTCTGATCCAGCAGGGGTCTTCTGATATTCTTATGAGGGCCTCGGCCTCTCTGCCCTGTTGCTGGCTGTCCAGAGGAACTGGCTGGCCACTGTGTGAGGCAGGATGCTGGACTAGATGGACCCTCACTGGTCTGACCCAGCAGGGCTCTTCTCATGTTCTTATGAAGACCTCGGCCTCTCTGCCCTGTTGTTGGCTGCCCAGAGGAACTGGTTGGCTGCTGTGAGAGGCAGGATGCTGGACTAGATGGACCACTGGTCTGACCCAGCAGGGCTCTTCTGATGTTCTTAAGGAGAAAGATGACAGTAGCAAGGAAGAAGAGGAGGGAGGTGGGAAATGAGATTTCACCTCCCCTCTGAAGTTCCATGCGTGAACTTTGATATTATAATTCCATTTTGATTCAACCTGCAGGACAATACATGCAGATCCATCCACAGAGGTCAGTGGTCCAGAAAACAGAGCGAAGCTACCCATAATACCAAAATCAGTCCTAGTCCTTCTGTTCAATTTTCATTGACCCGTCTTGTTGCCTTGGAAGGAAGAAGGATGCAATCAGGTCAAACACTGACAGGTTGTCCTGATTGCTCACCTGCTGTGGCCACTGTTACACTTTCTCTAGGGCCAAATCCAGACAGGAAGCAGAGCTGGAATTAGCAAAACCGACTCAGTGCTGAAGGGTTTAAATCCCCTCTTCCTTCCCTGGACTACTCCGAGCCAGATTGCATCTGCGTGCATGCACCATTTAACTTTAACAGACCGATAGCAAGCCATGAGATCTGTTGCCTCTGTTTTGGTCCCTGACAATATACCAATTTTGCGACTGGAATATGCTCTACGCAAAGCTACCTTGGCTTGGAAACAACATTTGGTGTGCAAGGCAGCGACTTGAATTTCAACTGGATATTATTGTATGGAGCTAAGCAAAGCATAGGACCGTTCAGTCTTCATTGGTGCCTGATTCAATGTCCGTGTTTAAAGCCCAAAACCCAAAATACCTGCAGGGCTGGTGCCCCCTGTATGACCCTACCTAAACTCTTAGATCAAGATCTGCAGTCCTCCTCAAGGATCCTTCGAGGTATAGCCGGCAGATGCTAAGGAAAGGGTACTTTTTTGTCACAGTGCCTAGAACAGAGTCTGGTATGCTCAGGCTGCCGGCGGCAGCTGGGGTGGGGGGGGGGAGAAGATGAAGAAGAGATTGGGTTTATACCCCACCCTTCACTACCCGAAGGAGTCTCAGAGGGGCTTACAATCTCCTTTCCCTTCCCCTCCCAACAACAGACACCCTGTGAGGTAGGTGGGGCTGAGAGAACTCTGAGAAAACGGCTCTTGAGAGAACAGCTCTGAAAGAACTTGTAACTGACCCAAGGTCACCCAGCTGGTTGCATGTGGCGGAGTGGGGAATCAAACCCAGTTCTCCCAGATTAGACTCCGTGCTCCAAACCACTGCACCAAACTGGCTCTCTCTGGAACGGTGTGGCTCAACTCTTCGCACTCTTTGGTGTACTGTAAAAAATTGGATGTCCCAGAGGCCATTCACTGTAGACCACGAGATCTGAATTCTCGTGTGCAGAGTCTGATGCATCTCACTGGGGGAGGCGGGGAGATAGACACATCTCCATCAAAAGCATGAGAGGGCAAATGATCCAGTTAAGCTTCCCCAACATTGCCAGCTCTGTCTCCTACAAAGACATCCTCCAGTAGGCTGACAGTGTAGCCCTAAGCAGAATTCTTGCATCCTTTTAAGGCCATTTGAGTGGTTACATCCTTCTGAGTTAGGGTTCCCAACCCTGCACCAGCAAATACTGGGAGATTTTGGGAGTGGCACCGGAGGATGGTGGGATGGGGGAGGCGCCATCATTTTCTCTGTGCTACTCTAGGAATTCTCCCGGGTACTGTGACATTCACTGTAGAGATGGGGGAAATTCCTAGACCAGCACCCAGAAATGCTATCACTTGGGGGTGGGGGTGTTGCTGGCCCTCCAGGGACTGGAGAAAATCCCTAGAGCAACACTGTCAATGTCATTCCCCTCCCCATGTCAGTCATCACAATATGATTAAATGTCACACAATATTATGTAAAGGTGTACTTTGTGTGTGGTTCAATCCCAATTTATTCATTCATTCATTCATTTTTATTTATATCCCGCCCTCCCCGCCATATGGCAGGCTCAGGGTGGCTGACAGCTTACAAAATATGCATTAAAATTCAGTTAAAACCAACAAATCAGTATAAAATCATACAATACAACCTAACTTATACTAAGAGATGGCGATCTTCTGTCAACTAAACCTTCTATCAACTAAGTGGGACCTCCAGGCCCCCGCCTAAGTATTAGCCTCGGTTGGTGGTACTATTGGCACTGTTGCTAATCGGGCCAGAGCCATCACATTGCGGTGGCACCCTACTTGAAAGCCTAGCAGGAGAGCTCTGTTTTGCAGTGCAGAGCCGCCACAGAGAAGGCCCTGGCCCTTGTTGTAGCGGGGAGGGTGGGATATAAATCCCACGAAATAAATAAATAAATAATAAATTTAGGAAAATGAAAAGAAGGGAAACAAAAACGGGTGAGGCAGTGCTAATCCATGCCGTGTGGCTGAAAGCTCCAGCGGTGATTTGATTTCTAATTTTCAGTTAGTGCCAATTGTAATTATGTGTGATGTCTGAACTGAATGTGTGTGTCTGAGGCCTGTGAATACGCAGAAACATCAAAGCAACTTGGAACTGATTTATTTAATCATTTGTATGCTGCCCTTCCATAAAAAATGATACTCAAGGCTGACAGGACCCCCCACCCTTCCAGCACAAATACAAAATGGAACCGACACCACTTCTCTCGCCAGGGACTGTACGGGAACAGGATACATGGCTCTGGCGGTTTTCTCCCTGGCGATTCAAACCATGTAAACAAGGTCTTCTGAATCAACGTGGCAATCTGCCACACACGAGTTATAAACAAGACTCCACATGTTGTCCTTTTGAGGGGCTGTGCGATCTTCGTTTGTTTGCTGGGGTGCCTCAGGCTTTGTTTGTGAGGAAAATAGGCCAGTTTTCAGATGCGTTGTTTCCCAAAACCGTGTCTTTCTTTTAGGTCGGTCCGAAATTTGGAGATGGATTCCACAGAGTTCCGGAAAAGGGGAAGAGAGATGGTGGATTATATTGCAGATTACCTCGAGCGGATAGAAAAGAGGCAGGTGTATCCTGATGTGGAACCAGGCTATCTGAGGCCCCTCATCCCAGATTCTGCTCCTGAAGAACCCGAGAGGTTTGAAGACATCCTCCAAGATGTTGAAAGGGTCATCATGCCAGGGGTAACTAACAACCAGAGATGAGCTTTGAAGAATATGGTGTTTTTAAAAAACCCAACTTGATGTAATTCATATCGGCAGTGATTTGACCATAAGGGTCAATCCTATTGTCATTTACTTCCATCTTTGTATAAATGCCCATTGCATATGAAATCCAGCAAAGAACCCCTTCACATTTGGTATTTTAGGTTGAAGGGTTCAAGTGTAATGGCTAAACATTTGGACTTGGGTATCCATCACGACCATACCCAGGAAGCGCCACCTGCAATAATAAAATCATTGGGCCACCGGCTTTGTTTGCAATATGCTTTTCTTCTTTCGTTCATCAAGCAAATAGCCTAGGAGGATGGCAATTTTAATGTGATTAATCCTCAGTATAAGTGTAGGATTAGTCAAGCTCTGATGGTAAGCACTTTCCCCCACGTCTGACTCATTAGTAATGCCACTGCGAATTATACAGGTCTGTGGTCAGAGTCTCTGGTTCTCTATAGACTTTCTCTGGGTTTCTTGTCATAACTGCCCTTTGCACATGAAAGTCAGGGTTGCAAGACTGCAGACCTGCGGTCGCCCCAGTCCCTCAAAAAGAACCTAATAAATCCCAAATATTATTAGTCATAATTAGTGGAATAGGCTTTACCCTGTAGGCTTCAAGTAGGAACTCCTCACATATGTATCTTTAAGATCTTGGGAGAGATTTTTCTCAGAATACTGGTGACTGGTATCACTTCTTCTTCCACACATAGTTTTATGTCATTTTTTTCTTTAAAAAAGAAAGATGGGTCTCTTTCTGTTCAGGTCAGTGCTTTTGCTAACTCGTATCCTTTATTGAGGCATAAGGAAAGGTTGTTCTTTCTAATTAGACTGTCAAAGGAGCCACCTCTTGCTAAAAAATGATCTAACCTTTCATTGGCGGTTTTCTAATTTGCTGTATGGGGGCAAAGTGATCAAGTGGGAGATGGCAGAACAAGCGCCTGGATGATCCATCTTTTCCTGGACCCATCTGAGTCTGTTTTGGAACCGAGACAGTGGTCATGTGAATTATCTCTGTTTACAGAGGTACAAAGTTAAAAGCAACTATGTTGGTCTGGGTCACTGTACCTTATTAAGTTATGGAGTCTTGTGAGCAAAAATTCTACTTTGTAAGCTACTGGCATTAAAATTGTGAGGGAGCGATTTGGCTACTGCATGAATTACTTTGCTCTGCAGCCATACTTCCTGAGCTAAGACAAAAATGTGCGAGTCAGAGGCTAAAAAACTGTGATCTAGCTCACGCTAGCTCAGCTTAGAGTGAACACTGGTCTGGATTAATTAGTGGCCTTTGATAAACGTAGGGCACTTTATCCCATCAGATGGTTGGGTCCAGGAGAAACAACAGCCAACAAAATGGAGTTGATTTCAACACTCTCTGGGTGCTCGAGGGTTCTGTTCTAGGTTACTTTATGTTCAGCCACTGACAGAAATTGTTCATATCAGGTTGCCAACTGCAGCCTGAGAAATTCCTGGAGGTTTGGGAATGAAGCTGAGGGGGGCGGACGAGTTTTGGGAGGGAACCTGGCAAGAATAGGATGCCTTCTGAAGCTGCCATTTCCTCCTCCAGGGGAATGGATCTCTGTCGTCTGGAGGTAAGTTGTAATTCCGGGAGATCTCCAGGGCCCACTGGGAGCTTGGTAGCCTTGTGTTTATAACTTCAGGGTTGGTTGACATCCATGTGCTGGTAACATCTGGTTCCATCTTTCCTTAATTCCAGAAAAGAGCTCTCTGTGTCCTGGGTTGGGGCCTAGGTGCTGTGTGGTCAAATGGCTTAGAGGGAAAAAGCCGAAACATGGAGTTGATGAAGTGGACAGGGCTCTGTTTTGATGAGGTGTCTTTGCCTTTCATGGACTGTGTGAAGAGTGGGGGGCAGGTCCTCTTTGGACCTGTCCTTTTGTTAGAAGGGCACTTTGGCACTGATTTCCAGAATGTCCTTTACCATCTGTGTTTGGCCCTAGATCATCTCTCCCTCTAGATTGCCTTCTCGCCAGGCAACACTAACATAACCTTGAGGCTAGATTGCTGTAAAGTGTTCTATGTGGGACTGCCCTTACAGACAACTTGGAAACCACACTTAGTACAGAATGCTGTATTAAATTGTTCCATGCATTTGGCATCTGTTTTGGAGAATTCGCATCAGTGCTTATTCTGACGTTTATTTCCAGTGTGATCTTGTTTATGATTCGGAAACACCACTCATTCTGCATCCCGTCTTGGGTCTTTCTGTTTAGTATTTAACAAGCTTTAGCAGTCACAATACTTCTATAGCTGACTGGCTTAGGTTTTGACAGCAGTGCCGGAGATCTCCCAGTTTCATAATGGCTACTGCAGGTGGGCATGCAGCTGATTCTGTGCTGCCGTGTTCTGCCAAAAGTGCAGAAGAAGTTTCAGTTCGAACCCATGCTCATAAGAGCTGGAGACCGTGCAGAGTGTTAGAGTGTTGCCAATCGCCAGGTGGGGCCTGGAGTTGTCCCCATGGGAGAGATCATTTCCCCGGAAGAATAAGGAGGTTTCCCAGGGCATACTCTATGGCATCACATCTTTGCAGTGGTCCTTCACCTCTCCAAACCTCAGTTTCCCCAGGCACCACCTCCAAATCTCCTGGAATTTCCGAAGCCAGAGCTGGCAACCTTAAAGTGTGTTTCGTAGGTCTCTGGTTTTGTATTTTTTTTGCTCTGCCAAACGTGGAGCTTCTGGATCCTCACGGATGGTCCCTTTTCTTCCTTCCTGCAGGTGACCCACTGGCACAGCCCCTACTTCTTTGCTTACTTCCCTACTGCTAACTCTTTCCCAGCTCTTCTGGCGGACATGCTGTGCGGAGGCATTGGATGCAATGGTTTTTCTTGGGTAAGTTTCTGCTCAGCCTGGCAGGGACCTCTTTGAGGACAGTCTGTTCAAGGCCGTGGCTTCAGAGCAAGCTAGAGGCAGGACAGATTTTTTTTTAAAAAGGAAATTAATTTCTGGTAGAGAGGATACGTCTGCAGACCGGGTTCTGGGAGGCTTGGGGGGGCGGGTGGGTGTGTGTCCAAAGACATGCCTGACAAAGGAGTCAGTTTGGGAGTTTGAAAAGGTATGTGAGGAACCCTCGAGACCCTAATTTTTGTTGGGTAAATCAGGCATGGAGACTTGAGTTGTTAATCAGAATTAAGTCCTTTATCTAAATCTATTAGGAAGGGGGGAAACAGGAAAGTTCTAATAAAATAACAAAGGCCTAAACTACATATTCATACAGCAAAGTAGGCTAATACATACCACAAGTCTCTAAGAGGAAAAACGTAAAAGCCTAGGGCGAGGCTATGAGCAAGTAACCTCTCTTCGGCTACGATCTTATGCACCTTTAGATCCGACATAGCTGCGAATGCCTGACGGATCTAAAGGGCACAATCAGACAGCAACAGCTGGGAAATGTCCCGCAGTCATCAGCAACCTGTGCTGCTCCTCCACAGAAGTGGAGTTAAAAGACATCCTGGAAAGTCCGGCTTTAACCGGTTCCAACAGGCCACAGACAGACTTTCCCCTGCCTGATCATGCAAGCATGCTCTAATGCTGTGGGGCTGGTCTGATCATTCCATCTCGACTCAGTGCCTTCCTCCCCGCTTTGCAGTACGTGCATAATTGCATACTCCATGGGGAGCCCTCAGTGCAGAGGTGCAATTCCTCGTTTATGCACATGGGAAGCAAACAGCAAAAAAAACCCCAACCACAAACGACTCACCTGTGGTTGTGTCTGATCACACAGTGACAGGCTGAGCCCACAGCACAAAGGGATGTGTGATCTCACAACTGCGTGTCAAATTTCTCCAGAGGAAATAGCCTCGCTTCCCCTCTGCTCCAACTGGCGATTGTGACCATAGCCTTCTAGAACCTTAACAGGAAGAAGCTCAAACTCATTAGCCAATCCAAACTCTGATAAATTAAAACCATCCAATCAGTTTCTCAAACACACCAATTAACATACAGGATTGGCTCTGAGCCAGGTTGCGCTTCCAGGTCAGGTCTCTAGTAGAATCACAACAAATATGTTAACCCTGCAATGACTGAAATATAGATCTTGCCATGTCTCAACAATTTTCGCTTTGGCTGGATGTAGCATTTCCAGCTGCAGGCAGAGGTTCACAAATCCGTGTGCAAAACTTCCTTGTACATAGAAAACAAAACTGCATTTTACCAAATGAGTCCCTTCACACATTCTGAAATGATATAGGCCAAGTGCAGGTTTATCACTTCAAGTGAGACCAGAGACAGTGAGTTGGTGTCTCTCCGAGTGAAATATAGATAAAGAATCTATACCATCAACCAGCAGCTCTGTATCACCATCAAGGGAAGAGCTTTTCTGTAGCACATTTTAATCCAGCTCTTTCTCCAGGAAGCCCAGGCTGCCCTACAAGGTTTTCGTGCAGCCATTTTAATCTTGAGACAACCGTATAAATTAGTGAGATTCAAAACAACTGCACAGACTAAGAAACAGTCACTTAAGATCTTCTTAATACCAGGAGTCCATAAATTGTATCTTTTTGCTTTGTAGTGAACCATTCTTTTCTATGAGCCAGGTTTAAGGTCTAATTCCATCGCAATATTATTATAGCAGTAAGAGCTGAAGGTCAACGAGATTCATGTTCTTTGCTGAGAGTTACCAAGGATTGAGAATGATTTTAAATCAATTCTATATAAAGGGTGCCTGAGTAGTAAAAACAGGTGATTTGATATTAGCCACCTATTGTTCCACCTTTGGAGCCTACCATTCTTAGGGAATATTGAAAGCACCATCTGGTGTGAATTATGAACCAAGGAGCTAAACTCACAATGAACTGGTGGATATTCATATTTCCTAACATGCCCAAGATCACTCCATTCCCTTCCTTTCAAATTACAATCAGAGTTTTTAATAACGAAGAGGTATGAGTTTAGCCAGATGACCTGCAACGATATGCAATTTCTCATAATTTCTTTTGAGAGTTTTGGCTATCAAGAATGTCTGTTTTATCAAAGCTTGGGAATAAAAGGACCTTCCTACAACCACTGTCAGCCTCAAGCAGCGGAGTGTTGAGTTGCTTATAGGGAGAAGAGTTACAATTGCCTGTCTCAGACAAAGGGTTAGAAGGGGCTGAAATAGCCATATCTAAGTCATTAAATGGATTAATTATAGCGGTAAGATCATTCCTGAACAATAAGGATTTTCTACTGTGTTGATAAAAGAAAAGTAATTTCTTAAACTTTTTAAAATTTTGTAAACATTACTATATACCTGTGAGAGTCCTACATAATCAGTCACAACAGGCGACCTTAAAGAAGGTGATCTTTATTGAGAAAGGTCTGCTATGGTCATCTACATGTCCTGTGTCAGTAATGGTTAGAACAATCCCCAAGCAGGATAATTATACAGAATTCAAAGAGGGTCTCACAGAGGAATGCAACCAATCACATAAATCAGGAAAAAGGCACCCTTAATACTGGCTCCAAGTTCCCATAGAAAAAGCGGGACGATACATTGCCAGGCACTAACAGGCTACCAAGGTCAGAGTCAGGCAGTGAGCGATAAGCAGGCTATGAGAAACAAAACAGAACATTCCAAGGACCCAACATAGCAGGGTGAGTCATGCCACTTCCTGGGCAGGGGATGGCAGCATTAGCTGACAATATCCATTGTGGGCAGACTTCAGGTTCTGCTTTGGTTTTTAGTTTTTATTGGGAGGGAGGGGTTGACTAGTTTATTTGCCCTGACCTGGATGGCCCAGGCTAGCCCAATGTCCTCAGATCTCGGAAACTAAGTAAAGTCAGCCCTGGTTAGTACTTAGATGGGAGACAGCCAAGGAAGTCCAGGGTTGCTACGCAGAGGCAGGCAATGGCAAACCACCTCTGACTGTCTCTTGCCTTGAAGACCTTGGGGGGGGGGGTCACCATAAGTCATCTGCTCTTCCCACCACCAACTACTTTATTTGGGATGTGGAATGATATAGCATAGCCTGTTCTCATCAGATCTCAGAGGCTAAGCTGGGTTGGTACTTGGATGGGGGACCACCAAGGCAGATTCTGCAGAGGCAGGGAACGGCAAGCCATGTGTGACCTTGACAGTGGCCTCAGACCAGAGTGCCTGCCAGATCTGCAGAATGCAGAAAACCCCATCATTTGGGAATGTATAATTCTTTTGCATATTTCAGTTATTTTCTGCTGTCTGTTTCCTTTCTAGGCATCCAGCCCAGCGTGCACAGAACTGGAGATAGTGATGCTGGATTGGCTAGGAAAGATGATAAATCTGCCTCCACAATTTTTGGCTGGGAAGGATGGGGAGGGCGGTGGTGTGATTCAGGTAGGTGAGGATGAAGAGAATATATATATATATATATATATATATATATATATATATATATATATATATATATATATATATATCTAGTTGTGACCATTTTTGTGCTCTTAGTTATTGCTTGCTGTATATTCTGTTCACACTGGATAGAAACTGCTGTGCCCTCATAGTCAGGAGAATCACTTCTCTTTAAGTGTACATAGGAAATGGTTTAAGTGTACATAGGAAATGGTTTAAGTGTACATAGGAAATGGTTCCTCAGATGAGTGCACAAGACATGGGTTTATCACTAGGGACTTGACTGAAGTTGATCAACCGGAACTTGATGTAGGGCGAGATGCATCATGTGTTAATCCTTATGGGAGAGGCTGCGACTCAGTGGCAGAGCCTCTGCTTTGTATGCAGGAAGTCCCTGGTTCAATCTCTGGGGTCTGTGATGATGTGAAAGATCCCTGCCTGAGACTCTAGAGAGCAGCTGCCTGTCAGAGCAATGACACAGAGCTTGGTGGACCAATGGTCTGGCTCAGTATGAGACCACTGAGGTCATCTTCGGAGGCCCCACTTCAGGTGCCCCCACCTTCTGAAGTTAGGTGGGTGGCAACTGAGGAAAGGGCCTTCTCAGTCATGGCACCAAAGCTCTGGAGCTCTCTCCCTGGGGAGATTCATTAGTCCCCTTCTGTTGTCATCTTCCACCGGCAGGTGAAGACTTTTTTGTTTCCTTCGGCATTCCCTCAGTGACCCCCCTCCTTCCTGACCAAAGTTTTAATTGTTTTTTTATGACTTTGTACGCATTTTAACTCTGATTTGCATTTGTTTTAATGATATGTGCTTTGGGGCATGTTGATTTTAATGGTTTTTACAAAGTGATTATATGTTTTATGTGATCTTTACGTGATTTTTAAATGTGTTTTATGTGATTTTTATGTGATATTATGTTTTTAATTGTTAGCTGCCTTGGTAGCCCTTCTGCAAGCAAAAAGGTGAAAAATAAATAGAACTTTGTGTGTGAGAGACAGAATTCACCTAGGGTTGCTAGGTCCTGCCTCGTCATCAGTGGGGGACTTTGGGGTGGTGTTCCTGGAGGGGGAGGGGATGTCCCCAACCTGATGACATCATGCAGAAGTGACATCATCACATTAGGGACACAGCCCCATGGAAGGCACTGATGGTGCCAGTTTGCAAGAACCATTTAAAGGGAACCTCCCCTTTACATGTTTTTTGTAAGTGGGCAGCTTGGCACTCCGCACACCTAAACTCCAAGTGGCAAATTGGCTGCTTGGAATTCAGCAGGTGTGCGCTGCCCCCACTTGCAAAAAGCATTTGAAGGGGCCCTTTAAATGCCTTTTGCAAGTGGGGGCCACACATGCCTGAATTCCAAGTGGTGAATTCGCCACTTGGAGTTCAGGTGTGTGGCCAGCAGCCACCGTTCTCCCTCCCCTCCCCTCCCCTTCTGAAAGATTTAAAGGGCCCTCCAGCTGATTGGCAGGTCACATACTCCCGCTGATCAGCTGGAGGAGCCTTTCAATCTCGCAGGAGGGTAGGAAGAAGGGTGGCCACTGTTGTGGGTGGGGCTTGTGGGTGGGGCTTTCCCTGTCAGCCAGCCAGCTGGCAGCATGCAGGAAACTGCAAAATCAGGGGATGACTGCCCCCACCTGGGGACTGGTATCCCTAATTCCACCAAGCCACTTCAATGGCATACACGATGTCCCGACAATTTGGGATGCCTTCAAGCAGTTCCACACAGTTTCGTGTTGTGTGTGAGGGTGAAAATAATGGCCACAATCCTAACTCAAATGTTAGCCCATTGAAACCAATAGGTTTAAATGTGCTTGACTTCTGGGTTGGATTGTGGCCCATGGGTTTTTAAAATGAGTGGGTTGGTTCAGATGTCATGCCAATTCATTGTAAAGAAAGCTTAACGTTTCTTCGAAAAATCTGGAACAACTGAAGTACTGCTTTATATCAAATACTTGTTTTCACCTGTGGTGCTTAAGCAGCCATTTACTTCATCTCAGATGGTACCAATTTTGTGCTGACAACAATGGGAAATTGTGTCTGTTTACCAACTGGAAATATTGCCTTTCTCAATTCTTATATCCTCCATAATTGCCGAAGACACCAATGATTGTTTTGTTTAGGGTCCGGGGGGGGGGGGGGGGGGGAGGTGCCTGCGCTGCTGTTGGAAATGAGGCAATTTGCCATTTTCTTCCCTTCGCCTCCCGCTTTTAACCGTAATGATGAAAACACGAAAAGGACATGAATGAGACGGGCTTTCTATTAGACTGTCAGTCATTCCTAGATTGAACAGCCAGTGAATGTTGCGGCATTGGCCTGTGGAAATTGGCTCTTAATTACCTTTGAAAGACAAGATCGATACCGAGGCCTTTATTGCCAGTTCGAAGGCGACGCTTGAAACTTTTTTAAAAATGGAAGGGAATTTTGGCTTGAGGCTGTGGTGATTACAAGGAGCTGGTTCTCGACTGATGATTTCTGCCAGCTCTTGGCACCACTTTGCCATGGTAACCTTTGTTGGCTTGCAGTGAAGTGGAAAGGATCATCGCTGGCTCCCCTCCGTATGTGTGTCCTGAACACCAACTTTCTCATGAGAAGTTTCAATATGGGCACCGAGGGGTTGGTTGGTTTGTTGTTTACTTCTGGTCCTTTGTGGTTTTATTTGACTTGAACTGAGTCACATTAAAGCACCTAAGTCTGACAGATTTCAATGGGAAATACTTCTAACAAGTGCTTCACAACTGAGAGCAATTTCACAGTGCTCTCCTTTGGCTGGCTGTCCACCTTCTCCTCTGGAAGGAGCATTCACATTTGAAAATGACTGGCTCACTAAGTCAGAGCACTGAAAACCTGCAAGATGTGTTTTGAGGTGTATGCATACATTCAAGTTGCTGGCTTCCAGGTGGTCCTGGAAGTCTCTTGAAATCCCAACAGATCTTCCAACAACAAGTATCTATTATCCTGGAGAAAAATGGCTGCTTTGGAGGGTAGACTCTCTGGCATTATGCCTAGCTGCTGAGGTACTTACTCTCCCCAAACCCTGCCTTCCCCAAGCTCCACCGCCAAATATCCAGGAATTTCTCAAGCCAGAGTTGGCAACCCTTGCATGCTTGTACATGCAGCATCCCTAGTCAGACTGAGTTAGACCATGTGAACTAGCAGGGTCGGCTTGTGCATCTTTGAGGTGTGTATTACACCATTGCTGTTGTTGCATTCTCTGATTTCGTAATCCAGTTTTTTTAGATTTTAAAAAATAGTGTGAACCACTTGCCGTTTCAGTGAGAAAGGCAGATTATAAATGAAATAAAGAACAGGACCATTTACAAGATGGTAGGTGCAAGAAGTACCTCTTTGGTGAGGTAGTTTACATGAGTAGGGTTGGCGCCCGGAGATCCCCTGGAATTGCAGCAGATCTCCAGACTACAGATACCCCTGGAGAAAATGGCAGCTTTGGAGGGTGGACTTTATGACATTACACCCCACTGAGGTCCTTTCCCTCCCCCAACCCGTGTCCCCTCTAAGATGAGTTAGTGTGAGCTAGCTCTGAGTTTTTTAGCCTCTGGCTCACACATTTTTGTCTTCGCTCAGGAGGGATGGCTCCAGAGAAGACTTATTTCTGCAGGAGCCAAATTGCTCACTCACAACTTTGATGCCAGTAGCTCACAAAGTAGAATTTTTGCTCCTGAGACTCTACAACTTAGAGGGAGCATTGGCCAACTCCCCCCCCCCCCCCCGGTGGACTCCCAAATCTCCAGGAATTTCCCTGAGCTGGCAAAAAACAAACAAACCCATGGCTCCAAAATGGTCCTAAATCTCCAGCCTCTTCTCATCATGTAGTGGATAAGTTTTATGTTTGGAGACATTTTCTGTTGGATTCTGGGCTGTGCGGCTGAAATTCTCTCTTCTTCACCACAGAGCACAGCCAGCGAGGCCACCCTGGTTGCCCTGCTTGCAGCCAGAACCAAAGCCATCCACCGAGCCCAGCTGGAAAAGAGAGAACTGACTCAGGGAGAAATCCTTGGCCGCTTGGTGGCTTACACATCTGATCAAGTGAGTACTGCGGCTTATTGGACCTGGGCTTTGGAGGACAGTTGTACTTGTGGAGCAAAAATAGTTCGGCAGCCAGCATAGCACAGGGGAAATCAGTCAGAAAAGCACTGCTACAAAACTAAGCATGGGAGCAAAAGAGCCGTGAATCTAGAGCTCCATAAGGGAAAGGCGATTGTAAACCGCTCTGAGACTCCTTCGGGTTGTGAAGGGCAGGGTATAAATCCAATCTCCTCCTCCTCCTCCTCCTCTTTCCTTGGTCGTGTTCGCCACCAGGTATGAGGTCCATGGAGGACACCAAAGTAGAATGTGCTTCATCTGTGTGAGTACTTCAGCAACAGTTTAAAAATCCAGCTCTAGTGTGAGGCAACGGAGAAGCAGACATTTCTAGCAGGAGAACCATCAACTCTCACGATGGCAACTGGGATCAGTGTATCTGCCTTCTCCTGCGTAAGTCTGCTTTTTGCTGGGGACGTTGTCCATGCCCCTGCTCTGGATGTTTCTGCATTTGGAGACTGGGCAGGTGGGCACCAACGCTAGACCTTCTTGTTGTGGCACGCTGGTTACGGAATACCCTCCCTGGAGATACTTGCTGGTGTCTCCCTCTGACATGTTCCTCTCACTTCTGGTTTTCGCCAGTCCCTGCCCCCTAATTGCTCCGAGTCGCTGCTGACTGCATTCCGGCAGCCCTAAGCCTCACTCGACTTCTCATGTTCACAAGTATGCCAGTATGCAATGTCACTTCCAGCGAAAACCGGAAATAAAGTCATGGTGTTGGGAGGCATTCTAGGACTCACAAAAACTCTATGGTTAAGTCACCACCCCCAGTTTCCTGCCGTTTTCCTTCCCCCAGCCTTCCAGGCACTGGTGGGCAATGGCGGGGATTGCTGGGAGGTCTCCTGCCATAGTGGGAAAGCCAAAGGTCAGCATACCTCCCATCACTTAACCCTCGCTTGCTAAATTAAAACCACTTTATTCTCTGGAGATTTCAGTGAGTGAGAAATAATATGATCCTTGTGTTAAGTTGTTGCCTGCTTCTTTTGCAGCTGCTTTTTAAAAACAGTCTTGTGTGTGTTTAGATTGTTTTAATTTGTCTCTCGGAGTCTACCTCGCAGGATTGTTGGGATGGGAAAAGTGGAGCAAAAGAAAACCATGGGTGCTTTGTTGAGGGGAGCGAGGGATAAAACTGTAATAATCAGATTCCTCTTTGTTTCCATAATACATATACCTTTCCAGTCTATCACCACCTGCTTCTTCTCAGCTGATTCTCTACCTTGCCTCCTTTCGTGCCTGTTTCCCCTTTCACACATTCTAAAAGTGTGCAACAGCAGGGCTGGGCTGGTCATTGAAGGCAAACACTTGGCCCCAATCCTCCACCCTTGAGAACCTGAGTAGCAGCAGAAAAACGGTCTGGAGCATGGCCATCATAGTAAGATTCCAGGACTTCCCCTGTGTCTCTATGGTTTTTATCAAAGAGATTAGGTAAATTCAGGGGTCCGTTGGAGCGGGAGCGCACAGGAGCGCAGCTCCGGGAGTGAGGAGCCCAGGAGGCGGGCACATGACCAAGCCCCGCCCCCTCCTCGGCTTCCCTGAGCAGTGCAGAGCGCCCCGGGGAAAGCCCTGCTAGGGTCTTTATTGTTTTTAATGTTTTGTTTTAATATTGATAATTTTATCATTGTTCCTTTTATGACTGTGTGCTGCTTTTCCAGAGACTTGCTCAAGGTGGCATATAAATTTTCTAAGTATACCATTTTTTATCTGGGCACATGGCACATAAGTACTGGAGAAATTTCACGAACACTTCAGCAGCTTCCACCCCATCAGTTTGGTGTAGTGGTCAGGAGTTGGACTCTAATCTGGGAGAACCGGGTTTGATTCCCCACTCCTCCACATGCAGCTGCTGGTGTGACCTTGGGCCAGTCACAAGTTCTCTCAGAGCTGTTCTCTCATGAGCAGTTCTCAAAAGACCTCTCTCAGCCCCACCTACCTCACAGGGTGTCATGTTGTGGGGAGGGGAAGGGGAAGGGATGGGTGGTGCACATGTCCTGGGTATCTCAAGTCTACTTGAAAGCTGGTGGTTTCAAGGGAGCAGGAAGAGAATGAGGGTGTGTTCTTTACGCTTATTTTTATTGCACAAAGTATTGGATGGGGAAGGGAATGGAGGAAGAGCAGGTCAGTTTCAATCACCTGTGGAGTGGAGCCTGAGGGGTGGGTGTTGTCTTCTGACACACTTCCAGCATGTTAGGGGGTGTGGCATATGCAAATGATTATGCAAATGAGTTATGCTAATGAGCTCCTGCACCTCTTTTTCTACGAAATGACCCCTGGGTAAATTTCAAGAGTGTCACCTGGAAGTGCTGTCCCCATAATCTCCCTGTGTTTGCCAAGTCAGAGCTGAGAATTCTAAGCAAGGGAAAGGGGAAAACTTCTGGTCCCTGAAAGACTAGCAAAATTATAATCTAGCATAAGCGTTTATGGATTTGAATCCACTTCTTCAGACTTTATGAGACAGTCTTCATTATTGTGGGCAATCTTTGAGTCTTCAGTACCACTGTTGCCCCGGGAACTTCCCTAGTAACTTTGCAAGACAGTCCTACGTGGCTAAGATGCTGTCCATGAGTTTTGACCACTTTGCTTTCTCCAAGTCAGTTGTCTGGATTCACATTGGATCGAGGTGTTCTTTACTTTCTATTCAAGGGTCTAATTAATTTGCTAAAGAAAGAGAAGATGAGATTTCAGACTTAATCCTCTCCTTATAGCTTAATGGTGTCTGTCAGTGCAATGCTATCCCCATGGCGGAGGGCTTGTTTTTGGCAACTCTGGGCAGCATGTAACATGTCCGCAGGCACCCGTATCATGGGGTCCAGGACTGTTTTATGTAAACTGGCCTCATTTTGTATCAAAGCAATCCCATTTCCTTCAATACGATTAGCATTTAGCGGCCACCCTTGCATGCAAAGTCTCAGCAGGGTTGGGATTAGGGGAAAGTTCAGCCAAAGCAAACACAACCGTGCACTTTGACCTTTTCGACAGGGGAGAATGCTAATCCTACCTGATGAAGCCGGGGACTGTGGCCTCTTCCAGCAAAGCTGACATTTTGTTATCTAAATGTCAGTGAGATGGTGGAAGTGTTTCCTTTGTTGGTTATTTCTGGAATCTTTTACACACACGCACCCCAGTTTTGAAGCATCTGATGACCTGGTTTTATCTTTTCCAATATCTAAAGCTTTTAAAATTTGAAATATTTTGAATTTTTGCAGCGAATGTAGATCAACTGCTCGAAAGCACAAAACATAAATACAAGACATGGGTCAATCCAAAAAAAGTAGTGCTTTCCCCTTGAAACTCAGAACCAAAAAGACAGTCTTGATTAGGGAAGATTATGCCTGATGCCCAGCAGGAGATGGGGGGAGTGGGGGCATGGGTGGGGGGCTTTCAGCAGTAGCTTGATGTCTCTTCCGGGGGGGGGGGGCAGAAGTGGTACCACATCTCCTTAGGAATCGCCAGTAAAACCTCAGAATTTCTGGTGATTCCTAGAGATGACTGACCACTTCTGGGTTTTCCCAAAAGTGATGTCATGCCAATGGCCAATAGCCAGATTTTTAAAATTTTTCTTTTGCTTCCACTCTGAATGGTGGTGGGAAACAAAGGGTGGGGGCAGGGAATCCTCCATCCCATCAGGAGACTGATTATCAGGGAAGATTATCATACCTAGGGCTGCCATGCCCCCCCCAGTTTTACCATAGAGTTTCTGGGGATTCCTAGAGCAACCCTTTGTCACTTCTGGGTAGCTCTAGGAATCACCAGGAGCTCTATGGTTAGAACTTCCTGTGAGTTGACAAAGCCTTATTTTTCTGGGACACTGTCTCCCCCCCCCCCCCCGCCACACAATCGTCCTGCCAGTTGCCAGGCAACCCTTATCAGATCTGATCTCTTCACATATTAAGGAAATCGATTTAATGGCTCTGCCTCAGACACCAGTGAATGTTGCCACTGGCAACACATTGAGCAAATGATTCAACAACAACAAAAAATCCTAAAACAAAATCCTGGAACGCTTCAGAACAGAATACAACACAGATCAGATTAAGGGAAATTTTCAACAAAAAGTGCTACTCATCATCAGTGTTCCCTCTGAGCTGAGTTAGTGTGAGCTAGCTCACTGTTTCTTAGCCTCCAGCTCACACATTTTTGTCTCACCTCAGGAAGGATGGCTCCAGAGCAAACTAATGTATGCAGTAGCCAAATCTCTCACTCACAACTTTAATGCCAGTAGCTCACAAAATAGAATTTTTGCTCACAAGACTCCACAGCTTAGAGGAAACGTTGCTCATCATACACGCAACTCTGCTACCCACAGTACCCACAAGGGTCCCCAAACCCTTTTGAGTCTTCGAGCACCTTTGGGATTTTGACAGTAAAATGGGTGCAACCACAAGATGGCTGCTGGAGATGAAGCCGACCACAAACAATCTCAGGGCTTGAGGTTATGCACGACTCTGTTTATTTATTTAAAACACTTATTGACTGCCTTTCTTCCTTACAGAGCTCAAGGCAGCTTACATCATAGATAGGGTTGCCAACCTCCAGCTTACATCATAGATAGGGTTGCTTACATCATAGATAGGGTTGCTTACATCATAGATAGGGTGGTGGCTGAAGATCTCCTGCTATTATACCTGATCTCCAGACAACAGAGATTGGTTCACCTGGAGAAAATTGCCAGTTTGGAACGTGGGACTCAGTGGCATTATACCCTATTGAAGTCCCTCCCCTTCTCAAACCCCACCCTCCTCAGACTCCACCCCCCAAACCTGCAGGTATTTCCCAAGCTGGAGCTGGCAACCTGAAACACAGATAAAATACATAAAAGCCACAATTTAAAATCACAGTTCATGACTGCTGGTAAACGTAACCAAATGCAGTCCTAGATTAAACCATCTTCAACTGCCTCCTTCACCTGACGGTGAGGGGGCCAGGGGCACTTCTCTGGAAGGTTGTGTCATAATTGTGGGGCTGTCACTGAAAAGACCCTCTGTGGTGTGGACCCACTAAACAAGCTTGATTGATGGGAGAATCAGAAGAGTCTTTCCCTGTGATTTTAATTTCTAGGCTGAAACATATGGGAAAAGATGGTCCTTCAGATATGCTGGTCCCTGATATGCTGATAAGCATAGACTTTTTAATTTCCTGGGGGGGGGGGGTCTTGGTTGTAGGCGTGGCCAACTGAGGAGCCAGCCGGAACTCCGTTCCTGTGCGTTCCTGCCCAAAAATAGCCCTGCATTGGGAGACCCCTCAGCCTTGTGAGACAGCAAGGCAATTTGAGGCTAAGCTGAAGCATGGAATGGAGCCTTCGTGGCACAACCGTGTGGATTTGTGCTGGGCAAACGAGCCTTTTAACTCGGTGGGGAAGTTCTGGGTGGGCTGTTGTCCTGGAGGGTCCCTAGCCACTGGGAACAAATGGAGCTGACTTGGCTGCATAACGTAAACGGGGTCATAGGGTCCACGCAACCCAGGTCTCAGGGCCAGCTGACAGCTCATCGGCAGGAAAGAAACTCTCAGCATGCAGACAAAACATTTTTTAAAAACCAGTTTCATTTAATTGAATAAACACATTTAAACTCACAGGATGTATGCACTGCAGAAAATCATCCAGCACCTGAGCAATCGGCAACAAAACATTCATGTACCAAGATCGGCTAACAATTCTTAAAAGGGAAGTTGCAGCTTCTTACAGACTAGGTCCCCACAACAAGCTCTGTAGCAAAGTCACAACAGAACGTGAGTCAGTTCCATCCTCGAAGACGGCTTATCACTTCAACGCCAAATATATTCTGGTCCTTCCTGCAAAGTTAACCGCAGTGCTAGCCCCGGCCAAAGGAAGGGAGAAGAAACAGCAGAAGAAGTTCTCTGGCCTGCTTCAGCGGACAGAACCTTGCAGCTGCCGACAATGACCACAACCGAGCTCCAAGCCCCTCCTGCCAGGTCAGGCCCTGCCAAACTTAGGACCCCCTCCCAATGGTCAGGGCATATCAAACGATAGGCTTATCTGGCCCTCATCCCTTACACCAGGATGGGCTGTGACAATGAGGACAAAGAGGCATAGGCTCGCTCGCCCAATGGGTCAGAGCTGAGTGGATCCTGCAGTACAGTCAACTTTCCAGATGTGACCCCACTCTCATACCCTGCAGCAGGTAAATCCCCCATCCTCAGCCGCAATCCCCCACCCTCGACAAACTGAGCAGGAGAAAAAACGGTCAGGAAACAGCCTCGGTATTGGGACTCTAGGAAAGGACCCCCACACACACCTTTTTGAGCCTGCCAGCACCTTTGGAAGTCTAGAACAGTGTGGTCGGTACAGCCACAAAATGGCTGCTGCGGGAAGAGGAGCCAGAAACAAAATGGATGCTGCATTGGGTTGCTAGGTCCCTACCTGCTGCTGGCAGGGGCGCGGAGCTTCCCTTCTGGAATCTTCTGGTACCATGATGACATCATCCGGAAGTAATGTCATCTCACTAGGCAGATCACCAGGGGGACGCTCTAGTATCCGGCCAGAAACTCTATCATATCGTAGAGGGTTTTTCTGGCCAAGTGCTAGAGCGCCCACCCTCTGCATTGCACCAAGCACATTGGCGCGATGCCGGCACTTTGGGGGCAGGGTTCCCCCCACCCGCTAGATTTGGGCTGGTGGATTGAGGGCCCCTAAAGCAGGCAACCCCCTGCCCCCAGCGGGGGCATGGCAAGCCTACTGCAGCAGCTTACCTTCAGTCACACAGTGAAGATCCTTGTAGCACCTTAAAGACAAAAGAGACTTCAGTCACACAGTGACAAACCTTATGCAAGGGTGGCAGCTGCTGCCAGAGCCACATTTTTTAAAAAAAACCCAAACTATACAGCCAATCAAATCTCCAGTGGCCATTCAGAAGCCCTGTTGGGCTAAAGCCCCACCTGGACCCTCCCACTTCCTAAAAACATTTGGTGGGCACCAGGAAAGGTGTCAGAAGGCAACATGGTAGCCACGGGCACCACATTCAGGACCACTGTTCTAGGAACTTCCCCATGTCTCCATTGTCTTTACCATAAAGATTAGGGGAAGTTCTTTGAATATCATCCAGAAGTGATGTCACATTGTCCCCAGGCTCCACCCTCCTCAGGAACCATCCTCAAAATTTCCAGCAATTTCTGAGGCAGTCCTGGCAACCCTACAGCTCCACCCTCCAGGTATTGAAAGAAAATGTGAGAGACCCAGGGTTGCCAGCCTCCAGGTGGGGCCTGGAGATCTCCCGCTTTTACAACTGATCTCCAGCTGACAGTGATCAGTTCCCCTGGAGAAAATGGCTGCTTTGGAGGGTGGACTCTATGGCATTATACCATGCTGAGGCCACTCCCCTCCCCACACTGTGCCCTCTCCTGGCTCCACCCCGAAAATCTCCAGGTATTTTTCAACCCGGACCTGGCAACTCTAGAGAGACCCGCTTTCAAGGAAATCACTTTTCCTTTCTCCTCCTTTAGAGTCAGGGTCCTAGACGTTTAGAGGTGGTTTGCCACTGCCAGCCTCTGTCTAGCAACCTGGCTATCACTTGGTGGTCTCCCTTCTGACTGCCCTGAGCCATCCAGGCTTCTTTACCAATGGATTTTTTCCATCTGAATATTGTTGGGCCCCATATCCATGGGCTATGACAAAGCAGTTCAGTGGGGTTTAATATTACAGAACGAATACATGAATAATAATAAGCTACAAAGCTTTTCTGCCGGTCTCTTGGGAGTCTCTGAATTCCTGCGGTGTGGATACCCAACCGCACATCTCTGAATCGATTGCACACAGCTTCCCCTCGCCCCCTCCTCTTTAGGTTGTAAATACCTGATCCTCAATGAGGGACGACAGGCCTTCACTTCTCTTGAAGGTCAGGGGATTGTTCTGTCTGCAGAAGGATTCGCCTTAAGACGTTTCTGACCTTTCAGAGCCCGCCGGTTGCTGAGCTTCATCCTGCATTAAGTTCATAGCTGGGTGACTCAACAGTCGAAGAAGAGAGAGAAAATCCCGGCCGAACAAAGGGGTCGGGTTCAACAAGGGACCAGGCTGGCTGGCATAGTAAAGGGCACGGAGTTCGCATATTTCTTAATTTATGTTGTTTATTCACAACATCAGCCCTGATCTGGATGGCCCAGGCTAAGCTGATCTCCTGGGGGGACGGGAAGGGTACAGACGCACAAAATTAGGAACATGGTCTACAACCTGGGTGGGCAACTGATTTCTAAGAGGGGTTTGTATTTTGGATCAAACAAGGATGGGAGGGCAAGTCATATTGCCTAGCGATCCCTTCCCCACACAATGATGCCTTCGCATGCTCTCGCCCGCTGTGAACAGTAAGAGAGGCACTGGCAAACCCCTCCTCTTGGGCTCCTCAGCTCTTCACTGTCGTTCGTGAAGGAGTGAGGAGATTAGGTAAAGGGAGCACTCCCCAAGTGCTTCTGGTACTGATCATAGAATGGGGGGCAGCCTTAAAGAGTCCTTTGCTTCTGTCTCTGCTTGTGCAAAAGTGCTGTCGTGTGTGTCTGCGTCCTTGGGGATCAAAAGCAAGACTGTGGGGTTGTTGCTGGGAGATCAGATCTTCCCAGCTCCTTGAAACACTTGTGCAGGCATCCCACAATCCAGATCTGAGATGCGGTGCAGGAGGAGGGAAGGCCAGTTGTTCAGGCCAAGGTGTTGGTTTGTACTTTCACCGCCTGGGACTAGCATATCGGAAGGACTCCCTCTCCCACCCATAAGCCCATGCGGCAGCTTGGGTGAGTGGCCATCTTCCTATTCTCTCCTGCCACTGTGTAAACCAGAACTGTTGACAAGGGACTGTCCTGCTGGTCTCATGTCACTGCTGCTGAATTTTCAAAACAGGCCTTTATATCCTATATGTCAGCCATACTCTACTTGCTACTTGAGTCCAGCTTGAGAATAAATGGAGGAAAATGTGGGTTTGTGGATATCAAACTGAAGGATGCGTTTAAAATGTGGGGGGAAATAAGCCTGTGAAAAGCACAGAGAACCAATCTTTTTTCTGTAGAAAAGTGAGAGTATTATTGAGATTCCGCGGGGGCAGGCCAACGCCTGTGATGCTGCAAAGAAAATAACCTACCAGAATGGAGGCCCTAGCATTAATCCTGACCAAGTTGTATTTAATTCACGTTGGCCAGAGTTTGCACTGGAACCCAACCTCTAGACACTGCAGAATTTTACTTTGTTGAGTTTTGTGCAGATAAAAGGCTTTTCTACACTCTCATTTCCCTCACTTGTGTGTTCCTGTTGCTTCAGGCTGGTGGTGGTTTCTGTTCCGCATGTGTTTTGCTCCCTCTGGTGGTCGGATCAATATTACATTGGGTTATTTCTGGCATAAAACCTGCAGTTTAAATCTGCAGGGAGATATGCTGGACACAAACCAATGTAATATTGAGTCAACCACTAGAGGGAGCAAAACATGTGAGGAACAGAACCCCTCACTCAACCTGGAAGCAACAGGAACACACAAGCGAGGAAATGAGAATGCTGACAAGCCTAAAGTTCTGCGGACACGATCTTGGGGACACATCTACACTTCCCGGCATGTACAGGATGTCCACTCAGTGAAAGGTCAATTAGGGAGCAATCCTAAGCAGGTAATTGATAAATTTTATCCTAGGAAAGGTTCCCGGAATACCTTGGAAACCCAGCCTCCTCTTATGTTTTAATCTATACCAAAGAGGGGAGAAAACCTGAAGGATCAGGCAAGTGGAAGAGCAGTTCCTGTGATGATGCATGAAGGACTGGTGCACTTAGATGGCAGGGCCAAGATTTTGTTGTGTTGAAATAAAAGCAGGATAGTTTCCGAGAGATCGCTTTTTAAGGATGAATTTCCTCCTGTTCATTTGCAGGCCCATTTTTCAGTAGAAAAGGCTGGATTAATCGCTGGAGTGAAGATCAAGGAGGTCCCCACGGATGACAAGTTTGCTTTACGTGGATCTGCTCTAAGGAAAGTTCTGGATCAAGACAAAGCTGCTGGTCTTATCCCATTTTTTGTAAGTACTGATAGCCTTAGGATGCTGGGAGGTCTATAATTAGATCTCCCCTGCATCTTTAAAAGCCCTACTGTGGTATGGGCTCCTCATCCCTGGGGGGGGCGGCTCCAGTCTTCTTCCTGGAGTCTTCTGGCACTCATGATGACATCACCCAGAAGTGACATCGTTGTGCAGGGACACCTTGTGTGCGGAACTCTGTAGCTTTCGGGGGGAAACTATGTTTACCAAACAGTTTTCCCCCAAATGCTAGAAAGTCCCCCATACAAGGTGTCCTGCACTGGGAATGCTGGATGTGGATGGGGCTTAGGGCTGCCAAGTCAGCCCGGGGGGCGGGGGATCCCCCGCTACAGGGGTTCCTGATCTGCCGGCCAGCATTTGGCCGGCGGGGGAACCCCACCCCCTTCCCCAGCGTAATGACATCACCCAGAAGTGACGTCATCACGTTGGGGACGTTTCCGGGACGGCGCTCTAGCAATCGCCCCAAAACTCCATGGTTTCATAGAGTTTTGGGGCGATTGCCAGAGCGTCGCCCTGGCAACACCCCCAACGTGATGATGTAACTTCCGGTGACATCATTGCAGCGTGCGCGAAAGTGCGCACACCGGGGAAGCTCCTGGTGGCAGGAGGACTCCCCCCCCCGCCAGTAAGGAAAAAGGACTTGGCAACCCTAATGGGGCTGCTTGGGGACGGGGCTTCCCTGCCGGCCAGCTGGACAGTGGCGGATTGGGGGCCTCAAAAGTGAGGGAAACCCTGCCCCCACCGGAGGGATGGCAACAGGATGTGGGGCAAGATGGGGAAAGAAGTATAACTCTTACACTCCTGCTCAGTTTCCTGCATTGAAATTATTCCCCCTCTCCATGCAGTTTGAGCCCTGGAAAAGAAAAAGGCAAACGGCCTGTCTTTTCCCCCCTCCCAGAAATCATTACAACACTGTATGGTCAGCACTGATTGGCAAACCATGCAGGGGTGGATGGTTAAACCCCTTCCCCTGTGCTACATATCCCATTGAACTCGGCCAGTGTGCAGTTTAGAAAACACAGACAAGATCCTGTCATTTTGCAGATGGCAGGAAAACTGTCGAATCCATCAAAGTCATGTCGTGCACTGGTTTTACCAAATGTGATGGGGGAGAGTGATGGCTGGATTGGTAACTGACATGTGGAAAATGTAGGCAGGCCCCCCCACTCCTCCCTTGCCCTTGCGTGACCTATTTAAGGGTTTTCCTGGCATCAGCTGGAGTTGACACAGCCCTGTGATTTGTGCCAAGTCTTCTGTTGTTTACAGAATGGTTTCAGCTAAGATTAAGGTAGGTAACATTATCCTTCCTCTTAGTGGCAAACTGGACTAATTCTGCAGAGTGCTGGTTTGTCTATCTTGTCCGGATTTACAGGGATAAGGACTTCTGCTCTGCCAGTTTGGCAACCTTGAAAAGGGGCAAAAAAAAAAAAGCCCAGCTGTTAGAACGGCTGCTAAAACTGCTCCCAATTTCTTTTGAAAGACTGGAATGAAGTGACACATATCTTAAATTGCCGTTTGACGAAACACGGCAGCTTGTAGTATTACGCAGCCATTTAAAGCACTTAAAAATTTAGTTGATTTCAGCAGGGGACCTGGGCTTAGATCACTCACATGAGTTTTTAATAATTTTGTATTAATGGATTTTTATTGTGCATGGAATTGCCATTCCATATTCATATTGTTGTAAGCTGCCCTGAGCCGGCTTTGCTGGAAGGATGGGGTAAAAGCTGAAAGAAAGAAAGAAAGAAAGAAAGAAAGAAAGAAAGAAAGAAAGAAAGGAAGGAAGGAAGGAAGGAAGGAATGGAAGTGAGTGGAAACGGAAGAGCTTGACTCTGTGTGGATCATGCCCTTGGTTTTTAAAATGCACAATAGCTGTTCTTTTTTAAGATACAAACTGGACCTATCAGAGTGGGATTAAACAATACATACAATTCTTGCTTCTAAGTGCTAAGATGCCGGGGAGCCCTCACCTGGATAGCCCCAGCGAGCCTGATCTTGGAAGCTAAGCAGGGTCGGTCGTGGTCAGTAATTGGAAGGGAGACCTCTAAGGAATACTAGGATCCTGGCACAGAGGCAGACAATGGTAAACCAACTCTAAAAGTCTCCTGCCTTGAAAACCTCACTGGGGACCACTAGAAGTCAGCTGTGACTTGACAGCCAAAAACATAAAAGAGACATGTGACACTGGGCTTCCAGTGGATCACTTATGAGTAATTTAACCTTAGAAAGATGGTGCAGGTGGGCCCAAATATGAACTGGGGTCATGGCAAAAAGGAAGTTAAAAAAAAATTCTCCCTCCCCCATGGTGCTCTCCTGATTGTAGTCTGGAGAGCAGTTGTCATTCTGGAACTCCAGGGCCCACCTGGAGATTGGCAGCCCTACCTACTGAGGATGCAGCTCTGCATACTCTTTCCAGCAATGCCCTCCCCACCCCCGCCGTAGACATGCAGACCAAGCCCTGTGTCTGGGCAAGGGCTGTTTCCTGCCCAATGCTGACATCTGACTCCCTCCCATCCAGAATCCGAGCAGCACCAGCTCTGTGTTTAAACGCTATGGCCTGAGGAAGGTTGTGCGGGGGGGGGGGGGGGGGGGGGGCGGCTCCTCTGGGCTGTCAGCTCCATTTGCAAGAGGCAGCCTCTCCCCGCTCCAAATATGATTACTCGGCTCTCATGTGGACCACAAATTGGGTTAGAGTTATTGGCCAGGCCTGGCAAAGCATAAGACGAACACCTCCCCCTTTCCCAAAGGCGAACAGATGCAATGAACTGAAATGGCTTTTGGGAATTGATACCCGGGAGGGGAGGGGGTTGAGGCCACTTAGACAGCTACCGAATGGGATACAGCTGAACTTCCTCACGTACACACTCTCTCGGTTGAGGGCCTGAAGCAGGGTTGCCAGTCTCCAGGGGATGGCTTGAGATCTCCCGCTGTTTACAACTGATCTCCAGGCGGCAGACATCAGTCCACCTGGAGAAAATGGCCGCTTTGGGAGGTGGACTGGATGGCATTATGCCCCACTGAAGTCCCTCCCCTCCCCAAACACTGCCTGTTCCAGGCTCTACCCCCCAAACCTCCAGGTATTTCCCAACCCAGAGCAGGGCAACCCTGTTCTGAAGTGGTCAGGGAAGCCCTGCACGCCCCTCCTTTTAAGAGGATTATTTACAGCCAGGGGGGCCTCTTTACTGTGGATGTGACCTTCTCCCTGCTAAGACTGGTGTTTGCTTTGGCCTCCATCCAGCTTCGATTTGGGCTTTTGTTTTTTGGCTCTGCAGTTCTGTGCGACGCTTGGAACCACGACGTGCTGCTCTTTCGACAAACTCCTGGAACTGGGCCCGATTTGTAAGTCTGTGGATTTTATCTCCGAGTTCGGTATCTCCGACCGTGCTTGCTGCGGAGTAGCTGCTCCTTGGTTTCCAGGGGAGGCCATGGGGGGGGGGGGCCATCTTGACATCTTTTCAGCGCCACACGCAGACTTTCTGGTGGTGTTTTTCAGCAGGCTGAAGAGTCCTCCTGAGTGGCATTTAGGGTTGCCAACCTCCAGGTGGGGCCTGGGGATCTCCTGCTTTTACAACTGATCTCCAGCTGACCCAGATCAGCTCTCCTGGAGAAAATGGCTGCTTTGAAGAGTGGACTCTATATGGCATTGTACCATGCTGAGGCCCCTCTCCTCCCCAAACCCCACCCTCTCCTGGATCCACCCCCAAAGTCTCCAGGTATTTTCCAACCCAGACCTGGCAACCCTAGTGGCATTCATGCAATGAATCTTTGCTTATTACTTGTGTGCTGCAGCCAGTTCAAGTCTCTTCCCCTAAGGTGGAAGGGCAATTGCTCTAGAGGGGCGTGGCTCAGTGGTCGTGCTTTTGCTTGGTGACCAGAAGATCACAGTTTCGATCCCCAGTAAAAAAAGGATCAGGCAGAAGGTGGTGTGAAACCCTGTTCTCAAAGACCCTGGAAAGAAGAAGAGAGAAGAAGAAGAGATTGGAATTATACCCCACCCTTCACTCGGAGTCTGAGAGTGGTTTACAATCTCATTTCCCTTCCCCTCCCCAGAACAGACATCTTGTGATGTAGGTAGGGCTGAAAGAGCTCTTTCGAGGACTGCTCTTGAGAGAACAGCTTTGAGAGAACTTGTGACTGACCCAAGGTCACACCAGCAGCTGCATGTGGAGGAGCGGGGAATCAAACCCGGTTCTTCCAGATTTGGGTCCGCGCTCCTAACCACTGCACCAAACTGGGGCCACTTCTGCACTGTCATTTTTGCCATTTGTTTGTCCCTATTGCTTTGGGTCCCCCACCCTTTTCCACATGTTGTTTGCTCCCTCTGGGACTACTAGAGAGAGCAAAACACTTTTTTTGGGGGGGGGGGGAGCCCTGAAGCAATAGGGACCGACAAAAATGACAGAAGTGGCCTGGCTCTCTTACACTAAACTGGCTCTCTTTGTGTTGTGTCCTACCCAAAGTCCGCACACACGGTCGGGCGAAGTGTCCAAGCTTCGCACACTTAGACAGTAGACTGAGAGGATCCTGGTGAGGTCCAATCAGGGGTGTCGGATCCTTAGGGGAACAAAAAAACAAACAGACGGACGTTCTGCAAATGGTAACTCCTCCTGTATTGCTCACAATTTGGTTAAGTGAATAATGTTCATGGTATTTTTCTCTTAATAGGTAATGCTGAGAACATCTGGATGCATATTGATGCTGCCTACGCTGGGAGTTCATTCGTCTGTCCTGAATTTCGCTACCTTCTCAATGGAGTTGAAGTAAGCACTAGTTCTCCAGAATCAAAATGAAACCATTGGGTGTTTAGTTCCTCCCTAAGTTCCTACAGAGGTGGAAAAAAAGAGAAACACAGATACTAAGGGATGGCTAGAAGGACTTTCCTGCAGTCTCGTTTTCATTGCTTTGTGTGTTCCTGTTGTTTTGGTTTTTCTTTTCTTTTCTGCATGTATGGATGTGCAATTTTTTCCCCTCAGTATTTTTCGGTTCGGGTCTATTGGACCTGACGAAATGGCAGGGTTTCCAAGTTAAGTATTTGAATCTGGAATTTTTCAGAAATGCCGGGTTTTGGGGGGGGGGGGGGGGGTCCAACAGACCCAAATTGTAAAGCACACAGGGGGGAAAAAGCAGCGGCAAAGCTGGGGCTCTGACTGTCCAACAGAGCCCAACCAGGTACCGAACCTGTGGGGAAAGTACTCCCTACATGCCTTGCTGAAGCTCTGCTGGCCAGCCTGGGTTTGCCAGTAATTGCCGAATATATCCAGGGTTTGGGGGGGGGGGGGTTGTTCTCCTGAAAAATCCTGAATACATTTGGGAGGCCAAAATATACCCCCAAAATACCAATAAGGTGTTTTTGGATATATTTTTGGTTTGGGTAGACCCAAATACACACCCCTATCTGCATGTGTTTTGCTCCCTCTGGTGATTGATTCGATATTACACCCTTTTATGTCCAGCATATCTCCCTGCAGATTCAGTTCAGTTCAGTTTATTGTTATGGTCCTTAGACAAGTCATACAAAAAAGTAGCACACTTTTACAACATTCCAACTCCGTGCAGATTTAAACTGCAGGTTTTTATGCCAGTCACAAAGCTGTGTAATATCAAATTGACTAGAGGGAGCAAAATACATGCAGAACAGAACCAAAATGCTCCCTGTAAGCTGTGGAGTCTTGTGAGCAAAAATTCTACTTTGTGAGCTGCTGACATTAAAGTTGTGAGCGAGTGATTTGGATACAGCATAAATTAGTTTGCTCTGGAGCTTCCTGAGCTAAGACAAAAATGTGTGACCTGGAGGCTAAAAAAGTGTGAGCTAGCTCACATTAACTCAGCTTAGAAGGAACACTGCACACACCCCGATCCAACAGGAACATATAAGCAATGAAAATGAGGAGTGCAGAAAAGCTTTACTGAGGGAAGAAGCTACAGGTATGTTCAGTTTTGGATGCAAAGGTAGACCTGGAATAGTGGCTGGGAATGTGGACTATTAGATTCTGTTGCCTGCACTGATTTTGTCTTTCTGCTGGCCCTGTTTGCTGCCTCCCATCCATGCCTATACATACTGTGATTGGCCCACTGACCATGAAAGTCTTCCATACACTTTCCATGAAAGATGGTAACATTCAGATATCTGCTCTGAACCTCCCTCTACTAAGGTTGCTTCCATACCTTGTTGAATATCTCATGGTTATTGGGCTATAGCAATTGGGTTGGAACCAGCGACTTTTCAGAAGAAGGTGTTGATGGTCTTAGATCTTTCCCATATCTCCCCCTCCCACAGCTGCTCTTTCTGACCTAGGGAATGGTTACTCCTGGGATTGTGGGATCTGAAAGGACTCATAGCCACGAGAGGCAGCATCCAAACTATGCTGATAGAAGAGGTGGAAGGGTGGTGTTAAATAGTGGGTTCCATGGATGGACAGACTCCAAGTCTAGCGATCAGCTCTACTTTATCCAGTGATTGCAGCAAGAACAAGGCTGCAGACCTGGCCCTCAGCTGAGTTATATTGCATGCAATGGCCACACCCCAAACACACCCCACTCCCAACAAAAGGCTGTTTACATAACATTACACCTTGACTGGTTACTGCCAGAATCCTGTTGTTCTATTGTTCTTTGCCTCCATGCTCACCCTGCCTCTGGCAGCACAGTCCTGCAATGTTTCAGTCCCAATACATAACAGGTGGCTTCATCCCCTTTCCACTCTCCAGTTCAGCAACCTGAAACATGTTGCTATTAGTCCACATGGTGATCTCACAACCTTGGGAATTAATTTTCCTGTGACTAGTAAGTACCCATTGTACCCAACTGGATTGTCTTCCCACAAAGGGGAAAAGCCTGCTGTTAACCTTAGAGAGCAATACGATTTGGGGGGTATGAGCTTTCGAGAGTGAACGCTGCCTTTGATGAGTCCCTTGGACTTAAATCCAGCTGTTCTACTGGGGACCAACATGGCTACCCTCTGGAACTACCTGCTGTTAACGACTACTGTCATGCACTGTCCAAGAATGTGTGGATACAGGCTAAGAATAATCAAGGTGTAAAGTTGCTAACTCCTGGTTGGGAAACACCTGGAGATTTGGGGGGTGGAGCCAAGGGAGGGCGGGGCTTGGTAAGGAGGATGGACTTCTGCAGGGAAGAATGCTATAGAGTCCACCTTCCGAGGTAGCCATTTTCTCCAGGTGAATAATCCTCCATTGTCTGGAGACCAACTGTAATTCTGGGAGATCCCCAGGCCCCACCTGGAGGCTGACAGCCCTAGTGATGAAGCGGCAGGAAAAACTCTCCCTGCCCCCTTTGGGCACTTATGTAGATACACCGTTCTCGCCTGCATTGATTTTGAAAAGTAAGCAATATGTATCTCAAAAAACAAACAAACAGGATAACCTTTGTTACAGAATGAGGGAGTGATGTTCTATCTAACCTATTAGGCGCGATAGTCAAAAAATATGCCGTTGACTGTCTTTTTCCAATATGCCATGGGGCTCAGCACGCGCTAGCCAGCGTGCTGGTTCAGATAAGGGCAGCGTAATTTCCTGACTCTCCTTCCAGGCCACTGGGTAAACTCCTCATCTTCCATGTCAGGAGAGAGGAAATATTACTGTCTGGCGAAAGCCAAAGCCTAAAGAGCGCCACTGGGTGGGGGCTGATAAAGAAAATGCGGGAAGAAAAAGCCCCGGCCAATAAAGCATCCCTCTTTTTCATTTTTTATCAGCAAACAAAGCGTTCCTGCAATTTCCTGTGTGGGGCTTTATTGGCTCCTGAAGGAAATGAATCATCCGGCCACCGTTGTGTCCTAGCATCTTCCAGCGTAGCAACCATTCAACGGGGTCTGAATAGATTTCTTACGTGAGCCATATGGGGTTTTTTTTTCCACCTCTCTGAATTCAGTGTTTTCTCACAAAAGAGCTTAACAGGGAAGCTAATTCAGTTTCTCTGTTTTCTCTGGAAACAGGTGTTTCTTCTTGAGGTGTTTTCAGAAATCACAAACACAACCTAAGTCGGTTGCAAACGTGGAAGCTGCTTTCTCCTCCCGTGATCTTTTTCTTCTTCTTCCTGCCCTGGATGGCCCAGGCTAGCCCGATCTCGGAAACTAAGCGGGGTTGGCCCTGGTTAGCCCTTGGGTGGGAGATCTCCAAGGGAGTCCAGGCAGGCAAGGGCAAACCTCCTCTGAACATTGCTTGTCTTGCAAACCCTATGGGGTGGCCAGGAGTCAGCTGCAACTTGACGGCACACTCTACCTCATTTTTTAAAAAATAAATGTCCTCTGTGGGGGGTGGGGGGGTGGGGATGGCAGGTGGGAGGGAATGGGGAAAGAAAACCCTCAAATTTGAACAGTATGCATGCTCTGGCAGTGAGTCCACAAAAGAGCCTTGTTGCCACGAAGAAGCAGCTGATATCTGTGCTTCTCCAACAAAAGGTGGAGAGCAGAGATGATCATTATAGTTGCCAAGACATGCTGGGTATGAGCTAGGGTTACCAGCCTCCAGGTGGCAGCTGGAGATCTCCCGGGATCAGTGTTCCCTCTCAGCTGAGTCAGTGTGAGCTAGCTCACCGTTTTTTAGCCTGCGGCTCACACTTTTTTTTGTCTTAGCTCTGGAAGGAGGGCTCCGGAGCAAACTGATTTATGCAGCAGCCAAATCGCTCGCTCACAACTTTGATGCCAGCAGCTCACAAAGTAGAAGTTTTGCTGACAAGACTCCGCAGCTTAGAGGGAGCATCGCCTGGGATTACAACTGGTCTCCAGGTGACAGAGATCAGTTCACCTGGAGGAAATGTCCACTTTGGAAGGTGGACTCTGTGGTATTACACTCCATCGATGTCTCTCCATTCCCCAAACCCTGCCCTCCTCAGAGGAAAGTGGGATTTGGGGAGGGAAGGGACATCAGCAAGGTACAGTGCCAGAGTCCACCCTCCAAAGCAACCGTTTTCTTCAGGGGAACTGATCTATTTTGTCTGGAGATCAGTTTTAATAGTGTGAGATTTCTGGATGCCACCTGGAGGTTGGCAACCCTACAATCCTGCTCAGTTTCAAAAGCTGTTTGCCTTGCAGAAGGATGGCAGTCAGGCTGGCTGCTGTTCAAAACACGCATGCTTGACTCCAGCACTCTTGGGCACGTGGAGTGAGCCGAATGGCTCTTTAGATCTTGGCCCGAGAGGTTAGTCCAAAGCTGTTCCATATGTTGTGAGTCTGGGCCTTTTGATGCTGATTTTTAGGGATTTTTTTTTGCTGATTTTTAGTTTATGATGCTTAGAAGAGGACTAACATTGGGTGAATGTTAAATTTTACAAGATGATATTCAAACATTTGACCAAGAATGTCTCCCCAGCCCACTGAAGAACGTGTAATTTTTTAAAAATAGCTCTCTCATTTTTTCAGTTTGCAGATTCATTTAACTTCAACCCACACAAATGGCTTCTGGTGAACTTTGACTGTTCTACTATGTGGTAAGCATGCATGGAACCTAATCAGCAACCTCCTCATTCGTTTCTCACAACTGTGGTCTTCATGTTGTTTTCGTAGAAAGCGAGTGCTTGGGAGAAGGGTTAGAGCCTAGATTCTGGGAACATTATGCAGGTGGGTCTTGTGGCCCAAGTTTTATTACAGCAGAAATATATTTGAGGGGGAAACTAGCAAAAGATATGCTTGCTATGGATATGAGAAAAAGCTATTATTAAGGGATTTCTCCTCATAAAATCTGGTACTTGAAGGCAGAAACTATGTCTATGTGAGGTTATGGGTGTGGACCCTTCAATTGTATCCTTGTTTCTGTGTAGAATTTTTATCTCCTGTCGGAGCTTTAGTTCACTGATCTACCAATCAAACGGATTAAAACTGCAGCCCCACTTCTAACCACCGCTGAAGTTGCTGAATTCTGAGGTAAAGCAAGGCACCCGCAAACTATTTGTCTTCCATGTTTGTTCAGGGTGAAGAAGAGAACAGATTTAACCTGTGCCTTTAAGATAGACCCTGTGTACCTGAAGTATGACCATCAAGAATCAGGTAAAATACCTTTAAATCATATGTGCCCTAACTGGAAAATAACTTTTGACTGCCAGTGCTTATTTTATTTTTTAAATAAATCCCACCTTTTTCAAAATGATACCTTCCTTTATTATTTGCACCATCCCTTACCTCAGGATCCAGATATTTACAGGATCACCTTTTTTTACTCTTTTCAAATTTTTTTCTTACAAAGAGCTGGTTGCTGACCGTGCAAATGTAACTTTTATTTTTCTGAGAAAATGTTCAAAGAAATCAGCACTGAGCGTTGCCCCCCTAGAATCACCCCTCGAGTTCTGTATTGAGTCAGAGGATTATAATAACCGCTGTAACAGACATAAACATTTATAGAACAAACTTTGAGCCCAGCGGCACCTTACAGTCCAACAAAGTTTAATTCTGGGCCTCAGCTTTCGTGTGCATACACAAAGATATCTGAAGAAGTGCGCCTGCACCCGAAAGCTTAGGCCCAGAATTAAACTTTGTTGGTCTGAAAGGTGCCCCTGGGCTCAAAGTTTGTTCTGTTGCTTCAGACCAACATGGCTTCCCACCTGAATAAACAGAGGAATAAGCATTTACAGAAAGAGTGATGAAGATCCACCTTGTTTGAGTATAAAAGGGTGAATAAAGCACATGGAGCAGAAGCTAAGGGATTGACGCTGCCATTCTAAGCAGGATTGTGCCCTTCTAAGGGAGGGGGGGATACCTTTATTGAAGGATGGCAGTGTAAAATTCTACTCCTGAGATTATTACATGGAAGAAAGTGGTTTCATTTCAAATGGGACTTAGTTCTCACAAGGGCCCCATTCCAGAGATCCTCTGGTGCAGCCAAAAAGCTTGGTGGAGCAACTGGTGGATTGTGCTGATTGGTTCCCCCCTCCCTGAAGCAAGTGATCAGTGACTGACATCTTAGCAGAAAGACGTAAAGATATATTTGACATGAGGGCATGCAGCAAAAGCTATGATACGAGCCGCTCCAGACACTGACAGATTTGTCAGGGCAATAATGGGACATACAGCCCTGCCCTGAATAGCCCAGCCTAGCTTGATCTCGTCGGAAGCTAAGCAGGATAAGCACTGGGTGGTATTTGGATGGGAGAGCTCCCAAGGAATGCCAGGGTCATGACACAGAGGCAGGCAGTGGCAAAGCACCTCTGAACGTCTTTTGCCATGAGGGGTCGCCATAAGTCAGCTATGACTTGACAGCACTTTCCACCACCAATGAGACATGCCGCTTGAATAGCCCAGCTGAGCTTGTCAGAGCTGAGAAACTAGGCAGGGTTGCCCGCAGTTAGTCTTTGGATGGGAGACCACCAAGGAAGACTGGGGCTGCTGTGCAGAGGAAGGCAATGTCAAACCACCCCTGCTGATCTCTTGCCTTGAACATCTCATGGATGGGATCGCCATGAGCTGGTTGCGACTCAACGGCACATTGATTCAGTGGGACATTCCATGATTCCTAATGTTGTCAAGACAATTTCTGTATTATTTTACCTGTCCTCAAACAATTTGGTAGACTTAGGACAGGGAATAATGTATTTCATTGATCTTTGCAGAAGTTTAGCACAATGAATCCAGCATTTTTATTGAGTTGCTTAAACCAAGGTGTAGGCCAGGGGCATAGAGTTTAGTAAATTCCGGGGGGGGGGGGGGGGCTCTTTAGTGCGTGCGCAAAGCGCACGCGCTCGCTGGGGCAATGTCCCCCCGCCAGGAAACCTCCGCGCCTCCCCGGGCCCTTCCGAGGCCCGCCAGCCGCTGCTGCCGGGGCCTCTCCCCCCCCCCACTCCTTCCCTCTCCCTTCCCCAGGAAAAGAGGGAGGGAGAGGAAAGGATGGAAGAGTAGCCAGGCGGAGGGGGGGGGAGAGGGCCCCGGGAGGCACGGTGGCAGGCGCCACGTTTCCCCGGGGGGGGGCTCAGTCCCCCCCGGGGAAATTTCGGGGGAGGCTCGAGCCCCCCCCCCCCCCCGTAGTCTACGCCTATGGTGTAGGCAGAAAAGTAGACTGTTTCCAGTTGTTTCTGAGATGCTTGCAAAGATTCTGGCTGCGATCACACACACTAAGTAATCCACTTTCATTGCACTCTTCAACTGGCTTTTACTGTGTCCGCTGGCAGTCAACTCCACAATTTAATTACTAATCGAGTACAAACAAGTACTTCTTGTTGTCAATCCTATACTTTTAATGGGAACCTGCTAAAATATTATTCTTTTGTGACCTTTTCACTTGGTCTTATTAAAAAATCATTTTCTAGCCAAGATTTGTTAATAATTATAATAATATGCCATTACTTGGTAGGTCAGAACTAGTCCATAAAAACAGGAGAAACAAATGTCCCAAGGGGGCAAGGAATGTGAACAGGAAAAATCTACAAACGCTTAATTTGACACTGTCAATGGAGCACTGCTTCTCGGAGCACTGCTAGTATTAAAGAGACATCTTAGTTCTTTCTGTTTTTCATGAAGGTATCAATACGTTCTTCCTTCTTGCAAATGTGTAGTGTAAGACATTCATTCTCTTTCTTCCATTTTGGCCCATTCTGTCTCAACGATATAGTAATTCATAAGCTCCAATGGGAGACAATGTCTTAACTGTTTAGTCCTCACCTAATTTTGTAACCCTTCTCTTCTCTCTGTCGGTTGTTTCCTTTTTCATGTTGAGTATGATCAGGGATCCGGGCCTGCAAATCTAAGAAAGGGCAGGTGGAACCACCACAAAACGGCAGGCATGGGAAACAGGGCCAGTCGCAAAATGTTGGGAGGCTCCAAGCCAAGCATCTTCCTACAGTGCTTTGAAATGGGCACTCCCTGATAGGTGTACGGATCCCCGGCCTGGAGCCTGTGTGCCCACCTGCTTCCTGAGCCTTACACAATCAGTGTGTAGCCACAGATAGTCCAGTTGGAGTTCCCCTAACCAGACTTGTTTTCCACATAGCCACATGGCAGCTGTGGGGAGCTTACTTACCCAAACACCACGGGGCCTGATTTGGATTGGGACTACAAGGTTGGGGGAGTGAAGGGGATCCAGCTTCCCCCCAGAGCTGTCTTCCAGAGCTGAAATGGCCTGGGAGGTGGGGGACTGATTTTCACGCACGCACGCACGTGCAGCCCCACAACAAGGCAAAAAGTGCCTGCCAGGGCTTTTTCAGCTCAAGAAAATGGCTTATAGGGTGAGGAAGCTGGAACCCATCCTCCCCTGGCACTCAAGAAGCAGGTGAGGGCAAGAGCACCCAGAGGCACTGTATGGAGGTCAAGGGCTGGCTCGAGGGTTTCTGGCACCCTAGGCAAACTGTGACTTTGGCTACCCTCCCACGTTCAGTACAGGGCTGGTGCGGTGCAGTGGTTAGAGTGTCGGACTAGGACCTGGAGCGAGTGGGTTTGAATCCCTCGCTCGGCCTCGGACGCCTCCCAGGTGGCCTTGGGCCTCTCACTGCCTCGCAGCCTAACCCACCCTGACAAGGTGGCTGTTCTTGTAGGATTCGGGGGGGTGGGGATGATGCAAAAGGCAGCTTTGAGTCCCATCGGGGAGAAAAGTGGGCTACAAATAATTTTTTAAAAAATAAATAAGAAAATGAGAAGTCTCATATGCACTTTTATTTGTAAGAGAAAACATAAATATTTTGTAAAAAAAAGAAGACAGAAATTCACTCCTCTAATTTGACACCCCTTAAAACTTGGCACCTTGGGTGACCCCTCCAGTTTGGTCACAGCAGGGTTCCCCCTGCTAGCACCTCTCTGGCACCTGCCAAAGGTTTTTAGACCATGGGTGGAGCCAGGTGGGGGTTTTGCCCAGCAAGTCTTCTGATTGTCCATTAGAGATTTGACTGGCTGTGCAGATATATTTTTTTCAAGATGTTGCTTTAGCAGCGGCTGGCTCCACACCACAAGGATCTTCCCTGTGTGACTGAAGGTAAGCTGCGGCTACCATTTTGTGGCTGGCTTCACCTCCTGCGGCAGCCATTTTGTGGTTGTGCTCGCAATGCTGTGTCAGAACTCCAGAGATGCCCACAAGGTCCAAAAGTTGGGGACCCCTGCCTTATAGGGTCAGAAGGGCCCGGTGGGCATTGCTGATTTGGATTGTAAGCGCCTCAGGGCAGGGATCTCCCTTTTGTCTGTATTACACTGTAAATTCCATGGGTATGGCGGCAGGATCTGATTTTAGGTCCTAGGGAATCTGACAAAGTTGCCGCGTTGAAAGCCATTTTTCTGTCACTCCAGATTGTAAACAAAAGTGTGTGTGTGTGTGTGTGTGTGTGTGTGTGTGTGTGGAGGAGGTTGTCGGCCTGCCCATGCCTGGCAATTAACTCTGCTGGGGAGGGGGATACAAATCCATATTTTGTCTGGAACTATAATTTTGTGTCAATTTGCATTCTCACATCAGGGCAATTGTACTTGACTTCCTGGCAGCCCAAAGATAACAGTCATTTGGCAGCCCTGAGTGGATGCTGCTTTAGACTGTATTATAGATGCTACATATGCTAGCTCTTCCAGGCTGCCCCGGAGATGGAAGTGTAAAGCTTATAATCATGGTAGCAAGGATTCTGCCCTACAGCTTGTTTCCAAGGCAGTCGCAGTAGATCATTCGATGCCCGTTTTGGCAACCTGCAATTATGCCGTAGGAAGTGGCGGCAGCTACAGGCGTAGACAGCTTCAAGAGGGGACTGGAGAAACATATGGAGCAGAGGTCCATTGGTGGCTATTAGCCACAAAGTATAGTTGGAACAGGTGGCTCAGAGGTTAAGGTGCTGAGCTGCAGACCGGAAGGTCGGAAGCTCAGCAGTTCAAGACCCGAGGGCCGTGTGACAGAGTGAGCTCCCGTCTCTGGCCCCAGCTCCTGCCAACCTAGCAGTTTGAAAGCAAGAAATTTAAGTAGATAAATAGGTACCATTTTGGTGGGAAGGTAACAGTGTTCTGTGCGCCTCAGCGTTTAGTCACGCCGGCCACATGACCACAGAAAAAGTCTTTGGACAGCGCTGGCTGTTCAGCTTGGAAATGGAGATTAACACCGCTCCCTAGAGTCGGATTCGACTGGCTTTCGAGCAAGGGAAACCTTTGCCTTTAACTTTTATAATTGGAACACTGTGTCTGGGGCAGTCATGCTCTGTATTCTAGGTGTTTTGGGGGCAATGGTGGGAGGGCTTCTGGAGTTCTGGCCCTGCTGGGGGACCTCCTGGTGACCCCTGGATTTTGGCCACTGTGTGACACAGAGTGTTGGACTGGATGGGCCATTGGCCTGATCCAGAACGGCTTCTCTTATGTACCCCATTGCCTGTTGCCTCAATAGTTTCCTCCAACCTGGCAGCCATTAAAGGAGTGTTATCAGGGAGGTGGAACAGCAGTTTTCAACTACGCGTCAAAGGTTCTGATTCTGGTATAACTTTATTCACACTAATCAACTGGGGAGCCTTTAAAACGACAAATAACTGGAAGTAATATGTACCCAGGACGGCACGGAGGGTGAACTAGATGCCACCTTCCCAAATATGTGACCCCAGCTTTGTATTTGCTAACAGAAATGTGGGGGCATTTACGCTGGGGAGGGGTCAGTACGGGGGAAGGAGGGGCAGGTGTGAAGTGTCATCAAGTTGCCTCCAACTCATGGCGATAGGGCTGCCAAGTCCCCCGCTTGGGCGGGGGAAACACCGATTTTTAGAGCTTACCTCCCGCTTTTCCAAAGATGGCCACCGGGGGGAAAAATGGCTGCCTTAAAAGGGAAATGTCTGCAGAGAGCCTGCCCTGCATTAAAAAGCCTCGCCAGACATTTCCCCTTTAAGAAGTCAGCAAGAGAGCTTCTTCCACAGCAAGAGAGCCCCGCCCAGAGATTAAGGAGGGACTGAAGGAGCTGCTTTTGCATGTGGCTGGCAAGGTGAGTTTCTCTTCCAGCTCTTTTCATTCTCTCTCCCTTTCTTTTTTCTGTCTGTCTGTCTGTCTGTCTCTCTCTCTCTGTCCCCATCCAGCAGAGGTCTATCAGTGGCTATTATAGCCACAAGGTCTAAATGGAAGTAAGTGCCTCTGCCAGTTTTTTCCCCTTCTCTCTCTCTCTCTCCCTCTTTCTTTTTTCTGTCCGTCTGTCTGTCTCTCTCTCTCTGTCCCCATCCAGCAGAGGTCTATCAGTGGCTATTATTAGCCACAAGGTCTAAATGGAACCCTTTGGCTGGGGCAGTGATGCTCTGAATTCTTGGTGCTTGGGGGGCAACAGTGGGAGGGCTTCTGGAGTTCTGGCCCCGCTGCTGGACCTCCTGAGGGCACCTGGTATTTTTGGCCACTGTTGTGACACAGAGTGTTGTACTGGATGGGCTGTACTGGATGGGCCGATCCACTGTGGCTTCTCTCCTGTTCTTATGATATGAAAATCATATTCAGCACTTGTGTAGCACTTAGTGCTTCATATTCTGCTGAGATGAGGAAGGATTCAGTAGGGCCGTTGCTCAGTGATAAGAGCATCTGCTTGACATGCAGGAGGTATCAGCCTCTTCAGCTAAAAAAGGATCAGGTAATAGGTGACATTAAAGATCTCAGCCTGAGACCCTGGAGAGCCACTACCAGTCTGAGTAGTCAATATTGACCTTGATGGACCAATGGCCTGATTCAATATTAGGAAACTTCATGAGTTCATGTGTCAGCATGTGGAAGCAACATCACAGGATGTGACATCACAAAATGATGTCACTTCCTTTCTCCTGGCTCCACCCCCAAAGTCTCCTGGCTCCACCCCCAAAGACCCCAGATATTTCCCAAGTTGGACTTGGCAGCCCTACATGGCGACCCTTTGAATTAGTGTCCTCCAAAATGTCCTGTCGTTAACCGCCCTACTCAGGTCTTGCAGACGAGGGCTGTTGCTTCCTTTGTCGAGTCCATCCATCTCATGTTGGGTCTTCCTCTTTTCCTGCTCCTTTCAACTTTTCCCAGCATTATTGTCTTTTCCAGTGACTCTTGTCCTCTCATAAGGAGGGGTACTAAAGGTTATCCCTTGCCAAAGCCCCAGCTTTTTTATCCCATCCAGGCTTCCTTCAGAGAGCAGAAGAAACAAGCTGGAGAGGCATTTGTGGGTGGGAATTCCTGAACAAGTATTCCTGAATAATGCAAGGGGGGTGGGGGGGGGACAAAGTGAATTTGGTATTTGGACTTGCAAAGTTCCTGATGCCGTGGAAAGATGGGCCTGCATTGTCCTGACAACTGCTTGGCTTAGGCTATTTCTGGGCTGCTTCAATTACGCCCAGATTCCTACACTGAAATAATGCACAGCTTGCGTTGCATCGCTCACACAAGTCTCTATTTTTCTCTGTCTGTGTCTCTAAGTCCCAGTCAGTCCTGGCTTCCCCACCAGAGGTACACTTAGCAGAATGCACAAGAGTGAGGTCATTGCAAGCATACCAGTCGTGCAGTATTCCTAACCTGCCTCACAGGGTTGTTGTGAGGATATAGAGGAGGAGAGGACAACTATGTAGGGTATAAACAGACTAAATAAATACAAGGAGAGCACTGTTGTGTTAGGAAAGAATGCTTTCCAGGCAGGGGTTTTGGGCAGTGTGGAGCAGACCTTACAGGCTACCAAGTGCCAAAGACCTTGCAAAGCATCAGTGATAATATCTCCAAACATCCATCCCTGGGATGACCACTCCACATTTTGTGTGGCCTCCTGCCAGCCCGGACGCTTCAAGGACTGGGCTGCCTGGACAGTGGCATACTAGCTACCAGGGGTCCGTTGGAGCGGGAGCGCACAGGAGCGCAGCTCCGGGAGTGAGGAGCCCAGGGGGCGGGCACATGACCAAGCCCCACACCCTCTTGGCTTCCCTGAGCAGTGCAGAGGCGCAGCACCCCAGGGAAAGCCCTGCTAGGATCTTTATTGTTTTTAATGTTTTGTTTTAATATTGATAATTTTGTCATTGTTCCTTTTATGACTGTGTGCTGCTTTTCCAGAGACTTGCTCAAGGTGGCATATAAATTTTCTAAGTATACCATTTTTTATCTGGGCACATGGCACATAAGTACTGGAGAAATTTCACCAACCCTTCAGCAGCTTCCACCCCATCAGTCTGGTGTAGTGGTCAGGAGTTGGACTCTAATCTGGGAGAACCGGGTTTGATTCCCCACTCCTCCACATGCAGCTGCTGGTGTGACCTTGGGCCAGTCACAAGTTCTCTCAGAGCTGTTCTCTCATCAGCAGTTTTCAAAAGACCTCTCTCAGCCCCACCTACCTCATAGGGTGTCTTGTTGTGGGGAGGGGAAGGGGAAGCGATGGGTGGTGCACATGTCCTGGGTATCTCAAGTCTACTTGAAACCTGGTGGTTTCAAGGGAGCAGGAAGAGAATGAGGGTGTGTTCTTCACGCTTATTTTTATTGCACAAAGTATTGGATGGGGAAGGGAATGGAGGAAGAGCAGGTCAGTTTCACTCACCTGTGGAGTGAAGCCTGAGGGGTGGGTGTTGCCTTCTGACACACTTCCGGTATGTTAGGGGGTGTGGCATACGCAAAGGAGTTATGCAAATGAGTTATGCTAATGAGCTCCTGCACCACTTTTTCTACAAAATGACCCCTGCTAGCGACTATATGTTTATATCTGTCATCACTTTCTCTTTTTATGTTTTACTTGCAGGACTCATCACAGATTATAGGGTAAGTACAGTATTCCCAGGGACACTTCATAGAAACGTAGAGCTGGAAGGGTCTCCAACCCCCTGCACAGCACAGGAGAGACATCACTACTACCCCCACCCCCACTCCCCCAGTGCCTCCTGCTCTATGCCCAAAGGAAGACAAAACACCTCCAGGATCCCTGAGCCAAGCTGGCCTGGAGGAAGATTCCTTCCTGACCCCTAAGTGGCAATCAGTGTTACCCTGGGCATGTAAGAAAGGCCCACAAGAGCCAGGCACTGGCTCATCGCTCCCTGCCCTCCTTCCTCATGATCTGCCTAAATTCACAGAATCAGCATTGCTGTCACATGACCATCTAGCCTCTGCTTAAACACCTCCAAAGGAGAGCCCACCACCTACCAAAAAAACCCGATCCACTGAGAAACCATTTTGAAAACTCTTTTTTAAAATAACTTTTTAAATTAATTTTCTACAAACTATAAAAAACTATCCCTACACTTACAAAACTATCCCTAATTATAGCAAAGAATATAAATTGTTTTTAATATATATATATGAATGAAATTCCCCATATAGCAAAATACTAAATAATGAAACGTGATAATAAGTTTCAAGTGATACTGGCTATGCATATGTAGATTCAATCATGTGGCAAAATAAATTTCTTAAACTTTCAAGTTGTATACAAAGCTATTCCCGCCCCCCTCTTTTTGGTTTAGCAGGTTCCCTTTGGACTGTCAGTTGCTTAGAGCAGTGTTTTTCAACCACTGTGCCGCGGCACACTGGTGTGCCGCGAGATATTGTCAGGTGTGCCGCGGGATTTTTTCAATGAAAGAAATGTGCCTTCCGGGCTGACCTTTCAGGACGTGTTTGCGCATGCGAGAAAGAACAGTGGCGCGCTCTCGCTGATTCCGCTCGCACGCTATGTGGTCGGCCTGAGGTAGGAGGGAGCCGCCATTGAGGCGCAGCTCCCCTTGGCCTTGCGAGGACTCGAGGGAGGGAGGGAGGGAGAGTGCCGAGGGGCTCTGTCTGTTCGCCCACCCGACCTGCCAGCGCCACGATGGAGGCAGCAGCCATGAGCGACCGGGAGCAGCTGCTGCAGCGAGCCCGCCTGGCCGAGCAGGCGGAGAGATACGATGACATGGCCGCGGCCATGAAAGCGGTGAGTGGCTGGGGGGGAGGAGGAGGGTCATCCTCAGGAGACGCACGGCACCCCCCACGGGCCCCGCTGTCACAGCCTCCGCTTGGCTGCGATGGAGCCAACGCCCTGGCTCGTCTGCACCGCCCCCCCATGAGCCTCAGAGGGGGCAGCTGAGTCTTTCCAGGTGAGGGCTGTCTTCTTCTGCGTGGCCTCTCAGCCCGGAAGGTGGAGGTGGGCCTCCGCGGGTCCCGCTTCACGGCTGCTCTTTTTCCGTCTCTGGCCCTGGTGCTGATGTTGGCCGCCTCCAAGCCGTGTGTAGGCGGCGGCAGTCGGGTGATGCCCGCCTGCGTGTTGGAGAATGAGCAGGGCGAGGCGGCGGACTCGAGCGGCATCCAGTTCGTGGGGGCCGGAGGCAGGCTCGCACACGGCAGATGGTTTTAAATGAATGAGGACTCGTGTGCTGAATCAGAGTCATGCTAGACCTGTGGATGTTAATACAGAGGACAGGAACATTTGGTACCAAGGGCATTCACTCCTCCAGCAGAGTAAGCTAGTTTCTTCCAGTGCCTGGCTCCTGGGTTGTGTGTGTGTGGAGGGGTGATTTGCACCAAGGCATTCCAGTAAACATGAATATGTTTGATGGTAACAGCTAGCTGTTTCTGTCAGGGTGGGGTTCAAATCAGTAACTGTCCCTCAGCGAAGAATGGTGTACTGTGTTTCGCTTCAAATCACTTATGGTCAGCGGAATGCCGTTCACATAAGAGTAAGAGTTTAAACGCTCTATTTGAAAAACTTTAGCAGAATCGCAGTATTAAAATACATCCACATTATATTTCTTCTGAAACTCAGGTCAATGTTATGGGAAGGAGCCATTACACTTTGGATCTGTCACTTACGATTTCAAGTTGAGTGGCTATTACGTGTATTTGTAATACTGTCATAGTTAATACTTGAGCTGAGGCAACTCATGACCCATTTATCTTGTATTTCAGTGTTTTTCAACCACTGTGCCGTGAGATATTGTCAGGTGTGCCGCGGGATTTTTTCAATGAAAGAAATGTGCCTTAGCTTGAAAAAGGTTGAAAAACACTGGCTTAGAGGCAGCTGCCCCCTTTGCTGAGTTGGAGTCCTCTGAAGAGCTACTCGATGAGCTTTCAGAGCTTTCCAAGTCATGTCTGATGCCTTCTTCCTCTTCTTCTTCCTCTGCTGTCTTCTTTTCTTTTGTTAGTCTTTGTTGCAGATCCAGAAAAGTCTCTGCACTTTTGGAAGAGGTGATCTTTTCTTTTTTCTCCTTATAGTTGAATACCAAACCCTCCGGAAGAATCCATCTATAAGGGGTGGAGTTCTTTTGCAGGAATTTTGTCAAGTTTTTATATTGCTTCCTTCTTTTTCTTATGTCATATGGAATGTCTTTCAAGACCCTGATTTCCACGTCTTTGATTTTTAGGACTGTTCCGTTAGTGGCCTTGAGCACTATGTCTCTTGTTGTTCTTTTAGAGAATTTCACCACAATTTTTCCAGGCAATTTTTCTTCTTCACAAAATCAGGATATGTCCTGTAGACAATATCAATTTCGCTTTGCAAATAATCCATTTGTAAATCTGTTTTTGGAGCTAAAGCTTCACTTAAGATTTCTTTCAAACTCTCCGGCTTTTTTTCTGGGACACCTTGAAATTGTAGAACATAAGATGCTTTTTCCATTTGCAGCCTCAAAAGTTGGTCTCTGTCAGTTGCTCTTTCTTTCTCCACCACTGGTAGTCTTTGATTCAGTATTTTTGTTTTGGTTTCAGCTGAATTTGCTGTTTTAACCACCTCTTCTATTTTAGCATTAGATTATTTAATCTGTTTCTGGAGGTTCATTGTAGTCATCTGATCCAGTAGAGGGCGCAATGCTACCGACAACATGTTTGGAAAGTCTATGGCAGTTTCCTGTTTAGGAACAGGAAGAGAAGGAGCTGTAGCTTTTGGAGAGGGTTTCCCTCTGGGCACCATTTTTTCTCCTCTACCAGCCATCATTTACTTCTCGAAGGAGTAAAAGTACCACTGAAAGTTTTTTTTTAAAACACTGTTTTAAGAAGAATTCCACACTACTTGAACCCGGTATTCAGTGCCAATGGTCCCAGCCTTCCACTTCTCAGTCTTTTAAAAAGAAAGAATGGGGAGGGGAACTTCCCCTCCTCCTTCACCACTTTGTTTTGGGGCTACAGGACGCCTGTTAGTCCTATTGAGTGGACACACTGACTCACATTTTGTTCAAGGCTGCACCGCAGGTAGGGGTATTTTCATTTCTTCGCTGCATTCTTTGCTTGTCAAGCCAGAGTGCCGTTTTAGGTGCCGGAGGCTCCATGGCTACAGGACCTTGCAGGGCAAAGAGGCGCCTCAATCCTTTGGCCATCGCCTCGGGAGAGGCATCTCTTGCGCCCCAGGCTGGGAGCCCCCTACAAGGGCTCCAGGGGGGACCATAATCCAGCCGATACTCCTCCCGTTCGCTGAGGTTGCGGTCCGCTCCATGTGGAGCTCTGCTGGAGCCCACCCATCATTAAGCCACCAAAACCGGAAGTCCATTCTGAAAACTCTTTTGATTTAATTTCAGTCCATTGGTTCTGGTCAGATCTTCTGGGGCAACAGAAAACAACTCCACTCTATCCTCTGCATGAGACCCCTTCTGATACTTGAAGATGGCTATCATTATCACCCCTCAGCCTTCTCCTCTCCAGGCTAAACACACCCATCTCCTTCAGACTTTCCTCATAGGACTTGCTCTCTGGACCCTTCACCATCCTTATTCCCCTCCTCTAGACATGTTCCAGCTTGTCAACATTCTTCTTAAACTGCAATGCCTCAAACTGAACACAATACCCCAAGTGAGCTCTCAGAAAAACAGAGTGAAGTGATACTATCATAATGCTTTCATTACCCAGGCATCAGAATAATTCAGGAGTCACTGAGTTGGGTTAAGACTACTGGGGTGGATCCAGTCACTTTGCCAACAGAAGAGCCACTGAAGCTGGCATTCTGGCCCCGCAGGTGGACCTCCTGATGACCCCTGGGTTTTGGCCACTGTGTGATAGTGCTGGACTAGATGGGCCACTGGCCTGATCTAACATGGCATCTCTTATGTTCTTATATGGAGCATAGGTCCATGAGTGGCTATCGGCCACAAGGTATATGGAATACTCTGTCTGGGGCAGTGATGCTCTATATTCTTTCTGCTTGGGGGGCAACAGTGGGAGGGCTTCTGGAGTTCTGGCTCTGCAGGTGGACCTCCTCATTTGGCCACTGTGTAACACAGAGTGTTGGACTAGATGGGCCACTGGCCTGATCCAACATTGGCTTCTCATATGTTCTTAAGGCTTTAACCTTTGCCGGACAGAGTGGCTGGATCCATTCCAGTATCACTCAAGCTGCCCCCATCTCTTGCTGCACCCTCAGACTGCTGGCCCGGGGGGGGGGGGGGAACGACCCTCCAAGTACAGCATTAGGAGGTGAAGTGGAGGCATACAATAGGAAGGGAGAGTCCACTAAATTCACTCTGCTGCTGGCAGAAGTCCCTTATGCCATCAAGAAGTGCCTCGTGGATCTAACCCACTGTAAACAGTAGGAGGGATGCTGATTATCCGCACTTTCGTGTGCTAGGAAGATGGACTCAGGAGCAGCTTTCTAGATTTCACAATTATACAGAAGTCTGAAAATGTGTGAGCATGATAGTAGATAGATAGACAGACAGACAGATAGATACACAGCCAGACAGACATAGAGAGATAGACAGACGACAGAGGATGGATGGATGGATTTGGATAGATGATGATAGAAGATGGATGTTGGTTGGTTGGTTAGTAGATAGATCGAGAGACAGCCAGACAGACAGATTCCCTTCTGTGCTACTACTAATTGTTTGTGCTTTTATCTCCAGCACTGGCAGATCCCCCTGGGTCGGCGGTTCCGTTCCTTGAAAATGTGGTTTGTGTTTCGAATGTATGGTGTGAAGGGGCTCCAGGAATACATTCGAAAGGTGAACATGTTTTACTTTGTTGCTGAATTCTTAGAAAGAATGTGGAAAGAAGAGGGTTTTTGTGCATCTTTGTGTCTGTAAGCTGACGGACATGCAGGCTCCGCCTAGGATCACAAACATTCAACTAATGTATTATTTCAATTTCAATTCAATCAGCCTTCATTGGCATATAAGAATTAAGATGAGCAAAATACAGAAGGAATAAAAATAAGAATATATTACACTACAATTAGATTATTCAGTTATTTCTGAAGTTTCTCCGGGCAGTTGTAAGAACTGGGGAGTTGTAAGAACTTTGCCACCTTCTCAGTTATATCAGAGGAGGAATCGTTCAAAAGGCAGTAAACCTTGTAGGAATCGGAGAAGCTCAGTATATTAGCTAAAACAGAGCTTAAATATTTAAAACGAATATCTACATAGAAAGAACAATAGAGGAAAACATGTGAGATTGTCTAGCTCAGGGGTGGGCAAACTTGCTCAGCCTAAGAGCCACCTAGAACAGGGGTGGCCAAACTTGCTTAACGTAAGAGCCGCATAGAATAAACATCAGATGTCTGAGAGCCACAAGACATGAACAAATATTACCTGTTTTTATTGGAAAATAAGCAAATTTGCTTTTTATTAACATTACATGAGACAGCCAAAAATAATAACAAAAGGGGTAAAAGCAGATATTGATAATGATATTAATTTGTCCAATGATATTTGTTTGCTAAGGATATTCAGCTTCCCCAGCCGCCCTGCCAGGAGCCACATAATATATGTGAAAGAGCTGCATGCGGCTCCCGAGCCACAGTTTGCCCACCCCTGGTCTAGCTGAATATGCTGTCTTTTAAAATCTGCCATATAAAATCACAGATGGCACAGCATTAAACCTAGTTAAAGAAAAAGCTCTGTATTGTTGCGGTACTTGCAGGGAATATAGATATGGGGCCACACGACCTACCATCTCCACACTCAAAGGAGAGCAAGTTTTATTAGCCATACTATATAGGTTTTGGAGTTCAATATCCAGAATTCTGTGTTTGATCATTTGAGATGCACCCATTAACAGGAGCATAGGCAATGAGTCCAGAGATATACCCATCACAGTGATTTTTCTCTCAATACAAGCTAGCCAGCTTGACATTTCAGACTCAGACAGCATTTGCTGGATAAGACTCAAGGAACCAGAGTTATAGTGCACACACAGCCACTATTTAACAGTCATAAGCCACACCCTAGTTTCAACAAAATTTAGTCCAGTTTCTAAAGCAAAGCAAAGCAAAAAAATATGCTACATAATAAGACATACCCAGAGTTTTTCATCGTTTTTCATTTCGACTGGCCATGTTCGAAAGAATGACTGAGGGCACTAATCTATATCGGTATGCCGTATAGTAACTGTGGATTCACTTTGGCATTTAGTGAAGCTAATGCGCAGTAGGTTCAGGATGGGCAAAGGGAAATAATGCTTTACACAGCGAGTGATTAGAATTTGGACTTCGCTGCCAGAGAATGTAGTGATGGACACAGGAATAAACAGCTTTAAAAGAGGTTTAGATAGATTGATTCATGGAGGATAAGTCTATCAATGGCTACAGCCATGGTGACTGAAGGGAACCTCCACATTCAGAGGCATTAAATCTCTGAATCCTAGAGACAGGAGGCCGCATCAGGGGAAGGCCTCAGCCTCTCTGCTTGGTTGTTGGCTGCACAGAGGAACTGGTTGGCCCCTGTGTGAGACAGGATGCTGGACTAGATGGACCACTGGTCTGATCCAGCCGGGCTCTTCTGATGTTCTTATGGTTATCATCATACAAATTTGCATGGTCTTGTCTTGTACTGTGCTTTTGTATGGTCTTTATTTTTATAGGTTGCATTTCATTCTCCCAGGGCACTGTACTGCCGAACGTTACCATTATTCAACAAAAGAGTTATGGTTGCTTCCTTGGATGTTAAGTTTCATTGAATATAATGGGACTTGTTCCCAAGTCAACACACCTAAGCTGGCTATGGAAAAAGCCTACACTGTGAAATTGAAATGTCCTTAGCGCCCTCTAGTGGTGTTATTAAATATTGCTCGTTATAGGTATTATAATAATGTCTTTTAAAATGTCAGGGTATTACTGTATAAAACAAATGCAGCAAAATCAAAGCAGTTCCATAAGATTTCTTTCTTTGTGCTTTAAATATTCTGCTGGAATAATACAGAACCAGTCACTTTGGATTTTTAGAGTAATTTGGATTTTCCAAAAAAAATTAATATAGGGAGCCAAATACTTAAATTACTGTCTCACAAGCAGAATTCATATTCAGCACTATCAAGTGTAAGAGTGCCTCTCTTTTTTTTAGGCCTGGTTGTTGATGTGCCACAAACTGATCACAAAAGTACACGGGGGAAAGCAGGACAGTAACCATTATTGTGGGCCTAGTAACTTTTAACAGATTTCTTAGCAAGGCTGAATTTCTGTAATATATTATATTGACTGGGTGGATTCTGCTTTTCAGAAAGCTAAAGGCTCCTGTGGGAGATCATATGACAATCACATTTTAACTTCTTTCTAGCTGAACACATGAAGCTGCTTTATACTGTATCAGGCCCTCAGTCCGTCAAAGTCAGCATTACTCAGACTGACAGAGGCTCTCCAGGGTCTCAGGCAGAGGTCTTTCACATTACCTGCTTCCTGGTCCTCTGAACGGGAGATGCCAAGGATTGAACCTGGGGCCTTCTGCATGCCAAGCGGATTCTCTACCACTCTACCACTCTCCACTCTGTAACTCTACAATCCTAAGCAGAGTTAGGCTCTTCTATGTCCATTTGAAATCTGTAATGGATATATTAAATAACTTCTGCTTATCATTCTAGCATGTTAAACTAGCTCATGAATTTAAGGATCTGGTGCTTCAGGACGATCGGTTTGAGATCTGTGCTGACGTCATACTGGGACTGGTGTGCTTCCGACTAAAGGTAAATTTCCAAATCTTTATGTTACGGTATGGATACTGTTGTGATTTAACATCTTGTTTTCTAACTGTGCCTAACGTTTAAATTAAACTTATGGGGATATTTGAAAACAGACGATATTTGAAAACAACACGTGTTAAAAGGGACCGCTTGCTTTTTATGACTTCCTGAGGCTATTATCATACAACAAACAAACATTTGGACTTATTAGAGAAATGGAGAAAATGTGCAGTTCACTGAAGAGGCCTTGATATTCTGGCACCAATTAAATGTGTGGGTGTTTTTTTAATCTAAAAAATCATCCATGACTTTAATTTTCATTAAAGTGCTATGAGTAGTTTTGTTAGCCTTCTTGAGACCTTGTATTGTGGGGAAAGATGTCCTTGAAATATTTTAATGAGCAAACCCATTTTGCATCCTTTGAAATCCCACAGATCTTTTGCTGGGGCAGGTCACTCCACGTCAAAACAGAAATCTTGCTTTAGGTGAAACTTGATAGATATGGGAGGTTCTGAACCTGGGAGACCTCTAAAATTGATATTAATGATCATGAGGCTTCTCTTGTGGCTTTGGGATGCAGGTAGCCAAAGCTGTTTGAGCCTGTGCGCATTAACGGCCGTGCTTCCAGCTCTCTTTGGGAAATTGCCAGCTTTTTTCATCCTGATCATCAGCTGCTATGACAAGGGAAGCAAAATGTAACTCTTAGCCGCATTAACCCTCCAGATTGCTTTCTTTGACATTTGGAAAGATAATACTGTGCGATATCAAGAGATCATTAGCTTACCGCTTGAGCAGATGCCTAAAGTGATATGCTGAGGCTTTAGGGGTGCAATTAAGCAGGAAAAAAACAGTTTACTAAAAAAAGCAAAGAAACTGAGAAAATTAACCTTTGGACCGCCCCTCATTACCAAGCGGAGTGGCCATTTCTCTTTTCCGGCATGCCTCATGGCCTTCTCCCACACACCATTCGGCACAATTTCAAAGGGGGGAAAACTAGAAAAAATTACTTCAAAAAGAGAAGCTAGTTTTAAAAACAACAACAACAACAACAAAAAGATTCCTCAACAGTATGCTCCAGAAGTTATTCAGAATGCCAGGAGAGAGCTATACGTAGCAAGGGACACAGAACTGCCGTTGAAAACAGCAGCCCCGTGTCGAGTTTCCCTCCTCAATGACGTCCTTTACAATTAACCCTGACATCATTTTGCTGTGAACTACTCTGGCTTCACATCTGTGACTGCTGCATTTGGGAGCTGGGAAATGCACAGGATATGACATCGTCTGTGTAATGGCATCAGGATATGGGTAAGCTGTGCACAGTGTTACAGAAGGGGAAGGGAACTTGGCACTGTATGGTAGCAACCCTGTGTTCCTTGCAAAGTATGGTTCCGTTCTGATAGGCTCTCATACGATATATCTTTTTCCATTCGTTTTTGTCTACAGCCAGAGTTAGATCAAAGATGGGTGGCCATGTCAGCCTGTCTGTTGCAGCAGAAAAGAGCAAGAGTCCAGGAGCACCTTAAAGACTAACAAGATTTGTGGCAGGGGATGTGAGCAGTGACTCACAAAAGCTACTACCCTGCCATCAATTTTGTTATTCTTTAAGGTGCTTCTGGACTCTTGCTCTTTTGTACTGCTACAACCAGAGTGATAAAGTTTCATCACCACAGGGTTTATAAATAATAAACCATCAAAAGATCCACTCAAAGTAGATATCCCCTTTGCTTGATAGAAACCCAGGCTGTTCAAATAAAGCATGTCAGAAGATGCCCACGTTACATTACTTACTGCGGAATTTTGCACAGCGGTTTGCAAAGCCCGACAGAATGTCTTAGGCAACAATGAATAGTAGTAATATATAGCAGGATTTTTTCTAACAAGATATAAACTGGTTTGGCATAAATAGTATATTAATTTTATAAGATAATATTGTTACAATCATGATATTTATTCATCTAAAATGGCCTTTTTGTACATAATTTCTTTTAACTTGTATCATATTTTTAATTGAAATTTATGTAAGTGCAATATCTTGTCTTGTGTTTATACTGGTCTATGACCGTCAGGGCTTTTTGTGTAGAAAAAGCCCAGCAGGAACTCATTAGCATACTAAGCCACACCCAACAGCAGAAACTTATTAGCCTATTAGGCCACACCCCTGACAGCACAGCTCCCTCCCAGGACTGGCTTCCCCAGGTGCCCCGCAGCTTGCGGGGCGCATGGGGAACCCAAGGGAAGGAAGGCAGTTTCTGGATTGGCTTCCCCAGGCACCCCACGGCTTGCAAGGCGCCTGGGGAACTAAGAGGAGGGGGAGAGGCTGTAGGCGTGGCCAACTCAGAAGCCAGCCGGAACTCCATTCCTGTGCGTTCCTGCCCAAAAATAGCCCTGATGACTGTAATAAAGGATACTATGGTTGCGATCATACGCACAATTAGACCCAACATAGGTGTGAATGCCGGGTGGATTTAATGGGAGCGATCAGACAGCAACATCTGCGAAGCACCCCACAACCGTCAGCAACCCATTTTGCTCCACCACAGAAGTGGAGTTAAAAGACACTAGGGGAAAACCAGTAGTAAACCTGTTGTGATGGGCCATGGGTGGACTTTCCCTTGTCTGATTGCTCCAGCGCGCTCTCATGGCGTTGGAATGGTCTGATCAGGCTATCCCAACTCCGTGCCGCCACCCGCTCGCAGTATGCACATCATCACAAACTCCATAGGGAGCCCTCAGTGCAGAGGTGAGATTCATCAATCCCTCGTTTAAGCGCATGGGAAAAAAATGGACAAAAAAACCCTGACTCACCCACAGTTGCGTCTGATCACACACTGATGGACTGCACCCGCAGTTGCCAAGGGAGGTGTGATTGTGCAACTGCAGGTCAAATTCCACCAGAGGAAATAGCCTCTCTTCCTCCCCACATTGTCTTGCGCGTGTGACCACAACCTACTACTACTAAACCAATTACTGGGTTGGATCCAACCAGCTTTTCTGCTGATGAAGAAGAGAGGAAGGGTCCCCCCCATGTCCACCTAGAAAGGTTACCCTGGGGATCATGAGACCTCCATGGGTAACAGCCGCATAGGACAGGGGCTTAGAATGGAGGTGAACTGGGTGAGGTTGAGTAGAAAAGCTGGTTGGATCCACCCCATTACTTTAGGAGAATGTCCAGGACGAACCTTCCTCTGAGAGAACACAGACCTTAGATGGACCAGTGGTCTGATCCAATGTGACATCTCTTATGTTACCATGCTCCATTTCACCAACAGTGCTCCATCACACCACATTAGAGCACACAGTGACTAACAGCTGTCACTGGACCTACAAACACTCTCTGCTGTGCAAGAATAAACGACATTTAGCTGAAGACACTGAGTCTGTTTAAAAAAAAATGACAAGCTAACACATTTTCAGCCGCTCTTATTGAACTGGGGCAAAGACAATTAAATATTTTTGTGTGAGTTAGAAAACCAGTCCAATATACTCTGCTAACATTCAGTACGAGCTCCTTGCAGTGCAAAAGAAAGAACTGCTTGCAGCAAAACTTGAAATTCTCTGATGGAAGAGGTGCTTCCGCCTCTTTTACGCTCATTAGACTGGAGGGAGGCTTATTTATTTATTAATTATTTTGACTTTTACCCTGCCCTCCCCACCGAAGCAGGCTCCGGGCAGCTCACAAAACCAATAAAAAACTATATATATTCAATACAAAAATACATCTAAAGCACTACGTAATAACTGATACTTAGGCTACAGAAATTGTATTGTAACCAGGTTTAAGTTTTATTAGATCATGTTTATAAATATTAGATCATGTTTATTGTGTAAACTGTAAAACTGATCATATGTTTGGTCAAATGACTGTAATCAATAAAGAACTGAACAATTGCGGGGGGAATTTCAGGAAGGAGGGGGATTTCCAGCAAGACATAAAATTCAACACCTTGATCTATTTAATACTGAAGTGTATACAGAAAGAAAAGAAAGCAATGCTTGAGGAACATTTCATGTGAATTTAGATTGTCCAACTATAGCAATATTATCAACACAGGTCAAACAGCCACCCTTTGAGCCTTGGGCACATACATTTAATATACTGGTCTACTTAACAAGCCTGTTGTTTGTAGCAAAACATAGACCCAGTGAACTGGCTAGAAGTGTAGATATACTCTGGGGAATCTGGTCTGAAACCTCCTTTCCCTAAAGCTGCCCTAGCCAAACTGCTCACCCTTCCTTTTGTTTATTTGGTCACTACTGTAGGGCACAAATGAGCTCAACGAGGCACTGCTGAAGAGCATAAGCAATGCCAGGAAGATCCACCTTGTTCCGTGTCACCTGAAAGGGAAATTTGTGCTGCGTTTTTCGATTTGCGCCCGCACGGTGGAGTCTGCCCACGTCCAGTTTGCCTGGAAGCACATTGCGAAGCTGGCGAGTGAACTTTTGAAAGCCCAGAAGCAGCAACAATGACAGAGCTGGTTGACTGGATGGTTTAGGGAATGACAGAGGGCCAGTGGTAGCAGTGAACCTTGCTAGAACCGATATGCAGATAAGAGCCTAAAAATTGTGTCTCGTTGACCGCAATCTATCCAGCCCAGCTCATAGCATCATCCGTCTGTATCTGCCAAATGTTGTTTCTTCACACTTAACTCTGCCTTCTTCCTTCAGCTTTGGGCACTTCATCCAAGTTCTGATAGATTCTTGGCAGGCCCATAGCCAGGTTTTTGTGGCTTGTGGTGCAATTTTTTTTCCTGGGGGGGCTGAAGTTCTCTGTGCAGAAAGAAAAGCCAGAATTCTGAGTCTTTTCAAGCAGTCTCTTCTACACAAGTGTTCTTAACCGTTTAGCCAATAGAAAGCTGTTACCAGGATAGATCTCTGAATTGCAAGCTGTCAACCACTTCAGATGACAGTTCTCAGCTGCTGCAAGTTAATCACTGCTGCCAGCCTAAGCAACAATTCTGATAACAAACCAACAGGTGGGGGTGATGACTTCTGTAATCAAGAAAGCAAACACTTAGGCAGAAAAACTCTTTTAAAGGAGACCAGTTTCTTGACACAGAGTTAGAAGGGATCCTAGAGGTCACCTACTCCAACCCCCTTGCTCAGTGCAGGAATTAGTCAACTACAGCACCCCACTCTGCTTAAAGGCGTGCAGCCCTTTAAAAAATGTTTTAAAATGATTGAAGAAAGCATTTATGGAAGGAATTCTTGTGGGGCTGTGCCTTTAAGAAAGGGAATGGGGCCCCCAAAAGCCCCACCATAGCTACGGGCCTAATTCTTGATAGAATCATTTCCTAACAATTAAGGAAACAACCTACTAGTCTTCTGCCCTAAGCTCTGGATCTTCCTCAAATTTACCACTTCCGAGTAAACCCATAGGACGGAGTCATTCACAGTGACCAAGCTCCAAACTTAAACAGTATATCAAGTGCAGCTCTCTTTGGATTGGATCCGGGCTTCTCTCCTTTCTCCCTCCCATTGCAACCCACTGATCTCCTAGGAGACAGAAAATCCTGACAAATGATATTAAGAGGGATCTGCAGTGTGAAAGGGTCGTCCATGGAAATTGTCGAATTAGGCTGGATCCAACCCTCCATGTATGTGGGGGAGGGCACAGCTAGAATTAAGTGGTGTTCGGTCAGCCTTCCCTTTTGATTGGTGAAGCAGTCAATCATCCAGTCCCTGATGGTTCCAGAATTCGGACTTGCTGAGTTGTTTCCTAAGTCATTGAATCAGGCCTTCGTTGCACTTTGCCGAGTTCCCTTTCACATACTTGAATTTCACCCATCACCCACACACCATAGAAACCTGGTTGCTTTCACCTTTGGCGTTTTCCGGTATAATATTAGCCGTGGATGCTGTTTTGTAACATGCTACTGTGAAGTTTTAAAAAACTGTCAGTCCCCACGGTGTGATTGAACCTCTCTGATGTGATAATGCTGTGAATGCCATTTGTGAAATGTCTCTCCTCGGAACGCACCATTCACAATAAAGTTACCATTTGTCTTTTCTGGCGGAACACCTGTGCTTTTCCTAGTGGCATGGCAAGTAGAAACGGAGCGTCTGAAGCTTTTCCTGTTAGTACATATCCCAAGAAAGGCAGAAGCACACCGAGTTTCTGCACAGGAGCTATAACTATCGGCAGAAGAGTCTTCTGGTTCCATTTTCATTGTAATGTTGGTGTAATGTCCTGGAGATTCTGTGCACTTCAGGCAACAAGGTACATAGCAAAGCAATTTGACTCTAAGCAAGAGATGAGGCAACAGTACTCTCATAACATTTATGGCAGCCTGCATCAACACAATGGAGGTGATGGAATAATAATCCACATGGCATCACCCTGCCCAACACACAAAACACAGCCGCAGAGTTATTACCCCATGCACACCCCTGTGGTCAGGGGTCATTTCGTAGAAAAAGAGGTGCAGGAGCTCATTAGCATAACTCATTTGCATATGCCACACCCCCTAACATACCGGAAGTGTGTCAGAAGGCAACACCCACTCCTCAGGCTCCCCTCCACAGGTGAGTGAAACTGACCTGCTCTTCCTCCATTCCCTTCCCCATCCAATACTTTGTGCAATAAAAATAAGCATAAAGAACACACCCTCATTCTCTTCCTGCTCCCTTGAAACCACCAGGTTTCAAGTAGACTTGAGATACCCAGGACATGTGCACCGCCCATCCCTTTCCCTTCCCCTCCCCACAACAAGACACTCTGTGAGGTAGGTGGGGCTGAGAGAGGTCTTTTGAGAACTGCTCATGAGAGAACAGCTCTGAGGGAACTTGTGACTGGCCCAAGGTCACACCAGCAGCTGCATGTGGAGGCGTGGGGAATCAAACCCAGTTCTCCCAGATTAGAGTCCAACTCCTGACCATTACACCAAACTGATGGGGTGGAAGCTGCTGAAGGGTTGGTGAAATTTCTCCAGTACTTATGTGCCGTGTGCCCAGATAAAAAATGGTATACTTAGAAAATTCATATGCCACCTTGAGCAAGTCTCTGGAAAAGCAGCACACAGTCATAAAAGGAACAATGATAAAATTATCAATATTAAAACAAAACATTAAAAACAATAAAGACCCTAGCAGGGCTTTCCCCGGGGCGCTGCGGCTCTGCACTGCTGGGGGAAGCCGAGGAGGGGGCGGGGCTTGGTCATGTGCCCGCCCACTGGGCTCCTCACTCCCGGAGCTGCACTCCTGTGCGCTCCTGCTCCAACGGACCCCTGCCTCCAACGGTACATTAAGCAGGAACCCAGCCACTGGCACACCCCAGGGCCTCCTGCAGATGAAGGCTCACAGTCCTTTGTAGGATAAAGAGCCCAGGTTTAGGACGCATGAGGTCTCAGCTCCGAGTCTGAACCATGAAGGGGATCTCCCACTAACAAAGGAAGGTGAAGAAGAGGAGACTGGATTTATAGCCTGCCCTTCATTACCCAAAGGAGTCTCAGTGTGGTTTACAATCCCTTTCCCTTCCATTCCCCAGAACAGACTCCCTGTGAGGTAGGTGGGGCTGAGAGAACTCTTTCAAGAACTGCCCTTGAGAGAACTGTGATTGACCCAAGGTCACTCCAGCAGCTGCATGTGAAGGAATGGGGAATCAAACCCACTTTTCTCAGATTACAGTCCGCACTCCTAACCACTACACCAAACTGGCTCTACAAGAGATTGACTAGAACTACAAACACAAAGAGGAAGGATGGGGGGGGGGGGCGGCAATCTATGGTGTAGACTTGTGTACTTGGGAACGTCAACTTCAGAGCAAAGCAGGCTTGGAAAAGATAGGGGAGCTGGGGAAAACTCTTGGAGGTGCATGAATGCTTGAGGATGCTGTGGGGAAGCAGGAAAACCCCCCACTTCCCAGAGCAAATCACCTGTGGGGAAAAGGACTTAACACACCAGCTCCAAAACCAAAAGGGCACAGCATTGATAGTGAAAGTAGGGTTTCCAGACCCCCCATTTGGTGGGGGTTACCTGATTTTTGGGGGTTCTACCCACTGCCTGGCCAGTGGGGGAAGCCCCACCCCCAAGCCCCAACACTCGCAGTCACCCTTCTCCCTCCTCTCTTGAAAGAGAAGAAGGAAAGGGGCGGCTGTGGGCTGCGTGCCCGATCTCTGAGCAGCATTGTCCCTTGGAGATTGGGCGGGCAGGGCCCCTGGCTGCGGGCAGTAAAAGGGACCCCTTTCAGTGCTCACCACTGGTGGGACTGTCCCCACGGGTGCAGAGCTTGAAGCCGGGACGTCTCCAATGTGACATCATCACGTTGAGGATGCCCCGCCTCCTCTGGGAATGCCCCCCAGTCCCCCACTGGGGACAAAGGTGGACCTGGCAACCCTAAGTGAAAGGAAGGTTACCTCAAAATATCCCCTTTCCATTCTTTAGGTCCTTTTTTGTATGGGTTTTTGGAGGGTCACATACCACAGTCTGCTTTCCTACTGAACACCCCTCTCCCCAGCTTCCTTGAGGAGGAGGATGTTGGTTCCTTATTCACTGTTCCTTATTCATGAATTCATCTAGAAACAATGAGGAGAGTTGGAAAGCTCTGAACCCCAAAATAAGGTCTGGACCACCACATATCATATACCCCCAGGTTCAGAGCTTTCCAACTCTCCTCCGTGTTTCTAGATGAATTCATGAATAAGTCACAAATGAGGAATGAATTAGGAACTGCGGATAATGTTATGTATTGACCATGCGGTCGCCATGTGCTCTCTTCATTGCGACCGCATGGCCAGAGCACATGGCCAGAGCATGGCCAGAGCACATGGCCAAGAAACTACCTGAGCTTCAGCCAGGTAGAACAAAGGCCAGGTGGATTCAAACCGGCCACCAATCCTGTACCTAGGTTTCTCCCAGGGAACCTATGAAATGTAAATAGACTTCTAATAGCCTATCAGGCCAGTTGGGTGAGGTCAGGGGATTGTCCCTGACCAGCATAAAAGGAGGGCTTGGAGCCCTGGGTTGTATGCTTCATCCGGACCAGCAATAAAGATCTAGCTGTTTCACTATTCCATGGACTCCCGACTCCAATACTTATCAGTGGCGACGAGGATGGGATCCCGATGAGCGACTCTCCAGCAGACCACAGCAGCACAGCGAGCTCCGTCCCGCCGGCCGCAGGCATCTCCGAGCTCCAGCGCTCTAACGCCTCGCCGCAAGCCGCTCTGAGCCCAATCCTCCGGCAATAGCCAGCGCCAAGCCTCAGCGCTCCCCGGCACCGCCGCAAGACACGAGGACATCGCTCAAACAGCCGCCGCCGCTCCTGCTCTGGTAAATATGGCAAACGCTCCGGGACCAATTACCCCTTTCAATACGTCTCGCCCCGAGACGTGGGAGTCCTGGCTCAAGACGCTGGGTTGTGCCTTTAAGGTCCGCGGAATCACAGATGCGGACCTGAAGAGTGCCTGGCTCTTGAGTTCCGGAGGGGTGGAGGTCATGCGGGTGGCCCAGAACCTACTAGCCCCGCAAGACCCCACCGAGGTGTCTTACGACGTGCTCACCAAGACCCTCGGCGATTACTTCGCTCCGAAGCCATCAAAACTGGCCAGGCGCTGGGAGTTCATACAGCGCCAGCAGCTGCCGGGGGAGTCAGCCACCACTTTCCTGGCTGAACTCCGTCGACTAGCCGTGGGCTGCGAATTCCGCCACATGGATGACCACGTGGAGACCGCCTTCATGGGAGGGGTCCGGGAAGCCAAGCTCCGCCGGCGCCTCATTGCAATGCCGGAGCCAACCTTGGAGAAGATGCTCGAAACTGCGGCAGCCTTCGAGACAACGCAAAAGGACAAGGCAGCCACCAAAGTCCACCAGGCGGCTCCTCCCGAACCTGACTCAAGCGAAGAAGAGGACGTCCACCGGATGCAACCACGCTTGAAGAAGGGTGAGCCCGGCGTCCCCAGGCCCAAGGGCCGGTGCCCAGCATCTGTCTCTGTTCCCTCTCCTGCTTCCCTCAACAGGCAGGCCCCAACGTGCGCCAGCTGTGGGGAACCCCACGACAGACGGACATGCCGCTTCCGTGATGCCATCTGCCGCGCCTGCGGGAAAGCAGGACATCTCGCCCGGGCCTGCCGCCTGAGGAACAGCCACCGTGCCCCAGCAGCGAACTTCGAAGAAGTGAGTAGTGTCGTTCCCACGGCCACGGTAATGAACTTGCCTCAGCCCATCCCGGGCGCAATTTCCGTGTCTCTCCGAATAGAGGGAGTTCCTTGCTCCATGGAACTGGACTCAGGGTCAGCATATTCAATTGTGTCCGCAGCTACGTTTCGCCGCCTCTGCCCGAAGGGGGCACGCTGGCTGCGGCTGCCAGCTGGGTTGGTCCTCCGGGACTTCCAGAAAAACCCAGTGGCTATTAAGGGGCTAGCCAGGGTCCGGGTCCAGTACCATGCCTTTAATGGCCTGCTGGACCTTCTCGTGGTGGAGCGCAATCTAACCAGTCTCCTAGGTCGCGCCTGGTTCAAGCCGCTCGGAGTGCAGTGGACCGGAATACACCGCATGGGCTCTACTGACTTCTCATCCATCTGCGAGGAATTTCCCGCCGTTTTCGATGGCTCATTGGGCTGCTACAAAGGACCCCCGGTTTCCTTCGACCTGGACCCGGCAGTCCGGCCCATCCGCGTGGCCGTCCGCCGGCCACCACTTGCCTTCCAGCCCAAAGTGGAGGCAGAGTTGGAAAAGCTCGTGGCACAAGGGGTGCTCGAGCCGGTCTCCCACGCCAAGTGGGAGACTCCCATTGTGACCCCCCTCAAAGCTAACGGGGAAGTCCGCATCTGCGCGGATTACAAATGTACAATTAATAAGGCATTACAGGACCACGCGTACCCGGTACCGGTGGTCAGCCATGTTCTGGCCTCCCTCGCGGGTGCCAAAATATTTGGAAAATTAGACTTGGCCCAAGCCTATCAGCAGCTTCCCGTAGACGAAGCAACGGCAGAGGCACAAACGATTGTGACTCACAAGGGAGCGTTCAAGGTAAAACGCCTCCAATTTGGGGTCAGCGTAGCACCCGGAATCTTTCAAAATCTAATGGATTCTCTCCTAAAAGATGTTCCAGGAGTGAAGCCGTTCTTCGACGACGTCCTCATCGCCGCCCCGGACGCCGACACGTTCGCAGCTCGCCTCCGGATGGTGCTGCAAAGGTTCCAGGACGCGGGTCTCAAGGTTCGAAAAGACAAGTGCACCCTGGGAGTCTCCTCGGTGACCTTCTTGGGGTTCCAAGTCACCGCAGACGGCATTCACCCTACAAAGGAGAAGGTAGTGGCAATTACAGGTGCACCCCGCCCGTCCTCAAAGGCGGAACTCCAGGCGTTCTTGGGACTTGTGAACTTCTACCACGCCTTCCTTCCGCACAAGGCGGCGGTCGCTGAACCCCTGCATCGTCTCCTGGACAAGGGAGCGGCTTGGGCCTGGGGTCCCAAGCATGATGCAGCCTTCCGGGCCGTCAAAGACTTATTAATTTCAAATGCGGTCTTAGCGCATTTCGATGAGAGGCTCCCTGTCATCCTGGCCTGCGACGCATCCCCCTACGGCGTTGGGGCGGTCTTGGGACACCGGCTACCCAACGGAAAGGAGGTACCGGTTGCCTACTACTCCAGGACCCTGTCGTCGGCAGAACGGAACTACGCCCAGATCGACAAGGAGGCCCTAGCAATCGTAGCTGGCGTCAGGAAATTTCATGACTATCTCTACGGACGGTCGTTCACCGTGGCCACAGATCACAAGCCGCTGCTGGGTCTCCTTGCCCCCCACAGGCAGACCCCTCACATGCTGTCCCCGCGGGTCCTGCGGTGGTCAATTTTTTTGTCAGGCTACTCCTACGAATTGGTACATCGCCCGGGGAAGGCGATGGGTCATGCAGACGCCCTCAGCCGTCTTCCCCTCCCGTCCTGCGACCCTGATCCGGCTCCCGCTTTCCACGTCGCGCTCCTAGAGGATCTACCGGAGCGCCCCGTACAGGTATCAGATGTGGCCCGTCGCACGCGGCGGGACCGCATCCTTTCCCGTGTCTCGGACTGGGTGGGAAGGGGGTGGCCGGAAAAACCGGGACCAGATTTTGCCGCTTTCACGGCACGCAGGCACGAACTATCGGCCCACAAGGGATGCCTGCTATGGGGATCTCGAGTGGTGATCCCCGGGCCCCTGCGGCCCCGAGTGCTAGAGGCCCTCCACGAGGCTCACCCGGGAATTGTGCGCATGAAAGCTCTGGCCCGGAGTTACGTATGGTGGCCAGGCCTGGACAAAGACATTGAGGGGCGGGTCCAGAAGTGTACCAAATGCCAGGAGTCACGGCCAGATCCGCCACACGCTCCTGTCCGATCCTGGGAATCTACTAACAAGCCCTGGTCCCGCCTGCACCTAGACTTCGCGGGACCGGTCCAGGGCCGGTTGTTTCTTATCGTTGTTGACAGCTACAGCAAGTGGCTTGAGGTAGTGCCGGTAGCTTCGACCTCCACCAACGCTGCCTTAAGAAGTCTCTGGCCGATCTTCGCGACACACGGAATGCCAGAAACTCTCGTGACCGACAACGGGACCGCCTTCACCTCCGGCGAGTTTCAACGGTTTGTGGAAGCCTGCGGTCTGCGCCACATCCGCTCCGCTCCGTTCCACCCCGCAACCAATGGCCAGGCCGAGCGCATGGTGAGGACAACGAAGGACGCGTTAAAGAAGATGGAGCATGGCGACTGGGAAGAGCAGCTGTACAAGTTCCTGTTCTGCCAACGGAACACACCCCACTCAGGGACCGGGCGCCGGCCAGCCGAACTTCTGATGGGAAGACGACTGGGAACCGTCTTGGACCGCCTACATCCCGACCGAGCAATCGAGGGGAACCCGACAATGGAGGACCGGCCAGCTGCCCGAGGATTTGCTCCCGAAGACCCCGTATACGCAAAGAACTTCGCGCGGGGTCCGACATGGCTCCCCGCGAGGATCGTCCGAGTCACAGGGCCTTATTCCTATGAGGTCCTTACAGAAGATGGCGTAGTCTGGAAACGGCACATTGACCAGATTCGACGCCGTACCCAGAACCACGATGATACCCAGGCCCCCGAACTCCCTGCACCAACAGACCGTGACATCGACACGACTCCAGAAGCAGCGCCAGACCCTGATCCGGAGACTGCGGAGATGCCGCTCCTGCCCGCGGACGAAGCAGTCGCACCATCCACACCTGAACAACCCCCGAGCAGACAGGCCCCGCCAGCAGAACAACTACCCACACCACAACCTGCCGACACAAGCAACACGCCCCGCCTTACAACCCCCCGGCGCTCTGGACGTGAGCGCAGACGCCCGGACTATCTCAAAGACTATGTGTGCAGAGGGGTTCTGGACTATGGGGGGAGGGGTGTTATGTATTGACCATGCGGTCGCCATGTGCTCTCTTCATTGCGACCGCATGGCCAGAGCACATGGCCAGAGCATGGCCAGAGCACATGGCCAAGAAACTACCTGAGCTTCAGCCAGGTAGAACAAAGGCCAGGTGGATTCAAACCGGCCACCAATCCTGTACCTAGGTTTCTCCCAGGGAACCTATGAAATGTAAATAGACTTCTAATAGCCTATCAGGCCAGTTGGGTGAGGTCAGGGGATTGTCCCTGACCAGCATAAAAGGAGGGCTTGGAGCCCTGGGTTGTATGCTTCATCCGGACCAGCAATAAAGATCTAGCTGTTTCACTATTCCATGGACTCCCGACTCCAATACTTATCAGATAAGGAACCACCTTTAGCCTCCTCTCAAATCTAGCTGTTCAGCCCAAGACAACTACCCTCTGATACTACCCACAGATACCTGTGTCAGTTTTCTACTTTGCCTTGTTGTAATGGCTGTGTTTGCACTCTGTTTAACGCTCAGGGGTTAAGCTCAGTCTGTAGCCAGTTCTCCCACTCGCTTTCTCAGTTCCTTTTAAATTCCAGATGGAGTACGTGGACAGTAATGAATGCAGCTCAATGGACACCTTCTCCCTCCACACGGCCCAGTCATTTTAAGTCTCTGTTTCCTGTCTGGGTGACTTTACAAGGGAGAAAGAAGAAGGGCATCTGTTAAGAGATGGACAGCCAGTCATGACTTGACACATATGGCAGAGGGTCTGGCGCAGATGAAGAAGGCGGTAGTCTAAGGAGATCGAGAAAGATGAAACTATAAAGTTCTTTCTCTGTAACATCACAGAGATACGTTTTAGATCTAAGAGCGGAAAGGATGTGTTTTTTCCTTTTCAGTTTCCCTATGCTCAGATGTCCAGGCAGGGCAGCCAGGCAGGGGTGGGTAGCCAGGTGGGGGACAGTGGCAAAGCAAAGGTTGGGAGAGTGATAAGAGCGGACTAGAACCCCTCCACAACTGGCACCTTAGGCAACCACTTAGGGCCACCTAGTGGATGGGCCAGGGGTCATTTTGAGCAGGAGCTTGCGGGAGCTCAGCTCCGGGAGTTGGTGCCAGCCCCCCCCCACCCCCCGGTTCAGGGGAATGCCTGCTTGTGTCCTGGCTGCAGCAAAATGACCCCGTCCCCTGGGAAGGTCCTTGTTCCTCCGACCAGCCTTCTGAAGGCTTCAGCCACCAGTGAAGCTATCCTCCCAGAAGAGGGGTATTTCTGAGGCTTGGATTAGTAGCTGTCCCCTCTCTTTCTCTTTCTTTCTTTCTTTCTTTCTTTCTTTCTTTCTTTCTTTCTTTCTTTCTTTCTTTCTTTCTTTCTTTCTTTCTTTCTTTCTTTCCCTGCCTCCCTCCCTCCTTTCTTGCCTTCTGACATACTTCTGGTGATGTCAGGCGGTTTAGCATATGCAAATAAGTCATGCTAATGAGTTATGCTAATGAGCTCCTGCACCTCTTTTTCTACAAAATGACCCCTGGGATGGGCTACCACTGTGTTGACTGATTCTTTTACGGTGTGGTTGCCAGCTGACAGACTGCAAGTCTAATTCATGCCAGATGGGGGGAGCAGAGAGTAAACTCAGCTTCTAAAAGGAGGAAAAGGGGAGGGGAGAGAAAAAGGGATGGGAAGAGGGCCATTTTCCTCACCACCTTCTAGTAAGACCAGGACGAACAAAGTAAAGCTCTCATTCTCTGTCATTTTACCATACCTGGCATTGTGCACACAGACCCCCCTCCCAAAGGAGCCTGAAATCCGATCATGAACCTATTTATTTACTCCTTGGCTCCATCATCAACCAAAAGGGAGATTGCACCCAAGAAATCAGAAGGAGATTGAAACTGGGGAGGGCAGCCACAAAGGAGCTAGAAAAGATCCTTAAGAGTAAAGACGTGTTGCTGGCAACCAAGATTAGGTTAAGCCATGCCACAGTATTCCCCATTACTAGGTACGGGGGTGAAAGTTGGACAACGCAAAAAGATGACAAGAGAAAAATTAGACTCATTGAAATGTGGTGCTGGAGAAAAGTTTTACCGATACCATGGACTACCAAAAAGTGAATCTAAACCAAATCCAACTTGAACTTTCCCTGGAAGCTAAAATGACTGAACTGAGGCTATTGTACGTTGGTCACACCATCAAAAGAGTCATTAGAAAAGACAATAATGCTAGGAAAAGTGGAAGGCAGCAGGAAAAGAGGAAGACTCAACATGAGATGGAATGTTTCCATCAAGGAATCCTCAACCTTCACTTTGCAAGAACTGAGAGTGGCTGTTAACGATAGGACATTTTGAAAGACATTCATTCATAGGGTCACCGTAAGTCAGAAGTGACTAGATGGCACTTAACACAAATACACACAGAAGCCAAGGATTGAATGGCTTGGTGTGTAGAAAAACACTTTCAGTGTCTTGGTTGGAAGTCTGGTCCTGTGATGGACTAGATGGTATTAACCAATCTGTAGCTTGTGGCTATTAGATGGAGAACAGGATTTCACTGGAACAGTGGTTGGCTGAGTGACAGGAGAGATGACAGTATGGCATAATTGTTGCAGGAATGGTGAAATCTTGGGGGCTTCCTGCCCTGGGATGAATGGAAGGAGATATATGGGTATTAGTAAGGAGGCCAGCCAGTCTCTGGGTTGGCTGAGGGGCTTCCAGGGCTGCCATATTCAGAGAATCAGCAAGGGGAACAAAGATAAACCAGCAGTTGACCAGATGAGACATGACTAACCACATGAAGAAAGGAATGTTTTTTTCACCTGAATAACAAACTTGAATCTAGTAAGTCAAAATTGCCCCTCTCTTTAAACATCACAGAGGCAAGTTAAGTGTGGGGAGATGAGATATGTTTTTTACATACTTGATTTTCCTATGCTCATTTGTTTTAGTCTCATGATGTTCATTTGTGTGTGTGTGTGTGTGCATTTACCATATGCTATACTTTATATAATTAACAGTTCAACTGCTGGAACTGGTGTCATTAAGTCTCTGCCCTCCCTTACAAAACATATTCTAAACTTCTAAAGCAAGGGTGGACAAACTGTGGCTCGGGAGCCACATGCGGCTCTTTCACACATGATGTGTGGCTCCCAGCCAGAGTTCCCCTCCCAGGGTAGGCTTGAGGTGGGGGAGGGGGGCAGCAGAAAAACAAAGCAACTTTAACTTTAAATGCATTCTCAAAGCCCCCCCTCCCAGCCTACAAATAAATAAATATCATTATCAATATCTGGTTTTACCCCTTTTGTTTCTATATTTGGCAATCTCATTTAATGTTAATAAAAAAGCAATTTTTTCAGTAAAAACACATGTGTAATATTTGTTCATGTCTTGCGGCTCTTAAACATCTGATGTTTATTCTGCATGGCTCTTATGTTAAGCAAGTTTGGCCACCCCTGTTCTAAAGGGTCAACATATTCTAAAGCAGTGGTTCTCAACCTTTCTAATGCCGCGACCCTTTAATACAGTTCCTCATGTTGTGGTGACCCCCAACCATAAAATTCTGCCAACACACACAACCATGAAGCTACTTTTTCAGATGTTTTCTCTTGCATGGCAGTTAGCACCAAACAACTTTAATACAGACTTTAGACACACATATATTTGCAAGCTATTCCCAACAAGACACAACGAACACTAAGGCTTCAGACTTACTTTTCTTCAACAGAAGATGCCATGAGAAAATGAAGGTAGGTGGGGGGGAGAGGCTGTTGCAGGTAGTGGGGAGAGAGAGAGAGAAAGGGGGAAGATAGAGAAAGGGAGAAGAGAGAGAGACAGAGAGAGAAAGGGGGGAGAGGGGGGGAAGGAAGGTAGGTGGGGCGGGGGCGGCTTTTGCCACTTTTCCTGGGCTCTCCTGCTAGCCCCAGTGGCTGTCATTCCACTCTCGTGGTCTCTCATTCTAGTCACAGAACACTCCTGCTACCCCCAGTGGCTGTCATTCCACTCTGGGGCCTGTCATTCCATTCCCAGAATACTCCTGCTGCCCCCAGGGGCTGTCATTCCACTCTCATGGTCTCTTGTTCTAGTCACAGAACAGTCCTGCTACCCCCAGTGGCTGTCATTCCACTCTTGTGGTCTCTCATTCTAGTCACAGAACTCTCCTGCTACCTCCAGTGGCTGTCATTCCACTCTGGGGCCTGTCATTCCATTCCCAGAATACTCCTGCTACCCCCAGTGGCTGTCATTCCACTCTCGTGGTCTCTCATTCCAGTCCCAGAACTCTCCTGCTACCCCCAGTGGCTGTCATACCACTCTGGGGCCTGTCATTCCAGTCCCAGAAGGCTTCTGCTACCCCCTGGGGCTATCATTCCAAGCTGGGGCCTGTCATTCCAGTCCCAGAGTAGTCTATATGGGCCCAGAGACCCTAATGGAAAATCCATTCCACATTTTCTTTGCAACTCTACTTGTACTGTAATGTATTTCAGTGGAGCCCATGCAAATCAATTGGCATTCCTGGCTCCCATTATTTCCAATGGGCCTTCAAGTGTTTCCCATTGTTTCCAATGGGCAATCCTGTCCTTTTAGTACATCTCTTTCTGGCATGAGCAGTCAGAAACAGAAAAAAATGATTTCTTTCTTTTTAAAAATAAAAGCTAAGAAGTAACAAAGAACGGAAAAGCTGGAGAAATTCAAAAAGGACTGGGGGTGGGGGAGAGGAGAGCTGGGTTCGAATCAAACTTTGCTCTTGGAGCAGGAGGGTGAAACGGAAGCCACATTTTTGCTTCAACTTTTTGGGCACTGAAAATAGTAAGAAGCCTGATTAAAGATATATATTGTTTTTAATCCACAGTTTTTTCTACTCCTCTCTCTGTCCATACACACACACACACACTCCTCCTTTCTTTCTACTTTGGTGTTCAAAATAAAAAGGAGGGGGGGCGGCCACCGGAGGAGGGATCTCACCCTGTTCCCCAAGGATTTCTACATTTACAACACAAAAGCTTACCAGAAAATGCAGAAGTTGTGCAACCTGGAGAAGCAAAACTTTTAGACAGAGGACTCTGAACCCCCCCCCCCCACACACACACACATACTCTGTAGGAAAGCTACGGCGTGCTCTGCTCGGACTTCTGGGTGAGCGGAGCAGGGCTTTTGGTGAGGGAGGGGTGGGAAGGGGAGGGGCTCGGATCCCAGCCAGCAACCCCTGTGAAATGCTTGTTCGACCCCAAAAGGGGTCCCGACCCACAGGTTGAAAACCGCTGTTCTAAAGGGTCAAGTGTTCATTCAAAAAGGAACTCAAACCCAGAAGTGAGAGTGCAACATCTGAATAGGTGCTGGGCAAGCCTGCCTGCTCCTCCAGGGTGACTCATATTGTTATGTCCCTGCCCCCTGCCCCCACAGGGGGATATGCTGTGGAGACACCCCCCTTGCAAAGACCCCTCCTGCACATTTGTTGGGGTACTTAAACAGCTTCTTGGCAGGCAGATCCAGATAACATACAATCAGCTATTAATCAGAACAAATCCTGACTAGGGTTTCAAATGCACTGGGAAAGCCAGGATTTCCTCTGCAAGACGCTAAATTTTCTTTCTTTCTTTCTGCTTTTAACCAACAATTTTTATTGGATATTATTATAATACAAAATTAACAATGGAAGAAAAACATCAAAGAAAAATTCACAAATCAATCTATCTGGACAAAGGTCAAAACTTAGTCTTATAAACACAATTGTAACAGGTCTTAAGTACATAACATTTTCGCATAACCTTCTAAATCATCAGGAATTTCTCTTTTACTTTTTAAATCTTTCAGAATAGGTAGCCAAACAGCTATAAATAATGTACTTCTTTGTATATTTTCAGTCTTTACAAACCAAGAGATATGCTCCATTAAATAAATATACCACAACTTTTTATACCAAAAGGGTTTTACAGATTTCCATAGAGAGCCTATAGTGGTTCTGGCAGCATAAATTAAAAATGCAATGCGTACTGAGTCAGTTATATCCTAACTGTAAGTCTCGTCTATCATTTAACAATAAAGCTTCAGGCTGAAACGGAATTACTACCTCAGTAATAGTTAAAATTTCATTTAATACTTGATCCCAAAAGGTCTTAACTGTCGGGCAGTACATCCAACAGTGTAAGGCCGCGGTCACACGGCCCCTTAATGCGGGAAGAAGGGCTGCTTCCTCCCGCATTTAAAGGGGCCATCCACAACGGCCCGCTGCGAGTCCCGCAGTGAAGCGGGCTCCAATGCGGGTTGCTCCCGCATTTACCGACCCCAGGAAAAACTAGTGTTTTCCCGGGAGTCGCGGGAGCAACCCGCATTTGAGGTTATCTGGACAGCCCTCTCTCGCAAGCATTGCGAGAGCAGAGCTGTCCAGATAGCCCCGCCGGCCATTTCCCCCCCCCCTTTTACACTTGGGCGCATGGCTATCCATGCACCCAAGTGTAAAAGGGGGGGGGGAAACACCCCCGACTTACCCAGGCTTCAGCTTACCCGACATGTGTCTTCGGCGGCGGCGGCAGCCGCAACCGCCACCTCCCTTTCCGCCGCCGCGTCCGCCGCTGCCCCCGCTTCCGCCTCGGCCGCCACCCTTTCCTCTGCCGCGGCAGCCGCTTTTTCAGCTGCCCCCGCTTCCGCCGCTGTTCCCGCCACGGTCGCCTCTTCAGCGGCCGCAGCCGCCGAGCTCGACATCCCAACCCGCTGTTGGAAAAAGCGGCCCCTTTAAATCCGGGAGCTGTGTGACTGCGGCCTAAGTATGTCCCTTTATTTTTACATTGTCTCCAGCAAGTTGGATTGGAGTATATGATGTGGGAAAGTTGTTCAGGAGTTCGATACCATAGTGTCATTACTTTAAAGGCTTGCAGTCTAAGATTTATTGTAGAAGACATAAGTTCAAAAGAATGCCATATTCTGTCCCACGTTGCTTGTTCAATGTCTTTATTTAGTATTTTATTCCATCTAGATTGATATGTCATAGTAGTGGGTTTCTCCCGGTGTCTTAAAATTTGAACTAGTTTTGATATATTTCCTTTTTTGCTGGTACCTACTGATTTTAAAAGCATTTCAAAACGAGTGATTGGATGTTTTATCAGTGATTCCAACTAGATAGTAGTACACAGGTGAAACATTTGATAGTATTGGTACCACAATATAGTGGTCAACGATGAATTTTCTGTTGACATACTGTGTGCACCATGGGCCCTTTCTGCACTCTTCTTTTAATCCATGTTCGCTGTGGTGTCCTCCAAGCAATTCTGCCCTAAAATCAAATTCAACCTTCTTTTTAATCCAGCCCCCCCCCCCCCCCCGAATTCTGCCCTAAAATCGAGTTCAGCCTTCTTTTTATTCTGGGGTTTCCCCCCATTCTGCGTTACATCACCTCCCGTCAGTGGCGGGGGGGGGGGGGGGGAGGGGTGTGTGTGAGAGGCACGAGAACACAGAGACTCCTTGAGGTATTAAGAGGCGGTGGGAACTGGGAAGAAGAGGACGCGGTAGCACGCACCCCCTGCCCCCCATCACTTTCGCTTGCCCCTGTGAAGAACGGGCTCGACACCCCCCCCCCCCCAACCGCCTCAAGCCCTCAACCGCTGCGCGCCAAAAAAGAAACGGCCGCCCAGACTCCCGCCCTTTTCGAAAGCCAGCCAATCGAAAGGCTCCCGCCACAGACGCGCTCCGCCAAGGGCGGAGGGGAGGAGGGGGCCTGAAGCTGCCAATCAGCCCCGGCTCGTAGGCGCTGAGGGGAAGGCGAGGCGGGAGGCTTGTCTGGGGTGTCCCTGAGGTGAAACGCGGAGCGAGCAGAGGGAGGTTCGAGTCTGATACTGACGCCCGTTTTCCGTTTCCAAAAATGAGCACTGCCCCTAAGGGTTAAAGAGAGAGCGACGCAGTCCTAGAGAGGCACGGGGGGGGGGGGTTCCGTGAGGGCGGGAGCGGCTGAGGCGGTTTTCTCCCCCCCCCCCCCCCCCCCCGGGCAAGAAAGCGCCTCTGGGTCCCGCGGGGCTTCTGCTTGAACGGCTCGGGGAGGATCTGGTGAGCTCAGAGAGGCGCGCGGCGGGGAGTCTGGGCCGGGGGCTGCCAAGCAAGACCCAAAGCAGCGAGAAAAGCGCGGGGGGTGGGGGTGGGGGATGTATCAAAGGGTTCCTTCCTTCCCTGCCCCACGGAGTGTTGCTTGTCCCCTTCGTGCAGGGGCCCGAGGTCCCGTTCCACACAAAAAGTCTTATTAAAGTGACGCTATACTTTCCTCCCAGCTGGGTGGCAGCCATGTCTGCATTTAATGTATACAGCGCCATAACGGAGAACGTGTAAGATGGGGAGCTTATGTATGGGACAGTTGCTCAGATGATAAACCATTAAATCAAATAATAATAATTTTGAAATTGGATAAGCATGTTATTCAGGAGTACTGAATTAAGTATCAGTGTCCACTAACTGGCTGGCATCCATAAAATTCAAGTCTGTCTCAGGTGAGGGTCTTGAGGTAGTCATCTAGTCTATCTGCTCCCACATATATAAAGACCTTCAATCCTTATCAGTCAGAGTAGCTGACAAGGATTGGTATCAGGTTTATGCAAACCTCCCAGATTTGCCATATCAGTGTTCTAGAGTAGGGGTGGGCAATTGTTTTGGCTCGGGGGCCACTTTGTGGGAGTGGAGGTTCACGGCAGGCCGCACCTTTTAAAATGATTGCATTCATTACTTAACTTTGCATTTCAGAAAAGGTATAAATTGCATCATAAAAATCAATAAATATAAATTAAATAAAATAGTGGTAGTTTTATTCAATTTATTTATTGTGCTAATTTGATATCATCTATAGCTGCAAGCACGTTTAATTTTAGAATCAGTTTAATGAGACAAATGTACCCTATCACACTTTTCTACAATTTTTTTGAAATCAGGAGTGAGATTGCTTGTTGAGATTCTCATCACAGCCTGCAAGTTAATGCCTGTCAAAGAGCATCTATATTTACTCTTGTTAATCTTCATGTCTTGGCGGGCTGCAAAAAACTCTAGCGGGCCGCATGTGGCCCGCGGGCCGCCATTTGCCCACCCCGTTCTAGAGGGAAGAGTGTTAGCCAGGCAACTTCCACACCAGGATTCTAGGAGGCCACTGTCTGGATTATCTCTCAAATATATTGCTAATTATACAGTTCTGGTTGTTGTCCGTAAATAGTATCTTTGCAGCCCCAGTGTCTAACCTGGAAGTAAAACAAGATGTCAGACCTCAGAAGAGAGGAGTGCCTAACAATGTAATCCTAAATAGAGAGACTCTTCTAAATTGATTAAAGTCCAGTGGTCTTAGAGTGTGTTTAGGATTGCACTGTAAAGATCAACACATGTACTTCTGAGTTGTACATGCAGGAAGGTGTTTTTTGGTTGAATGCAGAAGGATAGTGTGGATGATGGGAGGAAACATTGAGTCCTCTGCTGTTTAGAGGAGAGATTCATGCCCACTTTAACAGATAGTACCATCAAATGTTTGAACCCCAGAAGACTACTTAAACTGAGAAATGTGAGATTATTTTTCTAGATGTCTGAAACATTTGACAGTACTTAACTGGTCAAATGAGGTGATGAATGAAAAAAGTACTGACACTTGACTCTCTTCTATAGCTAACGTTAGAGGGAAACTCCCCCCAACATTAAATCTTTTTGTTTGTTTCTCTGTAGATCATGGAGACTGCTAGTCCCAGTGACATACACCTGAGTGAATGGCAGAAGAATTTTTTTGCTGTTACCTCTGGCACCTGTACACCAGGACAGACGGCGGATGCATACCGTGCACAGATTTTACGCATTCAGTATGCATGGGCAAACTCTGAGATCTCCCAGGTTTGTGCTGCCAGCCTGTTCAAAAGATACTCGGAAAAATACTCTGCAATTATTGACTCTGACAACACAGAGACCGGCTTGAATAACTACGCTGAAAACATTTTGACTTTGGCACAAAGTCAGCAGAATGACAGTGACAAATGGAAATCTGCTTTGACAACAAGTAATGTGATGGAATTGGAGTGTGTGCAAGAGATGATGCAGGCTGGCAAAAAGTTTCAGAGGTCTCTGATGGCACAAACAGATAAAGAGGTCAATGCCTCTGTTTCTTCAGGTCTTCCCAAATCTGCTCTCTGCTTTGATGATAGAGAGTCTGTTCTTGGAGCTGGCTCATCAAATTGTGTGAGTCAGGGACCAGATATCCTTGTGGGTCCCACTTCTTTGAAATGTCATCAGAATGGCATGGCTTCCTCAACCAAAGTAGCAGTTGCACATTCTTTTTCATCTGTACCTGTAAGTGAAATGTCTGATGTAGGGTCTCATTCAGCCCCTTTATTTGGAAATGGCAATTCAGTATTGAATAGTTCTTTGAAACTTGCAGGTATTTCTGGTTTGGGGCAGAACTCCTCATCTTCTACTCAGTCTGCTTTTCCAACAGGGGTGAACAATCTGGGGAAACGGAAAACTTTTTTTGGATTTAGTGAAGAAAGCAGTAATGTAGCTTACGGTTATAAGTCTTCAGTTAATATAGAAGAAAAGGACTTTTCAGGGAATGGAAGCAAAAATGATGAGAACAGAACATCTGGTTTCAAAACTGCAAAGGAGCAGCTCTGGGTGGATCAGCAGAAAAAATACCAAAACCAACCCCAGCGTACAACACTCTCATCTTATGGGGGCACAAAAAAGTCTTTGGGAGCTGGAAGGTCTCGGGGGCCATTTGGAAAATTTGTCCCTCCAGTGCCAAAACAAGATGGAAATGAAAATTTGGGAGTGCAGCACAAACCTTCTGGTGCGGAACCTACAGAGTTGACTTGTCCTACAGATGAACGGTTAAAGAATATAGAACCAAAAATGATAGAACTTATCATGCATGAGATTATAGATCGTGGGCCTGCAGTCAACTGGGATGATATTGCTGGAGTTGAGTTTGCAAAGGCAGCTATCAAGGAAATAGTAGTATGGCCTATGTTGAGGCCTGACATTTTTGTAGGCTTACGGGGCCCACCAAAAGGAATTCTTTTGTTTGGCCCCCCTGGGACAGGGAAGACGCTCATTGGCAAATGTATTGCGTGTCAGTCTGGTGCCACATTTTTTAGCATCAGTGCTTCTTCGCTGACTTCTAAATGGGTTGGTGAAGGGGAAAAGATGGTCCGTGCATTGTTTGCTGTGGCACGATGCCATCAGCCAGCAGTAATTTTTATTGATGAAATTGATTCTCTGTTGTCCCAGCGTGGAGATGGGGAACACGAATCTTCCAGAAGAATAAAAACTGAGTTCTTGGTTCAGCTAGATGGAGCAACAACTTCTTCTGAAGACCGCATATTAGTTGTAGGAGCAACCAACCGTCCACAAGAGATTGATGAGGCTGCTAGGAGGAGGCTGGTGAAGAGACTGTACATCCCACTTCCTGAAGCCTCTGCCAGAAGGCAGATAGTGTCCTGTCTAATGTCAAAGGAACACTGTTCCCTAACTGAAGAGGAAGTGGAGCTCATTGTCAAAAAATCAGATGGGTTTTCTGGGGCTGACATGACTCAGCTTTGTCGAGAGGCGTCTCTGGGTCCCATTCGTAGCCTTCAGTCTGTTGATATTACAACTGTTACACCTGACCAAGTACGGCCTATTGTTTTTCAAGATTTTGATAATGCTTTAAAAACTGTGCGCCCTAGTGTTTCCTCCAAAGATCTGGAATTGTATGAAACCTGGAATCAAACATTTGGTTGTGGAAGATAAGGGAAATGAATTAAGATCTATGGAAATTTGTATTTTTGATATTTTAAAATTTCTAAACTGTTCTAATAAATGTGGAGAAATTGACTGACTTGTGCTTTGTGCTTCATTGCGTGAACTAACATGCCCTTTGAGCAGATAATTTTGAAAGAGGCATTCTGGCTATGTTAGGCTGTAGTCCTTAGCACACTAACAAGGAACCAAATCCCATTAAGCCCTGCAGAATTTACTTATGAGTAAGCATATATGCATGCCCCTGCAGTACACTGTGAAAGTATTTGAGCTGTTCCAGCATACTAACTGACACATAGTATCTATGGAAAGAAGCCGTAGTACTTTTTTTGCTATGTTAGTCAAAAACTCAGTAGCTTAAGGCTTTTAGAAATGGACATTAATCAGAGAAAGCAGATATACTCTAAAACTCTCACTGCACTCCTTTCCTCCTCTCAGACTTGAAGCCTCCCTGAGCTATTTTGGGTGGTTAAGCCCCTTCTTCCACTGTCTCCTACGTAGTTTGTATATGCCCAGAATGAGAAAGCAGAGTGCTGAAGTGGTAGAATGGACTTACCATTTCAGACTGTGGAAGAGGGGTTATATTTGTCAGGAGTTCCCCTACGTTAATAGTTCCATACAAGTGGAAAAGTAGCAGGCAAAAGACTAAGTTGGAAGAGTCCATTTTAATGTGCTACATTTTTTATCTGTAAGGTACTTTCACATATTTATTAATTAAAATATATATCCTGTCCTTTTCCAGAGATTGAAGGCATATACCAGAATGCCAAATAGCAGAAAAATAAAATCACAACATAAATTCCTCTAATAATTGAAACATTACAAAGGCATGTTGATCAGACAAAAGAAGACATTTTATTAGGACCAGCCAAATGACACATAACATGCAGGCTTTCAAGTTCAGAATTTTTCATCAGGCTGGATATTATTGAGGGTTTTTTAGCCTTGGGGATGAGCTCATAGAGCCACTTCAGCAGCTAAAGGAACCCTGAAATAAAACTGCTTATACATGCCTTCTGAAAAGGAGGCAGTGATGGTATACCTCAGATTTGTTCCAGCATACTGTGCCACAGGGTCAGACTAATGACTGAGAAGGTCTTGAGCTGAGCTGGGGGGGGGGGAGGTGCAGATCTATTGGAGTGCAAAGGTCTAGAGGAGCACAGCTGGTAGAATTGCTATGTTGCAAGAATATAGGAGAGTAGTAATTGATAAAGCTAAGCAAGGCAAAAGGAAAAGGCATGGGGGGGTGTTAACCCCACTTCCTAAATGTCAAACAGTGGTTCTTGGCAATAGTTCAGCTTTTTTCATCCTCATGATTCTTAGATCTCAAAAGACCTTTTTTGGAAGGTGGATCCCTGCTATGAGGAGAAAAATCCAGAGTGGAGACTACGTGAGATTGCTGAACTCGAGTTAATTCACAAATTCAGAACAATGGACTCCCCCAGGACTGAATAGGGACATAGGATTCTTCTCTCACCACAGATGCTAATTTTCTGCCTCTAAGCATTTCTCTGCTCTGATCTAGCCGATTAAAATGTGCATTGTATTTCTGCATCCCAAGTTCTTTCTTTGCAACATCTCTCCCACCTTCTGATTGGGATATAAAGTCTCGGAGATCTCCATTCTGATCTGTATTTCATGAAAGGTGCTTTGATTCTCCAAAGCTATACCTGGAAAACCTTATTGATCTCTAAAGTGTTACTGGACTCAGATCTCGTTGTCCTACTGAAGACCAACATGACTACCCTCTGAAACTCTTAAAAAATGCATGAGGAGTTTCCTTCCCACTCAGCCAAGTCACCTTTCTTCAAAAAAGGGTTCCTGTACATGTCTGTCCCATCAGTTGATAACATACATTGGAGATCTGGGTACGTGTCCATCTTTACCCACAGCTGCAGGAGGTGTAACCACGAGGAGGGCCTTTCATTCCTTAGTTGTTCCACCCACCTATTTTTCTGTGTTCTTAGCCTTTATCCTACCCTATCTTCTTAGACTCAACGGGCTTAATTGCAGCAACCCCATCATGACCCAGGTTCTTTAATTGTGTAAGCATATTTCAGGTGGGTTTAATGCCAAAAGAAAAATTAGCCTGGTAGATACTAGTTCTTATCTCCATGCCCCAACCTTGGACAGTAGTCATCCAGCTTAGAAAGTGGGATATTTGACCAGCACTTATCTATGCACCTGCTAACCCACCCTAGCTTGGGGTACCTTCCACGTACCCCCTGAAAAAGTGTCAGCAGTAAAATTCAGGTGGGTAGCTGTGTTGGTCTGAAGCAATAGAACAAAGTTTGAGTCCAGTGGCACCTTTAAGACTAACAATTTCTGGGCATCAGCTTTCATGTGCATCTGAAGAAGTGTGCATGCGCACAAAAGCTTATACCCAGAATTAAACTTTGTTAGCAGTAAATAAAGTCACTAACAAGGGTTGCTTTCAAGCTGGCTGAGTTCTCTGGAGGCCAGGTCTACCAATATAGTGGAAAGGGGTGGGTAGACGTAGACCTGTTCTCTGGAGGACAGGTCTGCCAATATAATGGAAAGGGGTGGGTGAGAGTTGACTTGATTCTGTTTTATCTTATAACTAGGGGCAAGGCCTGTTGCAGGCAACAATGCAACGGGCGCTAGCAAGAGGAAGAAAAAGAAGGAAGGCAGCAATTCTCTTCATCTCAACTTTCCCTCTTCCTCTCAGCTACAACCCCCCCCCCCCGCACCCTTGCTGTCTCCCCCCCCCCCAACAGAACCTCTTTGTAGAGGCCGTTGCATTTATTAACAGAATGGGTGTCGGAGTGCATCTCCCTTTCTTACTCCTGAGTAAACAGGCTGTGTGTGTGTGTGCGCGCACACACACACACACACTATTAGGGCTAAAGCTGGGGCCAGCTCACCTATTTCCATTTTGTAGGCACTGCAAAAGGGCTTGCAGAGGGGCTCTCCCCCATCGTTGATTTTGAAAGCCAATAAATGCTTCCTCCTGTGCTAAGCCCCACCATCTGCAGCTCTTCTCTCATCTCCCAAAGCTGCAGAAATCCCCAGACATTGGTGCAGAGTGGTGGAGCCAGAGACTTGCTGCAAGCCAGCACTTAACTGATTTCCAGAACAAAGTTTGAGTCCAGCTGCACCTTTAAGACCCACGAAGTTTAACCGTAGGTAGCCTTTCATGGGCATGCACAGTGAACTGACCGCAAGCTTCTGTGCTGGATGCTTTCCTTTTGTTTCCCTGCAAGCCCTTTCAATTGCAAAGCTGCTTCCCATTTAACACGAGCTGATTATCCTGGCCCACCGCCTCTTGGGACTCCCAACTTGGGAGTTGTAGTTCTAATTCCCTTTGCTATGGTTGAAGTAAAGCCAGCAGAGAACTACAACTCCCAAAGTGCAACGCTTTGTGGGCAGGAGTGAGGCAACGCAGGGACGGAATGCAGCCAGTGGGCAAGGACGCCGTTTTGAGTGGCAGTTCTTGCAGCCAACTGATTTTGGCGCCCCATGGAATCTTGCCGCTTTGAAAACAGCTTTATATATAAGAGATAGGGTTGCCAAGTCTGGGTTGGAAAATACCTGGGGACTTTGGGGGTGGAGCCGGGAGAGGGTGGGGTTTGGGGAGGGGAGGGGCCTCAGCATGGTACAATGACATAGAGGCCACCCTGCAAAGCAGCCATTTTCTCCAGGGGAACTGATCTGTCAGTTGTAAAATCAGGGGATCCCCAGGCCCCACCTGGAGGTTGGCAACCCTAATAAGAGATGTTTAAATTATTCTTAAAATATAGTTTAAATATAATGTAAAAGAATTGTGAGATTCTTACAAGGTTACGGAAGTAATCTAAAAAACTAATTTACACAATAGTCAAATGTGGACTTGCTCACAACTTTAATGCTACTAGCTTTTTCACTCACACAAGGTAGAATTTCTGCTCACAACATTGTGGAGTTTAAAGGGAACATTGGTCAGAATGGAAGAAAGATGGCAGAGATGAGGAACACTATTCAGGATTTGATTACTACTTGTGCATTTATACCTTGTATAGATCTATAGAACTGTGTGGCTAGCCCTGCATGCCCAAGATGTTGGATGTGTCCCTCAAACAGTAATGCCCCCATGCCACATGACAAACATCAAAATGAGGAAGGCCAGGATCTACTTGCTGTTTAGATCTTATTAGAAGAAGCTGTACAGCTGTATTGATCCCGGCAAAGTTCGAAAAACCAAGAACAAAATCCATGTAATATCTTTTATGAGGAACAACAACATTGGCACAAACATTGTCCAAGCCTTCAAGCTCAGCTCGAGCTCTTCATCAGTACGGATGTAACAAAATGTATAAGGGTAGAAGGCAGAATTCTCAGGCTGTGATCTCAAGGTCTGATCTTGTAGGCATCCTTTGTGTGGATCTTAGCCACTGTGTTATTGTAGCACTAAAAGAAAAGTTACAGAAAAACTTAGATCAGAGAAATACATGTTAAAACTTGACTCTACAATCGGTATTAAGTTTTCACGGCTTCTTCTGTACAGATACTTTGCTCACGCAGTAAAAAAATAAATAAATGTGGCACTTATGAGGAAATTGCCTTCTCTGATGACTTTCTCTTTCATTAGTGTGCAGGCAATTTGCATATTTATCCCACCATCTTGCAGAAATCCAGATCATCTGAAAATCGTGGATCCATTGGAGCCAGTGGGGGTAGGTGACTAATATACATATGTGTTCCATAATCTATTAAAATGCTACCTCAAATGAAAAATAACATAATTTCACAAAATATAGACAATTCTAACAAAGCAGGGCATGATTGCAATTTAAAGGAAATGATGCAGATAAATCCACTTTAATGGATATGTTCAGTAGATGCAAAAATATAATACTCTGTTATTTCTTCTTTTTTGGCTGGTTGAACTTGGTGAGCGCAACCCTCTTCTGTTACGTGGTTCGGCAACACTAAGCACTTTTCCTTTCTCCTAAATGGTAGTAAGTAATTTCTGCAGTCTTGGAAAGGTGAGGCGGTTCAAAATTTTTTGTTTCATTTTCTCCCTGTGTTTTCCACATTTGAGTTAGCTAAAATTGCATTGACATATTTTGAAATCTCTATCTGCATTTCCATTTAAAAGCACTATACCAGCTAGGACACTGAACTTGATGAGATGGGTAATGATTGCAACTTTAATAAAAATAACCTCAGTCAAAAGACAATGCAGACAATATGGACTTCAATGAGATTGAAATATTCAAATGAGGAACATTTGAGCCCGCTTGTGGGGAGGGCGGGGTATAAATATGAAAAATAAATAAATAAATAATAAACATGTTTAATTCTTCAAATACGAATAGTGTTTTTTTCCCACAACACAGCCTTTCCTTTTTTCCCCTCTATTGTGTGACATTTCCATGAACTGAACTTTTTTTAAAAAAATTAAAAATTTCAGCTTTGTAACAGCATTTAGCATAACTGCTACTCAGAAGTTGGAAAACTTTCACCCAGACCAGCAAATACCTATTGAGTTTCAGAATTTCACTACAACTCTTAAGGCACAAAGTTCTTGTTAAATAAAAAGTGGGTCTCAATTTTTTTTAAAAGTACGTCTTATATTCAAAATTTGGCGTCCTGAGTTGAGAGCCTGTTTCTCGCAGACCTAGATGATAACTGTGGACTCAAATTGCATCTGCCTAAACCTTTGCAGGCACTCGCTCTCTCAGCCTTGGACTAATAAAGCTACAATTTAAAAAAAATTATTGAAAAATTTACAAAAACGGGGTGGAGGATTAATCTTAGAAGAGGCATAACCTATTCTTCCTTGCAAAAAAGGATACGCCTTTCTGAGCAGGTATCTTCTGTGATACATGTATGCATCCGTTCTAAAAACAAAGTATACTTCCCTCCAATTGTTTGTATGATTGGTTAATTGACAGAAGCTCATACCATTCATTGACAAACATTTCTTTAACTTATAGCAGCCCTCGTGTAGGTATGTATGTGTGTATATATGTATGTATGTGTATTCTGCCTCTCACTCCAGAAGAATCAACAAGAAGGACTTATGGAAAAAGAAAAAAAATACAGTGGATTGTATCCAGTCACCCCAAATCAGCAAAGTGTGACTCCTCCTTCCAGACTATCCATAGGAAGTGGTGTGTGTTCTTCCATTGGAAGAGCCATTCTGTCAGAGAAAGTCTCTTTAGGCTGGCGGGAGGCTACAAGCCTGGGTGAGTGGAGTGGTCAGATATAAGCAAATGAATCTGGTGGTGCTTCCTGCCCTTCCCACCCAAACCTGAGCTCTAACTAAGCCCTTCTGATAAGAACATAAGAGAAGCCAATGTTGGATCAAGCCAGTGGCCATCCAGTCCAACACTCTGTCCCACAGTGGCCAAAAACACCAGGTGCCCTCAGGAGGTCCAACAGTGAGGCCAGGATGCTAGAAGCCCTCCCACTGTTGCCACCCCCCAAGCACCAAGAATACAGTGCATCACTAGCTCCAGACTGAGAGTTCGTAGCTATAACTTGTGGCTAAAAGCCACTGAGGGACCTTTGTTCCATATCTATATACTAATAAAGAAGGTGCCCCCTGCGTGCGGATATCTAAATCCGTGGGGGGGAGGGCACCTGGGGGGCAGGGAGATTTTTCTACACACTTGGGGGACTCCCCAGATGTGTAGAAAAATCTGAAAAGTAAAAAAAAATATTGGGGGGATAGTTAAATTCCCCCCAAAAGTAAAAAGTTCCCTGCGCACAGGCACTTAACTTGACTCCATGGCTGCTGTTGGTGGCTGCAATGGCAGCGGCTGGAGAGGCCCTTGATGGGCCTCGCTGTCACTGAGGTGGGTGGGCGGGGGAAGCAGCTGGGGGGAGCTCACGAGGGGGGTGGGAGGGCCCAAGCAAGAGCAGGCCGGGGGGGGCGGGAGGGAGGAAAATGCCGGGCCAACTGGAGGCGGGGGGGAGAGTGGCAAGGCCCGGCAGCTCCAGGCCTTGCTGGGACAAGGAGGGGGAGAGAGCAGCGAGGCCCAGCAGCTCCAGGCCTCGCCGGGACAAGCCGGGGGCAGGAAGGGGGAGAGAGCGGCGAGGCCCAGTGGCTCCGTGCCACGTGGGCCTCGCACAGGGCAGGCTGGAGTGGGGGGGGGGTAAGGAATGTCGAGGCCCATCCGGCGCAGAGCCGCAGGCCTCGCCGGGGCAGCAGGGGGGAGAAGGATTGGCTCCTCTCCCCCTCCCCCCCGGATCCCGCAGGTTCTGCCTCTTGTCTATATTCTAATTCCGAGAGTTTTTTTTCTGTGTGGATGCTTATATCTGCCAAAAGAGAGGTCACTCTCCCCCAACAGCTTTTCCTACGTAGTCAGGCCCCTTTCTCAGTCTGCAGAAAAATCTGAAAAGTTAAAAAAAAAAAAAACTTCAGGGACCGTTGAATTCTCACCAATACCTTTTGAAATTGCATCAGCTCCAGGCGTCAACTGTGAGATTAGAATGTTCGAGGGAGGGGGGGAGGTTCTAACTGTTTCTGTCAGTAAAAAACAGTTTTTTTACTGGCAGCAGTCTAGGGTTGCCAAGTACCCACCCCCCCGGCCACCACCAGCAGATCCAGATCCAGGCTGGGAAACTCCTGGAGATTTGGGGGTGGAACCTGCGGAGGACAGTGAGGTACAATGCCATAAACTCCACCCTCCAAAGCATCCATTTTCTCCATGGAAAGTTATCTCTGTAGTCAGGAGATGAGCAGTAACTCCAGGGGATCCCCAGGTCCCACCTGGAGGCTGGCATCCCTAGGCAGCACCCTCTGGGTGACTTGATACCACCTGATTTGCATGATTTAATTAGGCCCAGCTGCTTTGCTACTGTTCATCAGCAGCCACCCTATGAAAGCCATTGTGATGTAACAGAGCTTCAGATTGGGATCTGCAAGACCCAGGTTCAGATCCCCATCTTGCGGTGGAAACTGACTGGGAGATTTTGGACCAGTCACATACTTTCAGCCTAACCAGCCTCACAGGGTTGTTGTGCAGACAACAAGGAGGAAATAATAATGTAAGCTGCTTTAGTCCTCACTGTGGAGAAAGACTGTAATTTTCCTAGGTAGAGGCTGCGGGGAAGGAGGGTGGAGATGGAAAGCTGAAGACAGATAAAGGTAGGTTGGCTGTTGGGTGGGGAGGAAATAGGGTTGCCAACGCCAGGTTGGGAAATTCCTGGACATTTGAGAGGTGGAGCCTGGGGAGGGTGGGATTTGAGGTGGGAGACAGAAAGAGATAGAGTGATGAGGTGGGGAGGCAGAAAAACAAAGAGAATGATGATGGGTCAGAAAGAGAGAGGAAGTAACATACATGGAGGAGAGAGCGAGAGTAAGAAAGGGGGGCAGAAGGGAGAAAGAGTAAGAGAGGTAGGGGGAGAAGGGAGGAAGCAAAGGTGTAAGGAATGGGATAACCATCCTGCAAGTTTCTTGCGGGTCTCCACTTGTGTTTATGTAATTTCCTCTTGAAGCCGTCCATGCTTGTAGCTGCCACCCCCTCCTGTGGCAGTGAATTCCATGTGTTAATCACTCTTTGGGTGAAGAAGTACTTCCTTTTATCTGTTCTAACCCAACTGCTCAGCAATTTCATGGAGTGCCCACGAGTTCTTGTATTGTAGAAAGGGAGAAAAGTACTTCTTTCTCTACCCATGCATAATCTTATAAACCTCGATCATGTTACCCCTCAGTCGTCGTTTCTCCAAGCTAAAGAACCTCAAGTGCTTCAACCATAGGGAAAGTGTTCCAACCCTTTTATCATTCTAGTTGCCCTTTTCTGCACTTTTCCCAATGCTATATCTTTTTTGAGGTGTGGTGACCAGAACTGTACACATTACTCCAAATGAGGTCACACCATCGATTTATACAGGGGCATTATGATACTAGCTGACTTGTTTTCAGTTCCTTTCCTAATAACCCCCAGCATAGCGTTGGCCTTTTTCACTGCAGTCGCACACTGTCTCGACATTTTCATTGAGTTATCTACTATGACGCCAAGATCTCTCTCTTGGTCAGTCTCTGCCAGTTCGGACCCCATCAATGTGTATTTATAGTTAGGACTTTTGGCTCCAATGTGCATCACTGCACTTGGCCACATTGAACCCCATTTGCCATGTTGTCGCCCACTCACCCATCCTCGACAGATCCCTTTGGAGTGCCTCACAATCAGTGTTTCCTCTAAGCTGAGCTAGTGTGAGCTAGCTCACAGTTCTTTAGCCTCCGGCTCACACATTTTTGCCTTAGCTCAGGAAGGATGGCTCCAGAGCAAACTAATTCATGCAGTAGCCAAATTGCTGATGCACAACTTTAATGGCAGTAGCTCACAAAGTAGAACTTCTGCTCAAAAGACGCCACAGCTTAGAGGGAGCATTGCTCACAATCCTCCCTGGTTCTCACCACCCTGAACAACTTTGTGTCATCTGCAGATTTAGCCACTTCACTGCTTACTCCCCTGTGGTACCCCACTGCTTCCCTCCCTCCACTGAGAAAATTGCCCATTTATACTCACTCTGTTTCCTTTTAATTAGCCAGTTTTTGATCCATAAAAGGACTTATCCTTTTATCCCGTGACTATTGAGCTTACTTAGGAGCCTTTGATGAGGAACTTTATCAAAAGCTTTCTGAAAGTCAAGATAAACAACATCTATTGGGTTCTCCTTGTCCACATGTTTGTTCACTCCCTCAAAGAACACTAATAGGTTAGTGAGACAAGAGCTTCCCTTACAGAACCCATGCTGAGTCTTCCTCAGTAAATTTTGTTCATCCATGTGCCTACTAATTGTTTCCTTAATGACAGTTTCCACCAACTTACCTGGTATCGAGGTCAGACTGACTGGCCTGTAATTTCCCAGATCTCCTCTGGAACCCTTTTTAAAGATGGGAGTGACATTCACTACCTTCCAGTCCTCAGGAATGGAGGCAGATTTTAATGAAAAATTACATATTTTTGTCAGGAGATCCACAAGTTCACATTTGAGTTCTTTCAGAACTCTCGGATGTGTGCCATCTGGGCCTGGTGATTTGTTTTTAAGTTGTCTATCAGTCATAGGACCTCCTCTCTCGTCACCTCAGTCTGACTCAGGTCTTTCAACACCCCTCCCGAAATCAGTGGTTCTGAAGTGACAAGCACTTCTCATCTTCCACAGTGAAGACAGGCAAAAAATGCATTCAGCTTCTCAGCCATTTACCTATCATCCTTCAGTACTCCTTTTACCCCTTGGTCATCCAAGGGCCCCACTGCCTTCCTGGCTGGTTTCCTACTTCTAATATATTTGAAGAAAGTTTTTGAATGTATTTGAAAAAAAACTGATCATTTTCAGTCTCTTTCATCCAGTCATAATTATCAAATAAATGCAGAATAATATGATATTTTAAAAAAATAGAATATAATTTTAAATAATACATTAAAAATATAACAGGGTATACAAATATAAAAATACATTCTTCCGAGTTTTGTCCTGCACTATGTTTGAAACTATTTACTCTGTTTGGTTTGGCTTTCAGTCCAACGTAATGTTTTAAATTCCCCTTTAGTTCAGTTCCTACCACCTTTGTTACTTAAACTTTTTGGCTCAGTTCTGGGTATTAGAAGGTTGGTTTGATGTTGCCATTTTATGTACCATATGGGAAAGATGGATTAATTAATTAAATCAAAGTAATTTAAATTCAGCAACTTTCCTCTTGGTTTCATTTGCCAAGAAAAAAGGCTGAGTTAAATCACTGAATTAAATCACGATTTTTCCTAAATAGAATACCAGGTTGCTTCTACAACCTTAAAAACATGCTAATTTAAAAATGAAAAGGATCTTTATACAGCCAAAGAAGCTCCGCAGTGAGTTAGGTTAGGCAATAGATAGAAGGGAAAAGAGATCAGTTGGTTACGAGGTATGAGCAGAAAGAAAAAAGGGTCATCCAGATGATGAACAGCACCTGTGCTGACTAGGAAGTCCTCGGACCCCAGGATCAGTCATTTATTTAGTACACTGTTACTCTGCTCTTCCTCCAAGCTCAGAGCCATGTAAATAATTCTCCTCCATTTTATATGCACAACAATCCTGTGAGGTAGACTAGGCCGAGAGAAAATAAGGGGCTTGAGGCCACCCAGTGAGTTTCATGGCATGTGGCAATTTGACCCTGGGTTTGGTTATGCTGTGTGATGACTGAGATGTTGACCTGACTTTTTTAAACAAACAAAACAAGCCTTTTGTAAGCAAGTAAGTAGGTAAGTAAAAATGGTTGTGTAGCCATTAGTCATTACAACATGAAACAATGTCAGGCCTTTTGTAAATTCAGCCGAGGACCACAAGTTCAGTTTTAAGAGATCATATGTTTGCTTTAAGTTCAGATTTCATTTTAAACCTGGTCCAGAAAGAAAACATTGTGACAGGGTGGGTGAACCTTAGAATTTTTATTCACTTGGCCAGAAATCTTTCTCCTGACACATCATGTTCTTATGGCTTCTGCAGGATGACTAGATTTTTTTTAAAAAAAATTGCTGTCCCCCCTTTTTACCTCCTTTTGATTTTATAAGCCCTTTATAAGTTTTCCCGTTTCAGGACCCTGGTAAGAATTTTGTACAGTACACCACTAGATGGAGATATTTTCTAAAAAAACTCACAAACGATGGCAGGTGCTTAAGGGGAAGACTCCGAAGGATAAACATGCTTTTGTCCTTTCTGCTTTCTAAGGAGTGTGTGTGTTGGGGGTGAGCAACATTTGTGATATTTCCTAAACACCCACACAAACTAAAAATGAACATAATTCTAGGAAATTAAGAAGTGAGACTAATGTTTCATACACTGATGCAATAATTCTTTCTAAGTTGTGATTATCACTCTCTCCCTACTTTTAAACAGTTGCCTTGCAGTCTCTCTTCTGGCCAGGAGCTGAAAACTCTCTGGTTAGTCTTGGACATTAGCTGGGATCCAAAGCTTCCCCCCATTTCTAGTTCTGACTAAACTCCCCCCCCCCCTTACTTTGGATGCCCCCTTCAGGGATGCACAGGATGCTTTGAAAAGAAAGGATCCTGAAAAGTCTTCCTGGAGAGCCAGTTTGGTGTAGTGGTTAGAAGCATGGCTCTAATCTGGGAGAACTGGGTTTGATTCTCCACTCCTCCACTTGCACCTGACTTGATGACCTTGGGCAAGCCGTAGCTCTGTACCAGCTGTTCTCTCAAGGACAGTTGTCTCAGAGCTCTCTCAGCCCCACCTACCTCACTGGGTGTCTGTTGTGAGGAGGGGAAGGGAAAGGAGTTTGTAAGCCGCTCTGAGACCACAAGTGAAGGGCGAGGTATAAATCCAATCTCTTCTTACTGTGTTGTTAGCATTTTGGATCTCATCCTTACGGCTTTCACAAAGCTTGCCTTGATGTCCAAGAATAATACTCCAGTTTTCTGGCTAATAAAACTTCTGTCAGAAAATGTGCCAATAAAGATGCAAATGTAAAACACTAATACCTTCACCTCTATCCCTTGCTGCAGACTATAAATATTAGTCAAAATGAAGTCAGTGGGGAGAAGTAATCTAGCTTCCATTCAGGTAGTATCTTGGGATTTTTCAGTGAACATCCACAAACCATTGTAATCCGGTCGCACGGCAGCTTCCTCACATAATGGAGGGGGGTTAGGTGAGCTAGGAGAGGAAGACCACATTTATTCCTGTATTGGAATACAGGGAAGAAGGTGGGATCTGCTGCATGGATTGTTCTGTAGCCAGAGAACTGGGGAAAGGTTCACAAAGATACCCCACTCCTTCACATGCAGCTGCTGGGTGACCTTTATTTATTTATTTATTGAAATTTGTATCCCGCCCTCCTCGCCATACATTATTTGGTTAAAATTAAACAACTCTAAAACATCCTATCATGTTTTGTAAAGAGAAGTAGCAAGATTAGTTATGTTTTAGTTAGACCTTGAGTCAGTCACAATTCTTTTAGAGCTGTTCTCTTCACAGCAGTCCTCAAAAGAGCTCTCTCAGCCCCACCTACCTCACAGGGTGTTTGTTGTGGGGAGAGGAAGGGAAGGAGATTATAAGCCGCTCTGAGACCCTGAGTGAAGGGTGGGGTATACATTCAATCTCCTCCCCCTCTTCCTCCTCTTCTTGCAAATAACATAACAGTTAATACTCAGTACAAATTAAGGAGAATAAAAAAACAAAAAACCTTAAACAATAAAACTGGCTCATTCAGTCTCTTTAACTACAGTTGTTTACCTTGTTAATAAAATATAAAGTCTCTATATTTTGTTGGTAACTTATATGTATCTTCATTACTTACAGTAATATATTCAAAGAATGGAAACCATTTATCGACAAAATTATTCACTCTTGACGGATTTTCCAGTAGTTGAGTCACCAGTTTATCAGATACAATAATATCCCATACCCTTTCTCCCCATTGTGTTAAAGATGATATTAGACTCAGTTTCTGTTAGGGAAAAATAGTCAGAATACTTAAATAATCAGAGTTGCGATGGATCTTTGCTTCACTGGAAAGGAGATGTTTGTTTACAGTTTAAAATTACTTTATTACTAAAGGTGAGGGTTCATGGGAAGAGCTACAAAACAACATAACTAAAACATAACTAATCTTGCTACTTCTCTTTACAAGACATGGTGAGATTAGAAAGGAGAATCTCTCCTTCTTCTTGACCCCTAGAAGGAAGTCACCTGACTACAGTATCCAATCAATACAGCAATACCCCTTTAGTTTCCTGGGCTTTCCTTACATTGGCTGTCTGCCAGGTTTCCCTTCCAGGTCAGTCTAAACAATAGCACTGAAAATAAACAGATTAACCCTATAATGATTGGAACGTTCAGATCTTGTAAACACATACATTTCCAACAGTTTCCACTTTAATGCTATGACATATTAATAAGAGTGCTAATAGTTCAGAGGTTTGTTTGGTCAGGTTCATATCCAGCCAGTAATGTAGGAAAATGGAGAGGTGGGTATTACATGACCTGTAATTTTTTGTATTTCTTTCAAGACATTTTTCCAGAAAAGGTTAATTTTGGGACATTCCCACCAACAGTGGATGAATGTTCCATCATTACCACATTCCTTCCAACAGAAAGGATTTGGTTTATAATTACTTTTATTTAAAATTACTGGAGTAAGATACCATCTACTATATATTTTGAAATGTTATATATGGATTTAGTAGTGAACATACTCAATTTCCATATATCAATCCACTGATTGTCATTTAATTCAAAATTACACTCTTTAAGGCATGCCCTTTGAATTGATGAGTTTTCCGACCATGCTTTAGTATTGAGCAAGTTGTATATAATCGCCAGTAAACCTTTTGAACTAGAGGTTTGTTTTTCTACTAATCCTTCAAAATGCGTAAGCGTCTATCTAAATCTGAAGATGAGCTAAGTTCCTTCAGTTTATGATGGAGTTGGAAGTGATGTATCCACATTATTTCTGTACCATATTTTGTTTCTATTTGCTGTTGTGTTCCTACTGAGCCATTAAACAAAAAAATCACAAATTCTAAATGTACCCTTCTGTCTTAAGTCGGCTAAGAAATTCCTGTCTTTACCTGGGCAAAAGCATCGCTGTCCTAGAAAAGCTGCTATTGGTGAGAGCCCTGGTGCTAAAATTTGCCTATGTTTATTCCATAGGTGTAATGTAAAACGTAAGTATGGGTTAGTTAATTTTTTGATTTCTCTGATATTACCAGAGATCCATAGATATTTATGGAGAGATTCAGGAAGAAGCTCTAACTGTTCTATCTGTAGCCAAGATTTGTCAGAAAAGGGCACTGCATAATAATGAATGTTTTTCAGTTGAGATGCTAAGAAATACTTTTCTAGATTATGAAGTCCCAGACCTCCCAATCTAATAGGTTTAGTTAAAGTCGTGTAATTGATTCTTGCCCTCTTGCCCAACCATAAGAAATTTCAAAGGTACTGTCTCCATGTACTAAAATCCTTTTGCATTAGTGGGATCGGTAGGTTTTGGGGGGAAAAGAAGAAGAAGAAGAAGAGATTGGATTTATACCCTGACCTTCACTACCTGAAGGGGTGCATTCAGACACGCAGATTTGAGCCGGTTCGAAACGCTTCGAGCTGGCTCGAAATGCTTCGAGATGGCTCAAATCTACGCGTTCAGACAGCCACAGCTGCCTCCCATCCCCAGCCGTCACCTACCGGCCCAAATGCCATCTTGAAGCATCACATTTTTGAGACCAGGTCCCAAGGTGGTTTTTCCCATCCTCTTCCGGCTCAAGCCGCCTTTTCCCCATGTGATCGTGGAGCCATTGCCAAGCTACTCCCGAGTCTTAAGCCCCCCCCCCCCACCCTGCGGAAGCCTCTGGCTTCCACTTTTTGAGTGCCATTTTTTTTTACTGTCGGCGATATGCGCATGAGCGCTTCTACACCTTTCCCAAATCTTTTTTTTTTTAAAAAATGGACATCAATTCTTTGTTCCGGATGCAACGGAGACCAGTTTTGGGGTAAAAGTTTAAACGGAAGTGTTCTCTCAGCGCAAGGAAGTCACGGAGCTTTGCTCTCCTGCTTTTGCACATGCGCTAGATTGTATTTGCAGGTGATTACTTATGTGCATGCAACGAAAATTTTTTTTAAAAGCCTGACGCACACTCCTGTGTAGATGCCGGGGAGCCACTTGCGTGCGCTTGTGTGCACTTCAATCTGGGAGGTGAGTGTGATTGTGCTGACCGGAGTGGGGTGTTTCGAGCCGGCTCCAGCCGGCTCCAACACACCCGTCTGAATGCACCCAAGGAGTCTCAGAGCAGCTTACAATCTCCTTTCCCTTCCCTTTCTCCTTTCCCTTCCCCACAGACACCCTGTGAGGTAGGTGGGGCTGAGAGAGCTCTGACAGAAACTGCTCTTTTTCAAGAACAGCTGTGCTAGAGCTATGGCTTGCCCAAAGTCATCCAGCAGGTGCAAGTGGAGGAGTGGGGAATCAAACCTGGTTCTCCCAGATTAGAGTCCGTGCACTTAACCACTACACCAACCTGGAAAATAGAAATTTTAGTAATAAAATGGATTTAAAAAGCAGGATTTTTTCTATTAGCATTAAATTAACTTTATTCCAGTCTTCAAGAGTAGACTTTACATGGGTTGTAAGGGGTTTATAGTTACAATGGTATAGGTCCTTCCTCCTCCTCTTCTTCTATAATAAACTTCTTCATTAATAGTCAATAATAAAAAGCAATTCAGAGCCATAGCATTTAGACTCTGTTCTTGCTGTGGAAATGTGTTTTTCCAGTGTATAGTTCAGACCAAAATGGCAGGTGAATGTACCTCCAAAATGACGTGAGTCGCAGAAGTTCAGAAAATGCTCTTCAAGCACAACCATTATAGATGAACGGAAAGAAAGAAATAACACCAAGGACAGAAGAGGTGCCCTGCTGCATCAGGTCCATCTAGTCTGGGATCTTGTTTCCCACACTGGCCAGCCGGTTGCCTCAGAGGGCCAACAAACAGGGCACAGAGCCTCAGACTTCCCCTGATATTGTCTCCTATCAGGTTCTGTGCATAGGTCTCTGAATATGGCAGTTCCTTTCGTCACCAGGGCTACAGTCTGTGAGATCCCTTTTTAAAGCCATCTCTGCCTGTCGCATCACTACATCCTCTGGTACTAAATGCCATCATTTGTCATTGAGAATAGAAATGATTTCTTTTTGTCTGTCCTGAATCTCTTGTCCATCAAGTTCACTGCATGCCCCAAACTGCCGTATTACAGCAGAGAGGGTAAATATTCTCTCTACCTCTTTTCTCCACCTCATGCATAATTTTGTACGTTACAGGATCCTCTCAAGTATTATCTTACAAAGTTTGCCTATTAATGTTACGAATCAAAACAGGAGAAAAGGAGAAGGGAGGAGATTGCACTTATACCTGAAGGAGTCTCAGAGCACCTTACAATCCCTTTCCCTTCTTCCCCTCCCCCCAACAGACACCCTGTGAGGTAGGTGCAGCTGAGAGAGCTCTCTCGAGGACTGCCCTTGAGAGAACAGCTCTGAGAGGACTTGTGACTGGCCCAAGGTCACACCAGCAGCTGCATGTGGAGGAGTGGGGAATCAAACCCGGTTCTCCCAGATTAGAGTCCATGCTTCTAACCACTGCCCCAAACTGGCTCTCTAAGATCAGAGAAAGAAGAAACTTCCCTTTTACCACAGCACTTGGCTTGCATGACCTCTTCTGAAGAACCAGAGCACCATTGTGTATTACAAATCAGCAACTAGAAATTACAGCAAAGCAGCAGTAGACCCCCGGTGCATCAGTAAGGAGCAGGTGCCCAACACACTTAGCAGGCATTTGTGTAATATCCTGACGACGAAGTGGGAATGATCTGATGGTCCCAACAAACCGAAATTCCAAAGGACTCAAAAGAACCTACTAAAATACACAGCATGGCCAGGTAGAGGCTGTGGAAAGCTGGGATTAGCCACAAATTACAGTATTGGCATCACCACACTTCATCTTTCCATCAAAGCAGTTGTCAGAACGTTGTTGCTGTAACTTGGTTCCTCTTGCTGCACAATACAGGAGTCTGGTCTTTTGTATTGCATTGTGTTCGGTGTGCTTTTGATTTAGGGCGACCCTATGAATTAATGACCCCAGGGCTGTGCAAACTGAGGGCTGTGGTTTCCTTGATTGAGTCAATCCATCTCATGTTGGGCCTTTTTCTCTTTTCTTGCTGCCTTCAACTTTTCCTGGCTTTATTGCCTTTTCCATTGTCTTCTCATAAAGCGACCCAAGTACAATAGCCTCAGTTTGGTCACTTTAGCTTCTAGGGAGAGTTCAGGCTTGATTTGATCTAGAATCCACTGATTTGACTTTTGGGTGGTCTCTGCGGTATCTGTAAAACTCCCCTCCAACACCACATTTCAGATGAATCAACTTTCTTCTGGTCATCTTCCTTCATTTCCCAACTTTCACACCCATACGCAGTAATGGGGAATACTATGGCATGAATTATCTTGATCCTGGTTGCCAGCAACACATCCTTTATACTCAGGGGTCCTTTTGTAGAAAAAGAGGTGCAGGAGCTCATTAGCATAACTCATAAGCATAACTCATTAGCATATGCCACGCCCCCTGACATCACCAGAAGTGTGTCAGAAAGGGAATATCAGTTTCAGCCCCATTATACCCAATGGGCCATTGAAATCAATGGCAAAAACTCATAGGGTATATGAGGGGCTGGAGGAAAGGGGGTTTGAGGGAGAGGCTCCAAACTTGCAAGGTAGCTGCTGGGGCCTCTCCTCGAAATACCAAGTTACAAGAAGATTGGACCACAAGGTCCAATTCTACAGGCCCCCAAACAGGTTGTCCCATCCCCTCCATTGTTCTCTATGCTGGGAAAAAGTGTTACTTTTTTCCTCCCATAGAGAACAATGGAGGGAATGGGGGCAAGTGGGTGGAATTGCTTTGCTCCTGTTCTCTTGAGAGAACAGCTCTGAAAGAACTTGTAACTGACCCAAGGTCACACCAGCAGCTGCATGTGGAGGAGTGGGGAATCAAACCCGAGATTAGAATCCGCACTCCTACCCACTACACAAAACTGGCTCCCAAACAGTAAGTCACAATAAATAATAGTTCCATTGCCCTTGGTACTAGTGAGACCTCATCTGGAGTTCTGTGTCCTGTTGTGGGTGCCAAAGATGTATGGACAAATTGGGACAGGTTCAGAGGAAGGTGACAAAGATAGTCAGGGGGTCTGGAAAACAAGTCCTATGAGGAAATGTTGAAGGAACTGAGAATATGGAGAAGGAGAGAAAAGATTACGAAGAGACATGCCCGTGCTCTTCAAATACAGGAAGGGCTGTCACATAGCAGAGGGGGAAAGACTGGCTCTCTGCTTCTCCAGAAGACAAGACTGGCTCTGACGGGCTTAAGATAGGGGAGGGGAGATTTTGGTTGAACGTTAGGAGAAACTTTCTTATGGTAAGAGCAGTTCAGCAGTGGAACCAATTACCAAAAGATGTGGTGGGTTCTCCCCCTGCAGAAGTCTTCAAGCAGAGGCTAGACAGCCCTCTGTTGGGAAAGCTCCAGCTCTGGGTTTCCGGTAGAGCAGGAAGAGGCAGGGGGTTGGATTAGATGGCCTATAGAGTCTCTTCCCCCTCCAGGACCCTGTGATCGTGACTATTTACCTTGCATCCATTCCCTGCCATTTTGTGGCTTGTTCTTCCATCAAAATTACCTGAGCCCTCTCCCAGAGCATTCCTGCCCATGTACTTGTTTCAAAAGTAGTAGGCAGGCTATCGCCTTGACCTGGCTGGCCTAAACTAGCCTGGTCTCATCAGATCTCAGAAGCTAAGCAGGGTCAACACTGGTTAGTCCTTGGATGGGAGATCACCAAGGAAGTCCAGGATCGGTACACAGAAGCAAGGAATGGGAAACCATCTCTGAACATCTCTTGCCTTGACAACCCTATGGGTTCACCATAAGTCAGCTGTGATCTAATGGCTCTTTCCACCAAGCAGGATATCTGGATCAGGGCAAGTGCCGGTAAAACACTTCTTGTAATGTTTCTGCAGCCGGGGGAGGGGGGAGTTATTTGGAAAGGCTTTGTGAAGTCTCTATGGTTATACCACAAATAAATAAAGTACATGGCCTTTTTAACCTTTAATTGACACTGGTGAAAAGTTACAAAGGGCAATAGTTCTGCACAGTGAATCAGGGAACAGGAACTTTTAACGGATGTTCAGTGTAAGGGGGGCGGAGTAATAATTTGCATCCTGAAAGAACAAACTACAGACTACAAAGTCGTCGAAGCCCATTGGGTCTAGAGCACAAATAACTGTCCTAGGAAAAATGAAATTGCTCATGGAGCTCTGTGTTTTGTCAGTGAACAGATGCATTTCATCAGAGCAGGTGGAATAGAGCCAGTATCTTGCAAGATGACCATTTGGAGGAAGGATGGAGCTCCTGAACTTGAATGGTTGTGAGAAGAGGGAGAGCCAGCGTGGTGTAATAGTCAGAGAGGTTCAAATTCCAGCACTCATATGAAGCTCACTGGATGAACACACGAAGCTGCCTTATACTGAATCACACACTTGGTCGATCAAAGTCAGTATTGTCTACTCAGGCTGGCAGCAGCTCTCCAGGATCTCAGGAAGAGGTCTTTCAGGTCACCTACTGTCAGATCCTTTAACTGGAAGGTGCCGGGGATTGAACCTGGGGCCTTCTGCATGACAAGCAGGTGCCCTACCTCTGAGCCACGGCCCATCCTGTTACGCCTAACTTGTAAGGCTGGAAGTGAAGTATTCTGTAGACAGAAAACTGTGCCTGTGGAAATTCCTTTTTCTTCACAACTGATAAAAGCTCAGGAGCTGCCTTGTCTTCCTTTGCACAGGATCAGTGTAAATGCCCACACTGTGTCTGTATACTATCCCTTCATATAATTCCTTACATGTGTACCTGCACCATCAAATCACAACTGACTTATGGTGACCCCAGCAAGGGGCCTTCAAGGTAAGTGAGAAGCAGAGGTGGTATGCCATTGACTTCCTCTGCAGAGCCTTCCTTGGTGGTCTCCCTTCCAAGTGCCCGCCCTGCTTAGTTTCTTAGATTCAACAAGATCAGATTATGTCATGCTCCCTTCCCTCTATTATATAATTCCTTATAGCCCTGTAAATAAGGAAACTTTAGAAGTATGCATAAGGAACCTCTGGAGATATTTCAGTCCTATGCTTTGAACGGCAGCCCAACACCTAGAAGTTTTGCAAGTGAAGTTGGTTCTGGCCCAGAGGTTAAGTGACTGGGGAGACCTTTACCAGTCGTAAAACAAACTGCAACTCCTTCTAGTCTCTCGACTACAACACGATGACCACTGTCATCCATCTTTCTTCGGCTTGACGTCTTTTTTAACCCTCTCCTCCTCTCCTCCCAGATCCGTTTGTTTTGCAGTCAGTATCAGTTTGCATAAATTCCTGGTGCTCTGTTTGCCTGTGTTTTAAAGGAAGATAAACAGGAACAGACTCGATTCTCAGGGTGTTTCTACATTATGGCCTTGCCCCTGTTTACTGGTGATTTAAAGTTGGATCTGTAGCTTCGGCTTTGTAGCACTAGTTCTGTAATACTGTATTTTCTTCGAAGTTTCATAGCATCTGCTCCGCATTGTGTTTTCTGCAATAAGTGTGCTGGTGATGGTTGCCGTTCCCCCTCCCATCATGCATTTCTGTGGCTGATTTTTAATTTTTTTTGCACATGCCTGGTTGCAGTGTCAAAGAATTAAAAAAAGAGCCGAAGAATGTAGTTTGGGGGGGGGGGGGGCGGGCGCTCGCCATGGGCATTCTCCATTTTGAGCCTTGCAATGGATTTTTTGTATCTCCAGCATTTTGCAGTTCTTCAAACCACGATTGCAGACATGTCAAGCAACGTAGTAAAGATCAGAGGGGGCAGAATATTTTGCTTTAAATGAGCATTTTTAAAAAAAGTACTCCCCCCATCTTTCACTGGGAAAAATGCCAGAAAAAGACACTGTTCTTTAAAAAATAAACATTGATCATGTAACAATGCAATGTCAATTTTGCCCCGATGGGATAGGTAATTATTAAATTAGGTATCATTAATTGTTCCAGAAGTACCTTAGTGGGCTTCATTAGCTGCTGTGTCGAGTTATGTGTACGTTGCTAGATATATTATTCATCAAAGGGACAGGCCAATGCTGGCAATGAGGTGGCAGCCTTTCCCCCCTCAACTGGAGTGTTGATTCTATGGGGCTAACACCTTGAAACTAGTATAGAATTGGTCAGTTGATTTGTGCAGGTGGAAGTCACAAAAAGTTTGAGAGGTTTCGATGAAAATCTTCCCCGGAGCAGAACCGGTTTCCTGATCAAGCTGCCTGAATGAGTGCTTGCGGTGGCACAGTAAGGAGGGTGCCAAGGCTTGACTTGCTCCCAGCAAAGGTTTGTGGTTCCATGGCAGAGCATCTGCTTGGCATGCAGGAGGCGCCAGGTTCGGTCCCTGGCATCTCCAGTTAAAAGATCAGGTAGCAGTTGAAGTGAAAGACCTCTGCCTAAAACGCTGGAAAGCTGCTGCCAGTCTGAATAGACGGTACTAATCTTGAAGGATCAATGGTCCGATTCAGTATAAGGCAGCAGTATGTGATGCGCTAAAAACCAGACATGCCATTGGAAGGAAAAATCATAAAACTGTGACTGACGGCCATGTCATGTGGAGGAACTCACCAGAAAAAGCAATTATGCTTGGATTGGTTAGTGGCAAAAGGAAACCAGGCCGCCAAAGAACATGGTGGCTAGAAACTATAAAAGTCAACACCAGCCTGAGCATGGAATGACTCAAAGAAACAGTACAAGATCGGAAAACATGGAGAGAGCTGGCCCATAGAATTGCCAAGAGTCAGACACGACTGAATGGCTAACAACAACAACAACAACATGTGATGTGACAGCTATCAGTGGCTCTGGAGATCTGGCCTCCATTTCTGGGCCTACACCACTGCTAGTGGGATCCAAGCTAAGTCCCTCATTGTATTTGAATCCAAATGCCCCCACAGACATCTAACATAGGGCTGTACACTAGAAATTATAAGAAGATACCCTATTCTGAAAGGCTGTGCACATGTTCATTAAAAGAGATCGAGTCCCACCAAGAAAGCCTATAACCTAATTCTTCCAATTAATCATCTGGTTTTATACAGCTTCAAGATATTTATAGTAAAGATAAAAAGACTGGATTCTATAGAGAGCCGAATGAACTAGATAGTATTTGGTTAAATAGCAACAATAAACTTATTAAACATATATATACCGTATTTTTTCGGACTATAAGACGCACCTGACCATAAGACGCACCTAGTTTTAGAGGAGGAAAAGAGGGGGGAAAATATTCTGAACCAAATAGTAGGTAGTTGGGGGGGGGGAGAGAGAGAAGAAGAAGAAAGAAAGAAAGAAAGAAAGAAAGAAAGAAAGAAAGAAAGAAAGAAAGAAAGAAAGAAAGAAAGAAAGAAAGAGAAAGAAAGAAGGTAGGTAGGTAGGTAGGTAGGTAGGGGGGAGAGAGAGAGAAGGAAGGAAAGAAGGAAGGAAGGAAGAGAAAGAAAGGAAGGAACAGGAAGGGAGGGAGGGAGGGAGGAGAGAGAGAAAAGGAAGGAAGAAAGACAGAAAGAAAGACAGACAGAAAGAAAGAAAGGGTGTTTCCCTCCCACCCTTGCTTGGGCCCCAGTGGCTTAACACCACTCAGGCCCAGCTCTTCCCTCCCTACCTCCCCCCCCTGCAGCCCGGGAAAGGTGAGCGGGGGGAGGCAGGGGGGTAGGTAGGGGGGGAGAGAGAGAGAAGGAAGGTAGGTAGGTAGGTAGGTAGGGGGGAGAGAGAGAGAAGGAAGGAAGGAAGACAGAAAGGAAGGAAGGAAGAAACAGGAAGGAAGGGAGAGAGGGAGGGAGAGAGAGAGAGAAGGAAGGAAGACAGAAAGAAAGACAGACAGAAAGAAAGGAACATGAAGGTAGGTAGGTAGGGGGAAGAGAGAGAGAGAGAAGGAAGGAAGGTAGGTAGGTGGGGGGGAGAGAGAAGGAAGGAAGACAGAAAGGAAGAAACGGGAAGGTAGAGAGGAGAGAGAGAAGGAAGGAAGGAAGGAAGACAGGCAGAAAGAGAAAAAAAGAAAGACAGAAAGACAAGGTGTTTCCCTCCCCCCCTTGCTTGGGCCCGAGTGGCTTAACGCCACTCAGGCCCAGCTCTTACCTCCCTACCTCCCCCCCCGGCAGCCCAAGAATGGTGAGGGGGGAGGAATGGGGCGGGAAAGGTGAGCAGGGGAGGGATGGGGCTTCCTCCCGGGGAGGCGCTTGCCACGGCCCCGGGAGCTTCTGAGAGGGGTGGGTGGGAGGGGAGCTTCTGAGGGGGGTGGGTGGGAGGGGGGCTTCTGAGGGGGGTGGGGTGGGTGGGAGGGGAGCTTCTAAGGCAGGTGGGTGGCTTCTGAGGGGGGTGGGTGGGTGGGAGGGAGGGGGCTTCTGAGGGGGGTGGGAGAGAGGGGGGCTGGGAGGGGAGCTTCTGAGGGGGGTGGGAGGGAGGGGGGCTTCTGAGGGGGGTGGGTGGGATGGGGGCTTTTGAGGGGGGTGGGAGGGAGGGGGCTGGGAGGGGAGCTTCTGAGGGGGGTGGGTGGGAGGGGGCTTCTGAGGGGGGAGGGAGGGGGTGGGAGGGGAGCTTCTGAGGGGGGTGGGGAGGGAGGGGGCTTCTGAGGGGGGTGGGTGGGAGGAGAGATTCTGAGGGGGGTGGGAGGCTTCTGAGGGGGGTGTGGTGGGATGGGGGCTTCTGAGGGGGGTGGGAGGGAGGGGGGCTGGGAGAGGAGCTTCTGAGGGGGGGTGGGAGGGGGGGTGGGAGGGGAGCTTCTGAGGGCGGTGGGTGGGAGGAGGGCTTTCTCCCAAGGCCTGCGGCGCTCGCCGCGGCCCCGGGATCTTCTTTGGGAGGGGGGGAGGGGGCTTGCTCTTGGGGCCGTGGCGCTCGCCGCAGCCCCGGGATCTTCGTTGGGAGGGGGCGGGTGACTTGCTCTTGGGGCCGCGGCGCTCGCCTCGGCTCCGGGATCTTCATTGGGTGGGAGGGAGGGAGGGAGGGAGCTTGCTCCCGGGGCCGGCGGCGCTTGCCGCGGCCCCAGGAGTTTGTGCGGGGGGGAGGGAAGGGGGATTCCTCCAGGGGCCACGGCGCTTGCCGCGCCCCCTGGAGGTCCATTCACACCATAAGACGCAGGCACTTTCTCCCCCACTTTTTGGGGGAGAAAAAGTGCGTCTTATGGTGCGAAAAATACGGTACTTTACTTTTAGATAGGATTATGCAGGATGAGGTAATTAAAAAGGTTATGATAGCGTGGATGAAAGATTTAGGTCATAATGTCGAATTTGGTCAATGGTCCAGAATATGGAAAGGGATAAAATATATGACGGCAATAAACTTTAAAGAAAATATATACAAGCTCTTCTATCACTGGTACTGGGCACCTGATAGTCTAAGCAAGTGTTATCCAAATGTCTCTAATCTTTGCTGGCTTTGTGAAAGTAGTTTAGGATCTTTTTACCACATGTGGTGGGCATGTAAAGTGATGAAAAAGTTCTGGTATGGTATTAAGGTTATGATTAAGGAGATGTTGGGTATGGAAATTGCTTTGATACCAGAGGTATATTTGTTAAATATGACACCAGAAGGATTGTTACCATCAGATGTAAGATTACTAATTTCAAACTTAACTGCAGCTCAAATAATTAGAACCAAATATTGGAAATCATCTACTATACCCAGAAATGAGGAGATAATTGACAAGCTGTTGCAGCTGGCCGAAATGGACAAATGATCTTATCTGTTAAATACCGACAAATGTCAAGATTCGATAAACATTTGGTCCAAGTTTTATGTTTGGTTGGACACATTTAGGGGCTCAAAATAATGTATTGATAAGCGTGAATGTTAAGTTTGGCTGTTGTATTTTGTTTTGTTCTTGGTTTTGTGTTGAAAAAAGAATAAAATATATTTTAAAAAAAGAGATCGAGTCCATACAGTATACGTTTTTTTTAGCTGCCCATGTTATAAGGTGGCTCGTAAGGAGATCATTACTCTATTGGATAAGATTCTCGGTTTTACTGAAAAAACTAAGCCTGATTATCTTTTATGTGATGAGAACCCTAGGATTACATACCAAGTAGCCAAATTCTGTGTGTTGATACTTAGGCTACAGAAATTGTATTGTAACCAGGTTTAAGTTTTATTAGATCATGTTTTATCCTATAAATGTTGCTTATTATGTAAACTGTAAAACTGATTATATGTTTGGTCAAATGACCGTAACAATAAAGAACTGAACTAGAGATTCGGCTTGGGGGCTGAAACTGGAGAATTTCTTGTGTACAGCTGGGCAGAAGATACACCATGGCATGCTGGACAGTTTCTGCTGGGCTGTGTAGCAGATGCTGCGCTTCTTGCCAAGGTTGCTGGACCGGATGAACCTTGGTCTGATGCAGTGAGGCCCTTATGTTCTTGAGCAAGAGTGCAGATGTGGGGTCATTTGTGTCTTAACTGTGAAGAGCTCTGCCTGATCATCTCATTCGAGACGCTTTTCAAAGCAGTCCAGGTAGGTTTCTTTTTTCTTATCCATTGATGGCCCTGTGGATTTTTTTTGGCTGTCAAGTCATAGCTGACTTATGGCAACCCTTGGTGGAGTTTTTGTGCCTGCCTCCACATCCTGGTATTCCTTGGTAGTCTCCCATCCAAATACTGAACAAAGCCAACCCTGCTTAACTTCTGAGATGTGATGGATCAGGCTAGCCTGGGCTATCCAGGTCAAGGCGTGGAGACTCTAGTCCAACCTTTTTGTCTTAACAGATGAAATTAGATCAGCTCTGAAGATCCAAACAAAGCCTTTGTTCCCGTCTATCAAGGAAGTTCACTCAAAATAACAGTGCTTTATCTGAAACTAGCAAACATCTCCATGCTTAACATGATGTTGTAATATGCTTGGCGATTTCAGCAGGGCACTGAGCAAGTCCGCTCTTTGCAGAACTGAAGCCAGGAGAAGGGAAGAAAAGGGAGGCATGGCTAAAAGCTGTACAAAACTGGCCACATACATACCCACAGGAAAGGCCTTGCACAACAGTCTTTTAAAAAGGTCACTTCAGGCTAGGATTGCAAGATTCCATAGGAGGGCAGAGCTGCTATGCTTAGCAGCGAGAATTTGACTGCCACCACTATGCTGATACCTGTCTTCTAAACAGCTCTTAGGGCAGGGATCCCCAAGCTTTTTGAGCCTGTGGGCACCTTTGGAATTCTGACACAGTGGGCTGGAACAGCCACAAAATGGCTGCCACAGGAGGTGGAGCCAGCCACAAAATGGCCGCTGCAGCTTATCTTCAGTCACACAGTGAAGATCCTTGTGCTGTGGTGGCAGGTGCTGCCAAAGCAACATATTTAAAACTCTGTGCAACCAATCAAATCTCCCGTGGCCAATCGGAAGCCCAGCTGGACAAAAGCCCCACCTAGCCCCTCCCATTTTCTAAAAACACTTGGTGGACACCAGGAAAGATGTCCCGGGTCCCATGTTGTCCATGGCACCAGGTTAGAGACCTCTGTCTTAGGAAATCTTGCAGCGATGCTGGCCTTTTTTTGTTATCTAGTTACTGTTTCTCTAGCCACCTGCTTTGTCATAGGCTTCTAATACTGCAACCCAGGGGTGTAGACTTATTTATTCCCCGGGGGGGGGGGCTCTTACTTGTGCGCAAAGCGTGCACTCATGCTGGGACCATGTCCCTGCCGCCACCGCAGGACCTCCACCCACCCCTCCCTCCTTCTGGGGGCCATCTGGGTGACGCCATCACGCTGGGCATTCGCCAGGAGGGAGGCGGAGGGAGGAGTGGCCAGGCAGGGGGGAGAGGAGGCGGCAGCAGCTGGCCGGCAGATGGGCCGGCCTCCTGGCTGCCTGCGAAGGGGGCCTGAAAGGTGCGGTGGTAACGGCGGGTGGTTGGACGGCCCAGCGGGAGCTCTGTTTCACCGGGGGGCTCAGCCCCCCTGGGAAATTTCGGTGGCCCGACCCCCCCTGTAGTTTACGCCTATGCTGCAACCAGCTGTACCCAAACTGTACCCACATCTCATACCTTCTAGGCATCAGGTGGCCGAATCCTAAGCTAGTCGGTATCCCGTGCTCTCTCAGCAGGGACATGATAGAATAAGTGACTCCAAGAAACTGAGCCAAACGTAGCAACTGTACCGGAGGCCATAGGGACATTGCCCATGCTCACCAGTCAGTGATCTGTATGCTGATGATGCGTGATGCTTCTGGCCAAACTACAGAATACTTCTTTTAATGAGTCAAGTCTGGGTCTAAGATCCAGTTCTGTGCATCCACACAACAGCTGAAGGGAATGTCTATTTAAAACTCTGCAGAGCCCCAGTTCAGCTCAGGATCACAGCATGGAGGGGGAGAGATTTCTGCCTTCCCCATGGACTGTTTTCCTGAGCTGAAATGGCCCCGGGGGGGGGAGGACTTATTTCCCGAATGGAATACAGTTCTTCAGAGAATCATTGTGAACTATGGGAACGATCTCGCTGAGGTTAAAAACACTTCTTTGTCCCTGAGACTTCAATGAGAATCTTTCCACCAAACTAAGTTCAACTTCAGAGTGCTTGATTTGGATGAGATCGTGTCCAGAGGCTCCCCTGCATCAGTTTGCAAAGCTGAATGTGGCCTGGCTTTGACCAACAATTTAACATATTTATCCAAAGCTATGCACACTTCCAGATTTCTCTGAAGAAAATGTACATGCCACTGAGAGAGGGTGAGTGGGTGGGCGGAACGATGGTTTTTGCGAGGAAACACTAAAGGAAATTAGGCAAGCAGTTTCTTTAGGAGAAGCAGAAGCAAAGGGAAAGCTGTTTGGGTATTTTGTCCTTCTCTCTCTCCCCCCCCCCCCCCAAATCCTGCAGAACTTGACAAGCAGGGTGTAGCACATTCTTCCCTATTTTCTGGAAATCCCACCCCTTTCCCTACAGCTTATGTTAAGACGTCTTTTCTTTTTTTGGCTGTTAACATCTGTGCAAATCCCTTCCCCCTGCTTCCCCCTTCAATGTCCCTTCCTTCTTTGCTGGCCAACTAGCACACTTTTGAAAATGTATAAGGAAATAAATTATTATTAAGTGACACCCCTTGCTGCCAAACTGCCATGTATTAGATTTCCCCCCTCTTTTGCTGTTAAAAGAGCAATGCACAGGCTTGAGCTGGGCACAGAGAGAAGCATGCGAAAGAGAGGTCTGCCTGCACGTCCGTGTGGTTTTAGACCAAAGAGATTAGCCTGGTTGTGGTCGTTTCGATACTTACAAAATTCCTATGAAGTAGGAAATTGCACATGTCCCATGATGATCGGCATACGTTGTTAGGCTGTTAGCACAATTTCCAACACAGAAGGGACTTGCGTTTAGGAATTTTATAACAGGTGAAGCCCCATGATGACCATTGGGTGAGTAACACTGATGTAAAGCCCACATTGGCTGGAATATTAATGCACTTGAGGGAAGGGCTGTGGCTCAGTGCTAGGGCATCGGCTTGGCACGCAGAAGGTCCCGGGTTCAATCTAGGGTTGCCAAGTCCTAAAATCTTACCGGCGGGGGGGAGTCCTCCGGGCGCCGGGAACTTCCCCGGCGCGCGCGCTTGCGTGCGCGCCATGACGATGTCACCGGAAGTGACATCATCACGTTGGGGGCGTTGCCAGGATTGCCTCTCCCCCAGCCGTGGCGACGCAGCTCCCCTGGGCTCACTACTAGGAAGCAGCGGCTGCCTCCGAGGCTGGCTGCCTCCTGCTGCTCCGGATGCAGCAAGCGCCAGAGACAGGAAACTCATCCCGAGGACGGCAGCGCGCTGAGAGACAAAGAGAGAGGCGAGTGCGCAATCTCCCGTCCCTCGGCAACTGCCAGAGCCCTCTGGTGGCTGCTTGGCGTCGGGACATCGTCCTGACAAGACGACTTCGGGGGTGGGGTTCCCCCCGCCGGCCGAATGCTGGCCGGCGGATCGGGAACCCCTGTAGCGGGGGATCCCCCGCCCCCTGGGCTGACTTGGCAGCCCTAGTTCGATCCCTGGCATCTCCAGTTGGAAGCACCTGACAGTAGGGGATGTGAGAGGCCTCTGCCTGAGACCCTGCTGAGAACTGCTGCTGGTCTGAGTAGACAATACTGACTTTGACGGGCCGATGGTGTGATTTAGTACAAGGCAGATTCGTGTGTTCTCTTGACACGCTTCCACACGAACCATGATCAGGCGTCCAAACAAATAGCACGAAACAAACTCAGCTTTGCAGGTGAAAATGCCCATAACGTATAAACAGTGGGGTGTGTTGGCAATGTAGTATCCTTAGGGATGGCTTGACCTCTTTTGTTGTTGGAAGTGAAGGACTTTGTGCTGTTTCTTGGCCTCAGACTTCAGAGGGGGACTATAAGAGAGCCGGAGAGATAGACAGGCCAGGACACTGATCATCCTTCCCTTCTACTACCCTCTGATACTCTTCCTTTGAGGTGTAGATTGCTCCTCTTAGGGAAACTTCCTTCCTTCTGGTCTTGACACCGTCTCTCCACACCATGCCAGCCTTCTCCATCTTAACACCATGAGTGCAGAACACGCTTCCTGCATCTCTGTCCATTTTAGCCAGTTAGACTGGATTTGAAACCTACCTCTACTCTATCCTGTCTAGAATGGAGTCCCTTACAATAAAGGACTCATATTAGTTTTGCTAAGATCGTGTGTAACTTTGTTCTTGCCGGCACGTGCAACCCAGACAGGCTTTGCTGCATTATGTGCCTTGAGCACTCTGCTAATTCAATAATCGTTCGTTTATTACATACCCATTGTGTGTAGAGTTGCCAGGTCTCTCTTGTCTGCCGGCAGAGGGATTGGGGGGAGATTCCGGAAGTGAGAAGCGACATCGCCTCCCATTCCCCCAAAACAGTGATGTCACACACGACATGCCTGCGTCACCGAGAAGTGCTGTCAGCAACATTGGGGGCAGGCCCGTAGCTAGCATGGGGCCCCCTATCGATTTTTACGGGCCCTCTCCCCGAGCCTTGGCTCCCCCTCCCGATCACCTCCACACTCACAGCAGACTGAGGGCAGGCAACAGGCTTTCCTCCTGGAGAACGCCCCAAGCAGCCTCCGAAGCAGCGCGGCTGAGGAAGGGGGAGGGTGGCAGGCGCCAGCGCATGGGGACAGGGCCAATGTGAGTGGCAGCTCTTCGAACAGTGGGCGATCACCCGGGCACTTGCAGACTGAGGGCAGGCAAGCTCTCCTCGTCCTGGAGCATGCCCTGAGCAGCCTCCAAACTTGTGCCGCTGTGAAGAGAGGGGGAGGGCAGAGGGCGATAGGGGGCCGGCGGCAACTCTTTGCTGGCTGGGGCAGTCCACGAGCATCCCCCCCCCCCCCGCATACTCCAAGAATGAAAGCCAGGAATGCCACTGACTTGCATGGGCTCCATTGAAATACATTATACAACCCCCAGAGTGGAATGACAGCCCCTGGGAGGAGCAGGAGTGTTTATTTATTTATTTATTTGTCAGTTTTATACCCCGCCCTCCCCGCGAACGGGCTCAGGGCTGCTCACAAGGGCACAATGTGCCATATCCGGTACACTAAACATTTAAAATCCAGTTTAAAATCCCATAATTTAAATACATTAGCAATAAAAATTACGGTAAAATGCTTCCAGTCATAATTATAAAATTCAGATGGCTTCAGGGTTGGAGTACGGTCTTCCATGGCCGTCAGGCCTGGGCTGCATCCTGGGTGGGCCCACATCGTCAACTGTCAATCGCGATGTGGTACCAACAGTGGTGGCTCCTATTCGAAGGCCTGGCGGAAGAGCTCCGTCTTGCAGGCCCTGCGGAACTGCATAAGGTCCCGCAGGGCCCTGATCTCCTCTGGGAGCTTATTCCACCAGACAGGAGCCGCCACCGAAAAAGCCCTAGTCCTGGTTCTGGCAAGCCTGGCTTCCCTGGGGCCCAGCACACAGAGTAGATTTGGGGCCCCCCACCGGAGTGCCCGCTGGGGTACATATGGGAAGAGGTGGTCCCTCAGGTATGTTGGACCCTGGCCATATAGGGCTTTGAAGGTAAGTACCATCACCTTGAAGCGAACCCGGTATGCTATGGGCAGCCAGTGCAGCGCCGCTAGCACAGGCTGAATATGGTCCCTCTTAGTGAGGCCCATCAACAGCCTGGCCGTGGCATTCTGCACCAGCTGCAGCTTCCGGATTTGCGCCAAGGGCAGCCCCATGTAGAGAGCATTACAGTGGTCCAACCTTGAGGTGACCGTCACATGGATCACTGTGGCTAGGTCATCATGGTCGAGGAAGGGAACCAACTGCTGTGCCAGCCGCAGATGTTAAAAAGCTGACTTGGCAGTGGCTGCTACCTGGGCCTCCATTGTCAGGGAGGGATCCAGGAGCACTCCCAAATTCCTTACCCCCAACGCAGGCACCAAAGGCACCCCGTCGAAGCTTGGGAGCGGGACCCCCCGGCCCGCCCCAACCCAGACACAGGACCTCCATCTCCGCCGGGTTCAATTTCAGCTGACTCTGCCTGAGCCAACCAGCTACGGCATGCAACGCCCAGTCCAGATCTCGTGGGTTGAAGTCCGACCGGCCGCCCAACATCAGATAGAGCTGGATGTCATCAGCATACTAATGACACCCCAGCCCATACCTCCGGACAATCTGGGCAAGGGGGCGCATATAGATGTTAAACAACATCAGAGAAAGCACCGCCCCCTGAGGCACTCCACATTCGAGCGGATGCCTCATGGATTGGCGCTCCCCGAGCACCACCCTTTGTCCCCAACCTTGGAGAAAGGAAATGAGCCACTGAAAGGCCCGTCCCTGTATCCCCATGTCGGCGAGGCGACAGGTCAGCAGCTGATGATCGACCGTGTCAAACACAGCCGACAGGTAAGCAACAGCAACACCGCCCCACCGCCCCGATCCAGATGTCTCCGGAGGTCGTCAGTAAGGGTGACCAAAGCCGTCTCCGTCCTATGACCAGGGCGGAAGCCGGACTGTTAGGGGTCAAAGACCGAAACATCAACCACGTAACTCACGCCCAGCCCAATAGTTTAGAATGATCCGGTCTTTAACAGTTCTGCCACAGGGCAGACCAAATGCTAGGAAATTGGAAATTGGCTGTAAGGCATTTGCGAGCTATTTTGCGGATAAAGTCTCGGTGCGCCACCGTGACCTCCCCGCCACGTTGGGAACAGTAAGTGAACTTAAGGCCCCTTTCATGTCTTCGTTTCCGGGCTTAGATGGGTTTGGCCCGCTCAGCCTAGAGGAAGTTGACAGGCTTCTCGTGTCTGTCTGGAGACAATGGAGAGCAGGATTCTCCCCCCTCCATCTTTTTCTTTTTTTTAATAATATCCCTTTTGGAATGGGGAGAAGCCATTTTTGTTGCATATGAGATATCAATTTTCCACCCAATTTTCCACTCCTTCCTACTTGCATTTGCTACGCTTCCAGTACATTTCCTCTGCTTTGAATAGCCAAAATATTGCTCAGCCATTTGGAAGCTGATCTGGATACCTCTCTCTTATAGTCTGAGACCATCCTCTTTAAAAATTTCCACTAGTTAAATAACCATCAATGGGGTTGCTAAATCATTTTTTAATAAATATTCTCCCACATCTTCTGTGCTGCAGATTTGCTCATTAACATTTCTTCTCCCAGCCTCTCATTTGAAGGATGCCTGTTCTGTAACAGGGAGGAGAGATCTCTCAGAGACCATTCTCGGTATCAAACTATAATTCCTACGATTCTTTGGCTGAAGCCTTTCCATCCAATCAGGCATAAAACAATATAGTGTAGGTTGGCCACTGATTATATTCTGTTTGGTGGAAAGTGCTGCCAAGCTGCAGCTGAGTCATGGCGACCCCAGAGGGTTTTCAAGGCCAGAGATGTTCAGAGGTTCTTTGCCATTGCCTGCCTCTGTGCAGTGACTCCGGTGTTCCTTAGAGGTCTCCCATCCAAATCCTAGCCAGGTCCATCCCGGCTTAGTTTCTGAGATCTGAAAAGATCAGGCTAGCCTGGAATATCCAGGTCAGGGCTACATTCTGTTTAGAACAAAATAAAAGGAGGGGTGCTTTCCCCCATTTTAGTATTGCTCCTGCACCTTTAATATCTGCCTGCCACATGTGCAAGCGAGTGAAGCTTTCCATACCATCTCTGTTCTCCAAGACAGAAAAGTTTCATCTGCCACACTTCTGCATCTTAGACTGCTGTTAAAGGGTCATGAGCAGAGCTAGCAAAATACCATGTCGACACTAATCAAGAGGGGCAGAGCTCAGGAGGTTACTTAATGTGTTATTCTTTGGAATTTCATGGGTCATAAAATAACCAACAACTACTGGAAGATTTCTTCCCCTTTTCTTGAACCAGGTCAGAAAATGACCAAAGAATGGCCAGGGTTGTGATGTGTGGTGCAATCCCTGTACAGTAGAATCCTTTGCTCAAAGACTACTGAAATCAATAGTCTTAGACAGGAGGAACTCTCCACAGGATTGCCATCTGTCTGGATTGCTACCAGTTGTGCCAAGAAACCAGTGTTTCATACAGCTACTTTTATCCTCTGTGTTGCTACACCTAGAATATAACCAGTTTGGTGTAGTGGTTAAGTGTGCAGACTCTAATCTGGGAGAACCAGGTTTGATTCCCCACTCCTCCACTTCCAGCTGCTGGATGACCTTGGGCAAGCCACAGTTCTGGCACAGCTGTTCTAGAAAAGAGCAGTTTCTGTCAGAGCTCTCTCAACCCCACCTACCTCACAAGGTGTCTGTTGTGGGCAGTGGAAGGGAAAGGAGTTTGTAAGCCGCTCTGAGACTCCGAGTGAAGGGTGGGGTATGAATCCAATCTCTTCTACTTCTTCTTGCATGGCCTCTGTACCATAAACGTACCACCACTGTGTCAACTGTATTGCCAAAATGTAGAGGAAAGCAGAAGGATGCTATCTGGATAGGAGGTGGGTCAAACAACTGAGATGCAAATCTTGACAAAATTCAACCCATTACAAAGGTGACTCTGAGAACTGCCGCTGCATACTTGGTTGCTTGCCTGTATACACCATGGGCACCTTTATAGGACAGTTTTGTTGACCATTGCGGTAGATGCACTGTGGATGGATATTTGGTCTGATCCTTTCATGCGGTCTGGCTCGGGTGGCTACTGCATTGTTAGTGTACCACCTGCATTAGGCTTCCGTGTCATTTGTAAAAACACCCTCAGGAATAAGCGGAGAGGCAAACTGAGGGCAGAACGATCATTTGGGTTCTCAGTTGAGATGTATCAATTTCAGTGAATCTGGGAAAGAAGTCAGAATAGACCCAGGGGAACTGCAATAACCCTGATTCTTCCATGATGGTAGGAGAACACCGGGAGCTCCAGTCAGTTCAGCGCTCCTGGACTCGGGCAGGTTGCCTGTCATTTCAGCAGTAACATGGACACAAGCATAGGCGTAGACTACGGGGGGGGGGGGGCTCGAGCCACCCCAGAAATTTCCCGGGGGGGGGGGCTCAGCCACACCCGGCAAAACGGAGCGCCTGCCACTGCGCCTCGCCGCCACACCTCCCCGGGCCCTTCCGAGGCCGCCAGCCACTGCTGCCGGTGCCTCTCTCCCCCCACCCCCGGCCTGGCGACTCCTCCGTTCTTCCCTCTCCCTCCCTCTTTTCCGGGCAAAATGCCTGGTGTGGTGGTGTCACCCAGAAGTGACGCCATCCCGCTGGGCACATTGCTAGGCGACGCTCTAGCAATCGTCCTGAAACTCTATGGCACCATAAGAGTTTCAGGGCGATTGCCAGAGCGTCGTCCTGGCAATGTGCCCAGCGTGATGGCATCACTTCCAGGTGATGTCACCACACCGGGCATTTCGCCCAAAAAAGAGGAAGGAAGAGTATTTTCCAACCTAGTTGGCAATCCTAGACCTGGCAACCCTAATTCTAGCACGTCTGACTCTGCTGTTTCTCAGCCTCCTCTAGGTATGTGGCCTCAGACTGACTCACCCCCTCTTTGGATGCGGGGTCCCTCCTCCTTCGGCAGCAGCCTCACACCAGCCCTGCTTCCTGAGAGAATGAACCCCCTCCCACTTTGGGACAAGGCCTTTTATTCCTTCTTCCCAGGCAACACCCCCTATTCCTCTGCTGGCGTAAATTTTCCCTCCAAATCCCCAGTTAGCCCATCATGGGGTCCAGAGGGTGACCTGGGAATAGGGTTGCCAAGTCTTCAGTACTCACCGGCGGGGGGAGTCCTCCTCCGGCCGGGAGTTTCCCCAGGCGTGCGCGCCCAGCGACATCACCGGAAGTGACGTCAGCACGTTGGGGGCGTTGCCACGGCGACGCTCTGGCGATCGCCCCAAAACTCTATGGTATCATAGAGTTTTGGGGCGATTGCCAGAGCGTTGCCCTGGCAACACCCCCAACGTGCTGACGTCACTTCCGGTGACGTCATTACGTCGTCCTGGCTGGACGACTTCGGGGGTGGAGTTCCCCCCGCTGGCCGAATGCTGGCTGGCGGATTGGGAACCCCTTTAGCGGGGGATCCCCCGCCCCCCGGGCTGACTTGGCAGCCCTACCTGGGAAATGTAGGCCCTAATAGCTACTCCAATACAGGCTTCCCTGGAGTCACCAGGCCTCCCTAGAACACTATAGGCCCAGGATCATGACAAGAGGTTTTCCAAATCACCTGCTACTTGATCCTTTTAACTGAAAATGCTGGGGGTTGAACCGGAGATGACCTGTGTGCAAAGCACGTGTTCTGCCAATCAGCCACAGCCCTTGCCCAGAGCCATAGTCTTAACGGTAGAAGTGCCTTTACCAGCAGCTCACCGAGCAGGTGATGTTTATCTCCAAGCCGCCCATCCAGGTTTCTTGACCTCAGGTTACCTTTGAAGGCCAAAGAGCAAACCGTTTTTTGGATGGTCCCAGGAACCAGGACAATGCATGGGGATTTCCTTAACTGGTCTTGGGATGTAATGAAAAATATGTATGGAGGTAGCAAATAAAAGCTGTAGACTGATCAGGTGGTAGGTAAGGTGAAGGCGGACCTCAGCCTGAGAGCTGGAAAGCCGCTACCAGTCTGAGTAGACAATACAGACCTTGATGGACCAGTGGCCTGATAAGGCAGTTTCATGTGTTCATACGATGGCCTCTTCTTTGTAACCTAGTACTGAAATTGTTGTGTTCCTCCCCTCACTGCTACCAGAGCTCCTTTCTCATCTGCAGCTTTGCTTCAGATTCACTTTTCAGCCCTGGAATTATAACCTGCATCCATCTGTTAGGCCAACATTTTTATTTTGTGCCAGCCATGTGATTGGTGCATGTCATGCCTGGGGCATACGAAACTAATCTGTGCTACAGGACCCCAGATCAGACCACCTTGGAGACCCTACGTTGGGTGGAAAGGCAGCATACAAATGTTTAAAATGAATAAATGAATAAAAAAACTCACGAATTTGTGAAGATGTTGGTTTCCCACCCCAGATTGTTTTAGATGCAGAGAAAGGAAACTGCAAACTAAAAGAAAAAATGCACAAAAAAGAACCTGAGGTGGAGGACAACCCCATAACTCACTGGATTTTTATTAATTTTTTTCACCAAGTTTCAACGTTGGAAAAATGCTCATATTTTGGAAAGCACAAATTTGGGGAGTCCATTTGAATGAATCTTGCTTAAGGCTTAATCAGACCTGTTTCAGCCCCAGCAGGGCTCTCCCCTACCTGAAAGCATGCTGGAGGTCTGTGTGACTCATCTTTTAACTCCCTCACTCCTCAAATGGGGGACCGGTTCTTCCCAGCTCTTTGCCTCTAAAGTCTAACACTACTTCTGTTGTGATAATACCCCTTTATAAATCTATGTTGTGGCCTCATTTGGAATATTGTGTACTGTTCTAGTCACCACACCTCAAAAAAGATGTTACAACATTAGGAAAAGTGCAGAAAAGGGCGACTAAAATGATTAAGGGTGTTATATATTGGGATTGAATCACCCGGATTGAATCGTCCCTGATTGAATCACTCGAGAGACTGGCTGAGCTTGGAGCACAAGAACAATAGCTGATCAGGACTCTGGAGTAAACCAATCAAGTAGTAATGTTTTGTAAATAGCCTGTCATGGGGAGTGTGTGTGTGTGGGGTGGAGTGTTTTATATGCATATAAGCAGGGCTTTGGCCCTGCTAGTGTTGTCTTGTTCTGGCTTAACTCACTTAATAAACTATGAGCTGATCACTCTACGTGTCTGAACCCTGCATATTTCAAAGGGGATGAAAGACCTTCACTATGGAGAAAGGTTAAAGAGTTTAGGGCTCTTCAGCTTGGAGAAACAATGACTGAGGGGTGATATGATTGAGGTTTACAAGATTATGCATGGGATAAAGAAGGTAGAGAAAGAAGTACTTTTCTCCCTTTCTTACAAGAACTTGTGGGAACGAAATGAAATGAATGAGTAGTAGGTTTAGAACAAGTAAAAGGAAGTACTTCTTCACCCAAAGAGTAATTAACACATGGAATTCACTGTGGCAGCTAGAGGCATGGACAGCTTCAAGAGGAGATTGGATCAACATATGGAGCAGAGGTCCATCAGCAGCTATTAGCCGCAAAATATAGATGGAACTCTCAGTCTGGGGCAAGTGATGCTCTGTATTCTTGGTGCTTGGGGGGGGCAACAGTTAGGAGGGCTTCTGGAGTTCTGGCCAGGGGTCCTTTTGTAAAAAAAGAGGTGCAGGAGCTCATTAGCATAACTTATTTGCATATGCCACACCCCCTGACGTCACCGGAAGTGTCATAAGGCCACACATCCCTGACGTCAGATGTGTCAGAAGGCAAGAAGGGAGGGAGGGGGAAGGAAGGAAAGGAACAGGAAGGGAGGGAGGGAGGTGGGGGAGAGAGAGAAGAAAGAAAAAGAAAGGAAGGAAGGAAGGAAGGAAGGAGGGAGGAAGAAAGAAGGGAGGAAGGGGGGAAGGAAGGAAAAAAGAAAAGAACAGTAAGGTAGGTAGCAAGGTGGGGGGGAGAGAGAGAAGGAAAGGAGGGAGGGGGGAGAGAGGGAGGAAGGAAGGGAGAGGGGAAGGACGGGGAAAGGAAGGAACAGGAAGGTAGGTAGGCAGGCGGGGGAGAGAGAAGGAAGGAAGGAAGGAAGGAACAGGAAGGTAGGTAGGTAGGTGGGGAGAGAGAGAGAAGGAAGGAAGGGAGAGGGGAAGGAACAGTTAGGTAGGTAGGTGGGGAGAGAGAGAGAGAAGGAAAGAAGGAGGGAAGGGGAAGGAAGGGGGAAAGGAAGGAACAGGAAGGTAGGTAGGTAGGTGGGGGGGAGAGAGGGAAGGAAGGAAGGAAGGGGGGAGAGAGGGAGGAAGGAAGGGAGAGGGGAAGGACGGGGAAAGGAAGGAACAGGAAAGTAGGTAGGTGGAGGAGAGAGAGAGAAGAAAGGAAGAAAGGGAGAGGGGAAGGAAGGGAGAGGGGAAGGAGTAGGTAGGTAGGTAGGTGGGGAGAGAGAGAGAGAAGGAAGGAAGGGAGAGGGGAAGGAACAGGTAGGTAGGTAGGTGGGGAGAGAGAGAAGGAAGGAAGGAAGGAAGGAAGGGGAAGGAAGGGGGAAAGGAAGGAACAGGAAGGTAGGTAGGTAGGTAGGTGGGGGGGAGAAAGAGAGAAGGAAGGGAGGGAGGGAGTATTGAGGGGGGGGCGGGGCTGTGTTAAGTGCCCGCCCCCTGCCTCCTCTCTCCCGGAGCGGCGCTCCGGCGCACCCCGGCCCCAACGGAGCCCTGGTTCTGGCCCTGCTGGTGGACCTCCTGATGGCACCTGGGTTTTGGCCACTGTGTGACTCAGAGTGCTGGACTGGATGGGCCATTGGCCTGATCCAACATGGCTTCTCTTATGTTCTTATGACACTTCAATTGCTGTGCCTGACTCAGGCCAGTTTGCATTCCCTGAACGAACGCGTTGCTGGGAAACATGCTGAGGCCTAGCACAGAAACCGGGAAACAAGAAGTGAAAACAGCCAACTGCACCCAGATCCATGCAGATCACTTCAAGGGGGTTAGTTTTGGTACCAAATTATCCCTGTTATGCAAATTCCCTCCCCAACTGGCTGGTTCCCAGTTATGCATGGGGAGAAGCGGTGGCACATCTGCTTCCCGTTTTGCCATTTCAGAGCCTCACCATCTGTTAGGCCTCATCCCGAACAGCCTGCACTGTGCTGATTAACTTCCTCACCCAGCCGGGCCAAGCCCCGCTAACTTCTGCAAGGTGTCGATCTCTTTTTTTCTCTTCTGAACTTACAAACCAGAACCTTCACTTTTCTCCCAAGGGACAGGAAGGCGTTGGTTTGTGTGATTTGCAGCAGAGCCCGCCTCGCCAGCTGCTTTTGGAAACCCACATGTCCCACGTATGGCAGGGACAGATAATAAAATAAAACTAGGATTCCTCCTATCTCTTGGGAGCCTTTGGCTGTGAGACCCTGGACAGGAAAGTTAAGAGACGCATGCTCTTGGTAAACCATTACAGTTTCAGAGAACTTTCTATTTCTTGCTTTATTTCAAGAGATGGCATGTGAGAGGCTCAGACTTCATGTGAAAACGTAACAAATAAATGTCTCTGAGCATGTGCAGTGTTCCTCTTAATAACTGAGTATCAACAAGAACTTCAGCCATCGAGTAACGGCTTCTGCAATAGATGGCCTTATTTATCCACTGAGCCAACCAATTCATATTTTACACATTAAGCTGTAGAACAAACTTTGAGTCCAGTGGCACCTTGAAGACCAGCAAAGTTTGAGTGCGCACACCTTCAGATAACAGTGAAGTGTATCTGAAACATATCTGAAGTGTGCATGCACATGAAAGCTTATACCAAGAATTAAACTTGAAGGCTTCGTTGGTCTTCAAGGTGCCACTCAAAACTTCGTTCTGTTGCTTCAGACCAGCACAGCTACCCATCTGAATCTACATTAAGGCTGCGGTCACACGGCCCTTTAATGCGGGAGGAAGGGCTGTTTCCTCTCGCATTTAAAGGGACTGTTCACAACGGCCGCGGCTAGTCCCACGCTGAAGGGGGCTCAAATGAGGGTTCCTCCCGCATTTTCCGACCCTGGGAAAATCAAGTGTTTTCTCAGGAGTCGCACAAGGAGCCTGCATTTGAGCCATCTGGGCAGCCCTCTCTCGCAATCATTGCGAGAGCAGGGCTGTCCAGATGGTCTCGTCTGCCATTTCTTCCCCTCTTGTACACTTGGGCACTAAAGCACCCAAATGTAAAAGGGGGGAAACCCCCCCCCCCAAACTTACCAGGCAGCTGGCGGGGCTCGGGAAAGGGTGCCTCCCCCGCCCCCCTCCGTCGCCACCACACGCCTCCTCTGACGCTGCCGTTACCGCCGCTGCCGCCGCCTTTGCCTGCCAGGGTTGGGATGTGTAACCCAAACTAAAAAACCGCGGCCCTTTTAAGTTCGGGAGGGCTCCTGGACTTAAAGGGCCGTGTGACCGCGGCCTAAGCGATGTATACATTTGGAACATTTTACTGAGTTGCTGCTCTTGGTCTGGTTATTTAAACTTTACGCATCTGACAAAAGCATAGAATTTTGTTTCTATGAGCTTATGTCGCTTTTGTGGCAATAACAGCTTCCAGCCCACAATTCTCTAGAAACTTCCAAAGAATACTGGGCTGGATGCAGTCGGCTTTTCTACTGGTTAAAAAAGGGGACTCTGAAAAAGGCCATGCTGAGGGGATCATGAGTTTGGCATGGACAGAGGTCATCATGTGTGAGAGGGGCTTAAATAAGGAATGTAACTGTGGCCTTAACAGGATTGATACATCCTTTTCACGCCCTGCTGGAATGCAGATTGTAAATATTACCAAGAAGAAAGACTTCAGGTACTTATTCCTTTACTTTCCAGATTTAAGCCATTATAATACATTGATTTTAACCCTGAAGTTCTTCGAATTACCTCTTAGAAGACAGTCAAAAATCTGTTTCTTATGTGGTGGCAAGGTTTTGTGCACTGGTTCTTAGAAAGCGCAAGTTTGGAACTATTTGTCTAAGAAAATGCTAAAGGCTGAAGTATGAATTTTAAGTGTGCTGTGATTTTAAACGTTATATATTAGTTGTTAAAGTTGTATTTTAACCTTGCTGGTGTTGACTGTAATACATTTGAATTGAGATTGTGAAGGATTGCTATATTAAGCCTTTATTCAATCAATCATCCCACTGTACTCCGGAAACCCTGTTTTTTTAACTCAGTGATAAGGATCCCAAGATGACTCTAGCAGTTGCAAAATTTGTCTGTCCTTTTAGCCCTTGCATCTAAAAAATAAGAAATAAGTGCTGTCTGCTGCTCAAGGTTTGTGAATCAATGAGCTTCTAAGGGTACAAAAGGAAAGGAATTGGGCGAGGTTGAATGAAAAAGTTGGCTGGATCCAACCCACTTTCTCCTGTGCATGACGTTATACACACTTACACTGAGTCACATCCCAGGTGTGCAAAATCTGTTCCTTTTGCTCAGCCAAATAGTTGGGAGAGGTGCACCTCTGATCAGGCAACCAATCTGATCAGAAACAGGATAGTTAATTGGAGATGGGGCTGTCTGTGCCTTGGACAGAAAAGCTCTGGACCAAGAAGTAATACCTTGAAACAGAACTGACACTGAATTGACTTCCTACTTTCCAAATTGGTGGAGAAATCTCCTAAGTTCCAGGGCCGCACCGCCAGATCTGTGTCAATAGAATTAAGAAACAACTCCTCGCCCAGAGGGAAAACAGCACACTTTGGGGGGGGGGGGGGAATGGGAGACGACAGTGTAAGCTTAGGTCCTCTTCTTGCCGTGCCAGCTTTCTGGCAGCCTTCTTGATGAATGTGGGGAAGTCCTTCAAGTATGCAACCCTTACCTGCAGTATGTAGTACCACCACATGATTGTGTCACTTGGAAATCCAACATATGGGATTAAATCGGCTTCAATCAAAATACTGTGGAACGAGTTATGAATCTGGTTGCCGGTCTCAGTGTCTGCTTCAAGGTATTTGTTTCCTCATTATCTTTTCAGTGTCTGCTCTCTCTCACCCCCACCCCCCACCCCCTAGGGCTGCCAAGTCCAACTTGGGAAATATCTGAGGACTTTGGGGGTGGAGCCAGGAGACTTTGGGGGTGGAGCCAGGAGAAAGGAAGTGACATCATTTTGTGATGTCACATCCTGTGATGTTGCTTCCACATGCTGACACATGAACTCATGAAGTTTCCTAATACTGAGCTTCTGCTGCTGCCTTGAGCTTTATAGGCTTGCAAGCAGCATTACCCAGACTGTGACTTTTATGCCACTGTTTTTTGTCGCTGAACAAGAGTCAGTGTTATGTAGCAGTCAGTTTGTTTGGCTGGGATCTGGGAGAGCCTGGCTCAAAACCCTGCAGTGCCATGGAATCATTTTATTTAATACTGAATCAGGCCATTGGTCCATCAAGGTCAGTATTGACTACTCAGACTGGTAGTGGCTCTCCAGGGTCTCAGGCCGAGATCTTTAATGTCACCTATGACCTGATCCTTTTTTAGCTGAAGAGGCTGATACCTCCTGCATGTCAAGCAGATGCTCTATCACTGAGCAACGGCCCTACTGAATCCTTCCTCATCTCGGCAGAATATGAAGCACTAAGTGCTACACAAGTGCTAAATATGATTTTCATATCATAAGAACAGGAGAGAAGCCACAGTGGATCAGGCCAACAGCCCATCCAGTACAACACTCTGTGTCACACAGTGGCCAAAAATACCAGGTGCCCTCAGGAGGTCCAGCAGCAGGGCCAGAACTCCAGAAGCCCTCCCACTGTTGCCCCCCAAGCACCAAGAATGCAGAGCATCACTGCCCCAGACAAAGGGCTCCATTTAGACCTTGTGGCTATAATAGCCACTGATAGACCTCTGCTGGATGGGGACAGAGAGAGAGAGAGAGACAGACAGACAGACAGACAGAAAAAAGAAAGAAAGGGGGAGGGGGAGAGAGAGAGAAGGAAAAGAGCTGGCAGACCCCAGCAGCTTACCCCAAGCAGCTTACTCCAGCAGCAGGCCACATGCAAAAGCAGGCCCTTCAGCAGAAAGACCCTCTCTGGGCGGGACTCTCTTGCTCTTTCTTAAAGGGGAAATGTCTGTTGAGGCTTTTTACTGCAGGGCAGGCTCTCTGCAGACATTTCCCTTTTAAGAGGCCAGGCCAGGCTCCGACGTTTCCCTGCTGGCAGCCATTGCCTCCCCCGGTTGCCAATTCTGAAAAAGCGGGGGAAAGCTTTAAAAATCGGTGCTTCCCCCGCCCTACCCGGGGACTTGGCAGCCCTACCACCCCCCCAGTCATCCACAATACAAAAAGGTCTTGCTCTTATTTCCTTAGAAGGAAAGGTTCCAAGCGGGCTTTGTTACAAAACAATGTACTTCACTTTCAAAGAAAACTTTACATACATTCTCTTTTTTTTTTTTTATGAAATTTGCTTCCATTTTTTTTTAAAAAAGTGTACAATGGTCTGTAAGATAACTGAGGTTACAATATAAAACCACAAAAAAAAATGTTTAGTACAAGTATCAAAAGGCAGTGCCGAGCCGGGGGGAGGGGGGAGTGAGTTCTGAAAAGCTTTCTCTTATTCTGTAGCTATTTACAGCTGTGAAATATTATTTAATAATACATCTCCATGTAAAATAATTCAACCAGTTCATCCTTCTAAGTTGTCCAGAAAAAGGAATGGCTCTTGGAGTCCCAATGATCAGAACCATAAATTAAAACAATAAAAATAAAAATCAGTAGTACATTTTATTTTCAAATAAAGCAAGACCCATTCTGTGAGCTTCACAGAGAGGGGGCAGCAGCCCCCCACCCTCCGTGACCCATAGACTGTGCTTTCTCATAATAACAGTACCACTTACTAATCCGCTAAGTCACTCAACTGTATTTGCTTTCACTAGCCATGGATTTGTGTTACAACATAAATAGGAGAACCTAGAACCAAGAAATGCAAGCACTCCGATAATGGCTTACTCGATATCTATACAAGTGTAGCTATGATACATATAAAACCACAGACTGGGGTGCAGGCAAGTCGGTATGGGCCAGTACAGCGGGCCGGTAAGAAAGCTGTCTTCCAACCTTTTGTTTCAAGCCCCACCCCACCTCTCCCGCAAGAGACTGGTTTGAATTTTAAGTTAATTTCTCCCGCTACAGAGTTTTGTGGGTCTAGGTCGGTGTCTTGGAGATGTTCAGAGCTATATGAACCTGCAACTAGATGCTCCAGTACAGAGCACTGTGAGCGTGTGGGTTCTGATGCCCACCTAGAGCTTGGGTTGCCAGGTCCCCCCTGGCAGGGCTGGAGGGTTGCCAGATCCAGGTTGGAAAACTCTTGGGAGATTTGGGGATGTAGCTGGGGCAGACACAGACCTCAGCGGGGTACAGTACCCCAGAGTCCACCCTCCAAAGCATCCATTTCCTCCAGGGGAACTGATCTCTGTAGCCTAGACATGAGCTGTCATTCCAGGGGATCCCCAGGCCCCACCTGGAGGCTGGCATCCCTACCCGGAGCGCTTAACATGCGCACAGGCTGCCCATTTGATTTAATGGAATAAACTGCATTCTATGTGCCAAGGAATGGCTCCTCCCCTTCCACTGAACTGAACGGTGCAGGCCTTGTGGACAGAGAAGCTCTGGAGGCACAAAGACACATCTGGAACTGCTGGACAGGAGCGAGAAGGTTTCGGGTGAACGACCCTTGCGGTGAATCAGGAAGCATACATCGTTAAAGCCTTATTCTTTCCAGGTATAATGGCCAGGTTAAATACTGCTATAAATTAGCTTTATACCAAAACTGGTAATGAAGGAACGGCTCTGAGTGGTTCTGTTTCCTCAACAGCATCAAGTATTATGGTCTTTTCATATAGTACATTTTAAGTGCAGACCAGAGAATGATTTTAAGCAAGTGCCTAAGAGAGTACAGTGTGACGGTGACAAAGAGGGGCTCAGCTATGCTTGCAACATCCGTGTGCACACGTCAGAGACCAAGGGCTGGTTGCGCCTGCAACTCCCTGCTGAAGATATTCTGGGGTTTACGATGGTGTAAAGTGTGACCAGTGTGATCTACAAGTCCTCTGGCTGAGCTCAGAAAATATAGGGGAGGGATTTCCCCCCCTGTAAAAACAAGAGAAGTATTTCCCAATGTAAAACGGGCAAGTTTTTGCAGATGTGGTTTGGCCACATGACCGAATGTGTTTGGCCGCCCCAAAGCAAGGATGAATAATAAGGGAACAAAAATCACTCCTACCAATGTACTTTCATTTTTAATCGATGTTTTATAAAAAGGGACACTCTTGATTTTAAAAGTGGCAGATGGTTTGCGGAGGCAGGCGGAAAGTTTATTAACTGCAAGCCACTTCCATCAACTGAAAATGCGCAATCCCAAGTGGGAGAGTTATACCCTGCCCTTCACTCTGAGACTCCGAGTGAAGGGCAGGGTATAAATCCAATCTCCTCCTCCTCCTCTTCTTCTTCATCCACAAAAAATGGCACCCATAATAAACACACCATTGCTGGTATGAAAACTTCTCATTAAGAATGCTCATAATAATCGATGATGGTACCAGAAGAGAAGAGATTGGATTTATATCCCACTCTTCACTACCTAAAGGAGTCAGAGTGGCTTACAATCTCCTTTCCCCTCCCCTCCCCATAACAGACACCCTGTAAGGTCGGTGGGGCTGAGAGAGCTCTTTCGAGGACTGCTCTTTCCAGAACAGCTCTGAGAGAACTGTGACTGAGCCAAGGTCATGCCAGCAGCTGCATCAAATCCAGTTCTCCCAGATTAGAGTCCACGCTCCTAACCACTACACCAAGTTGGCTCTCAGAGGGTTATAGGAGTGAGGCCACTGGCAAATGTAAGCTATTTTAAACCTGTCCTAGATGTGTATTACAGCTCTGGATTAGTGGACGTGCCAAATAATTATGGGAATCTGGAAAATATATATGGAGTAAGAAGTGACTTTTCAGAACATCAACAGAGAAAAGAAAAGGCCAGTGTTAATTCTGTCTTTCTTGTTTTCAGTCAAATTTAGGTATGAGTGTGCCGTTAACTGCCGTGCATGAAAGGGGAGGGAGGTAGGAGGAGGTGGTTGAAAAGAACTGCGAGCAAGAAAGGGCTTCCTCCACCGAACTAAAAAAAGCTCGTACTTACTTTACTAATGCTTAGGATGGCTTACATCTTTCTTTAGGAAGAGCATCAGTATTAATTGTATAAAGCGGCATTGTGTGTGCATGCTACCGAAAGGAGTCCATTTATGGGGGCCCAGCCTTCCGATCCGGATTAGATGCTGCCCTGTTGTTGTCTGTGTGCTGCTTTGTGTTTCGGAGGGGGAGGGGGAGGAGCGAGGGGGTTGCGGCTGCCATCGTGCAACTCCAACGTGCAGGAAACGTTTTAACTCATGCGGAAACGGTGTTCCCCTCGGGTTATGTGAGAAGAGAACTCATACCTGTCCTGGCTGTGATAGCCGCACATGTTGCACTCAAAAGGGTCACGGAACCCATGGCAGCCCATGTGGATGGTGTACATGACATGATCTAAGAATAAGACTCTGCAGTGTTCACAGATATAAACTTTCACTTGCTCCCCATTGCCGCTGATGACTTTGAAAGCCTCTTGGGAGCTGTCGCTGCCCGCCCGCAGGACGTCGTATTGCCTGTGTTCCTCTTTAACAGAGAGGCCGTTGCGCGCATGGGGCGCTATGTGATTCGTTAGGTAAATCAAACCACTGCGTTCCTCGTTGTTGCTCTCTGTGTCGGTGGAGTCATGGCCACTGTTGCTGGGTGACGGGTCCCTTTCGGATGAGATCGATTTGACTTTGGAAAGCAAGAGCAGGTTTTCCACTGCACTGTCCTGAGCGGCGTGATTGGCGCGAGCGTGGTTGTCTCCAGGGGGCTTATGGAGCTGGTACATTGGGCTGATGACGGGCACAACTTCAGAACCCCCTGGCGGGGTTTGCACCAGGGGGCGCAACGATTCTGCCCCCAGGTAGCTGATGGCATTGTTGATGGCCTGATCCATGACATGGGTTTGCATCATATCGCTCTCCTTCTCGTAACTGATGGTTGCATCATAAGGAACGTCAGACATGCATTTTTCACCTGGAAACCAAAAATAGGGAGAAGTTAGGCATGACAACAGTCGCATTAGCCAATCAGAACTGACTGTGGCATTGCCACGCTCAATCTACCTCTGAGGCTTTCGTGAGATGAATGGCTTTCAGCAGGGCATTTGTTGTAGAAAAGGCGCAGCAGAAACTCATTAGCATAATAGGCCACACCCAACAGCAGAAAATCATTAGCATATTAGGCCACACCCCTGACAGCACAGCTCCCTCCCACGATCGGCTTCCCAGGTGCCCCACGGCTTGCAGGGCACCTGGGGAACCCGGGGGGGGGCTGTAGGTGTGGCCAACTCAGAAGCCAGCCGGAACTCCGTTCCTGTGCGTTCCTGCCCAAAAATAGCCCTGGCTTTCAGTCACTGATTTTTATCTTTTGCACTTTTTAATCAGACAATATGCTCAGCTGCAAATATTTTTATAGGGAAATGGAAAATTACAGCAGTACTGTATGATGGATGGCATCCAAACCGTTCAGTTATCTTATATTTTTAACTGACATTGTTTGATCACATTGAAAGCCATTTTAAGGTGGATTGTTGGTTGCGGGGAGGGTGGGGTATAAGCCAAGCTAATAAATAAATCAATACAAAAGAACCCTCATCAATACTAAAGTCTGTATATCATTCATAACATGAATTACATGAAACTGTTGGCTGGATCCAGCTAAATTTGCATTTTCATCATTTACATTGCAGAATTTTTTTTATTCCATATTCAAAACTTCCTTGAAATCTCTGACACCAGATGGTCACAATGAAACCTCTCTGATAAAATTCAAAAGCTAGTTTTGAATTTTAACCTGTTTTTTGGAATTCTTTGCAGAAACCAATGCATTGGACTGGGCCAGTTGAACTCTGATGCCTAGTTCTGACCTCATGATTGTATTATTTTGTCACATTAAAAAAACTGTCAACATTTCGTTCCAGTTCAAAATACGGTGGTGTGACAGAGCCTGTTGTAAGCAAACAGAATGGACCAGAGAGATATGTATGTATGGCATACATATATATGAATTCTTTTTATCTGCCAGATTTCCCTTATGAGGAAAGGAGCTTCACATACAAGCAACTGGTTTGGAGGGGAAACTACTCCAAACGACTTTCCTTTTCTGAAGCCCTAACGCAGCCTGGCCCTGACTCAGTTGTCTTAATCTCTCCCATCTCTCTGATCTCTGAGTCTTCATTTTCAGGAGGAGGATTCCATCTTGACTCTGAGAAGTAGCCATGAGCATATGGTGCAGAACTCACATTGGGAATGACCTCTGGATACTGCAGTCAAGGAAATAGATGATTGCTAACAGCGTTCAACTCCAAGAACACCTTTTCTTTAATGCTTGCTCATTCTGTTATGTTTGAATATGCAGTGTGTGATTTCTATTTTCTTACTAAACTTCTTTTCACTTTCAGTGAAGCTAGTCTGGTCTCTGTGACCCAAGTTAAGCCCCTGTTCAGTTCACACATACCTGGAGCAGAAAGGGGAGGGGCTACGGTTAGATTCTACTTCCCTAGAGTGCTCACCTGTGTGGGTCCCCTTGTGAGCAAGTGCGGAAGGAGAGGGAGATGCAAAAATGGAGCTAAACTTTTTATTGGCAAAGTGGCAGAGGGTGCCTGAGCGCTTAACTTTCAGGTGGGGAACCCTGAAAGGAAAATTAATTAGCTGGTGGTGGTGAAAATACCCAGAGAAAAAGAGAGAGAATAAGGGAGTGGAGGAGGAAGAGCCTAGCTGGGCAAGTGACCCGAGACGGCTGAATAACTTCTGGGCAGAAATGAGTGCTTGTGAACCCCATTTCCCCACACAACCTTCTAAATCAATGGGCTCAGAAGGGGGTAACTGTGTTTAGGATTGCACTAACAGTCTCCCTCTCCTTACCAAGAATTAGGATGTGCAATTTCTGGAAATATTTGAGCCTCTGCATCTTTTTCTGTAGAAAGTAAGCAAATTATCACACTACTCTGAGATGGCAAATTATGATAATCCAAAGGATTATAACTGAACAAATAATTTTGATTTTTGGGAGGAAGCAAAACTGAAGCTTCTAAGGGAGGAGAATTTGGGGCGTCTTGATGCCACACAGATAAAGCTCCCACCTTTTGAAGGTAATTTGTATCTACTCAAGACGTTGGGGTAGTGGTGAGATAATGACATAGCCCTACCCCACTGTCCTGAGTAGTATACAAATTACCTGCCTACCATTTTTCTTCTCACATTGACACAGAGAGTACTCCGTCTTTCTGTGTTATACCTCTGAGGATGCCAGTCACAGCTGCTGGCGAAACGTCCAGTCCTACAATGCCAAGACCATGGCCATACAGCCCGGGAAATCTACAACTAATGAACTCCGGCCATGAAAGCCTTCGACAGCTTACTGAATTAAGTATCATAACTCTTTTAGTGAACAACACAGCAGCAAAAAATCTGATATATCCAATCCCTTCTGTGTATCAGCCCATGCACACAGGTGGCTGCTCTTATTTCTGTTCTCAAGTGACATTCTGAAAATAAACACACTTAAGTATATGCAATTAATTTGTATATCTGGCTGCATCCCTCATCACTATTTTTTTTTTAGCAGAGACCACAAGAATATTGAGCCCAGACAGAAAAGCACTAGACCACTGACAATGTTTTGTGGGGAGAAGCAGAAATGGGGAAATCCTTTTTCAAGGAAGTGCGGGGCAGTGCAATGGATCCAGTGATCGATCGGAGAGCGCTTGATCCTATAGTGCTGCTGAAACTAAGCTGGTGTGGGTCTGGGCAAGAGAAACGACCCAAATCTGTGATCACATGATGCAAGTCTGGTTGGCGGTTTTTGTTTTTCATGTGCTTTATTCTGCTGTAAACAATTTCATGTGCTTTATTCTGCTGTAAACAATTTGTATCTGAAGAAGTGAGCTGTGACTCATCCCCGGCCACAAATTTTGTTTGTCTACGATGCGGCTGGACTCCCGCTCTTTTCTCCTGCTGCAGACAGACTAAAAACATGGCGACCCATCTTGAGCTGCAAAGAATGTGGTAAAGGATCCATGCAAAACGTTTGACCAGTACTGATTCCGCCAAAGCTAAGAACTGCTAAGGTCGGTGGGAGGACACAATGACTTTGCCTATCGAGCTGCAATGAACGATACAGTTAAAACAGGAAAAAAAAATCCAACTAGGTAAAGGAGTCAGCAAACATTTAACTCTTACCCACAAATTTCTGAGGCATAGAACTCTTACGTTTGGCGACGTTACTTGCGAGTCTGTCCAGCACCAGGGATCGCTCGGATCCCATTTTGCACAGGTCTTCGGCCATTTCGCTCTGGCTTGTTTCCTCTTTCATGACTGGAAGTTAAAGGACACGGGACGGCTTATTAGGCTCATAGACTGCCAGGCTAGACACTGCTGAGACATGGTCTAGAAAGGACAGGCCCTCTTAACCAGAAAAAGAGAAGCAGTTTTGAGCACCCAGTTTTGGTGTCTGTGGGTAGAGAACATTGTCGGACTAGCTGCTTTCCCCATCTATCCCTTCACAGTTTGGGAATCACCATATTGCAAAACAGAACCATCAATACATTTGTTACAAAAAGGTCCTATCTTTAGAAACGAGGCGGAAAATTCATTTCAGTGTTATTAGAACAAAGAGGGACCAGCACAGTTTGTAACACTTTGTAAAGGAAAGAGCACCTTTAAGCATTTAGAGAGTGCTGTGTTCTCCCCAACAGGAAGCAGTAACTATTCTCTCTGCCCCCATGGCTTCCATGGGAGACGGCAGCGGAACAAAGGATTCCAAACCAAGCTGACCCACAGTAACTCTTCAGTTACTCTTCAGTTCAGTCATTTATAGGGGGAACAAACACACACATTTGCTTCCTGCAGTCCTCCCTCCCCCCCCAAAACCCACATGAACAACCCCCCCCCCCCAATTCAATCTCTCAAAAATTCCCTCCCCAAACAGAACTCTTCCAGCCACATGGAAAACAATCCAGGATGAGCAGAGCTCTTGCATTAGGGCCCATTGTTGATGCCGGCTCAGTCCTGGAAGGTGCCCTCTCCACTGTGTCGTCAGTACCAGCAGCTGTGCGTCTTGGATGATGGAGATCATCTCCCCAACTGGAGGTGAAGCTGGTGTGGAGTGGGAATAAGGCGTCTGCTTTATTTGCTTTATTGGAAATTTGCTTTATTTTATTTGCTTTATTGGAAATTTGCTTTATTGGAAATTTGCTTTATTGGAAACATTTTAAAGCTTCCTTTACATCCAACTCAGGACCAAACTTGACAATACCGGGGCCCAATCCTGCTGGGGACTATTGCTTGGGGGGGGGGGGCTTCCTGCCCATGTCCTTTTCAAGAGGTGAAATAGCTGTGCCATTTCGACTGTTGAAAATGGCACAGGGGTGGGAGGAGACAGGAGTCCTTATTCCCCATGTCAGAGTCCCCAGCAGGATCAAAACCCTGCGGTGGTCTGGAGAAAAAAAACCCTCCAGGCTCTAAAATGGCACTGTGTCCCTGTGGCAGACTTGGGAATGCATCATTGGCCCTTTCTGCACTCTCCTTTTAATCCGTGTTCACTGCAGTGTCCCCCAAGCAGTTCTGCACTAAAATCAAATTCAGCCTTCTTTTTAATCCAGGTTTCCCCCCATTCTGCACTAAAACTGAGTTCAACCTTCTTTTTGTTCCGGGTTTCCCCCCCCATTCTGCATTCCATCACCTCCCTTCAGTGCTCAGCCTGGTTTCAGCCTGCTCTTGCCCCAGGTTATTCGGATGCTGTTTTGCCCTGGACTTGAATTGCCTCGACTCGGACACTGAGAAAATCTGGAGTGGCAGGCAAACGCGGAAAGGACCTCTGTCTATTTTGGCCCACAAGGTCCCCAAGGCAGCGGGACAAAACTGTACTAAATAAATAAACAAATAGCCAAGTGTGCCCTCTTTCTCCACTGCCACAGTCCTTCTGCCATTGCCCTCCTCCCTTTCCCACCGTATGCCATGCTATAGGGGGAAGCAGCCCCTGTGCCCCCACTCCTTCCTTTCTTCTCCCTCCCGTCCCCCCTTAGCAGCCTCGGCTTTTCTTGTCTCGGTCCCGCCCAATGATACCAGGTGCAGCAGAGGGGTCTTGGCTGCTCCCCCAGGTGGAGGCAGAGGGAATGGGAGGCCTGCTCTGGCGGCAGCAGAGAAGAATGTACTCAGCCAGCAAAGCTTTACCCCCTCAGCTCCCCACGGAGAGAATGTGAGCGTTCTACAGTGGCAAAGTTGGGACTAACTAGACAGACACGATCTGTAAGGGTACACACGTAAGACATCATGCCAGGTTAGGCTCTAAATCTGCAGTCCAAACGGGTCCTAAGTTAACGATCCGCTTGAATCCAGTTGCATGCAAATCCACTCGGTTTCACGACAAGCATTCTGACTGATCACAAGCTTTCTGAAGCTTGCCTGCGTATCCTGTCACGGGCACGAAATTCTGAGAAAGATACGCGCCACCTTTAAACCTCCTCCACCAACCCCAGAGATTAACAACCAGCCAAGGCTGAACAAACTTTCACCACCTGCAGGTGGTGGTTGTGCTATGACGATGGAGCTCACGTCACCAGCTCCTGTTGGACAGCCACAACTGCCCAAGCGTGTAACAGAAGGTCCTTGGAGCATGCTGGTTTTGAACCTGAACAGAAGGTCCTTGGAGCAAAGGAGACTGCTCAGACGCCAGATGTTCCTCAGCATGGATGGAAACATTTGACTTTGTGTGTGTCTGTGTGTTTGTGTGTGTGTGAGACAGTCTCTTTTGGGGAGAAAGGCTAGTTCCTCTCACTGCTTTTGACACGCTATTTCCATGCTTGCTCATCATGGGAACCGGCAGAAATAAATCTGTACCAACAACTTCACTGAAGACCAGGCCATCTCCACTGAGATATGGGACTCTATCCAGTAGAAATGAATCAGGACTGGCAGCACCATCCAAAAGCAGACTTACACCTTTCTAAATCCATTCAAGTCAGTGGGCTTAGCTTTGGATAGTGCTGTGAGATCCATTCCCATCCACGCAACTTAAGTTAGTGACATCTTTCTATTGCTTTCTATTGCTTAGCTACAACTCACTGGTGATGGGTTGGGTTGGTGTACCTGGTTATGCCCTTCTGCGAATTCTTGAAGCAAGCACGGACCCATAGGGGATGGGCTGTGGCTCAGAGTGGCAGAGCATCTGCTTGGCATGCAGGAAGTCCCAGGCTCAATCCCTCGTATCTCCAGTTAAAGGGATCAGGTAGTTGGTGATGTCAAAGACCTCTGCCTGAGATCCTAGAGAGCTCCTGCCCATCTGAGTAGACACTACTGACTTTGATGGACCAAGGGACTGATGAAGAAGGAGGAGGAGGAGGAGGAGATTGTATTTATACCCCACCCCTCACTCAAGAGTCTCAGAGTGGCTTACAATCTCTTTCCCCTTCCCCTCCCCACAACAGACACCCTGTGAGGTAGGTGGGACTGAGAGAGCTCTCTCGAGAACTGCCCTTGAGAGAACAGCTCTGAAAGGACTTGTGACTGACCCAAGGTCATACCAGCAGCTGCAAGTGGAGGAGTGGGGAATCAAACCCGGTTCCTAACTCCTAACCACTGCACCGAACTGGCTTCATGTGTCCCATTCCCTCAAGCTTAAAAGCATTCTTTAACAAGGGTAACAACTACCATTTCATAAAGTGCATTTCAAGTGCTCAAGACCATTCATTTATATTTGTGTGTGTGTGTGTGTGAGAGAGGAGGGAACCCCCCCCCCCCATTTATAACTTCATCACCTAGTCCGCAATGGGAGCAGGGGAGCAGCGAGAGTCCTCTGTGCCGTCCAGACCCTGTGAATCAATGACCTCCCAAACAGCCTATCCGTAGCATCCTTGCTTAGGTCTTGCGAACGGAAGGCCGTCGCTTCCTTGCCACAGCTTTTAGCTATGCCGTTGTGTCAGATGCCTCTCGGCTGCTTTCTCCCCAGCATTACCGCCACAGGCATACAATTTTGCATTATCTGAAAACACAGAAAAACATCGTCCCAGACACTGTCCAAGAAGACAACAGGAAATGAGGCTTCCCTGCACCTGCGTCACAGGCAGCCTCCTGTTTCTGCCAGTGGACCAGCTGATCAGGTCCAGCCAGAAGGCATGCCGGGATCACACAAATCTTCAATGCCGCTGCTGCCTGCCTGTGTGTGCCCCTCTCAGCTGCCCCGCTGTGCAGACAATCCTCGTGGGAGAGCCCTTCACAGGCACCCTGTCTCTAAATGTTCCACGTCAAAATACAACCTCCTCCCTGCACTCAGAAAACCACTCCACCAGGAAGGGAACTGCCCTACGGCCCTCTCTCTGCACCCTGTCATTTTCCACAGGGGAGAATTCCGAGAGGCCTCTTCCCAATACGGAGTCCTAATGCAGCTGGACCACAGGCAGGCAGCTCCCCAGTCCATCCACTTTTGTGCGCGTTTGTGTGTGGATATAACTTTGAAAAATAGGGTTTATTTTTAACTCTGGTTAGTTAAAAATCAAGGAAGCCCCCACGGCCCTCGGCCTGCAAGATCTGAGCAAGGCAATGACAGGATGTTTTGGAGACTGCTACTTCACGGAGGCTGATTTTGCCCTGGCTTTTCCCTCCACTGTTTTACGAAACCCACGCTGGAACAGCTATTCCCCTCTGCATGGTGTGCTGCTTTCGCTTCCTTTGATAATTGGATTTTATGGTACCTTTTGCACAGATTTACGGCTGTTTTATGGTCGTTCAGGGGTGACTTTGCAGTCAGTACGGCGTTGCCCCCGGGGGTATCTGAATGTGGTTTTGAGCTGCACTTTTCCCTCCCAGTTGAGAAAATGTGAACGCCAGATGCAGAATTGCCTGGGGTTGCCATAAGTCGGAAGTGACTTGAGGACACTTGACACACACACACACATATGCATGCGCACACACACACACACACACACACACACACACAGAGTTTGTGAAATGAGGACTCAGCTCCCAGGTCAGCCTCAAATCCTGGTGTGCCTCATCAAGTGCTGACTTGGTTGCCTCTGCTTCAGTCGCCTAGGCATCTCCATAGCCAGGAACAACTAGATTCCAGTCCAGTAGCACCTCAGAGACCAACAGGATTTTCGGGGTACGAGCCCCCTCCCTTTGTCAGATAATCTCTCCTGGCTGGCTGTTCTACTGCCAGTCAACACAGTTCCCCTCTGACAGGACAGCCAGGAAGCTTGCAGAGGTGGAACATGGCAGGATGAAGCCACAACGGTCCTGTGGTCATACGGCTCGGGAAACTGCAGTGCAGACTAACTTCAGACCATGGTTTCAAATCCTGGGTAGATGGACCACAGCTAGCTATAGTTAGTGGAGTGTCCCACGCTCCGACAATCACAGTAACCATAACTAGTTCAATTAATCCATGGGTTAGCATCTGAACTGACTCAGCAGGAGATATCGACTTTCTTTTTAACAAAGTTTGAGTCCGGCGGCACCTTTAAGACCTGCAAAGTTTAATTCTGGGTATAAGCTTTTGTGTGCATGCACACTTCTTCAGATACACATGAAAGCTTATACCCAGAATTAAACTTTGTGGGTCTTAAAGGTGCCGCCGGACTCAAACTTTGTTCTATACTTCCTTTTAAGACTCTGGTATCGGCACGTTACTGCCCTTCCTACTTTGCTGGTTTGATGGTGGTCCCTCTGCAGCCATTCCTTAGATTGGATCATATGAACACACACGAAGCTGCCTTGTGCAGAATTAGACCCCCTGGCCCATCAAGGTCAGTACCCTCTGCTCAGACTGGCAGCAGCTCTCCAGGATCACAAGCGGAGGCCTTTCACAGAATCCTAGACTCATAGAGTTGGAAGGGACCTCCAGGGTCATCTAGTCCAACCCCTGCACAATGCAGGAAATTCACAAATACCCCCCCCCCCAACACACCCAGTGACCGCTGTTCCACACCCAGAAGATGACAAAAAAACCTCCAGGATCCCCAGCAAAACTGGCCTGGAGAAAAATTGCCTCCTGACCCCAAAGTGGCGATCAGCGTTTCCCTGGGTGTGTAAGAAAGGGCCACAAGAACTAAGCACTGATGCAACCCTTCCTGCCTTCCCTCTCATGATCTGCTGAAGTTCACAGAATCAGCAGAACCAAAGAAGGAGAGCCCACCACCTCCCGAGGAAGCCTGTTCCACTGAGGAACCGCTCTAACTGTCAGGAAGTTCTTCCTAATGTTTAGCTGAAAACTTTTCTGATTTAACTTCAACTGGTTGGTTCTGGTCCGACCTTCTGGGGCAACAGAAAACAACTCTGTACCATCCTCTATATGACAGCCCTTCAAGTACTTGAAGATGGTTATCTTCACATCATCTACTACCTGGTCCTTTTAACTGGAGATGCCGGGGATTGAACCTGGGACCTTTGGCATGCTAAGCAGAGGCTCTTCCACTGAGCCACAGCCCTTCCCACTGTGAACAGTTTCTGCTAATGGAAAGGGAGGAGTGATTTTTGCTGACTGCCACCCCCCTACACACACACCGCAGACCCCTGATTCACCCCATGTTTGCCATTCCTCAGAGCCGCCTTACCTGGAGGGGCAGCATTTCAGGGACCGTTTTGGGCTGCAGAAAGTCAGGGGCAGGTGAGGAGGCCCCCTTCCACTGTTCTTAGAAAGGGGCAAAGCCAGAACACCTGCAGCTCACTCATCTCCTTAACAGAAGGAGTCTGTGGTAGATTTTGATCTCTCGAGAGAGATTGAAAAACAACGTTGAGAAGCTGGGAGAACGGCTGGGGCTGACAGATTCGTGGAGGGTGGACATCTGTGCCACTGGCATGCAGAAGTGGAAAGGGATTATTTAATCGATTTATTTAAAAATATTTATTAGCCGCTTTTCTACCCCTTATGGAACTCAAGATGGCTTACAAGAGAAATAAGATCACCCTGGAAGAGCATTATGCTCAGGAAATAAGAACCTCCTGGTGATTCCCCAGCCCAAGAGAGGTCCAGCTGTCCTCAGCCCCCTGGTGGAACTCTCTGCCAGAAGACATCCGGGTCCTGTGGGAGCTATTACCCTTCCACAAGGCATGCAAGGCAGAGATGTTCCGCCAGGCCTTTGGCTGAGAACAGCGAAGGGGACAATAGAACATCTGGCACTCTCATAGACTTCCCCACCCCTCGTAACCCATCCCGCCCCCGGAAGGCTGGGGAGCTGAATTCCACCCTCCCCCAAGCCATCTGGTATACGTATATTGTTTTTATCTATTGATCTTCTTTTAGGTGGTTTTAATCTTGATTTTAATTTATAGCATTTCTGTATATTACTTTGTTGTAAGCTGCCCTGAGCCCTACTTGTAGGGAAGGGCGGCCTAGTAAATCGAATTGAATAAATAAATAAATAATACATAAAACCCTAAAGAGACATAAAGAAGCCAGAACTGGGATGGCAGGAGATACAGCGGCAGCGGCGTGGGGTGGTGGTGGTGATCTGGAATCCACTTGCAAGAATGGGAGGGAAAAGAGGCCAGGGGGCGAGGCCAGGGAGGTCCTGCTCGAAGGAAGGGGAAGGGAGAGGCCTTTGCAGCTCTGCTCTGGGCCGGAAGGGGAAGTGAACGGTCCTTGCCCCCTCCCCCTCCCTCCACCTGCAGTTACAGGGAAACTCGACAGGCACCAGAAAGTAAGACTAGGGCCGGTCCCATATTTTGGGGGGTCCTGAGCAGACAGGGCCCAGGGCCTCCCTTCCCTCCTCGGTATCACCTTTTGGCCCCCAAGCCAGCCATCCCAGAAGCCTTTGCGCCCTTCTCCCATTCTCTCGCAAGCTCTCTCACCACCTGTACTCAGAGGTGACGGCACCAACCACATGCCCCCTCCCTGACAATGCTGGGTAGGATGTCCCCTGGGAGCATGGATGGCACAGTGCTTGCAGATAGGGCTCCCAGGTCCCCCCTGGCCAGCGGTGGGGGGGTAGAGCTGCCAGATCCAGGTTGGGGAACTCTTGGAGATTTGGGGGATGGAGCCTGGGGAGGACAGGGACCTCAGTGGGGTGCAATGCCACAGAGTCCACCCTCCAAAGCATCCATTTTCCCCAGGGAAACCAATCTCCGTAGTCCGGAGATGAGCTGTAATTACAGGGGATCCCCAGGCCTCACCTGGAGGCTGGCATCCCTACCTGCAAGCAAGCAGGTGGATGGGTAGCAGGGAAAACAGGTGGTCAGTGGATGTGGAACCTCCCAGAAGCCCTGAGCCCTGGCAGCCGTGCCACCTCAGGGCATACTGACGCCAGCCCCGAGTAAGACAGCAGGTACTCCTGACTCCCAAACATAACTGATTATGTGAGAATCACATCCAGATAACCTCTGTGACCTTGGAAAGAAGGCATACATTAGTCTACCGGAATTGAACCCAAAGAAATGGTGACCATATAAATTAGGCTTTAGATTCCAGTTTGGTCCTCGCGTCTGTCGGACAACTTTAATATGCTGTGTGCCAATTTGCTGCTCACCCTCTACCTGTACGTACGGACTGGCAACTTCCATTTCAATGTATCTGAAGAAGTGCGTGTGCACACAAAAGCTTATACTCAAGAGTACAACTGCCACTGGACTCAAACTTTGTTCTGCCACTTCAGACCAAAACGGCTACCCACCCGAATCTATCGATCTACCTGCTGGGCATTGTTGACCCTAAAACTATTGGTGCGCCAGTCAATGGCATGCGTTGCTTGTGTAGTTGGACTGACCCAGCTGATTATGGCACTGTACAGAGAAGGACATGAAACGGAAACGTTTAATTGTGTCTTTCTGTCTAGTTCTCTTACCAGGATAAAGGCCGCCTGTGAGGTTCATGGTTTGCAAATAGTTGTGGCAGCGCTCCTTATGTTCTTCCAAAGAGCTCCGTTGTTTATAGCTCCGACCGCAATATCCACATTTGTGGGGCTTACCGACTGAAAAGGGGGAAAGTGGAATTTACTTCACAATCCAAATTAAATGCTGGGTAAACACAAACCCGACAGTAACTATGAACCAGATTGATGCAAATGCTCAGAATTAATGGTCCACCCAGAAGTAGGAAATGGACAACCGGCCTTGTTTATTTATTAGATTTCTACACCCTGCTTTTCTCCCCAGTGGGGACCCAAAGCAGCTTTCAACATTGCTTTTTTCTCTTCAGTTTCCTCCTCACAATAACAAACCTGTGTGGTAGTTTAGGCCGAGAGTCCCTGGCCCAAGGTCACCTAGCGAGTTTCCATGGCTGAGAAAGGATTCAATCCCGTGCCTCCCAGACCCCAGTCTGACACTCTAACTCGGGGTCCCCCAGCCTTTTTGAGCCTGTGGGCAACTCTGGAATTCTGACACAGCCTTGTGGGCACAGCCACAAAATGGCCGCTGTAGGAGGCAGAACTAGCCACAAAATGGCTGCCAGAGCTTACCTTCAGTCACACAACGAGGAGCCTCCAAAGCAACTTTTTAAAAAATCACAGCCAATCAGAAGCCTTGCTGGAGGAAAAGCTCCCACCTGGCTCCGCCCACTTGGAAAAACACTTGGCGGATACCAGGAAAGGTGTCGCGGGCCGCCTTGTTGGGCCCCCCCAGTCCAGAATTCTCTGACACGCACACCTACCGGAATGGGTCCTCAGGTGGCCTGTAAGAGCATCTCTCCGGCGACAAGCGTAGTTACACAAGTGGCATTTGAATGGCTTCTCGCCAGAGTGCAACTTGATGTGGCGGAGTAAGTTGCCTTTCTGAGTAAAGGATGCCCCACACTGATTACACTGGAAGGGGCGTTCGCCTACAGGGAGAACGAGAGGGGAGAAATATGTGAGAACAGAACTCCGACATTGTAACAGGAGGAAGATTTCAGTGAGAAAGTTGTTTTCCAACTGGGGCTCTATGGCTTCCACCAGCTGCAGGTTTGATATAACATGAGCTTTTCAGACTAAACCTGCCAGTTGCTTAACGCTTCACTGGCTGGGTCAATTTGATCTGAAAATCTAATTTTTTTTTTCTAAATCAGAATGGCACATCACAATGCAAATTCAAACTCATTTAAATAAAGTGACTGCAACATTTTGTGTTGAAGAGCCACTCTTCCTGATCAGCAGTTTTGGAATAAACCAATATCCAATTTTGCATGTTGTGGCATTTGGTGGGTTTTTTTTTTTTAATGTGGCTTTTTTCAAAGGGTCTTTAAAATATGCCACTGAAGCAGCAAAATAAAAAGGAAACTCATTAAAAATGCATTTCAGGATCACAAGTTCATTTCAGCGTTACATTCTTATATTTAAATGAAAGGCACTTCATTATAACAGTTATAATAACTTCTTTTCATTTACATTTTCCCTGTATTTTCCCTTTCAATTTCTTCTCCATTACCTGGCTGTCCCTAAGCAGCCAAATCAGGAAAGAGACAGAGAAGAGAAAGGGCGGGCGGGCGGGCGGGCAGGGTGGGGAGAAACACCACTAAAAAGAGAAGTTAAGACAGTGCAAAGGAAACTGTTTTTTCCACCCAGAATCCCAACCCTCTGTGTACACAGGATACTTCCCAACCCAGAAATTGCGTGAGTGTCCTTTGTTTCCTCCTACTTTAGGAGAAACAGAAATCTAGAATTATCTGTGTAAATCGGCAGACTTTACCCAGTCTGATCAGCAACACAAAGATTTCTAAATTGGATCATTTTATCATTATTATTGCCATTGGGTGCTTTGGCCTAAGGGCTTGCATTATCTCTCTCAATGGAGCAAATAATTTTTTTTTTAAACCGTGTTTTGTCCATTTCTTAACCAATTGTCAGGTCACTCTATCAATAAATTACAAATGTGCGTCTTACCCCAAACTCAATCTAGATGTCTTTTTAAAAGTTGTGAGATAGCTTACAATAACAGCCGCCACCTGTCTTAAGGAAATATTCAGGGTGGCCATTCCTTCTCTTTGATCTGCTAGAACTGCAACACGCCTAAGCAAAACAGCCTCGGACAATGAAGAAGCGTCCAGGATCATTAAAACCAGCATTTGAAAAAAGTGAGAGGCCGGTAGGGAAAACACAAGAACTCAGATTCTGAGGGGGAACACTGGCAGGCTTTGCAGGAATAAAACGGAGTAAACGGAGTCGATGCTGGAGAAAATGTCTAGTAAAAAAGCATTCCCACAGAGTGAACTTTTTCAGCTATGGATCTCAATGCCAGGAAAATCTTTACCTGCTAAACTCCTATGTGCCTGGCTACTGGCAAAGTACAGAAGTAAATACGAAAAGAAAAAAGAATGCAGCAAATAGAGATTAGAAAGTGTGGTTTCTGCCTGTATTTAAAGTTGCCAACTGGCCAGGGGGGGGAAATACCTTGTCCCTTTAATAGAGGTTTCATATGCAGAAATGGGCAATTGAAACTTTTCATGGCATAAAGTTAAATAACATCACTTGGCATTTGCTGCAGTTATAAAGAGACAGCTAGAGAGGCCCAGTTTAAAACTGGCTGACTAGTACTGACCCTGCAATTGAGACCTGATCCAAATCCAAGCCAGATTTACCAGATTCATCTCCCTATGAGCATTTTGAGCTGGTACAGTTGCATAAGGATCTCGAGGGAACACCTAAGTTCTTTAAGGGACACAGCGCCTGTTGCATGAAGCTAGGGTTGCCAGCCTCCAGGTGGGGCCTGGGGATCTCCAGCTTTTACAACTGATCCCCAGCTGTCAGAGATCAGCTCCCCTGGAGAAAATGGCTGCTTGGAAGGGTGGACTCTATGGCATTGTACCATGCTGATGCCCCTCCCCTCCCCAAACCCCGCCTTCTCCTGGCTCCACCCCCAAAGTCCCCAGGTATTTTCAAACCCAGACTTGGCAACCCTACATGAAGCTTATGCAAGAACCCTTCTTGCTGATACACTAACTTTCCATAAGCCAAGAGGACTCTTTTTTTTTAATGCGGAGGAGCCTTCAGACATGCAATTCAAATCAGCTGCTAGATTTATCTCTTCCTTGCAGCTGTTCAAGGCAGCGGATCCTTACCAAAACAAAAATCTGTCTATTTTGAATACACTTTTAGATCAAAGGCATTACTGTTATTATTTACATTTACTGATTTAATTCATTTATACCACGCCTTTCCCCCCAGTGGGGACCCAAAGAGGCTTCCATTGTTCTCCTCTCCTCCATTTTACTCTCACAACAACCCTACGAGGTAGGTTAGGCTGAGAGTGTATGAGCAGCCCAAGGTCATCCAGTGAGCTTCTGTGGTAGAGGGGGGATTCGAACCTGGCTCTCCCAGATACTGGTCTGACGCTCTTAACCTCTTTACCGCACTGGCTCTAAAACTGGCACCACACTAGGTTTTTAGCTTTATGCTGGAAATCCCCACCCCCCCAAAAAATAAACCCCTTAATGTAAGTCTGTGCATTCTTTGTACTTAGGGCTGGCCAGGGTAAAGCCTTTTGCATAAAAGTTTCCCAGCCAGGGTTGCCAGCAGACCTGGAGAGAAACATCCTGTCATTTTAATACAGAATGTGTGGAAATGAGATGACTGAAGCTTTCCATGGCATGGAGGGAAATAAAATCCCATGAAGCCTCCCTTAAAGGGACAGCATGTTTTTCTCCAGGCCTGTTGGCAACCCAAATCTCTAGCGTGTTGGTTGATTCACACAGTCCTGCACAAACCAGACTGACTTGCACAAGGTCACCGAACAGATCTGGATCAACGTCTCAAATTAAAAAGAGGACACTTACAATTTACAGCAACTAGGGTTAAAGGAGCCCAAGGATGACTGCATTTTCTGCAGCCTGGACCAGCCGCAGCCAGGGATTTCAGCACTTCTAAGCCTGAAAAGTGAGCTCCTGTCAGGTCCTTACAAATAAGAATTCCGTTCCAGGAAGGGAGGGAGTGAATGGGTGCGATGCATCGGATCAGTTCAGTTTGCTATAGAACCTTTTTTAAAAGTGCAATAATAGTTAGAAAATATCCGGTACTTATTCTGCATATCTGCATTTCGCAGGTGTGTCTATTATATGTAATTATGTCTTTTAACTAGGTCTGGCCATTTGCCACTGTTTGGCAGCTCCAATGCCGGCGTTTTGTTCATTTATCAAATATTTATTTAAGAGAACTTAGAAGTCTATGGGATATATAGGTTTTGCTTGAATAAGTGGCTTGCCTTTGCAAGTCTTGTACCTTCATCAGTCACACACCCTGAAATGCATCCTATTTGCCACTTTTCATTTTCACGGCTTCAGCTGAACATAGGGTTTTCAGGCCCCCCCCCCCCATGGCCCCTGGCTGGGGATGGGGGGGGGATCCAGGGTTGGTGGAAAGGACTTCGAGAGCTGCTTTCTTGTCACATGTAGGGTTGCATTCCCCAGTTGGGGGCAGGGGATCCCCCGGTTTTGTGGGCTCCTGTCTGCTGCTGGCCAGCTGGCCACTGGGAGGAAATCCCCCCCAAAAAACAGCAATGTTGCCAGAAATACACGTGCCTACATCACCCGGAAGTGACGTAGGCATGTCAGTGATGTTGGAGGGGGGGATGCTCTGGATTTTGGACAAAAATCTATGGTTTGAGGCTGATGTCCCCACTTCTGGATGACATGCACATCACACAATGTCACTTGCCACTCCCGGAATGTCCTCCCACCCCCACCGGTGTTTCCGACAGACCTGGCAACCCTAGTCACATGTCTTTCAGTTAGAATTAGAAGGCTCATTCCTACACTCTGCCTGCTTCTACGCAGGGCTCCTCCAGCATCCGGACGGAGTACAGCAACTTATCCACACACACACACCCCGGTGCGTTAAAGGAGAACAGCTTTATGAGATTGGGCTCATTCCAAGTGTGACTCCTGGGGCTCCTCCATTTAAACTGGATCAAATATAAACCTGCCTTGATCTAGTGGTGAGTGGAGATCCATGTGGATGCTCTGCCCTCAACCAAAATAGAAGGGGGGCGGGGCAGAGAGAGCTAAGTACTAGCTTCAAAATGGTGGTGCTGAGCCCTACATCCCTTCCCCTTTCAGACCTTTAAATGGCTTTTTTACTTTCCCAGTTGAGTAGCTTAACAGCACTGCTTAACTGGGAAAGGGAGGGGGGTGGTTACTGGACCACAGAAGGCTCAGCCAATGCAGTGGAGGTAAAGAGGGAAAGATGGGGCGGTGGGTAGCAGTGAGCGTCATGGGGCAGGGGATTATCAGCGATGCTGCTCCCACCTATTTCCTGCTCCACGTAAAACCCTCTCCTTAGCGCCCAAGTTTGAAGCACGTCTGTGAACTTTACTACACAATTGTTTCATGAAATGGATTCCAAGACCTGCACCAATAAGAAGTTGTATTATTTATTCAATGTTAGGGGACTTAAGAACCTAATTCAATGGAAAAGTTACCATCGAAAGTGTAAAGTCCTAACCCCTAACTACTACTAACCCATACTTTTTAAAATAAAGAAGAAGAAGAGATTGGATTTATACCCCGCCCTTCACTACCCAAAGGAGTCTCAGAGCGGCTTACATACTCCTTTCCCTTCCCCTCCCCACAACAGACACCCTGTGAGGTAAAGCTCACAATGACAATGTTATGGGAAATCTCCTACTTGGGGGAATCTCTACCTCTTGGCAAGACTCTGCTCCACAAAGCCGAAGACAATTCACAACAATGTTCCCTTTAATCCCCACCCTTACTGAGTGGAGCAGTTCAAATCCTGAGCAGAACAGAACTGCTGTAATCTTCAAATGGGCAATGGGCAGTGCAAGACCCTGCCTGTCCCCAAAATCCCGGCTGCTGAGTGGGGATTCCTGGATTAATGAGTGATGGCTCACATGCTCAGCTTAGAGGGAACACTGTATAAACTTAGGGAACACCATGAGACCTTAACCTGGCTCTCTGGCATTTCTCCAAGAGCGCTGCTTGGTAATCAGGGGTGCACACTGGCACACGCCACTACAAAATGAAGTGTAGAGGGATTAAAAACCTGACCTATTGATTAAAAAACAATCTCAATGTTTGGATTCACGAGACTCAGATGAGTTTGTATCAACAAATGTCAACTGTAAAATTAGTCACATTCTGTGCAACAGGTATGTTTTCTTTGGCGTGGGCTCCCCTAGTTGAAAGTCAAAGGGAGTTAAAGAGTATTTGGAATTTCCCCTTTGAAAATGTGTATTTATGTAATTTTGAAATCAAAAACAAAGAAACAAAAATTACAGGGCTGTTATGGCATACCACAAAATACCTATAGTCTAATTATATTCAAGTCAAAATGTCAATACTGTCACCAGTACCCACATCCTAAGGCTGCGATCACACACACTAAATAATCCACTTTCGATGCACTTTCCAACTGTATTTTGCCAGTTCAAACACAGTAAAATCCAGTTGGAAAGGGCATTGAGAGTGGATTGAAAGTGGATTATTTAGCCTGTGTGATCACAGCCTAACTGGGACTAAACCCCAATGAATAAAATTGGACTTCTTTCCAAGAAGTCATGTTTAGGACTATTCCCTCAGGGTATGTCCAATATACTACTAAAAAATTAGACAAATCCTTCGTGACATACAGCAGACGTAACCATCCAAAATGATTATATAAAAATATAAATTATAAATCAAGCTCACTCTAACCACTTTTCCACAGCATTAGTTATGAAATACAAACACCCTCCTCTTGAGTACTATATGTACTGTATTGCAGAGGTCCCAACTTTCTTAATCCCACACAAAATGGCTGCTGCAGGAGGTGGAGCCAGGCACAAAATGGCTGCTAATCAAAGTAAAGATCCCTGTGCCGCTGCTGCCAAAGCAACACTTTAAAAAATCTGCACAGCCAATCAAATCTCCAGTGGCCAATCAGAAACCTTGCCAGACAAAAGCCCCATCTGGCCCCACCCACTTTCTAAAAACACATGGTAGGGACCAGGAAAGGTGTGGGCACCCACAAGTGCCATGTTAGGGACCCCTGCTGTACTGTCTCCCCTCTTTAAAGGGGAAAACTTGTACATAATTAACCTTTTCTCTTGCTATACAGAGGGGACCTCTTTGAACATGCCTCTTTTTAAAAACCATTTCAGGTGATAACACTTACCAGGACTAATCGGTCATCAAATTTGGCTTCTGCCATCCTCATCTACTAAACCACTGTTAACTACCTTTGTAACAAAAGTTTCTGAGACAGTTGCAGCACCAGTATATTAGGGTTTCAGCCTGAAACCCCAGTTTATCCTGTCTACAAACCTGATTACGAAGCTATTCGATTTCCCATGATGTAAGGTGCTCCCTTTACTGATGGTCCTTCTGGGACACTTTTATTATCAAGTTTTTTCTCCATGCTTTATTTTCCAAATAATCAAGTTCTACAGTTAACTTAGTTTATTTATCATTCCCTGTTTTATTCTAAGGGATCACTGTGATTCTCGTTACGGGATTTTCTCACTCATGTAGTGAGTCTGTTCAAAAATCTTTTTTCATTAGAAACTGGAAGGTATGAGATTAAAAATTCAAATCAATTTCAGATAAAAATATTTGCTTAATGCTTCATCGAAAAACCCTTACCTCCATTTATAAAAAGGGATATACATTTGCTATATGTTTATTTCTGGAAATTGCTCGTTTGACCACCTGAAGTGCTGCAAGAGTCATCTCGCACCTGGTGAATTTATTTGCAGATGGGAACAGCAGATTTATTTGCAGATGGGAACCCCCAAAGAAAAAGCAAATAATTTCCCCCCTTTCAAAATAATAGATATGTTGAAACTACATGTTAATACCATAATTAAGAAGTAACCACCAAGGGGTACAGTCCAGCCACCCCACTGAACTATCCCAGATGGTGTGTTTTTTGGTTTTGTTGGGGTTTTTTGGTCTCTGAGTACAGAGTAACAACATCTGCAATGACATTTTTGGTTCCTGCAACCTTTAGCAGAATCAAAGCAGGCTTTCTAGCATACACAAATCAGAAAAGAGTTTTACTGTATGAACTGTGTTGCTTTTAACCAGTTAACCTACTGTCCAGTTAACCTACTGTCCAATGTCTAGATGATTACATTATTACCATTATAAAAATAACAGTTCCCTTTAACCAAATAACACATTTGGCACACCCTCTTCTTGACGTAGTGCGACAGTGCAAGTGTCTTATGTACTTAATGTTTGGAAAATCATTTCAAATAATATGCCTGAATGCAGAAATATAATTTTTTTAAAAGCTTGTGAATTATATCAATTAACAATATCATCAATGCCTTTTTGTGGGTAGAGGGAGAATCAGACAATCTACTTTTAAAACCTCTCATTAATCAGTTCCATTCACTGAAATTTTCCATTTCAATTCTTTATTGTAAAATATAGGAAGTTATAAAATCGGCATTGTGGGCTGTGGAGTGGTATACTACAGCTTGATCTCATCAGCTCTCAGAAGCTAAACAGAGTTGGTACTTGGAAGGGAGACCGCCAAGGAAGACATTGCAAAGGAAGGCAATGGCAAACCACCTCTGCTGAATCACTTGCCTTGAAAACCCTCTGGGGTCACCGTAAACCCCACCTTACTATGTCCCCCATCTCACACAGTTTTGGTCCAGGTATTTCCCATGATTCTCCGCAGAGCCTTTGGGGTAGTCAAAGGGGACCTCCTCCTCCTCCCTTTCCCACCCGTGGAAAAGCTGCTTGGATCCAACCATATGTGTAGAAGTTTCCCAAACTCATTTCTCTCCCTTACTGAATGAGGGTGCCCATGGAATAAGTTTGATGCGTGGGAAGAAGTGCTCTTTTGCGTGAAATGAAAAACAAGAAACATCCACATACGAAGCAAGAAATAACATGCTCAGAAGATTCTCATAAATAAACCTCTTCCTACTGATGTGGCAACCTTTGCCGTGACTGAAGGGGGAAGAAAAAAAGAAAAACTCTGCCAGGCCTTACCAGTGTGGCTTCTCTTGTGAACCATAAGAACATTGGGGCCGATGCAAATTATCCCACAGATATCACACTTTAGCTTTCCGTTTGGGAGCCGAATGCCTCCAACGCCTGACATGGCTTTGCCGCCATTGTGCGAGCCATTCATTTTCTCTCCTGAGGCATCAAGCATTCGTAAATCCTCTGCACATTCTTCCCCATTCATTTCACAGGCACGCCCATTCTCTTCATCACTCTGTGTCTCTATTTTAACATTACTGGCTGAAAGAAACAACAGAGGGATGCCACTCAGTGCATGGCGCTTTTAAACAGACAATCAAAGACATCGCGGCAAAGAAGCAATGGACGCGAACACGCCACTCGGCAGAATTGGTTAACACAAGTCAGTCAATGTGCTTAACATTTCTAAGGGGAGCAACGGGATTATTGCAAAAGCACTGGAAAACATCAGGCAATGATTACTAGGCAGATAACTAAAACAAAGTTTGAGTCCAGGGGCACCTTTAAGACCCTCAAAGTCTAATTCTGGGTATAAGCTTTCATGTGTCTGAAGAACTGTTCACGCACACGGAAGCTTATACCCTGAATTAAACTTTATTGGTCTTAAAGGTGCCACTGGACTCAAGCTTTGTTCGATTGCTTCAGACAAAGACAGCTAACCACCTGTGGATAACTCTATGTCTCATGTCCGCATTAGAAAGTCCCACATTAAAGGCAAATACAGGAGGGCTATCAAGCATCATTCAGACTACGAGACGTGGTGGCCTCACGCCCAGCCAGGATTGCAGCTCCAGAAAAAATAATGGCTCTCTGTGGAAATGTCTGGTTTGGTTCTGACTTGTGAGTAAGGTTGCACCTGGAGATCTCCGACTATTACAATTGATCTCCAAATGACCAAGATCAGCTACCCAGGAGAAAATGGCTGCTTTGGTGGATGGACTCTATGGCATTATGCCCTGCTGAAGTCCTTTCCTTCCCCAAATCCTGCCTTCCCCGGGGGGCTCCACCCTGAAATCTCCAGCTATTTCCCAACCCAGAGCTGGCAACACTACTTGTAAGAGTAACACGCAATCCCAAAACAGCCTGATATGAAATATATATATATGTATACAGATGAGTGCTAGATGCCCACAGTACAATACAATATCATTTAGTGTCTGGTAATAAAAAACAACCACATTCCTTGATAGAAAAAACACAAAGGTCAGTGACATTTCACATCGCAGTCTGCTGCAGGCCCTCTCCCTCCAGCTCCCTCTGACAGCCTTGGGTGCTCCCAAGCAGTCTGCTCCCAGTTCCGTCAGTCTCTCTTTCAACACTTCTTCCGGCTATTTAAGCGTTTCAGACCTCTGGTCTTTCCTCAGGAACAAATCCTACATAGGAGTCTCACATTCAGTGTTACCTTCAAGTGGACACTTTCATTGATTTATTTTTTCTGTTAATCACGTAAGGCAGGCAAATATTGTGAGGCAGAAAGGGTTCAACCCCCACTCCTCATTGTTTTTGCTACCATTCAATGCCGGAGTTTTAAGTGACAGTCCTATGTCAGGACATTCAGTTGCAGATCTCCTATGTAATGTGTATGTTGCCCTTGGCTTGCTTTCTTTGTTTTGAAGGGAAGTTTCTTTTGTGATTGCAAATTCTAACTGAGGAAAAAAAATGTTTGCTAGTGTTCTGCATGTTCATAAGCGGGGAAGGGCCCTGCCACAGATTCCGTGGGTTCAGTGGGACCAGACAAAAGTCCTGCCTCTACTGAGTATTTCCATCATTTCTCCAAGGCAAGAAAGGCCTCCAAAAAACAAAACAAAACATGAAATTCAGATTGTTATTGAGATGCGATATATATCAGGAAGTGGCATTTTGATTTTAGGCCTCCATTTAGTTCCTTTCATTCTAAGCGACAAACGAAATTAGCATCCGTGTAAGGAAACTTTTCAACAAGTCCATCTGTACATGTCCAAGTTTTTAAAAAATCCCTGGCTGCTTATTACCAATCAGTCAGCAATTAATTGCAGGAACCAAGTTACTCTAGGCCTGGTCCTCTTGTTCTACTCCACGCAGATTTGGGAAGTAACTCCTGGCAGGCACACAAACACACCTGACCCCCCCCCCCCTTGGCCAAAGAGGTCCTCAATTACCAGAACATAAGAATTGATCTGCCACAGCAGGAACATAAGAAGTGACCTGTAATTACGCATAGATCAACTGTGACTGGATGTTTGCCTTAGGGAGTAGGATAAATTTAGGGTTGCCAACTAGGGTTGCCAAGTGTATCAAACTTACCGGCGGGGGGGGGGGGGAAGCTCTGCTGGCCGGGAGCTTCCCTGATGTGCGCGCAAAGCGCGCTGGGCAGCGTCACCAGAAGTGACGTCAGCAAGTTGGGGGCGTTGCCAGAGCGTTGCCCTGACAACGCCCCCAACGTGATGGCGTCACTCAGGGGTGGGTTTTCCCCCGCCAGCCAAATGCTGGCCGGCGGATCGGGAACCCCTGTGGCGGGGGATTCCCTGCCCCCCGGGCTGACTTGGCAGCCCTATTGCCAACCTCTAGCTGGGGCCTGGAGACCTCTTAGAACTACAAGTGCTCTCCAGACTACAGAGATCAGTTCCCTGGAGAAAATGGCAACTCTGGAAGTTGGAGTCTACGGCACTATACTCTACTGAGGCCCCTCCCCAACCCCTCTATCTCCAGGCTCCACCCCCAATGTCCAGGAATTTCCCAACCAGGAGCTGGCGACCCTAGATAAATGAGAGGGGTTTTAAGAAACGTTCACGAGTAACGTGACCATTCTGGTTCAGCGGTTATTTGGCGGCACAAGGCTCTATCTCTCTCATTCTCTGCATGCAAAAAGCTGCTTCCTCCACTGAAGAGACTCAGAACACCCATTCCTACAGGAAGTCCTATGAGGAGGAGCTGTGGCTCAGGGGTGGAGCATCTGCTGGGCATGCAGAAGGCCTCCGGGTCAATCCCCAGCATCGCCAGCTACAAAAACCAAAACAATTAGTTCTGGGGTCCCCAACCCTTTTGAGCCTGCAGCCACATCTAGAATTCCGAAAGAGAGGGTGGTGAGCGCAACGCCAAAACGGCTGCTACAGGAGGCAGAGCCAAATGGAGTCCCTCCCTCCCTCCTCATACCTCTTGGGGAGAAGGAAAGCCGAAAGGGGAATGCAACCACACGACGACTAAGGACAGCGCAGATGCTTACTGGTCCTCCCAATCCTTCAGTGGAAAACATGGTCATTTGAATGAGGGCAGCGGATAACAAGCTCTGCCTTACAATGCCCCTCCCCACATTCTGGAAAGCTCAGTGGGCACCAAGGAAAGTAGTCATAGCCCCCCCCCCGGCCCCCACAGGCACCTCACTGGGGAATCCTCCCTGGCAGCAGGGGATGTGGAAGACCTCCCCCTGAGACCCTGGAGAGCCACTGCCAGTCTGAGCAGACAATCCTGAGACTGATCGACCAACACCACTTTACACAGAGAGGGATTCAAATGTAGAATTTGCTGTCAGACGATGTCGTGATGGCCACAGGAAGAAACGGCTTTAAAACAGGATTGGCTAGATTCATGGGAGACCAGTCTATCAGTGGCTACTTGCCACAATGGCTGAGGGGAACCTCCACATCCAGAGGCAACAGCAGGGGAAGGCCTTGGCCTCTCTATCCTGATGTTGGCCCTCATGAGGAACTGGTTGGCCACTGTGTGAGACGGGATGCTGGACTAGAGGGACCCGTGGCCTGAGCCAGCTGGGCTCTCCTCATGTTCTTAACATACTTATGTTTTTATGTAGAAACCCTAACGTACAAATGCAGGCATGTGACTCTTAGCTGGAGTTCACATTCCTTCCCACTAAATGGGATCCTAAATGAGGATGAATAAGAATCCTGGCTTTGGGGAGAAAAACATAACTCTGGTTAAGCTGTGCAGCTGCGTTCACACATTACTGGTAACCAGAGTCATTTGAAGCCACCATTCCTTCATTGTACTCTGTTCAAAAAAAAGGGGGGGGGGGAGGATACAGGCATGTGCATGAGCTATGGTTGCCAAGCTACAGGTGTGGCCTGGAGATCTCCTGGAATTGCAACTGATCTGCAGACTACAGAAATCAGTTCCCCTGGAGAAAATGGCTGCTTTGGAGGGCTGGACTCCAGGGCACTGCATCCTGCTGAGGACCCTCTCTTCCCCAAACCCTGCCTTCCTCAGGCTTCACCCCCAAATCTCCAGGAATTCCCCAACCCAGAGCTGGCAGCCCAAGAGCCCAGCTCACCACAGCCAAATGGACCTCTAAATGCAGTGAGTTCATGGCAAAGACAGATTTCAGCCAGGAAGATCAGACGCTGAGCCACTGTTTTACACCAGTTCTTGAAACAGAGGGTGTAGGGAATGGCCTAGTTATGGCTAAACACTTCTAAATTCCACTGAATTCTGTGAGAGATCTGGGCATATTCTTAATTCTCCCACTTTTCTTAATGGGAAGTAAAAACACTTTAACTTTGGCCTTTTACAACTGGCTTCTCTCAGCCAACATTGACTACGGATCTCATTACTGGCTATTTTTTGAGAAGACACTGTTATCTCTCCGAAGCATCATCGGGGGCCCTCCCCCTCTCCCCACAGCAATCATTGAACACTAACAGGCAAATAAGTCTCCTCTTTAAGCAGTTTAGCCATGTGTGACAATAATGAAAAAAAAACCTTGCAAGCTGCAAGCAAGAGAACAGAAAGGGAAATAAATACACGGACCGCTCAGCTGCTGCACAGTGCAGGCAAAGGAGCGGGCGAGAGTGATAAGCGATCAAATGTGCGAGGTGGGAAAATGGAAAGCTTGGTCGTACGCAAACAACGCATGCACAGTATACTTACGGGAAAAGGATTTGGGGAGGATGGCGTGGAAATCCCTAAAGCCTTCGGCCCCATACGCAGCTGCAAACAGAGAAGGGAAAGAAGACGCTAGGTTGTCAGCTGGCCGGCAGCGCTAGTCACACAGAACCACAGAAGACGTCAATTGCGAGAAGGAGACAGGACCCTGAGCAGCGGAGACACGGAAAGGAAAAGCCAAGGGGACAAGCAAGCCAGCAAAAGGCCCCACCTGGCTTCTGGGGTTGATTATTTACTTAATCTGTTTTGCACAGTGATGCTTATTGGGATAGTTGGTTAATACCACAGAGTTTTGCCCAGTCACAGATGTGTCACAAATGGTCAGCTTGTCCGGCATCATGTGTGTGTGGGAGTATGAAGGCAGTGTATCTACAGGAGAGACCTGCAGAAACATGTGTCTCCATGGGGAGGGAGAGGACAAAGGGAGGCAGAGATGAGAGGTCAGAGGGCAGCTCCCAGGTTAAGACAAACGGAGGCATCCCCTTCAAGGAGGGAACACCTATACACCCTTAGAGTGAGGTAGCGTCCCCCCTGCCCCCACAATGTCCCAGCATGCTGAGTCGCTCACTCCAACAATACTCACTCAGTGGTTCGGGAGCCATCTGTGGCTCTTCTGAGCACCATCCCCCAACCTGGCACCTGCCCCACGTTTTAGGAATCTGGGCGAAGCCCTTGGCCTAGTAGGGCTTGAGCTTGGCAGGTTGTTCCCACATTGAAACAAGCTGCTGCCAGAAGAACCGGTGAGGCACAAGCCTCCCTAAGGTGCAGGCCTTACACCAGGGATGGAAGTAGGGTTGCCAGCCTCCAGGTGGGGCCTGCAGACCTCCCCGAATTACAACTGATACCCAGACCAGAAATCAGTTCCTCTGGAGAAAATAGATGCCTTGGAGGGCGGGCTTTGTGGCATTATACCCTGCTGAGGTTCCTCCCCCAAAGCTCAACTCCCCCCCAGGATCCACCTAGGGTTGCCAACCTCCAGGTGGGGCCTGGAGGTCTTCTGCTATTACAATTGATCTCCAGACAACAAAGATCAGTTCCTCTGGGGGAAATGGCTGCTTTGGAGGGTGGGCTCTATGGCGCGGTATCCTGCTGAAGTCCCTCCCCTCCTCAAGCCCCGCCCTCCCCAGGCTCCACCACCGGGCATTTCCCCACCCAGAGCTAGCAGCCCCAGCCACACCCCCAAATCTCCAGGAATTTCTTAATCTAGAGCTGGCAACCCTATATGGAGGTGGCTTTTTTAGGTTGGTGACAATTCCCAATGAGGCTCTTTGTGACCTGCGGAGTGAGTGCCACTAATTTAGCACGCTAATATGCCACCTTTCCCAAGATCTGCTGGAGACGGTGTACAACAAAGGGAGTAAAACGAAAGTATTCAACCCCCCCCATTAAAAACAAAGGCATTTGAAAAGCCACCAAAAATGGTGTGATTGTAGCATGGGCACCATTTTAGATTTGGGGGGGGGGGGGGGAGGGTGTTTTCAGCAGAATTTTGAGGGCCGTGCTTAAATATATTAAATTGCAAAACAAAACAAAACAAACATTTACTCTGGTTGTCTTCTGAAACCTCAAAATTAGAGTTGCCAACCTCCAGGTGCCCCCTGGAGATCCCCTGCCAGACAACAGAAATTCTTTTACCTGGAGAAAACGGCTGCTTTGGAGGGTGAACTCTACGGCATTATGGTCTGCTGAGGTCCCTCCCCTCCCCAAACCCCAGACTCCACCCCCAAAATCCCCAGGTATTTCTCAACCCAGGGCTGGTAGCCCTACTCAAAATAGCTATTGTAATGTCATCAGCACAGGTGAAAAAGTGAGCCTTTAAGCACAGGTAACTCGCACACAAGCCAGAGTTGTCAGCGCTGGGTTAGGAAACTTCTGGAGCTTTGGAAGCCAGGCCTGGGTCAGGTGGCATTTGGAGGGGTGGGGATGTGACGCCACAGAGCCCCCCCCCCCCCAATGCTGCCATTTTCTCCAAGAGAGTTAATTACAGCTTGGTAAACAACAGAAATGCCAGGAAAACTCCAGGCCCCACCTGGAGGTTGGCACCCCCAGCTTATATAGGATCAGACCCCCCACCACCACCACACACCACTTTTGGAACAGTCTGTGGACTTTGTTGATTGGGAAATGTCCCCGTCAGGAATGTACCTGTGGAGTCGCTCCCCCTTCTCTAACCTAGGAAAAGGTAAAGGTTTCCCTTGCTCGAAAGCCAATCAAATACAACTCTGGGGGAGTGCTCATCTCCGTTTCCAAGCCAAAGAGCCAGCGCTGTCCGAAGACTTCTCCATGGTCATGTGGCCAGCATGACTAGATGCCGAGGCGCACGGAATGCTGTTACCTTTCCACTGAAGTGGTACCTATTTATCTACTTGCAATCTCTTGCTTTCAAACTGCCAGGTTGGCAGGAGCTGGGACCAGAGCTGGGAGCTCACGCCATCAAGCAGCACTCAGGACTCGAACTGATGAACTACTGACCTTCTGGTCTGCAGTTCAGCGTCTTAACCACTTGAGCCACTGCAGCCCCTTCCCTAACCTATGAGTATCAAAGAAGACAGCCGAGAACCATAACAACAGTCACATCTGTTACTGACCGTCACCATTTTGGCTTAGTTACAATAGCTAGATGAACTAATAAAGGTTGACTTCAATTTTGGCTTAGTTACAAGAAATAGATTAATCAATAAAGTGTCTTGATTAGTTAATATCCACTGACATATTCCTAATATCTACTAGATCTGCTGTTTTACCCTGTATAGCTATCATGGTTTCTATAAAGCCCACAGGGAACTACACTTGGTGAGGGTATTGAGAAGACATCCCTGACCTAGATGGCCCAGGCTAGCCCAATTTATTACCAATTTATTATTTTTCACCAATTGCTAGCCCAATCTCATCAGATCTCGGAAGCTAAACAGTGTCAGCCCTGGCTAGTATTTGGATGGGAGGCCTCCAAGGAAGTCCAGGGTCATCACGCAGAGGCAGGCAATGGCAAATCACCTCTGTCCGACTCTTGCCTTGAAAACTCTATGGGGTCGCCGTAGGTCAGCTGTGACTTGATGGCACTTTCCACCACCACTGAGAGATTTTGTTAGAATCTTCCAAAACTACACTTCCCAAGATTCCTGGGAAAAGTGAATGACTATTAAACCATGCCCTTATTTTCCCCAGGCCCTGAGAGCTCTGCACGGGCAAGGACTTTATTGTGCAAGATACCGACAAATTCTGACTAACCTTCCCAGAGAGCACTGAATTCCTCTTGTTGGCTCAAGATCTACCCGACTTGGGAGTCTGACTTCCAAGTAAATATTAGTGATAAGTGCAAAGCAGCATCCCACAGATAAGTTATCTCTCTCTGAGCAACCGGGGAGAAGAGTTCCACCCATTTCCAGAGGTTAGCGGTTCCTTACATACTCAAGAAAGCTGAAACAGAACTGAAATTCCCCACATTTGACATTTTTAAAACTGTGTGTTATGTGACATTTTCCGCAGTAGAATTTTCCTCTCCTTCTTAGCCTGCATTTTTGTAATCCCCAGTTTTAGCGAGTTCCAAAAACGCGGGGGAAGGAGAAAACTTTGGGTTTGCATCTGGTGAAGAAAAAGCTACTGTGGAAAATTTCACATAATGTGCAGTTTTAAAAACATCAATGTGGGGAATTTCACTACTGTGGAAATGGTCCCATGGGTGAACTTTATATATATGGCTTTTTTTCTGGGGGGACGCACTGGAACAGAGTTCCGGAACCTCTTCAACAAAATTCTTTTTAAAATGTTTAAATGAGTTTTCATTGTACAGACTGAAAATTTCATTTCCCTCTTGAGAGGTCTGGCACCTCTCTCTCTCTCTCTCTCCCTCTTTTAAAAAGCCCAGCATATGTGTGTGTGTGTGTATTTTTATCTCTCTCTCTCACACACACACACACAAAATTGTGGTTATGATCCTCCAGTTGACAACTTCAGAGTAAGCAGCTGTTAAAAATGTATGCAGACATGGGCACAACCCACTGGGATGTTTTCTTGTGCTGGTCTCACTCCAATGGATGTGAGTTGTGCAACAAGTTTCCTCTTCTTGCTGCACTGAGCTCATGTGTAGCCCCAATTGATTTCAATAGTGCTTGGGCGGCAGAACTTCTGGAGAGTGTCCCCATGGGCCACACGCCTGAAACTGTTCCAAACTATGTCAAATTATTTAGGATATATGTTTGCATTAAACACTCATCTTGGTTTACCAATTCAACTGTCATGTCTTCTCCAAAAGACCACTGGGAACTGAAGTTCGGCAAGAGGGGTGAGGGTTCTCTGTTAGAGATGATTCCAAGTCCTCCCCGTCAATTTCCATAATTCACTTGGTAGAGGGAGCAGTCGTGTTCCATCTGTAGGCCCTCAAAGGGGTCACTGGGAAAATCCCATTGAGAAAACCAGCCAAGTTGCACAAAGGAAATGTGTATAAATGAAATATGATCAGAAGTCCAAACCACTGATATGTCTATAAATGTATGTCTATGAAAACAGAATCCAATGCTGCCATTCCTCTTCCAATCCTTCTAACCTGATGCACTTCTAGATGTCCGTGTTGTAGTGACCCCAGGCTATGGTTGTCAACTCCAGGTTGGGAAATTCCTGGAGATTTGGAGGTGAAGCATGGGGAGGGTGGAGTTGGGAGAGGGGATGGACCTGAGCAATGCACAGTGCTCCAGACACCAGCTTCCAAAATAGCCATTTTCTCCAGGGGAAATGATTTCTGTAGCATGGGAATCAGTTGTAATTCCAGTTATAATTCCAGTCCCCAGGGGTCCTTTCGAGTAGGAGCTCGGGGGAGCGCAGCTCCGGGAGTTGGTGCCAGCTCCCCCCCCCCCCCCCGCGGGGGAATGCCTGCTTGTGTCATGGCTGCAGCAAAATGACCTTGACCCCTGGAAAGGTCCTTGTTTCTCTGACCAGCCTTCTGAAGGCTTCAGCCACCACTGAAGCTATCCTCCCAAAATAGGAATATTTCTGAGGCTTGGATTAGTAGCTCTCCCCTCTCTGCCTGTTCTTTCTTTCTTTCTTTCTTTCTTTCTTTCTTTCTTTCTTTCTTTCTTTCTTTCTTACTTTTTCTTTCTTTCTCTCTCTCTCCTTTCTTTCTTGCCTTCTGACATACTTCTGGTGATGTCAGGTGGTGTAGCATATGCAAATAAGTAATGCTAATGAGCTCCTGCACCTCTTTTTCTACGAAAGGACCCCTGCCAGTCCCCACCTGGAGATCGGCAACCCTACCCCACAGCGTTTGGCACATCTTCATCCGCATGCATCCATCAAGTTCCATGGGGCCAGTTGGCCTTGTTTCTCCCTCAGTCCCATCACCCGTGTTCAGCTCAAGGAAGAAACATGGTGGAAGAAGGTTGTGGCCATGTTCAAAAGATCAAGGCCTACAGAAGAGACTTGGGAGAAGTCCTTTTGTGTTTTAGTCTCCCAGCTCTAATGGAGTCAACTGAGGAGGACATCAATGGGTTGGATCCAATCAACTTTTCTGTTGCAATAAAAGGGATCCACCAAAAGGGATAATTGGATCTGCATGTACACAAAACATGTGGGATGGCTGCTGTTGCAGGGAGCAGACCTGGGTGAGGTTAAGTAGAAAAGCTGCCTGGATCCAACCCATCTTTTACAATGCTGTCCAAAGAGGGAGGGAGGAAATGCTTGTTTAATTAACATGGTGGAAAGTGCCATCAAGCCACAACCAACTTATGGAGACCCTGTAAGGTTTTCAAGGCAAGACGTTCAAAGGTGGTTTGCCATTGCCTGCCTCTGCACAGCGACCCTGGACTTCCTTGGTAGTCTCCCATCCAAGTACTAACTAGGGTCGACCCTGCTTAGCTTCCAAGTTCTGACGAGACTGGGCTAGCCTGAGCCATCTAGGTTGTTTAATTAACGCAACCTCCATATTCAGTTGGTCTCTTCTATAAATTTTTTGGTGACCACATAGTAGGAGGCAGAAAACCTTTGGGCCGCTAACGCAACCTGTGTTTTTGGAGTCTGGTCTTCAACATAAACAGGTGCCTAAGATCTGCTTCATGAGCAGCGAGCCTCCATAGGCCAAAAGGGCTCCTCTGAGGTGAAAGGCGAAAGCTCTGAGTTCCTGAGGGAACTGGGATGGTACAGCTGAGACAGCACATCTCAGCTTCCCCCTGTCTGGTTTAACAGGAAACCTCCATCGGCTGTTCCTCTCTAGGTCCAGGCAAAAACAGAGCAGTTCTGGGAATTTGCTGTCTTTTTCCACTCCCTGCCACAGTTTCTTTTTTTTTTTAAAAAAAACTTGCTCTTCTCTTTCTCATCAACTTGAGTGCGACTCTTTGAAGACAGCAGCGCATCTCAAGGTCTGTGGTTTCTACAGTGGGGTTCCTTTGGTGGGAGTGAAGACGTTCCTCCTCATCCTTTATCTGCCTAAGAATTTCTTCCCACGTCCTCTGCAGATCTGCAGCTGGACTCCATGCAGGGCCGCTTATGAGCCAGCCTTCCCAGAGAAGAAGCAGCGGGCAGGGTGAGCCCTCGGGAGTCCGTAGTGCTCCTGGAAACAGTCATCCCAGGCAAAGAGGGTTCTGGGTCAAGCACCAGGCCTGAACCCTTCCAGGTCTTGGATCTCCTAAAGCGCCAAAGCTGAGAAGATCCAAATAGCTCCATTTGGACAGGCCCAACAATCTCTCGTTTCTCTTGTTCTCTGCTAGGCCCTCAAGACTAAGCCGCCAAAGCCTTCGTTCCTCATTTCTATATTTGCTTGTGGATCCAGTACAGTGTGATTCTTCCTCCCCATACACACACAGTTGATATGTTCTTCTGTGCCCTGCACCCTTGGACACCAAAGGGAGAAATGTCAGAATATACAAAAGAGGCAGTTTGGTGTAGTGGTTAGGAGTGTGGACTCTAATCTGGGAGATCCCCCACTCCTGCTCCACATGCAGCTGCTGGTGTGACCCTGGGTCAGTCACAAGTTCTCTCAGAGCTGTTCTCTCACGAGCGGTCCTCGAGAGAGCTCTCTCAGCCCCGCCTACCTCACAGGGTGTCTGTTGTGGGGAGGGAAAGGGAAAGGAGATTGTGAGCTGTTCTGAGACTACAAGTGAAGGGTGGGGTATAAATCCAATCTTCTTCTTCTTCCACATCCCCTGCTTGTGTACCTGGGCTTTGTGCAGCAGAACTTCCTAATGTATTGTGGCCCATGTCTTCATGTGACATTATCCAGAACTTGGGTTCCATTTCAAGAGGTAGAACAGCCAGATGTGAGTCCAGTAGCACCTTAGGCTGTGGTCACATGGCCCCTTTAAATCCGGGAGCCCTCCCAGATTAAAGGGGGCACGTTTTTTTACCTCGGGTTGGGATGTTTACACATCCCAACCCCTGCAGCGGAGGGTGGCGGCGGACGACGGTGGCAGATGGAGGAGGTGGCGGCGGAAGAAGCAGTGGCGGCGGTGGCATTCTCGGGCGTTTGGTGGTGGTGGCTGCGGCTGGGGGAGGCACCTTTCCCCGAACCCCGCTGGCCGCCTGGTAAGTTTGAGGGTCCCCCCCCCCCCTTTTACACTTGGGCGCTTGAGTGGCCAAGCGCCCAAGTGTAGGGGGGGAATGGCGGACGGGACCATCTGGACAGCCCTGCTCTCGCAATGATTGCGAGAGAGGGCTGTCCAGATGGCCCAAATGCGGGCTCCTCACGAAACTCCCGGGAAAACACTTGATTTTCCCGGGGTTGGAAAATGCGGGAGGAACACGCATTTGAGCCGGCTTCAGCGCGGGAGTTGTCCCGGCCGTTCTGAACGGTCCCTTTAAATGCGGGAGGAAATAGCTCTTCCTCCTGCATTAAAGGGCCGTGTGACCGCGGCCTTAGAGTAGCTTTGCCTCTCAAAAACTCATACCCCCCAAATCTCTTTGGTCTCTAAGATGCTATTAGACTTGTACCTACCTGTGTTACCGCAGACCAACATGGCTGCCTCTGACACTGTCCAAGAAATAAAGACTTGCTCAACACTGCAATCCTAAACAGGTGACAGCCTTCTAACCCACTGTCTTCAAAATAGGGATGCCAGCCTCCAGGTGGGACCCGGGGATCCCCTGGAATTACAGCTACACCAGCCAGAACTTACTGGTCCTCCCGGGCATCAAGGAGGCCAGATTGGTTACAACTAGGACCAGGGCCTTTTCGGTGGTGGCTCCATTCTGGTGGAATGAGCTCCCAGAAGAGATCAGGGCCCTGCGGGACCTCTGACAGTTCCGCAGGGCCTGTAAAACGGAGCTCTTCCGCCAGGCCTTTGGAGCTGCCACCACTACCACTATCACCACCGCCACCACTGTAGTTTGACCAGTGAGGGCGTTACTATTAACAACTGACATCTAGGGTGGTAGCCGTGGCCCATAGGTCCCTGTGACTACTGCCGGCCTAGTCCCCCCTTTTTTCCCTCACAACTGAAGCGGACCAAAGATATAGTGTGAATACTGAGCTGCTAGCGCTTTAATATTGTTGTTTTAACATTGTTTTAAATGTGATGTATGTTTTTATTTTATGTATTGAAAGTTTTATCTTGTTGTGAGCCACCCAGCCTAGGCTGGAATGGGCGGGGTAAAAATCAATAAAATCAATCAATCAGTCAATAAATCTCCAGCTTTGGAGGGTGGACTCGATGAGATTGTATCCCATTGAAGTCCCTATCCTCCCCAGGCTCCACTCCCAAATCTCCAGGAGTTTCCCAACCCGGATCTGGCGACCCAACGGTGCCCCATCCCCGCCAGTGGCTGGAGGCAACTCTTCTTCAAAGGATTTAGAAAGGCATAACTCTGCTCAAGACGGCCCTATTGGTCTCTCAAGTTGCAGCCCATGTAATGTAACTGGGTTTCCACATCCTCCTCACACCACTGGAAGAAAAAAAAAAAGTGCTCGAAGAGGAAGAAGCTGCAAATAATGAAATATAGGATTGCAGGAAAAAGAGGAAACAGCAGGCAGCCGAGAGCCCAACCGAAATGCTAAGAATTATGGAGAAGTGACAGAAAGGGAAGCCCGCGCCAGGAATTGCTCTGGGTAGCTAAGCTGAGAAGCAGCAAAACAAAACAAAACTGAAAAACTCAGAAGAAGAAAAACGGGGCCCCTTCTGCTGTGAATCAGCCTTCCAGGCCACAGTCCCAATTTTTCATGCTCTACAGGCTACAAAAAGGCTCTGTCCAATACACAAAATGGCCTCTCAGGCCTGAAGCCTGTCTTCCACAAGCTTCCTGTCTCAGGGAACCTTTCCACCTCAGCCTCTCACTCCGGTCCCCTGAGGCGTCTTGGACATGTTCTCAGGCACCCCGTCCATATCGGCCAGTGGCTAGCAGGGACAGGCAGGGGGCACTGAAACAGCCCTAGAACAAGTGGAGCCAAAGGCAGGGTTGCCAGCTCTAGGTTGGAAATTCCTGGAGATTTGTGGTTGGAGCCTGGGGAGTCTGGATTTTGGAGCAGGGAGGGACCTCAGCAGAGTATAATGTCCTAGAGTCTACCCTCTAAAGCAGCCGTTTTCTCCAGTAGATATGATCTCTGTCATCTCGAGGTCAGTTGTAATTCCAGGAGACCTCCAGGTCCCACCTGCAGATCTCCTGGAACAACTACTGATCTCCAGATGTCAGAGGTCAGTTCCCCTCAAGAAAATGGCTGCTTTGGAGTGAATGTGGACTCTGTGGCATTATATCCTGCTAAAATTGCCAGGTCCCCTCGTCGCTCTTGCAGGGGGGATTTGGGGGGCATTCCAGGGGTGGGCGGGGACACCCCCAAGTGCTACCAGCTACCCAGCTACCCCTCTCCCTCCCCTCCTGCCTGGTTTAAAGGGCTTCAGCCGACTGGCAGGAAACCACATGGCCCATAGACCAGCTGGAGGGCCCTTTAAATCTAGCAGGAGGGAGGGAGAGAAGCAGTTGCAGTCTGCACGCTGGGGTGGGGGCCACGGTGGCCAGGGCTGGGAGACTGAAGCCCCCAGAAGCAAGGGAAACCCCACCCAGACCCGGGGGCTGGTAACCCTATACCCTGCTGAGATACCCCCCACCCCAAACCCTGCTTTCTCCATGCTCCACCCCCAAATCTTCAGGAATTTCCCAACCCAGAGTTGGCAACCCTAGACTCAGACCAGGGAGCAGCCAGCATGGGAGGGGACCCACTGGCAGAGCTGTCTCCTCAGCACCCTCTAGAACAACGTCCCCCAGGGAACTGATAACTTAAAGGACAGGTCCACCCCTGGTGGCTAGGCCTAATGGAGGGCTGCCACATCCGAACACAGCTATCTAACAGCCCCTGGCTGGCCTGTTGCAAGGGAAGAGGTGTACTGAAGGGCAGAGTGTCTTTCGGGGAAGCCTGTCTGCCATTACTGCTGGAGGAACCCCTGATAACCTTCCAAGTAACCCTGGGGCTCTTAGGAACACAGCTGGAAAGCCAAAACCTTAACCAGACGGAATGGCGCTTACGGGTGCAATGTGTTGGATATAACAAGAGCAAAGATTTAAATGGACAACAGCAACTGCTGTGGGGGGTGGGGGGGAGAGACTGAAAAAGATGCTAGGATGGCCAGCTCTGGATTGTGAAATTCTGGGGAGATTTTGGGCGATGGAGCCTGGGGAGGGGAGGGTGTAATGCCACAGCGTCCACTTTCCAAAGCAGCCATTTCCTCCAGGGGAACTGATCTCTGCTGTCTAGAGACCAGCTGTAATTCCTGGAGACTGGCAACCCTACTGAACAAGTCTGTTCTAAAGTCCACACTAGACATTACATCTGGCACAAGTTAAATGGGGCCTCCCTGAGGTTCAGCAACACAGAGAAGAAGGCTGAAGTCTCTCCTCCTCCTCCTCCACTTTAGTCCTCCGCCAAATTAGACCTTGGCCCACTTGGGAACTTCAGTCCCCTGACCTCCTGTGTGGCTATTCAAATATCAGAGCCCAGTCAGGGGAACTCTGACCAAACGTCAGGCCAAACATAACATCTATTTTGGGCCTGAATCTTCCACAGAAGTCAGGCAAGTGGTCATTTCATCACAGGTGCCCATGTACCAGGAGTGGGCCCCTGCTTGCCTCTCACATCTTCCCAGAAACTCATCCACACTGCGGCGAAATTCCTGGTCCTGGAATGGTGATCCAAACCCCAGACCCCCTGCAATGCTGGCTTAGCTCTACCCTAGCCTGGATGGACAACTACAGCCAAAAATGGACCTATTTACAAAACACCACTGGTTGCTTCTGACCAGCTTCACTGCTGAAGGAAAAGGAAGGAGGGATCCTCTTTGGCCACCAGAAATGGCTATGCTGAGAAACATGGGACTTGCATGTACAACACCCACCCGGGACGGGGGGCATTAGTGGGGAGGAGAACCGGGTGGTATTGAGTGAAAACGCTGGGGGGACCTGATTCAGTGACATGAGCCTGTGACAACCTATTACGCTGCTGCTTCCAAACCGTAACACGTGAACGCGTCATGAAGGATGAGAAGTCTACACTGCAGTCTTGCATTACTTCGTGCCAACCCACGGAGGCAATAATGGAGAGTCTTTCCAAAGAGATTGTGACATTCTATATCCTGCTACTTCAGAATGAAACTTCCGAGCAGCAGGAAGAGCTGAAACATTTGTGCTAAGCATTTTCTCTTCCCTTTTTTCCCCCCCAGCACAGGAAAGGAAATAAAATGGAATAAAAACCCCTTCGTTGGGTCCAAAGAACTTTAACAACAACAAAAAGAATCAATGGTCAGCATGGTTAGGGGCGGCAGACTCTAATCTGCAGAGCTAGTTTGATGCCCCACTCCATGAAGCCTGCTGGGTGACCTTGGGCCAGTCAAAGTTCCTTTAGAACTCTCTCAGCTCCACCTGCCTCACAAGGGGCCTGCTGTGGGAAGAGGAAGGGAAGGCGATTATAAACTGCTTTGAGACTCCTTAGGGTAGAGAAAAGTGGAGTATAAAAACCTACTTTTCTTCTTGGATTCAGCTAGCTTCTTCACTCAGTCTAACCAAATTCCCTGTACATGCAGCTCCCATGATTCTCTGCGTAGCCTTTTTCAGTGGTCAGAGAAGACTTCTTCCTTTTCTACCAGAAGAAATGCTGGATGGATCCAACACAATGTTTTAAGCCTGTCACTAAAGGATATTTTTGGTGTAGTGGTTAGGAGTGTGGAATCTAATCTGGGAGAACCGCATTTGATTCCCCACTCCTCCACGTGCAACTGCTGGTGTGACCTTGGATCAGTCACAAGTTCTCTCAGAGCTGTTCTCTCAAGGGCAGTTCTCAAAAGAGCTCTCTCAGTCCCACCTACCTCTGTCTGTTGTGGGGAGGGAAAGGGAAAGGAGATTGTAAGCCGCTCTGAGATTCCTTCGGGTAGTGAAAGGCGGGGTATAAATCCAGTCTCCTCTTCTTCATCATCTTTTAAAAACTATCTAATAGGGTTGGCAACGCCCAGGTGGTGGCTGGATATCTCCTCGGGTTACAAGGGATAGGTTGCTTACCTGTAACTGATGATCTTCGAGTGGTCATTGGTGCATTCACACTGATGGGTTTCTGTGCCTGTGCAGGAATCCTTCGGTATAGTAGAAAGCTCTTTCTAAGGATTTTCGCGTCCAGCGGCTCTGGCCATGCGCGGAGCCCCCACCGCGCATGCCCAGAGGAGCGGGCGCAGACATCCCGCCAGTTCCTTCTGACTGGTGCAACCAAGCATGAGAATAATAGGAAAGCCTGGCAGCAGAGGGGAAGGATGGGCGGGTAGTGTGAATGCACAGATGACCACTCGAAGATCATCAGTTACAGGTAGGCAACCTGTTTATCTTCAACGTGGTCTCTGTGCTTCATACTGATGGGAGAGTAGCGAGCAGTGTCCTACCTGGAGGAGGGAGCAGGCAGGCTGTCACTGAGAAGCAGCGGATAAGATCAGGCGACCCATCGCAGAGCAGGCAGCTACCTGAGCGTCCAGAGCACAGTGTCTGATAAAAGTGTTCGGAGTAGCCCAAGTCGCAGCTGTGCAAGTATCAGTCAGAGAGGCACCCTTGAGGAATGCCGTAGAGGCTGCTATAGACCTGATGGAGTGTGCCCTGATGGGCCCCGGGAGTGGTGTCTTAGCCAGTTCATAAGCAAGTTCGATAAGCCCCACAATCTATTGTCAGGGGCCCCTGACAAAGCCCTCATTGTCTGCTTTGATGAAGTATAATGCTGTATATCTCCCTCTCTGTTTACTTCCCCGAACCTCCCCTGTCACCTTGAAATGTATTGCTTTTAGATGTTCTGGACAATGTAACCATTGAAGTCGGGAGAGTGGCGACCCCCTATCTTTGCACGTCACTGACAAACAAATGGCATTTCCTCCCTTTCATTCCCTCCTCCCTGTTCCTGGGACAGTGAATGTCTTATCTTGTTGTGAGAACCTTGAAGGTCTGTTATTGCCACCCAAAGCTGTTTGTTATGCATGGGCTTCACACATCTGGGTCAGCTAGTTCAAGAAGGGAATTTTTATAACTTTAGCACCTCATCTTCCTGTGGGAATCCAAACGGCTCGATCTGTTCTCCCGCGGTTTTTACTCTGAATGTGATTGGTTTCAGGTGGGGGTTCAAATTGTCCGTAAGAACAGCCACACAACGTCCCCATACCACGAGTAGGAAAGTCTGCAGTGTGAAGAAGATAGCCAGGAGTTTGAGGTAATTGATGTGATGGGACCTCAGATCCTGTTCCCAGGGTGCGCCTGTGTTGTGGCCATTGAGGTGCGCACCCCACCCCCATGTTGATGCATCGGTGGTTAAGAGTGAGTTGCGGCGACAGGAGATGAAAGGGGGATCCTTGGAGGAGGTTGGACGGTAGGGTCCACCAGAGAAGATTCCCGGACCTCTGGGGGGGGGGGGAAGACGGAGGTGCTGAGGGTCCCACTGTGGGCGAAAGGTATGAACGAACCACAGTTGGAGAGGGCGCATTCTGAGTTTTGCGAAGAGCAGTACTGCCGTGGTGGCGGCCATGTGCCCCAATAGTTTTTGGATCACAAGAGCTGAGGAATCGGAGTCGGAACACACTTGTGAGGCTAGTGTGATTATTGGTGACACCCTGCCTCCGGGAGGTAAGCTCGTAGCGAGATAGAGTCCAGTTCTGCTCCTTTGAATTGCACCCTCTGAGCAGGAATGAGATGGGATTTGGCGTCGTTGATCTTTAGGCCGAGATCCTGGAGGACAGTCTGGGTAATGGAAATGTCGGCCAGCAAGCCTTGGGGCGAGGACACCACTATAAGCCAGTCGTCGATGTAGGGGAAAATAGTAATCCCTTGGAGACGAAGGAAGGCTGCCATGACTACCATTGTCTTTGTGAAGACGCAGGGAGCTGTGGAGAGGCCAAACGGTAGAGTTTTGTATTGATAATGTTGAAGATCGATGGCAAAGCGGAGGTATCTCCTGTGGGGGGGGGCATATTGTGATGTGGAAGTAAGCGTCCTGCAGGTCGAGGGTGGCCATCCAGGCACGCCTGCGCAGTAAGGGAATAATAGAACGTAGTGTCACCATCCTGAACCGAAGGTATTGTATGAAGAGGTTGAGACCTCGAAGGTCCAGGATGAGTCTGGTGCCTCCATCCCTTTTGGGGACTGCAAAGTACCTTGAATAGAACCCCATGCCCTGGTGGTAAGTGGGTATGGGTTCTATGGCTCCCTTGTGGAGGAGGACGCTGACTTCTTGATGGAGAACAGGTGAGGGGACGGTAGCGACAAAGGTAGGGGTTGGAGGAGGCTGAAGAAATTCCACAAGGTATCCCCTCAAGATAACGGTGAGGACCCAAGAGTCCGATGTGACCATGTTCCACAAAGGAAGGAAGGGAGCAAGCTGAGTGAGAGAGGAGGTAGGATGAAGAGAATCAAAGGCCCTGCTTGACCTGCCAAGACTGCTTGGAGTGGGCTTGTTGATAAGCCAGTGAAAACTTTTGCCGTGGCGGATAGGATTGTTTCTGTCCACCCGGGGATGTGCATGGATGCCATGACCTATCCGGGGAACTCCAGTTAGACAACCTACGTGACCAGGACCTAGACCAACTTCGCGGCTTAGATTGACGAGGGGCGGAGGAGATCCCCAGTGTACGCGAGGCCTTGATGCAACGTCCGGTTTTGGAGAGGGATCAACTGGGGAACTGTGATCAGACTGCTCCGCATCAGAGTCCTGTTCTGATGAGGAAGAGACATGCGGTACCTCTATCAGAAATGGCTGTGCCGATGGTGGGGTCATTGGGATTGGTGTCGATGGCATAACTGTCTGTCTCGACATTGTGGCGGTTGGCCTTTGAGTAAGGCAGATGAGTAAGGCAGATGAGTAAGGCAGATGGTGACGATCCCAGTGCGGAACTGCAGGAGGATATGCCCATCGCGTCGACAAGGGGGACCGAGGTCTGGGCGACCTGTATCGAGGAGACCTGTGCCTTGGCGAGTGGTGTCAAGATCGTGGAGACTGGTATCCAGCAGATGTGGAGGAGGGTCCTCCTCGGTATGGGAAACAGATCCTATCAACGGCGACCAAGAACGGGAGCTGGGACGTCCCTGTGGTGCGTAGAGTTGCTCCTGATCGGTTTTGAGGAACTCCTGCACTTCAAGGATGTGAGCCGGTGGCGCTTCAAGAGGCTGCTGGATTGGGGAATCCAAGACCGTGATAGTCAGGTCCGTAGGTGGAGGAGGAACGGTCACAGGAGCCATCGGCACCGAGGCAGCAACTGGTGGGAGTGCTGCTAAGTCGGGAGCCGGAAACAGAGCCTTGGTTGGAGGCTTGCCCACGGCAGCAGACAGCTTCTTCTGGCGTTTTTCCAACTTCTCCAACTTTTTCTTTTTGGCAGGCGTCGACGCGGCCGACTGCATCGGAGCCCTATGCTTAGCTGAAGGGCGAATGATGTCAGAAGACAGTCTCAACGTCGATGCAGCCCCGAAATTGGCTGTCGATGCTGATGGGATGGAGGTCATGGCGGTTGATCCAGACAGCAATGCCGACTCCAACAACGCGACTTTCAGCCGAGCCGCCCGGTTTTTTCGGGTCTGATTACTAAATTTAGTGCAGTGAGGGCAGGAGTCTGGCTGGTGGGACTCTCCAAGGCAAAGGATGCACAGAGAGTGACCGTCAGAAGCTGCCAATTTGCTGCCACAAGCCGAACAGCGCTTGAAGCAGCCCCACTTCAGAGCCATAAAGCCGGAAAGAAACAGAGATGAAGAAGAAGGGGGGGGGAGTGCCCGAAGGCAGGAATGGAAGAACCCCCACCACCTCAGAGAAAAGGTTTTTTTAAAAAAATTTTCAAGAAAAGAGGAGTGTTGAACGAAGAAATAGAAAGAAGATTGAGAAGAAATGATTCAGAGAGAGAGAGCTTCCTTTGAAGGACTCCACTGAACGGTAGAAGCTGTTAACAGCAAGGCGGTCAGAAAGAGCTTTCTACTATACCGAAGGATTCCCGTGCAGGCGCAGAAACCCATCAGTGTGAAGCACAGAGACCACGTCGAAGATCTCCAAGTGATCAGATCACTTGGAGAAAATGGCCGCTTTGGAAGGCTCTCTATGGCCTTATACCCTCCTGAAGTCCCTCCCCTCCCCAAACCCCGCCCTCCTCAGGCTCCACCCCCAAAATCTCCAGGTGCTTCCCAACCCGGAGCTGGCAACCCTGAATCTTAAGAAGTCTGTATCAACTGCATCAGGAATTTTTCCTGCTGGTGGTTCATAGCTAATTTTAAAAAAACTGCATCTTAGTAGAATCCCCTTGCCTTTAAAATTTGAGGAAAGGTCTCAAGGTTGTGATTGTTTTTTCCCCACTGGTGTTATTCACGCTCTGTTCCCTCAAGGAGACAGCAGGGTCAGAGCATGTTGAGTGACTTGGAACAGGCTTAGACTGCACTGAATAAATGGGGGCTATATTGCTAGAACTGATTATTCACACAATCACTTCCCATAACTTGGGTTCTGCAGCATCAAATACGAATGACCCTCTAAAGGAGTTCCAAATAAATGGGGGCATCATCTCCCTGCATGTTTCCTCACTGGGCTAGGAGCTTCCTTTACCACTACCAGCTGTATCCCCCGTACTAACCAATTGTGGCCAGCTTGCTTCCACTGAATGACTTTAAAGTGCTTTGGACATTTGTTATGGGGGAACTTTCAGAAGCGCTTGATCAATGTTCCCCTCTACACTTTTTAACATGTCAACGCTTGGACAGAATTCACATGGGAAGCAATTTTAAGGCGCCCCCCCCCCCCCCCCATTGGTGTGCATGTTTGAAAAATTGACAGGCGGTTTTAAATGTACTCGTATCCAGGGACCATTTTGAGGGGGAATGAGCAGGAATGGCGTTCCGGGAGTAACAAGCCCAGGGCTAGAGCGTCATAGGCTCACTTCAGAGCCCAGTTCCCTCTATGGTGCGTGCTGGCACACAGCAATAATTTCCCCTGCTACCAGCGCAGCTCCAGCACAACCAGGTCTCCAGTGCTGGGCTCAGGCAGCAGCCCCGCCCCCTCGTTAGTAGCCTCCCGGCTATAGGGCCCCCCGCTCCCAGCAGCCCTCACTTGTGGCGACGTAGTATGGGGCTCTGCTGCTTGTTCTTGCTGTCGTCTGCGTCGTCCCTCCGTGCCTATTTTCTTTGTGCTTTTGAAGCAGTTTTTCTCCAGGTGGGCTCGCCAGCTCTGAGTTGGGAAATACCTGGAGATTTTTGGGGTGGAGCCTGAGTGGTGGGTCTTGCCTTCTGACACACTTCCGGTGATGTCAGGGGGTGTGGCATATCCAAATGAGTTATGCTAATGCGTTATGCTAATGAGCTCCTGCACCACTTTTTCTATGCGATGTCCCCTGCTCCTATCAAGTTGCTGAATCAGTTGATAGTCAAGTAGGAAGGTCACTTCAGAATCACATTCCAGCCTTCCTGGTCTTTATTGTACACATTTGATTTGGAATGGAGAAATACCCAGGCTTTTGTTCAATGAACTCCCCCCCCACCCATTTATACATTTCTACTCCACCCTTCTCACCCGACCGCAGCATCCAAGGCGGCTTTCAAACCAGCACCCCAACATGCAAGAATACCTCTATATACTTCAAGACCTAAGTAGTCATAGTGCTGAAATCGGCACCTCCAACTTCCTTGGCAAAGGTGGTTCGTGCCAGCAAGCCAAACTACCCCCCTTGCAAAATCTGACATTGTTTTAAGGCTTACGAACTCACTGGACACCGGTTTATATCAAGTGCACACCACAATAAGCTTAGCTTAGGGCAGATGAAGGAGAGAGACTTATCTTGCAAGTCGGAACCAGGTTTTGCAGTGGGCCTCGGCTGACCTCAGGGCCCAGCACCTACCCTCTCTTGCCACTACCTGGAGCCAGTCAAGCTGAGGTCCTTTTAAAGGGAGACACCAGGGATGAAACCTGGGACTTTGGGCCCAAAAAGCTCTTAGCAACTGGCCTCTACCTGTCTCAGTGAATGGGAAAACAAAAGAAGCAAAATTAAAACTCCAGCAAATTTTTCAATATTATTTGTTTGTTTGTGGTGGACTCACAGTGGGTTCCAATGAGGATTAAAAACACAACCATAAAATTAATACACTTATCTTGTCCTTACGGTGGCAACGGCAGCAACAACAAGGGTGACCAATTCTGTAGAAGGACAAATTTTGGAGAGAGAAGCCTCGTCGGTTGCACAAGCGTGCAAGGCGTTATTCTCCTTTGGAAAGGGGTATAAGGGGAGGAGATACAGGCTAGGGATTAACCCCCCTGCAGTTCTGGGGTTCCAAATGTTGGGGGTTTTGTACATTGTACCAACATGGATGCTGTTGTGGAAGGGAGAAATAAGATACAGGAGCACAGCACTGAAGTTGGTAAAACCGAGACCCTTCCCTTAAAATGCACGACGAAAAAAGTTCTGGCCTTACTTTCGTATCAGTCTCCTTCAGAGTCAAATGGAAACATTTTGCAAAGCCCCTGATCCTGAAATTTTGCAACCATCATAACTGCACAAAACTTCCTTTCAACTGCGATAAAAATCCCTTCCTTTCACCCATCTGAAAAACTGTCCTGCATTACAACGGGGCTTCCTGATTATTCAAGCTCTCGGTTACTCTAGCTGAGGCAGAAACCCTTTGCTGCAAAGAAGCTCCACTCATCACTAACCTTTTCTTTAAGAAAAACAGAGGGCGATTCTGCATTGGCTTCTCCCTCTGTTGTTTTACCAAACCCACCTTGGAACCGAAATTCCCCTCTGCTAGGGGCGCAGACTTTTGGAAATTCCGGGGGGGGGGCTCCTTAGCGCGATGTTCTCCCCCCCTCGGGAAACCGCTGCGCCTCCCTGGGCCCTTCCGAGGCCCGCCAGCTGCTGCCTCTCTCTCCCCCCCGGCCACCCCTTCCCTCTCCCTCTCCAGCAGCAGCGGCCAGGTCTCAGAAGGACCCGGGGAGGCGCGGCAGCAGCCGCTCCGTTTTGCCAGGGGTGGCTGAGCCCCCCCCGGGAAATTTTGGGGGTGGCTCGAGCCCCCCGTACTCTACGCCTATGCCCTCTGTGTTGCATGCTGCTTTCACTTTCTTTGATCATCGGATTTTATGGTACCCTCTACACTGCATGCCACTTTCACTTTCTTTGATCATCGGATTTTATGGTAGCCTCCAGACTGCATGCCACTTTCGCTTTCTTTGAGCGTCAGTTTTATGGTACCTTCTGCATAGATTTATGGCCATTCAGGGGTGACTTCGCAGTCACTGCAGCGTGGCCTCAGGGTATCTGAATGTGGTTTTGAGTGCCACCTTTTCCTCAGTGCTGAGAAAATGTGGAGCGAATGCCAGATGCAGAATCACCCAAAGTGACAAAAATCAAGCAGATTTGAGTCCGGTACCACCTTAGGGACCAACAAGATTTTGAGGGTAGTTTCATAGTTTATTACTATTACAGCCCGTGGCCAGTATTTTCAGGGTATGAGCTTCCAAGCATCAAAGCTCCCTTAGTCCGGTACCTTCACTCTCAAAAGCTTATACCCCCCAAAAAAACCGTATTGGTTTCGAAGGTGCTACTGGACGTGAATTGGGCCATTCTGCTGTGGACCAGCATGGCTACTTTCTGAAAGAAAACCAAGCAGAGCGGGATGCATACTCCTCTGGACCCAGCTCAGCAGAATACACGTGTGGGATTGTGGCCTACTGACTCCATGCACCTCTAGGCAGATTGTCTCAGATAACACGACTCATGTGCACAATGGGGAAGAGTACGCAACCGGCCACCCACCACCCCATGCCAGTCTGAGAGCTGCATAAATTGTCATGAAAAGAGTGCTACTGGATCTAGCCGTGGCCTGTCAGAAGCCCCAGGGAAGCAGGACCCAAGCAGGACGCAAAGGCAATGCCCACCCCCACCCCCATTTTTCATCCCCACAAGAAGTCCACAGTCTCTGACCACACAAAGTCCCTGTCACTATCATGGCTGATCGCCCCTGAGATTTCCCGCAGCCCTCATTTTGTAGCGACAGGCATACTGTACATTCCGGCCACTGTGATCTGCTCTAAGTACAAACCACCTCTAAAAGGTCCCGAGGTTGTAAGTCTATCTTGTCAGGAATAGGAGGCCCTCCCAAACCCCAGCTACAAGGGCGCCCTGCAGATCTTGAAAAGTCCCTGAAACATCAGGTAGTTCAGGTGTCTTGAGTGCATTATTTTTACCTATTTATTCCATTTGAATCCCACTGTGCCTCCCAGGAATTTAGGGCAATATCTACAGTCCTGCCATTTTATCCTTGCACCAAGTCTGTGACCTAATTTAAGAAAGAGTGATTCGCTCAAGACAATCCGGTGAGCTTCATGACAGTGTGGGGGTTTAAATCTGGATTTCTTTGGTCCTGGTCTAGCATCCTAACCATTACTGGCTAATGACACAACAGGGATATGGAATGGAATAGTACAGCCTGCTCTGGTCAGATCCCAGAAGCTAAGCAGGGTCGGTACTTGGATGGGAGACCACCAAGGAAGACTTTGCAGAGGAAGGCTGTGGCCAAACACCTCTGCCTTGAAAACCCTACAAGACTGCCATAAGTCGGCTGTGACATGACAGCACTTTACACACACACAATGATACAACGGATCTATTTCTTCCAGTTTCTATAGCCATGTTGAAATCCCCATGTATCGTTGATATGAACCATTCATGTACAGGGTGATCCTTGCAGGTGTGCCTGTAACTTGGATTTTGCTGCATCGAGTAATAATTCGCATGTGTGAAGGAACCATCGAAAATTCGAGCAACATAGGCAGACCATTGGCGTTAACTCGTATAATGCTTTACTGATAACGGTTTTTAGTGGAGCCACATTCAGCGGCAAGAAATCTGGAGATGTACATGCTTGTGCAGTGCAAATCAGCACTCTGTAGCTGGCAATTTACTTATCACATTATATAGGTTTGCCAGGCCTCCTGCTATGACTGGAGACCTCCTGCCTGCGGCAACCTTTGTTTCCTGCAGCCGCTTGGAGAAACAGCAGGAGGGAAATTTTTTAAAAAAATACCATCGTCCCATGCTGAGTGACATCACTTCCAGGGGGAACCTGGAAGTGACATCATGTCATTCTAGGGATCACTGGAAACTCTTATGTTTTCCCCCAAAAAAGTGATGTCATGGCACACGTGATGCAGCTTCCATTTTGTCATCCCCCAAGCTCCTGCTGATTGTCTGCATGGCCTGGCAACCCTACACACCTAGCACAAAGAGTGTGCCCTCTGACCTTTATGGCCTACTGTAATGGGCAGCCATGGGAGAGTACTGCATGTATTCTAGGCAGGGCTCTTTTTGTAGAAAAAGCCCAGCAGGAACTCATTAGCATAATAGGCCACATCCAACAGCAGAAACTCATTAGCATATTAGGCCACACCACTGACAGCACAGCTTATTAGCATATTAGGCCTCACTCCCATGTTACCAGAAGAGTGGTCATCCAGCCACACCCACCTTTTGCTTCTTATTCTGTTTACCTTGTTTGTTGTCAAAATCCAGGGCTTTTTTTGTAGCAGGAATTAATTTGCATCTTAGGCCACATAACCCTAATGTAGCCAATCCAAATGAGTTTCTGCTGTTGGGTGTGGCCTATTATGCTAATGAGTTCCTGCTGGGTGTGGCCAACTCAGGAGCCAGCCGGAACTCTGTTCCTGTGTGTTCCTGCCCAAAAATAGCCCTGATTCTAGGTAGTTCAAAAGGGGGAATAGGAAGAACTAACATGCTAGACAAGTACCTGGTGCAAAGGGTGTTTGTGTGTGTTAGAACATGTCCCAGAGTTCTCTATATAACCCAAGGCAGACCCTCAGGGGCTCCTCAGCGCATAAACCAATGAGCCAGTTCATATACAAACCTAGCTACTGATTATTTTTGCAAGGCAAAGCATGTTATCCCGCCTTAGGGTCTCCAGGCCTCCTGCCATAGAAGAAGACCTCCCAGCAATCCTCACTGTTGGCTGCTAGCACATGAAAGGCCAGCGGGAGAAAAATGGCAGCAAATGAGGGGGTGGGGAGTACACCAGCTTCATGACAGTATGTGACATCTGATGAACACTAAAAGTGGTGTCATCACATTGAGGGGGTGTCACTCTAGGAGCTGAGTTGCCAAACACCTCTATTGTTTAATGACAGAGTTTTTGAAAAACCTAGAATGCCCCCCCATCATGACATCACATCTGTTTTTTGCCAAGACTGAAACTATGCTCTGCTGCAGGGGTGGTCAAACCTGCTTAACGTAAGAGCCACATAGAATAAATGTCAGATTTTGAGAGTTGCAAGACATGGACAAGTATTACACGTTTTTACTGGGAAATATGCAAATTTGCTTTTTAGTAACATTAAATGAGACTGCCAAAAATAATAACAAAAGCGGTAAAAGCAGGTATTGATAATGATATTTATTTGTCCAGTGATATTTGTTTGCTAAAGATACTTAGCTTCCCCAGCCGCCCTGCTGGGAGCCACACAATATGTGTGAAAGAGCCGCATGCGGCTCCTGAGCCACGGTTTGGCCACCCCTGCTCTGGTCTGATGTCGGCCTGCCAGTCCCTGCCCCACCAAACCCTCCTGGGGGTTCCAGACTGCAGTCCAGCAACCTTACCCCTCCCTCACATATGGCAATGTATGACATGAGGGTTTCTTTTATTCCAGTGGGGAAGAATCACACAAAGCGGGCCTACATGGATGCAGTTTTATATGCGAGGTCCCCATGTGTGTGAACAAGATCAACTGCAGACATGTATATAAAGTAGGCCACAATGGAAAGGATCCCTTGCAAAACCACTGACCAAGTGCAGTTGAAAAAAGCAAGAGGCCAGTAGTAACTTAACAAAATTTGTGGCAGAGTATGAGCCTCCATGAGTCAGCAGTTACTCAAGAAAGCTCATCCCCTGCCACAATTTTTTTTAGCCTTTAAGGTGCTTCTGGACTCTTGCTTTTTCCAGCCACTACAGACAGACTAACACATCTATGGCCAAGTACAAGCTAGGGTTGCCAGCCTCCAGGTGGTGACTGGAGATCTCCCGCTTTTACAACTGATCCCCAGCTGACAGAGATAAGCTCCCCTGGAGAAAATGGCTGCTTTGGAGGTGGACTCTATAGCATTGTACCATGTTGAGGCCCCTCCCCTCCCCAAACCCCACCTTCTCCTGGCTCCACCCCCAAAGTCCCCAGATATTTTCCAACCCGGACTTGGCAACCCTAGTGCAAGCATCCACTCAATGGTAAACAGCGATGCAGAGAAACGAAGCAGGACAATGGAAAGAGATCATACTCGGTGTTTGCTTTCCCAGCTACCGATGTCATCAAATTAATGTGCCGGGTCCCTTTAACACTTGCTACTGTGTTTTGTGGCAAACCTTCCCTGCATGCTTCGGGCTCGTGGGCTGCTGCTGCTGCTGTGCAAATGTACTCATTAGCCTATCTGATGATCGCTCCCATCCAGCGCCTCTGCATGAAACAACACAAGCCAAAGCCACAAGTCAAAAATGTGTGGATCGGTATGTTCTCAGGAAGTGCGCAAGTATCTGAGAATCTAAACCTGGGAGGTTATTTTGAAAGTGGAGTTGGGGAGGGGGGAGAAAAAGACGTTCACAGCGCCAACACCAGCATTCACACAGGAAGAATGGGGTTTTCTAGGATGGGGCCCTACGTCATTTAAAGCTGTTTGTTCCACAGGAACCTTTTCCCCTCCCCTGCAACGCTATTGCTGTTTTCGGCTTGGGGGTGGCACTGTGGACTCAAATGTATTATCTGATTTGGGCAGGGAAGGCTGGTAGGTAGATTAACTCTCATCTTGTATGGATTCTAGAACTACCCTCTAGTGTTAAAGGCTACATTCACATATGCAGCTATTATTTGCTTATTTATAGCCTTCACTATATCCTGCCTTCCTCCCCAATGGGAATCCAAAGAGGTTTACATTGTGGTCCTCTAGTCCATTTCACCCTCATAACAACCCTGTGAGGTGGGTTAGGCTATGTGACTGGCCCAAGGTCACCCAGCCAGCCTCCATGGCAGAGTCGGGATTTGAACCTGGGTCTCCCAGATACTAGTCCGGCACTCTAGCCACCCCATCACGCTAGCTCTCCAGGGAGGCGATTTGATGATTGTACTTTCCCAAAACAGGCCAGCAAGCAATCGTTCCACTTGCTGAAGTACTCTTCTGTTAAGCAGTTATTGAACTCAGCACCACTTTAAAAAAGAGCGGTGATTAGGAGGCTGTTCCCCAATTGTACTCATCCTGTCACATGATGAGTTGGAAGCGGAGTACATAGCCACCACATCATGTGGTGCTTTTAATTCCCTGCGCATTCATCATGGATGGCCAGATGTCTGAATGTGGGGGAACGCAAACAGAATGGATTAGTGGTCTGAACCTGCAGATCTGTTCCTGCCGCTAGGGTGTCCTCCTCCAGAGTTGATACACATGAGAGCATATGCACACACATGCACACCTATGAGCGTGCCTGAGCCCATATGCACGTGCATGTATTTTTAAAACAACTGGGTAGCATGCTTGATGGCTGAGGTGCTGCAGTAATGTGGATGTTTGACCACGGGATGTCCGCATGGGTAACTCGCATATTTATGCCCCGCAGCACTTTAAACTGGTATAATTAGAAGTGGCGTCATATCGCGCCAAGCTGCCAGTCTGACCACAGCCTTAGTCATGCTAAAGTGTGACAAAGCACTGATGGGAAGGAGTTGGTGTGTAAGGAGTCACCAGATTTTGTACTGGGAATCTTCTTTCCTGGGATTTTTCTAATTCTCCTTAGAGAAAACAAGATCTCAAGCACAAATTATATTGCAAATAATGCTATGCCCTGATATTTGGGGCAGGGGGAGGTAAAATCTAAACATTACACAGAAAACAGACTAAATATTCCAAAGCAGCCACTTGTAGTACAGTTAATAAAATACAATGGGTTTGGTCAGAGGACCGTCTCTACACTTTACGGACTACACTGGTTGGGAAGGACTGAGGCCTCCACTTGGTGTCCTGCGTTACTGCCAGCCATGAGTCCTGGGTTCTCCTCAGTTCCTGCATGCATGGGGCCCAATTCAGATCACAACTGTGGTGGACATGGAGAAGGGGATTCAATCTTCCCCTGGCATGGCATTTTCCCAATCTGAAATGGTCCGGGGGAACTATTTGGCCCATTGGGGACAGGGTCTGCCCAGCAGAGAACCCTGACGTATAGTACAGCTTGATTCAGGGTACGAGCTTCTGAAAGGTGCCACTGGACTCAAATTTAGTTCTCACATCTGTTGTGAACTCTTTTAATATCTGTATGCTAATCTGCTGCTATCTACAGGTCTTATCAACTGCGTTAATCCAATCTTAGCTATACCTCTAATTAGCCCTTACTGGCAACTAACCCCCGCCCCCCATGTAAGGCTTGAGGAAGTCTGTTTCAATGTATCTGAAGAAGTGTGCAGGCACCCGAAAGCTTATGCCCAGAATTAAAAGATACCTTTAGACATTTATCTGCTAGTTTGACATATTTATTGCTTTACACCTGTTGACCTTATAACCTTAACTTGTTATTTAGCAGTCACTTTGCACATCTTGAACAGCATCATGTTACATGTTAATTTACCTTCCTTCCAATGTATTTGATAAAGTGTGCCTTGCACATGAAAGCTATGATGCGTGGCCTAAATAAACTGCCGCTTTGCGGCGTTCTGTGAGGTGACTGATCAGGATTGGCTCTACTTCACTCGACCAGCTCCCTCTATCCTTGTAATAGTCTCTTCGGGGTTTAATTTTAATAGGTAGCCACTCCGGCTTTTTCTTTAACATAAAACAGAGCTTTATTTACAGAACCAAACAGAGGGGATGGGGGATGTATTTACATTGGACACGTTGTTTCGGTAGCGGCTGACACGTCTGTCAGAAATTACTCTTTGGCAGTAGGTTATTTTGTTTTGAGGGTTTTGTTTTTTTTGGTAACCTTTCGTAAGTTCACCACACCCTTTCTCAAGCACTCTCTCCTGTACAGCTTAGGGTTAAGTCTCTTGACTTTGGCTTTCCTGGCCCTTTTCTTTGAGTCCTAGCTGGCCACCAACCAATGATCCAGACTCTGACTGGCCTTGCCTCAGCCCTCCCTTAAGCACCTATACCAGGTTCTTCAGTGCTGATATGTCTTTGTGTTGACCACTTATGTGTTCTACTTGCACAAGACAGTTCACGGTCCCGTGAATCAGTCTATCCTGCACCAGTTCTCAGCTTAAACTGGTCTTTTTGGATTGCTCCCACAGAGCCTCGCTTCCAAGCTCTCCCACAGCCATCCCCAGAACTGTTCTCCACACAGACTTTTTTTTCTCTCTCTCCCTGAGCATCCTAAACTGTCAGGTGTGCCCGTTAACTGCCAATCATTGAGGGTTCCGAGCTAAATGGCCCCCTCCTCACTCAGTCATGTGACCCAGATTTTCATCCCATCACAAAAGCTCATACCTTGAATAAACCTTTGTTGGTCTTCAGGGTGCCACTGGACTCTACATTTGTTCACGGGACTCAAACAGTACTCATTAAAGGTTGCCTCGGCACATTTCCCGCTATTCTCATGTTGGAAGGACCATCCAGCCCACCTCCAGTCCTGCTCCATGCCAACCTCATTTCCTGGTCCTTTGCACAAGATTTTGGGGGTACAGGATTCTGAGAGTCCAAACTCCCTTTGTCAGATACTGTTTCTGTACTGCACTTATACCCCGGAAACTTATACCTTGAAAATCAAAAATCTGGTTGGTCTCTTAAAGTGGTTCTGGATGCGACTCTAGATGTTCTACCGCAGACCAACACGACTACTCTCTGAAACTATCGTCATGGGAGAGACAACTCAGTTCTCCTTGTGAGACTGATTCTGCATGCACAGGAGGAGAGCTGGAAAAGCAGACATGCACATGATCCAGAGAGGAGCTGGAGTAATTAATATTATCACATGGCAGTGGGCATTGTATAGCAGGAGATCCAAAGATTGTCTGGCAGCCTGAAACTCCAGGTGTTTTTATGGTGAGCTAGGTTTATTTTGGAGGCTGAGAGAACTGTGACTGACCCAAGGTCATCTAGCTGGCTTCAAGTGGAGGAGTGGGGAATCGAACCCGGTTCTCCAGATAAAAGTCTGCCGCTCTTAACCACTATACCAAATTGGCTCTTGGGGGTTGGAGTGACCTTCCCCTTCAATGGCAATCCTAAATAGAGTTCAGGGTTGCCAAACTCCAGGTCTGGAATTCTCCCAGAATTACAATTAGCCTTCAGACTACAGAGATCAATTTCCCTGGAGAAAATGGCTGCTTCAGAGGGGGGGACTGTATGGCATGGTATACCACTGAGCTTCCTCCCCAAACCCCTCCCTCCACAGGCTCCACTCCCAAATCTCCAGGAATTTCAAAACCTGGAGTTGGCAACCCCCACAGAATCATACCCTTTTAAGTCCACTGAACTCTGCTTAAGACTGTGCTATTAATATATAAACTGCACTGTGTTATAAAACACCGATTAGAGATCTCGTCTCAGCAGGTCTCCTCAGATTCCTATCCCAGTGTATTCAGTGGGCTTACTCCCAGGAAAGTGCTCTTAAGATTTCTTTGCAGCTCACGCTCAATTAGACTGTGCACTTTCAACAAGCGTATTATGGGAAAATATTGATAACGCTAACGCTGTTGAAGTCCAACCAAAATGTACCTTACCGTGGGCCTTTTTCGGTCTGTACATTTTCCCAAGCAAGTAAATGGCCTGTGCTCCCGAGGATAAAACGGGTGGAATGCGCAGAACACGGAGAGCAGTTGTTGTGCTGAAGAATGAAATTAAACCCAAAGATCCCGGTACACGGGAGGAATAAACAACGCAACATCTCCCCGCCCCCCGATTTTGCAGGTAGTATAAGAAATTCCATTTGCCATCGAACGTTAAGCCCAGGACAAGCTATCAATTTCAATGGGATCTAGTAGCAACACTGAGATAAAATTAAGGAAATGAGTTGCAGGCTCAGTTAATACCCTCATTATCGCTCTGATTCCTCCCTTTCTGTGTCTGACGGCCTCCGAAGCCAGCGAAATCCCCCCTTCGTGAATTAACATTTCTTAATTTTATTTCTAGGCTGTTGTGTGTGCCAACAGGCAACATAAATCCTCATTATTTTCTCAAGGCAAACATGCCTTCTTACAGCCCCCTGCGTGTTGTAGCGGACAGGGAGGAGCTGTGGCCCAGTGGGAGAGCATCTGCCTGGCATGCGGAAGGTCCCAGGTTCGATCCCAGGGGGCTTCAGTCTGAAGGGCCAGGCAGAAGTCGATGGGAAAGACCTCTGGCCTGAGAGCCGGGAGAGCCGCTTCCAGTCTGAGCAGACAATGCTGCTGACCCTGATGGGCCAAGGGTCTGATTCAGGGCACTTTCACACATGGTAAATAATGCCCTTTCAATCCACTTCAGGACCGTTTGCAAGTGGGTTTTGCCATTTCACACAGCAGTGTGTGTGCGCATGCGGGGCTGGCTGCAAGCGGGGTGGCGGAGTGGGCCTGAATCCCAAGCGGCAAATCACCGCTGGGAAATCAGCCCTGTGCACTGCGGCTGCGAGTGGAGTGTGCGGCCGGCAATAGCCACTCTCCCTCCCTTCTGAAAGATTTAAAGGGCCCTTCAGCTGATCAGCGGGCCATGTGCTTCCCGCTGATCAGCTGAAACCCTTTAATTCTGGCAGGAGGGGAGGGAAAGGGGTGGCTGTGGGTGGTTGCGACGGGGGACCTGGGAATCCTACTTTGGAGGGTGGACTGTATGGTATTATACCCCACTGAAGTCTCTCCCCTCCCCGAACCCTGCCCTCCACCCCCAAAATCTCCAGGAATTTCCACACCCAGAGCTGGCAACCCTCAGGAGATGACGTGAAGACCTCTACCTGAGTTGGCTGTTCAGACTGGTTTTAGAGCTGATGACCAGTTGAATTTTAATTGGAACCTGTTTCATTGTATCTATTTGTATTTATAGATTTTATTCCCTATTCAAGTCTTAATGCTACGTTTAAATATGCCGTGGACCACCCCAAGTCCTCTGTCGAGGAGAGGATACAGGTTACAAGCTGAATAAATAAAGGAATAACTAAGACCTTGGGGAGCTGCTGTCAGCTTAAGAAGACAACAGTGGCCTCAATGGACTGACGGTCTGATTCCAGCATAAGGCAGCTTCGTGTGTTCATGTGACATACATTTATATGATTAGAATTAACCTTATTGGGTATAGATGAAGCTGTGTTGAACAGCAGGAGCCTGTACCATTCCTGCCTTCCTCCACGCAACGGGACTTTAAAGATTTTATGGGTGAATCTGTTCCAAATACCTTGAGGCTTTCATGGGGGGGGGGGGGGGAATCATGCGACTTCTGGGCAACGGTCATCCTCAAGCAAACCCCAGTTTTCCCCTACTGGTTCTGCTACTTGCTGAACCTGGATGCAGAAATGGGGAGGGATGGAAAAGGTCTCAGCCCACAGAAAAACTGATTATAGAATGGGGAAACGACATGGATCCAGAAGGACTCAGAACTTAACAGTCAAGGAAGCTTAACAAAATCCAGGCTAGAGCAGGGGTGTCAAACTCATTCGCTGTGAGGGCCGGATCTGACATAAATGTCACTTTATCGGGCAGGGCCATGGGTGCCATAAAATGTAATGCCAGGTACCGGAGAGAGAAACTGAGTAAAGGACAGCAGCTGATAAGCTCCGAGTTGGTGTATCCTCACTGCAAGGCCCCGTGGGCTAGGTGGGGGAGAAACCCCACAAAGATGGACTGGAGAGGCAGCAGTGCAGCGCAGGGCAGATGATCCCACGATGTCTGACTGCTGCAGATGAGGTTGTTCTGCCATGCTGAAGCCACAAGGGAGTGGCTCCACCCATTCCCCCCCCCCCGCACTCCCTCCCTTGCATCTGTTGCTCGCGGGGTGCATATGAGCCCCGGATGGGCCGATTCCAGCCCCTGGGCCTTATGTTTGACGCCCCTGGGCTAGAGGGCTTCTCACTCCTCCACCGGCATGATATTTCACCAGCGGCTGAAAATGGTTTTCTTTTTTTTCTGTTGGCGGGCTTCTGAAGTTCAGCTAGAAAAGTATACTTTAATGTCCGGCTGCAGGCTGTTTTACTCAGTTTAATGCTTCTGTTTTTTTTGTGTGTGTGGGTGGGAGGCGTTGGGTTATCTGGTGGTTTTTGCCCATTCCTTTTTCTTTTTCTTTTTTTTGGCTATTAGGTTGTCATGAGTTACTGTTGAGTGCCTTCATCGGTGGGTTAGGGCAAACAGTAATATTTAAATATCGATCCAAGCGCTGCATACCCCGACAGTGCTAAATCAAATAACAGCGGTGGTGGAAAGAGCTGTCAAGCTGCAGCTGACTTGTGGCAACCCCATGGGGTTTTCAAGGCAAGAGACGTTCAGAGGTGGTGTTCTACTGCCTGCCTCTGTGTAGCTACCCTGGACTTCCTTGGTGGTCTCCCATCCAAACACTAACCAGGGCTGACCCTGCTTAGCATCTGGCATTTTAGTGAAGATTTTCTTCTTTTAAAGATTCCCCAGTCCTGTCTCAGTAATTCTTAGAACCAGGGCTCATTTAGTAGCAGGAGCTCCTTTGCATATTAGGCCACACACCCCCTGATGTAGCCAATCCTCCAAGAGCTTACAGTAGCCCCTGTAAGAAGAACTCTGTAAGCGCTTGGAGGATTGGCTACATTAGGGGTGTGTGGCCTAATAAGCAAAGGAGCTCCTGCTACGAAATGAGCCTTGCAAACAATGAGGATGTACAGAATTTCCAAAGCTGAAATATTTCTGCATTTATTCCTCTCAAATGCACTCCCATGTATAGAAGATTGCCAACTCTGGGTTAGGGAATACCTGAAGATTTTGGGGGGTGGAGCCTGGGGAAGGCACGGTTTGGAGAGGGGAGGGACAGCAGTCAGGTATAATACCATAGAGTCCACTTTCCAAAGCAGCCATTTTCTCCAGGGGGAACTGATCTCTGTTGTCTGGAGAACAGGTGTAATTCTGGAAGATCTCCAGGCCCCACCTGGAGACTGGCAGCCCTACATGTATACCTCACCCCCTTTCAAAGCAAAGGCAGGGAACTGTCAAAGACTGCAAGGTTATAATTCCAGGAAGCTCACTTCCATGCAAAAAGGAGATGTTGCAAATACAGGATGTTCTTACGTGCTGAAACAAGAGCGGATGAGTATTTCCTCTTGAATAAGTTGCAGCATACATTAAAAAATTCTGCCAAACTCATCTGAAGGACACTTTTCCCATTTCAAAAGCCACTGCTGGTATTTCATTTGTGGCTAGCAAGCAACACATGAGAAAGTTGTGGGGCAGGGGCTGTGACTCACCAGGAGAGCATCTGTTTGGCATGCAGAAGTTCCCAGGTTCAATTCCCAGCATCTTCAGTTAAAAGGACCAGGCATCAGAGGATGGGAAAGCCCTCGGCCTGAGACCCTGGGCAGCCACTGCCAGTCTCAGTAGACAACAGTGAACTTGACGAACCAAGGGTCTGCTTCAGTACAAGGCAGTCTCTTGAGATGGTGTGTGCGCACAGTGTGAAGGGATGGACAGACTGCGATGGCTATGGGCTCTGGAGGGTCAGGGACATGGCTGCAAAGGGGAGATGTGGGTAGTTGGCCAATTTCCAGGTGGGGCCTTGAAAGATCCTGGAATTAGAACTGATCTCCAGATGACAGATCAAGTTCCCCTGGGGAAAACGGCTGCTTTGAAGGTTGGACTCTACACATTATCCTCCACAGAGGTCCCTCCTCTCCCCAAACCCTGCCCTATCCAGGCTCCGCCCCCCCCAAATTTCCCAAGCCTGAGTTGGCAACCCTCAGTGTAGGACATGTCTGCACCAGCACTTTTCCAGTTCAACGTCTTTCTCCAACGTCTTTCACTTTCTTCGTCCTTGTTTGTCCTGAAATAATCCTTGTGTGTTTCTGTTCCTGCAGAGTTCCCCCTCTTGAAATGGCAGAGGTGTAGGGTTTTTTAAAGGAAAAAAAAATCCCTAAACACATGCGGAGTTTTTGCAACTGCTGTGTGCACATTAAGCACAATGGCTGGCGGGAAACACTACAGGAAAAGGGACACTCTTTTTGGAGAACTCGCTTTCCAACTGCCCAGCTCCGACGTGAAACGCCTAGGGTTGCCGGGTCCCCCCGGTCACTGGAGGGTGGGGCAAGGTTGCCAGATCCAGGTGGCGAACTTCCTGGAGATTTGGGGGTGGAGCCTGGGGAGGACAAGGACCTCAGTGAGAAGGTAAAGGTAAAGGTTTCCCTTGCTTGAAAGCCAGTTGAATCCGACTCTAGGGATCCGGTGCTCATCTCCGTTTCCAAGCTGAAGAGCCAGCGCTGTCTGAAGATGTTTCCATGGTCATGTGGCCGGCATGACTAGATGCTGAGGCGCACGGAATGCTTTTACCTTTCCACCAACGTGGTACCTTTTTATCTACTTGCAATTTCTTGCTTTCGAACTGCTGGGTTGGCAGGAGCTGGGGCCAGAGACGGGAGCTCGCTCCGTCACACGGCACTTGGGTCTCGAACTGCCGAACTACCGACCTTCCGGTCTGCAGCTCCGCGTCTTAAGCACTTGAGCCACTGCAGCTCCTAAGTGGAAAACAATGCCTTAAAGTCCACTCTCCAGTGGACTTTCTCCAGTTTCCATTTTCTCCAGGGGACCTGATCTCGTTGGTCAGGAGAACTGTTGTAATTCCAGGGGGTCCCCAGGTCCCACCTGGAGGCTGGTGTCCCTAGGAACACCAGCTGCTGACCCTGCCTGGGATTTGGTGGGAATGGCACCACCTTTTCCTTGCAGGCATCAGGGCAAAACCCTGGTGGGAATGCGCAAAACTTGGCCACGTCAAAGACACGGCTGAGAGCTGGGCTTGTGCTCAACTGGCCTCTTTCCAAGGAGATCCTCTCCTGCCCCGAACCCTCTCAGAACCCGAAGCCAAGCAAGCTTTTGAGTTGTACAGGCCCAATAATTCTGTTAGTCAAATTAACAGCCGTAAATATTGACAGATATACAAAAATATACATGCATTTATTACGAAGTAGATTAAAAAAACAGATACCGGCCCTGGTGTTAGCCTCAGTTAAGAATCAGATTGGACAGTGGCAACCCAAAATGACCATTACTGACCCTGGCCATACGCTTCTCGGTCCATTGGCCTTCCTCAGTGGCCAAACGGATGACGTTGCCGAACAGCTCCTGACGTTACAATGCAACAATATTTCTTAAAAATCGACCAAGATGAACATTTTTAATGATTGTCTGTGACCAAAAGGAAAGATACTAACCGGAGGCCTCGTTCTTGACAGTTTGCTGCCATGGTCAGGTTTACTTTCTTACAGTAATGGTTCAATTGTGTACCTACAAAATTTAAGGAGATATTCTTTCTTGCTTGGTCAGAAAAAATTAGCTGCAGCCAGGGGCCAATAGTGAGCAAGCTTCTGATCGCCGGTCTAAAATGGGATCTCCTGGTTTTAAAAAAGGACTCTGAGAGCCTTCCCTGCCTGCTCTTGAGCAAGAGATCCCACCAGACAATTCAGCTCCCCAGCTAAGGCAGGACTTATCTGAACGGGAGAGATGAGCTTCTCAGATAAAGCCGACTTCCTCCCCAGCAGATAAGATCAGTGAAGCCACACGGCTAGGCTCATGGTTTTCCTGTCTCCTGCTGAGCCAAGCCCTTTCCCTTCCACCCCAAGCCCGCAAAGCTGAACAAGTCTGTTTCTTCCCCCCGAGACTGGCGGTCCTCTCCTCACCAGCAGATCCCTCTCTCTATTGAATGAAGCGCCCTTTTAGCCTGCCTCTCTTCCACAGAGCTGCATTATTTCCCTCTTGTAGCAACCCTGTGAGGTACAGCATGCTGGGGGAGAGCGACTGGCCCAAGGTCACCTGGGAAATCCCATGGCAGACTGGGGATTTGAACATGGGACTTCCAGAACCTAGTCTGGTGCGCCAACCACTACATCACACCTGGCCCGTAGCTACAGTGGGGCGATTGGGGGCTCTCCCCCTTCCTTAAATGGCCAGGCCCCTTCCTTAAAGCCCCCCCTGCTTCTTAAACACCCCCCCTCTTCCCAAAAGGGTCCCTTTAAATGCTTTTGAGAAGAAGGGGGGCGGTGCACGCCCCTCTCCCTCCCCTTCTGCAAGATTTAAAGGGCCCTCCAGCTGATTGGTGGGCCACCTGCTCCCTGCTGATCAGCTGAAGGGCCCGTCACATCTTGCAGGTACGCACCCCCCCCCCCATGGCAAATACTGGCAGCCCCACCAGAAAAAAAATTGCCCCACTAGCCACAAAATCCTGGCTGCAGGCCTGCATCACATCATTGTCACCTGGAATAAACAGAAGCATTGCAAACCCTCTTGAGCTCTCTCTTAAAACCCTGACCCAGCTAGAACAGACAGAGCTCAAAGACTTAAGGGAGTTTTGGTAACTAGATTTAAAAAAAATTATCTCATGGAATATCCCTCCTTGGACCGTACCATCTCAGAATGCAGGGGGAAGCTCCGAGGATTGTATGTTGACGCTGTGTGGAAAAACACCCACGACATCAGCCCGTCTCAGCTACAACGACCTTGGCTTCACATGCTGCCCTTCCAGGGAGGGGGCTGTGGAAGAGCCGCTGCTTTGCATGCGGAATGTCGCAGGTTCATTCCCTGGCATCTCCAGTTAAAAGGACCAAGCAGCTTGGTGGAGCGGTTAAGAGTGGTGGACTCTAATCTGGAGAACTGGGTTTGATTCCTCACTCCTCCACATGCAGCCAGCTGGGTGACCTTGGGCCAGTCCCAGTTCTCTCAGAGCTGTTCTCTCAAAAGCAGTCCTCGAAAGAGGTGTCGGTTGTGGGGAGAGGAAGGGAAGGTAATTGTAAGCTGCCCCGAGACTCCGTCGGGTAGCAAAGGGCGGGGTATAAAACCAACTCTTCTTCTTCACTAGGTGACGTGAAAGATCTCCGCCTGAGACCCTGGACAGCTGCAGCCAGTCTGAGTAGACAATACCGATCTTGAGGGACCAGTATTTTGATTCAGTATTAGGCAGCTTCAGGTGTGAGCTGCTGATATAGGGAAGCATCAATCGCACCCCACGGCCTCGGACCCACATCCTGCAGTAGTTCAGTCTCAGGGCCAAACTGTATCAAGAGTACTTTGGAAACAGGCAGAAAGGCTCTCAGAAGCAAAATTCTCTTCCTCTCCTGACTAGTAAACCGTTCTGGACACCCTGCAGGAGATCTAGTGTGGGGTAGCAGTTAGACTATTAGACTAGGATCTGGAATACCCGGGTTCGAATCCCCACTCGTGCCGTGGAGAAACAACGACTGAGGGATGACGTGATCGACGTTTACAAGATTACGCATGGGACAGAGCAGGTAGAGAAAGAGGTAATTTCCTCGCTTTCTCACAACACAAGAACACGTGGGCACTCCATGAAATTGCTGAGCAGTCGGGTTAGAACAGGTAAAAGGAAGTCCTTCTTCACCCAAAGAATGATTCACACGTGGAATTCACTGCCACAGGAGGTGGTGGCGGCTACAAGCATGGATGGCTTCAAGAGGGAACTGAATAAACATACGGAGCAGAGGTCCATCAGTGGCTATTAGCTACAAGGTCTGGGGCATGTGATACTCTGTATTCTTGGTGCTTTTTTGGGGGAGGGGGGTCAACAGTGGGAGGGCTTCTAGTGTCCTGGCCCCACTGGTGGACCTCCTGAGGGCACCTGGTGTTTTTGGCCACTGTGTGACAGAGTGTTGGACTGGATGGGCCACTGGCCTGATCCAACATTGGCTTCTCTGATGTTCTTACGGAAGCTTGCTGGGTGACCTTGGGCCAGTCACACACTCTCAGCCTAACCTATTTTACAGGGGGGTTGTGAGGATATAATGGGAGAAACAATATAAGCCCATTTGGGTCCCCCTCCCCACCAGGGAGAAGGGCATGATCTAAATGAAGTAAGCGATGATAATCCTGTAGTGACAGAAGCTAGAAAACAGCCGTCTCAAACAAGTGGATTGTGTTTCACAATCTAGGGTGGAGCACTTCCACTTTTCCCTTGAGCTACCCTGACTTTGCTTTGCTTTGCTTTGCTTCCTTTCTTTCCCGACACCCTTCTGGTCTATGTCTGCAAGAGGGCCTCTTCTTCAAGGGCTTTCTCTTTTGACCGCTATTCCAGAAAACCACTGAGAGCCAAGACAGAAGAGGATACAACTGCTTGGCTCAAACAGATCAATGGCTAGACAGTCCAATGTTTTGCTTCCAACTGCCCCAGCTGTTCCACCAGGTATTCAGCTCTGCTACACTGCCTCTGTTCATGGAGGTTCCATTTAACTGGCGTGGCTATCTACGGCAACCAATGCTCCCTCTAAGCTGTGGAGTCCTGTGAGCAAAAATTCTACTTTGTGAGCTGCTGGCATTCAAGTGGTGAGCGAGCGATTTGGCCACTTACATTGGTTTCCTCTGGAGCCTTCCTTCCTGAGCTAAGACAACACTGTGTGAGCCGGAGGCTAAGCAACTGTGAGCTAGCTCACACTAACTCAGCTTAGAGGGAACACTGACTGCAGCCAATCTCAATGTGAGGCCAGTAGTTCTCCCAAAATTACAAATGAAATCCCGACTAGAGATCTTTTCTGTGGAGGAAATGGTAGCTTCAGAGGGCAAATTCTTATGGCATCGGAGCAAAGTTTGAGCCCAGGGGCACCTTTAAGACCAGCAAAGTTTAATTCTGGGTATAAGCTTTCATGTGCATGCGCACTTCTCCATGTATCTGAAGACGTGTGCATGCACACAAAAAGGCTTTGTTGGACGCAAACTTTGTTCTGTTGCTTCAGACCAACATGGCTGCTCACCTGAATGTATCTTATGGCATCAAATCCTCACTGAGCTCCGTCCCTCTTCAGACTCCACTCTCCCCAAGCACCGCCCCCCAAACTGCCAGGAATTTCGCCAAGTTGGACTTGGCAGCCCTATGGCTACTGTATAGTACAGGCAAACCCATTTAGGTTTGCCAACCTCCAGGTGGTGGCTGGAGATCTGGGATTACAAGTGATCTCTAGATCCAGAGGTCTTAGCCCCTGTTAGTCTGTTGCAGCAAAACAGTAAAAAGCCCAATAGCACCTTTAAGACTAACCAACTTTATTACAGCATACACTTTCAATCTCTAGGCAACAGGGATCAATTCACCTGGAGAAAACGTCTGCTTCGGAAGATGGACTCTGTGGCATTATACCCCCCACTGAAGTCCCTCCCCTCCCCAAACCCCACCCTCCTGAGGCTCCACCCCCAAATCTCCAGGGATTTCCCAACCCAAGAGCTGGCAACCATATGATATGAGAGCTCCCTGCGTTCCCAGCCCAGGACTGTAGCTGACTAACCACGAGCTCAGGAAATGTTCATGGAAAAAGCAAGCCTGAAAGGCTGGACGAGAAATCACCAACTACTCCTCTCATCTCTTTCGTTTTAGAAATCTGGGCACAGCCCGTCAGGCTGAGGTACCTTTTGAGACCCAATGGTGTCAAAAGGAAAACCGAGCAAAGTGATTATCTGTCCCCAATCAATAACCAGTTGGACTTAAAAAAAAGAAGAAGAACCAAAAAAGTGCTAAAACTTGGCCAGACCATTTTCTCCCACGTTTTTAAAATTAACTACCATAAATCAGAGTGTTTGGAAGGAATCCTTCAGGAAGTGAACTTGTTTTTTTTTTGGGGGGGGGCAACAGTGGCAGGACTTCCTGCCCCCACTGCTGGACCTTCTGAGGGCACCTGGTGTTTTTGGCCACTGTGTGACAGAGTTTTGGACTGGATGGGCCACTGGCCTGATCCAATATTGGCTTCTCTTATGTTCTTATGTTCCTTATTTGGGGTTGCCAACGTCCAGGTGGCATCTGGAAATCTCATGCTATTACAGTTGATCTCCTGTATGAAAATGGCTGCTTTGGAGGGTGGACTCTATAGCATTATACCCTGCTGAGGCCCCTCCCCTCCCCAAACTCTGCCCTCCCCAAGCTTCACCCCCCAAAAAATCTCCAGGTATTTCCCAATGCAGAGCTGGCAACACCATCCTTAATGCCTGTGCCCCCTTCAAAAACAGTCCAAGACATGCTGAAAGGCAGAAAACAAACTTTATGTCCCCTGAGGTGTAGTAGTAGTAGTAGTAGTAGTAGTATTAATAACAACAACAACAACTATTATTATTATTATTATTATTATTATTAATATTATTTCAGGTGGTCAGCTGTGTTGGTCTGCAGCAGTAGAACAAATTTAGAGTCCAGTGGCACCTTTAAGACCAACAAAGTTTTATTCAAGGTATGAGCTTTCGTGTGCAAGGCACGCTTTTTCAAATACCTTGGAATGGTAGGTAAGGCTCATAGACAGGAGCTGAATAGCAAATTAACATGTAACATGATGAAGATGTGCAAAGACAAAACAAAATAACAAGCTAAGATTATAAGGTCAACAGCTGTAAAGCAATAAATATGTCAAAATAGCAGATAAATGTGTAAAGGTATCTTTTCTAATTGTGGGAAGTAAACGGATACTCTCCATCCTCTCCTCTCAGGCATGGAAGTCACTTAACAGCATTTTTTTTCTTTTTTGAGGTGGATGCAGAAAAACATCCCAATATTTCTTGTATTACATTCAGTATTCTACTATACTATTCTGAAAAAGAAATACACTAAAAAACAGAGGATATATAGTCTTTCTTGTTGAGAATACATATGTGAATAAAACTTTGTTGATCTTAAAGGTGTCACTGAATGATGATAATGATGATGATAAGTGAAATAATCAACATTCAGCTGCCCTTTAAATCAGGTGGGGCCATGGTACACTGGTAGAGAATCTGCTTTGTGTGCAGAAAGTCCCAGGTTCAATCACTGGCAGCTCCTGTTATAAGTACATCCTGTTACGGATGCCTCAGGGACACCAAAGAGTTCTGACTGAGACCCTGGGAAACCACTGCCACTCAGAGTAGACAGCCCCAACTGTGAAAGACTATCGGTCTGACTCAGAAGAAGGCAGCTTCATGTGTTCAGATCTACTATCTCCAAATGTGTCATCTGAAGTAGACAGTCTCATTCTGCCTAATACTTGAAGAGGAGATGGGATTTATACCCCGCCCTTCACTACCCGAAGGAGTCCCAGAGCGGCTTCCAATCTCCTTTCCCTTCCCCTCCCCACAACAGACACCCTGTGAGGCAGGTGGGGCTGCGAGAGCTCTTTCGAGGACTGCTCTTGAGAGCACAGCTCTGAGAAAACTGATGACTGACCCAGGGTCACACCGGCAGCTGCATGTGGAGGAGTGGGGAATCAAACCTGGTTCTCCCAGACTAGAGTCCACCCTCTTAACCACTACACCAAACTAGAGCCAACCCAGTCAGTGACCACAGATCCTCTGAACGCAGAAGCGTTGTCTCTGTGAAATGCATATTGTGGGCAAGGCCAACTTTCTCTCTGCAACGTGGCGATATTGTCAGGGGCCAGAGTGTTCCAGCTCTTCGGATCACGGTTTGCACAGGCTTGAGAACGAGGCGGCTGCCAGGGAATCCTCAGGCAGAAGAATGGAAAGCACCACTCTGGACGGCAACTGGTGGATTCCAGCTCTGAATGCTCCTTCCTGTAAGCCCCCACAAATGGAAAAATGGAACAGTAGACAAAAAAATTTCTACTTCCCGCTCTTTTGTTTTGCTGTGCTGGCTTCCCGATTAGTGGGGAGTTTTTGACAGAGTGGAGCCTTCCTAAACGGGATCCTCCCCCTGAACCCTGAAGTGGTACAGTCCATTCTACCCCCCCATTCCGGCGCATGTGTGAACCAGGCCTCTGGTCTGATGTTCTGAGGAACAGAGAATATCTCCCCGACTCAGGAAACACAACAAATGGCCCAGTCTGTGTCCTACCAATCTTCCTCTGCCCGCCAACTGCCTCCATTCGTTGGCTCGCTGGGCTTGATGGCATGAGGTCGGCAAAGAGGGGAAGAGAAGAAATTCGGGCGCCGTGGATGAAAAGAAGAAAGAACGGCGACAGAGCCATCCATCTGCAACGTTAATGGTTCCTCATGGCTGTGCTGCGGCTGCCACGATAAGGAGGCCCGGCCTTATCTGTGCTGCCGCTTTATCTTCGAATCGATGCAAACCCAGAGTGGGAAGGGGAAGGGAACCACGAGAGTTAATGACACGCACGAACTCAGGCCATGAAGCAGGAAACCTTCTCCCAGTGTGACCCGAACAACCCCCTCCCCCCCCCCCCCCCCGGGTGGGGTGCCAAGGGAGCATTTGAGCAGCTGAATTTCAGAGGCCTTGCCTGATGGGGCATTCCTGGGTTTCTAGACTTCCCGAGAAGGCTGGATTCCCTCCAGGGGCTGGTTCACTCCTGGGGACTTGTCACCAAGGACGGATGCCTCAAGGACAACTTGCATGTGCGGATGAGCCCTCACAGGTCAAAGGCCACAGGTACAACATTCAGATCAACAAATAGTTCCAAGTCCAGTAGCTCCTTAGGGACCAACAAGATTTTGGGGGAATAAGCTTTTCAGAGTGAAAGGTTGTGGACACATGCATGAGATAAAGCGGGGGGGGGGGGGGAGGGGCTATTTCCTCTGGTGGAAGTTGATTGCAGTTGTGCAATCACACAGTCTTTTCAAGCTGTGGGCACAGCCCGCCACTGTGTGATCAGCTGCAAGTGAGTCGGGTGGTTTTTTTCCCTTGCTGTTTGCCTCTGATGCTCTTAAACAAGGGATCGATGATTTGCACCTCAGCCCTGAGGGCTCCCTATGGCGTGCGCGATGATGCACATACTGAGAAGGGCAAAAAACAACAGCACAGAATTGGCATGGCCTGATCAGACCATCCTGACGCCATGAGAGCGCCCTGGAGCAATCAGATGCAGGAAAGTCCATCTGTGGCCTATAGTAACCCAGTTTGCTACTGGACTTTCCGAGGCGTCTTTTAAATCCGCTTCTGCAGCGGAGCAAAATGGGCTGCCGATGGCTGCAGGGCGCTTCCCAGATGTTGTCTGATCACACTCCTTTAATCCACCCGGCATTCGCTTCTTTGTTGGGGCGTGTGCGTGTGTTCGCGACCAAAGTCCCCTTTGTCAGATACCTTTGTCAAGTGTCTGACAAAGGCAGTGTTGACTCTCAAAAGCTCATACCACCCCCCCCCCCAATACTGTTGGTCTCCAAGGTGCTATTGGACTCGATTCTAGCGGTTCCATAGCTGCCCTCTGAACCCGCAAACACAAAAGGTTTTTTCAACAGAGCCTGTTCATACCACCAATGGCAAGCCATCAAATGGCGGAAAGTCAAGTACCAGGCATTTGTCAAACAACCGCTAATGGAGAAAGAAAGAAGTTAAATGAACCAATGATGGAATCTGGTTTTCCAAGGACAGGGGCAAGCTCTTGAGAAGAAATCTGATGAATGGCAGCCCACTCTGCCCAGCCCAAGCCCTGCCCAGTCCAATTCCACATATACTCCAAAGTTCCTTACAGGAGCTACTCAACAACATCCCAATTCAGCAAGCACAAGACAAGCCTGGAAGGTGCTTTGGAGACACAGGGAGACTTCCCTTTGGTGTGAGGAAAGCTCAGTCTAGGTCTCCCAGAGACTGAAAGCTTTTGTATGCCCAAAGATCACGCCAACCAAACATTCAGAAGCACGGGGCCCCTTTACACAAAGATGCCACCGAAAACTTTTGTTAAACTATACTCAGTTTTTATTCTTAAAAAACCCCTGAAGGTAACAAATAGACATCTACAGAATAGACAATGATGCTGCTTATGACATGTTCCAGATGAAGTTATGCATTTTTTAAGGCTCGTTGATTCCAGCGGGAGTCAAGCGCACACCCAGCTCTTTCCCATGGCAACTCACGTGATCTACGTGCCCTTCGGTGTACTTTGGCTGAATTGTGCCCCATGTTTTTTTTAATTGAAATTTCTAAAAAAACCTCTCAAATCTTTAATAGCCACACCTTTGATTAAACAGAATTGCCCCTTTGGACTACATTTTTGGAAGTTACATGGGAATTGAGAGCACGTTCCAGGATGGGATTTAGGTCAGTAGCTTTCAGCCTCTGCAGCCTCGTCATTACCCCAAATTCTCAACAAGAATCTCCTTTGAATTTTCTACCTAATTTCTGCTGTTTACCTCTTCGTTTTTCTCTCACCTTTCCCCCTCTTTCTCTGTCCTCATTCCTTTTTGTTAAAAAAAAATGTAAAAATATAGAACCACAACACCAAAATAAAATGATGTCAGTGCTACTACATACGGGCATTTTCGGTCCGCTTCCAATTCACTTCAGCAACCGTTTTGCAAGTGAATTTTGCCATTTCACGCAGTGTAATCCGGTCACAAAGTGCATTGAAAGTGCATTACTCAGTTTGTGTGAAAGTGCCAAATCCAAAAGAGTTTAGGGTATGCCCAGCTGTGGGTCACAAGCCACCACTAAAAGATTTAGATGACTGGGAATTACAAACAACCAGGATTACAGATACTTACTGCTACTTCAGCTACTTTGTGTCATTCGGTTTTACAACAGAGAGCCTGTCTTTTCAAACAACCCAAGTTAGCTCTGGGAAACCAAAAGGAAAAGGATGCCACAAACAGTCTTTCCCATTCTCCAATAATCACATGCTTTATGGATTTACTTCTCAGCTGGGCAATCATTTGAATGCAGAATGAGAAGGGATCTTGGATGGGATCTGATACTTTAAAGCTATATAGCTGGCTGGATATTTCTTTAAAACTGAACAAGTCTATTATCTTGAAAACGGAAAAGGGACGTCAAAAGAAACAAGTGCCCCAGAAGGACCACCTCAAGGGCAGTGGTAGGCAGACATATCAATGCTCTTACCCAAAACTCTCTCATTCCTAGAATTCTGCTGTCCTCCTGAGCTGGTTGAAAGGTCTTCTGGCACTGGCATGGATTCTTCGCCATCATCCGGGACATCACTTAATGGAGGACTTTCTTTCCCTGCAAATAAAGGGAACACCTTTTGTAAGTTAAGGAAGTCCTGGTTCCATGCAAATTTACACGTGGAAGATATCACAGTTCCTGAGCGATCAAAATATACAGAACCATGGTGATAGATTCCTGGTCAGCAATTAACAATAACAGGAAGCCAAACTCTGAATTCAGAAAAGAGACGGGGGCTGGATAAGATACTCTTATGTACAGAAGATAAACTAATAAAAAAAACTTTACACTTTTCTTTTAGTCTGAGATACAGGATGAAATGATTAAAAATGTTATGGTTAAATGGGCCCAAAATCTGGGTCATAATACAGATATAGATAAATGGTTACAGATCTGGAAAAAAAAATTAAAATTACAAAAGCAATTTCACACAAAGAAAATATATATAAGATGCTTTACAGATAGTATATTACACTTAATAAGTTAGCAAAGTTTGATCCTAAATGTTCAAATATATGTTGGAAATGTCAAAATAAGGTTGGACCTTTTTACCATATGTGGTGGCTTTGTGACAAAGCTAAAAAATATTGGCCTGGAATTCATGAAATGCTTCAAAAGATTTTGAAATGTACTATCCCTTTGATACCTGAAATATTTTTGTTAAGTATACTACCCGAAAACTGATTTTTTATCTTATACTATATATTGCTACAGTGGCCAAAATTTAATATGCCAAATATTGGAGAAAAGCAGAAATACCTACGAAAGAAGAACTTGTAAATAAAATCTTGAAAACAGCAGAAATGGACAAATTGACTTTAACTTTGAAAGATCGATCAGATTCTACATTTGAAAACACTTGGAAAAGTGTTTTCTATAACTGGTATGAAGAACACTTTAAGTAATTAATACAGAACTCAAAATTGCTACGGTCATTTATGGAAATAATATGTTAAGCTTTGCTTTTTTTCTCTCTAGTATTAATTTAACTATATACAGTGAATTATGTGAAATACTACAATCTGGCAGTTGACTATGCAGAATAAATCTTTGAATGGTGACAGATTACCCCCTTTTGTTTGTATGTTTGTGTTATAAAAAATGAAATCTTTAGGGGGGAAAAGAAAGAAAAGAGATGGGGCGAAGATCTGCTGTAAGCTGATGAATGCAGTTGCCTGTTCCTATGGAGGGTATGTGAAGAAGCGCAAGAATAGTGGGAAGGGGTTATAAAGTTTTCAAGACACTGCACAGTACCTAACTGCATATTCCACAGCATTAGATCATAAGAAAATAAAGAGAAGCCTTGTTGGATCAGGCCAATGGGCCAATCTTGTACGGATAGTATTTTAATGTTTGATATGTTATTTTAATGTTGATGTGCTATTTTAATCAATGCTGTGAGCTGCTCTGAGCCTGCCTTTGGCGGAGAGAGCGGGATATAAATTTAAGAAATAAATAAATAAATAAATAAACATGCTGTGTCACACAGTGGCCAAAACCCAGGTGCCCTCAGGAGGTCAAGCAGCGGGGCCAGGACACTAGAAGCCCTCCCACTGTTGCCTCCCCCCTGCATCAAGAATACAGAGCATCACTGCCCCAGACAGAGTGTTCCACCTATACCTTGTGGCTAATGGACCTCTGCTCCGTATGTTTCTCCAATCCCCTCTTGAAGCTATCTGTGCTTGTAGCCGCCACCACTTCCTGCGACATTGATAGTTCCAAAGAAATTAGAGTACCCTTCTACGAAACAGCCTTGACTGAAAGCCACAACCATTGTGTACATCCTAGGATCAGGTAGTTACTTCTCTCGGAAGCAGGCAATCAGCATTAGGATCTTTGTCTCGATGGTGATGGAAAGTCCCGCCAAATCACCGCTGACGCGTGGCAACCCCACAGGGTTTTCAAGGCAAGAGCAAAACAGAGGTGGTCTGTCATTGCCACCCTCTGAATAGCAACCCTGGACTTCATGGTGTTCTCCCATCCAAGTGCTAACTAGGGCTGACCCTGCTTAGCTTCCCAGATCTGACAAGACATGGCTAGCCTGGGCCTTAATACCCACCCCCAAATCAACCAAGTCTGTTTCTTCAGCCTCCACGTCCTTTAGTACAGCCTTCCTTTCGAGAACAGGAGGCCGAATACCAGTTTGCTCTTCTCTTAGATGCTGGAGCATGATATTTCCTATTTCATGCCTTAACTGCATCTACGTTGTTACAGCCTGATAAGTTCATGACGGCACGGCCAATTTTATAGATATGTAATCACTCTAACATTTTCTAGCAGATGACTTTCAAAGTGGGGAGGGGAAAAAATAGCCATTCACCATTTAATTTCTGGGAGGCACGTCCAGAATATTAACTGGAGGCAAAGTGTGCCGTTGCAAAGTGAGAAGGAAAATATTAAGTCAAAACATTAAAGTGCCACCAAAAAGTCTGGATCCCAAACTCCTTTCTTAGCCATTCTAAAACACCAACACAAAACAGGTGCATTCAGTTCACTGTATGCATCTAGTCCCGCGGCCCCCCAACCTTTCGGCGCTTGTGGTCACATTTGGAATTCTGACACAGGGTGGTACACAGGGTAGCACCCATGAAACGGCTGCCACAGGCAGCAGAACCAAATGCACAGAGGATGCCCATGTACAGGGGAGAGAGAGGAGGGGCAATTCAAAAATACACTGGGAAGAATGGTGAGAGAGAATTTACAAAACTGCCAATGAAACAATACTATTTTAATCTGCACAGCGAATCAGATCCTCAGTGGCAAATCAGAAGCCCCTGTTGGGCAAGAGCCCCAATCTAGCCTCACCCACTGTCTACAAACCCATGTTGGGTGCTAAGAAAGGTTTTCTTGGGTGCCATGGTGTCCCCCAGGCGCCATGTTGGAGAACCTGATCTTGTCTACAATGTTTAGAGACATTTTGTACAGAGAAAGAAGACTTCCCCCTTCTCAGTGACATATTCCCAACTAGGGTTGCCAGGTCCAACTCAGGAAGTATTTGGGGACTTTGGGGGTGGAGCCAAGAGACTTTGGGGGTGGAGCCAAGAGCCAGGATGTGACATCGCTCTGGGAGAGGGGAGGAGCATGACTGAACTCCAAAGGGAGTTCTGGCTGTCACGTTTAAAAGGACCAGGTTCTTTTTAAATGCCTTCCTTCCATTGGAAATAGTGGAGGATTGGGGCACTTTCTTTTGGGGCTCATAGAATCGGATCCCCTAGTCCAATCTTTTTAAAACTTGGGTTGTGTTTTTTTTAAGGAGAGGCACCAGATACTATGGTAAAAAACTGGTGCCTCTACCTCAAAACACACACCCCCGGCCCCCAGATACCTACAGATCAATTCTCCATTATACTCTGGGGGATTGGTTTCAACTGGATATAATGGAATGCCTACTGCACATTCCCCCCCGCTTTCTGATAACCCTGAAGCAGGAGAAGGGCCTCCAAACCAGGGGATCCCCTGCCCCCAACTGGAGAATGGCAACCCTATTCCCAACCCAAACCACCTGGTCCCCCAACAACAGCTACTTTTAAAGAAAATGAAGATCATAGGATCATAGATCTCCACCACTTTCTCTAGTTATACTTCATCAGGGCAATCCTAAACAACTATATCCTTCCAAATTTCACTGCCTTCAGTGGGCTTAGAGGGGTGTAACTCTGTTTAGGACTGCCCTGTAAGTTGTCACCTGGCTCTTAGGTTTCACAAAAAAAGGGTTTTAGCAGGTGCACACAAACAGGCATTTGGGAAATGGCTAATATAATGAATGATGGCGGCGTTTAGTTTTGTCACGCTAGGCTATACAGGAAGCAGCCAAGACAACCCCCAATCTATGCTAAAGTTAGTTGTAAATAAGTCCCATTGAAACCGGTGGGATTTAAATGAGTCACAGCTCACTCATTCTGTTTAGGAGATTGGGCCGCAACTAACTTTACTTAGGTTACAGTCACAGTGGAGTCAGAAATATCTAAAATGTGTAAGTTCATAATAATACTCAGCACTGACATTTAGAATACTTGAAGCTTCTCAGCAGTCCTTCTAACAACCCTGCAAGGCTGGACAGAATTATTATTATTCCTGTATTAGAGATGAGATGGTAGTTCGCAGCGAGCTTATAGCAGCAAAAATTAAACCTGGGACTTTGTGGTTTACAGCTCAGTTTTCTAGAACAAGGCAATGATAATGTAACTTACTCATCTCTGCAAAAATAATTTTTCAGTCCAGACTAACTAAACCGGGAGAATTCATTCATGTCTTTGGTTGGAAACTTTAGGCCATTTTGGATTGCAAAACTTAATAAAGACATAAATTTGGAACAGTATTCATCCCACAAAAGTCAATTGCTTTTTAAGTCCCATTACTAATTTTGGTGGGAAAGTTGACCGTGCACCTCGATCTCTCCTGCTAAAAGCGAGAGCATTTCAAACGCCTAGCTTGAGTTAGATCATGCCCAACCACAACATAAAAATAGCTGCAGATAAACCCAGCCCCCGCTTGGCTTCCTAGGAGTCCCGGTAGGTGAACCACGAGACAAGCGCTCACAGCTAAGTTCACAAGAGCATGGTGGAAAATAATTTTCCATTACCAAAGGCTGAATCTAGACTGCTGCAGGTAAGCAATCCGTACTTCCCTGAAAGGCTCTGAAAAAGACCACTTAAGTCCAGCGGACTTTCCCCTGCTCCACATTTCTTTTGGTCTTTCTTTCTGCCAAATAAACCAAAGTTTGAGTCCAGTGGCACCTTTTAAGACCAACAAAGTTTAATTCTGCGCATAAGCTTTCATGTGCATGCACATATATATCTGAAGAAGTGTGTGTGCACACAAAAGCTTGTACCCAGAATTAAACTTTGCTGGTCTTAAAAGGTGCCACTGACTCAAACTTTGTTCTACTGCTTCAGACCAACGCGGCTGACCACCGGAATCTTTCTGTCACATTTAAGACCAGGCTGCCGGAGAAAAAAAAGTGATGTTCAAGGAGACACCAGTAAGAGCCCCCTGATCTCACAAAAAAGGGAGACCACAGGTACAGACTGGGGCTTGGGAGAAGGAGCAGCCTAAGAATGCCAGCCTCCAGGTGGGACCTGGGGAACCCCCTGGAATTGGAGCTCATCTCCAGACTGCAGAGATCAGTTCCCCTGGAGAAAACGGATGCTTTGGTGGGTGGACTCTGTGACACTGTACCCCCCTGAGGTCCCTGTCCTCCTAAGACTCCACTGCTAAATCTCCAGGAGCTTCCCAGCCTGGATCTGGCAAACCTACCCCCATCCCCCACCGGTGGCCAAAGAGACCTGGCAACCCTAGTACTAGCCAGTTGTCTACGCACACTTGAAAGAGAATGAATAAGACTTGTAACTATATTGTAATGTATTTGTAAAACAGCTCCAAGTATAAAGCGACCTGACGAAGCTGAGAGGGAAACAGACTGTTTACCCGGGAAATCTGTAGTCGCGTGGCAATTGTTTGGAAGCAGCAGCAGCACTGCATGACGTGAAATAAAGAAACAAAAAAAGAAGCATATTCATGGACTGTAATTGGACTAGAATCATTTTGGCACAGTGATCATTGGTGGGGTGCAACCTCCAGGTGGTGGCTGGAGATCTCCTGCTATTACTGATCTCCAGGTGACAGAGATCAGTTCACCTGGAGAAAATGGCTGCTTTGGGAGGTAGTCACCATAGCATTATGCCCCCTTCGTCCCTCGCCTCCCCAAACCCCACCTTCCCCATGTTCCACCCCCAAAATCACCAGGTATTTCCCAACCCAGACCTGGCAACCCTAGCAGAGCCTGAGAAGGGCAGGGTTTGGTGAGGGGAGGGGCTTCAACAAGGGATAATGCCATAGAGCCACTGTCCAGAGTGGCCATTTTCTCCAGGGGAACTGATCTCTAATTTCCAGAGATCAGTTGTAATCCCAAGCGACCTCCAGCCACCACCTGGAGGATGGCAACCCTATCTAGGGATGGGTGGAGAAGTCACAGGGATGAGGCTATGGAAGTGGTTATCAATCAGGGACCAACATAGCTGAAGGACTGCCCCGCCCAATATGTCCCCCAGAGAGCTTTGTTCATCCCCCAGAGAGCTGTTCATCCCGACAGCATCTCCTGGCAATCCCTGGCCCCAAGGACATCCACTTAGCCTTGAGGCCAAAGCCTTTTCAGCTCTGGCCCCGGCCTGGTGGAACATGGTCCTTTTTCAGATCAGGGCTCTGCAGGACTTACTATAGTTCCGCAGGGCTTGTAAAATGGAGCTGTTCCGCCAGGCCTTTGGTTGAGGCAGCAGGTGTCCGATTTCTACTGGCTTCCCCCTGCTCCAACCCGCCTGAGATGGCATACGATACCATTCATATTGCCACTGCACCACGTGGGATGACCTGGGTCCATCTGTCAGCATGCCAGCCTTGAACCTGCTGGCGATATAAGCCTAGCACCGAGGATCTTTTGGGATTGCCATCTTTCTTAAATTAACGGGTCAGATTTTACTGGAATTATGTTGAATTATGCTGGATTATGTTGAATTGTTTTATTGTCTTGTTCCTGTTGTGACTCACCCTGAGCCCGTGTGCGGGGGTGGGTGGGATCTAAAAAATCCCATAAATACACACACACACACACACTTTTCTGCTTGCCCATAAATTTATTCAAATCTTTCACCAGCCCAATCCAAGCTTATTCAAAACTGCCTGTTTTATCACATGTCAGAAACCTAACCCACACTTATTTAAAACAGCCTTTAGGGGGGGGGGTGTTAAGGCTGATTTTACATCTGACTTTCCTGCTGGAATCATTCTAGTTCCAAAAAAATCTGCCCACACCTCTGTGCGGTGTGAAACCGTGCTGCTACTGAAATGTCCATATCTACTAATTGCCCTCCTGTGGTCAAGCTAGTATTATACCGCTTTATTCTGCTTTAAACAATTGTGGTTTCTTAGTGCACTTAGACCCCCTGGAGTGAAATTTCACACCACTGTGAAATCAGCACAGGAAAAGACAGCAGTCAAACTACTTTAGAGGGGAGGTGTAAAATCAGAATTTAAGTAAACTAGTTATCTGTGGGAGAGAGGCTGAAAAACAGTATTGAGTGGGGCGTACCTATTTAATCTGAACAAGAGACACAGTGCTTTTCCTTGGTTTGCTCTGATGCATCCCGAGTAAGCATTCATTAAACTTTCCCATTCCCTTTTTGGCTGGGTAGAGCCAATCCCGAAATGCAAGAGAAGAAAAAGAAGCAGCAGGGAAAACACACTGAATAATATCTCTTGTCCTTCTTTGTTGGCACTTGGGCGGCATCTCCAGTACAGTGAGGTATCGGTGCACTTCATAAAATATTGCTTTCAGGAAGGGGACAGACGTGTGAACTCTCAGCTTGTCGCGTAGGTTGGGATTCCTTTAGGAACGGGCCGTGGCCACATTCCAAGAAACAGGGACAGATGTAGCATGAATGCCGTGCTGCTCTCTAGTCATGGACGCTCGCGGGCTTATTTCTTTAGAGCAAGTTTAAGTCTGAATCCGCTGTAACCCACAGGCCAGTTTGGATCTCGTTGTCACCACTGATTTTATGCTGTTGATTGTTTTTCTGCACTGTTTAAATTCTTGCCAGTATTACAACATGACGTAAATGTGATGTGATCTGCCGCCACAGGGAAGTGAGTTTATCAGTCACAAGCAGGGTCGCCAGCTCCAGGTAGAGAGGGGTTTGGGGAGGGGAGGGACTTCAATGGGATATAATGCCACAGAGTCCACCCTCCAAAGCAGTTTTTTCCAGGGGAACTGATCTCTGTCGCCTGGAGGTCAAATGTAATAGTGGGAGATCTCCAGGTCCCACCTTGAGGTTGGCAACCCCAGTCACAAGTCCATTGGCTAACTGAGTGAACTTTTCCCACCCAAGTGGTACCCCCATTATCCACTTTGTTTCCAAGAGAAGAATCCACAGGAGTCAAACATCCCCCCCACCCTCTCATTTGTTGGTCTCTAAGGTGCTACTGGACTCAAATCTATCGGTTCTAGCTGTGTGTGGCCAAGGCAATGGGTGGGGACGGGGGGACTTTTGACCTATCCTCATGTCATTTGCTGTAGTCATCATGAAATAATCACAACAGATGTTCTCACACCTGGGGATTGGGGATTTCTTGATTTGGCAGGTGTAGTTCAAACGTTTCCAAGAGCAGGCCTTTGGCTGTTGGCATGAGCCTCCCTCTGCCTCCTGAAATTGCAGGGCTCCCCGTTACTGAAATGCAAAATGGTATCCTTGCTTAGGATTGTCAGTGGCAGGGTTGGAAAATTCCTGGTGATTTGGGGGTGAGGTTTTGGGAAGGAAGGGAGCTTACTGGGCTGCAATGCCATACAGTCCACCTTCCAGAGCAGCCATTTCCTCCACGAGAATTGATCTGTGTAGTCTGGAGATCTACTGTGATTCTGGGAGATCTCCGGGTCCCAGCTGGAGATTGGCAACTCTATCTCTGATCTCTAATTAGGGCTGCCAATCTGTGTTCAGAAATAGCTGGAGATTTGGGGGGGGGGACGTGGGAATGGTGGGATTTGAGGAGGGGAGGGACCTCAGTAGAGTATAATGCCATAGAGTTCACCCTCCAAAGCAGCATTTTCTACAGAGGAACTGATCTTGGTCATCTGGAGATCAATTGTAATAGCAGGAGATTAGCGTTGTCAGCCCCTAGGTGGTAATGTGGGATCCCCCAATTTTGCAGGCTCTGGCCCGCTGGCCGGTGGGGGGAAGCCCTGTCCCCAACAGCCACGACCTAGTGCATTGTCCCCAAAGTGGTGACGTCACGCGAAAGGGACATCATCATGCTGGGGACATTGTGCAGCAATGCCCTGGTATTTTGCCCAAAATACCAGAGTATCGCCGCACAATGTCCCCGGTGTGATGACATCACTTCCATGTGATGGCATCATGTCAGTTCTGTGTGATGTCATCATGTCAGGGATGTTGTGCATGGTGACGACACCCCACCCCCCCACTCACGGAAAGGTCCTTCCCACCCCCTACCGGCAAGAGCAAAGGACCTGGCAACCCTACAGGAGATCTCCAGGTGCCACCAGGAAGTCAACAACCCTATCTCTGATTGATTAGCGTTATAGGCCTGCCATTTTTTGTTGTTGTTGTACAGTCGCTAAGTCGAGTCCAACTCTTTGCGACCCCACGGACCACATCACGCCAGGCCCTCCTGTCCTCCATCGTCCTCCAGAGTTTGCTCAACTCCATGCTTGTCACATCAATGACACTGTCTAACCATCTCATCCTTTGCTGTCCCCTTCTTTGACCTTCAATCTTTCCCAGCATCAGGGTCTTCTCCAGTGAGTGCTCCCTTCTCATTTGGTGGCCAAAGTATTTGAGCTTCAGCTTCAGCATCTGGCCTTCCAGGGAACAGTCAGGGTTGATTTCTTTGAGGATTGACTGATTTGATCTCCTTGCAGTCCACGGGATTCTCAAGAGTCTTCTCCAGCACCATAATTCAAAAGCATCTATTCTTCAGCACTTGGCCTTCTTTATAGGCCAACTCTCGCAGCCATACATGTCCCCTCTGGCATGTCCCTTTTAACACCTTCCTCACGAAAAGGACTCAGGAAGGTGACTGGCTGCCTTCCACAAATGGGAGAGAAACTGCGGACAGGATGGCTTGATTCACCAGGAGGAGCCTGGGCCACCAAAGTTAATCCCCCCCACCCAAATACCACATGAGGAAGAAGAGATCCCTTTCGTCCTGAAGCTGAAGGGACAGAGAAACTAGGGCCAAGCCATGAGGAACTGCAAACTCCACGCTGTGGAGAAGCAAAAATAACTCCACCCCCCCTCGATTGGCAATTTAAGGAAGGGACATTTCCCTGTCCTCTGATCTATTTCCCTTTGTGGTTGCATCCAGCTGGAAGGGGTGTAACGTTTAGTTTGGGCTGCTGGGGGGCATTTATTACATGAACGCACCTGTCACAGAGCTGGAGCTCTGTTTCGTTTTACAGACGGGTAAACTCTAAGGGCGCTTCGGTTGTTCTGGCAAATGTGTGCTTCGAAGCCCGTGTTGATAGAGATAAGAGGAATGGGGAAGTACAGGGGTGGGGGCACCTGCAGCTGAAGATCGGAAGCCAGGTTGTTGAACTCCTTGACAAACGTCCTCCGAAAAAGCCCATTTCCCCTTGGCCAAGTTAGTTTTGGATACTGGCTGGGCAGAAGGCCATCGGAAGGGAAGAACTGGTGGATGGGGAAAAGCTTTTAACACCCTCTCCGCCCACCAATGCTCTTTTCCAAATGCCGTTGTGTGGGTATTATGAGGGGAAATGGCGTCGGCAACCTTGCGTTTTCCTCATGGCATCCAACTGTGCCCAAACACAATGTCAGAGGAAGGTGTTTCAGGTTTTGGCAAGTGCCTCAGTATTGCAGGCTGGAAACACGGTGCGAGGATACTGTAACTTCACTGGCAAGGTTACTGAAATTCACCCCCAAATCACACACAATGGGTTGCATCCAGACTGGCAATTAGTGCTCATTCCTCCTCTTTGCTGAAGAACCCCCCCCCCCCGCCCCAAACAGGACCACAATCGGATGCCGTGGTAGGGTTGCCAGCTCTGGGTTGGGAAAAACTTGGAGATTTGGGGGGTGGAGACTGGGAAGGGCCAGGTTTGGGAAGGGGAGGGATCTCAGCAGGGTAAAATGCCACAGAGTCCGCCCCCTGTAGCAGCCATTTTCTCCAGGGGAACCGATCTCCTGTTGTCTGGAGATCAGTTGTAATAGTGGGAGATCTCCAGGCCCCACTTGGAGGCTGGCAACCCTTTGCTGTGGAGATTAGTCGGATACAGTTTGGGGGCAAGAAAGTTCCATTCTACCGTTGGGGAACTTAGTCTGGATCCAACCCAATCCCTCTTGTTGGACCTGGCTGTCTGTTTTGGGTCTGCAGCTGATTTTGGCTCAACTTTACACAAGAGCCAATTATAGGAATCGAGCTTCATCTAGGTTCTCCAGAATCTGTGCGGTAGCAAAATATGTTACCCAACAAACAGGCCTTCCTTTCAACACTAGTCTACTGAAAGTAGTATCACTTTGTCATAATACCCATAACACCACAGACAGTGTAAAGAGGCGGCCCTCAAAAAACACAAGGACCATATTTATTCCCTGAGAGAGGAAGAGGAACAACCACTGGGGCTGCCACCCTACAAGTGGTGGCTGGAGATCCCCCATTATTACAGCCGATCTCCAGGAAACAGATCGGTTCATGTGAAGAAAATGGCTGCTTTGGAAGGGGGACGCTATGGCATCACACCCCACTGAAGTCCCTCCTCTCTCCAAAGCCTGCCCTTCTCAGGCTACACCCCCCAAATATGCACTGGCAACCCTAAAAACCATTCATGGAATTCATTCAGTTCCTTCCTACATGGTGCAGGTCCCCCATGATACCAGGAAGTCTCCTGCCAGCAGCCCCTGGCCATTTGGTAAACCAGGGGAGGGGCAGGGAATAAAGAGAAAATTGCCACTGAGTTGATAGGGTGAAGTCATTTCTGGGGTGAACTCAGTAACATCACACCGCTCTAGGATACAGCAGAAACTCTATGGTTTAGTGTTTTCCCTGAATTCTAGAGCAGTGTGACAGCTAGAGTTGCTGGGTCCACCCCCGGGGTGGGTGGGTTGTCAGCTCCAGGTTGGGGAACTCCTGGAGATTCGAGGGTGGAGCCTGGGAAGCACAGGAACCTCGGTGGGGCACAAGACCCTAGAGTCCACCCTCCAATGCTTCCATTTTCTCCAGGGGAAACTGATCTCTGCAGTCTGGAGGTGAGCTGTAATTCCAAGGGATCCCCAGGTTCTACCTGGAGGCTGACATCCCTAGTGACAGCATCTCCCATGTTTCTGCCCTGCCCAGTCTTCCACCAGGTGCTAGCCACCAGCTGGCAACCATAGCCACAGGTGGACCATAAAGAAGACAAGAAGTGTATGCTCTTCCTAGTCATGAATCAAAGACCTAACAGTCCCCTACAAATTTAGGCTATCAAATGTATAGCTGTCATGCTACTGATGGCCGGCCAACTCTTAAGGCCTTACTGAATTGGACCAACCCCCCATTTATTCCAGCGCCGTATTTCCAGCAGCAGCCATTCAGGTCCCGAAAGCTCACATGAAGTACTAACACAGCCCCCCTCCTGAGACTGAGGCCTAGCATATAAACTATCAGAAAGCTCTTCCTCTCCTAACATGTAGACTAGCTCTCATCCCACACATATACACCCTCGCACCAATCCCCACCCTTTCCCTCTCGTGCAGGTGTCTTTACAGGAAACCCACAAGCCAGAGGAAATTCTGCAAAAATCGTAACTTCGTCTCCTCTTCAGCATGTTTCTAGCGGGATTTGCCACTCGAGCGAATGCCTCCAGGCTAACCGAAGTTTCACTCGAACGTTCAGTCTCTCTTTTTAAGCGCACACGAAACTTGGAGCAAGGAGAGGCCAGCACAACTGGCAACGCAACAAGCCAACCGCAGCCCCGCCAGCTGTAAACGGAGGCCTGACGATGGCCAAGCAGCAAATGTCTGCTCAAGCAGTTCCAGCCATAAGCAGGAGATTCATTGTACTTGATGGTCACCCTAAACTGATAAGCGGCATTTTGACGTTCTGGAGGTTGTGTAAGCCCCAATCAGAAATGCAGCCTTGGGCCCACATTTTGATTATACAGTCAAAAGTTAATAAGGAGTGTGCGGGTGTGGGGGGAGACCTCACGGGCATTTTCCCCAGCCCCTGCTGGTGTTTCACAGGACTGGGCGGGGGGAGGGAGGATGGACAAAAATAGGAGTGGGGTTGTGCCAGTGTTGTCCTGGCGTGCCAGCATGTGATGTCACTTTTGGTGCCAAACTAGTAGTGGCATGGTCATTCCAGGGATTTGCTCTAGGCGAATCCTACACCGCCACTGCTATTGTGATGACACCACTTCCAGTCTGGCACCAAAAGTGACGCTGCATGCCAGCATGCCTGTGCCCACCCCCAACTGCTCCCAGGGGTTAGCTGACTAAGGCTGGCCATCCTAGTAGATGGGTACGTATCTTTTTATCTAGAGAGAAGGAAGAACTGGACGACTTTATAACCAAACAGGAAAAAAGGATATAAGGAATGAAAGAGATTTTTACGAAGCTGCACAGAGTTGGTTCTGCACTACCAGCCTTGGTGACAGAAGGAACCTCAACACAAGCAATGCCAGTACAAGGAGGCCTTGACCTCTAAGCCATGGTTGTTGGGCCTCCAAGGCAACTGGCTGGCTACTGTGTGACCCAGGGATGCTGGAGGTGACGGACTGCTGGTCTGACCTCCTAGTCAATAGATCTATAGATCCAAGTCCAAGAGATTGGCAGCAGAGGGCTAGGCTTTAGAGGGGGGAAACTGTAGCTTTTGATGAAGGTGGAGACACTCATCTCGGCTCAGATTGCCCAGTCGTTACACACGCAAGACAGCTCCGTTGTTTTACCAAACCCACGGTGGAACAGAAAAAGATGCGGCTCAAAACCACATTCAAATACCCCTGGCCCAAGGCTGTACTGACTGCAGTCACCCCTGAATGGCCATGAAATGGCCATAAATCCATGCAAATGGTACCAATAAAACCGAGAGATCCAATGAAGTGAAAGCAGCATGCAGTCTGGACCGGCCATCAAACCAGGCAAGCAACCAAAGTGAAAGTGGCATGCAATGCAGAGGGGAATTTGTCCCAGTGTGGATTTGGTGAAACAGCGGAGCAAATGCCAGATTGCAGAATGGGCCTAAGTGACAAGAGCGGAACATCTACAGAATGACTGGTCCGTCTCACACACGCACCCGTTTCTTGGGAGCCCTGGGTTTGTTTGTTTTTTATTTAAATTTACTTAAAAAGAAATCCATGCGCTACTGAATTTAGCACAAAGTGATAAACATTAATTATATCCCAATTTCCACTCTGGCAATGCGAAAAGACCGAAGCAATTACAATGACAATAATAACAACTGTGTTCTGGTTAAGAACTAAATGGATTTCAGGTTAGGGCTTCCTTCCCCGCCTCTTCCTTTCTAAGTCATATTCTTTAATGATCTCACCTGAAACTTGGGTTATATCTTGAGCCTCGTCTGTTTCCATTTTCCCCAAGTTATCTGAAAAAGAGAGAAAGAAAAGCCTTAAGTTGAATAAGAAATACAAAATCACCAAAGAGAGAGAGAGAGAGAAAGAAAGATGGAGAGAAAAAGGAACAGAGAGAGAAAGGAGAGGGGGGGAAATCTTTGCTATTTAACTACGAGATTATCTGGCAGGCCTAATGTATTTCTCTCTCTCTCTCTCTCTCTTTCCCATCCCGCATACTTGTGGGGGTATCAGGCAGCCGCAGACCTTGATCCTTTTAAAAAGAGCATTACAAAGATTTATAAAAAATATCATTACAAGCATAGGAGGACCAAATTTGTTATTTATTGTTAATTTCCTACTGCATAATAACCCAAAATGCAAACTGACTGCAACAAAATTAAGCAGAAAATTAAATGGCCCTGGGTCATTGTAGGCAAAGAATTCATTCTCTTGGCTGATCCATAGTTATGTTCTTTCTAATTTACTGAGCATGCATCGATGAACCTTGAGTCAGCTTGGTGACACGCATACAATCCGCAATCAAAAAACGAAGCAATTTGCTGAAGAATGTCTCATTTACCCAGGCAGGCCTGCATATCTGAACAGCAACCGCCACTACCTCCATTAATAATGAATACACCTCAAGTCGTGGCAGATGGGCAAAACAGCCGCTTCAGTCTCTGCCGGTCCTCTCTGGCCGGGGAGACCGGGGCTTGGAACCGCACCACCACCTCGCTTTGTCACGGGGAGAAGGGGCACTCCCCGAAATAGCAAACCGAGCCCTGGAGAGAAAGGGAACTCGGGCCTTCCTGTTTTGCTGGCAGACGGCTTGCCTCCAAAGATTTGTAACCTGTATTGGGAAGCTGCTTGCCCTGCTGTTGCGACACCGTGTGTTCCAAATGACAAAAGGTGCAAAATGCTCGCGAGCACCAGGGAGAAGCATGCCCGGGGTTAGTGGGGTAGAAGTAAAAAGCCCGAGCCCTTTGCTTGGACTGCAAGTCTACGGATCAGCTGTCTCCGAGGTGGACATCTGGTGGGTTCTTTGGATAATAAATGCTTTGCTAACACAGGTATTCTCAGCACGCCCCAACGATGAACTCTCAGCACAGTGCTGGTAACGCCAGTCACCTGCCTTCTGGATAAGTGGCTCAGAACAGGTTCCCTGCTCAAGGCAACTCCTGGAGCGGCCTAAACTTTGTGGAATTTCTAAAGTTGCCACAGAGGGCTCTTGATGAAGGAGGAGGAAACCAAGGGTTTTGACTTGGGTCAGTATGGAGCGCATTTCCCAATATTGCACTGCTAGATCCGCCCAGTGGAATTCACAAGAACCGGCCTGCCCGACTTGTGAGCCGCCAAAGACTAGTGCAGCCTGCTAGCCGCAAGCGGTTGCCCTGCAGAGCTCATCTTGTTGCCAAATATTTCCCAGGAAAGCAGAAGGGAAGAAGTTGTAAAGTACCTGGCAGAACATCATGGGGGCCTTGGCTAATGAACTGAAACTGGGGGCTGAAAACCCAGATTCAGAACCCAGCTATGAATCTCGCAGGCTTGAACTGCATCACAGTCCGCTAGGGTTGTCAGATTCCCCCGGGGGAGGCAGGAGTCCCTTGCCACCAGACCCCATCACCCCGCTGCCGATGACCCAGAAAAAGAGCACGGCCCTGTTGACATATCTATGTCACTTTCGACATGACCCGGAAATGATGTCATCACATTAGCGATGTCAGGGTGACACTCTGGTATGTGGGCAAAAACTCTAAGGTAGATGTCAAATTTACCATAGAGTTTTTGCTCAACTATTTGAGCACCACCCCAAGATTGCTGCGTGATGACGTCACTTCTAGGTCACATCGGAAGTGATGTAGACACGTCGCTGTAACATCAGCTGGGCCTCCCTCCCACACGGTAAGTCCCTCCCCCATCCCCAGCTGGTTACCGGGAGGAACCTGGCAACTCTACAGTCTGCTTCCACACCTTTGCTCCAGTTCTGTGCCTGGAACGGGGTTTTAGGAGCGTTCACATAGGTGCACAGTTTTTGCTGGCTGCTTCACTTACATACATAAGAGAAGCCATGCTGGATCAGGCCACTGGCCCATCCAGTCCAACACTCTGTGCCATACAATGCCCAAAGCCCAGGTGCCATCATGCAACCCTGCTCCCTGAAATCTCCATCAAGCCCCACCCAGTCAGACTGCTCCCCAGCTCCCACATGCCATCCTCTGCGTCCACTAGGCACCATCCCATTCCACTAAGCTCCACCCCCTGATCCACCACGTCATCCCTTAGCTGTGAGCCAATATCCCTGTGTCTTAGGAAATGATCCATAAGAGATCTGGGAACCCTCCTTCAAAGCCATAGATGGAGAAACACTTCTACTAAATTCAGATTAAGGAGGAAATGGTGCTGAAGCTGAAATCAGCTGTCAAAATCTCAGTTATCCTCCCATCTTTATGGTTCATTCAATAAACATACCCTTAAATAATTTTCTGGGCGAAAGACTGACAGCATCTTTTGACATCAGCCTACCCTATTTCTGCAGTATGACCAGTGATAACATTTCCCTCTCACGCATTCAACAACTACTCTTATTAAGGGGGTCCCTGTGATGCTCATTTCATAGATGGGAAACGGAGACCAATGGATGGTGACTTATTCAGGGTCACCTCGGTTCAGGCTCACCTTCAGCACTAGGTCTTGAACTCATGTTTTCAAAATATAAAGAGCAACTTGCTGTTGACTGACCCAACCAACCAAGATGTAGTTGGAGGGCATTCTTCCTGAAGTTAACCAGGTATGAGTTTGCTATGAACCTGAGTAGGACACCTACTAGGAACCCTGAGGAAACAACTATCAGTTCCATGGTGGAAGATGGGAAAGAGGATGATGGAAAGTGCTGTCAGTTCACAGCTGACTTATGGTGACCCCACGGGGCTTTCAAGGCCAGAGATTTATTTATGTATGTATTTTTTCGTATTTCTACCCTGCCCTCCCCACGAGCGGGCTCAGGGCGGCTTACAAAAATCAAGATGAATAGAGGTGTTTTGCCATTGCCTGCCTCTTGGTACTTCCTTGGTGGCCTCCCATCCAGGGCTCTGTTGGGGCCGGGGCGCGCCGGAGCGCCGCTCCGGGAGAGAAGAGGGCGGAGGGTGGGGACTTAACAAAGCCCCGCCCCCCGCTCACTCTTCCCGGCAGCGGCAGGCCGCTGCTGGCGGGGGAAAAAACCCCTCCCCCCTTCACTCTTCCCGGGCCGCGGCAGGCCGCCGCGGGCCCGGAGAGAATCCCCTTCCCTCTTCCCCCCCCCCCCACTCACACTCCACGGCAAGCACCGCCAGCCCCGGGAGAAGCCCCCTCTTTCCCTCCCCCCTCACACTCCCGGGGCCGGCTGCGCCCCTCTCTTCCCCGGCAGGTGCAGAGCCCAGCCCGAGCGGAGCCTCTGAACTCGCGTTCTCTCCCACCCCTTCGCCAGGCAGGGTGACAGAAACGCTTGCCTTCTCCAGGGCTTCCCTTGGAACGGTTGTGCCTCGCAGCCCGGTCCTGGGGGTAGGAAGCGCTTCCTTAATGGGCCTTACTCTCAAGTCAGCGTGTGTTGCTCTACAGCCGCTGCATGCGTGCCAGGTGCCCGTAAACTGCATTTGTTTGCGTTCCGCCCTGGCGACTCTCTCGCATCGCCTCCTTCCTTGCTGCTTTCCCCACCGTCTCAAGCCAGACTGTGAACTCCGGGGGGGGGGGGGATAGTTGCCTGACTCTTTTGCTTAGTAAACTCTGCAAAGCAGCCAGTGCCTTGAGCGAAATCCCGTAACAACCTTTTTCCTCTCGTTTGCCTTGTGTGAATAACTTGCCCCGACCGGTCTGTGGCCAGGACGGGGTTCTAATGCGTCGGAATCAGGGCTCGATTTCAGCAAGAACGCCGTTCCGGCTGGCGTCAGAGCCTGCCCCGCCCCCTCCCTGCCTGGCCTGAGCTTCATACACTGAAAGCAGGGGTGGGCAAATCGCACCGCCCCCTTCCATCGAAAAGTCCAGGCTGGCGTCCGGGCCCGCTCCCTCCACTCTCCACCCCACTGGCTGGAAAGCGCTCCGCACCCAGTCTCTGCATGGAGCCTACCAGCGGATCTCCTTCTCCGTGGCGGCAACAGCAGCAGCAATGGGTGGACTGGGCACAAGCTCGTCCTCAGTGGCGAGAGGCAGTGATGGCTCCCATTTCCCCAGGCTGGCGTCCCTGAGCCCTTCTCCAGATTCGGCTGCCGCCCTTGCCTCAAGCGTCCCCGGCCTCCAAGGTGAGCCAAAAGGTCCTGGGGGGCCAAGGGGGGGGTGCAGTAGAGAGTGGAAAAAGAACAAGAAACCAGGAGGGGGGGAAGAGGGGGAGAGAGGCAAAACCAGCCGGACTTAGTAAAAGTGCCCAGCAGAGGAGGAGGAGGAGGAGGAGTCTGGTCGCCCTTCCAGGCCCCCCCCCCGCCTGACACTTGGGGAACCCAAAGCCCTTGCTTCCTGGCCTGGCGCCCCTGCGACGGGAGACGTTGCTGACCCTGCGCCCAGCCAATGTCTCCAAGCAGGGCCGGACCCCTCCCCACTGCTGGGTAAGTGCCTGACTCCCCGGGGGCCTTTTAAATCTGCCTGCCTTTGGCCCTGATTCCCCCACAGGCATGCCTTTCTGTGCCATGGGGGGGGGGTGGATCTGCTCGCTGCTCTTCCCCCACCCTTGCATCTTCCTGTCTCCCTGCTCGGGCAATTCCTTAGCTGCCGGCTCACACACTTTTCTTTCAGCTCAGGAAGGAGGGCTCCAGAGCAAACTAATTTGTGCAGTAGCCAAACTGCTAGCTCACAACTGTAATGCCAGTACAAAGAAGAATTTTTGCTCACGAGACTTCACAGTTTAGAGGGAGCATTGGCTGTGACTCTCTGCAAGGAACGAAAAAAGAAATACAACTTTGCAACCAGAAGGTTGCAATTTGGTGCGTGCTTTATGGGAAGTGAGCCCTCAATTCCGGAGGAGGGAACTTGTGGCTCCAGCAACACAGGATCGGGCTGTGCAGTTTGGTGAGCCTGACCTCGTTTGCTTGGGAAGGAACTACTTTGAGTCTCCTTTGAGACTTCCTTCGTTTACACTGCACATCTCTCCCTCCCTCCCCGTCTTTTTCCTGGGTTTTTAGAGCTGTAGGTTGGGTACACCTGAAGTCTGCTGCGACCTACACATTTCCTCTTTGGCTGCCTCTGCTGGCTGTAGACTAGGCAGCTGACGTCCCTTTGAAGTGCAAATAGAATGCTGGTGTTACTTTCCAGTTCAGTAGCCGAGAGCAGGGGTTATCTCACCCTGAGGTGGAGGGGCCAGCGCCGCAGAAGAGAACTTTATGCTGTAGATGTGAGTGGGACATAAGTGAATGAATCACAGGTGCCAAGTTCCTTAAGGAAGTGTGTCCTCCTTGCATGTTTAACGTTTCTGTGCAATGAGCCTCAGGAGTGGTTTGATGGGGGGGGGGGGCATGCTAACTGGAGCATTCGTTTCCTATAGTCCCTTCACCTTAAGAAAGTGCTTGGGAGCAACACAGCTGTGACGTTTCTCAGGAATTTCCCTCTTTAGGCCTTGGTGATTGTGGGCATATGGACTTCCCTTCCTGCCTAACCTAATTTAAAGGAGTGCATCGTGCTTTTTACTTGTTTTGATTTCCCCCCACCCAAACCCCACCAGTTTTCCCACTAGTACCAGGGAGCGGTACTTCAGAGGGAGGGCAACCTGAAATGCATGGTGCCCCTGTTAGTATTGTGCTGCACAGTCCTGCAGTCTTCTCTGACACCTCTTGCTCTGAATTACTGCATCGAAATCTGGAGCCAGTGCCTGTGCTGTAGCAATCTTGAATATGCTGTTTAGATGTGTATCTAAGCTGAAAATGTACTTTTAATTTATTGATGTTTATTACAGAAAAGACCTGTTCACAAACCTACATTGTCCCAAACATACATAGAATTTTAGAAGCAAAACCCTTAGATTGGGGGTAATTCAGACCCCAAAACTGGTAAAATTTGCTAATGCCAACTTCAGAAAGCTTATCCTTCAGTTACAGCATCACACATTAACTTGCAGGCTGTGATGAGAATCTCAACAAGCAATCTCACTCCTGATTTCAAAAAAACTGTAGAAAAGTGTGATAGGATACATTTGTCTCATTAAACTGATTCTAAAATCAAATGTGCTTGCAGCTTTAGATGATGTGAAATTAGTTCAATAAATAAATTGAATAAAACTACCACTATTTCATTTAATTTATATTTATTGATTTTTATGATACAATTTATACCTTTTCTGAAATGCAAAGTTAACTAATGAATGCAATCATTTTAAAAGGTGCGGCCCTCCGCTAACCTCCACTCCCTTCCTTCCTTCTCTCTCTCCCACCTACCTACCTACCTTCCTTCCTGTTCCTTTCCTTCCTTCCCCCTCCCTCCCTCCCTCCCTTCTTGCCTTCTGACACACTGCCGATGACATCAGGGATGTGTGGCCTTTTGACACTTCCGGTGACGTCAGGGGGTGTGGCATATGCAAATAAGTTATGCTAATGAGCTCCTGCACCTCTTTTTTTACGAAAGGACCCCTGCTCCCATCCAAATACTAACCGAGGCCAACCCTGCTTAGCTTCCCAAACTCAATGAGATTGGGCTGGCCTGGGCCATCCAGGTCAGGGCAAGGAAAGATACAGATGTAAAACCAAATAAAAAGTACCACACCAACTCTCTGGATCAGTATTTAGCTGGCCAAACATTTTAGAGGCTCTAAGACCACCAGTAGAAATGTTATTGTTTTTGCGCCCATCAGCACCTTGTGGATCGTTCATTATTAACTATAAGAAAAACCATGTCTCTTATGCTCTTTTAATGGGCCGTAACAAAGGCCATGACATACCTCTGTCTTAGGAGGAATTTTCTGCACAAGAAAACAGTATATTTCAAATCCATTACAGTGAACCACCTAGTCTGGGACAACGGCATGGCATCTCTCACCGGATCACTGTCCTTCCGCCTGGTGGGCTAGGGCCGCCTGGTACCCCTTGGCCACTGGCAGCAGCTGGGGGGTAGGGCTGCCACATGCAGGGTGGGAAGCTCCTGCCATAAAGTCCACTAGGGTAGCCATCTCTGGGTTGGGAAACACTCGGAGATTTTGGGGGTGGAGGCTGAGAAGGGCGGGGTTTGGGGAAGGGAGGGACCAGTGGGGTATAATGCCATAGAATTCACTTTCCAAAGTGGCCATTTTCTCCAGGTGAACTTATCTGTTACCTGAAGGTCAGTTATAATAGTGTGGGGGGGGGTCCTCCAGCTACCACCTGGAGGTTGGCAACCCAACAGTCCACCCTCCAAAGCATCCATTTTCTCCAAGGGAATTTATCTCTGGAGATGAGCTGTAATTCTGGGGAACCTCCAGGTCCCACCTGGAGGCTGGCATCCCTAAGGTTGGTTGATGATTGGGTGATAAAGACCCCATCTGCAGAGTTCACCCATACCACCGCTCAGTGAAGACTGAAACATGAAGGAAGTGGATCCTGCGCTAGAGCATGCGTGGGGGACGGGGGCTCAGTCCTGCAAAATATAAGATACCACTTATATAAAGATACCACTTATATTCATCACTTAAATACGAGATACCACTTAGAGACCACTGATCAATCAAGGGGACTTAAGTGGCTGCAAGCTGAAGAACACTTTCCTGGAAGTAAGCCCCACTGAATAAGATGGAACTTACCTTTGAGTAGCAGGCCCGTTTAGGATTACCCTGCCATCCAGGGCTATTTTTGGGCAGGAATGCACAGGAACGGCGTTCTGGCTGGCTTCGGAGTTGGCCACGCCTACAGCCTCTCCCCCCCTCCCCCCGGGTTCCCCAGGTGCCTCATAAGCCACGGGGCCCCTGGGGAAGCCAAGCCGATCCAGGGAGGGAAGGCAGTTTAAACTGCCTCCTCTTTTTGGGTTCCCCAGGCAACCCGCAGGTGCAGGGCCCCTAGGGAAGCCGATCCAGAAACTGCCTTCCTTCCCTCGGGTTCCCCATGCGCCCCGCAAGCCACGGGGCCCCTGGGGAAGCCGATCCTGAGAGGGAGCTGTGCTGTCAGGGGTGTGGCCTAATATGCTAATGCGTTTCTGCTGTTGGGTGTGGCCTATTATGCTAATGAGTTCCTGCTGGGCTTTTTCTACCAAAAAAAGCCCTGCTTGCCATCATTTATCTTTGACTGGCTCCTGCCCTGTACTGATTACCACTTGCTCCAGATTTCTGTATCCTTTCAACTAAGTATCTTAAATTATCCTTTCTATCAGTGGGAATCTTATGGGTGGAGGCAACACAGAATACCGGAATGGAAATTTACCTTGTGCTGATGAACTCAGTTACTCATGTGAAACTTGGTTTTCAAACTTACTTTGGGGCTCATGTCCCTCCCTGAGCCATTCTCCTACTACAGGAAACTATAATTACTCAAAGGTCCTGTTTCCTTTTTCTTCTGCGTCAGTTTTTCTTCTCTTCTAACAACTGATAAAATCCCTGATTAAGGGTATCTTCTCAGAGCGGCGTTCCTGACTGCTACTCATTCTTGAACCTTTGTCATTATCGCCCCCCCCCCCCCAATATACTACCATCTTCCCTTGTAGGTCTTCAGGGGCTCTTCTATGCCAGATTTTAGGAAGGCTGTGAAAACTATTTTTAAAAAATGTATTGCGAGAGGGATTTATTTGGCTGTCACTTCTGTGGCAGAATCTCTAGTTCTAGCCATTGCTGTTTTGATTGCTTTAATGAGATCATTTAGTAACATTTCTGAGGGAAGTGTCTTCCAGACTTGTTTAAGAAAGCTTAGCTTGCAATACACGGTATCAAGCAGCGCTCTTTTGCGATCTGACCAAACTTAAGCAATAGCAAACCCATGGATTTTAGTGAGAGAGATTTAAACATGTGCTTGTACCAATGCCATTGAGAACTCTGCGCACCCCACTGCCTGAATTTCAGCAAGAGTTATACTGCTAAGGCTTGCGGATCCCAATCCTAGACATGCAGAGATACTCAATTGTCTCGCGTTATTCAACGCAGCCTACTTGCGAGCAACTCTGCATAAAGACTGCAGTCTTAGAAGCTTTAAAAAGTGCAGCGTCTGTCACATGGATACTAGCTAAGAATACCAGCAAATGGGGCAAAATTTCCCTTAAGAACAAACCAGGGCTTTTCAAACGGAAAACAATGAGTATGTTTGACTTTACATAATTGCTAATAAATAATATTAATTTCTGCCTTTTATGCCAGTGAACAGTTTTGCCTCCCAGACACACGGGTTACTGGAGAAGGAAGAAAAAACCTTGCCGGTAACACACCACTGGAGAACCGCAACTTTACCTATTGTTCGGGGGGGGGGGGGGAATTGTATCATATTTTGCCCTAAATACAAAAAGACTAAAGGGGTGAAGCTGACTCCAGGCAAATTTTTTTTTGGGGGGGGGGGCAGGGTCAGTGAAACTGTCCAGCAGTAGTTCCAAGATCGAAGAAAGTAGAAGAGTTGGTTTTATACCCCTCTTTTCACAACCCAAAGGAGTCTCAGAGCAGCTTACAATCTCCTTCCCTTCATCTCCCCACAACAGACACCCTGTGAGGCAGGTGGGGCTGAGAGAGCTCTGAGAGAGCTGTGACTGACCCAAGGTCACCCAGCTGGCTGCATGAGGCAGAATGGGGAATCAAACCTTGTTCTCTAGATTAGAGCCTTCCGCTCTTAACCACTACACTAAGCTGGCTCTCACTATTTCACACGGATCATAGTTAATTTATGGAAATGAGAGTCATGAAACGCAGGCAATGGTCATCTAGTCAGATGGGGTTTTTTTTAAGGAACCAACCAATTCATTGGGAGGAGCTTAGTCTACTGGATGGGAAAATGGAACCAGCATGTTCAGGGGCAGATCAGCAAGAGTTGTGGGTTGTTGCTTGCAATGCATTTCCTGCCTGCAGGTCACCCAGAAGCTTCCGGACAGTGTTGGAAACAGGTGACAGGCAAGATGGGCCTTTGGTCCGATCCAGCAGCTTCTTCCTGTGGAGCCATATTTTTTTTAAAAAAATACACAGAATGCCATTTTTTTTTCATGGAACTGAAAATACCATTTGCTCCGGATGGATGTGTTGGAAATCCATGCCCAAAATTGCAAGCCGGCTTTAATTAAAAGTGTTCCATATCTCCTCCAGCAACTGATAATTAACTTTATTGTTTGAATTTAATAAAGTAGACCTCTCAATCCCTATGAAAGACACTACTTTAGAACCATTTTAATTCTATTTTTAATTTCCTCTCCAGCACACGACAAATAATAACTAACGGGGAAAAAAGAGTCCATCCTAGAAACAAAAAAGAAAAGAAGACAGGGATCTGGGCTTTCTCTCATTTCCATTCAGCGATGTCTCCACCCCCACCGCCCCAGGACTATCAAGATGTGTATGAAACAAACTTTATAATTAAGATCAATTCATTTCCGCCTCTTCTCTGTCTGCACATCTATAGAAGGAAGGGAGACTTTAGTCATAGTTTCTACTCTACTTATAGGAACTGACAATTCAGTTGTATGTGTACCACAAAAAAAACAAAAAATCAACACAGCGGACCTGGCTACCAAATAAGGCTTGTCCTTTTCCTCTTTCTTTTCGCACCTTTCGCCCAGCTTATTTATACCTCCCGAGCCTATAGACTCATGCACTCCGGCATTGCAACACTCAACTCGCTTTCAAACAGATCACAGGATCGAGTAGCAAATCTGAAGCACTTCTTTGCTTGGTGAAAAGGTACCGCCTTTGGCTCTCCGTTTGCAAAAATCTGTATTTAAGGGGCAGGGAGGAGCACTATTCGCTGCTTGGCCACCCTGTGCAAATCCTCCTCACACCTGGATCAAGAAAAGTTGAAGGCCAGTAGAGTTAGAGCAGCACAGGAGAAGACTGGGCCCACATCAAAAGGCCACACTTGGGTCTGAAGCATGATGAGACAAAGGAATACACACACACACACACACACACACACACACACCCCTTTATGGAGTACACAAAATGGCACCAAACCAGGGCGGGGGGGGGGGGAGGGGGTGTTGGAAAAAGAGGTGCTGGAACTCTCAAGAGGGAAATGAAGTTTTCAATCTGTACACTGAAAACTCATGAACTTTTAAACATTTTTAAAACGATTTCATCAAGGAGGTTCTAGAACTCCATTCCGGTGCGTTCCCCCCGGAAAAAAAACAACCCTGGCACCCAACAAAAAATCCCAAGGAAGAAGAAGAGTCCCCTAGTCCATTTGGTTTCTTTGATTCCTTGATATTTCAGAAACTTGTGTTCGGTAATTCTGACGCCGCCTCCTAATTTCTCCAGAGGAAGCCCATCAACCTGAGATGCGAGACACGTTTTTGTGTCTCAAACAGAGAAACGGATTTCTCAGACAACTCTGGCCGCCTCCGCAGCTTGCTTCCCTGAACATCTGACAAGCCCTTCTTTGCCCGCCCGCTTGATGCCAGTTCTCGACAACTGACATCCCATTAATTTCAATGGGGCAGATTAAAATGATTAATGCAGTTGTCCCCTGACCTGGTTTGCTACACCGACAGCCCTTTTCACTATTTCAATTAGCCAGTTTGCTTCGTTCTCAGCAGAGAAGGAATTCACTAGTGATCAGGGAAGGAAAAGCCATCTTCTTTATTATTATTTTTCAACAGAAAAGTTAGGCAGCTTCAACGCTGCGTAGCTATGGCTACTTGTAAAGCAACTGGCTCCTCTTTGGCGTCAGCTGATTCTGTTATAGTTCAAATGCAAGGGCCAAAAATTGTAAGTACTTTCCCCCCCTTCCTTAAACACCAACATCAAACTAAAGGTGATGTCCTCTCGAAACACTCAAGTGAACCATATCCCATTTTATTATTTGCCTCTTTTCTACCCTGCCTTTCTCCCCTAGGGAGACCCAAGACAGCTAAACATCCTTCTTCTCTCTTCCATTTTATCCTCGTAACAACCCTGTGACGTAGGTTTGACTGGGTGTGTCTGACTGGCCCGGAGTCACCCAGCAAGCTTTCATGGCAGGATTTGAACCTGGATCTCTCAGATCGTCACCCAACACTTGAACCACTACACCATGCTGACGCTCTCACTTGGCAGACTGCAGCTGACAATATGTTGAAGAAGCAGCTATTTGCCGGTCTGGGGCGGGAGGGGGTAGGAGGACAAAATTCCCGGGTCCCTGATCACCACAGCGGTCTTGGGAGCTGAGTGCGGTGCCACTGATGTACAACTATAAATTCTGGACCCTTTTGTTGAGGAGTAGAGTTGCCAACTCTGGGTTGGGAATTTCCCAGAGATTTGGGGGTGGAGCCTGGAGAGGGCAAGGTTTGGGGAGGGGAGGGACCTCAGCAGGGTACACTGCCATAGAGTCCACTCTCCACAGCAGCCATTTTCTCCAGGGGATCTGATCTCTGTAGTCTGGAGATCACTTGTAATTCTGGAAGAATCTGGCCCCACGTAAGGAAGAGGGAACCCTAAGGAAGAGGGAATGTGGAATTGTGACCTTGGGGCGATAAGAGTACCTCAGACTCACCAACCTCACGGGGTTGCTATCAAGAACAAATGGGAAAGGGTCATGTTCACAGCCCTGAGATCCTTGGAGGAAAGGTAAGGTATAAATATGAGTAATGGAATGGGGGGAAATAGAAGGTAGATACAGAGACAATCAATGATCATCCTCTTCCTGACCCCACTGCTGGACCTCCTGAGGGCACCTGGCATTTTTGGCCACAGTGTGGCCACAGTGTGACAGAGTGTTGGACTGGATGGGCTGTTGGCCTGATCCAACATTGGCTTCTCTTATGTTCTTATCATGCGAATTGTTTTCATAGGATTTGGGGATTAGGTCCAGGTGGTGTGGAAGGGGGAAAGGAGATCTTTGTCCAAAGGCCTATCATGGTAAGTATCTCAAGATGAGTGGGCCATGACCAAGAAGGAGGCTATCAGGGCTAAATGCTTCTGGATACTTGGGTGTTGAGTAATAGCCAGGAAACCTCATTTTCAAAGTTCTAACTGAGACACTGTAGTAGACAGAGTGCTGGACCAAGACCTGGGTTCAAATCCCCACTCTACCATGGAAGCTTGCTGGCTGACCTCAGGCAAGTCTCTCTCTCACAGGACTAACTTCACAGGGTTATCGTTGGGAGGACAAAATCGAGAATGGGAACATGGTGTTGTAAGCCACCTTGGATCCCCATTGGGGAGAAAAGCGGGATATAAATGCATAAAATTGTGTTGCCTGGGTATCTTCGTAAAACACTAGAGAACAGAGGCATATCAATACAACATCCTACCGAAACAACACAACAATATCAAACAGTACCTCATTTTAGGTGATTCTCACTACATTCAATATTTTAATTTCTGTTCCTTCTATTGATAATGTCAAGGTTGTCTCAGTGTATAGTCTCAACTTGACTTCTACTTTCCATGGTCCTTGTATTTCAAATAAAATAAATAATTTAAAAAACCCAATATCAATCAACATATTTTTGTGTGCAAAATACACACTTATAAACAGCCTTTGGTCACCCTGTGGTAAGGATTTCCTCCAAGTGATCATACAGGGAATCTTTACATTATTTGTCTTTCAAGCCAACAAAACCAAATATATGTATCAGTAAGCAGTAAATTTGGTAACTTTTCTAGTTTTTTTGTTTAACAAAGCTGTGCTGAACACAGATGTGTGCTCTTTTAAAGTTCATCTTTGGCCCAGTTTTCAAATGGTGCTTTCCGGTAACACCCATTGCGGTCTGGGTCCAGTTGACTATAGCCAAAACGTAACGTTAACACAACGTTACTGCCGAGATAGTTGTATGAATGAGAAATGTCTTGATTGTTGACATTCACTCGTGGGCCAGCCCCTTCTATTCACCTCTGGCTGAGCCCCGACCAACCTCGTTCAATTAGCGCTCATTCAAAGGACCGGCATTGAACAGCTGAGGAGTGTCATTTCCGTTCCGATCTGCCTCCTTTTCCGTTTTCAGGGGGTGCCCCGGCACAGGCAGATCAGGGCTGCAGTGGGTACTGGGTGAAAATGTCCAGAAAGAGCCACGTCTTTGCTGAACGCCATCCATGTGAGCTTAAGATCTCAACTATGCACCCATGGCATAAATAATGGGGCCGTGCAAACCACACAATCACTTAATTTATAGGGTGATGGTCCAAAGTGCTGTCGGGCCACAGCTGACTTGTGGCAACCCTTCATGGTGTTTTCGAGGCACGAGATTAGTAAAGGGGGTTTGCTTTTGCCTGGCGACCAGGGAGTTCCTCGGTGGTCTCCCATCCAAGTCCTAAACAGGCCGGCCCTGCTTAGCTTCCTAGATCGGGCTAGCCTGGGCCATCCAGATAAGGGATATGACCAGTTCTGCTTCCATACAATTAAAGGCTCTTTTGCTTTTGCTAACCAAGAAGAATGTGGGTGGTTTTTTTTACTGGGGTGTCTGCTTTTCTTTGGAGACCACTCAGTCCGTGTTCAAGAAGACCGGTGATCTGGGACCCTTAGGCAAACAACGGGCCCTGCCTGTTTTTGATGTTTTCCCCTCCCTAGCAGACAGAAAACACTGAAAAAGGTTCATTATGAAAATATTCCACAGACTGATAAGAGGGAGTGTGGGGAAACCCACGCTGTACGCATTAAAGAAGAGAGCTAAAAATTTCCAGCAGCTCTTCTAGGAATTTTAAAACGTCACTACATTCCAGTTACCATAATCACAGCTGTCCGGCTGTCTTTCTCTGTTTTTGCCCCTGAGGTAGAGACGATTGTGCGGAGGGTCACCTGATGTTCCTTGTTATAAGGCACTGATACTCTACGGGGCAAAACAGATCCCGGATTGCCACCTGTTGGACATAATGGTGGACATATTTTGAAACGGGCGATGGAGGGCCCCGAACAGTGGCTCTGCCCCTCGGATTCACTCCCACACAAACTCGGACACAGCAAAGAGCCTTTTAACCCCATGCAGATTGAACAGCTACAAGGGCACCGAATACCTGATGCCAGGAACCAATTTATCAGTAAGTTTTCCTCCACAAGCCCTGTTGAAATGAAAGCAAGTGGTACGAAAGAGCCACGAAGCTAATGTATGCCTCAAACAGCAAAAGTGACCCTCGCTGTTGTTGCGATGCCAATGGGGAGCAAAATGCGGAAATGGTAGGTTTCCCCCTCACACAGCCCTTCAGAGCCAGGCTTGGCTGTATTACAGGATAAGGAGAGTGCGTCAAGACGGACAGAGGATCGTTACTGTTATTATTAACACAGTTATTTAGTGCCAAGCTTCATGAGTGCTAAGCGTTGTTCGGTGCTAGATACCAACGCTGGCGCGATCCACAAACCAGTTCAGCGGGCAGCTCTGTACTTCACCTAACGTCATGCTGTTGACTGCCAGTTCAGCTGGCATAATTTACAACAGTTCAGTCATGCACGGTTTAATTATGATTTATAATCTGCTCCACAGTAAGCGTAAGAATATTTCAAATATATGAGAATTTTTTGGAAAAAAATATTGAATTTTGGGGGGGGGGGCGGCGGGGCGGGGAGTTAAAGTTACTCATGCTGACTCTGTGCTCCTCATACAGTGTGGTGCCTTTTGGTCAAACGTCGAATTACATGTAAATTTCAGGGATCATCCATCCATTTGCTCATAACCCTGTTAAGGGAAAGAAAGGTTTCTCTTTTTTGGTTATCAGTACAAACGTCTCATAGCTACAGTCATAGCTACAGTGTCAGATTTCCGTGTGGGAAGTCAGGGACCAAGCCCCATAACCATCTTGACCGGTGGCTATTTGACAAGATAGATGGATTCTTGGTCTAAAGCAGCAAGATCCTTCTTATGTCTTCAAGGGTGACACTCGGTCCATTACATACTCTCACCCTAGAGTACCTTACAGTATCGTTGTGAGGCTAAAAACTCATTCTAAACTGTGTGGATTAAGTGTATTAATAAATGCAATGCCTGCAAGTGACAGGAAGTAACTTTGCTCCGGATACCAGTGTAAACATGACGTACAGCCAAATTCTAACCATTTCAAATCTAAAGTTTCATTCTTCCCAGCGTGAAAAATATATTTTGGCTTGCAAAGTATTTAATATATACGGTTTTCTCTACCTAAATGCACATACCTTTGAATCAGGGCCTTTCTGGTTTTTTTATTTTTGGATTGATCAAGAAAGAGCCCAAAACTACTTTTAAACACAAATCAAATTCTCACTGCAAATTTCAGTTTGAAGCACTGGGTTTTTAAGGCAAATAATGAAAAGAACAGTTTCCACATGTCCTTTTGATGGTACCCCAGGATATACTGCAATTCTGCGGCAATAATAATTTCAGTCTCAACTCCTGAACCTTCTGCGACTTTTCTGCACACAGTGAGTGACTGTTGCCCCACTTCTAAACATAGTTCCTTAGAACAGATTCCCTCACTCACCCTTGGATTTCAAAATATCTAAGCAACAATAAGGTGCTTCAATGCCTGTTTTACTCTTTTCTTGAGAAGTAGCTCAACTATGCAACTTTATTTGTAGGTTTTCACACCAGTGCTTACAAACAGAAAGTTCCCAAAAGAAATCAGACAACCTTTGGGTGAGCTTCCCCACCAAATATGCCTGCACGGCTCAGATTTAAAGACATATGCTTCAACAGGTCCCCCTGCTGCACTTTTACACTTCTAATACATATCTAAGGTTGCAAACTTAAATACATCCAATTGGTAGATTCAATCAGCCCGGGAGTGGGGGAGAGATCCTAACAAAAGTGATTAAATTTCAAAGGGAAAGGCTGTGATCAATGGTCACACTTGTTTATTTCTGAGCCTATTTTGGTTCTGGTATGTTACTGTAGAATTTTAGTAAATACAGATTTCCCCCCTCCAACAGTGAGCCACAATTTTTACTCAACTTTATTTTTCTAAATCCTTTAATATCTCAAAGAGCTATGTACTGACATTGAAATGTTGGTGATTTACAAATTTATTTAAATTTAACGGGAAGTGATTGTTAACCAACTTAGACATTACTGAATTTGTCAGTAATCCTAAAAATGCTGAAACACTGCTAGTGAACGCACCAGATATATTGATACAACAGCAGGGTCATAACCCAGATGACTTAGGGTATGCGGATAACAGAAAATATTATAGGATATGAGTTTGGGCTGCTGGCTTTGGTCCTATTCTCAAGCACTGTTATAATTGCTCAAGCTCCATCATTTGTGTTGAACATTCCCAAGCACAGAGGTAGGTATGACAACTCGTTCTAATTTTGGGATTGAAAAACAAATTACAACTTAAAATGTCAATTAAATATTGGAGTCTGAAGGCTTGATTTAAAATATTTGATTAAAAAAATCAGTTTCTATTAAAATTACTAGTTACTTGAAGGTGCCTATTGTAACCTGAAACAGGTGTTACTAGAGAACACACAAAGAAAACAGAAATACTTTCCAAGATACTTAAGTCTTCCCCTATTAACATATGCTAAGATGGACTGTGGCTTTGCTGAAATATGTGAAGGTACCTGAGATCAGTTTTCACCCAAATGTCTAGCATGCTGTCCACTGAATTTATTTCTTACATCTTACAAACTTGTATTTCACTTGGAAGAAACATTTGTACCTACAGTTTGACTGGAAGGGCACAAATACTTTTCTCTTTTTCCACATACGTATCTCTTCTTAAAAATATGAATGACCTGCAAAGATTTTAACCGGGGCAGCCTGTAGCTTGCTTCTTAAAAATCTTTGCTCTTTGCACAGTGAAACATTCCGTGTCCGGGAAGAGAAACAAAAGAACTAATAAAAATCCTATAAGACAATATAATGTCTTATAATATAATCCCCCATTTAATGTCATAATTATACTATACAAATATAATGATGAATAAATACGCATGTCTAGCCAGAGTATTGGGGGGGGGGGGGAGAGTTTGTAACAGAATCACTTCCATTTTGGATCACAGAGTTTTGCATAACAAACTATTTTTCTTTACAAAAAGAGACCATTTTAACACTGCAACAAAGATGTACACTGGAGTTTCTACAGTGCTAGAACTTCCTTATTTTATTTGAACCAAAACCAATATTTTTAACTTTTGGGGAGGCAGGATTAGCTTTAACACAGCCTGATCTCACGCGCGTTTAATCAGAAGCAAATCCTATTTCAAAGGGATTCGCTCCCAAGTTTGTTTCTTTGTTTGTCCAGTTGAGCAGGGGAAGATTTCAGCACCTGCCTAGGAAGCGCTAATTAAACTTAACTTTGGCTGGATCACGCATAAGCTTTTTTTTTTTTTTAACTGTATGCTACTGATGCTGAAAATCCAATGGCTTTCAGAATCCTAATAAACATAATGGACAATTCATTGATTTTAACTGACATGACTACAGGACTACATGACTCCTATTCACTGGAGTTTATTCCCAGAAAAGTGTTTTTAGGACTGCAGTCTAAGTGTAGGATATTAATTGTGTTACCCAATTCTAAGCATATTTACTTGAAAATAAGTCCCACTGACTTATACAGGGCCTGTATCCTTAGTTTACCTGACGATTCTTTAATTCCTTGAAATATCTATTCCCTGAATAAAATAAATTGTTTAAATCAACTGTTGTGTGGCAGTGGATTGAAACAAATACACTGCGATTTTAAAAAATTAAGCAAATGAGGATCGTTTAAGAAACTTAGAACAGGATCTAGTTTAAATATTTCCCCAATGGAGTGATTAAAGTGAGCCAGCTTTTCATTTTTGATTGACAAAAATGCATTTCCCCTGCTCCTCTTGGGGTTTTACAAAGTTTACTCTCACCAATGGAAGAGAAGCCCATGGAACATGCAGTTACTGACACAGTACCAGCTATCTGGTTGACAAGCCGAATGGATTTCCTCATTCTTCCTTTCCCTTTCCCCACGTAAACTTATCAGAAGAAAAGATCGGTAGCTGCGTATTGTACAGCACACAATAAGTCTGGCTTTCGGCACAACAGAGCGCGTGAGAAAGAAAGAAAAGTTTCAATCTTCTCCCCAGTTTTTGCATCGTCCGGACAATTTTGAAAATATCCGATGCACAGCCCACACCTGACCTTATCCATCTCACAGCACCTACAGCAACGGACATTTACTTTGTAAAGGGGTAACACTTCCAAGCTCCTTGCCAGAAACTCTAGATTGGCTGGATTCGAGTCCACTTTCGAGATCAACAAGATTTCCAGGGTCTCAGCTTCCCAGAGTCAAAACTCCCTTCATCAGACACCCAAATCTCATACCCCAAAGCTCTTGCTGATGTCGGCCGTGCTTCTGGACTCGAATCTAACTGCTCTCCTGGAAACCAACCCCCTGGAACTCAAGAAAGGTCGCTTTATCTAATGATAATCACCTTCTGTCTCAGGCGTATTCAGGAACATGCCCAAAACCCAATGACAAAACTTAAAACACTTGTCTAGAAGATCCCAGCACAGCTGTTCAAAGCAAGCTCACCCTGACACCTGCCAGGTCATCCAACAGCAAACTCCCAAGGCTAACCTTTCCCACTTCAGTTCCCCCAGGCTTCCAGGCTACATTCTGCTGGGTTTTGCACAGCTCTGTTGCCCACTCTGTTGAATGTGTCAAGTTTGAAAGTGCGTTTCTGTTTAAAGCTGGATTCTGAGTAGACACGCCAAAAGGTAATAACAGGGTGTTCACCCCCACCTGTGGCGTGAGCCTTCCTAAACTCCAAGCGCCTAACGGGAGCAGGCAGTTGCCGACACAAACCCAAGCCACAAGGAAGGTGTTCGCCTGCACGATGCCACCGAGGGCTCTTGGGTTTCTGCCCCTTGTCGACCTGTAGCATTTTGCATGCTCCCCCGGATGATCTAAGTTGGGATCTTTTGAGAAACACGGTCCCCTTTGCACAAACGTCCACCCTTTCCCCTTTACTAAAATGCACGGGATAACGGACAGCTCAGCCTCTTTTTCGTTTTTTTAAAAAAAGAGTATTTTAGAAAATCATTGTAACATTACCCTTCTCGCAGCCCCAAAAGGGAGCTTTCTCGTTTTCTGTAAGAGCTTCCTGAAATGTATTCCCTTCTTATCCTCCCCGCCCCGTCCAGTTTCATACTTGTTTACAGTTCCCCCGTAGTTTTCCCTTCAACTTTTGCTCAGCTGCTGCACGCACCGAGGCGCAGCTCGCGCCTTCCCAAATCCTCTCTTGCAGAAAGTCGCTCTGCAACCAGCAGGTTAAAAACAAAACACCCTTCCCCGTTCCCAGCAGTCCAGCAGTTCCTTAGGAACCAAATACTACTGCTACCACTAAAAAAAAACACCCCACCCCACAGTTAGCAAACCAGAAACCAAACCAAACCGAAAAAGAAGCAAAGTTAGCCTGCGTCTCCTGCAGTCCACCTCACGCCTTTTTTTTTTTAAGGAACACCCCCCTCCCCCGTTATTCCCTAGTAATCCAGACAATGAAATCGGATCCATCGCGGTGTTGGTTCCGATGAAGGGCTTGAGCAAGGGGGAGAGGGGGATCCCAGGGCAAGAAGTCTTGCTGGGAACCGAACCGGGAACTCCGGGCCGCTGGCTGGAAGCGCGCGCGCCCGGCTGCGACGCGTCTCTCCCTCCTCCTCCTCCTCCTCCTCCTCGCCCGAACTTTTGGCCTCCCCTCCGGGGAAAGTTGGCCGGACAGGTGTGCGTGCCGCCCACCGGGAGCGGGACCCCCATTCCGGTTGCGCGTCGCGGAGGGGGAATACGGTACCTGCTCCGCCGGCGGCCCAGGGCTCGCCCGCTCCATGTGCTGCCGCCGCGGCTGCTGCTGCTGCTGCTGCCGCCGCCGCGGCTGCTGCTCCTCGGCCCAGGAGCGCGAAGGCGGCAGCGGCGGGAGGCAGCTCGGCTCTGGGTCCCTCCCCTCCCCGCCACTCCACTTCCTCATTCCAGTGCAACATCGTCGCCCGCGGAGGTTCCGGCGGGCATCTCGGCCCGGCACCCGCGGGCGCGCCGCTTTTGCACTGGCTCGGGGAGCGGGAGAGCGCGGCGGACTGGTCGAGGCGGTCAGATGGTGGAGGGAGGCAACACCCCCTTGGGCGCCCGCGCCGGCCCGCCAGCTCTCCCCCTCCCCCGGGGGAGGACCCCGGGAGGACCCACGGGACAGGTGCTCTTCAGAAAGGAGGGCGATCAGCACAAGGCGACAGGAGCTTGCCAACCAGATGGAAAGGTAGCGTGCGTCGAGCCTCCTTGTTCAGAGGCAGGATACCTTAGAGTCACTCAAGGACATACGTTCAGGCGCGTAGCCGTGTTGAGGTGAACTAGCAAAAGAACATCTTTGTATCCGTGAAAGCGTGCATGTGCACGAGAGCTTCTTCCCAGAAGTGAACTTCATTGGTCTTAAAAGGTGCCCACTGGACTCAGACTTTGTTTTCAGAACGTAAGAGAAGCATTGTTGAATCAGACCGGTAGCCCATCCAGTCCCACACTGGTGATAGATTTCTGCCCAGCAACTAACAATAACAGGAGCCAGAGTCCGAATTCAGGAAAGAGACGGGCGAAGATTTGCTGTAAGCTGATGAATGCAATTGCCTGTTCCTTGGAGGGTACGTGAAGCAGCACAGGAATAGTGGGAAGGGGCTGTCAAGTTTTCAAGACGATGCACACTACCTAATTCCATATTCCACAGCATTAAAACGTGAGAGAAGTCATGTTGGATTGGGCCAGTGGCCCATCCAGTCCAACACCTTGTGTCACACAGTGGCCAAAACCCAGGTGCCATGAGGAGGTCCACCAGTGGGGCCAGAACCCCAGAAGCCCTCCCAACTGTTGCCCCCCAAAACACCTAGAATACAGAGCATCACTGCCCCAGACAGAGTGTCCCTCTATACCTTGTGGCTAGTAGCCACTGATGGACCTCTGCTCCAGATGTTCATCCAATCAAGGGCGTAGACTTTCCAATTTCCCGGGGGGGAGGGGCTGGGGCAGGGCCAGAGACATCACAGGCCATTGTCTCCGGGGGAGGCTCAGCACTTCCTGGAAAAGTTCAGGGGGGGTGCTCCAGCTCCCCAGCCCCCCTGAAGTTGACACCTATGCATCCAATCCTCTCTTGAAGCTGTCTGTGCTTGTGGCTGCCACCACTTCTTGTGGCAGTGAATTCCACATTTATTTTTTTGACCATCAAGTCACAGTTTTGGTGACCCACTGTGGTTTTCAAGGCAAGAGGTGGTCAGAGGTGGTTTGTCCGTTGTCTGCCTCTGTGTAGTGCTCTGGGACTTCCTTGGTGGTCTCCCATCCCAAAACTGACCAGGGCCAACCCTGCTTAGCTTCAGAGAGCTGACGAGATCAATCTAGCCTGGGGCATCCAGGGTAACTTATGCCAGGAAGAATAAAAAAACAGTGGTTATGCCAAGCTTGTAAGTCTCCTGAAAGTTGGCTCCTACAGAGCACGCAACGCTGGTTTTGGGTCCCATTCAGGAAAGCAGTTCTTACGGCCTTTGTTTCACTCGGCCACCGGGATCCTGTTCTTAACCATCTTTACTTGGAAGTTAGATTCAAGTGGGTCTGAAGCAGCAGAACAAACTTTTGAGTCCAGCGGCACCTTTAAGACCAATACACGAAACCTTATACCCAGAATAAAATTTTGTTGGTCTTAAAGGTACCACTGGACTCAAACTTTGTTGTACTTGGAAGTAATGCAGTAGTATTAAGGACCATTACTTGGATCTGATCATAAGTTGGTGGACTTAAGTATATGTGTGTTGATGATGTACGCACTACTATGCATGGGGTGGGAAACTGCAGTTAGCCATGGCTCATTAGTGTGTGGATACCTTGGCTGAGGACAGACTGGCAATGTAAAGCGGGACAGCCCCGCGTTGGAAGTGGAAGAAGGGAGCGCGTTCAGACATGCGCATCTGTCCGTCGGCTCCGTTTCGCACTTACCCGTCTCCCACTCGCTTTCCATCCGCTTTAACAGGACACCGGGAGAAACCGGTGTCCAGGGGCCATCTTGCGCTTGCCTCCCGCTTCCAGGGAGTGTGAACCGGAAGAAGGCGGGAGGCAAGTGGAGGCGGCAGTGTGAACGCGGTGTTTTGCCAGTTTGCGCATGCGCAAATTGCTGAAACAGCCCTATCACGAGCTGCGGAGGCCGGCCCACGTGGGGCCACTCCGCAGCAGTCTGAACGCTCCGTGTCGGCACCGTTGCGCAATACACCGGCTGGTGTGAACAGCCAGCCCCGGGGAGTTTTTCCCCCACAGCAGTTTCCTCCGCATTCATCTCGCTCCAGATTGCCAGTCTGTCCTCAGCCCTTATGTCGACATAGTGAAAAGCACGATAGGTCTATCAGTGGCTGCTAGCCATGGTGATTAAAGGGAACCTCCACAGTCAGTCAGCCTCTGACTCCCAGTGCCAGGAGGCAACATCAGGGGAAGGCCTTGGTCTCTCTGCCCTGTAGTTGGCCCTCCAGAGGAGCTGGTTGGCCCCTGTGTGAGACAGGATGCTGGACTAGATGGACCCTCACTGGTCTGATCCAGCAGGGCTCTTCTCATGTTCTTATGTGGAAGCCAGTGTGGTGTAGGGGCTACTGTTGGACTAGGATCCGGGAGACCCAGTTCCAAATCTCCAGATTGCCACGTGATGTGCTGGGTGAGTCCTTGGCAGGGCATTTTCTTTTAGCCTAAATTACTTCACAGGTGTCTTAAGAAGTGAGCAGTGACTCACGAAAGCTCATACTGTGTCACAAATTTGGTTAGTCTTTAAGGTGCTACTGGACTCTCGCTCTTTTCTAATACCTCACACAGGGGCGTCAAGTTTTCAAAATACCGGGGGGGGGGGGCAGGAGCTCTTCCGTGCGCTTTGCGCACGCGGCCACCGGAACCATGTTCTTGCCGCCGCCCCCCCCCCCCCCCCCGGCCTGACCTCTCCTGCTTCCATCCCTCCCTCCGTCTGTCCAGGGGCCAGCTGGGCATTTGCTTAGCTGGTCCCTGGACGGACAGAGGGAGGGACGGAGTGGTCAGGCTGGGGGGGGGAGAGAGGCGGCGGTGGCCCTAGGAAGGGCCCGGGGAGGCGCGGCGGAGGGTGCACCGTTTTCCCGGGGGGGCTCAGTCTTCCCCGGGAAATTTCGGGGGTGGCTTAAGCCCCCCCATAGTTGACGCCTATGACCTCACAGGGTTACTTTGAGAATTAAAGAAAGGAGAACAATGTCCACTTCCATGAGCTCCTTGGGGGAAGAAGGGGATAAAAAGTTTCCTAATAAGAAAATAAACTATACAGACATGTGGGTAAAGTTTATAGCGGGGGGGGGCATGGAACTGACCATCCCTGGGAAGGACAGGGGTGCTCATTTTGTGAGAAAGGCCCACTTGATTGATGTTTGCTCACATGGTTGAGTTTTGCCATGATATTCCAAGTTTTCGTAATGGCTAGGTTAAGCTACGGGAATGTGGTATACATGGATTTGCCTCTGAAAAAAATCAGTGGAAATGTCCACTGGTCCAAAATACAGTTGGGAAATTCCTGGGGATTTGGGGGTGGAGCCTGCGGGGAGGGCAGAGTTTGGGGAGGGGAGGGACCTCAGCGGGGTACAGTGCCATAGAATCCACCCTTCAAAGCAGCCATTTTCTCTAGGGGAGCTGATCTCAGTCAGCTGGGGATCAGTTGTAAAAGCGGGAGATCCTCAGGACCCACTGGGAGGCTGGCAGCCCTAAATGGGGCTCACTTCCAGGTCAGTAGTGTCAGAGTGTGTGTGTGCGTGTGTGTGGGGGAGGTTAAGCAGGGACAGCCCTGGTTAGTACTTGGATAGGAGAGCACCAAGCTCCACAGAGGCATCAGCTGCGACTTGACAACACTTTCTGCCACCAATGCTACTTACATCCAGGGCTATTTTTGGGCAGGAACGCACAGGAAAGGAGTTCCAGCTGGCTCCTGAGTTGGCCACACCCAACAGGAACTCATTAGCTTAATAGGCCTCACTCAACAGCAGAAACTCATTAGTATTGGCTACATTAGGGGTATGTGGCCTAACATGCAAATTAATTCATGCTACAAGAAAAGCCCTGGGTTTTGACAACAAACAAGGTAAACAGAATAAGAAGCAAAAGGTGGGTGTGGCTGGATGACCACTCTTCTGGTAACATGGGGGTGTGGCCTAATATGCTAATAAGCTGTGCTGTCAGTGGTGTGGCCTAATATGCTAATGAGTTTCTGCTGTTGGGTGTGGCCTATTATGCTAACGAGTTCCTGCTGGACGTTTTCTACAAAAAAAGCCCTGCTTGCAACCAACATTCACTTTCCCCAAGAGGCATCCTAAGTGGTACACAATTCACCAATTCATAAGAATATATACATACCCACTTTTATACCTCCATGGTGAGCCCACAGCGCCTTCCAGCATCATTCTCCCCTCCTCCATTTTAACTTCACAACCACCATCCTTGTGAAGTAAGTCAGGCCGAGAGACTGGCCCAAGGTCACCCAGTGAGCTTCCATGGTAGTGTGAGGATTTGAACCTGAATCTCCCAGATCCTAGTAGGGTTGCCAGCCTCCAGGTGGTGACTGGAGATCCCCTGGGATTACTACTGATCTCCAGGCAACAGAGATCAGTTTACCTGCAGAAAATGGCTGCTTTGGAAGAAGAAGGAGGAGGAGGAGATTGGATTTATACCCACCCTTCACTTGGAGTCTCAGAGCAGCTTACAATTCCTTCCCCTTCCCCTCCCCACAACTGACCCTCTGTGAGGTAGGTGGGGCTGAGAGAGCTCTTTCGAGGACTGCTCTTGAGAGAACAGCTCTGAGAGAACTTGTAACTGTACCAAGGTTGCACCTGTAGCTGCATGGGAAGGAGCAGGGAATCAAACCCGGTTCTCCCAGATTAGAGTTCACGCTCCTAACCACTACACCAAACTGGCTGGCTCTATGGCATTATATCCCATTGAAGTCCCTCTCCCTATCCAAAACCCACCCTCCACAGGCTTCTCCCCCAAAGTCTCCCAAGTATTTCCCAACCTGGAGCCAGCCACCCTAGATCCCAGTTTTACATTCTAATCATGAGACCACACTGATCTGTACTGATGGGTCTTTAGAACGGAGTACGAAAGAACAACTACAGTATTGCAAGGGTCTGCGGGCCAGCTGGGAAGATTGTCTAGATTTTAGAGGAAGCAGTGGGGCATAATTCTCTCACTTCCTTCACAGCCTTCCAGGCACTCCTCCAGTCGAGAACTAGGAGAGAGACTCGGCATTTCCAGTTGAGGCTGGGTCCAGTCCACTGACCCCCCAATGCCAGCCCCCTATCTAACACAAACCAGTCTCTTGTCTTACACTACAGGCGGACTGTGTAATATTTCCTTTGAGGCAACAAACCTGGCCTGAAGAGACACAGGAACAGGAAGTGGGTCTGTTTTGAAAGTGAGGAAAACTAAGCTGCTACCTGTGTTTAAATAAATATCTGACAAACTTTTCTTCTGCCAAGGAAAACTGCCCTCCATTTCAAAACGTTGCTGATATAACAGCAGTGTCAAGTGGGTTCACATTGCACCATTCCCTCCTGGATTCGAGTGAGAGTCAAGCCTCTAGAGGCTAGAGGTCACCGGGAAATTGGACTTCAAGAAGCTGCCTTCCCCTCCCAATGCACTGTTTTCATCTGGCAGATGTTAATATGCACTCCAGACACATCTGGGCAAATCCTTAGGGCCGATCTTGCAAACACCTTCCAACCTTCTGTTTGGATTGGCAGTCGTTAGTCTTGTCCAGGTCAGGTTTGAAAGCTGCAGGGAGGTGAAGACCTGGCTAGGAATGCCAGCCTCCAGGTCAGACGTGGGATCCCCTGGAATTACGGCTCATCTCCAGGCTACAGTGATCAGTTCCCCTGGAGGAAATGGATGCTTCGGAGGGTGGACTCCGTGGCATTGTACCCTGCTGAGGTCCCTATCTTCCCCAGGTTCCACGCCCAAATCTCCAGTTTTCCGACCTGGAGCTGGCAACCCAATCCCCACCCAACCCCTCACTGGTGGCCAAGGGAGGACCTGGCATCCCTAGACCGGGCTCGTCTTTGGAAATTAAAGGCCTCTGCCATTGGCTAGAGATAACAGTCCTCTGCATAAAATTTCGCTAGCCCTATCAGGTCCTGCACCTGAGTCGTGGGGGACTGAGTCAGGGAATCAGGCTCCCAACCTTTGATGGGGCTCCACTGGTGCCAGCGTCGAGGGTGAAGAGCCTGGGGGTATTCCGGGATGTCTCCTGTTCTATGGAGGCCCAGGTCACTGCCACTGCCCGGTTTGCCTGGCCCCATATCTCACCCCCCCCCCCCGGGACCTAGCTACAGTGACCCATGCAATGGTCACTTCCAGACTGGATTGTTGTAACTCTCCCTTGACTCTGCTGTGGAAACTACAGCTGGTGCAGAACACGGCAGCATGGGTGTTGACGGTGACGCCTGTGTGGGCTTGTATCCACCCAGTGCTGCACTGGCTGCCTATTGAATTCCAGATCCATTTCAAGGTGCTGGTGCTTACCTTTAAAGGCCTATACGGCCAGGGTCCAGCATACCTTCAAGATTGCCTCTCCCCATATGAGCCCCGTAGGGCACTGAGGTCTACAAATCAACATCTTCTGTCAGTCCCTGAACCCTGGGATATCCAAATAGCCCTGGCCCCTACCTGGTGGAATGAGCTCCTACAGGGCTTTTTTTTTGGTAGAAAAAGCCAGCAGGAACTCATTACCATAATAGGCCACACCCATCATCAGAAACTCATTAGCATATTAGGCCACACCCCTGACAACGCAGCTCCCTCCCAGGATCAGCTTCCCCAGGTGCCCCACGGCTTGCGGGGCGCCTGGGGAACCCGAGGAGAGAGGCAGTTTAAACTGCCTTCCCTCCCTGGATCAGCTTGGCTTCCCCAGGCACCCCGCGGCTTGCAAGGTGCCTGGGGAACCCGGGGGGGGGTGCTGTAGGTGTGGCCAACTCAGAAGCCAGCCAGAACTCCGTTCCTGTGCGTTCCTGCCCCAAAATAGCCCTGAGCTCCCATATGAGATGAGGGCCCTGCGGGATCTACTACAGTTCCACGGAGCCTGCAAGATGGAACTCTTCCACTGGGCTTTTGGTTGAGGCGGCGGATGTCCCTCCCTTTTCTTGGCCAATCCCCCACCAGTGGCCTGGATCTAAATTGACATCGGGGCACCACTGCTGCACTCAGTTAATCTGACTGACATCTGAACATTGTTTTACACGGTATTTTATGATTGTGATTTTATGCTGTTTTATGTTGTTACGTTATTAAGCAATTGCTTTAACGGTATATTATAATTGATGTAAACCGCCCTGAGCCCGCTCGTGGGGAGGGTAGTATATAACGCTAATAAAAACAAACGAACAAATTTATCTTGACGTTCTCCAGAAATATCATTTGGAGGTACCTTCCTAGAAATTTGCTTTTGGCAAAATCCCGTGATTACTTTAAGGATGCCCTGAGAAATCCCACTAGTCCAGGGGTGGGCAAATTGCGGCCCAGGGGCCACATGCGGCCCGCCACAGAGTTTTTTGCCGCCCGCCAAGAAGATTTCAGGACTTCAAGAAAATTGAGCCTAAATTCAATTTGCTCTCTTATCCCATCATTGCTGATATTGATACAGCACCTGAGGAGCTGCAGCTTGAACTTATTGACATGCAGTCAGATCACACTGTGAAAGAAATGTTTAATGCTGTGACATTAGTTGACTTTTACAAATCTTTGTTGAAAAAATTTCCATGTATGAAGAAATTTGCTGGGAAAATGTTCTCTATATTTGGGTCTACATATATTTGTGAGCAAAGTTTTTCTTGCATGAAGATCAACAAGAGTAAATATAGATGCTCTTTAACAGACATTAACTTGCAGGCTGTGATGAGAATCTCAACAAGCAATCTCACTCCTGATTTCAAAAAAATTGTAGAAAAGTGTGATAGGGTATATTTGTCTCATTAAACTGATTCTAAAATTAAATGTGCTTGCAGCTATAGACGATATGAAATTAGCACAATAAATAAATTGAATAAAACTACCATTATTTTATTTTATTTAATTTATATTTATTGATTTTTATGATACAATTTATACCTTTTCTGAAATGCAAAGTTAACTAATGAATGCAATCATTTTAAAAGGTGCGGCCCTCTGCTAACCTCCGCTTCCACAAAGTGGCCCCCAAGCCAAAACAATTGCCCACCCCTGCACTAGTCTAATTGACCTTCCTTCGGTTCTCTTGACAGTTCCTCCGGTATTTCGCCTCAGAAGAAGCTCCCCATTTTTTTCAAATGGAGCTTCAGGCAATGCTTCTGAGGAAAGTTACTTGCTTGTACTAAACTAAAGCAAGCTGGTGGTGTGGATTAAGGAATGTGGAAGAGCCAAGTCGCTGAGCTAAGTCCGCCTACTAAGGTGAGGGAGCTGTGAAACAAAAGCCTGTGCAACACAATTTCTGAGGGAACGTTTTGTACATTCATCTACAGAGGCTGGTGTGGCTGAGTAGAGTGTAGAGCTGAGTCTATACGGTGCAACAGCTTGCTCAAACCGAGGAAGCAAGCTGGAGTCAGCCGGTTATTTCCCCCCCCTGCAAGGGAAAGATAGCGGAATCACCTTTTCTCCCTACCCACCAGGCATGGGAAAACTGCTGGGTGGGGTTGGATTCTGAGCGGACAAACAAGCCACGCGCACACACCCCACACACATCTGCACTCATTTATCACCTCTGAGACTCCTTTTCAGTAAAATATGTAGCCGTCGGAAGACTGTTTGTTTGTGAATTAAAAACCTAAAGGTTAAGACAATCTGAGTTGTATAGGCCCAATAATTCTGTTAGCCAAGTTAAAAACGTTAAATGTTGATATACAAAAATATACATGCGTTTATTACAAAGTAAATTAAAAAAAAACCAGATATTGGCCCTAGTGGTAGTCTCAATTAAGAATCAAATTGTACAGTGACAATTTATAAGAAAATGATTGTTGCATTGTAATGTCAGGAGCCGTTATATTATATCATTTGTTTGGCCTCTGAGGAAGGACGATGGGCTGAAACGCGTATGGTCAAGATAAATAATGGTTATGTTTGGTTGTCACTGTACAATTTGATTCTTAATTGACGCTACTACTAGGGCCAATATCTGTTTTTAAATTTACTTTGTAGTAAATACATGCATATTTTTGTATATCTGTTGATATTTAACGTTTTTAACTTAACAGAATTATTAGACCTATACATAACCCTTAGGTTTTTAATTCTATTCAGTGTGGCTTAAGTCCCCCCCCCCTTTTTTTATTTTTGGCTGTCTACTTGTGTCCTGTGCTGTGTCCCCTTCATCCCTACGGACTCCACCGACCTGGCCACACTCACCCATGCTTCTGTAATTCTGAGACTCAAGGATTGTGAAGCCCTCTGCATGGACCGGTCCTTGAAGTCATCTTGGAAGCTTCAATGGGTATGAGAATTCAGCAGCTTGCCTGTCAGCGAGAGGCTGAAGACTGAAGAAGTGGAAGAGGAGGAGATTGGATTTATACCCCGCCCTTCACTGCCCGAGGGAGTCTCAGAGCGGCTTCCAATCTCCATTCCCTTCCCCTCCCCACAACAGAAACCCTGTGAGGTAGGTGGGGCTGAGAGAGCTCTTTTGAGAACTGCTCCTGAGAGAACAGCTCTGAAAGAAGTTATGATTGACCTGAGGTCACACCAGCAGTTGTATGTGGAGGAGTGGGGAATCAAACCCAGTTCTCCCAGATTAGAGTCTGTGCCCCTAACCACTACACCAAACTGGCTCTCATAGAGAGCCAGCATGGCATAGTAATTAAGACTATTAGACTAATATCTGGAAGTAAAAGTAAAGGTTTCCCTTGCTCGAAAGCCAGTCGAATCTGACTCTGGGTGGTGGTGCTCATCTCTGTTTCCAAGCTGAAGAGCCAGCGCTGTCCGAAGACTTTTCCGTGGTCATGTGGCCGGCATGACTAAACGCCGAGGCGCACGGAACACTGTTACCTTCCCACCGAAGTGGTGCCTATTTATCTACTTGCAATTTCTTGCTTTTGAACTGCTAGGTTGGCAGGAGCTGGGGCCAGAGACAGGAGCTCACTCCGTCACGTGGCACTCGGGTCTTGAACTGTCGAGCTACCGACCTTCCGGTCTGCAGCTCAGCACCTTAACCTCTGAGCCACCGTAGCCCTAGTATCTGGAAGACCTAGGCTCAAACCCCCCCTCGTGCCATGGACGCTCACTGGGTGACTTTGGGGCAGTCAGTCTTTCAGCCTAACCTATCTTACAGATTCAGGTGGGCAGATGTGTCGGTCTGAAGCAGTAGAACAAAGTTTGAGTCCAGTGGCGCCTGTAAGACCAACAAAGTTTAATTCTGGGAAGAAGCTTTCATGTGCATGCACGCTTCTGGATTAAACCTTGTTGGTCTTAAAGGTGCTCGACTTTGTTCCGTGTCACAGGGTTATTGTGAGGAGAAAATGGAGGAGAAAAGAATGATGTAATTGATTTGGGTGCCCTTGAGGAGAAAGGTAGGGTATAAATAAATTAATTAAATAAGTCCTGAAACGGTTTCATCAGTTACTTCTGAGTTTCTGGGTCCAATACAAGGTGCGGATATCAGCCTTCCACGACTTGGGTCCCGCCTGCTAGGGTTGCCAGGTCTGGGTTGGGAAATACCTGGAGACTTCGGGGTGGATCCGGGAGAAGGCGGGGTTGGGGGAGGGGAGGATATAATGCCACAGAGTCCACCCTTCAAAGCAGCCATTTTCTCCAGGGGAGCTGATCTCTGTCAGCTGGAGATCAGTTTTAAAAGCAAAAGATCTCCAGGCCTCGCCTGGAGGCTGGCAACCCTACTGCCTGCCCTAGTACCACCTCTCCTGACAGGAACCTGTGTGGCCTGTCTGGCCCTCGCAATCTCTCCTGCTTTCAGAGCTCTCCTTCTGTTTGGGCTCCTCCTGGGTGTACTTCTTTTCAGAAGGAACTCTACTTCTTTGAAACAGGTTCCCAGAGGAAAGGAATGAGGATGGCTCCCAGTTCCAGACATTAGGATCTGCCTTGGTTTGTGTTTGCGGTGGATGTGAGGGCTTTATACAATCAGTGAAATGGATTTGTGTTCTTGGATTTTTAAAAAAAAGTTATTGTATCTGGGCCGGTGTAATGGTTAAATGCATGTACTCTAATCTGGGAGAGCCGGGTTTGATTCCCCACTCCTCCACTTGCAGCTGCTGTATGACCTTGGGCAAGCCATAGTTCTGCCAGAGCTATCCTTGAAAGAGCAGTTTCTGTCAGATCTCTCTCAGCTCTACCTACCTCACAAGGTGTCTGTTGTGGGGAGGGGAAGGGAAAGGAGTTCGTAAGCCACTCTGAGACTCTTCTTCTTCTACTACTCCCCTGCAGTGGGTAAGGTTGCCAGCTCCAGGTTGAGAAATACCTGATGATTTGGGGGGTGGAGCCTCAGGAAAGCAGGGTTCAGGGACGGGGGGGACTTCAGTGGGGTATAATGCCATAGGGTCCACCATCCAAAGTGGCCATTTTCTCCAGGTGTACTGATCTCTGTTACCCGGAGATCAATTGTAATTCCAGGAAATCTCCAGCCGCCATCTGGAGGTTGGCAACCACAGCAGTGGGGCAGCTGCCAGGGCCCAGGGCTTCCGGCAGGCTCACCACTGTAACCCCCCCCCCACTCATCTGTGAGCACTCCACCACCCATACTCACAGGTGCTGTCATTACTAATGTCATTGGGGAACAGCCTACAGGCTGTGCAGCCAGTTGTGAGCATTGGCGGAGGGAGGGCTCACAAGTGGAGGGGTGAGTGGGCAAGTGGGAGGCATGCGGCTGGGTGGGAAAGAAGGAGGGGGCCCTGGGAACTCTCTGAATGGGTTCCCCCAAAACCTGGAACTGGCCCTGAATTTCTTGTTAGCTTCAGCTAATGTTGTTAGCCGACTTGGAATCCTATAGGTGGGAGAGAAATATCCTGAATCAATCAGTAAAGTGCCTGCATCTTTCTGTCTGTTTGAGACTCCAGGCATGTAAAGTTATCCAGTGCATGAAAGGAGGATGTTCAAGGTATGCACAAAAAGGCTGCTTTACAGTTCATTTCCTTCTTTAAAAATGTGCCATGCATTTGCTTTATTTTATCATCATGCCAGTTCGTTTCCATTCTTGGTTTCAACAGGAAGATGATTTCTGTCTTTAACTGTTTTGGGGTTTGTTTGTTTGTTTTGCTGGCACCTCTTGGGTTAGCATTTTTAAGGATTTTACCTCTTACCCAAGGGACCCTCCCTGAGGAGGAAGGGTTCCCTTTCTCAGTTGCAGAGCAACCAGAAGGAAACATTCAGCCCCCCAAGAAAGCAGGCAATAGGGCAGCTAGAAGAATGGCAGACAGCATGGCAGAGCGAGCACAGAAGCCTACATTGTCCAAACATTGAGGGGGGAAAGTGCTTGGTGAAAAAGGAAGAAGGAAATAATTGTCAGTACGTGCATACCAATGAGTGACACACAGACAAGCACAATATTAACATGTGAATAACACACAACTCACTCGCTTATTGATGTTCACTGCAAGTAACACACACACATATGCAGTGGGCTTAAAGATTAGTATACAGACTATGCTACACAATCACTGGAAGCATGTAAGAGCAATACTTCAGTCTTGTGTGAAGAGCAACACTCTCGTCTGTTGCGATCTTCTCCCAGCAGGTGATAACTTTTTTGTTTGGTTTGGTGTTTTCTCAGTGATCTCACCTTCCTGCCTAATGTTTAATTGTTATTTTATGTTTTAGCTGTGGTTTTAATTGTTTTAATAATGCATTTTTTCTTGATTTTCTGTCAGTTTTAATACTTTCTAAAGTGCAATTTCATTATGTACAGTTAAATTTGCTAGCTGCCTTGATGGCCCTTGTGAAGGCAGAAAGGTGGGGTACAAATTTTGTAAATAAATACTCTGTGCCATATCACACTCTTAAATGCAGGGCTATTTTTGGGCAGGAACGCACAGGAACGGAGTTCCAGCTGGCTCCTGAGGTGGCCACACCCAGCAGGAACTCATTAGCATAATATGCCACACCCAACAGCAGAAACTTAGGGGTGTGTGTCCTAACATGCAAAGAAGTTCCAGCTACAAATAAGCCCTGGGTTTTGACAACAAACAAGGTAAACAGAATAAGAAGCAAAAGGTGGGTGGGGCTGGATGACCACTCTTCTGGTAACATGGGGGTGTGGCCTAATATGCTAATGTTTCTGCTGTTGGGTGTGGCCTATTATGCTAACAAGTTCCTGCTGGGCTTTTTCTCCAAAAAAAGCCCTGCTTAAATGCATCTGAGTGTCACATATACAGCAGCAGAAATGCTAATAGTGCTATAGCCTAGGTCAGGGGTGGGCAAACTTGCTCAGTGTAAGAGCCACCTAGAACAGGGGTGGCCAAACTTTTTTAACGTAAGAGCCGCATAGAATAAACATCAAACGTTTAAGAGCCACAAGACGTGAACAAATATTACCTGCTTTTATTGGAAAATAAGCAAATTTGCTTTTTATTAACATTACATGAGACTGCCAAAAATAACAACAAAAGGGGTAAAAGCAGATATTGATAATGATATTAATTTGTCCAATGATATTTGTTTGCTAATGATATTTAGCTTGCCCAGCCGCCCTGCCGGGAGCCACATAATATATGTGAAAGAGCCGCATGCGGCTCCCGAGCCACAGTTTGCCCACCCCTGGCCTAGAGAAGATTGTGTGAACACACATTTTCATGAACAGCTGTATTAAAGAATGGGGTTCGTTTTTTGTACATTTTTTGTACATTTTTTGTTCTGTTTTGTTAATGTGCTAATGCACATCCCTAGAAGAGAGATATATATGTGTGCAATGTATTCATCTTATGTAACTTAAGGCACATAACAAGATTGATTAGGAAGTGAATGTACCTGTTCCTAATGGGATGCATGAACTCACATACATATTTATTTCTCCTTACTGAAGGTGATTGCTGGAGTGGTAGGGAGCCTCTATTGGTCAGAAAAGGGCATTTCCATGGGCACTGGAGAATGGGAGCTTAGAAGAGAGGGTATGCCACAGGGCAAAATGGGATGCCCGCTGGGGAAAGGAAAGCACTGTCAAGTGCCCCAGATTTGGACCTGAGGACTGCAGACCGAGGACGGGCTCCCTGTATTGGGGCTGGTATGGAGAAGGCAAATGCAAGGCTTGCCGTAATCCTCCGGGCCTGAGGAAACCAGAGACACTCAGTGACCAATTTGGTGTCCAAGATGAACTCCTAGTTCTTTTGTTTGCCTTTCCTGAGCAACCCATTGCAGGAGGAGGCCACTGTCCTCCCTCTGTTCCACCAAACCAGGGGTCACCAACTTTTTTGAGCCTGGGGGCACCTTTGGAATTTTGACACAGTGTGGTAGGCGCAGCCACAAAATGGCTGCTTCATAGGGTTGCCAGTCCCCAGTTGCGGACAGGGGATCCCCTGGTTTGGAGGCCTCCTCCCACTTCAGGGTTATCAGAAGGGGGGGATGTCCACTGGGTGCTCCATTATGCCCTATGGAGACCATCCCCCATAGGGTATAATGGAGAATCAATCTGTGAGTATCTGGGGCTCTGTGGGGGTGTTTTCTTTGAGGTAGAGACACCACATTTTCAGCATAGCATCTGGTGCATCTCCTAACACCACCACCCCCCCAAATATTTTTCAAAAAGATTGGATTGTGGGGTCCAATTCTATGAGCCCCCAAAGAAGGTGCCCCCATCCTCTATTAATTCCAATGGAAGGAAGGCATTTAAAAGGAATGCAGTACCTTTAAATGTGATGGCCAGAACTCCCTTTGGAGTTCAATCGTGGTTTTCCCCTCCCCTCTCCTGGAGGCTCTTGGAAAGCCTGCTACTGGCCTCTCAGCCTCACCTGGCAACCCTAAATGGTACCACTGTGTGTGGCTTGGGTGGAGAATTAGTTGAGAGCAACCACTGTGTTAGAAGCACAGGCTCCTACCATGGAAACACATGGTGTTTCTAAAAAAAACCTGGCGGGGGCCAGAAAAGGTGTTGGTGGCTACCACGATGGCAACCTCTGCATGAAACTATTGCTTTCTAACTGGCCTCCGTATGACCAACTTTGACTAGCATCTTGCCATCTTGTCTTCTGGGCACTTGTTTGCTAAAGCTAATTGTCTGCCTTCAGGATGAGTGCCCAATGGGTGATTTATACGGAGCCTGAATCTCTGGAATGGAGGCACTGGGGACAGCCTTCAGGGACCTTCAGCGACCTTCTAAGGTGAAGAGAGGTGAATCTTTGGGACCTGCTGGAGTAAACATAGGCTCTGAACTCTCTTGTGGTAGGGACACTCCCAGATGTTATGAAACGTACTTAGTCATCTGTACAGCGATGTGGAATCTTCTGAGGAAAACAGAATTGTGCAACTGAGCAGAGCTCTGGTTACCACAGTTTAGGAAGGATGTTGGCAAGTTGGTGAATGTTTGGAGGTAAGAAATGCGCATTAGAAGGGATGCACCACATGAGGAAAGGCTGAGGACTTGGTCATGTTTATCCCAGAGAAAAGTATGTTAGGAGGAGATAGGTTAAACTGTCTTCGGAAGAAGGTAAGAAGCAATTCTTCATGCGTTGCCACGGAGGATAAAGCAAGAGGAAATTGGGTTCAGGCTGCAGGAAGGAAGATTCAAGTTGAAGATCAGGGAAAATGTCCAAATTGCAAGAATAGTTGGGCAATGAAAACAAGTTGCCTGCGGAAACTGTGGTTTTTGAACTTTTTTTTTTTTTAAACCCTCCCTAAAATGTTGTCCAGGGTCCTGTCAGATCCATGGAAACATCAGATCCAGAACAAGCATGAGCTTCAAGCTTTTCATGCTTAGGAGTTCTTTCAGGTCTCCTGAGCATGTGAAAATCATAGCCCAAGTTGTGGCATTGATTTTTTCCAAATCATGTTTTTCTGTATGAACATTTTGTGATTTCATCCCTTAAAAAACGACACCTATATACTGGATTCCTTTATTTTATACATCCTAGTTATAATTTAGTATTCCATCTCATTACTGGGTTTCGGTGATGGCCTCTACTGCTTCACTTCTGGGGATTTCAACAAAATAAATCAAGACATCATTTATTTTTTGGTCCTAACTCAAATCCCTTGTCCTTGAGATGACCAACTTCTGCCTAAAAGCAGAACTTGAGCACAGCAAAACTGCAGAAAAGATACTTGAACTTAGTAGCGCTGAAACATTCTGCCATAAAGCGTGACTGTTGAAAAATGCAGCAAGACATAACATTCTTTCCCACGTTACTATGCAATACAAGAGGGTATTCCCATAGTCAAGGATTTAGATAGCCAGGACTAGCCTGATCTTGCCAAATCTCGGAAGCTCAGTAGGGTCAGCTCTGGCTAGTATTTGGATGGGGAAACTCCAAGGAATACCAGGGTCATGATGCCAAGGCAGGCAATGACAAACCACCTCTGAAATGTCTCTTGCCTCGAAAACCCTACGGGGCTGCCATAAGTCAGCTGTGACTTGATGGCACTTTCCACCATCGAGGAGAACACACTGAGTACTGTTTCAAAGGGTAGCTGTGTTGGTCTGCAGCATAAGTAGCTGGATTCAAGCCCAGTAGCATCTTAGAGACCTACCAGATTTTCAGGGTATAAGCTTTTGAGAGTCCATGCCACTTTTGTCAGATCTGATCCAGTGTGGTGTGGTGGTTAAGAGCCGTTTTCCCACTCCTCCACATGAAGCCTGTTGGGTGACCTTGGGCCAGTCCCAGTTTTCTCAGAACTCTCTCAGCCCCACCTGCCTCACAAGGGGCTTGTTGTGGGTAGAGGAAGGGAAGGCGGTTGTAAGCTCCTTTCAGACACATGAGGCCTGCTGGGTGACCTTGGGCCAGTCCCAGTTCTCCCAGAACTCTCTCAGCCCCACCTGCCTCACAAGGTGCCTGTTGGGGGGGGGGGGGGGGAGGAAGGGAGGGTGATTGTAAGCTGCACTGAGACTCCTTAAGATAGAGAAAAGTGAGGTATAAAATCTATTCTTCTCTCGAAAGAGCATCTTCTCTCTTCTCAAACATCTTGTGGGTCTCTAAGGTGCTACTGAATTCTAATGTAATTACTCTGAGTACTGTATCTAGGGTTGCCAGATCCCTTGGAGGAGGCGCCCCCCCGGCCACCAGGCCCTGCCCTCCAGCTGACAATCAGACAATCAGAAGACAATAAAGTGAAAGCGATATGGTACATACGGGGAACATTGCCATAGACCAGGGGTCCCCAACGTGGTGCCCACCGACATATTTTCTGGCGCCTGCCAAGTCTTTTTAGGGAGTGGGTGGGGTCAGGTCGGGCTTTTGCCCAGTGAGACTTCTGACTGACTACTGGCACCTTGATGGCTGGGTGGATTTTTTAAATTGTTGCTTTGGCAGCAGCTGCCACCACCACCGCACAAAGATCTGTGCTGCATTACTGAAAGTAAACTGTGGCAACCATTTTGTGGCTGGCCCCGCCTCCTGCAGCAGCCATTTCATGGCAGCCATTTTGTTGCCACGCCCACCATGCCATTTCAGAATTCCAAATGTGCCCGCAGGCTCAAAAAGGTTGGGGACCACTGCCATGGACTATGATCCCATTCCCTTATAAAAGTGACCTTCCCAAGCTATTGCATTAGACTACAGTTCTACTCCCTTTTTTAAAAAATGCCCCCCAAACATTTCTGTTTTGCATGTTCTGCAAAATGATAGAAATTAGGGGTCTTCCTGGGGTCCATAACAGAGAATGCAGTTGGGTAGGCCATTGCCAACTTTACCCATTTGAAGGGTGGCACTTGCAAAGTAGCAGGAAAGGCAGTCCTGCCGGCATGTGGGTCTAAGGGCATCAAGGGCTTTCAGGGATGCCAGCCCCCAGGTGGGACCTGGGGATCCCCTGGAATTACAGCTCATCTCCAGACAACAGAGATCAGTTCCTCTGGAGAAAATGGAGGGTGGATTCTATGGCATTGTTCCCCACTGAGGTCCCTGTCCTCCACAATCTCCATCCCCAAATCTCCATGAGTTTCCCCACCTGGATCTGGCAACCCTACCCCCCTCATACCCTGGTGGTGGTGGTGGTGGTATTTTCCAACTCTTAAGTTTGTACATGATAACCAGAACCTTGAATTGAAACTGATTGGTAACTGTGATGGACTGCACTTTTTAAGAGTGCTGTACAAACAACTAAAGGACTGTGAAGGGTTAATTCTTCACAGAGCCAGAGAGCCTTGAGTGACAGGCTGCTCTAAGCAGTCTGATTGGTTAGCATCAGCTGAAGAAAAGAAGTCTTGAGAGAGCTGGATGCTGAGGAGAGTCAGTCAGATTCCTGCCTTAACTGAGAAGAGACGTTTACTGGGACTGTCTGTGAATAGCCCTGACAGAAAAAGGGTTTAGTGCTGACAGAGTCAGATTTCTGCCTTGACTGAACACAGTCTGAATTCAGCATTAGCTGACAGCAATTTGAACACAGACAGAGAACTGAGGGAGAGTTTGGCAAAGAAGTTTGGACAGTAGAAAAGATTCCCATTCGGGCCAAAGGAAAGGGGATAGATCTTCAAGAGAGAGAGAAAGATTCCCTACCCTGCCAAACAGAGAGAGTTCATAGTAACAAATAGGTGAATGGGTGTGTCATGCATGTTCTGCCTAGTACCCAACGGTAAGTGAGCTGAGGTGTTCTGCACCAACTGGAGTTCTCTGTTCAACTTTAAGAGCAGACTCGTGGATAGTGCATTATAATAGTCTAGCCTCAAGATAACCAGAGTGTAGATCCATGTGGCCAAATCGGGGCTGTGGGGGGGGGGGGGGGAGATGGCACCTTCCAGGCTGAATGAAGATGGAAGAATGGGGTTTTTTTGTGTGGTTGCATTAACTTGCTTCTCCAGCAGCAATGCTGGACCAGAATAAACCTTAGGTTCTTAACTGAGTCAGTGAGGGTCAGCTGGACCCCATGAAAAGTGGGAAGCATAGCTTCCTTCTGGACCTCAATATTCCCCCCCAACATTGCCTCTCTCTTGTCAGGATTTAGTTTCAATTTTTTTCACCCTTAGGCATTAACCACAGCAAGGGACTGGTTTAGGATCTCTGCAGAATCACCAGCTGATTTGAACAGGGAAATAGAGTTGGGTGTCGTAAGCACAGTGATAACAGCTTCCTCCAATTCTACGGATGATTTTTCCCTAAAAAGTTAATGTACAGATTGAACACACTGAGCCTTGTGGAACCCCACAAAGCAAGTCCCACAGCAATGACAAGTGGTGTCTCAAATAACCCTCTGAGACCTGCCCATAAGGAATGAGTTAAACCAATCCAAAGCACATCCCTTAATCCCAGTTTTTAGTCCCAAACATCTCAACAAGATGGCCGGGTCCACAGCAGCAAAGACAGCTGACAAATCCATTGAGAGCAATGAAGACATACAACCATTGTCTATGTTCATATGGAGGTAATTGACTAAGGCTGCCAGCACCATCTCTGTTCCATAGCCCAGTCTGAAATCGACTAAAAGGGGTCTAGAGTGGATGAGTTATCCAGAAAGCCCTGGGGGAAAATAAAACAATGCAAAACTGTTTGGTAGGCATTCAAGTTGTTGGCTGCCAATCAATTAGTATTTGGAAGAGTGATCTCCAAGGAATACCAGGGTCATGACGCAGAGGCAGGCAATGGCAAACCACCTCTGAAATGTGTCTTGCCAGTTTGGTATAGTGGTTAGAAGGGCAGATTCTAATCAGGGAGAACTGGGTTTGATTCCCCACTCTTCCACATGCAGCTGCTGGCGTGACCTTGGGTCCTTCACAAGTTCTCTCAGAACTGTTCTCTCATGAGCAGTTCTCGAAAGAGCTCTCTCAACCCCACCTACCTCACAGGGTGCCTGTTGTGGGGAGGGGAAAGGAAAGGAGATTGTGGGGTATAAATACGATCTCTTCTTCTCTTCTTAAAACAAGGGTGGGGTATAAATACAATCTCCTCTTCTTAAAACAAGTCTAGCTTGCCGCCTAGTGGTGCATAACGCTAAAAGAGCTAGAACTTCTGACTGCCAGACAATCTTACACACAATGCCACACAATAATAATAACTATTATTAGACCAGGCTTTTAGCTCCCATCTGCTTGTCTCAAGCACAGTAAACATCAGATGTGTTCAAAACAAATGTCTCAGTGTTCCCAAGGTAGAATTTGATTCCAGTTCTTCCTCTGTGTGGGAGGAGGGGTGACAACATGCCCCCCGCTATGATGGGATTTGCAAGTTGGGCAAGAATGGCATCCACACACATCCATTCCTGCTGTGCCTGCGGCTGCTGTCCTTGCCCCACTTCTCCCTCTTTTCTTCACTGTGCTTGCACACAAGTGCAGATACTATGGTGATTTCTGCTCCCCGCCACCCCGCAGCCCAGATTTGCCCTTCTCCTTCCCTTTCCCTTTATCAAGCTACATTAGCTCAGTTTGTAAAGAAAAAAAGCCTTTTTAAAGGGCTAAAAGTGGGGGAGGAGCATGGTATACAGCCATGCCGTTTTGAAAGCAGAGCTTAGCTCCACCCCCTCCTCCCTACAGCAGGAGCATCCAGATGGATGCCAGGTCTTCCGATCCAAAGCTGTGCCCGCCAGTCTACATTAGCCCTTCAGTTAGGGTTTCTAATCTCCAGGTGTGGCACGGAGATCTCTCGAAATTACAACTGATCTCCAAACTACAGAGATAAGAACATAAGAACGTAAGAGAAGCCAATGTTGGATCAGGCCAGTGGCCCATCCAGTCCAACACTCTGTGTCACACAGTGGCCAAAAATACCAGGTGCCTTCAGGAGGTCCACCAGCAGGGGCAGAACTGCTCCTGTGGGGAAATGCCTGCTTTGAAGGGTGAACTCTATGGCATTATACCCCCCCCCCCCCCGGTCCATCCTGATCCCAAACCCCACCTCCCGCAAGCTCCACCCCCAAATCTCCAGGAATTTCCCAACCTAGAGTTGGCAGCCTTACCCGCAGTCCCATCCATCAGCATATACCTGAGCTTGATTCCATTGAAGCTGTACTTCTGGATTTTCCCCAAAGTACTGAAAATGTTTACTCATTTGTATAACAGAACTGAAATCTATTATACATACCTACTTTCTGAATGTGATCTTCTAGGGTTACAGTTAGGCCTTCTAGGCCTGTTTATAGAATCATTATCGACAAATAAAAATTCCCGATAGGCCTTACAGAGCACTGTCTCACAAAAGTAGAACTGCTGAAGCACACATGAAGGGAGTTCCATGAGCCATGTGTGAGGGGCATGGATTTCTGTGCTCCAAGGATTTCTCTGGAGCAGGTGGCTTGAAAAAGTATAGCAGCCTTTAGAAAATACACCTTCACAGAGAGATCAGACCTAAATACAATGAATACATAATGCAATGATACATTACATTAAAAATCACAGTTATCTGAAAATCAGCAGCAATTAAAAAATAATAATCCAAATGCACAATAAAAATATCTGAACTGGAGAACTGAAAAAGTCTTTGCAAAAGGTGTTCTGCAACACCTTGCATCTGAATGGAAACATTTTTTTCCCAGAGTGTTCACACAACATCATAGTGGAATCGTCCACTTTCTAGGTTTTCCCTAGTTCCACCGTATTTTTTCCCAAAGCTACTTAGCTAGAGCTTTCCTGAAAGATCTGTGTTTTCCTGAAAGATCACAGCCAAAGCAGGTTTGCCCTCACCCCCAAGTGGGTGGGAAGATATGGATTGTTGGACCTGCCTACCCACAGTGATGCCAGTTTTAAAATAAATTTTTCCCCCTCAGAATCCCCTTACCTTCCCCCCATTCCCTACTGTACCACTGACAGACTTTTTGCTGGCTTTTTGAAATGCTGGTACTTGCTATATCTCTATAGCATCATAACACTATAGCACTATAGCTACTATATAATGTTTAAAAGCCAGCAAAAGCCCTCCAGTCATATAGGGCGTGGGACGAAGGGATGCTGAGGAAAGCATGAAGAATACTCCCCATGTGGATAATCTGGCTGTGAGACCCACACAGTCTCTGTGTGGATACAGCCAAAGTGGCGCAAAATGTTATACATCTCACCACAACCCTTTTTTATGTCAAGAACAAATATTTGCTCCTGGCAGCTTGGGAATATTCTTACAGAGTTTTGAGTTCCCGAGGCTGTCTTCTCCCACAAAGCAATAGCTTAGAATGTACCTAAGATGCAGAAGGTAGATGCTATAAGGGGGGAAATTAGCCATAAAGAGAAAATCTCCGGAGAATGAGTAATGTGGTGTTAGGACTATTAGAATACCAAGAGTAAATGTCAGGAAAAAATATGTATACCACAACTGCCCCATTACACTATAATTAGTTTATATAATTCAGGCTTATTTCTGTGTCATTTATATGAGAGGAAAACTACACGTGCCTGACTGGATAAATCACATGAGAATGAAGCTAGTCAGCTTCTGGACTTACCTTCTGACAAGGCAATAATGTCGAGGTTACCTCCCCACACCGTATTTGCTGACAAATGCCTCTTGACAGACCACAGCTGAATTTGGTGAAAAATATTATTCTTCTCAAGAGTCGTGAATAGTAATTATTTTCCCTGTGTTTCTGACTTCATCTTCCTGTGCGCAAGCCAGAATAATAAAAATAATAATAAAACACACACCAGAAATTTGAAATGACAGTTTGTGGCTTGAAGTACAAAGCAGGAATTTTTGCTCCTGTGAGTGTTTCATCCTGATTATGTGCTCTGTGTAGGCTGCAATACCTCATGCCCCAACACTACCTTTCCAGAGGGCCGAGTTTCATTCATTGTGAGGAATTTACATGGAACACACCATAATGGATTACTCAGTTATTGTGTAGAAGATCTTGGTCTGTAGAAGACCTCCTAAGGTCTTCCGGTTCTAGTTAGGCTACATAAGAATGTACGAAGAAGAGCTCTGCTGGCTCAGACCAGTGGTCCATGTAGTCCAGCCTCCTGTCTCACATAGTGGCCCAACCAGTTACTCTGGAGAAGCCAAGGCCTTCCCCTGATGTTGCCTTCCATTTTACTGCCTCTGAACATGGAGGTTCCCTTTAGCCTCCATGGCTAGTAGCTGATGATAGAATATCCTCCGTGAATCTAATTCTCTTCTAAAGCTGTCTACGCTTGTGGCCATCACTACAACCTCTGGCAGAGAATTCCACATTTCAATCACTTGTTGTGTAAAGAAGTATTCCTTTTCTCCATCCTGAATCTACTGCCATCCACTTCACTGAATGCCCTCAAGTTCTAATATTTTGGGAGGGGGAGAAAAAGTTCTCTCTGTCCACTCTCTACCCTGTCATGCATACTTCTATAAACCTCTATTATTCTCCCCTCAGTCATCTTTTTTCTAAACTGAAAAGGATACCGCACAGGCCAGTGTGAAATATGTCATGACCAATGTTCTCTCTAAGCTGTGGAGTCTTCTGAGCAAAAATTCTACTTTGTGAGCTACTGGCTTTAAAGCTGTGAGCGAGCGATTTGGCTACTGCATAAATTAGTTTGCTCTGGAGCCATCCTTCCTGATCTAAGACAGAAATCTTGGAGCTGGAGGCTAAAAAACTGTGAGCTAGCTCGCACTAACTCAGCTTACAGGGTACACTGGTTATGACTATCTAGAGGAGCCCCAGAATTAAACCCCCAAAAATGGTAACCATATAAACTAAGCTTGTCATTCCTGTTTGGCCCTTGAATCTGTTAAATATCTTCATTATGCCGCATGTTAATTTACTGCTCACTCTCTACCTGTATGTATGGCCTGGTAATTTCTATTTCATTGTATCTGAAGAAGTGCGGGTACACACAAAAGCTTATATCTTGAATAAAACTGTTTTGGTCTTAAAGGTGCCACTAGACTTAAACTTTGTTTTGAAACTGCAGACCAACACCAGAATCTATCTAGAGAAGGCCTGTACAACATGTGATCCTACCATTCAGACAGAATGTCCAAGAGCAGGCTTTTAAAAAAAAAATCCTACTTTGTTGTTTGCATTCCTACTTGGGTGACAGAAAATTGAGCATTAACAAGTGCCAGGCCACCCACAATACGTGGCTAGTCTGGCCTGGTGGGTCTGAAGTTGTACTGGCCTGATTTAGAGAGCATGCTGTTCTCTAGTACTGGGGTCCCCAACCCTTTCTCGGCCTGCAGGCACCTTTTGGAATTCTGACACAGCAGCACTGCCACAAAAATAGCTGCCGCAAAAATGGCTGCCGCTGGATGCACAGCTAGCCACAAAATGGCCACCCCAACTTACTTTCAGTCACACACTGAAGATTCTTGGGCTGTGGTGGCAGCTGCTTCCAAAGCAATGTTTAAAAATTCTGCACAGCCAATTAAAACTCCAATGGCTAACCACATTGGGGACCCCTGTTCTAGTAAGTTCTGACTTAACAATCACAAGCCATTGTATCCATCCATTCCACCAGCATCTGGGATCAAGGAAACTGAAGGTTGGTAAGAAGATGGCCCAGGAGACCAAAATTCCCATCATTCTGAAGCCGTGGAGTCTAGAATGTCATGTACATTTTTTTGAATGATGTTTGGGTAGGGTCTGGATGGTGTTAAGAACATAAGAACATAAGAGAAACCAATGTTGGATCAGGCCAGTGGCCCATCCAGTCCAGCACTCTGTGTCACACAGTGGCCAAAAACACCAGGTGCCCTCAGGAGGTCCATCAGTGGGGCCAGGACACTAGAAGCCCTCCCACTGTTGACCCCGACCCCCAAGCACTAAGAATACAGAGCATCACTTGCCCCAGACTGAGAATTCCTATCTATAGCTTGTGGCTAATAGCCACTGATGGACCTCTGCTCCGTACGTTTACCCAATTCCCTCTTGAAGCCATCCATGCTTGTAGCCGCCACCACCTCCTGTATGTGGAGGGAGCGAGGATCTTTCTCGGAGGGTCTGTGGTAGTTCTCAGCAGCCCTGAGGAAAAACAGGTGTTTTTATGTCCCCCCCCCAAGCCAACCCACTAACCCATCCCTATGGCAACTGCATAAAGAAGCTCCTGTCAGGAAGCCAACATTTTAATCATCTCTGTCAGGATCTGATGATTATCCTGAGGAAACTCTTGAGTTAGAGATGTCAGTATCTTTATCTTGAACTTCTCAGTCTCCCTTTTGCCATCCTGTCAAAATAACAGTCAGGAAACCAGGGAGGGAGAGGCATTTTGTGAGGTGTTTCTGTCCTCAGGCTGTTTCTGGAGGCTGCCTTCACACAATCATTTGTTTCTGAGTGATGCTCAGAACACGAGTTTTGCACACTTCGATGTCCAGCCTGTCCCATGACGATACTCATAGTGTGGGCTTACTAACAAGATGTGGCCTCATTTGTCAACATAGCACTCTACTGTTTTTATTTAAGTATTTCATTTACTTGATCTACCCCCTTCCTTTCACTCCGATGGGGACCCAAAGTGGTTTACAGCATTCTCCTCTCCTTCATTTTATCCTCACAATTCTGTGAGGTAGGTTAGGTTGAGAGTGTGTGACTTGCCGAAGGTCACCCAACAAGCTGCCATGGCGCTTGTAGGGATTGGAACCACTACATCAAGGGCATAGACTTTCCAGTTTCCCGGGGGGGGGGAGAGGCCTGGGGCTGGGCCAGAGACATTATAGGCCATTGTCTCCAGGGGGGGCTCAGCACATCCTGGAAAAGTTTTTTTGGGGGGGCTCCAGCTCCCCAGCCCCCCTGAAATTGATGCTTATGCACTACCTCACACTGGCTTGAAAGCGAAAGGGGATGATTTGCTACTGTATTAATTGCGGGGGGGGGGGGGGACCTGATACTTTCATTATCCTGAAACCCTCAGGGAAGGCTTGAGGCTGTGGCTATCTCATTTTGTGTGAAGACTGCAAAAAACTACTAGAGCTTCTCTCTCTCGCTCTCTGGTAGGTCTACCAACAAGATATCGAGATGACAGAATACCGAAGAGCAATGCTTCCTCTAAGTTGTGGAGTCTTGTGAGCAGAAATTCTACTTTGTGAGCTGCTGGCATTAAAGTTTTGAGCGAGCCATTTGACTCTTGCATAAATCAGTTTGCTCTGGAGCCATCCTTCCTGAGCTGAGACAAAAATGTGTGAGCCAGAGGCCAAAAAACTGTGAGGTAGCTCACACTAACTCAGCTTAGAGGGAACACTGCTGAAGAGAAAGAGGGCACTATATCAGCTCCAGGAGATGCCATTTCTTTAATATGCCCCTATGTAAGAGTGCCCTCCAAGTAAAAACTTAGCGCATCAGAAAGAAATGTTCCAACCCTGCCTGCTCTGCTTGTATTGTTGTTTTTTACATAGAGAACCGTAAAAAATGTGACCTTTTTAGCCATAATATGAAGCGGTGCAACTAGGGATGCCAGCCTCCAGGTGGGGCCTGGGGATCCCCTGGAATTACAGCTCATCTCCAGACAACAGAGATCAGTTTCCCTGGAGAAAATGGATGCTTTGGAGGGTGGACTCCATGGCTTTGTACCCCACCGAGGTCCCTCCCCTCCCCAGGCTCCACCCCCAAATCTCAAGGAGATTCCCAACCTGGATCTGGCAACTTGACCCCCCCCCCACTGGTGGCCAGGGGGGACCTGGCAGCCCTAGATGCAACCCATTCTCTCACTCATTCCGACCTCATTCTTCTTTATGGGTAAACCAAACTTCTCTCTCCTGGTTCTTGGGCCTTCCTCTGTTACTCACTCCAGAGGCTGTCTAAATTATGAAGGGAGTTCCATGACACACTGGAAGCTAAATCCATATATAGTTCCAGTATACCTTTCGGAGCAAACAGTGCTAACCAGGATGTTCCAGTTTGGTATAGCCAGTTTGGTGTAGTGGTTAGGAGCGTGGGCTCTAATCTGGGAGAACTGGGTTTGATTCCCCACTTCTCCACATGCAGCTGCTGGTGTGAACTTGACCAATTTCACACAAGCTGCTGCTCTGCCCCTGCTCTTCCCTTTCCTGATATCATGTGTCAATTTCTCACTATGTGCTGCACGGCCGCATTTTGACCCGCAGCTTCGCCCAGCTTCCCCTGCGTCTTCTAGATCCTCAAAAAGCAGGATCACCAAGACACGGGGAAATCGGGCAAAGCTGTGGGTCAAAATGCATGCAGCACATAGACGCATGCATTTGGGGGAAAGGGAAGAGTGGGGGCGGAGCAGCGGCTTGTGCGAAATCAGTCCCAGTGTCAGTCACAAGTTCTCTCAGAGCTGTTCTTTCCAGAGCAGTTCTCTCAGAGCTCTCTCAGCCGTACCTACCTCGCAGGATGTCTGTTGTGGGGAGGGGGAAGGCAAAGGAGATTGTAAGCCGCTCTGAGACTCCTTTGGGCAGTGAAGGGCAGGGTATAAATCCAATCTCTTCCTCCTCCTCCTCCTCCTCCTCCTGGATTGCTCAGGTTTTCACTTACAAAGGTAGCCGTACTCTGTGTTGCTTTGCTTAGTGCAGGATAAGAGCTCAGTTCAGCTGACCAACAGTCCCTCCCTGCACCTGCAAATCTGTGTATATATAATTATTAAAAAGAAAAAAATGCTGTTATAACGTATATATGTTTACATAAATCAATAAATGCGTATGGAATGTCATGCAACCCAGTGGTGCAGTGTATTTGGAGTAGGATCTCAGTGAGCCAGGTTCGGATCACCCCTCGTGCCATGGGAGCTTGCTGGGTGACCTTGGGCCAGTCACATTCTCTCAGGTTAACTTACCTCACAGAGCGGTTGCTATGAGACTAGAATGGAGGAGGAGAGAAGGGTGTTGTAAGGCACTTTTGGGTCCCCACTGAGGAGGAAAGTGGGGGTAAACATGAAGTAAATAAATGAATTGTGTTTCTTCCACGTTACAGGCTGGGAGAAACAGTTGAAGTGGAGAGATGGAGGATCTAGTTCATGGCAGATGCAAGATTTGAACCTGTTTCCAGACCAGCCTTTTAGAACTTGTCTACGACCTGCGAAAAGCAGACAGAGAAAGAGGATTCTGAAGGCTCCCACAGAGACAGGGAGAAAAAGCTGGAGGAGAAGATGGATGCCTTGGCTACCTTCCTTTGTCCAGCCTGTGCTCTCTCTGTCAGTGTGAAATACCAATGTAGATTGGACTTCTGTCTCCTTGGCATTGGGCGGGGTGGGTTGGTGGGTCACCCACCCTCCTCGGTCTTCCTTCCCAGCTCCCTTCTGTGGGGCAGATGAATGTGGGTGTTTTGGGCCCTTCTCTCCATCTTCCCTCTTCTGTGCCCCTGGCATTGGACAACCCTGTGGAAGCCCCTCTGTCCTCTGAGTGCTGACTCTTTTGTTCCTGCGCTTGATCCCTCTTGCTCTCAGCGACTCAGTCTTTGCTGTCACTCCTTCCAACTGATCCCGTGAGCTTGTCAGTGAGATGTCTCCCCGTCGTGTCTTCGTTCCTGATGGTAGCATCCTGAGGTACAGCCCCGGGCACACTCATCTACACTTATTTTCTCAGCTTTAAAAAGAAGTTAGATAGATTCATGGAGGAGAGGTCTGTCAGTGGCTACTAGCCATGATGACTGAGGGGAACCTCCACATTCAGGGGCAGTCAGACCCAGCATCCCTGTGGCAGGAGGCAACATCAGGGAAAGGGCTCGGCCTCTGTGCTCCGTTGCTGGCTCTCCAGAGGAACTGGTTGGCCACTGTGTGAGACAGGCTGCTGAACTAGAGGGACCACTGGTCTGATCCAGCAGGGCTCTTCTTAGGTTCTTATGTTAATTGTTAATTGTTCCTCCTGCTCCAAATCCCTAGGGACAATTAGTAGCAAACAGCAAGATGTAGGGTTGCCAGCCTCCAGGTGGGGTCTAGAGATCTCCCGCTTTTACAACTGATCTCCAGCTGGCAGAGATCAGCTCCCCTGGAGAAAATGGCTGCTTTGAATGGTGTACTCTATGGCACTGTACCATGCTGAGGCCCCTCCCCAAACCCTGCCCTCTTCTAGATCCACCCCCAAAGTCTCCAGGTATTTTCCAACCCAGACCTGGCAACCTGTGCAATGTGCATGTCCCCCTGCTAGTTCCTTGACTTTGTCTGGGGCCCTTCAGAATTCCCAGCAGTCAAGAGGTTGTTTTTACACATGGTGTGTGTAACAGGCAGTCCGGCTTCTCAGCCACTCTGCTAGATCAGCTCTCACTCAAAGAACCACGACTTCATACTAGCCCTCAACCTTTTGCAACTCTCCTGGTCTGCAAAGACCACCAAATGGCAGAACAGCGTAGGCTGCAGCAGCAGATGTGATTCATGAGAGATGCACACTCTGCTGGGGTTTGTTTTCCTCATTGAATTATCTAAACTGGGTCAGATTTCCAAGTCCCCAGTAGACACCAGCAAGGGATGGGAGGATAGGCTGTCAGATCTAGGTTCGGAAGATTTGGGGATGGAGCCTGGGGAGGACAGGGACCTCAGTGGGGTACAATGCCATACAGTCCACCTTCCAAAGCATCCAGTTTCTCCAGGGGAACTGATCTACCTAGTCTGAATATGAACTGTAATTCTGGGGGATATCTAGGTCCCCCCGTAGAGGCTGGCATCCCTAAAAACCATGGGGGCAAAGATACTTTTTGGAAATATGGACATGCATCTTTCTGCAGTTGCAAGGAATTACAGGGAAATCAGAGGGGACACAGAGAATCGCTTCCACCTCCTCAGATGTCCCACTACGTTGTTTTAACGTGTGCTCTGCAAACCTGCAGCTGAAACTTCAAAAGGTCAGATACGTTGCATGGTTTGTCTCCCTCACTCAGCCAACAAGTCTTCCCCTTAAATTTACGGTGGAAATAAAGAGAAAGAGAGACAGACAGACAGATTTTAGCATTAAAAAAAAACCCTGAAAGAAAGGTAAAATGGTTTTTATGCAAGCCCATGCCGGAGAATCAGGATGGTATTCATTTTATTTTGCGTATCTAGACAGTGATTTTAATGTTATGTAAATGCAGCAGGCAATTCCTAATCTATCCTGAAATGCAAGTGTCAGAGCGCTTGTGTAGTACAGGTTACCCATGATAAAAACAAGATGTGTTTTATACAAGGAAGGAACGTGATTACTGGCTTTAGAAATTCGGGGCTTTTACCCCCCTCCTTCATTACAAATTTTAAATAGGACAAGCTGGTGCGATAGAAACTGAGGGGGCCCTGGCAGCACCAGCGGGGGGGGGGGGGGGGGGAGATGTGTGTGTGTGTTTTAGAATGAATCAAGTTTGACAAGAATTGTTCTCCCTTGCTCCTTGAATCTGGATCAAACATACTGAGTGCTGGAGAAAGCATCTATTCACTGTCCAGGCTGAGAAGTGCTGTCCCTTGTCTGTTGAAAGGGAAGTTGGAAGGCCGCTTCCAAACAGATTGGTTTAGTTTCACACGGGTGACTCATCCTTCGGCCATGGAGCTGAACCAAGCAGAGGCTGTTCTTCTCCCCATTCTCCTGTGGGGAAAGTTCATCAAACGCCTGCTCAAATTCTTGAGAGAGCCATTTTGAAAGGGAGGAACCTGCCAAAGAGTTTTTAGTAGACAAGGACTGCTCTGGGGCGTTTGGTTGCCCTAAGCAGGGCGTACCCATTGCCATCCGGGCCATGGCTGCTGCCAGCCAGGTTTGGTTTCTCTTGGATGCGGCTAGTGGAAGCCTAGGAAGTAGGGTGGTCGGCTTTGGGTTTCGAAATTCCTGGAGGTTTTGAGGGCGGAGCCTGGGGAGGGAGGGCTTTGGGGAGAGGAGGACCTCAGTAGAGTATAATGCCATAGAATCCACCTGCCAAAGTGGCCATTTCCCCCTGGGAAACTGATACCTTTCTTCTGGAGACCAGGTATAATTCTGGGAGATCTTCAGCTACCACCTGGAGACTGCCAACACTACCAGGAAGTGGTACCACTCACGTCCTGTGCCCCTGATGCTGGGAGAGAGCCAAGTCCCTTCAGTCTGTTGGTATACTCCTTGTGCCATCCCAACTGATAATTTATTTCTTTGCTTATTTCTTTACTTCATTTATACCCTTTACTTCATTTATACCCTTTACTTCATTTATACCCAAATGGGGACCCAAAGCAGCTTGCATCTTTCTCCTTGCCTCCATTTAATCCTCACAACAACTCTGTGATGTTGCTTAGGCTGAGAGAGACAGTGACTGGCTCAAGGACACCCAGCGATCCTGGTCTGACTGTCTAACCACTGCCCCATGCTAAACCACATTTGTGTGATTTGCCTGGAGAACTGGCCTTACAGTCACCAACAGAATGTCACCTACAATAAAACCTTTTAGCAAATTTTGGGGGTTGCCTTCTCAGGTAAAAAGTGAGAAAATGTGAGAGGAGACAAAAGATTAAAAAAAGAGAAAGAGAAGCAACATTTCACAGGCAGGGTTTTACCAGGTTATGTTTGATTTGAAAATTAAAACTTAAGTGGAGGAAGAATACTGAAGGTATACAAAAGTTTTGAAAAGACTAGCGACATTTCTCAGAGTGCATGTGTGTGAACATCAGAAATGATCAACGTCTCGTGATTCGGTAACCCAATTTTTGTACCTCTTTTTTTTTTTTGCTGTCAAGTCACAGCTGACTTCTGGCGGCCCCATGGGATTTTCAAGGCAAGAGATATTTTGTAGTCATTCCATTGCTTGCCTCTGTGTTACAGTCCTGGTATTCCTTGGTGAGCTCCCTTCCAAATACTGACCAGGACTGACCCTGGTTAGCTTCTGAGATCTGATGAGATTGGGTTAGCCTGAGCCATCCAGGTCAAGTACCTAGAAAAGCACAAGTCCATAACGGATCATTCAAATATGCAGATTCTGCATAATTTTTCTGCCTTTGCTAATCTTAGGAAGGCGCCAGGGGAGGCCTGAAGCTCCACCTGCCGTGACCAGAGGAAATCTTGCTTAGTTCCGTCTCAAGTTTCTGAACTTTCTCCGGGCGTCTCGCCTGCATGCTTTGAAACCTACCTTCGAAGTCAAAAGGACTAGAACCGTACTCTTAAAAAAAAAAAAGAGCCCCAAAAGCTGAGAGACCCAGTCTGTTGAATTCTGAACCCAATACCAAGTTCTAACTTGCTTTGATTCTGTTGTGGGAAATTTATACCGCTCTGATTCTTAACTGTTTTAGATAACTCAGGGTATCTCAAGCGAAGCTAGTTCTACAGAGAGCTGTGTATTGGGATGTGACATTTTACAGGAATAAATTACATTTTGTCTCTTCGGAAGGTCAGAGGTGGCGTCAAAGTGGCTACGTGTTCACCAGCATAGGCACAGCCGCTTTGGCTACTGGTGTCAACGAAGTTATAACAGATACAAGCATCCATCTAAGTAATTACAAGGGGAGAAGGCATTAAGAACATAGTCATGTTAAAAAATGAACCCTAATTAAAACTGTTATTTAATAAACAGACTCACTCTTATTACTCACGGATCCCTCTTTTGTTAAAAAAAGGCATCAAATAAGTGGCTGTTAAACAAGCAATTATAAGGCTAATAAAGCTCTCCATTCTGATTAGGGAAAGTATTCATTTCACAATCGTCCGGCGATCGATCTTCCACCCCACAGCTGTCAAAAAGAAGCAAGCTGCAACCCTTTAAAAATGTGCCACTGTTATTTTGATTGTGTACTATTGCTGCTATAGCCAGTCAGTATTGTAAACCTCTCATCTTAATTCCTACTGTAATTAATATGTTAACTATGTTCTGTTTCTGATCTCAGAATCCTTAACTTCAGTACAACGAGGGTTGCCAAGTCCCCCCTGGCAACTGGTGGGGGATGGGGGGGGGGACTTACCGGGAGCAGCAGGGAGGCCCATCTGACGTATAGTCACGTGTCCACATCACTGCCCACATGACCCAGAAGTGACATCATGTCATTGAGGAAATGCTCTAGGTCCCACAGCCCTTATATTGTGTGGAGCGAAGGGGAAGTGTGCTTTGTAATGACCTGGTGTGTGGAGCACTGATGGCTCTCTGAATGGGGACCCATGCCCATGTCACCCCCCCCCCCCCTTTAAGGTCTGCCTGGTGATAGAGGAGTTTGAGGCCATCCCTTTGGAATACTAGGACTTGAGTGAGGTTTTTGAGGAAACCAAAGCTGATGAGCTTCCTCCCCATAGAAACACTGACTGTGCTATTGAGTTATTACCAGGCCACAAATTACCAAAGGGGAAATTGTCTTCCATGAGCCCTGCGGCGAAAGGGGAGTTGCGCAAGTTCATTGCTATCTGGATGATATCCTTTTGTACTCCCCCGATCGAGAATCTCATGTGAAACTGGTGCAAGAAGTGCTGGCCACACTTTGCTCGGACAAACTGTTGCTAAATTGTCCAAGTGTGAATTCCATAAGACCAAAACGGGCTTTTTGGGGTACCACATATCCCCCCGTGGGTTAGAGATGGACCCTGCTAAAGTGGCGGCAGTAGTGGACTGGGAGGCCCCTCGAACCTGCAGGTAACGCCAGAGTTTCTTGGGGTTTGCGAATTTCTACCATGCCTTCGTCGCCAACTTCGCCCAACTTAGCCTATCCTTCACATATCTCTTAAAGACTAAAGGGAAGGGTCCGGAAAGCACCCAACCTGGGGCTTGACTCAATTGAACCCCTGAATGTCACGAGGCGTTTGAGGTTCTTAAGACTATGCTTACCTCAGAGCCTGTGTTAGCCCACCCTGATGAACATAAAAAATTCATTATGCAGGTGGATGCCTCAGACGTGGCTATGGGGGGGGGTAATCTTTCAAGAAGAGGAGAATAGAAAGCTGCACCCCCTTGCCTATGTGTCTAAAAAGTTCGGGGATACTGAACGCAACAGGGCAGTGTGGGATAAGGAGGCTGCAGCCATCCATTTGGCATTGACTACATGGCATCATTGGCTGGAGGGAGTGTGCCTCCTGTTTGAGGTTTGGACTGATCGTAAGAACCTTGAGGCACTAAAAACCACAGGATTCTTAATGCCAAACAGCTCTGGTGGGCTGAATTTTTCTCAAAGTTTCGATTCTCACTCCACCACTTCCTGGGAAAAGCCAATTTCCTTGCAGACGCATTCTCCTGCCTTCCACAACACGACAGCCTGTGTGATGAGGTCATCAAATTCCATGTTCACCCCTGCCCAGATGGGTGGGGTGGTAGTTACCTGGAGCAAAAGCCGGGCTGACGGCAACTCAACTGACAATGCCTGGTGGGAGAAATGTGCCCAAGCTTTTACTGACTCTGATTGGGCTGAACTGCAGGGGGATCCCGAAGTGATGCAAGGGCCCAATACCTGCTGGTATAAAGGAGACAAACTGGTGATTCCACTCTCCCTTAGAGGGGAGGTTATGCATTCTGCCCACGAATCTAAACTGTCAGGCCACTTTGGATTTTTGAAAATGCTCCATCTGTTGCAACACCAATTCTGGTGGACACGCATGTGTGGTGATGTGTCCACTTATGTGGGTTCCTGTCAAACATGCTTGATGTGTAAGAGGAGAGGGGGGGGAACCCAGGCCTCCTAAAACCATTGGAGACCCCCAGTCGACCATGGGAGGTGATTTCCATGGATTGCATCACGGACCTACCCCCCAGTAGGGGAAAGACTGTTATCTGGGTGGTAGTTGATTTATTTACCAAACAAGCACATTTCATTTATATATATATTTATTTATTTTTCACACTTCTACCCCACTCTCCCCACAAGTGGGCTCAATGTAGATACCTACAGTGAAAGCTTTGGCCAAGATGTTTATGGCCAATATTATCAAATTACATTCGATCCCCCGTAAGATAATCTCCAACCGTGGGTTGCAATTCATTGCCAACTTCTGGTGCAAGCTGTTGCAAGTGTTGGGAGTGGAACAAACACTCAGTAGTGCTCACCACCCAGAGACTGATGGCCAAACCGAAAGGGTTAAACAGATTGTTGAACAATTTCTGCATTGCTTTTCGAATTATCAACAAGACGATTGGGTTGACTTGCTGCCTTTTGCGGAATATAGTTACAATAATGCTGTTCATCTACGGGTGTCTCCCCCTTTATGGCTTCATGTGGATATGAGGGGGCCCCCCTTCCACAATTGACTACTGCTGTTTGGGGGGCTGGCGATTCCCAGGCCTGGTGGAAATCTTTACAGGACTCTTGGCTGCTGATTGCTAAGGCTTTGGATAAAGCCAAAGCGGACTATAAAAAACAAGTGGACAAGGTGAGGGCACCTGGGTGGGAGCTACACCCAGGGGACTCAGTGTATTTGTCAACTAAGAACATTCGGGGCCTCCAGCCCAGTTGCAAATTGGGTTGGAAATACGTTGGGTCGTTTAAAGTGTTATGTAAGAGCAACAAAGTCGCTGTGGAACTTGAGTTGCCCAAGTCGCTGAAATCTTTGCATCCCATCTTCCATTTCAGCCTACTGAAGCGAGATCTTGGGCTGAATGTGTGGAGACCCCAACGACCAGCTCCACCTCCTCTGATGATGAATGGTGAACCCCATTACGAAGTTGCACAAATTCTGGACTCTAAATGGAAGCGGGGTCGTTTGTATTATTTGGTGCAGTGGAAAGAATTTGGGCCTGGGGAAAATGAATGGGTTGCTGTTGAACTTGTTAACGCTCCTGCATTATGCTGTGCCTTCCATAAGTTGTACCTCTTGAAACCTGGTGGGGCAGGAGGGGCTTGGGGGGAAGCAGAAAGTCAGCTAATGCTGCCATCCCCTGCCCGGGTGATGTTGGGTGACTGGAATGTTTTGTTTTCTTTCTCATAGCTTGCTTATCGCTCACTGCTTGGTGCTGACCTTGAGTGCCTGCTAATGTCTGGCTGTGTATCTTCCCGCTTTTTCCCTGAGAACCTGGGGCCAGTATTAAGGGCACCTTTTTCTTGATTTATGTGATTGGTTGCATTCCTCTCTGAGACCCTTTTGAATTCTGTATAATTGCCCTGCCTAGGGATTGTTCTAACCATTACTGACACAGGATGTGTAGATGACCACAACAGACCTTTCTCAATAAAGACTACCTTTTATTTAAGGATGCTTGTTGGTGACTGATTCTGTAGGACTCTTACATTGCCCCAGAGCACCCCCATCCCCACCTATAACCTCCCCTGTTGACCCTATTTGGAGCTTTGCCCAGGATCCCATACCAACTCTTCTCCCCCTGTTTAATCAGGATGCAACCCTAAGTTCCACCTATGTCTTTTCCCTTTTTCCGGAATTTGAAAAGAATAACAACCTTTGCTTTGAGAGCCAGTTTGGTGTAGTGGTTAAGTGCGCGGACTCTAATCTGGGAGAACTGGGTTTGAATCCCCACTCCTCCATATGCAGCTGCTGGATGACCTTGGGCAAGCCATAGCTCTGGCAGAGGTTTTCTTGAAAAAGAGCAGTTTCTGTCAGAGCTGTCTCAGCCCCACCTACCTCACAGGGTGTCTGTTGTGGGGAGGGGAAGGGAAAGGAGTTTGTAAGCCACTCTGAGACTCCAAGTGAAGGGTGGGTGTAAATCCAATCTCTTCTTCTTCTTCTTGGCTCTGCCACTGGTCCTATAACTGCAGTCAGAATCTGCTCTTCAAATGTCCATCCTCATATTCACAGTAGGTGGAAGACACAGGCTTGGGTATCCCGTGTTTGCTCCATAATGTCTAGATTTGACTTAGAATCACAGTTTTGCTTCATTGGGCTGTGGTAGTCTACATTTTTCTCATTTCAGCGAATCCCCTCTGCAACAACAAGCTATTTTGTGAAATAGATTCCGAACTTTTCCCTTTGTTTTGCCTCTTCTAAGCCTTCCTTATGGTTCCAAATTAGTGTGATCTGTACAGCAGCTGGAAGGTATCTGGTCTTTAAGGTACCTAAGGAGGTAAGCTGCTTCAGCAAGATTGCCCTGGAACAAATGGCTTGACAATCAATTTCCCCAAGGATTTATATCCATTCGGTAGAATCAAGATAGTTAATAAAATATTGCCCAAAATGTAAAGCTTACTCTCTCTCTCTCTCTCTCTCTCTGCCACACAGCTAAAGGTCAACAGACATCTTCAACTGATCTTGAGAATCTACCCGCAGATGAAATCTCATCTTCTTCCCCATCCTCCCCACCTTCAGTTTTCAGATTCTTCTGATAAGGATCACTATGCACAGTGAGGTGAGGGCAACAATTTAGAAGAGAAGAATCATCACCCTCTTCCAGACTTTCTGGGTGGAAGTGACTTGGGGAGCAAGTCCCGAGCCCAGCCCCATTGGCTCAGCAGGGGACCCCAGGTACAGCCCGGTATGTCCTCTCCAGTGTTCCCTCTAAGCTAGCTCACAGTTTTTTAGCCTCCAGCTCACAGGTTTTTGTCCTAGCTCAGGAAGGATGGCTCCAGGGCACACTAATGTATGCAGTAGCCAAATTGCTTGCTCACAACTTTAATGCCAGTCACTCGCAAAGTAGAAAGAAGACTCCACAGCTTAGAGGGACCATTGCCCAGCACTACTTTGCCCTAGCAGCCAAGACAGGTGGATAGATGTGAGTCCTGAATGAATGCTCGGAGAAGATAAATGACATCCCTGTTAGGTTGGTGGGACCCAGAGGCCCACTTCACACCAGCCCATTGCTGCATGTAGGCCTGAGGGTGGTTGCTTCCCTGTGGTTGTATCATTCTGTAGGAATACTGACCCATCCCCTGTCACCCCTTAGTGGCTAGAGATAGCATACAGACCCTCTATAGGTTTTCTAGGGATGACATCATATCATGCCATCCTCCCAGGTCCTCCCAGGTACCACCTCCCAATAAAAGATGCTCCCCAAGGTTAGAGCCAGAGTTCCAGAGTTCCAGAGTTCCAGATATAGCTCCCTCTCACGGATCCCTGGGTGCACCACTGGGATCTGCTTCGTGGTTCTCTGCTGGTTCAGAGCCTCGACCCTTATCGTCTTCCTGAGATTTCCTCATCCCCGTTTTCCAGCCGGTTCCATCACATCTATATAGGTAAATATCACCCTCAACGGAAACCATCAATTACCTGCTCATGCACAAGTCCCTATAGCTCCTACCTAAGTTCCTAGTACTGTTATGTATGTATGAATGACAGAACAACATTGCTTTATGAAATCTTTTATTATATCTCAGTAAACAAATTATTTTACATCTTTAATTGAGTCCTTGTCAGTTTCTCAGAAGTATCGGTTAGCGCATCCTCTGTATACATTGGTTAAAGGTCCCGTAAGCCTGCTGCATATTGATAACAGCTAATATCCCCCAAATATTAATAACATAAAAGAGCAGTGAGGCTAACAAAGTCCCGCAGGGCCCTGATTTCAGCTGGGGTCACGTTCCACCAGGCCAGGGCCAGGGCAGAAAAGGCCCTGGCTGTGGTCCAGGCTAAGCGGACGTCTTTTGGGCCAGGAACTACCAGTAGACGTTGATCTGCAGAGTGCAAGGCTTTCTGGGGCATACATGGAGAGAGACGGTCCCAAAGGTATGCTGGTCCCAGGGCACATAGGGATGCCATACCCCCCAGTCTGGAGGGGTTTACAGGCTTTGGGGGGGGGTTCAACCCACTGCTGGCCAGCTGGCCGGCAGGGGAAGCCCCACCCCCAAGCCTGAACACCCGTAGCCATTCCTCTCCCTTTTCTCTTAAGACAGGAGAGGGAGAGGGGCGACTGCGGACCGTCTGAATTCCAAGCGGCATTGCCGTGTGGCGATCGGGCGAGCTTGGCCCGTCGGCTGTGAGCACTTAAAGAGACCCCTTTAAGTGCTTGCAACTGATTGGTGGGCCCTTTAAATCTTGCAGGAAGTTTGGGAGAGAGGGGTGGCTGCTGGTGATAGTGCCTGGGAGCAGGGCTTGGAGTAGGGACGTCCACAACATCACGTTGGGGATACCTCACCCCCTCCAGGAACGCCCCCCAATGTCCCCTGCTGGGGACGGAGACAGACCTGGCAACCCTAATGCCACATAGGGCTTTAAAGGTCAGCGCCGTAACCCTGAAGCAGATCTGGGACTCAATTGGTAGCCAGTGCAGTTGGCGCAGCACTGGCCGAATACGTGCCCGCACAGACGATGCCGTCATCAAGCACGCCAATGTATTCTGCAGTAGCTGGAGTTTCCTGATCAGGTTCAGGGGCAGCCTCACATAGAGTGAGTTCCATCAACTACTGCCTCATCTTTTTACCTGGAAATACCGGGGACTGAACCCGGGGACCTCCTGCATGCCAAGGAGATGCTCTCCCACTGAGCCACGGCCCCTTCCAGCAATATGTGCATATATATGAACAGGACCAGAACTCGTGTTGCCATTGCCTTCTGCTTGCCAATGGGAGAATGGTCGCCCTATCGAAACGACTGCAGAAGTGCTTGCTCACGATTACCATTAGGTACGCAAGAAACATGTTCTGTAAAGATGCAAGTAACTTGGGCAACAGGAAAAGTGAGGACACTGCTATATTCAGGAAGCGGGAGATAATGAAACAGGCAAACAGATAATTTGGACAAGTAGAACATGCTTTTCATTCTGTTTCCTTTCTCAGTTATAGGTACGTCATTATAGATTATACATTAGAGTCTTTGGGTGGTTCAAGGCTGCAATCTTATCGACACTTACATCGGAATACACCCCAATGAACTCAGCATGACTTACTTTCAAGTCAGCATGGATAGGACCAGACTGCATGCGGTGCTAACTGGTTTAAGGGCCAGCAGGCGCATCACATGAGCTGCTGCGTTCAGACATACCACAAAACCCCAGTTAAGGTAAACTTTAGTTAGTTTGGGAAACCGGGACTCAGCTGGCAGACGGTCGCTCACATCCCTGTTTGCCTCAACAAAGGGTGGTTTTGTCACCTTCGGGTGTCTCTGTACTTGTAAACAGAACAGAACAGTAGCATGGACTCTGGTACCAAGGCCTGCAACAAACCAAGATACCAACTTTGCTCTCATATAGATCCTAGCAACACCATCAGTGGACCCGGCAACATCAACCAGACCATCTCGGGTTCCTTTTCCTGCTCCTTCTCTAATGTGATTTATGCCATCACGTGTCAGCAGTGCCTTTCCACCCGCTACATTGGACAAACAGGCCAGTCCCTTCGACAAAGAATTAATGGACATAAGTCTGACATTAGGAACCACAACATCTTCAATGTTCATGCGGTTACTGCACTGGCTGCCTATAGCACCGGATCCGGTTCAAGGTGCTGGTGCTGACCTTTAAAGCCCTATATGGTCAGGGACCTGCCTACTTGAGGGACCGCCTTTCCCCATATGTGCCCCAGAGAGTACTGAGGTCAGGCACTCAACATCGCCTGACTCTCCCCGGTCCAAAAGACGTTCAGCTGGCCTGTACCAGGGCCAGGGCTTTCTCGGTGATGGCTCCACACTGGTGGAATGAGCTCCCGGATGACATCAGGGCCCTGCGGGACTTATTGCAGTTCTGCAGGGCCTGTAAGACGGAGCTCTTCCGCCAGGCTTTTCCTTAGGAGCCGCCACTGGGGCGACGTAGGATAACATTGCCCAATCTGCTGAACCTTTTGCCGCTGCCTTTCACCATGAGAACCCTGTTGCTGCCAGTATTGATTGTTGCTTATACTGCTTTATTGCTGATGTTGTTTATTTAAGCTTGTAAACCATTTTAATGGTATTTTATGGTTGGTAGCCACCTTGAGCCAGCTTGCTGGATAGGTGGGATAAAAATGTAATAAATAAATAATAAAATAAATCCAAAAGCCAGTGGGGGAACATTTTAACCTTCCAGGACATTCAGGTGCTGACCTAAAAGTAGCAGTTCTCTTACAAAGGAATTTCAAAGGGAAATTAGAAAGAGAGACTGCTGAGTTGCAAGTGATAATGAATCTCAAGACAATGCATCCACTTGGACTGAATCGAGACCTGGGTTTCCTGTCTCATTATCAATGCTGATTTCTACATGCCTACTACCCCTCTGAATATCTCACCTAATCCAATCACGCCTGCTATTGTCATTTGCCTGCTAATGTCATTTGGCATCTGAAATCACTCCAGTTTCCAGTAAATAGGACAGATGGACTCCCATTCTAGCTGTATCTGAAGAAGTGAGCAGTGACTCACAAAAGCTCATCCCCTGCCACATATTTTGTTAGTCTTTAAGCTGCTTCTGGACTCTTGCTCTTTGCTTCTGTACTTGTAAGTAAATGAAAATGACCCTGGGAAACAGACGGGATTAAGCCTAGATGTCTGCATCACACAAAATCACGGTTCAGTCTAACTGTGGTTAATGAAACGACTTCAAACCATGGCTCCAGATCCTGGTTGAACCACAGTTAGCAGAGTGCCCTGCATTCAGTCACACTAACCGTAGTCAGTTTAATTAAACTGTGGTTTTGTATGACGTCTGAACTGAACCACTGACATCTGGTGCCTGATATACCATTTCTATTTATAACGGGCCATCCTGATTTTCCTGGACTTGTCACTAGTAAGTAACTGTTGCTACCCTGTTTTCTGGAGAGATTTTGGGATGCCTTCTTGAGAGTTCACTAGGGTCAGTTGTTTCAGCTGCTAGTCCCTGGGATCCAGTTCATTCTTGAGAGTGTAGGGCTTTGGCCTCTGAGCGGTCAGTTCAGCGGTGGCCTCTAAGTGCTCAGGCAGTGATCCACGGTGCTAAAATGACACAAGAGCAGGCAAAGTATGCCACCAGTGGTATTAAGATGTGATGAAACATATAATAATCAATGTTTAACAGTTAATAGACTATTATTATTAATATTAATAGCAACTAATGGTAACAAAGGCTAGGCTTTATTAATAAATGCATATAGTATATAAAAATCTTCCTAATATACATTTTGAATGTCTATGTTAAATGCTCTATATTTACTCTGATGTTGATCATCCTTGTTATGAATAAGTTATAGATTATTATAGTATCTATCTCCCCCTTCCCCCTTGTTTTCCTGTATCCCTATTTTAATTTAATAATAATAATAATAATAATAATAATAATAATAATAATAATGCTATTAAAATTTTAAATGGCGGGCAAAGTATGAGGGAAATGAACATCTAGTGCTCAGGAAGATGTATGGATTTCTGGCCTTCAAGAAGACACAGCCATGTGGTGAGAGGAAGTGTGTCCCACACTCTGGCCCATCCAAGAACACCTTTTGTTAGCAATCCAGAATTCCCTTCCTATCCCAGCCACTTCCAAGATCCCATAGCGGGTAGGGCTGCCAACTTCCAGGTGGTGGCTGGGGATCTCCTGAGATTGCAACTGGTCTCCAGGAAACAGAGATCAGTTCACGTGAAGGAAATGGTTGCTTTGGAAGGTGGACTCTCTGGCATCATACCCCACTGAAGTCCCTCCCCTCCCCAAACCCCGCTCTCCCCAGGCTCCAAATCTCCAGGTATTTCCCAGTTCAGAGCTATCAACTCTAACAGTGGGAGCACTGACAGTTTGGAACCAGTTGAGAGGCAGAATAAGATCTTCTCATTTCAATGTTAGCTTCTAGACTCACGGGTCTAATGACTCAAATATTACAGAACTCAAACATTACAGAACTCAAATATTACAGAAAACCCAACCAATGCTCCATCTAAGCTGTGTTGTCTTGTGAGCAAAAATTCTACTTTGTGAGCTATTGGCATTAAAGTTGTGAGTCTTCCTGAGCTAAGACAAAAATGTGTGAGCTGGAGGCTAAGAAACTGTGAGCTAGCTCACACTAAGCTTAGAGGGAACACTGGAGAAGACATACCGGGCTGTACCTGGGCCCCCCTGCTGAGCCACTGTGGCTGGGCTCGGGACTTGCTCCCCAAGTCACTTCTACCCAGAAAGTCTGGAAGAGGGTGATGGTTCTTCTCTTCTAAATCTTTGCCCTCACCTCACTGTACGTAGTGATCCTTATCAGAAGAATCTGAAAACTGAAGGTTGGGGAGGATGGGGAAGAAGATGAGATTTCATCTGCGGGTAGATTCTCAAGATCAGTTGAAGATGTCTGTTGACCTTTAGCTGTGTGGCAAAAAGAGAGAGAGAGAGAGAGAGAGAGGTGGAGCAGTTTTCCTTTCTCTCTGAGCGTGAAGTTATGATTTTGAAGCTTATGCTAAAAGCCGTCCCGAACTGGAATAAACAAGTCAACTAGTGGGGTTGTGAGGGAGGGTGTCTTCATAGACATGGATTGGAAAGACCCATCTTTACAAAGTTCAGAGCTGTGTGAAAATAAAGGCCATTTATAGAGCCATCCTAGGCACAGTTATACCCATCGACTCCAATGGCCTTAGAAGGTGATCTTGAAAAGATACCTGCAGACTTCGAATGGTCTAACTCTGCTCAGGATCGCACAGCAAAGCATCCTGATGTACAATCACAAGCTTCCCCCACCACCACCAGAAAGAACCCCCTCTCAAGTTTTCCCCAGCAGGATTCTGTAAGCTCTCAAGGGTTTAGCCAGCCTGATTTCTTGCTTCCCTTTTTTTAACGGACAACTTTTCTCAACATTCCCTCCCGTACAGAAGGTATTGAGACCTTTATCAGACTGGTTTCTGAGAGTTTGTTTCTTTTTGTTGTTGATTTGCAGGGCTCATTTCGTAGCAGGAGCTCCTTTGCATATTAGGCCACACCTCCCTAATGTAGCCAATCCTCCAAGAGCTTACAGAGTTCTTCTTACAGAGGCTACTGTAAGCTCTTGGAGGATTGGCTACATCAGGGGTGTGTGGCCTAATATGCAAAGGAGCTCCTGCTACGAAATGAGCTCTGTTGATTTGTAATGTCACTCCGCCACCCCCACAGACCTGGGGAGGCCCCGGAGTAGGCATGAGACTTCTGTCTTATCTCTCAGTGGTCTGGTTTTCACTGGCTTCATTTGTAGCAAAAGAAACCCCGTCTATTATTAGAAATTAAGATTATTAATCACAGTCTTGAAAGTATAGGTCTGTGACCTAATTCATGAACCCATGAAGCTGCCTTGTACTGATTCAGGCCGTGGCTCTATCCAGGTCGGTATTACCTCCTCTGACTGTCAGCGGTTCCCTCAGGTCTTTCACACCACCTGTTTACCAGTCTTTGCAAGCTCTGATCTCTGTGCCTATCCCCCCACCTGCAGAGGCGAGGTCAGCGGTGCTAGGGTTGTCAACTTCAGGTTGGGAAATTCATAGAGATTTGAGGGTGAGTCCTGGGGAAGGCAGGGTTTGGAGAGATAGGAGACCGCAGCTGGAGGGATAAGGTTCTATAGTCAGGCCTCCAAAGCATCCATTTTCTCCAGGGGAACCGATCTCTGTAAGTCTGGAGATCAATTGTAATTATGTGGGATCTCCAGGCTACCCCTGGAGGTCAGCAACCCTTGTGGTGACTAACCCTTGAGGTGACAGGGCTTTTTCAGTGGTAGCTCCTCGCCTTTGGAATACCCTCCCCCATGAGGCCCACCCTCCCCCATGAGGTTCCTTACAGCTCAAAATTCACTGCCACAGGAGGTGGTGGTGGCTACAAGCATGGATGGCTTCAAGAGGGAATTGGATAAACATACAGAAGCAGAGGTCCATCAGTGGCTCTTAGCCACAAGGGATAGATAGGAACTATGGGGCAAGTGATGCTCTGTATTCTTGGTGCTGGGGGGAGGGGGCAACAGTGGGAGGGCTTCTAGTGTCCTGGCCCCGTTGCTGGACCTCCTGATGGCACCTGGTGTTTTCGGCCAGTGTGTGGCATGAGAGTTCGACTGGATGGGCCACTGGTCTGATCCAGCATTGGCTTCTCTTATGTTCTTAAAATCTTTCCCCCAGGCTTTTAGCTAAGAGGTTCTTTAAAAGGTACTCGATAGCCTGCTTCTAGCTTGAGGACTTTGATGGGATTTGTTTTAGGCTGCTTCTATGCTGCTTTATGTCCCTGGCTTTAAAATATTAATAATTTGCTGTCTTTATCGCATTGTGTTTATTTGTGAGCTGCCGCTATCAGGACTCAGGGTTGTGAAAAATCCCATCCCTTTGATACAGAATCTGAAGAAGTGTGCAGGCACACGGAAGCTTGTACCCAGAATTAAACTTTGTTGGTCTTAAAGGTGCCCCTGGACTCAGACTTTGTTCTACTGCATATGACTAAATACTGTATTTACCTCCATACTATGTAAAGTCATAGCTCTGCTCATTTCCACACACTAAGCCTCTCTTAACAGGACAGAACATTTTTCTCCAGTCCTGATGGGAACCCTTGATCAGGTATCTGGCGGGGCAGCATGTAAATTCTCTAAACAAGCAAACAAAAGTTGTTGCAGAACACAGTGGCCAGCGGTGTGTTTTAATCAGAGCTTCCTCTAAGCTGAGTTAGTGTGAGCAAGCTCAGAGTTCTTTAGCCTCTGGCTCACACATTTTTGTCTCAGCTCAGGAAAGATGGCTCCAGAGCAAACTAATTTATACAGGAGCCAAATCGCTCGCTCACAACTTTAATGCCAGTCGCTCAAAAAGTAGCATTTTTGCTCACGGGGCTCCACAGCTTAGAGGGAGCTTCGGTTTTAATGGGACTTCAGGATATTCCGGTATAAGAATCCGTGTCATTAAACACATTTGTCCTTTTTCGATTGGCTGTGTTGGAGGGTACGTTTTATTTTTTATTCTGTTTACTTCATTTATACCCCACCTTTCTCTCCAACGGGGGCACAAAGCTGCTGACGTCATTCTCCTCTCCTCCATTTTATCCTTACAACAACCCTGTAAGGTAGGTTAGGCTCGGAGGCGTGTGACTCACCCAAGGTCACCCAATGAGTTCCCATGGCAGAGAGGGGATTCAAACCTGTGTCTCCCAGATCCCAGTATGACACTCTAACCACTACCGCACACATTTAGTACAAAGCCATTCAACTAAAGTTGCCTCCTGTTGTTTGTTCAACAAACTCTGCACTCTTTTCTGACTCTGCGATGATGATTCCTTTGGCTAAAAGGCTTGTGATGCAAACCTCCCTCCCCCTTGGAAGGAATTGCCCGCTTCCCGCTGCCTTTGGGAAACAGCACACTTTAGCACCTGAACTGTTGGGCGCGCTGCTGTGAAAGCCACACTGAGCACCGTATTTATAGCACCTCTTCTGTGACCAAAACCATGTCAGTTAAACCACCAGAGACCGATGAATGTCCCGGTGTCATTTGACTTGTCAACAGGATATAGATCCGTTTGAGAGGAACACCTACGTCTCTCGCTGTCGTTAGCAAAGAGAAGACTGGTCTGGGACTTGCAGGGACTTTGCTTATGTATTAGCCCATGTTTCCCAGACTGTGTGCTAGTTGTCTAGTGTGAGAGAGCTGTTGGTGTGAAAAATTACAACCCCCCAAAAGTACCATCACAAAGAGGCTGCCTACTGTCTCTCTGCATGATTCTCTGGGCTTGGCCTCCTTCCCGTCAGCCTCTGCAGTCGGGATGCCAGTCCCCAGGTGGAGGATCCCCCATTTTTTCAGGCTCCCCCCAGATGCTGGCCAGCTGGCTGGCAGGGGGGAAGCCTCACCAATACTCCCTCGAAGCTGTGGGGGGTCTTGTGAGCAAAAAATCTACTTCGGGAGCAGCTGGCACTAAAGCTGTGAGTGAGCAGTTTGGCTCCTGCACAAATCAGTTTGCTCTTGAGCCATCCTTTCTGAGCGGAGACAAAAATGCATGAACTGGAGGCTGAAAGGCTGTGAGCTAACTCACACTAACTCAGCTTAGAGGGAACCCCGCCCCAACAGTTGTCCGCAGCCCCACGTGAAAAGAATGGGGGCTGCGCATGCCTGAGTCACGAACCATCACTGAACTGCAGCCCGGACGGTCGGCTTGACTGTAGAGGTCAGGGAAACTTCGGACCATCTTTGAAATAAGAACATCAGTAGCACTATTATTATGACTATGTCTGGATTTTATGATGTTTTATTGGTTTTAAACTGTCACTAACTATTGATGTATTTTGTAAAGATGTTTTAAGAATGTGAGCCGCCCTGAGCCTGCTTTGCGGGGAGGGCGGCGTACAAGGAACATTAAATTCTACCCACTGAACTATGAACTATATTAATTATGTCAATATTATGTTAATATCTACAGATGGCATGGGGGGCAGGGGGAGGACCTCAATATTATATTTTGCCTTTACAGCTGCCAGCCTCCAGGTGGTGGCTGGAGATCACTTGCGATTACAACTGATCTCCGGGTGACAGAGGTCAATTCACCTGGAGATGGTGGCCGCTTTGGCAGCTGGACTGTCTGGCGTCATATCCTGTTGAAATCCCTCCCCTCCCCAAACCCCGCCCTCCTCAGGCTCCACCCCCAAAATATCCAGGTAATTTTCAGCCAGGAGCTGGAAACCTGAATTGCCTTGGTTTTCTTCTTTGCAGCCCTGATCAAACGACTTAGAACTAAATCAGTAGCACCTAGCGTAGAAACAACCATGTGGACTTCTTTACTGGACCTGCTTGTGGCCATTTAATAACAGCCCTGGGTCTAGACATTTGGGCAACAAAGGAAGGGAAAATGTGCTGTTCTAGATTTCTCCTCATGAATACCCTTCGGAGCTTATAGCGACTCTGGGCTGGGAAATTCCCGGAGATAATGGGGGCAGAGCTTGGGGAGGATGAGGTTTGGGGGACAGTAGGGACCTCAGCAGGATATAATGCCATATTGCTCACCCTCCAAAGCATCCATTTTCTGCAGGGAAACTGACCTCCATTGCCTAGAAGTCAGGTGTAACTCTGGGAGATCTCCATGCCTCACCTGGCGGTTAGCAAGCCTATCTGAGCTTTTGAAGTCACAGCAGTAAGGATGGGTGGAAGGGTAGCAAATTGGACAGCAATGCTTCTTTGCATGTTATAAGAAACCAAATATAATTTTTTTAGAATCTCCAATGGATGGGGAAGTGGATCCATGGTCAGAACAAAACCCTGTGGGCGAACGGGAAGAGATGGGAGGTCCTTGGCTGTGGTCACACGGTCATTTTGATCGGGTTTCACCGCTGTTCCCTCTCGCATTTAAAATTGCTGATCACACGCCTGCTTCCATCTCCCGCACCAAAGTGGGCTCACTCGCGCAATCCTCCCAGTTCTCTAGCAAGTTTTCCTACACCTGGAAAATCAAGTACTTTCCAGGTATTTGCACTTTGAATCTACGATTTCGCCTATCTGGACAGCCATCTCTTGCAATGATCGTGATTAGGTCATCTGAACGTCCTTCTCATGATGGTTCCCCCCCGCAAGCTTCCGTCATTGTGCGCATGAGCAATCCTGTGCTGAATGAATTCAACATATAAACGTTCAAGCACACATGTAGACTCCAGCGCTTGGTTGTATGTCACCGGCTAACTTTGTTTGCTGGGGGGGGGGGGGATCTGCAAGAACAAGCGAGTACGGTGAGTCCCAGTGGGAGCGGTGATTCGGCCGTGTGCATATGCGCACGTGCAAAGCCAATTTTGTTTTTAAAAAACAAGCTGGGCTGCCCAAGCGGCGGCGTGGCTATTTGGACAGTGCCTGGAGCCTCACCCCACGATGCAAGCGGTTCAGGGAAGGATGTGGGGTCATTCCAACCTGAACAATAATCCCGATCAAATCTATACTGGGAACAAATCAGGATAAGCTTGATATGTGACCACAGCCCTTGACTTCGAAAAGCACAATATCCACCAGTATGCGACTGCAGGTCACTAATTCTGGGATAGGAACAACCTGGTCTGTGCCAGTAGGGTCCCAGTGTGAAGGTCCCCTACTGGCTCCCACGACTACTTGTCTTCCAGATGACCTGCTGAGTTCAACGGGGCTCACTTCCTAGCAGGTGAACTTCTGATGTCTCAGAAAAAGTATTTCTAGTGAATTCCCCTTTCCCCATATGCGTAAAGATGCAAGTTGATTCATCCTCATTACCTGCCAATGTTTTCCAGCCAGGCGGCTTTCCCCCACTTCTCTCTCTCCAATTTATTTTTTATTTCATTCATGACAGTAAATACAAAATGAGATGTTAGGCATACCATACATTAGTAAATATAATTAGACAGACCAATACACACAACTAAATTTTTTACTCGCAAATAATCCTTTCGACATAACTTAATAGCAGAATGCTTCCCAACCTTTAATGTCTTATTAACTGACGCAGAAAGCCTAACTAACTTTGCTGCCTCACAAATTTCCCTTAATCAGTCCGGTTTACTTGGAAGATACTTTGTTGCCCAAAAACTAGCCAAGACCATCCTTGCAGTGGTTAACAAGTATTTAACCACTTCTTGTGCTGACGCATCTATTGCCTTAACATAATTCAATAATAATAAAAAATCTCATGGGTCTTGAGTAGTGCTTCTCCTGAGACCTTTACAATTGCATCAGACACCATATCCCAATATTTCTGTGCATGCTCATACAACCGCCTCCTGTTGGGGGGGGGGGGGAATCAGCCTTTTCCCTTCGAATTTTCGACAGTTTTTTTTACTAGCTCTCAATAGTGACACACCCTTGTGGGTAACATAACTGAATGTGGAACTGGAAGTAAAGGAGTTTCATGCTGTATGAAGCTGCCACTCTTTTAAAGAGAATCCCCACCCCCCCCGACAGCTGCTGAAATCCAGTGGCCAAAGAGGGTCAACTGGGAAGTCCTGCCTGGGCCGTGAACGTGTCTTTCACAAATTGCTGGTCGCTTCTGAGGCGCGTTCTTGTGTCAGGTGAAATTGGAGGCACGTTGAACTTTCAGAGCTGGAAAAAAGAATGGGTCGGAGGAGCCTGGGAGGCTCACTCTCAGAGGAGGGCTCTGCCAGGGTCTGATCTTGTCTTAGGGTTGCCAACCTCCAGCTGGCACCTGGAGATCTTCCAGTTTTACCACTGATCTCCAGATGGTCAAGATCGGTTCTCCCGGAGAAAATGGCTGCTTTGGAGAGTGGACTCTATGACATGATGCCCTGCAGAGGTCCCTCCCCTCCCCAACTCTGCCCTCCCCTGGCTCCACCCCCCCAAAATCCCCAGGTATTTCCCAACCCAGAGCTGGCAACCCTGGCTTGTCTCCTGACAGTTAAGAAGGGATGCAGGGCAAGGAGTTCTGGAGAGACACTTTTGTGCCTTTGTGGGCAGGTACTCTGAGCTTTGAGGAGCCATTAATACTATCTTGTGCTTATTCCTTCCCTCTTCTAACAGCTCAGGAAGCAACATGGTTTTGCCCTCTCTCAAGTTGTTCTCACAACAACCCTGTGAGGTAGTGTTGCACCGGGGGGGGGGGGAGAGTGACTGGCCCAAGGTCACCTCATGACCTTCATGGGCAAGTGAGGATATGAACTTCTGCTTCCCAGGGCCTAGCTGAACATTCTAACAACTACATCACAATGACTTCTGATAGTTTTTATTTTTTTAATATATTTACGCACTGCTTTTCTCCCCAAGGGGGACCCAAAGGAGCTTACAGCATTGCTCTCCCTCCTCCATTTTATCCTCCCAAGAACAACACTGTGAGGCTGGTTAGTCTGAGAGACACTGTGGGTAACCGGCCCATGGTCACCCACCCAGAGATACCATGATAGGTTCTCTTCTGTTTTGACACTCCAGCCACTATCCTGAGCTAGTCTATCCAGCCACTATCCTGAGCTATTTACTTGGAGAAAAGGCAGGAAAGAGATGCTTGCCTTGCAGACACAGGAGTACAGAAACGACCCACCCAGCCACTGATTCAGAACACACAAAACACACAGAACACACAAAATCAAATGTACCTGGTAATAAACTGCGCGTACCTCTGACTATGGGGCCACAGTGGCTCAGTGATTAAGACCAGAAGGTCAGTGGTTCGGCAGTTCGAGACCTGAGTGCCACGTGACGGAGTGAGCTCCCGTCTCTGGTCCCAGCTCCTGCCAACCTAGCAGTTTGAAAGCAAGAAATTGCAAGTAGATAAATAGGTGTTGCTTCGGTAGGAAGGTAACAGCATTCTGTGTGCCTCAGCGTCTAGTCATGCTGGCCACATGACCATGGAAACATCTTCAGACAGTGCTGGCTCTTCAGCTTGGAAACGGAGATGAGCACTGCCCCCTAGAGTCGTATTCGACTAGCTTTCGAGCAAGGGAAACCTTAACCTTTACCTCTGACTACAGCTTCTGCTGCTGTTAGGCAGAGAGAAACATGAGATAAAGTTGTATACAGAGTCAGAGATTTTTAATTATGTCTGCTGAGCAGGTCCACAGTTTAGAATATCCGTCTGTTGTGTTTTCATTCCAGACTTTGCCTGACAAGCTCGGATGGAAGGTTCTCCATTCCCCCATTGACAACCCTGTCAAGTAGGTTAGGCTGAGAGCGACTGAACCATCCAACGAGATTGTAGTTGGCTGAGTTGAGACAGGATTTGAACCCAGGACTCTCACTTCCTGATTCAGCATTCTAACCGCTATGCAATGCTGGCTATATTATTCTTAGTTCCTGGCAGGTCTACCGTCGTTACACATTCCCACACAGCTTTAAGAAGTATGCTACAATTATCATTTTTGGTGGCATACACTCTATTAGCAAAAAACAACACCCCCCCAAACCCCCCCCCCCCCGCAGATTAATTATTTTTTAAAACTGTGCTTTAAAATCCAAGGATACCCTGGTTCACAAAGCCAGATCAAAATCAGTCCTATTGAACAAACTGATTCCAAGGTGGGACTCAGAGACCAATTTCCCACGAGGTGCTGCCCCAGCATCGTCCTTCCCTTTGCCCCGATTGCATGCTTGAATTTCCCACTATTCCCCTGCGCTGCATTTTGACCCGCGCCTTCGCCTGAATTCCCTTGCGGCTTCAGTGATCCTCAAAAAAACAGAAACTGGTCAAAGAATCAGTTCCTCATAGAGCTGGAAGCAAGGTCCCTGCTTGTGGTGTGGAACTTGGGGTAAAGGTAACACAGTGGAACCAGAGAGGAGGTCAGATAAAGTTGGGAGCCACTATTAGATACAGGAACAGGAAGCCCAGTTATCTGGAAACAGGCAAAACAAAGCTACCTTAACCTGCTTGTAATCTCTGCAAATTTCTTCTTCCCTTCCTTCGAATACTATCACCCTTCATTTCCTTCATGTGGCTGTAACAGTCACTGAGATATGTGAACACTTATGTAGGCTTTGATAGTACAAGGAATTTTATCTGGTCAGTGAATGACAGGCAACCCACCAAGGATTCACTTTACTTATCTAGGGTTTCCAAGTCCAGGTTGGAAAATACCTGGGGACTTTGGGGGTGGAGCCAGGAGAAGGTGGGGTTTGGGGAGGGGAGGGGCCTCAGCAGGGTCCAATGCCATAGAGTCCACCTTTCAAAGCAGCCATTTTCACCAGGGGAGCTGGTCTCTGTCAGCTGAAGATCAGTCGTGAAAGCAGGAGATCCCCAGGCCCCACCTGGAGGATGGCAACCCTATACTTATCTGGAATGAAGTTTGAGTCCAATGGCATCTTTAAGATGAACAAAGTTTAATTCTGGGCATAAGCTTTCGTGGGCATGCCCACATGTATCTGAAGAAGTGTGCATGCACATGAACATACTGAGAATTAAAATCTGTTGGTCATAAAAGTACCACGGGTCTCAAACTTTATCCTGTTGCTTCAGACCAACACAGCTACCTGCCTGAATTTATTTATCTGGAATATTTATAAGCTCCCTTCACATTCAGTGGTTTTTCTAGGTGGCTAACTTATAAGTTAAAATGTAGAACAACAAAGTTCTGTCCCTGGTTTTTATCCTGGTCAAAGACCTTCTAGATCTACAGGTTTGGTCTTGATGTCCTGCAGGGATGGGGTGATTCTCATGTCCCGGGGAGGGAATTGCCCAGAGCGGGGGCCACAGGGCTCTGCAGATCACAGGTTACTCTGGCAGAAACACTGATGAGGGCAACATTTTCTGAAGGTCGAAACCGAGCAAACACATTGCCATAGGCAAAATTCATGGGAACCGGTACAGGCTCAAGCGGCATCTGAGAGCTGATGCCATCCCTGCCGGATGTTTATCCTGCCTCTTCATGAAACCTCCCAAGCAGGAGATTCTGCAACTTCCTTGGGCAACTTGTTACATTGCCCAACGGCTCTTACAAGTAGGAAATTTTCCCTAATGTTTAACTCGAATCTCTGCAAATAGAACTCACTTCCTCTTGTCCTAAGGCAAGAGGCAAAAGGAGAACAAAGCTGTGGTCTGTCTCCTTTATGGTAATGCTTCTATCGAATGCCTCCTATCATGTCCTTCCTCCCCAGGACTTCCTTCTAGAAAGTTCCACACGCACAGTTACTGAAATTCAGCAAGTCCTTTGGTGGGCTCCTTTGCAGAGGGAAGGATGCAGATGTTCCAGCTGTGCACACAGGCCCTGAGAGCGCAAGGCACGCAAGAGCCTCCCCTCAGCACCTGGGCGGAGGACTGGGGACAGGGAACCAAGACATCCATCAGGTGGGCTAATTAGGGTCTGACGTTCCATTCAGGGTTGCGATCTCCAGGTTGGGAAATTCTTGGAGATTTGGGGGTGAAGCCAAAGGATGGCAGAATTTGGAAAGGGGACCAACAGGGTACGATGCCATACCTCCTGGCAACCAGCAGAGGATGGGATGGGGGGGGGACTTACAAGGAGAAAGAGAAAGGCCTAGGCCTCATTTCCAGCATCGCACAAGAAGTCACGTCATCATGCCCAAGCCTGCTTGCGAGGAGGGCAGGATACAAGTTTGATAAAATAAAATAAATGTTTGAGCAACACTCTGGTGTTTGGGCAAAAACTCTATGGTCAAACTGGCTTCTACCATAGAGTTTTTGACCAGAGTGTCACCCTAGGGTTCCCAAGTCCCCCTGGGGGGGGGGAACCCCGCCCCCAAATTGCTGGGCTGTGAAGATGTTCCCGGCAAGATGATGTCACCCGGAGGGCACGTTTCGGGGGAGATGCTCTATAATTTGAGGGAAAACTCTATGGTTTTCCCTTGAATTAGAGAGGTCCTGCCCCAACGTGCCCAACGTGATGCTGCGTGTGCAAAGTGCATGCAAAAGAAGACTCCTGAGAGGAAACGGACTCCCCCCCGCTAAAATTGAGGTAGGACTTGGCAACCCTATGTCACCCAGATGTTGCTGGTGTCATTTCCTGTGCAACGCTGGCCATGAGGCCTAGGCCTTCTCCTTCCTCCTGGTAAGTCTCCCCCTCACAGACCAGTTGAATGATGGCTGGGGGTAGGACATGGCAGCAGGGGATCCCCACCCACCTCCACCAGTGGGTCTGGCTACCCTACATAGGGTCCACCCTCCAAAGCAGCCATTTCTCCAGGGCAACTGGAGTCAATAGTCTGGAGATCAGTTGTGATTCTGTAATCTCCAGGTCTGAGCTGAAGGTGGCAACTCTATTGGTGGGTAAAGCTGGTCCCCCACTTCATTTTTATACTGATTACCTGTGGTGACGTTACGGTGATTTTGCTTGTAAGTTGCCCTGAGCAGGACTCTAGAGATGTGCCATAAAAACATCCTACATAATTAAGAAAATAAAGACTACAGAGTAGGGAAATTCACACTCCAGGAATCAACTGATACAAATCAAGCGGTTGATTGAGGCACTGTGAAAATGACTCATCTCTGAGCCAACAGTCTTCTCTCAGTATTAGCAGATACTTTTCAAAGGTTTACAACAGCCCATTGCTCTGTCTCTCTGTAGTCGCAGCAGAAGTCTCAGTTCCTGATGGAAGTCTGCAGAGTCAGGGTCTGAAATCCCTTTTGTTCCTATTAAGTATTGAGTCAGGAGGCAATGAATCCAATGCAGGCTTTTATTCTAAACATCGTTCAGCTCAAAAGACAGCTCTGGCAAGAGCGGCACTTAACTTATACTGTTCCAACACATAACTATATACATTCTAACTAATGATACTAAATCTGATTGGACCTTAGCAGGGCTCGTTGATTGATTCCTAGGATTGGCTTAAGGACCAATAGGAAGTCTTTATTCAGCAGCCAATAAGATTGAGGGAGCTAGAATACCAGAGCCCTAATGATGCAATGTAAAACAACATAAGAAACATAACAGTTCCAAATACAGTAGTAGGCCAGACTCCAACTACTTCATGCTACACAGGGCTGGGAGCCTCAAGAAAACAGGGCTGTAAGGGTTGCCAACCTCTAGGTGGTGCTTGGAGATCTCCCGGAATTACAACTGACCCCCAGAGTATAGAGATCAGTTCCCCTGAAGAAAATGGCTGCTTTGGAGGGTGGTCTCTAAGGCATTATACCCTGCTGAAGTTCTTCCCCTCCTCAAACCCTGCTGTCCCCAGCTCATAAAAACATCCGAAGAGCCCTGTGGGTTCAGACCAGTGGTCCATCTAGTCCAGCATCCTGTCCCACACAGTGGCCAACCAGTTCCTCTGGGCAGCCAGTAACAGGGCAGACAAGGCCGAGGCCTTCCCCTGACGTTTCCTAGGAGTCTTGGCTCTGGGATTCAAAGGCTTAGTGCCCCTGAATGTGGAGGTTCCCCTCAGTAGCCATGGATAGATTTATCTTTCTTGACTCTATTTAATCCCCTTTCAAAGCTGTTTATTCCTGTGGCCATCACTACATCTTCTGGCAGCAAATTCCACATTTTAACCACTCTCTGTGTAAAGTAGTATTTCCTTTTGTCCGTCCTGAACCTACTGCCCATCAGTTTCATTGGATGCCCTCGAGTTCTAGTATTTTGGGAGAAGGAGAAAAAGTTCTCTTTGTCAGCTCTCTCCATCCCACGCATAATTTTATAAACCCCTATCACAGGGGTGTCAAATGTGCGGCCCATGGGCTGCATCCAGCCCCCACAGGGCTCAAAACTGCCCCTCCCCAAGCATCTTTCTTCTCCTACTTCCTTTCCCAGGGCTGCTCCTACAGCCACACTCTAGCTTGCTTTTCCCCAGTTCTCTCAGTGGTTCTTTGCTTCCTGCTTCCTGCCTCTTGCCTGCCTGTCGCTCCCTCCTTCCCTCTCTCTCTGTCACACACACACACAGCTTCTGCTTCCTTCTCTGGGGTTGCTCCTCCTCTTTTGGGGAGGGAGGGGAGGAAAGAGAAAGAGAAAACAAAGTTGGAGTCCCATTGCAGCTTCAAGACCAACGTTTTATTCCAGGTATAAGCTTTCGTTTGCAAGCATATTTTTTTGGAGGGAGGGAGAGAGCGGGTTCTTCTGACAAGCACAATGTATATTGAAGAAATTATTTTGGCTTATTCTTAAAAGTTTTTTTTTATTGATTGGATTTCTCTGTTCCGAAAAGACCCTGATTAGGAATTAGAACATGTGGATTGGTCTTTATATCTTGGAGAGTGGAGTGGTTTCAGATGCCAAATGATAATAGCACGCATTGGTAATGAGACAGGAAACCTAGCTCTCCATTCAGTCCAGGAGGATGCATTGTCTTGAGCATTATCAGGCTGCGGCCACACAGGACTTAAATGCGGGAGGAAGGGCAATTTCCTCCCACATTTAAAGGGGCCGACCAGACGGCCAGCCCCTTGTCCCGAGCCAAAGCGGGCTCCAATGCGGGTTCCTCCTGCATTTTCAAGACCCCGGGAAAATCAAGTATTTTCCCGGGTGTTGCGGGAGGAAACCGCATTGGGAGCTATCTGGACAGCCCTCTCTCGCATGCATTGCGAGAGCAGAGCTGTCCACATAGCCCCGCCGGCCATTTCCCCCCCCCCCTTTTTTACACTTGGGCGCATGGCTATCCATGCGTCCAAGTGTAAAAGGGTGGGGAAAAAAACAAACCCCAACTTACCCGGGCGGATGGCGGGTCGGAGGCCGCCACCGTCGCTTTAAGTGCTCCTGGGGCCGCCTCCGCCGCCTCCACCAACCTCTGAAGCCGGCTCTTCAGCGGCGGCAGCCGCCGCCACCGTTTCCTCCTCCTCCGCTTCTGCCTAGGCTGCCCCCGCTTCTGCCGCTGATGCGGCCGCCGCTCTTCCCGCCGCGGCCGCCTCTTCAGCGGCCGCGGCCGACGATCCCGAGGCCACAGGGGTTGGGATGTATAGACATCCCAACCCACAGTTTAAAAGTGCGGCCCCTTTAAATCCGGGAGCCCTCCCGGATTTAAAGGGGCCGTGTGACCGCGGCCCTAGTTGCAATTCAGCAGTCTCTTAGGTCTGCTGCTCTTAGGTCAGCAACTGAATGTTGTGGTTTCTAATGTCTGACTTATGTCCATCTATTCTCTGCATCCTCCTGGACTGAATCCTTCTGGATGGAATTGGGACCTAGGTTTCCTGTCTCATTACCCATGCTGATATCTCTATACCTACTTCCCCTCTGCATATCACATCTAATCCAGTCATGCCTGCTATTGCCATTCGGGCATCTGAAATAATCTTTATAAAGTTTATATCTCTGGTACCTCGTGTTACATTTTACGGCACACATGGCCTGGCCTGACAAAGTGACATTTATGTCAAATCCAGCCCTCGTAACAAATGAGTTTGACACCTCTGCTCTATCATGTTTCCCCTTAGTTGTCTTTTTTTGTCAACTGAAAAGTCCCAGACTCTTCAGCCTTTCCTCATAGGGAAAGTACTCCAACCCCCCCCCCCCATCTTGGTTGCCCTCCTCTGTACTTTTTCCAGTTCTGCAATGTCCTTTTTGTGGTATGGGGACCAGAGCTGTACACAGTATTCCGAAGGAGGCTGCACCATAGATCTATACAGGGGCATTACAAGATTGGCCGTTCTATTCCCAATCCCTTTCCTAATAGTCCCTAACATAGAGTTTGCCTTTTTCTCTACAGCAGCACACTGGGCTGACCATTTCACCGAGCTATCGACCATGACTCCAAGATCTTTCTGTTGGCAGAGTTTAAACATGCCGAGGAATGGAGCACCGACTGTTTAAAGAAAATAACTCAGTTTATTAAAGCAGAAATAAACTCTGATAGAACAGAGGAGAAGGAGAGGCTTAACTAACTAACTGCTGTGAGAAACAGGAATGAAGGGTGAGGGCTTAGTTGGAGCAGGAAGCCGGTCAGGAGACAGGAAGGACATAATTTGAAATTGTGGGAAGTCCCTCATCTAGGCTGTTCTTCTGATCTTCTTCAAGTTGGTGCACTATAGATCTTGTATATTCCAACACTTTCCCTCTCTCAGCCTCAGCAAGTTCAGACTCCATTAGCCTGTACTTGAAGCTGGGATTGTTTGTCCCAGTGTGTATCACTTTACACTCACCAGCACTGAGCTTTATTTGCCACGTTGTCGCCTGCTCACTGAATTTGGAGCTCTTCGCATTCAGCCTTGGTTTTCACCATCCTGAATAATGTGGTGTCATCTGCAAACCTGGCCACTACACTACTCACTCCTGGTTCCAGATCACTGATGAATAAATGAAACAGTACTGAACCCAGTACCAATACTTGTGGGACTGTTTTGAAGAGTGCTGAAATCTATGACCGATTTTCCACAAGCAGCTGTGCCTCAGTTGCTCTTCCATTTGCCCCGGATGCATTGGTCAATTTCACACTATTCACCGCGTGGCCACATTTTGACCCGCAGCTCCCCCGATTTCTGTCATGGCAGAGCCCGGTAGCCCGGCTGGGCAGACAGGCCGGTAAGCATGCCCCGGGTGTGACTTGGATGGAGGAAAGTCAGCAGAGCGTGGCGGCAAGTCCCAATCTCAAAGCACAAGCGTAGTCAAAATGTACCGGAGGTCAGAGTCCATAAATCAAGCCGAGGTCAGTCAGAAGCAGATCTGAAGCCAGAGTCAAGGAATGCCGAGGGTCAAAAGCCGGGGTCCAGGATCAGGAAGCAGAGGTCAGAAGTCCAAAAAGCAAGCCGGGTCAGAAGCCAGAGAGTCAAACAGGATCAGAGACAAGGTGCGCACGGAACGGATGGTTCTGCCAACGATGTTGCCAGCACGAATTGCTTCAGGCCGGCAGCCTTCTTACATAGCGTTCCGGCTCATTAGCCACTTAGCACCGCTGTGCGAGGTTCTGGTTTCTGTCAGTACTCAGGACTTAATGATTTTCGACCTTGCCTGCGTGCTTCCTTGCGTCGCCTGTTCAGCTCTTGACGCCTCCTTTCACGGAGCCTGCTGACAGGTGGAGGCGAGTCTGGTGGTGAATTGCTCGGCCCAGCCACTGCCTGATCAGCCTCAGGTGGGTCTTGCTGAGAACTTGGCTGTGGATCCTCTGCAGGACTTACGTCTTCTTCAGTTAACTGAGCCAAGTCCTCCTGTCCTCGGCTGTCAGGCACTGGGTCTGGGGCTAAGTCAGGGGCAGGCATGACAATTTCCCCCGCATCTTCTTGATCTTCAAAAAACAGAATTGAGGGAAATCGGTCTATGTTTAAATTCAGCTTAATGCAGCATCAAGGTCTGCAGTGTAAAACACTCTTCAAAACAGACTGACTAAGCAGAGAAGAAAAAAAAATCTTTGAGTGCTGCAATCCCTTGATAAAGGACCGACCACGGGTGGGGAGCTGCCCCGTCAGAGTCCCAGGAACCATGACAGTTGATCAGGTATTTGGAATAATTTACCTCTACATCAAAGGAGGACTGTGTTAAGCTAGTTTGATCTGTTTTATGCAGAGGAACTTTGAGCACGGACCACTGGGATGACAGGGACACCTTAAACATTTGTATGTTTTGCATTGGAATGTGTTTTGTAATTTGTACCATAATATAAATGCTTGATAATGATCATTGAATAGTTTGCATAATAATATCAAGGTTTTTTCCGTTTACTTATAGCCTATCCTATGATCTCACGTTTGTGTAACCACCAGGAGGTTGTCAACCCCAAGGACACAATGGATTAATCTTTTTTTGCTCAGAATGTACCGATGGAAGAGTCGGATGTGTAGACCACATAAACAACATATTTGTTAAGTAGTGGGTTCAAGAGGCTATTGTGATTTCAGCATAGCTCTTTTTATTCAGGAACATAACATAACAACACATGCAGCAAGCCGCAACTATATACACAAACAAACCCACAAAACACACCCACAAAATACAAATACACCAATAGGCAATTAGGCACCTGGAACCCTTATTTGCATGTGTACCATTCAAGCTGATGTTACCTGACTGGCCGGCTTGGCAAGGGCAGCCAATCAGAATGTAGCTGCAAGGAGCCTCTCGAACAATGAGTGTTCACTCGAAGCTCTCACTACACAACACCTACAAAGAGAGCCAGAGAGCCAGTTTGGTGTAGTGGTTAAGTGCGCGGACTCTAATCTGGGAGAACCGGGTTTGATTCCCCACTCCTCCACTTGCACCTGCTGGATGACCTTGGGCAAGCCATAGCTCTGTACCAGCTGTTCTCTCAAGGACAACTCGGGAAAGAGCTCTCTCAGCCCCACCTACCTCACAGGGTGTCTGTTGTGGGGAGGGGAAGGGAAAAGGAGTTTGTAAGCCACTCTGAGACTCCCTTGGGGAGTGAAGGGCGGGGTATAAATCCAATCTCTTCTTCTTCTTCTTCTTCAACACTATTAGTCACCCACTTTGCTCTGAATAATTCCCCTCTTATACAGCATGAACCCACAAGCAGAGAAGGTATGGCTATGCTGGCATCCATTTATGAGAGAAAATCAATGCCCATGTTCTAATGGAGGACTCTGGAAGAGTGAGATACGCATCCTACCATTTTTGGTCTTAGTCAATGGGCAGAAGAAGCACATTTCCACCATATGTTTTGTTTCTGGTTTATTTTACAAATCTGTAACAGAAAGCAGAAACAAAATTAGTTGGTCAGGCCTACTGAGGAGACTGTGAAGGCCGCAGGCTGTCCCTGGTTATCCCCCCTCCCGGGCTTGCACACACAGCTGTGGGTTGGGAAATTCCTGGAATTTTGAGGTTGTAGCCTGGAGAGGGACTTCAGCGGGTACAATGCCCTAGAGTCCACCTTTCAAAGCAGCCATTTTCTCCAGGGGAACTGATCTCTGTCACTTGAAGACCAGAAGATCTCCAGCCACCTCCTGGAGGTTCAAATATGGGTGAGATACACAGTAAGAAATAGAAACGAAGAAAAAACCCATGTACAGTTATCTAAATTTACCAATATATACTATGCAATCAATAAATTATAATTTCAAAAATAATCGTGTATTTTGTATTTTTATTAAATTAAGGTAATGATTTTTCAACAGTGAATATACAAACGAATATTTGCAAAGGAATATAATCAAGCAGAGGAAATACAAGTTTCATAGCTGAGAAATCAATCGCATGAAGAAGTTCATACGGACATTCAAATTGTCGCTGTCCGTTTACACGTCCACCGGAGATCCCGCTGGTGTGGAAAACCATCATCTAAATCAGTGGGGAGCCCTGCTCTAGAGCCTTCTGCATAACACTGGATGCAAAAACGCAACTAATGCCATAATCTGGAGGCCACGATGGAAAATAGCCAGCGTTATGTGCTGTTTATTGAATATGGTTGTGTTAAACTGTGATCACCTGCCGACTGCAGAACATTCTGGTGAATGTACAAACTGGCTGTTATTCTGGTGTGTGTCCCCTAGAGGAAAAAAAAAACCCTCATCTTTTTATATTATTTAGCTCTCTTTTAAATATGTCTCATCTAAGAAGGTCCCACCAAATCTGCCTTCAGCTGTTTGTTCGTCAATATCCCCCCCGCTGCTACTTCAGGGGGCTCTGTATGAACTGAATAATATTTTAAAGTTGCCTTTAACTTGGGCTGCCAGCTCTGGATTGGGAAATCCCTGGAGATTTGGGGTGGAGCCTGGGGAGCATAGTGGGAGGGGCCTCAGAGCAGTATAATGTCATACTGGCCCGTAGCTGCAGTGGGGCAATTTGGGGCTCCACCCCCTCAAATGGAGGGCGTGCCCTCACAAAGGCTGCTGCTGTACTTGATTTTCCAGGTGTAGGAAAACTCGCTAGGGAACCGGGAGGAACTGGGCGAGTGAGCCCACTTCAGTGCGGGAGACAGATGTGGGCATCTGGTCAGCGATTTTAAATGCGAGAAGGAACAGTTGTGAAACCTGATCAAAATGATCGTGTGACCACAACCTGATTCCCCACTCCTCCTCCACATAAAGCTAGCTGGGTGACCTTGGGACAGTCACAGTTCTCTCAGAGCTCTCTCAGCCCACCTGCCTCACAGGGTGTGTGGAGAGGAAGGGAAAGGAGATTGTAAGCCGTTCCAAGACTCTTCTCCTTCTCTTCCTCCATTCTACATGGAGATCTTTTTTTGACAATGAAATGATGTTATAATGCTCCTGCACACGCGCAAAAAGAACGAGGAGTTTCTGTCAGTGATGAAACACATGACAAAATGGCTGCACAACTCCTTTTCAAAGGAAGGAGTGGGGCTGAATTTTTGCAGAAGGGATGCCGCAAAATTGGAGCATCGGCTTGTGGATTCGACTCGCCAGAAAACGGGGGCAACAGGGTGGTGCGGAAAACGTCTCTGTTGCCTGGAGGTCACCTGTAATTCCAAGAGCTCTCCAGGTCCCGCCTGGAGGCTGGCAACCCAACCTTTCAGTCTGCCTTGCACATTGGCTGGATTGCAGGGGCTCTTCCTTTGCCCGAGAAGCTACCTCGAGCGGAAAGCAGCAGTCTGAAAATGAGACTATGAATGGGGAAGAAACTCAGAGTGGGGTACCGTAATGCACGCACCTACTCAAGCCTGAAGCTATTATCATTTGACAGAGCAGTGTGCTCTTGCCTTTCAAATGGGAGCCTGCGAAGCTCTTCCACAATTTGCTTAAATTCTGACTCCTGGTTGCTCAGACTATGAGCCTGAACTCAACCTTTCATGTCTGCCCAGTACAGAAGCCTCTTTTCTCCAGTCTGCTGTTAGTTCCTGGCTTTTTGCTGGCTGCACAAACACTTCGGGGAATGTGGCCTATTCCATTCGGTTTCTTTATACCTGACTTAGAAAGGCCTCCATTTTTCTGCTTGGTTCCCGCAGCTTCCTCGGTTCCCCTCTATTGGTTTATATACAAGGCTAGGTCAGAGTAGCTTGTCACCCCAAGCAAGGGACACTCATCCCTTCGTGGCAGGGTTGCCAACCTCCAGGTGGTGGCTGGAGATCTCCTGGAAAATCACAACTACTACTAGACTACATAGATCGCCTATTTATTTATTTTAAATTTCCCACTTCTCCTGGAGAAAATGGCTGCTTTGGGGTTGGGGTGTGGTTTTTTTTGTATTTTTCATATGTGTGTGTGTGGACACGCACCTGGAAGTCATGGCGACCTCTGGTGCCTGACCCCTCCTGGGGGCCTGGAGGATCTTCAGAGAGGTGGCTGAATAAAGCCTGCCCCCGCCTCCCGAGTGCTGGTATTCCAAGGAGGTCTCCCATCCAAGTACTTGCTTAGCTTCCGAGATCTGATGAGATGGGGCTACCCTGGGCTACCCAGGTCAGGGTGAAAATGGCTGCTTTGGAAGGTGGACTGCATGACATTATAACCTTACTAAGGCTCCTTCCCTCCCTAAAGTCCACCCTCAGATCTCCAGGTATTTCCGAACCCAGAGCTGGCAACGTCACTTCATGTGAAGGCTGTCCACCCTCTTGCTGTAAAGCCCGGGAACTTGGGGTAGGGAGGCTGAAGGCTAGGGAAGGGGAGCGACATAGATGCTTTGACCCCTCTTCTGGAGGATCACCTGGAAGTGACATCATAGCGAGTTCTGGTGTGACGTAATGTTTAGAATATTGGACTAGAATCGGGGACAAGTTTAGGGGTGCCGTGTAGGGCCTGGCAACTGGAGGGGGGACTCACTGGTGGTGGGGGCCCTTGGTGATAATGTAATGATTGTCACTGGAGACACTCTGATGTCATTCCTCGTGCACCCAAAGATGATGTACTTCTTCACCCAAAGAGTGATTAACACGTGGAATTCACTGCCACAGGAGGTGGTGGCGGCTACAAGCATGGACGGCTTCAAGAGGGAATTAGATAAACATATGGAGCAGAAGTCCATCAGTGGCTATTAGCCACAAAGTATAGATAGGAACTCTCAGGCTGCGTTCAGATGACAACGTTGAAAAGCAATCAGCCCATTTTTTAAAAAACTGAATGAAACCATCCCGAAAGAATGGCATCCAGACGGCGATCCACTCACCTGCCTCAGCGCGCAGTTGTTCTGTGACCGGATGTCCAGACCTTACCGCGCTTTAATCACAAAGCCCACGTTTTTTGTTTTTTTAAAAAATCCACGCATGCGCATAAGCAGACGAGTGAACCAGCAAACCCCTATGCGAACACACATGCGCACTGATGACCCTGTTGGGCAGACCGATTCATGCTGATTCCCCACATGCGCATGTCTCATGTGTGCATGCGCAGACAGCCGCACCAAAGGTGCACATGTGCGCATGTGGATAATTGTTTTTTTAAAAAAGATGGCGGTCGCAGTCTTGGCATGCAAGATTGCGATCAGACATTCGGGAAGTGCGCGCCAAGACTGCACCGCTCATCTGCACCAGACCAAAACGGGTATCAAAAAGCCGCGGAGAATAGTGCGGGGGAAATGGGAGACAGACGACTGGGGCACGAAAGACAGCTGTTGCTGTCTGATCGTGCCATTTAAATCCGTCAGGGAAGAGGAAGGGGAGCGGATCAAACTGAGCGTCTGAATGCACCCTCAGTCTGGGGCAAGTGATGCTCTGAATTCTTGGTGTTGGGGGGGGGCAACAATGGGAGGGCTTCTAGTGTCCTGGCCCCACTGGTGGACCTCCTGAGGGCACCTGGTGTTTTTGGCCACTGTGTGACAGAGTGCTGGACTGGATGGGCCACTGGCCTGGTCCAACATTGGCTTTTCTTATGTTCTTATGTCAGTGTGTCACCAGGGGATGCTGGGGACTCTCTAGCATTTGGGCAAAACCCTGTGCCGGAACATCCCTGGTGTCCCCTAGCAACACACTGACATCACTTCCTGGCCTAGAGAGACTGACATCAGCGTGTCAGGATGTTGCCGATATTCTCCCTGTTTCTTGCCATTCCCCATCGCCCCCATTGGCCAGCTGAGTGGCAGCCGGGAAGCTCCTGCTAGGGGCGGGTCACCACCTGCCCCCCCCCCCCAGTGGGCAAATGGCTAGCCTAGGGATAAGCGGGTATGAGTCTTGCCTCCGCCATGAAAGCCTGCTGGGTGACCTTGAGTCTGTCATAATCTCTCAGCCTATTCTTATAAGGTTGCATAAATATATAATGGTAGCACAGTGAAAGCTAGTTTGGTACAAAATCACAGCACTGAGGCTGTAGCACTGTGTGAATAAAATTCAGTTGGACACATAAAATCCTAAAAATGATCTTATTCAAAGTTTGTAATATATAGCTAACTAGGAATAAGGCCCGTTGAGCAAATAAATACAACGGGCTCTAGAAAGAGGCTCTGTGAGAGTGCCAAGGGCTTGGCCACTCAGCGTCAATTTGCTGTGGCAACCTCAGCAGGGTATAAGGACACAGCGTCCACCATTTTCTCCAGGGGAACTGATCAATGCCATCCGGAGAGCAGCTGTAATTCTGAGTGACCTCCAGCCCTCACCTGGAGATAGGCAACAGTTGTTCCCCAAAGGGAATGGCTGGTTTGGAGGGCAGAGTCTATGCATTGTATCTGTCTGAGGCCCCACCCCTCCTCAAACCTCACCCTCTCCAGGCTCCATCCCTCAAATCTCCAGGAATTCCCCACCTGGAGTTGGCAACCCTATCTCCTTTCCAGCCAAGCATCAACCTACCTTTATTTCCCCCTCACTGTTCAGCTTTCCATCTCCCCCCACCATCTGCAGCCTCTACTGTGCTCTGAAGCCCTGACTGCCACATCACATTGGCTTAGGGTTGCCAAGTCCAGGTTGGGAAATACCTGGGGACTTTGGGGGTGGAGCCAGGAGAGGGTGGGGTTTGGGGAGGGGAGGGGCCTCAGCATGGTACAATGCCATAGAGTCCACCTTTCAAAGCAGCCATTTTCTCCAGGGGAGCTGATCTCTGTCAGCTGGAGATCAGCTGTAAAAGCGGGAGATCCCCAGGCCCCACCTGGATGCTGGCAACCCTACATTGGCTGTCATGGGAGGGCATCTCAGCAGGGTATAAGGGCACAATGAGTTTTCTCCCAAAGGCCAAAATAGGTGTGGGAAGGGCGCTTTACTGACAGAAACCAAGCTTGGTTGACCAGCAGCGGGCACTGAGGGAAAAGTAGGGTTCCCAGCTCTAAGTAGGGAAATACCTGGAGATTTGGGGGGGGGGGGGGGTGGATCCTGTGGAGAGCAGCGTTGGGTGGGGGGGCGGAAGGACTCAGCAGGAATTTCCCAACCTGGAGCTGGCAAGGACTGGCCCCAATGAGTTCCTCACAAAGGCGCAGAAAGGGTTTTGTTTCTGTGTCTTTTTACTAACAGAACCAAGCTTGGTTGCTTACCAACAGCTACTGAGAGAAAAGTGAGAATGCTTTGGCCAGTGGCCTCTATGGCATACTATTCAGCCTGAGGCCTTTCCTCTCCCCTCCCCAAACTCTGGCTTCCTTAAACTGGCTTCCTGACCTGGAGCTGGCAACCCTATGAGTTCCTCTCAACAGCCACTGAGGGGAAACTTTGTCCCCCACAGGAACTGAGCAAGAGGTGTCTTTGTCAGGGGAGACAGTGCTTCTGACAGAAGACAGTGGCTGAAAGGGGAGTGGGCGGGTGAAGCGTACTGGACTCGGGAGACCAGGAACGGTGAAATCATGAAGCCTTAATTGAGTGATTCAGCATGCCCAGTAGATGGTCAGATCAAGCATGCTTCCAGGGCTCCCGGGCCCTCATTATATGCTGGCCGGAGCCACACCTCCGGCCGCACCCAAAAGACCTGATAGGGGCTTTACATATGCACATGTTTGTCATAGGTTCCCTGGAGGAGCCTTTGGCCACATTGGCTCCCCAGGGAGAACCTAGGTCCCACATTGGTGGAGGCTTACCATCCGGACGTCTATTGTTCCTCCAGATTCAAGCTCCCCTCTCTGCCTAACCATGTGCTCTGGCCATGCAGCGGGCGCCATTACCTGGGAGCACATGGCAGGCCGGTTGTTACACAGAACATACTACATTACAGTGGGGAAAAGGAGCAGACCCAGCACCCGGCCAATGGCATGCAAGTACTCTTGAGTGGCGACTGATGGGCCAGTTGCTGAGGGAGAGCATTTTACAGCCAATGAGAGCACATGGAATGTTGCCACCCCATCTGGCTTTTATATAATAGGGACAGATATCCAATACATTCATATATATTCAACATGGTCCACACAGGATTCCTAAATAAATTTCAACCTCCATAAAATACAATTCAGTACACTGATAATAAAAAACTGGAGTACACTGGGAAAGGTGTCAGCAGACCCTTGCTTTAAGTAATCACAAATATTAATTTACCAAGCAGAAACACTTACTGAGATGCCAGTATGACCATGCAGGGTGTCAGTTCGTTCTAGCCTCTGGTCATAATAACCATTTCTGGTCAGGAGCAGAGGAATGATAAAAATGGCATTACTTAATGAGCATCTTGGGTTTGGCACAGACAAGTGACAAAGCCCAACTGGATGGGAAGTCTACTCCTCATCTCTGGAAAACAGGTGACTGTGAAATCCAGCTAAGGTGTTTAGAAACGATGCTTTGAACCTCTGAAGCCATTAGCCAGAGAAGGGATTTTAAAACAACTGAGAATGTTATCTCCACTCCCTCCTAGGGTTGAACTGCCAATAAATAGATAAGGATCTGTGAAAACATCAGTGCAGAAGAAATTTCTATCATTCACAGAATGGACAGTGTCTGTCTGTTGGATATCTGTCAGTTTTTCTAGGCAGCTCTGCACAGTCCATCACAGGAAGGTGGAAGAGGAAAAAATCAACAGCACCGATTTAGATTTCATGGATTTTTAACTAGTATTTAATGAACCCTTTGGGAATTCAGGCCCAAAAAACCCGAGCTGGTAATGACATCAAACAGTGAAGAAAAAGGGAGTTAAAAAGCGTTCAACACAAGTAATCATGTTAAATAGTAAAATTATATTTCTTAAAAACTTAAATCCTCATATCTTTTGGAATGCATTGTACTGCGAGATGTTGGAGTAAATTAAATTCTCCCCGGCACTCTAAAGCATCAATTTCCTTATGGTAATTATCTGCTAGATTGGATCTGTCAGCAGCATGGAAGCATGCCTGACATTATACCCTCTTTGCAAAAATGATTACAAAAAATTAAGACGAATGAGTAAAATTAAGGCTGGAGCTGGTACGCCTATATAAAGCTCTCATAGATCACTTTACATAAGGTCCCATTGTCCGGGGGGCCTCCGCTTTTAATGACGAGGCATATAATGAGGAGAAGTCCATTAAAGCCCCGCAAAGGTAACCGATCAGAGAGATAAGGGCTCAAAAAAAAAATGATTTTTTCCGCCAACTGGAAGCAATTTATTATATACAACTCCCCCCAACCCCCCCTGCTCAAAGTGAAATGCCTGGATGGATGAGAAAGTTTGTGCGAGTTGACAGATTTCCTTCCCGGGAAAGTTTAGACCAAGATGATGGGATCCCATTTTTGGTTTGATTTGATTTCCTTTTCCTTTTTGGACATTCATTTCTTCAAAAGTCGTTCAATTTTTTTTTTTTTTAAAGGGCTGGGTGATAGCGCTTAGCTTCACTGCACCATTTAGAAAATAAATTAGAGTCGGGCGTGAATGGCAGGATGGCACTTACTTAGTACAGAGACATTCTGTATGAAAAACAGGCTAATTTCCAACCAATCCCTGTAAAATTGTGAATTGTGGATCTAGAACTGCCTGGTGGGGTGTCTGGTTGTTAATCTCCAGGTACGGCCTGGAGGTACCCAGGAATTACAACTGATCTCCAGGCCAGAGAGATCAGTTCCTCTTGAGAAAATCGCTGCTTTAGAAAGTGGACTCCATGGCACAGTACCTTGCTGAGGTCCCTCCCTAGGCTCCGCCCGCAAAGTGCCAGGAATTTCCCAATGTGGACTTGGCCGCTCTGACTAAGGCACAGTCTAGAATTGCATGCTGAGAGAACCCCGGCGGGGGGGGGGGGGGGGGGGAGAGATGAAGTTCATTTCTAAAAAGAAAGTTGCCACTTGGAATCCATAAAGGAAGCCCCGTGTATACTTAGAAACACCCTTTTCCAGTTCCTAGAATTCCAGAGTTTAAAATCATGAACCAGTTCTGGAACCCAGAACAAGTTAAGCATTGACTGTAGGTGTTGTGGTGAATTCAGTAGCTGAGTTAAGTCACACCTTCCAGATCTACTCAAGTTCTAATGATGGTTATTAAGACATTGTTTCCTGCTGTATTTCATCTATTTTCAAACTGATCTTTGCAGCCATAAAAAGTAGAATGCTGTATTTCTTTAAATAATCTAAGTGGATAGGTCAATTTTCTAGAGTTGCCATCTCTGGTTTGGGAAATTCCTGGTGATTTAGGGTTGGGTCCTGGGGAGGTTGGGCTCTGGAGTGGAAGGGACCTCAGTGGGGCATAATGCTATGTATCACACCCTCCAAAGCAACCATTTTCTCCAGGGGAACCGCTCTGTGTACCAAGGGAACCGCTCTTCCCCAGGGGAAGCCCCACCAGGGGCTTGGCAACCCTGCTATTCCACTATGGATACAAAATGCACAAAGTCCTTATCAGCTGTGAAAGGTTCGCATATGGCCCCTCTTTGCCTGCCACTACCCAGCTAGAGGCCAGGGGGAAACTGTTGGTGGAAAAGGGGCGGGGGGAATCAGGGCCACTGGCAACAGCAGCAGGTCACTTCTGGCGCCGCCTGGAAATGACATCATCGCATCAGATGACACTCTAGCATTTGCCCCAAACACTATGGTTGAACCAAAGGGTTTTGGATGATCCTAGACTGTCTCCATCAACATGATGATGTTGCTTCAGAGTCATGCATTCTTTGCCCAGGTGAGTCTCCCACCGATTGCCAACCTCAGCTTGGCAGCCCCTCTCCTAAGTGGGCCCTGAACTACCTCCTGCTCTGATAAGGTGGAGGAAAACTGCTCTGGGGAGGAAGGAAGTGGATGTGAGAAAACACATGGGTAGACATAGGGTTGCCATCCACCCAAAGGGGCGTTTCCCACTTTTGGGCCCCCGATCAGCCAGCCCTGATCCGGCTGGTGGGGGGAACCCAGCCCTCAAAGTGCCCCGTTTGCACCAACTTACCCAGTGCAATGACGTCACCTGGAGGTGACGTCATTGTGCAGGGCACATTGCAGGGTGGATGCTCTATCATTTGAGGAAAAACTCTGGTTACCAAAGAAGAACTTCCAGACAGCGAGAGCCCCCCCCCCCCCCCCCCCCCCCCCGCCGGCTAGCAGTCAGGTAAGACCTGGCAACCCTCGGTAGACACCAAGTTTGGGATCACCGTCATAACACATCAGCATGGCTTAAGCAGGGAAAGATGAAGCCACGATTAAATACATGACTATGTTGCGGAGTTGAACTAGCTTAAAAGGCATGCCTTCTATATAAGGAACCCTGAAACTGTAGTTTTGTGAAGGGGATTAGAGCAAATTGGCATTTGGGTAGAGAACGGGTGTCCCACAGCGATTTCTTTCCATCATTTTTCTGTCTTCTGCTGAAATCCTTGTAAGGCCTCATTGCTTAGACATCTGCCCTGCAGGGAGCGCCACTATTTCGACTGTGTAAATACCAGCTTATTTACTGTGTCAAACTGTTTGTGGCTAATATAATTATATGCTTTTCCACCGATATCTGATCTGCTAATTAGCCGGAAAAAGCATTTTGATTGGGGTGACTGCTTAGCCAAATTATTTAATAGTCTCACAAGCAAGTCTGTCAGCAAAAAAATTAAAAAATTAAAAAAGGAAATGATTACAAAGGAGCTGCATTTTTAAAAATTGCATTAATTGTGATCTTGGTTAGGTACACTGCAATACTAAAGGAAAGGTAATGTGAAGGAACAGGGAGACAGAGGTGGCTTCCCATTGCCCGCCTCTGCATAACAGCCCTGGACTTCCTTGGTGGTCTCCCATCCAAGTACTAACCAGGCCTAGACCCTGCTTAGCTTCCAGTGAGACTAGACTAGCCTGGGTCAGGGCGGAAAGTTAACTGCAATTTCAGAAAGAATTATTTGGAGGTATGACTGACTAGGCATTTTTTCAATCAGCTGCACGTTGAATCAGTACAGATTCCCGAGTCCAAAAAGCCAAGACCTAATCAGAAAGGGCAGTCTTAAGCAGAGTTACACCCTATAAGTAAGAGTTACACCCTGTAAGTCCTATTGATGTCAATGGGGTTAATGCTGGAGTCAGAAATTCAGCATGCCCGGACAGTGGAGGGCGCTACATCACTCTGCGTGTCTGTAGGTGTTATCTCCTTGAATGGGATGCCTCTCTTTGTCTTAACCTGGGAGCTGCCCTCTGACCCCCCCATCTCTGATTTTGTCCTCTCCCTCTCTTCACATGGCCTTCCATGGAGACACATGTCTATGTAGGTCTCTCCTGTAGAGACAATGCCCTCATGCTCTTGCATACATAATGCCGGACAAGCTGGCCATTTGGGATAGGGGAAATCCTCTTTAGATTAGCCTTCTCTCTCTCCTTTTGACTGCAACCTGAACGTGAACTGGATCTTCTTGAATAAATATAAATGAAAGTTTACCTTATTTTGTAAAGCCTCTCTTCCTGCTCCAACTAAGCCCTCACCCTGCATTCCTGTTTCTCACAGCAGTTAGTTAGTTAAGCCACTCCTTCTCCTCTGTCCTATCAGAGTTTATTTCTTCCATAATAAACTGAGTTATTTTCTTTAAACAGTTGGCGCTCCACTCCTCGGCATGTTTAAGCTCTGCCAACACAAAGAAGAGGTGAAAATGGAAGAAAGCAGTTTATTTCAAGAACGGCTCAACCACGCTTTGCTAACTGGACGCAAGCGGCTTTGTATGAAGAGGTAAATAAAAGCCATTAGCAGCCGGTTGCTGAAACAGGGGTCTGAAATGTAGGGTTGCCAGCCTCCAGGTAGTGGCTGGAGGTCTCCTGCTATTACAACTGATCTCCAGGTGACAGACATCAGTTCCCCTGGAGCAAATGGCTGCTTTGGAAGGTGGACTTTATGGCATTATACCCCATTGAGGTCCTTCCCCTCCCGAACCCCTCCTCCTCAGGCTCCGCCCCCAAGATCTCCTACTGAAATGACACAAAAAATCCGGTAGCAGCTGTCTACCAAAATAGATCACAAAGGCTGTCTGAAAGGGGCCAAACTCTTTCGTTCCAAGATGGAAAGAAGTCTTAAAACAAGAATTAAACTGACGATTTCCTAGGCTGCTCTTCTTAAAGTCACAGGTGAAAATAAACTGCCTTATTATGTCAAAGGCAGAAAAAAAATTAATCTAATGGCTCTCATTACTGCATCACGGCCTGTTGGAGAGAGAAGTAAAAACTTGCCACTCACAGTGAATTGGAAATTTTATGGCCAGAAACTTGGCCCTGGACATACACATCAGATTCCCCAGGGAAACGTCTCCAGGCCAGTTCAACGGACACGTTCTGGAGGACCACGCCGATTGGGACTGTGGCAGATGAGTGCAGGGGGAACAGCATAGACAGGAGGCTCAAGATTCCGTTGACCAGGAGGGATGTCAATGCCCTGGATCGTGTCTTCAGTTTTCCACCAGTTTGCTCCAGTTTTCCACCAGTTCGCTCCAGTTTGTGGGAGCAAAGGAAGGTGGCAGGGTATGCCTGGTACCAACCTGTCTGGGGAGCGAAGCAGGGGCGGTACTTGAATGGGAGACAGAAGGACATTAGAAGGGCCCTGCGGGATCGGACCAGTGAGGGTCCATGTAATCCAGCATCCTGTCTCACACAGTGGCCAACCAGTTCCTCAACTGCAAATTCCAAATTCAGCAGTCCACTCCATACACCAGTGGTACATCAGGTGAGCAGAATCCTCCGCACTTAAACTTCTGTTCATGTAGCAGCTCAACAAGTTTAGTTCCAGCTGACGGGGTGAACCGGTGTTGTAGCACCCCGTTTCACCAAAGCTTTATCCAAGATGGAACTGGGCCAACTTGACAAGATCCGAAATTACTGTACAGTAGAACATTTCGTGTCCCTGCGTTCTTCCAAAAGGTTATATGCTTCTCCAGGTGGTGGCCCAAGATCTCATGGGATTATACCTGGTCTCCAGGTTACAGAGATCAGTCTCCTTGGAGAAAATGGCTGCTTTGGAGGGGGGACTCTACGGCATTGTAGCCCACTGAGATCCCTCCCCTCCCAAACCCCACCTTCCCCAGGCTCCACCCCCCCAAATCTCCAGGGATTTCCCCTACCAGCAACTTGCAGCCCTACTCACTTATGGGGCATCGAATTCTGGAGCATCAGGAGGCATTGGGAGAGGGTGGGGTTTAACACCCCTTTACCACATAGTCACTTTTTGGTGGAAAAAAGGATCCCACCCTCCACTCTACACTTGAGCATATGGCATTCACACCAAGGACCCTTTTATATAACTGTGCTCATTGCCTGCTTTCTTAGAGAGCCAGTTTGGTGTAGTGTTTAGGAGCGCGGACTCTAATCTGGGAGAACTGGGTTTGATTCCCCACTCCTCCACATGCAGCGGCTGGTGTGACCTTGGGTCAGTTACAAGTTCTCTCAGAGCTGCTCTCTCAAGGGCAGTCCTCGAAAGAGCTCTCTCAGCCCCACCTACCTCACAGGGAGTGTTGTGGGGAGGGGAAGGGAAAGGAGATTGTAAACTGCTCTGAGACTCCTTCGAGTAGCGAAGGGCGTGGTAAAAATCCAATCTCCTCCTCCTCCTCCTCATTGCTGGACACCTCTCTGCACCTGCTCGACACATGAGGATTTTAATTGCTTGTAAAAAAAAAAAAGAAAGAAAAAAAAAAAAAAGGATGCTTCTCCAAATCTGCCTGAGATTTGGCCATGGGGATCTCCTGAGCATGGGGTACAGTCCCAATACATCCGATCTTTGTTGGATAAATCACACCTGGAAATGTTTGTCCCATTAAGACTGGCAGAAACCAAATCAAATGAATATGTGTAAGAATGATAATGTAGTCAAAGAATGAAAATCCAAAAGCCTAAATTAAAAAAAGAAGTGTGCTGTTGGGGGGGGGGGGGGGGGCGCATTGGGAAGCAGTGGAAGCATGGCATTTCTCAGGAATGCCATGTGCCACTGGAGATCTTTCTTCCTCCTTTTCTCAACATCGTCCCATAGACTTGGGTGGATTTAGGACATGCGGCCATAGCTGGGAATGAACAGACATCCTCCCTCCACGGCCAATTCTGCATTGGCTTTTCCCTCTGCTCTTTTACGAAACCCATGTTGGAACAGAAATTTCCCTGAGCATTGCATGCCGCTTTCGCTTCCTTTGATCATCGGGTTTTATGGTCCCCTCTGCATAGAGTTATGGCGGTTCAGGGGTGACTTTGCAGTCAGTACGGCGTTGCCCCTGGGGTATCTGAAAGTGGTTTTGAGCTTTTGTTCCCTCCCAGTTGAGAAAAGATGGAGCCAGTGCTAGATGCAGAATCGGCCCATGTCTAGTGTTGGTGGAAAGTGCCGTCAAGTCATGGCTGACTTATGGTGACTTCTCACAGGGTATTCAAGGCAACAGACGAACAGAAGTAGTTGGCCGTTACCTGCCTCTGCATAGCAACCCTGGGCTTCCTTAGTGGTCTCCCATCCAAGACTGAACCAAGGTCAACCATGCTTAGCTTTTGGGATTGGGCTAACCTGACACAACTCTAGTACATATTAAATCTTTTTGGAATTTGGTGAAAAGTGGAAAGTTAATAAGATATGGGTGTTTTTTCCCTGCTTATAGAAAGAAAACTGTACGTGGTAATTGGGTGTAGTTTGGGGAGACCGTTCCTTACTGTGTTTGTTCCCGTGCGGGCGACAGTCTCCTAAAATGACCAACTTCTCTGCAGTCTGACAAAAGAAAGTGCAACCAACATCCAGGATGGAATTCTTCCTCCCGGGAAAAGCAATAGAATCCTCGGGCAGTGTTGCCCTTTAGGAGCTTTTCTGTGTACAAAAGGAAAAGTGGCAAGTAGTTGCCAGTTGGAGACTTTAATTACTATGCCAGGGATAGGTAACCAACCTCCAGGTGTGTGCTGGAGATCTCCCAGAATTACAACTGAACCCCAGACTACAGAGATCAGCTGCCCTGGAGAAAATGGCAGCTTTAGAGGTTGGACTCTGTGGCATTGTACCCCACTGAGGTCCTTCCATCCCCCAAACCCCTCCCTCCCCCACTCCACCCACCCCAAACATCCAGGGATTTTCCCTTCCCAGAGCTGGCAACCCTCACAGGGACAATGTCCAAAAAGACAATAAAGGTGTCAACTAACTTCTCTCTGACCGATTTCCCATGAGGCACTGCTCTGGCATCGTTCCTGATTGCGTACTTGAATTTTCCACTATTTGCCCCGCACTGCATTTTGACCCGCGGCTTCGCCCAAATTACCCCGTGGCTTCAATGATCCTCAAAAAACTGGATAATTGAAGCTGCGGGGGAATTCGGGTGAAGCCACGGGACAAAATGTGGCGCGAGGCAAATAGTGGAAAATTCAAGCACACAATTGGGGCAAAGGGAAGAAGGATGCCGGAGCAGTGCCTCGTGGGAAATCGGTCTCTGTTTCCTGCCAAAAGAAAGTGCACCCAGTGTAGTCGTTTTCCACTGACCACTGTAGAACTATTAAGCTATGGATGCCAGATCAAGTTGGAATTGCCACCATTTTCTTTGGCCCGCCAGCTGAGGCCTTCAGTCAGAGAGACTGGATTTTAGCAGGCAACCCCTCTCCCCCTCCCCCCGGGCAAAGAGAGAGGTGACTGGCCAAGCCTCACTGGCTTCAGTTCCGTCCTTCAGACTGCAGAGAAGAGTCCCAAGGAAAAGTTGCCTCCCTCGAGCTGCCCGAATAGCACTCTGCAGTGTAAGGGGAAGTGACACTTACTGGCCGTTTCTTTTTAGACATGGCTTATGTACCACCATGTTTTGTCTGTGATCGTTCTCCAATTAAATTGTACCTTTCTAATCAGGCCCATAGCCACAGTGGGGCATATCGGGGCTGGGCCCCCAAACTGACTGCCCAGGCCCCCCCCCGACTTCCCATCCAGCTGGCTTATTTTATTTTTCATATGCACCATGGCTGCCATCGCCCTGCCCTGCCTACAGGCAGTGTCCCTCTGGCTATCTCCGGGTGAGGCAGGCCACAGGGCACATCTGATCCCCATTCCAGCTATCTCGCTCGTCATTTTTTTAAACTTTTACTCTCTCGTCGCTCCTGACGCAGTGCCCCCAGACTGATTTATATGCTCCCTAAAGGCAAAATTCCCGGCTACGGCCGTTTCTAAGACAGGGGTTCCCAACTTTTTTGAGCCAGTTTGGTGTAGTGGTTAGGAGTGCAGTCTCTAATCTGGGAGAACCAGTTTGATCCCCCACTTGCAGCCAGGTGGGTGACCTTGGGTCAGTCACAAGTTCTCTCAGAGCTGTTCTCTCAAGGGCAGTCCTAAAAAGAGCTCACTCAGCCACACCTACCTCACAGGGTGCCTGTTATGGGGAGGAGAAGGGAAAGGAGATTGTAAGCCGCTCTGAGACTCCTTCGGGTAGTGAAGGGCGGGATATAAATCCAATCTCATCCTCCTCTTCTTCTGTGGGCATCTTTGAAATACTAACATAAGATCATAAGAACATAAGAGAAGCCAATGTTGGATCAGGTCAGTGGCCCATCCAGTCCAACACTCTGTGTCGCACAGTGACCAAAAATACCAGGTGCCATTGGGAGGTCCAGCAGTGGGGCCAGGACACTAAAAGCCCTCCCACCATTGCCCCACCTCAAGCACCAAGAGTACAGAGCATCACTAGCCCCAGACTGAGAGTTCCTATTTATACCTTGTGGCTAATAGCCATTGATGGACCTCTGCTCCATATGTTTATCCAATTCCCTCTTGAAGCCGTCCATGCTTGTAGCCACCACCACCTCCTGTGGCAGTGAATTCCTTGTGTTAATCACTCTTTGGGTGAAGAAGTACTTCCTTTTATCTGTTCTAACCCAACTGCTCAGCAATTTCATGGAGTGCCCACGAGTTCTTGTATTGTGAGAAAGGGAGAAAAGTACTTTTTTCTCTACCTGCTCTATCCCATGCATAATCTTATAAACCTCAATCATGTCACCCCTCAGCCGTCATTTCTCCAAGCTAAAGAGCCCTAATTGCTTCAACCTTTTTTCATAGGGAAAGTGTTCCAACCCTTTTATCATTCTAGTTGCCCTTTTCTGCACTTTTTCCAATGCTATAATATCTTTTTAGAGGTGTGGCAACCAGAACTGTATACAGTATTCCAAATGAGGTCACACCATCGATTTATACAGGGGCATTATGATACTGACTGGTTTGTTTTCAGTTCCCTTCCTAATAACCCCCAGCATAGCACTGGCCTTTTTCATTGCAGTCACACACTGTCTCGACATTTTCATTGAGTTATCTATTATGATTTCAAGATCTCTCTCTTGGTCAGTCTCTGCCAGTTCGGACCCCATCAATGTGTATTTATAGTTAGGATTTTTGGCTCCAATGTGCATCACTTTGCACTTGGCCACCTTAAACCCCATTTGCCACATTGATGCCCACTCGCCCATCCTTGACAGATCACTTTGGAGTGCCTTACAGTCCTCCCTGGTTCTCACCACCCTGAACAACTTTGTGTCATCTGCAAATTTAGCCACTTCACTGCTTACTCCCAACTCCAAATCATTAATAAACAAGTTAAAAAGCATTGGACTGAGTACTGACCCATCTGGTACCCCACCGCTTACCTCCCTCCACTGAGAAAATTGCCCATTTATACTCTCTCTGTTTCCTTTTAATTAGCCAGTTTTTGATCCACAAGAGGACTTGTCCTTTTATCCCATGACTATTGAGCTTACTTAGGAGCCTTTGATGAGGAACTTTATCAAAAGCTTTCTGGAAGTCAAGGTAAACAACATCTATTGGGTCCCCCTTGTCCACATGTTTGTTTACTCCCTCAAAGAACACTAACAGGTTAGTGAGACAGGATCTTCCCTTACAGGTATCTTCTGATACCGAGTGGAGGGCACAACCACAAAATGGCTGCCACAGGAAATGGAGCCAACCTCAAAACATCAGAAAGCGAGGTTAGGCATAACTCCAATGTTAATATTTCAACATTTCAGGCACAGACACTGTTTATCTGGACGTCTTTTAATCTGCACAGCTAGCAAGACCTCCAGCGGCCCATCAAAAGGGCTGCGGGGCAAAAGCCCCACCTGGCCCCACTCACTTTCTAAAACTACTCAGTGGGCACCAGGGCGCCATGTTGGGGATCCCTGTTCTAGTAGTTGTCACCAGTGTGCCTACTCTGACTAGTCCCATTGAAATAAAGACTTCCTCTTTTGCAGCTGTGCCAAGCCAGTCAGGATAAGCATGCTTCTGCTGTTGGTCTTTTATTTGGGGGGCGAAAAAAGGGTCTTCTGGACTCAAAAGAAACAGACTGAAACTTACTGATTAATTTACACTCTCCCATCCTCTTGAAACCCGTTATTTCCCTCCAAATTCATTTTCACAATGTCAGGACCAGGGATGCCAGCTCCTCCCCGCGTCCTCGCATTTTCAACCTTCTATTTGTTTCTCTGTATTGTTTATCCCAGAGACATTTCTCTTTCACTGGGTGTATTCATTATGAAATAATTCTCAGAGAAGACACAGGCCACTGATTTTTTGCAATTTGCATCAGCCACACTCTTAAGTTATGTTGAAAGCTAAGCTTTTTGGTCCCCTTGCTTCAGAAGTGCATTAATATTTCTGTGACCTTTACCGGATGGCAGACGAGAAGCATTAGGAATAAAAATAACAAACCAGCCCAGAGAGAGACGGGGGCACTCAAAAACGGCATATTTGTGATCCTGAGTCCAGAAGGAATGTGACAAATACGAAGCTCCTCCTTACGAAGTTGACACTGAATTTTAAAACACTCTGCTATGCTAGGCTCAGATCTAAGCTGACTTATGGCCACCCCGTTGGGTTTTCAAGGCAAGAGATGTTCAGACGGGGGTTGCCATTGTCTGGCTCTGCATAGCAACCCTGGACTTCTTTGGGGACCTCCTATCTGAGTACTAACCAGGGACAACCCTACTACTAAACTTCCGAGATCTAATGCGATTAGCTAGCCTGGGCTGCCTAGGTCAGCGCTAAGATGTGTGGAATCGGGCTCTTGCCAGAAACAGCATTTTTGCCTCACTTTCCCCATCTGTGAAAGGACATCCTTACAGTTTGTTTTCCGCCACTTTGCTGCCCGTGATTGGCTGCTGGCAGCAGGGAGTGGAGAAACGCACAACAAGCTAGTGACCATCGGGACACAGGGTCACATGTAGTTCACATGGCCGCGTCATACAGCCCTTTAATGCGGGAGGAAGTGCTGTTTCCTCCCGCATTTAAAGGGAACGGCCGTGGCTAGTCCCACGCCAAAGCGAACTCAATTGCGGGTTCCTCCTGCATTTTCCGAACCCGGAAAAATCAACTATTTTCCCGGTGGTCGCACGAAAAACCCGCAATTGAGCCTATCTGGACAGCGGAGCACTATACGAGCAGCGAGGAACAGTGATTTGCCCATGCGCAAAAGTGCATGCGCAAAAGAGGTTTTTTTTTTTAAGGGAGCCGCCGCGAAGAACGGCGAGGCTTTCTGAACACTGGGGAGCACAATTGCGGTGATTTCAGAGAGACCATGTGAACTTTGCTCCTGGAAGAAACCGTGGCGGATAAAACAAAACCGGGAGAGAAACTGCTGCAAACGGGCAAGTGTGACCGCACCCCCAGAGCGGCTAACAAACTCCTTTCCCTTCCCCTCCCCACAACAGACACCCTGTGAGGTAGGTGGGGCTGAGAGAGCTCTGACAGAAACTGCTCTTTTTCAAGAACAGCTGTGCCAGAACTATGGCTTGCCCAAGATCATCCAGCAGGTGCAAGTGGAGGAGTGGAGAATCAAACCCGGTTCTCCCAGATTAGAGTCCGCGCACTTAACCACTACACCAAAAGATCTTAAGAAAATTCATCAGGCCTTTAGAAAGTCTGTTTTCTTTTCTCTTTTTAAAATTTTCTAACCTATGGCTAGGGTTGTCAGCCCCCCACTCCACCCCCAGTGGGGGATGGGGGATAGGGTTGCCAGATCCAAACTGGAAACTCCTGGAGATTTGGGGGTGGAGCCTCGGGAGGGCAGGGAACTCACTGGAGTATAAGGCCACATCCACCTTCCAGCGCTTCTGTTTTCTCCAGGGGAGCTGACCTCTGTAGTCTAGAGATGAACTGCAATTCCAGGAGATCCCCAGGTCCCCCCTGGAGGCTGGCATCCCTATGATCTGGCCTGATGAATTCTGGGGATCTCAGAGTCTTGCACACGATTATGTGGCATCAGGTTGGTCCTAATAAAGGTATTCCATAGATGGTGTTTCTGGCTTTTCCTTTTGGACCCGCATGGTTGTAAACAATGAGGAGTGGGATTTCTTTTCCCGAAATTCACTTTTTTCCAGATATAGCCATACATCCCTCTTATTCTCTTTCAAAAGAGGAGTTTCTCTTAATTCCTCACTGCAGTTTCCCATTACACCACACTGTGGTGCCCTGTGCTCCCTTTTGTAATTTCAGCCCTTACCAGGTGGGGGATAGCAAAGTTCAGGGGAGGCGTTGCCCCGCCTCTGAGCATTTGCAGAGCAAAATCCCAAAATTTCACAGAGCTTCCAATCCTGCCCCTCCAGATTTCTCTTTTGCTCAAAACCGAATTGATTGGAAACAGACTCCAGATTCTTAAAAAGAGGGGAAGAAATGGATTGTTGGATTCCAGGGAGAAATTAGCTGAAGAGAACTGAAGAGAATGTCTCTTTTAACGCTGTAAATGGCTTGTCTGATATCACTCAGGGCTGCCATTTTCAGCAGCAGCCTCAAGCCTCTGACAATGCCAAGTTCTGCCCCAAGGGCTCAGCCACACACCAAGCTTTTTTAGTATTTTTGGCAGGCCTGTAGTTACAGTGGGGGCATTTTGGGGCTCTGCCCCCTCAAACATGAGGCACGCCCCACAACAGCTGCTGCCCCTCTCCCCCTAGCCCCTCCCCTACTTGTGACATTCAAAGGGCCCTCCAGCTGACTAGCAGGAGCATGTGGCCCACCAATCAGCTGGAAGGCCCTTTATATCTTGCAGCTGCCGCTCTCCCTCCCCTCCTCCAAGATTTAAAGGGTCCTCCAGCTGATCAGCAGGTCCTTTCAATCTTGCGGGAGGGGAGGGAGGGAGGGCTGCCAGCTGCACGCCTTCCCTGAACGCCAAGTGGCCTAAGAGCTGGTTTGCCATTGCCTGCCTCTGCATAGCAACCCTCATCTTCCTTGGTGGTCTCCCATCCAAATACTAATTGGGGCCGACCCTGCTGAGCTTCAGAGATCTGATGAGACTGGGCTAGCCTGGGCCATTCACGACAGGGCAAAAAAGGACATTTACCGAATTTTTAACAATGAAGCTGGAATCCACAATATACCCAAATGACATAAAACACATTTGAGACTGATCCCCCCCACAAAAAAAAAAACAAAACCTTGGCCACTAAAAAAAGGCAAGAAATTAAAACAATTCTTCTATGCTGGTTTTAGGTTGTAGTAGGGTTGCCAATCTCCAGGTGGCACCTGGAGATCTCTCACTATTACAGTTTATCTCCAGATGACCGAGATCAGCTCCCCTGGAGAAAATGGCTGCGAGGGAGGGGGGACTCTTATGGCAGCGTACCCTGCTGAGGTCCTTCCCCTCCCCAAACCCTGCCCCCCCAGGCCCCACCCCCAAATTCTCCAGGTTTTCTCAACTCAAAGCAGGCAACCCTAGGCTGTCGTATTCTCTAGAACAGGGGAGGCCAAACTTGCTTAACGTAAGAGCCACATAGAATAAACATCAGATGTTTGAGAACCGAAAGGCTTAAACAAATATTACACACACGCTTGTATTGGAAAATACGCAAACTTGCTTTTTATTAACATTGACTGCCCAAAATAAAAAAGGGGTAAAAACAGATATTGATAATGATATTTATTTATCCAGTGATAGTGGGGGGGGGGGGGGGGCGCTTTGAGAACACATTTAAAGTTAAAGTTGCTTTCTTTGCTGCCCCCCCCACCCCCAGCCTACCTAGGGAGGGGAACACCGGCTGGGAGCCACCCAATATGTGTGAAAGTGCTGCAGGTGGCTCCCAAGCCACAGTTTGGCCACCCCTGGGCTAGAAGCCCATTCAAAGTGTCAGGCAAATTGTTTGATACTCAGAGATCTCAATGACCTTTTGTGATATTTTTTTGTTTGGTATGGTAAATTCTGGGTACATCGTTGTCTTTCCTTTTTGAACTTTTGGAAATGTTGTGGTTATGTGCTGTATGGTCCTTGTCTTTTGCTTATGTTAATGTATGGTCCATTTGTGTTTATTTTTTATAAATAAATGGTCAAAAATAAAATAAACCAAAATGGCAGGGGCATCCCTGTGACGGCGACGAGGGCACCACCAGATCTAATTAAAAGAAAATGACCTCAAGTTCATTCATTTTCTTTTCTTTTTTTGGTGAGGTGTGTGTGTGTGTGTGCGTGTGCGCATGCTTGCAAGCCTGGAAGTCATGGGGACTTCTGGAGACCCCTAGTGGGTCCAGGATGTTCTAGAGAGGTGGCTTAGATCACCTGCCTCTGTGTCCCGGCCCTGGTATTCCTGGGAGGTTGCCCTTTCAAGGACTCGCCAGTGTTGGCCCTGCTGAACTTCCGCAGTCAATTCATTTTCAAAGCCCGCATGTTAACTAGTGAAACTGTTGCGGCCAGTGATGAGCGGGATAGCTCCTCTCTGTTCATGAGCCAGGCGATCTCCATCGAGTGCTTTTTTACCCACAAGACCCAGCCCTGTTCCTGCCCTGGAGTTTCTCTCTGTCTGTGCAGTGCTCTTTTTCAGTGGTTTCATGTCACACACAGGAAGTCGGCCTTGTTCCTGTTCGTTTCGCTAACACTAGTATAGTTTCAAAAGGAAAAACAAGATTGGGAACATGGTGCCGAGAGCGGCGGCTGGCACCCCCACTGAGGTTGGTGGGGCAGAGGGCAGCCAACAGTGGGCAGAGCAGCAGACAATGGTAGGCACGGCTAACTGCTTCTTTTTGATCCAGTGACCTCTGGATTTGTGCAAGAATGCTAGTACCGTTACACTTCACTGATTCCTGTGCTTTGTCATTCCCCACTCCTCCACATGCAGCTGCTGGCATGACCTTGGGTCAGTTACAAGTTCTTTCAGGATTATGTGTTGTCGAAGGCTCTGAGGATGCCAGTCACAGCTGCTGGCAAAACGTCAGGTGTTACAGTGCCAAGACCATGGCCATACAGCCCAGAAAATCTACAACTAATCTGTCAGGAGTGCTCTCTCAAGGGCACTTCCCTCAGAGCTCTCTCAGCCCCACCTACCTTCACAGGGTGTGAAAAGTGGATTATAAATCCAATCTCCTCCTCCTCTTCTTCTTGCCACTGTGTTTATAATTCGGAACACCTAATGTAAATTTAGGGGTGCCAGTCTCCAGGTGGGGCCTGGGGATCTCCCAAACAAAAGGAAATACTTCTTCACATGGCAAGTAGTTAACTTGTGGAACTCACTGCCACAGGAAGTGGTGATGGCCACCAGCTTGGAAGGCTTTAAAAGGGGAGTGGGCAAATTCGTGGAGGACAGAGCTCCCAGTCATGATGGTTATCTGCTTAGGGTTGCCATCTCTGGGTTGGGAAATCCCTGGAGATGTTGGGGGTGGAGCCTGAAGAGGGTGGGGTTTGGGGAGGGGAGGGACCTCAGCGGTGTATAAAGCCATAGAGTCCACCCTCCAAAGCAGCCATTTTCTACAGAGGAGCAGATGTCTACGGCATGGAGAGCAACAATAATTCCAGGAGATCTCGAGCCCTCACATGGAGGTTGGCAATTCCATATCTACTCCCTCCAGTGGTATCAGCTGCTGGGAGCACAGGAAGGAGGCTGGCGTTGCAGTCACCCTGTTTGTGGGATTCTTAGAGGCAGCTGGTCGGCCACTGTGTGAACAGAACGCTGGACCTGATGGGCCTTTGGTCTGATCCAACGTGGCTCTTCTTATGTTCTTCATTACAGCTGATCTCCAGGCGACAAAGACCAGTTTCCCTGGATAAAAATGGCTGCTTTGGAGGATGGACTCTTCTGGCATTATACCCAGGCTGAGGTTCCTCCCCTCCCCAAACCCCGCCCTTGCCAGGCTCCACCCCAAAATCACTCCGAAATGTCAAGGATGGGCGAGTGGGTGTCAATGTGGCAGATGGGGATCAATGTGGCCAAGTGCAAAGGGATGCACACTGGAGCCAAAAATCCTCACTATAAATACACGTCGATGGGGTCCGAACTGGCAGAGACTGACCAAGAGAGAGATCCCAAAGAGTGATTAACACATGGAATTCACTGCCACAGGAGGTGGCGGTGGCTACAAGCATGGATGGCTTCAAGAGGGAATTGGATGAACATATGGAGCAGAGGTCCATCAGTGGCTCTTAGCCACAAGGTATAGATAGGATCTCTTGGTCTGGGGCAAGTGATGCTCTGTACTCTTGGTGCTTTGGGGGGGGGGCAACCTGAGTTAGTGGGGCACTGCCCCCTTAGCCCAATTGAACCAGCTGCTACTGGGCGCAGAGATGGAATTCCTAGTTTCTGGACCATGTTTAGGATTAGGAGATTGGAAGCATGCTGCAGGCTTTCCTAAGGTTGCCAACTCTAGCTTGGGAAATTTTTGGAGAGTGGGGAAGGGTGCAGATCATAGGGTTGCCATCCTCCAGGTAGGACCTGGAGATCTCCTGCTTTTACAGCTGATCACCAAATGAGAGATCAGTTCCCATGGATAAAATGGCAGCTTTGGAAGGTGGGTTCTATGGTGCTGTACCCTGCTGAGGTTCCTCCCCTCCCCAACTCTGCCCTCCCCAGGCATCCCCAAGATTTCTACTCAACATTCACTGTAATTGGGTCTACACTACAGGGTTGTTCTGAGGAAGCAATGGACATCTCTAGGGTTAGTTGATGCACCAGGGAAAAGAAGCCTGGGCTTGACTCCTTTTACAGATACAGAGCAATTTGACACCTTACAAATGTAAATGACATGAGCTGGGGAGAACAAAGAGATTACCAGCTCACACACTTTTGAATACAGAGTTTAGATGATTCAGAAGGGGGCAGGCAAGGGGGCATTACATATTCCCCAACCATGAGAAAGAAGAGTTGGTTCCTCTTAGCTATTCTGTCTCAAGTCACCAAAGACTAAGCCTTTACCTAGAATGACATGTTGAGGGACAGTGAAAGAAGTCCCAACTCAGACAGCAAAGGAAATGATGGACTTTTAAATTACTGCAGCTTCAAGAATTACTAGCCTATCACAATTAAACATTGCTTAGGAAAAGTACTGAGTGTAGGGTAAGAAGACTGCTGGTTTTCACCTTTTCTTTGTATCCTTGCTCACCCTGATGCTTGAACATACCATGTGTATATTTCTTTTTATTCAAAAAACCAAATATTTCATCTATATAATTATAGGCCCATCACACACCATATATAAACCTTGTTTAAACATGTATTAAATATACTACAATTCACAGTCTATAGCCCTCTAACTGAAACCCACCAAAATATATCAAAATACAGATTTCATGTTGCCAGGCTTTCCCAGACTCTAAATCCACAGCACCATCTTTCACACAAATTCCAAAATTTGTTACAGCACTTAAAAATACCCAGTGCATATAGAAAGATACATATTTTTATTATACATATATTAATTGGTGTATATTTTGATGGGTCATTAGGTAGGATATGAGGTTTCCCTTGTCACTTTCCTTTTACAAAACTTTGGTTCTTGAACATGTTTCGCATGCTGTTCTCAAACAGCTCCTCTGTATCCCATTGGCCAACGCAACTCATCATTGTATCAATGTCGGAAACTCATTTTTCATATTTTAATCCTTTCTTTCTCCTTCTTATTAAAAGAATTCTGAGGTTCAGTGGGTGTCACAATCCGCGACAAGGGCCCCAGATGTGGATATTTGGTTGGATGCCCTTGCTTAACCATGTACCTGCAAGCACAAGAGGAAAAGTGCAAATAATGTGAAATAAAGTTTTAAGCTCAAGGTTATCACCACAAAAGGGGTTTTGATGAGCTTGGATCCCATATCGCTGTAGAACAAGACTCCGAGGGTGCCCCCCCCATGTCCTCACCCTTGTCTCCCACTAGGTGCCAGCAGGCAACCCTGAAGTGAAACCTGGAGTTCTCCCAGAATTATATCTGATCTCCAAAGTACAGAAATCTGGAAGAACCATAGAGTCCAGGTGAAACACAAGTCCTAGAGTGGCTACATAGGGTGGATGCTCTAGGATCTCTGCTTTTCTGATACTATATTGCAGAAACTCTTATGGTACACCACAGATACTAGGAAAACCTGTTTTAATGTCTCTGAAGTCATTACATGCCAGAGGCTAGCTGGGAATTGACAGCAGGATAGGACTAATGTTGGCCGGCATCCCCCTTTAGATTTCCAGAGTAGATTTTTCTCCTTAACACTGAAGACAACCACAAATATTACACCAGCACAAATGCTTAGGATCATGCGTACAAAAGCCTACAGTCGAGGTCAGGTGTGAGAAGAAAAGATGGTGGGAAGTGATAGAAGATGAGGAATTTAAATGTAAAATTTTGGTGAATGTGACCTCACAAGAATGGGAAGGATGGGTTGAACTGATTTTTGACCTGGATGTGACATCACAGGCCTCTGCGCTCTCTCCCACAAACTCAATACTCTCCAGTCTCCACCCTCAAATCTCCAGGAATTTCCCAAGTCGGTTTTGGCAACCATAGTACCATGGTCCCTTTCCCAAGCTCACAATTATTATATGGCTTTCTCTGAGTGTGCATGCGTGTGTGTGTGTGTGTGAGAGAGAGAGAGGCTAGTGAGGACCTGAATTATGTCATGTTTAAGAGGCCCCATAACATAATTTTTTTTGAAAAAATGTGTTATTCTAGCATTGAATTATTTTATTTTATTTTTTTAAAAAAATTAGCGCCCCCTCATAATCTGAGGCTTTAACTTGTGTGTAAATTTTGACTGGAACTGGAGAGAAACAGTTTGCTGTTGAAAGAAAAAATAATTTCCGACTGGGAATATCCAGTTCCTTAGCCCTATCTGACCATAAAATGGAAATGTTCAGGCGCTAATCGGGTGACAGTCCTGTGCCTACGATCTGCAGAATTCCATGAGGCGAGTTAACTGTGACTTATACCCTCTGTCACTCTGGCTCTGGGCCTCCTTCATGTTTTAAAACTCGTCCTCACTCGTCACTTTTCAAAAGGATATGCCAAATTCCAAAGAGAAATCTATAAAACAGGTTTGGAAGCCAAAGAATCTCAAGAGCTTCATGACGGGATTTGACTCTTGGTTTCTCACCCCCTCCCCACACACAAACCCTCCCCCTCAAATGTCATGCTTATTATTTAATTGTTCTTTAATGAAATAACCATAATTAGGATCTTCCCTCCAACGTATCTGAGCACATTAAGTCAGGTGCCTCACACTTACCCATGCATTCGTGAAATTGTGGAAGGCGATGTTGGTGGGAGATTAGAATTTGCTGGCTGGGTGGCTGACCAATGAACCTTGCCGGTGTATCCAGAAGTGTTGAGAGCGCTGAGTGGAGAAGGGGAAGGAAGAAGCAGAGGAGAGGAATTGATTAAATGGGCACAGGCTCGAAATAATGACTTCCCGATAGCGGTAATTAAGGCCAAGATGTCGGCGAGGGCGGCTGCTGGTGAGGGGAAGAGTAACGTGCAGCTGTAGGGTAGAAACGGAAGAAGTCTGAAGCAGAAAAGAAACATTTGTTTTACTTCATTTATATCCCGATTTTCACCCCAATGGGGACCGAAAGCAACTCAGGTCCTTTCCGCATTTTCCTGCCTCTCTGGATTTTCTCAGTGTTCGAGTCAAGGCAATTTAAGCCCAGGGCAAAACAGCATCCAAATAACCCCGGGGCAAGAGCAGGCTGAAACTGGGCTGACCACTGAAGGGAAGTAAGGTAATGCAGAATGGGGGGAAAGAATGCAGAATAAAAAGAAGGCTGAACTCGATTTCAGTGCAGAATGAGGAGGGAAAACCCTGGATTAAAAAGAAGGCTGAATTCGATTTTAGTGCAGAATTGCTTGGAGGACACCGCGGTGAACGTGGATTAAAAGGAGAGTGCAGAAAGGGCTTTACATCATTCTCCTGTCCTCCACTGTATCTTTGCAGCAACCTTGTGCGGTAGGTTCGTCTGAAAGTGTGTCAGCCAAGGTCACCCAGCAAGCTTCCATGGCGTGGGTGGGGATTCGAACCCGGACTCCCTAGATTGTAGTCTGACCCTTTAGCAATTGTATTGCACTGGCTCCCATCAGGTGACCTCTTCATTGCCAGCGGTTAAAACTCTGCCACATTTCCCAGGGCAAAATGACACGTGCGGGCAAACTGCTTTTTTTGGGGAAAATATCAAAATATTTGGAAGATGTTTAAATCTTTCACATTAGATTGACACACACATCTCTCTCTCTCTCAGAACAAGAGCCGTGTGGCTGAGTGATTCCATGCCGTCTGGGAAGCTGTTAAAATGAAATCCCAGTGTCTAAAAAAACTCCCTGAAAACAATTTGTTTTTGCACTCAAAAGTCAAAACTCGGAATGAGCATCGTCTCTCATAGTACTACAGGCCTGCATTACAGCACAGCACAAGCCAAGGGACAAATATGAGGGGAGGGGCCGTGGCTCAGTGGAAGAGACTCTGCTTGGCATGCAGAAGGTCCCTGGTTCAATCCCCGGCATCTCCAGTTGGAAGTATCTGGCAGTGGGTGATGTAAGAGACCCCTGCCTGAGACCTTGGAGAGCCGCTGCCGGGCTGAGTAGACAAGGCTGACTTTGATGGACCAAGGATGTGATTCGGTATAAGGCAGTTTCATGTGTTTACCAGCTCATGTGTTCATGTTTTCATCTCTTTTGTCATATGGTTACCCTGTTCTTCAGACAAGGAGCTCTGAGGCAGCATGGTATTGTGGTCAGAGTGTTAGAAGTGGGTCTGGGCAGAGCTGTTTTTGGGCTGGAACGCACAGGAACGGAGTTCCAGCTGGCTTCTGAGTTGGCCATGCCTACAGCCTCCCCCCCCCCCCCAGGTTCCCCAGGTGCCTCATAAGCCATGGGGCGCCTGGGGAAGCCAAGCCGATCCAGGGAGGGAAGGTAGTTTAAACTGCCTCCCCTCCTCGGGTTCCTGGGGAAGCTGATCCAGAAACTGCCTTCCTTCCCTCGGGTTCCCCATGCACCCTGCAAGCTGCGGGGCTCCTGGGGAAGCTGATCCTGGGAGGGAGCTGCACTGCCAGGGGTGTGGCCTAATATGCTAATGAGTTTCTGGTGTTGGGTGGGGCCTATTATGCTAATGAGTTCCTGTTGGGCTTTTTCTACAAAAAAAGCCCTGGCTCTGGGAGACCTAGGTTCAATTCCTGACTCTTCCATGGAAACTCGCTTGATGGCCTCGGGCCAGTCACTCGTGCAGCCTAACCTGCCTTACAGGGTTGTTGTGAGAATAACGGAGGAGGGAAGATAAAACAAACCAAAACAAATAAGCAAAAATAAAATTAACACACGGTTCTGCCCTCCTCCATTATAATCTTTACGACACCCCTATGAGGTAGGCGAGGCCTGTTTATGGTTCAGTGGGGATTAGAACCCTCATGCAGAAGTCTCATGCTATGGTCCTACATGGGCTGTCAAGTTGCCGCTCACTTATGGTGACCCCACAGGGTTTTCAAGGCAAGAGATTAACAAAAGTGGTTTGCCATTGCCTGCCTCTGCATAGCAACCCTGGACTTCCTTGGATGGTCTCCCATCCAAGTATGAACCAGGGCTGACCCTGCTTAGCTTTCAAGATCTGATGGGGTTGGGTTAGTCTGGGGCTGGTTCTGTATCTGGCATTCGCTCCACATTTTCTCAACTGGGAGGAAAAGGTGCAGCTCAAAACCACATTCAAATACCCCGGGCTAACACTGTACTGACTGCAAAGTCACCCCTAAAGAGCCATAAAATGGCCATAAATCTATGCAGAAGGTACCATAAAACCCAATGATCAAAGAAAGTGAAAGCGGCATGCAATGCAGAGGGCACCACAAAACCCGATGATCAAAGAAAGTGAAAGCGGCATACAATGCAGAGGGCAATTTCTGTTCCAACATGGATTTGCTAAAGCAATGGAGGGCAAAGCCAGTGCAGAATTGCCCTGGGTCATCTGGGTCAGAGCGCACACACTTTAGGGAGGTGATTTCTAGCAGCTCATAGGAGATAGAAAAGACGTCTCTGCCTCTCGAATGCAAGCTGCATTTACTCGTGTATCTTAAAATAATCAGCAGACTGGCCTCATTTATAAGATAACTTCGTCAAGTCAGGTGGAACCAACAACTTAGCCCGAAGAATGGAAGATGAGGATCCGCTGCATGAAATTCCATTACACCTGGCAATATATCCAGTGATATTGGAAATTAACGCACAACTAATCACTCTCTGAGGACGGGGATATCTGAATTACACACCGCAAAGGATTTCTTATTTGTAAAATGGTCTGACCTTTAGAGCGTGCAAACCTGGATTGGCCGCTAACAATGACGGTTGTTGCTGGCCACTTTCTTTCCGGAAAGGAGATGAGAAAAGAACAGATCTACGGCCCTCTGTTAAGCACACCACCGGCTCCCTTGGATGGTGCCCAGCATAGATGGAGCGTGGCACAGTTACTGTGGACCGGGGGTTACCCGGGCAGCAGGCGGACCCCAGAATGAGGGGGATAATTTTGGGAGGGGGCCACAGCCACCCGGTTTCAAGTTCGAGAGAAAGGGTTGGATTTTGCGGAAATTTTCCTCTGGTGGAAAGTGATTTTTGCCCACCCACTTTCTCACAGTGGGCCCTCGAATCCCCGCTCATTCTGTTCCCTGCACCCCGGGAAGAACATTTCAATGGCAATTCTGGGCTGCGGCTGGGCAGGGGAGAGATGAGGAAATCCCTTCTGTCAGCAGAGATATACCAGCGGACCCCCAGGATCTCTCTCTGGGTTAAGTGCCATCAGATTGCAGCCAGCTTCTGACGACCCCAGCAAGGGGCTTTCAAGGCAAGTGATTAAGCAGAGAAGGTTTGCCTTCCTCAGCACAGTCTTAGTAAGTTGGTGGACTCCCTTCCAAGTACTCACCATGCTTAGTTTCCAAAACTGGGCTAAACCATACTGCCTTGCCTTCCCTCCCCCCCAGGATATACTGCAAGGATATTGATAAGCCTGCATGGAAATGAACCGATCAGTCTTGTGCTGAGCTTTAACTAGTCATCTTAAGGGCCAGGGAAGGCTCCCCAATCTTTATCTTCATGGAAATCAGAATCAGGGGAAGTTCAGAAAGACTGTGGACCTTTGAAGTGCTCCTGGTGACGCTTCAAGTTCTTACAGATCAGATAGACTGGAGGTGTCGAACTCGTTTGTTTCGAGGGCCGGATCTGGCGTGAATGTCACTTTGTTGGGCGGAGCTCATGACCAAACCAGCCCCCCTCGCCCTTTATGGTTGCCAGCTCTGGGTTAGGCAATCCCTGGAGATCTGGGGGAAGTCCCTAGGGAGAGCCTGCATTTGGGGAAGGGGGGCCTCAGCAGGGTGTCTAATAGCCTAATATAGGCCCTTCCGGTCCACATTTGGACTGGTTTTCCCCCCAGTTGCTTGTGGGCTGGATAAGAGCCCTGGACAGGCCAGTTCTGGCCCTTGGGCGGTATGTTTGACATGTCTGAGACAGACTGTTCCTGCTTAGTCTTGATGCCCTGTGTCTCTGACTTCTTTCTCCACCGGTAGCAGTATTCCATGGCTGAATACGTTTTACTGGGTTTCTGAGCGGGAACAGTACCCATCAGAAATTGCACAGCTGCACTTTGGCTCACCTGTGACCCTCTGTAAGCCTCTAAGTGAGCTGCTACCTAAGCGAGCTTTTTATCTGCCCGTTGAAAACCTGCCTGGTGATTCCACGGTGCAAAGAAAGTCTTAAATAAGAACATAACATTATTTGATTTGTAGACCGCCCTCCCCCCACCCCCCCCGGAAGGGCTCAGGGCGGTATACAACATCTAGTAAATACATATACAAACAATCAATAATAATTAAATTAAGCAATTAAGCAATTACAACAACTTAAACAATCTATATATCTAATAGCCAAGATGCCCCCTTTGTGCGGATATCTAAATCCGCACATCAGGGGCATATAGGGGGCAAAGAGATTTTCTTGCATACTTGGGGCACTCCCCAGGGGTGCAGAAAAATCTGAAAATCTGAAAAAACTATATGGGGGATACTTAAATCCCTCCAAAAGCATGCACAGAGAACCCACTGGGAACTGCCTTGCTGGGCTCACCTGTGGCTGCTTCCTCCTTCTCAATGTGGAGTTCCTCCTGCTTCTGCAGGCCAGGAGCTGTGGGAAATACTCCCCCCCCCGAGTATCGTAGGTCCCACTTCTTGTACAGTATATATCTGTTCTCCTAACTGTTCTGTTCTCCTAACATAATTACATATTGCAAATTCTGTCCTCTCTTCTCCTAACACCGTTCTTTTTAAGTATTGAAGTCGGAAGACGATGAATCAAAACGCAAGCTTTATTTCAAACATCATTCAGCTCTGGGACAGCTCTAGCAAGAGCAGCAGTCAACTTATAGTGTTTCAACAAGTAACTATATATATTGCAACTATTTACATGCAATCTCATTGGACCTAAGCAGGGCTCTGTGATTGGTTCCCTGGATTGGCTTCAGGACCAGTAAGGAGTCTTTATTCGGCAGCCAATAGGAAAGAGGGATTTAGGATACCAGAGCCCTGACAATGCAATGCATCCTAACGTACAAAGACATAACAGTTCTCCTAACATCAGAAGAGCCCTGCAGAATCAGACCAGTGAGGGTCCAGCTAGCCCAGCATCCTGTCTCACATAGTGGCCAGCCAGTTCCTCTGGAGGGCCAGCAACAGAAAACAATAATGTAATATTGCTTTAATACCCGGAGAGGTGGCCTGAACATTTTCTAAATATATAATTGTCAGAGCCTGCATAGAACATCAGTGTGGTTGGCTTGCTGAATGAGAATCCGGAGACCTACATTCGAATCCCCAGCCAGCCACGTGACCTTGGCCCACTCTCTCATCCTGATCTACCTCACAGGGCTGTTGTGAGGATGAAATGAGAAAAGGAATCTCTGTGGAAATAAAATGAGATAAAAATGTCCTCGATAGACATGCCTGAGGCCCAACAGCTTGTCAGGGTCTCCAGTGGGGACTTCCAATCAGATATGAATTTCAAATTCCCCACTACAAGCTCAGTTCCCAGAAGTGTCAGGAGGGGCTGATTTGGACCGATAAGCCTTCCTCTGTATCACTGTCCTCCTAACTTGAAATGACCCCACAGAAGCTCTATTTGTCCCACCGTAGAAACCACCATGTACCCCATCAGTGCCCCAACTGTAAGAAATTGTACCCTGGGACTGTTTCCTGTTGGAAAAATGGTACGGAGGGGGGAGGCATAAGCAACTTCTCCTCATGAACCATGCTCCTGATGCAAATCAGGTCCCTGCATTTCTGGGAACAGAGTAGCCAGCAGGGAATTTGCAAAAACCTGTCTTTGTGGTAGACCCAGGTATGACCCAAGGAATTTGCAATACGTAATTAGACACTGAAACTGTTCAATAGTCCTAAGATGTGCATTCATCTCTGGATCAATGGGGAATCATTGGTGGCTAGGGATGGGCACGAATTGAAGCACAAAGCAAAATTTGTCACGAATTTTGCTCTGTTTGTGTTCACGAACAGAAGTTCATGACTGGTCTATTGTCAAGAACTTCCACAAACTTTTAAATCAGTTTCTGGTGGTTTGTGGTGGTTCATGGATAGAGCAGAAAGCAAGTGTTTAAAGACACTTAAAGAGTCCCTTCAAAACCCCTGCTTTCTGTTCCCTGCAAAGGCCGCAAAAACACCTGAGCGGGGGGGAGTGCCTTGGGGTTTCTGCAAACCCTATTTAAAGGGACTGCAGTCCCTTTCAATGGGGTTTGCAGAGTCAAAAACCATGAACCAGTTCAGAACAAACTTCCCCGGTCCAGTTCGTGGTTCGGTTTGTATTTTGGCCATGAACCATAATCCGCCATGAACCACATCTTTCGGGTTCGTGCCCATCCCTAGTTGTGGCCTCCAGGTCTAGACAGCTCTGCTCTACAAGACATTGCAATACTCACACATTAATGCAAAACCTACAGGTTGCTAAGGTAATGACTGAAGATCTTCTCACAGGCGTGAGCCAGTGTGGTGTGGTGGTTAGCATGTCATGCTAGGAGCTGAAAGATGCCAGTTCAAATGCCCACTCTGCCATGGAAGCTGGCCAGGTGACCATGAACACGTGAAGCTGCTTTATACTGAAATCAGACCCTTGGTCCATCAAGGTCAGTATTGTCTACTCAGACCGGCAGCAACTGATGAAGGTCTCAGGTTGAGGTCTTTCACATCACCTCCTACCAGACCCTTTCAACTAGAGATGCCAGGGATTGAACCTGGGATCTTCTGCATGCAAACTGGAGGCTCTACCACTACGTCACTGCCTCTCCCCAAACTGTTCCCAAGTTACTCTCTCTCTCTCTCTCCCTCTGAGCCTAACTTACAGTTCAGTTCCCCATCTAGGTCTTAAAGCCAATAGGCTGTTCAACCAGAAAAAGACAGCAGTATAACAAAAAAAGTTATTGCTGTTTAATATTAATTAAAAACAAATGATGTTTAATTGCAGCAGCTATATATTTTACGCACATCTAATGTTATACCAAAATCCAGGTCCGCTAAGAGAGTAATTAAATGATAGGTTTTTATTTATTTTATTCAACCAAAGAGTGATTAACACATGGAATTCACTGCCACAGGAGGTGGTGGCGGCTACAAGCATGGACGGCTTCAAGAGGGAACTGGATAAACATCTGGAGCAGAGGTCCATCAGTGGCTATTAGCCACAAGGTATACATAGGAACTCTCAGTCTGGGGTGAGTGATGCTCTGTATTCTTGGTGCTGGAGGGCGGGGGGAAACAGTGGGAGGGCTTCTAGTGTCCTGGCCCCGCTGCTGGACCTCCTGATAGCCCCTGGGTTTTGGCCCCTGTGTGACACAGAGTGTTGGATTGGATGGGCCATTGGCCTGATCCAACATTGGCTTCTCTGATGTTCTCTTATGTTCTTAATCATTAGACGGTAGCCTGTAGCACAATTAATGCCTACCCCCCCCAAGCTCTATGTATGTGTGTCCGTAGATGGAACAATACTAAAGCAAGAGGGTGGACAAGGAGAGCAAACAATGAGTAGAACAGGGCATGGGAGGCCATTACAAGTAGACCACTGCCGCCTCAGCCATAGGCCTGGCAGAACATCTCCATTTTGCAGGCCCCACAGAATTGAATTAGGTCCCACAGGGCCTGGATCTCACTTGGGAGAGCGTTCCACCAAGCTGGCGCCAAACCTGAAAAGGCCTAGGTTGACCTGGTTGAGGCTAGGCAGTTGTCTTTTGGGCCAGGGATCACAAGGAGATGTTGGTTGATACAGCTCTTTGAGAGACATACTGTGAGAGATGGTCCTGCAGGTATGTTGGTCCCAGGCTGCATAGGGCTTTAAAGATTAAAACCAAAAACTTAAACTTGATCCAGTATTCAAGTGGAAGCCAGTGCAGCTGACGGAGCACCGGCTGTATGTGTGCTGTGAGTGGCGTCCATGTAAGGACATGGGCTGCTGCATTCTGGACCAATTGAAGGTCAGTCTCAAGGGTAGCCTTGCATAAAGTGAGTTACAGCAGTCCAGCCTGGAGGTGATCATTGTGCGGATCACTGTAGCTAAGTCACAGGGAGAAAGGTAAGTACCAGGTGCCTGACCTGCCAAAGATAGGGAAATGCTGATCTGGCAATGTTTGTGATTTGGGCCTCCATTGAGAGCGAGGCATCCAAAACCACACTCAAAGTGTTCATGGAGTTGGTATCAGTAACTTCCTGTCAAGAGCTGGGAGTTGAATCCCTGACCCTATCACCTCACGACCCAGGTATAGGACCTCCATCTTGGTCGGATTTAATTTCAGTCTACTCTGCTTTAACCAGCCAGCCACAGCACCCAGACCCCTGGCTAAAATATCTGAGGTAGAGTCTGGTCATCCATCCATCAACAGATACAGCTGGGTGTCATCAGCATACTGGTGACAACCCAGCTCGGAGCTCCAGACCATCTGGGCAAGGGGGCACATATAGGCGTTGAATAACATAGGAGAGAAGATCGCCACATCTGGGACGCTGCATAGCAGAGGGTAATGTGGTGAAACCCTCTGTCCCAGAGTGCCACCCTCTGTCCCTGACCATGGAGAAATGAGACCAGCCACTGCAAGGCTGTCCCACATATCCCCGCAGCGTCTCAAATTCTGCTGTCAAATCAAGTAACGACAGCAGCGCTGACCCGCCTGGATCCAGGCGTCTCTGGAGGTCATCTGTGAGGGCGACCAAAGCTGTCTCTGTCCCATAGCCAGGGTGGAAACTGGACGGGAATGGATCCAGGACAGAGGAAACTTCCAGAAAAGCCTGGAGTTGCTTGGCCGCTGCTCTCTCAACTACCTTACCCAGAAATGGAAGTTTCAAAACTGGGCGGTAGGTTGGTTGGATGAGTAGGGTCCAGGGAGAGGTCTCACCACTGCTTTCTTTAAAGTCCTCAGGAAAGCCCCTGAAGTCACAGACAAGTTGGTAATATCTGCCAGGGGGACTCATATTCCATCACTGCTGGCTTTCACCAGCCATGACGGACACAGGTCAAGGAGGCAAGTGGTGGGCTTCACAGCACCCAGGATTCTGTCAACCTCGTACTCGGAGAGTTGGCTGAAGTGATCCATTACTGGGCCTGAAGAAGGCCAACGGCCCTCCAGTTCCTGTACTGTATCAATACTGGCTGGCAGGTCTTGGCGGAGTGACAAGATTTTATCTGCAAAATAGCTCCCAAAAGCCTTATAGCTAATTGCCACATTACTATCTTTTTGGGTTCCCTGCAAAAGGGACATTAATGATCTAATTATTCTGAATTATTGAACTGGGTGAGAGCCTGCGGATGCAATGGAAGTCTCGCAGAATTCATTCTTTGCGACTTTCACGGCCACCTCGTAGGCTTCCATAAACGTCCCATAAGATGTTCTTGCAGCTGTGCCATGAGTCTGCTGTCATGCTTGCTCTAGTCATCTCAGCTCCCGCTTCATTCCACGTAGCTCCAAGGTGTAGAAGAAGAAGAAGAGATCGGATTTATACCCTGCCCTTCCCTAACCAAGGGAGTCTCAGAGCAGCTTACAATCTCCTTTCCCTTCCCCTCCCCACAACAGACACCCTGTGAGGTAGGTGGGGCTGAGAGAGCTCTGACAGAAACTGCTCTTTTTCAAGAACAGCTCTTATGACTTGCCCAAGGTCATCCAGCAGGTGCAAGTGCAGGAGTGGGGAATCAAATCCGGTTCTCCCAGATTAGAGTCTGCGCACTTAACCACTACACCATGCTGGCTTAACCACTACATCTGTGGCTTGGGAGCCGCATGCGGCTCTTTCACATATATTATGTGGCTCCCGGCAGGGCGGCTGAGGAAGCTAAATATCATTAGCAAACAAATATCATTGGACAAATTAATATCATTATCAATATCTGCTTTTACCCCTTTAGTTATTATTTTTGGCCGTCTCATTTAATGTTAATAAAAAGCAAATGTGCTTATTTTCCAATAAAAGCAGGTAATATTTGTTCATGTCTTGTGGTTCTCAAACATCTGATGTTTATTCTATGCGCCTCTTACGCTAAGCAAGTTTGGCCACCCCTGTTCTATGCGGCTCTTACGCTGAGCAAGTTTGCTCACCCCTGCACTACACCATGCTGTACCACTTAACCACTACATGCTGTACGCATTTAACCACTACACCATGCTGTACCAATGGGCCAGTTTGGGGCGGGGTGAAGAGAGCGTTCGGGTGTGATTTCATTGATGGCTTCAGAGAGACGGCCATGCCCGTCCTCTACCAGCATGTCTCACAAATCACCAGGGGGCATCAGATCTTGCAGAGAATTCTGGAAACTAATTGGATCCGTCCGTCTCTGTGGGAGAGCATAAATCAGCTCGCTGCCTAAGCAGGGAGGGGTTGGGACACTCAGATGAGCCTTCAGGACAAAGTGGTCCAACCATGGCTCTGCTTCAGTAGCATCTAGGTCCACATTTATCCCCATCGCAAAGATCAAATCCAGCATGTGGCCAGATTGATGCGTGGGAGCTGATACAATTTGAGAGAGCCCCAGTGCTGCCATGGATGACCCTAGGTCCATAGCCTGTGGTGACGTGGCATTGTTGGCACGGACACTGAAATCCCCCAGGACGAAGAGTCCGGAGGACACCAATGCCCAGCCAAATACCACCTCCAGCAAGCTTGACAGGGTATCTGCTGAGTTAGAAAAGTGAACAGGCTTCTTATTCAGAAGGATCCAGAAATTTTCTTCTCAGACCTGAACAGATGACACAGAAAAAAGAACTAGAGTCCAATGGCACCTTAAAGATCAACCAGATTTGTGGTAGGGTAGGAGCTTTCGTGAGTCACCACTCACTTCTTCAGAAAAAGAAGAAATGCTCAGTAGTTTCTATCGAAGACCCAGGGGTCATTTCGAGCAGGAGCTCGGGGGGAGCTCAGCTCCGGGAGTTGGTGCTAGCCGCTCCCCCCCCCCCCCCGGTTCGGGGGAATGTCTGCTTGTGTCCTGGCTGCAGCAAAATTACCCCGTCCCGTACCCTGGAAAGGTCCTTGTTCCTCCGACCAGCCTTCTGAAGGCTTCAGCCACCACTGAAGCTGTCCTCCCAGAACAGGGGTATTTCTGAGGCTTGGATTAGTAGCTGTCCCCTCTCTGCCAGCTTTCTTTCTTTCTTTCTTTCTTTCTTTCTTTCTTTCTTTCTTTCTTTCTCTCTCTCTCTCTCTCTCTCTCTCTCTCTCTTTCTTTCTCTTTCTTTCTTTCTTTCTTTCTTTCTCTCTTTCTCTCTCTCTCTTGCCTTCTGACATACTTCCAGTGATGTCAGGTGGTTTAGCATATGCAAATAAGTTATGCTAATGAGCGCCTGTGCCTCTTTTTCTACGAAATGACCCCTGCGAAGACCTATCACAGATACAACTTATGCCACAGGGTTTAATTGAGGATAAAATGGAGGAGGAGCAAAAGGAGAAGAAGGAAGAGGAGGAGGAGGAGGAGGAGATTGGATTTATACCCTGTCCTTCACGCAGAGTCTCAGAGCGGCTTACAATCTCCTTTCCCTTCCTCTCCGCACAACAGACATCCTGTGAGGTAGGTGGGGCTGAGAAAGCTCTTTCGAGGACTGTTCCTGAGAGAACAGCTCCGAGACAACTTGTGACTGACCCAAGGTCACTCAGCAGGCTGCATGTGGAGGAGTGTGGAATCAAACCCGGTTCTCCCAGATCAGAGCCCAGGCTCCTAACCACTACCCCAAACTGGCTCTCCAACTGGTTTTAGAAAAAATACGCTGGGAAAGAGGAGTGAGAGAGAATAAAACCAACACTGGCAGCAGCTGCCAACGAGACATCGTTTTAATCTGCGCAGCTAGCCAGGTCTCCAGGGACCCATCAGAAGCCCTGTTGGCTAAGAACACCCAAGTGTCCCCATCCAGGGAAGGCGCTGGCGGGCCCCATGGCGCCCACAGGCCCTGTGTTGGGGACCCCTGGCCGAGACACTACAGAGGTGGGAGGGAGACACAGGGCGGCTGTTCTGAGCAGTCCCAGGGGCTCCAACCATCCTCCGGGCAGGAAGGGCGCCTACGTGTGAATCGTACCGAGGACCCTTGATGGCACGAAACGAACAGTTTCCAAGCCCAAATATCTGCATCTCGTGTGACGATCTTTCAGAGTTGCAGGAATGCTACCAGTGAGGTGTGACTTAGGCAGAGGCCGACAAAATCGCACGGAGCGTTCTGCCCAGCCCTCCCCCCCCACCTCTTCCTCTCCGTGAATGTTCCACAGGAAACCCCCACCCCCCTCCTGGCCCCATTTTTTTCCCCACTGGCTCTCAGAACACCTGCAGAGCGAAAGAGTTTCTTAGAGTGGCTCCGGTGGGGGAGGGGAGTCCATCAGAGACTAAAGTTTTAAGGGTTAACGGGGAGGGGGGGACAGTGTGACCGACACGGCGGGAGCAAAAGGGGGCTGGTGTGGATCCAAATGCAGAGGTTCCTCCTCTTCCTCCAACAGGTGCCGCTTCTCTTGGCTTTGGCGCCTAACAAAGCCCCCCTCCCCCAGTCCCCCCCCCCTGCACTCAGTCACAACAGGGACTCCTTTGGGTGGGTTCTCCCTGCCCTGCTCTCAATGTTGAGCATGGCTCATCAGTGCTCAGAAGCCCTCCGAGAGGGCACTGGGCTGAGAAGAAACAGCACACTGGCCCCGATCCGCTAGCAGGGCAAAGGAGCTCTCTGTCCGAAATGCCTGAAGAAGCGCTGCCACAGTCAGAGCAGGCTGGCTAAGCATTCCTGGGTGAAGGGGGCTGAAAAACCATCGCCCCGGGGGCCTCCATCCAGCACATCATGCAAGTACATAGACAGACAGACAAACCAAAGGACCAGCTCTCTGACTGGGGAACTTTGGAGGTCCACATTAACAGAGTCCTTTAAAAAGTCACTGGGAAGATTGTTTTAAAACCATAGTGTGTGGGGGAGGGGGAGGGGAGAAGTTAATGCAAATATAATAACCAGTGAGGGAAAACCCTGAGATTTCTATTCTGAGGCAAAACATCACTGAAATCCAGACAAACTGTTTCTGACTGACTGCTCGGCAATTTCATGGAGTGCCCACGAGTTCTTGTATTGTGAGAAAGGGAGAAAAGTACTTCTTTCTCTACCTGCTCTATCTATCCCATGCATAATCTTATAAACCTCGATCATGTCACCCCTCAGCTGTCGTTTCTCCAAGCTAAAGAGCCCCAAGCGCTTCAGCCTTTATTCCAGTTACATAACTTGAAACTGCACTCCCCGCCCCTAAAGAAATATATACCTTTAAGACATTAGTTGTTGTAGTATTTCTGGGCAGTATGGCCGTGGTCTTGGCCTTGTAATATCTGACATTTCGCTAGCAGCTGTGACTGGCATCCTCAGAGGTGTAACACAGAAAGCTGTGTCAGTGTGAGAAGAACAATGGTAGGCAGGTAATTTAGGAAGGTAGGGTAGGGCTGAGTCATTATCTTGTTGGAGTTTCCCAGGCTGACATGCTAATGGAGGAGCTTTTCTGAGGAGGTTCTTTTATTTCCTTCTCACCTTTACACAGAGAGTACTCCATCTTTCTGTGTTATACCTCTGAGGATGCCAGTCACAGCTGCTGGAGAAATGTCAGGTGCTACAATGCCAAGACCTCGGCCATACAGCCCAGGAAATCGACAACAACTAAAGAACTCCAGCCGTGAAAGCCTTCGACAACATGCCTTTAGGACAGTTCCTTGGGACTAGGCCCTGAAAAGCAGCTGTGGTCATGCTGTGATTTGCAAATGTGTTACCTTTGAAGGACCTTTTCCAAACTACCAAACTCCTTTCCCTGGCAGAGTGTATTTGAAGGGAAGGTGGAAGAAGAAAAGGGTTTAGCTGCTGGTGGCGAACCTATGGCACGCGTGCCAGAGGGGGCACTCAGAGCCCTCTCTGTGGGCACGCGTGCAGTTTGGGCACTCGGTCCCTAAAAGGAAAAAGATGGAGACTTGCAGCCGGCTGCCACACGTGCAAGACCGGAGTGGTGCGTGCACACGAGCACCTACTCTCTCTCTCGCGTGCTGCTACCTGTGCCTGGAGTGTACAAACTTTCTGTCCACTCCTCTTTCACCCCTCAGGTGGTGTCTCCCTTTACCTGGGTGTTGGAAGGTGCCCGGGTGCTGGACGGAGGCATGGCATGCTCTCCTTGGGGGGTTTTCAGCAGCCATAAAGTGGAAAGAAGCACTCCCCCCTGCCGCCGCCATTGGATATTCTGTGCTTATTGCAAAGGGATCAAGTGTCCAGTTTGGCTTTAGCCGCCTGGCAAAAAAGGCGGGGGAGTGGAGGAGCAGTTGGGAGGGATGGCGACAGGATCACCCAGAGAGGGCAGGAGCTTGAGAGAGCAGAGGGGAAGGGAAAGGCACTGAGGAGATTAGGAGAGGGGAAACTGGAGGGAAACTTTAAAAAGTAGGCGAAAGAGAGAAACTTAACAGCTAGGTCTAATCAAGGTGACCTGATTTTCCAGTGGGGTTTATTTCCCACCAATGTGTCCTCTAAGCTGTGGGGAGTTTTGGGAGCAAAAATTCCACTTTGTGAGCTACTGGCATTGAAGTTATGAGCGAGCGATTTGGCTGCTGCTTACATTAGTTTGCTCTGGAGCCATCCTTCCTGAGCGGAGACAAAAATGTGTCAGCTGGAGGCTAAAAAACTGAGGTAGCTCACACTAACTCAGCTTAAACACTGTTTCCCAATATTGTAGCCCAACATATTCTCCCAACTGGTTTGACTGGATTTCACGGGGATCCAGTTCTGAGTAAATGCATTTAATAATGTAGTCTTGACAGACTCCCCTGTCCAATTTGACTTGATATCAATGAGACTGACTTCCAATCGCTGTAGTCTAACAGACCATCGGATTTTATTACAATGGGATCTGCTTCTGAGGGAAACCTAGTTTAACAGAACAAAGTTTGAGTCCAGTGGCACCTTAAGACCAGCAACGTTTAATTTTCAGTATAAACTTTCATGTGCATGCATGTATCTGATGAAATGTGCATGTGAAAGCTTATATCCAGAATTAAACTTTGTTGGTCTTAAAGGTGCCACAGGACTCACACTTTTTTCCATTCCTTCAAATCAACACAGCTACCCACCTGAATCTATAGAAGAAAAGAAGAGATGGGATTTATACCCCACCTTTCACTACCCAAAGGAGTCTCAGAGCAGCTTCCAAACTCCTTTCCCTTCCCCTCCTCACAACAGACACCCTGTGAGGTAGGTGGGGCTGAGAGAGCTCTGACAGAAACTGCTCTTTTTCAAGAACAGCTGTGCCAGAGCTATGGCTTGCCCAAAGTCATCCAGGAGGTACAGGCGGAGGAGTGGGGAATCAAATCCGATTCTCCCAGATTAGAGTCCGCACACTTAACCACTACACCAAACTGGCTAAGTTTAACTGTCCTAACAATTTTATGGGAATTCAATGGTATCTAATTCTGAGTTGGGGGCTGTGGTGGCTCAGAGGTTAAGACACTGAATTGCAGACCAGAAGGTCAGTAGCTTGGCAGTTCAAGACCCGAGTACTGCATGATGGAGTGAGCTCCCATCTCTGATCCCAGCTCCTGCCAGCCTAGCCATTCAAAAGCAAGACATTGTGAATAGATAAATAGGTACCACTTCAGTGGGAAGGTAACAGCATTCCATGCGCTTCAGTGTTTAGACATGGCTACCACATGACCATGGAGAAGTCTTTGGACAGCGCTGGTTCTTCGGCTTGGAAATGGAGATGAGCACCACCCCCTAGACCTGGATTTGACTAGCTTTCGAGCAAGGGAAACCTTTACCTTAATTCTGAGTTACCAAGATTAGCACTCTAGTGTAACAAGGACTCCTAACAATTTTACTTGATTTCAGTAGGATCTACTCCTGAGTAAAGCTCTGTTATTGTGTTTTTCTTTTAAGACAAAAGATTTTAATGTTTGAGTTGTTTTTTCTAGACTAAAACCTCAGTATTTAGGTTAAATTGCTGTGTTGGCACTTTGCGATAAATAAGTGGGTTTTGGGTTGCAGTTTGGGCACTGGGTCTCTAAAAGGTTCGCCATCACTGGTTTAGCATGTCCAGAGGACATCTAGTGGTCAAATATCATAACTACATGTAAATGTACAGGTGCATCGCTTGAGGGGGGGAAACATTAAAAAACCCAATTCCAAGTCTTTCTGTGCTGTCAACTTTCTTTCTCTTCATCGATTAATAGATCTTTCTTTCTGAAATGTGTGCCTGCCAACTGCCTAGTTAAATGGACTGGCACTTTTACACTTACAGTTGAAAAAAGGGGGTGTCTGACCCAGGAATTCCCAACCTGTGAGCCTTAAAAGCAGATCTAATATTTGATTTTATGTTGTTTTTACCTTATTGGTTTTAATGTGTAAGTTGCCATGAGACTCTTTGAGTGAGTGGTGACTAAAAAAATCTAATGAATGAATAAACAAACAAACAAACAAATAAATAAATAAAACAGGCTGGAGGTATTGAGATTTCAGAATATCCATGGGTGTAAGAGGCTGGCTGCTGCGTGTCTGCATGAGACCTCCCTCTGGAGTCTTCTCCTGACAATCAGGAAGAAGAGTTGGTTTTATACCTCACCCTTCACTACCCGAAGAAGTCTCGGAGTGGCTTACAATTGCCTTCCCTTCCTCTCCCCACAACAGACACTCTGTGAGGTAGTTGGGGCTGAGAGAGCTCTGACAGAACTGTGACTGACCCAAGGTCACCCAGCTGGCTGCATGAGGAGGAGAAGTGGATAAATCGAACCCGGCTATCCAGATTAGAGTCCGCCACTCTTAACCTCCACACCACACTGGCACACACTGAACACTGACTCATGCAGAAAGATATTTGGTTCTTATTCTCACGAACTCCACAACAAAAATGTGCCGGCTGTAATTGTAAAGATGCTTCCAGGACCAGGTAGAATGCGCCGTCTAAGCCAAGGGTGTCAAACATGCGGCCCAGGGGCCAGATGAGGCCCCCAGAGGGCTTCCATCAGGATGGCACTGGAACTAACTATCTCCTTCCAGTTCTGTTGCTGCTGCTGCTGCATCTTAGCTTGCTTTCCCAGAATCTCTCAGTTGTTCAGAAGAGATAGAGAGGCTTCTGCCCCCTGCACTGGACTGAGGCTCCTCCCCCTCCCAGATTGCGACAGCACAGACATTTTGATGCAATAATTTGGAGCAGGAAGTGTCAGACTGTTGAATAAACAAAATATTGCAAGAATGCTAATGTTTCAAGCATGTTTTTATTTTAAATTTTAAAAAATCTTTGTGTCCTTTATAAAGTTTATCTCTCTGCTACCTGACATTACGTTTTATGACACACATGGCCCAGCCCGACAAAGTCCAATTTACGTCAAATCTGGCCCTACCATAACAAATGAGTTCGACACCCCTGCTCTAAGCTGCGGAGTCTTGTGAGCCAAAATTCCACTTTGTGAGCTATCGGCATTAAAGTTGCGAGTGAGCAATTTGGCTACTGCATAAACTAGTTTGCCCTGGAGCCATCCTTCCTGAGCTAAGACAAAAACGTGTGAGCTGGAGGCTAAAAAACTGTGAGCTAGCTCGCAATTACTCAGTTTAGGGGGAACACTGGTAGATTAAACAAAAAATCTCTGTTGGAGACCCTGGAGAGCCACTGACTCTGATGGACCAATGATCTGATTCAGTATAAGGCACCTCCATGCATGCATGCATGCATGTGTGTGTGTGTGCGTGTGTGTGTGTGTGTGAGGCTGGGGAAAGCACTGCATAGTTGAAGGATCCCCCATATCAAACACTTGTACAGTTTGGTATAGTGGTTAAGTGCGCGGACTCTAATCTGGAAGAGCCGGGTTTGATTCCCCACTCCTCCACTTGCAGCTGCTGAATGACCTTGGGCAAGCCATAGTTCTCTCAGAACTGTTCTTGAAAGAGCAGTTTCTGTCAGAGCTCTCTCAGCCCCACCTACCTTACAGGGTGTCTGCTGTGGGGAGGGGAGGGGAAGGGAAAGGAGATAGTAAGATGCTGTGAGACTCCTTCGGGTAGTGAAGGGCAGGGTATAAATCCAGTCTCCTCTCCTTCTACACAGAAAATTAGCATGTGCTTGTGACGCACTCCAGCTTTGTCAGTGACATGCTCCCTTTCTGCGGGGAAGGTGTTTTGTCCGTCAGGGGGCCTTCCGACGGATGTCTCCTCTCCCTTGCCCAGACTGCAGAGGTACAGCTCTCAGTCCCGCTAAGATTAAAGCGCACAAGTCAATGTCTTTCAGTCAACATCCAAGGGAACAAAACTGGCAGAATCCTAACTTCTCCTAGGCTATCCAGTAAGTTAATAGCTGAGTGGGGATTCCCCCTCCTTCTTGGAAGAAGGCCTGGTCTCACCTGTTGACAGACAACATTTTGATCTTGCCACTACTCTGAGAAGCTCAGGGCAGCGTACATGGATCCCCCCCCCCTCCTCCAGCTAATCCTCACAACAACCGTGTGAGGTCAGTGAGACTGAGAAAGGGAGAGAGACAGTGACTGGCCCCAGCCAGCTTCAGGGAGGTGGGAGGATTTGAACCTGGGTCTTGCAGATCCTCCTAGCCTGACAGTCTAACCACCAGGGTGGGGCAGCTGTCAGGGCCCAAGGCTTCCGGTAGGGCCCATCGCCACCACTGCCCTCAGCTGAGTTCCCCTCCTGTCCGCCCAAAAGCCCTCCTGCTCCCCAGCACCATCCGGGAAAGGGCGTGCCAGTGGTGCGTGCGGCCGGAGGAGTCGGGGATAGGAGAGTCGGGGGTAGGAGAGCTTGCAAGTGAGTGAGCTAACGGGGAAGGACTTATGGATAGAGAGTTGCGGAAGGGCACACAGGCAAGTGGGTAAGATGAAGGGTGTGACCAGGGAGTGGGGGGGATGGGCAGAGGAAGGGGGCCCAAGCGCTCTCTCTCCGCCCAGGACCCCACAAAACCCAGATCTGCCTCCGCTAACCTTTTCTTTCCATTCTCTCCTTGAAGCTTCTGGAAAAGAAGGACCAGACACTGTCTCTTAACCTCAGCCTCTCGGGGTGTGGGGGTTTACAAGAGTGTCAGACAGACAGACAGGCAAAGTGTGAGTTTTCCTTCCTGTTTACTCTCCTGCCTCTGTCCCATTGATGTCTAGACTAATACTTCCCTCTCCCACACACACAGAGAAGGAACAGGTTTGCTCTCCATCGTTGGCACCATGGATACAAGGGCATGCATCTCTGCATCTGCATCCATCCAGGTAGTTAGATTAGATTCTATCCCTATCTCCCATCTATCCTGTCTAGAATGGAGTTCAGTAAATAAAGAACTCTTTGTTAGTTTTGAAACTGACCAGTGGGTCAGTGAAACTCTGTAAGTTTGCGAGCACCTGCAGGATACAAGTCAGCTACGGCTGCGTCTAGCCCTAGTGCACTCAGCTAAACTGATGCAGATTCCTGGCTTAACCGTACCAGTGAATCTAACCAAAGCTTCATCAGACAATGATCTTGAACAGCAAAAATACCTGGGCCTTAAAGGATGAAAGCACTGGGGTGGAACTGGCTACTGCAAAAGTGTATTTTACAATACTTAATCACCACATTAAAAACAAAGCTATTTTGCTTAACCACTGGGAAAATGTTACCTTTTCTCAAACAAAAGGAGAATTGGTTTCCTTAATGTTGATTGTAGCTAAAACACTGTTGGCACAGGTTTGGAAGACTGAGAAAGTGCCTACTATTAAACAATGGTTTACAAATGGTCATGGATAAATGGGCCACACAATTACTAGTTGCAGAAAATCCGACAAAGAAAACCTGTTTTGTTGGAAAATGGTTTGTATTTTTTGAATATATAAGAAATGCGAACGATACTAACAAAGCAATACCTACTAAATATGTTGACTTTGTATTTTATTAATTTGTTCTTTAAATATTGTAGTAGTTATAAACTTATAGGAAGAAGTTGTATTATAATAACTGTGTTATTAAGTCACTTGAATTATCACACTGTTGTTTTGTTTGTAAGTTAAAATGTTTATTTTTTAAAAAAATAAAGTTATATAAAAAAAGGGACACAAAGCACCTGAGATTGAAAGTTCAGGATGGCAAGCTAGAAGAGGAGTTAGAAAAGATGCCCCAAGATCCTCCAAGATGGGGGCACTCAAAAAGGATACGAAAGGAGGTACTGATTGGACTAAAGGGCAAGGACAGAGACGGGCGAAAGATGGGATATTTAAAAATCTGGCAAACCTGAGAAGGAACGTGGCCTCTGCGAACCCCTACACCACACTGGGGGTCTCTCCCACAGTTATACGACACGGTTATACGACACAGAGACTCCTGTATTCTCTGTGGGGAGAACTCAAACAGTAGTGACTAACTAAGCAACAGCAAAGAGGTCTACTTACTAAGATGATTTTACGTAGCGAGGCTTTGCGATTCTCACTCTGCCGCAGATGATCAAGTCAACGTCAGCATTGTCGATGTCCTCAAAATTCTCAGCGCCAATATGGCCTCTGTATGGAAGGGCGGGGGGGGGGCATATGGCAGAGATACATTATTTATCACACAGCTGGTCAAGGCTGCTGAAGGCCGCTCCAGACTTTGCGTTATTTATTAAAAAGGGGGCACAAGAAGAAGATACACGGAGACGGACTGCTCAACGTGTCCCAGAATGAACAGGAAACCAGGCAGCCCTCAAAGAGGAACGGGGCTGGAAACATCGCCTGGCACGGCTGTTGGGGACTGAGGATAAAATGGCCGACATTGTGATGCCCCTGTACAGATCTGTGGCGCGGCCTCATTTGGAATACTGTGCACAGTTCTGGCCTCCATATCTCCGAAAGGACATTGCAGAGCTGGAAAAAGTGCAGAGGAGATGAAGGGCTTGGAGCACCTTCCGTATGAGGAACGGCTCAAAAGTCTGGGACTTTTCAGTTGAGAAGAGAGACGACTAAGGGGGAACGTGATAGAGGTTTATAAAATTATGCATTGGGGTGGGGGGGGAGTTGACCAACAGAAATTTTTCGCCCTCAGTCAAAGAAGCTCATTTGGTGGGTGCGTGGGAGAGGTCCTTTTCAGTGTCAGCCCCATGATTATGGAACAAGCTCTCCATGGGGGTGTGCCTGGCCCCCTCACTTTCCATCTCGAGGAGACAGCTGCAGACTGTTAGGTTTGGTAGCAGCCCTGAGTGGTGATTTTAAATTTTGTTCTTATCTTTTTTAACGTATTTTATGTGGGGTGTTTTTATCTACGTGGTTCTCTGCCATGAGCTCCGTAAGGAAGAAGGGCAGCTCACAAATATTTTCAATAAATACATAAATAAAATAACAAACACCACGGGGGCGATGGATTAATGGTCTTGGCGGTGGAGGTGGTGATGGACCATCCACTCTCCACTGTAGCCTAAATCTGAATTCCAACCCCTTGTTCGGCTGACATTTACACCCCCACATGCACACCCACACAGTCACGGGAGATCTGGCTGTGGGTCTCCCAATGTTCTGTCTGCTTCGGCTATGGGTTCAGAATTTCCCCCGCCCTTGAAGTCTGAACAGTCTGCACTCCCCCCTCTCAATTTCTCAGTTTGCCCACTCAGTTGGCTCACCCAACGGAAGCGAGAATGAGCTCTTTTCAACTCAGAATCCCTCATGAGCCACACTGAAGGTCTTTCATACAGGGAGATAAGCTTATTACAGGAAAACATATATTAAAATGGACGAGGCATCAGATATGTGTGTCTTTTCTACTATGTGTGCATGTACTGGGCATAAGAAGATCCTATTGGATTGATCGGAAGATCCCTCAAGTTTAGAATTCTGGATTCAGGGGGAGGGGGTTGTCAGTCAAATGTTTCAGGGAAGCTCATGTACAAGGCATGAAATCATACCCCCTCCTCCACTGTTTATCCAGGCATCTAGCACTTAAAGGTACACTGCTACTGAATGTGGAGGCGCATTTAGCTATCGTGGTCATCAACAGACCCATCTTCCATGGATTTGTCCCATCCAAAACTATCTCCTCTAACAGAACAAAGTTTGAGTCTCATGGCATTTTTAAGACCAAGAAAATTTAATTTGGGGTATAAGCTTTCGTGGGCACACACATTTCTTCAGATCTGAAGAAGTGTGCATGCACACTTCAAAGAAGCTTATACTCAGAATTAAACTTTCTTGGTCTTAAAGGTGCCGCCGGACACAGACTTTGTTCTGTTGCTTCAGACCAGGGGTGGCCAAACTTGCTCAACGTAACAGCCACACAGAATAAATGTCAGATGTTTGAGAGCCGCAAGACATAAACAAATATTACACACATGATTTTTATTGAAAAATATGCAAATTTGCTTTTTTAATAACATTAAATTAGACTGTATGAAAGAGCCTGAGCTGCAGTTTGGCCACCCCTGCTTCAGACCAACATGGCTACCCACCTGAATATATCTCCTCTAACGGTCATCAACTGCACATCTTATGGCAGTGAGTTTCATAAGATAATCTCCAGTTTTCTGGAGAAGATGGTCTTTTGACCATCTGTCAATCAGTTTCATTGAAGTTCTAGTAGCTACTCTTCATCCACTCTTCCTATACCAGTCATATTTTTTTTAAAAAACCCTCTACTGTGTACCCCTCTGCCGCCTTAGTAGTCTTTTCTTCAGAGCTCAAAATCTGCAGACCCTTTTGCCTTCCATCTTAGTGTGGGCCTTTCAGCCCTCTGATGCCCTTTTCTCAATGGTTCCAGATTGAGAGATACATAATGGCCTTTTACTTACGTATACAAAGGGATTTGCTCCGTTCGAGAACTTGGGCTGACGCTGTTGAGAGAGGGAAGCACACGTTAAATCAGAGAAACCATTCTGTGCAAATACAAAATGGATAGCTGGTAAGAAGTGCACACTTTAATCCAGAACAGCAAGAATCACAAATGGTGGAGGGGGGCATAAGTCAAAGGTCTGCTATGAATCTGGTACAGAGGTCTTACTTGAATTGCTGAGCTCACTTCTTGCAGGGTAAAGCCAGAAGGAAGCTAGACCCTGGGCCAGAAGCATCGCCTTCTTGGAGGGGAGGCTGGGGTCTTTCCAGACTGCAGAGACCCCAAGGCAGGCAGACAGGCAGGTGACCCTAAGCAAGGGTCCATGGTATACCAATGCACACTTCTTTTCCCAGCAAGCCAAAGAAGCCCTGAGCAGAGAGGGACATAGGCTGCCCCTCTTGGGAGGGGGGGTCTGTTGCATTGCTGGATGCCCTAGCCTGGGAAGAGGTGGAACGAGTCAGGAGTGCCTCTGAAGACCTGCCTCCTGCGGACCTAAGTGTGGTGGAGGATCAGTCCCCAGCTCCAGAGGAGCCTCCACCTGAACCAGAGGAGGCTCAAGCAAGCACCTCTCAGGGCATTACCCCAGCACCAGCAGCAGCTGAGCCACAGCCAAGCTCAAGCCCACCTGATTCACCTCCTCGGGTGGAACGCCTAAGGTCACGATCCAGGCAAGACTTAGCTGCAAGGAGAAAAGAGGCACGCATGCGTAGTTGCAGATCACTCAGCCCTGAGTTTTAGAGGGAGCCGGGACCTCACTGCCAGCTGCTAACAAGCACAGGAAGTGGCTGGATATTTAGGCACAGCACAAAGACCAACAACTTGTGCTAGCAACAAGTCATTCTGGCTAAGCTCTGCACCCGCTCAGCTTGCATCAGCTAAACCTGATTCTGGACCTTCTGGCTCGTGACTCCGGCTCTGTCTGACTTCGGCTTGATTCTGGACCCTCTGGCTCATGACTTCGGCTCTGTTTGACTTCAGCTTTTGGTTGACCCCTTGGACTGGTTTGCTCGTGAGTTTCCTTCTCTGACCACGGCTTGGACTGACTCTGCTTTCGGCTTGTGTTTTGGACTTGGTAATTCGTTCCTGATTTGGCTTGACCTTGGACTGTCTCGGACTTCGACTTGGCTCCTGACCTACTGGCACCCAGCCTGTGACAGAACGGGAGAGACTGGGGAGATGACAACCCTAGGGGGACTGGGTGGTGATCATGGTGAGTTACTATAACGGCATCCTGCAGCATCCTTTCTGGCTGTGTAACAGGAAGTAGTGTCACCACAGTGCAGGATGATCTAGGATTCCCCCAAAACTTGGTGGTAAAAACCATAGAGTTTGGGGGGAATCCTGGAGTGTCTACAACATGCTGACATCACTTCTGGTTACACAGCTGGAAATGACATCACAGCATCGCGGGATGCCATCCCTCCATTTTCCCCCTGTTGCCTTATTGAGCAGCAGCAGTATTGAGCAGAAATAACAATAACTAACAGGCTACACTCCCCAGAGACAGAAAAAAATCAAAGTCAAGCAATATAAGAGAATTACAATAGAATAGAAAAGTAATATATCATAAATCACAACATGTAAATATACACAAGAGTACAAAATCAGCGTTAGAAAACAACATCAAGAGTAAAGCAATTCCAGTCCCAATTAAATATTAAGCTGACATAAATAGTCTTAGCAAACATATGATGCTTATCAAATGTCCAGAAACACGCCGAAGGAGGCACAACAAAGTGATAAGTAAATCTCTGTTTTCTTTACTCAACGGTAGTTCGATCGATGATCCAAACCGTTTCAGAGAACAACCTTTGTCAGGAGGTATTTTTACCTGCCTCCACAACAAGGAGGTGCAGTGCCCAGAAATAACAATAAACTGTAGACGGAGCCCAATCGCCTCAAAACAATTCCAAGACGCAATGGTACAGCATGTGAAGAGGTTGGCAGTACTGGAAAGCAAAATGCTGGAGAGCCAGATACAGATACAACCGTATCAGACAGGGGTTAGGGTCCTTCATTGGGTTCAAGCTCCCAAAGAGTGGCGATCAGTCACCAGTAATATTTGGGCATCATAATGGCCCACTGAACGCTAGTTAAGTGGATCGAGTACTGGCTTTCCTTCCTCCTCTCTGCTCCTCCAGGGCTCCTGCAGGACCACAGGTCCCTTCCCTCTGCCCTAGTTCTGTGATGCTGTCGTGCTGAGGGCTGGTCCCCCTCCTATTATATTACCTGCCCCTGCCACCCAACATCCTATGGTAGCTTAAGAGCCAGACTGAACCCGATTGAAATAAATGAGACAGTGCCAGGTTCTGATGATTCAGACAGTAAAATGCTTCCATCCCACCGGACGAGGAGACTCTTGGACACAGAGGCCACTGTGCAAGATCAAGCATTGTGCCTGCAACTGAAATCTAGCGTGAGCTCAGGCTGCATGTTTTTAAACCCAGATGTTCTAAATGGTGTCTTTTAGGGAATACTTTTTGTTTCTCAAACGAAATGTATTGAAAATACTTGTGTGTGGGGGGAAGTCTTGTTATCTGAACCTTAAACAGAAACCAGAGGGTTGTTGTTGTTTTTAATGAACAATATATAGCAATAAGTAAGACTCACAAATTAATTGGCGTGGGCGGTACAGTGAAGGATCTTGTTTGAAATCTGTCCCAGAGTCCTCCAAAAACCTAGAACAATGATCATGAAGCTTTTTACAGGTAATCAACTGGGTGTGAGGCTATCACTATAATTATTGTTGCTGATGTTAACTGATTCCATAATACTCATCAGGACACAAAAGCGCTTTGCAGTAGATCATGAAATGCAGTCCTAGGTAGGGTTGCCAAGTCCAGGTAGGGACATTCCTGGAGATGTGGGGGTAGAACCTGAGAACTGGAAGGGACAGGGATGCTCTGTATTCCTGGTGCTTGTGGGGCAGCAGTGGGAGGGCTTCTGGAGTTCTGGCCCCACTGCTGGTGGGCCTCCTGATGGCCCCTGGGTTTTGACCCCTGTGTGACACAGAGTGTTGGACTGGATGGGCCACTGGCCTGATCCAACATGGCTTCTCTTACGTTCCTAAGGGTTTGGGGGACTGATTTTTCCAGGGGAACCGATCTCAACACTCTGGAGGTCAGCTGTAATTCCAGGAGATCTCCAGACCCCATCTGGAGGGTGGCAACCCTAATCCTAAATCATGCAAAACCAGGAGGTTTCTTGAGCCCCTGGCTGGGTGAGTTGAGCCACTTGGCCTAATGGAAGAGTCAAATTATCCCGTCGGGCTTATTCTGTGAAGCGACAAGACAACATGGTTACATTTTATGAAGAGGGGAGAAGGTGACAGCTGTCCTAACTTCATCTGTGCTATTTCAGATCCCTTTGGGAGGGATTGAACAGGGTGAAGAAAGAAGGAATGGGGGGGAGGGACCTTGCTCTGGGATTACAGCCCTTTCTGCAGCTTGCTTTTGAGAATCCGGGGAGTCAAGCCTTAAGGGCTGACTTTGCAGTTGCTCGCATTCCCTCTGCAGTGGTTTTCCCCCCTCCAGTTTATTCATTTCTATATTCTGTATGCATTCTGTATCTACAAGCAAAACCCACATTTTTGCCTAATTAATATGGAAACGTCACGTGAAGAACAAAGCAAACATCTTTCAAAACTTTCAACTGCAGACCCAACCCCTCCCTCCCTCCCTCTCTCTGGGATTCTGCAAAAAGAAAGGGAAGGGAGGGGGAAATTCAGGCCCACCCATGCAAGACGGACACATTTGGGAACAGGGAATCCCCCAGTCCTTTATATCTACTGATTCTTTCTTATGCTCTCTCTGGCTTTTTAAAAGTTTGCCTGCGTGGGAGGAAACGTCCTCTTTTGTCTTCGAAGAAGGAGAGGGGAAACAGAACGGGGAGGGAGCGTCAACCTAAAGAGGGAGAGAGAGAGAGAGGCAAAAACGGGTGAGGGCAGTGGGCAGCACTTAAAAATACCCGCAGAAACAATTCTGCTTTAGAAAGGATTAGTAATTCGAAAGTGAATGAGAACAAGGAATGACAGCAAAAGGAGTTCTAGGAATTGCGGGGCAACAGTGTGATGGAAGCAGTCGGAATGCAGATTCCTGTAAAACAAATGCAGAAACAGGAAAAAACCCCGACACAAACTGGAAGTGAAAGCGGGAGGGAATGCAGAAGGGAAGAATAGGATGCGCTCAGGAACCAAGGCAAAATACGGGTGCAGAAAGGGCCTACGATTAACTTATTTGTCATGGGACAAGGTGCCCACTAGCTGCACAGGTGGGAGGAATTCAGTAGATGCAGCTTCTCTCACCAAAATGCTGCTATGATATCTTCCTTTTTATGCTATCATCAAGAGCATAACAGTGGGATCCTACATAGAATTAGCAACTTTATGTGGGACTTGTACAACTTTTTATTCTCTGGGCCAAGCACATATCATATATCATTTTAGTAAGCAGCTGGATCCTATGGGTCATAAAAGTGGGTGGGATTCTGGGTCGGACATAAAACAACAATAAGCAGGAATTCCTATTGTACTATGTGACATACAGAACTGCCTTATCAGACCATCGATCTATCTAACCTAGGGCTGCGATCTCTGTGCCTGGCAATCCTGAGAGCTTTTTGGGACAGGGCCTAGGGAAGGGGGAGCATTGTAGATGCTGTGACATCCCATAAATGAAGACACAGCTCTTGCAGTGCTCTAGGTATCTCCTCCCCCCCCATCTCTATGGTAAAGACCACAGAGATCTGGGGCAATTCCTATAGGGATATTTGGTTAATATAGCAGAGTTTTGCCAGTCATAGTAGCGTGACACTGAGTGCAGTAAATAAATCTCCCAAGAAGTATCTTGCAAAAAAGGTGAAAACTTACATTTATTCAAGGAGATCCAGTTCACATTCAGGTTGCAGTCAAAAGGAGAGAGAGAAGCCTATACTAAGAAGTACTTTTCCCTATCACAAATGGCCACCTTGTTCGGCATCATTTGTGTGAGAGAATGAGGGCACTGTATCTACAGGAGAGACCTGCAGAGACATGTGTCTCTGTGGAAAGCCATGTGAGGAAAGTGAGAGGACAAAGTGAGACAGAGAGGAGGGGGTCAGAGGACAGCTCCCAGGCTGAGACAAAGAGAGGCATCCCATTCCAGGAGATAACACCTATGCACCCTCAGAGTGATGTAGCGCCCTCCAATGTCCAGGCATGCTGAGCTGCTCACTCCAAGAATTCCTAGAGCATCATGAATACTGTGATGTCGTCCCCTTCTTTTTTCTTTTGTTGCTCAATTGAGCCAGAGATGGAGGGTGGGGACAGGTTGGTTTGCTGTGGGCCGGCAAATGGTAAACCCAATCCACCCCTGTATTGTCTATTCAGACCGGGAACGGGACTCTCGGCCCTGCTACTTGGGGTAGTACATTTAACTGAGATGCTAAATACTGAGGCTAAGCCCGTCCTCTACTATTCAGTGGTGATGTTACAAACAAACTAAGCAAAGAGGTTTGTGCACAAAGCTCACTGACTTGGCTAGCTTCCGGCGCTGGTTCATATCGTTTCAGTGTGCAACGCTGGGAAACACAGTCAGTCATTGCTTCTATGGTTGAATCTAGCGGGGGTTTAGGGAGTAACATCCTGTCCCAGGGAACTTCTTCATAGCCACTATTCCATTAATTAAAAAAAATAAAAGAGAGAAAGGGATTTAATGGTGATGAACATAGATGGGGCATGGAGAAATGGGCCAGATCTAGTCAGATTTCAAAGTGAACCTCGCCCAACTCTTCTACAGCCCCCATCCCTCGTGCTCTTTGAATCTGCCGGTCCCACGATTCTCAGCATATAGAGTTGCCAGGTCTTACCTCGTCGCCAGTGGGGGGTGGGAGGGAGCTTTCGGAGAGTGGGGGGCAGGGCGATATCACCATGCCCTATGTCCTTGGTGTGACATCACTTCTGCGTGATATCATCACACCCGGGTCCAGTAGAATCACAAAAAAATCCGTAGTCAAAACATGCTAAGTAAATGTAATAATAACTATACAGGAGCCGAAGTCAATAATTTTAATAAACTCATATATATTATTGTAGAATCATAAACGTTGTAAAGAGCAATTATCAAAAAGTGGGTGGTAACAAACTCAAACCCACAATAAGTCACAGCACATCTCTAAAGCAGCAGACTTCCTTCATTACCAAAACAAGCACACAAAAGAAAAGCCTTATATAAATTTCACAAGTCCTTGAACTGAAGTCCAAACATCTGTATATTGTGGCTTGTAAAAAATAAGATCCAAGCGGAAGCTACGCAGTTCCAGATAGTCAGCGTTTCGGACCCGTCCCTTCATCAGGTAAACCAGGTAAGTCTTCATTGACATACAGTAAATATACATGAACAAACGAGGTCCCGATCAAAATATTCCAATGAGGACTTACCTGATTTACCTGGCAGCGGGCAGGAGCCCACAAAATCAGGGGATCCCTGGCTCCCACCTGGAGGCTGGCAACCCTATCAGCATAGCCTTTTTTAGTTGGCCAAAGAGGACCCCTCCTTCCTTTCTTCCCAGCAGAAAACCTGGTTGGATCCAACCCTATTTCTACAGCAGTCCAATAAATTACGCAGCATTTTCCTGCACATATGACTGTAGACTTGCCAGAAGAAATTGAGAAAAATTGGATGTTATTTACCAGGTGATGCTATTTACCTCCGTGCACTGAAAAGCATCAGCTGCCTATTTCTGTACCTTAAGACCCTGTTCAAGGGGAGGGCATTTTTCTTCAGGCCAGCTGGCAACCCAGCGTATACGGAAGATTTTGCAGTGTTGAATCGAAAGTGGTACAATAGTCAATTGGCTCTGTCGGAAATGAGTTGGGTTAATTCCCTGTGCTAAGCAAACGGGACAAGAGGGCTTATTTCAGGAAAATGTGATATACAGGAGTACCGAGAAGCAGTGGCCTCTAATCTGGAGAGCTGGGTTAGATTCCCCACTCCTCCTCCACATGAAGCCTGCTGGGTGACCTCTGGCCAGTTACAGTTCCCTCAGAACTCTCTCAGCCCCACCTGCCTCACAAGGTACAGTTGTAAGCCGCTTTGAGACTCCTTAAGGTAGAGAAAAGCAGGGTATAAAGACTATTTCTTCTTCAAAGAAGAGGCCCACCTCCAAGTTATGTGACATTTTCCACAGTAGGTTTTTCCTCACCGGGCACAGATCCGATGTTTTCTCCTTCTTACACTGCATTTTCGGAACTCGCTAAAACTGTGGATTCAGAAAACGCAAAGGAGAAAACTTTGGGTTTGCACCTGGTGAGGAAAAATCTATTGCGGAAAATTTCACATAACACGCAGTTTAAAAAATGTCAATACGGGGAATTTCACTACTGTGGAAATGGTCTGGAGATCTCCTGCTATTACAACTAATCTCCAGAGGATCAAAATCAATCCCCCTGAAGAAATTGGCTGCTTTGGAGGGTGGACTCTATTATCTTATACCCTGCTGAGGTCCCTCCCCTCCCCAAACCCCGCCCTCCCCAGGCTCCACCCCCCAAATCTCCAAGTTTTCCCCAACCCAGAGCTGGCAATCCTACATAGGGATGCCAGCCTCCAGGTGGGGCCTGGGGATCCCCTGAAATGACAGCTCATCTCCAGACTACAGAGGACAGTTCCTCTGGAGAAAACGGCTGCTCTGGAGGGTGGACTCTACTGGCATTGCACCCCACTGAGGTCCCTGTCCTCCCCAGGCTCCACCCCCCCAAATCTCCACAGATTTCTCATCCTGGAGCTAGCAAACCTGTCCCCCCTGCTGCTGATGGCCATGGTGCACCTGACAACCAGTTCATGGGCTGTGGTCTTGTTGTTGTTCAGTCGCATAGTCGAGTCTGACTCTTCGCGGCCCCATGGACCACATCATGCCAGGCCCTCCTGACTTCTGTCGTGTTCCAGAGTCTACTTAATTTCATGTTTGTTGCATCGATGACACTGTCTAGCCATCTCCTCCTTTGCCGTCCCCTTCTGCTTTTACCTTCAGTCTTTCCCAGCATCAGGGTCTTCTCCAGTGAATGCTCCCTTCTCATTTGGTGGCCAAAGTATTTGAGCTTCAGCTTCAGCATCTGGCCTTCCAGGGAACAGTCAGGGTTGATTTCTTTGAGGATTGACTGATCTGATCTCCTTGCAGTCCAAGGGACTCTCAAGAGTCTACTCCAGCACCATAATTCAAAAGCATCTCTTCTTTGGCACTTGGCCTTCCTTACAGTCCAACTCTCGCAGCCACACATCACTACTGGGAATACCATGGCTTGACCATACGGACTTTGGTTGGCAAGGTGATGTCTCTACTTTTTATCATGCTGTTTAGGTTTGCCATCGCCAAGGAGCAGGCGTCTTTTAATTTCATGACTGCAGTCACCATCTGCAGTGATCTTGGATCCCAGGAAGGTGAAGTCTGTCACTGCTTCTACGACTTCAATCCACTTTCAGTGCACTTTCCAACTGGATTTTACTGTGGCCCGTTCTACATCTAGCATTCGCCTCTGCATTTAGCATTTACCAAACCCACACACTGGAACAGAAAAAGATGCTGCTCAAAACCACACTCAAATACCCCGGGCCAACCATGAAACCAAGAGATCAGAGGAAGTGAAATCGGCTCGCCGTGTGGAGGCTAACATAAAATCCGAAAATCAATCAAAGTGAAAGGGGGCATGCAGAGGGGAATTTCTGTTTCAGTGTGGGTTTGGTAAAACAGCGGAGCAAATGCTAGCTGCAGAATGGGCCTGTGTGAACTAGCAAAATCTAGTTGGAAAGTGCACTAAAAGTGGATTATTTAGTGTGCGTGACCACAGCCCATGGTACTCTGACTGTTTAGATTGTGCTCAGGAGAGCCAGGCTTTTGACATCTTCCATCAAACCATCTGAGAAAATACAGACCATCTACCCATCTGTGTCTATGGTTTTCCTTCTAAAATACTGCCTTATACAACTTCCTGTAAAAAGCTGGCAGTGGCTGAAGAAGTTTCTGGAGCTCTGGGAAGGGGTGGGAAACATCCTCAAAGAAAGTTAAGAACGAAACCAAAAAACCCCCCGCTTCATACAATGCAGTGCTGATTAATGTTAGCAACAATCAACACACGTAGCAAGAACTCGTGCGAGCCGTCCTCTCACAACCGGGGAAATGGTGAGCTGTATCATTTAGGCCTAGCCTCAGTCGTACTGGAATTTATTTATTTACTTCATTTATACCCCGCTTTACTCCCCAAGGGGGACTAAAAGCCGCTTACATCCTTCTACCTCTCTTCCATTTTCTCCTCACAACAACCGTGTGAGGCAGCGCAGGTTAGGCCGAGAGGGTGTAACTGGCCCAAGGTCACCCAGCAAGCTTCCATGGCAGACTGGAGACGTGGAACCAAGTCTCCCAGACCTCTCTACTGCGCACGGGGCCATCTGCCAGTGGAGCTGACTATCAACAGGAGACCCAGCAGGCTGTGGGAACGGAGTTTTAAGACCTTTACTAGCCACGGACCTTTGTGTCACTGAGGTATACATGTACTTCCGGGCTTTCTCATCTGGGCAGGCTTCAGAGGTTGGGTCTCCGGACTGCAGGGGAAAACACAGGAGAAGAAGCAACACAGAGGGAAATGCAACAAGCAGCACTAAGTAGGATCACTTCCCCCAAACTGGCTGGGGAAGCGGGATTTAGCCTACAAAAGGAAACGCTACAATCAATTTGTTGGGTCTTTAAGGTGCCACAAGACTCCTTCCTGTTTTTCCAAACGGTTCCCATCTCCTCCCCACCCACCCTGCCCTGATCCTGTGCCTTTAACACAAGACCGGCACGTTTAAGCCCCGTGACTTCAGCCATCTTAGAAGGATGTAACTCTGCTCAGGCCGGCCCTTGTAGGAGTCCGAGCCTAATACATAGTTACTCTAGCCCAGCCTTGAGCAATTGCATAAGATTGCAGTAGAATAAAAGTTTTCCTATTGCCATGCCAAGACCAGCTCCACCTGAAAAATGCTGATGTGTGAGGGGTGGCTGCGAGACACAGGAACTGGGTCGAGAGAAAAGGTGGCAGCCCTGTGCATGTACAGAGTGTTTCTCCAGCCCTGTATACACATTATACTGAATGTGTGTATATGTGTTTGGGAGAAACAGCTAACACAGGTTCTCTTTACAAATGAAACCAGGGACCAGTACTTGGAGCCAGTTTGGTGTAATGGTTAAGTGCGCGGACTCTAATCTGTGAGAACCGGGTTTGATTCCCCACTCCTCCACTTGCACCTGGCTGGATGACCTTGGGCAAGCCATAGCTCTGTACCAACTGTTCTCTCAAGGACAGTTGTCTCAGAGCTCTCTCAGCCCCACCTACCTCACAGGGTGTCTGTTGTGGGGAGGGGAAGGGAAAGGAGTTTGTAAGCTGCTCTGAGACTCCAAGTGAGTGAAGGGCGGGATATAAAGCCAATCTCTCCTTATTCTAAATGCGGTGTTTAAGTGGCATATTCAATTGCACATGTGTTGAATGTTACTATAGAATTATTCAGTGCCTGTACAAAGAAAAATATGCATACAGTATATGGATTGTACACTGGCTCTTACATCATCTATTCACTGTAACAGATGTACAAGGCTTCAGTGCGGCCAATAATGAATGAACTCAGTGCTATTTTGTGCCTTACATTATAGGTGAAGTTGCTCTTGCAAGCCTATCTACAGTAAAAAAAACATGCATTTAGACTTCAGTGAACTGTTTGGATTTATATGTATGTGCAGAACATGCAGGAACAAACATGTGGAAAGAATTAAAAATTCTTCAGGGCTTCAAAATGCCTGAGACCTCTGCCCCCCCCATCCATTAGAAACTGTTTGCATTTAAAATACCTTAAGTATTGCAAGTAGAAAAACAAAGGGATATACTATCATTAGGTTAGTTTCATTGTACTTTAGGGAAAAGGTCTTTATCCATCCTGCTATTGATCTGTCCCTACCAGGAGTAACAGATAGTTGCTGCAGGTACCAGAAAGGATTACAGTGGGATATAGCAGCAGCTATTCTCTGGGACAAGCCTTATTTTTCAGTATGAATATTAGATAGGATCGCACTAATCCATAACTTTGCATTGGCAAAATTGTCTTTTCTCTCCACTGTAGGACTGGATTTCTGCAACGATATTGACCTGAACTTCTGTGCGGGTTTTGCGCAACTGGCAAAATCGAGTAACAGAATTACCTTAGTGTCCGAGTCCACATTAAATGTAAATGTATGAGGCGAGAAACATTCTTTGGCTGGAGGTGGAGCAGGAGTAACTTTTACTGGATGTATCCGTTCTGAAAGAAAGCATTAAACTGTTTTGTGCCAGGCAGCCTGCGTCAAAACCTAGGCTTCTTCTTAAGCAGGGAACATCTCTACTGTAAACAAAAGGGATTTTGCAACCTGCAGTGGTGACAGTGGACACAGTGATGAAACTCTGAAGGGCTGAGTGGGTGTGGTGCCACAGATAGGGTTGCCAGCCTCCAGGTGGGGCCTGGGGATCTCCCGCTTTTACAACTGATCTCCAGCCGACAGAGATCAGCTCCCCTGGAGAAAATGGCTGCTTTGAAGGGTGGACTCTATGGCATTCTACCATGCTGAGGCCCCTCCCCTCCCCAAACCCTGCCCTCTCCTGGATCCACCCCCAAAGTCTCCAGATATTTTCCAACCCAGACTTGGCAACCCTAGCCACGGAATATTCATGAACATTCTATTGACCAGGGGGAGATATAAGCAACGTAATCTGCAATTGTCAACTCTTGCAAGTTGAAGTGAAAGGTCAGGTGGCTGGGGGGGAAATCCTCTCACACAAACTCTAGAGACAGGAGGGGCTTTGAAGGCAAGCGAAACAGACTGAGGACTATAAGGCCGGAGCAGAAAGAGGTCCTAGGAAGTAGGGAAGAGAGACAAGGAGCTGTGCAGGTGGGGAACTGAAAAGGGCAGAGTGGATGTGGGGGGGGGGGAGGGATTGATCAACAAGAAACTGAAAGAAGGGAGAATAAGGAGGCCAGAAGAAGAGATGGGCAGGGAAGTCAGGGCTGAAGAAAAGGGGACTAACGAAAGAGGGAGAAAGCAGAGGGAAAACAAGGACAGGAGACAAATGTCCCTGCAGTGGGAGGGAGACAAGAGAATGCTGGGCAGGCAGATGTGAGACTTCTGCTCAAAGTAGTCAAGGATCAGATCTTTGTTGATGAAACACAGTTCTTTATTTCCAATCTCTACATTAGTACAGGTTCTCGGATTATTGTCAGAGATAATGCATATGATAGAAGCAGGTCTATTATACCCTTCAGTAGAATTTGAATTGCCCATAGGTAACCAATCACCAAAGGGGAAAAACGGCGGGCAAAAGGGGTCTCTGGCCGTTTGCTTCCCACAGGAAAGAAAGCTAGGTGTGAAGCTGTAAATTTCCCTTCCCAAACCAGACCCCTTAGATGTAACCATGTTCACATAACAACTGATTTCCTCAAGGCCTTCGCACGTTGATAAGAAATGGTCTCTGTCCTCCCCTTGTCTTTCCAGCAGGGATGAATGGAATGCAGAGGCAGGAGTGTGAGAGGCCCATTGTTCCCATGCTTTGAAGTTGCCTTCCCTTCCAATGTATTTGAAAAAGTGAGCCTGGCACACGAAAGCTCATACCTTGAATAAACCTTTTGTTGGTCTTAAAGGTACCACTGGACTCTAAGGCTGATTTTACATCTGACTTTCCCGCTGGAATCATTCTAGTTCCAAAAAAACCTGCCCACACCTCTGTGCGGTGTGAAACCGTGCTGCTACTGAAATGTCCATATCTACTAATTGCCCTCCTGTCGTCACGCTATTATTATACCGCTTTATTCTGCTTTAAACAATTGTGGTTTCTTAGTGCACTTAGACCCCCTGGAGTGAAATTTCACACCACTGTGAAATCAGCACAGGAAAAGACAGCAGTCAAACTACTTTAGAGGGCAGGTGTAAAATCAGCCTAAATTTGTTCTGTTCTAATTCAGCTTCTTCTTGGGTGCAGCAAATCTCATGAGGATTCACCGGATTATCTGAACAGCTGGGACATGCAGCTCCTCCTGGGGATGACATTAAAGGAACCGATGGTCAGATATTCTGGACATATGATTTAGCCGCAAAAAGCATTCCCTGGGCATATATGTGTGGGACGGCCTGTTGTGCCATGGATTGCGGCCATGGTGCTGGAGAAGGGGTGATTTAGCTTTGTGCCCTGTGCCGGTGCTCTGGCCAAGAAAACCCTGCCCCCCCCCCCAAGTCCTGCAGGGAAGCAAAACAGACTTGATACCAGTCTTGTTTGTTTTCACCAGCGCTTCCAGAGGTGGCAGCACAGCCTCATGAGCACCTCATTCTAAAGCAACCTCCCTTTTTCACCCTGTAGGAACCTAAGGAGAGCCCTGCTGGATCAGCCCAGGGGTCCAGCATCCTACCTCACACAGTGGCCAACCAGTTCCTCTGGAGGGCCAACAACAGTGCATAGAGGCCGAGGCCTTCCCCTGATGCTCTGGGATTCAGAGGCTTAGTGCCTCTGCATGGGGAGGTGCCTTAGTTCCTCTGCATGGGGAGGTTCCCCTCAGTCACTAGTAGCCATTGACAGACTTATCCTCCATGAATCTGTGTAAACCCCCCCCCCCTTTTAAAGCTGTTTATTCCTGTGGCCATCATCACATCCTCTGGCAGCAAATTCCACTCTCCATGTAAAGCAGTATTTCTTTTCGTCCATCCTGGATCTACTACCCATCAGTTTCATTGGGTGTCCTTGAACTCTAGTATTTTGGGAGATGGGAGAAAAAGTTCTCTCGCCACCCCATCCATATTTTTACAAACCTCTGTCATGCACCCCCCCCCCCAGTCATCTCTTTTCTTAACAGAAAAGTCCCAGACTCGTCAGCCTTTCCTCCTAGGGAAGGGGCTCTAAACAATTTTGGTGGGCAAAGGTCATGGGGGCAAAGAGATGACCCCCTTCGTGATCCAGAGTTGGGACACTCCTGAAGATTTGGGGATGAAGCCTGGGGAGGACAGGGACCTCAGTGGGGTCCAATGCCGCAGAGTCCACCCTCCAAACCATCTTTTTTCTCCAGGGGAACTGATCTCTATAATCTGGAGATCAGTTGTAATTCCAGGGGATCCCTAGGTCCCGCCTGGAAGCTGGCATCCCTACAACTGATCTTCAGATGACAGAGATCAGCTTCCCTGGAGGATATGGCTACTTGGGAGAGCATGATATCCCACCCTCCCCAGGCTCCACCCCCAAATATCCAGGAATTTCCCAACCTGGAGTTGGCAACCCAACTCTGGGTAGAGAAATTAGACAGAATCCAGAGGGCCCCAGTCTGACCTGCCTGCAAGACCATTATTGTAAGGTCAAAACTAAAGCTAAGCTGTGCTACACCATCCAAAAGGATGTGAAGCGAAACTTACATCCTGGTATACAGATGTATCTATTGGGTATCCAGATAGTCTTGTGAGATCTGGTGAGATCTGGTGAGATTTGCTCCGGCCAACAAGAAGCAAAGTGGCAGCAGAAGCAGCAACATTCTGATGAGACCCCTGAGAAGGGAGATCCCAGGGCAAGCGGCCCAAGATAGTTTTCGCGCTCTAGGATCGATCTGTCCCCCCTCCCCGTGGACAGCACTGCAGAACCTGACACCACAGGCATGACAATAGTAATGACAACGCAATTTACTTCCAGCTTGTGCCTTGAGAGAAACTTCTGGCACCCATCTGGAGTTCCAGCGTCGCTCCTGAGGGAGCCCTTTCAGCAGCAATGCAGGTCTTCCGTATGAAGTCTGGGCTCTCCTGTGCAGAACCGGTACCGCAGGCTGTGGAGGTGGCGCATCTTGGCCATCTTTAGGCGATTCGACAAATGTGCTGGAGGTTATTTTCTGGTCAGCGTCAGCGCCTGGGCTCACAAATCCCGAGAAAGTGTTGATAACTGGCACATCGTCCCGGTGTGGAGTGAAAGGGTAGTTTTTTTCTGCAGGTGGAGTGTAAGGATTGGATTTGAGGAAAGAATTACTGTCCTTGTCTTCAAAACTGGGGAAGAAATGCCTGTCCTCTGGTCCTCTCACGAAAGGCATATACATTCTCTTCAGCAGTCCTTCCTGCTGCTTTCGAGTCATCTTGCGAAGCGAATCGGTGGGAGGACCGATGCGTTTCAGAGGACTGAATTGCCTGGCTGTGACCTCGGAAGCCATGGTTATTCTGGATGATTGCCAATGTCAGATACCGCACTCTCCGGCTGTTTTCCAGGCCCATCCAGCAAGTCTCAATCGAAGCACAGCTCTCCCACCCCAAAGCCCAATTAGGCTTGTTTTTCCCCAAGCGGCAAATGTTTCCTTCACTGAGCAAGGAAACAAGGCAGGGAAAGGAATGAAGTTGTCAAATAAGCAGAGACTCTCGGTGTTGCTTAGTGACAATGGAACGTCAGCACACAATGGAAGTTATCGTGATGCACTTTGTAGGCGTCCCAGGAGGAAATATTATGAACTTTCTGTGTTTGAACCAATCATTCCCTCCACTTACCACACAAATGAGACCTTTTCTATTTCCCCTAATGCACAATGTTTAAATTCATTAAGTTTTAGCTGCCCTATATATCCTGGCTCAGCTGAGGTAATCACATTATATAATATTGTTTTACTCCCCCTTTTCTCAAGTGACTAAGGGCCAAATTACACATTACGTTTCCTACTGAGCTGTCACTAGCTTTCCCCATAGCGACTGTGGGAACATCCTATTAAAAGCCTACCGGGGGCCTGAATTACTGTACTTATCTTCAAACTGGAAAAATAATGCCTATCTTCTGGTCTCACAAAATGCATATATATTCACCTCAGCAGACATTCATGCTGCTTTTGAGTCATTGAGTTGAACTGAGTTGGTGGGGGGATTTCAACATTTCAGGACCAAGGTATGTGTGTGTGGGGGACTCCTGCCTTCCCTTCCAGACCGTTTTCCTGCGCTGAAACAGCCCTCGTGCTGCACTTCAAGGCCACATTCACATAATTAGGAATTTTATTGTGTGGATGAGAATGATTCATGACGATCATACAGTTACTATTCAAAAGTTCCACTTGCATGTCATTGGAATTGTGTAATGAATAGTAAGCCGGCCTTAATAATTAATATACATTTATTTTGTGGGAATCTTGTGCTGGTGTTTTAGAGCAGTCTATTTGATCTTGCCCACTGTGAGTGAATGAAATTCACTAAATGGCTCTGAAGAACTTACTTTCTATCTGCAGCTCAGTGGTAGAGCACCTGTTTGACATACAGAAGGTCCCAGGTTCAATTCCAGGTATCTCCAGTTAAAAGATCTGGCAGTAATTGATGTGAAAGACCTCTACTATCTAAAAAAGATACACTAAAAGAGTAACCTTTCCAGAAAATCTGAACAAATCTTAGGGAACTATATGCAAAAACATTGTAACTGAAACCAAAGTACTTAGTCAACCATCCCTCACTGATAAGAATCAAGAATTTGTAAAAATAAGCTGCTACCGTCTGTCTGTCAACTGGAAAATATACAGTTTTACCAACAACGTTTACCTCAGTCTTTCCAATTCGTGACTACCTCATACCATTCCTGTCTTTTAAATAAAATATTTTATTATTGTTCACTGTACACAGTCTCCAGTGCCATTTCAAGGGATCTACAAAGAGGGCTCCTGTTTTCCTCCTGACAAATTCCTGGGCTGGGCAAAAGCCCCGATTAGAATCTGTCAAAGAGGGGGTGGGGGACATTCAGTTTTATGAAGCCTCAATATTATCACGCTACTCCAGGGCCAGCTCAGTACCTGGAGGGAACGGAGAATTTGGCAGGGAAAAATCTGCCTCGCAGTGAAGAATTGCAGCTTGCAACTTGGAACTGTGTCTGCAGCCATCAGCAGAGAGAGGGGCAATGATTCAAAAGCAGAATGCATACTGCATGGAGAAGGCTGCAGACTCAATTCCTGGCATCTCCAGCCAAAGGATCCTCAGGAAGTTAATTGCTGACCTTTCCTTGCCTGGGACCTTGGAGAGCTGCTGAGAGTGACAGAAGGCGAGACAATGACGGATGGTCTACGGCAGTTTCATATGCTTTCCTTCATTAAGAAACCCACCACCAATACTGAAAACTGATTCAAGAAATGTCATTTTTGAAAGAATTATCTGTTCACTTCATTTATACCCAGGGCTATTTTTGGGCAGGAATGCACAGGAACGGAGTTCCGGCTGGCTTCTGAATTGGCCATGCCTACAGCCTCCCCCCCCCCCCCCCGGGTTCCCCAGGCACCTCGCAAGTCACAGGGTGCCTGGGAAAGCCAAGCCAATCCAGGGAGGGAAGACAGTTTAAACTGCCTCCCCCCCCCCTCGGGTTCCCCAGGTGCCCCACAGCTGTGGGGTGCTTGGGGAAGCCGATCCAGAAACTGCCTTCCTTCCCTCGGGTTCCCCATGCGCCCTGCAAGCCACGGGGCACCTGATCCTGGGAGGGAGCTGTGTTGTCAGGGGTGTGGCCTAATATGCTAATGAGTTCCTGCTGGGCTTTTTTTTTTTACAAAAAAAGGCCCTGTTTATACCCCACCTTTCTCCTCAGTGGGACCACAAGGCAGCTTACATTGTTCTCCTTTTCTCTGTTTTATCTTCCTAACAGCACTGTGAGGTGAGCTCAGTGGATAGAGCGGTGTCGGCCCAAGGCCATCCAGCAAGCCTCCATGACAGCCTGGGGGTTCTCAGCTGGGCCTCCTCATCCTAGTCTGAGACTCTCACTAGCTTATTATTTGTCTTTGTCTTTGCATATCTTAAAACAGACCTCTGTCTGAGACCCTGGAGAGCCACTGCTAGTCTGAGTAGACAATACTGACTTTGATGGAGCAAGGGTCTGGTTTAGTATAAGGGGGCTTCGTGCGTTCATGTGCCCTCATACGATTATTGTCAGGATAAATGATGCCATTCCTTGTTTTACTGTGGTCAGAAAATTAAGTGCTGCTTTTGGCTGGCATTCACTTTACACAGTAGTTGCCCTTTTTATGTTGATTTACATACATAATTAGGGCCCAAGGCAGGTAACAACAATAAAAGTCTCTAGTGTCACAATTAAAAAAAAAAAGAGTGTAACAACAATGTAGACACATCAAAAGCAAGTTCCAGCAAACCAGCCAGCATAAGCAGAACACAAGCAGCAGCAGTCCCCTCTTAAATACGGCTGCCAACCTCCAAGTGGGGTCTGGGGATCTCCTGGAACGATGACTAATCTCCCGACAACAGAGACCAGCTCCCCCTGGCAGATTCAAGGTATTCCCATGGGGTCCTCTTAACGTATACTGCGAAGGATGACCAAGATGGATTTGAATGTTCAGTTGAGCAACTGTTTGAAGAGTGGAATTGCCAACTCCCAGCTGGGTAATTCCAGGATATTTAGGAGTGGAAGGGGTGGTGGTTGGGGAGGAGCCTCAGTGGGGTACAATGCTATAGAGTCCACCCTCCAAAGAAGCCATTTCCACCAGGGGGAACTGGTCAGTCAGTAGGGCATTGCCCCAAGGTATGGTTTTGAGCTGCACTTTTTCCTCCCAGTTGAGAAAATGTGGAGCAAATACGAGATGCAGAATCCCCCTTCATCTTTCACACGTCTAATTTCTATCTTCCCAAGGATGCCCTTGTATTTTTCCCTTTTCCTTTCAAGGGCAAGTATTTTCTCCAGAAGCCCCTTTCCTCTTCGTTAGGTGTCATTTTGCTTTCGCCCTTAATGATTTCTTCCTTCCCCTACGCTTGGCTGAATGCACAGTGGAGACACTGAGGGGTACAAATCCCTCCTGACTTGGAATGCCCAACTTGGAAAGCTACTCAAAAACATGTCAAGCCATCCGGTTCCCAGTAGTAGAATACTTGGCTAGGGGAAAAGGTAGCACCAAAGAATCTGAGTTCCTCTTTTAAGCTTGTCTAATGATTAGAACAGACTGGTGATGTTAAGTTAACGATACTTGAATGTGAGGGCTTGCTTCGAACGTACAACTAATTGTCAATCTTGAGAAGTTCTCAGCAGGATTCTGAATGTTAATACGATATAAAAATGATGTTAAATAAATAATTTAATTTTAAAAATTATTTATTCCAGAAATGTTTTTTCCAGAGCCATGTTCTCCTTTGGTTTCAGATCAGGAAACTCCGGACTTCAGCCTCCACTTGCTGGCATTTATCACACTGGTTGCTTTGGATGCCATTTTTAGGCTTCCCCGCTGCCTCAGCGTCTCAGAGCTCCTGAGAAGGAGGCTGGGTAAGGACCCGGTGGAGGACTCCACTGGCCAAGGAGAGAGTCTTTGGTCCACTCTGGATTTTCTGTGTTCAAGTTGAGGCAATATAAGTCCACGGCAAAGCAGGATCCAAATAACCCCGGGGCAAGAGCAGGCAAACCGGGCTGACCACTGAAGGGAGGTGATATAATGCAGAATGGGGAAAAAACATGGAATAAAAAGGTTGAACTCGATTTTAGTAGAGAATGAAGGGGAAAGACCCTGGATTAAAGGCTGTGGTCACACGGCCCCTTTAAATCTGGGAGCCCTCCCGGATTAAAGGGGCCACGTTTTTTTACCTCGGGTTGGGATGTTTACACATCCCAACCCCTGCGGCGGCAGGCAGAGGAGGTGGTGGGCAACGGACAGAGGAGGCAGTGAAGGAGGCGGCGGAGGCAGCGGCAGCGGAAGAAGCGGCGGTGGCATTCTTGGGTGTTTGGCGGCGGCAGAGGTGAAAAAAGCAGCAGCGGCGTTCTTGGGCATTTGGCAGCGGCCGGGGGAGGCACCCTTCCCTGAGCCCCACCGGCTGCCTGGTAAGTTTGAGCCCCCCCCCTTTACACTTGGGCGCTTGAGTGGCCAAGCGCCCAAGTGTAAAAGAGGGGGGGAAAAGGCGGACGGGACCATCTGGATAGCCCTCTCTCCTCTCACAATGATTGAGAGAGAGGGCTGCCCAGATGGCTCAAATGCGGGCTTCTCGCGCGACTCCCGGGAAAACACTTGATTTTCCCGGGGTCGGAAAACGCGGGAGGAACCTGCATTTGAGCCGGCTTTGGCATGGGAGTTGTCCCAGCCGTTCTGAACGGTCCCTTTAAATGTGGGAAGAAACAGGCCAAAAAGGTTGAATTCGATTTTAGTGCAGAATTTGGGGTGGGGGGGAAATCCTGGATTAAAAAGCTTGAATTCGATTTCAGTGCATAATTGCTTGGAGGACACTGCGGTGAACATGGATTAAAAGGAGAGCGCAGAAAGGGCCAGCATCCAAATAACCACAGGACAAGAGCAGGCTGAAACTGGGGCTGACCACTGAAGGGAGGTGACCTAAAGCTGAACGGGTGGAAAACCCGGAACAAAATGAAGGCTGAACTCGATTTTAGTGCAAAATGGGGGGGGGGAGGGGGGACCTTGGATTAAAAAGAAGGCTGAATTCGATTTCAGTGCAGAATTGCTTGGAGGACACTGGAAAACCTGGAACAAAATGAAGGCGGAGCTCGATTTTAGTGCAAAATGGGGGGGGGGGGAGGGGGGCTTGGATCAAAAAGAAGGCTGAATTCGATTTCAGTGCAGACTTGCTCGGAGGACACTGAAAAACCTGGAACAAAATGAAGGCGGAGCTCGATTTTAGTGCAAAATGGGGGGGGGGAGGGGGGCTTGGATTAAAAAGAAGGCTGAATTCGACTTCAGTGCAGACTTGCTCGGAGGACACTGCGGTGAACATGGAATAAAAGCAGAGCGTGGAAAGCGCCCCCCCCCCCCCCCCCCCCCCCCCGATATCCAGCGAGATCTCCGTTCATCAAGCGGCTGTCAGAATGCCGTTCCCACCACACCGGTTTCCTTTCCCCCTGCGCGAGAAGACTCGCCTGTCTAGCTTCCTGCTCCGCATATTCCCGGGGAGGGCGCCGCGCTGGTCTCCCCCCCCCCCCCGCCCCCCACCAGGGGAACCTCCCCCCACAGCCCCTCCCGCCTCCGCAGAAGCCTCGGCGCGCGCCAAGCCGCGCTCTTCCGTTGCCAGGACAACGCGGGGGGAGCGGAGGGAGAGAGAAAGCGAGAGGGGATTCGCGGGAGACGACTGCGCAGGCGCGGCGGTGCGCACGAGGCGCCTTCTGGCCGCCTTTCCGTCGCGTCCCGTTCCATCCCCCCTTCCCGCCTTTGTGACGACGCCGGCGGGGCAACGACCTCTGCTGAGGGGCGGCGAGGGGAAGGGAAGAAGGGAGGCGCGAGGGCGGGCCTGCCTGTCGGCCGCGGAGCACCGGAGAGCGGGCGGGGATGCGGCGCCGGGGACGGCGGAGGAGGAGACCCGGGCCCTCCCCCGTCCCCTCAGGTCCCCAGGGCCGCCGCCTCCTCCTCCTCAGCCTGGCGCTGGTCCTGGCGCTCCCCGCAGGTAAGGAGAGGCGCCCCTGCCCGGGAGAGCATGGGGGCGGGGCTTCTCTGCCTCCCCCCCCCCCCTTTTGCCTCGGGGCAATGGAGCGTCCTCATAGAAGCTCCCTATACTTCCCTTGCCTCAACCTATGGTGCCCTTCTCCTGCCAGGTGGCTTTTTTGGGACTTTATTAAAAAAATGATAATTGACAGATTGCTATGCCACAATAATGTTAGGTGTATTTTAACTATGTATTATTTCCCAGCTTTTTAAACAAGCAAGTCTCTGTCTCCTTTCGTTGGGAAGTTATAAGGGAAAGTGAGCAGTCTGAACTTTCCCCTTATAACTCCACAAAGAAAAGGGTAGAGGGCGGTGTTCCCCCTAAGCTGAGTTAGTGTGAGCTAGCTCACAGTCTTTTAGCCTCCAGCTCACACATTTTTGTCTTCGCTCAGGAAAGATGGCTCCAGAGCAAACTCATTTATGCAGTAGCCAAATTGCTCGCTCACAATTTTAATGCCAGTAGCTCACAAAGGAGAATTTTTGCTCACAAGACTCCACAGTTTAGAGGGAGCATTAGTAGAGGCATTGTAAAAAAATAAAACTGGGAACTAGTACGTCAGTGGAATGCATTGCACTGTAGTGATCTGTCAGTTACTAGTTTTTATAGCTCTTTGGTGTGTATGGGGGATTAGCAATAGTGGGACTGAGGTAAGGAAATCAGTGCTCATGTGGACAAGATCGGCAAAAAAACACATACCTCCCATGGAGGTACAGGAGGAGGAGGAGATTAGATTTATACCCCGTCCTTCACTACCCGAAGGAGTTTCAGAGTGGTTTATAATCCCTTTCCTTTCCCCTCCCCTCAACAGACACCCTGTGAGGTAGGTGGGGCTGAGAGAGCCTTCTTGAGAACTGCTCTTGAAAGAACAGTTCTGAAAGAACTTGTAACTGACCCAAGGTCACACCAGCAGCTGCATGTGGAGGAGTGCGGAATCAAACCCTGTTCTCCTAGATTAGAGTCCATGCTCTTAACCACTACATCAAACTGGCTCTCACAAGGTCCAAATGTGCTTTGTGCCCTTTCAAAAAAGTTCATACCAAATAAGGTTTGGGAAAACAAGAGGAGACATGGTAATTTATTTTATTTTATTGGATTTGTATCCAGCCCTCCCTGTGTCCAGGCTCAGAGTGGGTAGCATCATGAGAAAACATTCTAAAACTCAGATATAATAAATATAACGAAATACCTAATAATACATGATAAAAACGCTATATTATAACTAACTATATAATAGAAGAAGGCATGAAACTCAGCAGGGAGTGGTGTGAAATCTGTCTAGTCTGAAAGGGAAGGGAGAACGAGGGGGAGAGGGGGAGGCCAGTCAGAGCTGAAGCCTGTAATCTGGCTGCTCTTGAAAACAGCCCTGCAGTGTGGAAGCAAAGGTGAAACAAAAGCATCCACCTGGAAACATCCTGCATTGCAGCAGTGTCACGCCACTGCTAGTTCAGTTTGCACGTCTGGCAAAAACTGAGGCATGTAATGGCTACAGCGCTCTCCGCTGTCATTCATGCCCAGTTCCATCTAGGTGAAAGCACTGCAGCGTGCTTTGAGTTGGGCTGGATGTGACAGTGTTCTGGAAACAACAAAAAACTGCAGAATGTTGTTGCTAGGCTGGCGTGAATCAACAAATTAGCATCAAACCAGGACTGAAACAGTTGCATTGGTTACCAGAATGTGTTTTGATCCAGTTCAAGGTGAACCAGAAAGCCCTACTCATAAAGCTTCAAGTACCAGTGTATTTAGAGGCCACATTGGTTTCTAAAAGAAGCCAGAGCTTCTCAGCAGCTGCCTCAGAGCTCTGGAATTCCCTATTGTGGGCACTTCGTCTGGCACCCTCTGTGTAAGCATACTGCAGAAAGGGGAAAACCTTCCTGTTTTAAAAGTTAGGTTTTGTTTTGTGGAGGTGGGGAGAACCCCTTGCAGTTGCTCATATTTTTGATTTAGGAGTTCTGCTGTTTCTCTGGGGCCAATTTCCCACAGCCGCTGCTCCTCCCCCGCTGCTCCCTTTGCCCTGATCCTAAGTGTCAATTTCCCACTATCTGCCGTGTGGCCACATTTTGCCCCGGAGCTTCGCTCGATTTCCGCTGCGTCTACTCGATCCTCAAAAAACAGGTGACCTTGGGTCAGTCACAGCTCTCTCAGCCCCACCTACCTCACAGGGTGTCTGTTCTGGGGATAAGAAGGGAAGGCGATTGTAAGCCACTTTGAGATTCCTTAGGGTAAAGAAAAGCAAGAGTATAGAAATCTACTTTTCTTCTTAAGATATTGTGTGTATCTGTATGTTGGGTTAGTCGGTTGCTTTATCAGTAGCCTAAGCATTGTGGAGTGGGAAGAGATTTTGGGGATAGTGCTGTTCCCTTTAGGTCTTAGCGGTTCTCGACCCCTAAATGGACAATCCTGTGAAGGAGAAATCGGTGTTAACATATTCTTGAGAAAACGTATTCTTGAGAGCCAGTCTGGTGTAGTGGTTAAGTGCGCGGACTCTAATCTGGGAGAACCGGGTTTGATTCCCCACTCCTCCACTTGCACCTGCTGGATGACCTTGGGCAAGCCATAGCTCTCTACCAGCTGTTCTCTCAAGGACAGTTGTCTCAGAGCTCTCTCAGCCCCGCCTACCTCACAGGGTATCTGTTGTGGGGAGGGGAAGGGAGAGGAGTTTGTAAACTGCTCTGAGACTCCCAAGTGAGTGAAGGGTGGGATATAAATCCAACCTCTTCTCCCTCTCTCTTCTTTTTATCTATTTACTTTATTTCACCTTCCTTCTCAGTGAGGACTCAAAGGGGCTTACATTGTTCTCTTCTCCATTTTTATCCTCACAACAGCCCTGTGAGGTAGGATAGATTAAGAGTATATGACTGGCTAAGCCTCTGTAACAGAATGGAGATTGGAACCTGGACCTACCAGATCCTAGGTCCTTTCTGCATTTGCCTGCTATGCCAGATTTTCTCCGTGTTTGAGTCAGAGCAATTTAAGGCCACTTCCACACTGTCATTTTTGTCCTTGGCAAAACAGCATCCAAATAACCCAGGGCAACAGCAGGCTAAAACCGGGGTGACCACTGAAGGGAGGCAACGTAATGCAGAATGGGGGAAAAACCCAGAATAAAAAGGTTGAACTCGATTTTAGTGCAGAATGGGGGGAAAAGACCCTGGATTACAAAGAAGGTTGAACTCGATTTTAGTGCAGAATTGCTTGGAGGACACTGTGGTGAACATATAAAGGAGAGTGCAGCTCTGATTGGCCAACACGCCTTCTACTGATACTGCTATAATGCTTCCCTCCCTGTATATCGTTACTAACAGGGTGTTCAGTTTTTATTCAAGATCCACAGGACCTGCCACAGGGTTTAGAACAGGGGCAGGCAACTTTTTTTGCTTCAGTGCCCACCTCCTGTTCACCTGTGAAGGTGTTGGGGGAGCTGGGAAACAAAATGCTGGAGGGCAGGACAGATCTGGTGCTTGGCCAGATGTGGTTGGAAGCGTGTGCCAGTGTTTGGCATGCACGCAGTAGTGGGAAGATCCAGAAGTGTTAAGTGGCATGATTCAACGCAAAAGTTATAAACATGGCCAAGATTAATCTAAGAATTTTCTTTAGAGTGAGCAAATTCCTAGGCAATAATGGTATAACGTAATAGAGACCCAGGCTTGATTTTGTATTGGGGATGATAGGACGAAGCAGTTGCATCCTACAGGTTTTCAGGCTCCCTTCATGCTTGTTTATAGTATTTGAGCTTCTGCTGCTGGATAATTAATAACATGGTGGCTGAATCCTTTGCCAGATTTACAGGATATTTTCTGTCCCAGTACTGGGGGTAAATCTTGAGCACAATATAGCGATAGTTAAGTACCTTGACCTAGTGATTTCAGTAGGACAGTGAAAGTTCCCCCCCCCCCCCCAGAGCCGAGTGTTAGTGGTTGAAGAGCTCCATCTTGTGGGCGTAGATGTCAGTGAAGGCATTGTTTGGCTCAGAAAAGCTTTCCTTAAAGTTTAGAGCAAATGAAGGGAAAATAGATTCTTTCATGAAAGTTGGAAACAGATTTTCTAGTTCTACATGAGACATTTTAAAGATTTTCAGGCACTGATGTTCAAATGAAAAATCCCAGAGTATTGTGTTTCTAGGCTGATGTTAGCCCACTAAATCTTTGTTAAAACAAAGGGCCAGGAATATTTAAGAAAGCACTGTGTTATTTCGGTCTGATCATGAAAGTGGAATCATGTGGCCAGGTGAAGCAGATGGCTAAAAGTTCAACAGGATGTGCCGCAAAAACTCAACAAGCTCTAACTGGGGTAAAAAACCCAAAAACCACGTCCAATTTTAATGATGCCAAGGAATGGTTTAAAGCTAATTTACCTGACCTCTAATTATTTCTGTATTATTTGATGGTAATATTTCTAAGCTATAAGTCTCTGAGGCAAAAGAAATACTTGAACCAGTACACAAAACATAAAATATGTATATTGGTTACAATTAAGTATATTTTCATATTCTCAAAACATCAATAAAGCTTGTCATCTATGGGTAATTAATTAAGTTTTGGTATAATGGGTATTATGAAGCCTTGAATATATAACATGGGAAATAAAATTTCAAAGATCAGTACTTGGAAAAATTAAGAAAGTCCCTTCCATGTTAATGCCTAAGCTACGGGTTACCAGATGTCCTCTTTCCCCCCCCAAGTTAATTTTCATCCATTTTTTCCATTTACAACATAATTGTACAGGATAAGTGTGTTCTTTTTTCCAACATTTAGTTTGTAACATTCCATATATATACAATTAATGACTACAAGTTGTCAGCATTTACCATAGATGAAGATTATTTATTACATCAGGTATTGTTTCTTGACTAATTAGGTGGGATATAATGGGTAGCCTCTTCTTTTGGTGTCTGTCCTCTTTAGGGCTCTTTAAAAAACTGATTAAAATGTCCCCTTCTTGGGTTGGAAGCTTAGGAATATTCTTAGCTGGTAGCAGTGATCACAGCTTCAATAGTAGGGGTTTTCTTTTTAAAAAATATTTTTATTAAAAAGAAAAACAAAAATCAACCTAAAACATATAGTCAGAGAAATACAAGAACCATGAAAGGTGGAAGTCAAGTTGAGACTGTACACTGAAACAGCATTAACGTTATCAAGAGAAGGAACAGACATTTTAAATATTGGATGCAGTAAGAATCACCTAAAGCGAGGTACCCAGATACAAACATATTTCATTCTCCAGGGAATGATGGAAGGAATACCAGCTTCACAGGAAAAAAATAGACAAAGAGAGATCCAAAGTTTATAATCTTTTCTTCATGCTAGGATGCCTCTGTCTTCTAAATAATCAAATACAGGATTTGTTAAGCACTATGTTGCAAACTACAAAAAAAAGGGGTTATGTACAGTTTTCTTCAAACCACAGATCTCCCCAAATTCTCATGCCATTTCTCTAAGGACGTTCCAACTGGATTTGACCAGGAAGCAGCGATTGTCAAATGGCTTGCTGCTAATGATTTGGAAACAAGTTTCCTTGTCTGCTTGAGGATTTGGGTATCATTCCAAATATAAAATATAAACAACTTCGGAGAGAAAGGTAGCTTAATCCTAGTAATTTGGAAGATTGCCTTTCAGCCAGCCAGCCACAAATGATGAATATTGGGGCATTTCCGCCGCAAGTGAACTGGAGAACCTTTTTGTCCACAGAGCTTCCAGCAATTAGGGCTGGAGCCCTGATTTATTTTATGTAATCTCTTGGGACAGAGATACCACTTTGCAATTAGTAGGGGTATTTAAAATGAGATTTGTCATAGTGATTGCTTGTTTGAAGTAGTCAGTGGGGAAATACGTCCTCTTTTTTGCTTTTCAAAATATGGTTACCCTACCTAAATCAATAAAGGACAAATAGTCCTCCTGAATGAGCTGCTGCAGATAATTGTATTTGTCACAATCTAAGCACATGCAGGCTCATTGGGGTCAAATAATTTTCTAGTTCATAAAGGCTCTCCCGTTCATGTCAGAGGTGACTCATGTGCCAGTTGATCAGCTCCTTTCAGGTGTATGTCTGCCATTGCTTGTGGGTGCAGGAGTTCTGTATCTGTATCTGAATGCACCCAGGAATATAGACTGAGGTACGCCTGAGCGCCACAGAATAGATGCTTTTGAATTATGGTGCTGGAGAAGGCTCTTGAGAGTCCCTTGGACTGCAAGGAGATCAGATCAGTCAATCCTCAAAGAAATCAACCCTGACTGTTCCCTGGAAGGCCAGATGCTGAAGCTGAAGCTCAAATACTTTGGCCACCAAATGAGAAGGGAGCACTCGCTGGAGAAGACCCTGATGCTGGGAAAGACTGAAGGTCAAAGAAGAAGGGGACGGCAAAGGAGGAGATGGCTGGACAGTGTTATTGAAGCAACGAACATGAAGTTGAGCAGGCTTCGGAGGGCGGTGGAGGGCAGGAGGGCCTGGCGTGATGTGGTCCATGGGGACGTGAAGAGTCGGACTTGACTGTGCGACTAAACAACAGCAACTGCAACTTATTATTAATGGACTGGGGTACTTATTAATTAGAACGCTAGCTTGTGAAAGGTTCATGCACTGTGTAGCTTATGATGGGGAAACATGGGCACCATGTAATGAGTGTCATCTCCACCCGTGACCAGGGATTTGCAAAATCTGGATTGGGTTACAAGCCAGACCCATTACTTTTGGTAACCCCCACTCCCCTGTTCCCACATCCAGTGCCATGGGCAGAGACCTTGGGGAATGGAGGATGTTTACACTTTTGTTGGGCTTATGTAAAGGGTGCAAGGACTGTCCCAGAAAAGCCCTATGGGAAGAACAAGAAACTGCTTGCCTTTCTTTGCGGAGAATGGGTGGAAACCGAAGAGGTGTCTCTTCCTACGCCCCTTGGTCTCTTGCAAGGAGATGGCAAGGGTGACTTGTGGGAGGGAAAACCCTCTCTCCTTTTCTCTATGGAGAGTGGGGAAGAAAGGACAGGTGGATTCAAAATCTGTCTGCTGGATGTACATAATTCCCTGCTGGATGTGTAGGGAGGGGATGCTTGCCAATTGCAGGCCAGCGAGTGAATATATAGAATCTGTGTTTCCAATTAATATAGCTGAGGTTGCATACTACTTCACAACAGTTCTTCTGATGCGTCCCTCCCATCTAGCTAGTTTACTGAACATACTTGTGTGCTGTACTTTCACCTAGGTGAGCTCAAGGTAGCTGATGTGGGGTTTAGTTCACTATATCAAGAGATACAGTATGTGTGCGAGAGTGTATGTGTAGCATCCATGCCTCCGTGGGTGGGGGTTGCTTCTAAAATTGCATGCTGCTGCTTCGCTTTCCCTCATGTGCAGTTAGTTAATTTATTCAAACCCACAAACTGGTTTTTGTGTTCTCTGCTAATCAGGGTTCCAAACAGAGGCTTAATTCCGGTTTGCCAGGAAAGCACAAACTGTAGTTTCCAATTTGGATGTAATGGCAAGCTGTGCCACAAAGCAGACGGCTGTTTTGCAGGCTAGTGTGACAGCAGGCAGCAGTATGTCAGCCTGAGAATCTCCCAGGCTTATTTGTGTGGCAGTAAACCACGGTTTCTTGTTATGTCTGAACCATGCAGGATTGTTTGGCCCAAAGTCAGCCAACGGTAAGTTTTAAGAATGACTGCACATTAGAATTCAGGACTTTGCAGTCTAAATCAATCCACTATCTCCTTTGGCTATCCACTATCTTAGTCCACTTCTCCATTGCCTCTTGTGATATATCTTTGACATTGTTTGTTTTAAACAAATCTCTGATCAGCCAGCATTCATGCATATTTTGCCTTCCTTTCTGAAGCTTAAATTTTTACGCTGTCTTTTCCCCTGTTTTGACAGTTCATTGTTCTTCCAGTATAGAGGCTAATGGAGTGAAAGTTGTAGGATCAACCAATTTGCCAGGTACATGTTAAAGATATTTAATTAATTAAGGCTTATTTCTTTTGATAATTGTGTGGAGGCTTCATCAGACAATAAAATTATAAATTCAGTTTTTCTTATATAATTGTGCAATTATGCTGAGAGTGCTAGTATTAAATAATACACATAGGCTGCGGTCACACACACTAAATAATCTACTTTCATTCCACTTTCAGTGCCCTTTCCAACTGCATTTTTACTGTGTGGACTGGCAAAATCCAGTTGGAAAGGGCACTGAAAGTGGATTATTTAGCGTGTGTGTCTGCAGCCATAGTTTTAAAGGCAGTTGGCTATTCTTGCAGTATTTTGATTATAATGAAACTTGGTCAGAATAGGGCAGAGGGCAAGGGATCTTTTTGACGCAGTGCTGGTTTGTTTGGATAACCCAACCAATAAAGTCTGCTGTAGGAACGTTTCAGAGAGATCTGCATGTGGCTTCACTGTTGATACAGACAAATTCCGACTTCTCTTCGGGTTTTCCATTCATTTGCAGCGTGCAACTTGTACTTTGGTAATCGTTCTGCAGTATTTGTGTTTTCCTATTGTTGCAAGAAAACAAATATTTAAGATATTAATTAGATCTCCCTGTTGACATAAGGGAACGGCTGGATCTGACCCTGAGAGTTAGGCACACACACAGGCAGCTCTCTCTCTGATTATGGGAGGATTGCTTGTAACTGTGTGCGAAATGGTGGCGGTGAGGACTATGTCCCCACATCAGAGTTTGTTGTTGTTTGAGCTGGATCCTTGCATAAATAATTACATATAAAAATGCAGTTCCTAAGTTTATGAAAATATGCAACACGGCCCAAAATATTCTAATTTTTTACAGTATAGCCTTACTATTTAAACAGTGTATTATAATTATCCAATAATAATATTCAATTCAAATTCATTACAGGCAAGACAAGCAGGGTTAAAACACAACTTTGACAACTAATAGATAAAGTTTAAAATCACAGCACAATTAAGAATTCCAGCCTTTAGCATTTTCTTAGATAAATTGTTTTGCTTTCTAAGAACCACTGCACAAAACCTTGCCACCGCATATAATAATATTATAATTCATACATAAGGCACAATGAGCATATCCACACCAACAGGTGTAACTTCTCACACAAAAAGTCAGTTAGAGTCTTTTTTGCAGAAGATGAAAGCAGTCAGATGAAAGCAGTCAGCGTGCTGCTCCGGACTGAAAAGCGGTTTCAATCAGACTTCGTCAGGACTACGCATCAATTGGAACCAAAGCCTTCATGTATTAAATAAAGTGGAGCAAACAACTCCAAGGGCCGAACCGAAAGAAATGAGACAGCTGTTAAACCCCCTTGGAGGTGTTTGCTCTGCTTCATTTAATATACGATAGAATATTTTTTGGCACGGTGTTGAATATTTTCGTACTCTCACTGTTCACCGCAGTTCCTTTCACTGTTGTTCTCAAGTTTATGGCAGGACATCTGTTTACACTTGGCTTAGTAGGGGAGGGGTGAGGACAATTCAGGTGAGTTGTCCGCCACCCTGAAGGGTAGGAGCTACCAAGCATGGATCATGGTGGGAAGCACATAGCCGTGGCCCGTGCCTGGTCTTGGCCAGTTTGTGCCTCTTCTTTCTCTTGTATTCTGTACAGGTTTTTCTTGCTATGGAGTCAGGAAGAAATTTTTCTCCAGGCCAGTTTGGCCAGGGATCCTGGAGGTTTTTGTCATCTTCTGGGCATGGATCGGGGTTACTGGGGGTGTGGGGGGGAGGTATTTGTGAATTTCCTGCATTGTGCAGAGGGTTGGACCAGATGACTCGGGAGGTCCCTTCCAACTCTAACATTCTGTGATTTAAAGTCAGTTGATGATTTGTGGAGCTCAGAAGGAATTTTACCTTCCTTGCTTGCAACAAGGTGTTTCTTGTAACTAGCATTTAAATGACTGTTCCTGGTGTTTGCCACAACAGACAATGGGACTGCCAAAGGCCTGCATTGTGTGAGCATGCATGGGCTCCCTTGGAAGACAGACCATTGTTCAGATGGGCCTCTTGTTGGCTGTCGACAGACTGCTGGCTGTGGGGCACTGTGAAATGGGCTGTATTGCTGACTGTCATAGACCTCTCTGACCGATGGACTAGGTTGTATCCAGTCAGCAGCTGGGCTGCCCAGAACTTCATAGGAGCCCTGCCTACTTTATGCCAAATTTAATGGAAACTATAACAATACAGCTAGATTCGAATCCGGTAGCCCCGTAGAGGCCAACCAGATTTTCGGGGTATGACTTGAAAGCTCATACCCTGAAAATCTGGTTGGTCTCTAAAAGTGCTACTGGACTCAAAACTAGTGGTTCTGCTACAGACCGACATGGCTACCCTCTGAAACTGTAGCAGTGCAATTGTGGTTTGGTTATAGCTCGTGTGTGTGTCCCAGCATTTCCCCCCTTCCCTGGCTTTTCTGCCGTGGGTGCGATTGCATTGCATTTGTGACGTACAGAAAGAATGGAATCTGGTGGCAGCTGATAACCATGGCGCTTTATACTTTCAGTCAAAGTTTACGTCAAGATGAATTTGAACAGCCCACGTATTCTATGCATTACGAGTCACCTAAGAAATTCTGAATTGATCGATCCAATATTCCAGTGGCATGGACCAGGAGGTGACCTAGTCACAGGTAAGGTGTTTTCCCCATCAGGTAGTAATCTTCCCCATTTTATTGCTAAACGCTGTTGGTAAGTTTTTAATGCCTTCATTTATTTTTTTGCAGGATTTCAGTGCTCCTAACACTTGAATGCTTTTGTCAGTTGTATTTACGTTTTCATTTTACTTGGGTGGGTCTTAAGAGTCCAGGGAAGGTGTCTGTGGCCAGTCCAACCAAAGTAAGGCAAATGAAGAGGTTTAACCATGTTCTTGATTCTCATACTGAAATCTGTGGGGCTAGAAAGGTCTTCCTTTTCGCTGGAGCTTGTTGGAAGTTATTACTGACCATTTTAAGGGATTTTATTCCTGATGAGAATGAGCCTGAGTCACCGTGTACTCACATACTGTCTCCTTTCCTCTCGCTTACAGGGTAGAGGTTAAAAACTTCCTGGTTTGGAACAAACTGCAGTTTGTTGTGGAAGTACTAGCATTGTTCTCTGGGCTGTAAACCAGGATTTTAAGACACAGCTCAATCCTGGTTTCATCTAACTGGGATGGGAAAGGGAGCACATGAGACTGTGCTCATAATGAACAAAGGGAAGTTTCTTTGTGACATTTGAATGCAGCTACTGTACAGAATATGGCAAGTATTTAATCTTGTCAGTGGAAGCAGGATTCAGAATGGAATTAAGAAACTCCAAAGAGCCTGATGCTGCCAACATTAAAACATTTGTCTATCTGAGCTGTTTTCCATGAGGGATATACATGGCTTACTTCTTCCAGTTAAAAGGTGAAATTTGGAGCACAAAAGATGGAGTATTTCTAGTGTGGATGCTCTGTTTATACCTTTGCGCTATCCTGCTTGTTCCAAGGGCCCGCTAAAAGTCCCACCTGCATGCCTTTTTATCAACTGCTATATATCAAAGCACCATGGTTGCTTTAAGGAGTTGTGTGAAGGGGGGAGGGGGAATTTCACGGAGCACTCCTGCTGTTTTTTGGGGGGAGGGAAGCAGGCAAATGGGTGAAAGTGTTCACTAGCTGTGGGGGGGGGGGGTGAAGGGAAGGGATGTGTTCTCGTATTGCTGAGGCAACTGTGTGACCCCCCTCCCCGGCCATATTTCTGCATTATGCCGCAGTTGCGGACCTATTGCCTGTCCTCACAGCACAACGTGACATCAGAAGTGTGTCCCCCGATGCGTTTCTATACATCTCCCTTTCTAGACATCATGCTCTTGAATTTCTTCCTTTCCTCTTGCTTTGCTGTCTTGAGTGAACTTATCCAGTAGTCCAGTAATGACTAATATTTCTTTTTCTGATATAATTTAGTTTCAAGATTTTTCAAATGAGTAAACAGTTACCATCTGCAGTCCGTAACATAGATTTGTTTGGGATCCCTTTCATATCATATCAGCAGTACTGTCACCTCTGAGTGATTAGCAAACTAACCAAGTTTTGATATGGTTCCTTGTGCGTTGAAAGTCCTCAGTCTTTGGGATACGCAACAAGTCGGAGCTGTTGAGTCTGTCCGCAGACTTGGTAACAGAGGATTCAGAACACATTATGCATCTGCTACTAAAACGTACATTTTCTGATGTGGGCTCGCCCTGCATTTGGATCGAGCCACTCAGCTCTTTGGTTTTCTGAGGAACTGAAGGCAATAAAATGGGCTAGTGGATGGTTAGAAGGCAAGCGGAGAAACAACTGAGGTGAACGCAACCAAATTTCAGCTCGAGAGTAGCTCTGTATGTATTCTTTGGTGGTGAAGTGGGCACATTTCTCCTCCCCCAGTTGTGTATGCTGGCAGCTGTTCACCTGGTGATACAGGCTCAGAACATTTAGCAGCTCATTGTGATGTTTTCGAAAGGTACCTCCCAGGTAAAAAGCGCTTGTATTTGGATGTGGTGCTGGAGACACCTAGTTCTGGGGGACTTCAGCATTCATGCTGAACGCTCCTCTCCAGAAATGGCCCAGGGTTTTATAGCTCCTTTGGCTGCCATGGGCCTTTCTCCAATTGTGGCATGTGAAAGAGGTCTCATCTTGGAATTAGTTTTCTGCACTGAGACCTTGAGAGGGGGGAGGACTTGTTTAGGGCTTGGAGGTTTGTCCTGAACCATGGTCAGGCCACTGTGTACTCAAGGCAAGGGTGAATATGGCTTCCATGCCCCTCAAAAGACAGGACCTGGTTAAAACGGTCTGCTCACGGGATTCCAGAATATGCTGGAGGACCTTAGGATTCCAAACACATGCTCTGTTGAGGCTACAATGGAATGTGAAGCTCCTTGAAGCCTTTGACAAAATGGCTTCTCGTTGACCTTCCTGGACCTTGAGGTGGAAGCCAGCCTCATGGTTTACTGTGGAGCTCCCTCTGCTGCACTAAATGCTCCCCCAAAAGCTGCTCCTGATGAACAAAAATTGTCCCCTTCCACCAGTGGAAATCCTCTGAGGAATCCAAGCTGATAGGTTTTAGGAGATGTAGTCATCGCTGTTGGAACCAGAGTTCCATTTGATAGAAGGACATTACTCATCTGAAACCTGTGCCCCTTACAATGTTGTTTTGATTCATTAGAATTTTGAAATCAGTGTTTGCTCTCAGAGCCTTCACCTGCATAACTTCTGCAGGCGTTGTTCATTTCTTCAGACCGTTGGTCGCATCTACGTTCGCGATGGTGCCTATAGATCTCTTGGACTTGTCCATTGATTAGTGGAGGGGGAAAAACCGTTGCAGATGAAACAGTTATCTTTTTTTGAACACATTGCATCCCTGTAATCATCCACTCTGTTTCTGGAATGAATGTGGGATTCTGGTCAAGCCTTGAAGAGATACCATCTTAGAGATAACCCTGTTGCTGCCCAGTTATTTTCTTCCCTCTCTTGACATGAGAGGAATGCCGATGCCTGAGGCTTGTACCATCTTGAGAGTTCTCCCTGTAGCATAAGTAAAGGAACAGCTCCACAGGAAGGCAACGCCTACTGAGAGCTGCACCTGTTGGTGAGACCCTTTATTGTAATAAATGCAATAGTTATTTATGCTTATTCTTACCGTAGTGGTATTGTTTAGATATGACTGCAGTTAAGGCCGGGACTGAAAAGTTAAAATCTGATGTTGCCAGTTGGGAGTCCCAGCTGGTCTTCAACATACATTTCTGAACGCTATTAAACTCGATTTCATTTCGCCTTTTTAAATAGAAAATCAAACTGTGAAAATAACACCAACAGGAACTTTGCTGTTCCGGCAATTTAAACTGGAGATGAGCGGAGTGTACACATGTTCCCTCGTATTTAAGCCAACCATCGAGCAAGCCGAGAAGAGCTATTTGATCAAATATGTTATTTATGGTAAGATATTAGCTTTTCTTTCTCTGCTGCTTTAGAACACTGGTTGGGTTTGCTGAAATTATAGGGGGAAATCCCGTGTACAGTTCAACATGGTTAAGCCCCATTGAATTCAGTAGGAATTAAGCACACTTAGTTATATGCTTCATTTCACTCTTAATGAGATAAAATAATTGGAATCTCACTAATCGAGAGCGCAGGAAAAATTTCTCTGGGCTTCTCAATCAGGAAATTTTCTGAAGATGCGTGAGGTCTCAATTGAAAAGCTGAAGAAAAAATGGGCTCCTGAGAGTTCTTGAGCAATATAACCCCATACATTCGGAAAGTAGAGATGGTTCTTCGTTTTTTGAGTTACTTGTCATTCCCCCTTGTCTCGGGAACAGAGCTTGAATGCGTTTTTGTTGTGCTGCCATTCTGCATCGTGTTAAAATGAACACTGAGATTCCTTTTCTTTGTTAACAATAAGCTCCTTTGGCCGGAGGTTTTGAGCCATAACACTGAGATCCCCAAACACTCTTTGCTCCCCTCTACATTCTGTCATCCAGAACATCATATTGTACCTGATTGCCTCTGTTATGATACAGACGTATTCTTCAGTACCTTTTATCCGTACTTTACCAGATCCCTTTAGGGCTGGATCCGATCAAACTGGAGCCCAAGAAAACCCCTTTTTGTCTTCAGTTGACCATTATTGAGTCCTCAGGTGTTTTTGAAAACTGGATAAATGGTTGACTAAAGGAGGGCAGAATGAGTATTCCAGTTATTACTAGCTGAGTGTCTGTTTGACTCAGATACTGTTCATCCTTGGTCAGTTAGCCATGCGCTTGGCAGAACAGAGTGCAGTTATTCTGGGCTGCTCTAGTCTTTGCTCCCCATATGCTGAAGAGAATGTCAGTACTGCTTAATTTTTCGCTCCTTGGACAATATATAGCTTTCCCTAAAAATCCCTCCCCCCCCCCGAAATTATTCCTGCAACTTGTCCTGCCATCTGGAGCTCTCCTATTAGTGCTGCACTTTGCCTAGTAGTACCATTCTACTCAGGTCTGAATCAGATATCTGGAGGCCCCTCTCTGGTCACCTGTGGAGCTGCTGGTGGCTCTCAAAACCCAGTTTTGGTGACTGTCTGAACCGGCTTCTCTGTGCCAATAAATCCCTAAGAAGAAAAGTGAATGTAGAATAACTGTACTGATTAATTGGCAGTTTTATATTGTAACTTTTTTTATTTGTAAAAAGGAAAAGGACATTAATCCCATGTTATTCTTCTGCAGGTTACGCCGATCCTAACTTTCACTATGAGTTCACAGCCCGATATCATGCGGCTCCTTGCAACAGTATCTACAACACATCCTTTCAGAAGAAATTGCTTCAGATCCTGAGCAAGCTGGTTGTTGGGCTTTCCTGTGAGATCACGTTACAGAAGTCCGAGTGCCATCATGTCAAAATGCAGAGAGCTGGATTGCAAAATGTACTTTTCTTTACTTTTACAGGTAGCCTGTCGTTTATTTATTTTTTTGAGAGTGTTCATTTGAAGAAAATTTTGTTGTACAGAGTGGCTGTAATCAGCCAAATGCAATGAGAAGTGACAGATCTTTGAAACGCCAGGGGCGTCTGTAAGAGCTTGACACACAGTCCAAGTGCAGGGTTCATATCACAGCATGGTGTAGTGGTTAAGAGCAGCAGTCTCTAATTTGGAGAGCTGGGTTCGATTGCCCGCTTTCCCACATGAAGCCTGCTGGGTAACCTTGGACCAGTCACAGTCACAGTCTTCTCAGAACTCTCTCAGCCACACCTGCCTCACAAGCAGCCCGTGATGGGGAAAGGAAGGGAAAGCGATTGTAAGCCGCTTTGAGACATGTGAGGCCTCCTGGGTGACCTTGGGCCAGTCACAGTCCTCTCAGAGCTCTCAGCCCCACCTGCCTCACAAGGGGCCTCTCGTGGGGAAAAGAAGGGAAGACGATTGTAAGCCACTTTGAGACTCCTTAGGGCAGAGAAAAGTGGGGTATAAAAACCAACTCAAAATCACATGGGCGCTCAGTTTTTGGCAATGTTCTAGTCACTAGTCCAGCAAGTAACCAGATGGCTTTTGTTATATTGTGAATAAGAATGTTGTGTGATGTGAGTGTGTACACACAAACTACCTAAATACCGAAATAGTGAGAAGCCAGGTTTCTTCAAAATGTAGACTACTTTCAGTAGGGGATAGGAAATATCCAAATATGAAATGGTCAGATTGGTGAAAAAGGATTTCTTTCTCAAAACAGTGGAAGCCAATTTGGACAGTTTCCTACTGATTTTAGGTAGAATTCCTGGTTTGTTTTAACTCAGTTAATTGGTTGAAACTGCATTTTTAGAAATAAAAGGTTTTCTGAACACAGTGGTGGAACACTTTCTGCCCCTCCTTGCAGCTGGAGAAGTTGCAGCCAGGTTAGTGTTGTGATTGAGAGAAGCCATTATAAGTGGGGGCTGCCCTTGACTCTGCTCCGGAAGTTGCAGCTAGTGCAGAACGCAGCAGCGCGGGTGTTGATGGGGATGCCCGTGTGGGCTCACATCTACCCAGTGCTGTGTGAACTGCACTGGCCGCTTATTGAATTCTGGATCCGTTTCAAGGTGCTGATACTTACCTTTAAAGCCCTATATGGCCAGGGGCCAGCATACCTTCGGGACCACCTCTCCCCATATGAACCCCATAGAGTACTGAGATCTACAAATCAACACATTTTGGTAATCCCCAGCCCCAGGGACATCCGACTTGCCTTGACTAGGGCCAGGACCTTCTTGGCCTTGGCCCTTACCTGGTGGAATAAGCTCTCATATGAGAGCAGGGCCCTGCGAGATTTATTACAATTCTGCAGGGCCTGCAAGACGGAGCTCTTCCGCCAGGCTTTTAGTTGAGGCAGTGGGCATCCTCCCCCCTCCCTTCTGATTGGCCTCCCATCAGTGTCCTGAATCTGAACAACCGCCTGGGAATGACTATCGTTATTTTACCTATTGAGTTATTGATTCGATTCTGCATGGTATTTCATGATTTTATGGTTACTGAATTGTTCTAATCTTGTTGTTTTAAACTAGTTTTAATTGTTGTTGTATATTGTTTTAACATCGATGGAACCCACTCTGAGCCTGCTTGCGGGGAGGGCAGGATACAAGTTCAGTCAATCAGTCAGTAAGCAGAACATTATCGAAAGCATCTCCCCCATGGTTGGGGTAAGATCGTGGCTCAGTGCCAGAGCATCTGCTTTGCGTGCAGAAGGTCCCAGGTTCTATCCCCAGCATTTCAGGTTAGAGGGGTGATGATAGGAAAGACTTTATGGATATCAGTTACTCTGCCCAAGACCCTGGAGAGCTGCTGCTGACATTACTGGCTGTTGTGTGTGTACCAACTTACGGTGATCCCGGCAAGGGGCTTTCAAGGCAAGTGAGAGGCAGAGATGGTTTGCCATGGCCTCCCTCTGCAGAGTCTTCCTTGAAGGTCTCCTCTCCGAGTGCTAACCAAGGCCAACCCTGCTTAGCTTCCGAGATCTGACAAGATTGGGCTGGCCTGGGGAGGTGGTAACATAGCAGGCACTAATTCCTCACTTGTAGTCCTTTTTTCTCATCAGGCTCCTTCCTCTTTGAGGAAAGATGTCTTTGTTCCTTGCATAAAGTTTTGAACTCCCAGAATCTCCAAAGAGCGCTAACAGGTTAAAGAACTGGTCCAGCAGATTTGCATTCCAGAGGCTTGTTCTGGCGAGATTTGATTGTACTGTTTGGATGGTCTGTTGTAGTCATTATTTGGCATTTCTTAATTGAGAAGATTTCTGGGACTGACTTGCATTGTAAAGCATCAGTAACTCCTTGGAATCAAGAGCTTTCAAATGTACTGAAGACTGATGCTTATATTTCTTGTAAGGAGAGTCTGTATATTTTTTTCAATACTCTTTTCAGCTTTGTTCCCTTGTTCTTATCTGAAGTCAGGCCATTGGTCCATCTCTGATGGTACAGCCTACTGGGGAAGGCCTCAGTTCCGCACTCTCTCTCAGGCAGCGATCTTACCAAGCCTGTTTGAGATTCTTCTTTTTAACTGCAGTTGCTAGGATTTGAACCTGGAACCAGTTTGTACTCTTAACATTGGACTCTGGCTTCACCACATACTTCTTGATTGCACTATGGGTTATGAGTATGGTGAGGATTAATCTGAGACTGGGGAGACAGCAATATTTTCCCGTTCATGTTTCATTTATACTGGTGTGATGATCAAATTTTACTCAGATGTTTATATAAAGAGCGGGGGGTGGGGGGATTGGTAGATACTCTTGGGGAAAGGGTGGGATCTTAAGCTGTGTTCTGTTGTCTTAGTAAAGTGGATCGTTGTGTTTCAGTTTCTTCTCTAGAGGCGGAGAAAGGCAAAAGTACTTGTGACAAGAGTACGTGCGACATGGCAAGCCGATTGCGAAAGGTACTGTAGATGAAAATGAACATTGCAGAAAAACTGCTCTTTTTTTCTAGCTCTGAACTTGTATAAAAAAACAAATACAGCGACGTTAAAGACCTTGTTCCGCCAGTGGTGATGGCAGGGGCAGGGGCCGGGGGCTGGGGGGGGGGAGGAAAAGGACGCTTGCGTGTTCTGAAGGGGTGCGGCTGGTTCAGCTTATCGTGTGTGAGAACTAAGAGGTGCTCTCATGCTGAACTCCACCTCCTCTCTTGGGGTACTCCTAGGGGCCCTGTCCTCCACAAAGAGCGTTTTGGCCTGGAGAAGGATGCAGGAAGTCAGGCTCCACGGCTGGAAAGCATGTCCATTAGAGATTTTGCATGGGATCCAACCTTTGGTATGAACTATTAGGGTATACACGAAGCAGGAGGCTCTAGTGTCCCAATACACAAACAAAATAGTGAAGTAATGTTTAAAAGCAGCACCAAAGGAGAAGGATGACCATGGAAAGCTAGAGAGGACAGGAGGCCAAAGGCATGAGGAAGCAATGAAAGAAAAGGGTAGGGGGCTAACCTGGACCCCCCCCCACACACACACACCGCTTCTTTCTTCTCATGTCTCAGCTGATGACTGGATGTGTGCTTCTCTTCTGGGGGCATCTGAGTATCTCATGGCCTTTAGGAGAAGAGTCCGTTTTTCTGCATCTGAGTGTTTCAAACACAGAACTGTAACTTGGCATTGCCTGTGTTATGTTTCCTCATCTTTATAACTTGGGCTTCCTTCCCTATTAAGTTTCTTACACAGAATGCCTCTTTAGTGGCTGTAAGAAAAATAAGGAAAATGGCATGTTCTCCCCTTGAAGTTCCTTGTTTATTGCCTCTCACAATGATATATTGGCACTTAATGGCTCTTTGAATTCCTTACCTCAGAATACCAGAGCTTCGGTCTTCATATTATGGAGGTGTGGGTTGCAACTCCATTAAAATAGAATTAAACTGTGCACTTCTAAAGAGATTAGAATCTCAATGTTTCGTGCTTCGCTGGTTGAATTCAGCCCCCCAGTTCAACTCAATAACTCTTCAAAAGACAATTAAATTTCCTACGCAGGCATTTGCAAAAAAAATATTTAGCAACGTTAGCCTTGAAAACGTTTTGAATACATAGCATAAAAACTGTGGTTCTCATATTTCTAAATGTGCCATGTCTACTGCTGCATACTGAACAGTACACCCCCCCCCCCGGTTCATGATGGAGCCTTTGGCTTCTTAAATATAGTTATTTTATTAAAAAGTGGCTGCGATCAAAGTCATGTGTCCCACTTTGTTTAGGACATTGCCTTTCCCAGAGAAACATGTGACTTGGAGGAGGGAGGGTTTTGGATTCACATTGGATTCGATTATGAAAGCCCGGCCATTCATGCTCACAGAGTTTGTTGGAACCAGTTCTTTGGCATTCTACCGACTCAGTCCTTGCTGCCCTAGACAAGATATTTAACGCCTCCTCGTTATGCTCGGCCGTTCGCTGTAGCTCGTCTTGCATGGGAGGTTTTGTAATACTCCATATTCAGATTGTCCTTGTGGCCTGGGTAAAATCGATGCTTGGTCTCATAAAATTCTGGAATGTTCCTGTAATACTGTTTTTAGGAATCAATGGGACCTTAGCTCTTTTTATTTATTGCTCCGTAATATTCAGAGGGATGTTCTCTATCTGATGCTAGAAAGTGAGCCTGCCGTATGGCGGGGAGGGCGGGATATAAATCAAAATAAATAAATAAATAAGTCCCTATTGGTTGCTACATTCCTGTCTATCCTGTTTGCCTTCAGAAACTGATTGAGTACTCTTTTAGTCATTTCTCAAGGTCTGTTGATCAGGTGAGCTCTGGAAAGGAGAGGAAGGATTCACACTGGATGTCCACATCCGGAAACTGCCTTCCACGTGCAGGGTACCCTTTGGGGTGTAGCTGGCATAACCAGGAAGGTCGAGTGCTGGAGGAAGATCTGTATTTGGGGGTTGGCATACCTTGCCCCTGCTGTACAATTCCCTCTTCAGACTGTTGGTGTTGCTCTTGCCTCTGGCCCTGCCAAGCAGCTGTAAAATGGGGGGGGGGGGGGGGTTTATAGCCAGCCCCTCACATTGGCACCACCAAGTGCGCACAGTTTCGTCTGCTGCTGTGCGTGATGCCCTATAAGTGAGTCCACGAACAAATAAAGTAAAAATAGTTGGGATTTATCTTTCAGCTGTGTCAATGACAATGTTTTCTGCAGCACAAAGTTTGAGTCCAGCGGCACCTTTAAGACCAACGAAGTTTTATTAGCTTTCGTGTGCCTGCACGCTCCTTCAGAGACATTGAAGAAGTCGTCACCGGCCGTTACATAGAGGGTGGGGGAGGGTGTTGCCAGGAAGGGCTGATTAGAGTCAAGCTGCATAAGTAACTGAACTGTAAATATGGACTCAGGCTGCATTCTGCTTCTTCCGACCAACACGGCTACCCACCTGCACCTGTGTTTTCTACAGTTATCCCTCTTTCCCCCCCCCCATCTCAGCATTATAGGAAGTTCTCGTCAAATGATAATGAATGCCTTAGCATTATGTTGCTGTAGCGGAATCAACTTTTTATGTGTTAAAGAGTTCAGTCACATCCTTCTCTGCCGTGCGTAGCCCATCCTTTGCCAAAGATCTTTTGACACCAGAACTGTGGGTTCTTCTGTTTGCACTGGCAGAAGATGAGAGGGATCCCCTGGAAGAATTCACAGATGGCGTCAGCAGAGTGGCTCTTTCATGGCTTGTGTTAGCAGAAGAGAGAAGAGGCAGTTTTACTTGATTCTCCATTGTTGCTGCAGGCCCCCCCCCCCCCCCCCGTCCCCCAGTTCTTGTAGTGTGTTTTCCTGTGAGGATTTCCTGATCCTCAGTGAGGAGTTCTGGAACAAATGCCTGGCTCCTTGAGTCTCATTGAGAAAAGGCTGCTGTAAGTGAAGGAAATAAATGCTAGGCAGTTTACGGGAGAGGAAGATGGAGGAGCTCTGCTCCGCCAGTGTTGTCTGTGAATTCCTGTAGTGGACCCGCTCTTTATTAGCTGCCTGGACAAAAATGCGTTGGAGATGTGCAATTTCGAATTTTATGATTCTAGCCAAACTACAATCCCTGTTTTCTCTTTAACATTAGGATTCTGTGTAGAATTTCCAGTTACTACTTCGGGTTAAACACGTTTCAAAACTTCTGTTTGCCTCAATTTGCAAATGGAGGAACTGCTGCCTTAAAAGTCTTAGGCTGATTTTACACCTCCCCTCTAAAGTAGTTTGACTGCTGTCTTTTCCTGTGCTGATTTCACAGTGGTGTGAAATTTCACTCCAGGGGGTTTAAGTGCACTAAGAAACCACAATTGTTTAAAGCAGAATAAAGCGATATTATACTAGCTTGACCCCAGGAGGGCAATTAGTAGATATAGACATTTCAGTGGCAGCACGGTTTCACACCGCACAGAGGTTGGGCAGGTTTTTTTGGAACTAGAATGATTCCAGCGGGAAAGTCAGATGTAAAATCAGCCTTAGTGTCTTGTAAGGAAACCTCTATAAAGCATTAATCGTAGTTGCAGGCCCTTGTCACCATGGCCACTTTCAGGGTTGCTCATGGTTTGGTCAAGCTGTAAGTGGACCAGATGTGGAGTCTGTCCTGCTGGCAGAGGGACTTGGTGGGTGGGTGGGGGGCAGCCAGTGGGAGGGGCAGTGCTTCGTGTAAGGCATTTGAAAAAAGTTATTGACAAGAAAGAGAGAAATCCTTTAAAAATGTTTTCTGGACATGCTTGAAAATTATAAGAAAAGCCTTTGGGAACTCTCTGAAGAGTGTATCAAGAGTAGTAATTAAAACAGAAATAATTCCAATTTCTTTAACAGCTCTAGTTAGTCAGCCATATAATATCACCTGTATTTTATTTTATCTAGGCAAATGCCTAGAAACCAGAATGAAATGGTTCCGATAAAATGCATTATGCCGTAGTTACAATTAGCAAACTATTTAACGTGGCCCCCTTGTGATGCAGAGGCAGACTAGAACAAATGTATTTCTGCCTCTTTAACAAATTAGTTTACTCTTATCTCAGACTGCAGGGACTTCGCGGCACTAAATGTGTTACTTGCCAGTCCTCGGAACAAAGTTAATGATATTGACTTATTCTGTACAGCTATCTAGGAGATAAAGAAGAGCGCGGCTTCTAATGTTTCCCCCACAAAACCGTTTCTGTTCACTTCAGGCAAAAGACCTAATACAGAAATTTTTTAACCAGCAAGTTGACGTTCTTGGAAAACGGACAGCCCCGCTGCCGGAGATCTACTATATCGAAGGCACTCTGCAGATGGTGTGGATTAACCGCTGTTATCCAGGCTATGGAATTAACCCTCTGCTGCACCCAGATTGTCCTCATTGTTGTGGTAGGTGGACGATGCGGACTTCCTTCGGGTTTTATGCTTTTTTTAAAAAAAGTACCCGATCCCCTTTTAATGTTACGTAAATGTGACCGACATTTATACGGCCTTGTTCTGTGATCCTAACATACCAGTGTGACTTGCTGGGCTGCTTGCACAGGCTAAAAACTGGAAAGTACCATCTTGGCTATGCTGCAAAAGGCAGTTGGTGAATGTGCTGTGCCAGCGTGTTGGGTGGCCCTCTGGGTGTATGAGTGCAGTCCCACAGGAGGCCTGTATCTGTCAAGCAGCTCCCCTTGTGGCTGGGCCATTTCCCTCGCACCCTTGCGCACTTTGGTTGGTTAGTTGTCCTTCGGGTGAGGCGGCAGACGCGCACCTCAGTCGGCCTCCTTGCTTTAGTCCCCAACCTGCTGAAAGGGCCCATCTGACGCTACCTTGCGGCCCCAACAGATTTATTTTGCTGCTAGCAATTTTATTGTTTTGTTGTTTTTATGGTTTTAAGGTGATTTTACTGTAACGAGTCTTTGACTCAATTTGTTGTGATCCGCCCTGAGCCCGTTTGGAGAGGGCCGAATAAAAATCAAACAAACGAACAAACGAACAAACGAATAAATGTCTCTGATGGTCATAACTGCTAACCTGAGGCTGAAATCCTAGCCGGCATCCTGTGTTCACCTTCCAGTATTGAGCGTGTAAACAGTAAAGGCTTTGTATATGTTACGTTCTCAAATCACGTTTATCCTCTGGCATTGTCGTCGTTTTAAGAGTCCAGTAATATTTCTGGAACCATTGGTGGGTTTTGCTGCACTGGGACCCTTGGCGGATGGCAGGCTCATTTGTTTGCAACCCAAGACGTATCCTCTGCGATGTTCAGACAAACTGTACTAATCCTGGGAAGCATGTCGATCGTCTTCCGTGACTTCGACTTGGTGGTCCTGTTTGTAGAGCGTGTGGACAATGACGGCCTTTACGGTTGTCTTGGTCCTGCGTAATCCTTGGCGCTCAAGACGCTGCCTGCCTCTGCTAAGGGACCCCGTCTGTTGTGCAAAGTTGGGTGGTGGTTGAAGGTTTGACTGGAAGGCCTAAAAGAAGCATGGCCACCTCTTTCTCAGCGAAGAGGTCACTGTGCTTTGATGTCAGCTGGATTTCTTTCAGAGGGGATGGGTATGAAACAATAGCACGGAAATTACCTGAAGTTGCCTGGAACTTGTTATAGAGCCATGAGTGCTGGTATCTGTGGGGGGGGGCGCATGACTTCTGTCTGAATCTGCACTTAAAATTTTCATATCCCAAGGATTATTCTATGAGTGAAGTGGAGCGTCACACTGTCAGTGTAGTGAGACGTCTCGGTTTAGGTGCAGCATCCAGGTTGACCCCCCATGCACTGAGGCAGGAGCCTTTATTCCCAAAGAGCATTAAAGTGTCCTCTTAGTGCTGCAAAAGGAAAAAAACCCAAATCGTATCGCCCATCCTGTATAATGTGTATACTGTATTAATTCTCAAGCCCAGCATCGAACGGAAAATGTCGGCTTAACAATACAAGGACAGTTGAATGAGTTTAATTCCCTAAAAGGTTTGTGAGGTGTGAAATGGTATCCCCAGGAGCCCATAAAATATATGAGGCAGAATATTTGGGGGATGCTTACACTCATCAGGTGGAAAGAGCACCAAGGGAGTTCATGTCTTATGGAGGCAGCTGTGGCAAGGGATGTTTAAGGTGTTTAGAAGCATCAGGTACTTACTTCCCTGCGCAGCCCAGGGCTGCCGCTGTTCCAGCATATTGAATGACCGTCTCTGGCTCGCCTTTGTTGCACTTGAGCGGCATCCCCAGTGGGTGGCTTTGTTTGGGAATTGTTGCAGGAATGCTATTCCTCTCTCTCATTCCTGGCATCAGCAGAAAGTGTGCAGAAGCACTGTTAAATGCCGGTTTTAAGGCCTCGAGGAAATCTGCAGTCTCAGAACAAGGCCTAGGTGGTGGGAGAGTTTGGGCCAGTGGGTGTGGGCGCAGTCCTTGAGCTCAGGCCTGTAGCCACACGGAGCATTTAGGTGCGGTGCCCCCTCACTTGTGGTCCACGCCCCACAACTCCCGCTGCCCCTGCCCTTACCTGCTGGCCGCACTCGTTTGTCTCGACCACTTCAGGAGGAGAGCTGACTGGCCAGTGCCATTAATACTCGGTGAGTATGCACTCTCGGCTACAGTAGCAGGTGGGCGAGGCCTACTGCTGCTGTAGCGCAGAGCGCGTATTCCCTGAGTATTAACCATGCTAGCCCACTGGCTCTCCCTCTCCTAGGCCTAGTGAATGGGAAGATGAGGCAGGGAGGCCTCACTGCAGTCATGCAGAGAACACACACTCACCAAGTATGAATTGCACCGGCCGGCTGGCCGGCTCTCCCCCTCCTGTAGCAGTCAAGGTGAACGAGTGCAGCTGGAAGGTAAGGAAAGGCCCTGCCCTTCGTCACCTGCCTGCCAACGGGGTCACTCGCTCTCCCCCTGCCCCCCCCCCCCGATTTCCCAATGCCCCACCACTCGAAATGTTCTGGCTACACCCCTGCCTGAGCTGCTTTAAAGCTTAGGACGTATCCCCGGGACCCAGCCCTTCAGCCTCTTGTGACCAGCAAGAACCTCAGCCCTGGCTGTGGTCAGAGGGGCGGGGGTGTGTGGGTGGGCCTTTGGGAGCCTGTAGTGCTCCAGCCAGCGGTGCCGAAGGGATATCCCTGGCCTTCCTAAAAGACCTCAGCATATTACATGGCTGTTTTAATGGTCCTCTGCCTTTTGTCCATGTCTTGGGCACTAATCGTGCTTCACATCTGTGCAAAAGCCCCGGGGACAAAGCCTGTTTTTTTTTAAAGCCTGCAGAAAATCAGGTAGCCCCTGAGTGTGCTCAAAGGGGCACAGCTCAGGGAAGCCCCACAGCCCAACAAACTAATGCCTGGAGCCAAACTGCACGAGACGTTTTCAGCAAGTTGAGTCTGGGTTCCCTGGAGCAGATTTGCTTTCCTGCAGCAGCACACCAGCTTTGGGGAATGCCCATCTACCAATGTGCACGTGCAGTTCTAAAGAGGGGCAGTTCACCCCCACCAGGGCTGTTTTGAATCAGAAAAATGGCACCGAGGGGGGGGGGTAGGAGCCCCTTTCCCCTGTGCTGTGGCCCTGAGCTGAACTGGGCCCCGGCAGAGCCCTTAGTCAGGGCCCCTAATAATGTTTGCTGGACTTGACTTTTACTAACACTAGCTGAACAAGGTGTGACGGATGCCGATCGGTTGTTTCAACGATAGTCTTTTTTGGTGAGAGTTGGGGGTTTGATTTTTAGGGCAGAGGGTGACAGAGCTGAGCCCCCCCCCCCCAAATGCTGCAGCCCCATCGATCTCGAAATGCTGATCCTGAGGGGTGGGGGACCTTTGGGAGTGCCACAAGGGGCAAGTGGGAGGTCTGCTGCAGGGGGGTGGTTTGACAGAAATCACACCTCTCCTTCCGTTCGTGAACAGTTTAGTCTGCATCCAACCCAAGGGTTTAGTGCTAGGAGGGGAAAAAGTCAGGGAAAGAAGAGGGCAGCCCTTAAAACCAGCTGACCCAAACTGTTCTGTCTATTTCCTAATAATCATGGGAGTGAACATGATGTGTTCTGAGTGGTGTGTCTTTATCAGAGCCAAACTTGGATCGCTTTTTGTCTCTTGGCTGTTGTTGTTAGGAGAGCAGTGCTCCTGGCTGCACATTTCTGTTGGCACTGAACACCACTTCCCACCTTCGTGTTATGCACGATCTCTCTGTTCACATCGTACAGACGATTTCTCTGAGAACCCTTGTCCTTGTCCTGTTTCACAGAGTTACGACTGTTCAGTCAGGGAAGGCCCATTTTGTGGCCAAACTAGATCTGCCCCCCCCCCCCCCCACCCCCGATTAAAACAAATAACTCTGCCACTGTCACATCTGGTTTGGCCATTATGGTCAAGTTAGGGATCTCTGGTGAGATTTTAAGAACTCCCCCGTACAATTTCAATTCCCTAAGTGATGAGCATAGAAAGTCTCACGTGGAACTGCCTGGCTTGCTGGTATTTTTGATCACTAGGTGGAGCTAAAACCATTCAGTACAAGTATGAGCATCTTTTCCTGAAACACCTAAAGAGAGAGAAGTAACCCCCACTGGATATGGGGGCTTGTGACCAGGCACTGCTGTCATTGGTGGTGGTCTGTAGTTCACTCTAGGGACCAATAAAGGAAAAAGGTTACAATGCCAAATGCTTTTCCGGCGGCGAGAAACACATTGTGCATGGGGTCTTGGCTGTGTTTTACATGCACTGCCCCCCTCCAGAAATCTATGAAGAGAACACATAGCTGAATGAACAGTGCTTAGTGCACAAGTTTGAGAGCGCAGGCTTCCTTTCTCCTCAGTGGCAGATGTTTCCATACCAAGAGTGTCATGGTTCCTATATAAGGGCGCACGATGGTTTTTCAGTTCAGGCTCCTCCCTTCTTCCTCACATATGGCTCAAAAATTAAAGATTTTTGCTTCAGCATCGGGCCGTGGCTGATAGTTCAAAGCAAAAAGCATGCTTTGTGCCCCCCCCCCCCCGGCCCCCTGGTCAGGAGTCAACCATGTTTTGGATGGGAGGCCACTGGAGGAGAGGTCCGGGATCCTGACGCAGAGGCAGGCAGTGGCCAACCCACTATCTTCACCTCTTGCCCTGAGAACCCCTTGGGGGAGGCCACCAGACATCTGCTGGGACTTGAGAGCACTTTCTACCACCACCACCACCACCACCACACAACTTTAACAAAACATCCTTTCCCATGAAGTCATTAAAGCCAGGTTGTAATTAAAGTGTTGAAGTCTTAATGTCGTTTCAATATTTCATTTTTGTTCTGTCTGCCTTTGTAGTGGTTTGCAGTCCAGGATCGTACAACCCCCGCGAAGGAGTTCACTGCCTCCAGTGCAACAAAAGTTTGGCATACGGATCAAAAACTTGTTAGCAGAACACCAGTGTTGTAAACCCTTAGCTATATTTAGTAGCACAGATGTACTTTATTTATATCTTGGTAATACAAATAAAAATAATTTTGCCATAACTCTTCTTTTAATTCATATTACACGTTGTCGGTGTTTGCGTACATTTCTGATAGCAGGAACAGGTGATCCCCCCCCCCTTGTTGCCAGCAGGTGGTGCCTTGCCCAGATACTCTTGGCCTTAAAATACTTCCCAGACTTAAAAACATAAGAAGAGCCCTGCTGGATCAGACCAGGGGTCCATCTAGTCCAGCATCCTGTCTCACATAGTGGCCAAGCAGTTCCTCTAGAGGGCCAACAAGAGGGCAGAGAGGCCGAGGCCTTCCCCTGATGTTGCCTCCTGGCTCCGGGATTCAGAGGCTTAGTGGAGGTTCCCTCCCAGTCACCAGCGCTAGTAGCTCTTGATGGACTCATCCTCCATGAATCTATCTAATCCCCTTTCCAAGCTCTTTATTCTTGTGGCCATCTCTACCACCTCTGGCAGCGAATCCCACATTTTAATCACTGGAGTTCTAGTATTTTGGGAGAGGGAGAAAAATGTCTGTTTGTCAACTCTCTCCATCCCCAGGCATGATTTTATAAACCTCTGCCATGTTTGTCCCCCCCCCCCCCCCCCAGTCATCTTGAGCTGATCCCAGTGCGTTAACCTGCTTAAGAGCAGAGCTCAATCAAAGAAAGATGGGCAAAGGACGTTGGGACAGGGAGGGCTAGCCTGGCATTCTTGCTCAGCCCTGCCACTCAGTGGGTGCCCTTCAGCCAGTTATGACCCCGGATTTTTTTTTAGAAGGAAAAAGTCTGGTAGCTATGCAAATATTTTGGTGGAAGGTGTTTTTAGAGTGTGTTTTTTTCCCCTTGCAAAACTCTTCTGACTTACTAATACTCCGCGAGAAGGAAATCGACTTCAGAAACACCACATTGATTCATAATGTTTAACAGAAACGTGGAACAGAAATGTAACTGGTATCTGAGCAAGATTAGGTGATTGGTTGAGGGCTTAGGAACTTGGATGGGTGTGCTGATCCCTGTCCCCTGCCAGTTCCTACCTGTTTACAAGAAGACAGTTTACACATTTAATTTCACTTACTAGGTGGAGGGTAGAGGTTTCTGCTACTGAAGTATATGGGAAACCTCATCAGCGAGCGCAAGTGAATGTGCGTGGATCTCTGTGTTAAGAGGACGGGTTTGGGGAACTAAGCCAAAGAGGGTTTCCTCTCCTCTCCTCTCCTCTCCTCTCCTCTCCTCCGGGTGCCAGCTGTGAATCTATGGGTTGGATCCATCCAGCTGTTCCATTCAGTCTGGTCCACTATCCTCCCTGCTACGGCCCGAGTCTTGCGTCTTTTCTCCACGCTGGCCCTGTGGTTCTCAGCATAGCCTGGTATGATGGCCAAAAGGGGACCTCTCCTTTGTTCGTCATCAGCAGAGAAAGGGTTGAATCCATCCCTGTGAATTCTCTAAGTCATCGCTGCAGAACAGTGGTGAAGTTCTTGGTGAATTCTGTCTGTCCCTGTTCCCGTGGACTGAGAATGTGTTGGGGAAGAGGGAGGAGGAGCCACCACTGCCAAGGCTACGTCCTGAGTCCTCTTGCATTCCAAACTGAGAAGGTGGCGGAGGCCCTGAGATCCTGAGGCATCTGAAACAGGAAAGGTGGCTGAACCAGATGAGGGCAAAGTAAGATGGAAGGACGTAGGAAGTCTTGCAGCGCAAGAAGAGAAGATGCCTTTACAGAGAGATCAACCCTGGATCTCACTCAGCCGTGTCTCCCTAAAGAGGTACAGCTTTTCTTGGTGGTTCCCCAGGTCCTTAATGCTGCTGGTTTGGGGGTTTTGTTAGCCCGTGGGCTGTGCCCTTCTTTCCTCGCAGCCTCTTGGAGTGCTTCTTGCCAAGGCAGACTCCCTCATCTTCCGCAGGTTTCTCAGTGAGCCCAGGCACATTTGACTGGCAAATCCTTTTTGTTGCCTGCCCTTGGCGCATTGCTGGTGGGTCACACTTTGTCCTGCGGAGGCAGGGGCCAGTTGGCACCTGGAACAATTGTTTCCTGTGAGGAGGAGGTGGCTCTGTCGCTGGACTCGCAATTCGAGCCCAGGCTGATTTTTCCCATTGTCACGTTTCACAGGGGCTCTCCTCGCCAGGCCCCCCCCTCACAAATGGACAGAGAAAAAGGCTTGCTATAGACTTCTCTTGTGTGGATAAATCTAGGAAATCCACTTTGCTTTTTATTGTCCGTCGTGGCAGCAGCAGGAGGAAAGATGGCATGGTGTAGGCCTGATCTCCGAAGCTAAGCAGGGCCAGAACTTGGATGGGAGACCACCAAGAAAGTGTCTGCATAGAAAAGCAATGGCCAGCCGCCTCTGCTTCTCACTGGCCTTGAAAGCCCCTTGCTGGGGGGGGGGGGTCCGTAAGTCGGTACGTAGTGGCCTTACCAAAGGTGGTCCCATTCGTGTCTTGGTGGCTTGCCTGGTTTCTATTGCACTGCATTCAAAGCAGTATTGACAGCTATAGAACAGTCGTGTGCAATGTTCCCTCTAAGGTGTGGAGTCTTGTGAGCAAAAATTCTGCTTCATGAGCTACTAGCATTAAAGTTGTGAGCGAGCGAGTTGGCTGCTGCATAAATTGGTTTGCTCTGGAGCCATCCTTCCTGAGCTACGACCAAAAATGTGTGAGCTGGAGGTTAAAAAACTGTGAGCTAGCTAACACTAACTCAGCTTAGAGGGAACACTGGTCGTGTGGACTACCACACCTTGCATTTCCATCAGATTTTATGCTTCAGACATAAAGACTAGATACAAACACTGGAAAAGCTGCCTTCCGTGGTCTGTTCCTTCCAGATAACTGAGCTTGTAAAACTCCCAACATGTAGATGTATATAGATGTCTACCAAGTAACCGTAGATGTCTACCTAGTAACTGTGCAGTGAGTGTTATATATGGAATTGCAAGTCCTACCTCTGGTTCACTCAATAAGATACTGTTGAGACCTTGGGTTTTGGGATGTTACATAGGTCATATCAGCGGTGACCAGTGGATGGAATTGGCATCTTTCTGCCTTCTCATCCTCTGCGATGAACATCATTGCTCTAGGGGAAAGGGGTTAACATTCCTAGTTCCCCCCATCATATGGGTGTATACCTGTCTGTGGAGCTATGGAAGGCCTATTAGTGGTAAGCATCTCTGGAGAGCCAGTCTGGTATAGAGGTTAGGAGCATGGACTCTAATCTAGGAAGACTGGGTTTGATTCCCCAGTCCTCCACATGCAGCTGCTGGTGTGACCTTGGGTCAGTCACAAGTTTTCTCAGCTGTGCTCTCAAGGGCAGTCCTCAAAAGAGCTCTCTCAGCCCCACCTACCTCACAAGGTGTCTGTTGTGGGGAGGGGAGGGGAAAGGAGTTTGTAAGCGGCTCTGAGACTCCTTTGGGTAGTGGCGGGCGGGGTATAAATCCAATCTCCTCCTCTTCTTGTATGTACATGAAGTTTTCTATATTAATTGAAAATAATTGGGTCTGCAAGTGTTCAGCTCTTGTGCAGTTTAGAAGTGGCTGGAACCTCGCATTTTGACTCCAGATACTCCAGAACAAATGGATTCCAGTTTGCAGATCAGTCCTTTGGAACACAGAGACGGTTGAGCATGTTCAGAGAGGCCTAATACAATGTGAGGCTATCTCAGAACTGTGCCAATGCTCAGGGTCACATCTGCTTTTGTAGTTGTTTCGTGCAGGATCTGTGTGGGGAAGCTGCTCCCTTCAGGAGCTTCCTTTGATGTACAGGGGGCCGAGGGACCTGCGTGGATCAACACCCACCCAGCAAGGGTGGCCGTGTTGGGAAGGGGAAAGCCAGTGAAATCTTCCCTCATCCAGCTCTAAGCCCTTATGGACCAATGGGGTGGGAGGACAGGCGGTTTCACCTGTTTGCCCCTTCTTTAATGTATTTGCATGGGGGGGGGGGGAGAGACCTCAATATTTGGCATTATCTTTCGGAGTGTCGGAACAGGGAAGGGGAAAAATCCATCTTTGCCAGCACCTTCTGTTTTCTCTGCACAGAACCCAGCCCCATTTCAGATAGATCCAATACATTTAATGTGTCTCTTTTTTTAACTCCATCCCTCTCCTCCCTGTAGAGTGATGAAATGTTAGAGGCCTTTATTCTGGTGTTCTGCCACTGTAGTTTAACACCATATATTACTGATGTTTTCTTTGTTGCGTGCATGTTTGCAACAGACTGCCAACCCCCCCCCCCCCCCCCCCCCGTTACAGATACTCGTAGAGATCAATTGTCTTTTGGACACAGGGGATCTTGTGAGTCATCTCAGTTTGACTAACAACTGCTGCATGGTGAAGAGACATTCGAGTAGCTCCCAATTCCCATCCACCGAAGAAGAGCTGTCAGTGAACCAGTTTCTAGATAAAATCGGGTAAGAAGTCGAATTGCCCCTCTGATTTGGAGTACGCTTATTCCAGCCGTCCTAGAGAAATGGGATTATTTATGGGATCAGAGCTAAATTGGATGTTGCTAATAGATGGGCATGAGTCGGCGAGGATCGGCTCTGAGCGCAAATATTTTGGCTTGAAAAGGCGGCAAGAAATAAAGACAGCTTTGTTTGGAAAACCAGATCTCTCTGTTAATTGCATTTTGGGCTTTGAGGAATGGAAGTTTGTAAGGAAAGGTTCGGACTAATGAAAAATAAATACAGAAGGCATGACTCAGAATAATAGGACGGTACTTTTATTGCTGAAACATCAGTCTAACAACAAAATATGTATAAAATAGCTAGTTTTTAATCAAATGCCATTTCAAAATAAGTTGCTGGGAAAAATAGCAGCATTGGAGGTGTGGTGAGGGCTTGAAGAATAAGAAATGCATCTCTGTTCAACTGGGATCCACCAGTCACCATTAAGTAGAGAGCCCTCGTATGGCAAAGAGGGACAAAGAGAATGCATACCGGGAGCGAGCGGGCATTACATGACTTCCAAGCACATCTCATAAATAGGTAGTCTTCAGAACCATCCAGCCACACAGACATTAACTTGCTTAGCACTGGATTGACTTCCCAGCATTTCATAAACGTTTTTCATAAAGCTAACAGTTTTGGTTTCACAAAGATGGAAGCTGTTGTGGCAGCTGTGTGCCATATACCAAGTAACATGAGCCCATGAAATTTCAAAATACCCATTCTGGAACCTCCAGTGGCTGACAATGGCTTGTGAATAACCACCCTGTTGAAGCTGCCTTAAACTGAACCAGGCCATTGGTCCATCAGGGTTAGTATTGTCTACTCGGACTGGCAGCGTCTTTCCAGGATCTCAGACAGAGGTCTTTCACATCACCTCCTGCCCGGTACTTTTCACTTGGAGATGCCGGGGATTGAACCTGGGACCTTCTGCAGTTCATTGGGGCCCGTACAAGCGCTCATCTCTTTCCACGCATTGATTTCCCCTGCAGAACCGGGTAATTGTCAACCAATGATTTTGTAATTTACTTTCTGAAGTGACTACAACCTTTAAAAAAACACACAAACCATCAAAATATAGATCAAACAGAACCTTGGCTTGTTTGAATGTTTATCAATAGCTGCAAGTATTGTAGAAATCTGATGCCTCTTCGAACTCGTGCAGTTGCTGAGCCATTACTTCATCAGAACCATTATGAAAATAATGTAACTTCTTGGGAGAATACCAGCTTCAGAAATGAACTGAAAACATGCTCCGTTTCTGTAATCTTAACATTTTGATTAGCTGTCTTCACTGAATCTTGACTTGTTTTGCCATATATTGTAAGCAGAGTTCCCTCTCAGCTGAGTTAGCGGGAGCTAGCTCACAGTTTTTAGCCTCCAGCTCACACATTTTTGTCTTAGCTCAAATTAGATGGCTCCTGAGAGCCATCTAATTTATGCAGGAGCCAAATTGCTCCCTCGCAACTTTAATGCCACTAGCTTACAAAGTAGAATTTTTGCTCACAGGACTCAATAGCTTAGAGGGAGCATTGATTGTAAAGTGACCGAAGGCGTTTCCCCTTCTCTCTTCCCCAACGCCGATCCCCTGAAAGGCTTCTTTTTCTCTTATGACCAGAGAGGTTATGCTCTGTACTTGTGAGCCTCCTATATGTTAAAATAAAAGACATTTGCACTAGGCTTTCCTGCTGAAGATCGCCTACCTGACCCTATGCTGTGTAGCTCTATTAGCGCCCCTCGTTTTGAATACCCTACTCTGGGTCAGTGTCCTCATCAGTATTACAAATATCTGGGGGGGTGGGGGAGGGTTATAGACAGGTTATTGACTGTACACTCAGTGGGCCAAATTCTCATCTTGGCTGGGTCATTATGCTCTCATTTGAATGAACGGTCCAGAGCATTACCAGTTGCAACACATCAACTGTGTCTTGGAGTCCTTCAGCCACACTAGGTTTTAGGAGCAGGCCTGGGGTTGGATCCAGCCAGCTTTTTCACTCCCTCTCCCCCAGCCCCCCGCCGTACGGCAGGACCCGAGGTTCTCAGCATCGCCTGTCTGATGGTCAATGAAGATCCCTCCCTCGTTTTTCAGAATTAGAAAAGCTGGTGGCATTCAGCCGAAAGCAGAGAATCTGGCAACGGCCAGCCCCTATTCACCGCGTATTCCGCTTTCTAGAACAGCACAGCATAGGGAAGGCACTTGGTGGAAGGGTTCTGCAGCTCTCATCAGCCAGCCAGCCAGCAACGTACAGTGCAAGCAGAAAGCCTTCTGAAGGCAGGGCCCTGGGTGCACGCCAGTGTTCCCTCTAAGCTGAGTTAGTGTGAGCTAGCTCACAGTTTTTTAGCCTCCAGCTCACACATTTTTGTCTTAGCTCAGGAAGGAGGGCTCCAGAGCAAACTTATTTATGCAGCAGTCAAATCACTCACTCATAACTTTAATGCCAGTAGCTCACAAAGTTGAATTTTTGCTCACAAGACTCCACAGCTCAGAGGGACCATTGGTGCACGCTGTTCTTTTTTTAAAATTTTTTTATTTTCAACAATTTTTTCTTTAACAACAATTAAGAATTACACGTGGTGAAATACAAGAAATATATACATTGAACTTCCTATGTCTGCTCAAATAAGCTCAATTCAAAAGGAAAACATTTTGCCATAAGCCTACAATTTGAAGTATTACAACGATATTCTTGAATTAATAACCTATTGCAACCAGCTATAACTCTGTTTTATTATATCAATCAAAAATATAACAACTTTTGATAATATTTGTTTTTAGGAATAACACCTGAATTCGCCAGGTACACAGTAATAGGAAACCATACGGCTTGAAAATATTTCTGGTAAGTAGTCAAATTTTGGCATAAAGAATAAGAAGTTATTTTTCCGTGTACAAAGTGATTCCATAGCTTATTTTGGGTGCACGCTGTTCTTGTGACCACATCAGGTGAGCCAAGCTGGATGCAGTGAAAATCTGTGTCTGAATACAAATCATAGGCTCTTTCTACACTCTCCTTTTAATCCACGTTCACCACGGTGTCCTCCAAGCAATTCTGCGCTAAAATCAAATTCAACCTTCTTTTTAATCCAGCCCCCCCCCCCCCAATTCTGCAATAAGGTTGAGTTCAGCGTTTTGTCCCCATTCTGCTTTACATCACCTCCTTTCAGTGGTCGGCTCAGTTTCAGCCTGCTCTTGCCCCGGATTATTTGGATGCGGTTTTGCTGCGGACTTGAATTGCCTCGACTCAAACTCTGCTAACATCTAGAGTGGCAGGCAAATGTGGAAGGGAACTTAAATTGCCTTGACTAGAACACTGAGAAAATCCGGCGTGGCAAGCAAACGCAGAAAGGATCGTAGTTTCTTGGTCTTCCAGAGACCTAGAAAATTGGTGCTGGCACCTAGGAACTTGAGACCTTCACATCACCTTTGGTAAGGCTGGTGTATGAAAATAGTAGCAGTCTCCAGGTGAATGCTTTAGAACTCCAGATATTCTCTCCCCTTCCTACTCCACCCTCCCAGAGGCTTTCCTAAGCCGTGTGTTTGCACAGCTGCTCGGGTTTTGCGGACTGGTTTGCTATGGCCGGTGCTAGCAGGTTGCATCGCTTCGGCTCTCCTGTACCAAACATCCCAGTGAAAATGTCATGTCATTTTGCTTCTTCATTTTAACCTTCAGTTACGTTCCTTGCTACACGGTGGGTGAGTCAGATGTTCCCTCGTAATTCACTTGCCCTTTTTAAGGGATTCTTGTTGTTTTGTAATAGAAAGAAGATTGATTTTGAGAAGCGCTTCAAGTAGGAACCCTAGTAGTTCTTTAGTACATGTTAATCTAAAAATTTCCACCTGGAATCAGCAAATGAGTTATCTGAATGTGTGCCAGATGGAAATTCATTGTGCGTTTTGTTTTTCACGTCACAGTTCTGGGTTCTGTTTTTTCCCTTGCGTATTTCTTCTCAGTAGCACCTTTGAGGGGGTTTCAGCACAGAATCCTGCTCAAACAGAGTAGCGGGGGAAAAGAGAGCGAGCCAGTTAAACCTTTTCACATGACCCACTGATAATTTGTCAGTGAGTTCCAAATCTGACGGAGAAATAAAACTAGACTTGAGCTGAAACGTGGGTATGCTTCTTGTGAAAATTTTCTCCTTGGGTAATATTGTAGGAGCTGGGCATGCCTTCACTTTAAGCTAAACCTTCAAAATTAAAGTCTGCCAAGGACACGTGCAAAGTCTTAGGCTGTGATCACAGTCACTAAATAATCCACTTTCAATGTGCTTTCAAACTGGATTTTACTGTGTGTGAACTGGCAAAATCCAGTTTGAAAGTGGATCATTTAGTGTGTGTGATTGCAGCCATAACAGAGAACAGCGATTAACCAAAGGCATGAGTCTCGGATATCAGAAAACTGAGTGGGTGAAAGTATTCTGGAAAGGATTTAGCGGTTGTATAGGAGATAATCTTAAATGAGAATTGGATGCTATGCCAGCAATGGCATATTCTCCTCAGCTGTATGGATGAGGACAGTTTCCAAGATGTGGTGTACCTTCAGCTCCAAGATGTGGTGTACTTTCAACTTGTATATTTAGTAGATGTGGAATAAATTGTGGTGCTCAAGGAGATACAGTTCTGAGAACCACAACATATTGCTTTACTCTCCCTCAGAAATATCAGCGCAGAGCACAGGGGGCTTCCGGGCTGTTTTTTAAAAAAGAACTCTCGTCTGTCCTTGACTTGTAAAGATAGTTGACTGCATAGCTGCATCATTTAGCACTATATAATTTTATGGTGCGCCCTTTTTCACCCTTTGCCATACTTAATTGAACTTTAATACAGCAGACCGTTCAAAGTGAGTGATGTTAAAATACCCATTCCAGAAACTGCCGTTCTCTTGTATTGTGTGTCCCTTTTAAAGAGGATTTTCAGGTCATTTAGCACTAAACGAATGTGATTCTTTTGGATGAAAGAACCTGTGGCATTTGCTCCCCCCCCCCCCCCCGGTGATACACAAATTGTTTATTCCTTTGGTTTATAAAATAGCAGGTATGTTATGCTGAATTTCCCAATGAAGATTATTTTGGGGTGGCAGATTTTCAATTCATCATCTGTTAGTCCAGACTGATTGCATATCAATTACATCAGTATTTTCAACAGCCCATTTCTCTTTCCTAAGGCTGTTTGAAATATATTTTGCCTGCCCACGACCCTTAATTCTCTAATTCATGAGGGAAAGCACCACAGTCCCCCCCCCTCAAAAGCAGCACAGTAGCAAATGTCTTTCTTAGGTCCTTTCCGCACTTGGATCTCATCTCTGGTTTTATCAGAGTTCAACTCGCGACACAATACCTTGCATTTATCCCTGGTTATAACAGCATCCATTTATCCTGCAACAAGTGTGGAGTGAAATCGGGGTGACCTCAGTGTAATGTGGAAACAAAAAATACGCCAAGATAATTACAGGGGTGAACTCACATGTAGTGTAGAATGTAAGTTCGAGGACAGGGTTGAACCAAGATTTAAGGTCTAGTGCGGAAAGGACCTTAGTTTAAAATTTGCCCTGATCTTTCACATTGAAAGGGGCTGTGATGGCTCAGAGGTTAAGACGCTGAGCTGCAGACCGGAAGGTTGGTAGTTCAACAGTTCGAGACCCAAGAGCTGCGTGATGGAGTCAGTTCCCGTCTCTGGCCCCAGCTCTTGCCAACCTAGCAGTTCGAAAGCAAGAAATTGCAAGTAGATAAATAGGTACCGCTTTGGTGGGAAGGTAACAGCGTTCCGTGTGCCTCGGCATTTAGTCATGCCAGCCACATGACCATGGAGAAGTCTTTGGACAGTGCTGGCTCTTGGGCTTGGAAATGGAGATGAGCATCGCAACCCTAGAGTTGGATTCGAATAGCTTTCGAGCCAGGGAAACCTTTACCTTTACTTTCACATTGAAAAGGTCATGGAATCCTTGGAGTCCTTTCTGATAGCCCTTGAGGATGATTGGGCCGCAGAGCTGAACTAAGGAGGTGTCCTGATGCCTTGCTCTTCTTTTGCTGACCTGATGGTATCACCTTTAGGAGTTTGTAACTTCAATTTCTGCCCTAGGTTTTTGCATTGCAGTTGATACCTCCAACCCAAATGCTGCCCACAGCCTGTTGTGTAGGTTTGTATAGAACTGGCATCTGCTTATGGCTTTCTTGGCCTTTGTCTATCCGCTGATTTCACATAAGCGACCGGACACCCATCCATCAGTAAGGTCACTTGCTTCCTACAAAGGAAGCTAGAATCCAGTCCAATGGAAGACTTCAGTGCCTATTATAAAACCCGGGAGCCATGTTGTCACTGCTGCTGGCATGATGTTAGAACAAGTCAAACTTAAGAAAGGAACATCCCCAGTCTGCCTCAGAAAGAATGGTGTGGTCATGCAGAGCTCCAAATATAAGTAACAGAGGGAGTTCTAGGTAAAAAGCAGGACATTCTAGGTACAAAATCAGGAAGAAAATGAAAAGATTGGATGGATACCCAGGTACCGAAGGAGTCTCAGAGCGGCTAACAATCTCCTTTCCCTTCCCCTCCCCACCACAGATAACCCTGTGAGGTAGGTGGGGCTGAGAGAGCTCTCTCGAGAACTGCCCTTGAGAGAACAGCTCAGAGAGAACTGTGACTGACCCAAGGTCACACCAGCAGCTGCATGTGGAGGCATGGGAAATCAAACCAGGTTCTCCCAGATTAGAGTCCGCGCTCCTAACCACTCCACCAAACTGGTGTAGTGGCATTGCAAATGGTTCCTTTCAGCACCCTGTACGCATTCCTTTTGAGAGTATAAGAAGAAATCCGCTAGTGTCACAACTGTATTGTTAAAAACTGGAGAGAGGGAGGGAGACTTGGAGATGTGCAAGGAGCCCAGTAAAACATGTCTCGTGCGCATTCTCTCTGACTTCCACATGACTACTGGTTTAACAAAAGCCTGCTTTTTGCGGGATAGGGGGGAATGACAGCATCTGGAATTTTTAAAAAACATGGAACTTTGTCTTACCCTAGAGATCCTGTGTAAGCCACAGTTCTGTACTGCTAGCTGCCTTCTGGTGCTCCTGCTATTTCCAGACCCACGGCCATGGGCTGAGAAGAGCACTCTACTGTGGAACAGTCCAAATGTAGTTTGTTGTTTTATCTCAGTAGAGTTTTGGCCTAGTGTATAATGTCGCAGTTCTGGATTTAGTCTCATACCCATGTACTGCTGATTTTAGTGGGATTATTGGGTACAAAATTCGCAGCCTAATTATTAGTATCAAATGGTCTAATGGTAAAGGGAGTATACCAGTCTGCAACCTACATTCATGTTCCCAATCGCTCACCCTGATTTCAAGGGAATATTTAAGAAACTTACTATAAAGAAAAATGAGGGGCCTGTACATTTACCCATATTTCCACTGATGCATCTTCATTTGTGACAGATGGACAGTCCTGGTAAAGTAGTGATTGCCTATCAAAATAATGTCATAGTCTAGAAACTGCTGCAGCAAGATTTATCATTCGTGTACCCCTTTTCACAGCCTTGTAGAACCAGGAAATAATTAGGGGTGCCAGGGGACCCCCTGGAATTACAGCTCATCTCCGGACTGCAGAGATCAGCTTCCTGGAGAAAATGGCTGCTTTGGAGGGTGGACTCTCTGGCACTGCACCCCACTGAGGTCCCTGTCCTCCCCAGGCTTCATCTCCCAAATCTGGAGTTTCCCAGTCTGGATCTGGCAATCCTAGAATTTACTGGTGACTTAACGAAGGGATAGCAGACAGGTGCATTTATCCAGGTGCAGCGAGCACCACACCAAGAAAGCAGGCTGCCTTTGTTTATCCCATCAGCGTATTATTTACACTAAGAGAACACTTGCGAACCTTTCGAGTTCTCTGAGGGTATCAAGAAACAAAGCGATTGTGGGGTTCATAAGACATGACATGCCTGGACTTTGGACACACTTTTGCCCGAGTCCCTCGCTAGAGAAAACTGACAGAGTAAGACGACATGCCACTCCTGAATGAGCAAGTCAGGAAGCAGGCAATAACAGATCAATGTTTCCCTTTGCAACAAAGGGAAATAAGCAGGGCAGTTTCTAAAGGAACAGTATTGAATTGGAAACATTTATGAATGCTGTAGGATCCCTGTCGCCGAGGTTGCAGATGTCGCTGGCTTTAAAGGTATTTACTTTGCCTAGCAGAAGACACGGGGAGATTTGACTCTCGAAAGCTGAGATCCTGAAAGTCTTGCTGGTCCCTCAGGTGCTCCTGGGACTCGAAATCTAACTGTCCTGCTGCAGACCCACACGGCCGCTGTCTGAAACTATCCTGCTGGGAAAGGAGCCTTTCTGTGATGCAGAACAGAAAGAAGCAGGCTTTGTGAATTCAGACAAAGCAAACCAACCTACCCTTGACTCCGCATGTGTACTAATGGAGGCCATTTGGCTGTGACGATGCAGAGAATGGGAAAACGCAGATGTCAGCAATGTCAAGGGGCAGAGAAGGCAGAGTACATTCAGCCCAAGGACTGACTAGAAGAGGACTGAAAAAGTAATACGCTGTACTGTCGTTGGCTTGCGTAATGTTCATCTGTGCCGCTGCTGTGCTGAAAACCGTAGTTCTGGGCGCCTGATTAATCAGAGGCATCTAGAAAAGGAACAAAAAAATCAGTCTCCTTCACATGGAGATAGTAAACTTGTATTGTACCGAATCCAGATCATGACAAAGAAGGGGGGGGGAAACTTCTATACAGAACTCCAACGTGGTTAAGCTGTAGATGTCTTCAGAGCTCTATTTGAAAGACCTGAACTTGGTTTTTTTTTTAAAGGTCTGAATTTGGGTCGGGACAGGAGTGACCGCTTGCTTGGGAGGTGCAGGAATCTGGGCTGGATGCATCCCCCCCCCCTCAGGCTGGGACCTCCATCACGTTCCCCCCCCCCCCCCCAGCATTCGCTGAGTGTACGTTCAACAGGGAGGTGCAATCAGTCATGACTCCCTGAAGATTCGTATTTGCAAACGAATCTGTTCTTAAGATGTTCTCAGTATATATCCATCAATGTAGTTGGCCTAGTAAGACCCAGCTTGTGCCTGCCTGTATCTTTTCATATTGCCTGGGAGAACAGCTGATTGTATGGGGGGGGGGGAGATTTTTGCATGGGAAAATGGCCAGAGAAGAGACATGTTTTCCCTTCTTGCAACGTTTAGAGCAGAGATCCCCAAACTTTTTGAGCCTGTCGGCATGTTTGCGATTTTGAAAAGGGGTGGTGAGGGCTACCCCAAAATGGCTGCCATGGGAGGCTCAGGCAAACACAGTCCCTTCCTAGCAGAAGAGGGAAAAAAAGAAATGAAGGAAATTCGAAGGGGGAGGGAAGTAGGGAGGAATAAAACAAAGGAAAGTCTGTAGGTGGCAATGGAGTCATAATGCTGGTTGCTTATAAGTCCTTCTGATCCTCCAGGGGTTGCAACTGCTATTGCAGCTGTGGAAAATCCTTTCATTTGAATGAGGGCAGCCAATAACAAACCCTGCCTTACAAACTGAGAGTCAGTTTGGTGTAGTGGCTAGGAGTGTGAACGCTAATCTAGGAGATACAGGTTTGATTCCTCACTCCTCCACATGCAGCTGCTGGTGTGACCTTGGGTCAGCCACAAGTCCTTTCAGCGCTGTTCTTTCAGGAGCAGTTCTCAAAAGAGCTCTCTCAGCCCCACCTACCTTACAAGGTGCCCATTGTGGGGAGGGGAAGGGAAAGGGATTGTAAGTTGCTCTGAGACTCCTTTGAGTATTGAAGGGTGGGGTATAAATCCAACCTCCTCCTCCTCTTCTTCTGTCCCATTCATCTTCTGAAAAAGTTGGTGGGCACCAGAGAAAGTCCTGGTGGATGTTATGGGGCCCACAGGGTCCACATTGGGGAAACCTGCTCTAGAAACTGATTTTTTTAAACAGGAAGGATTGTACGAATGATGGTTACACTTAGTTTGGACATGAGAATGTAAGCTGTTATACTCGAATCGTGTCAACTGTGACCTCTGCAGAAAATACCCATTCTGACAGCTCACAATAACATTATGTGGGAAAAACTCTTTACATCTTGGATGGAATCTTCCCAGACATCTGTGCAGAAATGTCCTTTCAGCATCACCATAGTCCAGGAAACTGTTTCATGGCACCAGCTGAAGACCTTATTTAGGCATACCAAAGATGGGTGAGTGAGTAATCGGATTGTGGACTTTTTCTTTTGGCAATGGCTTCTGGGAATCGTTTAAAAAACCATTAGCCATCCTCTTTGGGTGCAGTAGATGTTGTGAGACCATTTGCAACAGTCATAGCCTGGTTGGACTCCATTCATTCGGTTCCTTGGTTTAGTCATTGCCTAGTTCTTTGGTCTTACAGTTTAGTCATCATCGGACAGAAGGGTGAACTAATTACTGCACTTAACATTACTGTACTTATTGAAGGATTGTTTGTATGCTGCCTTGAGCCTTTTTGGGGAAAAGTAACTAGAAGATTGTTCAAATAAATAAAACTGAAAAATCTCTACAAGGGTCCATGACAACACACATTTTCAACACAACAAAATGACCATATTTCCTTGGCTTTTGGAAATGCAGCCATTGAAGGTGTCCTGGTTTCTGTCACAAGAGGACACCATGACTGGTAACCTGGAAGAATGTATATGTCATTGGTGGTGATAATGCCACGCGGTACAGTATTATTAGATAACTGAAGTGGAATGATTTATCTTCCACTTTTTGAATACCGAGAATAGTAATTACTTTTGATTAATGCTAAAAATAAAAGAGCAGCGGAAATTATTCTTTTTTTATTCACACCTATTCAATGCTAAGTCATGGTAAATTTACAAATTATAATCTTTCCGTTTAATGATGGGAGACAAACCTGATCTATACCAGAGAAGCAGAATTAGTTAAGACACCAAACAGGTCGCAGGGCAAGCCGGTTCCTCCTAAAATATATTCCTGCTGGTGCAACCAATATTCTCCTTCATCGAAGGGAAGAGAATTTGACCTGTTTCTGCACAGGGCCATCCTATTAGTGAAGTCAAGAAGTACTGCCCCTTTGATCCAAGTGGGCAAGGGTAACACCCTTTATAAAACTTCTGAAGAAACCCTCCGAGAAATAATGTTCAGAGTTCTCTCTTCCATGCCCATTGTTGCTCACACAAAAATAGCTTATATCATAAAAGAGTATTTTATTTGAGACATGGCCAGGTATGCAAGAAGACAGTCAACCATTTATATAGTATTTTAATCTGTATCATCTATATAAAACATTTATTTCAAACTCTATAATGAGATTATAGAAATAATATCATCTTTGATAGAGTGTACTTTAAAGTACTCACTGTGGAAATATAACACGTTTTAATAATACACTAACTTTGAAGTCCAAACCGTCTTTGATTTCGCAGGCTTATTTTACTGTGGGGAAAGAAAGTTTCTGTAGCTACTTTATCCGCAAAAGAAACTTGGTTTTGCTTGATGTCTCTCTTTGTTTCCCTAAAGATCATGTGGCACATGGAAATATTTTATAAAAAAACATCGGGAGTCCACTGGATCTGCAGTTCTAGATCTGCTTGCATTCGTGCCTGGTACACATCGCTTGTCGTTCAATTCGCCAAGTGACTTCTTCGTAAGTACAGTGGCATATCGTGCATTCATCAGTCTTCACCTCTCGACCTGCCGGAATGACTGTCGTTTCCGCAAAGCAGTTGGGGCCTGGAGACAGAAGAAAGGGATGGTATTTAGAAGAGCTTTTCACCCAGCTCAGCGTGTGCGAGACATGTTGTGGTAAACGTGTTGGACCTAGATGCGGAGAATTCAGGCTGAATTGCTCTTCAGCCGCTGAACACAAGCGGTGGCCGTGCATGTCACTGCCTCTGCTCTAACCGATGTCATCATAAAGACGTTGTAAGGAGGAACAAGCTAAGAACTCCAAATCATTTTGTGCACTTAAAGAAACAACAACCCTAATTAAATAACGGTTACAAGGCAACTAGCAAGCAACCTGAACACCAGGAATCAATAACAAATACATGAAATGGTTCAGCAAGCCAGCATGGTGTAGTGGTAAAGGGCAGCGAGAGCTGGGGTTGATTCCCCCCTCCCCCTCCCCACAAAGCCTGCTGGGTGACCTTGGGCTAGTCACAAGTCTCTCCGAACTCTCTCAGCCCCACCTGCTTTACAAGGCGCCTGTTGTGGGGAGAGGAAGGGAAGGCCATTGTCAACCATTCTGAGACACATGAAGCCTGCTGGGTGACCTGGGGCCAGTCACAGTTCTCTCAGGATTCTCTCAGCCCCACCTACCTCGCAAGGTGCCTGTTGTGGGGAGAGACAGGAAAAGGCGATTGTAAATGGCTTTGAAACTCCTTAAGTTAGAGAAAAGCAGGGTATAGAAACCTCTTCTTCATTATCTGTAGGTGAGGTGTAGTTTAATTTGATCCAATAGAGTTTTTTTAAGTGGCCCTAAACCCCACAGATGTTACTACCTACAAAACTTTACACTTGTCATTAGTACGCAACAATTTAAAATGAAATCCTGGAAGGCACCTCAGGAGGCAGTGCTTGGAGTCCGCAGTTCCACCCCATGGCCGTTGGCTTATGGGGTACTGCAACGTTCAGCCGTGTCTCCCATGATGTCAATGAGAAACCACAAGTTGAAGCCATCCAAAGACTTGGGATGAGGTCTCATCAATATGCTGCAGCCGCACAATACACTTTCTTTCTTTTTCGTCAGATTCATCTGATAACAAGGGTCCTGAACGATGTCAGGTCGGTAATGGATTGGATACGGATGAACAAACCCAGCTGTGGTTCAGATAAAATGGAAGTATTGATAGTTGGGGAATCCACTGATCTGGGATTAGGTGTCCCCCATCTCTACATCAGAAATAAATGTCTTCCACAGTTGCTGAAGGATAACGAAAACTGATCGATGTTTCAAAGGAGGGACTTTTTGCTAACAGCTAAGTGCCAACAAGTGCCTCTGAAGCCAGCAACCCAAACTTAGCTACCGTCCTTAGCTACCTTTGTTGAATCTCATGTTCTGTACTATTGCCATCAACAGTTGAAACTGTTAATTAATTTTGGATGGTCTCCCTGTATACTGTAAAACATAAAATATGGAGGTTTAATTTTTTTTTAAAAAAAAACAAGAGTCTGTTATGGCCCATAGAACAAAATGAGTCCAGGGGCACCTTTAAGACCAACAACGTTTAATTCTGGACATCAGCTTTCATGTGCATGCACACTTCTTCAGATACATACTTCTTCAGGTACACATGAAAGCTGATACCCAGAACTAAACCTTGTGGGTCTTAAAGGTGCCAAGGGGCTCCCAACTTTTCTCTGTTGCTTTAGACCAACACGGCGACCCACCTGCATCTATTGTTACGCCCCATGGCTAGCTTGAAGAATAAACTGAGCTGAGGCTTAGATTTTCAGCCTGTTTTTGAAAGGGTTGCATCCTCCCTTTGAGAATCAGCTTGTTACTAGATATCCAGGTAGCCGTGGTGAGTACAGCATAGTGCGCCAGCTGTAATCTGCGGTAAAGAGCGCCTATTCAGGGAGTCAGTGTTTTGAGGAGGGGCCGTCTACTTCCTGGCGGACTCTGGGAGGGAGACTCAGCAGGTGGCTTGGGAAAGACGGCTGCTGGAATTGTTGCCCAAATAGTATGATACATCAAATCAGTGATTTGGTTTCCTTCATAAAAGAATGTGGGACGGTTCTTTGGGGGAAAACCCCCCCCAAACGTTTCTAAACTCCGTTTCCTGGACAAAACAGACTTGGCTGATATGACTTTTGCCCTCCTAAACATCAGACTGGATGAGTGTTTTACACGGAGTTTGCCTTTGAAGAATATTTGGAAATTTCAACTAGTTCAAAATGCAACTGCCAGAGTTGTAATGGGTATGCTAAAGGGAGTGTATAACTCCATCTTTATTGGCTACAGATATGTTTTCAGGCCCAATCCAAATGCTGTTTTTGATCCATTCCCCAGGTGTGTGGGGGGGGAGGGATCCCCTGCTTTCAGGGGCTCCTGCCTGCCACGGGCCGACTGGCTGGTGGGAGGAAATTCCCCCACCCCTGATGCTGTGCATGATGCGCGGACATCACTCAGAACTGACATCAGTATGGGCGATGCTCTGCTTTTGGGGCAAAACTCTATGGTTTATTTATTGATTTGATTTATGTACTGCCCTCCCCACGGGCAAGTTTGACGCCCTTTTTACCACTGAGTTTGCCCAAAAAGCAGACCATTGCCCCCAACGTTGCTGATGTGCTGGCGTCCCCGCCCACCCCCGGAATGCCCCCCTCTAATCCCCCTGCCTGTGCGACAAGGGGACCTGGCAACCCTATTTCGACCCTGAAAGCCCTGGTGGGAAACAGCACCTTACTTCCTCTTTCCATACATGTGAAGACTAAGACCAACATCTAAAACCTTCTCCAGGTTCCTCCTCTATCACAGGCACTCAGATTGAGTATCTGGGGGAAGAGGCCTTCTGAGTTATGGTACCTTGCTGTGGAATATTCTCCTGAGAGAGGCCCACCTGGCCACAGTGCTTCTGGGGTTTTTTTTGGTGGTGGTGGTGGTGGGGGGAGGCAAGCAGCAAAAACACAGCATTTCAGTAAGCTTTTGGGAAGTAGCTCTTAGTCACTGCAAATTTCACTACGATTGGCCCGTTGTGTTCTATGCCAGCTGCTATTTTTATTAGCTCTAGGAATTTTTTTGAGGATTGTTTTATACTAGATTGTCTGCTTCCCTAGGAATCTTTTTTTAGATTGAAAGGTGGAACATAAATATTTGAGATATTCCAGTAACGGCTTCCTGTCTGACTTCTTTCTGACTGTAACGGAGTCAGCTTGTCTGCAGCTAACATACAGTCGTGCCACAGTCAACTGCACAGAACGCCTTTGCCATCGCCCACCTGTAATATGCAGCTTTTGCTCATGGTTGATGTCTCCATCGAACGTGTTTGGGAGCACGCTGCAGTCACTAGGCAGCACCTGCAGAAGGCTTTGTTTCTGAGCTACTGGATAATAACTCCTAACTTAACTACAGTCAATGAATTCTGTACACAAGGCAGCAGCAGACCGCACAGAAGCAAGGAAGTCTCGAACGCAGCACTGTGGTTTCAGGTGTGCCGCACAAAACCTGCATCCATCTCCAGGGCCTGCAGTAATGCTAGATGATGAAAACAAGTCACTCAATTGATTGCCCTGGTATTTCGCACATCTTCAGTGTGGCTTCCGGCTCACAAGAATGACAGTAGCGCCAGACTGCTATTTACAGTATGCAGTGCACTAATAAGAACATATAGCTGAATTGCATGCCTCCGTGCAGCCAACAAATGTATTAGATGCCTTTAAGGCAAACAAAAAAGAAAAAAAAATGTTTGAAAACATTACACCAGCCAAGCAAGATCCTTTAGTAAAGTCCTGAGTGAGCCTCAATAACCCTCTGGGATTTTACGTTTTCATGTCTCCATTTGCATGTGCATGAATACAAACGTGAAGGTACTAGAGAATGAAAATGCTGCTAAGAGATTTCATTAGCGGTTGGCTGCAGACAGCTGTATTCATGACTCCGATAAAGGCTGTGTTGATTTCATTAGCACAGGGTTTTCACACCTATGCCAGCTGAAAAGGTAGCACCGGTCCCTTAAATCTTACTCATTCTGAATTTGAAAGACAATCAAGCTCAAGGAAGAAGCTTGTCCCAATAACAACCGTTATCTGAATTTTCATGTTCAACCCATGGACAATTATTTCTGATTGAAAATGTACTGGACTGGACCCTAGGAATCTTCCACTGAAACTCAGTTAAGATTTTAAAGCTATTCTTAAAGTGAGGGACCTTTCTCCAGCCCACAATGCAATCCGCTTACATAATTTAGCATCTTGGCCAAAACCACTTAGATATAGGTATATAGAGTTAGATAGGTATAGCTGTAATGCTGCCCAATGTGCTATAACCCCCATTTCTTTCAACTATATATTTGGCAAAAAAATCATACTTCTCTCTTACCCTGATACAAAGAACATAGCGCCATCATTTACAGTTTTAAATAATAAGGTACTAATTCCCAGCTTTCTCTCTCTCTCGTCATTTTTTTGCAGACTTACAAGGCCAAATTGCACTCTGCTAAAAGCTGGGAACTAGTATGTTGTTGCTATAGCATTATTACACTTGACTGCAATCTAGGAATCACGAAGATGTTTGGTGGGGGCTGAGCAAGGAAAATGGCACCGATGTGGGTAGGACCTGCAAAAAATGCACCCCTTCTCATCTACACAGTGCACCAATTGTGATGTTTACAAAAAAATCAGACCGAAACAAGTTCAAGAAAGATTGCAGCAAAATCGGAAAACTACAAAAACAGGATGAATAGAGGATGACAGCATGAGGATGCTCCCAAAACCGGCACTGCTGTGAGGAAGCCCAGGTAGAGCCCAACACCTGTTTGGAAACAACTTCAGTTTTTATTTGAGATGCAAATGACAGAAACCTATGAGAAATCAGAAATTCACTCCATCTCCATTTTGAAGCAGTAGTAGAGTGGAGAGTAGGGATTGGCATGAATCTAATAATTCCAGTTCGGTTCAGGGCAGCCCCCGAACTGAACCGAGCCCAAATGCCCCAAACAGGCCAGTTCAGGTCCCCCATTCTCCCGGCTGTGGACTGCATGGGGGGATTGCACGGGAAGGGTGAAATGGCTGGCAGCCATTTCACCCGTCCATTTCACTTTCCCCCACTTTGAAGGGGGGGAGCAAAACCAACTGGTTTAATGGCTTGGAGCCATTTGTACCTAACAGTGGGGTGGGTGTGCCTGTCAGCTGTTAGATTTAAATGCCTCGAATAGTCAAACCCAACTGGTCAAAAGTCTGGCAAGTGTTCAGTGGATCACTTGTTTCTGTTGGGTTTGGGTCCTTCTCTCTGGTTGTATTTATTTTAAAGGGTCAGAGCTACATGATATATAATATTCCCAGTTGTTAAGCTGTCTTGTTACCCCTGAATCATAATTTTTTCTATTTTGTATATCTATTTTGTATATCATGCCTCCAGGTCCTCCTACCTGCTCTACCGATTTTTGAAAATAAAATCCTCACAGACTGGAAAATCATCAGGCACTGGAAAAAAGTAATATATCTATATGGAGCAATCTCAGCAAATGTGAAAGGGAGGCATTGAATACACTATGAATACATTAAAAATGATAAAAACATCGTCATCAGTGTGGAAGAAGAGAAGGGGAGGTGCAATAGTTACCCAAATTAGAAAAGATTATGATTTGGAGGCAATGATACAAGATCTTGTTCAATTTGGCCCAGATTCCCCAATGAACTGCATGGAGAACTCCCTTGTTAAACTTAGGTGGGCTCTACCTCTTAATCTCACTGCCCCCCCCTCCCCATTTTAAAACTTTAATGAATACCGATATAGTGAACTATTTAATCTTGGGGAACCGAAAAGTATAAGATATATTGGGAAACAACAAATTACAGTTTAACTGGCAACATTTTCATGCGCTTCGTAACCCTCCGTTCATTATTTCTGTATAACACATCTGAGCATTTCATTTGTGTGGATGCAGGAAACGAATTTAGTATCCCTCATTACTGAATCAGGAAATGTGCGAGCGATATACCAGGCTCTCGGGTAGGAGAAGCTGACACTGCCTGACATTTCCCTTCGCCCTCTTGAGATCCCCCTCAAGGCCCACTTGTTTATCAACGTTGTCCAAACCCTCTTTGCCTGACCTTAATCCTACCACCAGACTCCTATTTCGTCCATGCTGCTCTGCATCAGTCCCTGAACTAAACCTCTCACCTTTCTTTCCCCAGCAGACGTATTAATTGCTATACCCCTTTCTCGCCTTTCTCCTTCGTGCTGCTTTGTAGTGCACTGACTCACTTTCCGTGGCTGGGCTGACAAATCTGTTTACCCATTGTTGCATTCAGAGATTCAGCAGGAAGTCACCATCCCAATATGGACAGATACGGTGGTAGCTAAGAAAACAATCAGTAGTGCAATTGGTGAAGGGAACAGGACTTTGTCCAAGGTTTAAAAATAAATGAATCAGGAGTGTATATAACCTCCCGCTTGCTACCCTCCTGCCCCACGGATGTTGATTGCTTTTATGCCGCATGACACTGGTTTTCATGCCTTCACCATAAGCCCAGTCTTGTGATGTAGAACATACAGCAAGAGTAATTACAAGAAATCGTGCTGGCAAATTGATCACAGATGAAGCGATAACCGCTGCTGAAATAATTAATATACAGTGTCTATGATCATGGGTCCACGTGCTGTCTCTGAGGCACAAGATGGGCAGTGATGTTCACAACTGCTCTTCAGTACGCATCCGGGGACTGCAGAATTAGCGATTACAAACACGAGAATCCCTAGACAGACATCTACTTAATGCAAATTCTACCCTGGAGGCGAAAGCTGGTCGAAAAACGCATCTCCGGCGCAAGAGTGTTCCATAAATCTGAAGCAGCTACAGAGAGTGCCTCTACATGTCCTGAGCATCCAAATTCTGCACATGAATCACACTGTGAGGAAGATGCTGTTGTCGGACTGTGAAGGGATCTGTGGTTGCAGCAGGAGAACCCATGAACAAAGGGTCCTAAAATACTGTGGGTTAAACCCTACGGATCTGTTTCTACCCGTGTCGAGCTTTCCTCTGGCCCCACGAGTGTTGTCCCAGGAGACACAGCAGCTTCCAGCAGAGAGGGGCTCTTTGGGCTGGAATAGAACAGACTGACAGAATCTAACTGTCTATGAAGTCAGATATTCAAACTCAGCCCTAAATTACATAAGACTTTAAAGATTTAGAAATGGTGGGGAGCAAATAACCCAGGCCTAGAGAGCTTCCGGCTCATCTACAGACATAAGTGTCATCAAGTTGCAAGCAATTTATAGCGGCCCCGGCCAGGGGCTTTCAAGGCAATTGAGAAGCAGAGGTGGTTTGCCATGGCCTTCCTCTGCAGAGCCTTCCTTGGTGGCCTCCCATCCAGGTACTGGACCCTGCTTAGCTTCTGAGATCTCACAAGATCGGGCTATACCAGGCCACCTTTCCTCCCTTCTACCCCTCCCCAACTAATCACACAGTTCAGTATATTTTTTTTTCATTCCCCATCTTGCAGTCTTTTTCTTAACAATCTCTATCTCCCCAATTTGATTGTCCCAAGATGTTTTTCCATCATGTATTTTTCTATAAAATAGACCTTACTCACGGCAGTATTTTTTTTCTTGGAATAAGAGAGGCAGTTAGATTGCCTGGTACAGCCATATTTAGATGCTGGCACATCCACTGATTCTGAAATGCCAGTTCATCACTGGCTGCCCCCGCAGTATTGATTCGTCTAAATCCAATTTTGCCTTTTGCTCGCCTATATATCTTGCGGGATACCACTGGAACTGGGGAATGGTTTCAATTATAACGGCCGAATCCAGTCACCTGGCTTTTAAAGAACACTTCGGAGGTTTTAAAGCGCAAACAATGAATGGGCATCTTCTCCTGTTTATCAGTATTTTTTCTCTCACACTGGTTGCTTTTAAAACTATCAAAACATCTTTTTCGAGCTGCATCGGTTGCCTAAGCATCTAGGGGAAAGAACGATAAAAGCTCAGGTCCATTAGCAGTTTTGCTTGGCTCCGATGGAAAATGTCTGGTTTACTCTAAGTTGTGCAGTTATCCTCAATCAAATCTGAGCAATTTGAGAACCCACTAAAAAAAACAAACCAGGGGCAGCATTTTGTTCGGCTGTATCGTGACTCAAAAATAACAGAAAGGGGACAGGCCTTTCTTTAGGAGGAGGTGACGTCAGCATTCCTGCTTACCGACTTGGGTACCGCCAGCTAGAGAGCTTTGAGGTCCTAGGGCAGGGATGGGATGTAGAGTGTGGGAAGAAACAGAGAAAAAACAGCAGCAGCTAAAGTAACACGTACCCCTTTGTAAGCCAGCAAGGCATTTTATATGCTCTTATGAACTTTAAAATCATAAGTTTGACCTTTGGGGTTAGTTTTCTGCCTAAGGCAAAGGCACTCTCTATTGCTATGAGAGGCTCCAGCCCACAGCGGGAGACTTCCTTCAGAGTTCACACTTGCATGGAGACCAGAATTCCATATGAAAGAGCTCTCAGATCTACTTCACAACAACAGGAAGACGAAGACTCCATTTCAAAGAGTCCTTTTCTCCTTTACGCTGGCCCCTTCACACCTGCCCCCAAAGTTCCAGTAAGAGATTAGGTTGCCCAGCAACTAATCGCCGACCATCAAGTGACCTGGCCGAAGCCATCACGAGACCAGAGATTGGCGCCAAGAAGACCAACCAGAAGGCCCAGGTGTTAGATCCTGATTAGCATCTAGATTTGCAATATTGTCCACTCTTTCCTGCCCCCTCCTCGCTATGACACTGACCAATAGTAAGACTAGTAAGGACGGACAACCTAGTGGGTGTGACAATGGGATGTGGTCAGCGCAGCCCGCCCCAATGCCACCTGATAAAAGAACTTGCACAACATTTCCCCTAGCTTAGCTTAGCCATCTTCGACCTCTATCTTCTTACCAACCTCTCATGTCCAGCTTCCTGTACCGAACACCTTGCCTCCATCTTTAATCCCTGGTTTGCGCAGCCAGGACTGGAGCGTGTATCTGCCAGTTCAGATCTTGTTCCCCCTATTTTTCTCATTCACCCCTCCCTCATTCTTCTCGTGGAAGTGATTCACCCACTATCAAGACAGGTAACGTAACTCCCCCTCAATGATACTCCTGCTCATGCAACCGTGCTATTTTCTGCCTGATTTCCATAGCTCTTGTGTGTATGTGGTTTTATTATTATTCCTTGTATGCTTGAACAACATCTTTTAGTAAACATCATACAAAGAAACCACTCAGCCTCCACGCCTATTTACTGAGAACTCCTGGAAGGGGCGGGACCTTGGTATAGTTGGCAAGAACCCGTTATTACGCCAATTGCTGAATGTAAATTAAAGCAATTTGGCTAACACCTTGGTTTCCTATTCAAACTTGAAAATCTCTTGATCTGCCTCAGAGGTGTCGAACTTATCTGTTACGAGGGCCGGGACTGACATAAATGTCATTTGGTTGGGCCAGGCCACGTGTGCCATAAAATGTAATGCCAGGTACCGGAGATAGAAACTGTATCAAGGACAGCAGCTGGTAAGCTCCAAATTGTTGTATCCTCACTGCAAGGCCCCATGGGCTGGGAGGGTGGTGCAGAGGAAAACCTGTATGGGTGGACTGGGGAGCCAGTGGTGCAGCACTGAACAGACGCTCCCATGCTGCTTGACTGCTGCAGACGAGGTGGTTCCGCCATGCTGAAGCCACAAATGGAGTCAGCAGGAGCAGATCTGAAGCATGTGTATGGCACTTGGGTTTACACTGGAAGAGTATGTCCTTCAGCTATGCAAGTCTCGCATCATGCAGGGCTTCAAACAGAAAAAAAATGAAGCCTTAAAAGTGAGCCCTGGAACAAATAGGCAATCAAACAGGCCTTCAGAGAAATGTAATGTGTCAACATTCGGCCATGAAGGCAGAGCCGGCCCACCCGTTAGGCAGATTAGATTTTGGCCTAGGGCGCCTCCTGGAGGTAAGCTGGCCTGCCACCTGCCCCCCGCCAAAAGCCCTGCGGTCCTTTGAGATAAGTGACTAGCCCTACTGGCCCATGGAGAAGGTCGAAAGCGTCAAAAATGCCCCATGTGTTTGTGTTTTGTTCTGGTAGGAGGTGGCAGCGAAGGAGACAGAAGTAGGCAGCTGCCCCCCCCCCCCCGAGGCACGGAAGAAGCTCAGTCCCTCACCTCCTGTATCTGAGCCCCGGGCCAGCCCCGGGCTGTGCGTCCCTTGTTTTAAAAAAACAACAACTCCCTGACGGGCCCTTCCTGCCAGCCTTTGGGGTCCTGCATTTTCTCTCCACGGGGCAATGGGAAGTTATTAATCCACGCTCCTTTACTTTTAAAAAGTCTACCCACCCCTGAGTTTTCTGGTCCTCTGAGACAGCTGAACAGTCCCTGTGGTCCCCCAGGAGCGCCGCCCTGCATGGAGTGACTCCAGAGGAGCCCCACTGAGCTGCATTATTGGGTATCTTGTCGCTGCCTGCAGCCCGGCGGAAGGCCAGTCCTTTGAGGTATTCAGGGGGAAGGGCAGGAAGCTTTTCCCCCCTGGGGCTGCAGTTGTGAAAGGGTTAAAACTGCCGAGCTGTTTGCTAGAGAGGTCGAGCAAGGGGGGGGCAGAGAGGGAAAGAGAGTTGGGAGGGCTTCAGATATGCAAGGGGGGGGGTCTTGCAGCCGGAGCTGGGGAGGTTTACTCTCAAGTAAGTCCATTCAGTCTCAGAAGACAGAAATTCAGCTCTCGCGTGTTTGGGGGAGGGGGTGTTTAAATGCGTGGTTTCCTTCTGCGGGGGTTTCCCTTTGTTAAGCTCAGTCTTGGGGCGCCTGCCTTGCGGGTCCGCTCTTTCCCAGACACCTCTGGGGGCTCCTGATCCGCCAGGCAGCTGGTAGGTGGATGGTGGGGGTGCTCCGGCCATCTGTAGTTGGGGGGGGGGTCATTTATGTACGTTAATTATAGAACAAAGGTTGAGTCCACTGGTTCCTATAAGACAAAGTTTTATTCAAGGCACAACCTTTTGTGTGCAAGCTCACTTCTTCAGAATAGTCCAGGTTTTTGCATTTTGTAAGAAAGGAAAAAATCAGTCTGTACCTGTGCAAGTTTCTTCATAAGGTTGATGGGAGTTGCATTCCATGCGGTATGCTTGCACATGGAAGCTTATACCTTGAATAAAACTTTTTCAGTCAATAAAACCTTTTCTCTCAGAACTCTCTCAGCCCCACCCACCTCCCAGGGTGTCTGTTGTGGGGAGAGGAAGAGCGGGCGATCCTAAACCGCTCTGAGACACCTCTGGGCAGTGAGAGAGTGGGGTATAAAAATCCAACTCTCCTTCTTCTTGACGTTTCCACTGTGATCCAAGAGCTTCCTTGGAACTCTTTTTCTTCATTTAACTCTTCTTCCAGTACAGTACAGGCCAGCCAGTGGAGGGACTGTAGAACAGCAGTAACATATGCCTGTTCCCTCTGGCTTCCAGTAAGAGCCGAGATGTGGTGTTCTGTTGACACTTAAGCCTCTTTAATGTTTCCATTTCAGGCACATCAGAATCTAGCAGGATTTATCAAAATGTTTTGTGATTTGTGTTTTTCTGTTTGAGAAAATTAGAGATTGTGTTACTTGTTCTCACAATTAAAAAAAAAAGAAATTAGCAATTTCAAATTTTGTGTTTTTCATTCTTCCTAAAATGCATTTATTTTTGAAAATTGGTGGGCACACTGGGGGGGGGGGGGGAGGTGCAGTGGCACCAGAAGGTATCCTCGCCTAGTGTGCAAAAAAACCTGGGGCCGGCCCTGCATGAAGGAGCTAGAAAAGATGTGTTGCTGGCAACCAAGATCAAATCAATTCATGCCATGATATTCCCCATTCCGGTGTAATGATGTGACAGTTCGACAATGAAGAAAGCTGACAGGAAGGAATCTGATTCATTCAAAATGTGGTGTTGAAGGAGAGTTTTACTACAAAGGACTGCCAAAAAAGACAAAGAAGTGGGTTCTAGATCAAATCTAACCTGAACTCTCTCTAGAAGCTAAAACGACTAAACTGAAGCTTTGGTCACATTATGAGAAGAGTTACTGGAAAAGACAATAATGCTAGGAAAAGTTGCAGCAGCAGGAAAAGAGGAAGACCCAACATGAGATGGACTGCCTCAGTCAAGGAAGCCACGGCCGTTAGTTTGCCAGACCTGAGCAAGGCTGTTAACAATAAGACGTTTTAATCTTGGCAGAAGCTACAGCACTAGTAATGGGGCGAAGCTGCTTTCATCGGAAAAGGGTCTCTGAGGAAAGATTCTGCAGCACAATAACTTTTGCTTCTTGGTATAACAAATGTCCTTTAACTCTGGCCTGATTAAGGATGGATGTTTTTGAGCGGGAACATGTGAATTTAGCTATGATGTCCCTGGGTTGGGATTGTTGCCTCACAGGGCCAGCACAATAGGCCCAGCCAATTAAGGGTGCTATGCCCGCCTCGAGATCTAGGGCAGTTGCCAGCCAGGACGCCAAAAAAGATCTTAAGTCTGTGGATCCCTCCGATTTCTCAGGGATCCCACAAAATTTAAGTTGGTTTTCAAGCGATAAGATACCCAAGCGATCAGTGGCCCATTCTTCCCTTTTATAAAAATACTGTGCATTGTTTTGCAAGGCGATGGTAGCTTCCAGAGCTGATTCTGCAGTTTGCGCTACCAATTTAAGGGAGTTTTTAAATTCATTGAATCGCTCAGGAAGTGGCTTAATTGCTTCTGCCAGGGTGTGGGCCATAGTTTTTTGTAAGTTTTGTTCGAGGGTTTGAAGGTACACGAAGAACTCCTGGCGTGTTGCTGCAATGCCTTCTTCCTCCTCCCCCGCTTCCCCGGGCGCCATTTTACTTGCTGTTTTGGAGTCGGGTTGCAGGGCCGCGTCTCGGTGTTGCGCCAGGAAGAATGGTGTTAGTGGTTTGGAAACAGGCTGGGTGAGTTTGCCTTTAGCTCCAGAGGTTCGCCCCGTAACTTGTGTGAAAAAAGCGGCGGATGGTAGGCTAAGATTCAGGATTAGAGGGGGGCAGTCACTGGAGCTTGCAAGCTAGTCCATCTCTGCCGGAGTTGACGCCACGCCCCCTCAACAATAAGATGTTCTGGAGGTCATTAATTCACAGGGTTGCCATACGCTGGAAACAACTTGATGGTACTTAACGAACACAGAGACACATAACTTGTCAATATTAGCTAACCACAGATAGCAAATATGCTAGCTGCATTTTGCACAAATTACATGAGCCCGACCATGAGGTTACAGTAGCATGGATCAATTTGGCCAGTGAGGCTGCGTCCAGAGGGGAAGCAAGATGTAACTGGTGGACTTCACTCTTAGCAACACCACCAATTGTTTCTCAAGTCTGGGTTTGAGAGCCGCCTAACTATTGAAATGATCTGACAATGACAAGCCTAGCCCATCCAGGATAAGCAGACAACCAGTTTTACTGACCTGCATCACTTTTACCTTTCTGAGACAACCAGTTTTACCGACCTGCATCACTTCTGGCTTATCTATTTATCGTTCAGCTTTTTCTGTCTTAGCCTCTTGACCATAGTCCTCATATACCAGTTTAGAAAAGATCTAACAGCTTCTTAGAAAGTTAAAAAAATACAGAGCTGGGTGGTTATCAACATGTTGATGGTACCCAAATTCCAGATGACCTAATTCAGCTGTCTGACAAATATTCAAGAACCAATGGTCACAATACTGGATCATGTGGCAGTATTTCAGTATCAGGCCCGAAAGGGCTAACTGTGCATCTCTGCTGAGAAACTTTGTGTGTCCCGCTGGACAAAAAGGATCCAGGCCACCCTACAGCTGTCCTTTAATCCCTACTGCATGTGCCAATTTTAACAATATTATTATTAACTTCATTTATAGCCTGCCTTTCTCAACACCATTTGTAAAATATGAAAAAAAGATCCAGCCAAACCATCCACTATACAAAAAGCCATGAGTAATTCCAGTAGGACCAGAAGAGAGAGATTACCTCTGTCAAATTGTACCCAGAAACGGTTGCCAGTCAACTCGAAGTTGGGCTGGAAACCAGACTGAATTGGGTCAAGGGCAGATAATGTGATAATGATAAGATTAGGGGACTACTTCAGAAAAATCCTTTTGGGAGACAGTTAAACTAATAACGGTGGTATGGTAATAATACCCTTAGGGTGGTACAGTGGGACATAATTCATTTAAAATTAGTTTGGAGTGTTTTTCTATAAACAGCAGCCGACCTTCACTGGAAAAGTATAGTTAACATTAACAAGAAGTACACTGTCAAGCATGTTTTCTTCGGGTTAATTTCGCGGCTCTCACAAAACTGGAAATTAATTTCTTGTAAAGCATATGCAAAAATTCACCTGTCAATTATCTAAATGTCAAGTCCTAAAAATGGTACCTATTGCCAAGTAAATAATAATAGACGACTGATGTCGTCACAGGGAAAGATGCTGTAGCACTGAAGCACCCGCTTTTTGCCAAGCCTTGGAAGCCTCTTAATCAACATTTAATTTATTTCAGGGATTTAAAAATGGATTTATTTATTACAGCTTCTACAGCCCACCTTTCTCTGAGGACTGAAGGGCCCTTGCATCTTCTGCATTCAAGGCAGCTAATGATATTAATTGAGGAATATGAAATTCAGGGTTTTCTGAACACAGAGGATAATATTTCTTACCAAGGGGAAAAAATATGACTTCATCCTAGTTAATATATTTCTGTTCCAAGTGATTTCCATGTGGAATGGTCTTGTGCACATGTTTTGAATCCTGCGGAAGAGATGTGGTGGTCGAGGCCAATGCAGAACAGACAACTCTCAAGTGGGGAAAACATTCTTCACATTCTGAATTGCCCCCCCAGACATGAACCCCCCGCCACCCCAAGAGTCGTGTCTTTTTTGCACGTCAAGATCCTCTGGCCTAACAAAGTTAAAGGTCTGGACAAATCCGTCTTTCTGACATCAAGTCAGAGTCTCATCCTTAAGGTATGTGGCCCAGTGGTAGAGCATCTGCTTGGCATGTAGAAGGTCTCAGTTTCAATCCCCAACCTCTGCCTGAGACCTTGGAGAGCCACTGCCAATCTGAGTAGCCAATACTGATTTTGATGGACCAAGGGTCTGGTTCAGTAGAAGGCAGCTTCATTTCCCTGGGTGCTTTTGAGAGCAAGTAGCTTGGCTGCCATGAGAACTCAGAGGCACATTAAGCAAAGTTCCTTTGCGTGGTTCTCCAAGAATCCTCAAACCTCAGCAGCGAACAAGAACCCATGTTTGCAGGACAATAATCTATCCTTCCAGAATTTCCCACACAGTGTGGCTGATCGCCACTTTGGGGTCAGGAAGCATTTTTTCCCTCTCCAGGCCAGTTTTGCTGGAGATCCTGGAGGTTTTTTGTCATTTTCTGGGCATGGAACAGGGGGTCACTGGGGGTGTGGGGGGGAGGTATTTCTGAATGTCCTGCATTGTGGAGGGGGTTGTAGTAGATGACCCGAGAGGTCCCTTCCAACTCTATGATTCTGCGGATCTCTGGAAATCTAATCAAGCACTCAAAAAGGCTGATTGACCCATCTTCTAACCATTGTCAACAGGTCTGAATCATACCTGCCAGCCAAGTAACTCAGCCACTGGCAACCAGATAGCTCACTTACACCCATTACTCACCAGTAGCCCTCATAATAGAATTATCCTATGACAGCTCAGAGGCTGACCTTTCTGCCAATGGGGACTCAGATCTTAACATTCCACCAATAGCAATGCAACCCCAGTTTCAACAATGAGCAGCTAGATCCTGAAGTTCAACCCAATTGCATAGAGGAATTTAATTCTGTCCCAGTTTTGGCCAATGACACTGCTTCCCCTATCCAAACCCAGGAAAACATTAATGTATAAGAAGAGCTTGCCAAGTTCTGGTCTCACACCGTCTGCCATTGCTAGTGGCATGAAACCACTGCCCGTCCTCATAAAGCTGGGCAAAATGTGATTGTTCCTTTCCCTGTTCTGCTTCCCTCCTTGAAAGTGACCCTCCACATCCCCCTACCTGCTCCCATCTCTTAGCTTCAACCCCCCGGGCTCTTGGCCAGTCAGCCTTACATCCAATCAGATTCCTCCCATTGCACCCCAACCTGGATAGGGATTCCTTTCCTTCATATTCTTTAAACCCTTCCCCATCCACCCCTTTGCACCTTCTGGTTCCTTTGGTGCGCGGTAGAGTGCGCAGACTCTAATCTGAGAGAACCAGGTTTAATTCCCCACCCCTCTACTTGCACCTGCTGGATGACCTTGGGCAAGCCATAGCTCTGTCCCAACTGTTCCCTCAAGGACAGCTTGGGAAAGAGCTCTCTCAGCCCCGTCTACCTCACAGGGTGCCTGTTGTGGGGAGGGGAAGGGAAAGGAGTTTGTAAGCCGCTCTGAGACTACAAGTGACTTCTTTTTTGGCAACCCCTACAACTCTATCTGCTCTCTTGGTCCACTTTTCCTTGGACTAACCGCGTGGGAAGAACACAAAAGTAACTTTAACTGGGTTGAATTAGTACAATCGAACCCTAGGATTATGTGAAAGCTTGCCACAAGTAAATTGCTCCTGTACAAGTAAATTGCCACTGAATGGACCAGTCTGGCTGTCTTGTATGCTATCGTTTTGCTCTTCTGTATCATGATCAGGTCAGTAAAGTTACTTTCTGCTTAATCATCAGTCCCCACTTCCTCTTTCCTTTGCTCAAGAGACTTATTAAGCTAAGCCTGGGTCTGTGTATTGAATGGACTCAAAAGATCCCATGAACACTTCTGTTCAGGGCAGCAGCACAAAGGGATCTGGATTTTACGTCTTCCTCCTGTACCGTTCTTTTGACCTGGAAGGGCCCTAGGCAGCCACAATTCGCTCAGCGGGGGAAGCAAACAGACAGTGTACACTTCTGAATTTTAGAGGAAATGTTGTAAGGTTTTTTCACAGAACTGCTAGTATGGTGTCTACTGGAGCCACTGAGGTACTGGTAGCCAGTCTGGTGTTGTGGTTAGGAGCGCGGAATCTAATCTGGGAGAACCGGGTTTGATTCCCCACTTCTCTACATGCAGCTGCTGGTGTGACCTTAGTTCTCTCGGAGCTGTTCTCTCAAGAGAGTTCTCTCAGCCCCACCTACCTCACAGGCAGTGTTCCCTCTAAGCTGCGTTAGTGTGAGCTAGCACACAGTTTGTTAGCCTCCGGCTTACACATTTTTGTCTTTGCTCAGGAAGGATGGCTCCAGAGCAAACCAGTTTATGCAGTAGCCAAGTGGCTCCCTCACAACTTTAATGCCAGTAGCTCACAGAATAGAATTTTTGCTCACAAGACTCCACAGCTTAGAGGGAGCATTGCTCACAAGGTGTCTATTGCTGGGAGGGGAAGGGAAAGGAGATTGTAAGCCGCTCAGAGACTCCTTCGAGTAGTGAAGGGCAGGGTAGAAATCCAATCTCCTCCTCCTCTTCTTCCTTTTTCTCCTAGAATGAGGTCCTTTAAAGTCATCTGAGATTGAAATTAGGTGTTGTGTGTAACTTGGTATGTGGAGTTGTGCATGGTAATGCCATGGGTGTGTGCCAGCATCATCTTGTGTCCGTGTCTGTTTATAACACGCGGAGACTGAGAGCACGCTGCTCCATGGATATTGTTAGTGGTGCCATCATGGATTGTGGCGCTGCTGCTAAATTCTTCCTTCCTTGATGTTGTGTTGTTATTTCTCCCACTTTCTCTGCTGAGGGAGAGAACAGCATATCGACTAAGATACACTGTGATATTAGTGGAGCTATGGGATAGCTCTGCGTGGCATGGTCTGAGAAAACAGTCGATAAAAGTAATATGCATTGAATAAATGGACTATATAAATTAAAAGGGCTCCAAAAGGCTTGGGGACCTGATCTGGATAGCCCAGGCTAGCCCGATCTCCTCAGATCTTGGTCAGCCCTGGCTAGTATTTGGATGGGAGACTTCCCAGAAAGTCCAGGGTCACAACGCAGAGGCAGGCAATGGCGAACCACCATCTCTTGCCTTGAAAAGCCTAGGGGTTGCTGTAAGTCAGCTGTCACTTGATAGCCAACAACAACAACAACAACAACAACAAAGAAGCTTGGGGCTGGAATACTTGAAGGACCACAAGTTAAGATCCTCCTCCTGGACCCTTCTCTCTGTGCTGCTTCCTGCAGAGGAGAGGTGGATGGCAACCAGAGAAGGGTGCCCCCCCCCCAGTGGTGGCACCTTGCCTATGTCTTGGCCAATGGATGGCCAAGGCTAGCCTGATCTTGTCAGATCTTCGAAGCTAAGCAGGGTTGGCCCCAGTTATTACCTAAGAACAAAAGAACATAAGAAGAGCCCTGCTGGATCAGGTCCATCTAGTCCAGCATCTTGCCTCACACAGTGGTCAACCAGTTCCTCTGGAGGACCAACAAGAGGGCATAGAGGCCGAGGCCTTACCCTGATCTTGCCTCCTGGCACTGGGATTTAGAGGATTAGTGCCTCTGAATGTGGAGGTCCCCCCCCCCCCCCCCAGTCACCATGGCTAGTACTCACTGGCAGACCTATCCTCCATGAATTGGTCATTTTATGTCCAATCCCTTTTCTAATAATCCCTAACATAGAGTTTGCCTTTTCCACGGCTGTAACACACTGGGGCTGACACTTTCATTGAGCTATCCACCATGACCCCAAGATATTTCCCCCTCTCAGTCTCAGCAAGTTCAGACCCTATTAGCCTACACTTGAAGTTTTTGGGATTTTTTTTGTCCCAAAGTGCATCTCACCTTACCCTTGCCAACACTAAACTTCATTTGCCACATTGTTGCCCACTCACTGAATTTGTGAAGATCCTCTTGGAGCTCTTCACAGTCAGCCTTGGTTTTCATCATCCTGAATAATTTTGTGTCATTTGAAAACTTGGCCACTACACTACTTGACCCTAGTTCCAGATAATTTAGGAATAAATTAAATGCTTACTTCCCTCTGTTGTAAGAACTTACCATTTGGAGGCCACCAAGGAAGTCCAGGATTGCTACCCAGAACCAGGCAACCGCTGCCCTGAAAACCCTATGGGGCCACCATGACTCATATGCAACTTGATGGTACTTTTCACCCCCATCTCACTGTTGAGATGCTGCCCTCCTTTTGGCTTTGCCTATTTCCTCTTCACTGCCCTGCAGGTGCCAGACCAAGACATTTCTCTTTACCCAGGTTCATAACTGATACGTTCTAATTTTAAGCTTTTTTAATGGTCTCTTTCTAGCCCGTGGACTGTTCTAGGTATATCATTTAATGCTGCTTAATGTTGGTTTGGGGGCTGCAGTGAATCAGTGGTTAAGATGCTGAACTGCAGACCGGAAGATCGGTAGTTCAGCAGTTTGAGACCCGAGTGCCGTGGGAAGGAGTGAGCTCCCGTCTCTGGTCCCTGCTCCTGCCAACCTAGCAGTTTGAAAGCAAGGAATTGCAAGTAGATAAATAGGTACCACTTTGGTGGGAACGAAACGGCGTTCCGTGCACCTCGGCGTCCAGTCATGCTGTCCACATGACCACAGAAATGTCTTCGGACAGCACTGGCTCTTCGGCGTGGAAATGGAGATGAGCACCGCCCCCTAGAGTTGGATTCGACTGGCTTTTGAGCAAGGGAAAACTTTACCTTTACATTAATGTTGGTTGTATGGCTTATTTTAATATTGGTAATGTTCTGATTGTTCTTTATAATTTTATTGTACTTTTTAACTTTGTCAACTGTCTTTAAGTGGTCTCTCAACAGGCAGAATATAAATTGTCTAAACAAACAAAACACAAGTCTCCTTAACATAAATGACATTATGCTAAAAGCTCAGAGACATAAAATAGGCTAAAAATTTCAAACTACTTGTCTAGGAACTGCCAATGTGCCTACAACCCCTTAGTTCATTAGCCGAGGCGCTGCTATGGAATACTCACAAACATTTTAACTGTCATTAGCTGGGCGATGGAAAGGGAAACTTCTTTTTTCTCTCTGCCAGGGACCAAAGGATTTGCTAATATTACTTAGAGAGCTGAGTTTCTATTGCCACTTTTCTGTAACCTGACCTGCTCTCGGCAGAGATCAATACTACGGCTAGCAACTTTCAAAGAATAACAAAAATCCTGTAGTGAGTTCCTCGGTACAGCAAACAAAATGTTGATTTCAGACTTCTGCAACATCTATAACACAACTGCTTCTTCCCTTTCTGAATGATCGAAGCCACACTATTGTATAGATTTCATATCTCACATTTTGCCATGCCTTCTCTAACAAGAGGAGCCCTTTTCATTTTTCCTCACGTGGAAAATGAGCTGGTTCTACTGCTTATCTCTGTGCCTTTTCCAGCTTAGATGCCATATCATTCTTCAGAGGGGTGACCAAAGCAGTAAAAAAGATGGGGATGTGCCACTGGTTTACAGAGATATATGATGCTATTGTCTGTCCAATCTTCAATTGCTTTCCCGACTGTTCCTAAAATTCTTGTCAGCCTTTCTGCTGGCTGCAATGTATTCAGCCACTATTTTCTGGCAAGTACGCACAATAGCTCTGAGATTTCTTTCTTAACATTAATAGGCCATTTAGACTCCAGCAGCTCCTAAGTACAGCTGGGGTTGTTTATTCTTCCCCAACGGGCACCACATTGAATTTCATCTGCAGATAACTTTGCCTCCTCTCTCGGCTATCAGTTCCTTAGGCAGGGCCACATAGTGTTGAGTTTTCCTGAACAGCCATCAAACTTTGCTGTTCACTGTTTCCGTTTAGACATTTGCCCCTCTCAGAACAAAGTAACAGCGTAGATTTGATTCCCCCCCTGGTTTTTTTACAGCCATAGCCTAAAACAGGAGCTTCACAAACTATGCTTTGGGACTATGATATTTAGCCTTGGTCACATCCATAGAATCGCTGCAATTAGCATCAAAACAGTATGCAAGACCAGCCATTGGAAACGGGGGGGGGGGGGGGGGGTACACACAGTAGCATACTAACTTCATACAGGCCCAGCCACCTTGTTTTATGAAAACCTCTCAAGTCTAGATCGGTGGCCAATGTTAATCTGTCAGTAGCAGCAGAAAAGAGAAAAAGTCCAGTAGCACCTTAAAGACTAAGAAAATCTGTGGCAGGGGAGGAGCTTTTGTGAGTCACTGCTCACAGTGACTTATGAACGCTCATACGCTGCCACAATTTTTGTTAGTCTTTAAAGTGCTACTGGACTCTTGCAATTCTCTCAAACTAATAACTGTTTGTTCATGTGAACCTTGTGAGAACGGATCTCACCTCGCTCTAACCCAGGGTGTCTATGTCAACCGTTGGCTACACCATCTTGAACAAGTCAAGCAGGTCAGATTCAGGATATGATTCTTATGGAGTGCTCGGTCATCTATGTCCTGAGTGAGCTCCGTTCTCCCTTTACTCTTGTAGCTTTTCTCTGACAACCATCGATTGAATTTTTCAAAACTTCAAGAGGTAGAATATACATGTAGTGTAGAGAGGACTCTCCATCCCATTTCCTTGCTGTTTGCAAACACTATGGGCTGTGCGGGAAACTTTTTTCTTCTTCAAAAAAAGTCTCACAACTGCAAACTTCCATGACCCAGAGATCTGGGCACCCCTAAGAAATCTCAATTGTTGGAAACAGCAACAAGAAAAGAAATCCATTCAAAACAAGCCCTTTGAGCACCAAAATTATGTAAAAAAATCTTTCAACATGTTTTATGACACGCTTTTGAAGGGCTTTCTTTTTTTTGTTTCGTTTTGTTTCTGTGCTGCAACACATGAGAACACTTTCCATGGGATCTTGCAAACCCCAGAGTTATTAAAAAATTCTCCAGCGTTCATGGTTTCTGCAGACAATGAGGGGAAACAATTCCTTCTTATCAAAACTCCCATAGATCACTTTTCAATCCGAACAGCAAGCCAGGGCTGGAGAGAGAATTAATTATTTGCTGAATTTCTATACGGGAAAAGACATGCAATACGATCCGGTTCATAATGAATGTATAGACAGTGCAAGATACATGGCTGCTTGAATATTAACACTGCAGTTTCATTCCAGTGGAAAGTGTGACTGAGGAATACGATTTCAACATATATGTTTTCTCTGGCAGTAGTTCATAAATTACATAACAATATCAACCTCTCCTACTTTCATGCGCCTAAGATTTTAAATACATGAGACAGGGTACCAATCTTTGGCTGTTTCAACTGCCTTGGGATCATTCTGATCCCCCACAAAAGATCACAAGTAAATGGATTTTCTAAGGCTTGCAATCTTCTCTGAATGGTTGGGAGAAAACAGGAAACAATATTCAAGCAACAAATCCTGGCAAGTATCTATATGGAATTTCTGGGAACGGATCACCACATAAATCTACAGTTACATCATCATTACATTTACAAAGGCTCACAGACGCCCAGATTATAATAACACATCTAATCCTCAATGTGGCCTCGTCTGTGGATACTTAAATCTGGAGACTGGAACCATGAACAGACAAGACTGATATTTTCGCAAACTGGAGAAGAGCCCCAATTTTACAGAAGAAAAATCTGAAATCTTAAAAAAACCCAAACTATTAGGAGTTAACTTCCCTGAATAGTAGGACCAGCACCTATACCTTTAAAAGGGGAGAGAGAACATCTAGGGCTGAGATCAACTGCTCATTCCTGTGTGCCTGATGCATAATAAGAATGCCTGCCTTCAGGACACAGCTGCTGCCACCAGAGGGGAGAGAGAACTCCCCCCAGGGCTGAGAGAGACCAGCTTTGCTGTGCCTGAAGCACTGGAAAAACACCTGCCTCCAGAACGGAGCTCCAGTCTGAGCTGAAGGAGACCATCTAAGTATCTGAGGCCCTGAAGGAACTTTTTTCCTTGTGGAAACATCTGTGACAGTCCACATCAAGTGAGATTTGTGGTCTTGTTTCTTACACAGTATGGTTTGTTTCATGTAATTTTCTTACTGTAAGCTGCCTTAGGTCCTGCTTTGCAGGAGAAAGGTGGGGTAATAACACGTAAAATAAAATAAATAAGAAAGGAATGCCTTCTGAGATCTCACTGGCCATTGGTTACTAGGCAACCATAACACTATTGCCAGCTGTCAAACCTTGGTTTCTGTCAGTAAAAAGCAAAGAGAAGAGCCCTTTCCAGGGCTATTCTGACACCCAGTCACTCCTGTTCCCATCACTTCTACCCTGAAGAGCACACTCATCAGGGGAAGACTGAGCAGCAACCACTGGGCAACCATGCTATTTGTGCAGCTCACCCAGATGAAGTAGTGGCTACAACTCAACGCCACACAACTCACATGGGCCCAGCACCAGCCTTCAGACAAATTGTATGACCTGGCCAGGCCCAAGAGTGGCCATCAAACAATTCACCTGAACCATTTGCTACCATACAAATTCTGCAACTTGGTGAGACTTTGCCCATGGAGAGGCTGTCACGGGGAAGGAAGGAGGGAAAGCTGAAAACCAATGTGGTACAGTGGTTAGAGTGTCAGTCTAGGATGTGACAGACCCAGGTTCAACTCTCCACCATGTCATTGAAGCTTACTGGGTGACCTTGGACCAGCACTTTATCTCACCTTGATCCATCTCAAAAGATTGTTGTGAGGTTAAAATGGAGAAGAGAATTGCGTAAGCTGCTTTTTGTCCCCATTGGCGTGGGGCATAACTGATATAAATACACAATAAATACAGCTGAAGACTGAGGGCGGGGCAGATAAAAGAAAAGTTGGTTGGTGAGTGGGAAGAAGAGAAGGAAGCAGGAAAAGGATATAGGTACTGCCAGGAGGTGAGAAACAGAAAACATAAAGAAAAATGAAGTTACTCCACAAGCCCTTGCAGATTTCTTCCTCATCACCATCTCATGTCCATCTGAACTGGCCTGCAGCATCAAACCTGCTACTCCAATAAACCACTCAGAACTACTATACCAAGTACAACATAGATGATTTACCATCACCCCCATATCTGTACATCTGCAAGAAGATACATCTGTAATTCCTAAGAACTTGGCTAGAACTGAAATTGCAGAACACCAGCTACCAGCCAAATATCTGACTGTGATAATTTGTAACAAAAACCCTGCTCTGAAACATTTGGATTTCATGTATGGTATCTTAACTGCTCCAAATCCAAAAAAGCCTGCATCCAAAATGAAAACACCCAATCTAACTGGGCATAGTCCCTGAAGGAGCTTAGTACTGAATGGTGCACTAAATGAACTGCTGCTTAATACATCGTGAGAATAAGAACTGGGAAAAGTTGAGGTTTGGCTCCCTGCTTGTACTTCCTTTTCTACAGAAGTCCCTGGAACTGTTACTGAAGCATTTGCTCTAGCATTTGTATTTACTGTAACTGAATTATTGTAAACCACTAAATATATTTGTACATTATAATTTTTTTTACTTTGTAAGATTATTTCTGAAGGCTAGTATTATGGAAATGTAAAATTCTTCTGGAAATAAACAGCTGGCACTTTTAATGTTTATCTGAAAGCTAAATTTGTTTTCTCTTAGGCAAGACTAGAACTTTTGAAAGCTAGGATTTAATTCCCCAGGCTCCATAGCTTGGTTTCCCGTAAAATCCTTGATTAGTGCACTAAAAAAGTAGTGCAGAAAAGAAAGCCACCCTACAAATCTCAAAAGCTTTATTTTACTCTTTTGATTATATTGCTCACACAGAATATTCTACAAGCCGATAGGAGAACTTCACGAGTGTAACGAAGAGGAAGAACACGGCGTTATAGTCAGCAAGTTTCAACTCCACCAGTTTCCGCTGATGAGGATATAATCACTCAAATTTCACAAAGTTCTTTTTCCATGCTCTTCTCCATATCAAGACGCTCTCGGTGAAGTTAATACAGTGGCTCTGCTTGACCTGTTTGTAGGTGGTCCAACAAAGGAGGTTCACCTTGCGGCCTTTATTTCTTTTATGACGCTTTTATCTTGACCTTCCTGAAGAGAGCTCATGGCCATGAACATGGTTTTTCCCTTTTACTCTCACAACAAACCTGTGAGATATGGAAGTCACTGTTACTAACCTAACCTAGGACGATCCATTGTGCCTTTTAGCAGAGAAGGGAGTTTTAACCGGATTTTACCAGCTCCAGCTCAACGGACCTGGATGGCCTAGGCTAGCCCGCTCTCATCAGAAGCAAAGGAGGATGGGCCTTGATTAGTACTTGGATGGGGGACCAGCAAGGAAGTCCAGGGTCACCATGCAGAGGCAGGCAATGGCAAAAGAATTCAGAGTTAATGATTAGGCATGTGAAAAGAAGAATCTGAGCAGCAGGTTGCTAAAAGCTTCAAGGCAAACAATAAACATTTCTTTAACTATCTCCAGAGCAGGAAACAAAGGAATAGATGGACTGTCAAGGAAGAGAAGCTCAATCCTGCCTGATGGCAGAGAAGCTCAATTAATACTTTGCATCTGTGTGCACTGTGGAAAGTGTGGGGCAGGTACCTATGCCATACCCCTTGTTTTCAGGAAGGGAGCCTGAAGAACTGAGTCAAATTGAGGGGATGAGAGATGAAGTTCTGGACCTACTGGGGAAATTAAGAACCAGCAAGTCTCCAGGTCCTGATAGCACACACCCAGGAGTTTTTAGGGAGCTCAAATGTGAGACTGTTGATCCACTAACCCATATATATTACTTATCAATACATTCAGCCACTGTACCAGAAGACTGGAAAGTTGCAAATGTTACACTGATTTTTAAAAAGGGGTTCAGAGGGGAACCAGGAATTTACAGGCCAGTCAGCCTGATGTCCAGGCAAACTAGGAGAAACTGTTATCAAAGATAGGATTGTTAGGCACAGAGAGGGACAAAGCCTGCTGAGGGAAAATCAGCATGGCTTCTGTGAAGGGTAGTACTGCCTCACCAACCTTTTGGAGTTCTTTGAGAAAGTGAACAAGCATGTAGACAACGGTGACCCAGTAGACATTATATACATGGACTTTCAAAAAGCTTTCAACAAGGTACCTCACCAAAGTCTCCTGAGTAAACTTAGCAGTCCTGGGATAAGAGGATGGGTTCCCTTGTGGAATTAAAACTGGTTAAATAAAAGGAAGCAGAGTAGGAATAAATGAGCAGCTCTCACAATGGAAGTAAGTGAGCAGTGGGGTCTCACAAGAATTTTTATTGGGGCCGGAAGTATTTAATTTGTTTCGAAATTTTCTGGAACTTCAGGTGAGCTGGGTAATGACCAGGTTTGCAGATGACACAAAATTATTCAGGATGGTGAAAACCAACTCTGACTGTGAAGAGCTTCAAGAGGACCTCCATAAACTGGGTGAGTGCGTGACAGTGTGGCAAATGAAGTTCAGTGTTGGTTATGCACATATGAACACCCCCCCCCTTTAGAGTACATGGGGTCTGAACTTGGTGAGACTGACAGGGAAAGAGACCTCAGGGCTGTAGTGGATAGCTCAATGAAAGTGACAGCCCAGAGTGCCACAGCAGTGAAAAGGGCAAATTCTATGTTGGAGGTCATTACGAAAGAGACTGAAAATAAACCAGCCAATATTATAATGAATGACCCTGTATAACTCTATGGTGCGGCCTAACTTGGAATACTGTGTACAGTTATGGTTACCTTATCTCAAAATGGTAATTTCAGAACTGGAAAAAGTACTGTATATGATTAGGGAGCAGGAACACATTTCCAATGGGGAAAGCCTGAAGAGTCCAAGACCAGTTTAGAAAACAGACAACCAAGAAAGGACAGAACAGAGGTTTATGAAATTATGTACAGGGTGGAGAGAGCTCCCAAATACTAGAACTTGAGGGCGTCCGGTGAAACTGATGGGCCATAGATCCAGGATGAACAAATGGATATGACACAAGTGATTAAAATGTGGAATTTACTGCCAGTGGATGTAATGATGGCTGCAGGCATGAACGGCTTTACAAGAGGATTAGATGGATTAATGGAGGATAGGTCTATCAGTGGCTACTAGCCATGGTGACTAAAAGGAACCTCCAAGAGGCAACATCAGGGGAAGGCCTTGGCCTCTATGCCCTGTGGTTTTCCCGCTAGGGGAACTAGTTGGCCATGGTGTGAGACCGAATGCTGGATTAGATGGACCACTGGTCTGATGCAGCAGGGCTCTTCTGATGTTCTTATGAAGGCCTTGGCCTCTGTGCCCTGTTGTTGGCCCTCCAGAGGAACTCTAGAGGTACAACCACAGGGCATAGAGGCCATGGCCTTCATAAAAACATAAGAAGAGCCCTGCTGGATCAGCATCCTCTGGACTGGATGGACTATTGGTCTGATTGGCTTGGACAGCCACCCAGAAGATGAAACCCAAGCCCAGCGTCCAGGGAATCCAAGACAGCCGGTTCAGGCAGGGGCTCTGCATGAGATGCGGTGAGAGCGGTCACTTCGCCTCGGCGTGCCCCCGCGGGAGTGGGAAAGTTCCCAAGACCTCCACTCCAGTGGCGGGGAGCACCCCCAGCAAGGGAAAGACCTCGTTCAAACCCCGGGCATTACAGCTGGAAGGGGCAGCAAGCGAGCAGGGGGAGCTGGAGCTGACGGAAGCGCAGATGCCGGGAAACTCCAACGACCTGCAGTGAACGGCACAGAACTGCAGGTCCCTAACCCCGATGCGCCATCTCCGGTGAGCATCCCTGGCCCCTTACTGTACATGGTAGTGACTGTGATAGCCCCTGGGACTGGGACTCATGTACGGGTACGTGCCCTAATTGACTCAGGGTGCGCCAGAGACTTAATAAGCCCCTTAGTAGTGGATGGGCTAGCCCCAAAAGTTACCCCACTGGGAGAGCCACTCACGTTCACGCAGATGGACGGTTTGGAAATGAAGGAGGCGTGTGTGGCCGAGACGGAATGACTGATAGTGGGGACGGGGGAGCATTGGGAAAAGAGGGCCTTTGTCATCACCCCCAATACCCAGTTTCCCATGGTGTTGGGGAGCCCTTGGCTGAGTTCCCATGACCCATATATCAGGTGGAGTGAAGGGAAGATCTCGTGGGTGGATGAGAAGTGTAACCATCACAAGTGGGACCTGGGGTGGGGATCAGGCCCCCCGGCCCCCCTTCTGGCAGCGGCCCTGACGTTGGTGCCCTCCGCGGTGCCTAAGGAGTATCGGGACTTAATGGGAGTGTTTAGCGAAACCGAGGCGGACGAGCTGCCCCCCCACCGACTGTCAGACTGTGCAATTGAGTTGCTCCCGGGAGAGAAACTACCGAAGGGAAAGCTCTACTCCATGAGCCCTTCAGAGCGAGAGGAGCTGAGAAAGTTCCTAGACAAAAACTTGGAGCGAGGTTTCATCCATCCATCCAAATCTCCCTTTGCAGCGCCCGTTTTGTTCAGGAAAAAGAAGGATGGAGGGCTGCGATTGTGCACGGACTATAGGGGTCTGAATGCAGTGTCGGCTTCTAATGCCTACCCCCTCCCCCTCATAAAAGACTTGCTGACGGAGGCAGCTAAGGGAAAGGTGTTTACTAAACTGGATCTGCGGGATGCTTACTTTCGTGTGCGCATCCGGGAGGGGGACGAATTTAAGACTGCCTTTAACACTCCATTGGGACAATTCGAGTACCTGGTGATGCCATTCGGCTTAAGTGGCACGCCGGGCGTTTTTATGAGCCTGATAAACGAAGTGTTGCACAAGCATTTATTCAAGGGGGTGTTATGTTACTTAGATGATATCTTGATCTATTCTACTGATAAGGAGTCGCATGTAAAACTGGTCAGGGAGGTGCTCTCTACGTTGTTGAAAAATCAACTGTATGCCAAACTATCCAAATGTGAGTTCAACCGGGATTCTGTAGACTTTTTGGGGTATCGTATTTCCCAGAAGGGGTTGGAGATGGACCCTACCAAAGTGGAGGCAGTGGTGCAGTGGGAGGCGCCCCGAACTAGAAAGCAACTGCAAAGTCTATTGGGATTTTGCAATTTCTACCGCACCTTCCTAAAAGATTTTGCCACAGTCACCCTCCCACTAACGGAACTCCTGAAAACCAGGGGAAGGGGCCCAGAAGCGGGGAAACCAGGGGAGAAGATAGCCTGGTCAAATGATTGTCAAAAAGCCTTTGAGACCCTAAAGAGACTATTTACGTCAGAACCTATCCTTGCTCATCCCGATGAGACTAAGGAATTCGTAATACATGTTGATGCATCGGATGTGGCCATGGGGGGGGGCATCCTCCAGAAGGGGACTGATGATAAGCTGCACCCTCTGGCTTATATTTCAAAAAAATTTAATGAAACGGAGAGGAACTGGTCAGTATGGGATAAAGAAGCAGCAGCCATTCGGTTAGCCCTGACCACTTGGAGGCACTGTCTGGAGGGAGCGCAGACCCCATTTGAAATTTGGACAGATCATAAAAACTTAGAGGCGCTGCGCACTCAGAGGTCCCTGAATGCCAAGCAACTCCGATGGGCTGATTTTTTCTCGAAGTTCAATTTCGTGCTTAAACATTTCCCCGGGAAGGCTAATTCGTTAGCAGATGCTACCCCAACACGAGAGTCAGAAGGAAGAAGTATTTGACTCCATGTTCTCACCACAGCAATTGGGAGGTGCTGTTACTACCAGGAGCCAAAGCAAACATGTAACGGTAGAGTCGTGGGAAGAAAAATGGGGGGGAGACTACTCTCCAGAAGAGGCAGAAGAGTTAGAGGGCATAGAGGAGTGCTCTCTCCGTTCCAACAAATGCTGGTACCATGGAGACAAACTCGTGGTGCCTCAAGCACGGAGAAAAGACATCTTATTAACCTGCCACTCATCCAAGCTAGCCGGTCATTTTGGTTTCCTAAAAACTCTTAATTTAATCCAGCGGCAATTCTGGTGGCCGCGCATGCGTAAAGATGTGTCTGACTTTGTCACTGCCTGTCAAACTTGCTTAATGTGCAAGCGGAGGGGGGGGGGAAGGTCCCAGGACTGCTACACCCATTGCCCACCCCCTCTCGTCCCTGGGAAGCAATAGCCATGGACTTTATTACCAACCTGCCACCCTCGAAAGAAAAGACTGTCATTTGGGTGGTGGTTGACATGTTCTCGAAGCAAGCTCAATTTATCCCGTTTAAACAGCTGCCGACTGCAAAGGGACTGGCTAAAGCCTTCTTTAATCACGTGATCAAATTACATGCTTTCCCCAAACGCGTGGTATCCGACAGGGGCAGTCAGTTCGTTGCCAACTTCTGGCGGGAGCTTTTAAAGATGATGGATATCGAACCGGCCATGAGCTCGGGTTACCATCCAGAGACCGATGGCCAATCCGAGCGAACTAATCAAATATTGGAACAGTTCTTAAGATGTTACACTAACTACCATCAGGACAATTGGGTGGAATTACTGCCATTCGCGGAATATAGCTATAACAATGCTATCCATTCTTCTACGGGTGTGTCCCCCTTCATGGCGGTGGGAGGCTTCGAGGGGAAACCCCTACCCACCATAGAGGAAGCATCAGACGGGCCCCCCTCTGATTTTAAACAATGGTGGGCCAACCTGCAGGACTCATGGCCTTTGATTGCTAAGACTTTAGATAAAGCCAAAGAAGACTACAAAAAATATGCAGACCAAGGACGGGCTGAAGGGTGGGACCTTCAGCCGGGGGACTCTGTTTACCTTTCTACCAAAAATATACATGGCCTGCAACCAAGCAGGAAATTAGGGTGTAAATATGTTGGTCCCCTATAAAGTGTTACGTAAAATTTCTGATGTGTCCTTTGAACTGGAGTTGCCTAAGTCACTGAGTTCTGTGCACCCTGTTTTTCATTTCAGCTTGTTGAAGAAGAATCCTGGGCCGAATGCGTGGCATCCAACTCCTCCTCCTCCTCCTCCACTGATGAAGGAGGGGGCGCCTCATTTTGAGATTTCTGAAATCCTTGATTCAAAAATGCGTAGGGGCCGCTTGCTGTATCTGGTCAAGTGGGTAGATTTTGGTCCAGAATTAAATGAGTGGGTTTTTTCAGATAACGTGCATGCTCCCAAATTAGTTAGAGCTTTCCATAAACGTTTCCCTGATAAGCCGGGGTAGATTAGATTTTTCGGGTGGCAGAGTGTCAGAATCTAAAGATTCTAACAAGGGTTTGCTTGTATGCTTTGTATAATTCCTTCCTATGTAACCTGTCTTTGCAGTTCCTCTGTAACATCCTGTTATCTCAATCACCATGTATCAGGTTCCAATTGGCTCTGTTTTATTGCTCTGGATTTATGGCTCAAGATGGGTCTGGTCAATGTAACCATTTGGTCCGGGAGAGTGGCGACTACAGCACATGAGAACAATCGGCCTCTCACCCCTCTGCGCCTCCGCATTCCTTTCCTCCCTGCTGGGGGAGACATGGAACAATTCTTATCGGCATGTGAAGACCTTGGCGAGTTATTTGTTATGCACAAGATGGATATATCTGAGGGGTCTGGTTTAAGAAGGGAAATTTACAGCTTCACACTTAACCTTTTTTCCTGTGGGAAGCAAACGGTCAAGAGACCTTTAGCCCGCGGTTTTTCCCTTCCTGTGATTGGTTACCTATGGGAAATTCAAATTGTACTGGAGGGTATATTAATCCTGCTTCTATTGTATACTTTATCTCTAACAATGATCCGAGGACCTGTAATGTAGCAATAGGAAATAAAGAACTGTGTTTCATCAACAGAGGTCTGATCCTTGACTACATAGGGCAGAAGCCTCACAATACACCCTGTCCCCTCTTTTATCCTAAACTATAAGCTGGCCTCCAAGCATCCAGGCCATGACGCATAAACCCCTGTTTTGGTCTAAGATGGCCTTCCCTCAACATTTACCAGACTTTTGTCCGGTTCAATTCAGCTGATTGTGCCATTTAAACCTAACTGCTGAGCAGTGCAGGTCCGCAGCTGAGCTGTTAGGTTTAAATGCCTGCGAGCCATTTCAGTGGTTGGTTTCGCTCCCCCCCCGGCCTCCAAGCTGTTAGGTTGAATGGCTGTGAGCCATTTCAGTGGTTGGTTTCACCCTCCCCCCCCCCCGGCCTCCAAGCTGTTAGATTGAATGGCTGTGAGCCATTTCCGTGGTTGGTTTTGCTCTCCCCTGCTTGGAAGTGGGGGGAAGCAAAACCGATCAGTGAAATGGCTGCCAGCCATTAAACCCATCCATTTCACTTCCCCCCCCCTTCAAAGCAGGGGGAAGTGAAACAGATGGGCTAATCAGCTGCCAGCCATTTAACCCTTCTCGGGCAACCCCCCCTTCTCCTGGCCACAGGGACCCAAATGAGCCGGTTCGGTTCAGGGCATTTTTGCTCGGTTCAGTTCGGGGGCTGCCCCAAACTGAATTGGGACTTTTGGGTTTGTGCCCATCCCTAATATATAGAGATGTCCAAATTGGCTTTCTTCAGGTATTTACATTCCTGCATTATCTCAGTTCCAGTGCGTCAAGGACAGTGCTTCTACATAACATATGTACCAACAGCAGGACAGGCTAATCCAGCTGTATAGATAAGATTATCCCGAGAATTATGTAGCCAGAAAAACCTCATCCCCTCTTGAAGTAAATATTACTGAACACTGCACACATTTGCATTTCAGGATCAAGGCATGAACATCCGGAGACTCTAGGGAAACTGGGGGGAAAGTCAGATGGGTCTAATCGCAGCTAAATAATCACCTTGATAAATGTATATTCCAGGTTTAAAACATCCTTGGCAATTTCCCTAAGGTATGAAGGCTTAACAAATAAAGCAGCCCTACACCTGTAATTATGAAACTCATTTTTGGCTAATTATGTCCTATTTATTCATACGAAATAAAACTGTGTTGACAAGTTGTGATTGAATGCAGACACTAACTGTCAGGAAAACGGCAAACCCTTAAAATAGAATGGAATGTTTGGTCTGGTTGAAGGAGACAACGCAAATTCATTTTTCTCCCTCATCCTCTCTCTTGAGCACCCCTGAGTGCAGAATATCCCTCGTTTGGCAGTCCTTTGGGAGGTGAGTGGTGTGCTCACACTACAACAGTGCAATCCTAAACAGAAGAAAAGAGCAGGTGTCCAGCAGCACCTTAAAGAATAACAAAATTTGTGGCCGCATAGGAGCTTTCCTGAGACCCTGCTCCCTTCTTCTCATTTCTTATCTCACTTCTTATCTGAAGAAGACACACTTATCTGAAGAAGGGAGCAGGGACTCACGAAAGCTCCTCCCCTGCCACAAATTTTGTTAGTGTTTAAGGTGCTACTGGACTCTTGCTCTTTTCTACTGCTACAGGCTAACACAGCTACCCATCTTGATCTATCTTAAACAGAGTCACACCCCTTCTAAGTCCATCAAAGTGAATGTGTTACAGTCTCAATGTGCAGCAGTACACAAGAGGAGAAAGACGTTGTGATAAACTGGGCTCAGAGGAGGCAGTACTGAGTGTTCCGCTTCGTGTGGATTTCTGGTGATACCTGGCCCTCAGGTAGCCTGTTTAACCTTGACCAGAACAAGGGCCTTTTTGATCATGGCCCCGACCTGGTGGAATGCTCTGTCTGAAGAGCCTCATCCCCTGCTGGATCTGTCTAGGTTCCACACAGGGGCCTGCAGCTGGAGTTATTCCTCCAGGCATTCCATTAATCTTACTTGGCTTACTGACAGCTTCTCAGATTGTCATGCCAGAGTGCCATTGTATTAAATTGGTTCACAGAATATTTGGTTCTTTTAACTGTTTTATATTTATGTTGTTAACCTCCCTGAGCCCTGATTGCTGGGGGATGGGTAGGATAAAAATCAAATGAAGAAATCACCACCACCATCGGCATCATGATGCCAGTTCTCTCTGGAGCCCTTGGAGCAGTGCCTGGAAGTCTCAAGCAATGCCTGGCCATTCTGGGGCATTGAGCAAATAACACCGGCTCAGCTCCAGCAGACAGCGATGCTTGGAACAGCATGAATCCTGTGAAGATACCTCTGCAATTCCCAAGAACTTGACTGGATCTTGAACCGCAGAACACCCTCTACCAGTCAAACATCTGACTGTGACAATTCTTCTTCTTCTTCTTCATCATCATCATTCTCCTTGTCATTGTCACCCCCACCACCACTACCACTGACAGGAATTGTGGCCAGTTCCATTCAAGAATATCTACAGCTCAATTCAATTTTACCACTTGAATAAGAAGTAATTTCCCCCAAATCCCAAGGCACTAAGTATCAGTTACTGATGGATAAAATGGTCTTACAAAATTGTAATAGGAGGAAGACCAACTTGAATGTTGCTTGGCATTTGATTCATTCTCTCATACATGGATCTTGAAAACACTAGAAATGACAAATATCCACAACACTGTAATAATGTTTATCAAAACTGCCATGAGTAAATGAAACACCAGATTGATAGCGAATGGAGAAGAAATTGGAACAGTTAATATCAAACGAGGAATTTTGCAAGGAGATTCACTATCACCGCTCCTCTTTGTCGTTGCCCTGATATCACTCACAATAATTGTCACAGGCCTAGAATACCAGGTATTCTAGCACAGGCCTAGAATACCAGGTTTCAAAGACAAGCCCAACGATGTCACACGTATTGTATATGGATGACTTGAGAATGTATGGAAAGTCATAATCAGAGATTGATTCTTTACAAAATACAGTTTTAATACTCAGCAAAGATATGGCAATGGAATTTGGCCTCGGCAAGTGTGCAGCATTAGCAATGAATAAATGAAAGATCATTGAACAAGAAGAAATCAAGATGCCATACTACAACATCAAAACACTGACTGTTGAAGAAAACTACAAGTATCTTGGAATTTTGGAAGCTGACAACATCAAACATGCCCTTGTTAAGAAAAATACAACCAAGAAGTGTTACCAAAGAGTTAAAAAGATATTGCAATCAAAATTAAATGGAGGCAACACGGTAAAGGCAATTAACATGTGGGCAGTCCCAGTTTGAAGATAAACAACTGGCATTATCAACTGGAAACAAGCAGAATTAGAAGCAATAGATTGCAAGGCTCACAAGATAATGATGAAGCACCACTCACTACACCCGAGAAGTGATGTTGACTGTCTTTACTTACTGAGGAAATTAGGTGGAAGAGGTCTCCTGAAAGTTAAGTAAGCAGTTGAAGAAGAAAAACAAGCACTAAATGACTACACCAAGAAAAGCAAAGAGAAGCTTCTAGTTGACGTGTACAAAGCAGATTTATTTAACGTTACAGAAACCAAAGAAGATTACAAAAAGATTGAAATCAAAACTCACTTTGGCAAGGAAAAGCCTTTGCGTGGGCAATATTTGAAAGACACAGAGAACAAAGTTAATTGTGAAAATATCTGGAAGTGGCTCCAAAATAGGGACTGGAAGAAAGGGACGGAAGGACTCATTGCACAAGAGCAGGCACTCGAAACGAATAGTATGAAAGTCAAGATCCAGGAGACCAGTGTTAACAGCAAATGTCGACTTTGCAAGACAAAGGATGAAACAGTTGACCACAAGGTCATTGCCTGCAGTAAAATTGCTCAAACTGACAGTAAAAAATGTCAGAATAGAGTTGCAGCTATGTTACACTGGAATCTTTGCAAGAAGTACGGCTTACCATCAGCCAGAAATTAATGGGAGCACAAAATAGACAAGATCATGAAGAATGAGGAAACAAAGATTATCTGGGACTTCCGACTGCAAACAGATAACACCTGAAGCATAATGCCCCTAATATCACAATTGTAGAAAAAATGAGAAATAGCATTTGGATCACTGACATTGCAATCCCAGGAGATAGGTAAACGCTTCCCTTGCTCGAAAGCCAGTCGAATCCGACTCTAGGAGGTGGTGTTCATCTCCATTTCCAAGCCGAAGAGCCAGCACTGTCCAAAGACATCTCCATGGTCATGTGGCCAGCATGACTAGACGCTGAGGCGCACGGAACACTGTTACCTTCCCACTGAAGCGGTATCTATTTATCTACTTGCAATTTCTTGCTTTCGAACTGCTAGGTTGGCAGGAGCTGGGACCAGAGATGGGAGCTCACTCCATCACATGGCACTAGGGTTTCAAACTGCTGGATTACAGACCTTTCAGTCTGCAGCTCAGTGTCTTAACCTCTGAGCCACCGTGGCCCCCATCCCAGGAGATAGCAGAATATAAAAGAAAGAACAGGGGAAGATCATGAAATACCAAGACCTGTGATTAGAGTTAGAGCATCTCTGGGAGAAGAAGGTTACCATCGTGCCAGTTGTCATTGGTCTCAAGAAACACCTGGGCATTCTGGGCATTGAACAAACAACACCAGCTCAGCTCCAGCAGACAGCGTTGCTTGGAACAGCAAGAACCTTCCAATTCCCAAGAACTTGGCTAGGTCTTGAATTGCAGAACATCACCTACCAGTCAACTATCTGACTGTGACAATTCATAGTACTGCTCTCTTTACCAATATAGGTTTACGGCCTATTCTGAGGGCTTTTGCATCATATTGTGATAATGATCTCTTGACCTTTAACCATAGGTCCAAAAATCATTGTTTACCGGAAGACTGAAGCATAGATGGGTAATTAATGAGAATGCTATTGAGCAGGTGGTGTGTTTTAAATAGGTGCAGTGAAAAAAGGAAGGAAAGGTCTTGGCACACTCAAACTAAGAATGCATTTGGGAATGCCCACAGAAATGTCTCTGCTTTGGAAAAAAAATAGCAGAGGAGGCCAATAAGTTTCTTCAGCTATCCATGTCTTTGTGGCCAAGGTTATTACACCACTGCTATATGGCTCCCAGTTATGTACATATGCCAGCTATAGAGACCCCTTGAAATCATTCAGGTAAAATTTCTGAGAGCCATCCTTGCAGTTCTCTGCCATGTTCCTAATGCAATTTTGGGTCCAGAAGTGGGTTTAATTCCTATGGAGACTCGTGCATGGGTACACAGGGTCAATTGTTAGCTGAAGCTTGTTTTCTCTCTTGTGGTTCTTGTACCTTTAACATTAACAGCCACCTTTCTGTCAAAATGGGAAAGGTCCCTTTCAGAGAAGCTATGGTCTATTGGATATTCTTCCTGCAGCTTAATAACCTCGGGTTATTCCAAAGCTAAACCTGAAATCAAGCCAAGGATTTGGGACATGGAACTTCAACATTAGTTAAGTTCTGCTGCAAAATACCCTCACTTCAGGAACGAAAAATTGGTGTTGTTGAATTTATTGATTCCCATACACAGGGTAGTGTTCACTCTGGCCTGTCTTAACATTCTTCCATCTGCTTTATTAGAAGGGAGAAGAAGAAGAGATTAGATTAATACCCCGCCCTTCACTCACTTGGAGACTCAGAGTGGCTTACAAACTCCTTTCCCTTCCCCTCCCCACAACAGACACCCTGTGAGGTAGGTGGGGCTGAGAGAGCTCTGAGACAACGGTCCTTGAGGGAACAGCTGGTACAGAGCTATGGCTTGCCCAAGGCCATCCAGCAGGTGCAAGTGGAGGAGTGGGGAATCAAACCCGGTTCTCCCAGATTAGAGTCCGCGCACTTAACCACAACACCAAACTGGCTCTCTTAGGGAGACACTGTGATGTGCTGCTTTATGAGCACCCATACCCTTGTGCTTCTGCGGAAACAAAAACAGCTGCATTGTCCCTTTTATAATGATCTTGGATATATATTTATTATGCCCCGTCACTATCCGGGGCCTACACTTCCCAGGTTCCCTCTGGACCCTGTGATGGATTAACAGGGGATTTGAAGGGAAACTTACCCCAGGGGAATAGTGGGGGGGGGCCTGGGAAGAAGGAATAAAAGGCCTTGTCCCAAAGTGGGAGGGGGCTGCTCTCCCTCAGGGAGCAGTTCTGATGTGAGGCTGCTGCAGGAGGAGGAGGGATCCCTCATCCGAAGAGGGGGTGAGTCAGTCTGAGGGACAGCAGAGTCAGACGCTTTAGGATTTCTTATTGTGCTGCTTTATCTACCTTTGCTGTGCTCATTTTTCCTACATGCTTTTGAACTACAGTTGTTATTAAATCTCTTTAATAGAACTAGTTTGTCACTCTGCCTGGGTCCTCACGCCTCATTCGGTCACTTGTACAGGGAAACTTGTTGGAAAAGAGTATATAAAGGGGTCGGGGGGGGGGGGTGCTCTGGGCCCTCCCGAGGAGACCCACACCAGAGTGGTGGCAGCTTTGAGAGAACTTTTCTAGCTGCTGCCCGCAACATGCCCATCCTCCAAAAAATCCCGGGAAGACTGGAGGAATGGGATACCTCCTTTCTTCTTGAAGACGCTGAATCTGGAACCTCGGATAGAGTGGCCAGATTCTGTGGAGCTGCCAGAGCCTGCTGAGGTACAGTGCTGGTTTAGTGTCATATGCTTGCTTTTTTATTTCTCTTAATGGAAGACTGAGTGTACACAGAGAGAGAGAGAGAGAGGACTGTAGTAAATTATCGATATTGTGAGACACTGGGCTGGATCAAACTGGGTTTTCTGTTGGTGAAGAAAGGAAGGAAAGGTCCCTTCTGATCCCCCCCTCCCCAAAAAAGTTGTACTGTGGGATGTGGGGCCTTCATGTACAAAAGCCGAGTGGGATGGCTTTGGGGTCTCTGGAACGGAGAAGAATATATATAGAGAGAAACTGGCTAAATTCAGCCAGGGAATGCAAAGAGAGCTGATCCAGTTGGAAGAAAAGGAACTGTGAGGAGGAGTAGAAAGTCATCTCTCCTGGTCACAGCTCGGTTCCATCCTCTGTCTAGCCTTAGAACTGCAGCTGGCACCACACATGCACCGTTTGAAAATATTGTTCTTAACAACACGGGGGCTAGAAATGAGCCTTCGAGCATACAATAAATGAAGTTTGGTGTTGAGGAATCTGGTGAGTATAATTTGCTATGTAATGATGACCCTCTGGCAAACTAGTATTCCTTGGTGCTGGTGTTGTTAATGGGCGGGGCTGCACCACAGATGCAGAGGGGGGGAAATCTCCGGTTGCCTCAGTTCAAATACTGCTTTGGATGTAATTATTTAGCACATTTCTTAATCCCTCCACTCATCCGAGCAGCTCAAAGTTTATTGTAAAATGTGCAAACTGGATGCTGCGACAGGCTCCAAACAGAGGTGTTCTATTTGGCGATGCGTACTTGAAATATTTGCACTGGTGACCTTTAATAGATATAACGATGTCAGTTTAAGGAATTAGAGAATGGGTTTCTTAACTGTGGCCCCATAATACTAAAAGTCCTAACCAGAACCCAAAGCAGGACTCTGGTGAGGTGGCATTAAAACCCCTACCCCCACCCACAGAAAACAAGACAACAAAAATACCCACCCCCCCTGATTAAAAAAAATCCTGTGACACTTATTCACAATTCTATGGCTTTCTAACCACAGACATCTATCATCTTAATTATTAATAATGAAGCATCTTTTTTCATTGCAAGTCGTTTGGGTACCTGTTTATAGTTTGAAGTTCTTCCAAAGTTAAACCTGAAATCAAGCAAAGGATTTGGGACATCAAAACACAACACTGTTTAAGTAAGGAATTGGTGTTGTTATTGATTCCCAAACACAGGCTAGCATTCGCTAAGGGAGACACCGTGGTGTGCTGCTTCGTGCCCTTGCGCTTCATGCTGTGCAACAGGGGAATCAGCTGCCTCGGGAGGTGGTGAGCTCCCCCTCCCTGGCAGTCTTTAAGCAGCGGTGATTCTATGATTCTATGAAGTCACAGGAACTGGACTGTGTTTAGGACTAGCTGATGGTAACCTTTCGTGACATTTGGGAGAAGTGTTTTCCAGACCTGTGATGAACACTGCACAAAAGGAGCCACAAAAGTGCCAAAACACAATTTCTTAATAGCAAATAAGCCTTACGCTATATGCACATCCGGATTGGGAGGCCAATGCCAGTTGCTGTCCTTGGTGCTGAATATCTTGTTCGCCTTTCTAATGTATTGATTTGAACTGAAGGCTCGTGAGAGTTTAAATGTCAAAATAAGCGGCAAGTCACCATCCAGCCTGTTGACAACAAAATAAACCACTTACAAGGGTCTGCTGGGCAAGACAAGTTAAAAGGAGAAAGGGTGAAAAGCTGGCTCATGAAAAACGTTATCTTTTGAAAGACTGGTTTTACACCATTCTCTTTCTTCTGTTGTTAGTGTCAGCACATGGAACCTGATCGCTTGCTTGCCTCCCTAAATTCCCTCTTGGAGAGAACCTGATGGCAATTATCTATGGCATATTAGGTCCCATGAGAAAAAGTCAATATAAATAATTTAAGCACAATGACATTTCTTAAGAAGGAATTTCACCAGTAGATGCAACAAGAATTACGTATGATCATCAAAACGCAAATTGACATCTGAGAGGACGAAGCGTTCACTTTGTAATGTTGTTCCTGCCTCAGTCCATGCACACAAGTCTGCCAGCGGCACATGCGACAGTACAGATTAAGCATACTTTCTTCAGAAAGGAGAGCTATTCCTACACTCACCAAAATCATTTCTTTACTTCCATCAAACCAAATCCTACAGAACTTTGTTCTAATACAACCACAGAATGAATAGTGATTTGTTTCCAATGAAGAAAACCATTTAACTTGAAACAACTGCTTAAATATCTTCTAGACAAAAAATACTAACAAGTATGAGACATTTTTAGACTATAGTAGCTCCTGGTGAAGGTGCCATAATTCAGAAAACAAGCAAAATAAAAGACTCCTATTAGAAAATAGGAGGAGGAGGAGGAGGAGGAGGAGGAGAAGAGATTGGATTTATACCCCACCCTTCACTACCCAAAGAAGTCTCAGAGCGGCTTACAATCCCTTTCCCTTCCCCTCCCCACAACAGACACTCTGTGAGGTAGGTGGGGCTAAGAGAGCTCTTTGAGAACTTTCCTTGAGAGAACAGCTCTGAGACAGCTGTGACTGACCCAAGGTCACACCATCAGCTGCATGTGGAGGAGTGGGGATTCAAACCCAGTTCTCCCAGATTAGAATCCGTGCTCTTAACCACTACACAAAAACTGGCAAAGTGCAAAAGTACCAGAAAGTGCAAAGTACTAGAAAGCTTTGTATAAAGTTACAAAGAGTTTAAAAAGCTATTGCCGTGAAAATATCAATGAGTGGAAGAGTATATATATAAATGAAATTCACAAGTGGCCTATCAGTGATTACGAAAACACAAAATGTGCATATGATATACCAACAATGCAGATATTGGTTCACAGAAATCTCGCCAGAGTTCATTTTGATCCAGACTTCCTGTCATACAATCATGAGATTGATAGCTGTGACCATAGTTTAGCTGAAGAGGCATCCTAGAACATTTAATTTATGTAGTTCAATCTCAGATATAAATGGCAGCTTCCAAAGTCAAATCAAGAATGAGCAAGGAACTAGCAGCTCCTGAAATACTCACATAATAGTACCAATAATCAGCACAGTCGTGTTTCTAAACTACCGTGGCTTTGGGTGAAAGAGCTATGATTCAGAAAGTCCCCATCTTATTCATTTACAGCATCTGAACCCAAATTATAGATAATACCCGTGGAATCTGTTCTACATTGTTGTAGAGAAGCACCCTGTAGAATCTGTTCATTGAAGTTTGTCTTCCTTTCCCCTCGTCTGGCCTCCCTGCAGCAAGGTACTGCGAGTGATGTGAAAGCTTGTCAATTTTCCGCCTGTTTATTGACTGAGGAGCCAAATTCTTCCCTAAAACCGGAGTCATATTTTAGTTAACTGTGCATATTTGTTTTACACCTGTCATTTTTAGCATTCCTTATCCCCCCCCCCCCCCGTTGATTACACTGCCTCCCGCTGTGTAAACTGCATCAAATGTCACCAGGGCTCATTTCGTAGCAGGAATTCCTTTGCATATTAGGCCAATGTAAGCTACTGTAAGCTCTTGGAGGATTGGCTACATCAGGGGTGTGTGGCCTAATAAGCAGAGGAGCTCCTGCTACAAAATAAGCCCTGAATGTTGCATACCTTCTTTGGGGGGGAAACATGCATGTGATAATCCCAAAGTGAATGCAAAGTGTATTCCTTTAAACCCAGTATTTCCACATAATGGGGTGAATCCATTCCCTTCCTGTAGCTCTCGCCTTCTAATTTGTGACCATTAAACAACTGTCCATCATCCTGAGTCATCAGCCCAGCAAAGAAATCTACTGGACCCAGTGGCAGACTCCACTAATAGAAGGGTGTGCGTGTGATTTTCATCGATTATCATCTTCCACTGCAGAACACCTATTTCCCCCCCCTTCGCGCTGTGACCAGGAGTGTTTTGTGGATTATTTGGGCCTGCGGTGAGGTAGTGGGGGTGAGAAAACCCTGTTCTGCTGATAGAAATAACTTCTGGATCTGTGCCAATGATCAAACGGTGGAAATACAAATTAGAACAAAAACTGACTTAAACCCAAACCCGTGAACAAGAGGCATCCATATTGACATCTGTTTTTTCTCTCTCAAACTTTTTCAGCAGCTGCAATTTTGTCCCTCAGCTTTAAAAAAAAAAAACTACTAAAATTATCGAAGTTTGACTCGAATCATCAAATACATACATAAAAATGCAACGCACCCTTTAACTCAAGAAGCATAACTCCCCGGGTTACCAGCAGTGGAGAAGAACAAGAGCCCAGTAGCACATTAAAGAGTTACAAAATCTGTGGCAAGGTAGGGGCTTTTGTGTCAGGGGCTGTGGTGGCTCAGAGGTTAAGACGCTGAACTGCAGACCAGAAGGTCAGTAGTTCAGTAGTTTGAGACCTGAGTGCTGTATGAAGGAGTGAGCTCCCGTTTCTGGCCCCAGCTCCTGTCAACCTAGCAGTTCGAAAGCAAGAAATTGCAAGTAGATAAATAGGTACCGCTTCAGTGGGAAGGTGACAGCATTCCATGTGCCTCGGTGTCTTTTCATGCCAGCCACATGACCATGGAGATATCTTCGGACAGCGCTGGCTCTTTGGCTTGGAAATGGAGATGAGCACCGCCCCCTAGAGTCGGATTCGACTGGCTTTCGAGCGAGGGAAACCTTTGCCTTTCATGAGCTTTTGCAAGTCAGATCTGAAGAAGTGAGCAGTGACTCACGAAAGCTCCAACCCTGCCACAAGTTTTGTTAATCTTTAAGGTGCTCCTGGACTCTTGCTCTTTTCTACTGCTACAGACAGACTAACACGGCTCCCCATCTTGATCTACCCCGAGGTGACTGAATTCTGTCTGCCCTCCCCTCACGATGCTGCCACATGGCAGACCTCATAAAACCACTGAAGATGGAGAGGAGAAGCAGATCCTAAGAGGCGACATGATTTCTTGTCTTCCCATCTCTCCCATGCTTGGAGTAAACCATACGCCAGCACGTTGCCCTCCATAAAACTCATGTGCTACTCCACTAAACAAATCCTTGAAAATCAAGCCACCATTCCCTTGGAGTGGGAGGAGGCTCAGTACAGCATTGACTCCACTCTTGCGAAGACATAAACAGAGATATCACATTGAAGAAGGGGCCAGGATGAACCCGGATTTCCATACACAACCCTTACACTGCTCACATATGTGGGATAACCCCAAGATCATCAGCACTGCCCAAAGTGTAAAGCTCCTCTGAGCTCTGACGGAGTGAAGGAAGTAAAGGAATCCAAGGGGAAATATTAACTGGGTTATACCTCTGGTATAAGAAGGCTGACAGTGGCATCCTTATAAGAAGAGTGCACAGTGTTTCCCCAACCCCCTGTGCCACAAGGAAGAGGTGCTCTGGCCAGGCCTGAAAACAGGCTGCAAAATTCTCCAGCAGAACCCATCAAGTAACGAGTGGAGGCTGTTAAAACAGCAGTGCTTACGGACTGGCACCCTAAGCAGCTGTAAGTAATACCGTATTTTTTGCTCCATAAGACTCACTTTTTCTCCCAAAAAAAGTGGGGGGAAAGTGTGTGCGTCTTAAACCCCCCTCACCTTTCCCAAGCCACGGCACCGAGCACAGCTAGGTGCGTCTTATGGTCAGGTGCGTCTTACGGAGCGAAAAATATGGTAATTTAATTTTGCCGTGTCAGTCTGTTTCTAAGCAAACCAGTTGGCACCCAGCAATTTGATATTTACAAGGGAGAAAAAAAAATCTACGAGTATGATCCAGCCAAAGCCCCACTTATTTCAATAGAAAAATAAAGTGTAAAGTTAAATCTTTCTCAGTGAAATCGACAGGGCTTCAAAACGTTTTCCTTTCGCTGAACAGGGTTCTACTTTATTTTATTTTTAAAAAAGCTTCTTAATGGGTGAAAGTAAAATATCAGTAATTTATAACACTTTAAAACTATGTCCTCTAAGTGGTAGCTGAATACAGTAATAGGACACAAATTAAAATGCAGGGTAAATTACCTCGTGGGTTTCTAAAATTCTAATGACTGCATCTTAATCAAGCTGGGAAAAGAATGATTAAAGTATTACTATTCTTGGTCAGAGGAAATGGCACAGTTTCTTATAGTAGCTTTTCCTGAGTTTGAAAGCTGAAATCATTAATTTAAAACCCTTAAAAATTTCCAGAGGATATGTTTACCATGCAAGTCCTAAACAACTGGTTCATTACCATTAAAGCATGGGTAACTGCCTTCAGTGTGAAAGTGCTTGAATGGTTGATAGATGGTATATAAAATGAAGATTTTAAGGCCTTTCTAATGTCATTCCAGAGATGCATTGCAGAACACTGACTTCCTGTTCTGAAGGCCGTTCAATTTACTGTTCCATTTCTCTCTGCTTTTCCCTCTCCGTTCCGCCTCTCTATTTGCTCAGAAATTGTATTTGACAAGTGGGGCAAAGATGGATTTGACGTTCTGAACCTAGCTTTGCCAAAGGGGCAGTTTTCAGCAAATAAAGGCTTTGCCTTTCAATAGATGTAGATATCCTGCTAATAAAAAGGAATTATTTTATTTCTCCATTGTCATACAGATCATCTAATAGACACATCGATGCATGTCCATCAATAACCTATAGATCAGCTCTATTTGCATAGAAGATGGGAGATAATCCTGGAGTGATTTTCTGCCACTAAGTACTTATTATTCTTCAATCTCTCTGTTAATGGAGCTCCAGCGCTCTTAAGCCATGCCCTTCAGCACATGCTCAGATATATTTTAATATGCTTTTCAAACAGAAAGGCTGGGTTCAGTAAGCACCTCAGGTACCAGTTCTACTGCCAACTTTACTTCTCAAGCTGAAGCTGATGAAAAAGGTTTTATCAGCAAAGATCTTCACAAAAATATCACAGATGTGGGCCAAATTAGTATCATCAACAAGACTGAACTTAGAGTATTATCAGGGGATGATCATTGATGAAATTTACAACTCATCAGTTAGTGAGATCAGAGTACCTTAAAGCCAATGGGTTGGATTCAGTCAGACTGCATTCAGTTATCTCACCCGATTCCCTTTCATACTACAACCTCCATCCCACATGGCTTTTGTACATGCATCTCCCCTGATTCTCAGCACTTGCCTTTTTTTGATGGTCGAAGAGGGAATGCCGAAATAAGGTGCTGGTTTTGACCATTAAAGCTTTACACGGTCTGGGGCCAGCCTATCTGAGGGACCACCTTTTCCCTCATATTCCCCAGAGAGCACTGAGGTCGGGGTCACAAAATCGTCCGGCCCTCCCTGGACCGAAAGACTCCAGACTGGCCTCTACAAGGGCCAGGGGCTTTTCAGAAGCGGTTCCACATTGGTGGAATGAGCTCCCGGAAGTCATCAGGGCCTTGTGGGGTCTTTTACAGTTCTGCAGGGCCTGGAAAACAGAGCTCTTCCACCAGGCCTTTGATTAGGAGCTGCTACCAATAACAACTAAGGCCCTTCACCAGCTTCCGATTCATTGGACACTGACTGTGGCCATATTCTATATCATCTCATGATGGCCTACTGGGATGTTACTGTTACCGCCGCCAGCACTTTACCAGCACTTTATCTGTATTGTGACGTTTTTATAACATTGCATTGTGTTTTTATATCTGAGCTTTAATATACTTTAGTTTTTCATGTGAGCTGCCCTGAGCCTGCGTTGGCGGGGAAGGCGGGATACAAATTGAAGCAAACAAACAAAAAAGTCTTCACCTGGGCAGAAGACCAATGATATAAAGGGAGCAGATGAATGTCTCTGAGGTGGGAATTCCACAGTTTTTGTGCCACAACCAAGAAGGCCCTTCCTTTTTTGGTGCCACAACCAAGAAGGCCCTTTCTAGCCTCACATGGCAGGGCACCCAACATTGGGCCTCCAAAAGGTGATTGTTGTGGCCAGCTGTGTTCATATGGGAGTAGGTGCTCCTTAAGTTGTGCTGGTCTCAAGCCATAGAGAAATTTAAAAGTTGATATCAGCACCTTGAATTGGGCCCAGAAGCAAGCAGGGAGCCAGGGTAGATGGCTTGAGACTGGAGTGATATGATCCCTATGACTTACTGAAATCAGCATTCTTGCCTCAGCCTTCTGTATAAATTGTAGATCAGGACAGTCTTTAAGGGCAGCTCCATGGCCAGTGCTTTGAAGTAATCTAACCTAAATGTTACCAGGCATGTACCACAGGGGCCACATCCTTTTTTTATCCAAGGAAATGCTGCAGCTTGCTCACCAGCTGCAGTTGGTGGGAAACACTCCTGAAGCCTTGAAGCACTCTCATGCTATGAATCTGCTCCTTTAGGAGGAGACACATCAGGTTTCCATGTTCAGAATCCAAGGGAGCAATACGCAATCTCATTATCTTCCATCAGCCTTACTCTCAAGAAAGTGTCCTTAGACCTGCAACTTAATTTTCTTCCTGTGCTCGTTTTCGTTGTGACTGCCTTCTAGAATTTTTTATGCCTTCGTAGTTTGGGTTAAGGTGATCTGGACAGGTGATTTTTGACGGTAGGTATTGTATGAATAAATAGAAGAATAAACAAGAAAGTTAAAGGTATCTTTCACAGTCTTTGTCTGTATATCCTCTGTCAATCATATATTGAGGAGCTACTTTCATTTAGTTGGGATATAGTTAATACAGACTCTTAACCAAGTTGTTTCTTGCCCAATTAACATCAAATTAAACCTCATGGGGGAATTATTTTAGTAAGACCAATAAATGAAAGCTTTTATTTGCCATCTATTCCCTATTTGTGGTGTTGTACATGACTAGTTTATCAATTAATTAATTAATTATAATTAATTATATTTATATCCCGCCTTGCCAGCGAACCGGCTCAAGGCCATTCTTTCCTTCCGTTTTGACAACGCTGTGTTTTGCTGTGTGTTACTTTAATTAGTGCTTATTTTATCATGTAATCTCTATCATTAAGAGTAGCTTATTTGATAATTTTCGCCATTCTAACCTCCTTTTCTGCAAAAATAAGGTCCATATTATAGCTTCAGTTGCTTGTTTACTTTCACAACCACTTCTACATTTTCTTTTGCTCAGTAAAACTCCACAAGCTTTCATTTATATGCATGAAAATACTGACCACTCAATAGAAAACAATTTGATTTAGCAGCTTGAACTGTGATCATTCTAATCAAAAGGACTGCTGAGTACAGACCAGAGCTATTTAAATGATTTATAAATTACCTGAAGCAGGAGACAAACAGCAGAGTAGCTATGTTTGCTGATACTAAATGATTCAAAAGTTAAAATCCAGGCCAGAGTTTCCAAAGGATTTCTCCAAATGTGGGAGTGGATAACAAGATGGTGAAGTTTAAATTAAGCAGGTGCAAACTGGTATGCAGGGCAATGAAAATTCTAACCAGGTATGTCTGGGGTGGGTGGTGGAGGCACTATGTTCAATGAATTAACTACTAAGGAAAGATCCTAAAATCATAATAAGCTTACTGAAAACATCATATTTGGAATTATTAGGAAAGAAAGTAGACACAGCAGGGTCTATTTTAAATACTAAGAGCAACTCTGTTCAAATATGGAGCAAGAAATACTACATCAACTCCAGAGGGAAAAGCTGGCATGAAACCACAGTATGAAGTTATAATGCAAATTTAAAAGACATTTTCCGTTTGTTTATAAATGAGCTGGTTGGATTATAAACTACAATGAATATTAATTTAAGCTAGAGGATTTGGTAATAATTGATCCATGCGCCTAGGATTATTACAAACACATTTCGACACTGAAAAAAAACACACAATTTCACATTAATTTAAATTAATACACCTCCCCTATTGCCCTTGATGAGGCAGGCATTTAAAGGCAGAAGACATTTTTTCCCTGTTGGATATGCCTGCATTTATAGCAGGAGGCCAGTAGGAGGAGCTCTCCTGTACTACTAGGTGCCCCCCTAACTGCTGAAGGGCTAGGGGCAAAGAATCTCACTCTCACCTGTAATAATAAATCAACTTCATTAAAAAAGTGAAGCTGCCACACAATGATGTTCTTGGTTTCAAAGAATATTTTAATCATATTAGACTGGGGTTAAATAATAGGTAGTCAATCACCAGTATGATTAGCATGCCAGTTCTAGCTTAGAGAGAGCCCGGCCCCCGGAAAGAATGCTGGTCGCAGTTGAACAAGAGGGAAGCTCCCATTAGGACATGAAATCTCAATTCAAAAAGAAATGGTGCAGATCAAAAAGCCTAACGTGTTGCTGACTGCAGATAGCTCCCACTCAGAAATAAACAACAATTAACTAGTAAACGAGCCTCGAGACACACAGAACGCTATGATTTATTACACTTCCGACGAAACTATGTGCCCTTTATTGAGAGGTCAACAATAAAAGAATGAAATCAAAATATTAAGAAGGTCTAAGAAAACAGGGAACATACAGTCTAAAACAATCTGAAGTGTTGGTTCCATAAAAGCATTTTTAAAAACTTGTAGCTTCTACTTCAAGAGAAATTAAACTGTGCAGTTATTCCAAATGGTTTTTAAGTCTAACGTATATGCTAGTTCATTCACTAAATCTGATGTTTTGAAATGGGCAGAATATTGATGATCTGAAACTGAGAGAGGTTCCAACGGTGAATTGTCAGGGACAGAATACTGGGACGCTTTGGACTTTCACCGACTTCAGACTCTGCAGATGTGGGGGACCAGAGTGGTTGGTCTACCCCAGGCTGATGGGTCCTGATGGCCTCCTGACAGCTCCAGAGGATTTTTTCTAGTAACCTGGCTGGTGGTTCTCCTGATACTCTGGCGAATCTCTGCAATATCAAGACGACTGAGACAGCAGGCACAATCACTCCTGGATGTCTTCTTCCACTGAATAGAGTGAGTTCAGACCACTGCTTTTCCATGGAGCTTGGGATGATGAAGCAGATGGGATGATGGCTAGAATGAAGATGAAGACAGGTGAAAGCCAATATAAAGGCCTACTCTGTGGAGATGGTGGTGGTGAAGAATTGCTTCTCCACCGCCGTTACATCTGCACAGTGCCATTCAGAGGAATTTTCTCAACAGCTGGGTCACTTCTTCAGACAGAGTCCCGGAAGAACCAGCCTGAACTCTCAGCAGCCCATTCTGATTTGGGTGTTCGTATAAAGTCACCCATATGTGCTCTAAACTGGATTAGACTTTGGACTGAGTACAAGCATGTGATGCATCAGAAGCACTGACTAGTTTTAGTGGCTGCAGGTTGGGGACATCTATGAGATCTTTGGAACGGTACACAATCCTTGCCCACCTTGGCACTGAGAAGTAGCCAGTTGGATGCAGGAGATGATTAGAAGAAGAAGCAGAAGAGAAGAGATTGGGTTTATACCCTGCCCTTCACTCGGGGTCTCACAGTGGTTTACAGTCTCCTTTCCCTTCCTCTCCCCACAACAGACACCCTGTGAGGTAGGTAGGGCTGAGAGAGCTCTCTCAAGAACTGCCCTTGAGAGAACAGCTCTGAAAAAACTTATGACTGACCCAAGGTCACACCAGCAGCTGTATATGGAGAAGTGGGGAATCGAACCCAGCTCTCCCATATTAAACTGGCTCTCTTTACTGCCTTGTTAAGAAAGAAGGCAGCCCCAGCCACCTTAAAGGAGGCAGTTGTGAAGCTGCTCCTAGAGAAACCATCCCTGAATCCTAATTATTTGTCCTTCTGCCAGCTAGTGGTAATCTTTGCTTGTTGGGCAATGTTCTCAGGCAGTGGTGACAATCCGATGCTTCTCGGTAGCACTGATCACCGAGTCCCGTTTCAGTCTAGCCTCTTGCTAGTTATGGGACTGAAATTGCCTTGATTGCCTTTTTTTAAATTTGAACTGAAGGACAGGAGAATGCCCCTGCTGATCCTCTTGCTTTTGAGACACAAGGTGTTCTCTGCACTACCTAGTAGGATTAGAGAATCGCACTCTGGTGATTCTGCCCCTGTCAAGGACACCGAAATCAGTCATCAGAGAATGTTGTTTCTCAGGGATCCATTTTGTCCTCCGTGCTATTTAATATGCACAAATTCTCCACGTAGAGAGATGCATAGACAGCACATCCCCACACAGCAAGGGAGAAAGCTGAGCTATAATTTGGAGCTATAACTTGTGAACCAAGAGACCAATTCCAAGTTTTAAAGCCCTGCTGGAAAGCTAATAAATTCTCCTACGAACAACTAATACAAGCAATGCTGCTTTTTGTGCTACAAGGCATGAATCAAATATAAAGTCATATTTCCCCACATTTTTGTAAGGTTAATGGCATATGGCGTTTTACCTAATCCAGATAATCACCTAAAGTATATTAGATAATTGCAGCGTATTCTTTTTGCCTTTCCAATGAGCCATGTCACGGAGAAATTCATTCTGACATGACAACAGCTCTATGTTTTACGTGATTTTCATCCAATGTAACTAGGTAATAAGTAACTTGGTGTTACTATCTGTGTAGAACACAGAAATATCTTTAAAATAACAGTTCAAAACCACAGACATACGGTAAATGAATCCCAATAAATTCTATTTTACACAGGAGCATTTGGTTGTAACATTCAAGTGCTAGGAAAACTAGACGAGCCAAAGTCCCTTGGCTTGCTAACCGAGGTTTACACTCTCACATACACTCCTATGACAACTATCACAAGTATTTCCACTTTGGAACTGGAAAACTGAGGCTATATAGAGACCTGCTTATACCCTCCTAGGCAATCATGGGTCAGAACTGGATAAAGAAGTCACTTACAAATGAGTTATTTGGTTCAGCTTAGATGCTATTTGGAAGTGGGGGGGGGGTTCCTCTTCCCTACAACATCATGTCCATGCACCTTCTAAGTTTTCTGTCTTTCCTGCAATCTTTTGCAAACTTGGGTGGCACCCATGTGGATAAGATAGTCTGAATCTTCCTAGTCCTCACCACACTAGCACCATTTTCCTTCCTCCAGTCTTTTGCAGCAGCCACCACCCACCAACAATTAACGTGTCATTCTAACAATGTAATGTTATAATCTGTCTATAAATTCCTCTAATTTCCCAGATTTCATTTTTTAAAATAATTGCTGTGCTTCCCACCCCTGGTTTTGCAGCGAGGAAGCTTTCTCTCTGCAACAGAAAGGGACAGAGGCTTTCATTTTTTAAAAGGAAGCTGGAAATTCAGAGAACCTGATTTACCGATTGTTCTAACATTAAAACTTCATCATATGTCAACTGCAGATCGGAAGATCCCTGATACATTTCCCAGGAGGCGTGGGAGGGAGTGGCCATCACAGGGACTGCAGCAGGGGAAATGTAGGGAAACCAACCCTTTGGAAGCCCAATTGTCAGAGCTGCAAAATGTGACCTTTCTACCTTCCAAACCCAACAATACAGATGTTTCTACACTTTTGTTCAAAATGTAATACTGCAAGCTCTGCTGTTTATACATGAAAATATTGCTTCAAGTGTTGGATTCATGCAGCCCACAATCTAGTATGCAAAGGTGTACAAAAAGTACAACCTGCCAGTGGAGTCATACTCTGTATTCCCCCTCAGATGGAAATGGCAACAGCTTCTTCGATAATTTCTAGTCTTTCCCAGGCTGGAAGAAAAACCTCACATCTGTCAAGATTATCCCTGCCTATTCTACTCGAATAGTGATAAACGTTAAGCATATGTCTAGGGAGAGTGAGGCTTTGTTTCCTCTTGGAAATTTGGTGTATTCTAAGGTTTACTGCAGTTTAACATGGATTTGTGGCTTGCCTTTACTGATATCCAGTTGTTCCACCTTGTTGGAATAGTCGGTGGCCGCTTCCAGCTGCATACCTGAAGAGCTGTAAAGCTGGATTTTATCTCACCATAAGTCTCAGAGCTCACAGAAAGGGAAAGAACGCGAAACCGCCTTTCATGTTTAAACAAGGCAAATTGGATTCCTATCAGTCTGGCTGTAGCGCAGCTTTGTCAAGTGCCACTAATGAAGCAGCTTAGCTACAGATAAAGAATGTTTCCTTGGCTGAATGTAAAGACTGAAGGCTTTTAATATTCCGTTTCCCCCAAAGCTCCCTAAAGGTAATTAATTAGGGTTTGTGTATGTATGCGTGTGGAAGCTTTTATACACATTTGCGCTTGAAAAGGGAGGCAGCCATAGAGAAGTGAGACGGAGCAGCTTGGGTTAATCCCCCCCCCCCCCCAATTTGGGGCCGGGCCAGAGAATTTCCCCCTCACTCCACTCCAATATGAGTCTAAGTATTAATACTCCATATTATTAACTGCTGGCATTCACAGACTTGAAGCACCCTGAGTTCTTCTCAAGAAACATCCAGATATGGTTAGCACTTCTAGGAATTTAGACCTAGTACACTTCTATTAAAATCTCTAGATCTTAATTCCATGCCACCCCGCGTTCCAGGGTGTTATCAGGGGCGCTGAAAGAGCCTCTGTGTGTGCATACATATGCCCGCACACAATTAATGAGAAGGGAGAAAACTCTTTATTTTAAACCTACCATAATTAATAACCACTCCAGAATGCTATTAGCTTTAAAGCACTCAGAACACTTAAAACTTATAGTACCCTGACCTGGTGGGTTGGGAGGAGATTAGGGTTCAGGAATGTGTGTATATTACTGGCCCCTATTTTCCCCCTATAGGATAACTGTTAGAACCTTTCTCAGGTGGGCTTCCCTCTCCTTCACCTCATTCCCCCATCCTCCTTTTTAGCTGACACGCAACGGCTTTCAAAATTCCATAGCTCCTGGGAGAAAAAATGGGCATCCTCTGTGCTCCTGAGTCCATTCTGGGGAGGGAGGGGCACAGAGACCCTGTTGTGTGTTTCCTTGCCATATGAAGGTTGGTGTGCGGCAACATGGGATAATGTTGTCTCCATAAAGGCCCCAAAAGTGCGGAACAGACTCCCTAAGGAAGGCTACCTTGTTCCTTTCCAGTTCACGTTTAGGTTCTAAGCTAAGACAATTCTTTCCCAGAAAACTGTTGGGACTTCCTGACTGTTTGAAGTTGTAACGGAGCGCTGCTTATTGATTTTTTCGCATTGATTGGCCTTGATGCTTTCATTTAGTCTGCTGCCGCCACCAGTGCTTTCCCCTACAATGATGCTTCAAGCCTAAATTTTAATAAATTCAAAACAGTGTGATCAAGTGTCTAATCCAGGGGTCCTCAAACTACGGCCCGCGGGCCACATGCGGCCCGCCGAGGGCATTTTTCTGGCCCGCCGGGTGTGCCACCACGGGTCTGTTGGAGGGGGAGCTCACTGGAGTGCCGCTCCGGGAGTGACGAGCCTGGGGGGAGGACACATGATTAAGCCCCACCCCCTCCCCCCAGTCGTCCAGGAGGAGGCAGAAGGAAGAGGGTAAGTGTGCAAGGGCAGGCACTCCAGCCGGCCCCAAATCCCCATGCCAGCTCAGAGGCCTCTGAGCCGGCTAGGAGACCTGCGCCAGTCCCGGGCACCCAGGAGCCAGGTGTGGATGTTTTCCAGAATGAAACATCTGAAATCTCCAACCAGATGTAGACTAACTGATGCACACTTGCATCACATGTTATGACTAGCAGTGACAAATATGGAACCGGACATTGACCATCTCATTAGCCAAAAGCAGGCCCATAGTTCCCATTGAAATACTGGTAAGTTTGTTGATTTAACTTTACTTGTTCTTCATTTTAAATATTGTATTTGTTCCCATTTTGTTTTTTTACTTCAAAATAAGATATGTGCAGTGTGCATAGGAATTTGTTCATAGTTTTTTTTTTTAAACTATAGTCCGGCCCTCCAGCAGTCTGAGGGACAGTGAACTGGCCCCCTGTTTAAAAAGTTTGAGGACCCCTGGTCTACTCTGTGCAATCCACTCAGATGAATGAAATGCCGGTCGTGAGTATCCATTGTCAGAACATTTCTTCCTCTAGTGTGACACTTTTTTCAAAAAACAACAACCACGCCCTACAAAGAAGAACTTCTTGTAAGGGAAAAATAATAGAACAATGCCCACCAAAATTAAAGATGATAAGAAAATAAAGTCCATTGCTAGTAAAAATGGAAAAACACTCAGTGCAGAGTTTTAAAATGTCACAGGAAAAGCATATACGTAATGCTGTTTTACCCTGCCTTGATAGTCCAGGCTAGCCCAACCTTGCCAGATCTCAGAAGCTAAGCGGGGTCAGGCCTGCTTCGTGTTTAGATGGGAGGCCACCCAAAAAAGTCCAGGGCATCTTTGTGGAGGCAGGCAATCACAAACCATGTTGAAGTCTCTTGTCTTGAAAACCCAACGGTGTTGCCATAAACTGACTGCCACTTAAAGGCAAAGAAAAAAAAAGTTTCCAAAAAAAAATCAATGATGTGCTCGCAAATGATTTTTTTTAAATAAAAAATTACACTTATCCAGTGTCATAATGAAGACACCGGTGGATGTGATTGTAATGCAATGGAATTGCATTGTATTGAATAGTAAATAGTAAATACTGCTTATTTTTCACTAGTATTTCAGTCTGTGAATCTAAAAGCTGATGAAAGCCCATTTCTTCAAACTGTTCATTTGCAATGGACAGCGTGCTCAGCTGTCTCCTCTGTAAAGAAAACACTGGGTTTTTCTGTCAGGTGGTCATGGACATAATATGTTCAAAATTCGCAACTAGCCATGTTGGTCACAAAAGTTGTGTGATATCTTTTACCAGGGCCAACCAAAATATCACAAGACAGTGTGCTTGCTTTGGTGTTCTCTGGAATTCTTCACTTGGCTGGATGAGCAATACTAAAGAACAGTGGGCTGCGGCTTGGGGATATTTTGGTCAGTCCTAATAAAAGATACCACATGACTTTCGTTTTGGGATGAAAAAGCTGGAATACTATCTGTTGGTCTGCAGTAGAACAGCTAGAGTCAAGTCTAGTAGCACATTAGAGGTCAGCAAGATTTTTTGGGGTATCAGCTTTTGGTATCTGACAAATGGAGCGTTGACTCTCGAAAGCTTATCCCCCCAAAATCTTGTTGATCTCTAAGGCACTACTGGACTTGAATCTAGTTGATCTGTATCATGGCTCTGGAATGGGAAAAGTAACCAATGCTAAGTCATACGTTGCAAAGTTCCATTTGTATACGATGTCTCTCCGCACTAAACACCGTTCAGAACCTGATGATAATTCTACGCTTCAATGCTGTAGGAGCTGCATACTATACTTCTGCAAAAAACAGAGTCGAAAACAAGGTCTAGACAATCAGACAAATGCAGTTTTCCACTGCCAAGTAGCGCAACCAGCAGAAACAACTAAGACACCGTCAACAGTGTCCACAGACAACTGGTCACCTAGGTTCAGGATCCCAATACAGCCTCCTTCTTGAACACATACATGAATACATGAAGCTGCCTTATATTGAATCAGACATGAATCAAATCTAGTCTCTACTCAGACTGGCAACAACTCTCCAGGGTCTTAGGTTAAGGTCATTCGCATCATCTACTAACAGATCTTTTTAACTGGAGATGCTGAGTCTGGGACTTTCTCCATACTGAGGAGATGCTCTATCAGTGAGCCATAGTCCCTCTCACTTTCTGAATTTGAAAGAAAATGTATTGTTTTCAATTCCGAACAAAATATTGTAAGGGGAAAAAAAGGTGGGGGAGGTGACTGACAAGTCTAGGCAGGTACCCAGTAGTCACCTTCCACAGGTGAGGCCCAGCAGGGAGAACAACAAACCACCACTAGTTGTCCCTTACAGCTCACAGCATATCATTAAGGATTTGCAACCTCTCCTGGTAGATGATCCTTCCCTCTCGCTTGTCTCAGTCCAGGGGGTTGGACAGTCCTTGCTTTACACTCTATGTGCTGTTTCCACGGCGCTTACACACTGGAGCGGAAGATGTAGTCCAGAATCAGAGTCAACAAACAGAGCCAGAGGTCAGAGAGCCAGGGACTCCTTCCAAAGTTGCAGGGTTCAGGAACAAGGAGTGGTTGCTACACACACAGAAGCAGGTCTGGAACGTGCAGAGTTGCTACCGCACTGAGGCAGGCGTGTGAAGTGCTTATCAGGAGGTTCTCCCTTCCCAGGGAGTGGAGTCTGCCAAGGCTTACAACTCCTCCCGTTGTCTTTGCAGGAGCTGCAGTCTTGCACTCCTCCTTCGCTCCTGCATAGTCAGCCTTTGGTGTGCCCTACACCTGGGGTATTCAGGAGAACTGGGCGGGGCATCTGGCCTTGGGGTGTAGGCAACTGGGGGTGCTGGGCCAGGCTCAGGATCGGTCTCTCCTTGTGGCTGCACCTCCTGTGCAGCTGCTGGGGACTCTTCCTCCTCAGGTACTGTGGAGGGTTCTTCCTCTGGGCTGACTCCCAAGGAGGCTGGGTTGCTCCCTGTCTCTTCCTCATCTGAGGAGGAGTCAGCCTTAGCGGAGCCAGTACCCATGACAGTCTGCCCCTTAACATGAAAGGAAGATTGGTACACTTACCGTGAAGCTTCCTTCTCGGTGGTCCAGAGTGGGGCAGTCCTCAAGTCCTCGCTCCTGGGAAGTTCCTCCCTTCCACCAGAAGCAGGGTCAACCAAACTTGATCCAGAGGGAGGGGCTTCAGTCCAACTCTTTCAGTCATCCGAAAGCCAACCTTCCCCTGTCTCAAAACACAGCACTGCAACACACAATAACCTTCCGCTCCCACCAATGACCCAACGGAGGTAGAAAACAGAATACTCCAAAGACGGAGATAACAGTGCAAACATGAACAAAGTTTATTCAGAAAGGAACAAACCCAGTGTAATCAACAAAACAGCACCTGAGAACGCTTTCCCAGAAAACAATCGTCCCCTCCGGGAACAACAGTCACCAAATCTGAAAAAGACACATAAATTGCAAGCTCGGGAAGAGGCTTCCCCTCAAGACGGGTGGGTAGGACTGCCCCACTCTGGACCACCGAGAAGGAAGCTTCATGGTAAGTGTACCAATCTTCCTTTCTCTGGTGGTCCAGGAGTGGGGCAGTCCTCAAGTCCTCACTCCTGGGACTTAACAAAGCAGTGTCCCTATGGGTGGGCTAATGCCAACTTCCCGAGATTACACAACCTGCTGCAGCACCCTTCTCCCAAAGGCTGCATCCTCCAGTGCCAACCTGTCCGCCCAATAATGCTTTGTAAAGGAATGGACTGATTTCCAAGTTGCAGCCCTGCAAATCTCCTCCAGAGACGGAAAGGAGCGATACACCGTGAACGTAGCCGCCCCCCTAAGTGAGTGTGCCTGAACCCCACCTGGGGGGACTGCACCGTGTGCCCTGTAGGCCTGTATGATACAATCCCTGATCCAACGACTTATGGTGGAAGTGGACACTCCCTGACCTAAGTTCGTTCGGCTGAAGGAAACAAACAGGGACTCGGTCTTTCTGAAAGACCATGTCCTCTCCAGGTAAAAACTCAGAGCCCTGCAAACGTCCAAACAGTGCCACAGTTTTTCCCTCTCATGTTTAGGCTCTGGGCAGAAGGACGGGAGGACTAGCTCGGTCGACCTATGAAAGGTGGAATTGACTTTGGGAATGAATGCTGGGTCAGGTTTAAGAACCACCCTGTCCCTATGAAAGACACACAAGTCCTTATGAATAGAAAGAGCTCGAAGCTCAGATACTCTACGAGCTGAAGTGATTCCTATTAGAAAAACAGTTTTAATAGTCAGTACCTTCAAGGAGCAAGTAGCCGTAGGCTCAAAGGGCCCCTTACACAATCAACTGAGTACCGTGTTTAGATTCCATGTCGGGAACCTATGGGATTGTGGCGGGCTTAGTAATGCTACCCTCCTGAGAAATCTTTTAACATGAGGGTGACAAGACAGAGACTTTCCATCAGTTGCTCCGCGTATAGCAGAGATAGCAGCAACCTGTCTCCTCAGAGTACTAGTGCTCAGGCCCCGTCCCAATCCCTGTTGAAGGAAGGCTAAAATGGGACCCACCCCAGCCATGACCGAGTCTAAAGCCTGAGACTGACACCACCCAGAAAAAACTCTCCAAGTTCTATCATAAATCCTATTGGTGTAACTTTTTCTAGAGGCCATCATAGTGGAAACCACCTCGGGTTCATAGCCTAACACTTCTAATTGACCCCTTTCAACTTCCAAGCTGCCAGCTGAAGCACTTCCGGTCTGGGGTGTAATGTGGGCCCTTGCGACAGTAGGTCCTTTCGGACCAGGAGTCTCCACGGGTCCGTGGTTTTTAGCCTCATTAAGTCCTGAAACCAGGCCCTTCTTGGCCAAAAGGGAGCTATGAGAATGACCTCTGCCTTGAGGTCCCTCAACCTTTTTAACACTCGATGCAGGAGAGGGATTGGGGGAAAGGCATACAGTAGCCCCTTTGGCCATGAACAGCTCAGTGCGTCTGTGCCCAACGAGCCCACCTCTGGATATTTTGATACAAAGTCCCGAGTCTGGCTGTTGAGTTTGGAGGCAAAAAGGTCCACCTTTACTTCCCCGAACCTTTCGCAAATCCTTAGAAAAATGTCCCTGTGTAGGCGCCATTCCCCTTGATCCACTGAACACCTGCTCAGCCAGTCTGCCACAATGTTTTCTTTTCCCAGCACATAAATCGCCCAGATCGAGAGAAGGTGCTCCTCCCTCCAACTCATGAGCATCATTATCTCTTGGTGCAGTCGATGAACTCTCATGCCTCCTTGCTTGTTGATGTACGCTTTTGTTGTCATATTGTCCGTCCGAACCAATACGTGATGGCCGATCAAGTGCTGCTGCAACTGAAGAAGAGCCAGCCTCACAGCTCGGACTTCCAGAAAGTTTATGCTCCGTGACTTTTCCATTTTGGTCCAAAGGCCTTGTGTCATGGCATCCAGGGAGTGGGCTCCCCAACCGAAGAGGCTCGCATCTGTCATTAATTTTACCCTCTGAGATTCCCACAAGGACATTCCCGTGGAGAAACAATGAGGATGTAGCCACCACCTTAGTTCCCGCCATAGATTCAGAGGCAGGAAGACTATTTTGGGTATTTTCCGCATAATGTTGGATTGGTACTGTCTCAGGAACCTCTGCAGAGGTCATGTGTGAAACCTTGCCCAGTACAGGAGATCTTGACAAGACACCAGCATCCCCAGTAGGGCTGCCAGTGTGAGGACATCCTGCCTTGGTTGTTCCAAAGTCTGATGAAGGAGACAGGACAGCTTCGCTTCCCTCTCAGCAAACAGAAAAAATTTGTCCTGGGCAGTATCTATCCGAACTCCCAGGTGTTCGATAACCTGTGTTGGGACCAGAGTACTTTTTGACCTGTTTATCTTGAAGCCATGATCCTGTAGCAGTTGTATTGTCCTGTTGAGGTCGTACTCCAGCTGTGTGGGCGAGTCCGCTTTGATTAAGATGTCATCCAGGTAAGAGAACAGGGAGATCCCCTTGATCCTCAAGGCCGCTACCAGGGATACCAGGATCTTGGTGAATACCCTGGGGGAGGATGTCAACCTGAAGGGAAGCGCTTTGTATTGGAAATGGGCTCCGTCGTATGCAAAGCGCAGGTACTGACGGTGACAGGGCCTGATAGGGACGTGTAGATAGGCTTCCGCCAGGTCCGGAGAGACTATGAAGTCCCTGCTTTGGAAAGATGTGAGGACAGAATGCAATGTCCCCATTTTGAATTTCCTCTTGCGAATGAATTTGTTGAGGCGTTTGAGATCTAAGATTGCTCTGGTGTCCCCGTTTTTCTTGGGCACCGTAAAGAACACGGAGTAGACTCCATGAGTTTTCTTTGCTCTAGGTACCCGCTCTATCGCCCCTATGTGGATCAGGTGTTTCATGGCATCCAGCACAATCTTGTGCTGCTCCGGGGACTTTTCCGTGGCATTTCTAGGAATCTGTGGTGAGGAATTGACTGGAATTCCAGGGCATAACCCAGAGAGACTGTCTCTAGCACCCATTTGTCGGACACTGTCTGTTCCCACTGATTGGAGAAGAGGAGGAGTCTGGCAGCCACTCCCTCCGGGTCCCTGGCATAATCATGCTGTGGCTGCCTTCTTGGGCCCTCTGGGGCCTTGGTTTCCTTTTCCCTGATAGGGTGGTGCTCTGCCATCTCTAGCCCTATTCTGCCATCGACCCCTGTTTGGCTTCTGTTGGGGTCTATCATTGCGCCTGAAGTCACGAAAGGACTGAAACCTGCGTTTGTTCTTAACATCTCTCTTTTTTGAAGGAAGAACTTTTTTCTTGTCTTTATCCCCGACTAGATAGCAGTCGAGGCCTGCCCCAAACAAGTGAGTCCCTTTAAAGGGAACCGTGGCTACCTTGGTTCTCACTGCCAGGTCTGCCTCCCAGTGGCGTAACCACGTGTTGCGCCTGGCAGTGACACTACATACCAGAGATCTAGCCGCTAGCTGCATCGCAGCCAAGGAAGCGTCAGCTGCGAAGGCTGTGGCCAGTGCTATTTTCTTAAGTTTATCTTTGACTTTCTTGGGTAATTTGCTGCCTGCCGACGTAAGATCGGATGCCCAGGTATATGCTGCCCTAGCAAATAAGGAGCCCGTGGCTGATGCCCGTAAGGAAGCAGCTGAGGCCTCAAAATCTCTGTGTAAGGCTTTCTCCACCCTCTTGTCACAATTATCCTTGGGCAACCCATCAGAGTCCATGGGAAGGACCGAATTAGAGGCCAAGGAGTTAATGCGGTCATCCACAGCAGGCAGTCTGAGTTTCCTGTGAACCTCTGGCATAAGAGAATACAGTTTTGTGAATATAGGGTTATAGGCTTTAGGATTTGCCGGTTTTTCCCATTCTGCCATCATGAGGTTATAAAAGGCAGCCGGGATTGGCACCCCTGAAGGCATAGGTGAGGATTTTGGGATGGCTTTATTGGACCCCACAGGGAGGCCCAGGTCTTTCTTATCTTCCTGGGTCTTGGGAGTATAGGTCAACTCCAGGGTCCTAATAACTTTTGGCAACAGTTTTTGGTAGAGGTCCTGTGGAAATAATCTAGACTGAATAGATGGCATTCTCTCTGTCTCTTCCTCAGAGAGTTCCCCTTCCTCTCTGTCCGGGTCAGAGTGTTCTAGATCAGAGTCCCCATCAAAATCTGTGACCCTGGGTGTGAACCCTTTTTCATTCAGTGATAATTTTAGTCTTTTATTAGGAATCTCAAGGGAAGACTCATGTTCAGAGTTTTGCTCAGAGGGGGACTGTGGCTCAGGCCTTTGAAATTCTTTCCTTAATTCCGATTTAAGCCACAAAAGCAAAGAGTGCCTGGCCTCTTCCTCAGATGGTTGTCCCAAAGATATGTCTGGGTGACTGCCCTGTGAATCTTCTAGGCCTGGCAGACTGGAGGAACCTGAAACTTCTTGGTGGTCGGCCATTTTGTTCCCCTGAAAATGAAAGTAGAGGTCTCACATGGAGACTTAACACAAAATGTCCGCCTCCCCCCATAAAGAGATGATATCTCCCTTTATTGAGAAGCAGCCTGATTGAGGCCAGTGGAGGGGGGGGTGTAAACTCCACTCCCATATCCGCCAAAAAATACTCCCAAGACATGTGGGGTCATAAGATTCAGTGGCTGGGATGGCTCCCCTGATCACTTCTGGAAGGAGGAGGGTGAGAAGAGTGGAGTGGGGGGTGGGGTTTTCTCCCCCCCGAAGTAGCGCAAATAAGAAGCCCCCAATCCCCCCAGGGACAGTCTTACTGGTGATCCAGTCCCGTAGCCACTCTGGAGCCTCCGGTCCTCTGCAATCCCTGTGGGGAAAAGAAGGGACCGCTCCAGTACCAAGCTGCTGGCTGCGGCATATTCCGCGCCTTCCTCAGTGTGCGCCAGGCCCAATTGAACGGCAGTCGAATTCCAGCCTCTCCATGACTCCCTGCCTTGCGAGGGCGGGGGGGGGGAGGAAGGGGGGGTCGCAGCTGCAGTTCTCTCCCCTGGGTCCTAGGCGCCTTGGGATGTCACGGCAGCTCGGGAGGTACCCGGGACTGCCGGCGTCTTTGCCACTGTCCCTCTCTCTCTCTCTGCCCATGCCTGATGGATTGAGAGTCTGTGGGAGAAGGGAGGCGGGGGGGGGATAAACCTCGGAAGGTAGTACCTTCCTCTGTCCCCAATCAGTCGCTCTTCTTTTATCTTCTTTCTTTAGTCTTCTTCCAGATCTTCGTGCTCGGAGGGAGCACCGCCAACACGACCTGCTTGGAAGCAGGGTCGGAACAAAACTAGAAGAGTTGGACTGAAGCCCCTCCCTCTCTGGATCAAGTTTGGCTGACCCTGCTTCTGGTGGAAGGGAGGAGCTTCCCAGGAGTGAGGACTTGAGGACTGCCCCACTCCTGGACCACCGGAGAAACAACCATCAGTCAACCACAACGGAAATACAAACCCAAGAACTTGCCCCTGCAACAAATCTAGAGTCAACACTGTTCCCATTTCTGCTGAAGTGACACTATCCCAGCACCCAGTAACATTAGTGTTACCACTGGAAGTTCATTTTCCTAACATCTTATGTGATATATGTAGGGTTGCCAGGTCTTACTTTTATCCCAGCAAGGGGCTCCAGCCCGGCTCTGGAGCTCTTCAGGCATGCGTGCAGAGTGTGTGCACTGCAATGACGTCACCCGGAAGTGATATCATCGTGATGAGCATGTCTTTTAGGGGACGCTCCAGTAATTGGGTTAAAACTCTAAGGTCACCATTAGGGGTGTGCAAAAAAAAAAAATCGGCCCAATTTGGATTGGGCCGAATCAGGCCGCATCTTTTCCAGCCACCGAATGACCCCCCACATGTCAGTTTCGGCAATGCAAGCTGATTCAGGAGTTATTTGGCCAGCCGAATGTCAGTTTCGGCCCCCGTTATATCCTATGGGCCATTGAAGTCAATGGCAAAAACTCATAGGAGGGGCTGGAGGAGAAGGGGTTTGAGGGAGAGGCTCCAAACTCAAAGGGTAGCTGCTGGAGCCTCTCCCACAAAAACCCATCAAGTGTCAAGAAGATTGGACCAGAGGGTCCAATTCTATGGGCCCCCAAACAGGTTGCTTTTTCCCATCATAGAGAACAATGGAGGGAATGGGGGCAACCTGTTTTCCCACCATAGAGAACAATGGAGGGAATGGGGGCAACACCATGCTAGGGGTTATCAAGAAGGGAACTGAAAATAAATTGGCTAATATCACAATGTTCCTGTATATTTTTATGGTGTGCTCTCATCTAGAGTACCATGTACAGTTCTTGTCACTGTCTCTCTAAAAGGATACTGAAGACTGGGGAAAAGTGAGGAACAGGGCAACCAAGATGATTATGGGGTTGCTGTGAGAAAAGACTAAAGAGTCTGGGACTGCTAAGAAGGGACATGATTTAGATGTACAGCATTATGCATGAGTTAGAGAAAGTGGATAGACAGAACTTCTTCGCAGTCTCTCATAATTTCAGAATTCAGGGGTACCAATAGCATCAATGGGCAGCAGGTTCAGGATGGATCAAAGGAATTACTTCTGTACTCAATGGCAAATGAAATTACGGAATTAACTGCCACTGGATGTAGTGAAGGCTACGAGCATGGAGGGCTTTAAAAGGGGGTTAGACAGAATCATGGAGGTTAGGTCCATCAACCACAGCTAGCCATGGTAACTAAAGGGACTCTCCAGGTAGAGGTGGTAAATCCCAGTGCTAGAAGGCAGCATGGACTCATAAGAAGAGCCCTGTTGGGTCAGACCAGTGGTCCATCTAGTCCAGAATCCTGTCCCACCCAGTGGCCAACCAGTTCCTCTGGGCGGCCAACAACATGGCACAGAGGCCAAGGCCTTCTCCTGATGTTGCCTCCTGGCTCTGGGATTCAGTGGTTGACTGCCTATGAACAAGGAGGTTAATGCCTTGATTGTTGGCCCTCTGGGGCAACTGGTTGGCTGCTGAGAGAGCCAGTTTGGTGTAGTGGTTAAGTGTGTGGACTCTAATCTGGGAGAGCCGGGTTTGATTCCCCACTCCTCCACTTGCACCTGGCTGGATGACCTTGGGCAAGCCATAGCTCTGTACCAGCTGTTCTCTCAAGGACAATTGTCTCAGAGCTCTCTCAGCCCCACCCACCTCACAGGGTGTCTGTTGTGGGGAGGGGAAGGGAAAGGAGTTTGTAAGCTGCTCTGAGACTACAAGTGAAGGGTGGGGTAAAAATCCAATCTCTTCTTCTCTTCTGTGTGAAACGGGTTGCTGGGCTAGATAGACTGCTATTCTGCTCCAGGATGGCTGTTCTGGGTATGCTCAGGGGTCTGTTGGAGCAGGAGCGCACAGGAGCGGAGCTCCGGGAGTGAGGAGCCCAGGGGGCAGGCACATAACCAAGCCCCACCCCCTCCTCGGCTTTCCCGAGAAGTGTAGAGGCGTAGCGCCCCGGGGAAAGCCCTGCTAGGGTCTTTATTGTTTTTAATGTTTTGTTTTAATATTGATAATTTTATCATTGTTCCTTTTATGACTGTGTGCTGCTTTTCCAGAGACTTGCTCAAGGTGGCATATAAATTTTCTAAGTATACCATTTTTTATCTGGGCACATGGCACATAAGTACTAGAGAAATTTCACCAACCCTTCAGCAGCTTCCACCCCATCAGTTTGGTGTAGTGGTCAGCAGTTGGACTCTAATCTGGGAGAACCGGGTTTGATTCCCCACTCCTCCACATGCAGCTGCTGGTGTGACCTTGGGCCAGTCACAAGTCCTCTCAGAGCTGTTCTCTCATGAGCAGTTCTCAAAAGACCTCTCTAAGCCCCACCTACCTCACAGGGTGTCTTGTTGTGGGGAGGGGAAGGGGAAGGGATGGGTGGTGCACATGTCCTGGGTATCTCAAGTCTACTTGAAACCTGGTGGTTTCAAGGGAGCAGGAAGAGAATGAGAGTGTATTCTTTACGCTTATTTTTATTGCACAAAGTATTGGATGGGGAAGGGGATGGAGGAAGAGCAGGTCAGTTTCACTCACCTGTGGAATGGAGCCTGAGGGGTGGGTGTTGCCTTCTGACACACTTCCGGTATGTTGGGGGGGGTGGCATATGCGAATGAGTTATGCAAATGAGTTATGCTAATGAGCTCCTGCACCTCTTTTTCTACGAAATGACCCCTGGGTATGCTCACCTGAGCTTCTTGGAGGAGGACTGGGGAAAAGATGTACTAAAGAAATAAATAGAAGTGTGAGAATAAAACTACAGGATTACCTGCATCCTGGTCAAAAGATACTCCTCCATCACATACGCTACCACAGTAGCTCTTATTCAGAAAACAGCTAGCAAGGTGCTATTACAGAAAATTAATTGGTGTCTTGGAGTGGCACATTTCTCAATATCAGAGTCAAAATTAATGATATCACTGAGAGTATGATTAATCTAGCCCTTAACCCCCTGTTTAATTAACCCGAATGTTTATTATCTTAAATGCCAAGTAGCTTTCCCTCTAGAGACCTTGTGTAACTTGCTAACTGCAACATTAGGCAGCGTGATTTGTTGTTACATGGGGGTTCATAGGGGCCTTGCCTTCAGGTCACAATACAGTAACGCTTCCTGGGTTTCCCACACAGCAATCTGCTGTCTGTGCATTCACAAAACACCTGACTGGTTTAACTGAAGTTGCTTTTCATACTCAGTCACAGTGAATTTGTGATCTTTCCCCTTCATAAATCAAAAATTGGTGGTGTTTTCTGGCATCATTAAATGTACACGTACTGAAAGTGACGAACCTTCAACGCAAAAGATTCAGGGAAGCAAGGATGACAGCTAAAGGACAAAAATTATCCAAAGCTTTTTGAAATGTGAGGAGGAAAAAAATCAAGGAAAACCCTTTATTGCCCTAAATATCCTGGGGCTGGGTAGCTGAGGCACCGCCCCCCTCCTGTACCATTCCGCCTACAGATCACGCCTCCAAGCTCAGCTCTCTGTGTTCCCAGGTGCAGTGGTGAAACGGGTGGCGCAGGTGGACTGCTCAGGCTCTGTACTAATGCCTGACTCCATGAAAATTGGAAACACAAACTATGGCTGCTCAGTCACCCCAACGGTTCAGCTCACGAGCTGCGACAAGCACAGTTGAACAAACTGCGGTTTTGGCACATTATTTAAGCACACAAAACATTTACATTTCACAGTGACTCGTAAATGCAAAGTGTCTCCTCTGTCCCTTACGGCACCTCACCGAGCGTTCATTAATAGGGAAGGCAAACACACAGCTCACATTGTGATTCAGGAATAATTTGGGGAGGTGCACTCTCAAAGAGTTCCACTCACGACGTTTGGAATTGTGCCCAGAGTCAAACAAGGAACCTGTAAAGCACATTATAGTATTATCAGTGGAAGCTGATAAAGGGCACTGCAGCCTGGGGATACTGCTGGCCAGGGCCTATGGCTGGGGACTCAGATCCTCTGTCGCATGTTGCGCTTTTAGCAGCTTTGGCCGATACACCAGCTATAGCTGTTCTCCAAAAAGTGTGACCTGGCCACGATGATCCATGCCCTCATCACAACCAAGTTCCATTACTGTAACACACTTTATGTGGGGCTGCCTTTGAAACCGGGTAGAAACTCCAGCTCGTCCCAAATGCAGCATCCAGGCTAACATCAGGGCCAGGATACAGGGATTGGATCGCTCCTGTTCTGAAAGATCTGCAGCGGCTGCCCCATAATTTAATAATGAAAAAAACACTGTCTGAAGTGGCAGAGCCCCTGCCTACTGGAGCACCTTACATAAGAATGGAAAGCTGGCCACCAGGTGGTAATAATTTAGATTGTTTGGGTTCAGGGACACCTTCCCTTTCAGGAAGGGTCAGATGACCGCTTCCATCAGAATGACCCATGAGACGGAAGAGTCAAGCCTAGATTGTGGTCTCACCGACTGAAAGTCATTAATACAGCTAGGATCAGACTGCCCTAGAGCAGCACTGTGTGACTGAACGGAACCAACTGTGATGTGTAAATTGTGAAGAACGTGAGCAGATTTAGCCACAAAATATCTCACAGGAGTGTCACAGTGAGCTTACACATCTTCTGCGCCTACATTCTAACAGTCTTAAGACAAGAGCCCTTTTATAACCCAGAAACGCTCCATGAGATGGCACTGTGTGGACACAACGGTGGGAGAGAAGAGAGCCCCCTTGTAAGCGAATCTTTCAGGCAAACAAAGGAGAGACTCAGCTCAAGGAAAGGGGGCATTTCAAACAAGTTACATCTGAACACTGATCAACATTTTTGAGATGTCCTCTGCATCTCTGTCAGAATACACACAGCACATACCCCAAACACATTTTTAACCAATATCATAGAGCCATCCTAAGCAGAACAGCGCCCTTTGTGCTCTTCTTAGGATAGCGCTGTTAGTCTTTCATCTTCCTAAGCTTTCTGAAAAGGGATCTGGAAAAGTATCCTGCAGTCCTTGGTTTCTCAGCACAAGCCACAGAAATATGTTGTTTGCAAACTGAAATGTAAGGGTATGGGTGCAGTACTAATTGCTAGCCTTGGTGAGTTAAGACTGGGTCTCGTCACTTGCATAAAAGTCTAGCAGAAAAAACATAGCCTCTCACCCCCTTACCCTCTCCACCGGCTCTACAGAAAGTAAAAAAGCTTGTATAGGAGTTTTTATACAGAAAGGATAAATTGACTATGGGAATAAATGTTGGGTCTCTGCACAGCACAACCTTATAATTATGGAACATACAGAGATCCTTGCTTACTGGAGTTCAGAAACTCTACAGACTGATGTTATTACCATTAAGAAAATAGTTTTAAAGGTAAGTTACTTAAGACGAAAAACCTTGAGAAAACCTTCAACACTGTATTTAAGCTCCAAGTGGGGAATCTATGACCTGGGGAGTGCAGAAGAGGTAGTCCCTAATAAGTTTTTGGACGTTAGGATGTCTAAAAAACCGTTGTCCATTCTTGGCTCCCACTGTGGCTGACGGCACCTCAGCTTCGTGCTTCAAGGTTCTGGTACTCAGCCCCTTATAGAACCCAGAGTGAAGGAATATAAAAATCTCCCTGACCTGTGCCTTAAAAGGGTTAATCACCCTTTCCCTCTCCTCACAACATGACTGAAAAACCTGCCAGGTTTTGGTGGAGAACCTTCTGGAGGCTGATAAGATCAAGACCATCTTATTGTTTAAAACTGCTGCTGCTCAGCCTCCGACATGTTAGTTTTAACATCTTTAGCTGTAGTCAGAGAAAGTGACTAAATAGCACAGAAAAGCAGGCTTTTTAAAATGCTGCTTGGTACAGAGAGTCAGGGAGGTGAGGAGTTAATCTTCCCTGGAGAGAAGAGCTTACATGATTGGCTGCTCTGCTCACTCTCTGATTGGCCAGCATCAGCTGAGAGAGATATGAAACAGCTGATCTGGAGGGATAAGTGGTCTTTCATAGTTTGGGTCTTTTGAAATCCAACGTCTGGATCAGTAGTAAGAGGGTGGCTTCTGAGGGAAGAAACATTTGGGGAGTCAGTGTTTTCTGACAGGCAATAGTCAGAAAAGTACTTCTACAGAAAGAAGAAAACCCCCATTGCATAAATATATTTACACGGCTCTGAGGGAGAACTTAGATTCTCAGTAAGCAAAGCTACAGAAAAACTTTATACAGACAAGGATACTGGAGGAGGATTTGGCAGAAGGTCTGGGAAGTTATAGAGAACTCCCAGACAAGCTAAATAGTAAAAGGAGTTATTGCTTCTTAGGGGGAAGGAGAATAACTTCCTGCCACTGAAAGGGGTTGGGAAGAGAACCCTGGTCTGTGATAAAGGAGACTAACTTAGGCACCTCAGGAATGAATGAAAAACTGTGTTGTGCTGAAATATACTAAACAAAGTACCTCTTAAAGAAAGAAATAGCCTTGAAACAAAACTACAAATATACTCTTGAATGTTCTAAGAATTCAACTCTGTATATATTAGAAAGTTTTTTGCCTCAGCAATCTCAAAACCTTGACTAATCCTATTATACATGTATTCCCTGCCTGTTTAATAATAGAACAGGCATCTATGCACACAATCAGGCACCAGAATATCCTTCTGTGTCTTTGGGCTTCTTGGGGGGGGGGGATGGCTCCCTCACTGGAGAACCCAACAAAAGAGAACTGGTTAATCCTATAGTGACAGTTTGCGCCCCTGAATAAGAAAAATCCCCTTGCCTCATCATCTTAGGCCCTTCCCACTGGGCCCTTCCCATGCCTCATGACTGAAGGGAAGAAAGAAACCCTAACCCAAACCCTTAGAGCCTTTTTCTGCCTTTTTTGTGCCTTGCCACTGGGGGGGAACCACTGTCTTTCTAGGCCTGAAGCCAAGCCTAGCTGGCCCAGGTGCCAGAAAAAAGGGTGAAGTCCCTGCCTGCTCGGCAGTGGGGGCTCCAAAAAGGTGTCACACCCAGGACCAGAGGCTAATGCCTTCCCAAATCTGCCAAGCCCCTACTAGTGTGTGTGTGTGGGGGGGGTTGCCCCACCACCAGGAGGTGCTTCCCACTGCCACTCAGTTGGCTGGCAGGGGGGAAATGGTGGGAAAACAGGGGGGGCATCAGCAGAGTTCCAACACATTGGCATCCCTCCCTGTGCTCCTGGAAGTGACATCAGTGGATTACTGGGGGGGTGGCAGAAGGGACAAGCAAAACTTGCCCAAATGCCACTGGCATAATCTCTGGGCACAAAGGGAGTGACGTTGAGGTTTACCAGATTATGCATGGGATAGAGCAGGTAGAAAAAGAAGTACTTTTCTCCCTTTCTCACAATACAAGAACTCGTGGGCACTCCATGAAATTGCTGAGCAGTCGGGTTAGAACAGATAAAAGGAAGGACTTCTTCATCCAAAGAGTGATTAACACATGGTATTCACTGCCACAGGAAGTGGTGGTGGCTATAAGCATGGACGGCTTCAAGAGGGAATTAGATAAACATATGGAGTAGAGGTCCATCAGTGGCTATTAGCCACAAGGTATAGATAGGAACTCTGGGGCAAGTGATGCTCTGTATTCTTGGTGCTTGGGGGGGGGGGCAACAGTGGGAGGGCTTCTAGTGTCCTGGCCCCACTGGTGGACCTCCTGAGGGCACCTGGTGTTTTTGGCCTCTGTGTGACAGAGTGTTGGGACTGGATGGGTCATTGGCCTGATCCAACATTGGCTTCTCTTATGTTCTTACATCAGGACATCACTGGCAAGGCTCCCTACCAGCATGGTAAGTCTCCCCCTGATTGCTGAGGGAATCACTGCTGCTGATGCTCCTGGGACAAGGAGGAACTGGGGAGGTCAAGCACAGAGACTCTGTGGCCTTGCCCTCTTCCACCTGGAGGTGAACTTTGATGGGGGGGGGGGGTCCAACAGCATCTGAGGCCAACACGGCCCAACCTTGGGTGGTGAAAACACCAAACCTCTTCCCAGCAGAAACAAGGAGGGAGATGAGTAGGAACAAAAGCTGTGGGAAAAGGATTCACTGTGCTCTTTAATGAGCACAGTTGGCTACGACCTGTCTTACAAGCCATGCAGAGCCAAAACTGGGAGATTGAGGGAGAAGCCGCTTCCACCTGGAGTCACCAGACAAGGCAAGTGACCCTGCCTGTCTCCGGGGAGGTGTTTTTCTTCCCAGTTTTTTTTTCCAGACTGCTCCCACTCTGGACCACCAGAGAATAAAAGCTTCCCCCACACACATTAGGGCAAAATCCTGAGAAGATGGAAGTCATGCTGGTCGGTAAGACCTCTGCTCTCGAGGAGTTGTGCTCCTCACATTAGATGTGGTCCAGCCTTCTTTGACAGAGGCGCTTATTATATTCTGCTCTGTTATTAGAAAAGTGGGTAATCATGGTGGCTAAGGAATGTGGTTTTCCAGCCGCACAGTCTAAAAGCTTTGCCCTCATTTAGGGTCCGCCCACCTGGCTACACTAAGCCAAGCCACAGTGACCCCAAGGCTTGACTGCCATAATGTGCCTCACGGACTGCTGCACTTAAAGAAACTGCAGCCGTAAAAAAGAGGCGGCCAGTCTGTTATCAACTGCAGAGAGCATTTTACTCCCATTTTGTAATTTCTTCACTAGATGCCAATTGCCAGTTCAAAGCAACACTTTTAGGTGGTCCCTCCCTCCTCACTCAGCTGTCATCAGCTGCTGCCCATTTACAAGTTGTTTCCGCAATTAGCTCCATTTTACGGAATAGCCTTCCAGAAGAATTTAGGCAGGCCTCCAATCTGATGGCATTTCAGAGGAGCTGGAAAACCAAGGTCTTTATGTGGACTTTTGGCACAACAGCTAAGGGCTTTTATGTTCTTCTTGATGGGCACTGATCAGTCAAGAGGATGTCAGTTTGCTGCTCTTTGATGGATCTTATTTTACTGTTTATGTCATTTTGCTTACTGTTCATTTTTTATATTTGATGCTATAGGTTGCTTGTATTCTTGGGTCCCGGTTGCTGGGAGAAAGGGGGACTTAAAGAAAAACAGGTGGGCCTCATATTTGGAGGCAAAAAGGTGACAAAAAACAATAGCTCTGCAAACCTTTCTGGTGTTAGAGACGACAGAGCAAATGATTAATTTGTCTCATGTTTTTATGGACAACCTAAGCTCAGTTCCTTCAATTAGAAAGACATTTTGATAAAATAATCCTTTCATTATTTGCAAAACTGGCAGTTTCTATTCCTTGTCACATTTGTAGTCCATATAAAATCATGTAGTCTTCCCTCACATCTCATTGCCTTGATGTGGAAAATTTGCTTGTCCAATGGGCTGTGCAGAACTTCAGTTACCAGAAAATATGGGGAAGAAGAAGGCAATAGGAGGAGAGTGAAAACTGTGATTGCGATAGCAAGGTTAAATGCTCAAGGAGCCATGGACTGCAGTGAAAATAGGGAGAAAGATGGGAGGGGGGATGCAGTGTATATAAAGTGCCCTCAAGTTGCAGCTAACTTCAGGTTTCCAAGGCAAGAGGCTTTAGATGTGGTTTGCCATTGTCTGCCTCTGCATAACAGCCCTGGACTTCCTTGGTGGTCTCCCATCCAAGTACTAACCAGGTGGGGTGGGGTATAGGAGTAGACAATTATAGGTCAGAGCACATGCATGCGTGTGAATTTAGAGATACATGCTATGCTCAAGTGCAAAGGAGCATGTGGCCTGCTAGGTTTGGGAGTCAGTAGTCTAGCTAGTGCCACGCTGAGACTTTGTGGGGAGCACACTGTTTAAAGACAAAATGCGGTTGTGATTAACCACAGCCACGTAAAAGGCATTCATGCAAATGACCTCTGAATACGTTTGCATGGAGCCTATGGCACATACCAGTTGGAGGACTGTTACAAAACGTTATTCCCTGCAAGAAAGGCCCCTGCTGTCATTGCCACGGGAACACAAAAGCCTACCGCTGAAGCTTGCGTCACGTTACTCACCATTTTTGCAGATGGGACAGCACTGATCTGGTTCATAGACAGGGTCCACACAGTCGGTCTGAGGACAAGCGGACACGGTGCACACCACTTCACCGTTGGCTTCACAGCGGCATTTCTCACATGGGGAAACCTGAAACAAACCATTTTTTAGCCAACTCCACGTGTGGGTTTTCACAGGCATATTCTTTAGTCCACTTTGCAGTTCCTTCATTCTAGTTACTCAAATGACCACACAGCGGTCTGTGCACCCAAGCCTTATACTTCGTCAAATGTAAATGTGCAGACTGGGGAAATTTAAGCACGATAGTGTGACTTGCCCCAACTCTAGGGGCTAATGAAGCCACACCAAAATCCTTCCCCTGCAAAAACCTATGTTATACTTAAAGAAAAATTGGTGCAATTAACGGAAAGGTTAAGCACTAGTTTAAACGAACACTGATTTCCCTGGGAGAGAGTACTGTAGTTTCACTGAGGTATGGTGGTGTGGTTAGAATGGCAAATTGGTACTAGAGGGACCAGGTTCAAAATCCCCTTTCTCGTCATGAAGCTCAGTGAATGATCCTGGGCCAGTCATCACCTCCCCACTTTGCCTACCCCACAGATTTGCTGTAAGAAGAAAATGGGAAGATGCATATGCTACCTGGAGCTTCTTAGGGGAAAGGCAAGATAAAAATCTAATACAACAGGACAAGGCTTGACCAATTCTAGACTAGGTACCGGGTTGCCATGGCGCCTAAATGTTTTGACAGATGTCAATCGTCTTGTCTTTTAACTTGGCTGTTCCTCCTCCCCCCAACAACCCTAGTTCACAACCCTAGTTCACACCCCGCCCTGAGTTGCAATTGGAAGGACCTGGTGAGCTCTCAAAATATTCATCTTGTCCCAAAGGGATGAGGAGGGGGTGACATTTTCTGAATCCCTTCTCTGATTACAGCTGGGGAGGAGAGTAGGGAGCCACAATTAAGAGAGGAAGGGTAGCCATTTAAGAACATTTGTCTCATGGCTTGGCTGTCCCTGCTGATAGACCTTACCGACTCCCACTCAATTCCTGACCTGCAACCAGAGGGAGACTCTCTTGGATTCTGAAAGCTTTGGACTATCCTGATAGTGGCAGGGCAGATGATATCCATGGTATGAAAGGGCACCTCGCAGCATTCACATTATACTCATACATCTATAGTAATGGAAACTGGGGCCCTGAAGAGAGATGGACTATTTTTTTTTTAATTAACCACTTGGTCCTATGTGACACTTTTGTTTTGCTTTGCACTTCTGCAGTTGTTCAAAATGGGCATTTTATTTCTGGGTTGGAAGTAAGTTTTTGTATGGTGGTAACAATCAGTGTTCCCTCTAAGCTGAGTTAGTGTGAGCTAGCTCACAGTTTTTTAGCCTCCGGCTCACACATTTTTGTCTTCGCTCAGGAAGGATGGCTCCAGAGCAAACTGATTTATGAGTAGTCAAATCGCCCGCTCACAACTTTAATGCCAGTAGCTCACAAAGTAGCATTTTTGCTCACAAGACTCCACAGCTTAGAGGGAGCATTGGTAACAATTAAGATTACCACTATAATCACTTATATCCTGCAACCTTTTCTCATAGCATTAAAACGATGGCGGATTTTCTGTCTCTGGCTTCTAAAAGGAGCCATTTCATTTTCCTCCGGGTTTTTTTCTTTTAGTTTGCTGTGCCAATAAAGGTGGTGGTGGCTGTTGTTCTCGTAGCATCAATGACATTACAACAAACTGTGAAAAGAGGCTGGGATTAGGATTAGTGGCAGCAGTAGATAGAAAAGGTGGTCACTAAAATGAAAATCCCCGAAGACTAAAAAATAAATCTGGATTACAAATTTTGGGGCTGGATCCTAGATTTAAACAAAATTTGTCTCAAAGCCTCTAGTTGTTTTTTTTAATGGTACATTTTTAAGCTTAGTTTGGCCAGACTGCACCAAACATGGGTGAACCATGAGGAAGCCAAAATGTCTACTATGCCCTCTTTCTCTTGCTGCCTGAGGAGTACAATCTGGGGATGGGGGAAGCACACAGGTGCAGACAAGGTACCCCGCTAGCCTTTCCTTTCCTTTCTTTCAAGCTCCTTTGATCCAATGATCTGGAGCAGCGAATGAGGAGCTTTTATTTCTCTACGGGAAATATGGCGGAGAGATATTTGGCCACTGCCAACGTAGTCCTTGTATCTCTGTCCACCAACAAATAGAGGACTATATTATCTTTTGTCACGGTAGAAGGAAATTTAGTTAAAACGGGCAATCCATAAATCACGGTAAAAATTATAGCACGGGCATTCCAAGATCATATGGGATAGGGAGTCAGCCTTCTCCAGATTGGACTGGCAAAGCCTACCTGAATAAGGCAGATTACAATATACCCCGTATAAGACTGCCGAAGGGGCAGCATTCAGACGTGCGAGCATAAATGTTCTACAGTAACGAGGAACTGTTAAGTACCTGGTATAAGCTGCAATGGCTAGAGATGGAAAGATGCCAAAGAACTGGGCAGAGCATACTCTCTGGGCACGTGTAACTGCGCTGAAGTTGTCTAAGTCTTTTATGCATTTCTTAATAATTAATAGGGATTTGCTTTTCCCGCGTCTCAATAAATCATCCTTTCCTCTCCACTAGCATGCCTCTGAGACGCACCAGTAGAGCGCCCTAGCAGTGCTGCGCCCTGGTCAAGGGTTGATGTGGCAGCACCAAGGAGCAACGCTTGTATAAGATGCTGTGCTGGCAGGGAAAAGGGCAGGCCCAGGCTGTGGCAGGAGTTAGTTGGCTCCCTAAGCCGCCTCATCCTGGGAATGCCCCCTCCCCAACTGGCAGAAGATTGCGTCATCTAAACCACAGTGTAGTCCATAGGTTCCCATACAATGGGACCGGGCAAGCACCCTTCCCACAGGTACGGTCCCACTGAAAAACTCTAGTGGAACACACAACCAATCACCCCCTCGCCAATGGTGGCCAAACCCCCTCCCCTCCAGCCAATCATAGAAACCCCCCCCCCAGCACAACATACCCCCAGCCAAGATGCCCCAGAATTCAGGATGCAGTGCACACAGCATGGGACTCTGTCTCTGATGTCTCTGCCATGCACACTGAATTGTACTTTGGTGGCGGAAGAGGCACAGAGAGGGCGCTTAGCACCACTGAGGGAGCACTGACCCCCAAGGGGGAGAGCAAAGTCCATGCTGTGTGGCTGAATGTGTGTCTCATTTCAGAACCCTAACAGGTGCCCCATCTCCAGAGGCTCAACCTGAAGGGGCAGCCGTGCACTGACAGGTGAGCGGGGGCAGGAATATTTTATTGTATTTTATTCACACTCCACAACTAGAAAACAAGTGAAAACAAGTAGAAGAGAAACCATAACCTGATAAAATGTAAACGTTAGGGCATACAGTATAAAAATGTATAAAAAAAGAATTATAACTAGTATTAATACAGATACAGCAATTTCTAACCTAACTGCATAAAAATAAATATAAAATACAATCAACTGCTATCTTCCACATTAACTTGGCAAGTATATATAGAGTGCAGTTTAATCGCTTGGGAACAGAATTTCGCAGCTTTCTGGGTGATCTCTAGCCTCACATCAGAAAGGAGCATATTAATGATCCCAGAGTTGGTGGTGACAGGACAGAACTCAAGAACGGGGAGGTAAGTACAAATGCCACTGTAAGAAGAACAGCGAAGAAAGACAGGCGCCATTGACTCTATCTCACCACTGTCAGAAGGCCAAAATCGCTCAGACCGAGCAATTTTGTTGTATCACGGCAGGAATCTAGCTTCCCCCGCCCAGGATTCTGCACCTACACTGGGCTGTTAAGACATTCCTTTGCCAGGGTGTCCCTTCTCCCCAAGCAGGGGACAGGGCACAACGGTGCTTTGGGGTGCCTGGTAGCTCCCCCCCCCCCCCCCCGGTGCTTTGCAGATCAGCTGGCCAAGCAACCGTGGGACTCTTGCAGGATCCGGACCCTACGAAGCAGCAGCAGCAGAAAGATCAGTTACAGAACACTTCCTCATGGGATCACTATGTGTTATTTGGATAGCTCCAGAATTCTCCTTGTGGGGAGGGGGGGTCCTGGCAAATGGAGCCCCCCATGCAGCTGGAACTGAAGACCCTGCCAGAAGGAGCTGGCGACCCAGTCAGTAAGAGTGCTTCACGGTATACTGTTCAGTACATTCTAGGGTGTTTTACAACCCAGTCCCTGTCTGTCTGTCTGTCTGTGAGACGAGACCAGCTCCACACCTCCCCTTCTGCCTACGGCTGCCCATTCACATGTCTGAGAAGCTGGCCGTGCTGGGAACATGCTGGGATCACTGTGGTTGGTCCTCCTGATGCCCTTGGACTTCTGTCTTGTCCAGCTGCAAAACACAGCAGAGGCTGAGTGGCACTTTACATATTGGTCCCCACCCCCTTCCTACACATACTCTGTCGGTGGCTCTGTGCAGCCTGCTCAGTCAAGGAATGGGCCGGTGGGTCACCTGAGGGGGTATGTGGCTGCGCTAGCACGGGTGGGGTTTATGGGTCCCACACTCCCCCGCCCCACTGCTGTATTACAATAAACAACGCAGCTTGGCAGTGCAGGTGTAGGAGGTCCAGGATGGAGGCGAGGGAGTTCTTGCCAGTAGTGCATGGACTCCAATCTGGGAGAACTGGGTTTGATTCCCCACTCCTCCTGTTGGGGTTGAACTGTTGCGGGATCTTCCCTCCCCGTCTGCTGGGAAGTGGCGTCAAGGGCCAGATTGACAGGTGGTGATTGATTGCCCGAGTGACACCCCTTTTGGTGATGTCATTCATTCATTCATTTATTTATTTATTTCATTTTCATCCCGCCTTGCCGGCGAACTGGCTCAAGGTGGCTAACCATAAAATACCATCAGAGTGGTTTACAAATTAAACAAGTTAAAACTAGCATAAAACCAAACATTAGCGCATACACACAATATAAAGCAAGAACATAACTGGCAGCATCAGAGTTCTCATGGTGAACAGATGGCAGTACAAGATTCGACTGAAGGGACCAGAGCGATGTTATCCTGCAAATTCCCCCCGGTGGCGGCTCCTAATTGAAAGCCTGGCGGAAGAGCTCCGTCTTGCAGGCCCTGCGGAACTGTAATAAGTCCCGCAGGGCCCTGATGTCATCCGGGAGCTCGTTCCACCAGTATGGGGCCGCCACTGAGAAAGCCCTGGCCCTGGTACAGGCCAGCCGAGCATCTTTCGGACCGGGGAGAGTCAGGCGATGTGTGCCTGACCTCAGTGCCCTCTGGGGCATATATGGGGAAAGGCGGTCCCTCAAGTAGGCAGGCCCCTGACCATATAGGGCTTTAAAGGTCAAAACCAGCACCTTGAACTGGATCCGGTATGCTATAGGCAGCCAGTGCAGTGACTGCAGCACAGGCCGGATGTGGTCCCGTGAAGAGAGATTTATCAGCAGCCTGGCCGCAGCATTCTGCACCAGCTGCAGCTTCCGGATCCAGGACAAGGGCAGCACCATGTAGAGTGCGTTACAGTGGTCAAGTCGTGAGGTGACCATAGCATGGATCACTGTTGCTAGGTCTTCGCGTTCGAGGAAGGGGACCAACTGCCTAATCAGCCGTAGATGGTAAAAGGCTGCTTTAGCAGTGGCTGCTACCTGGGCCTCCATTGTTAGGGAGGCATCCAGGAGCACTCCCAAACTCCTGACCCTCGGCGCTGGCACCAATGGCGCCCCATCAAATGACGGAAGTGGGAACCCTATCCCCGACCCAGTCCGACTCAAGCACAGGACCTCCGTCTTTGTTGGATTCAGTTTCAGCTGACTCAGTCTAAGCCAGTCCGCAACGTCCTGAAGTGCCCGCTCCAGGTCATCTGGGGTAGAGTTGGACCGGCCACCCAACAGCAGATAAAGCTGGGTGTCATCTGCATATTGATGACGCCCATGCCTCCGGGCAATCTGGGCAAGGGAGTGCATGTAGATGTTAAATAACATCGGGGACAGCACTGCCCCCTGAGGAACACCACACACCAGTGGGTGCCTCTGGGAGGTCTGTTCCCCGAGCACAACCCTCTGTCCCCGATCCTGGAGAAAAGAGGCAAGCCATTGTAAAGCAAGCCCCTGTATCCCCGAGTCGGCGAGGCGGTGGATCAGCAACTGGTGGTCGACCATGTCGAACGCAGCCGACAGATCCAAGAACACCAGCGCCACCGTACCGCCTCGATCCAGATGTCTCCAGAGGTCATCCGTGAGGGCGACCAGTGCCGTCTCCGTCCCATGACCCGGCCAGAAGCCGGACTGAAATGGATCTAGCATGGAGGTGTCATCCATGAAGCTCTGCAACTGGGTCGCCACCGCCCTCTCCAATACCTTGCCCAAATAGGGCAGGTTGGACACCGGCTGGTAGTTGGCCAATACAGCCGGGTCCAGAGATGGTTTTTTCAGGAGGGGACGGACCATCGCAACCTTGAGTGCCCCCGGGAACAGCCCTTCCGTAAAGGACTTGTTAATAATCTCCCGAAGAGCACCACGCAACCCCTCGTGGCACGCTTTTATAAGCCACGAGGGGCACGGATCGAGGCTGCACGAGGTTGGGCGTACAGTCAAGAGCAACCTGTCGACCTCCTCTAGACTGAGAGGATTGAAGTGATCCAGAATGGAACCTGAAGACATGCATGGAGCCTCAAGTTCACACACTGTCTCAACTGTGGCCGGGAGATCACGGCGGAGTAGCAAGATTTTATCTGCAAAATAGGTCGCAAAAGCCTCACAGCCAATTTCCAATTCCCTAGCATTTGGCGTGCCCTGTGGCAACTCAGTTAAAGACCTGATGGTTCTAAATAATTGTGCCGGGCGAGAGCTTGCAGATGCAACCTCAGCCGCGTAGAACTGTCTCTTAGCGGCCTTGATTGCCATCTCATAGGATTTCATAAACGTCCTATAGGATGCTCTTGATGCTTCGTTGCGGGCTCGCCGCCACCGTCTCTCTAGCCATCTAAGTCCTCGCTTCATCTGCCTCAGCTCCTCGGTAAACCAGGGAGCCCGCTTAGAGCGAGGGCGCAGAGGGCGTCGGGGAGCGATCTCATCGATGGCTGCCGAGAGCCGGACATGCCAGTCCTCGACCAGCCCATCTAATGAGTCGCCGGGAGGCATGGGATCCCGCAGTGCCTTCAGAAACTGCTGAGGGTCCATCAGGCTCCGCGGGCAAGCTAAAATACGCTCGCCGCCCAAATGGAGTTGGGGAGACACCATCAGACGGGCCTTCAGGGCATAGTGGTCAGACCATGGCACTGCCGTAGCAGTTATCTGGTCCACCATAATCCCCGCCGCAAAGATCAGGTCGGGCGTGTGCCCAGCCTGGTGCGTAGGAGCCATTACAAGTTGGGAGAGTCCTAGTGCCACCATGAATGACACCAGATCCCTCGCCGGAGTAGAGACCGCATCGTCAGCATGGAGATTGAAGTCACCCAAGACTATCAGCCTTGGGTGCTCCAACACCCAGCCCGACACGGCCTCAACCAGCGAGGACAGGCTGTTGGCTGGTGCGTTGGGCGGCCGGTACACCAGCCAAATAGTCAAACTCTCCCCAGCTTCCCACACCAGGCCCAAGCACTCCATGCCCGCAAGCTTCAGCAGCGGGAGTGCCCTGAAGGAGTAAGCCTCCCGAATGGACAGTGCCACTCCTCCTCCCCGGCCCTCAGTCCGCGATTGGTGAAGGACCATAAACCCGGGTGGAGCTAACTGGGAAAAAGCCACTGTTTCCCCCTCTCGCACCCAGGTCTCGGTCACGCATGCCAGGTCCGCACCTTGCTCTAACAGGAAATCCTGCAAGGTTGCGGTCTTATTATTAATGGACCTGGCGTTACACAGCACCAATGACGGAGGAGGGTCCTTCCCAGCCCCCCTGCCTGCCTCTCTCAGGATGGGACACAGGCTGGAAGGCGGCCAAGCGTCTCCATTTCTCCGCCTCCTTCCCTTCACTACACACCTGCTCCCATCGCTATATTTCCCCTGCCCCAGCAGCACTGGTATCCCCCGTCTAGTTGTCATCAATGCTGGCGGCCTTCACACTGCTGAGCACAGGTCACAGGCCAAAGTCATTGACTGCCATGGTCTGATTGGTGGATGTTGCCAGGGTTGCTTGCTATAGATGCTGGCATGCTTACTATGCCACCTGTGCCTTGTGAAAGGGGCATGTGTTGTTATTTCCCTTTGCAGCATGTCCACAGGGAACAGATCGGCTGCGCCAGTGGCTGCCCAACATCTCAGCAGTCCTCAGGATTATGCTGCCCATCACTGAGCATTTATACCAACACAAAATAATCTTTGTTGACTTTACTGTGTTTGCTGATGTGCACATAAGAATATTGTTAATGTGAGGCAGAAAGTGGAAGACAGTCATTTTGAAATTGAATTTACAGTCGACTCTTGCCATTTGTGGATTCACTGCTCACCGTTTCACCGATTCGTGGTCTGTGACCCAACCACGTGATATACATGATCCCCGAGCACTCAGTCACCCCCTGCTTTCTGTCACTTCTAACTATCAGTTATGAACGATGGCTACCCGGTCTCTCTGCCAGGACTTCTTCTCTGCTATTGACCTCTACCTCGTCCTCCTCCCCCTGTCCGCGAAATAGCCAGAAGTTGGAACTGGGATTGGTTAATTATTCCCCATCTGACTGTTTGAAATGTTTTATTAATGTTTTAACTGATTTTATCTTGTTTTGTTTTATGGCTTTTGGACGTCGCCCAGAGCCCTGCTGTGGCAGGGGTTGGGTGATTCATAAATATAATAAATAAAAATAATTAATAAATAATAAATAAATAATAAGGCCACGCTACCGCGTGACTCATTCAGACCCAGTCCTGCTGTTAGGCATTGCTCAACTTGGCCCCTGTGGTAGGGCCACCTCACCTGCCCAACGCTTCCCACTGCTAGGCAGTGACAGAAGCCGTCTTGTTCGCAGGGTCGGCCAGCCCAGTGGCAGTGCCATGGTCAAGCCAGATGCAGCACATTCATCTTGGCTCAGCCTTTGAAACTAAATAAACTAAGTCATTACACTACCTAGGAGTAAAAGGTGTGAAGGCTGGGGGGGGGGGGGGACTGGAAAACTTGGTAAATTATTTTTCTGTGCCCCTACTCAAGGACTTTTTTCTTCATTTTTTCTGCTTGAAAAATCGAGAAATTTGTGGAAACATTAACCCCACCCCCCAGAAATGATTTTAAGAGAAGATTTTAGTCATTCAAAATGCATAGAAGGAAAAAGTCTCAGATCTTTTTTCAAGTTTGTGATCAAAACATTTGGGAAACTTTGGGGAACGCTGAAAAAGACCCTCCTCTGAAATAGATCCCCCCCCCCCATGGAATGAGAGAAATGGGCAAAGGCAGCAAAGGGTGCAGCAAAATACCTGGTTTATATGTATGGTTTTATATGGTTTTATGTAATCCTCTTTTAAGGTATTATTTTATGCCAATAAAGGCTAACTGACTGACTGACTGAACTCGCTTTTGCTTTGGTACTGGGTATGTTTGCAATTTTGCTAACGGATATTCCGGTCTGAGCTGCCGACCAGAAGGTGGGCAACGCAGCAGTTTGAGACCCGAGTGCTGCATGACGGAGTGAGCTCCCGTCTCTGGCCCCAGCTCCTGCCAACCTTGCAGTTCAAAAGCAAGAAATTGCAAGTAGATGAATAGGTACCCCTTCGGTGGGAAGGTAAGTGTTCCATGTGCTCCGGCATTTAGTCATGCCGACCGCAAGACCATGGAGAAGTCTTTGGACAGTGCCGGCTCTTTGGCTTGGAAACGGAGATGAGCACCGCCCCCTAGAGTGGGATTTGACTGACTTTTGAGCAAGGGAAACCTTTACCTTTACTTTAAGCACATATATTCAGAATCCTACACAAGCCTATTCAATGGGCTTTAATTCCAGGAAAGTGATCTTAGGATGGCACTGTAAGGTGTTTACACATAAATTTCATAAACACACAAGTACAACAACACTTACGCTTGTATATGCTCAGGTGTAAATAATGCATTTTATGTTGTTAAAGTAGCAAAACAGATTTAAGTATGACAAAAAATTTTTTGCATAACTGTCATTTCCCCCTCAAATGTATGCCACCCCCCAACTCCCCAAGAGACATTTTCTGCTCCAACAGCCTCAAGATTTCTGGGAATTTTATACCTCTGCCTTGGGGCATAATCAAACCCCCATAGTCATGCTATTCACATTCCTTTTGCCCTAAGCAATAGTAGCTGCCAAGAGAGCTATATAAATTAATAGACCTGTTTGGTTCTCTGTACACATACAAGGAGACTGAACACATTTTTCCTGTTTAAGACAAAGCCTACAGTCCAGTACAAAGTTAGGTATGCGGAAATACAGGTTGCTTACCTGTAATTGGAGATCTTCGAGTGGTCATCTGTGCATTCACACCTCTGGGATAAAGTGCGCCTGCGCCGATCCCGATCAGTAATCTTCAAAGCCTAACGGATTTTCGCGCCAGCTCCCCGGTCACGTGCACGTCCCACTGCGCATGACCCGGGGAGAGGCACGAGGATCCCGCCAGTTCCTTCTGACCGCTGTTAACAGCCCCCAAGGAAAAAAGTGAGGGAGACCGAAAGCAGAGGGGAAGGAGGGCGGGTGGTGTGAATGCACAGATGACCACTCGAAGATCTCCAATTACAGGTAAGCAACCTGTATATCTTCTTCGTGGTCTCTGTGCATCACACCTCTGGGAGAATAGCGAGCAATAAACACCACATACCTGGAGGTGGGTGCTGGAGGTCTCACATCTGAGCTGCTTGCAGGACTGCACGGCCCACCACAGTACGCTGATGGACACGGACATCTAGGGCGTAGTGCTTCACAAACGTGTGAGGGGACGCCCACGTTGCAGCATTGCAGATGTCTCCCAGGGGAATGCCCTTGAGGAATGCTGTGGAAGTAGCCACGGCTCGAGTGGAGTGTGCCCGGAGGGACGCCGGCAGTGGCCTTTTGGCCAGAAGATAGGCGAGTTTTATCGTCTCAACTATCCACTTCGAGAGTCTTTGAGACGACAGTTTCTGTCCCTGCCTGGGCAAGGCATAAGAAATGAAGAGAGCTGGAGACTTGCGAAAGGATTTTGTCCGGTGCAAGTAGAAAGACAGGGCTCTCTTGACATCTAAAGTGTGTAGACTACGTTGCGTTGGGTCCTGGGGATCAGGAAAAAATACCGGCAAGGTGATATCTGCCCCTATATGGAAGTCCGAAACTATTTTAGGCAGGAAAGCGACATCTGGAGCCAAAGTGACGGCATTATGATGAAATGTGAGGTATGGTGGGTCGCAACGGAACGCCGAGAGCTCACTCACGCGTCGAGTAGACGTGATGGCCACTAAAAATGCAACCTTCCATGACAAAAGCTGAAGACTGCATGAGGCCATGGGTTCGAAGGGTTTTCCCATCAGCTTAGTGAGAACCAGGGGCAAGTCCCATGCCGGGACTGGTGTCCGCACTGGGGGATAGAGGCGATTCATTCCCTTGAGGAATTGTTTCGTTGTTGGGTGGGAAAACACCGAATAGCCATCAATCTTAGGATGATTGACTGAGATGGCTGACAAGTAGACTCGGATAGATGAGTGACACAGTCCCCTGTCCTTACATGACAGGAGGAAACCAAAAACATATTTAAGTCCAGCGGGGACTGAGGGTCGTCCCACAGCCGCCAGGAAAGTTAAAAATTTAGTCCATTTTGACTCATATGAACGTCGAGTGGAGAGTTTGCGTGAGTTCAGTAGAACTTGAGCAATGCGTGATTCTAACCCTAAGTTTGGATCAGCCACGCTGTCAATTTTAGCCTGGGCACATCGTGGTGTAGTACTCGGCCCCCGCGCATCCCGAGGAGGTCCGGGTCCGTTGGGAGATGGAGATACGCCCCTCGTGAGAGGCTGAGGAGCGTGGGGAACCAGGGTTGTCTCGGCCACCATGGGGTGACGAGAATTGCCCACGGTCGCTCTGTCAACAGTTTGTGGACTACTCTCGGAATGAGAGGGATTGGGGGAAATAGGTACAACCGTTTCCCTGTCCACCGGAAGAGGAGACCGTCTCCGAGAGAGGTCGGGTCCGTTCCTGCTCTGGAACAGAATAGATGGCACTTCTTGTTCTCCCGAGAGGCGAATACATCCACAGATGGATGTCCCCAATGGTCGAAGACCGGAGTCAGGTAGAGGGGGTTCAGCTCCCACTCGTGTAGGGATGCTCCTCCTCTGCTTAGGAAGTCCGCTTGGACGTTGAGTAGTCCTGGGAGATGAGCCGCCACCAGGTGAATATCTAGCACCTGGCACTCGTTCCACAGCTCTATCGCTAACCGGCAAAGTCCGCGGGAGACCGTCCCGCCCTGGCGGTTGATGTAAAACATAGTGGTAGTGTTGTCTGTAAGGACAGTCACCGTCTTCCCCGTTAGGGATTGGCGGAAAGATCTCACTGCGTAGAGAACTGCCAGCAGCTCTAAGAAATTGATATGGTTGTGTGCCACAGAGGGGTGCCACCTGTCTCCCACACCTACACCTTCCAGGTGAGCTCCCCAGCCCCATAGGGATGCGTCCATGGTGACGGTCGCTGAGGGGGGTGGAAGCCGGAAAGGTGCACCTGAGTGTAAATTCTGGGGCACAAGCCACCAATTCAGGGTCTCCAGGACCTGGGTGGATATCTGGAAACGTTTGGAGAGGGAGTGGAATTTGGGGCGAAAACGCCTCAAGAACCAAAGCTGCAGTGGTCTCATTCGCAATTTGGCGAAGGGAATTACTGCCGTCGTTGCGGCCATCAGGCCTAGCAGGCGAAGGATTTGTTTGGCTGTAGCCTCCTTGGTCTCTTGGATAGCCTGGAGAAGGGAGACTATATCCGCTGCTCTGTTGGGGGGTAGGAATGCCCTGCATTGCAAGGAGTCCAGGATAGCTCCGATAAACTGAACCCGTCTGGAAGGGATAAGCATGGACTTTTTGATGTTTATAGTCAACCCTAGTAATTCTAGGGTGTGAAGGGTAGTAGAGATGTGGTTCTGTAGTTCCGTCGTAGAGGGGGCGACTAGAAGCCAGTCGTCCAGGTAGGGGTAAAGGTGGACACCTTGGAGTCTCAGATGTGCCGCTACTACTGCCATAAGCTTCGTGAAGACACGAGGAGCTGTAGAGAGGCCGAAGGGTAGGGCCTTGTACTGGAAGTGACGCGGACCGATCGCAAAGCGTAGGTACTGTCTGTGTGACGGGTGAATCGTCACATGAAAGTATGCGTCCTTTAAGTCCAGCGTCACCATCCACGCGTTGGCTTCTAGTAGCGGTAGGATGGTCTGTAGAGTGGTCATACGGAATTTCTTGTAGGTGATGAACGCATTGAGGTTCCGCAGATCTAATATGGGACGAAGTCCGCCATCCTTTTTTGGGACCGTGAAGTAGCGGGAGTAGAACCCCCGCTGAAGGTGTTTTGTTGGTACCTGTTCTATGACATCCTTTAAGAGGAGGGCTTCGACCTCCGACGATAAGGTGTCGGAGGGAGGGGTGGTTACGAAGTACGATTCTTGTGGAATCTGGAAAAATTCTATTCTGTAGCCTTCTGCTACAACCGACAGTGCCCATTTGTCTGTCGTGATACGTTGCCATGCTAGTAGGAAGGGGGATAGACGGGTGGGAATATCGGAGCGAACGGGAGAGTCAAAGACTCTGCTTGTTCGGCTTGGGTGGTTTAGTCTTAGGAGCGGAAGCGGACGGGAATCGTGGCTTATGGCCATAAGGTTTCTGTTGATAGACAGTAGACGGTGGTCTCTGCCATTGGGGTTCAGTGGGAGATCTTCGCGGTTGCTGTTTGGACCAATATCTCTGCCATGTTTTCTGCTTCTGTTGTCTCGGTTGTGAGACACCCAAGTTGCGAGATGTTTTGATGCTCTTATCTAAATCATGAAGAACTGTGTCCGTCGTGGAGCTGAACAGTCCTTCACCCTCGAAAGGGAGATCTTCCACTAAGGACTTAGTGTCTTGTGGAAGCGAAGTCGACCTCAGCCAGGCTGAAGTGAGTGTCTTGGACGTGTCTTGGACTACTGAAGTGAGTGTCTTGGACGTGACGTCCGCAGCATGCTTGGATGCGTTAAGCTGATGCTTTGCTAGCACCATGCCTTCCCTCTGGATCTTCCTAGCAAGGCGTTGCTTATCCTCAGGAAGCTGAGCCAGAAGTGGTGTCATCTGTTCCCATAGGGAGTATTGGTACCTGCTCATGCAGGCTGTGTAGTTTGCCGTTTTTATGCCCAATGCACCGGCTGAATAAAAGCGTCTTCCGAAAGAATCTAGTTTCCGTCCCTCCTTGTCTAAGGGGGAGGAATGTCCGCTACGTCCCCTAGCCGAGGGGGTCACGACGACTGAGTTGGGCTTGGGGTGGATGAATAGGAATTCTGCCCCTGGCTCTTGGAGCCTATACATGTGGTCCAACCTTTTGTTGGAAATTGGGGTTGAGGAGGGGTGGCCCCAGGATTCTTTGGCAGTGCTCAAGAGCACCGAAATTAGTGGCAACACTACCGCGGTGGATGTGTCCATCTGTACGATATCGAAGATGGCATCGGTAGCGGTAGGAGTTGGTTGGACTGTGGCAAGCGCCAAGGAATGTGCCATTCGTTTGATAAGTTCTCCATAGGATTTCACGTCCTCAGAGGGGGAGATTGGTAAATTTTCAGCCACATCAGGGGATGGTGACGGCTGGATGGGAGATTCGTCATCGGATGATTCGGGAGATTCGGGCATCGAATGGTCGGAATGTTCGGAGGGAGACACAGGGGTCGACGGATCTGGCTGATAAGGAGGGAGGTCGATATCGGGTGATGTGGGCATCGGCATCGTTAGTTTCGGTATCGGTTTCGGTATCGGTATCGGAGTCGGAGCCGGGGGATCTCGGCATCGGGAGACTCTTGACGACGTCGATTGGCGATCCCACTCCGCTGGGTACCATTGTGGAGGTGGCGGGTAGGAGGAACCATACAGGTATCGCCATTGACGGACGTCCCACGGCACCGAAGATGGGGGAAGGCGCCAGTCTCGCTCGCCTCTCGGTGCCGGCATCAGGTCAGGCCCTGTCTCGGGACTGCTGTGAGGGATCTGCGTCAGCTCGATGTCGGGTTCCGAATCTGTGAGCTGGATTGGTCGCGGCATCGGGGAGACGGGGCTGCCCCGGGGTCGCTCGCGCCCAGGAGGGTCAAGCTGTGGAGACCCGTGCTGGGTCATGTCGGACGCGGGATGCGTCGACGAAGCACTTGAGGTTTTGTGCTTCAGCTTGCCCTTACCCTCTTTGCCCTCCTTACGCTTCTTAGCGGGAGTTCGTGGCAGTGAGAGGGGTCTTTTCGATGCCGACTTCTCGGTGCCGGAAGGGCTTCGCATCGGTGGCGACGTCGGGCCCGTCGGTACCGATGGGGACGTTGCCGAGGCGTCGGCTGCGGACATCTTCGGTGACAACGCTGCCTCCAAGAGAGCCACTCGGAGTCGGGCCGCCTGGTTCTTACGAGTTTGTTTGGAGAACGCGGCGCAACTCGAACAGGAGTCGACGCGATGTGACTCGCCTAGGCACAGCAAGCAGAGGGAGTGCTTGTCTGGGGGGGGGATTTTACTCCCACACTTAAGGCAGCGTTTAAAGAAACCCCACCGCTGGGCCATAGGCCGGGCGGGGAGTATAAGGAGGAGAGTCCAAAAGAGAGTCCAGGAAAACAGTCCGTAGGTCAAGTAAAGTCCAAGAAATCAGTCCGAAAGGCCTTTCCAAAGTTGGAAAAAGAAGAAACGAAAGTTAACTACCGACCGGAGCGGAGAGGGGGTCCTCACGACGCGGCGGTCAGAAGAGAACTGGCGGGATCCTCGTGCCTCTCCCCGGGTCATGCGCAGTGGGACGTGCACGTGACTGGGGAGCTGGCGCGAAAATCCGTTAGGCTTTGAAGATTACCGATCGGGATCGGCGCAGGCGCACTTTATCCCAGAGGTGTGATGCACAGAGACCACGAAGAAGATCTGTGAGCTAACTGCTCAACATTTTCCAGAAGCAAGGCGGTAATTTTTGCATTATTTTCAAAAACAGCAATACAAAAAATAAATACATCAAAGTGTGATCTGTTTTTTAAGGAACTGATTTAAATTTTTAAAATTGTTTGCTTACTGATGATCAAATCCATCCACTCTGCTTTTGCCATCCCCACATACATTTCTATGGATTTTGCCGTTAAGAAAAACAGATTTTGAAACTAAGTTATATATGAGTTAGCTTAAGATCAGGTCATCCTGCAAAGACAGGGGAAGAAAAACTAAAGCAACCAAACAAAAACCTCCAAAGGAAGTTTAGAAAACTAGTTAAAGGGCCAAAGTTAAAAATATCAATAGGTTGGGGCCCAGATAAAGCCCCATAAAACAATCAAAGTGACAATTTAAAATTTAATACTAATAAAATATTTTTTATTTATCCATACAGCATTCCATTTTTGGTCCTATATCATTTGGGCCTTACAAATGTACTAACATGTTGCATGTTGTAGTCTGTACTATTTGACCTCTAAAGGCGGCTCTTGTGGGCCAAAACGTGTCAGGTCCTCTATGGTTCCTTTTGTGCATTTGTCACTTCATTTTATGAGGCTTTCTTTGGGACCCTACAGGGTTTTTATATGTTTTGAAATAAACACGTGTACTTTTGATGTTACTAACTTTTGGCCCTTAACTACTTTTCTAAACTTCCTTTGGTGGTTTTTTCTAAGATCAGAACGCATGTACGTTAGGTTTGAAGCTTATATTGTACGAATTAGCTCTCTTGCAGTGAATCCACCTTGAGTCGACTTCTTTCAGATGGACATGGATATAAGCAAAGGAGCGACAAGATACTGGTGTCTGAACAAAAAAATATGAGGGCACCTGGAATAGTTACCTAGGAAAACTATTTCTGAGCCTTGTATAGGGCTAGCTCCTCAAACTTTAAAGGGTTTTTCCCCTCTAGTCTTGCTTTAAAATCTTGCTGTTTGTTCCGTAACTATTTTACTACACATTCACCTACATACTGAATGAGTTGGCAATGAATGCTCTGAACCATGCTGATTTTAAATTAGCCAGTCAGTCTTTTTGTTCCACGGTGTTAGCCAGAAAGGTTGTACTGTTGCTAGACTAAACAGCCCTTCTATCAAAACCTTCCCAGGTTTCTTAGAATCACCATCCCTTGCTAAAAAGAAAAGAAAAGAAATTAACAAACAAACAAAAACCCGTAGAGACAGGCTCCGTCTAACACCATGGGGGTGAGATGGCGTCAATCAGTGGGGAATCTGCACAGGGCAAGATGGAAACGGGGGGGGGGGGGGGGACCAATCTGAACTCAAGATCACAGACACAACGGCTTGTAGACATCTTTAGAGTGATACAAGCGAGAACCTGCAGGGACTTGCAGGAGGCCACTCATTCCCCACCCTACACCCCTTTCCTGAAACCCCCCCCAGACTTTCCCCTTTTCCCGATTCCGTCTCCCCTCCCCACCCAACAGCCAGCCTACATTTATCTGCCCCACTGAATCCAGGTTCACTCTCCCCACCCCAGCAGCCTCTGCCTATGAAAACCACAATCCAGTTGTGTAGTGCTGGCCACTGGGCCAGGCCCACCTGTGTGGTCGGGAACCCTGAAGGACTTGTGGGGGAGCACCTTGCTTTCCCCTTGCTTTCCCCTGCATTTCTCTCCCCACCCAATTTCCTCTTTCCGTCCCCCAGTCAATCCCCATATCCTCTCCCCTTTCCCTGCCTCACTCTCTCCTCCTCAGTCATCAGCTATATTATTCATTTACTTCATTTATACCCCACCTTTCTTCACAGTGGAGACCAAAGCAGCTTCCCGCTCCTCCTTTTTTTTCTCCTCACAACCATTTTGTGAGGTAGGTTAGACTGAAAGGATGTGACGGGCCCCAAATCATCCCACAAGCTTCCACAGCGAGGTAGGGATTTGAACCTGGGTTTCCCAGACACTACTCTGAAGCTCTAAGTGCTACACCGCACTGGCTTTCATAGGGTGGCTGCTGTTGAAGAGTAGCAAGCAGCCAGGCCTAGGTGAGTCCACCCTCCAAAGCAGCCATTTTCTCCAGGGTAACTGATCAGTATCATCTGGAGAGCAGAAGTAATTCCAGGTGATCTCCCCCTCCACCGCCTGGAGGTTGGTAACCCTAGTTCCCCTCGAAGAAATGGTTATTTTGGAGGCTGGAGTCTATGGCTCTGGTCACCCACACACTAAATAATCCACTTTCAGTCCACTTTCAATGCACTTTCCAACTGGATTTTGCCAGTTCACACAGTAAAAATCCAGTTGGAAAGTGCACTGAAAGTGGATTATTTAGTGTGTGTGATCGCAGCCTATGGCATTATACCCCTCTGAAGTCCCTCCCCTCCTCAAACCCCCCTCTCCAGGCTCCCCCCCCCCCAAAGCTCTAAGAATTGTCTCACTTGGGGTTGGCAACCTGATCTCTTTCCCACCCAACAGCCAGCCTACTTTTATCTGCCCCTCTGTCTTAAGCTTTCCCTCTCTCCCACCCCACAGCAGCCTTCACCGAGGAAAACTGTGGCCCAGTTTTGTGGTGCCGGCCACTGGGCCAGGCCCACTTGCACGGTGGAGAACCCTTGTGGACTTGTGGGGTAGCACCTTACAATTTACAGTATTCTCCTCTTTTGCATCTGTATGATAACTCTGTGAGGTAGGTTAGGCTGAAAGTATGTGACTGGTCCAAAATCACCCAGTCAGCTTCCACAGCAAGACAGGGATTTGAACCTGGGTCTTGCAGACCCTGCTCTGAAGCTCTAACCGCTACAACCACACTGGCTTTCATAGCCTTTGGTCACACGGTCATTTCACTGCTATTCCCTCTCACATTTAAAATCGCTGATCAGACACCCGCATCCACCTCCCGTACCAAAGCGGGCTCACTCGTGCAATCCTCCTGGTTCCCTAGCGAGTTTTCTGACACCGGGGAAATCAAGTATTTTCTAGGTATTTGCGCTCTGAATCCATGATTTCGCTGATCTGGACAGCCATCTCTTAGCCACAAGGTATAGATAGGAACTCTCAGTCTGGGACAAAAGATGCTCTATATTCTTGGTGCTTGGGGGGTCAACAATGGGAGGGCTTCTACTGTCCTGGTAGACCACTTGAGGGCACCTGGTGTTTTTGGCCACTGTGTGACAGAGTGTTTGATTGGATGGGCTACTGGCCTGATCCAACATTGGCTTCTCTTATGTTCTTTACCTCCAGTTGGGACCTGGAGATCTCCCAGAATTACAACAGAACTCCAGACAACAGAGATCTGCCCCCTGGAGAAAATGGCTGGTTTGGAAGGTGGACTCTATGGCATTAAATCCGGCTGAGATCTCTCCCTTCCCTAAACCCTGATGTCCTCAGACTCCACCACAAAAAACTGCATGAACTTCCCAACCTGGAGCTGGCAACCCTAGCCAGGACTGGCCCTCATGAGTCCTGCCTAAAAGACCAAAATAGACCTGGCAAGGGGACAACAGACCGAATGTCCCAAGAGTTCAACCAACATCGTTTTTGTGAAGTCCACTCCTCAGCCACCTTGCCTGTAAGCATCATGTGCGGACTGGCTCTGCTACTTTTCTAGAGGGTCTAGATCTCTCTTGAGGTTATTTCCTGGTGCAATGGCAGAAGCGTCCAGCAGTATCCACAGCTGTTTGACGAACCAGTCTGATATATAAAAAACACTATTAGGATACCAACATGGTAGAGCAGCTGGAGCATCAAATTAGGATTTGGGAGACCCAGCTTCAAATTCCTACTCTGTCAGGAAGCCTGCTGGGTGACCTTGGGCCAGCCATGCTATTGCAGCCTAACCTTCCTCACAGGTTTGTTGTAATGATAAGTAGGAGGGGAGAGAATACACTGCCCCTGCTCTATGCCCAGAAGAAGGCAAAGAAACCTCCGGGATCCCTGCTGGGCCAATCTGGCCTGCAAGAAAATTCGTTCCTGGAAAATTCGTTCCTGGCCCCAAACTGGCAATCGGAATTACGCTGGACATATAAGAAAGGGCCATAACAGCCAAGCACTGGCTCATCCCTTCCTGCCGTTCCTCTCACCAGCTGCCTAAAATCATAAATAAAAGGCAAGATAAAAATGGACTAAATACATTTCAGAAGTGCAGTGGTCAGGTTTTTGCCCTGCTAAACACAGTTTACTCTAGGCCACTGCAAACAGAATGCCTAGTTAAGCATAAGGACGTGGGTGAAACAGCTCTGCACAGAAAGAGTACAGAATGGCTTGGCTAATTAATGATGACAATGTTAACATTTTGGGCAAACAAGAAAACAGTCTTGTATAAATGCTCAGCCAGTATGGTGTATATGCTGCAGAATCTGGGTTTGTTTTTCCTCAGCTGTCAAGCACTTTTGAGGAGTCGCAGTTTCTAGACACCAAGTGAAGGGGAAGAGATGCTAAAGCTACATTAGCTCTGTCCCTTGTAGACCGCCTCAGGCAATCTCACGTGAATGTTCATGGACCAAATGTCAATGCAATGTGCTTTTTTTGGGGGGGGGGGGCGCAGTCCCCTCTAAAAGCCTCAAAAACAAATCCATTCATTTTCTCATGTTTATTTATTTACTTAATTTATACCCCCACCATTCCCCCCACGTGAGCACCCAAAGCGGCTTATGTCATTCTTGTTTCCTTTATTTTATCCATTTATGTTAGTAGATGCAAAATGATAGGAAAGAAATTCTTTCATGCAAGTGCATGAAATGGCAGAGCTCAAAAAAAAAAAGAAAAGAAAAGAGGGAGACTCCCCTCAAAGAAAAAATGAGACTCCACTGGGCTTCTGTTTTATCTCTGCAGCAAATTTCTCATGGCCTTTTTAAAAAATGGGGCTTCCATCTGTTCTTTAGAAACCTATTTCATATTCTTATGGGTATCATACAGAGTAAGCTAGCCTGCTTTGCAGGGAGGGTGGGGTATAAGTTGAATAATACACAAACAAACATTGGTTTTGTGGGCAAGTTGATACAGATGTCTAGAAGACCTGCTTAAGTTAACTACCACAATTCACAATCTCTCAGGTTTTAATTTTAAAAAATCTGAATTTCCAAGTATAATCGGAAAAAAGGAAGAAGATGGCAGCCAACATGGAGCTCTGGAACTGAGCTCTGCCGAAAGTGAAGATAATTCCTAAATTTTAGAGGATTCATTGTAAATTCGGCTTTTATATTAGTCCTATATAGTTAAGGGAGAGGTTACCTACCTACCTTCATGTCTTCTGGTTTGCGTCCTTTGCTGCCTTTGCTGCCAGCCGACGTTGCCTTTGCTGCCGGTCGATGTTGCCTTTTGCTGCCGGTCAACACTTGAGCATTGGACTTTGGTGCTGTGGCTCTTGGTGTTGGACCTTGGTCCGCTGCAGGGCCTTGACCTGTTGGACTGTCTGAGTCGTCTGTGATGCGTGGTGTGTGGCTGTTGGCCCCTGCAGCTCTGCCAGAGTGGCTGGGGCTTTCGTGGGCCCTTTGGGCTGCGCCGTCTGCTCTGGGCCTCTCCTTGGTCAGCTGGGTTTTCTCCCGGACTCCTTTGGCTGGTCATGGGCATCTTGGTGGGCCGGCATCGGCTGGTCTTGGGCCTGGTTTCTGGATCCTCAGCCTTGGTGACGCTTGGTCTCGGACGCTTTGGCCATTGTTGCTGCTCTTGGCTGGCCTGGGCTTCATCTTCCGGCCTTCGGGCGACTCCGATTTTGACTCCTTTGGGCGACTTCGGACCTCTTCGGGCGGCTTCGGACCCCTTTGGGTGAACTTCGGACTCCCTCGGCCCTGCTCGGCAATTTTGGCCGGCTTTTGAGTTCCACCCCTTGGATTTTTTCCCGGACTCCTTCAGCTGGTCTTGGGCAGCTGGGTTTTTCTCATGGACTCCTTCGGCGGGTCTTGGGCATCTGAGTGGGCCTGGCTTCTGGACTTTCGGCCTTGGTGCTCTCGGATAGCCTGGGCTTCATCTGGGCTTCGTCTTCCGGCCTTCGGGCGGCTTCGGACCCCCTCGGGTGGCTTCGGACTGTTTCGGGGGACTTTGTGCTCTTTTGGACTCTTCTGGCCATGTTCGGCAATTTTGGCCGGCTTTGAGTTCCGCCCCCGGGCTTTGGGTGGGCTCGATTTCTCGGGGTGGCCTCGGACTTCCTTGGGCACCCTTGGACAATATTCGAATCTTCTGGGCTATTTGGCCCACTTTGATGGTTTGGAGGCGGCGGGTAAGCTTGCGGAACCGAGAGATGGAGGTGGCTTCTAGTGAGCCTACAACAACGCTGGTCAAGCTCAGATCTGTCCCCTGCCCCCGAGAGGATGACATCTGAACAGTCACTGAAGACACCCCGCACAGCCAGGAGATGGGGTCAGGAATAGGGGTTGTTTCCCCATTTCCTCTTCTCCCTTTCTTTTTAATTTGTTAGTGTTAGCTAGAATAGGTTAGTCTAGTGGTTAGTGTAGTGGCCCTAGAAGTTTTGTTGTGTAATTTAGTTCCCACCCCTTAACTTTGGTTAGATTAGAATAGATAGGTAGATTAGGTGGGTTGGGGTAGGAAATTGTTATTTTATTGACAGCATAGCGTGTTGCTTTGCTGGTTGGGGCTCTTAACTAAATTGTATAGCTGAATTGGATGGGTTTTGGGTAGCGCCTGTTATTGGATGGCTGAGTGGGAGTACCAGGGTGACTGTCTCCATTGTTACTGTGCTGGTGGCCGAGTTTGTTACTGGTCAACGGTGGGCAAGGCTAGCAGGCAAAGGTCGCCAACGGACACATGACCTGTCAAGGGATCCCTGTGCTCCTGGGGAAGGGGAGGTATGGCGGTGGGACCAGATGGAGGGAGGGAAGGAGATGGAGACATGGTTGAGCTCGGTCTCCTTCCAATCTGCGTCCCATCCCAAAAGTAGTAGGTTGTGGGGCTAGGAGGCAGAACCCCACTCCGACATTGGTGATGTGTAACGCCAGGTCCATAAATAATAAGACCAGAATCCTCTATGACTTTATGTCAGAGTAGGATGTGGACCTGGTGTGCATGACCAAGACCTGGGTGCAAGAGGGAGAGATGGTTTCCCTCTCCCAAATGGCGCCACCCGGATTCTTGGTCCTCCACCAATCCTGGACTCAGGGGCGGGGGAAGAAGTGGTGTTGTTCATCTGGGAGGGTTACACCTTCAGGGCGCTACCACCGCAGAATCTTGTGGGCATGGAGTGTGTCGGCTTTGTTTGGGATGCCGGGGAAAGTCTGGCTGTTTGGTTGGTGTACCGACCATCCAACACACCGGCAAACAGCCTGCCATCCCTGCTGGAAGCCGTATCAGGCTGGGCACTTGAGCACCCTCAGCTATTAGTCTTGGGTGATTTCAGCGTCCATGCAGGCAATGAATCTGGTGTTGTCCATGGCAGCGCTGGGACTTTCCCAGTTTGTTATGACTCCCACACACAGAGCCAGTCACACGCTCAACTTGATTTTTGCGGCGGGGGTTATGGTGGAGAGGATTACGGCCATGGCTGTACCATGGTCAGACCACCAGACTCTGAAGGCCCAGGTGAACATGCCGCTTCAACCCTGTTTGGGTGGCAAGCAGATTTTAGCTTGCCCGCAGAGCCAAATGGATCCTGTTTGATTCCAGGAAGCTCTGCGGGATCCGATGCCCCCTGGCGGCTCGCTTGATGAGCAAGTCGAGGACTGGCAACATCGTCTTTCAGTGGCCATCGACGAGATCGCTCCCTGGCGTCCTCTGCGCCCCTGCTCTCGACTCACCCCTTGGTATACGGGCGTGTTGAAGGAAATGAAGCGGGAACTCAGACGACTAGAGAGACGGCGGTGTCACGCTCCCGACGAGGCTGCAAGAACATCTTATAGGACGTTTATGAAAGCCTATGAGATGGCTGTCAAGGCTGTGAAAAAAGCTTTTTACGCGGCCGAGATAGCGCCTGCAAGTTCCCGCCCAGCCCAATTATTTAGGATAATTTGGTCATTAACTACTCTGCCAGTGAGCAGACCAAATGATAGAGAATTGGATACTGGCTGTGAGGCCTTTGGGAACTTTTTCGCAGATAACGTTCTGTTGCTTCGCCGGGACCTCCCTGCCACGGTTGGTACAGTAGCGGAACTTGAGGCTCCAAGCGCATCTTCTGGTCATATTTTGGATTATTTCAGTCCACTCTGTCTGGAGGAGGTTGACAATTTGCTCTCACTGGTCCGCCCAACCACATGTAGACTCGATCTGTGCCCATCATGGCTAATTAGAGCAAGCCATGAAGGGGTACGAGGGGCACTTAGGGAGATTGTCAATACATCCCTTGTAAAAGGGATGTTCCCTAGTTCCCTAAAGGAGGCTGTGGTATGTCCCCTCCTAAAAAAACCCATCATTAGATCCGGCCGAATTGGCCAACTATCGGCCGGTATCTAACTTACCCTATTTGGGTAAGTTAATCGAGAAGGTGGTGGCGAACCAGTTGCAGAACTTTTTGGATGACACCTCTGTATTAGACCCCTTTCAGTCCAGTTTCCAACCAGGCCATGGGACAGAGACAGTGCTGGTTGCCCTCACAGACAACCTCCGGAGGCATCTGGATCGAGGCGGTACGGTGGTGCTGATGCTGTTGGACCTGTCGGAGGCGTTCGACATGGTCGACCATCAGCTACTGGTCTGCCGCCTCGCCGATTTTGGGATCCAGGGGTTAGCTTTACAGTGGCTTTCCTCATTTCTCCAAGATCAGGGACAGAGGGTGGCGGTTGGGGAACAACTCTCCCAAAGGTATCCTCTGATTTGCGAAGTCCCAAAGGGAGCAGTACTTTCCCCAATGTTGTTTAACATTTATATGCGCCTCCTCGCCCAGATTGCCTGGAGGCATGGGCTGGGATGTCATCAGTACGCTGATGATACCCAGCTCTATCTGCTGTTGGGCGGTCAGTTAGACTCTAGTCCAGGTGATCTGAACCTGGCGTTGCAAGCCGTGGCTGGTTGGCTTAGGCAGAGTCGACTCAAATTGAATCCGATGAAGACGGAGGTCCTATGCCTGAGTCGGAGTGGACCAAGGGTAGGGATCCCTCTCCCGACCTTCGATGGGGTGCCGTTGGTACCAGCGTTGGAGGTTAGGAATTTGGGAGTGCTCCTGGACCCCTCGTTAACGATGGAGGCCCAGGTAGCAGCCGCTGTGAGATCAGCTTTCTATCATCTACAGTTGATCAAACAGTTGGTTCACTTCCTTGAACGCAACGAACTGGCTACGGTGATCCATGCTTTGGTCACCTCAAGATTTGATTACTGTAATGCTCTCTACATGGGGCTGCCCTTGTGCCAAATCCGGAAGATGCAGCTAGTGCAGAATGCGGCGGCATGGCTGTTGATGGGTCTCCCCGTACGGGAGCACATCCAGCCCGCCTTAAAAGCACTGCACTGGCTGCCTATAGCATACCGGATAAGGTTCAAGGTGCTGGTGCTTACCTATAAAGCCCTATATGGCCTGAGACCTAACTACTTGAAGGACTGCCTCTCTCCATATGTTCCTCAGTGAGCACTTCGGTCTGGATCCCAAAATCGCCTGGTCCTCCCAGAGCCGAAGGAGGCTTGGTTGGCGGTTACGAGGGCCAGGGCCTTTTCAGTAGCGGCCCCACACTGGTGGAATGAGCTCCCGGATAACATCAGGGCCCTGCGGGACTTTTTACAGTTCTGCAGGGCTTGCAAGACAGAGCTCTTCCACCAGGCTTTTAAGTAGGGGCCGCCTAACATTTACATCTTTGGCCCTGGCCCGATTTGATCCACCAGTTTGAGTGACCGCTCATATTGTTTAACATCTAGACGCTGCCCTGATAAGCCAAATGAGGGTACGCCATCTGTATTATGTTATTATGCTGTTTTATGTATTTTAATGATTTTAAGATTGTGTATTTTAGTGTTTGAATATGCTGTTAGCCGCCCTGAGCCTGCCAAATGGCGGGGAGGGCGGGATATAAATCTCATAAGTAAATAAATAAATAAATAATTGTAGCGCTACATTAGAAAAAAAAATAATTTGACAACTGCAGTTTTGTGTCTCAGTCTTCAAATCCCTTCCACACTTGGGCTGCATTCAGATGTCATAACAAACAGGGGTCCGAGACAGGCACCAAGGCAGGGTCTTCTCATGCTCACATGTCCCCATCATTCCTCCCCTTTCAAATGCAGGAGAGCAAGATGTGCTGGGAAAGGACCAGACTCTGATTTGCCCAGGTGCCTACATTTGGACACCACAGAGAACTGGCGCTTGACTGAATCCTTTCTTAAATCAGAATATTTTCAGTGTCTGTGCTGGAGGGAGGGAAATGCCCATAACAAGCTGTTTGATCCAGCTGCAGACAAAATTTGCATTGTGGATGATGTCTGAATGCAGTTTAGGACACCGTTGAACTGCTCTGTTTTTCCTTTTCCTCAGAACTGAAGAAGAGGAATTGAAATAGGGTTCACCTCAGCACGGTACTTAATGCTGTAGTAAACACAAACATCCAATAAGGTCCATCCTTTTACAGTTCCGCAGGACCTGTAAGACGGAGCTGTTTTGCCAGGCTTTGGGGAGGCAGCGGATGTCAAATATCACCTGGCCCCTCCTGTTACCATCTGTACCATCGATCATGGTCTTCAGTTTTCGAGGACACAGAGTGACAACTGCCTTGGCTTACCCAAGAGAGGGTACTTATAATCTGGAATTCTTACGGGATTTAGCCCTTTCGACTTCTAATTATCTAACACCAGGGCACCATCGTAACAGTTGTGATGTAGTTTGATCGCCATCATTTAAGGGTTAAGTTTATAGTTTAAATCTTGATTTTAACACTTTATATTAGTGTTGTAACCCACCCCGAGCCTGTTTATGGGAAAGGCAGGATAGAAATTGAACCAAAATAAATAAATAAAATCTGATTATATTCATACAAGTAGGGACCTGTAATACTCATGGGGGGAATCTCTCCCCCCCACTGCTGCCAATTCCCCACAGGGCTCGGGGGGGGGGGAGACTCGGGAAGGGGGAGACTCACAGGGTGGATCCCATATCCCCTCACAGCACCAAGCTTGGCACGCTAATGATGAGCCCAATGTCTGCTACCGCCAGGTCTGGAACAGCTGCCAGCGTCTTCCACAGCCACTGTCGAGCCTGGCGTGGCTATCAACATTCTCCATGGCTGAGCCCGGTGAAGTTGCCGGCGTCTTCCACTGCTGCAGCGAGGCCCAGTGTGACTGCTTGTGGCTGCCATGGCAGCTGAGCCCAGTGTGACAGCAGTGTCCTCCGTGGCTGAGCTCAGCATGGATGCTGGCAGTCCTGCCCGGTTGCCAGCATCCTCCTCCACCCTTGCCAGGACAAAGCAGCTGCCAGCATCTTTTGGTAGCGGTTTGCTGTAGTGGTTAAATGCACAGACTCTAATCTGGGAGAACCGGGTTTGATTCCCCACTCCTCCACTTGCAGCTGCTGGATGACCTTGGGCAAGCCAAGTCAAGGACAGATCTGGTAAGAGCTCGCTCAGCCCCGCCTACCTCACAGGGTGTCTGTTGTGGAGAGGGGAAGGGAAAGGTGTTTGTAAGCTGCTCTGAGACTCCAAGTGAAGGGCAAGGTATAAATCCAATCTCCTCTTCTTCTTTGATGCTGAGGCTGGGCTAGAGCGGCTGCTAGGACCCACCACCATGTCAGGCTGGAATGACCCTGTTCTCGTATGGTAAAAGCATTGTTTATGCATACACGGACAATGCAAATGTATTTGGGGGGGATTCAGCACCCCGTATATATTATATTTTTGATTTCAGATTTTTCTGAAAACCGAGGGAGTGCCCCATGTTTGAAGAAAAATCTGTCTAGCCTCTATGTGGCCCCAATCCAGATGAGGAACAAGGCTGGCTACTAGCATATAGATAACAACAATATTTAACCTACCTGTAAGGAAGTTATGACCAACCAAGGTTCCACTTCTCCCTACAACTTTTTGTTCTGTTGGTTCACACCGTAACTCATTACTTCCTGTTCTCTTGCAGTGACAGCCTTCATGAATTGTTAATCAACTTTTCAGGAGTGGGAAATAAATACTGCTTTTCAAAATAGCCAGCAAAGCAATTGCTCATTTTTTACTCTTTTTTTTAAAACAAGACTGCTAATCGACAATCAGAAAAATAAAAAGTGAGCAACAGCTTTAGCTGCAAAGTGAACACCAGCACATCCCTCACAAAGTACTTATGATTAATTATTAGAAACCAAGCCAAGAACAGAAAATAATTCAGCTGGAATTTAAAAGGCAGTAGCCCTGTGAAGCAACAGAACGTTGACGACTAGGTTTAAGAGACTAGTGGTACAAACACGTTTTACAGTTTAAAACTGCCTACAAATCAGTTCTGGGAAAAGATGGAGGACAGGGGGGGAAACACTGGAATGCAACAACACGGAAACAATGTCATAGATACTTCCATGTGAACATGATTAGGAATGCAACAATAGCAGAGGATTGTTCCTGCACTATACTATGACCCATCACGTCTCTGCTCTAGCACAAGAAGTCTCTGGGCAGCAGCCAACACTGGTGGCTCTGGGAAAAGAAGCCCTCGCAGCACGGATTCGTATAGCAAGGGGGGTTTTTTGGTGTAAGAAAGGGTCATTGAGAGGGGATGACCGGGGGGATGAAATGGAGCACAAGAGAGTCATATAGATTTCCCTAACTCACTGGAGAAAGAACAGGATTAAAATGTGATAAATAAGGTTGCTAACCTCCAGGTGGTGGCTGGAGATCTCCTGCTATTACAACTGATCTCTAGGTGAGAGAGATCAGTTCCCCTGGAGAAAATGGCTGGTTTGGGTAGGTGGACTTTATGGCATTATTCCCCATTGAAGTCCCTCTCTTTCCCAAACCCTGACCTCCCCAGGCTCCACCTCCAAAATCGCGAAGTACTTCCCAACCCTGAGCTGGCAACCCGTAGGACAAGGGAAAAATGAATGTGATTTCTGAATGTGAGATCTGACATTTTCTCTGACATGTTTATATGCTGACAGCTGACACTGTGCCTTTATAAGAGTTTAATCATAGTATATTCAGATTTTGGTATTTAGCCCAGATGGAAGAAATCTATAGAAGAATATATATCTTTCCTTATTATATAAAGCCGTTTTCAAGTGGCAAGATTCCATGGAGCGCCAATATCAGTTGGCTGGAAGGACTGCCACTCAAAAGGGGGCCCCGGCCGCTGGCTGCATTCTCTCCCTGCTTTGCCTCAGTCCCGCCCACAGAGCCACTGGCCAGTGTCTCGACCTCAGTCTGGAGGCAGCCAGCGAAGGGGAAGGACTGGGTGCTGAGTCCACTCTTCTCCTCCGCCCACTGCCAGGTGGGTCTAACTGTCCCCTCAATGACATGCGTCTGTCAGTGAAAAGACAATGGACTTTCAGCATAATCCCCTCCGCTGCCCACTGACTTTCCTGTCAGAATAAACTGAAAACAGCTCTGTCTCCTGCTTAACTCTGCCATGGCTGGCTGGCTAACGAGGTGGGCCAGCTACCATCAAACCATTCTCTTCAACCCCCTGCTGTGTGGCTGACTTTCCCCCTAGGGCTGCCAATCTCCAGGCGGGACCTGGAGATCTCTGCTGTTACAATTGATCTCCAGATGACAGAGATCAGTTCCCCTGGAGAAAATGGCTGCTTTGGAGGGTAGACCCTATGGCATTATACCCTGCTGAGTCCTTCCATTCCCCCCCCAAAATGCTGCCCTGCACAGGATCCACCCCCCCAAATCTTTAGGTATTTCCCTAATCAGAGCAAGCTTGGTTTCCAAGCTGGCAGTGGGCAGGGGAGGGGGTTATGCTGAAAATCCATTGTCTTTTTACTGACAGAATCAGGCCACTGAGGGGACAGTTAGATCCACCTGCCATTGGGCAGAGGAGAAGAGTTGTTAATCTCCAGGTGAGGGATGGAGATCACTCAGAATTACAAGTGCTCTCCAGATGGCAGAGATCAGTTCTCCTGAAGAAAATCGGGGACTCTGTGTCCTTATACCCTACTGAAATGACCTCCCTATGACAGCCAATGTGACATAGCAGTCAGGGCTTCAGAGCATGGTAGAGGCTGCAGGTGTGTGTGGGGGGGAGATGGAAAGCTGAAGAGTGAGGAAAAAATAAAGATAGGTTGAAAACTGGCTGGGAAGGAGATAGGGTTGCCATCTCCAGGTGGGACCTGGAGATCGCCCACTGTTACAATTGATCTCCAGATGACAGAGATCAGTTCCCCTGGAGAAAATGGCTTTTTTTGGAGAGGGGGGAGATCTGTTGCCTGGAGTTCAGTTGTGATATCTGGCGATCTTCAGGCTCCGCCTGGAGGTTGGCTACCCTAGGCGTAGCAGTCCCTTTCAGAGCAGGATCTGCTAGGCCCAGGTTCTTGTTAAATGGGTGATTTTGGGCCAGTTACAGACTTTAAGCCTAACCTACCTCACAGGGTTGTTGTGCAAGTAAAAAGGGGGAGAGGAGAATGATGTCAGCTGCTTTGGTCCCCATTGCAGAGAAAGACTATGTCTCCTCCAAGGGAACTATGGTTGCTAATCTCCAGGCAAGGGCTGGAGATCACTCAGAATTACAAGTGCTCTCTGGGGGGGAAAGGAAAGTTGAAGTTGATGATTGGCTGGGAAGGAGATAGGATTGCCAACTCCAGGTGGAAAATTCCTGGAGATTTGAGGGATGGAGCCTGGAGACGGTGAGGTTGGAGGAGGGGTGGGACCTCAGACAGGTACAATGCCATAGACTCCACCCTCCAAGCCAACCAGTCCCTCATGGGGAAGCATTGTTGCCAATTTCCAGGTGGGGGCTGGAGATCACTCAGAATTACAACTGCTCTCTAGGAGGGAGGAGATGGAAAGCTGAAGCCAGGGGCAGATAATGATACATTGATGGTTGACTGGGAGGGAGATAGGGTTGCCAACTCCAGGTTGGGAAATTCCTGGAGATTTGACAGGTGGACCCTGGAGAGAGTGAGGTTTCAGCACAGGTGGGACCTCAGACACGTTCATTGTCATAGACTCCACCCTCCAAACCACCTGTTCCCTCATGGGGAACCATTGTTGCCAATCTCCAGAGGAGGGATGGAGATCATGCTGAACTACAACTGCTCTTCAGATGGCAGAGATCTTCCCCTGGAGAAACTGGTGGACTCTGTGTCATTGTACCCTACTGAGGTTGCCACAGCAAATTGACGTTGAGTGCCCAAGGCCGGGGCACTCTCCCAGAGCCTCTTTCTAGAGCCCGTTGTATTTATTTCCACAACGGGCCTTATTCCTAGTATTTTATAATTGTATTTTTCTGTATAAGAAGCCACATTAAGCAAAAGTATTATTAGAAGCCTCTGTAGATGGAATTAGGATGCAATAGAATGGAATACATATCTAGAAGTTTCAAGGACACCAAGAGCTAAGTTTAATGTTTGTTTGTTTATTCAATTAATATCCTGCCCTTCCCACCAAAGCACAGCCCTTATCAGCTAGCTCTCCATAAGCGAGGTGAGAAAGGGTCCCAGTGTACTCTAAAGTTCCCATCGTTCTGAAGACCAGATGAACAAGCGTAATTGCTGACACCAATGAGAGATGCACTGAGTCAAATGATGCTACTTGCCTGGCACCAATGTGTAAATTATGTGTGATGTCATCTGGGGTATAAGACCTTCTGCCCTTCCTGGTTATGGCAGAATACAGCTTGGAATTGCTGACGTGCTAAGGTACTCAACCCTGTATTCCCTGTTTCCATTGCAATAAACAGATATTCATCTAACTCGTTGGACTCTGACTGCGATTCCAATCCAGCCATTTATTTATTATATTTATTATATGTTCCATATAATAAACACAAATGTTTCCGGCTACTACTTAATGTTATTGATAGGTGTAAACATGCCAGCTTTGTATTCTCTCACAATAGCTGGTTCTGCACTTTGTGTAATTTGAACCCTTAAGGAAAAAATAGCTTCTGGCCCTGGGCCTTGCCCACTTGCACATGAGGAGGTGTGAGGAAGATGGATCCTCCTTACTCTCGGCTCCTGTTAACTCCCCTAACCCCCCCCCCCATACAGCGAGTTGGCAAAGACGGCACATGAGGTTGTGTCGGGAGGACAGGAGAGTGGGCAAACCCGAGTGAAGTTGCTGCTACCGCTGCTTTGGAAACTGGAATGGTAGAGTTCACTGGTAGTACCCAAAGCACTACGAGAGTTCATATGGCAGCACAAACTAAAAGCAGTAGAATCTATTCATTATAGATTCTGCTTTTAGTTTGTCCTTCTCCTTTAATTTTTTTTAACCTGTTCACCAGTGTTTCTTGGTTGAGATCTGACAGGTGGGTGTTTTTCAACACAGCCTACTGCAATCAGAAATAAGTAAAATGTGTTCTTTACAAACCAGGTCCTTCTCCTTTTATTTTTTTTAACCTGAAAGCCATTACCCTGTTAACTCCTACGTCGTGTTATTTCTTATGTTGTTCAGTTTGGATATGCATGGTGTGAGGGGAAGGCACAAAAAATCTTGGTCCAGCTGTGAGCCTTGGTAGTTATGTCTGGGATAGGGAGTGAAGTTTTGCACCCTAACGACAGTCAAAATGGCTTGTCTTTCTGTTGCCGGCACAATAGAACGTCAGTAAAAAGATGCTCAGATAGATTTTTAACTGAAGGGTGGCCCCACTGTCCTGGATAGTATGTCAGCTTAGCTCTTGTGACACTTCTTGCTTTCTATCAGCAAAAGGAGGAGACTGCGCTAGTCCGCTTACAATACACTCTCTGCTGGCTACGTAATATGCTGGGGATATTATACTATAAAGCAATTTAAAGTTAGGGTAAAGAGCATGTATTTAACCACGCATAAGGTGTACCATTTCAGTAACAGCAAAACTGCCATGTAGAACAGAGTCAGTCAGAAATATACAGTACCACTAAATCTTCCACCCTATCATAAAACCTGCATGAAATGAACGGGCAGCAGATGGCAGAAACCTATATTTTTGCAAACTGAATAATAAAGGGAGCGCTATAAAACAAATCTGTAAAGCCTTTTCTCTTTGATTCTGTACATGGAGAAGTAGGCGTTTGTGTGCATTTAGATACAACAAAAATCCGTGGCTAACCATTTAGAATTTTTTATCAGCAGGGCAAAAGACAAATATTAGGTCTCTCATCCTACTAAAGAAACCTTAACTGAATAACTATGGGGTTTTGATAGCGCAATTAAATCTGCATAAATTAGCATACATTGTATAAATTTGCTTAAGTTCACATATTCTATATAAATTAGCATAATGATTTTGAAGTTGGGAAAGGTTTTGTTTGTTTTTAAATGAGAAAAGAAGGCACCGATGCCTCCTATGTGGGAGAAAGAGGAATGACAATTGTACCATAAGCAAGTTGGGTAAAATCTTCATGAAACTGACAACTTCATGTAAAAGTATGAAATACCTAGTCCATTGATACATGAAACACTTTGGGTTGGATCCAATGAGGTTTTCTGCTGATGAATAAGGAAGGCGGGGTCTTCTTTGACCACCAAAAAGCCTGTGCTGAGGATCACGGGAGGTGCATGTAAAAAAGCCCTGTGGACCCTGACCCGGATAGCCCAGGCAAGCCTGATCTCATCAGATCTCAGAAGCTAAGCAGGGTCGACTCTGGCAAGTACTTGGATGGGAGACCCCCTTGGAATACCAGAGGCAGGCTTTATTCAGCCACCTCTCTGAATATCCTCCAGGCCCCCAGTATCAATGCTCCCTCTAAGCAGTGGAGTCTTCTGAGCAAAAATTCTACTTTCTGTGCTACTGGCATTAAAGTTGTGAGCGAGCGATTTGGCTGGGGAAGGTAGTACGGAAGGGAACTGGGTAAGTTTGAGTGAAACTGCAGGCTGGCTCTGAACCTTTAATCCCCATGATACTTTTAATGCAAACCTGGACAATGCTGACAAGCAAGAATTTATAACAACATGCTTTATATTTGTGGGTAGCTTCTCAGGACCCACTCTGAATTAGCTGCCCTTTACAATTTCAAGTGAATGGTTCATAAATCAAAGCTTTGGGGAGGGGGGGGGGGAGCACAGAGAACATAAAGTCCTTAAATATATAAACAAAAGCTAACTTCTGCATAGGCTATCTGTTTTACTAATAGTCTACATAATTAACTTGTATCCCTGCAATTTATCTGTTATTACAAAGCTCTAGGCAGCTTTCCAAATTCTGGGTTCTTACAAAGACTCCTTTTCGTGGCTACTGTCCAGAAAAAGGACATGTGTGTGAATGAAGGAACCATGCACACAGACACAGCACTGCCTTTGCTTTTCACCATAGTATAAGGTAAAGGTTTTCCCTTGCTCGAAAGCTAGACGAATCCAACTCTAGAGGGCGGTGCTCATCTCCATTTACAAGCCAAAGAGCCAGCGCTGTCTGAAGACTTTTTGGTGGTCATGTGGGTGGCATGACTAAACACCGAGGCGCATGGAACACTGTTACCTTCCCACTGAAACGGTACCTATTTATTTACTTGCAAATTCTTGCTTTCAAACTGCTAGGCTGGCAGGAGCTGGGGCCAGAGACGGGAGCTCACTCTATCACACAGCACTAGGGGCTCGAACTGCCCAGCTACCAACTTTCCGGTCTGCAGTCAGCCTCTTAACCTCTGAGCCACCGCGGCCCCCTTTCACCGTAATACCCAACACCAAAGAAACTAGCTGCTGTTCCCAGTTAGCTAGCCCCACAGAATTATATATCCGAAACCAGCAAAGCGTTACTTCCATTGTGCTGCAGCTGCATTGGTGAGAACACACCCAGAAAGTACTTCTGCTGGCAGGCGGAGCTGAAGAGACACTTATTCTCAATCGCATATCAAGCTATATTATTTCAACACAAAAAAGCCCGTTACATCATGCCCTAAATACATCTGCAAGTAAATCCCACTGATTTCAGTAAGATCTGCTTACATAATCATTATCTCAGTAACAGGGAAGCCATGGAGAGATCTGGCCAGGTTCGATACCTAGTGCACATATGGCAGTCCTGCGGGTGCAGGCAATTGCCCCAAATCTGCCACTGGTCTCGTTCTGTCCAACTCACTTTCCATCAGGAAAACAAAATACTGGCAGCTGGGTGAACCTACTTCTGCACGTACGTGTGTGTGTGTCTGTGTGTGTGTGTGTGTGTGTGTGTGTGTGTGTGTGTGTGAGAGAGAGAGAGAGAGAGAGAGAGATATTAAGAATGCAGAAGCACACCCAAGTATACTAGATTTCAATAACTGGATTAAGTGGTACCCACTATAAACTGTGTATAAAACCTCAAAATAGCTTCCTTTTCATTGCCTACAATACGAATACATATAACTGTACTTTGCCTTTACTGACAATGGAACAGGGAAATGGACTCCTACACAGTAAAAGATTACGATTACTGTCTACTGCTGAGGCATCATGCCGTTAAAACGCCAAGCCTACCTTGATGTTGATGGGCAAAGAGCTGTCGCTGACCATCTCTTCGAAGTTAAAACTTTTAATCTTCAGTGTCATCTCTAGTTATAATAATTACAATAAAAGAAAAGGTAGGAGGAACACCTTTTCGGCCAATGAACAGTGTAACTAAGGAGGACCGGCAGAATAGAGGGGGCGGTTCACAACAAACTAAATCTTTCCGCATGGTTCCGCCCATTATAAATGGACATCTGATATCATGCAGATATCCAGCTGCAAAAACAGGCCCACGAGAAGACACCAGAAATCCAGCTTTTGGTGCCAGCCCACTCAGGTACAATAAATTGGTGAGTTTTTAAAGGAATGCTGGAAAGATGCCTTCACCATTTATCTGGGAGTCTGAATGTGTATGAGTAACAAAAGAGACTAAAGGCAGGGGTGACTGCTCTTGATGCCTTATCTCATGATGGGGTTCATGGCTAGGATCATATGAAGCTGCCTTATACTGAATCAGACCCTTGGTCCATCAAGGTGAGTATTGCTTACTCAGACTGGCAGCCGCTCTCCAGGGTCTCAGGCAGAGGTCTTTCCCATCATCTAACACCTGAACCCTTTTAAGTGGAGTTGCCGGTAACTGAACCTGGGACCTTCTGCATGCAAAGCAGTGGCTCTATGTCTGAGCCACAGTCCCTGCCTAATAGCATTCAGAGCAAGGAGATCATCACGCCTCTCATTACCTGTTTCCAAAGGTATACTCATGTGCAGAGAGTGAAACCCCTTCCATTCTCTGTTGTGGCTAAACTTTCATTTGCTGCAATTTCCTGATCAAACAGGATTTTAAGCACACTGTGAGCACCGATGGAGAGAGAGGTTGAATGCAACAGATCTTCCCCCTTTGATAGAGGAAAAAGAGAGTGGAATCCATAAGCCTGAAAAGCATTATTCTTCATCTTCCTCCAGTGCTGATCCTATAATTTTATCTCCAAAAAGCTACCAACCACCAATATCACTGCTCCTCTAGGTTTTCTCAGCATTTCTTTGGCACAGCCCTGTATTTTTCTCTGTTTTTATGCTGATCATAAAACAACTGACACAAAAGGCTTGTTTCAAGGGATAGCTGTGTTGGTTTGGGGTAGAACAGCGAGACTCAAGTCCAATAGCACCGTAGAAACCAACAAGATTTTTGGGGTGTAAGCTCTTGAAAGTCAAAGCTCCCTTTGTTAAATACAAGGCTTGTTGTATCCCACTTGAAGCTGGTGTAAAGCGGGGTTTCGGACAAACACCAATTTAAAACCCACTGACTCAAATCTAGCATAAAAACTGTCACTCATCCCCCCCCCCCCCCCCGCAAACTCTGTGAAAGACATCAAATATCTGGCAGTGTAGATAAAACTCCTTCTTAAGTTATCATTATTTCTATTTTAATATCATGTCACCCCCACTCTGATGCGGTAGTGAGTCTTCTGCATATGTTGTGGGGTTTGCCCTTTTTGACTTCTGTGCAGAGGGGGGAAAAGAAGGGAGAGATCCATTCCGAGAGTGTGTGGAAATTTGGGGAGTTGCTGTTCAGCACTGGGGGGGGGGGGGGTACCATCAGAAGGGAGGGCATCACATGAAGCCTTCTAATTCTGCTAAATGTTGGAAACATGGGGAGTTGGGACCATTTTGGCACTGTTGGTGGGCATGTGGCAGGGTGGAATCCTTCTGGTGTCGTATTCATGCTCAGATTTGCGAGATTATGTCAAGTGACATCCCATTCACAGCAGAAGTCCTACTGTTCAACCTTTGGAGCTATAATACTGTACCTAAGCAAAACCAGGAATTAATTGCCATTTTATGTACAGCAGCTAAAGCAGTATTAACTAAGACTTGGAAGACAGTTACTTCCCTCAACCCATGATTGGCTTATTAAAGTATGTGATTTAGGTGTGCACGATAAAACTTCTACATTAATACACGAAGAAGAAAATGACTCTTATACATCAGATTTTGAAGTGTTACAGTTTCCTAGTTTTATTTATAGCCACGAAGATGTCAAGTGGCTCTCTAGTTGGACCAAAGTAATATCCATTTTTTAAAAAAAACTTGTTTTTTTTATAGAATGTGCTGTGTGGTTTGTTAATTTACTTTTGTAAATGTACTAGATTAAATAAAATTAAAAAAACAAAAACAAGAAGGGAGGGCACTAGCGCTGTGTGAGAGCTCCTTGCATGGGAGCCTGAGAGGATGCCTACGGATCGCTTTGAGCAGCAGAGATGCAAATAGCAATCTGAACTTTTGTACTAGACTCACTAAAAGTCTTTAATCAATGTGGCCAGTACAGGGCTGTCAGCCATTAAAACACACTTGGATCCATGGGAAAATGTGAAATGAAACCCAAGAGGAAGTGGCCGCCTCCTTGTCTTTGCCAGCGTTATCCCATCTCTACAAATATACCTGTCTGCATCTTCTATATTCCACCAGAGGAGTCCGAACTGTCTGTACAGGAGAAGGCCATTCCATCACTGCTGAGATCTTATGCCACGCATGCTTTGGATCCAAGCCTCAAAGCAGGGATGCTCGGACTACAACCTGTGGGCCTCTAACAACCCAGAGACACTTTTCATCAGGCACACAAGATGATGATTTTATAAAACCCAACCAAATCAGGAACGACTGAGTGCCCATTGCCCACTCCATGCCTCTCACAACGTGCCTCGAAGTAAACATGGGCCTTACCTTAAATGACAGGAAACCGGAATCACGCATTTCTCAGGTGCCTATCAATAAATGGGGGGGGGGGCATTCTCCCTTTACAGGTCCTACAGTGGCTTAGGCATGCATGACATAGAAAGGGGGGCTTGAGAACAACCTAAGTGGGCCAGAGTGGTAGTGAAGTAAAGAGGAGACAACAGAGAAGCAGAGAGGCTGAGTACTGAATGAGTGGTGGTGGGGGGGACTGGGAACCCATACAGACAAGTCCTTAGGGAGGAGGGAGACAGAGCCATTGGCCTGTGTTATACAGCTTACATAGCTTGTGCAACTGTGGACTTTGAGGGGGTAACTGTTAAAAGCATTGCTATTCTTAATACTATTCTTAATTTTCATCAATATTGAGACAACAGTCTTTGTAAAACAGGGTGGGTTGTAAAACGGGGCGGGTCCCACCCTAGCCTGGCCCATCAAAATAGTTTCTGAATTTCACTGTGATTTTCACACCCAAATCTCTGGATGCCCCAGCCTCAGGGCATAAGATCAAACTGTAGTAGAACTGTAACTAGGCCTGTAGCCATGGGGGGCCCTTGGGGAGACACCCCCTCCTCTCCCGATCCCCCTCCCTGCCCTCTCCTCTCCTGGTCCCCCTCTCCCCCAGCAGCATGTTGCAGCCAGCAGGGGCTTTTCTGGGTGTTCTCTCCTCCATGGACAGACCCAACCTTCACTTGGGGAGGGACCCAGGCGGACTCCCAAGAAAGGAGGATGGTGGGGTCTGTCCTCGCATAGCTCCTGCCGTTATTGCTGCATGCAAAGTCAGGGTGAGCCAGGGCTCCTGGGGACCCTTCTCCACCTGCCTGAGGTTTGTGCGCTGCCTGACAGGCCAGGCAAAGAAGCACCATTAGGGGGGCACGCAGAAGGCTGGGAGACCAGGAAGGAAGTGGATTAGTGCAGCAAAAGGAGGGGAAAATAAAAGCTGGATCTACATGGATCCTCTAGGATCATCGGTTTGGTGGCAGCGCTGGTGCAAATCCTAGCTGGAGGCACGAGGCAAGCAGCGGGGGGGGGGGGGGGAGGCGGGAGGGGAAGGTCAGGAGTGGAGCCATTGCTAAACATCTGACCCTGGGTTAGAGTTGGAAGGGAGGACAGATGGGAGGGATGGCAAAGGAAAGACAGAGAAACAAAGGGTCCAGCACTTGCTTGCCGGTGCTGGGGATGGGGAGCGAGGAAAGGAAGGAGAGAGGGAGGGGCCGGCCGAGTATTGCGGGAGAGACCTGTGGAAATACACACTGCCTCAATGTCTAGACATAGAGGCACTGGTAAAGAGTGAAGACCAGATGGAAGACATTGTGGGGAGGGAATTTAACTCCTGCACACCCATTTAATCTCTCCCACACACTTGACCTTATTTCTGAAAATGGGGTCAAATGGCCATCCTGGGAGATACTTTTAGGGGCCAGCTAGTGGGCAAAAGGGTTAAACACTGCCTTTAACTCACCAACTCTGTCCACATGACTCCCCCCCCCCCTTGCAAAAAATTTCTGGTTATTGGCCTGTAACTATGTAAAATCCAAACCTCCCTAAAAGCCCAATACAGTACATGAATATCCTATTTGTGAGTAATGTAACTCCTGCTCGCAGCATCGAAACCCTGAAACCTTAAATGATTTCCAGCTAAACCACAGTTTAAGATTTTTCTTGTAGGAGAGAAGCAATCAGTTTATTAAGACTGCCGATCAGCTGTGTCTCTCTATATTGGTATGAACCGAGGCTGACAGGAAAGAAATGCCGATTTATCTCAAGAACACATTCCCATTTTTTGTCAGTGTGAATGATGCAGAGGAAATTAAGAATTTGAGAATATTCATATGTTTGTTGTACATAATGTGATCATTACTGTCATCAAAAGAAATCAGACGGATGCAACTATAATTCTGAGTTTTCATTTTCTTTCTGGGGAAAGAAAGTCTTCATAACGATCCTTTCTTGAACGATCCTTTCTTGATCTCTACTCCCAACAGCCAATGAAGGCACAACACTGACTCTTAACTAGGGGCTTTTGCACATGGGTTTGTCCCATTGGTTCTGGCCCCATACACTGCTTTGGTTTATTCCTCGATTTCTGCAAGCATTGTTGTGCCTTTAGTTTTCACTTGGTTTTGTTTGTTTTCCCCGGGGTTTTTTTTCTGTTTCTTTTGAGACCACTTTCAACGCAAGGCTTTTTGAGAAGCCAATCTGAGTCATGTTTTTCCTTTTGTGTAATCTTTCTGTCAGATTTTCTTTGTCCTGCCTACTTCTACCCGCCTCCAACCCGTTTTTTGGATGACTGGACTGTTGCCATCGTCAAACCACTCCCTCTCTTCCCCACCTGCCCGGAAGATGAGTGCTTTCATTTTCAAAAGTACTAAATATTGATATATATCTAGAGCAATGTAACAATAGGTTTAGCAGATTGTCTGAATCCCCAGCTTTCATTTTAAAGAAGTAAGTCTCGAGCCCTTTCCCTTGTGGCGTTATGCCTTTTTCTTCACATCTCTGCAAGGGAAGCGACTAGCAATTTACTTTTTTTTTTAAAGAGAAAGCTGGGGATTCAGAGAAACTGCTTAAACTTATCACAATAATGTTATATCGATATTTTAGTGTTTCTTAAAAATGCAGTCATGATATCGATTCTATCGATAAAAGCTTGTGTAAAGAATAAAAAGGGCTGTCTGTGCTTTGATGATTAAGAACCCCCCCCCCCGATCATTTAAAGCATGTGCAGAAGAAAATAAACTGACTCCACAACTGTGAAAATGCAGAGGGAGGGGCAAACATGCAGAACTGTGCTCAAACTGATTCCAATGTTTGTGGATCGACTGCCAAGAAAATCAGGAGTAAACTGAGAGAGTGGAAAAGTCCTCGGTTAAGGGGCACAGCGCAGCCCACAGAACTGCACACCTGTCCCTGGCACGAGTGCCCCCTTCTCCTTTTGGCATTGCGTCCCGGTCACTGCAGCTAACGCAACCTCAGAAGCACTCCAAAACTAACTTTTGGAATCCCCCTTCATGCTGGCTCCTTGTTAATCACAGCACTTGTCAGACGTAGTACTAACCCAGAGTAAAGGAATGGGGCTATAGATCGAGCAGGCTGTCAGAAATCTAGTTAAAGAGGATATATAACTTTTGCACTGGCCTCAACCGTTCATTTGTGAAGACTTGAGGTTTTAAGACAATCACTTAAGTTGGGACTATTCATGACATGCAATTATGTGTACGTTTGATCTGTTCTTCGTTTTAAACCATAAGGAGATGCAGAAGTCACAGTTTTTAACAGAGGACCACAGAAAGGAACTCCTTGACTACTTCCTCTCTGGCTGCTTTTCCACTGTTTCACAATGTTGCAGATAAAAAGATAGCTTGGGATCACTCCCTTCCCCAATTTAAGCAGAAAAATGACCGGAAGGAAAAGGGTAACCCCCCCCCCCCATGGCTTTTCATTTTTTATAAAAATGTCAGGTGACACAGCAGTCATATGCATACTTCACATGTAATCTCAGCTTCAGAGATGCTCTGCAAACACCTCACATGTACATGCTCCCATCAATAAAATTGGAATAAAATGTTTTTATCTATACACAGACAAACTATCTGCCATACATAAACATGCACATAAAAAGTTTTGCCTAGAAACAGCTGTCTGGGTAAGCCCCAAGTCCAAATCATTCCAGTGTTCCGGAAAGTACAAATTACATTTTCCAGAATAATGAAAACGTTGCCTCATTAGAAAGAGAGTTTTACCAGATAGAAATGCTGACCCTGATTAAACTCACTGTATTGTGTTCCCCCCAAACAGTATTATCCCACAGGCCCATAATCACTCTGACAAAGAGATTATTATATAACACTGACATTTCCACTTGAAGAGAAGGAAAAAGGACAATATGTAAACAGCCACTCCACAAAAAAGAGATTCCTTTCACTGCTTTGTAGTTAACACTAAGTAGCGCCCTAATCCCAGCTCCTAACATTCATAAACTACAGAGGCAATAGTAACTTTCTGAAAATGAAATGAATATCCACAGGCAAGTTATTACTATCAAATGGTTTAATTGTACTGTTGGGTTCTAAACAATGTATTTAAAAAATTACACAGAAGAGTTAATAAAATTCTCTTTGTTATAATATTATTTTACTTAACCAAATGGTCATGGTTTTTCAGGACTATATGTAAGGAAGGAAATAATCTGCCCCCCCCCCTTTGCTGAGAAAAGGGGGATTCCCTCACACGAACACATGAAGCTGCCTTACATTGAATCACAGAATCACAGAGTCAAAAGAGACCTCCGGGGTCATCTAGTCCAACCCTCTGCACAATGCAGGAAATTAACAAATACCTTCCCCCACCCCACCCCAGTGACGGCTGTCCCATGCCTAGAAGACGACAAAAAACCTCCAGGTTCTCTGGCCAAACTGGCCTGGAGAAAAACTGCTTCCTGACCCTTGGTCCATCAAGGTCAGTACTGTCTACTCAGACTGGCAGCAGCTCTCCCGGGTCTCAGGTAGAAGTCTTCCACTTCACCTACCACCTGGCCCTTTCAGCTGGAGTTGCCAAGGATTGAAGCTGGGACCTTCTGCATGGCAAGCAGAGGCTCTGCCACTGAGCTACAGCCCCTCACGAACAACCAGCCTCCCAATCCCCACCACCATTGCCTTACCATGAACTCTTCCAGGGTCTGATAGGTTTTCCCCCGGAACTCACAGTAGTTCTTCCTCTCCTTGCACTGCGGGCAACACTGACTGGTGTCCACATGAATGCACCGGGGGTGGAGTCTAGGGCACTCTGGCTGAATGCACAGTGGGCCTTCTTCCGTGCAAAGGCAAGGGCAAGCAGAGGGACCTGGTGTAAACTTCTCCCCAATAGCATATACAAAGCCACTCTCGTCCACGCAGCCTTTCCCACGGTAGTCCGGATAAGCATACTCCTCTGGAGGTTCAGGGGTAGTACTAGCAACAGCATCCAAAAAGGAGGATTCTTCCACAACTGGAAGCTCCTCTTGAACACCATCCATTTGCTCTCTGGCTTGGAGGCTCCCAAACTTAACGCTGGTTGCCTGGCTACTCAGAGCCTGTTTTTGTTTCGTCCAAGATTCCTTATTAGAATAATTTCTGCTGCTCTTGTTCTTCCAGTCTCTGGTACCCTCCTCTCTACCATTCCTGCCGATTTCATTTGTTTTCCCTGGTCCCGTCTGGTTCTGGTTCTCCCGGGCTGATGTGTGGTCCCTCTTTTCTTGGCTTGTCTTTATCACTTGCTTGTCTTGAGCCTTGGCCAGTTTTTGAAAAGGGGCAGTGGAGCTACAGAGAGCAACCATCAGGCAGCAGGTCACAAGGAGGGAACTAGAAAGGGCCCCAATGGCCATCGCAGTGGAGCTGGGCATCACCTATCACATCCCAGAGGGGCAGGGATCACTTCGCTCGCTTCAAAGGGAATCAGTCTGTCAATCCACAGTCCCTGGGAAGAGATCATTGAGGACATTTCAATTTTCAGCCTGTACCTTTTCATAGCAAACAGTACATACACCTTGATCTGTTACATATACAAGGAAAAGCAAATTAATGTGGGCCAACAGAAGTCTCGAACTTCAGAGATTCAGCTTCAAATAACAGCTCAGCTATTGATTGATTTTTGCGTCCTTATATAGGCTGCTACTTCTTGGCCTCAATTCCTCCGTCTCTAAAATGGGACTAACAACTTACATCATCCTAACCAGCTTGTAGACACAGGACAAGTCAGAGACCTGCCATCTGAATCTCTGTAAATCACTAGGGAGCGGGAAAAATCAATATGATGCTTAAGGGTATCTAGGGTATCTGGATAATCAGATATTCATACAAGGAATGTTATTTATAAAGTGATCACATTGACCAGAGGGAGGGTCTTACATGGGGGGGGGGGGGGGAGAAGAGAGTCACAGTGTAACAAGGAATTCAAAACAAGCCCTGTACAGCGTTAAACTCTTGATTTTACACTTATAGGGAAGAAAAATCACACAGCTGGGTTTGTGCGATCTGGATGTATACAAAAAGAAATGAATCTCCCCAAATCACAGCAGACTCCATAGCAAGCAACCACCAAGACATTTGCACTTTTTGACAGCACACATCACGATTCTCATTAATCCTTCATTCAATCTGATCAAAACTGCCACACGACAGGGAACAGAGCCATAACCTTTATTTTTAAAAGCAACCCACCCATCTCAAAAAATCAAAATGAAGTTCAACACACTGAAGCCAAACTTGTGCACAAATTCCCTCCATAGAATCCCCCTTTTCTTCCTTATTTACAGAATGCTAGTAGTTAAAGGACTATGTAGTATAGTGTTATTTAGAAACAAATACTTCAACAGCAACCCTACACCATAAATTCTCCACTTAGATCAACAGGAAGGGTAAAAATTGTATATCATGCCTTCCCCTCCCTTCACATTAGCATCTCTTGTATTAATCCTCTCCTGTGGTTAAAATTTAACTCTATATCTCCGTTCTAATGCATATGCACCTGCAAACCTTAATAGTTATCCTGCATTCAGAGCAGAAATCTACTATGGCAGACACAGCAGCACTATGGTTAATTCAGAATATTCCAGTTGAAGTCAGTAAGTCCACAGTCTGCTCAAGAATAAATCATTTGAAGGGCTGTCTTCTTTAACCATACCTCTAACCACAGAAATGCACTGATAATTTAGTTTAAGGGTGAGGTTTTTTAAAAAACATGCAACAATCTCCCCCCCCCCCCCCCCATATATCCAGGTATGCAGCGAAGTCAGAGGCAATGACTGGAAAACCAGATGAGAATCATTGTGATACAGTGAAATTTTTAAGTCCAAGGTTCAAGTCCCATGGAATCACTTCAGCAAATGTTCATCCTCACAAAAAACTAACAGTATTTTTAGTTGAATAAACATACTGCAGCATAAGCTACCAAGAGCTACAGACAGGTTTAGCCAAAAGACTCTTGAAACTGAGACAGCCTAGTTTTTCCCCGGTCAGAGGTTTAAAGGTGGTTTTTAGAAAGGATCATGGTTCACAGTATATGTGTTCATCCTGCTTTCACTTCCAATGTGCTTTTTTTAAAGGACAGAAAAACCGATTTGACCAGGGGCAGCAGTGGGACAAAGAAAGAGACGCAAGCTTCCAATGGGAAGAGATGCTTCCTTTAAGCCACTTTTAACTCCCCCTCCCCAGCCCCTATTATCCGTCTTCTGCAGTTTTTAATCCCGTTTGTCTGCCGCAACGCAGTGACAGGGCTACTTTTCGGAATGTCTTCAGCCACAGTTTCCCATTTGGAAAACAGGAAACTACTCACGGGGTTTGTGATGGAGAGACAGGCAGAATCATAGAGTTGGAAGGGGCCTCCAGGGTCATCTAGTCCAACCCCCTGCAGGAAATTCACAAATACCTCCCCCTCCACACCTGCAGTGACCACTTTTAAAAGGCGCCGGATCAATGACAAAATAACACTCAGAGACCTGTTCAGGGTTCGTGCATAGGGAACAGCAGCTAAAACTCTGAGTCGAAAGAGGGATGCCAGCAAGGGGATTAATATTTCCCAGGAGGGAACCCCCCCCCCCCCACAACGGATCCCATCCCTCCACCTGGGATGCTTTTTACCTAAATCAGCAGCATCTCTGTTCACTCAGCCAGACGACATGAGGGGCTACATATCCCTGCCTTTAAGAGGGTCTTACCAGGAGAGCCAGGTTTGAGTCCTAGCTTGCCACAGCACTTTCTGAGCAATCCTCCCTCTAAGCTGTGGAGTCCTGTGAACACAAATTCTACCTTGTGAGCTGCTGGCATTAAAGTTGCGAGCGGGCGCTCAGTCTGCTCTGGAGCCCTCCTTCCCGAGCGAAGACAAAAAAAAATGTGTGAGCCGGAGGCTAAGAAACGGCGAGCGAGCTCACACTCACTCAGCTTAGAGGGAACGCCGTTCCCGAGTGACCTTGGGCCAGTCCTTCCGCAAGCCTCGCCGAGCCTACCTTGCAGGGCCGTTGTTGTGATGAGGAAAACGCGGGGGGGGGGGAGGAAGGATGCGCGCCGCCACCCCGAGCTCCTTGGAGAAATGGAAACGCGCTGAATAAAATAAACTGGAAAGGGGGGGGGGGGGGGGGAGAGAGAGAGAGAGAGAAGGCAAGAGGCAAAGAACGGGCAGCGATGGGCATTTCGGCGCCTCGTGCCTGGGTAATGCCGAATTTGAAGAGTGCATTTTAAAAAAGGGACTGCAACCCCCCCCCCCCTTTCAAGACCCGTCCTGTTGCAGCCAAAAGCGGGGGGACGGGGGGAAACTGCAACTTCCCCACTGACTCCCCCCCACCCCCCAAGCTGAGGCGGGGTTTCTGCCCCCCCCCGGTGGGTCGAAGCAGCCGGACCTTCCCCCCCCCCCCCCCCCCGCGGTTCTTTTTTTACCTCAGCGCGCGCGGCCCGGGCGAGGCGGCGGGTCCCGTCCCCTTCGTGCCAGCCGGCGGCGGCGGGAGAAACAACGGCGGCGGCGGCTCCCCTTCGGCGGCTCCCATCGCTGCCCTGCAACGGCCGAGGCGAGGCAAGACGCGCCGCTCCCGGCCCTGCCGAGGGGGAGACCGCTCGCCCGCCCGCCTCAGCCTCGTGGCCGGCCAGGCGGGCTCCTCCCTGGCGCGCTTCACATTGCGGCTCCCTCCTCGGCGCCCGCCCGCCCGCCTCTTTCCCCTCTCGCGGAGCCGCCGGGGCTGAGGCGAAGCGCGCCTCTTTGGGGGCGCCGGGAAGGGTCGCCTCGCCTCGGTGCCCGCCTCGGCGGCGAAATGCGGAGTCGTCGTCGACGGCCGCCCCGAGCCGACGGTGTGAAGCGCCGCCCGCAACCAGGCGCCCCAACTGCAGTAGCCGCGGCCGCCCGGCGGAGGGGAGGAGAGGAGGGGGCGCCTCGCTCTGGATTCCCGCCTTCGCTACGCCGGGAGGGGGGGGGGGAGAGCGAGAGACCCGGGCGGGGGGGGATGCTGCATCCCCCTGTCGGTGGACGGGGGGGGGGGGGGGGGTGGAGGAGGACCGGTGAGGGTGACGTTAGATATAAATCAGATTATAAATTTTCTAAAGTCTTCCGGGCGCTTTCAAGGCGTTGTAAATAACGTTCCAATCCGCTTCAGGGACTGTGTTCGAAAGCAAAATCCAGTTGCAAAGTGGATTGGAAGTGCGTTACTTAGTGGAGGGGGTTTTTTTTGGGCGGTGGGGGGATTCTGCATCTCGGCCTTCGCGCCACATTTTCTCCACTGGGAGGAAAACGTGCAACTCAGAACCACGTCCAGATACCCCCACCCCCGGGGGGCAACGGCCGTACTGGCTGCAAAGGCGCCCCTGAACGGCCATAGGTCTATGCAGAAGGGACCATAAAACCCGATAATCGAAGGAAGCGAAGGCGGCATGCGGTGTGGAGGGGAATTGCTGTTCCAAGGTGGGGTTCGTAAAACAGTTGAGGGGAAAGCCAATACGGTTGCCAGGTCTGCGTTGGAAAACACCTGGGGACTTTGGGAGTGGATCCGGGAGAGGGCAGGGGAGGGGAGGGGCCTCAGCATTGTACTCTGCCATAAGAGTCCACCCTTCAAAGCAGCCCTTTTCTCCAGGTGAGCTGATCTCTGTCAGCTGGAGATCAGTTGTAAATGCCGGAGTTCTCCAGGCCCAACTGGAGGCTGGCAACCCTAAAATCCAATGAGGAATCAGCCTTAGTGGGTGGGTCCTTGGGGAGGTTGGGGAGAGATCTCAGGAGGGTATAGTGCCACAGAGCCAAAAGAGTCATAAGGTGTTATTTATATATATATAATTTGAATTTATAAAACGCCCTTCCCTGAATACACAAGGCTCAGCGCAGGTATAAAGCACCTGAGAAAGTGTGCAGTGCAAAAAGCTGAGTTACAAGTTATCACAACACTCAGGACAATGAAACCCCCAGGGCTTAACAGAAATACCGGGTTCTTATCTCACTACACATGCTAATGCTTTCACACATGCTAAATAATGCAGTTCCAATCCACTTTGGTGTCAGCCCATTTCACACAGTAAAATCCAGCTGCAAAGTGCATTGGAATGGATTGAAAGTGTGCTATTTAGTGTGTGTGAAAGCAATGTCCTTTTGTTCCTGCATCTGTTTGTAAACTTTTATTATGCTGTAGGCTAATCTGCTGTTATTCACAGGTTTTACCGATTACTTGAATCTAGGGACTCCCCAGCTGGCAGTAGCGTCTTCCGCACTGTCATTTTCCTCACTCATTTGTCCCTATTGCTTTGGGTCCCCCTCCCCCCCCTTTTCCACATGTGTTTTGCTCCCTCTGGTACTACTAGAGAGAGCAAAAAATATTTTTGGGGGGAAACCCTGAAGCAATAGGGGCAAACGAGTGACAAAGAAGTGGTCCATGTTTTGAAAACCAAAAAAGAGGACGTATTTCCAGACTGACTACGTCAGACAAGTGGTCACTACGACAAATCTCATTTTAAATTCCCTGACTATTTAAGCTGGGATCATTGCTACTAAGTTGGAATATTCCAAACCTTCCAACCCCAAAAGAGGACATTTTCACACATTTTTTAAAAAGAGCCCCAAGAAGTGTCTGAAGAAGTGTGCATGCACCCAAAAGCATTTACCCAGAACAAATCTTTGTTGGAGCCAGTTTGGTGTAGTGGTTAAGTGCGCGGACTCTAAGCTGGGAGAACCGGGTTTGATTCCCCACTCCTCCACATGCAGCTGCTGGTATGACCTTGGGCAAGCCATAGTTCTGTCAGAGGTGTTCTTGAAAAAGAGCAGTTTCTGTCAGAGCTCTCTCAGCCCCACCTACCTCACAGGGTGTCTGTTGTGGGGAGGGGAAGGGACAGGAGTTTGTAAGCCGCTCTGAGACTCCTGCTGGACTCACACTTTGTTCTAATGCTAAAAGTACTTTGCTGGGAATGAGCCCCATATGGTTGCCAGCTCCTGGAGATTTGGGGGCCTGAAGCCTGGAAAGAGGGCAGGGTTTTGAGAGGGGAAGGGACCTCAGTGCCATAGAGTCCACCCTCCAAAGCAGCCGTTTTCTCCAGGGGAACTGAGCTCTGTCCTCCAGAGATCAGCTGTAATAGCGGGAGATCTCCAGGTCCCACCTTGAGGTTGGCAACCTTACCCCTTTTGAAAGAAGGTGTGAATTTACTTCAAAGTAAACCTACGTAGGACTTTTCCATGCGTGGCCATCCCAATCAGAGTTCCAACTTTCTAAGGATGTAACTACATGATACTCTCCACATGTGTCAAGTCACTCAGGTACGCAAACTCTCAGAGAGATGTACATTGGGGGAACCCACCTTAAGCAGTGTTCAGTTCCTTGGTTCTGCGGCCAAGGAGGAAGAGATTCTGGTTTCCTTCCAGCCCTGCTTTTGCCAGAGGAAAGGGTATCCAGCAACAAGAGGGAGGTGGGGCTGAGAGAGAGCCCTGGGGGAACTGCACTTTCAAGAACAGCTCTGAAAGGACTTGTGACTGACCCAAGGCCACGCCAGCAGCTGCACGTGGAGGAGTGGGGAATCAGACCCAGTTCTCCCAGATTAGGGTCCATGCTCCTAATCACAACATACAAATTGGATGCAAACAAACATAGGCGTCAACTTCAGGGGGGCTGGGGAGCTGGATCCCCCTCCCCCCGAACTTTTCCAGGAAGTGCTGAGCCTCCCCCGGAGACAATGGACTGTGATGTCTCTGGCCCAGCCTCAGCCCCCCCCCCCCCCGGAAATTGGAAAGTCTACGCCCTTGCATACAAAAGCTTATACTCCGAGTTAAACTTTGTTGGACTTAAAGGTGCCACTGGACTCTAACTTTGTTCTTTTGTTGAATGCATTATCCTGCTGTATAATTCCTGCATTGTTTAATATGCTGTGTTAATACTTACTGCTTTGTCTCAGGTTTGCTCCAGATTTCTGCTTGGTTTCAGATTTCTGCAATCCTAATCCTATTACATTGCTTACTGGATGCCCCATCCTGTTGATTATTGAGTTATACTGCATAATCCACCTGGGGTATCAGTGAAAAAAGTGGACAGTAGATTAATAAATAATGTGTGTTCATGGGTATGATTGTTTTAGTGCCACCTTTTTTTTAAAAAAAATCCTTTTTGTTACTACTTTTTATATCATTGCAGTCTTTTCAAAATTTCTGGTAAAGCCTTTTCCCCCCTTGGATAGCTGCATGACTAAGCAGAAATTTAGTTGTCAAAACTTGTCTTCCGGACACGGAGAATCTGGGATTTAGCTCATTGGTAGAGCGTGTGTTTTGTATAGCAAAGTTCCCTGATTCAGTCCCCGGCGTCTTAGAGGAAGACACTTGTGTTTGAGTAGAGTGTGGTCATGGGGAAGATCAGCTCCCCGCGGACTGCATATGTCAGGTATGCTGATTCAGCCCCACTGTGATGACTAAGGAAAGCTGACATCTGGAAGCACCATCGATGTTCAGTACTCTAGCACATGAGATACGACCAACAGGGGGCCAGTGTGTGCTGCAAAATCTAAACGGCTAATTTCCATTGGAAAGCGTGGCTCCGTCCCAAGTGAAAAGGCATCTGCTTTTGTGCAATGCTCATCCAGAGAAGCCAGGAATATTTTACAGTGAAGAAGAAAGGGTGGGAAAAAAATTAACATGGCTTTCAGTTGTCTCATTTTATAATAAAACACTAAGTAGTTTGAGCTCATTCTTCGTCAGGCTTACAGTATAAATAGAAAAGCGATGTTTCCATATCTATTCAAAATGGGTTGGTTTTATTATCAAGCTGGACAATAAGTCAATATTAATCTTTTCTGTGCGGTGTTGCCATTAACAGGCAGAGATGCCTAGAACTTCCGGGCAAATATGATAGCCAGGGAACTTTACTTTGATGAAATTCCTTGTTTACCTTGAACAAACTCCTTACTGGATAAATGGACACAAATCTGATATCAGGAATCACAAGACTGGGAAACCTGTAGGAGAACACTTTAACCTTCCAGGACATTCAATGGATGACCTCGAAGCAGCTGTTTTATTACACAGGAACTTCAGGAACAGTATGGAAAGGGAAATTGCTGAATTACAAGTTATTACAACACTTGGAACCTCCCCAGGACTCAACAGGGATATTGGATTTTTATCCCATTACATATGCTAACTCATTCAGTCCTCACTTATATATTTTCATCATGGACTATAAATCCTCTATATTTTAGTGTTTTTCTTTTTCAGAATAGTATATTAGAATACTGAATGGATGTCTGTTGACAACATTACATCCAGCTCAAAGTACCCTCCACATGCCATCCGTGCCTGAGAGGAGATAATTAATTCTGTTACTTCCCACAATTAGAAAAAACACCTTTAGACATTGATCTGCTATTGTGACATATTTATTGCTTTACAGCAGTTGACCTTATAACCTTAACTTGTTATTTAGTTTTTCACTTTGCATAATTTAAAACATAATCACGTTATATGTTCATTTGCTGTTAAATCCCTGTCTATAAGTTTAGAATCTCATCTTCTATTCCAGTGTATTTGAAAAAGTGTGCCTTGCACACAAAAGCTCATACCTTGAATAAACCTTTGTTGGTCTTAAAGGTGCCACTGGGACTCTAAATTTGTTCTGCTGCTGCAGACCAACACAGCTACCCACCTGAATCTATCATTACTGGGTTGTCACTGAAAGTTCGCTTTGAATGCTGTGCTGAGCAACTTTGTGTATGCGCCGTCGCGATCTGTGCTACAGGGTCATGGCTGGGTTGTGCCTTTTAAAAATGAGTCATAGGTTGCAGCCGGCAGCCATTTTTGTGCCTGTGGAGTCAGCAAATCAGATCATCGCCAGAGAAGAAGGCCCATTTGCTGCAGGGTCATGGTTGGGTTCTTAAAGTGGCTTGCTTGTCAAGCACAGAATCACTTGCAGTTTACTCCTTTTTGCACCTGTGTAGCCAACATATTCTTTAAAGTCCCCACAATGGATACATCGCATGGTGGTTGTGCCTGCCTGCTTGGCAGGGTCTCTTGTGATCACAAGAACTGATTGTACAATTCACCACCTAGGTTCATGGGTGGGCTATACAGCTTTGTCTGAAGAAGTTGTTTGAACAAGCCCCTCAAACATACAGAACAAACACGTTTTTTTAACAGGCGCAAGGTGAAGGAAACTACAATCCCCATGAAGCCATGAGAGAACACATACGTATGCAAACTGGTCTGGATCAGTACAGCTGAGCATCCGCTGATGGACACCAGCACGCAGAGACACCAAAGCAGGAGATTTCAACTTTTGAGTCAGTGTTATTAAGAGAAATGCTCTTTTCCTCATTACCCAGTTTCTCCCTGAAAACCAACAATCTGTTTCTTTTCTTCTTTAGGACTTTGGAGTCAAATCAATCCCATTTTGCTCAAAAGCGAAATTTGAAGAGGGAAGGAGGGAGGAGGAGCAAGAAGAGTAGTTCTGCAAAGTTTCAGAATTTCACTCCGTTGATGCTCAGATGCAGACAATGTCTTCCCAGACCTTCTTAGCATCCTGCTAGAGTACCACCATGTGGTGTGTAACATCAAAACAGGGGGAAGAAACCCTGCAAAGGCTGAAGATACAAAAGGTCACATGAAGCACCACAGTGTGGAATAATGGAAAACTACAAAAAGAAACCAAAGAGAAATTAAGAAAATTCTTCTTCTGAAAGAGGAAAAAAAGAGAATAAGGTGAATCAATTGCTGTATTTAAAAGGGTGGATTTCAGAAAAAAAGAAATTTCACTTCCCATAATCATTCTAGAATCACTGGTTGCAAACAGTGGGGGTAAGCAGTCACAGAGGGGAGGGCTAGAAGGTAAGACAAATCAATAGGTCATCACATGTGCATAGTCCGTAACTGGGCAAACTTGAGTTGTTGAGATGAGAATGAACAGTGTGTCCAAAGTTTGACTGCCACTTGTGAGCAGGATCTGAGCTGAACTGGGTGATCCAACAACCCACGTCACGGGCTCTCCTTTATCTTGGGCATTACAGCATTAAATCTGGGATAGCGGGAACTACCAGTGTCCTCAATTTCCACTTCTGCGGTGATACTGCTCCTTTAATACCGTCTTACATAGTTCCCCGGACTGTTTTCCCTCCCAAACTCCATACTGGTCACAATTTCACAAGGAAAGAGGCAAAACATTTACAGAGTGCGATATAGACAGTGGCAGCTACGAAATAAGCATATTTTAAAAGCAGCATTTTCATATAATTCAAATGCAGGAAGTAGTGCTGAAATACATTTGTCATAGCACAATCAAATGCATATTAATTATGGGCAGTTGTTAAAACTGGTCAAGTACGACTAACCATTGACTGTGGACGGCACCTGTAGGTTGACTTCCACATTACTTTTTTATTAGCACGTTCCAGATTTTCTTCTCTGAGCATGCAGTCTGAACTTCAGTTGAGATGCATATTAAAAAGGGAAGTGACTTGCATACAATTAATTCTGTAAAGAGTTGAATGGAGGAAATTGGCCAACAAATTTCAGTCATCCATTCATGCGCCAGAAGTCACCCATTTGATTTAAATCCAACTTGCCTGGAGAGAAAAGCATTTTCCTGGAAAATCTGGAGAGGGAAAGGCATGACGACCTCAGCTGTGATCACACACACTGTGTCATTTGGAAAAAGTCTTTATTACTCACACATGAACCCCTGTTTTAACTTGTGACAGTACAAAAGTGATTTATGGGGCGTGATCATACGCACCCATTTGCCACGGAAGGGAGACGATTCACCGACGGATCAAACGGGCGCGATCACACAAGCACATCTGGGAAGCATCCCACAACCATCGTCAAACTGTCGCAAGCCGGTTTGATCCGGTGGGGGAGCATTGTAAAAAGCTACTAGTGAAACACTAGTAGCAAATGGTTTGCTGCGGTGCACATCCGGAGTTTCCCTGTTTGATCACGCCAGTGCGGAAGTGTGGCATCACGGATAGCGTAATCACATGCTATCCTGACGCCACACAGGTTTTTTGACCCCCTTCTCCATGTGTGCATCATCGAAGGCCCCCTTAGGGGGAGAAGCGAATAATCGATTCCCCCTTCCCCTGTTGAAGCACTTCATCGATCCCCCATTTAAGCGCCTCGGAAACCCACCACCAAAAAACCCCCCACAATCACCCGTGGTTGCGTGTGATCACGCAACTGCGGTGCAAATTGCTCCGGTGCAAATTTGTGTCGATTCCTGTCCGGCTTATCTCGCTCTTGTGGCCATGACCATGGCTGTTGCGAAATGGAGACATCCATTGATATTTATGATTGTGCTGCAGCTTTTATGGTGTGCTGAAATTTATATTAATATCCTGTACTGATATATGTATGGTATATCTAATTCTCAGCATTGCCAATTCTGAGGATAAATCCAGAAACCGGAGTTGTGAATAGATGAGATGAATCTTTCTAGAACCTTGAAAAATGCCCCAGGTCTGCAGAAAAATCTAAAACAAAACAAAACATTGGGAGGTTAAAAAACTCTCAAACGATAAAAAGCAGCACCTATAATTTTAAGCAGGGGTCCTTTCGTAGAAAAAGAGCTGCAGGAGCTCATTAGCATAACTCATTAGCATAATTCATTAGCATATGCCACGTCCTCTGACATCACCGGAAGTGTGTCAGAAAGGGAATGTCAGTTTCAGCCCCGTTATACCCTATGGGCCATTGAAATCAATGGCAAAAACTCATAGGGTATATGAGGGGCTGGAGGAAAGGGGATTTGAGGGAGAGGCTCCAAACTTGCAGGGTAGCTGCTGGGGCCTCTCCTTGAAATGCCCACCAAGTTTCAAGAAGATTGGACCACGGGGTCCAATTCTATGGGCCCCCAAACAGCTTGTCCCATCCCCTCCATTGTTCTCTAGGGTGGGAAAAAATGTTACCTTTTTTTCTACCATAGAGAACAATGGAGGGAATGGGGGCAACCTGTTTGGGGGCCTGTAGAATTCGACCCCCCTGGTCCAATCTTCTTGAAACTTGGTGGGTATTTGGGGGGGAGGTCCCAGCAGCTACCCTGCAAGTTTGGAGCCTCTCCCTCAAACCCCCTCCCCACCAGTCACTTTTAAAGTTGCCACCGAATTTCGGCAGCAATTCAGCAGCAGGCTGAATCAGATCAGAGAATCTGATTCGGCCCATGGCTGCCCTAGTGGTCACTCCTGAGCTGGCGGAGCTTCGTTCTGCCTCGCTCTGGCCCCAACGGACCCCTGGTTTTAAGAAACAGATGGCCTCGGTGGCTGTTGCGAGGCAACCAGGTCAGTTTCCCCAGCATTCCAAGCTTGGTTACTGTCAGTATAAGGTAGGGGGAGGGGCACTTTCTGGGGCTATATTGGCTCTTGAGGGAGGACTAATTCGAGCTGAGCCCTGCAGCAACCATGGGTGACTTTATACCACACGACTTGCATGACCCACCCAGGTCTGGATGCCTGCTACCGTTCAACAGCAGCTACCTCACAAAAGCCAGTGCGGTGTAGTGATCTGAGTTTCAGAATTGTATATTGAATCCCTATTCTGCTGTGGAAACTACTGGGTGACCTTGGGCTAGTCATTAGGGTTGCCAAATCCTACCTTTTTAACGGCGGGGGAGTCCTGTCCCCGTTCTGAGAGTTTGGGGGCTAGTTTGCTAGAGTGTCGCCCCGGCAACATGCCCAGCGTGATGACGTCACTTCCGGGTGACGTCATTACGCTGGGGCAGTCTGTTGGATTGGGCCACTTCGGGGGTGGGGTTCCCCCCACCAGCCAAATCCGGGCCGGCAGATTGGGGAACCATTTAGCAGGGGATTCCCCGCCCCCCCCCCCCCCGGGGGACTTGGCAGCCCTACCAGTCATACACTTTCAGCCTAACTTACCTCACAGGCAGGAATGGATTCGACATCAAGAGCACCAGGATACCTACTAGTGGGCTGCTGGCCTTCTCCCAAACTGGGCCAGGCCAGCCCTGCAACAGAAGGGCTTAGCCCAGCCCACCTGAGCCCCACACAAACCGAGGTGGGAGAAGTGGTGCTCGACCCTCCTGAGCCCCGCCCAAGGCAATGCAGCACCTGGTCCACTTAAGTACCACATTAGGTGAGGCAGTGTCTGGCATACCCAAGCCCTGCATGAGGTGAGGTGGAGAAGGTGGTTCCCAGCTCAGCCTACCCAAACCCTGTGGAGAGTAAGGCGGGGGGGGGGGTGATGCCTGGCTTGAGGTGAGGGAGTTGGGGCCCAGCTTGGCTACCCCAAACCTTACGTGAGGTGATGTGAGGGAGGCAACAGTGGCGTGGCCAACCTGAATCCTGCATCAGGTGCGGGAGGTGTCAGTACACACAATACACAACCTTTATTGGCATACACAAGGTGTCAGTACCTGGCCTGCCTGACCTCCACATGAAGCAAGGGAGGTGGCACCCCACCCACCTGTTTGGTACACCTCCAAGAACTGATATTCCATGGCGTATGGTCCCTTCACAAACCCCACCCTCTTGAGGCTCCACCCCCCAATCTCCAGGGAACTGGCAGCCCTATACCACAGCTAGGGTTATTGCGCCTTGACTGGCCAAGTCATGAAAAGGGAATAGCTTCTATACTAAATGCAATTAGAAAAGGGCACTTTTTGTCACCTTACGGTGTTGTTATTCCCCCTGGCCCCAAAGGGAAGAATAGGAGCTAATAACATTCCCAAACTTATAACAAAATCAGTCAAACCCAGATGCATCCTATTCGCAGAGTTGCCAGATCCCCCAGTGGAGGTGGGGTCCCCTGCCACCAGGCCCAACCCCCAGCTGCCAATCAACTGGCCAGCAGAGAAGACTTACCAGGAGAAAGAAAAAGGCCTAAGCCTTGTAGCCAGTGCCACACAGGAAATGACATCATCACATCAGTGATGCCCGGTTGACGCTCTGGTATTTGAGCAAAAACTCTGGTAGAAGCTGATTGTACCATAGAGTTTTTGCCCAAATACCAAAGTGTCACTTAGATGTTGCAGGGGTGATGACATCACTTCCTGTGCAACACCGACAACGAGGCCTAGGCCTTCTCATGAGTCGTCCTGTCCCCCCACCGGTTGTCAACCTTATTCACAGTAAGCAGGACAATCTCTTCCAATTTATTACCCTCCCCAAGAAACACTTATTTACTTGTGGCTGCAACACAGTGAAATTACCTGCATATTGAATTGGCTTACTGAAGCTTTTGTAACAGCATTGGGGGCATGGTGATTTTTACTGAATTAGAATCTGATTGAGTGTTTATAAGGATGCTTCTCCCCTTTGTGGCTGATGTGACAACAGCATCCCCTGTCCTGATGTCATATTTATACTCCTAATAGACCTGAGAAAGGCAGAAAGTGGAGAAGTCTTGCAGAAGGAAGTTGGGAAGCTGGCAAGACTCTTAAGAGTAGCAAAAGCAGGGGAGAAAAAATGAGGGAGCTTTGACCTTCCGTCATGGGGATGTTTGAACAAACTGTCATTTCTTCTCGACCATAAAAAATTGTCAATAGAATCCAGTTTCTGTTTATTTAGATTTATGAGGGGTTTTGCATGATGGATGCTGCCCTGACATTTGAGCTATCCCCTTGTAAAAGTAGAATCAGATAAATTTGATTAATGGGGTAGTAGTGAAGCGTACCCAGAACAGTATTCCGTTTTTTGGCAAATGACTGATAGGGAAGAAATGTGTTTCCGATGCAGAAAAGCAAACGTTGTGCTTGCAAAACAGAGAAACCCATCAAGATGACAGTTATTTCCAAGGTTACTGAGGGCAGGTTTTTCCTCTCTCATGTGAATCTAGCGATCTTTAATAGTGTTGTGTTTGTTCCGTAAACACTGCAGCTGTATCTGTGCAGGAGAAAGTGTGTGTGTGTGTGGAGGGGGATCTGAACAACTGGCTACTGATTTTATCATTAACCTGTTAATTTTGTGGGCTGTTTGCCACCCATCAAAGATCCACAAGGTAGTTTTCATATAGAGCAACCAAACAAGATGCTGGATTTGTGAGTCATAAAGTCCCTGGTGAAGAGCCAGGTCTTGCTGTGTCTTGCTAGCCTTAGGGGAAACCACCTCTTTCAATCTTAATATCCCATATATTTGTTTGTTTCCTTCATTTATACCCTGCCTTTTTCCCAGTGGGAGATCCAAAGTAGTTTACATTACTCTCGTCTCCTCTGTTATACCCTCACAACAGCCCTGTGAAGTAGGTTAGGCTGGCAGTGTGTGACTGGCCCATGATCACTCAGCAAGTTTCCATGGCAAAGGTGGGATTTGAACCTGGGTCTCCCAGATTTTTAGTCTAACACTCTAACCACTTCACTACTCTGACTCTCAATGTGTAATATGAGGATTGAGAAAAAACAGGCTAGATGTGTGCTTAAAGGCTTAGATATTTTATTTTTACATAGGGAGGGTACTTATGTGTTTTTAACTTTATGATGGCTCTGTTATTGCTGTACTTTGTCTATATTCTCTTTTGCACATCCTAATTGTAATGACCTTTGGCGTCACACAGTAAATGCTACCTACCCATAATATGAGGATTCTAAAATGGGACCTACCATGAGGGTTATGGAATATGTATTTATAATTGACCATATGAAACTGCTCTCATTGAGTTGGATCATTGGTCCATCTACGCCAGTGACCTCCAACGTGTGTGTGTGCACATGGCAGAACTGACTGGCTCTGGGGAAAAGAGATTTCTTTCCTGCTGCAAGAAGTTTTTATCATATCTGTTTCTGTACTCATTGACCAGGTCATGCCAGGTCAAAGAAGCATTTCCTGGGGCTTCTGCCTGGAGATTATTCCTGGATCCATTCTAGTCTAAAATCCTCCAAATCTCTGTTCCCTGCCTTGAGAAGGGGAAGAGCTTAACCCACCCATTATCTCTCCTACTAGATCTATTAGCATTTAAATGAAGATGAGCTGAGGTAAGTTTGGGAAGCAATTGAACTGACCCGCCTGATCTCTGCCCAGAGGGAAAAACACTTTTAAAACACAAAATGGAGGTTTTGCTCATTTCAAACCTACCAGGAAGAATGCATTTCTTTACAGTGTGTGTAAATTGCCATCAAGTCACAGCCAACTTATGGCGACCTTGTAGGGTTTTGAAGGCAAGAGACATTCAGAGATGGTTTGCTGTTGCCTGCCTCTGTGTCACAACCCTGGACCTCCTTGGTGGTTTCCCATCCTGCTTAGCTTCTGAGATCTGCTGAGCTCCAGCTAGCCTAAGCCATCTAAGTCCGGACAACCCCTAACATAGTGCCATTTTTTTCTGGCCTACCCCTGCTTTCCGCTCTATCCACAAACTGCCATGAACTGCTTTAAAAATTCATGAAAGTTCATGATGGTAGACTTGTCATAAACTTTGGCTTGCGAACCACAAACCGCGCAAAGTTCTTGACAAACACTGCTTTATGGTTCGGTTTGTGCCCATCCATACTCATTGAGGGAGGCTCATCACAGGCAGATGCCCTTGACTAGGCCATGGAAACAGACTTTCTTATGTTTCTGGGCTTGGCATCCTGTTTCTGGGACTGTATCGGGAAGAAAGTCTCCTCTTTGTTTTAAACTGGAACCAAACAGTGGGCTGGATCCAGCCATTTTATTTTCAATACCCAATTTTCCTCCTTACTATCTCCCTCCTTTCCCCCCATCTCCTATGGCTTTTGTCTACAGTGGTCCCATAGAGACTCCCTCCTTCCCTTTTCACCAGTGGAAAAGCTGGTTGGATCCAACACATCTTCTCCTCAAAGCAAAGAGTCAATGCTACCCCAACAGTGGCTACTCCTAGATGTGCCCCACCTCATGGCAGCCATTTTGTGAATGGCACCACACCCAACGACAGTCCTTTTGTGGTGGCACACTCTGCTCTTTCTCAAATCCCCCAAAGAGCCTGCAGACTCTACAAGGCTGGAGACCTCTGTCTAGTCCAGTACATTCCCTTTTCTCTGACTAGTAGTAATTCTCCAAGGTCTTAAGTGGAAGCCTCTTTCAACCTCGTTGCCTGAAATCCTTTTGCTTGGAGATTGAACCTGGCACCTTCTTCATGTAAAGCATATGCTCTTTCGCATAGTCTCCAACATGGCGCCCATGGGCACCATGGAACTGGTGACACCTTTCTTGGTATCTGCCTACTGTTTTTAGAAAGTGGGCAGGGCTAGATGGGGCTTTTGCCAACCAAGGTTTCCTGATTGGCTACTGGAGATTCTATCAGCTGTGCAGCTTTTTAGAAAGGTTGCTTTGGCAGCGTCTGCCACCCCAGGACAAGGATCTTTCTCACTGTGTGACTGAAGGTGAGCTGCAGTAGCAATCTTATGGCTGGCCCCACCATACTGTGTCAGAATTCCAAAGGTGCCCACAGGTTCGAAAAATTGGGGACCCCTGCCCTGTCCTCTACTGAGAAATGGCTAAGAGATTGGAATACCTTAAAACACGATAGATTCAGGGGGGTTAGCAGTGTTGGTCTGAAGCAACAGAACAAAGTTTGAGTCCAGTGGCACCTTTCAGACCGACAAAGTTGAGATCTGGGTATAAGCGTTCGTGTGCACGCACGCTTCTTCGGGTACACGGAAACAGTTTCCCTCAAGCCTTACATATACGTAAAGAGAGGCTGGGGGTTGTTGCCAGGAAAGGCAGGTTAGAGTCAAGATGCATGAGTAACTGGATGATAAGAATAGCTGACGTTGGATTAAAGCCATTGTTAAAACCCGTGAATGGCAGCAAATTAACATACAACTGCTTTAATCCAATGTCAGCTATACTTATCGCCCAGTTATTTATGCATCTTGACTCTTAACCTGCCTTTCCTAGCAACTAACTCCCTTCAATGTATCTGAAGAAGCGTGCCTGCACACGAAGGCTTATACCCAGAATTCAGCTTTGTTGCTCTTAATGGATATTTTCTGGCCGGTTGCAACAAACAAATCTTATGAGCCTCTATATCAGTCAGGCGTATTCCTGGAAGAGTAAAACCATTTTCACTTGGTTGGTTTCACTATAACCTCTGTTAATTAAAAAAAAAAATTAGAGGAAAGAGCCTCTAAACATTCAGGGACGTCCTTACTTTGTTTTAACTTGCTTCTCCCTCCGGTTTATCCTCTGAATGTGGAAACATATTTTAAAAGCAAAATTATACAAACAAGCCTGTGGTATAATTTTATGATCCCCCCCCCCCCCAAAAAAAATCAAAGGTATGCAGAAATTTAAAATGTCATTTTGGGGGAGGGAAGGAGTGAGAAAAGTCAGTGGGTGGAAACTGTCAACCTGATTTTAAATATTTGCAGTGGCATTCCTTTGTCCCAGTAGTAGCTCTCCCACTGTCATGAAATATCACGGAGATCTCTGCCATTAAGTCACAACCAGTGTTCCCTCTAAGCTGAGTTAGTGTGAGCTAGCTCACAGTTTCTTAGCCTCCAGTTTACAGATTTCTGTCTTAGCTCAAGAAGGATGGCTCCAGAGCAAACTAATTTTGCAGTAGCCAAATCGCTCACCCACAACTTCAATGTCGGTAGCTCACGAAGCAGAATTTTTGCTCACAAGACTCCACAGCTTAGAGGGAGCCTTGGTCACAACCGGTTTATGGTGACCCTGGCAAGGGACTTCCAAGGCAAGGAAGAAGCGTCGGTGGTTGGTCATTGCCTTGCTCTGCAGGGTTTTCTTTGGCGGTTTCCCATCCAAGTCCCAGCCCTGTTTAGCTCCTGAGGTCTGACAAGCTTGAGCTATACCATGTCGCCTTCCCTCCCTCTTCAAAATTTATCCTCACAATAATCCTGTGAGGCAAATTAGGTGGAGAGTTAGTAACATGTCCAAACCTCCATTGCTCAGGGGAGATTTAAACACAGATCTCTCCAGTTCAACACTATCACCTATAGCTAGGGCTGCCAACCTCCAGGTGGTGACTGGAGATTTCCTGAGATTACAACCGCTCTCCAGGCGATGGAGGTCAGTCCACTTGGAGAAAATGGCCACTCTGGAAGGTGGACTCTGTGGCATTACACCCCATTAAAGACCCTCCCCAAGCCCCTCCCTTCTCAGGCTCCACCCCCCAAATCTCCCGGTGTTTACCAACCCGGAGCTGGCAACCCAATCTATAGCCAATAGATTGGCAAGACTTTTCAGGTCTGTGGGCCTGAAACATTTGAATGTACAAAATGAACATAACATCACAGCTTATTAAATATTTATTTCCCAGTCTAGCTAATGGTTTGGATCCAGCCAGCCTTTTCACTCAGTTTCAGTTTTTACACCAAAGTCCCAGTCCCACATTGGTTTTGTACTTGCAGGTCCCATGATTCTTAGCATAGCCTCCTTTGGTGTGGAAAGAGGGCCCTTCCTTCCTTTTCCACTGGAAGAAAAGCTGGTTGGATCCAACCCAGGGCCTTTCTGCACTCTCCTCTTAATCCATGTTCACCGCGGTGTCCTCCAAGCAAATCTGCACTAAAATTGAATTCAACCTTCTTTTTTACACTAAAATTGAGCTCAACCTTTTTTTAAATTCCAGGTTCCCCCGCCCCATTCTGCATTATATCACCCCCCCTTCAGCGGTCAGCACGGTTTCAGCCTGCTGTTGCCCCCGGTTATTTGGATGCTGTTCTGCCGTGGACTTAGGCCCATTCTAGCATCCGCTCCGTTGTTTTACCAAACCCACACTGGAACAGAAAAAGGTGCGGCTCAAAACCATTTTCAAATACCCGGGCCAATGCCTACTGACTGCAAAGTGAAGCAATAAGAAAAATTAATAAATAATTATGCTGAATAGAACTCTGCATATTGCTTAGTAAGTTAGAAGCTTTGAAATGCAAGGTCAATGAAACAAGGTTCTTTGCTGTTACATGGAACACTAACAACATCTAGCTAACAGTTTTACATTGTTTAGTGTGCAACATTATTGCTCTTAGGCTGGGCTAAAGAACCATGGGAACGGCAAGCAATTAGCAACATTTAGATAGAAACATTCCTAACACTTGAGCAGCTAGTTAGGCGGAGTTATATCATATGATTTGTTAACAAATATGATGCTGTATGACACTGTCCCCTTCCTTTCTGTGCGTCCCCACCCCCTGGTATAAAACACCAAGCCTCAGTAAAATCTGGGCTCGGTAGCTTTAATGGATTACCATTGCCGAGACTGACGTCATAAAAATAAAGGCTTTCTTCTCTACCTGATGTTCGGACCTTAGGATCATTGGGAAATCTCTATTCTTGGTTTATAGTGCTTCATTTGGTTCCCTGACCGGGAAAGAGAGGTTTCTCAGCCTAAGGGGGGCTTTTGGAGACGCTCTCGAGCCACAGCTCCGTCTAGAGCCGCCGGGCTTGCGTTGAGCAAGCAGACAAGGGCCCCCTCTCGAGTTTGAGAGGTCTGTTTCCAAACAGACTCGGCGACTCTTGCCGGGAGCTGCTCGCTCTGAAGAATCCGACCAGGAGAACAAACCCTTCTGCTACAACTCCGGAGTCTACAGGAAACAGGCGAGTATATGAGGTTTATGGAATAGGTGAGGATACCTCTCCAGAGTGAGAGAAGGGAGGACTTGATCACCCCTCCGAGGGAAAGGTAGGGGGCAGATGTCAGTGCAGTGGGCCTGAATCACCTAAAGCCCGGCCTCCTTTCATGGAAAGAGGAGGTAGACAGATGTCAGTGCAGTGGGCCTGCATCACCTAAAGTCTAGCCTCCTCTCAGGAGATTTTTAGGCAGAGCTAAAGAGGACTAGAGGAGTCCTGCTCTGCTCGGGGAAAGGGGGGGAATTGTAGTGTGTGAATATGAAGATAACTGTTGTTTCTGATGACAATGTATTTTTGAGAAACTAATTGTCGGTTGCATAGTGTGTTGTTGGAACCAAAGATGATTGAATAAGGATACCTTGTGTTTCAGGGCAGCAGACTTGCTACTGTTGGCCTCGTCCCTTTTCCGTGGTGTTTCCTAGTTGTTAGCTTGTGTTGTCTGAATATGCTGAAGCCCTTCTGGCTACAGACTTGCAGAGATTTTGTGAGAGTAATTGGCCAGCTTTCCAACTCAGCAAAAGCTATATTCCCAAACTGCGGTGAGGCAATCTTTCCCTGTGCCAGGAGCTATTCCCTATATCTGTCCAGTTATGTCCAAACCAGAAACAAAAAGCTCCCACTGCTGCAGTTATTCCCTCCCAAAAAGGGGGAAAAAAATTGGCTGCCTGCTTATCTGCTGTAAGGCTGTCGAATCAGCCTGACGCAAGGAAGGCAGGAGGCTGAATTAAAATAATAATAATAATAATAATAATAAAAGAGACACAGCTTTCTTCTGATTAAAAGGTCTCTCCCGTGGTGATTGAAATGTTTGAAAAATGGATGTGAAAGAGTGTATCAATTGCGTTCTTGGTCTCCCCCTTCCCTTTGTGTCCAGAGGTTGGTTTGTTTGTTCAAATGTTTGTTGTAATTCATGTTAAAGAAAGCATTGACTCCCATAAAATTCCAGACATTCTGTGAAGCTGATTAGCCTGGCTGTTTCCTTCCAAACAAAGATTGAATTCAGTCACGGCCTTTGGGTACCCTTGTAAAATTGTATATACCTGCTTGTTTGAAGAATTAAGATGGAATGAAAATATGTTGTGGTCTTAATATATGATATAGGTATTCTGTAAATAAGATGGTAGAAATACTGTACAGATATAAATGCCGGTAGTAAATCAATGAATGGTTTCCTGGAGGTGTAATAATCTTGCAGAGTTCTCTCAAGGTGATTTGCCAGTCCAGGCTGTTGGTTTTTAAAACTTTTAAGTCAATTTTAAGTTGTTATACAGTCTTTTGAAAGGGACAAATGATTTATAAGGTTAGTAAAACTTAAAGATTACTTTGCAATAATGTTCATATCTCAGCTGGTCTGAGCAGAGCTAATTGTTTTGTTTATAAAGCTGTGTCAGAATTATTTCAGTACAGAAAATTTTTGGCCTCTGGAAGCGAGTGAGAGTCGCATAACAGACCAAAGTTATAAGTTATACAAGGAAAATGATTATATATTGAAGATTTGTAAGTACATGCCCTGCCTTTTAGTGTGTAAAAGGGTACAAAGTTTGTTACTGTGTCATTCTAATAATGAGAAACTGTTTTAGTTTAATTCCTGGAGTCAAACTGTTGTTTTTTTTCTTGCAAAGGAGTCTCCTGTTCTCCCCCCCCCCCCCTTTTTTCTTTCTCTCTCTCTCCCCTTTCTCAGGACAGAATGTCCTAAACGGAATCCAATTTATGTTCAAATAAGCAGAGGCTATGACACCTAATGTTAATATTTTAATGACAGATTCTGGTTGGTCTCACAATTGTAAAAGATTGTAACAGCCCTTGCTAAGCCAGGAGAGTAAAGTGTGGCTATTTATAAAATATTCCAGGTACGTTATTGGGAGTTAATTTTCAGGATAGGCAGGAAAAGGGGGGTGGGGAAGGACCTAGAATCCTTTTTTGTTGTTGTTGTGTCACACACGCCTTTGATTTAATTTTAAGTTCTGAATACGCTTTCTCCTTGAGTCTAAATATTTTGTTTCCATTTCATTTTCCTTCTCAAAAATAATTTTTTTTCTGAGTTTTATCTGTTCATAGAAGAAAAGATTTTTTTAATGCACCATGGCCTTGCAGAGACAATGAGAAAAAGGGGAGGCTTACCCCTCTTTCTGTTATGACTGATAATGGAAAGTGATGATGCCAGTGGTTAAAGTACGTTGTTTGGAGGTGGGAAATGCTGTGCAGCAATCTATACTGGATGGGGGAGCCCCCCCCCTTGGACTGAGATGGTGAGAACTGCTGAAAAGGATTCTGGAATGTGGTTTAATTAAACATCAGCTGAATGATGTTGTCCTGAGTTGGCGTGAGGAAAAAGCAGATTACACCTGCTAAAGAGACTGATGTGTTTGACGGTTTATATTTGGACTGATCCAAGTGGGGAAATGGGAAGGTGTTCCCCCCCTTCTGCAGAAACTTTTCCCTCCATACGGAGCCTGCATTCAGAGACAGAGCGAAATTGCCCTGCAGTTTTACAGCAATGGATATTGACGGCAATCCTGACACGGTTCTGTTAATTCAAAAACTGTTTTCTTTTAAGAAGCCAGGATTTATTCTCACTGGACAGAAGAATGTCTTTTCCTTGATTTTTGATTTCCTCAAACGTTCCAGAAGGTCAGCCAGGATTGAAACCAGTTCTTAAAAACCTGGTTAAAGAAACACCAAAACACATGGCCCTGGAAGTGCAAAGACTGTTTAACCTACATTTATTTTATTGTACAGGACTTTGCCATCGGTACTGCCCCTCAAAATCCATGCACTAGGTCTTTCCAGGGAAAAGGTAGTATGTTTTGTTTCATTTAATTTATAGCGGGCTTTCTACATGGCATAGCAAAAGGCTGCTCTACAAATAGGGGGAAAGTGCTCAATAGTTTATCTGATTCATCTGTTTCCTTTATGTTCCAAAAGTATGATGGCAAAATAACTAATCCTATTGGAGCTTTCAAAATGCCAGACCCTGTTTAACTGTTTCCCTAGCATTGTAAGAATGCTAATGGTTGCTAAAGCTTATACAGGGGGGAATGAGCTAAGGTTGGTGTCAGTGAACTAAAAGGAAATTTGTTGTAAGCACAGTTTAAAGAACACTCTGCCACTGACTTGACCTAGCTAACCTTGGTAAGCACATTTAGCCTCTTTCTGGCATAGAGAGACTTATATATATATATTTACTGGTGAACCAAATCACAGGAATGGAAATCAATCATGAAGGTATATTCAAATATTCACTTTGGTTCATTGCCTGCATGCTGGGAAAAATGTTAAGATGCTGACAGAGAATTACACTGCTCATAACCTTGCTTTTTCTCGATAAATCATAACTGTGTGTACTCTTGATTTCAGTTAGCTTCAGTTGGATGAAGAACATGCTCGTACCCATATCTGCTACATTAAATACTTTTACAGCTTCATGCCCTGGGAAGAAGTAGGCCTATTGTTTGGCTAAAATGGTAACATCTTTATTCTAAGGTTTGCCCTCATCTGCTAAAGTAGCTAAGCGAAAAGGCCTTGGTTCCACTGGTTTAATTTACAGTTTACCCCTCCTCAGTGGGTCACCGCTCCAAGATCTAATCCAACATCTGTGATGATCCAAAACGTGTCTTGTTGCCCTGCTTTTCTCCAGTCGGCCCGGGAGAACACAACCAATGGTTGCTAAACCCTTGCTGGGACTTTTAACAAGGTCTGGTTCATCGTCGAGAAGGTGCACTGGGCATTCCTTCCACCGCCTGGATATTCCTGCTGCTGCTCTTCATTTCACAAGCACAGGCTATAAGCCTGTGACATGACTGTGTCAGAGCTACTTATAGAAACTTTAAGGTTTCCCAGACTCTTGTCTATCACACTGACTATGACTGCTTAACCTCAAATGTTTCTTTGTGCCTTTACCAGAATACCGCATACCATGTGTGCCACCAACCTCCTAAACCTGTGTGTTTCAAACCCCAGGCTTATTCTGTTGGAGCTCGTATTAATATTTATTCTTACAAAGCAGGTCCGGGGAAAACATTCATTCCTGGGAGTCTTCTTGCTAGTAACCTAACCATTTATCCTAAAGGTTATCTTTCTGTATGCTTCAATGTTTGTGCTGCTATTTCCAAACAGGCATCTCAAAGCCATCGGAGGAATTGTGGAAACCAATGGTGGGAGACTCAATATGCTTGCTTGGGTATGCAATCAATATAAGCCTCAACTGTATATGAATTTCTCGGCTACTAATGTTTCTTTTGTCTCTACACCACAGGTGAATACTAAGTCTCTGCTTGATGTATATTATCGTTTACTTTGTACTGATTTGTTTGAATAGGAAGCTCCTGATCACTTAGATTAAATTTGTGAAATATCTGCTTATGCTATTCTGCCCCACAACTGGAAAGGAGCTTGTGTTCTTGGCACAATTCAACCCAGCTTCTTCCTGCTGCCTATCTCTACAAGAGAGCGATTGGAAATACCTGTATATAATACTCTGGGCCGGCAAAAGACGTTCCACTCGCATTGATGCCTGGCAAGGCAATAAATGGCCCCCAGAGAGAATTATCCAAGATTATGGGCCCACTACACGGGCAACTAATGGAACTTATGGCTATTGGCCCCCCCGTTTACAGGCTGAGCCTTATTATTCGTTTGCAGGCTGTCTTAAAAATCATAACTAATGAAACTTCACTTGCTCTTAACTACTTGCAGTAACCAACAGGCAGATGTGCCCAGCAGTGCATCAAAATAGCCTGGCGCTGGACTTCCTCCTAGCTGCAAAAGGAGGCGTTTGCAGAAAGTTTAAATCTCACCAATTGCGGCCTACAGATCAATGACAACGGAAAGGCAACAGAGCAGATAACCGACAGAATGAGAAACTTGACGCATGTCCCAGTTCAGACGTGGACAAGGTTGCTGGATACTGAAGGGTTTCTAGGAAGTCTGTTTGTGAACTGGAAAGAGATTCTCTTAGTGATTGGTATCGCTCTAGGTGGACTGCTGATAATGCCTTGTTTGATTCATATGGTCAGATCAATGGTGCGTAGATCAGTAGAAGCAGCAGTGAGAAATATAGATGCTGCAAGACTCTTATACGTGCAAAATGTAAAACAGCACTATCAATATGTAGAACTATCACAAATAGGTGAACCACATATCTATGAATAAAGGTGGGCAGCTCTCCCACTTCGTGGCAGAGCGCCCAGAGGGGGGAATGAAGCAATAAGAAAAATTAATAAATAATTATGCTGAATAGAACTCTGTATATTGCTTAGTAAGTTAGAAGCTTTGAAATGCAAGGTCAATGAAACAAGATTCTTTGCTGTTACATGGAACACTAACAACATCTAGCTAACAGTTTTACATTGTTTAGTGTGCAACATTATTGCTCTTAGGCTGGGCTAAAGAACCATGGGAACGGCAAGCAATTAGCAACATTTAGATAGAAACATTCCTAACACTTGAGCAGCTAGTTAGGCGGAGTTATATCGTATGATTTGTTAACAAATATGATGCTGTATGACACTGTCCCCTTCCTTTCTGTGCGTCCCCACCCCCTGGTATAAAACACCAAGCCTCAGTAAAATCTGGGCTCGGTAGCTTTAATGGATTACCACTGCCGAGACTGACGTCATAAAAATAAAGGCTTTCTTCTCTACCTGATGTTCGGACCTTAGGATCATTGGGAAATCTCTATTCTTGGTTTATAGTGCTTCAAAAGTCCCCCCTGAATTGCCATAAAATGGCCATAAATCTCTGCAGACGGTTCCATAAAACCGAGGGCACGCAGAGCAGAGGGGAATTTCTGTTCCAACATGGATTTAGTAAAACAGTGGAGCGAATGATAGATGCGGAATGGGCCTTAAATTGCCTCAGCTCGGACACTGAGAAAATCCAGAGTGGCAGGCAAAAAATGCGGAGACTGGTGAAGTTCAGCTGTTGTTGTTTTTAAAGCACTCCGCTCACGAAGAGAGAAGATTCTTATCAGTTCTTAGGGCAACATCTCTGGCTGTGTTTTCCTCTTCTTTTTTTTTTTTGGTAGTTGCTGCCCTTTCGGTTGGAAACATCTATCCGATTGGAACAGGAAAGAAGTATTGCAGTCGGCTGCTGAAGTGACGTTTGTTCAGGCAGGTTCCTATCGCATCTTTTCAAATGGAACAATTTGCAGAAATAATATTAGCATCGGTAACACGCTGGCCTCCAAATTGATGTTAGCTGGGAAACAAAGACAGAAATTGAGATATAAGGTCTGCAATAAGCATCCCATTCATCATGCACATTTGGAACCTGCACGGAAATGGTCACTTGAAATGGCTGTTAGGCCTCTGTGTGGTTTTATTTGCTGGCATCTGCCATGTGTAAATAAGACGCTTCTTTGTTGCATACCTATGCGCAGGGGTCCTTTCGTAAAAAAAGAGGTGCAGGAGCTCATTAGCATAACTTATTTGCATATGCCACACCCCCTGACGTTACCGGAAGTGTCATAAGGCCACACATCCCTGACGTCAGGTGTGTCAGAAGGCAAGAAGGGAGGGAGGGAAAAGGAAGGAAAGGAACAGGAAGGAAGGTATGTAGGTGGGGGAGAGAGAGAGAAGAAAGAAAAATAAAGGAAGGAAGGAGGGAGGAAGAAAGAAGAAGGGAAGGAAGAAAGAAAGAAAGGAACAGTAAGGTAGGTAGGTAGGTAGGGGGAGAGAGAGAAGTAAGGAAGGAAAGAAGGGGGAGAGAGGGAGGAAGGAAGGAAGGGAGAGGGGAAGGACGGGGAAAGGAAGGAACAGGAAGGTAGGTAGGTAGGTGGGGGAGAGAGAGAGAAGAAAGGAAGGAAGGAAGGGAGAGGGGAAGGAACAGGAAGGTAGGTAGGTAGGTGGGGAGAGAGAGAGGGAAGGAAGGAAGGAAGGGAGAGGGGAAGGAAGGAGCAGGAAGGTAGGTTGGTAGGTGGGGGGGAGAGAGAAGGAAGGAAGGAAGGGGGGAGAGAGGGAGGAAGGAAGGAAGGAAGGAAGGACGGGGAAAGGAAGGAACAGGAAGGTAGGTAGGTGGGGGAGAGAGAGAGAGAAGGGAGGGAGGGAGAGACGCTTCTCACCCCAATGGGGCCGGCATTTCCTCCCCCCACTCTCTTGCTTGGGCCCAAGAGGCTTCACGCCACTGGGGCCCGGCTTCTTCACTGGGGGGGGAGGGAGGGGGCTTCTTCTTCCCGGGGTCGGCGGCAGAGCGCCGCCGGCCCCGGGAACACTGATGGGGGGTAGGGGCGAGGGAAGGGGCTTCCCGGGGCCGGCAACGCTCTGCCGTGGCCCCGGGAGCAGGGGGAGGGGGGAGGAAAGGGGCCTCTCTTCCCTGGAGCCGGCAGAGCGCCGCCGGCCCCAGGAACACTGACGGGGGGTGGGGGCAAGGGTGGGGGCTTCCTGGGGCCGGCGGCACTCTGCCGCAGCCCCAGGAGCAGTGGGAGGGCGGAGGGAGGGGGCTTCTTCCCAGGCCGGCGGCAGCCTGCTGCCGCCTGGGAAGAGCGAGCGGGGGGCGGGGCTTTTTTAAGTGCCCGCCCCCGCTCTCCCAGAGCGGCGCTCCAGCGCGCCCCGGCCCCAACGGAGCCCTGCCTATGCGGGCAAACAGGTCCATTTTTGAAAGCAGAAAGGTTCCATCGTGAGGCTAGTAAAGAGTCCAGTCACTCGAACCCTCTGACTGAACTAATCTAATCAACTTGATTTGTTAATCTTATTTATTTAGGTTTTTCTTCGTTTATTCCACATCTTTCTCCTCAATGGGTACCCATTGTTCACATCTCCTCACAAGAGCCCTGTGAGGTAGGTTAGGCTGAGGGTATGTAGCCAGGACTGCCAAGTGCCGGCGACTTACCGGCGGGGGGGAGTTGTTCTCCCCCCGGGAGCTCTTCTGGCGCGTGTGCTTTTGCGCACACACCGGTGACATAATGACGTCACCCGGAGGTGACGTCATTACACGGGGGAAGTCGTCCTCACCAGACGACTTCTGGGGCGGGGTTCCCCCCGCCGGCTGAATGCCGGCCGGCGGATCAAGAACCCCTATAGTGGGGGATCCCCCGCCCCCCGGGCTGACTTGGCAGCCCTATATGTAGCTGGCCCATAGGGTTGCCAGACTCCAGATAGGGCCTGGAGATCTCCTGCCATTACATCTGATCTCCAGACAATAGCGATCAGTTTCCCTGGAGAAAATGGCAGCTTTGGAGGGTGGACTCTTTGTCATTGTACCCTGCTGAGGTCCTGCCCCTCCCCCAACCCCACACCAGGCTTCACCCCCCCCCCCCAATCTCCAGAGCTGGCAACCCTAAGATTCCATGGAAGAGTGGGGATTTTACCTGGGTCTCTGATAGGATTGGTATTCCCTGGGGGGGGGGGCGTTGCCCACTCGTAGGGCCCCCGATCTGCCAGCCTGGATTTGGCCAATGGAAGAACCACATTCAGGCCAACGTGCCCGGCGCAATGACGTCATCCGGAGCTGATGTCATCGCACAGGGCACATTGTGGGAGGACGCTCTTATCATTTGAGGAAAAATTCTATGGTTTTTCCTCAAATGATAGAGGCTGTGCCCACAACCCCCCCCCCCTCAGCAGCCGGGTAAGAGCTGGCAACCCTAGTCTCTGATATCTTAGTTCAACATGAACCCCCAGACAACACCACTTCTGACATGAACATTTCTTCTGTACCCTGATATCCCTCTAGAAAAATTAGTTTGGGCAGGCAAAGGCGTGGTAAAGGTTATTACTGAGGGAGAAGGAATATTTTAATACTCTAGTCCAGGGGTGGGCAAATTGCGGCCCGCGGGCCACATGCGGCCCACCACAGAGTTTTTTGCAGCCCGCCAAGAAATGAAGATTAACAAGAGTAAATATAGATGCTCTTTGACAGACATTAACTTGCAGGCTGTGATGAGAATCTCAACAAGCAATCTCACTCCTGATTTCAAAAAAATTGTAGAATAGTGTGATAGGGTACACTTGTCTCATTAAACTGATTCTAAAATTAAACGTGCTTGCAGCTATAGATGGTATGAAATTAGCACAATAAATAAATTGAATAAAACTACCACTATTTTATTTTATTTTATTTACATTTATTGATTTTTATGATACAATTTATCCCTTTTCTGAAATGCAAAGTTAACGAATGAATGCAATCGTTTTAAAAGGTGCGGCCCTCCGCTAACCTCCACTCCCACAAAGTGGGCCCCAAGCCAAAACAATTGCCCACCCCTGCGAGTCTAGTTGGAGATGTTTTGTTGTTTTAATCAGTTAAAATCCAATCTGTTATGCAACGAGTTGAAAAATTCTTTCTACTTTCCACACATGTGAATGGGTTGCCCTTATTATTTTGGTTTCCCGCCTTAAGGGAAACTCAAAATGAGCCGAACAAATAAAAGGAGCTCATGATAGCCCTTTTCGGTCCTGTGGCAGCCGTTGGAGACGATTGCACACCAGTTCTCCTCTACTATTCCCCTACCCCAAATGAATGCATTTGTGCTAATCTTTTCTGTTTCTTTCGACAGAAAAACAAACCATTTCCTAACCATTTCCTAAAAAATAAAGGTTTTAAATAAAGGACCATCACCTAATTAAGCTGATGAACGTAAATTATTTAATCAGCCGTTACAAATGTTGTTCGTTTTCATACGCAGAGACGTACCGGTTACCCTTCTTTCAGCTTGGAATGGTCATGTCCTCTGAAGTGCCATGGATAATTCACAGAACCTTAAGAGATCTTTCTGAACCATTACCCATCATTGAGAAAACATCAGATACCCATTTTGAGCCATCAGTTTAACAAAGGAATGCCCAGCCAGTATTGGCACTTATCCTATTACAGATCACACTGGGAGGAGGAGGAGGAGAGATTGGATTTACACTCTGCCCTTCACTACCCGAAGGAGTCTCAGAGCGGCTTACAATCTCCTTTCCCTTCCCCTCCCCACAGTAGACACCCTGTGAGGTAGGTGGGGCTGAGAGAGCTCTTTTGAGGACTGCTCCTGAGAGAACAGCTCTGAAAGAACTTGTGGCTGTCCCAAGGTCACACCAGCAACTGCATGTGGAGGAGTAGGGAATCAAACCCAGTTCTCCCGGATTAGAGTCCACACTCTTAACCACTACACCAAACTGGCGTAGGAGGGAACATACCCAGCAGGGACCCATAATTACTAGGGATCCTGCAAATTTTGCCACTAACACATTCGACTGTAAAACTTATTGGGTTTGAAGGTGGTGATTAGATGTGAGCCAATCTCTTGGTCTCAAGAATACCTGCTGAACCCGTTTGCATCCAGGTTTCTCACAACTGCGCATGTGCAAAGATGCAGTTGATTTGGACTGGCTGGCAGCCATCACCATCACTAAGGACTATTTAGACAAACACCGAAGGGCAGCATTTTATTGAAGCACAGCATTTATAGATGATGGATTTAAGTGATTTGTGAGTGATCTAATAGTTTATTTAAACAATGGCCTGCTGAGTGGAGCTGTTGTGCAGCAAGGATGGAGAGGTAATAGACCTCAGTCAGTCTGCGTGAGAACACGCATGTGCAAAAGAACAATTGCACTCAACTGCATGGTTAGGAAGCGATACAGTGAAACAACCCACCAAACACCCACAAACTGGTCGTCAAACTATAGAACCAGTTATTGAAAAATCAGGTCGGTGTTCATAACCTGCAGAAAGGACAGAAGCCAAACTGGCAGGGGTCTGAGCATCCCTAATAACAACATCCCAAATCAAAAGCAAAATTCTAATAGAAATACAAATCTGAATATACTTCCACTCAGATTTGATGAGGGCAGGGGGTCCCCAGATGTTCTGAGCCTGTGGGTACATTTGGAAGTCTCACACGGGGTAGGTTGGGGTGCTGTTGAGTTAAGTGTTTTAAAAAAAGCATTTGCCTTGGAAGCACAGAAGCTTTATGCAGTATCCCCAATCCTCCACATTTCCCAGTTAAGGGGAAAATGCTGTTCGAACAAATTACAAAGTTGATCTGACTCCAATGGTAACGAGAGAAAGAAATTTTACTTGCAAAAATAGAAGCACGTCTTATGTGACATATTCACGTAGGTACATTTAACTTCTTGTGAACAGATTAACTTCAAAAAGTTGCTGCAGCTCCAAGCCCAGGTCAGAGAGAGAAGAAGAGAGGTCCTTTATAAGATGAAAAACAGAAAGGCAAGCAAGGGCCAAAGATGGCTCAGCATCTAACCCATGAAAGGAGGGTGGGGCCAACTGCCGAGTGTACTGGAGGGAGAGAATTCTCTTAACCCTTTCCCTCCTGGATCCTCTTGCATGCAGAGTTACAATATCCAGCAGGCACAACTACACAAATGACTGTCCCAGGAGGTGGAGTTACACACACAAAGGAAGCTCAAGGACAGGGGGGAGGGACCTTTAAAAAAAACACTGGGCAAGAGGAGTGAGGGACAAAATAACACCAGCACTGGGGTGGTCGCTGCTGCTGAAATAACTTTATTTTACTCTGCACAGCCCGTCAGACCCCCAGGCCAGTTATACTCTACAACTCTCTTTTGGCAGTGAAAGTTTATTGAGTTATACGCAAGATCCAGAAATCACTTGTGTTCGAACTAAAGGCTTCTGGACGATACAGGCATATTATAGAAAGTTCAAAGAAATCCCACCCATCCCCCAAGCACACGTCACACCCACTCCGCTTACCATTGCCATGCCCACCAGGAGAGAGATATGTCCTGGTAATCTAGAGTCCGAGATGGCACAAGAATGCATCCAAGGACACCTTCCCCTGGGAAAGCGAAAGAAGAGAAAAAGGGTGTTCTGACTTGTGGAAAAGTGGAAAAGTCTAAAAGCAAAGGTCGCATAATAGTCCCTCATGCACTCCCCCCCACCCGCAGGAATGCCCTCCCCCCTAAATCATGGGAACCCCGAGCAAGCACAGCATAGCAAGGCTTGACACAGCCAATCAGATCTCCAGCGGCCGATCAGAAGCCCAGCTTTGCACAAACCCAACCTGGATTTGGTAGGCCCCGTGGGCACCACGTCGTGGACTCCGGGATTGGGGCTGAATAAGCTCAGTTGTGATTTCAGTGTAGCCAGGCGCAATGGAAACCGTGCAAGACACTGATGTGATGAGGGTGAGCATTTCTTGAGCATCCCTGCTGTCAAACCCAGTGCAGTCTCTCTGCCTTGACTGATCTCGGCTCAGTGGCTTTTACTGAGTTAACCCTTACTGTGGTTATCAAAGTTTGAGTCCTGTGGCACTTTTAAGACCAACAAAGTTTTATTTAAGGTGTGAGCTTTTGTGTGCATGCACACTTCCTCAGACATCGTGAAATGGAACTTACCAGTCCATACACAGAAGGCAGAAGTTGAATAGCAAATTAGCATACCATATAATGAAGAAGAAGAGAGAAGAAGTGATTGGATTTATACCCCGCCCTTCACTTACTTGGGAGTCTCAGAGCGGCTTACAAACTCCTTTCCCTTCCCTTCCCCTCCCCACAACAGACGCCCGGTGAGGTAGGTGGGGCTGAGAGAGCTTTGAGACAACTGTCCTTGAGAGAACAGCTGGTACAGAGCTATGGCTTGCCCAAGGTCATCCAACAGGTGCAAGTGGAGGAGTGGGGAATCTGAAATGTTTTAACAGATGCAAACAGGAATAATAAGCTACGTTTATAAGAAGAGAAGAAGAGATTGGATTTATACCCTGCCCTTCACTACTTGAAGGAGTCTTGGAGCCGCTCACAATCTCCTTTCCCCTCCCCTCCCCACAACAGACACCCTGTGAGGTAGGTGGGGCTGAGAGAACTCTTTCGAGGACTGCTTATGAGAGAACAGCTCTGAAATAATTTGTGACTGACCCAAGGTCACACCAGCAGCTGCATGTGGAGGAGTGGGGAATCAAACCTGGTTCTCCCAGATGAGAGTCCACACTCCTAACCACTACACCAAACTGGCTCATCATTGTTTGGATTTAATTCCAGGGGAAAACAGTGAGGCAAATAAATATGTCAAAACTGGCGATAGGTGTAAAGTATCTTTCTTAGTTACGGAGTGCTAAGAGAAAACTTTGTTGGTCTTAAAGGTACCGCCGGACTCAAACTTTGTTCTCTGGTTACCAAGGTAAAACTGTACTGCTTAAAAACTCATTTGAAGCTAATCTGCATTCTGTTCTTTGTTTCTGTATGCTTGTTTTACAATTTGTTAATTGCATTTATTACTCATCATGAGCTCATTTACTGCTTGTAGGGTGTCACAGTGAATATTCATTGAGCCACATTTTCCTTGACATTGAGCTGTTATCCATTGTGTTTTTTTATTGTGTGCTTTTGTAGCTGGGGGCTCCCCATTCTGTCTCTGCATGAGTCACTGTTCTGACCTTGCCCCCTTCCATTCAAGAGGTAAGTGTCTCATGCAAAAACACACAGGTGTGTGTGTGTGTCTCCTGAAAGGGCAATTAATCTTACAGTAAAACTTTGAAAAAGTGGCCCTTTTTGGCTGTAAGCGTGAAGTGTGTCTCTAGTAAGATGGCAGCGTATTCAACATACAACACTAACACATTGGAATCCATTTGGACACATCCAGAGAGCTCTCTGAATGAGCTCCCTGCTTGTAGACAGGGAACAGAGTGTAAGCCAATCCCCTGACGTGATGTAGTGCTTAAAAGTCTTGGACTAGGATCCTGGGGGACCCAGGTTCATATCTCCCAGCTTGCTGGTTGACCTTGGTTTGGTCACATACTCTCAGCCTGACCCTCCTCATAGCAGGCCCGTAGCTACGGTGGGGCTATTCGGGGCTCTATGTGAGACTTCTGATGAGATCCAATAAGCCAGACCTTGTACTGCAAAATACAGTCTTTATTTCTTAATGGTCTTTCAGGAAACACTTGCGTTGTTAGTGATACCACATACAGAATGTGAGGAACTGATATACTGTATTCAAACAGGAGCAAAAAGCCAGGTACCAATCAGAATAAAAATATCAAGCGCCAAAATGAGCTACCGTTACTTTCTCAGAGAAGGAGGCGGGAAAACTGAGCTAAATTCCCATCCCCGACCCTGTGTGTAATCTACATGCATTCTCACGCAAAAGACACCTGGAAGAGCGGAGGCCCAGTTGCCCAAGGTTACAAGTGCAGCAACAGAGATAACTGAAGTCTAGCAAAATAGATGAGTTCACTCTGTGGAATAAGGGGGGAGGAGGGAGGAAAGAGGGGGGGGGGAGGAGAACTGCCAGGAGGGAAGCCGATGCCGATCTCCCGCCAGGACCTGAAACAGGGACTGAGAAAAGGAAGCAAACATGACAGGGAACCTGACACTCTGCCCCCTTCCTTAAAGCCACAGCCCCACAGGAATTTGTCCTGAAAACTCTTTAAAAACCATTTTTAAAGGCACGTGCTCTCATTTCTCACACCTGCCGAGCCGCCGTGGGCCACCTGCTGCTCCCCACGCTTGCCTGCCAGCAGCAAGAAGAGTAGTGGCAGCAGTAGCCTCGTGGCGCTCTGTGGTCTGATGCAGACGGGGCAGCCCTTCATGCTGACGTGCCCTGTGGTACTGCACTGCCTCCTCTTTTCTTCTCTCCGGGCACTGCCCTGCTCCAGAAGGGAGTCAGCTTTGAGAGAAAGCCTGAGAGCATCACGTAAGGTGACCGGGGTCTCTGTGTGTGTGTGTGTGTGTGTGCGTGCTCGAAGGGGAGATGGGGAAAGTAAATGGGGGGAAGGCTGGGGGCTTCGGAACAGTTGAGAAATCCTGGAGAGTGTGGTGGGACCATCTATCCAGCCCGGCTTCCTCCCTCCCGCCTCACTTGTACTTTTTCAGTTTGGGGGGCTCTCCTCCAGACTGCTGCAGCAAAAGCGGCTCGCTTGGGGCTTCTGTTACCGTCCCTGCCTCCTTTCCTTTGGCAGCCCCCTTTAAAAATTGAAAATTTGAAAGCCCCTGAAAAATAAAATCCTAGCTATGGGCCTGCCTCACAGGATTGTCGTGTGAGAGAACGGAGGAGGGGAGAATGACGTGCCAAGCCTCTGCACAGCAACCCTAGACTTCCTCGATGATCTCCCCATCCAAGTCCTAAGCAGGGCTGACCCTGTTTAGCTTCCGAGAATGGATGAGCTCAGACTAGCCTGGGGCATCCATTTCAGGGCATGCGTTCAAGTTACAGACTGGTAAAAACAGAGATGGCGATCCCGATGCAGTACCCAAAAGGCCCTCTTTGATCCCGCCTCACAATCTCACCTTCTGCTTCCGTTGAACGTTTTAATCCGACTCTCCAGGCTACGTATTTCAGAAGGGGCCTGTGCCATTTGAAGCCTAGCGCCAGCATTTAAATTCATCCCTATGCACTGGATAATTTCTGCATTTTTTAAAAAAGAGAGCATATAAAGTATGATTTGTAGGTTATTGAAAATGTCATGTTGCACACATTCCCCCGGTGCTCTTTCCTTAGCTCTAATTACTGAAACTGATTACATTTAAAAGATTACCTTTTCAGCCAGGAGGCAGAGAGCTGCGTTTCCTTAAATGTATTCCTTAGGCCATTTTGACATGAAAAGCAGTGACTAGGGTGCTCTGCCTGCTCGGAATCAGCTGCCTGGTGAATGCCTTGCTCCCCTGCTGAGATGGATCAGCCTGTAAAGCCAACGGAAAGGCAGGTAACAGTCTGTTTTTACCTAGCAGGAAACAAGTCGCAAACATGCTGGTACTTTTGATGGGTAAGTGAACACATGAAGCTGCCTTATACCGAATCTGACCCTTGGTCCATCGAGATTAGTCTTGTCTACACCGACCGGTAGCGGCTCTCCAGGGTCTCAGGCGGAGGTCTTTCCCATCGCCTACTTTGTGGTCCTTCTTTTTTTCTTGAACCATTAACATTTTATTAAATTTTGTAAGTTTATCAGACAATATAGACGAAAGTATCATGACGGCAAATACTGTATATACGGTACAAAATAACGTCACATGAGGAAAGTACCCGAGAAACAATACCTTGTGGGGAGGGCGGGATATAAATCCAATAAATAAATAAATAAATAAATAAATAAATAAATAAATAAATAGGATAGATCAGTAATAAACCATAGAGGGAAACAGTGGTCCTTTCTGCATTTGTCTGCCTCTCTGGATTTTCTCAGTGTTCGAGTTGAGGCAGTTTAAGCCCATGGCAAAACAGCATCCAAATAACCCCGGGGCCACAGCAGGCTGAAACTGGGCTGACCACTGAAGGGAGGTGATGTAAAGCAGAATGGGGACAAAACCCGGAATAAAAAGGAGGTTGAACTCGATTTCAGTGCAGAATTGCTTGGAAGACACCGCAGTGAACATGGATTAAAAGGAGAGTGCAGAAAGGGCCAATGATAAAGCAGTATGGGTAAGTCCCAACAGTAACTTTTAACTTATTTTCTCAATTTCAAGAGCAGTACACTGTGTATGTTCACATTTATCATGGAGTCAAGGTGTATACCACCACGATCAGACAATGTGCGAGAGTAGGAAATCAGAACAGTCAGTAAGTAAGAAAATGAATATCAGGTATAGAGTAATTTAAGGTATATCGGGTTATAACTTTGAATGTCATTCGTGGTGATGTAATCTACGAATGGGAACCATTTCTCCAAATAATGAGATTGTTTAGGAAATGATTCTGATTGTTGTAAGTGATCGGTAATCTTTTCTGTGATGAAGTGGTCCCAAACCTTGGTGTACCAACGATCTCTCATAGGGGCCAAATGTGATTTCCATTGTGAGGCAATAGAGGTCTTTGCTGCAACAAGAAGGTTCAGTTCTAGACCACGTCTGATTGCTGGGATAGAGTCGTCTTGCCAGCTATTGAGGAAGATCGATTCCGGTGAGAATGGGATTTTGTGTCCTGTATAAGCTGTATTTGTCAAAGGAAATCATGCCAAAAGGTTTCGAAAGCTGTGCACTCCCACCAACAGTGTGCGTAGGTGCCCAGCTCCCCACACTTCTTCCAGCACAGAGGGGAATGAGCAGATGAGACTGAGGCCAGGTTTTGGGGGTTTTTTGGTAAGATACCAATGAGTGAGTATTTTGTAGGACTGTAGTTTCGTGTTAATCTTCCTGGTCCTTTTAACTGGAGATGCCGGGGATTGAACCTGAGCCCTCTTGCATGCCAAGGAGAGGCTCTGCTGCTGAGCCATGGCCCCTTCTCTAAGGCTGATTTTACATCTGACTTTCCCGCTGGAATCATTCTAGTTCCAAAAAAACCTGTCCACACCTCTGTGCGCTGTGAAACCGTGCTGCTACTGAAATGTCCATATCTACTAATTGCCCTCCGGTGGTCAAGCTAGTATTATACCACTTTATTCTGCTTTAAACAATTGTGGTTTCTTAGTGCACTTAGACCCCCTGGAGTGAAATTTCACACCACTGTGAAATCAGCACAGGAAAAGACAGCAGTCAAACTACTTTAGAGGGGAGGTGTAAAATCAGCCTAAGTCTTGACAGTTTGTGAAATATTTTGTGGTTTTGTGACTCTGCATTAGGAGTTAGGTTGAATTCTACTGAGGTGGTCATCCTTGGCCTCTGCCTCTATCCTTTGTACAATGCTCCTTTGTACAAAAAGAATCATGTATGTAGGAAGAGGTTCTGCCATGTGTGTGTGTATTAAGAGCTATAAAGTCACTTCCAACATCTGGTAACCCTCGAATTAATGACCGCCAAAACATCCTGTCATTAACAGTCTTGCTCAGATCTTGCAGACTAAGGACTGTGGCTTCCTTGATTGAGTCCATCCATCTCATGGGGTTCTGCTGTGTTACGGAATTTGCTTGCACACGCTGGATGGCAAGCTGGGGGTGAGGGAATAGAACCAGAGGCTTGCTCGTGTTGCCCTCCTTCCCTCTCTCCCCGTCACATTAGGAAACTTACCTGAAGCAAGGGAAAGAGGGGGAAACAAATGCCACTTCAGCAGCAAAGGGGTGGTGGGGGGGGGAAGAGTGTAAACTTTCCCCTTTGGGTTGTCAACCTCCAGGTGGTGGCTGGAACTCTCCTGGGACTACAACTGATCTCCAGGTGACAGAGATCAGTTCCCCTGGAGGAAACAGCTGCTTTGGAAGGTGGACTCTACAGCTTTGTATCCCATTGATGTCTCTCCCCTCCCCAAACCCTGCTCTCCTCAGGCTCCCCCCCCCCCACCTGGAGATGGAAACCCTCTGTCCCCTGTGCCATTTTCCTGATCTGAAATGGTCTGGGGAGTTGCTTTTCATCCCATTGAGGAAACATTACCTGTGTGTTTCCCCAGCTGGGCAAGTCGCATCCCCTGGGGCCATTTCAGATCAGGAAAGTGGCATGCAGAAAGATGCCTATAGTTGTCCATCAGAGGTAACTGGAGTTAGGGATTCTCCGCATGATCAGGAAGCAGTTTTTCCCCAGGCCAGTTTGGTTGGAGATCCTGAAGGTTTTTGGTCATCTTCTGGGCATGGAACAGCGGTCACTGGGGGTAAGGGACAGGTGTTTGTGAATTTCCTGCATTGTGCAGGGGGTTGGACTAGATGACCCTGGAGGTCCCTTCCAACTCTATGATTCTATGATAAGGGTGGGGGGGGGGAGCAAAGTCTGAGTTCAAGCCCTGCAGCTATTAGCCATGTCACTTAAAAGCGACCTCTGAATGGAGGCATGGCCTGAAGGTTGTCGGACATTGGTCTCTTGTACAACAAATCCCAATTTTGTATTTTGTATGACTTTATATATTGGACCTTCCCTGAAACGTTTCATTGGCTAATAACATTTCAGAGTTTCTCCTCTTTTATATATAAAAAAGGATCCTGCGAGTCAGCATGAATAAAAAGTTATTAAAAATAAATACTTTCCCTTGTGCATCACACAATCGGAAAAACTTAAAAGATCGCTTCTCCCATTGATTTTGCCCACTCACTATTCAAAAGACCATTGATTTTTTTTAAAAACAACCCAGTAGTTGAAAATGGGGTTAAAATGTGCATGCCATTTGTGAGCTCAAGGGAAAAAAATCTTTCTTGTCAACCAGTCCTATCTAAATTTTTTTGGTGAAAATGCAGGCATTGAGCAAATCAGCAAAACGGGGCGTATTATCTCAGCAGCCCTGCGTGTGCAGGAGAATGAGGCCTTAAGTAATAGAATAGGCATCCACGTAGATCTTGTCTGGTCTGGAAGTGGGAAAAGGACCATTAGGGCAAGGGCTGTGGACTGCGTGTGTTTGTGTGTTATGTGCTGTTAAGTCGTTTCTGCCGTATGGCAACCCTGTGAATTCATGTCCCCCCAAACATCCCATCATTCACAGCCTTGCTCAGGTCTTGCAAGCGCCGTGGCTTCCTGGATGGACTCCATCCATCTTATGTTGGGTCTTCCTCTTTTTCTGCCGCCTTCGACTTTTCTTAGCATTAGGGTTTGCGGGTTCTCCCTGGCCTCTGGCGAGGGAGGGGAGGGGATCGGGTTGCCAGCTCCAAGTTGGGAAACTAGGGCTGCCAAGTCCAACTTGGGAAATATCTGGGGACTTTGGGGGTGGAGCCAGGAGACTTTGGGGGTGGAGCTAGGAGAAAGGAAGTGACATCATTTTGTGATGTCACATCCTGTGATGTTGCTTCCACATGCTGACACATGAACTCATGAAGTTTCCTAATACTGAATCAGGCCATTGGTCCATCAAGGTCAGTATTGACTACTCAGACTGGTAGTGGCTCTCCAGGGTCTCAGGCTGAGATCTTTAATGTCACCTATTACCTGATCCTTTTTTAGCTGAAGAGGCTGATACCTCCTGCATGTCAAGCAGATGCTCTATCACTGAGCAAGGGCCCTACTGAATCCTTCCTCATCTCGGCAGAATATGATTTTCATATCATAAGAACAGGAGAGAAGCCACAGTGGATCGGCCCATCCAGTACAGCCCATCCAGTACAACACTCTGTGTCACAACAGTGGCCAAAAATACCAGGTGCCCTCAGGAGGTCCAGCAGCGGGGCCAGAACTCCAGAAGCCCTCCCACTGTTGCCCCCCAAGCACCAAGAAGGCAGAGCATCACTGCCCCAGACAAAGGGTTCCATTTAGACCTTGTGGCTAATAATAGCCACTGATAGACCTCTGCTGGATGGGGACAGAGAGAGAGAGAGAGACAGACAGACAGACAGACAGAAAAAAGAAAGAGGGAGAGAGAATGAAAAGAGCTGGAAGAGAAACTCACCTTGCCAGCCACATGCAAAAGCAGCTCCTTCAGTCCCTCTGGGCGGACCTCTCTTGCTGTGGAAGCTCTCTTGCTGACTTCTTAAAGGGGAAATGTCTGGCGAGGCTTTTTACTGCAGGGCAGGCTCTCTGCAGACATTTCCCTTTTAAGGCAGCCATTTTGTCCCCCCGGTGGGCAACTTTGGAAAAGCGGGAGGGAAGGACTAAAAATCAGTGTTTCCCCCGCCCTGCCGGGGGACTTGGCAGCCCTATGGGAAACTCCTGGAGATTTGGGGATGGAGCCTGGGGAGGACAGGGACCTCAGTGGGGTACAATGCCAATAGAGTCTACCCTCCAAAGCACCCCCCCCCTTCTCCAGGGGAACAGATCTCTGTAGTTTGGAGATGAGCTGCGATTCCAGGGGATCCCCAGCATTACTGTCTTTTCCTGTGATTCTTGTCTTCTCATAATGTGACCAAGGTATAAGAGCCTCAGTTTGGTCATTCTGGCTGTGGTCACACGGCCCTTTGATGCGGGAGGAAGGGCTGTTTCCTCCTGCATTTAAAGGGACCGTTCACAAGGGCTGCGGCTAGTCCCGTGCTGAAGCAGGCTCAAATGTGGGTTCCTCCCGCATTTTCTGACCCCGGGAGTTGTGCACAGAACCTGCATTTGAGCCATCTGGGCAGCCCTCTCTCGCAATCATTGCAAGAGCAGGGCTGTCCAGATGGTCCCGTCCGCCATTCCCCCCCCCCCTTTTACACTTGGGCGCTTGGCCACTCAAGCGCCCAAGTGTAAAAGGGGGGGAAAAACCCCCAAACTTACCAGGCAGCCGGCGGGGCTTGGGGAAGGGTGCCTCCCCCCTGCCGCTGCTGCCGCTGCTGTTGCCGCTGCTGTTGCTGCCGCTGCTCACCTCCTCTGCCGCTGCCACTCGCCGCCGCTTGCCTCCTCCGCTGCCAATGTTGCCGCTGCCGCTCGCCTCCTCCGCCGCCGCATGCCTCCAGGGACGCTGCTGTTTTAAGTCTGGGAGGGCTCCCGGATTTAAAGGGGCCGTGTGACCACAGCCTCTAGCTTCTAGAGAAGGTTCAGGCTTGACTGGATCTAGAACCCACCGATTTGTCTTTTTGGCGGTCCATGGTATCCGTAAAACTCTTCCCCAACAACACATTTCAATCAGCTTTCTTCCTGTCAGCTTTCTTTGGTGTGGGGGAGTATTTTTTATATCCGTGTGTGTGTTTATGTGTACATGTGTGACTGTGTGTGCACCTGGGAGTCATGGCGACCTCTGGTGACTGACCCCTGCTGGGGGCCTGGAGGATATCCAGAGAGGTGGCTGAATAAAGCCTGCCCCCCACCTCCTGCCTCTGGTATTCTCCCATCCAAGTACTTGCCAGAGTTGACCCTGCTTCGCTTCTGAGATCTGATGAGAGCGGGCTCGCCTGGGCTATCCCGGTCAGGGCCTGTCCGCTTTCTTCACTGTCTAACTTTCACACCCATACAGAGTAATGGGGGATACATGGAACTTGGTTTTATTCACACACTCGGCAGAGCTGGAGTGATCACACCACAGGGCAGCTCTCCTGTGCTTCTGGAATGTCAGGGATCAGAACCCACGTCGAAGGGCCCTCCTAGATTTCTGTCCCTAGGTGGCATACCCACAGCTAACTTAACGGAGGGAGGCTCAATGAACAGACCAGTGATCCCCAACATGGTGCCCACGGGCACAATGGCACCCACCCATGTGATTCTTCGTTCCCACTCGCTTCTTCCCCAAAGCACCTCCCCTGCCAAGTGCAGAGCCCATCCCAGCTTTCCTGCACTTCACTGGAGTTGGGGGTGCTCCAGGAGAGCCCGAGTGGCGCCATCACTGTTGTTCTTCAATGAGCACCCATTTTGAGGTAGCTGTCTCCATCACAGGAGGGCACTTGCCTTGGAACCTCCCAACATTTTGTGGCTCCTTTCAGCGTTTTGTGATTGGAACGCTCCCCATGGCAGCCATTTTGTTGTGGCACCAAACGTACATGAGTATGTGCCACCAAGTGGCCACCAAGTCACAGTGAGGGGCATTGCTGTGAATTGAGAGCCAGTTTGGTGTACTGGGTAAGAGCGGGGGACTCTCCTTTCCCTTCCCTTCCCCACCACAGACACCCTGTGAGGTGGGTGGGGCTGAGAGAGCTCTTTCGAGGTACTGCTTGTGAGAGAACAGCTGTGAAATAACCTGTGACTGACCCGAGGTCACACCAGCAGCTGCATTTGGCGGAGTGGGGAATCAATCCCGGTTCTCCCAGATTAGAGTCCACCACTCTTAACCACAACACCAGACTGTCCCTCCAGCAGGCCGAAAGCATCCTCTGGAAGACAGGGTGGGCCTTAGCCCTGAGGAGGAGGGGCGAGGAGAGGCTTTTAAAGACTTGCAGGCTGGAGAGGAATGCCAGCCCATTAGCCAGGAGGCCAGTCATTGAAGGCGCTCAAGATGCATTGGTGGGAGCTCTGGGATGTCCCGCTCAGGTACTCCTTTATGAGGCCAGCCTGGAGAGAGCCAAGGAGGACGGAGGCCCGGTCTTGTCCTCAGAGCCAGAGAGCAGCAGACAGAGGCTGGGAGAGTGGAAAACAGGATGATGGAATACCCTCCTCCTCCTCCTCCCCTCCGCTGCTGAGGCATTGCTCACAGGGGCTCTGGGAAAGGAGAAGCTGGAAGGCGAGCCCCCTCCCCTCCCCCGGACTCTGGTCCCCAACTGGCGGGGTCTTGACAAGAGTCTGCATTTCATGTAGGCAGAGCTGCTCAGGAAATTAAGCAGTGCCTTCAATATTCATGACACTGCAGAGCACAAAGCAAGATCGAATCCAGACTCCCAGGAGCATGCCAGTCAAAAACTGACATTGGGGAGGGAACAGAAGGGAAGGGAGTGATGGAGAAGCGGGGGTAACAAGCACATGGATCTAAGAATAGACTTGGCCTTGGCTGCATCTGGGGATGAAGACGGTCCTTGAAAGAAGGATTTTGGTCTCAAAGGGTCAATTCTCTGCCAAACTTAGAATATTTGCAGTTGAAACAGGTCAACTCAGAGTTCAGCCACAGAGCCTGAGTGCAGCTCTGAATATATAAAGTGGTGGTTTAAAGGATAGTGTTTCTGAGCATGCACAGAGAGTTTTTCCTTTGCGACTGGGTAACCCCAGTGCAAAGTGATTCTGGGTTCCATAAAATGTGACTAGCATTTCCGGCTTCAAAATAATTGTTGCTGCTGGGCTCAGAGAAGAAGAAGAAGAAGAAAAGAGGTTGGATTTATACCCCACACTTCACCCGGAGTCTCAGAGCAGCTTACAAACTCCTTTCCCTTCCCCTCTCCTCCCCACAACAGACACCCTGTGAGGGAGGTGGGGCTGAGAGAGTTCTGACAGAAACTGCTCTTTTTCAAGAACAGCTCTGACAGAACCATGGCTTGCCCGAGGTCATCCAGCAGCTGCAAGTGGAGGAGTGGGGAATCAAACCCGGTTCTCCCAGATTAGAGTCCCCACACTTAACCTCTACACCAAACTGGCTCTTACAAACTTAAAGCAACCAAAGGCAGATCAATTAGATCTGCCCCTTAAAGTATCAGAGGGGCACACCCTGACTACATAATTATGGTCCAGATACTAATTTCAGCAGAAGTTCAGGTCTGTGAGACACTCTAGTATTTTCTCCACTCTGTAGCAAAGCCAGCCCCTGTTTGTATTAGCATCTGAGGCTCTGGAGTTCTCAGCCAGAGGGATGGCCTCCAGGAAGGGCTGAGTCCTAGAACCTGGCTTTTTGGGAAACGAATCCCAGATTATTACACTGAAAATACCACCACATCAGCTTCTTTGCTATCTAGGGAATTGGTAATAATATGTTTAGCTTAAGTCCATTGATTTCATTTTTTTTTTTTTGCTGTCAAGTCACAGCTGATTTGTGGCAACTCAGTGGGGTTTTCAAGGCAAGAGATGTTCAGACGTAGTTTGCTATTGCCTGCCTCGGGCCCCGGTCACATGAGCGAGATAATTCAGGGGAGAAGCGAGGCTATTTGCTCTGGAGCAATTTGATCCACAATTGTGTGCGATCACACAGGTCTGTGAAGCGGCAGGCACAGCCCACCACTGAGTGATCAGACGCAATTGCGGGTGGGGTTTTTTTGCCGTTTTAACAGGGGATCGATGAATCACATCTCCACCCTGGCAGTATGCGATGATGCGCATACCGAGAAGGGGGAACAAACAACGGCATGGCGCTGGGATAGCCTGATCAGCGCACACGAGGAATGATCGCGCGAGGAAAGTCTCTGTGGCCCTTAGCAAACCTGTTTGCTACCGGACTTTCCCCAGTACCTTTTAACTCCGCTTCTTCGGCAGAGAGACACGGGTTGCCGACGGGTGTGGGACGCTTCCCAGCTGTTCTAGTGGGATCGCGCCTTTAAAATCCGCATGTCATTCATGCCTATCGCGTGGCTAATTCGGCGTGCGATCGGGGCCTCTGTGTCGCAACTCTGGACTTCCTTGGGGGCCTCCCATTCAAATGCTGACCAGGGCTGACCCTGCTTAGCTTCTGAGCTCTGACTAGATCAGGCCAGCCTGGAGCATCCAAGGCAGGGCAGTGCGTTTAGGCCAGCCTGGCTGCATAGCAATCCGCTGCAAATGTATATTCTATTAATTATGGAATGGAATCCATACCTCAAATGTATTTGTGGCCCATGCCGGGACTGAAGTTACTTTTCCACAGAACATGTATTGCCTCTGCAGAACAAATGTTTTTCACCTCTAAGCTATTCAAATGCACGCTTGCACTATTAATCCAGTAATCAGTCTTTGCCAGGAACTATAAAATTTGTCTTTGTCTGCAGAAAGCCAGCACTTGGACTAAAGGAGCTGAGTATGATTTCAGAGGACTCTGTCCTTGGGGGCAAGCGGAACTGCAAACACCAGGCTATTCAAACACGTAACGAAGTTTACTACCCTGTTGTGCGTTCATGGATTCCTTTCACACTGAGTGCTACAGCATGATTGAATTCTGGGTGTAAGCTTTTGTGTGCATGCACACTTCTTCAGATACATGTGCGCGAAAGCTTATCCCCAGAATTAATCTTTGGGGGTCGTAAAGGTGCCACTGGACTCAAACCTTGTTCTACTGCTTCAGACCAACATGGCTGCCCACCTGGATCTGCTACAGCAGGGGTCAAAGCAATTCACGCGTCAGTCTGATATGAAACATCTGAGATAATTTTTACACAAGGAGCCAACAGCTGGGAGCTTAGGGGCCAAATCTGGCTCTCGAAGGGACACCGTACAGTCCGCAGTGACAAATTCAGAGGGAGCAGCAGTATGTGTGGAGTGAGTAGTAGCAGTGGCCATGTCTGAAGTCCATTTGGGGAGGTGGAAATTGCGGGGACCAGTGTTCCATCTAAGCTGAGTTAGTGTGAGCTAGCTCACAGTTTTTTAGCCTCCGGCTCATGCATTTTTGTCTTAGCTCAGGAAGGATGGCTCCACAGCAAATCGCTCACTCACAGCTTCAGTGCTCACAAAACAGAATTTTTGTTCACAAGACTCTACAGTTTAGAGGGAGCATTGGTGGGGACCAAATTCTACCACCATTTGTCTCTTCGAAGTGGCCCTCCAGTAGATCAACTATGCACTGTGTATTAGAGGCAATTCAGATAACCCACATGGATGACACTGAAAATTGATACCATACAGTGATGCTCTGGGTCAGGGGTGTCAAACATGCGGCTTGGGGGCCGGATCAGGCCCCCGGAGGGCTTCTATCAGGCCCGCATTGGAACTGGCCATCTCTTGCTTTCAGTTCTGTTGCTGCTGCTGCATCATAGCTTGCTTCACCAGACTCTCAGTCGCGCAGCCATTTCATGTTTTCGACGCCTAACTCTGAGCATGAGATTTCTGTGGTGAATGCCAATAAATCAAAAGTAGGTTTGCAGCTTACAGATACACACCTGAACAGCATACTCAAGATTGCAACAGCACAGACATTTTGATTCAGTAATTCAGAGCGAGAGGTGTCAGTTATCAGAGACTGTTAAATAAACAAAATATTGCAAGAGTGACAATGTTTTAAATATGTTTTCATTTTAAGTTAAAAAAATCTTTGTGTTTGTGTCCTTTATAAAGTTTATATCTCCGCTGCCTGGCGTTACATTATATGACACACATGGTCTGGCCCAACAAGGTCTCTTTTATGTCAGATCCGGCCCTCAGAACAAATGAGTTCAGCTCCCCTGCTCTAGGTCGTCCCTGCAACGTCTGAGGACTCCTCCTAACTGCATGGACCGACAGTCCCATTGGGATTCTTTACATCAGTGCTGCAGTTCTGGAAGCAGCCAGCACTGGTTTACGGAGGCTATACAGAATCGGTTTGGACTTATTGTGGTTCATGGTTTCCAAATGCCACAGTTGTTTTGTGGAGTATTGTCATACAACAGTGGTTAGAACAAAAACATTTGCCTTGTCAGTTGAGAAACCAAAGGCTCAGTGAGAGTCCTACAGAGTCAGTCAACAAGCGTCCTTAAACAGGAATGCTTTATTGAGAAAGGTCTGCTATGGTCATCTGCACTTTTTGTGTTAGTAATGGCGGGCACTGCCTCAATCAGGACAATTATACAGAATTCAAAAAGGAGTCTGGTAATGCATTGTAACCAATCATCATGTCAGAGAAAAGGTGCTTAAAATACTGGTTTACAGTTCCCAGGGAAAAAAGCAGGAAGAATCAGAGTCAGACAGGAGGTACATGGGCCGGCACCAACAGTCTCCCAAGGTCGGAGTAGCTCAAAGAGCAATAAGCATGCCATGAGAAATATACCATTCCACAGTCCTGACGCCAGAGGTTCACTCATCCCACCTCCCGGCATTAGCTGGCAGGCACATCCATTCCAATATTCTGTTTGCAGCAATGGCCAGCCAAGGACCCCACTCCTCCCGAAGCTCTCAAATGGGACATGAAGAAAATTGCCTCCCTGCTTTGTTACCCGCACACCTGCTGCAACTAGTATGCACATATGTGCACGCACACACACGTGTGTGTTCATGTGCATATGTGCTCATGCATATGTGCGCTCATGCGCACACAGGCAAATTTCCCCCCCCAAATATCCCAGCAGCAGAAACGGATCTGCAGGTTCTGACTGCTGATCCATTTTGGTTGCGCTCCCCTGCGTTCAGACATCCAGCCACACACAATGAATGTGTGGGGAACCGAAAACAGCACTTGTGATGTGGTGCCTTTTTAACCTGGCTCCAAGTTGTCCTGCAATGGGATGAGTAGACCTGGGGAATGCCTGGCAGACGTGGCGGTGGGGATGGTGCCCATTTAGTCCGGGGGAGAGGGGTGGCTGTGTTGGACCAAACTGCTTGTGTGATCACCCCCTTTGTTTCTTCAGTATACTTTTATGCCACATTCTTAACAGAGTTCCTGAGACAGTACGCAATCAAAACATTTAGAAACAACTACCTGTACTAAATACAATAAAATTATTCTTTTTCTGCCATCAAGTAAATACAATAAAATTATTCTTTTTCTGCCATCAAGTCAAAGCTGACTTCGGGCGACCCCCTTGGTGGGGTTTTCAGGGCAAGAGACATTTGAAGGTGGTTTGCCATTGCCTGCCTCGGCATCATGACCCTGGTATTCCTTGGAGGTCTCTCATCCAAATACTGATCAAGGCTGACCCTGCTTCGCTTCTGAGATCAAGTGAGATCAAGCTAGAGTAGGCTATCTAGGTCAGGGCAATAAGATTGTTAGATTCCACAAAACAATATAAGATTAAAAACCAGGAGACAAATTAAATTGTAGCACATATAAAAGAAGTGCAAAGCGAAAGATAACAGCATCACAATTAGCAAGGGTTTAGAGTGGTACTGAAAGGTCATCAGATACAACACTGTGTAAGCTATGGGGGGGGGGGGGGAGCATTCCGGAGTCAGATTGCCACAAGTCCTGCCCTGAAGCCTATTCTGCCTCCGATGTGTCTAAGAAAAGGGCCTTTAAATGGAAGCCCTGGCACTGGGAAGGGGCTGTGATTCAATGGATCCAATCTGCTTGGCCTGCAGAAGGTCCCCGGTTGCATACTTGGCAACTCCGGTTAAAAGGATTAAAAGGATCTGGCAGGAGGTGATGTGAGAGCCCTCTGCTTGAGATCCCGGAGAGCAGCTGCCAGTCTGAGTAGACAATACTGACCTAAGAACGTAAGAGAGAAGCCAGTGTTGGACCAGGCCAGTGGCCCATCCAGCCCAACACTCTGTGTCACGCAGTGGCCAAAAACACCAGGTGCCCTCGGGAGGTCCAGCAGTGGGGGCAGGACGCTAGAAGCCCTCCCACTGTTGCCCCCCCCCCCCAAGCACCAAGGATACAGAGCATCACTTGCCCCAGACTGAGAGTTCCTATTTGTACCTTGTGGCTAAGAGCCACTGATGGACCTCTGCTCCATCTGTTTATCTAATTCCCTCTTGAAGCCGTCCATGCTTGTAGCTGCCACAACCTCCTGTGGCAGTGAATTCCACCGGTTAATCACTCTCTGGGTGAAGAAGGACTTCCTTTTATCCGTTCTAACCCGACTGCTTGGCAATTTCATGGAGTGCCCACGAGTTCTTGTATTGTGAGAAAGGGAGAAAAGGACTTCTTTCTCTACCTGCTCTATCCATCCCATGCATAATCCTATAAACCTCGATCACGTCACCCCTCAGCTGTTGTTTCTCCAAGCTAAAGAGCCCCAAGCGCTTCAGCCTTCCTTCATAGGGCTGGACCAAGGGTCTGATTCAGTAGAAGGCAGGCTTCATGTGTGTTCACTTTGACTGGACCCTGGAAAGGGGGGGGGGGGGAGAAATAGCAGCCTGTGGAAATCTTCCTTTGAAATCTGGGCCCTCGCCTTGTCCCTTTAGAATAATGGATGTCTTCAGCTAAGTTAATAGGACAGAATCATTCCTAAAATAACCAGAGGCAAATAAATTGTGAAATATATAATTGTCCATACTGTTTAGGGACTCGGGGCTGGAGGCTGGGACCTGGCCCAGCGGGCTGCTTGAGAATATGAATGCTCAGGCATCAGAGCCCTCTTGAGGCGCAGAAAAAGGGATGTGCAGCCAGGCGGACAGTTTGAAGTCCCTGAATTGGCCAAGCGTGGTATAAATTCTAGAAGGCTGCCTTTTGACATCAGAGCGACCCCTCCTGCCTTCTGTATTGACAGCTCAGGGCAGTGGCATCTCAGAAAGTTAAAGCAGGACAACTTGCTTCCAAGGTCTAGATTTGGGGACATCTGCCCATGATCCCAAACATCTGCGCATATTTATCTGTGCTTCTGGCTGTTCTGCGATTTTGAACAGTAGATTTTGAACAGATTTTGAACAGATGGTGACACCCCATTTGGGGTGGGGAAGTAGGTGGGATGAAGGGAAGAGTGCAGCGACAGATGACAGGAGAAGGGGTGGAGTGTGGGGGTCCACTGTGGGTTGGGAAGGATGAAGGAAGCCACAACTTGTCCGAGAACAACCTCAACAACACAGTGCTGGAACAGGCGCCGTGCTTTAGTGCAGACGATTTTCTTCTGTCTTAACTTGGAAAAGCTGAACAGAGGAAAGAAGTGGAGAACAATGGGGGATCCCTTTCCCACAAAACAAAAGGCCTTGTTTGTAGTGCTCAGCATCATAGGTGTCAACTACGGGGGGGCTCGAGGGCTCGAGCCAGCCCCAAAATTTTATGGGGGGGACTGAGCCTCCCCGCTGCACCTCCCCGGGCCCTTCCTAGGCCTGCCTGCTGGCTGCCGCCACCTCTTCCCCCGGGCCTGGCCATTCCTGCCTCCGTCCCTCCCTCCATCTGTCCAGGGGCCAGCTGGGCAAATTCCCAGCATGCTGGCGCCACCCAGACGGACGCTCTAGCAATTGCCCCGAAACTCTATGGCACCATTTTGTATCTACTTTTGTCAGCTGCCTTGGGTCTTGATTGTGTTGAGAGAAAGGGAGAAGAAGGAGGAGGAGGAGAAGGAGGAGGAGAAGGAGATTGGATTTATACCCAACCCCTCACTACCCAAAGGAATCTCAGAGTGGCTTACAATCTCCTTCCCCTTCCCCTCAGGTAGGTGGGGCTGAGAGAGCTTTGGGATAACTGCTCTTGAGAGAACAGCTCTGAGATAACAGCAACTGACCCAAGGTGGGTCAGTGAAGGAGTGGGGAACCAAACCCAGTTCTCCAGATCAGAATCTGCCACTCTTAACCACAACGCCAAACTGGCTCTCAGTGTAGGATTGCCAACTCCCAGGGGGCATGGCGTTCTCTCAGAACTACAACTGATCAGTTGTCTAAAGAGGTTAATTTCCCTGGAGAAGATGGCAACTCGGCAGGGTAGACTACGTGGCTCCACACCCCTGCTGAGCTTCCTTCCCCTTCCAAAACTCCGCCCCTCCCAGACCCCACCCTCAAACCTCCAAGAATTTCCCAACTCACGGTTGGGAGCCCCGGGGGGAGTGGGTCTTCTTTGCTCCATCGGACATGGAGTGGTGGAGGTGTCCAGCCCTGCAGCTGAATTGCTCAAGCCACACATTGATTCTTCTCCTGGCACCCAACTGGGGAACTCCTAGGCAACTTTAGCACCAAGAGTCATGCTTAGAACAGAGGGGGATATGCGGAAAAGTCACTTCTGTCTTTACGTCTTTCTTTATCGAGGGCTGTCACTGTCGGGATCTGCTTGGCAACTGGTAAAATGTTGTATTGATTACTGTTGAAATTGCTACCGCCCAAGTACTGATCTACTTTAGAATAAGAAAATTCCAGCCACACTTGGCATTTTACATTGAAATGATTGGGGAACAAATGCTGTTTTGAAAAAGTATTAAGAACGAAACGGAGAAAAATAATCCGGATTCTTCGTCAAGCCACTGCCTTGCTGTATTAGCTACTGCCTTGCTGAGCCACTGCTTTCACTGTATTGGCAACTGCTTTGCTGCATTAGCTACTGCTTTGCTGTATTAATTACTGCTTTGCTATATTATCACTGCTCTATTGTGCTATTATCATCTGTTATTGTTGTAATTTATTATTTGTTCTTAAGCAATGTTTGCTGTAACTTTTTGAATATAATTTATAGTTGAACTACTCTAGTGTCTTATTTACTCAGCCGCTTGTTCCAGTTTGAGCTTGTTTGCAGCCTCACTGCTGGTCCAGAAACTCAAACCAAAGCACAATCCAGGCAATACAAATGAACACACACGCACACAGCTGCCCTCTGCTGCACCAGACCATCGATCCATGGAGGTCAGTATTGTCTACTCACACTGGCAGCGGTTTTCCCAAGGTTTCAGGTAGAGGTCTTTCACATCACCTGTTTGCCTGATCCTTAACTGGAGATGCTCGGGACTGAACTGGAGACCTTCTGCATGCCAAGCAGATGCTCTGCCCCTGAGCCACGGCCTCTAATAATATTTATTTGTTTATTTTATTCGGTTTATATCCTGCCCTATCCCCCAAGCGGGTTCAGGGTGGCTCACAACAAGATAAAGATAAATAGTAAATTCATAAAGACATTAAACAATGTGGCTAGTTTGTTGTGGTGCTTAGGAGCGTGGACTTGATTCCCCACTCCTCCACATGCAGCTGCTGGGTGACCTTGGGTCCGTGACAAGTTCTTTCAGAGCTGTTCTCTCTGGAGCAGTCCTCGAAAGAGCTCTCTCAGCCCCACCTACCTCACAGGGTGTCTGTTGTGGGGAGGGGAAGGGAAAGGAGTTTGTAAGCCACTCTGAGACTCCTTCAGATAGTGAAGGGCAGGGTATAAATCCAATCTCCTCCTCCTCCTCCTTCCAGGTAAAATTTCTTAAAAACAGTACCTAGTGGTAGCTTCATAATTTCTAACAACAGTGCTTGCTGCAAAGTCAGGGAGGGCGCATTCCTGTCAGCGATCGACACCGAGTTTTTGTAGGCAGTGCGTATGGCAGATGAAGCAGATCAGATTGAGGCACGAAGGATGGTGTTATTTGGACATCCTCTCAGCTGGGAGTGCATTCCACCAGGCACAACAATAAATACCTTTTCTTGTGTGTGTATTAAGTGCCATCAAGTTGCTTCTGACTTATGGTGACCCTATGAAATGTCCTGTCATTAACAGCCTTCCCAAGGTCTTGCAAACTGACGGCTGCGGCTTCCTTGACTGAATCAATCCACCTCACGTTAGGTCTTCTTCCTCTTTTTCTTCTGCCTTCTGCTTTTCCTGGCATTATTGTGTTTTCCACCGATTCTTTTGCTGTCACCCACGGAAACGACCCGGATTCGCGCGCAAGCTTTCAAATTCACCAAAACGCTCCGTCCGACCAGATGCTACAAAAATGAAATCAAAGTGAGCCGCTCCGCCCGGGAGCGTCTGGTTCTCCTGGATCGGGAAGTTGGCTGTGACGGCTATAAACAAGGCCCTTCATTTCCAAGCAGGAATCTTCAGCCGCTACGTATGGAAACAGGAGCTGTGCGGCTAGACCCTTTGTCAAGTGTGAAAATTTATCGCCAGCTGTTCTGCAATAAACAAATCTGGGGGAGGGAAGGAAGGATGGAATACTTAAACGTTTGGGGGCCAGTCACAGTTCCCAGCAGAATTCGGCTTAGTGGAGCGGGGCTGAGACATGATGAATGCTCTATGATCTGATGCTAAAGTAAAATATAATGGGAGCTGAAGAGCTTCTTCCTTCCCCTTTTTTTAACCCCCCCCCAACCAACCAGGATGCTAAATAAATAAAAATAAAATAAGACAGACACATTTAACGGTGAGCAGCATCTGAAAGCTGCGTTCTAGGCTCCGGGGACGGCTGATCTGAAAATGATCTCAGCTTAAACAGAACAATCCTATCCTCCCTGTGACACCCAAAGGTAAATAAGACGCAATTGCCACTTTCAATCAGGGTAATGCTGAAAGCAGCCCATTCATTTAAAAATGAGAGAGGAGCCTCCCCCCCCACGCCATCAGTGAACGTTAGGGTTGCCAGGTCTGGGTTGGCAAATACCTGGGGACTTTGGGGGTGGAGCCAGGAGAGGGCGGGGTTTGGGGAGGGGAGGGGCCTCAGCACAGTAAAATGCCATAGAGTCCATCCTCCAAAGCAGCCATTTTCTCCAGGGGAGCTGATTTCTATCAGCTGGGGATCAGTTGTAAAAGCAGGAGATCTCCAGGCCCCACCTGGAGGCTGGCAACCCTAGTGAACATAGCCTCTGAAATGAGAGAGCAGTGTATCATGAAGAAAGGATCGGATTAAAACGGCGGGGCTTTGTAATAAAACCGAAGCAACGGACAACCAGGAAGTCTGCCAGCAAACAGGAGGCTATCAAGGAAATCCTAAAATATACTGCAGCAAGGGTTTTCTCTCCCTCCCTGTCTACAGTTGGCAGGGATGCCTCCTTCTGAGGACATTCAGAAGACAGAGAAAGGCCCAAGCAAATTGTGCCCATTGGTACCCCACCAGTACAAAAGCAGAGGAGACCTAGACTTCTGCTGCCTTCCTCTCTCTCTCTGTCTCTCTCTCCCCCTCCTCCCAGATCTGGCCCTGAGGGTCTCTCTACTTTTATTGATGAAGATATTAGGATGTGCTGGTGAAGCAGGTTTCTCCTAATATAGGAGTGATGATGATGTGGTTCCTTTTCTCCACCCAAGACATACAGGAAAAGAAGTAACAGGCCAAACAACCCTTTCCCCACTTCTTCCTGTCAATGGGGTGTCAGGTTTGCTGCTCAGCATGAAAGTACAGAGATGTGTCAGTAAGAACATAAGAACCCCAGAAGAGTCCTGCTGGATCAGACCAGTGGTCCATCTAGTCCAGCATCCTGTCTCACAGCGGCCAACCAGTTCCTTGGGAAGGCAAACAACAGGGCATAGAGGCTGAGGCCTACATTAGAACATAAGAAGAGCCCTGCTGGATCAGACTAATAGTCCTTCTAGTCCAGCATCCTGTCTCACATAGCGGCCAACCAGCTCCTTGGGAGGGCAAACAACAGGGCATAGAGGCTGAGGCCTTCACTAGAACATAAGAAGAGCCCTGCAGGATCAGACCAATAGTCCATCCAGTCCAGCATCCTGTCTCACACAGTGGACAACCAGTTATTATGGAGGTCCAACAACAGGGCACAGAGGCTGAGGCCTACATAAGAACACAAGAAGAGCTCTGCTGGATCTGACCAATGGTCCTTCTAGTCCAGCTTCCTGTTTCACACAGGGGCCAACCAGTTCCTCTGGAGGGCAAACACCTGGGCATAGAGGCCGACACCTTCATAAGAACCTCAGAAGAGCCCTGCTTAGGGTTGCCACGTGTTGAAAACTCACTGGTGGGGAGGAGTCCTCCTCTCGCCGGGAGTTTCTTCTGGCGCGCGCGCTTTGCGTGCGCGCCCATCGACATCATCGGAAGTGACGCAGCACGTTGGGGGCGTTGCCAGGGCGACGCTCTGGCAATCGCCCCAAAACTCTATGGTAGCCCTAGCCCTGCTGGATCAGACCACTGGTCCACTTAGTCCACCATCCTGTCTCACACAATGGCCAGCCAGTTCCTCTGAACGTCCAACAAAAGGGCATAGAGGCCGAGGTCTTAAGAACCTCAGAAGAGTCCTGCTGGACCAGATCATTGGTCCATCTAGTTCAGGGGTGGCCAACCTTGCTTAACGTAAGAGCCACATAGACTAAACGTAAGAGCCACATAGAGATGTCTGAGAGCCACAAGACAGGAACAAATATCAGACACACGTTTTTATTTGTTAAAATATGCAAATTTGCTTTTTATTAACGTTAAATGGGACTGCCAAAAATAAAAACAAACGAGGAAAACCAGTTATAAGAAAGAGAGAGAGAGAAACTAGGAAAGCAAATAGATGGGAGGGAGGAGGGAAGGAAGGAAGGGAGAAAGAGAGAAAAAGCATGCCTCCCCTTTGCTTCCCCAGCCGCCCTGCCAGGAGCCGCACAATATGTGTGAAAGAGCCGCATGTGGCTCCCGAGCCACAGGTTGGCCACCCCTGATCTAGTTGACCATCCTGCCTCACACAGAGGCCAGCCAGTTCCTTTGAATGTCCAGCATTCAGTTTGGTGTAGAGCCAGTTTGGTGTAGTGGTTAAGTGCGCGGACTCTAATCTGGGAGAACCGGGTTTGATTCCCCACTCCTCCACTTGCACCTGGCTGGATGACCTTGGGCAAGCCATAGCTCTGTACCAGCTGTTCCCTCAAGGTCAGCTTGGGAAAGAGCTCTCTCAGCCCCACCTACCTCACAGGGTGTCTGTTGTGGGAAAGGGAAAAGGAGTTTGTAAACCGCTCTGAGACTCCCTTGGGGAGTGGAGGGCGGGGTATAAATCCAATCTCTTCTCTTCTTCTTCTTCAATAACAGGGTATAGAGGCCAAGCCCTTCCCCTGACATTGCCTCCTGGCAGTGGTAAGCTCAGAGAATGGCATGAATGTAGTAATAGTGGGGGGGGGGGACTTCATGTTGTGTTTGTTTAGAATATGAAGCAGTAATAGCTTGAAAAGGGCTCTGGTATCCTAAAGCTCCAATTCCTATTGGCTGATTAATAAAGACTCCCATTGGTCCTGAAGCCGATCTAGATAACCAGTCACTGAGCCCTGCTTGGGTCCAATAGTATTGCTTGTATATAGTTACATTGTTGAAAGTTATGTGTTGGAACAGTATAAATTAAGGTGCCGCTCTCATAGAGCTGTCTTTTGGAGCTGAGCAATATCACTGAATAAAAGCCTGTTTGTTTGAATTCATTGCCTCCTGCTCAATACTTAAAACTTCACTTAACTTTCATGAACACCTACAGAGGTATGAACTCAAGTATAAAGTTCTAAGTACTCTCTGGAGTACTTAGGGCTGCCAACTCTGGCTTGGAAAATTCCTGGAGATTTGGGCAGTGGAGTGGGAAGGGACTTCAGTGAGGTATAATGTCACAGAGTCCACCCTCCAACGGAGCCATATCCTCCAGGGGAGCTGATCTCTGTTGTCTGGAGATCAGCTGTAATTCTGGGAGATCTCCAGGCCCCACCTGGAGTTTGGCAACCCAAGGAGTACTGCACAATCAGTAGCTCTGGCCCTGACCTCTTCAGACAAGAGCACTTAAATCCAGCTTCTGAGTTTCTCTGCCAGCATCTATATAAGTCACTGTCATACCGAAATCCCTTGTTCTTTCTCTGCCCCTAATTCTTTGCTCTTAAAATATCCGCCAGTTGCACAGAAAACCCCCAAGGTCAGTTTCTGCTACATATCTTGATCCCCCCTCCTCCCCCCAAAGCAGAGTTCAGCAGTTTTTGAAGGCGCCCAGAACGGTGACAAATGTTTTCATCCTCTACAGAATTATGGTGACCTTTTGGTGAACATTAATAGAATTGGTCAGGCTGGGCCCTGAAAGCTTCAAATGGAACGTTAAAACCTTGATTGCTGGGGGGGGGGGGGGGGGGAGGGGGGGCAGATGACACAGAGAATGGTTTTTGTTGTGGTCTGTGGGGGCGGAGGGGGCCATTTAACTGACTGGGAAATTCCCCGTGGGCCACAGTCTTAACAGACCATTGGCAGTCTTTTCCTGTGCTGATTTCACAGTGGTGTGAAATTTCACTCCAGGGGGTCTAAGTGCACTAATCAACAGCAATTGTTTAAAGCAGAATCAAGCCAGTTGAATACTAGCTTGACCACAGGAGGGCAATTAGTAGATGTGGACATTTCAGTAGCAGCACGGTTTCACACCGCACAGAGGTGTGGGCAGGTTTTTTTGGAACTAGAATGATTCCAGCAGGAAAGTCAGATGTAAAAACAGCCAAGGTCAGTTTTGTCTACTCAGGGGCAGCAGGTCTCCAAGGTCTCAGGTGGAGGTCTTTCACATCACCTGCTACCTGATTCCTTCAGCTGGAGATGGCGGGGATTAAACCTGGGACCTTCTGCGTGCCAAACAGATGCCTGGCCACTGAGTCAAGGCCCCTCCCTGAGTTTATGGTGTTGGTAGTGAAAAGTTCCATCAGGTCACAGCTGACTTATGGCTACCCCATAGGGTTTTCAAGGCAAAAGATGTTTGGCCGGGAGTTGTTGGCTATTGCCTGCCTCTGCATAAATATCCTGGGCTTCCCTGGTGGTCTCCCATCCAACTGCTAACTAAGGCAAACCCTGCTGAGTTTCTGAGATCTGACAAGATCAGGCTAGCCTGGGCAATTCAGGTTGGTGGAAGCAGGGAAAGTGTGACCCAATGTGCAATGTGGGTGTTGCTCAGCTGCGTAGGCCTACATAAGAACATAAGAGAAGCCAATGTTGGATCAGGCCAGTGGCCCATCCAGTCCAACACTCTGTCACACAGTGGCCAAAAACTCCAGGTGCCCTCAGGAGGTCCACCAGTGGGGCCAGGACGCTAGAAGCCTTCCCACTGTTGCCCCCGTCAAGCACCAAGATTACAGAGCATCACTTGCCCCAGACTGAGAGTTCCTATCTATACTTTGTGGCTAATAGCCACTGGTGGACCTCTGCTCCATATGTTTATCTAATTCCCTCTTGAAGCCGTCCATGCTTGTAGCCGCCACCACTTCCTGTGGCAGTGAATTCCACGTGTTAATCACTCTTTGGGTGAAGAAGTACTTCCTTTTATCTGTTCTAACCCGACTGCTCAGCAATTTCATGGAGTGCCCACGAGTTCTTGTATGGTGAGAAAGGGAGAAAAGGACTTCTTTCTCTACCTGCTCTGTCCATCCCATGCATAATCTTATAAACTTGATCATGTCACCCCTCAGCCATTGTGTTATGTATTGACCATGCGGTCGCCATGTGCTCCCTTAATGGCGACCGCATGGCCAGAGCACATGGCCAGAGGATGGCCAGAGCACATGGCCAAGAAACTACCTGAGCTTCAGCCAGGTAGAACAAAGGCCAGGTGGATTCTAACCGGCCACCAATCATGTACCTAGGTTTCTCCCAGGGAACCTATGAGATGTAAATAGACTGATAATAGCCTATCAGGCCAGTTGGGTGAGGTCAGGGGATTGTCCCTGACCAGCATAAAAGGAGGGCTCGGAGCCCTGGGTTGTATGCTTCATCCGGACCAGCAATAAAGATCTAGCTGTTTCACTATTCCATGGACTCCCGATTCCAATACTTATCACATTGTTTCTCCAAGCTAAAGAGCCCCAAGCGCTTCAACCTTTCTTCATAGGGAAAGTGTTCCAACCAGGGGTCATTTCGATCTGGAGATCGGGGAAGCTCAGCTCCAGGAGTTAGTACCAGCCCCCCCCCCCCGCAGGGGAATGCCTGCTTGTGTCATGGCTGCAGCAAAAAGGTCCTTGTTCCTCCGACCAGCCTTCTGAAGGCTTCAGCCACCACTGAAGCTATCCTCCAAGAACAGTGGTATTTCTGAGGCTTGGATTGGTAGCTGTCTCCTCTCTGCCAGCTCTCTCTCTCTCTCTCTTCTTTCTTTCTTGCCTTCTGACATACTTCTGGTGATGTCAGGTGGTGTAGCATATGCAAATAAGTTATGCTAATAAGTTATGCTAATGAGCTCCTGCACCTCTTTTTCTATGAAATGACCCCTGGTTCTAACTCTTTTATCATTCTAGTTGCCCTTTTCTGCACTTTTTTCAATGCTATAATATCCTTTTTGAGGTGTGGTGACCAGAACTGTACACAGTACTCCAAATGAGGTCACACCAATTTATACAGGGGCATTATGATACTGGCTGATCATAACCCCTTTGGCCTTTTTCACTGCAGTCACACATTGTCTTGACATTTTCATTGAGTTATTTACTACGACTCCAAGATCTCCCTCTTGGTCAGTCTCTGCCAGTTCAGACCCCATCAACGTGTATTTATAGTTAGGATTTTTGGCTCCAATGTGCATCACTTTGCACATGGCCACATTGAACTCCATTTGCCACATTGATGCACACTCGCCCATCCTCAACAGATCCCTTTGGAGTGCCTCACAATCCTCCCTGGTTCTCACCACCCTGAACAACTTCGTGTCATCTGCAAATTTAGCCACTTCACTGCTTACTCCTAACACCAAATCATTAATAAACAAGTTAATAAGCATCGGACTGAGTACTGATCCCTGCAGTACCCCACTGCTTACCTCCCTCCACTGAGAAAATTGCCCATTTATACTCACTCTCCATTTCCTTTTAATCAGCCAGTTTTTGATCCACAAAAGGACTTGTCCTTTTATCCCATGACTATTGAGCTTACTTAGGAGCCTTTGATGAGGAACTTTATCAAAAGCTTTCTGGAAGTCGAGGTAAACAACATCTGTTGGGTCCCCCTTGTCCACATGTTTGTTCAATCCCTCAAAGAACACTAACAGGTTAGTGAGACAAGATCTTCCCTTACAGAACCCATGCTGAGTCTTCCTCAAGAGATTTTGTTCATCGATGTGCCTACTAATTATTTCCTTAATGACAGTTTCCACCAACTTACCCAGTATCGACGTTAGACTGACTGGCCTGTAATTTCCCTGATGTCCTCTGGAACCCTTTTTAAAGATGGGAGTGACATTCGCTACTTTCCAGTCCTCAGGAATGGAGGCAGATTTTGATGAAAGATTACATATTTTTGTCAGGAGATCCACAAGTTCATATTTGAGTTCTTTTAGAACTCTTGGATGTATGCCATCCAGGCCTGGTGATTTATTTCTTTTTAAGTTGTCTATCAATTGTAGGACCTCCTCTCTTGTCACCTCAATCTGACTCAGGTCTTTCAACACACCTCCTGAAATCAGCGGTTCTAGAGTGGGCAGGCACGTCTCATCTTCTACAGTGAAGACAGAGGCAAAAAATGCATTCAGCTTCTCAGCCTTTTCCCTATCAGCCTTCACTACACCTTTTACCCCTTGGTCATCCAAGGGCCCCACTGCTTCCCTGGCTGGTTTCCTACTTCTAATGTATTTGAAAAAAGTTTTATTGTTGGTCTTTACGTATTTTTGCGATATGCTCCTCACATTCCATTTTGCCTACCTGATCACAGACTTGCATTTTATTTGCCACAACCTGTGTTCCCTTTTATCAGCCTCACTGAGACTAGCTTTCCACCACTTGAAGGAATCCTTCTTACCTTTTACAGCTTCCATTACTTTGTTTGTTAACCATGCAGGCTTTTTTCTATACCTATTTGTGCCTTTCCCAACCTGCAGTATATATTTTTTTCTGAGCTTCTAGGATTGTAATTTTAAATAGTCTCCAAGATTCCCCAGTGGTTTTGACCCTTGCTACTTTTCCTTTCAGTTTCTTCCTCACATGTCCCCTCATTTCAGAGAAGTTACCCCTTTTAAAGTTAAAGTGGTTGTGTCGGTCTTTTTGGGCAACTCCCTATTTATACAAATGTTTAGCTCAATAACATTATGGTCACTGTTCTCAAGCGGTGCAGTCACTTTTACATCTCTCACCAGGTCTTGGGTGTTACTTAGGACCAAATCCAGGATCGCCTCTTCCCTGGTAGGTTCTGTGACCATCTGCTCCATATAGGGCTGCCAAGTCAGCCCGGGGGGCGGGGGATCCCCCGCTATAGGGGTTCCTGATCCACCGGCCGGCATTTGGCCGGCGGGGGGAACCCCACCCCCGAAGTCGTCCAGCGTGGACGACTCCCCCAGCGTAATGACGTCACCTGGAAGTGACGTCACCGGGCGCGCGCGCGAATCACGCGCGCCAAGGAGGCTCCCAGGCGAAGAAGGACTCCCCCCCGCCAGTAGGTGAGTTCGACTTGGCAGCCCTAGCTCCATAGCACATTCATTGAGAGTGTCTAGAAACTCAATCTCTTTTTCCCGACTTGAACACATATTGACCCAATCAATATGGGGTAGTCAAAGTCACCTATTACAACACAGTTATTTTGTCTAGCCGCTATCTTTAATTCATTCATCATTTTATAATCTACCTTTATCTTTTGATCTGGTGGGCGATAACAAACTCCCAATGTTAAGCTTCCTTTTGGGCCCACTAATTCAACCCACAGCATTTCCAGAAGCGAATCCAACTCTCTTACCCTCTCAGTCTTACTGGACTGTATACGCTCTTTGACATACAGAGCCACCCCACCTTCAACTCCCCCCCCATCCTTCCGATATAATGTATAACCAGGAATCACCGTATCCCACTGATTTTCCTCATCCCACCAAGTTTCTGAAATACCCACAATGTCTATCTTTCCCCCCAACACCAAGCATTCCAACTCCCCGATTTTTCCTTGGACGCTTCTAGCATTAGTATATGAACATCTATAGTTTCCCATACATGTTAAGCCCTCAACCTTCCTCTTGCTGCCTCGAGACCTTGCCAGGCAGTCCCTATCATTAGCCACAGTCTCAGTGGACAATTCTAATCCATTTCCTTGTAGGAAAGTAACAGCTGCCCCTTCATCTCTTTGAGATGAACCATCCGGAACCAGAGATTTTCCATCTCCTGTCAGCTTTCCCCCAATATTGAGTTTAAAAACTGAATATTGCAAGGTTGACTTGTAGCCCCACAGGGGGGTGCTCCACATGGGTTGCTCCAGGGCCATTCCCAACCCACCCATGGTGTTCTGGTAAGCAGAGCTCCAGGCAGGCGGGGAGGACAGAGGCAAGGGGAAACCTTCAGCCTAATGACAACAAGACCACTGACCTTGCATCAGGCAACTGGATTTGGAATGAAGAACCCTTGGATTGCAATTGTCCTGGGAAGAGTGCGTTTCTGTGGCTCGTTACCCTTTTCATGATCCTCTTTTTTTCGGGAATTTTGGGCTTTTCCTTAGGAGAGCCAGTTTGGTGTAGTGGTTAAGAGCATGGACTCTAGTCTGGGAGAACCGGGTTTGATTCCCCACTCCGCCACATGCAGCTGCAGGTGTGACCTTGGAAAAGCCACAGTTCTCTCAGAGCTGTTCTTTCAGGAGCGGTCCTCAAAAGAGCTCTCTTAGCCCCACCTACCTCACAGGGTGTCTGTTGTGAGGAAGGGAAGGGAAAGGAGATTGTAAGCCACTCTTGAGACTCTTCCGTGTGGATAAGGGCAGCATATAAATCCAATCTCTTCTTCTAATTCCCAACCACATGTGTTTTGGTCATCATATGGTCACATTCTGCCTCTACAATCATGAGGTCTAGAAACTTAGACTAAAAATAGAAGTTGGGACTGCTGGATTTCCAGGCAGATAGACAGACAGACAGACATGCCTAGGGAGTGGGGCATAAATTGTCCTAATTAATATGCGAATAGATGTTAGAAAGAGAGTATACATATTCTTTGAAAGCCTGGTTTAGTTTTCAAAATTTTGTGGCTGCAGTCCACCTGTTGGCTGTAGGTTTCACTAAATGCCTGTCATTTTCAACTATCAGTACGGATCAATCAAAGGAACTCTTGACAACCAACTGGAGTCATTACCACTACTCTTAAAATCATCGGCATTATTATAATGCCGCATCCGTTCTTAATTTGAGTGCATCGCTCTTAAAATCTTCTGGAGAAGAGCAGGCACGGGAATTTGGATGATAAACATTAAAACGGTCTGACCAGAAGAAAAGCCCCCGGGGATTATGTTACCACAATAAAAGAAGAACAATCTAAAAACAGTTGCACTGCTTTGGACTACAAGTGACCCCGAAATGAAGTACAGCTCCAGCACTGATGTCAGCGTAACATAAGAACCTGCAGTGTGCCATATATGGGGTGGGGGCCATGGCTCAGGGGTAGAACATCTGCCTGGTATGCACAAGGTCCCGGGTTCAATCCCTGGCACCCCCAGTTAAAAAGACCAGGCAGTAGGTGATGTGAAAGTCCTTGGAGAGCTGCTGTCAGTTTGAGTAAATACTGAACTTGATGGACCAAAGATCTGATTCAGTGTAAGGCAGTTTCCTGTGTTCGTATTGGATTGGACCAGTGGTTGATCTAGTCTAGCATCGTGTTTCACACAGTGGCCAGTCAGTTGTCCTGGAGGGCCAAACAGGGCACAGAGGCTGAGGCCTTCCCCTGAATTGCCTTCCAGTCTTGGTATTTAGAAAGGTGGTAACCTGCATGTGTTCTGAGAAGAAGCTCCAAGCAGAAGAGGCAGTGAGGTAGAATAAGCAGAGCTAGTAATCAACTCAAAGGCTGTGATCGCATGGGCAGTTTGGCCCGACACAGCCCCTCCTCCCCTCCAGATCAAATGGGTGCAGTCAGACAGTCACATCTGTCAGGCGTCCCCCAGCCATACTTATCCCCAGGGGTCATTTTGTAGAAAAAGAGGTGCAGGAGCTCATTAGCATAACTCATTAGCATAACTCATTAGCATAACTCATTTGCATATGCCACACCCCCTAACATACCAGAAGTGTGTCAGAAGGCAACACCCACCCCTCAGGCTCCACTCTACAGATTAGTGAAACTGACCTGCTCTTCCTCCATTCCCTTCCCCATCCAATACTTTGTGCAATAAAAATAAGCGTAAAGAACACACCCTCATTCTTTTCCTGCTCCCTTGAAACCACAAAGTTTCAAGTAGACTTGAGATACCCAGGACATGTGCACCACCCATCCCTTTCCTTTCCCTTCCTCTCCCCACAAAAGGACACCCTGTGAGGTAGGTGGGGCTGAGAGAGGTCTTTTGAGAACTGCTCATGAGAGAACAGCTCTGAGAGAACTTGTGACTCGCCCAAGATCACACCAGCAGCTGCATGTGAAGGAGTGGGGAATCAAACCAGGTTCTCCCAGATTAGAGTCCAACTCCTGACCACGACACCAAATGATGGGGTGGAAGCTGCTGAAGGGTTGGTGAAATTTCTCCAGTACTTATGTGCCATGTGCCCAGATAAAAAATGGTATACTTTGAAAATTTATATGCCACCTGGAGCAAGTCTCTGGAAAAGCAGCACACAATCATAAAAGGAACAATGATAAAATTATCAATATTAAAACAAAACATTAAAAACAATAAAGACCCTAGCAGGGCTTTCCCTGGTGCACTGCGCCTCTGCACTGCTCGGGGAAGCCGAGGAGGGAGCGGGGCTTGGTCGTGTGCCCGCCCCCTGGGCTCCTCACTCCTGGAGCTGCGCTCCTGTGCATTCCTGCTCCAACGGACCCCTGCTTATCCCATCATAGGATGACTTGAAGCCGGGTTAAAAAGGCACCACATCACAAGTGGTGTTTTCAGTTTCCCACGCAGTCATTGCGCATGGCCAGATGTCTGAACGCGGGGGAACACGCACAGAACGGATTTGGCAGTCTGAACCTGTAGATCTATTCTGCTGCTAGGGAGGGGTTTGTTTTTTCCCAAAAAAAATTTGCCTTTAGGTGCATGTGCGTGCATGCATTTTGAAAAATTTTGGGCAGCGCATTCCGTGGCTGTGGCGCTACAGTAATGTGGATGCTTGTCCACGGGATGTCTGCATGGGTAACCTGCAGCAGGGTGTGCTGTCTGGATGATATGCCCTACAACATTTTAAACCGGTTCAATTAGAGGCACCATATCACGCCAAGCCGCCAGTGGGACCACAGCCAGAGTCTTAGTTTATTGCCCCAAACACCATGTTCTGGGTGAACCCAGAAGTTATGTAGATATTCTTTGTAGTTTGTAATAGACTAATTTTGATGGGGTTGATCTTACTTTATGTATTCAAATAAACTTAGGGCTGCTTATAGTTTTTAATAGAATGGGACACTAGCACAATCAGCTGGAATCTGCCTCAACGCTTGACTTTTTTTTATATAAATAATTTTTACATTTGAAAAGCAACTTTGATTGGAGGAAAAGCCAAAGAGCACTTCCAGTGCTTTTTGTAACAAGCTTCAAAGCTTCTGGCGGACATTGCTGGTGCCATATGAAAAACAATTCTCCAGTTTATGAATGCTCACCAACCAGCTGGTCATAAGCAAACAGAGAAAGATACAAAATGGATCATTATAAATACAGTATTTACATTATGTAATATCATTATTAAATGCAGTAGAAAAGAGCAAGAGGCCAGGAGTGCCCTAAAGACTAACAAAATTTGTGGCAGCTTTCGTGAGTCATGGCTCACGTCTTCAGATCTTTCTTCAGAAGTGAGCCGTGACTCACAAAAGCTCCTCCCCTGCCACAAATTTTGTTTGCCTTTAAGGGGCTGCTGGACTCTGGCTCTTTTCTACTGCTACAGACAGACTAGCAGGGCTACCCAATCTATATATCTAATAGCCAAGGCACCCCCTGCGTGCAGATATCTAAATCCGCAGATTGGGGGCACCTAGGGGGCACCTAGGGGGCAAAGAGATTTTCCTGCACACTTGGGGGAGTCCCCAGGTGTGCAAAAAATCTGAAAAGTAAAAAAAAATATTCGAGGGATACTTAAATCCCCACAAAATAAAAAATGTTCCCTGCGCATACGCAGGGAATGCAGTTGGAATGATGCCTCACCTCCGTTGCAGGGGTGGGAGGGCTTGGCAGGCTGGCGGTTGGAGCCGCACAGGCCTCAGCCATTGCTGTCAGAGTGGGTGGGAGAGAGCTTGGTGAGCCCGGTGGCTGGTGGCCGCATGGGCCTCGCCATTGCTGCTGGGGGGGGGGAGAGGGCTTGGAGGGTCTGGTGGCTGGGAGCCATGTGGGCCTCGCTGCCAGAGCCCAGGGGAGAAAGCTTACCTGTGGCCGATTCCTCCTCAGCTGTGAGGTCCCCCTCCCGTGAGTATCGCGTGTCCCTCTGCTTGTCTGATCTATCACTAAATGCCAGAGACAAAATTTTTACACTTCAAGTGTCACGTGAGCAGGGGTCCGTTGGAGCGGGAGCGCACAGGAGCGCAGCTCTGGGAGTGAGGAGCCCAGGGGGCGGGCACATGACCAAGCCCTGCCCCCTCCTCGGCTTTCCCGAGCTGTGCAGAGGCGCAGCGCCCCGGGGAAAGCCCTGCTAGGGTCTTTATTGTTTTTAATGTTTTGTTTTAATATTGATAATTTTATCATTGTTCCTTTTATGACTGTGTGCTGCTTTTCCAGAGACTTGCTCAAGGTGGCATATAAATTTTCAAAGTATACCATTTTTTATCTGGGCACATGGCACGTAAGTACTGGAGAAATTTCACCAACCCTTCAGCAGCTTCCACCCCATCAGTTTGGTATAGTGGTCAGGAGTTGGACTCTAATCTGGGAGAACCGGGTTTGATTCCCCACTCCTCCACGTGCAGCTGCTGGTGTGACCTTGGGCCAGTCACAAGTTCTCTCAGAGCTGTTGTCTCATGAGCAGGTCTCAAAAGACCTCTCTCAGCCCCACCTACCTCACAGGGTGTCTTGTTGTGGGGAGGGGAAGGGGAAGTGATGGGTGGTGCACATGTCCTGGGTATCTCAAGTCTACTTGAAACCTGGTGGTTTCAAGGGAGCAGGAAGAGAATGAGGGTGTGTTCTTGATGCTTATTTTTACTGCACAAAGTATTGGATGGGGAAGGGAATGGAGGAAGAGCAGGTCAGTTTCACTCACCTGTGGAGTGGAGCCTGAGGGGTGGGGGTTGCCTTCTGACACACTTCCGGTATGTTAGGGGGTGTGGCATACGCAAATGAGCTATGCAAATGAGTTATGCTAATGAGCTCCTGCACCTTTTTCTCTACGAAATGACCCCTGCACGTGAGGGCTGATGTCAGCTAACAACTCAGCTACAGTTTCCAACTCTGAAGCTGGAGTCCATCTTTGAACTAGCAGGTGGATAACAGAGTGTGAGAGAGACCCCCCTGCACTGCTAATTGCTCTGTTAAGGAATATTCTTTATTTTAGCAGTTTGCTTTATTTCCTATGGCTTTCACTTTCCAAGAGGGAAAAAAAAGTTCCTATGCCATCATGCCGTACAACAGCAGCAAACAGTTTTGCTGTTAGTCAGTTTCCCAGTGATACATTTCTTAGACTAGGGTTACCATATTTTGAAAAGCAAAAAAGAGGACGTATTTCTGACCTGACTACTTCAGACAAGCAATCAGTATGACAAATCTCATTTTCAGTACCCCTACTATTGAAGCTGTGATAATTGCTACTAACTAGGAATATTCTTAACCTTCCAACCCCAAAAGAGGACATTTTCATCAGTTTTTTAAAAAAGAGCCCAAAAAAGGATGGTAAAGGTAAAGGTTTCCCTTGCTTGAAAGCCAGTCGAATCTGACTCTAGGGATGCGGTGCTCGACTCTATTTCCAAGCTGAAGAGCCACCGCTGTCCAAAGACGTTTCTGTGGTCATGTGGCCAGCATGACTAGACGCCAAGGTGCATGGAACGCTGTTACCTTCCCACCAAAGCAGTACCTATTTATCTACTTGCGGTACCTATTCATCTACTTGCAATTTCTTGCTTTTGAGCTGCTAGGTTGGCAGGAGCTGGGACCAGAGACGGGAGCTCACTCCGTCATGCAGCACTTGGGTCTTGAACTGCTGAACTACCGACCTTCCAGACTGCAGTTCAGCATCTTAACAACTTGACACACTGGACACACACACAAAAAGAGAGGACATATCCTCTACAAAGAGGACATCTGGTAACCCTGCTTAGACAGGCCTGTGGTATACGTAGCACTAAAGTCTCCTTCTTTCCCTTTTTCGATGGCCTTTAACCATTTACCTACTTAGTGGCATCACAGAAATTGAAGGCAAACTGTCGTACTAGGTGGTGTTCCTTCACTCAGTGCGCTCCACATAATCCCCGTGGGTTAAACAAGTTCAGTCGCTTGAAATGGAAGGATTCACCACTCTGAGCAGCTGCTGCTACCCGTTTCCTAAGCTTAGATGACAGCTGTTTACTGCAGGAAGAGCTGATCACTGGGCAGGTGGTCTGTTTGTCCTGAATGGTGGTTTGGAAGCAATGGCCAATGGACAGGCGAACATAAGAAGTGCCTCGCTGGTTCTGACCAATGGTCTGTTTAGGGCAGCCTCCTATTTCCCACAGCAGCCAATCAGATGCTCTAGAAGAACAGATACCCCCAAGCACAGAGGTCAATCCTTCCCCACTTGTTGCCCTTTTGGACGCATGGTGTGCTGCTGTTAAAAAACTCTCCTGAGGAAAAGTGTGTGTATGTGTGGGAGTGTGTGTGTGTGTGTGTGTGTGTGTAAAATCGCTCCACTCAAAGCCTTGAACAGCTGAGATGAATGAACCCGTCGTCTTCATTAGGAGTGATCGTTACTCCCATTTTTTGGATCCAAGCATCTGAGATGAAGTAAAGACGGAATGCGGGAAATATTATCTCACCTCATTATCTACTTTTCTCTGTGCGAGTTCCATTAGAGCTGTCAATGCAGAGTTAAAATATTATCAGGAGGGGCTGTGACTCAATTGTACAGCACTGGCTTAGCACACAGAAAGATCCAGGCTCAGTCCCCAGCATCTCCAGTTCGGGAATGCTGAGATGGAAGGTGGAATTCCCTGCTGCAGGAAGTGGCGGCGGCTACAAGCACAGGCAGCTTCAAGAGGGGATTGGATCAATATATGGAGCAGAGGTTCATCAGTGGCTATTAGCCATAAGGTATAGATGGAACACTCTATCTGGGGCACCAATGCTCTGTCTTCTTGGTACTTGGGGGGGGGGGGCAACAGTGGGAAGGCTTCTGGCCCTGCTGGTGGACCTTCTGATGATACCTGGGTTGTGGCAACTGTGTGACACAGAGTGTTGGACGGAATGAGCCACTGGCCTGATCCAACATTGGCTTCTCCTATATTCTTATGTGATGTGAAAGACTCCTTTTGAAGTCCTGGAGAGCCACCGCTGACCTTGATAGGCTAATCCTCTGACTCAGAGCTGGTGTGGTATAGTGGTTAAGAGTGTCAGACTAGTAACTGGAAGGCCCAGATTCAAATCCCAACTGGTACCATGGAAGCTGAGGCCAGTCGTACTCTCACATTCTAACCTACCTCCCAGGGTTGTTGTGAGGTCAAAAGGGAGGGAAATTCAAGCCGCTCTGGATCCCCATTGGGGAGAAAGGTGGGGTATAAATGCATTAAATAAATCTAAATAAATAAGTTACATGTGTTCATCTTCCGGGTAAATTTATTTATTTAATATATATTTTTCTGCTGCTGTCCCTAAAAAAGCTCAAAAAGAGTCTCAAGACATAAGAATCCTATGACCTGTATTTTTTTTGTTATTGTCTAGTGTGCCATCTATTGTTTTATTGTTTCTATGGTTTTGTGGATTTTATGCTGTAAGCCACCCTGAACCCACTTTTGGGATAGGGCAGGGAATAAATTTAATAATGATGATGATAATAATGATGATGATGATGATATCAATAATTAAGCAGCACCAGATACTTAAAAGAGCCAAAATAAAACCGACATTAAGGAATAAAACAGAAAGGAAATCAAAGCCAGTTGAGCTAGGCGCAACTCACTGGACACAAAGAGTGGACTCCGACGGCTATTGAAGCCAGGATCGATGCTCAGCGGGTTGGTTTGTGACATTTCTTGTCTCAAAACCAAGCTTGCCGCGTATGCCTCTTAAAATCTGCCAGGGAGCAGGGACATCAAGGCTTCAACAGAAGGACAAAGGGCATAATTTGTATGGCACAGTCATTCAGTGTGAGAGTTCGGCCTATGTGCCTAGCCCATGTCCAACCCACAGCACTTAGATGATATTGTTCGCCAAGGTCGGCAGCGTCACAAATCACGGAGGCTCTTTAAAGTTAAGCTGTGTTCGCTCCTCCGGCTGGGATTGACAGTGGCAAAGGGCAGGCATTGTAAGTCGCCCCATTACATAATGAAATGGTTGTTTGCCAATCCGTTGCTGCACAGGAGGGCGAGCAGGGAAGGCTGACGGACAGTCACAACGAGGACAGCACGACCATCCTTTTTCTGAAGTCAGCGAGAGGGAAAAATATTGTGCTGGCGTGCCACGTAGGACTAGGTGTATACGTTTAGCTAATCGAAGGGGCTGGATCTTGTGGGAGGCTCCTTTTTCTGGAGGAAAATGACTTGGCTAGCGAACCAGGTCTGCAGGATCCAACCCAACATTCATGGTTCTTCTGCCTTTCTGGAGATTTGCACATTCCACTTTGTGGCTGAGACAGATTTGGATCCCTACATTTAAAAAAAAAAATCAGCTCCATCTTGTCTTGACAGGCATGACTTGGTGTGTGCCGAGATCTTTTGAAGAAGCTTTGCATCTTCGTCAGGGATGCAGAGAACTTCGACACAAGCACCGTCACCAGCCAAATTTACATCAGTTGGATCCCTCATTTACATACAAGTCAAGCCTCCATGAAGGGTTATTTTTATGCCGCTGCTATTTTTCAGAGCTCAACTCCAACACTGGGCCAAGCAGGTTTGCTGCCTATCCTTTGATTAAGCAGTTAAAAAAAATTATGTTATCATAAAAAATGCAACAGAATTGGTCAGTTTGATAGGTAAAGGTAAAGGTTTCCCTTGCTCGAAAGCCAGTCGAATATGACTCCAGGGGGCGGTGCTAATCTCTGTTTCCAAGCCAAAGAGCCAGCGCTGTCTGAAGACATTTCTGTGGTCAAGTGGCCGGCATGACTAGATGCCGAGGCGCACGGAACGCTGTTACCTTCCCACCAAAGTGGTACCTGTTTATCTACTTGCAATTTCTTGCTTTCAGACTGCTAGGTTGGCAGGAGCTGGGGCCAGAGACAGGAGCTCACTCCATCATGCAGCACTTGGGTCTCGAACTGCTGAACTACCGACCTTCCAGACTGCAGTTCAGCATCTTAAGAAGAAGAAGAAGAAGAGATTGGATTTATACCCCGCTGTCCCGTCCCGGGCCTTACCTCCCGCTGACTTCAGCCGGGAGCCGGCAACACCCCCCGTCCGGGTCGCCGCGGCGGCACCACAGCCGACCCGGTCGGTCGACCAGCAGAGGAGAAGCCGGGAAAAGCACCACCCCCCCGCCACCCGACACGCCACGTCGCCCCACCGTCCGCGGCCCCAGCTCAGAAGAGGAGGACGTGCCCGGTCCCAGGAGCGGGCGCCGCGACTCGCAGCCACCACGGAGCACTCCCCACTCACCGAAGCAACCCTGAGACGCCCAGAGGAGCCGGGAAGCGAGCGCGCCCCGGGCCGTCGAGAGCACTCACGGAGCAGCAAGGAGTCACCCAGGGGAGGCGCCGGGAAGCGGAAGACGACGGCAGGAGCCTCCAGGCGGGGCAGGGTGGCTGGGCGTCTCAGCCTTTAACAGGGGGGTGGGGCTTGGTGGAGGGGAGGCGTTACATGGCAGCAGGGAATAAAAGAGAGGGGAAATTGGCAGGCCGGGGAGGAAGTGCCGGGGGACAACGGAGGCAAGGAAAACGCAGAGAGAGAGCGAGGTGAAAGACAGGCAGCCCTGCAGAGAGAGAGACGGGGCCTGTAGCCAAAGCCTTGTCCCCTGGAGGCAGGAGGGTGGCCCAGGGTGCTGACAACCCTCACCCCCCGCCATTCTGAGGCCTCTGCCAACCCCCAAATCCTTTTCCCTCACGGCGGCAACGCCTTCCTCCCACACCGGGGACTACGGCCACGGGGCGAGACCCCCGGGAGGGGCCCGAGGAGCTTGACAAAGTGGTGGAGAATGCGGGCACTGGCCCACGCCTGAGGGCCCTGCTACCCCGACTACCTACCCCCCGGGGGTGGGTAGCACCCCGGCAGTTACTCCGCCCAGCGCAGTTTTCCCCGGCCAACCCAGACAGACCCCCGACACCGGAGACCACCCCAGAGGAGGGAATTGTGCCCGCAGACATGGACATGGCGCAATTCAGCCAATGGCTGGCGGAACACCAGGCGCAACTGCTTCGAGAGTTGACCCAGCAGCAGAACCTCGCACAAGCCGCCTTGGTTCGGGACTTGCGGCAGGTCCTGGCGGCCCCAGCCGCTCCTGCGGGAGCCCCAGCGGCCCCGCCTAGGAGCCCTTGGCCAGCCCTTGCCAAGATGGGACCAGAGGATGACGCCGAGGCTTTCCTGGAGGCCTTTGAGAGAGCCGCCGAGGCGGCCCAGTGGCCTAAGGCTCAGTGGGCCCACATCCTGGGCCCCTACTTGACGGGCGACGCTCAGGCGGCACTGAAGGCCCTCGAACGGGTCGATGCGGGGGACTATGATAAGGTCAAGGCAGCCATCCTAGACCGCTTGGGACTTACATCCGAGGCCTACAGGCAGCGCTTCCGCAGCATTCAGGTGTCGCCAGTGGCCAGACCCAGGGGAGTGATAGCGTCTTTGCGGGATGCTGCTACCCGTTGGCTGACCCCGACCACGGACGAGGCTCAACGGGTCGTGGAACTGGTAATCATCGAGCAGCTCCTTCAGATACTGCCCCCGAGGGTCCGCCACTGGGTGGCGTGCTGGAAGCCGACGAGGCTTAGCGAGGCCCAGGAGTTATGGGAGAACTTCCTAGCAGCTGAGGGGAAGGAGCTGCCGTCCCGGGGGGAGGCGGGACGGTTCGGCCGCACACCGGGGACCAGCTCCAAGGGAGGCGCGGGACCCCCGTCGGGAGGGTCCCGAGATGAAGCCGGCCGAGTGGGGCGGGCCCGCCCGGCGGCGAGCCGAGGTCCCGGCCCCGGGATAGGACCCCGGATGCGGTTTCTGCCAGGGTATCCGGGGAGGAAAAGTGACCCACGCCCCGACGGGGGCGCCACCCCGGGGGGAGTCCCGGCCTTAGGCCCACAACCCCAAGGGCCCCAGGATATCGGGCCCTGCTACACCTGCGGCCAGTGGGGGCACCTGCGCCAGGACTGTCCCACTATGGAGTGCGACCTGGGGTGGGATGACACTCTGCAGACTGCTGCCGTGGGGCAGCGCCCGCCGGCCTGGTTGCTCCCGGTAGAGTTGGGTCGCCGCCCCGTGAAAGCCTTGCTGGACAGCGGTAGCTCTCTATCAATGGTGCGCACCCAGCTCCTACCCCAGGCGCTCCCAGTGCTACGCACAGCGACGGTGGTGTGCTTCCACGGGCACGAGGAGCGGTATCCCGTGGTCGTCGTGCCACTTACATACTTGGGCCGCCGCTGGGAGGTGCCGGTCGCACGGGTCCCGAAGCTTCCATTCCCAGTGCTGCTTGGCCGAGATGCTCCAGGCTTTACAGCAGCCCTACAGGCGGCCGACCCGGGTTCGGTCGGACCTCGGACGGGAGATGCTGCCGAGCTCGCTCCCCTGGCGGTCTTAGCCAACGAGGAGGTGGCCGAGGGCGGCAGTCCCGGTCACGCCGAGGCGGACGACGGTGCCCAGCAGCCCAGCCAAGGATGGAGCCAGGATCCGGAGTTCCAGCGGGCCCAGGAACAAGACGAGGCCCTGGCGGGTTTACGAGCCCATACGGCGGTAAGTGATGGCGTGGTGGTGGACCCCCGCCGTGGTCAACGGCTGCCCTGTATAGTCCGAGATGGGGGGACCTGGTTTCGGGAGGTCAAGGGGCGGTTGGGGCCCTACAAACAGCTCCTTGTGCCCCATGCGTACCTTCCCATAGTGCTGAAGGGGGCCCATGACCATCCATGTGCTGGCCACCAGGGCATCAAAAATACCCTCACGAGGGTGCTGGCCCGTTTTTTTTTGGCCGTCAGTGGCTAAGGATGTCCGCGCCTACTGTCGCTCCTGTGGGGTCTGCCAACGTCTCAACGTTCGAGCTGCCCCGCGTGCCCCGTTGGCGCCCCTTCCGATTCCGGGCCAGCCCTTCGACCGCATAGCAATGGACTTCATAGGACCTCTCCCGCGGACGGCCCGGGGTGCGCGTTATCTGTTGGTCATTATGGATTACGCCACGCGTTTCCCTGAGGCGATTCCTCTCCCGAGCCTAAAGAGTGCCGGCGTGGCCCGGGCCCTAATGCGTTATTTTGCCCTGGTGGGACTGCCTAGTGAGATCCTCACCAACCAGGGCTCGCCCTTCACCGCCCGCCTCATGCGGCAAGTTTGTCAGGCCCTGCACATCCATCAGCTGTTTACTTCGGTACACCATCCGCAGACGGACGGCCTTGTGGAGCGCCTCAATCAAACCCTGAAAAATATGCTGCGCAAGCTGGCCTATGACCGCCCGCAGGCGTGGGACCTCTACGTGGACCCGGTGCTGTTGGCGGTGCGAGAAACCCCCCAGGCCTCTACGGGCTTTTCCCCGTTCGAACTCCTCTATGGCCGTCAACCCCGGGGAATACTAGGGCTCGTAGAAGGCCGCGGCCCAGCACCCCGACGGGTAGAGGCTGATGTACCGTGTGACTTCGTTCGCAAGCTACGCGAACGCCTGGAGCAGGTTCGCCAAACCGCCCGAACCAACTTAGAAAAGGCACAAGAGGCGCAGAAGGAGCGTTATGACAAGGGCACCCGACCTCGCGTCTTCCAAGAGGGAGAGAAAGTCCTGGTGTCGCGGGCGGTCATGGCCACTTCCTCCAAGGATCCCTGGCAGGGACCTTTCACGATCACGCGGGTCCTGGGCCCCTTGACATACGAGGTACAACACGGGCCCCAGGCCCGACAGAAGAAGCACGTCCACGTGAACGACTTGAAGTTGTGGTATCCTAGACCGACCGAACCCCAGGCAGGGATGTTGGTGAGCCAGCCAGGAGAACTGCCCGAGGGGACCCTCCCGTGGGGCTCGCCGTCAGCAGTTACCCCCGAGCCGGTGCTAGACGAGGCCCTGTCCGACGCGCAACGGGACGACTTGCGGGGCTTACTGCGGGGGTGCCCAGGCATCTTTTCCTCCACGCCCGGCTGCACCTCGTTGGCCGTGCACAAAATCCCCACGGCCCCGGGGAGCGTGGCCAGGGCCCCTTGGCGGCCGATTCCCCCAAAGCTGCAGGAAGCCATCGCACGGGAGGTTAAAGAGATGCTGCGGCTAGACGTCATAGAGCCGTCCCGAAGTGCCTGGCGGAGTCCCGTAGTCCTAGTGCCAAAGCCCGACAAGTCAGTCCGGTTTTGCGTCGACTACCGCGAAGTGAACCGACTAGCTCAGTTCGACGCCTACCCCATGCCCCGCGCCGACCTGCTGATCGACCAACTAGGCGAGGCGCGCTTCTTGTCGGCCCTGGACCTAACGAAAGGCTACTGGCAGGTGCCCGTGTATCCCCCGGACCGTCCCAAGACAGCCTTCGCCACCCCGCAGGGGCTTTTTCAGTTCAAGCGGATGCCGTTTGGCCTCCACGGGGCCGCCGCCACCTTCCAGCGTCTCGTCGACCGGGCATTAGCCCACTGTGGATCATTCGCCCGAGCATACCTCGACGACATAATAATCTGCAGCCCCGACTGGCCAACCCATCTGACCCATCTCCAGCAAGTGCTGCGCGCCCTGGACCAGGCGGGCTTGAAGATCAATCCCACCAAAAGCCGCCTGGGTTTCCAGGAGCTGCGGTACCTGGGATACCTAGTGGGGCATGGTCGGCTACGCTCCTTACCTGAGAAAATATGCACTCTGGAACAACGCCCACGCCCGCGGACCAAGAAGCAGCTTAGAGCCTTCCTTGGCTTCCTCGGGTACTATAGCCGCTTCATCCCCAACTTTGCCTCGACGGCAAGTCCCTTGACTGATCTCCTGCAGAAAGCCCGGCCGAACCAGCTCCACTGGACGGCTCGAGAGGAAGACGCCTTTCGGATGCTCCAGCGTAGCCTCTCTGGAAACCCCGTCCTCCACAATCCCGATTTTGCGCGGCCCTTCGTCCTCCACACCGACGCGTCCGGCACTGGGTTGGGGGCCATGCTGGGCCAAGAGTACGATGGAGAGGTCCGGCCGGTCCTCTTCATCAGCCGGAAGTTGCAACCCGCCGAGCGGGCCTATGCTACGGTCGAGAAGGAAGCCTTGGCCGTCAAATGGGCGGTGGGCTCCCTCCAATATTATCTCACTCATAACCATTTCCTGCTCGTGGTCGACCACGCGCCCCTCCTATGGCTGGCCCGGATGAAGGATTCTAACCCCCGGATACTCCGCTGGTATTTATCCCTGCTTCCCTTTTCCTTCACAGTGCAACACCAAGCCGGAGCGGCACATGGGGTGGCCGACTACTTGTCGCGGCTTTTCGAGGACGAAGCAACGCCGTCGCCCCCAGGGGAGGGGTGTGTCCCGTCCCGGGCCTTACCTCCCGCTGACTTCAGCCGGGAGCCGGCAACACCCCCCGTCCGGGTCGCCGCGGCGGCACCGCAGCCGACCCGGTCGGTCGACCAGCAGAGGAGAAGCCGGGAAAAGCACCACCCCCCCGCCACCCGCCACGCCACGTCGCCCCACCGTCCGCGGCCCCAGCTCAGAAGAGGAGGACGTGCCCGGTCCCAGGAGCGGGCGCCGCGACTCGCAGCCACCACGGAGCACTCCCCACTCACCGAAGCAACCCTGAGACGCCCGGAGGAGCCGGGAAGCGAGCGCGCCCCGGGCCGTCGAGAGCACTCGCGGAGCAGCAAGGAGTCACCCAGGGGAGGCGCCGGGAAGCGGAAGACGACGGCAGGAGCCTCCAGGCGGGGCAGGGCTGCTGGGCGTCTCAGCCTTTAACAGGGGGGTGGGGCTTGGTGGAGGGGAGGCGTTACATGGCAGCAGGGAATAAAAGAGAGGGGAAATTGGCAGGCCGGGGAGGAAGTGCCGGGGGACAACGGAGGCAAGGAAAAGGCAGAGAGAGAGCGAGGTGAAAGACAGGCAGCCCTGCAGAGAGAGAGACGGGGCCTGTAGCCAAAGCCTTGTCCCCTGGAGGCAGGAGGGTGGCCCAGGGTGCTGACAACCCTCACCCCCCGCCATTCTGAGGCCTCTGCCAACCCCCAAATCCTTTTCCCTCGCGGCGGCAACGCCTTCCTCCCACACCGGGGACTACGGCCACGGGGCGAGACCCCCAGGAGGGGCCCGAGGAGCTTGACACCCGCCCTCCACTCCCCAAGGGAGTCTCAGAGCGGCTTACAAACTCCTTTCCCTTCCCCTCCCCACAACAGACACCCTGTGAGGTAGGTGGGGCTGAGAGAGCTCTTTCCCAAGCTGTCCTTGAGGGAACAGCTGGTACAGAGCTATGGCTTGCCCAAGGTCATCCAGCCAGGTGCAAGTGGAGGAGTGGGGAATCAAACCCGGTTCTCCCAGATTAGAGTCCACGCACTTAACCACTACACCAAACTGGCTCTCTTAACCACTTGAGCCAACAAATCAGAGACAGGAAGAAAACCTTATTCAAACGCTAATCCTAGAATCCTGAAGAAAACAAATCCTTTGTAAATGAAGACAATTTCCTACGGCATGGGTTCACGAGAAAGAACTTCTTCGTAATTTCTTGACATAATTTATTTTAATCATCCACAGTATATTCCAAAATGCTGTAATCCAAATAATAAAGGGTCATCAGATGAAGGGTCATCTCATATTTTATTTATTTATTAATCACATTTTTTGCTGTTCTTCCTTGATCGAGCTGTTTACATGTGAGTTTATGATCTTTTAGGTGTTCACATCAAATGCCATATAATATGGTAGCCTTCACCTGCATAAATTGCTTCATGGGCCATAGGGTTATGAACATGTGAAGGCAGCCAATCAGGACAGCTCTGTGTCATGATGCAGGATGAGAGTTACCTGTTGCCTAGGGAACATCCGGTATTCCCCCAAATAACTACAACTCCCATGAGGCAGTGTGAGAATGCACGAAATGCTCGCGATCTGCACAGTTTAGCTACCTTTTATATTAAAAAAAGATCAGGGTCATGGGCTTGATGGATCAAGAACACTCTTGTAAATAGAACAAAATTTTAGCCATATAAATTGTAATTCCCTTTCTAGTAAGGCAGTGCAAGAATGAACAAGCACAAATCCGTCTGCATCTGGACAGTTCACTTGCCTCTGGCATTAACAGATGCTAAACTAGATTCTCATAAGGGACAAGGGAATACCTCATATCTGTCATTCACTATGAATGTTTTTAAAGAAAACTCGAAATGTGCGGTGACCTGCGGGTTAGTTGGAGAGGTGACAACAGTGGCCGGGAAGGGGGACCCTGTGGGACGGCGTGTGTGCAACTGGCATTTTAGCACAACTGAACACTTTCAGATGTTACAAAAACTAGAGAGCGGGTTTGTCTGGGGAAGGGATGGGACTGTGTGTGTGTGTGTGTGGGGGGGTGCTGCAAATATGAAGTCCCTTCCAAGAAGCCCTCCACCCCCACATCCCTCCTTCCCCCTTCAACCTTGGAGCAGGCAAAGGCCTTGGTTGGCTGCCACCACTCTGGTTTTAGGGTATGGCTGGGGACCTTCCTTCCTCCACCCCCCCCCCCCCCCCCGCAACTCTCTCTTCTGTCAGGGCATGCTGGAAAGTAATACTGGAAAGTGCTTGAAGGCTTCCCAGGCTCTAATTCACTGTGACATCCAAATGCAAACAGTTAAGCTAACTGGAGTTGGCTCCCCCCAATTAAACTGAATTTTACAGTGCAATTTTAAGCAAAGTTACATTCTTCTCCACCCATTGCCTTCAACTGGCATCGTCACGGGGCTGTTTCCGTTTAGGATTGTGCTGTTAGAATCCTGGTTTGTAGTGACTGAGGGGAAGGAAAACTCCAATTTGTCCAGGTACCTGCTTCTACCAGATACTATGTACTGGGATATTTGGTTAATATAGCAGAGTTTTGCTCGGTCATAGAAGCGTGATGCTGAATGCAGTAAATAAATCTCCCAAGAAGTATCTTCCAAAAAAGGAACACTTACATTTATTCAAGTAGATTCAGTTCACGTTCAGGTTGCAGTTGAAAGGGGAGAGAGAAGTTTATTCCAAAGAGTATTTTCCCTATCACAAATGGCCAGCTTGTCCGGCATCATGTGTGGGGGAGTATGAGGGCACTGACTCTACAGGAGAGACCTGCAGAGACATGTGTCTCCATGGAAGGCCATGTGCGGAGAGGGAGAGGACAAAGCGAGACGGAGAGGAGAGGTCAGAGGGCAGCTTCCAGGTTATGACAAAGAGAGGCATCCCATTCAAGGAGATAACACCTAAATACACTTAGAATGATGTAGCACCCCCCAGTGTCCAGGCATGCTGAGTCGCTCACTCCAACACTATGATAAATCAGAGCTTGATTCAATGCTTCCCAAACCAGGAAACTTTCAGTTGCAGTCTGTACATGATGGGAAGGGAGAGGGGAGAGGGAAGAGGAAACCTTACTGGGGAACATGGCAACAAGCTGTGTTCCTGCCCATGACTGGCAAGCCTCTGTCACTGCATCTGAATGCCGCCTGTATCTCCACTGCACTTATTCTGTGCCCGAGAGGCACTCTTTCATTGGTGTACTTTGCTTCTTTTTCTTTTGCTCGTGGCACATTCGGATTTGCCTTGACTGCCGTGTGCGGGCTCTTGATGCATGAGTTACCTGTCGGCGTGACCCTAGGCATAATGAACTCTATTCTAACTTTGCTAGCTGCTGTTTGTGAGAATCCAATTATAAGTTTAAAAAAAGCAGCTGGGCCTTAACATGGCAAAGAGATTAAGAGGCTGTTCCCCCATAAAGCGTTCTATCCGCCTCCCTGCCTCAGATTAGATTTAAAAAAAAAATCTTTCTGCTAATGAGGAGAAATATTCAATTAGGAAATTCATGCCGAGTGGAGGGAAAGCCCAGCGGGCAAAGAGGCAAAATCCTTACCGCTGGAACTGATAAAAGTATTATTTTGACAGGATTAAAATAAGAGCAACATGGCTTGCAGCAGGAGGCCGTGGGAGAGGCACCGAGCTGTGTCCTGCTTCCAAGGGCCTGTTTTTTGCCTCGGTTATCCCTGCCCTCATATTTGCCCATAAAATCCTCTTGCTTCTTTGTGCTCTTGAAGAGAATAAAGATGAGGGATAAAGATAAAGGGGCCTTTCAGTATTTTGTTGTCCATGGGTTGCTCAAACGCCTTGTTCAACCTGCGGGCATTTATAGAATTTTGAGAGGCAGTACCCTCATAAAATGGCTGCCACAGGGCCTGGGCCTAGTCACAGAACGCTGGAAGGTTCTGAAGAATCTTAAGGAGGTTCCAAACCAAGCATTGTCCTAGGATGGAAGCAGCTGTTTCTGAGTGAGTTTTCCCTGCCTCCTGGGCGCTTCTGAAGTATCTCCTCCAGTGGCGTCAGACATTTGCGGGGGGGGGGGAAGTCAGTGGGTTCAGGAAACACATTGGCATGAGACACAACCATGTTGGGAACGACTGATGAAGGACACAGCATCCTGGGAACAACTCTTAGGATCCAGGAACACAGACGTTTGGCATACTGAGACTCTGGGGACGGGAGTTCAAGCGGGAGTCCCCAGCTGAGACCGTTAATACCAGGTGCTTTGTGCTAACTTTGATTGGTCCTAATGAGATGCGTCAGACTATGTCTGGGAGGGGATTTTTCCGTAGACCTCCCAAACTATGTAAACATCTATCTTTTAAAGGAAATTCTAGATTTAGCCATCAAAGAGAGGGATTTTTTTGGCTGTAGGGTGACTTGGGATGCAACTTCACTTCTAGGGATACCAGCCTCCAGGTGGAATCTGGGAATCCCCCGGAATTAGGGCTCATCTCCAGACTACAGAGATCAGTTCCCCTGGAGAAAAGGGATGCTTTGGAGGGTGCCATTGTACCCCACTGAGGCCCCTGTCCTCCCGAGACTCCACCATCAGATCTCCAGGAGTTTCCCAACCTGGTTGGACTTGGCAACCCTACGTATGGTGCTTTCTTGCCCGCCCACCACTAGGTAATATTACCCAAATTGGCATCTACTGACTTGCTAGCTGGTGCTTCATCTAAATTAATCTCCGGCTTGGTTATGTCAGATGTGACTGGCCACACAAAACTGTGTTCCCTAATCACGTTTAATGCCATCGTGAGTTACATTAATCTCTCAGGATTAACAGTTCGCTCATTGAGAACGCCGTGCTCGTCCCCCGTCCCCCCCGCCCATTAAGGAGCAACTGTCCTGTAATTATGGGAACAATCATAGGAACAACCCAAGCTGCTCCTGTTGATTATGGGACTGTCATGTAGCTCTGTGGTGCATGGAACAAACTGAGAATTTGATGCGAGCCGCGGCAGCTGGATAATTACCATCATTACAGAGCCCGGGTTGTAATAGACTCTCCCCTCCCCAACCATACCGACATACCTTTTATGCCAACTTTTAACATCATGTATAAATAAGGAACAACATTGTGGGTTGTGTTAATAAACAGCCATCACGGAGGGGCTGTGGCTCGGTGGGAGAGGATTTGCTTTGCATGCTGACGGTCCCAGATACAGTACTCAGGATCTCCAGTTAATGAGGTCTGGTTTGTAAAGGACCTCTGCCTGATACCCTGGAGACCCGGTGTCATTCAGAGGAGATAATACCATCCGATCTCGGCAGGCCAAGGGTCTTACTGAGTGGAAGACAGTTTCGTGTCTTCAAGACTGCGGTTGGATGAGGTGGGGCTCTGGCTCTGTGGTGGATCATCTGGTTTGTATGCAGAAGCGCCGAGGTTCAGTCTCCAGCATCTCTGCACCTCCAGTTAAAAAGACCAAGCAGCAGGTTTTGATAAGAATGGTGAAATTCCATGGGGGGGGGGAGGGGAGGCTGTGCATATCCTGTATCTCAAAGGTATTTCAGTGCTTGCTATGGTGGTAGGAAGGCTTTAGGAGGAGGGGTAGATGTCACTGTTACCCCGCCCTCATCTCCTCCTGTCTTCGCTCTGCCCATGTCTGTACGGCATTATGGCTATGCATGTGTTGTGTTTGTGTTTTGGATCATTGAAGCAGCAATAGCTTGAAAAGGCTCTGGTATCCTAAAGCTCCATGTCCTATTGGCTGATGAATAAAGACTCCCATTGGTCCTAAAGCCAATCTAGACAGCCAATCGCTGAGCCCTGCTTGGGTCCAATAGTATTGCTTGTATATAGTTGCTTTGTTGAAAGTTATGTGTTGGAACAGTATAAATTAAGGTGCCGCTCTCATAGAGCTGTCTTTTGAGCTGAGCAATATCACTGAATAAAAGCCTGTTGTTTGAATTCATCGCCTCCCGCTCAGTTCTTAAAAGCATGCCCCTGTTATGATTGTAACTCTGCAAGCAAGAGGATCCAGGAGAGAAAGCATTAAGAGAAAGCATTAAGAGAATTCTCTCTCTCTCTCTCTCTCTCTCTCTCGGGTATACTCAGCGGTTGGCTCCACCCTCCTTTCATGGGTTAGATGCTGACCCATCTTTGGCCCTTGCTTGCCTTTCTGTTTTTCATCTTATATAGGACCTCTCTCCTTCTTCTTTCTCTCACCTGGGCTTGGACCTGTGGCAAGTGAACCTAATATGTTCACAAGAGGCTAAATGTTCCTACATGAATATTTTTAGGGTTACTAACTCTGGGTTGGGAAACTCCTGGAGATTTGGGGGTGGAGTCTGGGGTGGGTGGGGCACCTCCTGCTTTCAGCCCCCACCTCTCTGCTGCCAGCCAGCTGGCTGGCAGGAGGGAATTACCCCCCCTCAAAGGGCGGTATACTGGAAATTAACGTGATGTGCCTTTGTGACCCAGAAGTAGCTTAGGTACATTGGGGGCACTGGGGGGCAATGCTCTGGTTCTTGGGCAAAACTCTATGGTAGAAGCTAATTCTACCATGGTGTTTTGCCCAAAAACCAGAGTGTCACTCCCAACATCCCTGGGTCATGTAGGCATGTCATGTTAATTTCAGGCATTCCTCCCCACCCCTGGTAAGTGTGCCCCCTGTCCCCCGCCGGCTGCTCCAAGGGACCTGACGACCAATGTTCCCTCTAAGCTGTGGAGTCTTGTGAGCAAAAAATCTACTTTGTGAGCTACTGGCATTACACTTGTGAGCGAGCGATTTGGCTGCTGCATAAATTAGTTTGCTCTGGAGCCCTCCTTCCTGAGCTAAGACAAAAAGGTGTGAGCCGGAGGCTAAACAACTGTGAGCTCGCTCACACTAACTCAGCTTAGAGGGAACAGTGCTGGCGACCCCAAGGCAACCGGATTTGGAATGTACAACCCTGAGATCACAATAGTCCAAGGAAGAGTCCATTTCTGCATCCCATCACCCTTTTCATAGCCTCTTTTTCCCTGGAATTCTGGTCTTTCGATCAGGGGGATATTGGCAGGTCTCTGTTCTAAGCTCCTAACCCTGCTTCGGTTCCGAGATCTGACGAGGTCGGGCTGCCCTGGGCCATTAGATCAGGGTCCGACAGACATGCATATACAGAGGAAAATATCTGCTTTATGTCTCTCTCTTGCTCCCTGACAGACATGTGGAACCTTGCCAGGAAGATGAAGACGCGGAGCTCTGGCTACACATTAAAGGACCATCAGTCAGCACTTGATAGAACATGTGTGCAATGCTACTTGTCGACTGGCTCCCTTCTTTCTGTTCGGGGCAGGCCTGGATGGCCCAGAAGGGCACATCTGAACACAGCCGGGTGTCGCTGAAAGAGGCTGTGAGACGAAAAAGCAACTCCTCCATCTGGGAAGTAGCGTGTGTGTCTATAAAGACGTGCTGGGAGGGAGCTTAGCGAGGGGTAATTATTGCTAGCGCGGCGGTAACTCTCTTCCTCTTCTGGCGCAGAGCACATCCGACTGCTGGGATCTCTGTACATCCCGCGCTTGACACCGGCTCTTTTAATATTCCAAGATTCCTTTACGCATGCCTTCTGTCTTGCATATGGAGAGATTTGTAGTAATGATGTAGGGACAGACAGATGGCTGATTGCTCCTTGCTGTAGCTCATGGGCTCCCTCGAACACAACTCCCCCCCCCCCCCCGCGCTGTTGGTGTTTGCTTCTTTACCTGGTTGAGGATTCCTGCTCTCAGGGGGAAGGGCTGTAGCTCAGTGGGAGAGCCTCTGCTTGGCATGCAGAAGGTCCCAGGTTCAATCCCCAGCATCAGACCTCTGCCTGAGACCCTGGAGATATGCTGCCAGTCTGAGCAGACAATACGGACTGTGATTCAGCACAAGGCAGCTTCATGGGATGAAATGTTCCCGTTTTCCCCGTATTGTTTCTGATCTGCTGATGTGATAGTCCCATGGAGAAAAATTTAGAGCACTGTCATCCCTTCTCAATAATTCAAATGATGTGCCGGGCTTTCTGCTGCTGCTGCTGCCGCTGGCCCCCCCCCTCCCTTAAATTCTTTGCTTCTAGGCCCAGAGCGATGCTTAGGGCAAGAGAAAAAGCCTCTAATTAGTGGCAGGGGTTTGCTCTTTAATTATGGAAGATCTTCGGCTGGAATGACATCTTCCAGTTAACAAGAGGAACGTCGCTGTGTGTGTTTGTGCGAGGGGAAGGCTGGGTTAGTGGGCGGCGATTTAAAAAAGAACGAACAGCCATCTTCTATGGGCTGGGTTTGATGCTTAGACAGGTTCTGAACACGGTTGCCGGGTCCTAGGGTTGCCAAGTACCGGCGACTTACCGGCAGGGGGGAGTTGTTCTCCCCCCGGGAGCTCTTCTGGTGCGTGCGCTTTGCGCGCGTGCCATGGCGACGTAATGACGTCACCCGGAGGTGACGTCATTACACGGGGGAAGTTGTCCTCACCGGATGACTTCTGGGGTGGGGTTCCCCCCGCCGCCTCTAATTGTACCGTTTTAAAATGTTGTGGGGCATATCGTCCAGACAGCACACCTTGCTGCGGGGTTACCCACACAGCCATCCCCTGGTCAAGCATCCACGTTAGTTGGCTGCTCCCCCACGTTCAGACATCCGGCCACGCGCAATGAATGCACGGTGAACCAAAAACACCCCTTGTAATGTGGTGCCTTTTTAACCCAGCTCCAAGTTGTCCTAGGAAGGCGAGGGGGTGCCTGGGAACACCTGACAGATGTGCCTGTGTGACTGCACCAGTGCTCCCTCTAAGCTGAGTCAGTGTGAGCCAGCTCACAGTTTTTTAGCCTCCGGCTCACAGATTTTTGTCTCAGCTCAGGATGGATGGCTCCAAAGCAAACTAATTTATGCAGAAGCCAAATCGCTTGCTCACAACTTTAATGCATGTAGCTCACAAAGTTGAATTTTCTGCTCACAAGACTCCACAGCTTAGAGGGAGCATTGGACTCCACCTATTTGATTTGGAGGGGAGCGGTGGCAATGTCGGGCCAAACTGCTCATGTGATCACACCCCATGACGTCAGTGGGCTCCAATGCCATAGATTCCACCCAACAAAGCCTGCATTTTCTCCACGGGACCTGACCTCTGTAGTCTGGAGATGAGCTGTAATTCCAGGGGATCCCCAGGTCCCCACCTGGAGGCTGGCATCCCTACTTCTGAGCAAGCTGAAGGAGCCTTAGTGCAGGGGGGAAAACAGCTGGATTACATTAACTATTCATAAGAGAATTTGGGTAATCTAGAAAATAATTATGCTCTTCCCCAGAGTTCCTGATCCTGGTGGCATCACGTGATGTTAAGTCACAGCTGAGTAATGGTGACCCCCCCTCATGTGGTTTTCAAGGCAAGAGATGAACAGAGGAGGTTTGCCTGCCTCTGCATAGCCACCCTGGACTTCCTTGGTGGTCTCCCATCCAAGAACTAACCAGGGCTGATCCTGATTAGCTTCTGCAATCTAATAAAAACAGACTAGCCTGGGCCATCCACTTCAGGATACCATAGGCTTATTGGTCCCTTTTTACCCTTCCCATTTTGGCCCCAAAAGGCATCAGGCAATGTTGTAAGCCATCATTTCTATGCTCAGGCCAGGCTCTTCATTCTACACAATGGGTTGGATCCAGCCAGCTGTTTCACACCACCTCACCCAATGCTAGGGCAGTCAACTCTAGCTTGGGAACATCCTGGATTTTTAGGGGTGGAGCCTCTTTGACAAAATTCTTTTTTAAATGTTTAAAAGTTTGTGAGTTTTCAGTATACGGACTAAAAACTTCATTTCCCTCTTGAGAGTTCCGGCACCTCTTTTCAAGGATGTAGACTTTCCAATTTCCCGGGGCAGGGGGGCTGGGGCAGGGCCAGAGACATCACAGTCCATTGTCTCCGGTGGAAGCTCAGCACCCCCTGGAAAAGTTCAGGGGGGGGGGGCCTGCAGCTGCCCAGCCCCCCTGAAGTTGATGCCTATGCCTCTTTTTCCAAAAAAAAGAGAGAGCCCTGCCCCGCATACATAATACACATAATACTTTCCTTCTAGTCCTTCCTTCCCCCTCCCCCGCCACAGCTTTTTCTGTTTTTCCTGCTTTCTTGGACTCCCTCCATTCCACATTTTCCCTTTGGGATATTTCCCCCCCTTCTGTCCTCTCACCTGTCCTGTCTCCCTCCTAGCTTCGTCTTGCCTGCCTGGCAACTCTTTCTTTACTCCTTCTTTTCTTTCTCTCCCTAGTGTTGAAGTGAGGCTGCAGCAGCCATTTTGGATTGGCAAGATTGCCTAGGCATTCTGAAATAGCTGCTGAGATCTCGTGAGGAAATGCTGTGAGATATCAGAATTTTAAAACTTTTTAAATTCCCCCCCAAGCCATGTTATGGCTTTACAATTTAAGATTTTACTGCAGAAACATTTCCCCTGTGTATACGTGGCCCCATCATGACCCCGCCACTTCTCCCCACCATGGGCTCTCACTGCTTTTCCTTCCCCCCCCCCCCACAGGCTCCCGCTGCTTCTTCCCCCATGGGCTCCTGCCGCTTTTCCTTCCCCCCAGGGGCTCCTGCCACTTCTTCCCCCCACAGGCTCCCGCTGCTTTTCCTTTCCCCCCATGAGCTCCTATCGCTTCTCCCCCCCATGGGCTCCTGCCACTTTTCCTTTCCTCCCCACGGGCACCCCCCCAGCGATTCCCCCTCCCTCCAGTGATTCCCCCCCGGCTCCAAGGCCTGAGCGGCTGAGGGCCGCTGGGGCCGGTGATTCCCCCCCCCCCCCGGCTCAGCCTGAGTGGCTCTCAGCTGCCGGGCTGCCAGAGAGTTCCCTGCGCATTCCCTGCACGTGCTCAGGGAACATTCTTTAACTTTGGGGGGGGGGGGTTAAATATGCCCCAAAAAGTTTTTTAAAGTTTTAAGATTTTTCTGCACACGTGGAGAGTTCCCCACATGTGCAGAAAAATCTCCCTGCTCCCCAGGTGCCCCCCCCACACGGATTCTGATATCCACACACAGGGGGCGCCTTGGGAATTAGATATATAGATAACTGAGTACAGGGGTATTATGAACGGTCATATTCATCACTGGTGGAGGGTGGGGGAGACTTACCAGGAGCAGTAGGGAGGCTCCTCCAACTTGCAGCAACATTTCTACATCACTGACCGTGTGACCCAGGAGTAACACCATCGCTTCTGGGATGCTAGGGCAATGCTCTGGTATTTGGGCAAAAACTCTACGGTAAATTTGGCTTCTATCATAGAGTTTTTGCCCAGATACCAGAGTGTCGCCCCAATGATCCACACATGATGACGTCACTTCCAGGTCACATGGACAGTGATGTAGACATGTCACTGCACATTGATGGATCTCCCTCTTTTTCAGGCTAAGCCTCCCCCCCCCCCGCCGGCCAGCTGATCAGTGGTGGGGCAGTAGGGCCTGGCAGCAAGGGACCCCCGCCTCCACCATGGGGGTCTGACAACCTCACCCTCATGTTATTCCTTTTCTTTTAATATTGGGGAATACTTTGGGGGGCATGATACCATAGCCCACTAAGGACAAAAAAGTGTTGTTTTTGTGGTCTAAAAAAAGGCAGAGGAGATTGTTTCATAGGTAAGAGCGGGGGGGGGGGTCCGTTGGAGCTGGTGCGCCGTGGAGCAGCGCTCCGGGAGTGAAGACGCCGGGGGGCAAGCACATGATGAAGCCCCGCCCCCAGGCCGCAGCAGGGGGGGAGGAGGGAGGGAAACGCCCGCCTGTGTGGCTAACAGCCACTTGGCTGGAGCAAGGGGGGGAGAAGCGCCTAGTCTGTCTGTCTGTCTGTCTTTCTTTCTTCTTTCCTTCCTTTCTTTCTTCTCTCTCTCTCCCCCCACCTACCTATCTACCTACCTTCCTGTTCCTTCCTTCCTTCCTTCCTTCCTTTCTTCTCTCTCCCCCCACCTACCTACCTACCTTCCTTCCTGTTCCTTTCCTTCCTGTTCCTTTCCTTCCTTCCTTCCTTCCCCTTCCCTCCCTCCTTCCTTCCTTTCTTCCTTCCTTCCTTCTCTCTCTCTCCCCCCACCTACCTACCTACCTTCCTGTTCCTTTCTTTCTTTCTTCCCCCCTTCCTTCCCCCTTCCTTCCTTCCTTCCTCCCTCCCTCCCTCCCTTTCTTTCTTTCTTTCTTTCTTTCTTTCTTTCTTTCTTCCTTCCTTCCTTCCTTCCTTCCTTTCTTTCTTCTCTCTCTCCCCCCCCACACCTGCCTACCTTCCTTCCTGTTCCTTTCCTTCCTGTTCCTTTCCTTCCTTCCCCCCTCCCTCTTTCTTCCTTCCTTCCTTCCTTCCTTCCTTTGCCATCAGATAGGCTTGTCAGCTCTGAGTTGGGAAATACCTTGGAGATTTTTGGGGTGGAGCCTGTATGGTGGGTATTGCCTTCTGACACACTTCCAGTGACATCAGGGGTGTGTGGCCTTCTGACACTTCCGGTGACATCAGGGGGTGTGGCATATGCAAATAAGTTATGCTAATGAGCTCCTGCACCTCTTTTTTAACGAAAGGACCCCTGGGTAAGAGGTATATAACAATGTCTCTGAGCTGCTGATACATTTCCAGTGACCGTGGATTAAAACCAAGGCTACCTCAGACGGAATTCAGGGGGAAAGCATCGGAATGCTTAGCAGGTATCCGGCTCATGTCTAAGGTGGCAGATACAATTAAGAGAGCTGTGTCTCAGACTCAGGGTGCGCAGAAGCTTCACGTGGACATCTGATGGGGGGTTACTAGGAAATGTAATGATTTGCTCTCTGCAGCCGGATCGAACACAGCAGGACTCCAAGTTGGCTGATCTGCTTTGTTCTCTCTCAGAACCACTCCATAGCAAGTTCTAACTCCCCCCCCCCCGCCAAAAAAAATGTTAATGCTGGATGGGTTAGCACCAGGAGGAAGAGAGAAAGGGAACAGCAATTTGAAAGAGAAGATTATGCAGCCCAAACATGTTACAATGCTATCAGGGCTAGAGCTGGTTCTCCTACGTTGTAAGATATTTATTTGAAAACAAGATTATTATTTTGTTTACTTCTTTAGGCTTTAAAAAGGAGCTGTCGTTTTCAATTTGCATAAAATTTACCAGTGTACAAAGTTGCCTCTATTCTATTAATGGTGAGGCCTGTTGAGGAGGGGAAATGTCATTCCCACCGCCCGCAGGGAAAGACAAGACAGGACGCTTTTCATTATCTGGGTCCTGCATAGGACTGTCAACCTCCAGATGGTGGCTAGAGATCTCCCAGGATTACAGTTCATTTCCAGGCGACAGAGGTCAGTTCACCGGGAGAAAATGGCCACTTTGGAAAGTGGACGTTGAAGTCCCTCCCTTCCCCAAACCTCACCCTCTTCATGCTCCGCCCCCCAAATCTCCAGGTATTTCCCATACCAGAGCTTACAGCCCGAGTCCTGCAGGTTAGAAGCACTGTGGAGAGTGCACTCTCCCTCCATGCATTTGGTCAAGCAAGAAAGAGCACAGGAAGGGAGCCCATCCTCTCTGTCTACTGGGAACATCCTGCGTGACCCTATTGACCCTTGCCCGCTGAGGCCGGAAGGAAGGAAGGAAGGAAGGAGGGAGGGAGGGAAGAAGGGAGGAAGGAAGGAAGGAAGGAAGGAAGGAAGGAAGGAAGGAAGGAGTCTGCTCTCTGCTGCGTGGAGGACAACAGTGGCAAGGAAAAAACCCAATGGGGCTACAAGTAGGGGGTGAGGGGAAGAGCAAAATAACTCCACCTTGTACCCAACCAGAGACCCTTGGGGTAGTGCTGAGCCCCCCCCCCAAAAGGCTGCGGTGGTGACCGCTGCGTGGTGCTTGTTGGAGAAATGAGCATGTAATGCAAGGCCTGAGAAATTCAGTCATTATAGGGTTAACTATGCAACTTGTTTGTTTACCTATGTTAGCCTGGAAGCAATACCTGGCAGCTGGCCAATTATCTGTAAACCCGGGAAAACTAAAGGTGTACTGTCTTGCTAATTGGTCAATGATATCAGGTGTTTCCTTTCAGGGGTCAAGAAGAAGGAGAGATCCTCCATTACAATCTCTCACTCTCTATCAGTATGTCTTAGTGTGAAGACGGAGCACAATGCAGCTCCTTAGAAAGCATGTTTTGTTTATTTGTAGCTAATCCCGTTTACCTTTTCCCTTTAGTAATAAACTTCTTTTAAACTAAAAGAAGCAATCTCTTCTTTCCAGAAAAGCAAGATTCATTACTCTGATTTTTCTGATTATTGGACAAAAGTCCTAACAAATGGTAGCAGAGAGCATGGTTCTTAAAAGATGGTTCTTCTTCTAAAAAAAAGCTTTTTGGATTGATTGAGAAAGAGAAATAGGGAATAAGAGCTAGAAGCTTGGATTTTTAAAACGACCACTTTTTTTTTCCTTCCTGCTCTCAAAGCAATCTTGCAGCCAGAAAGGCCCAACCCTGTTTCCTTGCTGATCAGGGGAAAACCTATGCTGGATTGTAGTTTGCCAGGAGCAAAGAATCTTTTTTGACTGGATTAATTTTTGCCTGCTGTAAGTGGAGCTGAGCCTTGGAGCACTGAAGAGACGCTGCTGCCGGGAGAACAAGGGAAGGCGAGGCAAAGGAGTTTTTGAACTTCGCGCTGCTGCTGCAGAGAGGGGAAAGATTAACCCTGCCAGCTCCTGGAGAAGTAGGTGACTGAGCCAGAACCTGTGCTTCTACCTCAAATCCAAAGGGACGTGAGTAAAAAAAAGAAAATGGCTTTTAATGCCCCATCCCAAGAAATGCCAAATCTCAGACTTACAAAGGCTAACTATCAGTGGTGGGAGGAGTATTTGAAGAGTCGCCTGCAGACTCACAATGCCCTTCAAGTATTAACAACTGAAAATCCTCCAGAAACTGACCCTGATAAGACACAATTCCTTATGATGGATGGTTTTGCTAAAGCCCTGATTTTAGGGAGTATTCCCTACACAGAGGTACCAGGATTAAGAGGGCTAGCCACGTCCAGATTGATGATTAAACACTTAAAGAATAAATTTGATAAGCACAGCAAGAGTAAAATCTATTCCCTCAAGGGAAAGATTTTTGATTTCAGAATGAAGGAGGGAGACTGCCTTCCCAAAGAGATGGACAAATTAATGGGCATTTACACACAGCTTAAAGACCTGAATGAAGCACCCTCTGATACAGATATGATTTCTTCAATTCTCAAGGGTCTGCCTGGTTCCTATAAGTCTGTAACCAGTATGATTAGACTGAAAGATGATCTGACTTTAGAAGGTCTTTTGTCTGCACTAACTGAGGAATATGATTCTAGAAATTTGAAAGAAAGTTTGTCTGATGAATTGTCTGTTTTGAGTCTAAAGCATGGACAGAGATTTAAAAGGAAAATAGAGTGTTTTATATGTGGGAAAAATCATCTTGCAAAGTACTGCTCTTCTATGAATGCACCTAATGATGAGCCCCAAGAACAAAGAGCCACAGGAGCACATGGTTCCAGTAACAAAGAACCAGCCAGTGGAAGGGGAAGCCATTATGGGAGGAGCAGAGGTCACATTTCACACACACAGCACAGAGGAAAGAAGTTTGCAGCACAGACACAGAGCAAAGGCAATGCTTTTAGGATCACTGATGATTTTAACACAGATGATAAGAAAATATTTTTAATCGATTCTGGTGCTTGTACACATGTGTGTAGAGAAAAAGCCTGGTTTAGTAACATAGATGTTGAAAACAAACCAAGAATTTACCAAGCTAACAGGCAATTATTGAATGTACAAGGCGTTGGGACTGTAAAATTGCGATTGTCCACTACAGATAATAAATTAATTGAAGTTGAATTGCAAAATACAGCTTATGTGCCTGAAGCTGTTGAGAACTTAATTTCAACAAAAAGCCTTATGAATACTGGCCATATTGTAGTGCTCAAACCAGAGCAAGGAAGCAAGGTCTCTACCATGGATGGAGAGCTTGAATTTAAAGTGGAAGAGAAAAATGGCTTTCATTACTTTGTAGCTTGTGATGATGAGGAGACAGAAACTTTTGATGTTGATCCTGATGAGGAAATAGAGACTGTTGACGATAAGGAACAGATTTGCCAGACTAAGGATGCTTGTAAACATGAAAAATGTTTATTTTCGTGGCATATTAAAATGGGACATAGAAATTTGAAATCTGTTGAGCAGTTGTTAAAGCAATGTGGAATACCTGTTGTGCATTGTGAAAAGAGTGAAACTAGATGTGAGACATGCCTCAGAGCAAAGGGAGATGCCCGAAGTTATTCTGGGAAAACTCCAGCGCAAAATCAAGAATTTTTGGAAACTGTATACAGTGATCTTGTTGGGCCTTTACCTGCATCCCTAGGTGGGAACAAATATTTTGTGACTTTCACAGAGAATAAAACAAAATACACTTATGTGTATATGCTGAGAAGTAAGGATGAAACACTGCGTAGATTTAAAAATTATGTGGCTATTGTTAAAAATAAATTTGGCAAAGCACCTCAAAGCTTACTCACAGATGGAGGTGGTGAATATTGTAATGCTGAATTCAAACAATTTCTACAAGAGCAAGGAATTCAACATAAAGTATCCATTGCTTATTCACCCCAGCAAAATGGAGCTTCTGAGAGATTAAATAGAACACTGCAGGGGATGTGCAGAGCTATGCTGATGCATTCTGGACTGCCAAACGGTTTATGGGCAGAAGCCCTGAACACAGCAGTGTACTTACACAACAGATTACCCTCAAAGATCATTGGAACCTCCCCTTTTCAGGCTTGGTTTGGAAGACAGCCTGGTCTAAGGCATATCAAAGCTTTTGGCGCAAAAGGGTATGCACACATACCAAAGGAAAAGAGGGGAAAGCTTGATTCCAGATCTGAAACTGGACTTATTGTAGGCTATCCTGTTGGTGGGAAAGGGTACAGGATATACAATCCCCAAACCCACACAGTAGAAGAACGCAATGTTGTTTTTATTGATGAGACTGTATTGCCTAGTGTTTCCACTGCAGCTGATCCAAAGATGCCTGGGACTGCACTTGATGAGTTCGTTGCTTGGCTACCTGTAGTGACTGCTGGTGAACTGGCTGGGGAACTGGCAAGTGAAGCAGCAGGTCCACCTTCTGAGGAAACTACTGAAACAGAAGGGGAAGCAGGGGCCACACCAGAGGAAGCGGCTCAACCCACGGCAGAACCCACAGCAGAACCCACACCCGGTGTGAGGCGATCAGAAAGGAGCACTAAGGGACAACCTCCAATGAAGTATGGATTTTGTGAACTTGTGCAACCTGCAAAGGAACCCAAGAACTGGAAGGAAGTTTGCAACTTACCTGCGAGTGAAAGAGGCAGATGGCTTGAAGCAATGGAACAGGAGCTGCTATCCATTAGCGAAAAAGAGGCCTGGACTCTCACTCAACTACCTCAAGGCAGAAACCCTGTTGGATGTAAATGGGTCTTCAAAATAAAGCACAAGGAAGATGGAACTGTGGAGCTATACAAAGCACGCCTAGTAGCTAAAGGCTACTCACAGCAATATGGGACTGACTATTTTGAAACTTTTGCTCCAGTTACTGACCAAGCAACATTCAGAACACTTCTAAGTGTTGCAGCATCTAGGAACATGATAGTAGAGCATCTTGATGTAAAGACTGCTTTTCTCAATGGAGAACTATCTGAGGAGATCTACATGGAACAACCTGAAGGTTTCAAGGTCAAAGGTCAAGAAAACTACGTCTACAAACTCAATAAAGGACTCTATGGCCTAAAGCAAGGAGCAAAGGCCTGGTATGACAAACTTACTGAACTTTTAAAGAAGCAAGGCTTCAAGCAAGGGAAAGCTGAACCTTGTCTGTACACTAGAATCAGAAATGGACAATACCAGTATGTTCTTGTTTACGTTGACGACTTGATCGTGGCTTGTCAAAACAGAGGAGACATCAAAGCAATAGCTGATGGACTGAATAAGGAAGTGGAAGTCAAACAGCTAGGAGATGTTCAACAATACCTCGGAATGCAAATTGAGAGACTCGAGGATGGAACTTTTCTTTTATGCCAGAAAAGAAAGATTATGGACTTTATAGAATCTGTTGGCATGAAGAACTGCAAAGCTTCAACAATCCCACTTGAACCTGGATATCTGAAGGAGAAGACGGCACACCACTAAAGGACATAGGAGGATACAGAGAGGCTGTTGGAAAGCTCTTGTACCTGAGCAAATCAACGCGTCCAGATATTACAGCGGCAGTTGGATTTCTAAGCAGAAAAGTAAGTTCGCCAAATCATCATGATTGGAGCGCAATAAAGAAGATGGCACGTTACCTAAGAGGAACAATGGACTTAAAACTGAAAATTGCACCAACTGAACAACCAAGACTAGTCGGCTACATGGATGCCAGTTGGGGAGAAGAGATGAACAACTACAAGTCTACCAGTGGATACCTATTCTTTTATGGAGATGGACTGATAGACTGGACTAGTAGAAAGCAGACTGTTGTAGCGCAATCCGCAGCAGAAGCTGAGTGCATTTCAGCAGCAAGTGCCTGCAGCAGACTTGAATGGATCTTTGAGATGTTGAAAGATTTTGGAATAATTGAACCTGTACCTATACTTATGTTAGAGGATAATCAAGCTTGTATAACTATATGTAAGGAAGAGAGCACGACTGCTAGAAGTAGATCTATTGGTATTAAATGTGCATTAGTTAAAGATTTGTACCAGAAAAGGTTGATAGAGATTAAGCATTGTCGTACAGAAGAGATGGTGGCTGATATTCTGACTAAGCCACTGACCAAAGACAAGTTTGAAAGACTTCGTGAAATGTTGAATATGCTTGATGCTAATGCTGGATAATGTTTTATGTATGCATGTATAATGACTTGCATTTCAGGTCTTGAGAAGGGGTGTTGGAGAAATGAGCATGTAATGCAAGGCCTGAGAAATTCAGTCATTATAGGGTTAACTATGCAACTTGTTTGTTTACCTATGTTAGCCTGGAAGCAATACCTGGCAGCTGGCCAATTATCTGTAAACCCGGGAAAACTAAAGGTGTACTGTCTTGCTAATTGGTCAATGATATCAGGTGTTTCCTTTCAGGGGTCAAGAAGAAGGAGAGATCCTCCATTACAATCTCTCACTCTCTATCAGTATGTCTTAGTGTGAAGACGGAGCACAATGCAGCTCCTTAGAAAGCATGTTTTGTTTATTTGTAGCTAATCCCGTTTACCTTTTCCCTTTAGTAATAAACTTCTTTTAAACTAAAAGAAGCAATCTCTTCTTTCCAGAAAAGCAAGATTCATTACTCTGATTTTTCTGATTATTGGACAAAAGTCCTAACAGTGCTGAGGTGAGAAAGCACTCGCTCTTCTAATTATACTACCCTGGTAGGTGAATCACAGCAGCTGACAGTCTTCATTTTCCCTCACAGCTGCTTGCTGAATTGTGAGGGGTGAGACGAGGAGGATACGGCAGGAGATGTGAGGGTTGCTGGGTCCTCCCTGGCCACTGGTGGGGGGTGGGGGGGTAGGGTTGCCAGATCCAGGTTGGGGAACTCCTGGAGATTTGGGGGATGGAGCCTGGGGAGAACAGGGACCTCAGTGGGGTACAGTGCTGTAGAACCCACCCTCCAAAGCATCACTTTTAACTGAATGAACTGATCTCTGTAGTCTGTAGATGAGCTATAGTTCTAGGGGATCCCCAGGTCCCACGTGGAGGCTGGCCTCCCTAGGTGGGCGAGGAAGGGAACCGGAAGGGGAAGATAGAGGCCAGCGGGCAGAGAACTGAAAAGAGGTAGCCCTGTTAGTCCACATGCCAGCAAAATAAAAGTCCGATGGGCCTTTAAAAACTAACGACACTCATTTTAATACAAGCCTTTGTGAGTCACAGCCCACTTTGTCATATAAACGTCTTTAAGGCCCCACTGGCCTTTTGCTTTATTTTGTTTGGAGGAGTACTCCTCTTGCTGGCCAGTTACACGCTCTCAGCCCTAGGCCACCTCACAGAGTTGTCGTGAGGGTAAAATGGAGGGGAGGAGAAAGATGTTAGCTGTTTTTGGGTCCCCACTGGGGAGAAAAGTGGGGTACAAAATAATTAAATACATAGACAAATCGATAAATAAATGCCTGTGGGGATAAACCCATGCTTCTGTTCTAGTATAAATGGGGGGGGGGGGGGGAACGATTCGTATAGAGAAGTCAGTGGGAAAGTAGTTGCATGTTGCCACCCCCAAGTGATCAAGTGGAAAATCCCACTTCCCTCAAATTAATGGAGCTTGTGGGGAGCAGCTGTGGAGGAGAAAAAGACTTGGCTTGTCCATCCTGCTATGCTGAGGAAAATAGTGAGCTGAAGCAAAACTCAGCAAAACAGGCTCCTTTGTGGCTTGCGCATTTCAAAAATGTACATTACGTCAGGCAGCCACGGTGGGGCATTTGGGGGCAGAGCCCCACCAGGGATGAGCCCTGCCCCACCCCTGGGAGGGGGGCTGGGCAAGGAAAGAGATAGAGAAGGGCATGCCTGCAGCGGCAGGGAGTCTGGGGAAGGAAAGGGAAGCTGCCCTGCCACTAAGTTTCACTCATAAGAACATAAGAACATAAGAGAAGCCAATGTTGGATCAGGCCAGTGGCCCATCTAGTCCAACACAGTGGCCAAAAACACCCGGTGCCCTCGGGAGGTTGATCGGAGGGGAGTGAAACTGACCAGAAGCATCAGGGTGGCTCTAGAAGGGAAGGCCCCTAAGTGACCTGCCCCCCACCAAAAATTTTCTGGCTATGGGGCTGACGTCAGGGGTTCCCGACATGGTACCCACAGGCATCCTAGCATCCACTGATACCTTTTCTGGTGCCCTCCAAGTGTTTTTAGAAAGCAGGTGGGGCTAGATGGTGCTTTTGCTGCTGACGGGTTGTACAGGTCGTTAAAGACATCGCTTGGCAGCCACTGCCACCACAGGACAAGCATCTTCGCCATGTGGCTGAAAGGAAGCTCTGTGTCTGCAAGAAAATATCGTGCAACCATATGTTCATTTCACAAGGCATCCTGTGAAGCACAGGTTCTGCCTGAAATGCTGAAGAGTCACTATGAGAGTTATGCATAGGCTCACTCCGTGACATTTTGAGGCAGGCTACACCTCCTACGGCAGCCATTTTGTGGCTCTGCCACCACCCTATGTCAGAGTCCCAAAGGCACCTGCAGGCTCAAAAACATTACAACTTGACACAGAGAGTGATTAAAAATGTGGGATTTGCTGCCAGAGGGTGTAGTGATGGCCGCAGGAATAAACAGCTTTAAAGGGGGATGAGATAGATTCATGGAGGATAACTCTATTAATGGCTACTAGCCAGGGTGACTGAGGGGAACCTCCACATTCAGAGGCACTAATCCTCTGAATCCCAGAGGCAGGAGACTGACAGTGTGCGAAGGGGTGAGTGTAATACGCAGCAGCGTAAGGTAACGAAGAGAACAACAGCTTGGTTGGTGCAAGAATATATACAGTGTTTATTTTACAAATAAATAGTCCACAAAGAAATAGCTCAGACTGGCAAAGTGCTCCGCTTGGCAGTTGATTCAAAAGAGAAGGTAACAATGCTGTACAATCACTCAATATATACATGGATCAGCCAATCAGGCCACACTGCTGAGTCATTGCTGGCTGATGCAACTTTGCCCCACATGATCCCAATCATGTGACCCAGCACCTGTCAGTCAGATCTTTCTCATCTATACACACTTTCCCACAGCTGTCATCTTGCATGTTACATTACAGTATACCAACAGAGACGGCATTGAAAGGGGAAGGCCTCGGCATCTATGCCTTTATTGGCCCTCAAGAGGAACTGGTTGGCCACTGTGTGAGACAGGATGCTGAACTAGATGGACTATTGATCCAGCAGAGCTCTTTTTATGTCCTAAGAAGAAGAAGAGAAGAGATTGGATTTATACCCCACCCTTTACTACCTGAAGGAGTCTCTGAGCGGCTTACAATCTCCTTTCCCTTCCCCTCCCCACAACAGGCACCCTGTGAGGCAGGTGGAGCTGAGAGAGCTCTCTCAAGAACTGCCCTTGAGAGAACAGCTCTGAAATGACTTGTGACTGACCCAAGGTCACACCATGACCTGCACGTGGAGAAGTGGGGAATCAAACCCGGTTCTCCCAGATTAGAGTCCAGACTCTTAACCACCACACCAAACTGGCTCTCCTAATGAAGGCCTTGGCCTCTCTGCCCTGTTGTTGGCCCTCCAGAGGAACTGGTTGGCCACTGTGTGAGACAGGATGCTGGACTAGATGGACTACTGGTCTGATCCAGCAGGGCTCTTCTGACGTTCTTATTGCGGATGGCGACTCCTGCGCTAAGTGAAAATAATGCAGCAGATTTTTACATTTTTACTCCAAAGCATTCTGGAACCTGGTTTAACAAAGTATGGCTTTTGCATATATAAATAAATCTCTGGCAGTCATCTCAGGAACAAAACAAAACAAGAGACTTGACTAAAGCACTTTTCTGCTCTGCTTTGAAGGAGGAGGTTCTTTGTGGCTTTACCCCTTGGCCCCATTCAGAGGGCTGGGCTGGTATTTACAGAATCAAAAGTTGCCTACGCTAGGGAACAATTCCCCCAAGTAACACAGGGGAAAGGAAGCCTTTGAATGCATTTCACTCCGTTTGATCTTGGAGTTTCTCTGCCCCCAAAGTAGTACAATATATGAAGGGGAAAAAATAGGATTTGACAACACGATGGGAGTGGGGTGGGAAAAAACAGCAGGCTGCCGAAGCATCTATTGAAAGGAGGCTGTTTACATGGTCTTGGCCCGCTTCTCTGTTCCGCAAAGAAATAAACAGCAGCGCCATCAGAACACCAGTGCTGCGCTTCTGGCTTCTGGCGCTGACGGAGAAAGGAAAGGGCTTGGAAGAGATACAGACAGGAAGGTAGCTGGAGAAAGTACAGGGTAATTGAAAGGCAGATGGAACGAAACGGACGGGGCAGGCAACAAGGAGTCAGATCTGAGAGAAGCAGAGAAAGGGGGAAAGATGGGAAAGGAGCCCGAGAGCAGGTTGGCCAGATGGTGCCTCAGTAGCAGGAAGGCCCCTCCCTGAGAATGCCAGATCCTCCTCGTACACAGAAAAGGAAATGAGAAGGGGCTCGGAGCATATGCTGAAGCCCTTGCCTCCCGTTCTTGCATCTCTGTTTCAGTTTCCCAGGGCCCTGGTCTGTTTTTCTAAATATAGGGCTACAGCCAAAATTAGTAGGAGGGGAAGGAGGGAAATGAAGGCTGGCAACTGTCTGCCCCTACAGTTTTGAGAAAGTGGTCCATGATGCATTTTGTGTGGGCCCGTAGCTACAGTGGGGTCCCTCGGGGCCCAGCCCCCCTGACTTACTGCCAAGCCCCCCCCCGACTTCCCATCCAGCCCAGGCCCCCCCCAACTTCCCATTTTTAATTTTATTTTTGCACCCCTCTCGTCACTAGTAAACCCTGCAGCATTCCCACGCCATGCCCAGCACCGTGTGAGCTCGCCAGCCTGCCCGGACCTTCCATTCCCACGGTGCCCAGCCACCGTGATCCTTGCCTCTCGCCATGGCTGCTCTATCTGTCTTGTTGCCAGCAAGGCAAACCCCACACCACCCTCCATTCTCACGCCATGCCCAGCACCGCGTGACCTCGCGGGCCAGCCCAGGCCCTGCCCTCCATTCCCACGCTGGCCAGCCACCGTGATCCTCGCCTCTCGCCACAGCCACTCTCTCTCTCGCTCTCTCGTTGCCAGCAAGGCAAGCCCCACACCACCCTCCATTCCCATGCTGGTGATGCCTCGCCCGGTAGGCTGAAGTTTACTCATCGGGGATTGGAGGGGTGGGAAGCGGCAGTGAGAGGGAGAAAACAGAGTCCTTGCGTTTGTTTTGCATTTGGTTCAGCGGTCTGTGGGCTGGCAAACGCTTTGGGGATGGAGGATGCATTGTTTATCCTGGCTGAAGAGAGTGTGGTGTGTCTGTGCGTGCGTGCGTGCGTGCACGCCCCACAAGAAAAAAAACTGCCCCACAAACCGAAAAACCCTGCCTATGGCCCTGATTTTGCGGTCCTGCTCAGAAGCTACGATTAGCAGCCTCCGGGCGAGACCTGAAGGCCTCCCGGGATTGTGACTGATTTCCAGGCAATGGAGCTCAGTGCCCCTGGGAGAAACACGGCAGCTTTGGAGGGGAGACTCTATGACATGACAGCCTGCTGAGGTCCCACAACCACCTCCCAAATCTCCAGAAATTTCCCAGTCCACAGCTGGCCACCTTATCAGACATGGAATTCTAACTCAGGAAGAAGGTCGACTCCTACACCCACCATGTGCCACAAGCTGAATCGGGCTGCCAGCTCCGGGCTGGGAAATACCAGGGGATTTGGCGGGGGGGTGGAGCCAAGGAAGGGCAGGGCAGGGCTGGGGGAGGGGAGGGACTTTAGTGGGGTACAATGCCACACATAGGCGTAGAGTACAGGGGGGCTCGAGGGCTTGAGCCACCCCCGAAATTTTCCCGGAGGGGGGCTTAGCCACCCCCGGGAAAACGGAGCGCCTGCCGCCGCGCCTCCCCGGGTCCTTCCGAGGCCTGGCGGTCGCTGCTGGAAAGGGAGAGGGGAGGGGTGGCGGGGGGGGGGGAGAGGCACCGGCAGCAGCGGCTGGCGGACCTCGGAAGGGCCCGGGGAGGCAGGGCGGTTTCCCGGGGGGGAGAGAACATTGTCCCCACGCGTGCTAAGGAGCCCCCCACCCGCTCCCCCAGGATTTCCAAAACTCTACGCCCCTGATGCCACAGAGTTCACCTTCCAACGAGGCCATTTTCTCAAGCTGAACTGATCTCTGTTTTCTGGAGATCAGTTGTAATCCCAGGACATCTCCAGCCACCACCTGGCAACCCCATAACAAGCACAAAACAAGAACTAGATATGTGTGCTGAGCCAATAACTCTATGGTATATTAAATAGTGTCACACACACACACACACACACACACACACAAGCACACACACACTCTTTTGATTAAACTCAAATTAAAATAAGCCCAAATTCTACTTTCTCAGTAGTTCTATAGTTTTCTGTTAACCCAGCCCAAGTAGCAGGTTAAAGGAGACCTCAAGAGAGTGATCACTCGGCTGTCATTTAAAACGAATGAGATGGGCTGGGACTGCCCTGATTTCCACCTTTGATCTGGCTTCTGTTAAGAGCAGCCCAACAGATGGGCCGTTTAGCAGGCAAAGCTTGTCCTGCGATTTCATTGCCATGATGCTAAGGGAAGCTGTAGCCAGCCATCGCTGTAGCCGATCAAGGCACATGAGCAGCTTCAGCAAAAGGGGGCAGCGGGACCATAAAGAAGAACATGAACGCAGCAGATATTTAAATGCTGGAAACTTCTGCCAATTTTCCCAGCACTGATGCTTATCCTGGGGGAGGAGTCAATATTTTAAGTCAAATCTAAAACAGGGGTCTCCCACATGGTGTTCATGGGCACCAGTCTGGTGTAGTGGTTAGGTGCGCAGACTCTAATCTGGGAGAACCAGGTTTGATTCCCCACTCCTCCACACGCAGCTGCTGGTGTGACCTTGGGTCAGACACAAGTTCTTTCAGAGCTGTTCTCTCAAGAGCAGTCCTCGAAAGAGCTCTCTCAGCCCCACCTACCTCACAGGGTGTCTGCTGTGGGGAGGGGAAGGGAAAGGAGATTGTAAGCCGCTCTAAAACTCCTTTGTGTAGTGAAGAGTGGGGTATAAATACAATCTCCTCCTCCTCCTCCTCCTCTTCTTTGTTCTTCTTCTTCTACTACTACTACTACCACGCGCCTGCTAAGATTTTTTGTGGTGCCCACCAAGTGTTTTTAGAAAGTGGGCAGGGCCCAGGACATATTTTGCCCAGCAAGGCTTCTCATTGGCCACTGGAGATTTAATAGGCTGTGCAGACCTTTAAAAACGTTCCTTTGGCAGGATCTGTCATCACAGTTCAAGGATTTTTACTGTATAACTGAAGGTAAGCTCTGCCAGCCATTTTATGCCTGGCTCTGTCTCCTGAAGCAGCCACTTTGTGGCAGCCATTTTGTGGCTGTGCCCACCAAACAAGTCAGAATTCCAAAGGTTCCCATAGGCTCAGAAAGGCTGGGGACACTTCTGCTGTAGAGCCCTGGACCAGGTCTTCTGTGAACCTTACGATGATATCTCCTGGTCATGATCCATTTTTCAGACGGTAAGACATCGGCAGCATTCCCAGGTGGCTAAAGGAGCAAGCCTGAGCAGGTCTACTCAGAAATAAGCTCCATGACATTCAGTGGAGACTATTCCCAAGAAAGTATCCTTAAGACTGCAGCCCAAGACAGCAGTCCTAAGCGAGTCTGGTCAGAATCCTCCTCACGGCTATTCAGTGGGGTTGTGATGGACAGGAGGCTGTCCTGCCTAGGATTACTAGACCCCTCAGTGGAGGTCCCAACTTCCTGCCACCAATCAGCTGACCAATGGGCAGGGGAATTACCCTGAAAAAGAGAGATCCATCCAACGTGCAGCGATGTGTCCATGACACCGCCCACATGGACTGGAAGTCACATCATCATATCCAGGACGTCGGGGCAGTGCTCTGGTATTCGGGCAAAACCTCTACAGTAGAAGCCAAATTTACCATCAAGTTTTTGCCCAAAGCCCCGATGTCCCGGATGTGATGACATCACTTCCGGGTCACGTGAGCAGTGGTGTGGAAACATCGCTGTATGTTGGATGGGCCCCTCCCCATCCCCTGCTGGTTGCAACTTTAGTCCTACCCCTGAAAGGAAAAGCAGCCAGATCGGCTGTTTAATATTTGACCCAATAGGCTCGCTGCTCCAGCCTCCATTCTCCTTTCGGGGGTCCAGATGTTGGAGGGAGGTATAGCAAAGGGTTGTTCCATAAGCGTCAACTACGAGGGGGCTCGAGGGCTCAGAAATAAGCTCCATGACATTCAGTGGAGACTATTCCCAAGAAAGTGTCCCTAAGACTGCAGCCCAAGACAGCAGTCCTAAGCGGGTCTGGTCAGAATCCTCCTCAGGACTATTCAGTGGGGTTGTGATGGACAGGAGGCTGTCCTGCCTCGGAGCACCTGCCGCCGCGAGTCCCTGGGCCCTTCCTAGGGCCGCCGCGCCACCCTCTCTCTCTCTCTCTCTCCCCCCCCCCCGCCGGCCTGGCTGCCTCCGTCCCTCCCTCCCTCAGTCCGCCCAGGGGCCAGCTAAGCAAATGCCCAGCTGGCCCCTGGACAGATGGAGGGAGGGAAGCGTGCACACGAGCCCCCCCGCCCCCGGGGAATTTAAAACTCGATGCCCCTGGGTTGTTCAGTTCAGGTCTGTCTGGTAGCAGCATGACAGAAAGAGTTAACTCTACCTTTGGGCAAGGCCAGTTCTGAGGCCTGTCTCAGGAGAGGAGCGGACCTGCTAAAATTCTGTCTGTGACTGCATAAGCCGAAGGGATTTTGACTTCAAACCTGTCACTGTGTCCAGTCACTGCAAGTCTGAGTGCTTCAGCCAGGCTTTTCCTGAGATACTTTTTGGAAGGCTTGGGCTGTTGAATTGTTCTTAAAATTCCCTGCACATACATACAACATCTTTAAAAAAAAATCACCTCTGGCCTCTGTGACTGCAGTGTTCTACTTGCTCACCACAAAATTTACCTCATGGCAGCAAACTCCAAAGCCTTTCTACCTGCTGCCCTAACTGTACCTCAAAACTGAGGGAAGGCTTGATAAATTAAAAGAGAGCCTGGTTCCCCAAAAACTTAGGCAGCTGTATTTATTTATTATTTCATTCATTTATAACCTGCCTTTCTCCCCAACGGGGTCCCAAAGAGGCTTACATTCGTCTCCTCTCTTTCATTTGAACCTCACAGCAACACTGTGAGTTTGGTTAGGCTGACAGAGTGTGACTGGCCCAAGGTCACCCAGCAAGCTTCCATGTGTGGGGATTCAAACCCGGGTCTCTCAGATACTAGGCTGCCCTTATTAATCACTACACCACAATCTCGTGTGGGTCTTATACAGATCTTGGGCCCTTTCTGTGCTCTCAGTTTAATCCATGTTCACCACAGTGTCCTCCAAGCAATTCTGCACCAAAATCGAATTCAACCTTCTTTTTAATCCAGGGTCATTTTCCCCCATTCTGCACTAAAATTGAGTTCAACCTCCTTTTTATTCTGGGTTTTCCCCCCATTCTGCATTACATCACCTTCCTCCAATGGTTATCCTGGTTTCAGCCTGCTGTTGGCCCAGGTTATTTGGATGCTGTTTTGCCGTGAACTTAACTTGCCTCAACTCAAACACTTGGACCGATTTCCCACAAGCAGCTGCTCCACCCTGCTCTTCCTTTCCCCCCATTGCATGTGTCAATTTCCCACTATGAGTTGCGTGACTGTATTTTGACTTGCAGCTTCGCTCAGTCTCCTCCGTGTCTTCTAGATCCTCAAAAAACAGGATCGCAAAGACATGGGGGAAATCGGGCAAAGCTGTGGGTCAAAATGCGCCGTAGAGAACATAGTGGGAAATTGACATTTGCAATTGGGGGGAAAGGAAGACCGGGGACGGAGCAGCAGCTTGTGTTAAATCGGTCTGAGAAAATCTAGAGTGGCAGGCAAACGCAGAAAGGACTTTGGTTGGTTAAAAGAGCTCTTCACAGGGACTTCCTCCCAGGAAAGGGTTCTTAAGATGGCACTGTCATGGTGTATGCAGATTTCTGCCAGTCCAATTGAAATCAAATGTCTTAGGCCCAATTTACACCTCCCCTCTGAAGTAGTTTGACTGCTGCCTTTTCCCAAGCTCATTTCACACTGGTTTCAAATTTCACTCCAGGGGGTCTGAAGAGTACTAAGCAACAGTATTTGTTTAAAGCAGTATAATGCTAGCTTGACCACAGGAGGGCAATTAACGAATGTAAACAATAATTTATAAACTAGAACAAGTATGGTTTGAAACTAGAAACAGGTATAGACAGGTTTTTTTGAAACTAGAATGATTCTAGCTGGAAAGTCAGATGTAAATTTGACCTTAGACTGAAGTAACTCTGTGTAGGATTGCCCTGTTACCAGAATGCTGTTTTGCAGTGAGCAGACTTAGATGACGTATGGAATTCTTTCATTCTTGGGGTTCTCCTACAGACTGGTGGAAGAAAGTCAGAAGTTTCAACATGGGATGAATCAGGTACCTGAGCTACTCCTGCTAAATGTGGTAGGGCATGAATCTGAGAGCAACACACAATGAGAAGGAGGAGGAGGAGATTATTGAATGTATACCCCTCCCTTCACTACCCGAAGGAGTCTCAGAGCAGCTTACAAATCTCCTTTCCATACCTCTCTCAACAACAGACACCCTGTGAGGTAGGTGGGGCTGAGACAGCTCTTTTGAGAACTGCCCTTAAGAGAACAGCTCTGAATGAACTTGTGACTGACCCAAGGTCACACCAGCAGCTGCATGTGGAGGAGTGGGGAATCAAACCCAGTTCTCCCAGATTAGAGTCCACGCTCCTAACCACTGAGGCAACCCTGAAGGCTGTTGATGAGTGGTGGGCCTGTTCCTTGTCTTAAAATTGTGGGATTCACTGCCGGTTAAATGTAGTGATGGCCCCATTGGATCCCCATTGGAATTAGACAGATTCGTGGAGGAGAGATCCATCAATTGTTACTAGGCATGGTGAATAAGGAGAACCTCCATATACAGAGGCAGCAAAAGTCTGAATGCCAGTGCTGGGAGGCAGCATCAGGGGAAATCCACAGCATCCCTGCTTTCTTTATTGGCCCAAAAAAAGCCCTGGTGTGTGTGCGTGTGTGTGTGTGGGGTTGCCTGAGGTTGTTAGGAACAAAAGAAGAAAGCAGGGAAAGGAAAGCTGTGAGTGGGGAAGAAGAAAGGACGGGAGGAAAACTGGCAGATGGGGGAATGAAAAAGGAAGGAGGGAAGGAACCAGGAAAAGGAGCGAAGCCGTGGGGGCGGTGCGGGCAGGGAAGGAGGGGAAATGTGCACAAGATGGGGAAGAGCAGTGGGAGGAAGAGGTTGCTCTCGTGAGTCCTCATAGATTCCTGCTTGTTGTGATCTAGTACCACAAGCGGTTCTTATAACTGTTGAATTCATAATACAAAACATTAACACTCGTAGCCCTCAGTGTAAATAGACGAGATCCAAGGAACTCTACTGATAAATGTTTTGGTGAAAAACAACATCATGGCTATATAAGCTGAGTGCCTTAGATACATCCTTCTGGAGGTTTGGGTGCCTTCTTCCATGAACGGCTCCCCTAGTCAAATACAAAATGGCTGTCTTTTGATTGAGGGGAACCCCCCCCCCCCCAGCATTGCCTCCTCATGGGTAGGACAGAGTTAAATGGGTCAAAGTGCATGCATATTTCATTTTTCTTTGCAATGCAATCCTACGCATAATTATTCCAGCTTAAGCCAGTTGAAATAAATGGGTTTTGACTGGAGTAACTCTGTATTGGACTGCACGGTAAGCCGTTGATCAACCGCTTCCCTTGCATCCAAAGTGACTTACGAAGTAGCATAAAACCCATTTCAAACAATATGATAAAAATAGCACTCCAGACAAGTCGGATGCTTACATCCTAATAGCCTCAGCTTCTGAGAAACAAAAGAAAAGAAAATCAAAAATAACCCATCAAAACATGCAGCTAAATGCCAGCTGAAAGAAGTGTGACTCGGAAACTTCTGGAAGGCGTTGGGAGAGAAGAACCCCTCACAGCTCTAGGAAGCTCATCCCCTAGTTTTGGTGTTATCATTTCATAAACACAGGGGGCGCACGGACTGAAATGTGTTTATTTACTTATTTTATACCCTGCTTTTCTCAGCAATGGGGACCCAAAATGGCTCACATTGTTCTCATCTCCTTGTATTATATCAATTTTATGACGTAAAAACAACATTTTTATCATGCAGCTCTAATTGTTAGCCACTCTGGGGCCCCTGATTGGGCAGAAAGGAGATATATGAATATTGCAAACAAATAAACAAACAAACAAACAAATGATCACTGCTATAGTATACCAGAATAACTCAATAGATGGTCTTAGAATACGCTATTTTATGTATTTATTATTATATATTCATTATTATTTCTTTTAAACACTTCTATGCCCCCTTACTATTCAAATAGGGGTCCCCAAGTCCTGATTTACATTCAAGATTGCCAGGTCCCCTATGGCGGAACACTTCCCACTGGCGTTACACATAACATGATATCATTTCCAGGAAAAACCTGAAAATAACATCAGATTGCTCTAGAAACCACTGGAAACTCTGCAGTGATTCCTAGAGTGATGTGATGTCACTTCCGGTTTCCCCTGGAAGTGATATCACCCTGCATCCCATCTTCTTTTTTTTTTTTTTTGGATAAATAAACTTTATTGATATTTATATAACATACAGCATAGGTGGTTGTTTACATAGCTGTTACCATGTTCAAAAATAGTTGACATCTAAAATAAAGCATTTAACAATTTACCAATAGACAGTTTTCTATTCCTATTTCTATTTTCTTATACTAACCTTTGGTTATTCCAATATATCTAGTAGTTGTATTTCTAGTATTTTTAACATTGAATTTTGTTGTTCACAATTGAGTGTTGTATAGTGCGCAAGTGTTTCTTGTAAGGAGTAAAGATTTAGTGTATTACATTAGCATTAGATCTTTACAAAATTTGTTTTGTGGCAGTATTTCGTGATTGACAGCATAGTCATAGAAAGAATGCCATTTTTCTATGAAGTTTGTAGTTTTCGGGTAAATTTCTGTTTGATGTAGTCGGTATGTTATTTTTTCCATTCGAAACTGATCCCATACTTTTTTCATCCAGAGGTTTCTTTCAATCTTTTGTGTGGATTTCCAGGTTTGCGCTATTGTTGTTTTTGCTGCTGTTAATAAACTACTGATCAGGTCTCTCGTTGATTTAGAGATAGTGTCTTCGTGCCACATATTTAGTAATACTTAGTAATATACTAATATACTTAATACTAATTAACAACTGGCTGCTAATATGGCGGCACCAGGGAAAAGGGACTCAGTGTTTTCTGTAACTTTGTAGATGTGATGAGAGAGTGGTAGTCCTCAAAGGGAGCCAGAAGCGATGCTCTGCTGACAATCCAAAAACCATGCACTCAGTGACAACAGATAATGCTCCAACAATTGGGGACTTAGCAGCCCTTGTGGCAAAACAGAAGTAGAACTGCTGCTGCACAAGGAACTCTTAATCCTCCGGCAGCAACAAACTGATAACGAGTCGCCAAGACCCTGAGAAGTATTACTAAGTAATACTACGTATCCCATCTTCCATTGGTCGCCAGACCAATATGTGCATGCCACGAGTAGGGATTTGGATGTTGCTGAATCCGCTGCCATCTTTTACTAAAATCTCTATTTCCTCCTTGAAAGATGAAATTTCCTTATGCCTGTTGCGCTCTGTTTTTCTGTAGATATCAGCTCTTCTTCTGCATTGACCGGAAGGATAGATGCCCCAGTGCAAAGATTTTAATGAGCATTTTCATACCTATTGAAAAGTTTGCAGAAGTCCATTTCTGACTCCCCCCCCCCCCCCATAATCCAGGCATTCATGTGTGCCAATGTTCAGCAGCAGGCTTAAACCCCCCCCCCCCCCTCAACAATTTTAATGTGCATTAATGCACAACATAGGGCTTAATTTTTTTTTATTTCTTGATCACATCAATCCACATCAAGGGAGTTTTCAAAAGAGTCCTTTTAATGCGTATTAGCATGTGTATCAACTCACAGCAACAGGGCTGGGAGAAAAGTGCAGAAAATACTGTTTCAAGTGAGAAAACAGTGTTGGGGCAATAGCAGATTGGAGCAAGGATTGTGTGTGTGGGTGTGTGGGTGTGGGAAACAAGAGTTGGGGAGAGCTTTCTTATTTCTGCAGATCTGTTTGTGCCACTCAAAAGACAACCCACCCCACCCGAAAATCAAACATCACCAAAATTGTTGCAGCATTGGTTTCACATCAGGATCCAGCAGCACGAATGGAATCAACTCCTGATTTGGGTTATAAACCTCAAGGTGGAACCTGGAGAGCTCCAGGAATTACAACTGATCTCCAAACTACAAAGATTAGCTCCTCTGAAGAAAATGGTAGGGCAGATTCTATGGTATACCATAGAGTCTAGAAGAAACTGAAGCGCTAGAGTGACATCACATCCTGGATGAGCTCCCTTCTCTCCCCAAACTTTGTTCCTCCCCCCACAATGCTCCTAAATCTCCAAGAATGTCCTGAACTGGAGTTGGCAATCCTACTCCTGATGCCCAGTTTGTGTCTCATTCCCCAAACACCACTCTTTTCACCTTTGTGTCGCCTCCTTGCCCTTTTGTACACTTAGTTTTGGGACTGGCGGCGAAAGAAATAAAGGTGACATTTCCATGATTAATAATGGAAAATATCACAGTGAATAATTTAAAGTGTACCCAAAAGCAGAAGCAAAAGCCTTTTCTTTTCAAGTCTGGGTGCGTTATACTTAGTACTTTCCCCCTGAGGTGAAAAATCTGCTTGAAAAGGTAAAAAGAAAACCGACGGCACTAGGCCGAACTCCTCAAGTATCCTCGTTAGGGCTGCCAAGTCCAACTTGGGAAATATCTGGGGACTTTGGGGGTGGAGCCAGGAGACTTTGGGGGTGGAGCCAGGAGAAAGGAAGTGACATCATTTTGTGAAGTCACATCCTGTGATGTTGCTTCCACATGCTTCCACATGAACTCATGAAGTTTCCTAATACTGAATCAGGCCATTGGTCCATCAAGGTCAGTACTGACTACTCAGACTGGTAGTGGCTCTCCAGGGTCTCAGGCTGAGATCTTTAATATCACCTATTACCTGATCCTTTTTTAGCTGAAGAGGCTGATACCTCCTGCATGTCAAGCAGATGCTCTATCACTGAGCAACGGCCCTACTGAATCCTTCCTCATCTTGGCAGAATATGATTTTCATATCATAAGAACAGGAGAGAAGCCACAGTGGATCGGCCCATCCAGTACAGCCCATCCAGTACAACACTCTGTGTCACAACAGTGGCCAAAAATACCAGGTGCCCTCAGGAGGTCCAGCAGCGGGGCCAGAACTCCAGAAGCCCTCCCACTGTTGCCCCCCAAGCACCAAGAATGCAGAGCATCACTGCCCCAGACAAAGTGTTCCATTTAGACCTTGTGGCTAATAATAGCCACTGACAGACCTCTGCTGGATGGGGACAGAGAGAGAGAGAGAGAGAGAGAGAGAGAAAAGAAAGAAAGGGGGAGGGGGAGAGAGAGAGAAGGAAAAGAGCTGGCAGATGGACTTACCCCAGGCCCAGCAGCAGCAACCTTTCAATCTTACACCAGCCGCATGCAAAAGCAGGACCTTCAGTAAGAGCTTAGTCCCTCGTTAATCTCTGGGTGGGGCTCTCTTGCTAACTCTTAAAGGGGAAATGTCTGGTGAGGCTTTTCACTGCAGGCTCTTCAGACATTTCCCTTTAAGAGGCCTGGAAGGGAGAGGGCCCGGCAGGCTCCGACGTTCCCCTCCTGTTGGCAGCCATTGCCTCCCCCCGGTGGCCAGTTTTGAAAAAGCGGGGGGGGGGGGGGAAGCATGAAAAATCGGTGTTTCCCCCGCCCTACCGGGGGACTTGGCAGCCCTAATCCTCGTGGTTTTTTTTCTCCCACCTTTTGCTTATTTCACAGGTAGGTTTTTTAAAGGGAAAAAACTTAGATAATTTTCACTCTTAATAAAATATTGTTACAATCCTTCACTACGAGATATATTCTAAACTAGTAAGAGTTAAACAATGGCAGGGTTGCCAGGTCCCTCCAGGAACAGCAGGGAGGCCCATCTGACGTACAGAGACATGTCTATGTCACTGCTAACATGACCTAGAAGAGACATCATCATGTCTGGGAAGTCAGGGCAACACTCTGGTATTTGGGCAAAAACTCTATGGTAAATTTGGCTTCTAAAATAGAGGTTTTTGTTCAAATACCAGAACGTCGCCCTGACATCTTGGACATGATGGCATCACTTCCAGGACATGTGGGCAGCGACATAAACATGTTGCTGCATGTCACGTGGATCTCCCTCTTTTCTGAGGTAAGTTCCCTTCTGCTGGCCGGCTGATGGGTGGTGGGGAAGTGGGGCTTGTCAGCAGAGGATCCCACTGAGGTAAGTTCTCTTCTGCTGGCCGGCTGATGGGTGGTGGGGAGGTGGGGCTTGTCAGCAAGGGATCCCGCTTCCAGCAGGCAATCCTAAACACCGTTTATTCTTTCCATATGGGCATGATGTCAAAATGGTCCTTAGCATGATTACCCAAACTAAGTGAATCACTCATTGTGGGTACAAGCTGATCCCCAGAAGTGCTAGCTGTGCTGCAGGGGCCTGCATATAGGGCTGCCATCCTTCAGGAGGGGCCTGGAGTTTTCCTGGAATTACAATGGATCCCCAGATAACAGATATTAGATCCCTTTGAAGAAATGGCAGCTTTGGAGGGTGGACTCTGTGGAATCTCATCCCTGTTGAGATCCCTCCTTTCCTGAAACTGCCCTATCCCCAGGCTCCACCCCCCAAATCTCCAGGAATTTCCTAAACTGGAGTTGGCAACCCTACCTGGGTAGCAGCTGTATGAATCTGCAGGGCTGGGGTAGGCCATGCCTATTGCCTCCTTCCATGGTGACAGAAGCTCCTGTGGCACTACTGGGCTGCCCGGCCTCCCAGTGTGATGAGAGAAAAATAAAAACACCACGGAAAACCTGGAAGTGATGCAGTGTCACTCTAGGAACCACCAGGAACTCTATGGTTTTGCTGTAGAATTTCAGGTTCTTCCAAGAGAGATGTGACATCACTTCCATTTTTTCTTGGCAGTGATGTTATGGTGCACATTATGTTGGTGTCCCACCCATGTTTCTGCCCACAAGCCTCCCACTGGTTGTCAGGAACATATAATCCAGAGGGATCCATGGGAACACCCTTGTGAGCCGTCCTGAGCCCGCTTGCGGGGTAGGGCGGGGTATAAAAATAAAATATAAATAAATATAAATAAATATAACACGTTATAATAAAAAAGTACAAGAACTCTGAAATTGTAATTAGGGAAAGTTCAATACTTCAGTATTTTCTCATTATAGTGCTTGTGTCATGAACAGCCTAGTACCTCAGAAGTTCACCTTGTGCTCGGACAGTGGCAGTACGAGCTAGGAGGCTTTTCAAGGTATTCTCAACCCTTGGATGGATAATAGGATGGGCACGAACTGGCATATGAACTAAAGTTCATCACGAATTTTTGCCGGTTTGTGGTTTGTGAAGCAATTTTCATGAACTAAAGAGCCACCACGAACTTCCATGAATTTTAAGGCACTTTGTAGATGTTTGTGGTGGTTTGTGAAGAGCAGAAACAAGAGTTTAAATGGCTCTGAGCAATTTCACCCCCCTGCTTTCTGCTCACCGCCCAAAGTGGTGGGGAGCTGAAAAAAGGGCCACAGACCGGTTTGGTTCGTGAACTGATGTATCTCTTTGTGGTTCGATCCGCAAACCAAACTGAACTGAACTGCAAAAATGCAGTTCGTGCCCATCCCTAATGGATAACCAAGAGAAGAGCTGCAGTTTGTTGGTCTGCCCACCTCTATTAAGAGTGAAGACTCCGGCATCTGCAGCACGGAATGTACTCGGTACCATGATGATTTAAGGCATGCGCTTGCAGCTTGCCATCTAGTTAAAAATTACACCAGGAATACTCATCTGTTGTGAAGCCTCTGCATTTATTTCATTTGCCAAAGAATCAATGCTCTTTAGGCCTGAACGCTGGCACATCATTAGCTACACTTTCATAACCTTATTGGTATGCTGATGCACAGTGCTGAAATGACCTCTTTTTTAAAAACCCGCATACCTGCAGTGAACTTGCTGCGAACCACTTTGTATTTGTTGCGAGGCACCATTACCTAATGTGTGCCCTGCAGATCCTTCAGATAACTCAGTAGCAGCAACATCTGTTATTCAAGGGTGGTTTTTTTTCCCCTTGCTCTGTTTTTCACAAGATAGAATTCCCAGCACATTTCGGCGGGGAGAGAAAATGTACTCTTGCAAACAGAATTTCAAGTCGATGGCTGTGCTGGCCGAAGCCAATTCCTAGGCACAGTTTTGTCTTCTACAGGGACACAAGAGCCATAGACGCGGTTGTGTCAATAAATCGTTACCAGAGGCCTGCAGGTGATGGTTACCAACCTCCAGGCTGGGCCTGGAGATCTCCTGGAATTAGAATAGATTTCCACAAAAAAGAAATCAGCTCTCCTGGAGAAAATGGCTGCTTCGAAGGGTTAACTCTATGGCTTACCCTCCCTCCCCCGTTTTACCTTCCGAAATCCCACCCTCCCCAGGCTCCATCCCCAAATTCTTCAGGGATTTCCCAGCCTGGAGACAGAAACCTTGTTTCATGTCAAAGATCTGTCTGGTCTTTTCTAATAAGGACATAAACTTCAGGCTCCCACAGCTCAAGGCTATGCACAACTCTCTTCTATCGTCTCTCAGATTCCTCCTCAGAACCTCCTTCTCTTCCCATGAGGACCATGCCCTCTTCTAAATTTCATTACCAAATCTCCCTGCTTCCCTTGGGCTCCTTCTGGACTGTCTTGCTCCCTCCTTTCCTAGATTCTACCTTGGGAGCTACGACTCCCATTACAGCTATGGCACGAGACCTCCCAGCCTGGGCCTTCCCCATTCCCCACCACAGCTAGACAGGTGAGGGAAAAATGGGTGGAAGTTGATTCAGCATTATGATGACGTTCAACATCCTTTCCAGGGTGAAACCAGAAGTGATGGGATCATGTCAGGGCAATGCTTTAGGATTCAACCATAGAGTTTTGGGTGAATCCTAGAACATCGCCCCAATGCAGTGACTTCACTAGAGTGTCACAACACTTCTGGATTTTTGCTGGAAGCCATGTCACATCCACTTAAAGTCCCTAATTTGGCCAGAACACTTATTGGGTGACCTTGGGCCAGTCATGGTCTCCTAGCTTAGCCTAATTCGCTGGGCTGTTGTGAGAGTAAAATGGAGGACGGGAGAATTATCTCTGCTGGCCTGAGTTGCTTTGTAGGAAGAGCAGGAAGGCGGTGGAACTCCACCGGACATCTCTTGACATGCATTGAATTGTAGTACTTTATTGCTGGAGCGATTGTAGGATGAAGATGTTTTTGCTTCTCCTCCAACAACAACATGGTATGGAGAAATCCTATTTTCTTAAATTATTTCACTTAAGACTAGCTGATGGGAAATTTCTAGCCACTTATTCTGGGGTAGTCCAGGGGATGATCTGGTGCCATTTTGATCAATCAATATGGGGTCAAATGTGCTGGAAGATGGCATTTGGTCACAGGTTGGATTGTTTGATTACAAGAAATTCATCCTGTGGTTCCAATCAAGGGCTGCTGAGGGCTATTGTGCATCTCCTGATTCTCTCTGAGGTCCCGTCCCATCACCCAGTCCAAGATCCATCCCAAACATGATATAGCATTAAACCAAATTACTTGTCAACCTTTGTCTGTTCACCAGCAATACCACCATCCCAACATCCATGGATGAACATGAAGGATACTCTCTATTGAGAGTAGACACACTCAAGCCTGGGCAAACCTTGGGCACGCCATAGTTCTGTTAGAGCTGTTCTCTCAAGGACAGTTCTGGAAAGAGCTCTCTCAGCCCCATCAACCTCACAGAACATAAGAACATAAGAGAAGCCAATGCTGGATCAGGCCAGTGGCCCATCCAGTCCAACACTCTGTCCCACAGTGGCCAAAAACACCAGGTGCCCTCAGAAGGTCCAGCAGTGGGGGCAGGAAGCCCTCCCACTGTTGCCCCCCCACGCACCAAGAATACAGAGCATCACTTGCCCCAGACTGAGAGTTCCTATCTATACTTTCTGGCAAATAGCCACTGATGGACTTCTGCTCCATATGTTTATCTAATTGCCTCTTGAAGCCACCCATACTTGTAGCCACCACCTCCTGTGGCATTTAATTCCACGTGTTAATCACTCTTTGGGTGAAGAAGTACTTCCTTTTATCTGTTCTAACCCGACTGCTCAGCAATTTCATGGAGTGCCCATGAGTTCTTGTATTGTGAGAAAGGGAGAAAAGGACTTCTTTCTCTACCTGCTCTATCCCATGCATAATTTTATAAACCTCCATCATGTCACCCCTCAGCCGCCGTTTCTCCAAGCTAAAGAGCCCCAAGCGCTTCAACCTTTCTTCATAGGGAAAGTGTGCCAATCCTTTCATCAATCTAGTTGCCCTTTTCTGCACTTTTTCCAATGCTATAATATCTTTTTTGAGGTGTGGTGACCAGAACTGTACACAGTACTCCAAATGAGGTCGCACCATCGATTTATACAGGGCATTATGATACTGGCTGATTTGTTTTCAATTCCCTTCCTAATAACCCCCAGCATAGCATTGGCCTTTTCCATTGCAGTCGCACACTGTCTCAACATTTTCATTGAGTTATCTACTACGACTCCAAGATCTCTCTAGCCAACAATGATTGCCTGGATGAAGGACTTAGGAGGGAACATAGACATAGAGTATTGGAATAAGATCTGGAGGTCGCTTAAATATCTAAAGGTAGTTAGTTATAAAGAAAATATTTATAAGATGTTCTACCGATGGCACTGGCCTCCAGATAAGCTGTATAAATGTTATAAGGTGTCAGATAAATGTTGGGCATGCGAGAAAGATAGAGGAACTTACTGGCATATGTGGTGGATATGTGGGAAAGTGGGGAAATATTGCTGGATGGTTAAAAATATGGCGGAGAAGATTATGGAAATGGAGATCCCATGGGATCCGGCCCTTTTTTTGTTGAACATGATGCCAGAAGGAATGGATAAGGTGAATCAACGATTACTATCATACCTAGTAACAGCAGCGCGCATTTTAAGGGCTAAGATGTGGAAATCGTTGGTGATGCCAACTCAAGTAGAACTGATTAGTATGCTACTGAATTGGGCAGAAATGGATAAGCTAGGGTATTTATTAAACCCATATGCGAAAACTGACATTATCGCAGTTTGGTCCAAATTTTACGATTGGATGAACTAATCGGATTAAATGTAAGGTTCTTGAGGTTTAAAGAATTGGATGTTGTGGTGTTAATGATTCTGTAATATGAAAACAAAGTGGAATATGTATATGTAGTTATTAATAATTTTGTAAAAATAAAAAACTATTAAAAAAAACAAAACAAGATCTCTCTCTTGGTCAGTCTCCGCCAGTTCGCACCCCATCAACGTGTATTTATAGTTAGGATTTTTGGCTCCAATGTGCATCACTTTGCACTTGGCCACATTCACCCCATTTGCCACATTGATGCCCACTCGCCCATCCTCGACAGATCCCTTTGGAGTGCCTCACAATCCTCCCTGGTTCTCATCACCCTGAACAACTTTGTGTCATCTGCAAATTTAACCACTTTACTGCTTACCCCCAACTCCAAATCAATAATAAACAAGTTAAAAAGCATCGGACTGAGTACTGATCCCTGCGGTACCCCACTGCTTACCTCCCTCCACAGAGAAAATTGCCCATTTATACTCACCCTCTGTTTCCTTTTAATTAGCCAGTTTTTGATCCACAAAAGGATTTGCCCTTTTATCCCATGACTATTGAGCTTACTTAGGAGCCTTTGATGAGGAACTTTATCAAAAGCTTTCTGGAAGTCGAGGGAAACAACACCTATTGGGTCCCCCTTGTCCACATGTTTGTTTACTCCCTCAAAGAACACTAACAGGTTAGTGAGACAAGATCTTCCCTTACAGAACCCATGCTGACTCTTCCTCAAGAGATTTTGTTCATCAGTGTGTACTAATTATTTCCTTAATGACAGTTTCCACCAACTTACCTGGTATCGACGTCAGACTGACTGGCCTGTAATTTCCCCGATGTCCTCTGGAACCCTTTTTAAAGATAGGAGTGACATTCGCTACCTTCCAATCCTCAGGAATGGAGGCAGATTTTAAGGAAAGATTACATATTTTTGTCAGGAGATCCACAAGTTCACATTTGAGTTTTCTCAGAACTCTCGGATGTATGCCATCCAGGCCTGGTGATTTATTTGTTTTTAAGTTGTCTATCAGTCGTAGAACCTCCTCTCTTGTCACCTCAATCTGACTCAGGTCTTTCAACCCCCCTCCCGAAATCAGTGGTTCTGGAGTGGGCAGGCACTTCTCATCTTCCACAGTGAAGACAGAGGCAAAAAATGCATTCAGCTTCTCAGCTATTTTCCTATCATCCTTCACTACACCTTTTACCCATTGGTTATCCAAGGGCCCCACTGCTTCCCTGGCTGGTTTCCTACTTCTTATGTATTTGAAGAAAGTTTTTTTGTTGGTCTTTATGTTTTTTGCGATATGCTCCTCATATTCCCTTTTTGCCTGCCTGATCACAGACTTGCATTTTATTTGCCACAGCCTGTGTTCCCTTTTATCAGCCTCACTGAGACTAGCTTTCCACCGCTTAAAGGAATCCTTCTTACCTTTTATAGCTTCCATTACTTTGTTTGTTAACTATGCAGGCTTTTTTCTATACCTATTTGTGCCTTTCCTAACTCGTGGTATATATTTTCTCTGAGCCTCTAGGATTGTAATTTTAAATAGTCTCCAAGTTTCCCCAGTGGTTTTGACCCTTTCTACTTTTCCTTTTAGTTTTCTCCTCACATATCTCCTCATATCAGAGAAGTTACCCCTTTTAAAGTTAAAAGTGGTCGTGTCAGTCTTATTGGGCAACTCCTTATTTATACAAATGTTGAACTCAATAACATTATGGTCACTGTTCCCAAGCGGTGCAGTCACTTTAACATCTCTCACCAGGTCTTGGGCGTTACTTAGGGTGTCTGTTGTGGGGAGGGGAAGGGAGAGGAGTTTGTTGGCCACTCTGAGACTCCTTCAGGTAGCGAAGGGCGGGGTATAAATTCAATCTCTTCTCTTCTTCTAAACTGTGTTGAAATATCGCCTGCCAACTCACGGCTAGTTTTAATTGTATCATTTTGGTTTTAATGTCTAATGATTAACTTGTATTTATTGTTTTAATATTATTTGTTATTGATATTGCCTTGCTGTGCTTGGAAGGGCAGGCTATTAGTCAAATATAATAAATAAACAAATAAATATTTTAATTATTTTTTTATTCAATTTATACCCTGCCCTTTCCCACACGTGAGCTCCGGGCAGCTTACAACATGTAGTAAAAGAGTAAAAGCAATAAAACAGTTGATGGCATGGTAAACAATATCATCAAACCCCGAGCCTCATAGCAGGTGAATATCGGTGTTCCAGTGCCCAATAATATTATCTGGCAGCAGGCGCTGGGAGAGGAGACACGAACAGGGGAGGCCAGAATGGTTGAACGTCTGCCGCCTCAATCAAAAGCCTGGCAGAACAGTTTAAATAAGCAAGGAGATATGCTGGACATGAACCTGTGTGATATCGAATCGACCGCTAGAGGAAGCAAAACACGTGTGCAACATACCCCCCCCCCCAAAAAAAATAAACAGGAACTTACAAGTGAGGAAAATGAAGAAGAGGAGGAGAAGGAGACTGGATTTATACCCCACCCTTCACTATACGAAGGAGTCTCAGAGCAGCTTACAATTCCCTTCCCTCCCCACAATGGACACCCTGTGAGGTAGGTGGGGCTGAGAGAGCTCTTTCCAGAACCTCTTTCCAAGGTCACACCAGCAGCTGCACATGGAGGAGTGAGGAATACAACCCAGTTCTCCCAGATTAGAGTCTGCGCTCCTAACCACTACACCAAACTGGCTCTCCATGAGAATGTGGAAAAGCCCCAGGAATAGCTTCCAAGTATACAGCATAAATTTGATCGTGTGGTCATAAATGAAGTTAGTCTGGGGCTACTTTTGACTACACTGTAGTCCTGAAACCCACAGTGATGCATAGACTGAAAGGGAACATACATGAACACACATGAAGCCGCCTTATACTGAAGCAGAACATCAGTCCATCAGGGTCAGTATTGTCTACTCAGACTGGCAGCAGCTCTCAGCAGGGTCCCAGGCTGAGGTCTTTCATATCACCTACTTTCTGGTCCTTTTTAACTGGAGGTGACAGGGATTGAACCTGGGACCTTCCTTATGTAAAGTGGAGGCTTTTCCACTGAGCTACGGTCCCTTCCCTGAGCATATTAAGCAAACAGCAGTGTTTGTTGACCTTTTGCTTAGACCTGAGTAAAAGAGTGTATCATTAAACTTCAAGCCTCCATGTCTTCATGAGAGCCAGTTTGGTGTAGTGGTTAGGAGCACAGACTCTAATCTGAGAGAACCGGGTTTGATTCCCCACTCCTCCACATGCTGCTGTGACCTTGGGTCAGTCATAAGTTCTCTCAGAGCTGTTCTCTCAAGGGCAGTCCTCGAGAGAGCTCTCTCAGCTACTGCACAGGGTGTCTGTTGTGGGGAGGGGAAGGGTAAGCCGCTCTGAGACTCCTTCAGGTAGTGAATGGCGGGGTAGAAAGCCAATCTCCTCTTCCTCCACCAAGTAGAATAAACCATTTTTTGTTTCATTTTCTTTGAAAGAAGCTGTATGTAAAGTGAAGATAGCACCTTCCTTTCCATTGTTTGCAGCTGTTGGTTTAATCATTTTTTCGGGGTTAAAAATGTGTACCCTCCCCCAACCCCCAAGGCCCATCATCAGCAGAAATATTTCTGTTGATGGAGAAATACCGTGGAAATCTTAAACAGCAATGACATAACGGATTCAGTGACCCTTGAGCCATTTTTTACTATAGACAAAGCTATGCTCCATATAATCTTCACTCATTTGGGAGATTTATGGCAATGTCAGTTTTGTTTTCCTGCACCATTATAAGATTAATGTACATTAAATCTATAATTTTCAGTAATAAAAAGTGGGGAAAACCCTAGACATTACTATAAATCTCACAAACCAGGGAATGATGCATATACCAGTATAGTTGGGTCTCACATTTGGAGGCATCTGTATCTCTTAAGTTGTCTCCCAAGAATATACAGGTGAGGATGTTTCATCCCTGAGTTTCAGTGAGGTGCTTTGGCCCACCTCACTGAACCATTTGTGTAATGGTTTACCAACAGTTCCAGTCATTGTCACAAAAGGGGCTAGTCTTCAAGGACTTCAACATCCATGCTGAGGCAGGCTTAATGGGTCCAGTTTAAGACTTCATGGCCACCATGATAATCATGGATGGGCTATTCCTCACCATCTCAGTTCTCTCATGATGGGCAGGTTATACAATGTGCTCAGTGCTTTGTACTAAGACAGTTGAATGGCTTGAAAGTGGGGAACATTTCTACAACTCTCCTGCTAAGGGTCAGACAGAGTTTATAGTGCCAGGGGCTCAAAGCCTCTGCTAAACTGGGGGGCCTGTTAAGATGGTCCATCCAATGGATCTTTGTCTTACGTAGCTTGTAAGAGCTGCTGGCCCAGGAACTGTGAGTTATTGGTAAAGACAATAAAACTAGGAAAAGTTGAAGGCAGCAGGAAAAGAGGAAAGCCCAACATGAGATGGATTGATCCAATCAAGGAAGCAACAGCCCTCAGTTTGCACGATCTGAGCAAGGCTGTTAACAATTTGACGTTTTGGAGGACATTAATTCATAAGGTCGCCATAAATAAAAAAACCAACTTGATGACACTTAAGAAGAAGAAGAAGAAGAAGAAGAGATTGGATTTTATCCCACCCTTCACTCACTCGGAGTCTCAGAGCAGCTTACAAACTCCTTTCATTTCCCCTCCCCACAACAGACACCCTGTGAGGTAGGTCCACATGGTAACACACACATGGTACCAGAATCATGCATTGTTCCGTGGGACAAGGGCCATGTAGAATGTTTGGCCACTAACACAACCATGTTGTATGTATAAAAGGCAGATCATACATGTTTAGCCCTGGATCTGGATGTGTAATTTTATCTAGCAAAGATCAAAAAACGCATGTATACAGAGTCACACAGGACAATGGAGCACCAAGGCTCGGATGAAATATTTCTAGGGTAATGAACCTTCTCTGAAGGATGATTCTGGAGGGATCCTGGTGAGGTCTTACTGGAAAACTGTGACTCTCAAGCCCCTCTTTTGCTGTAATACGTGGCTGTCACTTGGTCTCTTTTGCACAGACATAACTTATGTGTAAAACTCATGTCATACAGAGCTTAACTGTGTTCTGTTTCTGCCCTTTCTCTGATTATACTCTAATCTTTTTGATCCTGGGATGATTGATTTGAAAACCTCTCTCTGTGTTTTCCACCCTCCCCCTCACTTGTAGCAACAAGGGTTGTTGCTATATTGTACAGCTCTAGTGAATCTAAATTCCTCACTGGTACAAAGTATATTGTATAAATCAGAATAAATTACGACACCCTGCATGTTTGCCCTTCCAGGGAAACTGGTTGGCCACTGTGCAAAACAGTACGCTGGCCTAGGTGGACCACTGGTCTGATCCAGCGTGCTCTACTTACGTCCTATGTTGTACTAGAAGTACATGTTATTTCATAGAATAACACACCTGAACACGTCAATGGTCCTATTAATAGTGGACTATAAGTTAATGGTTTATTAGGCAATTTATTTTCTAGGCAGGACACTAGTCCTGTATTCCAAGAAGTGCCCTGGATAGCACATTGGTTTATGTTAATTGGTTTATGCTAATTACATTGGTTCGTGTTAATTGGTTTATGTTAATTACATTGCTTTATGTCTGGAATAAAAACCAGCCGTTGAAATCTGCGGGGAGATATGCCAGACATAAATTGATGTAATATCGAATCGACCACTAGAGGGGGCAAAACACATGAGGAACAGACTCCACCCCCACCCCCCAAACAACAGAAACACACAAGGGAGGTTGGTGCTCAGCCTGGGATACAGCCCTGCCTTCTGATGCAGCCTTGAACCCTGAACCTTCCATCCCAGAGTTTGCTGTTGAACCAGAATAGTTTTCCAGAACTACCTTGAAAAGTGGTATTGTGGGTCCAGGAGTAACTTACAACAGGAAATAAAATACCTGGAGCTAGCTCTGTGCCTGAAGGAAGCAGTGTTGCATGCAACAAGGGAGAGGGCTCATTCCCTTAGAGGGCCCGATCTGCTGCATGGCTGCATATCCGGGCAGGGTGCTGGACCTCGCTGGGGTCTGGGGGGCATCAGCCTCTTGACAGTGGTGACTCCCCTGATGCCAGCCACTCAAACACCCATGCTATGTAAATTATGATACCGCCTCTCGGCTTCTTTGCAATCCGTCCTCAAAACGCGCCGAGTTATTTGCTGCTGTTGACTCAATTCCATTTTAAGCTCTTTTGATCATAAAGATGCAAGCGATCGCTGAATGTATTCAAAGGCCCGGAGCTATCTTTTAATGCTCTTTTCCAGTTCAGGTGACTCCTAAGGCACAGCGTGTGCTCCCAAACCAGCTGTTACTATTACAGAAAGAAAATGGCAAATGAATCCCTTCGGTACGGTAGTCCTCACTAATATGGTAATGAAGCTGAGGGACCGCTCTATATTTTAATTTGCAAGAGCAGAATATTATGTGGTAAATCCAGCTGGTTATCCTGTGCATGGCTGTACAGGGTGGAGACTCAGGGTCAGACTGTACATGGGACGGACTTCTATGTCCTCTCCAGCTTTCTGAAAAGCAGCCTTAGAGGCTGCAATTGAAAGTGGCAGACCGGCGGCAGCAGTAGCAGTGGTGGCGGCTCAGTTCTTTCCCTTCTTGTCATTTGTCAGCTTGGGCTTCCCCCACTGAATAGGAAAGTCGCTTGAGGATGGGGGATCTTGAAGAAGCAAAGTGCCAGGATGTAATTGAGCCTCCATGAAGGCCCACATTTCCTCAGGTCAGACTGGCAGTTTCAGCGGGTAGCTGCATTGGTCTGTAGCGTTTGAGTCCGGTAGCGCTTTAGAGATGGACAAGATTGTTGGGGTATAACCTGTCCAGAGTCAAAACTCCCCTCATCAGATCTGGCAAAGGGAGTTTTGGAGAAGAAGAGAGAGAAGAGATTGGATTTATATCCTGCCCTTCACTACCTGAAGGAGTCTCAGAGCGGCTTACAATTCCCTTCCCCACAACAGACACCCTGTGAGGTAGGTGGGACTGAGAGAGCTCTTTTGAGAACTGCTCCTGAGAGAACAGCTCTGAAAGAACTTATGACTGATCCAAGATCACACCAGCAGCTGCCTGTGGAGGAGCGGAGAATCAAACCCGGTTCTCCCAGATTAGAGTATACCACCCTTTACCACAACATTAAACTGGCTCTCAAATCTTATGCCCTGAAAATCTTGTTGCTTTCTAAGGTACTACTGGACTTGAAAAAAAAAAGTGACACAAAACTCCATGTCACGTCCAGTTTATTTAATAACAAAAGTTGTGATGTTTTACCTCAGACTTTGAAAGTTTTAGGCTTGGCAGGATTTTGCTGGCTGTGGCAGGAACCAAATGTGAAATCTCATCAAAGGACAGCTGTGAAATACAGTGTTGCCCGTCATCTATCAAATCCATAATTAACCTAGTTTCATGGCTCGTTTGAGAACTTTTCTAAAGCTACAATAGAAAATGTTTTAATGACTCGTGTGACCACCCCTCTGAAAGGACAAAATCGGCATTACTTCTCGTTATTCTGTGTAGATTCACATTGGCTGATAAAAGGTTTGACCCCCCCCCCCTTTAAGAGTTTGAACCCCAAACAAATTGATTACCCGTGATTAATTTAAATAGGAATCTCTCAGTCTGTACCCCATAGATTCCCACTGGAGGGTAGTAGTGGTAGTGACTACAGGAGATCTGTGTTCGTAGGGATGTTGCCACATTTTGTGGCTCCTGTGGTTCCGTGGAAAATCTGGCATTTGCTTTGTGTTTTTTCACTCTGGATGAAAATTTCAGCCATCTGTTCCTCAAAGCAAAGAACAACATCTGATAGTAAAACCGAAGTAAAAATCGATGCATGGATTTGAATACAGATCCCATAAGGAACAAAACCTGAAAATCAGGAAGGATTTTTTTTTATGCCATCAAGTTGCTGCCGACTTATGGCCACCCCCGAGGGTTTTCAAGGCAAGAGATGTTCAGAGATGGTTTGCTATCAGATTTCTGTGGTGGTTTCCCACCCAAGTACTAACCAGGGTTAATCCTGCTTAGCTTCTGAGAGTTGGTGAGATTTTACTAGCCTGAGCCATCCAGAAATAGACAGTATAAAAGCATTCACTGTGAATAGGTACAAAACCCTACAGAAATGAAAAATGGCCCACTCATCCATCCCTTGACCAACTTGATAGAAGTCACATCAGTAACTGATTAACTCAACCCACACTTTTATGTTATAATAAAATCTAACAATGATTCCTGAGTACCTTTTTAGAACAAAAAAAACCCCGAGACGACAACGGACATGGTGTTTCGATCCTATCCCATTCAAGATCTGGCTGTAATGGATGCTGACAGTCCTTCAGCCCCCCGGTACACCATGGTTGCCGCAGCCCCAAAGCTCCCTTTCAGAGGCGCAAATTATTAATAACCACAAGACAGGCAGGATGTTCATTAACGGCGTCAGAAAAGCAACCGGGCACTTAGGGAAGCGTTTAGAAATAGCTTTAATTAAAGAGCACTTGTATAGCTCAGGCAATTCATTTTTAGTGTTTTCAGATTAACGTTTAAATCATTTCGCAAAAGTAATGAGATGCCGACTTCAACCAAGGCCCACCTCAGGCAAATGTAGTTCCTCAGGTATAACGTGGGGTTGAATACTCCATTAGAATTTTCTTTCTCTCAAGCCATGAGGATGACATCAAATTTCTCAGAAGCGAGCTGGTTTTCAAAGGAAGAGAGCTAAGGCGGGAAAGGCCTGTAAATCACAATCCGTCACTCCTCGAAGGCATGCAGCCAATTAAAACACAGTTCTCACCTGTGGCTTATTTACATGGCGTTGTAGGTACCTGGATGCTTCTCCCTCTTTTTAAAAGCAGAATATTTATGTTGCTTTTTCATGCAATTATAAAATACATTTAGACTGATTTCCCACAGCCACTGCTCTGCCCCCGCTCTTCCCTTTGCCCCGATTGTAAGTGTCAATTTCCCACTATTTGCTGTGCAGCCGCATTTTGCCCTGCAGCTTTGCCTGATTTCCCCCATGTCTACTCAATCCTCAAAAAACAGGATGGAGTAGACGCGGGGGAAATTGGGCGAAGCTGTGGGACAAAATGCGGCCACACAGCAAATAGTGGGAAATTGACACTTACGATCAAGGCAAAGGGAAGAGTGGGGGCGGAGCAGTAGCTGTGGGAAATTGGTCTTAGAAAATAAAATTATTTTTAAAAGTACCCCCTGTAAAAACACACTGAAACATGTTCAGGGGTAGAAAAAAGAAGCACAACTACCAATTCTAATGCAATTGGAAGAGCCAGTTCGGTGTAGTGGTTAAGAGTGGTGGACTCTAATCTGGGAGAACCGGGTTTGATTCCCCACTCCTCCACATGAAGCCATCTGGATGACCTTGGGTCAGTCACAGTTCTCCCAGAGCTGTTCTCTCAAGAGCAGTTCTCAATCAGAGCTCTCTCAGTCCCACCTAACTCACAGAGTGTCTGTTGTGGGAAGGGAAGGAGATTGTAAGCTGCTCTGAGACTACAAGTGAAGGGCAGGGTATAAATCCAACTCTTCTTCTTTTGGAAAAGTTTTGCCTGGGAACCTTGTAGGGAGCGCACTAATCTCCAAGGAAGTCCAGGGTCATTACTCAAAAGCAGGCAATGACAAATCACTTCTGTCCATCTCTTGCCTTGAAAACCCGCCTAGAGGGTCTCCATAAGCTGGCTGGGACTGGATGGCACTTTCCGCCATCACCTCAACTGTGGATAGCCTGGTTTTGCAATTTTTGCCATTGATACGAGGCCCAGCCATTTTATTGTTAGACACAGTAATAAAAGTAATTATGACAAATGGTCTTTACACTACTTCTTCACCCAAAGAGTAATTAACATGTGGAATTCACTGTCTCAGGAAGTGGTGGCGGTTGCTACAAGACAGCTTAAGTGGGGAACGGATAAACATATGGAGCGGAGAGCCATTGGTGGCTGTTAGCCACAAGGTATAGATGGAACACTCTGTCTGGGACAGTGATGCTCTATGTTCTTGGTGCCAGGGGGGCAACAGTGGGAGGGCTTCTGGAGTTCTGGCCCCACTGGTGGACCTCCGGATGGTACCTGGGTTTTGGCCCCTGTGTGACCCAGAGTGTTGGACTGGATGGGCCATTGGCCTGATCCAACATTGGCTTCTCTCATGTTCTCTTCTGTTCTTACGTACTTCAGAATAAATCCAAGAGGAGGGTCAGTACACGTACAGAGGAATCCGCCTCCTATCCTTGGAATCTCTTTGCTCCATCAGTCACATGAATCTACTGAGTCAGAGCCTTAGTCCATCAAGGTCAGTATTGTCTACTCTGTGACATCTGAATTCATGTCACCACAGCCAGGGACTCTAATAGAATGCACCCATACTGCCCCTGGCCCTGACCAAATGGGCCTCTCTTTGATATGTGAATCTGCTCTTCATTCACACTATCATTAATAGAGAAGGGGCATGTTAAGGACATTGTGAGAGAAGTTTCAAAGGGAGATTACAATGGGAGACTGCTGAATTTGAGTTAATTCACAAGTTCAAAACAATGCCCCCCCCAGGGCAGAACAGGGACATAGGATTCTTACTTAACCTCAGATGCTAATTTTCTGTCCCCAAGCATGTGTCTTCTACTCTAATTAAGCTGCTTACAATGTGCTTTGTATTTCTGCATCCTACATTCCTTCTCTGCAACATCCCTACCACGTTCTGATTGGGGTGTAAAGACTTGGAAATCTCCAGGGGTCATTTTGTAGAAAAAGAGGTGCAAGAGCTTATTAGCATAACTCATTAGCATAACTTATTTGCATATGCTACACCACCTGACATCACTGGAAGTATGTCAGAAGGCGAGAGAGAGACAGAGAGAGAGAGAGACAGAGAGACAGAGAAAGAAAGAAAAAGCTGGCAGAGAGAGGACAGCTACTAATCCAAGCCTCAGAAATACCACTATTCTGGGAGGATAGCTTCAGTGGTGGCTGAAGCCTTCAGAAGGCTGGTCGGAGGAACAAGGACCTTTCCAGGGGACAGGGTCATTTTGCTGCAGCCATGACACAAGCAGGCATTCCCCCGCGGGGGGGGGGGGCTGGCACCAACTCCCGGAGCTGAGCTCCCCCAAGCTCCTGCTCGAAATGACCCCTGGAAATCTCCATTCCAACTCGTACATAACAAAGGCAGCTTGACTCTCCCCAAAAATTTCATTGGCCTCTGAGGTACTGCTGGACCCAAAACTACCTAATATCTCTAGATTGTCGCCAAGCTTTCTGGGATGCAAGGCAGATGCTACAGCAGGTTGTGTGAACGTTTTTTAAAACCAAAAAAGAAAGCGATGGAACCCTAAGCAGAGTAAGTCCATTGAGCTCAATGAGCTGAGAAGGGTGAAACTCCACTCCTGATCGCCCCATAAAACGCTTGTTGGTGTGGGCGCACATTGGAGAATCTACATAAGACGTTTGCAGCAGGAAGGAGGGAGAAGCACGTTGTTTGCTTTTTTCCCATTACACATTAAACAAGCTTTTCATTTTCCATGTCCCTGGGATTTCTGCAGCATTTTGACTGTGCCGATTCACTTGCTATTCGAGGGGGGAGAGGAACTGAAATGGATCCAGTAGACTTGAACAGAACGGGATTACTCCTGCTCACAACACACAGCGGCCGAGGACAGACTGGCAAAATGAAGCGCAAGGGAAGAGGGGCAAAAAGACTCGGGACGAGTTGTCATGGGGCTTTCTGTTCGCACTGCGTAGGCTGATGCGGGACCATACCGGGGAGGAGGCGGAATGGAACGTTCACACTGTGGGGCTGCCCCTGGCCCTATTAACATAAGAACATAAGAAGAGCCCTGATGGATCAGACCGATGGCCCATCTGGTCCAGCATCCTGTCTCACACAGTGGCCAACTAGTTCCTCTGGAGGGCCAACAACAGGACAGAGAGGTCGAGGCCTTCCCCTAATAAGAACATCAGAAGAGCCCTGCTGGATCAGACCAGTGAGAGGCCATCTAGTCCAGCATCCCATCTCACACAGTGGCCAACCAGTTCCTCTGGGTGGCCAACAAGAGGGTGTAGAGGCCGAGGCCTTCCCCTGATAAGAACATCAGAAGAGCCCTGCTGGATCAGACCAGTAGTCCATCTAGTCCAGCACCCTTTCCCACACAGTGGCCAACCAGTTCCTCTGGGTGGCCAACAAGAGGGCATAGAGGCTGAGGCCTTCCCCTGATGTTGGTACCTGGCTCTATGATTCAGAGGTGTCATGCTTCTGAATGTGAAGGTTCCCCTCAGTCACGGTGGCTAGTAGCCATTGACAGACTTGTCCCCCATGATAAGCCTACAGGCTCAACTACATTTGACAAAGTATTTCCATATCGGTTTAAGGAACTGGTGAGGTGGAAGGGGGGAGCACAGAGGCAGAGGTTAACCCTTTCCTTTCCTGCTATTTTGTCACCAGACAAAGTCAACGCAAGCTGCTTTGATAAAGCAGTCCCGATAGTGAAATATGCAAAATAATAAAATCTCATTTAAAATACAAGTGGAAGAAATTGTAGTAAGTATTTGAGCTCTGAGAAAATGTCTTCTGAGTGACAAATAACTGAAAGCAAATCTATATTTATAGCTATTATTTATTAACCAACTGAAACTGCCACAGACAATCAGGGGAGCTCTTCTGCACGTGTCACAAAGACTGAACTGGAAAGGCAAATTTAATCTTATCCATAAACTCACGAAATGGTCTTAATCGTTAGTATTTTCCCAGCCCTCTGCGTCACAGGGTCATTGTGATAATGTCGGAGTGAGCGACTCAAAATGCTTGGACACTGGGGGGCACTACATCACTCTCCGTCAGGCCGGTAGCTATGGAGGGGCATTTTGGTACTCCGCCCCCTCAAATGTGAGGCATGCCCCATGACAGCTGCAGCCCCTCTTCCCCTCCCGTCTCCTCCGTCCCCTATGCTATGGACTGGGTCGGCCATGGTTAGTACTTGGTAGGTTTGCCAGGTCCCTCCTAGCCACCGGTGGGGGATGGGGGGTAGTGTTGCCAGATCTAGGTTAGGAAACTCCTGGAGATATGAGAATAAAGTGTGGGGAGGACAGGGACATCACTGGATATGAATCTATAGAGTCCACCCTCCAAAGCATCCATTTCCTCCAGGGGAACTGATCTCTGTAGTCTGAAGATGTCCTGTAATTCCAGGGGATCCCCTGGTCCCACCTGGAGGCTGGCATCCCTAGTACTTGGATGGGAGACCTCCAAGGAAGTCCAGGGTCACTATGGGGAGGCAGGCAATGGCAAACCACCCCTAAAATCTCTTGCCTTGAAAACTCCATGAGGGGTCACCATAAATTGGTTACAACTTGGCAGCCAAAAGAAAAGCTGCTATTTCACTCAATCAAAGTCCACGAGGCGGTGACCATTTAAAAAAAAAATTAAACAAATGAGTAATGAATAATAGTTAAAACTATAAAATAATTCAGCTAAAACACAGAAGCAAACAACACTAGAAAAAGGGTCAGTAACTATTATTGGGGGTATGCCAGATGAAACAAAGTTTCCCCCCCGATGGCGAAAGATGCCGATAGAGGGAGAAAGATGAATCTCCCTGGGGAGGGAGTTCTGAAGTTTTGGTGCCATAACCGAGGAGACCCTTTCTGAGGTACAACCCATCTAGCTTCAGACGGGGAGGGCAACCAAAGCAGGGCCTCCAAAGATAACTGGAGTGATTGGGCAGGTCCATATGGGAGGAGGTGGTTCTTAAGGGGTATCTTGGTCCCAGACCCCTCAGCAGCAGCACTTCTGGTGTTTCAAGCACTTCCCATGCACTGTTTTGTTGCACCATCACAACTGTCCTGTATAGTTGGCCAGTATTATTAGAGCTGTGGTGGTAGAGCAACTGCTTGGCATGCAGAAGGTCTCAGGTTCAGTCCCTGGTATCCACAAAGAGAGGGGAAGAAAAACTAAACCAACCGGGCCAAAACTTCCAAAGGAAGTTTAAAAAACGAGTAAAGGGCCAAAAGTTAAAAACATCAGTAGGGATAGACAAAAGTACACATGTTTATTTCAGAAACATATAAAAACCTTTTAGGGGTCCAAATAAAGCCTCATAAAACAATCGAAGTGACAAATGCATACAAAAAAGAACTGTATATGACCTGACCGGTTAGCGTGAGCTTTGTTTTTCTTCAGTCGCACAGTTGAGTCCGACTCCTCAGACCCCATGGACCACATCACACCAAGCCCTCCCGTCTTCCGTCGTGCTCTGGAGCTTGCTTAATTTCACGTTCATTGCATTGATAACACTGTCTAACCATCTCGTCCTTTTTTAGCCTTCGGCTCACACATTTTTGTCTTAGCTCAGGAAGGATGGCTCCGGAGCAAACTAATGTATGCAGTAGACAAATCCGCTCACTCACAGCTTTAATACCAGCAGGTCACAAAGTAGAATTTTTGCTCACAAGACTCCACAGCTTAGAGGGAGCATTGGCTGACATGTTTTGGCTCACAAGAGGTCAAATAGTACAGACTAGAGTTGCCAGGTCTGGGTTGGAAAATACCTGGAGACTTTGGGGGTGGATCCAGGAGAGGGTGGGGTTTGAGGAGGGGAGGGGCCTTAGCATGGTACAATGCTATAGAGGCCACCCTTCAAAGCAGCCATTTTCTCCAGGGGAGCTGATCTCTGTCAGCTGGAGATCAGTTGTAAAAGCGGGAGATCCCCAGGCCCCACCTGGAGGCTGGCAACCCTAGTACAGACTACAATATGCAACAAGGCCTCTGTTACACTTGTAAGGCAGTAAACAATTGATATAGGACCAACAATGGAATGTTCCAGTCTGGAATTGAATGACACACAGCATTTTTTTGTTTGTGGGGCCATAAATGTATCTGGCCTTGTGCCAGAAGCAATGACATATACTGGAGTTAGTAATATTGCCATAGGGTTGCCAAGTCTTCAAAACTCACCGGCGGGGGGGAGTCCTCCTCTGGCCGGGAGTTTCTCCTGGCGCGCGCGCAAAGCCCACGTGCCCAGCAACGTCACCGGAAGTGACATCAGCACGTTGGGGGCGTTGCCAGGGCGACGCTCTGGCAATCGCCCCAAAACTCTATGATACCATAGAGTTTTGGGGCGATTGCCAGAGTGTCGCCCTGGCAACGCCCCCAACGTGCTGATGTCACTTCCGGTGACGTCATTACGTCGTCCTCGCTGGACGACGTCGGGGGAGGGGTTCCCCCATCGGCCAAATGCTGGCCGGCGGATCGGGAACCCCTTTAGTGGGGGATCCCTCGCCCCCCGGGCTGACTTGGCAGCCCTATATTGCCAATATATACCTCCCAGTTTAGGTCCTAAGAGTAAAATCGCCTTATCAGGGCCAATGTGACCTCAATCTGCAGAATGGCAGATGGGGGGGGGGCTTTGCTTAAGGCCATCTACAGTGCAATCATATGCAGTTACTCCAGTCTACGCTCACTGTTAATGAGTTTGTGGTATACATAAGATTTGCACCAGGGATCTTCTGTCCTCATTCTCTGAGCCACTGTGCTCTTACGGGGCTGCCAGCCTCCAGTTAAAGGCTGGAGAGCTCCTGGAGGGAATTACAGCTGATCTCCAGACCACACCAACCACTTCTTGATTATTTATTTATTTAAATCATCTATCCCACTTCTCCTGGAGGAAATGGCTGTTTTGGGAGACAGACCGCATGGGATTATACCTTGCCAAGGTCCTAGGGTTGCCAGGTCTGGGTTGGAAAATACCTGGAGGCTTTGTGAGTGGAGCCAGGAGAGGGTGGAGCCAGGAGAGGGTGGGGTTTGGGGAGGGGAGGGGCCTCAGCATGGTCTACCCTTCAAAGCAGCCATTTTCTCCAGGGGAGCTGATCTCTGCCAGCTGGAGATGAGTTATCAAAGCGGGAGTTCTCCAGGCCCCACGTGGAGACTGGCAACCCTACAAGGTCCCTCCCTTTCCTAAGCCCTGCTTTCCATGGCTCTGCCCTTAAATCTCCAGGTGTTTTCAAACCTGGTGTTGGTAATCCTACGACATCACTGCTGGCTCCTGGCTGCATCACTTTTTTCTGAGCAAGCGAGAAAAATTATCTTTTTAAAAAAAATCAAGCACACAATTGAACCATTACTATAAGAAAGTGTACCTGACCAGGACTGCAAACTATCAAAAATGAGGTCTCTGATTAATATCTTGGCCTTTGGTCACAGACAACAGTCATTAAAACACTTCATTTTGGTCAACTCATAAGAAATTATTGTTACATTGTCGCATCAGGAGCCGTTCTGCAGTATCATCCGTTTGGCCACTGAGGAAGGCCAATGGACCGAGAAGTGTATGGCCAGGGTCAGTAACGGTCATTTTGGGTTGTCACTGTCCAATTTGATTCTTAATTGAGGCTATCACCAGGGCCAATATCTGTTTGTCTACTTTGTAATAAAGACATGCATATTTTTGTACATCTGTCAATATTTAATGTTTTTAATTTGACTAACAGAATAATTGGGCCTACACATTCAGATCTTCTTAATCCTAATGCTCTATCAGCTCTGATAAAAAGTTAGACAAGAATAATATAATTGTGTCTGCTTCACTGACGGTGCCATATTGCAAACACATTTACTGTGCAATAGCTCTAGCCATAAACCATCATGCCACAAGCAGACACAGTGAGAAAGAGGCCCTTATTTAAATTGGGGGTAATCTCATTTCAACCAATTACTAGTAATTCCTGGCCACCTCCTATAGCACAAAGAGGAGGCAGGATCAGATAATTCACTTTAAATGGAGCGGTCTTTCACTGGGGATGAAATATACCCGTTTTGGAAAAGCTGGATGGCATTTGCCAAGTTGTCATCTAATTATAGGAAGTTACAGGGAATGGCCTAATAAAATTTAACACAGCATTTCACAGCGTGGTCTTAAAAAATTAATAAAGGACCCTCCCTTCAACTCTGACTTATGCGACTGTTGCCGGGGAAGATTAGGAGATAAAAGATGGAAGCAGATTGCCGGCATGCACAGTGGCAATCTTGCTAGCTAATAAGAAGTTTTCTGCAGAAACAACTAAAAAACCAAATGAATGTTCTGTGTAGTTGATTTGCAAGCCCGTACACCATCTGATCCAGCAAACAAGAATCAGGAGCTTAGTCAGCCTTTAGTTTTGGCTGCTTGTTGACATTCAAACCTCTGCCTGTTCAAGTCATGGTCTGCACCCTGGTCAGAAACAGGGAGCTGGTTTTTCGTCAAACAGTTCGGCCACTCAGAAATAGTTTGAGTCTGTTCACAGGGTTAATTTTCATGTATTCAAACGGGACAGTCCATTGGCGGAGTTTCACTCATGCACATTCTCGCGCAGCCTGACCTCTTGTCAGTGCATGCCACTGGACAGCCAGCAGTGTTCCCTCTAAGCTGAGACAGTGTGAGCTAGCTTGTGGTTTTGTAGCCTCTGACTCACACATTTTTGTCTCAGCTCAGGAAGGATAGCTCTAGAGCAAACTAATTTATGCAGCAGCCAAATCGCTCGCTCACAACTTCAATGCCAGTAGCTCACAGAGAAGAATTTTTGCTCACAAGACTCCACAGCTTAGAGGGAGCATTGACAGCCAGCTGTACAAATAGAGAGCAAATCAGTCAGCTAGCAATTAATAAATAAAAAGTCTTATCATTTGGTGTTTAAGACTGGTTTCACAAGTTGGGTAGTGCACTTTCAGTGCACTTTAGCCATCATTTGCAACTGGATTTTTCTGTTTCACACAGGAAAATCCACTCACAAACGATCGCCAATGTGCATTGAAAAATGCATTATCCAACATGTGCGAAAGCTACTTTATTTTGCACATGCCCAGTTTCACAGATTTAATTACCTGACCATCCATGATCATAGTTAGAAGAAATTCACCTACTATGCTGAAGTAAAAGCACCCCACAAGGCAAGAAAATGAAACTCTACCACCAAAGCTATGGCACAGCTACAAAGATGCTTGACAGCTGATTAAGGGGGATGTCAGGAGGGGGGGACAGCTGGCTCACAGGTAATTACAGCTGTCCAACGTTGCATGTTTGCCTATCGAATGTGTCTCCTGCAATCTTCTTGGCATCCTACCTGGACTAAAAAGGAGGCTGCTGGAAACCTGGCAGGCCACTATACTAGTGGGCTGCATTTGCCTCGGTATGTTGGTATTGAAGCCAGCCTCCAGGTGTGGCCTGGGGATCACCCAGAATTACAGCTCATCCCCAGACTACAGAGATCAGTTCCCCTGGAAAAAATGGCTGCTTTGGAGGGTGGATGTATTGCATTGTGCCCCACTCAGGTCCTTGTCCTCCTCCTCAGGCCCCATCCCCAAAACTCCAGAAGTTTCCTAACCTGGATCTGGCAACCCTACCCCCCCCCCCCCCCCAAACCTGGCTGGCAGCCCTATATACTGCAGATATTGAGTCCTCTCCTACTGAAACATGTTTGTAATTAAGGAACTATTTGCAGGAATGTTGCTATTTCAATTGTTTCAAAGGTTTCTGACTCACTGGTAGTTTGTCTGAACCAGCAACTCTTGCTTACACAGGTAGATATTAGTCAGGAGGACAATATACAACAGCCTTTAGGTTTAGGGACAAACCGATATTAATGAATTGTGTCCACCCATTGCTGAATATCGCGCTATTCTTGTGCTACAGCAACCATTTGTAACTGGGTCCTGGCTTGTCCACACATGGTGATCCAGCAGCAACTGACTGCAATCTTTTAGCAATGTGTGGAAGCAGAGTTCAGTCTTCAGCTGGAAAAGAGATCACGCAGAAGGGGAAGATTTTTAAAAAAAATTTTAAAATAGAATTTCCACTTTTGGAAAATTGCTTTTTGTTCTATAAATTTATTTATTTCATTACATTTATGAATCGCCTAATCCCCACAAATGAAAAAGAGAAAAGATTGGATTTATACCCTGCCCTTCACTCGAAGTCTCAGAGTGGCTTACGAACTCCTTTCCCTTCCCCTCCCCACAACAGACACCCTGTGAGGTGGGTGGGGCTGAGAGAGCTCTGAGAGAATGGCTCTTTCAAGGGCCGAGGACAGACTGAAGATCTGCCCTGGAACTGCAGCGGGGCCGAAAGCCCCGCAGGAAAAGCAGCCCGGTGCACCCCGATCCCACTGGCTGTGATGTACCGGGGAGGAGGCGTGCGGCTGCTGGTCCGTCCCCACTTCCGGCGCCGCTTCTGGTGCACTGCCGACGCATCCACACTGCTAGGAAGTGGCAGGCATGCACGCCCGGATGGACAGAGACCTGTTTTAAGGGGTCTCCGGCTGAAGCGGCATGACGGTGCCTCACGGACGGGTGAGTCCACGCTGATGACGGGGGACAGCTGCGGCTGTCTGGACGCCCTCTGTGCCTCCGCTTCTAAAGCGGAGGCAGAGCGCTCCAGATCCCCAGTCTGTCCTCAGCCAAGGACAGCTCTGACAGAGCTATGGCTTGCTCAAGGTCATTCAGCAGCTGCAAGTGGAGGAGTGGGGAATCAAACCTGGCTCTCCCAGATTAGAGTCCGCGGACTTAATCACCACACCAAACTGGCTCTCTGTGTGGGGCTTTAGGCGATGTGGACAAATTTAAAATAATTAAAACCATAAAACTATCTCCGACATATTATACACAGTTAAAGCAAGTGGCGACTTTATGTTTTGTAGTCCCCTCCCGATCCTGGATTGTGAGTTTTTCGTGGGCACGGGGAGGGAATAACTCACAGGAATAGGAGATTCAGGTACGGCAGGGTGCCAGCCATGATGTAAACTGTCACTACCCTCAACCAAACGCCTGGCGGAACAACTCTGCCTTACAGGCCCTGCGGAACTGCATAGGATCCCACAAGGCCCTGATGTTATTTGGCAGAGAGTTCCACCAGGTCGGGGCCAGGGCCGAGAAGGCCCTTGCTGTGGTTGAGGACAGCCAGATCTCTCTCGGGCCGGAGACCACCAGTAGGTCACTCTGTGATGAGTGTAATGCTCTCCCGGGGGTGTAACAGGAAAGTGCAACAGGAAAGGGGCCAGTTTCTGGGCTTGGCGTAGATGGAAAAATGCCAGCCTGGCTGTGTGTGTGACCTGGGCCTCCACATTGAGAGAGGCATCCAGTATCCCACCCAGGCTCTTGATGGACTGCGCCAGTACCAATGGCTCCCCGTCAAGAGCTGGTAAACTGAACCTGAGTCCTGAGGCTCCTCCCCCAGCCACAGCACCTCTGTTTTTGTCGGATTCAGTTTCAACCTGCTCTTTTTTAACTATCCCACCACGGCCTCCAGACCCATGGTCAGATTTTTCTGGGGCGGCATCCGGGTGGCCATCAATAGCAGATACGACTGGGTGTCATCAGCATATTGGTGACACCTGAGCCTGAAGTTCTACGCCAGCTGGGCGAGGGGGCGCATACAGATGTTAACACTGGGAAAAGAAGTGCCCCCTGAGGGACCGCACGCTCCAAGGGGTATTTGGATGACACATTCTCCCCTAGTGCCACCCTCTGTCCCTTACTATGGAGGAACAAGGTAAGCCATTGAAGGGCTGCCCTGTGAAATGCTACGTCGGCGAAGCGGTGGGTCAAAAGGTCATGATTGACTGTGTCGAATGCTGCCATCAGCTCTAATAACAATAGCAGCGCTGACCCGCTTCGATCCAGCTGCCTACGGAGATTGTCTGCCAAGGCGACCAACACCATTTCCATCCTGGATGGAAGCCGGACTGGAATGGATTGGGAGATGATGTCTCATCCAGGAAACCCTGGAGCTGTTCAGCCACTGCTTTCTCAATTACCTTACCGAGGAACAACAGATTCAATACCGGGCAGTAATTGGTAGGATCAAAAGGATCCAGAGTTGTTTTTTTTTCAAAAGCGGTGTGATCACAGCCTCCTTGAGGCCCTCCGGGTAGGTCCCTGTTTCCAGGGACCAGTTGACAAGTTCCCTCAGAGGGCCCCATATCCTCTCGCTGCCAGCCTTCACTAGCCATGAGGGGAATGGGTCAAGGAGGTATGCAGTTGGTCTGACAGCACCCAGGATCCTGTCTACATCGGAAGCGGAGAGCAGGCTGAAGGTATCAAGAACTGAATTCAAAGACAGCTAAGGGGCCTCCAGTTCATTTACTGTGTCAATATTAGCAGGCAGGTCCTGGCGGAGCAACAAGACTTTATCGGCAAAAAAGCTCGCAAATGCCTCACAGCTAATTGTAAAAATTTCTATTCTTTTTATCCCCTTTTGTTAGGGATGTTAGAAACGGAATCATCCTAAATAGTTGTGGTGGGCATGAGCTAGCGGACGTGATAGAGGCAGAGAAGAACTCGTTCTTCGTAGCCTTTAATGCCGTCTCACAGGATTTCATAAACATCCTATAAGATGCTCTTGCAGCTTCATCACGATCCCACCACCAAACTCGCTCAAGTAATCTGAGTTCTCGGTTCATCCCCCATAGTTCAGAAGTGAACCGGGGGGGATGATCAACCATGGGATGTCTTTCCCACAATTCACTGGGTATTCAGCTTTCTGGGTACCCCAAATGCTAGAACCTGAAGGCATCCAATGAATCTGATGGGCAGTAGGTCCAGGATGGGCAAAAGGAAATACTACTTTACATAGAGAGTGATTAAAATGTGGAATTTGCTGCCAGAGGATGTCGTGATAGCCACAGGAATAAAGAGCTTTAAAAGGGGATTAGATAACTTCATGCAGGATAAGTCTATCAGTGGCTACTAGTCATGGTGACTGAGGGGAACCTCCACCTTCAGATAAGCCTCTGAATCCCAGAGTCAAGAGGCAGCATCAAGGAAAGGCCTCAGCCTTTGTGCCCAGTCCAGAGGAACTGGTTGGCCCCTGTGTGAGACATGATGCTGGACCAGATGAACCATTGGTCTGATCTAGCAGGGCTCTTCTGATGTTCTTATCAGGGGAAGGCCTCAGCCTCTGTGCCCTGTTGTTGGCCATCCGGAGAAACTTGTTGGCCACTGTGTGAGGCAGGATGCTGGACTAGATGGACCCCTGGTCTGATCCAGCAGGGCTCTTATGTCCTTATGTAGTAGCATCATTTGGTAACCACCTGGTAATGAAAGTGCATGTGTTGGTGTGCACGCACTCGCACACATGCAATTTCCAGCAATAACAAAACGAAACTGAATAATGAGCAAAGAGTTTCAGAACAAACTCTGGATACAACAAAGACTGTGCAGTGTCATCCTAAACAGACTTACACCCTTCTAAACCCATTGAAGTCAATGGGCTTAGAAGGGCGTAATTTTCCTCAGCATTGCGCTGTGGGTTTCTTTCTGCCGAGCGACTGAGTATGCGTTGGTTAAAACCTCAATGCCGTTCACTTTGGAGTGGTGGAGAGCAGTTCCTGTGCCAGCTACCCGATGTTTTAATGTTTTCATATCTCACTGCATCCGCTCACGCGGCACATGAATAAAAAGGATGTGCCAAAGACTTCAGATGTTAAATGCAATAAAACAGCACAATGAATTTTATTACAGTGGAGCCCCTTCTGTTATCAGGGATGCCAGGGAAAGCGTTCATTTAACACATGCTGCTCGGATACCGGTGTAAATGGGCCAGTATATGTACCGGTGATGGCAGCGGGAGAGGAAAAAATGGCTTTCAAATGCAGCCCTTATAAATCCATTAGTGGCACACTTAAAAGCGTTGGTTCATACACCTGTCTTATCACTCCAAAATGGTGTGGGTTTTGTAGCTATAACAGAGACTTATCTAAAGACAGTGGGACATTTCTGCCCAGTTTAAAAGGAAATGGATGAAGAAATATTGACCTCCAACGGCGCAGATCTGGTCACACATGCGGTACTTGCGCTCCTTCTGGAGTCATACAACAGAGTGCAGAGTTTGGTATTGGGAGCAGGGCTTTTGCACCCTGTGAAGAGGCCTGGTGTAGTCCTTAGAGAAGTGGCCCCCGACCATCTTGAGCCTGCAGGCACCTTTGGAATTCTGCCACAACATGGTGGGCCCAGCCACAAGATGCCTGTCACAAAATGGCTGCCGTGGCAGTCTGAGCCCGCCACAAAATGGCTGCCGTAGCTTACCTTGAGTCACACAGCGAAGATCCTTGTGCTGTGGTAAGTTGCTGTTGCCAAAGCAACATTTTAAAAAGTCTGCACAGCCAATCGGAAGCCTTGCTGGGCAAAAGACTCACCTGGCCCTGCCCACTTTCTAAATACACTTGGTGGAGGCCAGAAAAGGTTTTGATGGGTACTGTGTTGAGGACCCCTGGGTTACAGTGTCTGATGTGGGCCTGGGAGACAAGGCAAAGAAAGCAGGCCTAAAACCTAGTGATTCTGAAAGGCGCAAGAATGACAGGGCTGTATTCTGAGGGTCATTTTTTAAAATTTTTTGGTGAGTAGCGTGTGTGTGTGGGGGGGGCTGGGAAGTTTCAGAGAGGTGGCTTACTATTGCCTGCCTCTGCATCCCAGCCCTGGTATTCCTTGGAGGTCGCCCTTCCAAGTACTTGCCAGGATCGGCCCTGTTTAGCTTCTAAGATATGACAAGATCAGGCTTGCCTGGGCTATCGAGGTCAGGGCTATTTTTGTTTTTGGGTTTTTTTTGATGCAGAAGACCTTTATTTATTTATTTATTTATTTTGGGGATTTTTATCCCGCCCTCCCCGCAAGTGGGCTCAGGGCAGCTTACATGGGCCAACGGCCTAATCAAAACATTAAAACCTATAAAATCAATAAAACATTCACCATAAATACAATTAATACATATAAAAGCTTCCATAAATACCACTTCTGATGGTGACTTGATGGCAGGCTCAGGCCCCCTCCCCTCCGCGCCAGGGCCGTACAGGACCAGGGTCATCACAGATGTTAGTTATAATTGGGATGTCTGTGGAGCTTTCCTTTCTCTGAGGAAAAACTTTTGTGGTCAGCTCTTGACAATTTATACAGGAAGCAGAGAGAAATCCACGTTTCTGAAGTGTGCTGTAAGACAGAACCTTTTAACTGAGTGGTTTACATTGTATTTTTAGGCTACCCTTCCTCCAAGTACTCCTGGGCACCATACATTATTCTCCCTTCCTCCATTGTGTTCGCATGACAACCCTGTGAGGTAAGCTGGGCGGAGAAAGAGTGACTGGTATAGTGAGTTACATGGCCAAATGACGAGTCACACCTCCGTCTCCCTGGTCACAGGGCAGCATCCTAATTACTACGCCACAGTGCCTCTGGCTTTATCTATACCTCTCGGAAGCTATGCAAGTGCCCTGACATTATCAATGGATGCTCCACAAACTATTTGGGTGTGGCCTGACCTGGAAGTAGGGACGCCAGTCCCCAAGTGGAACCTGGGGATCTTCCAGAATTACAGCTCATCTCCAGACTACAAAGGTTAGTTCTCTTGGAGGAAATGGATGCTTTGGAAGGTAGACTCTGTGGCATTGCATCCCACTGAGGTCCCTGTCCTCCCCAGGCTCCATCCTCAAATCTCCAGGAGTTTCCTGACCTTGAATTGGCAACCCTTCCCACTAGGGATATCAGCCTTTAGGCGGGACCTGGGGATACCCCAGAATTATAGCTCATCTCCAGACTACAGAGATCAGTTGCCCTGGAGAAAATGGATATTCTGGAGGATGGACTCTATGGCATTGTATCTCACAGAGGTCCCTGTCCTCCCCAGGCTCCATCCTCAAATCTCCAGGAGTTTCCCGACCTTGAATTGGCAACCCTTCCCACTAGGGATGCCCACTAGGGATGCCAGCCTCCAGGTGGGGACCTGGGGATCCCCTGGAATCACAGCTCATCTCCAGTCTACAGAGGTCAGCTCCCCTGGAGAAAATGGATGTTCTGGAGGAAGGACTTTCTGGCATTGTATCCCCCTGAGGTTCTTGTCCTCCCCAGGCTCCACCTCCAGATCTCCAGGAGTTTCCCAACCTGGATCTGGCAACCCTACCCCCTCATCCCTCACCGGTGGCCAGGGGGGACCTGGCAATCCTACTTGGAAGCTGTTCAAGCTCTTCACGATGGCAACGATGCAGAACGCTTGACCGTGAGAAGCCCTCGTCTTTTTGAAGCAGCTTTGGCAGATGTAATGAAGACCTCAAGATTCTCAGCTCAGCACAGTGCCTACCCTGGTTCTGCCTGCATTCAAGGTTTATGGACCGAACCTGGCCCAAGGAGAAAATGCCCATGCTGGTATGAAAACAGAGCCGAACACATTTTTAGGGCAGAGAATAACCCCACAGTGGAGTCGCGGGTCCTTAGGCGTGTCTTTACTCTGAGCTCTTTTCCTTGCGTATTTTCCTGCCTCCGTCATCAATAATACAGAACACCTTTAATGCCAGTTGCAAATGATGTGTGTACATAATACTTTTTACATAGCGATTTCCCCTCAGCGCTCCAGGCAATTTACATACACCATCCAAGTAGTCCTCACAGACCTGTAGACCACTATTATTGCCAGTGTGACTCAGAAGCAGAGGGATAGTGGTGTACGGTTAAAGCCGCCCGGTGTCTTCACAGTCAGTTTAATTCTTTGACCACGGCCTCTCAGGCACTGCTTAATTGTGTAGATCCCATGGCTCCTTTTTGAGACCCACTTCCTGTTTGGGATAGTTGTCTGTTAGCAGCCAGTAACTGGATTCCGTATCGGAAATGGGAAGCCAAAGGTCCCGTGTGGGTTAGTGGTTAGAATGGACTACAGGACCTGGTTTTAAATCCCTATTCAGCCACAAAGCCACATGGAGACTGAGGTCCATCGAGATCCGTATTGTCTACTCCGACAGGCAGCATGCTTTCCAGAGTCACATGCCAAGGTTTCTCACATCACATCCTGACTGATTCTTTATCTGCGTACCAAGCAGATGCTCTGCCACTGAGCCACAGCTCCTCCCCAGCTTTTTAGCGGTGATTAGACAATCTGAAAACAAAATTTCATGCAGGGACGGTACTTGTGTATCAGTGAGTCCCCACAGAAGCCTGTTTTGATCTCTTGACAGACAGATATTCCTCATCCTTCCAATTCCTCTCTGTATGTGTGTAAAGTAGCACTGTTGCAGCTGTCTTAAGGTGACCCCCATTGACAGCCAGTTTGGTGTAGTGGTTAAGAATGGCAGACTCTAATCTGGGAGAACCAGGTTTGATTTCCCCACTCCTCCACATGCAGCTGCTGGTATGACCTTGGGTCAGTCACCAGTACTTTCAGAGCTGTGTAAAGTAGCACTGTTGCAGCTGTCTTAAGGTGACCCCCATTGACAGCCAGTCTGGTGTAGTGGTGAAGTGCGCGGACTCTAATCTGGGAGAACCGGGTTTGATTCCCCACTCCTCCACTTGCACCTGGCTGGATGACCTTGGGCAAGCCATAGCTCTGTACCAGCTGTTCCCTCAAGGACAGCTTGGGAAAAAGCTCTCTCAGCCCCACCTACCTCACAGGGTGTCTGTTGTGGGGAGGGGAAAGGGAAAGGAGTTTGTAAGCTGCTCTGAGACTCCAAGTGAAGCGCAGGGTATAAATCTAATCTCTTCTCTTCTTCTCTTCTCTCTTTTCAAGGGAGGATATGTTCACAGGAGGTTTGCCACTGCCTGCCTCTGTGTAGTGACCTTGGACTCCTTTGGTGGTCTCCCATCCAAGTGTAGTGACCTTGGACTTTGGTGGTCTCCCATCCAAGGACTAACCAGGGCTGACCCGGCTTAGCTTCTCAGGTCAGGGCACAGTAGATGACCTTGGGTTAGTCACCCTCTCTCAACCTAACCTGACTCACGGGGTTGTTGTGAGGATAAAATGGAGGACAGGAGGGCCATGTGCAGGGCTTCTTGGAAGAATGGCAATAGGAAAGATATTTGTGGCACCCCTACAGAGATGCATGGTGAGAGGAAGTGCCTGTTATTCTGATTTCCTGTCTTTGTGCTTCGTTGGCGAGTGAAATCAGAAAAGCAGTTCCCGCCTGATCAGTTGTCTAAGCTCTACCTGTGTTTCGATCTCACCTTCGGGGGAGCTCTGTGACTTCTCCCTTGGGACACTACACAGGACGGGCGTACGTGTGCGAGCAGCGGCTTCTCTAAAGAGAAGATCCCATTCCAAAGAAGGCAAAAAGTAGTTTCAACTGTCGGCTTGAAATATTGATCTGGAACTGTTCTGTGTCACGGCAATGCCCTTTCCCGTTCATTTCCCCTGAAAATAAAATCAAACCAGAAAGAACTGGTTTTTGAAACGACTTCAGAGAATAACAGCGTTTTTTACGGAGCAGGCATCCGACAAAACAAGTTGTGCGGGAACAAGATTTCCTGTGGAACCACTGATTGCACCGTACCTTGGCAATTTAGGGCAATCAAGAATGAAACCCCGTGGGTTCTTCTCTGCAGACAGCTCCGCGTCAGAGTGAAATGTTCTCGATTTCTTAGGCGATTTGAACAAGAATTTGGACATCAGGTTGGATCCAGGTAACTTTCCCCCCTCCCTCCCTCACACCAGTTTGGTGTAGTGGTTAAGAGTGGTGGACTCTAATCTGGAAGAACCAGGTTTGATTCCCCACTCGTCCACATGCAGCTGCTGGTGTGACCTTGGGTCAGTCACAGCTCTCTCAGAGCTGTTCTCTCAAGAGCAGTTCTCTCGGAGCTCTCTCAGCCCCACCTGTCTCACAGGGTGTCTGCTGTGGGAGGGAAAGGGAAAGGAGATTCTAAGCTGCTCTGAGACTCCAAGTGAAGGGCGGGGTATCAATCCAATCTCTTCTTCTTCTTCTTCTTCTTCTTCTTCCCTCCATACTAAGCTCTTTTCCCACATGGCTTCTGTACATGTAGAGAGCCAGAACGGCATTATCAGTTAGAGTGTTGGACTGGGAGACTCAGGTTCAAATCCCCATTCGTGCCATAAAAGCTTGCTAGGTGACGTTGGGCCAGTTGCACTCTCTTAGCCTAGCCCACACCACAGGGTTGTTGTGAGGATAAAATGGAGGAGAGGAGAACAACGTAAGCCACTTTGGGTCCCCACTGGGGAGAAATGAAGTAAGTAAATGAAGTAAGTAAACAAATACATGCGAGTCGCATAATCTGCTGCATAGGCTCTTTTGGTGGCCCGCGGGGATCCAACCTTCCTTTCTCACCTCTGGAAAAGCTGGTTGGATCCATCCCATAACTTATTTCCATGTGAACACAGCTGCCTATGTGCAGAGGGATTTGGAAAGGGTTCCATAAGTATACTGCAGTCACACACACTAAGGCTGAGGACAGACTGGCAATCTGGAGCGGGATGAATGCGGAGGCAACTGCTGCGGGGGCAAAACTCCCCGGGGCTGGCCGTTCACACCAGCCGGTGTATTGCGCAAGGATGCCATTACGGAGCATTCAGACTGCTGCGGAGTGGCCCCAGGTGGGCCGGCCTCCGCAGCTCATGATAGGGCTGTTTCGGCAATTTGCACATGTGAGCATGCGCTTATGTGCGCATGTGCGCTCATGCGCAAACTGGCAAAACGCCACGTTCGCACTGCCGCCTCCGCTTGCCTCCCGCCTTCTTCCGGTTCACACTGCCTGGAAGCGGGAGGCAAGCGCAAGATGGCCCCTGAACACCGGTTTCTCCTGGTGTCCCGGTAAAGCGAAAGGAAAACGTCTTCAAGATGCATAAGTACGGAAGGGAGCCGAGGGACAGCTGCGCATGTCTGGACCAGCTCCCTTTCCCCATTTCCCATATGGACCTCTCCCGGGGCAGATTGCCAGTCTGTCCTCAGCCTAAATAATCCACTTTCAGTGCACTTTTCAACTGGATTTTGCTATGTGAACTGGCAAAATCCGGTTGGAAAGTGCATTGAAAGTGGATTGAAAGTGGATTATTTAGTGTGTGTGACCTGGAGCCTGAATTACCCACACGTGAGTAACAGGAATGGTTTGAGATGGAAGTGGTTCACACAGAATGCTTGTTCCCATTAATGTCCTTATATGCCTTAATGTGCATGTGCTCATTTGCCCATACCACTGGGTGGGGTAAGATGCGCCAATATGACTCCAACCCCTCTCTGGTTCCACATGCCTTCCTTCAAAACTGGTCTGATCCTCATCTCCTAGATAGCTTTGGATGAATCATTTCCTTTGACACCAGAAGCCAAACACACACACAAAAACCCACCTGTAATATTTTCATACATTTTGCAACTTCTTTCCAGCTTATACTTTGTGTGAAAGAATTTGCCAGTTACCAATGACACAGCTGCTGGAACACTGACATTATTATGCTAACATTTGTTGTGATATTATCCTTGATAGACTCTTTTGTTTGCACTCAGAAAGATGATTGATAGCATCGACTTGACGTTACCCTTTTGGCATGTCCTTTTCCCTCCCCGTTTATTGATTCTTGAAAGAGCATAACTAAACTGTAGCATTTTGTTCACGAGACATTCAGCTCCAAGAGAGGGTTTTAATGGCGTATTCTGTCCATCTTCTTTTGGTTGCCTTAGAAAGGCACCTCCACTGAAACAAAAAAGCACATACCTCAGAGGAGATGCATAACCTAAATCTGTCTAGGTTTGCAAATGACAACTCTAACAAGCTTTATAAAATAGGGATATGAAAGAATCATCTCATAAAAATAAGTACGGGTGATTTCCCTGAATGAAAAGACCTTGCTTCAACTGTACATTCAACGACAGCTGCATATCAGTTAAGAGATAGTCCAGAGTTTGGGAAAGGGACCATTTCAGTGGCTCTGGTAGACCATACAAGTCTAGAGCTGGACATGGGGAATGTGGCATTGCTTGTCCTTTTGGAAATCTCAGCAGTTTTTGATCCAGTAGATTATGAAAAACCCATGTGTGCATGCCGGTCCCAAGCCCAGATAAATGGGGAGGGTTGGAGAAAGACCTGGCGACCTACTCTGGGAAAATCCACCAAGAAAATTTTATGGAAAGGCTCTCAAAAGTATCAGACATGGTGCCCAGTGGCAGGACCCCCAGGCCAAAAGGTACCCAACAAGTTGCTGGGGAAGAGCAAAGATCTCTGCCAAAAACTGCGACTGACTTATTTTGGCCATGTCACGTGGAAGAACTCACTAGAAAAAGCAATTATGCTTGGATTGGTTAGCAGCAAAAGGAAACCTGGCCACCAAATAACATGGTGGCTAGACACCATAAAAGTCGACACCAGCCTGAGCATGGAACAACTCAAAGAAACAGCACAAGATGGGGAAACGTGGAGAGAGCTGGCCCATAGAATTGCCATGAGTCGAACACAACTGAATGGCCAAACAACAACAACAGATTATGAAATCCTTCAAGAGTGATGGCTGGAAAGTGGGCGCTCTGCACTGTAGATATCCTATTTCCATATGGTTGCAAACTTGAGACTGGAAAAGTCCTGGTAATTTGGGGGTTGGGTCTGGGGAGTTTGGAGTCTGGTATAATGCCATTTTCTCCAGGGGAACTGATCTCTGTAGTCTGGGGATCAGTTGGAACTCCAGATCTGCAGGCCCCAGCTGGAGGTTGTCTACCCTACATTCCCACCTGGTGGGATAATGCTGGTGGGTAGCATTGGATGAGAGTTACTCTTCTCCATGGTGTTAAATCTGTAGGATGGGGCATGTGTGATGCAAAGACCTTGTGGCATTCCTCAGCAAACACAAGGACTTAGCAATGTGTCGATGGATCCTCGCCCTAACCTGGATGGCCCAGGCTAGCCCGATCTCATCAGGTCTCAGAAGCTAAGCAGGGTCAGCCCTGATTAGTACTTGGAGGGAGGGAGACCATCAAGGAAGCCCAGGGTTGCTACGCAGAGGCAGGCAATGGCCATCCACCTCTGCTTCTCACCAGTCTTGAAAGCCCATCACTGGGGTCACCATAAACTGGCAGTGACTTGACAGCAGTCAGAGTCTGACTCTTCTCTTCTCACCACCTATCTTGTGTGTGTGTGTGTGTCTGTGTGTCTGTGTGTGTGTGCGATGCCTTCCTCCACAGAGTCTTCCTTGGTGGTCTCCCCTCCAAGACTTATGGTGACCTCAAAAAGAGGCTTTCAAGGCAAGTGAGCAATAGATGTGATTGGCCATTGCCTTCATCCGCAGAGTCTTCCTTGGTGGTCTCCCATTCAAGACTTATGATGACCTTAGAAAGGGGCTTTCAAGGCAAGTGAGAAGCAGAGGTGGTTGGCCATTGCCTTCCTCTGCAGAGTCTTCCTTCGCGGTCTCCCTTCCAAGAACCAACCCTGCTTAGTTTCTGAGATCTGATGAGATTGGAGTATACCATGCTGCCTTCCCTCCCCCACCTACCTTACAAGACCAATAAAGGGAAACGAATTGATAGAAGACAAGTGCATTGTGTAATAACGCCATGGGGAATGAGAGGACAATAGTTTTGCTGAAAGTGGGCACCTTGTTGTGGAAAGAGTGGACTCACAGTCTGGGAAGCTCCTTGATCCTGCTTTGCATGTTTGAAGCTCAGGTGGTGTCTTCTTCCAATTCCAGTCTATGAACCCACCATGACCACCATGAAAGGTCTGATCTCCTTTGTCCATACCTTGGTAACCTTCTACATAGATCACTGCCATATGCATCATGGGGCTGAATTTATCCTATGGGGTTGAATGTGTGCATGAGACCATGAAGACCTGAAGCTGCCTTATACTGAATGAGACTGGCCATCCATCAAAGTCAGTCTTGTCTACTCAGACTGGCAGCAGCCCTCCCGGGTCTTAGGCAGAGGTCTTTCCCATCACCTACCACCAGATCCTTTAACTGGAGGTGCTGGGGATTGAACCAACGTACCTGTAGGACAGCCTCTCCTGGTATGTCCCCCGGAGAGCATTACACTCAAGTGACCAACATCTATTGGAAGTCCCTAGCCCAAAGAGTGTCCGGCTGTCCTCAACCGGAGCCAGGGCCTTTTTGGCTCTGGCTTGGTGGAAGTCTGTGCAGGTTAACATCAGGGTCCTGCCGGAACTGCTACAATTCCACAGGGCTGGCAAGACAGAGATGTTCCGCCATGCTTACGGTTGAGGACAGACATGGTTTTTAACAATGGTTTTTAACAGCAATGGTTTCTTAACAGTTTAATGGTTCTTAAGAACCATTTGATGCACAATCTGCTTCCATCCCTTTTCCTGCATTGCAAAATGTAAACCGGGGGAGGGGGGGCAGAATTGTATGGTGGCGCCATGTGGCTATTAGGCTTTAGAACTGCATTTTAAATTATTTAATAGATTTTATGTGTCTTATATGACTTTGATGTGAACCACCCTGAGCTGCTCGCAGGGAGGGCAGTATGCAAACCTAATATAATAAATAAATAATAAATCCTGCATGCCAAGCAGTTGCTCTACCACTGAGCCACAGCCCCCATCCAGCAGGCTTGAAATGGGTGGGAGGCAACCCACCACACCCGGAAAGCCACAACATAATGAGAAAATGCTCCATCCATACTTGACAACGCTAGACTCGTTTTCATCACCGCATATTCGATTGACTTTCGCTTTCTATATACTCGGATCGAGCCTATTTTTGTGTCAAACAGTCCCCAGTCATTTGAGAAATTGGACTCATCTCCTTCCCCATCTTTCTTAGGCAGCTAGCGGTAACGTTGACAACTGAAGCCCTGCCAAATAAGTCAGCGCTAGCCTGGGGACACCATGGCGAAGCTGTCCTCAGATACCCTCAGCGCCCTGGCTTCCAGAAGCTCAGTCAGACACGCTCCAGAAAGAACACTGCAACAAACACCAAGGGCAGAAGGAGAGCTCTGCCATGAGGACAGGAGCACAACCCAGGCCATTTTTACAGTAGTGAAATTCCCCACATTGATGGTTTTAAAACTGCGCCTTATGTGAAATTTTCCACAGTAGATTTTTTCCTCACCAGGCGCAAACCCAACGTTTTTTCCTTCTTAGCCTGCATTTTTGTAATCTCCAGTTTTAACACGTCCCGAAAAATGCGGGGTAAGAAGGAGATAACTTTGGGTTTGCACCAGGTGAGGAAAAAAATCTACTGCAGAATATTTCACATAATAATGCACAGTTTTAAAAATGTCAATGTGGGGAATTCCACTACGGCAAAAATGGTCCTGCATCTATAAACCAAAGCTCTGTGAGTGGTAAAATATGTGGCAAAGAGTGGATTTTTGGGTCTTTTTGCATGAATGAAAAACAAAGAGCTAGCGGCAGGACTGAGAATGGGGTGCGAAAAGCTGTTGACTAAGTGCATGATTTCTTTCTGTAACGTGGTATTCTACTTTTCAATGCACTCCATACATACGTAAAGGTAAAGGGTTCCCTTGCTCAAAAGCCAGTCGAATATGACTCTAGGGATGCGGTGCTCATCTCAGTTTCCAAGCCGAAGAGCCAGCGCTGTCCAAAGATGTCTCCGTGGTCATGTGTTTGGCATGACTAGACGCCAAGGTGCATGGAATGCTGTTACCTTCCCACCAAAGTGGGAATATTTATCTACTTGCAGTTTCTTGCTTTCGAACTGCTAGGCTGGCAGGAGCTGGGGCCAGAGATGGGAGCTCACTCCATCATGCAGCACTCGGGTCTCGAACGGCTGAACTACCGACCTTCTGGTCTGCAGTTCAGCATCTTAACCAACTGAGCCACTGAAGCCCCTATTCCATACATAACAGTACTATCATTCAGGGCTTTTTTTTGTAGAAAAGGCCCAGCAGGAACTCATTAGCATAATAGGCCACACCCAACAGCAGAAAATCATTAGCATATTAGGCCACACCCCTGACAGCACCGCTCCCTCCCAGGATCAGCTTCCCCAGGTGCCCTGCGGCTTGTGGGGTGCATGGGGAACCTGAGGGAAGGAAGACAGTTTCTGGATCGGCTTCCCCAGGCGCCCCACAGCTCTGGATCGGCTTGGCTTCCCCAGGTATCGCCATGTGCATCCAGATATGTGTCAGCAATGCACACAAAAGCCTGTTAGTGTGCATGGAAGACTACTTACGGGCAGGGCTTTTTTTGGGGGGGGGGGGTAAAAGAGGTGCCAGTACTCTCAAGAGGGAAATGGAGAAACACGTGGGATTATTTGAAATGATATTATTTTCATGCGCTACAAACTTACCTCAACTTTAAAGCTGTTTCCAAACTTTAGACATGTCATCAACTTCCTCAGTCCTTTTTCGGGCCTTGCTTTTGGTGCCTAATGCTGAATGATGACCTTGAAGCAACCATGTTTTAACATACTTTGTTGGATCAAAGACTGTTAAGGGAGGCCCAACAATTTTTATAAAGAATAATTTTGCGGGGGAGAATTTTGTTTCCACAAAGAGGTTCTGGAACTCCGTTTTGGTGCGTTCCCCCAGGAAAAAAATCCCTTGCTGTAGGCCCAGATACCTCTTGAATTTATCTTAAGGGACCAGATTCTTTCTCACAGTCACCAAAAGTGCTCAGAATTGTAAATGCCAGCCCAATGTTTATGGAGCAATCTGTACCTCTTCCCGCTTCTTTGGTACTCTAAGAAGTTAAGATATTTTGTTTTCAGTTCAGGTCCCGCTGTCTTACCTTCTGTCATTTTTGGCCAGCTGAAATTTTCACTCAAAAATGATATGTGTTGCAGTCCCACTAAACTAAGCACTAATGCCTTTCTTGGCACCCCCTAAGTGTTTTTAGAAAGGGGGCAGACCAGGTGGGGCTTCTTCCCAGCAAGGCTTTTGATTGGCCATTGAAGAGCTGATTGCTTGAGCAGATTTTTTTTTTTTAAAAAAAAGCTGCTTTGGCAGCCACTTCCACCACAGCAGTAGGATCTTCACTCTAGAAGAAGAAGAAGAACAAATTGGATTTATACCCTGCCCTCCACTCACTTGGAGTCTCAGAGCGGCTTACAAACTCCTTTCCCTTCCCCTTCCCACAACAGACACCTTGTGAGGTAGGTGGGGCTGAGAGAGCTCTGAGACAACTGTCCTTTAGAGAATAGCTGTGCCAGAACTATGGCTTGCCCAAGGTCATCCAGCAGGTGCAAGTGGAGGAGTGGGGAATCAAACCCGGCTCTCCCAGTTTAGACTCCGCGTACTTAACCACTACACCAAACTGGCTCTAGGACTGAAAGTAAGCTCTCTGTATAAAAGAAAACACAACATATTTTAAAAGGCATCCTATTAAACACAGTCTCTGCCTGAAATGTCGAAGAATGACCTCACTCCCTGACATTATGTGGTTGGCTCCACCTCCTGAGGCAGCCATTTTGTAGTTGTGCACACTACCCTGTCTCAGATGGGCCATACGCTCAGTAAGATTAGGGACCCCTACACTAATCTATGTTTGTGTGTGAGCACTGTTATCCAAGAAGAGAAGGGTAGGGGCTGTGGCTCAGTGATAGAGCATCTGCTTGGCTTGCAGAAGGTCCCAGGTTCAATCCCTGGTATCGCCAGATAGGAAAGGACCAGGCAGTAGGTGATGTGAATGACCTCAGCCTGAGATGCTGGAGACTTTCTGCCAGTCTGAGTAGGCAATACTGATCTTGATGGACCAAGGGGCTGATTCAGTATAAGGCAGCTTCATGGATAATATCTTTTGTAGCTCCACCATTTTGACTGAAGTGTCCTTGTTTTGGTTTAGTTTCTTCTTTTGCGACCCAAACCCCATCAGTCTATTTTCTTCTAATTTTCTGTTTCCGTGCATCAGAGCTTGAAGAGAAGGCATTTTGAAGGTGTCCTCATCACCAAGGCAGGTTCAGTTGACCCTTTTAGACGGTGCTTAGTTAATAACTGTTGAACACCAGCAGTGTGAAACTTGGTGTTGGGGGGACTCTCCTGGCTGGAATCTGAAAAGTCCTAAGAAACTGCAAGAATGGGAGAGAGATTTTTTTTTTTGTAGAACAAGCGCCTTTATTGAGAAAAAAGGTTACAATGCACAAAGAAGAGATAGATATGCATGAGTTAAATGGGAGAAGTCTTTAAAATAAGCATAATGCTATTCGCAGAACTACGTCTTAACATACTGCCTATAAGTAGATTTTTGTAACTGACCCTTATAACACTTTTCTAACCATAAGAATATATGTTATATATACAGTAGGAGGTTATTTCACCTTCAAACTTATTGCTGTTTATCTTTTCTAGAAAGGGGTACCGCTTTTCAAGTGGGTTGCATAGCTCCCTCCCTATTAACAATATGTCAAAACACAATGTGCATTTTTCTTCCAGAAAATAGTCCCAGACCTTGTTCCACCAGTGTTTTGTTGAAGGGGTAGTGTCCGATCTCCAATGCTTGGCTATTACTGCCTTTGCGGCTACAAGCAACACTGCGATAAGATCCCGTATTCGTGGGGGTGGTCTATTTTCAGACCAGAGGTTGAGTAGAATTATGCTTGGGTCAAGTAGTATGTGATAGTTGACAATGGTCTCGATTTCTGTCAGCACTTTCTTCCAGGACAAGGCTATCCGTGGATAGGTCCACCAAGTGTGGTAGTAGTCTGCAGCAAGGCCACAGCCTTTCCAACATACGGGTGGGATTTTCTGGGTTATATGGGAGAGGGTAAGGGGAGTTGTGTACCACCTTAAGACAACTTTGTATTGGATCTCCTGTACTGATAGTGATTTTGTTGCTATGTTGACAGATAGCCCGAGGGAATCCCATTGAGAGATGATACATGAACATATGAAGCTGCCTTATACTGAACCAGACCATGGGCCCATCAAAGTCAGCCTCAGGCCCTTAAGCTACGGCGGGGCATTTGGGAGCAGTGCCCCACCATCGATGAGCCCTGTCCCACCACAGGAGGATGCCAGATCCATCCCTGGACCCCCACCCCCAGTGCTCCTTGCCCTGCAGCAGCGGGGAGGCTGGGGAAGGAAAGGGAAACCGCCCTGCCGCTTCTGGTCACTTCCACTCCCTACTGAACAGCCCTTAGGCTACAGAAGCAGGAAAAATACCTAGGGAGCCCCTACAGTTTGAGAGGCATGTGTGTGGGGGGGTCTTCTTCCTGCTTCTGCAGCCAACTTCAGCTGCAGATGGGATCTGTCTGTCTGTCTCTCTCTCTCTCTCCCTTCCCCTCCCCTCCCCTCTATTTCTCTCTCCTTTCCCTGTCCCCCCAATTTCCCAGCGCCCCACTACCTAACATTTTCTGGCTATGGCCCTGGTCAGTCTTGTCTACTCAGACTGGCAGAGGCTCTCCAGGGTCTCAGGCAGAAGAATTTCACAGTGGTGTGAAATTTCACTCCAGGGGGTCTAAGTGCACTCAGAAACCACAATTGTTTAAAGCAGACTAAAGCGGTATAATACTAGCTTGACCACAGGAGGGCAATGAGTAGATGTGGACATTTCAGCAGCAGCACGGTTTCACACCGCCCAGAGGTGTGGGCAGGTTTTTTTGGAACTAGAATGATTCCAGCGGGAAAGTCAGATGTAAAATCAGCCTTAGAGTGGCTTACAGTCTCCTTTCCCTTCCTCTCCCCACAACAGACACCCTGTCCTCCACATCTCCCACTACCTGGTCCTTTTAAATGGAGATGCCGGGGATTGAACCTGGGACCTTCTGCATGCCAAGCAGATGCTCTACCGCCGAGCCACAGTCCCTACCCAAAGATACCAGCCTGTCTTCCTCCAAGAGTTTGTATCCTTTTCCCGCACCTCCTCTGGCCCAACACAACCCCATTTCTTCCTCCTTGGCATTCTTCCCGCTCATCCCCCAGTAGGTACCCCTTCATTGCTTGCCCCCAGCAGTTTCTAGAACTGGCTGGGATGAGATCTAAACATTAGGAGGCCCTTATAGATGATTTATTAGGAAACAGCATCTTCCCTTTGTGCCGGCAAGGCGAAAATTTCAAGAGGGAAGCGCTGTAATGCGCAACGCTTTCTTGAAGCTGTTTTAATAATAAATTACAGGATTCCTTGCTCTGTCTTCTGCATAGGAAATTAGGAGCACTACTTAAAGCGCCTGTCATGGGAAGACCTATTGTGCCTACCAGCTGCTTTGCTATGCTGTTTGCGATGACGGTGGGCTTGAAAGGCAGCTCTTATTCTTCCCTGCTGTCTGTTTGAGGCACGTGTGTCCTCAACCGGCTCCATGATTCCTTGCTCTTCCCCTCTTTCGGGTGTGGGCTAGGGTGAGCTTCTTGAGTCCCCCACCCTGAACTGTCAACCCCCCCCCCCCCCCAGGAAAGTCTTTCAGAATGGCCTTCTAGCAGGAGGGAACAGGCCAACCACAGCCTCTCGGTCTTTTTTCTGATGTTGTCCCTCCGCTCTCAGCCTGTATAAAGAGTACTGGAGGCTCATGAAACCAGGGAAGGACAGAAGCTCCTGGGGGTCCAGAAAGTCCCTGACTGCTGCCATCGCCTGCTGAGGAGCTGGTTGCCCACTGCCCCTCAATGAACTTGTCCCAAAATGCTTATAAGGAGAGCCAGTTTGGTGTAGTGGTTAGGAGCGCGGACTCTAATCTGAGAGAACCGGGTTTGAATCCCCCCTCCTCCACATGCAGCTGCTGATGCAACCTTGGGTCAGTTACAAATTCTGTCAGAACTGTTCTCTCAAGGACAGTTCTCGAAAAAGCTCTCTCAGCCCCACCTACCTCACAGGGTGTCTGTTGTGGGGAGGGGAAGGGAAAGGAGACTGTAAGCTGCTCTGAGACTCTGAGTGAAGGGCGGGGTATAAATCCAATCTCTAATCCAGCTAACTTTTCTCCATCTCTCCCACCAGTTTGGTGGTGGACTCTGATCTGGGAGAACCAGGTTTGATTCCCCACTCTCCACATGCAGCTGCTGGTGCGACCTTGGGTCAGCCACCTTGGGTCAGAGCTGTTCTCTCAAGCGCAGTCCTCAGTCAGAGCTCTCTCAGCCCCACCTACCTCACAGGGTGTCTGTTGTGGGGAGGGGAAGGGAAAGGAGATTGTAAACTGCTCTGAGATTCCGAGTGAAGGGTGGGGTATAAATCCAGTCATCTCCTCCTCCTCCTCGTCTTCTTCTTCTTCTTTTCCTTTGTATATGGCTTTGCATCTCATGGCTGTCATTTGGAGGTTGGCTCCACCTCCCACAGCAGCTGTGCTGTCGTTTCACCCAAAACCTGGTGTCTGATTTCTAAACATGCCCACAGTCTCAGAAAAGGTTGGGGACCCCTGCCCTATGCCATTGCTCAAGAAGAAGCAGCCCTTCCTCCAGTGCTCTGGTCTGTGAGGTCAAGTGTTCCAGCATAACTGACCAACACTTGGGAATAAGGATTTATTCTTGAATTGTATTGAAGTGATCGCGATGGTTAAATAACTTCAGCTTCAAACCTATTAGACTATCGGGGTTTCATTTCTGGCTCGTTTGCACAGAGTTATGAATCTCCTCCTTCGGTATCTCCTTTGACCTCTCCCCCCCCCCCCCCCACCAAATTGCAGGCTGCCAGCTCGAAAACAGGCTGTCTCGGGATATTGGGACCCATGTGTGAAAACAAATGGAAATTGGCGCACGGTGGTGGAATTGAATTGAGATGTCTTTTTGGGTGCAAAGCCAAGTAGATAGAGAAGGAGAGAGAGAAAGAGAGAGAAATACCGAAGTGTCTGCTCCCGGATCAAAAGCAATGAAGCTTGCACTGTCCTCCGTGAAATAAAATTGACCTCCATTGAACCCTGCAGTTTTCTTTCCTGAAGTATTTCACTAACTTCCACAAAACCAGATATCCAAACTTTGGCACACAGCACATTTTTCTTGCTAGAAACAGTGTAAAGACCAGGGTGTAGGGTTGCTCACTCTGGGTTGTGAAATTCCTGGAGATTTTGAGGTTGGAGACTTGGGGAGGGGAGGGTTTGGGGCAGAGAGGGACCTGAGTGGGGCGCAATGCCCTAGAGCAGGGGTGTCGAACTCATTTGTTATGAGGGCTGGATCTGACATAAATGAGACCTTGTTGGGCCGGACCATGTGTGTCTAAAATGTAATGTCAGTTAGCGGAGATATAAACTTTATAAAGAACACAAACACAAATATTTTTTTAAAACTTAAAATAAAAACATACTTAAAACATCAGCACTCTTGCAACATTCTGTTTATTTAACAGTCTCTGATAATTGACACCTCTCGCTCTGAATTACTGAATCAAAATGGCTGTGCTGTTGCAATCTTGAGTATGCTGTTCAGGTGTGTATCTGTAAGCTGCAAACCTACTTTTGATCTATTGACATTCACCACAGAAATCTCATGTTCAGAGTTCTGAGTCTAGGACCCAGGGGAAAACATGAAATGGCTGAGTGACTGAGAGTCTGGCAAAGCAAGTTATGATGCAGCAGCAGCAACAGAACTGGAAGCAGGAGATGGCCAGTTCCAGTGCGGGCCTGATAGAAGGCCTCCAGGGGGGCCTGATCCGGCCCCCGGGCCGCATGTTTGACACCCCTGCCCTAGTGTACACAGTCCAAAGCAGCCATTTTCTCCAGTGGAACTCATCTCTGTAGTCCGGATATAAGCTGTAATTCCAGGGGATCCCAGACTCCACCTGGAGGTTGACTACCCTCTGTGCATGGAGTGCGGTCAGGTCTCAGCCGCATTATGGCGACCCCATAGGGTCTTCAGGTCAAGTGAGAAGCAGACTTGGTTTGCCATTGCCTTCCTCCTCAAAGTCTTCTTGGGTGGCCTCCCATCCAAGCACCGACCCTGCTTAGCTTCTGAGATCTGATGAGATCGGGCTATACTGCACCATTCCACATCTGTTGACTACCCTACCAGGGTCCCAAATCAAAGACTGGCCGCAGGGTTCAAGAGCATTTTTGCTGTAGCACCACATAACCTGGTGCTCCAGGTCTGACAGGAAAGAGTCTCTCAGATACTCTGCCGTGGTTCCATGGACATCCAGGCAGAAGACTGAAAAAACAGGAATAATAATAAAGCCTGTCAAAAGAAAGGGACAGTTTTCACACATCCCTAGCTTTTTATGTTTATCTGTTTAAAAGAAATTGTGCCCAGAAGACTGGAAAGATTGCTTTAAATTGACCTCAGAACGCAGCATGCACCGAAGGGAATATTGCTGTTTCACGATACGTACAGTAACATACCTTGCAACTCTAAACAGAGCCCATGGGATTAAGTAGGGCGTAACTCCGCTTAGGACATGAAGTTGCCAACTCCAAGAAGGGGAAAATCCTGGAGATTTTGAGATGGAGTCTGAGGTGAGTGAGGCTTGAGGAGCAGAGGTACCTCAGTGGGAAATAATGCCATAGAGCTCACCCCCAAAGTAGCCATTTTCTCAGTTGGTAAGACCTAATGGATTGGCCTCCCCCTTCCTGCCTCCCCTCCCCTTATTTCCCCCGCCCTTCCCCTTCTGCAGTGGTTAAATATCTCCCCTTTATATTGGATTCATGCCACCTTGGTTTTATGTAACTGCTGAAATTGTATGTATTTTATCGATGACTGAATTATTTGATATTGGACATTTTAATAGTATACTTATAAACTAATGTTACCCACTCTGAGCCAGTCTTTGGGAGAGCGAGTTATAAATTAAATTAACAACAAAAACAGCAGCAGCAGCAGCAACAGTAACTGTAATAATATCTCTGTGATCTTAGGGCTGCCAGCTCTGGGTTGGGAAATACCTGGAAGAAGAAGAAGAAGAAAATGATGATGATGAAGAAGAAGAGATTGGATTTATACCCTTGCCCTTCACTACGCAAAGGAGTCTCAGAGCGGCTTACCAACTCCTTCCCCTTCCCCTCCCTGCAATGGACACCTTGTGAGGCAGGTGGGGCTGAGAGAGCTCTTTCAAGGACTGCCCTTGAGAGAACAGCTCTGACAGAACTATGGCTTGCCCAAGGTCCTCCAGCAGCTGCATGTGGAGGAGTGGGGAATCAAACCCGGTTCTCCCAGATTAGAGTCTGTGCACTTAACCACGACACCAAGATTTTTGAGGGTGGAGTCTAAGGAGGGTGGGGTTTGCAGAGGGGAGGGACTTCAGTGGGGTATAATGCTGTAGAGTCCACCTTCCACAGCAGCCATTTACTCCAGGGGAACTGAGCTCTATCGCCTGGAGATCAGCTGTAATAGCAGGAGATCTCCAGCCACCACCTGGAGGCTGGCAACTCTGCTGTAGTCTGGAGATCTGTTCTAATTCTGGGAGATCTCCAGGCCCCACCTGGAGGCTGGCAACCCTAGTTTAAGGCTGCAACACTAATCAGATTGCTGAATTTCTGCCTGAGGAGACTGAGAAGAACCCCACGTAGCAGTACATTGCTCTCAAACATGCTAACTGATGGTTGAGCGTTTTCCACTCGAAATTCTCCTTGAATCAGCTGGGTAATTCCAACTACTTCCCCCAGAGCTGTCCAAACAATTTAGAAGAGACACGGCAAACATTTAAAACAGCTTAAAGTATTCTGATGTAAGTGCCATGGCTATATTGTAGCAGATAGATTAGAAACGACAAGGAACATGCTGAAGCAATAGAAATCAGACCTGAGGGGTGGGAATCCCTGTATTTCTGGGGGTGAATGCAGAGGACTAGGTGGCCATATGGGTATTATGGGGAAGAATGCAAAGCTTTTCAATGTGACCTCAGTCTAGATGTCTTTGGCAGGTTTTGAACTTTTCCTGGGGGTTTCTTGATTCCTAAAAAGCTGGTTTCTTCTGTTGATCTGGGATGAGGACACGAACAGGTTGCATCAGCAGTACCTTGGCTTGAAATAAGACGCTAGAGTTTAGGACAGTTTGTGTTGATCACACAGCGCCCCCTAAACTGGTAGCATAGTGGCATGGGTCCATGGTTGGTTGTTCACATCACTAACGTGCCGCAACCATGGACCTGTGGCTGGGTTGGGTGGTTTTCCCCCTAAGTCCCGCTGTGCTTGTGCAGAAGCAGACGAGTGCACATGTGCTCCTGCCCTCATTCTATGGGGGCACTGAAGTGCATGTCGGAGTGGGGCTGGGGGAAAAAAGATGCGCCGGAAATGGAGTGGAACAATCACACCACTCGTGGTGGCACCTGCTGGATGACCTTGGGCAAGCCATAGCTCTGGCACAGTTGTTCTTGAAAAAGAGCAGTTTCTGTCAGAGCTCTCTCAGCCCCACCTACCTCACAGAGTGTCTGTTGTGGGGAGGGGAAGGGAAAAGAGTTTGTAAGCCGCTCTGAGACTCCCTTGGGTTGTGAAGGGCGGGGTATAGATCCAATCTCTTCTCTTCTTCTCTTAACTCATGCGTTTCCATGGTGCGCCTGGGCGATCAGATGCCCAGAAACCTGCCTTGGAAGTGCTTCGCCAGGGTAGCCGCCGGAATGTGCCAGTGGCTATTTAATCTGCATGGGAGTGGTTGTAGTGCAAGGTAGGGACGACTGGGGCACGGGAGCCAGATGTGCATGATTTGATCACACCTGTTCAGTCCGGAGGGGAGGGGTGGCTCTGTTGGGCCAAACTGCTCTTGTGATCACACCCTGTGTGCGTCAAGTGTCCTGAAGTCACAGGCAACTTTCAGCAAGCCCAGGGGTTTTTCAGTGCCAGAGATAGAACAGAAGTGATTTGCCATGGCCTGCCACTGTGTAGCCACCCTGGACTTGCTTGGTGGTCTCTCATGTAAGAACTAACCTGGGCTGACCCTGCTTAGCTTCTAAGATCTGGTGAGATTCAGCTAGCTTCCCTTGTGAAAGATGGGGGAAGAGAGGCTGCAAAGGAAGGGGGGAGGAGGAGGAAGGGGGCAGGTCTCTGGGGCCAGAAAGGTGCTGGGAGAGGTGGCCAGCAGGGGAAGCCGAGGAGCTGGATGCTGCAGCAAAGGAGGCAGGCACCCAGAATGAGGGAGAAAGGGAGAAGCATCCACAGAGGAGACTCCTGCCGCAGTGCAAGAAGGCCTGATGGAGGAAGAAGCAGGCAAGGAGCGATGCATGGGGTGGGGGTGGAGCCAGGGCAAGACTGGACTGGGACGCTGGGTGAGTTACCCAGCAGGCACAGAGGTGTGCAAGGAGGACCAAGGGTGGGTGAGTGTTATGGATTCAGGCTGGAACATTCCAGTGTCGGCATGTAAAACAGTGGATGCCGTGCAAGTTGACAGCAAATCAGACTGATCAAAGTAATCTAAGTGACAGTTAGGAGTCACATGACTAGACAGATTGCATCAGTCCAGAGGAGGAGCTCAATGACTCAGCATCTTCTTACTGCTTGGACACTGTACTGTATATATTCTGTTCAGTTCCTAGCGGAGTATGCCAGTGTGTGCATCAGGTTGCCTTGCGGAGCATTTTGTCAGTGAGAAGAGCGAATGCTTTGCTTTAAAGGACTGTGTATATATTGTAAATAAACTGTAAATATCTCTGCACAAAGCTTGAGTGTGCGCAGGACATCATTATTTTCACACCGTCATCCAGGACTGTCTACCAGAGATGGGCTGAGCTTGGAGCTCTAGAACAACAACCTACCAAGGCTCTAGAAGTGACCAGTGTGGAACTAATGTGATGTAAATAGCCTATCCTTGGGAGCTGGGTGTGGTTTTTGCTGTTTAAGCAGGGCTGTTGCCCTGGTGCAGTAGTCTTCTTCCTGAAATCACTTAATAAAGTAGAGCTGTTTCACTGCAATGCGTCTTGAACCCAGTATTTAACAGTGAGTGAAGCTCACAAGGGAAGGTCAAGGAGGATCCCAGGGGTCCACTTGGGTTAAAGGGACTGGCACCAGAGTTCCCTCTAAGCTGAGTCAGTGTGAGCTAGCTCACAGGTTTTTTTAGTCTCCGGCTCACCCATTTCTGTCTCAGCTCAGGAAGGATGGCTCCAGAGCAAACTGATTTATGCAGTAGCCAAATTGCTCGCCCACAACTTTAATGCCAGTAGCTCAAAAAGTAGAATTTTTGCTCACAAGACTCCACAGCTTAGAGGGAGCATTGGCTGGCACCCTGCCGGAGGCCAATGGCGAAGGGGACAGTGCCTTGTGCCACTGATGCTGCTTGGACACCCAGATAAAGGGATGGGTTGCACAGCAGGAATGATTTGCTTTTTTCTGTTAAAAATTAAATAAAACGGTGAACAGTCTCAGGTCCTGCAAGGGAGAAAGTGTGGTTTATCACTATTTATTTTATTTTATTTTATTTTTTAAAAAAGTTAGCTAGGTCTTTCTGTTTGGTGTTCATTATATGCTTTATTTTGTTGATTAGCTACTTTGTGTTTTAGTTTTTGTTAGTTGATTCAGCTCTGCTTGCTTCATTTGCTTCATTTTATTGGTCTGGATTGATTGGCTTATTTTAATTGTTCTCCCCCCCCCCCCCCTTTGCCAACACTACTGAAAGATTCTGTCTGCTGCGATTTTTTTGTGGTGGGTTTTGATATTTGTATTGTGTTTTCATTTTTGAGCCCCTACAAAAACCTTCCGGCTGAGAGGAAGGGTAGATTTTTTTTTTTTTAAAAAAGGCAGATCATGAGAAGGAGGGAAGGAAGAGTTGCCTCAGTGCTTAGTTCTTGTGGCCCTTTCTTACACACCCAGGGAAATGCTGATTGCCACTTTGGGTGTCAGGAAGCAATTTTTCTCCAGGCCAGTTTGGCTGGGAAGCCTGGAGGCTTTTTGTCATCTTTTGGGGGAGGAACAGTGGTCACAGGGTGTGTCTATGTGGGAGGCATTTGTGAATTTCATGCATTATGCAGGGGGTTGGAACTAGATGACCTTGGATGTCCCTTCCAACTCTATGGTTCTATGAAAATACTTCTTTAAGGCTTAATTTTTTTTAATTGCTTTTCTATATACTACAAACCTAAAATAACTACAAACTAATCCTAAAAAGCTAAACAAGGATCATAAAATTGCTTTTTTTTACAGAGTTTAACCAAAGTTCCCTTATTATTAAAAAAGATATAATGAAGTGTGATATTAAGCTTTCTTAATTAAGCTGGTATTGCATAAGTAAAATCAAGCAAGTATTAGTTTAAATCGTTCAAACTTTCAAATTGGGCACAGTATTAGTTCCCCTTCTTCCCTCTTCATTTTGATTTATCAGAGTCCCATTTGACTGCCAGATGCTTCGGGCAGCTGCCCCTTTTTCAGATTCAGAGTCCTCTCATTGTAGTCTCAGAACTTTCCCCATCATGTATAACGCCCTCTTCTTCTTCCTCCTCTGCTGTCAGCTTTCCTTCTATAGATCTTTGTTGAAATTCCAAAAAAGTCTTTGCACTTTTAGGAGAAGTAATCTTTTGTTTATTCTCTTTATAGTTGAATACCAGGCCTTCAGGGAAACTCTGTCTATAAGGGATAGAGTTTTTCAGCAGAAAATTTGCCAAGATTTTATACTGCTTTGTTTTTTTTCCCTTATTTCGAATGGAATGTCTTTCAAGACTCTGATTTCAGCGTCTTTGATTTTTAGGGTTGTCCCATTTGTGGCCTTGAGCACCACATAGACCTCTTAGAGAATCTCACCACAATCTCTCCAGTCAGGTTTTTCTTCTTCAAAAAAATTAGGATATGTCCTGTAGATCATATCCATCTCGCTTTGTAGAAAATCTGCTTGTAAACCTGTCACTGGAGCTAATGCTTCACTTACGATTTCTTTGAGATTCTCAGTCTTTTGTTCAGGGACACGTTGAAATCGTAGAACATAAGCTGATTTTTCCATTTGTAGTCTTAAAAGTTGGTTCTTATCAGTTGCTCTCTCTTTCTCCACCACTTAGACTTTGATCCATTACTTTTGTTTTGGTTTCAACCAATTTACCTGATTTAACCACCTCCTCCACTTTAATATTGGTTACTTTGATCTGTTTCTGGAGTGTATCAAAGTTTTGATTCAAATTCATCATCTGATCCAGCAGGGGGTGCAGTGCTGAGGATAACATGCTGGGAAAGTCTATGGTAGCTTTGGGAACCGGAAGTGTTGAAGATGTAGTTTTTGGAGAGGGTTTTGCTCTGGTCGCCATTTTTCCCCCTCTGCCAGTCATGGTTTACTTTTTGGGAAAATTCATAAAGTCTAAGAAAGTGTGTTTAAAAATGCCATTTTGAAGAGAATCACACTTTGCTTATTTTTCCTCTGTTGCGCCAGCAAGCCAAGTCCCCTGGTTTAACTCCGTTCATTTAAAATGGGGGAGGCAAACCGTTCCCTCCTCCCTCACTGCTTTTTTTGGGGACTTCAGTATGCTTTATCACTTGTCCAATTGAGTGGACTGTTAGACTCATGCTTCATTGATTACTGGACCGCTGGTAAGGGCTGCTTCATTAATATGCTTGATCCTTTGCTCGCCAGCCCAGTGTGCACCTCTTGGTGCCATGGCAGTGCCACAGCACTGGGACCTTTTGGAACAAAGAGGAGCCTCAATCCCTTGGCCATCACCTCGGGAGAGGCACCCCTCATGCCCCAGGCTAGAAGCCCCCTACAAGGGCCCGGGGGGTGGCGGAATCATCCAGCACCCCTCCCATTCACCGGGCTACAGGCCACCCCAATCGGGGCACTGAAGGAGCGTGCCCGCCATTCGAGTCACCGAAACCAGAAGTTCTTTCTTTAAGGCTTTTTAACGGGTCTGAAATCCTGGCTGCCCACTTCAAACCAGCTGGAACCACAGCATCTCTTAATGGGTCCATTCGGTTCATCTTCAGATGTTCTCAATGAAGAAGTGTACAGGTGAAGTGTGCTGGTGGCAGTCCATACATTCAGGGCCAGAGTTACACCCTTCTAAGCCCACTAACTGTGATCTCCTTAGGAGGGTGCAAATCTGCTTAGGGTGGCACCGTTTACCATCCTCAGGATGCAACAACCGAAATTTGTCCCAATAAACGGGACCAGTTCGCTGTTCATGAAACAGCTTCTTGGAAGGAACGAGGCCAGCAAGGGGGCCTTCTGGCAGGTATGGAAGACCAAATTATTGAAAAGAGCTCATGGGGCTTAACTGCCTTAATTAATTATGTGCTTTAGCAAATTTCATATAGGATCATTGTTTGCATTTTGTATCTATTGTTGTCAGCTGCCTTGGGTCTCGATTGTGTTGAGAGAAAGGGGATATATCAAAAATGAGGAGGAGGAAAAGGAGGAGAAAAAGGAGGAGGAGGAGGAGGAGGAGAAATTGGATTTATACCCTGCCCTTCACTCTGAGTCTCAGAGTGGGTTACAATCTCCTTTCCCTTCCCCTCCCCACAACAGACACGCTGTGAGGTAGGTGAGGCTGAGAGAGCTCTTTTGAAGGCTGCTCCTGAGAGAACAGCTCTGAGAGAACTGTGGCTTGCCCAAGGTCATCCAGCAAGGAGTGGGGAATCAAACCCAGTTCTCCCAGATTAGAGTCCACGCACTTAACCACTACAACAGATTGGCCCTCAAGGTTCAGAAGACATACATATACACTTACACAAGAGGCGGACCTGTGGTACTCACAGGGGGGTGGAGAGAAGGAGCTCCATGTGGAGGAGGAAGCAGCCTCAGGTAAGCCTTCCTCCCCCCCCGGGCAATGATGGCAAGGCCCGGGCCACCAATCCTTCTCTTCCCCCACCGCCCGACTCCTGCGGCGAGGCCCGAGCACACTCCAATGGACTCTCAAGAGTCTTCTCCAGCATCATAATTCAAATGCATCTATTCTTCAGCGCTCGGCCTTCCTTGCGGTTCAACTCTCACAGCCATACATTACTACTGAGAATACCATGGCTTTGACCATACGGACTTTTGTTGGCAGGGTGATGGCTCTACCTTTTATTATGCCGTCTAGGTTTGCCATCACTTTCCACCCAAGGAGCAGGCATCTTTTAATTTCATAGCTGCAGTCACCATCTGCAGTGGTCTGCAGGAATGTGAAGTCTGTCACTGCTTCCATGTCTTCCCCTTCTATTTGCCTAAGCCCGGCCCTTGAGAAACCTTGGATGCCAAATGTGTGTGTCCGGAGATATGCCCCCCCACCCAAGCGCTGCTGCTGGGATGAAGAGGAGTTGGAGGAGACAACAAACAAACTCTACTGAATACAGAGGGTGTCCATCTCCGGGTTGGGAAATTCCTGGAAATTGGGGGGGGGGGGGGGGCTGCCCTCAATTCCGCTTCCAGAGTGGTGCAAAACTGGCTCCTAGCCGGGATGTCACCCTTCAGGTGGGACTCAAGTCCTCCTCCCAGGACTACCCCCCCCCCCCAAGTTGGCAGAGATCAGTTCCCCCCGGAGAAAATCGTGGCATTGGAGGGAAGGCCCTGTTGCTTTGCTCCTGTGTGTGGGTTCTCCCCCGCCACCCAGGCCTTTCTGGGATGCCCCCCCCCTCGAAATGTCCAGGGATTCGCCATCCGGGATTTGGCAACCGTGGCTGAGCATGATCCTCGCTTTCTTCCCTCCCTCCCACAAGCTACAAGCTCGGGACTCCCCAGCGAGCGGCTCACCTCCAGGGACCCCTCCCTGCCATCACCCTCCGACTGCTTCATATGGTTTCTTCTCCACAGCCCCTCCCCCAGAGCCAGCCCCACCCCCTTGGACAAAAGACCCCCTCCCCTTCCCCTTCCCCTCCCCCTCCCCCGGCTCTTTGCTGGGCCACTCGGGCAGGAGGCTCGGCAGGCTTAACCCCTTCAGGGCTGCAGTGGGTGAAGGGGAAAGAGGCTCCCGTCTCGCCCTCCCCGCCAGGAGGAGCCTCACCCAGGCTGCCCTCCACTGTTCAATGGGGCTACTCAGGAGGAATGTGGCAGGCAGTGAGTGAGCGAGTGGGCAGGCAGGGCTGCTGCATTCCCCAAGGAGGATCCAGCGTGTCTCCAAAAGAGGAGGAGGCTGGAGGTGGCGTCCCTGGTTCATTCTACATCTCCCCTCAAGGACAGGGAGGAGAGCGGACCCCAAAAGTCAATGGGATGGGACGGGGGTCCATATGAAGAATTCTGCCTTTAAAAAAAATAAATAATCCCCAATTGGATTGTCTCAAGGAGGAGGTGGGGTCAGCAGAGGTGGTGAGCAATGCTCCCCCTAAGCTGCGGAGTCCTGTGAGCAAAAATTCTACTTTGTGAGCTACGGGCATTAAAGTGGTGAGTGAGCAATTTGGCTCCTGTATGAATTATTCTGCTCTGGAGCCATCTTTCCTGAGCAAAGACAAAAATGCATGAGCTGGAGGCTAAAAAACTGGGAGCTAGCTCACACGAACTTAGCTTAGAGGGAATACTGGTGGTGAGACTGCCAGAGAGGGTCATGTAGATGTCATTGTTGTGAGGGTGTGGAGGGGAGCAGATGACAGAGGACTGGGTGAAAGGGGGCTGGCGGGAGGCGGTCCAGGGGGCCACAAAGAGGCAGCGAGCCTGGGGTGGGTTCCTCTAACTCAAAATGGGGGCATGCGAGGGGTTTCTTTGGCTCTCGGAAGCCTTGGGAGGGTCCCTTTAACTCCAAATGGGAACATGTGCCCCTTGCGACTGGGCGGGGGATCCCCTGGTTTCTGGCATTCCCCCAGCACCTTCCCCAACAGGCAAGAAACCATAAATAAACGTGATGTGCCTATGTCACCCAAAAGTGATATAGGCCCATTGGTGACACTGGGGGGCAACACTCTGTTTTTTGGGCAAAACGCTATGGCAGAATTAGCTTCAGACCACAGAGTTTTGCCCAAAAACCAGAGTGTCACCCTCAACATCACTGACATGTCTAGGTCACTTCCAGGTGACGTAGGCATGTTGTGTGTATTCCCGGCTCCTGCGTGATGTAGACATGTCATGTTGTTCCATCTCCTGGTAAGTTCCCCCCATCCCCGCCCGCAAGTTTTAGGGACCAGCCTCCTATCTCACACAGCGGCCAACCAGTTCCTCTGGACAGCCAACAAGAGGGCAGCGAGGCCGAGGCCTTCCCTTGTTGCTTCCTCCTGGCTCTGGGATTCTCAGGATTAGTGTCTCTGAATGAGGAGGTTCCCCTCGGTCACCATGGCTAGTCACCACTGAGAGACTTATCCTCCATGAATCTGGCCAGTCCCCCTTTAAAGCTGTTTATTCCTGTGGCCATCACTATATCCTCTGGCAGCGAATTCCACATCTTAATCTCTCTCGATGTAAAGTAGTGTTTCCTTTTGTCCACCCTGAACCTACTGCCGATCAGCTTCATTGGATGCCGGTGGAAGAGTCACTTAAGCTGGCGGAATTCTCCCGGAAGGACGGTTTGATCCACCTCCGTTTGATTGGTACAGCATAAAGCTACTTACAAGAAACCTTTTTCCGAGAACTAGTTCCACCCCCCTCCACTTTTCCTGGCACCAGCGTCTGACTTATGTACCAATGTTTATTTAATTATCTTTAACAACACCATCTGAGGCAGAAACAGGTTTGCATTTGACGTTTGCAGCCAGTGGTACCCTTCAGAACTTGGCAGGACACGCTGGCCAGATATTCCGAGGCTTGGTTGGAAGTGCCGCTTAATTGCAACATTAACGTTATTTATTGAGAAATATCAAAGCGCTGAGTGCGTTTTTGGACTGGGAATCCCCTGAAACAACCTCTCTGCTTACCAAAGTTCAGGGACAGAAACCCCAATCCTCTTCTTATGGGGAATTTGGCATTAGCTCCTAATTATTTGTTATTATATTAAGTGCCGGAAGAGAAGCAGAAAGAATCAGAACAAGGGAAAAGAAGCCCCAGTGAGGTTCATAACATAATTAACAAATCACTAATGTCATATTGAGGATGTTGAAAATATTCTTCATAGCCAAGACGCCTTTTAGACTCTGCTGAGCAGAGAACTAATTGGGTAAGCATCTTTTCCTTCCATCCTCCACTCCAGAAAACATATTTATGAGCTGGGTTTATTTTGAATCAGACAAATGTTAATGTTTGTGCCTCAAATTAATCTTTTTCCAACAGTGGTAATAAACATTATGCATCTTTAATGGCTCAGTGTGCAATACATCCCACATCAGGAACGGCTTTCATAGTCTGGGTAGAGAAATCCTTTGTGAGATTTATCTGGGCATTTCACCCCCTTGCTGTAAAGCTGTCTGAAGTCCTTGCAGGGATTTAATTCAGTGTGTTTTTGAGGTTTGATACAATATAACTGCGAAGTCTTGAAATGGATGGTCCAGTATTTTTGGAGAACAGCAGGATTTCCCAGGGTATAAGCATTTGTGAGTCAAAGCTCATTTAGTCAGAAGTGGTATCTGACAAAGAGAGATTTGACCCATGAAAGCTTATACCCTGTAAAATTTTATTGGTCTCTCAGTGGTTAAGACGCTGAACTGCAGACCAGAAGATCGGTAGTTCGGCAGTTCGAGACCCGAGTGCCACGTGATGGAGTGAGCTCCTGTCTCTGGTCTCAGCTCCTGCCAACCTAGCAGTTCGAAAGCAAGAAATTGCAAGTATATATACAGGTACCGCTTCGGTGGGTAGGTAATAGCATTCCGTGCACCTCGGCATTTAGTCATGCTGGCCACATGACCATGACAACGTCTTCGGACAGCGCTGGCTCTTCGGCTTGGAAACAGAGGTGAGCACTGCCCCCTAGAGTTGAATTCAACTGGCTTTCGAGCAAGGGAAACCTTTTTATTCTGCTACTGCAATTAACCCCCTGTTCTGGATGGGTCAGGCTAGCCTGATCTCGTTAGATCTTGGAAGTTAAGCAGGGGGGGCCTTGGTTAGTACTTGGATGGGAGACTATGGTTGTCATCCCCCCAATAGGGGTGGGTTTCCCTCCACTTCTGGGGCCCCCAATCTGCAGCCGGCCAACTGGCTGATGGGGGAACGCCGCCCCTGAAGAGCCCCATTGCAAGCATTTGGGGGGAAACTCTGTGGTGACCGCAAGCAGTCCTCAAAAGAGCTCTCTCAGCCCTCCCTACCTACAAAGTGTTTGTTGTGGGGAGTGGAAGGGAAAGGAGATTGTAAGCCGCTCTCCTTCGGTTAGTGAAGGGCGGGGTACAAATCCAATCTCCTCTTCCTCCTCCCAGGCTAGTCCAATCTCATCAGATCTTGGAAGCTAAGCAGGGTCAGCCCTGGTTAATATTTGGATGGGAGACTGCCAAGGAAGTCCAGGGTCGCTATGCAGAGTCAGGCACTAGCAAACTACCTTGGTTCATCCCTCAGCTTGAAAATCCCATGGGGTCGCTATAAGTCATCTTCAACTTGATGGCCCTTCCCACCAACCACCGAGCAGAACTGGACTGAGGCCAAACAGTAGATCTAACCATAGAGGGGTCAATACCTTGGCTGTGGAAAGTTAACCCTTTTTGAGGTTTCAGGGAAATTTTCCGCAAAGCATCTTTTGGAGGAAGGTCTAGGGCAGGAAAGAAAACCAGGAGATAACCTTTTGTACAGCCTTTGCTACTTGGCTGTTAAAATCAGGGCTATTTTTGGGCAGGAATGGAGTTCCGGCTGGCTTCCGAGTTGGCCACACCTAAAGCCTCCCCCCCCCCAGGTTCACCAGGTGCCTCACAAGCCATGGGGTGTCTGGGGAAGCCAATCCAATCCAGTTTAAACTGCCTCACCTCCTCGGGTTCCCCAGGCACCCCGCAGCCGTGGGGCACCTGGGGAACCCAATCCTGGGAGGGAGCTGCGCTGTCAGGGGTGTGGCCTAATATGCTAATGAGTTTCTGTTGTTGGGTGTGGCCTATTATGCTAATGAGTTCCTGCTGGGCTGTTTTCTACAAAAAAAAGCCCTGGTTAAAACCCTCCTCTGAGCATTGATGTTGATTACACAATCAGACTGGCTGAGTTCTTTTCTTCCTTAAAGGGAAAGGATTACATCGCCTTGATGGTGTGGCAGTCAATCAACACGGTGACTTCAAGCGTGGGAGCCACTGCTACAACTGTCACATGTCCCCCTCTGAGATATGCAGTGATACGCACCCATGTCACATCACACTTCCATCAATCAAGATGTTTTTGAAGGATGAAATCCACGGACGGGGTAGGCAGGGAGGAATCAGCAAAGCAAATCCCTTCCAAATGGGCTCTATGGCAAGGATAATGGAGGAAAACAATGACGGAGAGCCACTTTGGTGTAGTGGTTAGGGGCACGGACTCTAATCTGGGAGAACTGGGTTTGATTCCCCACTCCTCCACCTGCAGCTGCTGGGGTGACCTTGGGTCAGTCACAGATCTGTCAAAGCTGTTTTTGAAAAGAGCAGTTCTTGAAAGAGCGCTCTCAGCCCCACCTCCCTCACAGGGTATCTGTTGTGGGGAGGGGAATGGAAAGGAGATTGTAAACCACTCTGAGACTCCTTCAGGTAGTGAAGGGTGGGGTATAAATCTGATCTCTTCTCTCTTCTTCTTTGTCTCTGCCACAGTATACCTCTTCATAGGCTCCTCTAGGCTCATCTTCTTTAGCAGGCAGCTGCTCCAGTCCAACAAGGGCTATCTGTACCTATGGGTTAGATCTAGAGATAAGAAACAGTGCCACAGAGGGCTCAATCCACCTGCACTCAGAATCCAAATGGGAGCTTTAGGCAGGAATAAGTTGAGAGGAACCAATGAAGCAGTATAGGAACTTAGAACACAGCCTCAGGATCTCTTACACTGCTGCAAGGGGTTCTGGGATATAGCTTTTTAGTGGTGCTCACTTTTCCTGGCGCTCCCTTTTTCAGACCAGGCAGTGTAAATGATGGGGGAGGCAAAATTTCTCAGACCAAATCCAGTACCAAGGAAAACAGAAACTCCATGCAACTTCAAAATCCAGATTCTTCCCTTGGAAACTGAAAAATGAAGTTGTTGTTCAGTCGCAGTCGAGTCTGACTCTTTGCGACCCCATGGACCACATCATGCTAGGCCCTCCTGTCCTCTGCTGTCACTTGGAGCTCGCCCAACTTCATGTCCATTGCCTCGATAACACTGTCTAACCATCTCATCCCAGAAAACCAGTTTTGGGGTACTGGACCGTGGTTTTTGTGGCCACACGTCTTGAGTGGGATTTTAAAATTAGCCTTTCTTTCGTATCTCCAGTCTTTTGCCTGTGGGTAAATTGACCGACAAACCTTTAAGCAATAAGGTCTGAATATAGACTTAACAGGTTTTGTTTGTTTGTTTCTGTACTTTGGGCCATTCTCATTTGGATTTATTTTTCAATATCCATCTCGGCTCAATCAAGAAAGGAAGGATAAGTCCCTGTGACATATGAAAACTGCCGCTGGATCAGACCAAAGTTATCTAGTCCAGCATCTGTATCCTCCAGTGGCCAACCAGATGCCCCGAAAGGCCCACAATCAAGGACACAGAGGTCAGAGCCCTCCCGCCCCTTGTTGTTGCCCCAAGCAACTGGTAGAGATACACCACAGGAGAGCAACTAGGTTCAAGTCCAGCAGCCCCTGAGATATCAACAAGGTTTTGCCATCGAGTCTTCCCTCCAAAGCAGCCATTTTCTACAGGGGAATGGATCTCTGTTGTCTGAAGATCAGTTGTAATTCCTGGCGGCATTGACAAGAAAAGTTTTGGCAGTTGTTGCTGTTCTGGAAATCTGGGATTGACTGCCCACCCTTAATTGGATGAATCTTTGGAGCTTGTATTTCGTGATTTCCCACGAAGAAGCCTGTGTGAAACAGGCATTATAGCCGGCCTGCTGGAGTTGCATCTGTGAACTTCGTGGAATGGAAGGGAAGTCGTCCGACAACCTCAGTCGCTTCCAGTTTTCAACAAGGTCAGATCACAGCAAGGACCAGGGGTCATTTCGTAGAAAAAGAGGTGCAGGAGCTCATTAGCATAACTCATTTGCATAACTCATTTGCATATGCCACACATTCTAACATGCCGGAAGTGTGTCAGAAGGCAACACCCACCCCTCAGGCTCCACTCCACAGGTGAGTGAAACTGACCTGCTCTTCCTCCATTCCCTTCCCCATCCAATACTTTGTGCAATAAAAATAAGCGTAAAGAACACACCCTCATTCTCTTCCTGCTCCCTTGAAACCACCAGGTTTCCAGTAGACTTGAGATACCCAGGACATGTGCACCACCCATCCCTTCCCCTTCCCCTCCGCACAATAAGACACCCTGTGAGGTAGGTGGGGCTGAGAGAGGTCTTTTGAGAACTGCTCATGAGAGAACAGCTCTGAGAGAACTTGTGACTGGCCCAAGGTCACACCAGCAGCTGCATGTGGCGGAGTGGGGAATCAAACCCGGTTCTCCCAGATTAGAGTCCAACTCCTGACCACTACACCAAACTGATGGGGTGGAAGCTGCTGAAGGGTTGGTGAAATTTCTCCAGTACTTATGTGCCATGTGCCCAGATAAGAAATGGTATACTTAGAAAATTTATATGCCACCTGGAGCAAGTCTCTGGAAAAGCAGCACACAGTCATAAAAGGAACAATGATAAAATTATCAATATTAAAACAAAACATTAAAAACAATAAAGACCCTAGCAGGGCTTTTCCTGGGGCGCTGCGCCTCTGCACTGCTCGGGGAAGCCGAGGAGGGGGCGGGGCTTGGTCATGTGCCCGCCCCCTGGGCTCCTCACTCCCGGAGCTGCGCTCCTGTGCGCTCCCACTCCAACGGACCCCCAGCAAGGACACTTGACGGTTGGAATACATGGAGTTCACCTGTCAAACGAATGACTGTGACAGCATCAGTGGTTCATAAGGGGCACGAAAAGATTGCTGAATAGTTGGCACATAGAAACTGAGATGTTAATTGCATTACATACATTCAACTGTTTATATAATTTGCAGTTTTCGTCATTTTGCATGGTGTGGATGTTTTGTTTGACTCACCTGGAGGCTGGCAACCCTGTGCCGCTATAAGCAGAGGTAGATGTGCAGAAAATAAAGTGGAGGGTTACACTTATTTTATCTGCATCCCTTTTCATCCGGTCCCTTCCTTTGAGCAGCTCAGAGGGGGGTTCTGGCTTCTCTCCTCCTCCTCTGATTTATCCTCATGCTGTAGTGAGTAGACTGTATCTGGGAGATCCCAGTTCAAATCCCCACCTGTGCTGTGGAAGCTCACTGGATGACCTTGGGCCAGTCAGACTCTCTTGCCCTAACCCACCCCACAGGGTTGTTGTAAGGATAAAATGGAGGAGAGGAGAACGATGTTGTAGGTCACTTTGGATCCCAACTGGGGAGAAACGAGGGGCATAAATGTCTGAACTATTTTTTAAAATCCTCACGACAACCCCCGTGGTCAGTTAGGCTGAGGCACAATGACCAGTCCAAGGCCACCCAGCAAGTTTTAGGCTGAGCAGGGATTCGAACCCATGTCCCCTCAGTCCTGAAGGCAATGTGCGCCATCAAGTCACAGTGGAGTCCCAGCAACACCAATGCTCCCTCTAAACCACGGAGTCTTGTGAGCAAAAAGTCTACTTTGTGAGCAACTGGCGTTAAAGTCAGTGAGCGACCTGGCAGCTGCATAAACTAGTTTGCTCTGGGGCCACCCTTCCTGAATTAAAGCAAAAATGTGTGAGCTGGAGGCTAAAAAACTGGGAACTGGCTCACACTAACTCAGCTTGGAGGGAACACTGGGCGGCACCATGAAGTTCCCCCTTGTGGGGAGGGGCTGTGGCTCAGTGGGGGAGCATCTGCTCAGCATGCAGAAGGTCCAAATTCAACCCCTGGCATCGTCGGCAGGTGACGAGAAAGGCCTCTGCTTGAGAACCCTGGAGAGCCGCTGCCGGTCTAAGCAGACAATCCTGACTTTGATGGACCAAGGCTCTGATTCAGCACAAGGCCACTTCATGTAGGGGAGGGGGGGCGTGGCTTGGTGGTAGAGCATCTGTTTGGTATGCAGGGTGCCCCAGGTTCAATCCCTGGCATCTCCTGTTAAAAGGACCAGGGAGTAGATGATGGGAAAGACCTCCCCTTGGGATCCTGGAGAGCTTCTGCCGGTCTGAGTAGACAATCCGGACCTTGACGGACCAAGGGGCTGATTCAGCACAAGGCCGCTTCATGTCTGCGCTCGTGTGTTTTCACGGCGAGAGATGAGCAGAGGTGGTTTGCCCCTGCCTTCCCCTGCATAGCAGCTCCAGCCTTCCTGTGAGAGTTCTGCTCAAAGTAGTCAAGGATCAGATCTTGGTTGGTAAACCACAGTTCTTTATTTCCAATCTCTACATTAGTACAGCTTCTCGGATTATTGTCAGAGATAACACAGATGATACAGGCAGGTCTATTATACCTTTCCAAGGAGTTTGAATTACCCATAGGTAGCCAATCACTACAGGGGAAAAACGGCGGGCAAAAAGGGGTCTTTGGCCGTTTGCTTCCCACAGGAAAGAAAGTGAGGTGTGAAGCTGTAAATTCCCTTCCCAACCAGACCCTTCAGATGTTACCAGTTCACATAACAATCAATGGCCTCAAGGCTTTTGCATGTGATAAGAGATGAGACGCATCCTCCCTTGAAGTCCCAGCCGGGGCCGATGGAATGCGGAGGCAGCAGTGTGAGAGGCCCATTGTTCCCATACATTGCAGGTGTCACCCTCCCGCTCTAATAGTTACAAAACCCAGGCCTGGTTAGGCACTAAAACATGGCATCTACAAGCATATATCTGTAATACATACATGGCAATAGGGTATAATATGACAGAATTGAAAATTAGACAGAATGCATAACTGTAAGAACTAGAAATACTTTGTCTGAATCAGCAGATTCTGACACTTCCTTGGTGGTCACCCATCCAAATGCCAGCCCGGCTTAACTTCTGAGCTGTGATGAATTCGGGCTAGTCTCCAGTCCTAGACTGACACGTTACCATGTCATATATTAACCACTACACCACACTGCCTGTCTTCTAATTCTATGCATTCTTCCACTCGAGTTCCCACACCAGCGTTATCTATTTTGCTTCTGCACCGTCTGCAGGCACCAGTCAATTATTTCACTACCTCTGTTCACACACACCCTTGACTCCCCCCCCCCCCCCAACTTGGTGCCAGGATTAAAGTCATCTTTTACTCAGAAAATGTATTCAGAGAATGTATAGAGAATGCCTCCCCTTCAGAGTTACCCTTTTGCACTGGAGTGCTGGATCTCGATGACTCATACAAGCATCCTTATTCGCAACACTGAAGAGTTCTCTTATCCGATGCTTGTACTTTGCAGGAGCCCATCGATGACATGTTCGCGAACAGCGAAGTTTTCCTCGTCATTCAGGTCTGCGATCTGGTGCTGCCGATCCTGGCCTCCTCTCCTTCGTTTCCATAGGATCTGATCACATTCGTAAAGGATCCCGCTCCTGACGTTTGCTTGCTCTCCGTTTTGGTCACTTTCCCAATACGTTGACCAGTGCCTTTGGAATCCGGTTAGCCAGCAGGCTGCTGTTCAGCACATCTGAGTGGCACACGTCAAGATTTCTCTGTGCCCCATCGAAACCATGTCGAGCTAGATTAGTCTAAGCAGCACCTGAGCCTTCCAGGAGCCAGAGTTGCAAGAGAAGCAAATTCAAGCGGGCAGTGACGTCTCTGCTTTGAATAGAAAGCGATGGGAGAAAGGTCAGTTCCTGCTTGATTCTTTTTATAATTTGGCTGCTCCAGAGCGATCTCTCCCTTTGAAAGGTTTCAATCACTGGGGAGCCTGTTATCACCCTCTCAGACTGCCCTGCTAATGACCAAAGGGGAAAAATTAACCTTTTTTTCCCTAGAAGAGACTTTTTTTTATCTCTCCCCTTTCCTTTTCCTTTTTTGGCAGCAACATAGTTTTTCTTCAGTTCAAGAAAAGGGGTATGGTGAATCATGTATATAGATGGGGCTTCTGACCCAGTTCTGGGCACATTCAATGATCTGAGGTGTTGTATTCCTCATCCTTATAAGAAGAGGCATTCGGCCAGTTCGAAGAGGCCAGGACGCAGAAATTACACTCACATTGGTTGTGTGCATGGAACCCTGCCCCTACATTGGAATATCTCCTGCTGGATCACGGAGTTCAACCCCACCCCACCCCTTAGTATCTAGTTGTTCTACATTAAATAAAAGCTTTCTAAATTTAGTTGTGGTATGAAGAAAGTAAAAAAGAGAATTCAAGGGCACCCAGTAAAGTCTGTGAGCAGCAGGAACCGACAAAAGAAACAGTCCAGTTCAAGACCAGGGTAGCATCGTAGAAAGCACCAAGATTTGGGGGGTATAAGATTTCAAGCGTCAAAAATCCCTTCATTAGCTCCCATCTGACGAAGGGCACTTTGACTCTCCAAAGTTCATACCCTGGAAATCTTGTTGGTTTCTTAGATGCTCCTGGACTCAACTCCACAGCTATTTTTGGGCAGGAATGCACAGGAACGGAGTTCTGGCTGGCTTCCAAGTTGGCCACGCCCACAGACCCCCCTCGGGTTCCCCAGGCGCCTCACAAGTTGAGGGGCGCCTGGGGAAGCCAAGCCGATCCAGGGAGGGAAGTCAGTTAAAATTGCCTCCCCTCCTGGGGAAGCTGATCCAGAAACTGCCTTCCTTCCCTCGGGTTCCCCATGTGCACCACAAACTGCAGGGCACCCGGGAAAGCCGATCCTGGGAGGGAGCTGCGCAGTCAGGGGTATGGCCTAATACACTAATGAATCTCTGCTGTTGGGTATGGCCTATTATGCTAATGAGTTCCTGCTGGGCTTTTTCTACAAAAAAAGCCCTGCTCAGAGCTAATTGTTCTAGCACAGATCAGCATGGCTACCCTCTGGAATAGACAAAAAGAAGTACTTTTTCACACAATGGATAATAAACTTGTGGAACTCAATGCCAAGAGGTCACGGAAGAGAGGCCCATCAATATCTATTAGTCATGTTGACTAAACAGAACCTCCATGTTCCGAGGTATCATACTGCACTGAGAAGAAGAAGAAGAAGAGATTGGATTTCTACCCCGCCCTTCACTCAAGAGTCTCAGAGCGGCTTACAAACTCCTTTCCCTTCCCCTCCCCACAACAGACACCCTGTGAGGTAGGTGGGGCTGAGAGAACTCTTTCCCAAGCTGTCCTTGAGGGAACAGCTGGTACAGAGCTATGGCTTGCCCAAGGTCATCCAGCCAGGTGCAAGTGGAGGAGTGGGGAATCAAACCCGGTTCTCCCAGATTAGAGTCCGCGCACTTAACCACTACACCAAACTGGCTCTCTCCTTCCCCAAGCTCTGCCCTCATAAGAACATAAGAGAAGCCATGTTGGATCAGGCCAATGGCCCATCCAGTCCGATACACTGTGTCACACAGTAGCCAAAACCCAGGTGCCATCAGGAGGTCTGCCACTGGGACCACAACTCCAGGAGCCCTCCCACTGTTGCCCCCCCAAGCACCAAGAATACAGAGCATCACTGTCTCAGACTGAGAGTTCCTATCTATACCTTGTGGCTAATAGCCCCTGATGGATCTCTGCTCCATATGTTGATCCAAACCCCTCTTGAAGCTGTCTATGCTTGTTGTGTCCACCACTTTCTGTGGCAGTGAACTCCATGTGTTAATCACCCTTTGGGTGAAGAAGTACTTCCTTTTATCTGTTCTAAGGCCACTGCTCATTAATTTCATCAAGTGCCCACGAGTTCTTGCATTGTGAGAAAGGGAGAAAAGTACTTCTTTCTCTATGTTCTCTATCCCATGTGTAATTTTGTAAACCTCTCTCATGTCACCCTCAGTCGTCATTTCTCAGCCAGTTTGGTGTAGTGGTTAAGTGTGTGGACTCTAATCTGGGAGAACCGGGTTTGATTCCCCACTCCTCCACTTGCACCTGGCTGGATGACCTTGGGCAAGCCATAGCTCTGTCCCAGCTGTTCTCTCAAGGACAGTTGTCTCAGAGCTCTCTCAGCCCTGCATACCTCACAGGGTGTCTGTTGTGGGGAGGGGAAGCGAAAGGAGTTTGTAAACCACTCTGAGAATCCAAGTGAGTGAAGGGCGGGATCAGGGGCATAGAGTTTAGTAAATTCCGGGGTGGGTGGGGGCTCTTTAGCATGCGCGAAGCGTGCGTGCTCGCTGGGGCGATGTCCCCCCCCGCTGGGAAACCTCCACGCCTCCCCGGGCCCTTCCGAGGCCCGCCAGCTGCTGCTGCCAGAGCCTCTCCCCCCCCCACTCCTTTCCTCTCCCTTCGCCAGGAAGAGAGGGAGAGGGAAGGATGGAAGAGCGGCCAGGTGGGGGCGGGGGAGAGGCACCGGCAGCAGCAGCTGCCAGCCTCGGAAGGGCCCCAGGAGGTGCAGTGGCAGGCGCTACGTTTCCCCGGGGGGGGCCTCAGTCCCCCTCGGGAAATTTCGGTGGAGGCTCGAGCCCTCAAGCCCCCCATAGTCTACGCCTATGGGTGGGATATAAATCCAATCTCTTCTTCTTCTTCTCTAGGCTAAAAAGTCCTAACTTCTTTAAGTGTTCTTCACAGGGAAGGTGTTCCTTAATCATTTAAATTGCCCTTTTTGGCACCTTGTCCAATGCCATGTCTTTTTTTGAGGTACGGGGACCAGAACTCCCCAGGCCTCCACCCCCAAATCTTGAGAAATTCCCTAAGCTGGAGCTGGCAACCTGAGGAATTTTGCGGTAACCCTTTTAAAAAAGTCATCCCTTCTCCATTTGTAATATGGGAACAATGCAATTATGGAAATGCTCCTTGTTTTCATAGAATTTCCACACTTGGGCTTTCTGTTTCCTGCTGCAAGCCGTTTGAGAGGTCCCCCTGCTGCGTCTCTTCCCTTTGCTGTCATCGCCTCCTCTCCTACCCACCCCAGGCAGGGTTCAAGGCATTCTCCTCTAATCTGACAGCTCTTCATGCTTTTATTTGCTTACAGCTGCCCTAAAATTTGCCAGGGCCTCATCCCGTCTGCTCAGCTGTTTCTCCGCCTGAGCACATCGTACACCTTGAACCTGCTTTGAAAAAGATGCTTTCTTATTCGTCTCCCCATTGTCTGTGCTGCGTCTCATGCCAGATGTATTTTCCACAAAGGCCTCTGCGGCAGTGGAAATCTCCGTCTGACTTCCGTGACCGCTCCATGCTAGTCTAGGTAATGAACATCACTGTTGCTCCCAGCGACCACAGGTAGTCTTAGAAACAGTGGATTCAAGGAATGGGGAAACTGCCTTGCAAATAATTTTTGCTATTAGGAAGCAAGAGGGTTATGTCCGCAGTTCTGGGCATTCTAAGATCAAAATGTATACCAAAGGGAACCAAACTTCTGTGTCATAAAAGGAGGAATTCGGCAATGTGTGCATATGAATTATGCAAATCTGTTTAATTGCTTTTAATCAGAACAATATTTGTACATGGTGTCTACCTGTGTCGCATAATCCAGGTAGGGGCAAGATGGGGTAATGTTTAGAGCAGGGGTGTGAAACATAAGGCCCGGGGGCCAGAAACGGCCCATCTAGGATTCTTACCCAGCCTGGAAGCACCTGGTATGTATGGAAATGTAAGGCACTCCCCCTTTTATGGTATCTCTTGAGGAAAAACCTAGTTTTCCATATGATTAAATACAGTCATTGGGGTTTTGGTGGGCTCCCCAGTAAATCAATTGCTTTCACTCCTAGAAATCAATTGCTTTTGTTTGTATTTTGAACAAAAATAATATTGTTAATTGGGTTTGCCTGTGTTCTTTATCAAGTTTATATCTCCCATACCCGGCATTACATTTTATGGCACGCATGGTCCGGCCTGACAAAGTGACACTTATGCCAGATCCAGCCCTTGTGACAAATGAGTTTGACACCTCTGCTTTAGACTATCGGACTGAGACCTGGGTTCGAGTCCTCACAAAGATGTCATCGCAAGGGGCCAAATTAATATCCCTGACAGTGGCGCAGAAAGTGGTGTTAACTTGGCCCATCGCTGTGATGTCTGTGAAGTTCTTTTCTGACACAGCTTCTCTCATCCGTTCTGAGCTGGAGGCCAACTTGAGAGCTCCGACTTTGTCCTCTTGTTACGAATAGTTTCAAGACTAGGTCATGGTGAGTCTTTCAAAAGCCTTCCCATGAGCCTTTGGGAAACATGCTTTTGAAAGACTCACTATGAACTAGGTGGTATACAGCAGGACTGGGCCGGCGGAAAGGGGGACTGCTGGAGATGTACTTAAGGTGCCACTATTGAGAGCCCTTCTAAGCTTTCTTGCCCTGTGGAAGGGAACTTAAAAAGGCATTTAAATGCCTTCTGAGCTATCTTTTCCCAGGTCCCATTATGCCCCCCCCCCCCAATTCTATAGTGGGAGGGAGAGGGCAAGCCATGGTGCCACTGTCTGCAGATGTCTCTCTTCAAAAATCTACACACACACTTAAAACAATACACAAAATACCCCTCCCAATAAGGTTCTGGCATGGCTATTTGTAGGGGCTTTTAATTAAGGGTCGGGGCTCCACTGTAGCTCCACTGTAGCTATGGGCCTGTCTGCAGAATTTCACTTGCCTTAGAACAGAATTTGGACTGCTCAGAGTACCATCCTGCTAATACATATCATGTCTGTGTTTTGTCTCTCTCTAAACTCTTATGCATCAGGGGTCTCAGCAGTTTCTGGCTAAGTTACATGACTCTGGAAGACACGGAGGAGAAGCTTGGTTAAGAAACAGCAGGAGCTGCAGCAGCTGTCCCCTTTGGAAGAGACCATTCAATGGTTAGCATTTCCTATTCCTCATCCCTAGAGATCCTCCTTTTCTTAATTTGCAGCATTAAAATGGCTCACTCTCACACCAAGAGCTGTTTCGTTCTCCAGCACAGAATTTGTATTCTTAACCTTTATTTCATCTAAAGAGGTCACAGCCTCTGTACAGGAGGAATTCTGTTTCTCCGGTGCCTCGCTCAATTACTGTGAGCGCTGCCAAGGGAGCAGCCGCCTAACTCGCTGCCATTCTCCCAGGCCACAAACCCCAAATTCATTCTGACTGAGCCTTTTCACATATTAATCACTCAGCGAGGGGGCAGCCATGATGCATGGCTTCTAAAACCCACTCTCTGAACAGTGCCGGCTCTCCCTTTCGCTTGATGATAGAATTTTCATTACATTTTAATCGGGCTTTACCACCGGTCTGGCTTGTCCCTGCTACAATTCCTTTCGAGGCAAAAACAGAGTCAATAGCCTGCAAAGCACAGGGAAGGGTCATCTGTGCGAGGAAACAGCATCAGAGTCCCATCGCATTTGTATGCAACAAAGGAAGCAGCAAATTTCGCTACAAATTGGTTCGGCGGTCGAAATTACCATGATCGGCTATAACCATCAGATGTGAGCCAATCATTCATTCGATTTTGCATTGAACAATTCAGTTTTTTTTTTTTTAAAGTTGGCCTTCTGCAAACGATGCAACAGTGACCTACCCAAGGGGGCTTTCCTGTACAGGTAATAGGCTTGCACTGCACAAAACGGTTTTACAAGTTTGCTTGAGTAAATGATTGTGGTCTATACTGCTGTGTATAGCATATTGTAAGTAGGATTCCATTTATGTAATCTCTGTACCGCTTAATGTGTTGAGCGAATACTTATGGCCTGCTCCAGTTCCTTCTGGTGATTACAGAAGTCTAAAGCCCTAATGCATTGGCTAATGAATGTCCCATTTTGTCGATTGTACTGACTCACATGTGTAATCCATCCTGAGTCCCTGTGAGAAAGGCGGATGATAATGTAAATAAAATAAATAAAAATACAGTGAAGATGATGTCAGTCCAAAGAGATTAAAAACAAAACCAAAGAGCAGCACAGAAGAAGTATGGAAACCAAAGGAAATAATCTGTGCTCAACAATAAACAATCACCAGTCTTAAACAATTGGTATCAAAGCGTAATAAGTATATAATAAAGAGGACACAGTCCAATGTAATACAAATATCATGAAATGATATGTGACAAGGCATGTTTTACATACGACAGGACTTAGATATATGTAAACTATATCAACTCATACGCCAGAAACTCCAAAAATATAGAACACAATCTCTCAGGAAGCATTTTTGCACTTTAACTTGAGATTGGCAGCAACTTTGCGCAAGGAAACAACATGTTGGTGAAATTTTTCCCATTGGAGCTGAAAACTTAAGAGTCCCACCTTTGTGAAGAAGCCTTTTGAGAAGCCAGTTTGGTATAGTGGTTAGGAGTGCAGACTCTAATCTGGAAGAACCGGGTTTGATTCCCCACTCCTCCACATGCAGCTGCTGGTGCAACCTTGGGTCAGTCATAAGTTCTTTCAGAGCTGTTCTCTCATGGGCAGTTCTCAAGAGAGCTCTCTCAGCGCCACCTATCTCACAGGCTGTCTGTTGTGGGGAGGGGAAGGGAAGGGAGATTGTAAGCTGCTCTGAGACTCCTTCGGGTAGTTAAGGGTGGGGTATAAATTCAATCTCTCCTTCTCTTCTTTGGCGAAACATGGTTTTTTATCAGCTAGCTTACTTGTAAAAAAAAGAATATCAGAGGAACCTATAATTAGTTCATCCACCAGCCTCCAGTGAATCCTTGAATACCCATGGGACGATTAAAACAAGAGACTGCGTTCTATATTATTGGAGTTTCTGGTGTATGAGTTGATATAATCTAAATATATCTATGTCCTGTGGTATGTAAAACATGCCTTGTTATATTTAATTTCATTATATTTGTATTGGGTTGGACTGTGTCCTCTATTATATTCTTTTTACATTTTGATACAATTGTTTAAGACTTGTGATTGTTTATTGTTGGGCACAGTCCAAAGAGATTGGCAGACATGAATGTCGCTAAGGACTACTTCAATAGACACCAAATGGTAGGAGTATTTTTTTTAAAAAAAATATTGTATATTTATGATTGAGTGTATGCTTATTTAATTTATACACAGAGTACATTATGCAAAATGCCAGCCTGGATGAATCATAAACCGGAATTAAGATTGCCGGGGGAAACATCAACAACCTCAGATATGCAGACGATGCTACTCTAATGTCAGAAAGTGAAGAGGACCTAAAAAGCCTCTTGCTAAGAGTGAAAGAGGAGAGCGCAAAAGTTGGCTTGAAACGCAACATCAAAAAAACTAAGATCATGGCATCTGGCCCCATCACTCCTTGGCAAATAGAAGGGGAAGTCACGGATGCAGTGACAGAATTCGCATTCCTGAGATCCAAGATCACTGCAGATGGTGACAGCAGCCATGGAATTAAAAGACGTCTGCTCCTTGGGTGGAAAGTGATGGCAAACCTAGACAGCATGATAAAAAGTAGAGACATCACCCTGCCAAGAAAAGTCCATATGGTCAAAGCCATGGTATTCTCAGTAGTAATGTATGGCTGTGAGAGTTGGACCGCAAGGAAGGCCGAGCGCTGAAGCATAGATGCTTTTGAATTATGGTGCTGGAGAAGACTCTTGAGAGTCCCTTGGACAGCAAGGAGATCTAATCAGTTGATCCTAAAGGAAATCAACCCTGACTGTTCCTTGGAAGGATAGATCCTGAAGCTAAAACTCAAATACTTTGACCACCAAATGAAAAGAGGCTGAGCTTAAACAGAAACTGGGGCACTTTTTTTGTCCTGCCCCTCCTCCAAGGAAGTCATGACAGCATATGTGGTTTGCCTCCCACCACTTTGTTCTCACAACTACCCTGTGAGGTAGGATTGGCTGAGGGAAAGCGAGTGGCCCCAGATCACCTGGTGAGGTTCATAGATGAGGGGAAATTGGAAACTGAATTTCCCTAGGCCCTCCTTTGGCACTCTGATCACTACACCACATCGCTGTCGAACACATGAAGCTGCCTTATGCCTCGGTCCATCAAGGTCAGCATTGTCTACTCTGACTGGCAGCAGCTCTCCAGAGTCTCAGGTGGGAGGTCCTTCCCATCACCTGGTCCTTTTAACTGGAGATGCTGGGGATTGAACTTGGGACCTTCTGCATGCCATACAGATGCTCTGCCACTGAGCCATGGTCCCTCCCCTGGCAAAGTGCTCTTTGCTCTTGCAAAGTGGAAGTGGTTCTTGGGGCTGGTTCGCACCCATGGGCACATCGCTTGAGTTTTACATTTGAGCACTGCATTATAAAGTTCTGCCTATGGTATTGTAACATTAGTAGGCAAGTAACCACTGGAAGTTCTGATCATCAAGTGATGAATGTACATAAATATACATGAGTGATCCAGGAGTTAGATTGTACCATATGCCTATGATCCACTGACATACCTCATGCTACCTGTTGTATGTTTCCTCATGCTGACCTATGGTGCCAATATCACTATCGCCATAGTCATTCCATGCCCCACTGTACTTGATGTTAAACATCATTCTCTTGCACTTCTAGAAACCAAACTGCATGAAGTTGCCACTCTCAAAACCATTTGTTGGGGGCTGGCTAAATGAGCTAACAAATTGGGAAGATAAAAAGGTTCTTCAGAGGGTCCAAGGCAAGAAACCATGAGGGTTTTTACAACTTCCTGCTGCTGGTTATATATGGCATCCAGGGCTTTTTTTAAATAGAAAAAGCTCAGCAGGAACTCATTAGCATAATAGGCCACACCCAACAGCAGAAACTCATTAGTATATTAGGCCACACCCCCCAAAGTGCAGCTCTTTAGCATATTAGGCGGGGGGCTGGGAAACCACAGGGCAGGCATGGAAGCTTGCTTCCCCCCCCCGAGCTTCTCCACCCCACTTCAGCATCGTCTTTCTAGTCTACCCCCCCTCCAAACTAGATGGCCGGGGAAAAGCACTGCTGAAGTGCCTGGGATCTGAAAGATCCCTGACAGTTCAGCATTGCCTTTCTAGTCTCCTACTCCATCCCCAACCAGATGGCTGGAGAAAGGTGCTGCTGGTTGGTGGAGGGAAAGAACGGCATTTTCAACGTGCCGGGGTTGCCCCCATAGACGGAAGAAACAGTCAGACAACGTAATTGGGATGGTCAACCTTCCGCTTTTTTAACACCTCCTTCTCCCTGTCATCCAGCTCTCCTTCTTTTCCAGCTCCCTATAGAGAAGGCTAAAGAGATCCACAAAGTCACCCCTACAAATCTTCTCTCTCCTGTAGTGGGTAGAAGGTGGTCACCTAGTGGCAATGCAGCGTCACCGAAGGGCAAGGCCTTTGCGGAGACCATCACGTAAGGATTGCCCCACAGCTGGGAAACCCCCCATGTCCCCTAGGGAGTGGCCGGCCCATCAGCCGCCCCCGGCAGGCAGGGACCCCGGGGGGAATGAGTGCGCGGCGAATGTGGACCCCCTTCTGGCCAGAACCCGCTGGATCCTGCGCCCTGGGCAGGCTCAGGGATGCCCTGCACTGGATGCTTCCTGTGTCACCCCGGACGGCAGACGCCAAGGTCCACCTGCCCACCCTGAGGCCTGCTGCCCCCCGGTACCATCCTTACCACTTGGCCCCAGTGCTCTAGAGTCAGGAACCACTCCCGTTCTTGACCCGCTGGCAACCTGGGCCACCGCTGCCATCGCCGCTGATGCTGCAGAATCCCCATCTGACTCGCTGTGATTGGACGGCTCTGCGAACAAGAATGCAATGGAACACAGTTGCGTAAGTGCTTCCTCCCTAAACCTTTTTCTGTGCCCCCCCCCAGCACTCTGAGATGACCCGCTAGTCCCCTGAGAAGTAGGAGACATCTCAGTGCATGTGATTTGTCACAGTGATACCAGCTTATCCACCAAGGCCTTATAACACCAGACCTCATCCTCGTCATCTGAGGACTCCAGTGAGAACAATGGCCCTTCAGGATCCAGCCTCACCATCTTCGGCATGGGCCCCTTCCCCTTGGGCTGGCCCTGCCCCTTCCAAGCTTCCATGACTCCTAATTCAGCCCCCCCTGCTCTGGAAAAACCCCCAGCCAAAAAGGGATGCTCTGAAAACCGAGCTGGACCACAGAAAATTCTGCCATACCAAGCACCACGGATTACACTGCTCTTTGTGAGGCTCAAATGCACCACCACCAAAGTATGAGACTGCTGCGCCTATGGTGCTAAGGAGGCTGACTGTATAAGGAGGGGGCGGGGGAGGGGCTGGAATCCAGGACCACCGAGGAGCTTCAAGCATGGTGGTGGGGACTCCTGCGGAGCAGGAAGCCCTGGTGAAGGGCCGGGACGAAAGGGAGGCCGCCTAGCTGGTCTGCTCGCATGCCCATGGGCCCCAGCTGCACACATCCAGCCCCCACTCAGCTGCCCATGGGCTGCCGAGTGTTGTGACGGGACCCGCCGTGGCCCACTGCGCGCTTACACTCACCACCCACGGCCTGCACACCCCCAACCATGCACAGGGAATGGCCCCTGCATGCACTGCAGCACACCAGCGGCCCCAACCCCTTGATGGCACGTCCCGGAGCACAACGAGTTGGTGGCGGGTCCCCGGGGTCGCTCCAATTGCCAATGTGGGAGGGGGGCAAGGTAGTCTTTCCTGGCTACTTCCCTGAGCACCAAGAGCGAAGCACCGCCACTGTCTCCCGGCGGCGGCGGCTGCTGCCGCCGCCTCCACGCACGACCAGGCACAGCAGCCTCTGCCTCAGCAAGCGGCTGAGCCCCACTGTTGCTGGCCCCCAAGCATCACCGCAACTCCCGAAAGCCTCAGCTGCCTCAACACGTGGTCACTCGCCGCTGCCGCCGCCTCAGAGCACAAGTGGGCACTGTAGCTGCCACCAAAAACAGCCGAGCATCTAAGAAGGGAGAAACTCAATCAAAACAACTGCTGAAGCATGCAGGAATCCCACATCTGCCAGGAACTTTGTGTGTTTTCCCCCCTTACCCTGTATCAAGTATTTACACACATATTCAGAAGAGACTTCATATTTCTGGATCCCATGGTCTGTTTGCTTAACAGTAGAATGCATAGCAGAAACAAGAGGGAAAAAAGGTTTAGCTGAAATTTCCCATTCATCCTGTTTTTTATTTCTTCAGTGCCTGGGTCAGCAACATAGAATTTCCCCCCTATAAACACACCCAGAAGCATTGGGCAGCATCTACACTATGGGGCTGCAGTGGCTCAGAGGTTAAAGATGCTGAGCTGAAGACTGGAAGGTCAGTAGTTCAGCAGTTCAAGACCCAAGTTCTGCATGATGGAGTGGGCTCCCATCTCTGGCCCCAGCTCCTGCCAACCTAGCAGTTCAAAAGCAAGAAACTGCAAGTAGATAAATAGGTACTGCTTCAGTGGGAAGGTAACAGCGCTCCGTGCCCTTTGGTGTTTAGTCATGCTGGCCACATGACCACGGAAATGTCTTCAGACAGCGCTGGCTCTTTGGCTTGGAAACAGAGTTGAGCACCGCCCCCTAGAGTCAGATTCGACTGGCTTTTGAGCAAGGGAAACCTTTACCTTTACCTTTTGGTGTCTACACTACGAACATATATTGTTTTTTAAAGAATCCAAAGGCCCCATAGAATATAAGGAACCCAAAGAACCCCAAGGATTCTGGTACTGAGGTGAATTCTGAAATGGAGGTTTCAGCCACTGCTTTGGGTTGGGCCACAGACAGTCTGGAATGCTCCCCATATTCCCCCACCAGATTGACCAGGGGACCTGGTAACCTTGTCTATGATATTGTATGTGAGCACTGACTCTTGAAAGTTTATACCCTGAAAATCTTGCTGGTCTCTAAGGTGTTCTTGCACTCAGATTTTGCTCAACGGCGGAACTGATGTGACATCTCGGGTCCAACTCAACCTCTCCTGTTACTGGACCCCTCTTTAACTCGTCTCTGGCCACCATCCAGGCAGGTCTTTGGAGCACCTTGCCAGAATAAGAGAGGAGTTTTCCTGCTTTGACCTGGATCCTCATATTTAGACAGGCCTTGGATGGAATTAAAGGTCACCTGCAGTCGATACCTGTGGTGGTCGCCAGGGCTCAGGACCCACGAGAATTAGGAATGCTGTGAATTTCACTGTGAACATGTTCAGCTGTCAAGCTTACTATGTTTGAAGGTGGTGATCAGATGTAAGCCAACAATTTGATCAGTTTGGTTTGTGCGGAGCAGATGAAAGCCCGCCAAAAAGATTTGCATTGTATTTTCTCAAAACTGCACATGTGCAAAGACACTGTTGATTCAAATGGATGGTGAGTATTAGAGTCATTTAGATGAACGCTGAAGAGTAGCCTTTTATTAAAACACTGCATTGATTGACTACTGATTTCTGTTATTTGTGAGTGATCTATTAGAACAATTGCCTACCGCGTGACGTAGTCATATGGTAAAGGGGAGGCAGCAGAACTCAACTGGGCTGAGTTAGAACGTCTGTGCATGAAAAGCCAACAACACTGTGCTGAGTTGGTTAGGCAGGAATACACTGAAGTAATTTGCCAAATACTAAGAAACGGACCGATGAACTTTTGAACTGTTCGCTGAAAAACTAGGTCTCTATTCACAACCGGAGAACAGAATGCGAGCCGAACCGGTGGGTGTTTCAGCAACCCAAATGTGAAGCAGATCATTGGTTTAAAATACAGCTGTGTAGCAGCTTGTCCTGGCGTGGATGGCCCAGGCTAGCCCAATCTTGTCAGATCTCAGAACCTAAGCAGGGTGGGGCCTGGTTAGTATTTGGATGGGAGACTATCAAGAAAGATGAAGGTTGCTATGCAGAAATGAGCAATGCCAAACCACCTCTGTTTTTCTCATGCAAACCCTACAGGGTCTCCATAGTTGGCTGTGACTTGATGGCACTTTACACACACACACACACACACACACACACACACACACACACACTTTGACTAGTGATGTATGCTACCTTGAATTACTGTCTATAGCGAGAAAGGAGGAATAAAAATGTTCCAATAGATAAATAAACTTTAAAGTGTAGTGACTACCCACTAGGGTGCCCCCTCTGTCAGTATGTATTTTATCCTCTGTGCTTGTGCATACAAACAAAGGTACACAGACTGGATTCTCTCTCTCTGTTTGTGATACATTCATTAGGCTCACTTCCAGCGAGGCAAATAAAGACTTATTCAACCCACAGAGATTTTGGCTGAAATCACAAAATGATGAAAGGCCTCCCTTTGTGCCATAATCATGCCCGGCTTACGTACCCATTGATTTACCCTTTTGGATGCTGTACCAAGAGGTGAACAGATATTTTTACCTTTATGTAGCTGCAAGCTCAACGTTGGGTCATAATTAGAGAAACAATCTCAGGAGGCAAAGGGAAATCCACCTAAAGGAAACTGGAATTTAAATCTGTTAACGGAGGAAGATAAGACAATTCCCACCAATCCTGGAGTGAATATATAATCTGTGCCTCCCTTTCGATACCACTGACAGGGAAGCAGTGTCTAAGATTCTGCCTTGTCAATACTCTTTATTGCTTCCGTTGCTTCTTTGTCTGCTGAACAGCAATTAGTATGCAGATGTGGACCCATTTCACTTCGGTCTATTTTACCGTTAGTCTGATGTTTCATTCATATTACTAATATTGCAGAATAGCAGATTGCCTCCGTAATGTAGAGGAAGATGCATCGTGATCAAATAGCAAGCTTTGTTTTTTTTAAAAACGAAGTAACTAGTTGTCAAATAATGAGTTGTTATATTGGGTCACTTGAGGGGCCTGGTTCATGTGTGAAACAGAAAACTCAAGGCATCGACAGCCTTAGGGATGAGTGCCAATTTCTCATCCCTCCTGCAATGACCTAAAAGTCTTCTCTTTTCTGTGCAATTAAATGTGCAACTTTTTAAATTTTAAGTGCTGGGATCCTTCATTTCCCCCCCGTCTTAATAGATGCATTTTGCAAGATTATTTCTGTATCAGGAAGTCAGCATTACATATTCTCCACGTGTATGAGATATAAATGACATAGCTTGCATGGATAAAAGCTGCATAGATAGGTTTGGCTCCTGTGGATCTTTTTCCAACAGTGAAGTGTTGTCTTCCCGGGAAGGAAGACACAAGTGCCTTGGGTTGGGGAAGGTTCTTTCTCCCAAAGGAACTTGCCTTTGTTAACTGAGATCTGTGGCAAACAGCCATATCGCATCAATTACCTAAGCAATACAAACAAGTCTGCAAAACTAACAGCAAAAAGCAAAAAACTGAAACCAATAGCCAAAATGTAAGCGAACTGAAATCAGAAACATTTGCTCTTCCTAAACTTCTTAATGGGTTATATCTGACCAGGGGTCCTTTCGTAGAAAAAGAGGTGCAGGAGCTCATTAGCATAACTCATTAGCATACCTCATTAGCATATGCCACGCCCCCTGACATCACCAGAAGTGTGTCAGAAAGGGAATGTCAGTTTCAGCCCCATTATACCCTATGGGCCATTGAAATCAATGGCAAAAACTCATAGGGTATATGAGGGGCTGGAGGGAAGGGGGTTTGAGGGAGAGGCTCCAAACTTGCAGGGTAGCTGCTGGGGCCTCTCCTCGAATTACCCACCAAGTTTCAAGAAGATTGGACCAGGGGGTCCAATTCTACGGGCCCCCAAACAGGTTGTCCCATCCCCTCCATTGTTCTCTGTGGTGGGAAAAAATGTTAACTTTTTTCCTCCCATAGAGAACAATGGAGGGGATGGGGGCAACCTGTTTGGGGGCCCATAGAATTGGACCCCCGGTCCAATCTTCTTGAAACTTGGTGGGCATTTCGAGGAGAGGCCCCAGCAGCTACCCTGCAAGTTTGGAGTTTCTCCCTCAAATCCCCTCCCCTCCAGTCGCTTTTAAAGTTGCTGCCAAATTTCGGCAGCAATTCGGCAGTGTCACGGCTGGGCCACAAGGTTCACAGCAAGCAAGAGATGTTGTCAACAGTCCGAGTCAGCAGGGAGTTCCGTTCAAGCAAGAGAGGTGCAAACAAGTCTGTGATTTAAGAGAGCAAGCAGAGTCAAGACGTGCCGGAGATCATAACCATAAATCAAACCTGAATCCAAGGGACAGGGCTGATACTGTAGTCCAAGAATGCCGAGGTCAGGGATGCCAGAATACAAAGCCAGGAGCAGACGGGAGTCAAAGTACAAGCCGGGTCAGATGCCAGACAGACAAGACAGTTCCGAGGGTTCAAGACGCAGAGTTTGGTCCTGCCAACGAAGTTGCCAGCACGATTTGCTCACAGCAGCTGGTCTCCTAAAGTAGCGTGCTGGCTTGTTAGCTCATTACCTGCAGTCCTGGCTCATGCTAGTACTCAGGACTCACAGATCGCGTTCCCTGTAGGAGTGCTATTTTTCTCCTGACTTTGAGTTCTTGCCGTCTCTGTTCACGCAGCCGGCTTACAGGTGGGGGAGAGTCTGGAGGTGATAAACTTGGGCCGGACAGAGCCTGATCAGCTTCAGATGGGACAAGTTGCAGGCTTGATTCCCCAAGACTTGCACCTTCTTCTGTTAAAGGAGCCAAGTCCACTGGGTCAGAGGCTGAGTCTGGAGCAGGCATGACAGGCAGCGGGCTGAATCAGATTAGAGAATCTGATTCAGCCCGTGGCTGCCCTAGTGGCCAATCCTGAGCTGGCAGAGCTTCGCTCCACCTCGCTCCAGCCCCAACGGACCCCTGTATCTGACCAGTCTTTTCAATGATGGAAGAAGGAGAAAGGGGTCCCCCTCTGGCCACCCAAATGGCTATGCTGGAGATCATGGGACCTGAATGGACCAAAGGGTTGTAGACACAGGGTTCTTCTGGGGGAATGCTCTGGAGCAGAGTTCCGGAACCTCTTTAACAAAATACTTTAAAAATGTTTAGAAGTTCAAGAGTTTTCAGTATACAGATCGAAAAGTTCATTTCTCTTTTGAGAGTTCTGGCATCTCTTTTTCAAAAAAAAAAAAATGAAAAAGAAAAGAAAAGAAGCAGGCCTGGTTGTAGTAAGGAGGGACCCTGAGCCAGTGCTCCCTCTAAGCTGAGATAGTGTGAGCTAGCTCATAGTTTTTTTTAGCCTCCGGCTCACACATTTTTGTCTTAGCTTAGGAGGGATGGCACCAGACCGAACTAATTTATGCAGTAGCCAAATCACTTGCTCAAAACTTTAATGCTAGTAGCTCACAAAGTAGAATTTTTGCTCACATGACGCCACAGCTTAGAGGGAGCATTGGCCCTGACCCGGATGGCACAGGCTAGCCCAGTCTTGTCAGGTCTCAGAAGCAAAGTAGGATTGATGCTGATTAGTATTTGGATGAGGGAACCACTGAGGAAGTCCAGGGTCACTAGGTAGAGGCAGGCAATGGCAAACCACCCCTGAGTGCCTCTTTCCTTGAAAACCCAGTGGGGTTGGCTGTGACTCCACAACACTTCCCACCACCAGTAAGGAGTGGAATTAAGTGGGATTGAGTGAAATATCTGGCTGGATCCAACCCATTGCTTCCATTCTTTCTTGGAAGTTTCCTCACTGTAAGAAGCTTGTTAAAGAGCTGCCCCCCATAAGTGTAATGATATACTCTTAAAAGATTCATAGACAGGTTTTTTTCCTCGGGGACTGCATATGTAACTCATCTTAGGGTGCATCTTGTGTATAACACACACAAACTTCCTTCCAGCCCTGTAGCCAGGATTTTTGTTTGTTTGGGGGCACTTAAATTTTTAAGGGGGCAGTTAAATTCAAGTTAACTAAATTCCCTGGGTAGCGTCCTGCATCTTTAAAGGGGGGGGGGGGGGAGGCAAGACTCAGTCAAATAAATGCAACAACTGGGGAGACACTTCTAGTGTGCTTGTTTGTTCGCCCTGCCGCTTGTTCTCCCTCCCCTGCATAACTGTGGCTAAATTTAAAGTTTTAAAAATTCTAAGTCTGAGGAAAGAGTTCTGTGGGGCACAGCTGGTAATTAAGGGGGCGTGGTCCCAAGATGCCCCACTGTGGCTACGGGCCTGCTTCCTTCCATGTTGGTCCTGACAATCTTACTTCAATGCTACAGGTCGTAGGTTCAAAGTGATTGTTTTAAGAATCCCTTTGTCCATTGTCTGGGGGGAGGGAAAACAAACACCCAGACTGGAAATGTATGGTGCTTTTTGAATCCACCAGTCAAGCAAAATGCTGCTGCTTGGCAAAGCTGGCATTTGCATTCATGCTATGCCAATCTCAAGCTGCAGGCACAAAGAGGCTAAAGCAAGCAAAATCCTCTTCCCTCTCCAGTGGCTCACAATCTGATGCAGTTTTACGGATGTGTTGTTGAAATCTACACCCCCTGATTGGATCTAATGGCATTACAGAGTCAACAGGAATTCAGGCCTGCAGCCAGAAAATTTTGATCGGTTGGACAAGGGCAGGGGTATCCGGGCAGGGTTAAGGTTTAACAGCTGAAACTGACCAGAAGCGGCAGGGCAGCTTCCCTTTCCTTTCCCACTCCCCACCACTAAGTATGTTACTTCCTAAATGAACCTTTATCTACTCTTTAATCAGGTTGTGCACCCTTGCTGTGTTAATCACTCTGCCAACAGATTCAACCCAAAGTGAATTTAAAATACAGCAAACAAGACAAAGTTTATGGTGAATGACTACAATGCGGAGACTATTGACAATCCTGGATACATTTTGTGATGGTGTAAATGTACACACCCATAGATTTCCCAGCTTTTGAATGCACACGACTGAATGATAACACTTTTAGGTAACTGTCAAGCTTCATCAATGTCACAGCCCCATCGAATGATATATCCATATTCTCTGCTATGATTCCCCCAAACACAACATGGCATGAATCTGTTTTGAACTGGAAACGCATATAATTTAGAGGCTTGTTCCTTTAATAATAAATACAAGCAGCAGTGGAACCCCCACCTCCTTGTATTTTACAGAGGCAAAAGATAGTAATTCTTGTGTGCACCATTCAAATGAGACTGGGGAAATATTTTATACCTGGGAATTAAACCTGCATACAGAAAGAGTATCCTTCCAAGTGGCCTTGGCTCTTTAGACTCTGACAAAAAAAAATCCTGTCAGCTTTTACATATTTTCATGCTCACAAAAGTGTGTGCATTCATTTTAACATATACAGTTTAAAGACAATAATCATTTATCATCCGTCTGTCCATCATCATCCATCTATCCATTCATCATCTCTGTCTGTCTGTCTGTCTGTCTCTGTCTCCATCATCTTCATTCTCATCTATCATCTTCTATCCTCTCTTCCCCCTCCCCCCCCCGCCATCTATCATCTATCTATTTACCTACCTAAATTTCACTGTGTGGTGATAATTTAACTTCAAATTCTAATAAGGATATTGTGTGATATTGTGTTTTGATTGCTACAATTTCAGGGCGCTATTTAAATTAAAGCCTTTTGGCAAAGGTCAACTGTTTTATTCATAGCAAACATCACGATTTTGAGTCTAGACAACCAAACAGTAAAATAATAAACCTCTTGAAATGCAGATACATATAGATAGATAAATAAATATACATGAAGGGAAAGACTTTGTAGCACAGCACAGCCTGGGCTACAGGGAAGTGGGGTTACTGTGCTCTGTCATGATTCTTTCACAGTTGCCACCCTCCAGTTACTCCAATTTTTGAATGTTTTTGTCCAGCTCTGGGTATAACAGCAGATTAGGGATCCAACCAGCATATTGCTCACCCTGCTGTTTCAGAGTTCCATCATCTGAGATGACTACTATTGCGGGATGGCACAGAGTACATCAACTTTTCCAGAGCCTCCCCCTTCCTTCCTTCCTTCCTTCCTTCCTTCCTTCCTTCCTGCCTCCCTGCCTCCCTCCCTCCCTCCCTCTCTTTCTTTCTTTCTTTCTTTCTTTCTGTGAGGCTTCTGCTCAAAGTAGTCAAGGATCAGATCTTTGTTGATGAAACACAGTTCTTTATTTCCAATTTCTACATTGGTACAGGTCCTCGGATTATTGTCAGAGATAACGCATACAATAGAAGCAGGTCTAATATACCCTTCAGTACAATTTGAATTGCCCATAGGTAACCAATCACCAAAGGGGAAAAACCGTGGGCAAAAGGGGTCTCTGGCCGTTTGCTTCCCACAGGAAAGAAAGCTAGGTGTGAAGCTGTAAATTTCCCTTCCCAAACCAGACCCCTCAGATGTAACCATATTCACATAACAAATGCTTTCCTCAAGGCTTTCGCACGTTGATAAGAAATAGTCCCTGTCCTCCCCTTGTCTTCCCAGCCGGGATGAATGGAATGCGGAGGCAGGAGTGTGAGAGGCCCATTGTTCCCATGCTTTGAAGTTGTCATTCTCCCGGGCAAACAGTTACATAGACCAGGCCTGGTCAAAGCCATAAACATAGCATACACTCACAATGGTCAATCAAATGGCAATAGGCATGATTACATAGTGGGCATAGGAGCAACTGATAGCAATAGGCATGAGTACAAAATGGGTACAGAACAGGTCACAATACATAGCAACAGGTTATAATATATAGCAGAAGACCCCAAAAATCCTTGTCTGAATCTGCAGATTCTGACACTTTCTTTCTTTCTTTCTTTCTTTCTTTCTTTCTTTCTTTCTTTCTTTCTTTCTTTCTTTCTTTCTTTCTTTCTTTCTTTCTTTCTTTCTTTCTTTCTTTCTCCGTCTGTCTGTCTCAACTTCTTTGATACTATCAAATCAAAATAATTTACTTCATACATTTCATTTTAAAGAAGGTTTTGTAAGATTCCGAGAACATAGTGAAGTACATTGTGCCTTCCTCTGAAAGTTCAGTCAGGTCAATGCATTTCCCTGTCAATTGTTGGATTTGCTGACTACCGCCAGGGTTTGTCTCAGAATATGTGAACTTGTAAGAGCTCAGTTCACTTACAGTCAAAGTGAAGCCATTTCAGTTTCGGGGAGGGGGGGGATTTCACTACTAGGGTTGAGAATTGCAGCAAGTTTCAGTAGTCCCCGATACAGACATATGTGCACACACATACAGAGGGGTACCCGCTAGGGTTGGGTACCTGTTGGATAGGATATGCTCCCTCTAAGCTGTGGAGTCTTGTGAGCAAAAATTCTACTTGGTGAGCTACCAGCATTAAAGTTGTGAGTGAGCAATTTGGCTACTGCATGAATCAGTTTGCTCTGGAGCCATCCTTCCCGAACTAAGACAAAAATGTGTGAGCCAGAGACTAAAAAACTGTGAGCTAGCTCACACTAACTCAGCTTAGAGGGAACACTGGTAGGTAGATATTTTTACCTGAGTGTAGGTTTATTTTTTCCCCTGAGCATATGTGTGGATAGATAGACAGACAGATGATAGAGCCAGTTTGGTGTAGTGGTTAAGTGTGCAGACTCTAATATGGGAGAGCTAGGTTTGATTCCCCCACTCCTCCACTTGCAGCTTCTGGATGACCTTGGGTAAGCCATAGTTCTGACAAGAGCTGTCCTTGAAAGGGCAGTTTTTGTCAGAGCTCTCTCAGCCCCACCTACCTCGCAGGATGTCTGTTGTGGCGATGGGAAGAGAAAAGAGTTTGTAAGCTGCTCTGAGACTCCGAGTGAAGGGCAGGGTATAAATCCAATCTCTTCCTCCTCCTCTTCTAGAAATTAAAGCATTTAGACCCCAGCTATTTTCCAGTATTGGCAAACAAAAGGACATAAAGCTTTATAAAATAGTTTAGAACAAAAATAATTACACTACTAGTTTAATAACAACAACAACAACAACAACAACAAATATAACAACAACAACAACTATAATAATGACAAGAACACGGAGGCTTTGGTGAGTCCAAACAAGAAATCAGTGAGCTCCCCCCACACCAGCTTTCCTTGACCTGAACTTTGAACTTTCTGAGCTCTTTCCTGATAATCTTAAAATTAGGTTAGTAGTGATGAGTGCTCAGATCACTCGGAACATTTTCTCCCCACTGCTCCTCAGCTTGCTTGTTCAGAAATAAGTTCCATTGTCTCCAGTTGGCTTTCTTCTAGGTTAACCAGCATTAAACTGCGCTCGGAGACTTTACAGTTCCCTCCTCACACTGAAGAATGCCTCTTGCTCTGCAAGGCAAAGAAAAGGAAGACAGACAGGTTCCTAACCTTTATTTACAAAGTTTGGCAGCCAGGCGTTTAAGTAGGGGCCGCCCAACATTTCCATCTTGGCCCTGGCCTGACTATTTGACTATTTGATCTGAGCATTCGATCTTATTCGCCAGCCGACTATATGATTCGATCATTTGACCTCTCCTGCCAGCCTACTGTGGCCGCCCATAAGGATTACATCTGGACGCTGCTATGATATATTGAACTGAAGATACGCCATCTCTATAGGATTAGTTTTATTTGTTTTAATGTTTTTAAGATATTATCTGTTCTATATACTTGTTGTGAGCCGCCCTGAGCTGCCGTACGGCGGGTAGGACGGGATATAAATCTCATAAATAAATAAATAAATAAATAAATCTCTAGCCCAGTGGCTCCTATTCCTCCCTATGGGATGACTGGATGGCTTGGTGGGACAAAGTGGACAAAGGCAGCAAATGGGGAAGATGGAAGAAGAAGAAGAAGAAGAAGAAGAGATTGGATTTATACCCCGCCCTCCACTCCCCAAGGGAGTCTCAGAGCGGCTTACAAACTCCTTTTCCCTTCCCCTCCCCACAACAGACACCCTGTGAGGTAGGTGGGGCTGAGAGAGCTCTTTCCCAAGCTGTCCTTGAGGGAACAGCTGGTACAGAGCTATGGCTTGCCCAAGGTCATCCAGCCAGGTGCAAGTGGAGGAGTGGGGAATCAAACCCGGTTCTCCCAGATTAGAGTCCGCGCACTTAACCACTACACTAAACTGGTGGACAGTTTCTCCTTCTCTTTTGTGGCTCCCACTTGATGGAAGAGCCTGCCCCATGAGGTCACAAAGAATACCACCCTTCTGTTGATGGTTTTTTGCTGTCAAGTCACAGCTGATTTATGGCAACCCTGCCGAAGTTTTCAAGGCAACAGATGTTTAGAGGTGATCTGCCATTGTTTGCCTCTGCATAGCAATCCCAGTGTTCTTTGGTTGGTCTCCCATCCAGGTACTAACCAGAGCTGACCCCGCTTAGCATCTGAGACTGGACCAGATCAGGTAGCATGAGCCATCCAGGTCAGGGCCTCGTCCTTCAGAATATGCGAAATGGAACTGTTTGGGAGGGGATTCTTATAAAGGGGATCATGTTATAGTTTGAAAGTCTGTGCAAATTTGCAAGGAAGTTTTTATTGTATTTATTGCTGGTATTTTAATACATTGTTCTTATTGTATTGTTCTTTAATTGTTGTAATGTGCCTTGAGTTTCTGTGAGAAAGGTGGACTACAAATGAAATCGCTAAATAAATTATACACTCACAGAGAGAAAAACAGACTGACAGACAGACAGACAGATAGATAGGGGCCACGGTGGCTCAGAGGTTAAGATGCTGAGCTGCAGACCAGAAGGCCGGTAGTTTGGCAGTTCAAGACCCGAGTGCCACATGATTGAGTGAGCTCCCGTCTCTGGCCCCAGCTCTTGCCAACCTAGCAGTTTGAAAGTAAGAAATTGCAAGCAGGTAAATAGGTACCGCTTTGGTGGGAAGGTAACAGCGTTCCGTGTACCTTGGTATTTAGTCATGCCGGCCACATGACCACAGAAAAGTCTTCAGACAGCGCTGGCTCTTTGGCTTGGAAATGAGCACCACCCCCTAGAGTCAGATTTGACTGGCTTTTGAGCAAGGGAAACATTTACCTTTACCTTATAAAAGACGCTTTGACTAAGCTTGAGGAAGAACTTCCTGACAGAGCGGTTCCTCCATGGAACAGGCTTACTTGGGAGGTGGTGAGCTCTTTGGAGGTTTTAAAGTAGAGGCTAGATGGCCATCGGACAGCAATGCTGATTCTGTGGCTGAGGACAGACTGCCTGTCTGCCGCGCCTCTGCGGTGCGGCAGACTGGGGCGGGGGAATTTCCCCCGCGGCATGGCGTTTGCACGCCGCCGGAAGGAAGCTGCCTGTTCAGACTGTGGGTGGCTTCCTGCAGCGGCGGACGGACGCCGCGTGGCTCCCCCTGCCCGCACACGTTCACACCCGCTCCGGCGGGTGGAACGCGCGCGCGCGGTGTGCCGCAGCAGCCAAGCACCACTTTGAAGTGGTGCTCGGCTGCTGCGGGAGGAGCGCGGCGCCGGACACGATGCGTCCGGGCCGCCTCCTCAGGGCGGCCGAGACTGCCAATCTGTCCTCAGACTGTGAATTGAGGCAGATCATGACAGGGAGGGCAGTAAGGGATGGTCCAGTGCTTGGCTCTCGTGGCCTTTTCTTGCCCTATGCTTTCAAGTGGCCTTGGCTCTTCAGACTCTGGGAAAAAAAATTCCGGGACTGTCAGCAGTTACATATTTTCATGGTCACAAAAGTTTGTGCATTCATTTTAACACATACAGTTTAAAGACAATAATTTATCATCCGTCTCTCCATCATCCATCTACCCATTCATCATCTCTGGGTAATGAGGATGGCCACTTTGGGGTCAGGAGGAAATTGTCCTCCAGGCCAAATTGGCCTGGCAGGGATCCTGGAGGTTTTTGGCCTTCCTCTGGGCACACAGCAGGAGACACCGGGGCAGGGGGGTGGGAGTGAAGAGGAAGGTAGTCAGGAATTTCCTAAAAACTTTGCTTACTTAAGAGGGAGTCCTCATAATTCCACAGGACTTACTTCATGCTTAGTGGAGGGCCCCAAAGCCTGCTAGCACTTTTTTTTGGGTTTAGTTTTTGCCCACTCAGGGCTGTGATTTACCGAGCCATAAATATATACGATCCCATCACTCTCCAGGCCTCGCTGGGTAGAAGGCTGCCGCCTTCTATTATTTTCTGGAGCCATCATTGAGAAATAAAACTCATACCGGCTTGGTGGGTCGGGGAATGTTGAGGAATAACAGCTATTACAATAAAGATCTCTCCCCCCCCCCCCCCCCCAGGCTGGAGGTGGAAGATTCATGGCCACAGGGTTTCTTTCACAGCGCTCTGTTTCGGTCGGAACAAAATATAGTTAGCACCGTGTGTATTTCTCTCTCTCTCCGTTCGGTATATGTGTAATGCAGAAGCAGCACCGAAATACAAATACACGAAATTGGTGAAACTGGTGATCCTCTGGTGTTTTTTCAGCTTACTGGCGCTGTACACACCAACCTACAGGCCATCAAAAGTACACCCGCAGCCAAAGGGATTTTAGTGGTTGGTCTTGTTGGCCTCTGTAACAGCTGGATCAGTGTTTAAGCTTTCTGAAGATGGGTCTTGTACCTGCAATGAATCCACACATTTAGATCAGAAAACATCTTGAAATTCCAGATATAAGTGGCTGTTTGTAGGCTGCAGTCATCCAGTGATTTAAGGAGCGTCTCCTGCACTCTTCTTCAGTTTTATTGGGGTGGGCCCAGCCTAGCTAGTGGTTCTCTTGGGGTGTCATTTAACCGTTTGCTTAAATACTGAGAAGTAATATTTTATTTTTGTTAACAGAAAACGATAGACATCATTAGAACATTACATTTTATTATTAAGAAATCAATAGATTTTTCTTTTATGCTTGTGGTTCGGGATGCCACTTACCTCATTTTCCCAGGGGACCTTCCAGCGATAATCCACATCCTCCTGCCTCACTCTATGGCGAGGCAGGGGGAAAAGGGGGGCGGGCGATAGTGTCAATTGATGTCAGGATGACATTTATTGTTTTTGAACAGGTAGTGATGCCATGATGCTCTAAAATTTTTTGTATTGCTATGGTAAAAACTATAGAGATTTGAGAATTCCTAGAGCATTGTGACACCACTTCCTGTTTTGAGACGGGATGTTCAGGATGTTCTAAGAATTTCCAAATATCTGTTTTTTTAACCATAGAGGCAGGAAAATCCCTAGCGTTCTGATGTCACCTCCTGTTCCAAAACAGGAAGTGATGTCCCAGCACTCTCCATTCCTGCCCTCCCCCATGCTTCTGGGGATTGTCAGCTAAGGGCTGGCAGCCATACTTGTGGCACATTCTGTTATTTTGGATGATGATAGATTGAAGCAGTGACCTCATAGCATTGATGGGGATCCTCAACTTAGAACTGCACCCTGACTGTTATCTCATGAAACTCATGACTGAGACTTGGAATTAAAGCAGTCGTGTTGAGGCTAAAAGCCCTCTTCCAGATACATAGAAAAATATAAATGGCATTGGATCAGATTTTCTCAAGAGAATAGTTGATATGTTCCTTATTCCAAGGAGCTCAGCTTTGACACAAATTTATGTGTTAGACGCAATGTCAGAAGCTCGGTGAACGTGTAGCGTAGTTTAGCATAAGAGGCACATTCACAAAACAATTTTTCCACAACCTCAAGAACTGCTTTTCAAAGTACTTCCCGCATCCCCAATAAAGAAACAACATTAATTCAAATACATTTTTTTTAATAAACAGTTCTTGTACGGCTTGAGATGCTGGCGGTAGATACATGCTGGGAAAGGTACTAAAGACAATCATTACAGATATTAAGAAGTTAATAGGCATTAATTTACAGTGCAATAAATGGGGCTAGAATTGGTGGAGTCCTCTGGGTGGTTTATTGCTGTTCTTGGTGAGACGTTTTCTAAATGATTACATAATTAATTGCCTGTTGAGTGAGGATGGTGTTTGTAATGTCAGAATTGTGGATTAATGTGCAGATAATCTCCTTAGAAGGGGGAGAAGGGAGTGGTTTGTCTGATATGATTAGGAACAAGACAAAAAATGGAATCCAAGACTGGTATGCTTTGAATTTTTTATTAGCAAGCCATTTTTAAAAAAAAGTAACATTGGTAATAAAGACTTCAAAAGTTTCGAAAGCTTTGGGAAGGGAGGGTGGTGACCCTTTCAGGGGTCAAAGGGGTGCATAGAACATAATGCTGGGATGTAGAGGAGACCCCACGAGAAATCCGTGGTCCCCATGATGAAGTTGATTTTTGAACAAAACACTACATTTATCAGGAGCACAATACACATACAGTGGAGGGTGTTCACATATTCAAGTGCATGGCTATGGCCAGAGCATCAATAATGGTCAGGTACAAGTTGAAACATGTGCCTGCACTTGGTTCCAGTGAAGGGTGCCATAGATTTCATGAAGATTGATTCAGCCGTGTTGGTCTGAAGCAACAGAACAAAGTTTGACTCCGGTGGCACCTTTAAGACCAACAAAGTTTTATTCTGGGTATAAGCTTCCATGTGCGTGACACAGATGGCACAAAAATATTCAGGATAGTGAAAACCGAACCTGACTGTGAAGAGCTCCAAGAGGACTGGAGGGGCCATGGCTCAGTGGTAGAGCATCTGCTTGGCCTGCAGAAGGTCCCAGGTTCGATCCCCAGCATCTCCAGTTAAAGGATCTGGTGGCAGGTGATGTGAAAGACCTCTGCCTGAGACCCTGGAGAGCCACTGCCAGTCTGAGAAGACAATGATGACTTTGATGGGCCAAGGATCTGGTTCAGTATAAGGCAGCTTTATGCATTTATGTGATCTCCAAAACTAGGTGAGTGAGCAACAATTTGGCAAATGAAATCCAGTGTTAGGAAGCGTAAGGTGATGCCCAATCAGAACCCCCCCCCCCCCCCCCCAAGTGTAGGCTAATGGGATCTGAACTTGCTGAGACCGAGAGGGGAAAACATCTTGGGGTTGTAGTGGGTAGCTCATTGAAAGGGTCATCCCAGTGCAATGCAGCAGTGAAAAAGGCAAACTCTATATTACGGCTTATTAGGAAGGGATTGAAAATCAAACGGCCGATATTGTAATCTGTGTTCCCTCTAAGCTGTGTTAGTGTGAGCTAGCACAGCTTTTTAGCCTCTGGCTCACACATTTCTGTCTTAGCTCGGGAAGGATGGCTCCGGAGAAAACTAATTTATGCAGTAGCCAAATCACTTGCTCACAACTTTAACGCCAGTAGCCCACAAAGCAGAAGTTTTGCTCACAAGACTCCACAGTTTGGAGGGAGCATTGATTGTAATGCCCCCGCATAGATCTATGGTGCTGCCTCATTTGGAGTACTGTGTACAGTTCTGGTCACCATGTCACAAAAAAAGACGTTGCCGAGCTGGAAAAAGTACAGAGGAGGGAGACCAAGATGGTCAGAGGGTTAGAGCACCGTCCCTGTGAGGAAAGGCTGAAGAGTCTGGGACTTTTCAGTTGAGAAGAGAGATGACCGCGGGGGGGGGGGGGGGGGGAATGATAGTAACTAACAGGGCCAACCCTGCTCAGCTTCTGAGATTTGATGAGACTGGGCTAGCCTGGGCTATCCAGGTCAGGATGAAAGATGTACATAGGTGGCTTGCCATTGCCTGCCTCTGCATAGTGACCCTGGACTTCCCTGGTGGTCTCCTATCCAAATCCTTACCAGGGTCGACCCCACTTAGCTTCTGAGATTTGGCTAGCCTGGGGAATCCAGGTCAGGGAATCCAGATGTTGTAGGCAAAACAACGTCCTGAATTGTCTGAGCTGATGGGATCATCTCACCCTGAAATAAGTACAGACCCTTGTAGGAGGTTGTACTTTGAAATCCTCAGGGCATGCCCCCAAATCCCTGGTTTTCTGTACAACCCTTTAGTTCACAATCTTAAAAGTAAATCATAATGCTTATGTTAAATCTTTTGTCCTGTTCACTTCATAGGATTTAGGGTTGCCTCAGGCTGAGAGGCTGGTTTTCATTTGCAGGAAATCTATCTCTACCGAAGTCGTTTCCAAACTGTTATTAAAATCTTGTGTCCCAAATGGAGTGGAGTGAGACCAATAGGAAATATGATGAATTGAGGGTTTATTTGTTTTTTTGCGGGGGGGTCATTCCAGATGGAAGAAGATTGCCTATTTGTAGTATGTTTGCCAACTGACCCCTTTGGCAAGAACTGAGAAACAGTGAAATTTGTTCCTGAATTTCAGTGTTTCAGTTTTCTTTGCAGATTTGCGGAATTCACTTTCGAGATCTTTCTTAAGGTCAGAGATGAAGGTGTCCGGAAACAGAGACTGAAAGACTTTCCTGCTGATTTGGATACATTTTCATTTCCATCCCTCCTCTGTGCCCTCTTATGTTGGAACGCTTTGATTGACAAGTCAGTATCTGTCCCTAGGGCTTGTATCTTTGAGTTTCTTCTGCACTTTAAAGTGCAACTTTAAATTAATGCAGAACAAGTAAGTCTCCTGCCAGATTCCTGGAACTTGACAGGTTGACTAGGCCTCTTAACTAATTATTGAGAACACAAAATAGAGCCTCGAGGGAACTCTCACTTATAACAAAAGGAGTTGAAATATTTATTCAGAAGATTAGTGCAAAGGTGAACAGTAAAGGAAAGAAGACTTTCCTTGATGCAATTTAGACTTATCTCAATATAATTTTATGTTATGAGACAAGGTTTTTGCTCCTTGTGCCTTTCTATCTATTTTCATGGTACAAGCTGATAGTGAAATTAAACAATTTACATCTCTCTAGACATTTTGACCCCACCCTTCTTCCTAGGAGTTCAGGGTGGCGTACATAACTCTTCTCCCTGTTTTATCCCCACAATAATCTTGGGAGGTAGGTCAGGCTGAGAGAGAGAGGCTGACCAAGATCACCTAGTCAGGTTCTCCCAGGTCCTTGTCCAACACAATTTAAGCGTGGCATTGAACTGGCAGCTATAAAAACTTATGGAATGCTAGAATTAGAATGCACTTAGAGCTGAAATTAACTTGATTCTCTTAATGCTCCTCATATGATGCTAGGAAAACAGGGGGGCTCAGCTAATTAAATCAAAGTTAATCACATTAATTCAATTTGGGGCCAGCATGGGAGGGAGGGGCCCTGGAAGAAGAAGAAGAAGAAGAAGAAGAGATTGGATTTATATCCCGCCCTTCACTCACTTAAGAGTCTCAGAGCGGCTTACAAACTCCTTTTCCCTTCCCCTCCCCACAACAGACACCCTGTGAGGTTGGTGGGGCTGAGAGAACTCTTTCCCAAGCTGTCCTTGAGGGAACAGCTGGTACGGAGCTATGGCTTGCCCAAGGTCATCCAGCCAGGTGCAAGCGGAGGAGTGGGGAATCAAACCCGGTTCTCCCAGATTAGAGTCCGCGCACTTAACCACTACACCAAACTGGCTAGGGGGCCAGGCCCCATGGGCCCCGTGTTAGCTACAGGCCTGGTTCACAGCCATGGCCTGGCAATGGGGGGAAGTGGGTACTTACCACAGAGGAGAGTATGTTCAGTCATCACTGGGACATGATAACATCCCTTCTGATGTGATTTGGAAAGGCTGGCATTGTGCTGGGTGATGCTCTAGCTCTTGGCCACCAACCAGCTGAGCATTGGTAGGCAGCAGCCAAAATGACTGGAGCTTGCCTCCTCTATGTAGGCATCTGGCAAACCTCGACCAAGAGCTCCTCTAACCTAGCATCTTGGTGCCAGCAGTAATCATCCAGGAGCCCACAGAAGGGGCATGAAGCTTCTTTCCAGCCCCTGGGGTTCTTTCCTGCTGAATATGAAACCCATCTTTGAGCTGAATATGAAGCCCACATAACTGTGCCCATCTTTGAAGCCATCTAAGCTGATGGCCACTGCTATATCTTGTGGCAGCAGATTCCCACGGGAAGGGAAGGTGGCATGGTGTAGCCCGATCTCAGAAGATCTCAGAAGCTAAGCAGGGTTGGCCCTGGTTAGTATTTATATGGGGGACCGCCAAGGACAGGGTTTCTATGCAGAAGCAGACAATGGCAAACCAAAAGCAGACAATGGCAAACCACTTCTGGTCACCTCTTGCCTTGAAAATCTTATGGGCTTCCCATAAGCCAGCTGCGAGTTCCTGGTACTTTAAACACAATCGTGAGGAAAGTGGCATGATATAGCCCAAACTCATCAGACAGAAGCTAAACAGGATTAGTACTGGGATGGGAGACCACCAAGGAAGACTCTGCAGAGGAAGGCCATGGCCAACCACCTCTGCTTCTTGCTTGCCTTGCAAGCCACTTGCTAGAGTCACCATAAGTTGGTTGTAACTTGATGGCACATACATACATAGGTAGAACTTGCTGAGGTAGGCACCCGGGCTGACACACCCTTCAACTCCTTACTCCCCCAAGCCTGAGTGGCCTCAGACTAGAAAGGCAAGAGCATCAGCAGTCACCCTCTGCTGTCCTCCTCTCTCCTTGGGCCTCTGTGCTGCTTAGGGGAGGATCACAATATGTCCTCCTTGGCTCCGCTGTGGGCTCCTCCAATGCTCCCTCTAAGCTGTGGAGTCTTGTGAGCAAAAATTCTACTTTGTGAGCTACTGGCATTAAAATTGTGAGCGAACGATTTGGCTACTACATAAATTGCTCTGGAGCCATCCTTCCTGATCCAAGACAAAAATGTGTGCGCTAGAGGCTAAGAAACTGAGCCAGCTCATACTAACTCAGCTTAGAGGGAACACTAGTACTATACCGTTTCCCTGTGATGGGACATGGGCAAGATAGATCCAGAGGATCAGGTCAAGGTGTCTTTCAACTGTTCTCATTACGAAACCCTTGATTAGTGTCTGAAGAACCCCAAAGTCCTTTCCGCACTTGGATCTCATCTCTGGTTTTATCAGAGTCCAACTTGCACCACAATACCTTGCATTTATCCCGGATTATAACAGATCAACACTTGGGTTCCATGTGGATTCGGGTCAAGAACAGCAGTGTCCTCTATGGGTCATTGTCAAATCATTGGGATGATGCATTAATTTATAGTTAGTTAATTTGTTTGCAGCTAAAAACCCCAAGGCAGGGAGGGTTTTTTGCCATCAGATCGCAGCTGACTTATGGTGACCCCATAGGGCTTTCAAGGCAAGAGGCATTCAGAGGTGGTTCGCCATTGCCTGCCTCTGCGTAGTGATCCTGAACATCCTTGGTGGTCTCCCATCCAAGTACTAACTAGGGTCAACCCTACTTAGCTTCCGAGATGAGAACAGGCTATCCTAGGCTATCCAGGTCAAGGCTTCCAAGGCAGGTGGTGGTGGAAAGTGCTGTCAAGTCACAGCTGAGTAATGGTGACCCCACAGGGTTTTCAAGGCAAGGTGCTTTGCCATTGCATATCTCTGTGTATTCCTTGGAGGCCTTGCATCCATTTACTAGTCAGGGCCAACTCTGCTTAGCTTCTGAGATCATACAAGATTGAGCTAGCCTGGGCTGTCCAGGTCAGGGCCTCCAAGGCAGGTACAACGCAGCATAACATAACACAGTACAATACAGTCAATAAAAGGCAGTGAGGTACAATAAAAAGAGAAGACCAGAAATTGGTTTGAGTCATCAGAGAAATCAAACCAAATCACCAAAACTGGTTTGAATCAGTTGTGAAAGCAGGCCCATAGCTACAGTGGGGCATTTAGGGGCAGTGACCCCTCACTCATGACCCATGCCCCCCAATTCCTGTTCCCCCAGCCCATACCATTACCTGCTGGCTGCACTAGTTTGCCTCAACCACTACAGGTGAAGGAGAGCTGCCTGGCTGGTGTGATTAATACTCAGTGAGTAGGCACTATTTGCTACAGTAGTGGGCGGGAGAGGACTGCCGTTACTATAGCATAGACCACATATTCCCCAAGTATTAATCATGCCTGCCCACTAGCTCTCCATCTCCCAGGACAGGCAAGCGGATGAATGAGGCAGGCAGGCCTCACTGCAGTCATACAGAGCCTGCATACTTGCTGAGTATTAATGGCACCGGCCGGCTCTCCTTCTCCTGTAGTGGCCGAGGCAAACAATTGCAGCTGGCAGTTAAGGAAAGACCCTTCTCTTCCTCACCTGCCTGCCTGCCCTCTCTCCCCTGCCCCCCAGTTTTCTCAACGCCCCACCACCCAAAATTTTCTGGCTATGCCCCTGTGTGAAAGCCCATGTTAAAAGAGCTGAACTGAAATTTCAGTTATGGAACACCAGCTTCGCCGTCTCTGTCCTTACAAGAGAGATCCTGCAGATGAGCAGATCTGCTTCCCCTCCTTTCTGATTTCCTATGTTGTCATTACCATTGGTTCCAGTTTGCTCCATTTATGTTGCTGCCATTGTTGATTCTTCTATGTCATTTAATGCCATTCAGATGCCATCTGCATGCTCTTTATGTGATTCTCCAAGGGTTGTCGCCTGCAGATCTGTTCCGCTAGCGGAAGTGCTTTTTTTGGCGGAAGGAACCTTCCCTCCCTGCAAAATGCTCGTGCTGTGCTGGGAGAAAGGTTGTGCAGGTTCCAACCCCACTTATACGCAATCGAGGCAAAAATAATGTCAGAAAATGCGTTCATTATAACGCGGAAAAAATCGGGATGAGGCGAGAGAAACAGGTGCAAAACTAAAGAGACAGGTTCATTTCTCTTAAGGGAGAAACAAAACTGAAACGAGGATTTTCAAAATGAACCCAACAGGTTTGGAAAGTCTGGCTCATCCCTGGACCATGAAGAATGGTTCTGCCACAAGTGAACATCCATTGAAGTCGTCACTGTCTTTGGGAGATAGGAATTCTGGCCAAGTTCCTTTAAAACTCTTTCTTGTAAGTTTTGAGATTTAAATATTCACTGTACCTAGAAATTTGTTTAGTTAACTGAAGTGTTACTGACAGCTACCATTTGGTTATCTGGGTGTGACGCTAACATATTCTATCTTTGTTCATACTGGGAGCCAGCGTTAGGGTTGCCAAGTCAGCCCGGGGGGCGGGGGATCCCCCGCTATAGGGGTTCCCGATCCGCCGGCTGGCATTTGGCCGGCGGGGGGAGCCCCGCCCCAAAAGTCGTCCGATGAGGACGACTTCCCCCATGTAATGACGTCATCTGGAGGTGACGTCATCACGTTGGGGGCATTGCCCTGGCAACGCCCCCAACGTGATGACGTCACCTCCGGGTGACGTCACCACGTCGCCATGGCGCGCGCGCAAAGCGCACACGCCAGAAGAGCTCCCGGGGGGAGAACAACTCCCCCCCGCCGGTAAGTTGTTCCTACTTGGCAGCCCTAGCCAGCATGGAGAGTGTGAGACTACAATATGGAGACAGACCTTGGCCTCCATCAGTAAAAGACAGGATGCTTCCCAAGGCGATTTTGGCCTTCCATTCCACCCCTGCTCCCTTCCCACCTGCCCTGGAGGGAGAACTCAAACACCACGATACTTACAAAACTGTTAACAGTGCACTTAAACGATGTATTAATAGTGTTCAATAATACAATACAAAAGATAACACAAAATGATGCAAAAAATGAAGGATCCAGTTATTCCAGAGTTGTTTCCATAGCAGTAGCGATGTTCTCTGGAATGACATATCGTTTCGATGGAACTTCTTCAAAACTAAACCTTACAGAAAAGTTGTCTTGATGTCCTTCACATCATACAGGAATCATCAAAGAGAAATTCTAAAAATATTCAATGTCTTATTGCATTTCTGGTCTTAACGCTCCAAACGGGCAAAACGAAGATAAGCTAGACTTCACTGAATATTTTTAGAATACACTGGATAGTGGAAAGGCCCAGCTGCAGTCTTGGGTTGCCAACCTCCAGGTGGTGAGAAAAGAAATAGTATGTAAAAAGGAAGAAAACACTAAGGAAAAAAAACATCAACAATATGTTTGTATTCTGCACTAAAATAAAAAACAAATTTATTAGGCAATAGCCTGTTGTATGTTATTTCTATTTCACGCGAATGTGTTAATTCTGTATTGAGGTTGGTGGTTACAACCCAACAGTCACTGCTTATAATGTTAGTAGAGAGGCGGGAAAGCCCAGAGCCAGTGTAATGTATTGGTTAGAGTGTCAGACTAGCCTCTGGGAGACCCAGGTTCAAAACCCCACTCTGCCATGGAGGTTTGCTAGGGGTCTTTGGACCACTGACCTACCCCATAGGGTTGTTATGAGGACACAATAGAGAAGAGCAGAATAGAATGAAACAAAATATTATTCTTTATATTGATAGACTATCATTTCTTTTCTGTTCATATAATCAATTCCCTCTCTTGTGTATGTGATATAATCAAGAAGCTCTCTCTCCCCCCCACAAGTGCCTTAAACGTTGCATAGGAATTCCAAATCATAAATTGTTCTGGCCAAAGGTTTGACAGGTAGCGCTGAGGTGGGGAAGATCTCCTGGTACAGAGAGACGCTGATGGGGGCCCCAGTAAAGTTGAACTCTCTGTGACTTAGGAGTTGCTAGGAGTTGCTAGGGCAACCAGATAAGGAGATCACCTGAAATTCTAAACTTTATATCTTATGCTATATGTGATGCTGTCCAATCACCTTGAAAAGAGCTATTTCTGACGCTGTTCACGTAATGTAGAATTATGTTTTTCATACTGTATAAAAAGGGGGAGAACAAAGAAATAGGGGCCAGCCAATTTTGATTTGAATGTAACTGTGTCTCCGGACCTCAGATTACAAAGGCTGGTCAGACGCGTCTCAAATAAACACTTTGTCTTCTGAAAGCAGCTGGCATTTCTGTGTTATTGGTTCCTGCCTGCTACATAAGCTTTCACTGCTTCAAATGTTTCCATGAGGTAGCTGTTACTGAAGCACAGTTACCTCTGTCTTCCAGCCAAATGCCAGCTGAATTTTACAATCACCCCCTTGCTCAGTAAAGAACATGTTCCTCCTATTCCTCCATGTTTCAAACGACATGCAATTTCTCCCCAGGCCCACTTGCTAGTTCTATGTACTGAGTAACTATCAGAAACCATTAAAAAGGTCTGTATGCTTGGTATGCATACCAAAATGATAAATCCCTTTCCTTTACAAAAATGGGGTGAACACTTCTCTTGCATTGGTGTTAGGGTTGCTATCCCCCCAGTGGGGGTGGAGTTTTCCCCAATTTCGGGGGGCCCAATTCACCACCAGCCAACTGGCTGGTGGGGGAGCGCTGCCCCTGAAGAGCCCCACTGCGCCTGATGTGGCTGGTGACCATAGAGTTTTTGGCCAAATGCTAGAGCATCCCCTGCACAACATGCCCAGTGCGATGATGTCACTTCTGGGGGTGTGCTATTATGGTGTGCGAATGCTAGAAGATCCTGGGGAGCAGCCTGGAGCCCCCTGCTGGCAGACAGTAAGCCCCCGGCAACCCTAATTGGTGTTGTTTTAGTGTTGTTATAGGATATTAAAAAAACCCTGTGGATTGAAAAGACATCAAAAGATTGGATCCTACAGCTGTTTTCCATTACGCTGTAAACTAGAACTCCCTTCCACCAAGACTTCCTCCCACAGTGAAAGACTTTCTCTGATGTAGGAACCCTTTCTCCATTTGAGGAGGACTTGACAGAAGGAAGTCAGAGGATCTGCCCAATATTTCAAGACAGTTTAATAGGTGGGACCCCACAGTTATATGCTACAAATGGTGGTACTTCCCTCTGGAGCAAAGACACGAGAGCATGACGGGCATGAAGGAAAACACCACTGGTTTGGATCCAGCAAGCCACGGCCACAAGGATAACCAATATTTCCCATGTTTCTCCCCTCCCCTGCCCACAGTCCTTTCTGACTCTGAGAAAGGTTATTCTCTGTGTCACAGAAGCCCTGCGGACTAGCAGCTGTGCAGGTTGGCAGGGAGCAGTGGAGATGAGGAAGGAGGTGAAATTCCTCTCCTTCTTCCATCTCAGAAGAGGCTGAAATGATGTTTTCATCTCCACCATCCTCTCCACTATGGCCTTCTGACCTGCATGGGACTTCACTTTCCAGACATCAGAAACGTCTATGGTGGTGAGAGGAATATAAGCAAGAGTACCGTTGAGCAGAGCTTTTTTCCTGGGGGAACACGCCAAAATGGAGTTCCAGAACCTCTTCGAAAGAATTCTTTAAAAAATATTTAAAAGTTCATGAGTTTTCAGTATACAGATTGAAAACTTCGTTTCCCTATTGAGAGTTCCGGCACCTCTTTTTCCATTAAAAAAAGCCTTGCCTGGGATTACTTTCTACTGACTGATACATTGCAGTATATCTGATAGGGAACCTTTACATTTTCTAAAAATAATCATGCATGGGGTGGCAAGAGTTGCCAAAGAGACATTTTTCTCCACCTCCAAAAAATACTAGAACTCAGGGGCATCCAAATAAGTTGATGGGCAGTAGGTTCAGGATGGACAAAAGGAAATACCACTTTACACTGTGGTCCTTTCTGCACTTGGATCTCATTCCTGGTTTTATCAGAGTTCAACTTGCGACACAATACCTTGCATTTATCCCTGGTTATAACAGCATCTGTTTATCCCAGGATAAGTGTGCGGTGAAACCGGAGTGACCACAATGTAATGTGGAAACAAAAAAATACCCATTTTACAGGCAATTACGGGGGTGAACTTGAGTGTAGCATAGAATGTAAGTTCAGGGACAGGGTTGAACCAGGATTTAAGGTCTAGTGTGGAATCACCCTGAGAGTGATTAAAATGTGGAATTTGCTATCAGAGGATGTAATTATGGCCACAGGAATAAACAGCTTTAAAGGGGGATTAGATAGATTAATGGAGGATAAGTCTCTCAATGGCTACTAACCATGGTGAATGAAGGGAACTTCCACATTCAGAGGAATGATGCTGGACTAGATTGATAGGATGCTGGACTAGATCTGGTTCAGCAGGGCTCATTTTATGTTCTTACTAGAATAAGGCCAGTTGTGGAAATAAATACAATGGGCTCTAGAAAGAGGTTCTGGGCAGGTGCCCTGGCCTTGGGCACTCAGTGTCAATTTGCTGTGGTGACCTCAGCAGGGTGTAATGGCACAGAGCTTACCATTTTCTCCAAGGGAACTGATCTCTGCCATTTGAAGAGCAATTGTAATTCTGAGTGATCTCCAGCCCTCCCCTGGAGACTGGCAACAATGGTTCCCCAGGAGGAAATGGCTGGTTTGGAGGGTATGGTCAAACCCCACCCTCTCCAGGCTCCACCCCCTCAAATCTCCAGGAATTTCCCAACCTGAAGATGGCAACCCTATCTCCTCCCCAGCCAACCACCAACATACTGTTATCTACCCCTCTGACTTCAGGTTTCCATCTCCTCCCCCCTCCCTGCAGCCTCTACCTAGGAAAAGTACAGTCTTTCTCCACACTGGGGACCAAAATAGCTCACATCATTCTCATCTCCCCCTTTTGATTTGCACAACAATCCTGTGAGGTAGTTTAGGCTGAAAGTCTGTGAGTGGTCTGAAATCACCCAATCAGCTCTCACAGGAAGACCCTGCTCTGGAAGTCTGGAAGACCCTGCTTTGAAGCACTAACTGCTATGTCACACTGGCTGTGATGGGAAGGCCACCTCAGCCAGGTATAAGGACACAGAGCCCACCATTTTCTCCAGGGAAACTGATCTCTACCAGCTGGAGAGCAGTTGTAATTTGAAGTGATTTCCAGCCCTCACCTGGAGATTGGTAGCAGTGGTTCCCCAGGAGGAAATGGCTGGTTTAGAGGGTGGAGTCTATGGCATTGTACCTGTCTGAGTCCCACCCCTCCTCCAACCCCACCCTCTTCAGGCTCCACCCCTCAAATCTCCCAGAATTTCCCAACCTGGAGTTGGCAATTCTATCTCCTTCCCAGCCAACCATCAACTTACCATTATCTGCCCCACTGATTTCAACTTGACACCCCCCCCCGCAGCCTCTATGTAGAAAAACTACAGTCTTTCTCTGCAGTGGGAACCCAAGCAGGAGGGAAGCGACCTCAGCAGGGTATAATGACACAGAATCCACCCTGCAGAGCAGTCGTTTTTTCCCCAGGGGAGCTGATCTCTGTCATCTGGAGAGCAGTTTTAATTCTGAGTAATCTCCAGCCTTCACCTGGAGATTGGCAGCAATGTTTCCCCAGGAGGAAAAGTACAGTCTTTTTCTGCAGTGGAAACCAAAGCAGCTTATATCATTCTCCTCTCCCCCTTTTGATCTGCACAACAACCTTGTGAGGTAGGTTAGGCTGAAAGTCTGTGAGTGGTCCAGAATAATCCACTCAACTTCCACAGCAAGAACCTGGGTCTGGCAGACCCTGCTCTGAAGTGCTAACTGCTACACCTAGGGTAGCCAACCTCCAGGTGGAGCCTGAAGATTGCCAGGTATCACAACTGAACTCCAGGCAACAGTTCTCTCCTCCCCTGAAGAAAATAACTGCTTTGGAGGGTGGGCTCTATGGCATTCTATTCAGCTGAGGCCTCTCCCTGGCCTTACTCTAGCTTCCATGGACTCCACTGCAAAATATCCAGGAATTTCCCAGCCTGGAGCTGGCAACACTGGTCAGGACTGGCCCCAATGAGTTCCCCACAAAGGCCTGGAAAGGGGTCCTGCCTTTGCCTTTTTACTGACAGAACCAAGCTTGGTTGCCTAGCAACAGCCACTGAGGGAAAAGTTAGTCCCACAGGAGCCAAGCAGGAGAATTGTTTTTGTCAGGAGAGACAGCCATTTTGGCAGTTTATTCTGTGAGGGAAGAGTGTCCAGGCTGGCAGTGGGCAGAGGAGAAGAGTGGACCCAGCACCCAGCCAATGGCACGCGAGTACTCTTGAGTGGCGGTTGATGGGCCAATGGTTGATGGAGTGCACAGTACAGCCAATGGGAGAGCTGGAAATGGCCAGCGTGTTAGGGCAATTATATATAGGGTTACCTCCCATTCTCTGATCATGGCACATTGATTTGCAAATCTTTGAAACATGTCAATGGGCCATTAGGATGAATCATTTGACTAGTCATGGGGGTTGTGTGGGTGTAGGGAAGGCAGCAACTTTGCAAATACAATTACAGTGCTGATTTGTGTACAATACAGTTGGAAGAACAAGTTTCTTTAGTGAGAATGACAGGACAGTAAGTTTTTATTCCATTTGCAAGCATTGACTTCTTTGTCTTACATTTGATTGTTAGTAAAAGGCAGATGCATTGGCTGCATGAAAGAAATAAAGATCTGAAGGGGAAGATTGGCTGTGCTTTGGTAACACACTTTTCTGCTTACTGTGGACTTACTTTTCAGTCAAATGAACTGGACTCTGAGCAATCTCAATGGGACACTTCAATAAACAGAAAAACTCTTTGTCGTGTCTGATAAAGCTGCTTTTTCAATGTCATTCTGTTAAGAAGAAAGTTGAACTAAATCCCTCCCCATTCTTGCTGTTCCATTTAAATAATGCAGAAGTGCTCCCTCTAAGCCATGGAGTCTTGTGAGCACAAATTCTACTTTGTGAGCTATTGGGCATTAAAGTTGTGAGCGAATAATTTGGCTACTGCATAAATTAATTTGCTCTGGAGCCATCCTTCCTGAGCTAAGACAAAAATGTGTGAGCTGGAGGTTAAAAAACTGTGAGCTAGCTCAAACTAACTCAGCTTAGAGGGAACTGTGGTAGTATTTAAAAAGAAGGAAGCTTGCTACTTCATTGTATAACGCCCTGTAACCAAAATTGCATTGAGCACTGAGCATCTGTGGAACCTGCCATAGACCTTCATGCATTGCAATGGGGGCATGTTCAGGAGCTTGTAGCTGTGCTGGGTAGATTTGGTGCCCAGAATCGTTTTGCGTTGTCCCTAAAGTAGCACAAATCACTTAAATGGAGGGAAAAGGGAGTAAATGGGAATTTTGAAAACGTAGCAGCTGCTCTAGTCACTGGATTTTTGTGGACTTACCCGGAGTTTATATGGCTGTTTACAACCACACCATTTAAGCCAAATTCAATGCATAATTCCCCGTGTAAATCTGTAGAAGACTCTAGCCTCCCTGGGGGAAAGGCCTTACATATGTTTACACTCGTCGGAGAAGAAGCCGCCCGGTCGGTTTCATCGAGCTGACAGCAGCGGGCCTCTTGACAGCAGATGGAAGCTGAATGGCCCAGCAGTTCATCCACTTTTGAAAACAAACAGGCAAAACTCCACGTTGACTTCACTGTCAATTTAAGTTGAACTTGAATGTGCCAGAGCTGTCAGCTCCAGGTTGGGGAATTCCCGGAGATGGGGCGGGGTGGGGTGGAGCCTGGAAAAGGAGGGGTTGGGGGAGGAGAATAGGGACCTCAGCTGGGTTGCCAAATTCCAGGTGGCCACACTAAGCATACGTTCTTAGATAATATGTATTATTCTGTTATATTTTACTGATGTATTTTATTGTTTTAGATTGTGAAGGCCTATGGCCATGTATAATAAATTTTCTACCTACCAACCTACCTACTAAGTGTACACACTGTGAAGAATGATGAAAATTGCAATTTATACAAACAGTTAAATTTAGGTAATGCAATTAGAATCTCGATTTCTAAGTACCAAAAATGCAACAGTCTTTTAGTGTGCCTTGTAAACTACTGATGCAGTCACATCCATCCATTCAACAGGTGAATGCCCTATATTCCAGCCATCAAGTATCTTTGCTGTGATTTGACCTTATTGCAAACAGGAAGTGGTCAGCTGACTTATCTTCCATTCTGTGCTTCCCCAAAGCTCACAACCACGACTCCAACAGGCTGGCTTGTTTCACCAGCTTCTTCGTGGGAAATCATGAAATACAAACTTCAAAGGTTCATCCAATTAAGGGTGGGTGGTTAATCCTAGGTTCCCAAAACAGCAATAATTGCCAAAACTTTTTATGTGAATGCCTCCAGGCGGTGGCTGAAGATCTGGGATTACAATTGATCACCCAGTGACATAGATCAGTTCCCTTGGAAGAAATGGCTGCTTTGAAAAGTAGACTCTATGGCATTATATCCCATTGAAGTCCCTCCCCTTTCCGAACCTGCCTTCCTCAGGCTCCACCCCCAAAACCTCTCAGTATTTCCCAACCTGGAGCTGGCAACCCCAGACCTCAGTGAGGTATCACACCATACAGCCCAGCCTCTACAGCAGTCACTTTCTCCAGGGGAACTGCTTTGTGTAGTCTGGAGGTCACTTGTAATTCCAGGATGCCCCCAAACCTCATTTGGAGGTTGCTAACCCTAGTGCTAGTGTGACAGGGAGCAATAGCTTATGCCGAATTTATATTGGATTGTTTATATGGTACTGCCCCTTTATGGCTAAACTGTGTGGGATTCTGGGGAAAAGGGAATGGCAGTTAGAGATGACAGTTAGCAGACTTCAGGGCTGAAGTGATTTTGGTTCTGAAAGTGCTTTAAGTTTATGTTTGGTGTGTTCCCAAGAAATAAAAGTCTACATGTTCTACACACCCTACCTTTCCCCCTGATTGGGGTGTAACACAAGTCTATTGATCAGCCTTTTGGGACACAAGACAAACTGTGGACAAGACCAGATGTACACATGTACATTCAAACTCCATGACCTGAAAAAGTAGAACACTAGAAAACTGGTAGTATGAAAAGGCCCAAGTCTCTGAAGTGTGTTAGGTGTACCTAAGGAGCTGCCTACCATGAGATTTTGTGGGAAATGCACCTTAGCTCTCCTTCAGGATATTTGCATTGTAAAGTAGCACAAGCCACAGGGATGGTTGGGTAACTGGATAGAACCTTGTGGAGAAATGCATTTTTCTTTGGACATCTGAAAAACTTAGAGAAGTCTCTCTCTTCTTTCTTTCTTTTTTTGAGACTTCTGGAACAGTTTTTTTGACCTTACCTGCCCTGCCAGGAGATGGGTGAATAGAGATGGCACAGGGAGGAGGGTCTCTTTGGTGTTGATTCCATCCAGGCAGGTGCAGCTCTTGCACCTGGGCTCCTGCTGAGTGGCCATTCCCATGTAGGGAAATGCAGACCTGAGCAGAGGCTCCAAGGTAATAGGAACCCTTTAGAATCACTGTACATTTTAATTTTAAAGAACCTGCCTTAGATTAACATCAGCTAGGACATGTACAGAGGGAGGGACAGAGGATTTGCATGTTACACTTTTCTTTTAGATCCCTTGCTTAATGTGTTGCTGTGCTGAGAGTATCCATGTGGACATTTTATTTTCAATAAATATTCTATCCCTTTGAATGATGGTAGCTCTTTTCTGTACCACATAAACCTCCACCCCTTTGGACATGCTATTATAAAATGACCAGGAGTCAGGGCCTACAGGTCAGTGGGGCTGTTCCACCACACACCCTAAATAAACAACCATACACATGAAAGAAATCCATTATTGTGTGTCTTCTAAGAACAAGAAATATTATGCTGGATTAGACCAAGATTCTGCTTTCAGCAGTGGCCACCAGAAGCCTCTGAAGGTTCATAAGAAGGACACAAATGATGGTAACAACCATCCTCATTCCAGCATCTGATAATCAGAAGTATTTTGCCTCATTCTAAGAGCACTGGATAGAATGACTGTGGCTAATGGGTATGGATATATTTGTTCTCCGTTAATTTATCTACTATTTTTAAGAAGCTATCTAAAACTACCAGTCCTTATATTATTCAGCTGTTTATTGCCTTTTAGTATATGGTGCCCCAAGGCACCTTACAAATATTCAGTTTGGTGAAAATACAATGACCCCTTTCAATCTGTATCTCTCTCCAAAAATGGAACTGTTCATCCTTCCTGTTTTAATGTCTAGTTTGATTATTCATATCTTTGTTGGTAGAGTGTAGATATGCAGCAAAGTGGAGTTCAAGCTGTTTGAAGAATAAAGTTGGTTTACTTAGAGAACAAACTTTGTAAGGAAGAGGAGAGAGAAAAAGAAGTCTAACTGTCTAACTAGCTAGAAGGGAGCCAGTAACCAACTGTTTTCAGCAGAAAAGAGCCCTAACTGAGCCAATCCAGGGACAGGAAGGAGACTATTTGAAAATAGTAGGAAGTCCCTCACTTCACTATTCTAGCTAGTTGTCCCCTCTGTTGCTCCCTTCAGGATGTTCTTGTCATTTTCTTAATCTATGCACAATAGACCTTGAATATTCCAATAATTCTGACATCACAACTTAGAAGGGGTTGCAGTTCAGTAGCAGAACTTTACTTTGCATGCAAAAGGACTCAGGTTCATTCCACTGCATTTCCAGTTAACATGATCTGATAGTGAGTGATGTGAAAGACCTCTGCCTGAGCAGCCACTGCTGGTCAGAGTAGACACTACTGATCTTGACAGACTAATGGTCCAACTCAGTAGAAGGCAGATTTATGTTTTCATCTTGCATGTGTGTACTCTGCTTCCCCACCCCTTTCTTTCTCACTAGAGAAAGGTGTTTTTTTTTTCACCAGCAGCTGTCATGGGCACAGGGCAAGCACTTCAGGGTTGATGGTGCAGCAGGAAACTTTCCTGCATTATGGCTCAAAAAAGAGGAGGATGTGCAATTTCACAGGAGGATGTGCTGGTGCCTATGCCTACTGATTTAGCTACCATCAGTGAGATTCAGGATAGCGTTTAGATACAGGATGTGGCAATGAACATAGAGATAGAAGTACTAGAGTAACATGCCTGTTGGATTCCAGTTTGATTTGGGAAATCTCGGCCACAGAAATGGTGGCCCAATATGGCATGTGGAGATAGCTATGATTGGTGGTGCATGCTGTAAACTTGGTGGTGCAACAGTACCGGTGTGCACTACTGGAAGTATGGCTATGGCACCTGCACATTTTAGGTAATATCTTAATAATAATTATCATATGGCAGTGTGTGTAGTATAGCCAGGAGATCCTAAGATTGTCTGGCAGCCAGAAGTTCTAGCTCTTTTAGCGTTATAGACCACTGGGTGGTGAGCTAGACTTATTTTTAAGGGAAGAGATGTTTCAGAGATGGTTTGCCATAGCCTGCCTCTGCATCATGCCCCTGGTATTCCGTGGAGGTCTCCCATCCAAATACTAGCCAGGTTAACCCTGCTTAGCTTCCGAGATCTGATGAGATTGGGCTAGCCTGGGCTATCCAGGTCAGGGGTAGGTAACGTCTTGTTAGGTCATTATGCATGAAGCACAGTGGCTCTTATTCATTGTGGTGCATGCTAAAAGTTAAAAGACTTTTTGTCATTCCTTTACAGCTTTTTGTATGCGCTAGGAACGGTGGTATTTTGCATAATACAAATGTTAATGGTTAACCCACTAGATACATGGTTTCCTTTTTTATACAAGATGGCAAAAAATAGAGATAAGTGTGAAAGTTGGTCATATTATAAATACTGGTCTATTGTGAACAATTAATATGGAACTATAAAGTAGACAGCTCGTTGATTTGAGTTAGCAACAAGGAAAGTTTGTACTTGTAATGCTATACTACACACTAAGAGGTATGGGACTAGAAAAACCTTTATGTTTTACCCATGTATCCTATAGAAACAACTGTAAGAACTGTAAATGATTTGTTTGATCTTGTTTGTGGAAAACACAATAAAAATTATTACTCAGATAAAAGTTAATGGTCCTCCCGCCCTGACTTGGATAGCCCAGGCTAGCTCAGTCTCACCAGATCTTGGAAGCTAAGTAGGGTTGGCCCTGGTTAGTATTTGGATGGGAGACCACCAAGGAAGTCTAGGATTGTGACCCAGAGACATGGAATGGTAAACCATCTCTGTTCATCTCTGCCCTCGAAAACCCTACGAAGGTTCGCCATAAGTCAGCTGTGACTTGACAGCATTTCCCACCAAGATTAAAATAAATTTACTTCTCCAAATACTAATCTGTCATGTATGTCTACAATTACAGATACCTACAAATACACACAGTAGTATATGTTGTTTGATTGCATTTTTTTCCCCACACTGATCCCATGGCAAAAGCTAGGTTAACACCCTTTCTTGAATGGCCCAGGATAGCCTGATCTCATCAGATCTTTGAAGCTAAGCAGGGTCAGCCCTGGTTAGTACTTGGATGGGAGACCTCCAAGGAATTTCAGGGTCACAATGCAGAGGTAGGCAACAGAAAGAACTCTGTCTCTTGCCTTGAAAACCCTATGGGGTAACCATAAGTCAGCTGCAACCTCCTTTCCACCACCAGCAGTGTTCCCCTCACCCCCAGCCGCTGGACTTCAGCACAATACCGCATTACATCCATAGCATTAGTGCACTGGCAGGAGAGAATTTTTTAATTGCTGTTTCTTATCTTGTTTTTTGTACGGTGCACCATCCCCAACAATCTTTTCCCACTGAAACTTAATCCAGACAAAGCAAGATAATGCTCAGTTTTGCAAATCCTTTCAAAGAATGGAAAATAAAACATCAGTCGATTTAGTCAGTTTAGGCTCAGGATCTGACGGTGTTTTGGTGTCTCCTGTGTACAAAGATGCCAGCTTTAGGAGTACGAAAGCGTTTGTGTGTGTTTTGTTTTGGAAAAATGGAAAATTAAAAGTTTATATCAAAGTAGCATCTGACTTGAAATGGGAAGCGTTTGAATGCAAAAAAAGAAGACTTTGCCTGCCTCCCCTCTATCTGGTTTTGGAATTCTTCTACCAGGAGGATTTGTCCTGCATAAAACAGCAGATGGAAATCATTTGACGCGACATGTAGATGAGCTTCTGGAGACCTGAAAAACATCAGAAGGGATCTATCCAGATTAAAGGATACAGTGAGGAAGAGATTAAAACGGAGTGAGGAACTTTCATGATTTTGAAAGAGTGCAAACCGTGTCACAGAATTTTAAGGTTTTCTAACTGTCGAGAGATCACATGGAATTCTTAAACTATTGACCAATTAAGGGACATTTTTTTCTGTCTTATTCTTTGAGAATAATTTGGGACAGATGTGCCATGAAGCCGGATAAATGCTCAGTGGAACAGTTAGGTGATTTTAGATTCTGACTTAATAGTCTTATGGAGATGGGAATATATTCTTCAGATATTAAGGTACAGCTAGTTGGGGGGGGGGGTTCCCTGCTTCTAGCAGGCAAGCACCTGCTAGCATTCTGCACCCCCCACTGATACTCAGTGGAGCAGCAGTGAAGAAATGACAGACAGGAACTGGCATTGTGTGATGCCATGACTTCACTTCCTGCTAGGAAACTGAAAGTGACATCACTGTGTCATGTGATGCTCTAGGAATGTTACTGATCACTACAGGTTTATGTCATTTTGCCAGTCTTCATCCCCACCCAAATGCTTCCATCATTGGTGGGGCCGGGGCTGGCGACCCTGACTGAATCCATGACCCTGAGTATTGGATTTCTGCCTCAAAAATTGACCCTGATGGCCCTGGGGGGAGGTCTCTGATAAGAAGGCTGTGATGAGTAGTTTACTTACTGTGAGCAGGGCTGCTGAGATCCACCAAAGGCTCTTCCACAGGAAGGGTTGCCAACTCTAGGTTGGGAAAATCCTGGAGATTTAGTGGTGGGGAGGGAAGGGAAGGGAAGGGGATTCAGAGAAGCAATCTTATGTGCACCTCTAGGGTTGCCAGCTCTGGGTTGCAAAATACCTGGAGATTTTTGGGGTGAAACCTGAGGAGGGTGGGGTTTGGATAGGGGAGGGACTTCAGTGGGGTATAATACCATAGAGTCCACCTTCCAAAGCAGCCACTTTCCCCCCATGGGGGAACTGATCTCTGTGTCTAGAGTTCATTTGTTATTCCAGGAAATCTCCAGAGTCCACCTGGAGGTTGGTAAGCCTATCCACAAGCCTCTGGCCAACTATTCCCTCTGGGTCCCCCCTCACAACTCCGGGACCCAACTCAAATTTCATATAAAAGCAAATCACATGACTTCCCAGGGTGTAGAGTTTCTAGGCCAGCGGTGGCCAAACTGTGGCTCGGGAGCCACACACGGCTCTTTCACACATATTGTGCGGCTCCCGGGAGGCCTCCCATCTATTCTCTCTCTCTCTCTCTCTCTCTTTCTCTCTTTCTTCATCCCTCCCCCTCCCTCCCCCATCTATTTGCTTTGTTTTTCTCTCTCTTTCTACCTCTCTCTCTCTTAGACACATAAATATTATTGGACAAATAAGTATTATTATCAATATCTGTTTTTACTCCCTTTTGTTTTTATTTTTGGCAGTCTCATTTAATGTTAATAAAAAGCAAATCTGCATATTTTTCAATAAAAACGTGTGTGTAATATTTGTTCGTATCTTGTGGCTCTCAAACATCTGATGTTTATTCTGTGTGGCTCTTATGTTAGCAAGTTTGGCCGCCCCTGTCCTAGGCCCTCCCTAGAATTTTGTCCCCCTGGTAACCTAACCTATGGGCATGGGCCTGCCGGGGTTAACATGGTTTAAATCCTCTTGCTTTCAGCAAGAGGACTGGGCAGGTTCTAAACCTTCACATTATCAGGGGGCCTGCAATGTGCTCCAGTCTGACTGCTAGCTAGAACAAATGGGTAGTAGAAAGAGTGCACCCGTAGAGGGACATTTTAAACACAATGTACTCTGCTGAGATCTACTGGCACAAATATTAGCGGGAGAGTGATTAAGTCAGAGCAGGCATCCCCTGGAGGAGAATAGCTTATGCCCATGAACAGGGAACACCCTGAGGGAAATAGGCAAAAGCTTGACACATTAATTCACTTACCTTGGAAATGAAACACCATAAAACAATCGTCTGAAGTGACAGATGGTTTGATGGTATTGTGTCATGCCTGGAAGCCAGGCCTTTTAGCATCACCAAACAGTAGGGTTGCCACTCTGCGTTAGGAAATTCCTGGCGATTTGGGGAGTGGAGCTTGGGGAGGGCAGGGTTTGGGGAGGAGAGGGACCTCAGCAATAGGGTATAATGCCATAGAGTCTACCCTCCAAAGCAGCCATTTTTTGAATGGATCTCTGTAACCTGGAAATAGGATAGCTAGGTCCTACCTTGCTGCTGGCGGGGGGCTCCTGGCTGCCATCCAGGATCTTCTTGCATGCGATGTGCGCACGCCGTGATGATATCACCTGGAAGTGACATTTATCATGTTGCCGATGTCAGGGGATCTGCTCTAGTTTTTTCGGGCAAAACTCTATGGTTATTGTGCCCTCAAAACCACAGAGTTTACCCAAATACTAGAGCAGAACTCCCCTGATGTTGCCAACTTAATGACGTCCGGCTGCAGGCGGATTGAAGCCCTGAAAATTGGGGGAAACCCCGGGCAGACCGGGGGGCTGGCAACCCAGCTGGAGACCGGTAGTAATTTTGGGAGATTTCCAGCCACCACCTGGAGACTGGCAATCCTATCAGAGGTGAGGGAAATACTGGGGAAAGGCAACAGCGATCACCTTATGAATGGTTTACTACGACTTGGCAACAGAGAGCAAAGTCATGTTGCTGAATGCCAGGGATGAGCCAAATGTTGCCATTTGCAATCTCCCCCCCCCCCATTTTGTGTGTTCCTGTTGTCAGTCCATTTCAGTTCTTCCCTTCTTCATTGCTATCACTGATGATTTCTTTACACCATTTTGCTTCTATTTACACACCATTTAGAGACAATTGAGCTCCAAATAACACTGAAAATACAATCATTTTACTGCCGGGGGGTGGGGGGATGAACTCAAGAAAAGAAATCGGTGCAAAGAAAGGGTCATGGATGAAACGGGCCCCGATCCCTCCTGAAAACTCATGCTTCTTATTAACAACAGCAACAACATCTCCATTTTTATTCGGTCTGGTTGGGCAGGTAGCTCCCATGTAGTTGCAAACTGAGATTCAAGAAAAAGAAAATGACAGACTCCTGATTTATTTATTTGTTTTGCTTGCTTACCTCATTTCTAGTCCACCTTTCTTGCTGGAGCACTCCTTCTGTTACTGTGAACTATTCCTTCCAAACAGTCTGGTACAGTTCAATTGGCTTTTTGCACATGGATGCCCTCCCACAGCCCAGGATTGTTCTATTCCTCGCTGTGCTGCTGCTTCATTGGACAGGCAGTGCTCAAATAGACAGCTGAATCAGTCACAAATTATAGAAATCAGCACTAAATAAATACTGTGCCCACCCCCCACCTCCAGTGCTTGTCTAAGTAGTCCTTAGCAACATTAATGGCTGCCAATGTGTCCCTAGAAGCTAAAATTACTAAACTAAGCTTCTCGTACTTTGGTCACAAGACAAAGAGTCACTGGAAAAGTCAATAATGCTAGGAAAAGTTGAAAGCTGCAAGAAAAGAGGAAGACCCAACGTGAGATGGATTGACTCAGTCAAGAAAGCCACAGCCCTTCGCCTGCAAGACCTGAGACGTTTTCCACACAAATGGGTCTCCCCGCTCCTGCATTTGTATTCCTCCGCTGCTATAGCTCGTTTTCACAGAGATTTTTGTAATCCGAGGTGCAAGAATACAGTTTGCCCCCTCTTGTGGCGCACCAAGGGGATTCCTGGAAACAGGAAAGTCTGATGCTGCACTGCAAGAGAGGACAAACTGCATTTTTGCACCATGGACTACAAAAACCTCTGCAGAAATGAGCGAAAGAGGCAGAGGAACACAAATGCAGGAGCGGGGAGACCCGTTCGTGCAGAAAATGTCTGCATAAGGCTGTTAAAGATTGGGCATTTTAGAGGTCATTAATTAATAGGGTTGCCATAAGTTGGAAGCAACTTGAGGGCACTTAACACACACATACAGACAATGTGTCTGGATGAGCAACATTTTGACACATGTGCATGTACTGTTTTGCAAAAACTTTATGCAAACTTGTTTGGCAGGCAGTTGAATCATTGGTTACTAAACCAACACTCTCAGTGGTCAACTCATGTCTGATTGACACCGTTGAAAATAATAAATGCTCCCATCAAATATGTTCACGGTGAAATCTGCAGCAGTTTAAATAGCGGGGAGAGGCTGAGACCACGGAGGACCCCTAAGTGTTATCAGTCCTTTCGCTAGCACTTCTCGAAGTCAGAAACGACTTGTTTTCATAATCCCAACCAGGAGACGAGATCAAAGCGGTGGCTCTGCCATGCACCAGGCTCTGAACTCTGGAGTTAACAGCTTTCAAACAAGCAAAGTCCTTCTGTTGGAATAAGCATCTCCCTAGTCTCCCGCTCTAGTCTACTATTCTCAAGGGAGTCTGACATTTCTACGAGACAGAACACGTTCTGCATTGTAATAATGGGTTACATTCTCGGTCTCGCACTCTAAAAACAGTTAAATGAGACTGACAGTGTAAATATGGAGAGCAAGGATTACGGAGAGAGTGGGAAGACTTCACAGGGAGACATTTTAAATGCTCAAAAACATACTTAGTAAAAACTGGGTTAAACAAGCATGGAATTGAACAAATATATCATTCAGTCGTCGTGATATGGATAACCCAGTCCGGCCTGATCTCATCAATAGAGAGCATTTAATATACTGTATCTGTGCCTGGTTTGCTAGTTGTACGGTTGTAGATAGGAAAGCACTCCAGAGAGTCATCACCACAGCCCAGAAGATAATTGGCTGTCCTCTCCCACTTCTGGAGGAACTGTACAGTTCTCGATGTCTGAAAAAAGTGAAGAACATCCTACAGGATTTATCACATCCTGCCTATTCCTTGTTTGAACTGCTGCCTTCGGGCAGAAGATATAGGACAATCAAAACAAGGACAAATAGACTAAAAAACAGTTTTTACTCGAGAGCTATTATTGCCCTGAATGCTGCATGAGACCGAAATCTGGGGGAAACAGTGGTTTGGTTGCTATGTAAATCACAAGGGAGAAGCAGTAGTGAATGTCTGTGTGAGTGCGCATGATTATATGTTGTGAGTCACTGAATGATGGCACTTTTTAATTTCATTGTACTATGTACAATGACAATAAAGTATATTCTAATAAAGTATATTCTATCAGATCTCGGAAGTGAAGCGGGGTCAGCTGTGGTTAGTCCTTGGATGGGAGACCACCAGGGAAGTCCAGGGTCACTATGCAGAAGCAGGCAATGGCAAAGCCCCTCTGAACTGTCTCTTGCTTTGGAAACCCTACGGGGCCATAAGTCAGCTGTGACTTGAAGGCCCTTTCCTCCACCGCCACCACCACCTTTCAGCTGGAATGGAAATAGCAGTCCAGAAGAATTGGCTGACCTACCCAAGAACATCCATAGTTCATCAGTTTCTGTCCATTAAGTCGGAGACCACTGCAGTGTTTCTCAGGAGGAAAAAAAGAGAAAGAGAGAGGGCAATCCCCATTACAATAAGCAGCAGACATGTTAATGGGAAGAAGGTGTCTTGCATTATGTGAAAAAGCCAGTCATGATCTAATAGAGACTCCCATGATAGCCCCCCCCCCCCAAAAAAAGTGCTGCACAGTTTATTAATCCTCGCAGAGCATAACAGGCAGTTGGCAGGCTGGACTGTGAAGCTGCTGTGTGGAGCATTTTTCCCACTGTTCATTAGTTCTCAGAACCCAAATGACTACATAACAAATCCATTTCTTGTGTTTCCTTCATGTACTTCCCTCATTTCTGCTTTTGCCCATGTCAGCATTACTGCTTAATCAAAAAGTCCGAGTAATGAGCCTGAACAATCTACAAATGTAAACTCTTTTGGGACGATCCGCTCCTTCTTTTTTAGGCCTGGCTCTCACGGAAGTGGTCGGCCTGGGCTGGCTGTGCCACAAACTCTTCACACGAGCAAAGGTTCCTCCACAACAAACATTCCCTGCGAACAGAGATCTAAGTGGCAAGGAGAAGGGTTCAGATCAAGCCATGCTTCTTCTGCCATACTAATTTTCTTTATAAAAGAATTTATTTTTTTTTTATTAATTTTTTCTTTTTTTTCCAAACAGGTTCAACAATAAGAAAGAGAATAGTAAATACAACAATAACCTTTTTCAACATATGAATTCAAATCAACAATAACAGAAAATACTAAAACGAACAAATATACTATGTACTTGCTCATGGCCACATTATAAAGTTAACACAAAGACCAATATTTACGAATAAAAGAATAATATTGTGATTTCTGGGCTTTTGTATTTTTGTCTATAACATATAAAGAATTTATTTTTTAATGGAGGAGCCTTCTTATGGGCTCCTTTAGGACTGCCTGCTCCGGGTTGGGAAATGCTTGGAGATTTTGGGGGTGGAGCCTGAGGAGGGTGGGTTTTGGGGAGGGGAGGGACTTCAGTGGAATATAATGCCACAGAGTCCACCTTCCAAAGTGGCATTTTCTCCAGGTGAACTGATCTGTGTCGCCCGGAGAGCAGTTGTAATCCCAGGAGATCTCCAGCCACCACCTGGAGGTTGACAACCTCATGGCAGACTAAAAAATGCAGTCCAGCCACAGCCTTAGTACCTCAGTGAGGATTACGTTTCAGTCACGGTCCTACTGGCACCTCAGCAATTCTTTTAAAAATTAATTTATTCACAAACCAGACCAGTTTAAAATAATGCAGAATGCTCCTACAGTTTCATCAAGTGAACGGATCCATGGATTGGATCCAGCCATCTTTTCTTGCGGGGAAAATTAAACGAGGAGGGCCCACCTTTGACCGCCAGAGTGGCTATGCTAGGAATTATGGGATCTGTATGTGCTGAAGTCACATGGGGCAGAAACTGGAGCAGTGAAGGGAATTGGGGGAGATTCAGTGAAAACTATTTCTGGAGCGTTTAAAAGATAATGTTTGAAGGGGTTTCAGAGAGGACAGGAAGATCCGAGCTGCTCACATTGCTGATTCAGGAGTCTTGAATCACTGATGTTATTACACAGAAGACAGAACTTCCCTGATCACCAACTGTCTTCAGTCTCCGTAACTTGTTTTTACCTCAAAATGCCGAGCTCCGCAACAGACCAGTCAGAGAGAGGGGGGTGCAAGCAGGCAGCAGCCTGGCAGCCACATAGGAAGCAATGGGGGGAGCGCACCCTTTTCACCCCCCTAGGGGTCGATTTTGTACAAATCCCATTTTAGCGGGCACTGATGTCATGGAAGGAATGCACTCCTAGGTCCAGGGATTCGTCAGGAGACTTGTTTTTATATGTCTATATATCTACATATCTATATCTATATTTATATCTATATATCTTAAGTACAAAGACTCATCACATGTGGAGAACAGGAAATCAAAACATATTGTTATAAATTCACCCATGTGGAATAACAACAACAGATTGGATTTATACCCCGCCCTTTACTCAGAGTCTCAGAGTGGCTTAAATCTCCTTTCTCTTCCCTTCTCCACCCCAGACACCCTGTGAAGTAGGTGGGGCTGAGAGAGCTCTTTTGAGGACTGCTCATGAGAGAACAGCTCTGAGAGAACTGTGACTGACCCAAGGTAACATGAGCAGCTGCATGTGGAGGACTGGGGAATCAAACCCAGATCTCCCAGATTAGAGTCCGCGCTCTTAACCACTACGCCAGACTGGCTCCATAACTTACCAGTTTGTTGGGGTTTTTTAAAAAATCCTATTGATATGTAGTCACATCTTGTTATAAAGCTACAGGCTCTGTTAAAAAATAGGGAAGAAATCTTAAGGCTCCGAGTGTTCAAGTTCCAAGAGGTTTTGTTTATCTCATTCATATCTTCTGGGGTTGTCTTTAAAAAGCCAGCATCTCATGGGCCTCGTTTTCCAAACTAATTTTGAATAACGCACCATCTTTTGAGGGAGAATTGCCTCCAGCTCGATGTTTTACTGCCTTGACTCCCTCCAAGATCAACGTGCAACCCACAACTCTGCCAGTGGAATTACATCTTGTGCTCATTCTACCAGCACTGCTTGAATTCCATTTATGGAGCAGAGTGCATGGGTGAACATGCTGCTGCTTTCCATTATGTTTAATTTATGCAAAGGAACGCACTGGGAAGTGGTTGAAGTTAGGTGATCAACACAGTCCTAATCCACAGATAGTTATGTGCTGCAAGGGTTTTTGTGATGACAAACAGTGCTCAGGGAAAAGCAGTGGCCCCAGAGAGTTTATAAAGATATGCATTACAATTCATATGAAGAGACAAATGCATCTTCAGTCACACTGAGTAGGAGCCATGGGGAACATATTCAGTAATGTGAGTATTCTCCCCCCATAAATCTGTGATCAGATGTACATAGGCTGGTTTACTGGTGCATTGAGGCATCAGAAGAACATAAGAAGAGCCCTGCTGGATCAGACCAGTGGTTCATCTAGTCCAGCATCCTGTCTCGCACCAGTGGGCAAATAGTTCCTCTGGAGGTCCAACAACAGGGCATAGAGGTTCACTGATGTTGGCTCCTGGCATTGGTGTTCACAGGCTGAGTGCCTCTGAATGTGGAGTTCCCCTTTAGTCACCATCCAAAGCTGATCTATGCATGTGGAAGACTTAACTAGAGGACAACTCTTAATGTTTTCTTGCCCATGGATAGCAGCTTCCAGTCAAGGTTTTGGGCCCAGCATACGGTAGGAGATGTGGGAAATCTCAAGTTCAGTTCCTGGCTCAGCTGTGAAACCCAATTGACCTTGAGCTAAAAACCATCCACCAACCTTAAGCTGAGGGCCAAGTTACAAAATACATTTGTTCACTAGGTGGCTCGGGTTTTCCCAAACCCAGGCTGTGATCAGACAGGCACTTTGATCTGCAGTCATCACTCCTCCCATCCAGATTTAAAGGGTTCATTCAGACAACAACATCTGGCTCCCATCCTGCAGCTGTCAGCCTCCCATCCTTAACCCCGACTTTCCTGACCCCACAGAAAATTTCGTATTTGCTGAACCTATTGGCCTTATTGAGGATCTGCAGATGTCTGGTCAGTCTCCCACACCGTCCCTTCCATTTTGGTGCCCCCCCTTTAGTGATCTGCGCATAACTGCATAAACGGCGACATATATTATTAAACCTGTGGGTGCTCCTGCACTTTATTATTTTTTTGGGACCATGAATGCGACCGGGGGGGGGGGTATCCTGCAGCTGTCACAACACTAGCCAGGTGATTTTGCATTTTTATTGAGGTTTGAAGCTAGTGCAAATAGTCCCTGGTCAGATATCCATGGTGGCCATTTTTGGAAGCACTGATCTGAGTCTGCGTTTTTGCGCATATGCGAAAAACAAGAATTCAAGTAAGTGCCTATGTGCATGCACAAACACAGAACTTAGGAAAAATGCTGATTGTGCACTCAGTGGTTGCCACCCAGCGAAAGTCTGGATGCTTAACTGTGGAGTCAGCACACAGTGAGACAGGTAAGAGGGGAGCTGTCTGGTCGAACCACAGTGGAACAAAACAATCTAGATCAAATTGGAGCTGTGGCAACAGCAGGATAAACTGCTTGTCTGACCACTGCCCCAGTTTGCTTTCCTTGCTGTCACTCATCAGCTGTAGGAATGTCATTTTAAATATCAGAAGAAGTCCTTTTTTGTTATTCGAACGGCTGTGTGTGAGGGGGGAAGTCCTCCTCCCTTTTCCCCAGGCCATTTTCAAACACTGAAATGCCTGCCCCTCCAGGGGTAATTTACACAATTATGGAGTGGGACATTCTGGGAATACTCTCCTGGAAAGGTCATTTCAGTGTCTGAAAACAGCCTGGAAGGAAGGCAGGGAGAAACCTAATCAAATTTCAGAATCAACCCTAATAAATACCTCAAGAAATGCTCCAAAGCCGTAAGAACGTAGTTTCTGTTAAAATAGCAAGTTGGAGGATTTCAGGTTGGATCCCACTAACTTTTCTGCCAATGAAAAAGGAAGGGTTTTCTCTGACCACCAAAAATAGACTATGCTGAAAATCATGGGACCCAGATGTTCAAAAGCCATTTGGGATGAGGGCTGTAGTATGGAGATGAATTAAGCAAGACAGAGTGGGAAAAGATGGCTGGATCCAACCCTTCAAGTCCCAGTGATGATGTGGGAGGGAATTGTAATGGTGACTGCTTCAGGCAGGGCCAGTCCTTCAGAGCTAGGGATGCACCTGGAAAGCAAAGTCCCAGGTTTAGCTCTGAGTACAGGGGTCCCCAATTTTACTGAGCCTGTGGGCATATTTGGACTTTTGAGAATGGGGAGTGGATGCTGCCACAAAATGGCTGCCACAGTGGCAATCACAAAATGGCTGCCATGGGGGCTGGGGTGGTTGGGAGTTTGCAAACTAAAAAGCTGTCAGACCTGGCTTCTTTTCGGAGAGAAATATTCACAGAACAAGCGACAATCAAACAATTTCTCTCAGTCTTGCTGAGCTACATAAGCCTTGAGAATGACAGGAGCGCTCCGCCGTGAATCTTAGCTGCACAGTGTGTCTTTTGTAGGACTGGCAATAAGCATCAACACAACTATAAATGAAAGCTTCCCCCCCATTTTGGAAGACTTCATGCAAGTAGAAGCGGGCTTGTAATTCTGGAAACTGCCGTTGGGGCTTGACTTTTAAAATACTGATGCAAAATTGACTGGTAGTTGTTAAATTGAATGAACTGAATGTTATTGTTATACTGAATGTACTGAATATATGTACCTGACAAGGATGTTATAAACAGCACATAATGCACTTTATAGAATGATGTTGCGAACAGAACATGTTAATTTACAAAAGTTTCTTGCAGTGTATATTTTTCGTTACTTGAGCTCCGTAAGCCCAACAGGAAAATACGGAGTGCGCCTGGTTCATATACCCACTTTTGAACCCAAGGAACGATCTCCAAATAAATCCTGCAGAGACTTCCTTGGCTGATCTCTCTGCAGGTTATCCAACATATAAATATCGCATGTTCAAAAAGGAAAGAAACCCCCCAATGATGCAAGACAATCCAACGGCTTTTGATCAAAAGCTCATCTTCGGGGGGTTGACTTGAAAATTCTTAACAAGCAAGCCAAGTCTTTGGGTATGTGGATTATAATAAAGTACACACTGAATTGCCTTCAGATATGCTCCCAAGTCAACACAGCTCAGGGTTCACTGTGCATCTGAATCCTGACTGTCACATGAGCTAGTCAAACCCCCCTCATTATCACTGGACGCAGGGTTGGACTGGATCACCACCGTCCTGGTGGGTCTCCTTTGAGGTCAGCTAGGGTCTCAGTTGTTGGCAGCCGAGGGGGGTCATGTCACCACACCCTCCTGCTGCCTGCCCCTCCGGGTGTATGATCTTCTCTCTCTCTCTCTCTCTCTCTCAGCGTGGCCGTCTAATCTTCAGGGTAGCTGTCCTCCTCAACCCATCACGGTTGCCTCTCTTTTATTCCCTCTTTCCTCTGACTCGCCCCTCCCTTCTCCCAGGTGCTCCCCACCCCTCTCTGGCCCTGCCACCATACTTAGGGGTTGACGCAAAGTCTCTTCATTGGGCGGGTCTCCTGTTTCCACCTCCTGCCCTTTCCCCAGCTTGCCACCTCCCTCTCCCGAGTGAAGACATTGGGGGTGTTGTTGGGCCCTTGTGCCAGCCTGCAGGCCTGGTGCAGCTGACGCTGCTGCCTCTTGGCGGTGCCCAGCCTCCACCACCTCCTAGCCTCCCGCCGGAGCACCTCGACTCTCCTCCTCCCCAGCCGGCACTCGTTCATCCTGCGTCCAGGTGAATGCGGGGGTTGGCTCCCACGGCCTTTCCACCGAAGGAGGGGCATCCGGGGGGGGGAGTTGTGGGTGTCCCGGAAGCCATGGCGCCGGGACACTGACAATAATCTCAGTGAATGCTGAGTCAGAGTGACTGGTCCAAGGTCACCTAGTGAGCTTCGTGGCTGAGCTGGGAGTTGACCCTGGACGACTATGGTCCCAGTCTGAAACTCTTACCATTGTACCACATGGCCGTAGGTTTTGGTCATGCAGCTGGAAAGCCTGTGAAAAGCAGGGCCCTGAGGCTGCATGCACACTAAGGGTTGCTATCCTCCAGCTGGAGATCTCCTGGGTCTACAACTGAACTTCGGCCTACACAGATCCATTCCCCTGGAGAAAATGGCTGTGTTGGAGGGTGAACTCTATGGTGTTACATCCCATTGAGATCCCTCTCCTCCTCAAATCCCAACTCTTCCCCAAATCCCATCTACCTCCCCCAAATATCCTGTAATTTACCAGCCTAGAGTTGGAAATCCTATGCACAGTCCTATGCACACACAAACACACGCACACAAACATGCACACACAGAGACAAATCAAGATGGATAGCTGTGTTAGTCTGTGTCAGGAGAAAAGAGCACCTTAAAGACTAACAAAATTTGTGGCAGGGGAGGAGCTTTCGTGAGTCACTGCTCACTTCAGTGAGAATTCAAGATGTGAACAGTGACTCACGAAAGCTCACACCCTACCCCAAATTTTGTTAGTCTTTAAGGAGCTACTGGACTCTTGCTCTTTTCTCCTCACACAGACACATATATAGGCAAACAATCAGTTCTGACTTGTAACTGCATTTTTGTAGGTTCAGGGTAGGGCTTTCTACAGGGCCATAGCCAGGATTTTTTTTTTACTTGGGGGGACATTTAATTAAGTTGGGGGGTAACTGACACTCCTGTGTCAGGAGCAATGAGAGTGACAGCTAGGCTGCCATAAAGAATGGGAGGGTAGGGAGATTGGCGGCCAGATGTCAGCTAGGCTGCCATAAATGAAGGTAGGGATGAGAAGGTTGACACTGGTATGCAACTTTCGATTTCAAGGTGCTCTTGAGTTTCTCTTGTAAATTTCCCGCTGGGAACTAAGAGCCATTACTGGGAACTAAGACCCAAGTTCGAACCCTGTATAAAATCCCATTCTAGCTTTTCCCCTTTAGTCTTAACACAGATAGTGTTTAGAGTGATGTAGTAACCTGACCAATAGATCCTGCTTAAGGAACGTTGTTGAGTGCTGCTTACTGGGGACTCTGACAGAGAGAGTAAAAGTAAAAAAAAAAAAAGCGATGAGAGAGAATGGGCTGGAGTAGGGATCAGATGTGCCTTGTGGCATCCCTTGCCCGCAGCCAGCCAGAGGTACGCTGCTGGCAAGCAGGGCAGGGAGACAGCTCAGCTCAGCACCGCTGTGGCACTTGTGAAAAATAAAATACAATAAACTGTCTGGATGGGAAGTCGGAGGCCTGAGTGATAAGTCAGGGGGCCCAGCCCCGAGATGCCCCACTGTAGCTACGGGCTTGGCTTTCTACCACATAGCTCCTGCCCCCCAGCACATGCAATGTCGTACTCATATTAAACAACTCTCTTTCCCTCCCTCCCTCTCTCCATACAGGCACGTACACCATCTTTATTTCATATGTACAAAAAGACTGGCCCTGCTTATATGTTTGAAGCATTTCTATCTCTTGCTTTATGGGGGTTTTTTTCCAGATTAGCTGCCAAGCAGGACTCCGACGAACAACAGACTTTAGAAACCCCTCCTGTTTCTTGACATGTCACTCCTGAGGTGCCGCTTTGAGTGGAAAATAACACTCTAGATCCTGCCTGGGTATTACAAGAAAAAAAAAGAGATCAATATGTCAGATACCTGCATTATATTATCCCATTTTTAGAGAGCCCTGGAGGGTAAGCTCTTAACAGGGACTAAGATACAGCTGTCTCCGGCTCCTGTGCTTTCTCTACCTCAGAAACATAACTAAACGGACTCGGTTATTTGTTAATACTATTTTTTTTTGTTTTGCTGTCTAATGGCTTGCTCTGGCAACCTCGTCAAGTGGAATGTTTTCTCATTGATATCAATGGGACTTGAGGAGATCAGTTGCCTTTTAGGAGAAACGTATCACTGGCTGTGAAGTGACTTTTTAATGTGTATATATTTTTATTTTATGTTGGCTGTGAAGTGATGAGGGAAAAAAGAGGTGCTGGTATAGGCCTTAAAGCCATACAATTTGATTTTGGATGAACCAGAAATAGTTTAACAAGCCCTATCCTTAATCCAGCCTCCTTTCTGTTTTGGCCTTTGGAGTACAAGGTCACATTGGCCTGGCTGGTCCAGGCTAGCCCAGTCTTGTCAGATCTTGGAAGCTCAGTGGGGTCAGCTGTAGGGTAACCAACCTCCAAGTGGGGCCTGGAGATCTCCTGGAATTACAACTGATCTCTAGACTACAGAGATCAGTTCCTGTGGAGAAAATGGCGGTTTTGGAGGGTGGACTCCACTGTGCTCATGCCCAGGGCTTTCTTTTTTGGAAAAAGAGTTTCCAAAACTCAAGAGGGAAATGAAAGAGAAACACATGAGATTCTATGAAACTTTTAAACATTTTTTGAGAATTTTGTTTCCATGAAAAGGTTCTGGAACTCCGTCCCACCACATTCCCCCAGGGAAAAAAGCCCTGCTCAAGCCCATCCCCAAACCTGGCCCTCCCCAGGCTCTATTCCCAAATCTCCAGGGATTTCCCAACCCAGAGTTGGCGACTCTTGGCCCTGGTTACTACTTGGATGGGAGACCACAAAGGGAGTCTAGGGCTACGATCGTACACACAATTAGACCCGACATAGGTGCGAATGCCGGGCGGATTTAAAGGGCACGATCAGACAACAACATCTGGGAAGTGCCCTGCAGCCGTGGGCAACCTGTTGTGCTCTGGCGCAGAAGTGGAGTTTAAAGACATCAGGGAAAATCTGGCAGTAAACAGGTTGCCACGGGCCATGGATGGACTTTACTGTGTCTGATTGTTCCAGCGCGCTCTCATGGCATCGGGATGGTCTGATCAGGCGATCCCAACTCCGTGCCATTGTCCCACCACCCTTGCAGTATACGCATCATCGCAAACTCCATAGGGAGCCCTCGGTGTGGAGGTGTGATTAATCGATCCCTCATTTAAGCGCATGGGGCAAAATGGCACAAAACCCCCCAACTCACCCGCAGTTGCATCTGATCACACACTGACGGACACTGAAGCCCGCAGCTTCAAAGGGAGGTGTGATCGTGCAACAGCGGGTCAAATTCCTCCAGAGGAAATAGCCTCACTCCCCCTTCCCCATTTTTTCTGGTGCGTGTGACCGCAACCTTGGGCTGGTCTGCAGAGGCAGGCAATGGTGAATCACCTCTCAACATCTCTTTTCTTGAAAACCCTACGGGGTTGCCAGGAGTTGGCTGCGATTTGACTGCACTTTCCGCCAGCCTTTAGCTTGCCATAGTTTGCCTCAGCACATAAATGGATTCAGAACCTGCTCGAAGATGTGGCCTTGTGTTTTTTTATTTCTTTCTTCATTTAAAATCAACTGTTTGTTCAAACTGATCCTTTAAATTACATTTTGGTGTTTTCGTAAGCCGCTTTCTGTACCCATCAGGGAGAAAAGTGGGCATTAAATTGTCTAAACAAACAGATTGTTCCTAGGAAAACTATTGTCTGAAGGAGTCACTCAGTTGTCTACAGTTTTCCCTTCTTCTTCTTCTTCTTTTTTTTTTTTTTTTAAAAAAGGGTATTTAATGTGGGAAAAAAAACCCACAGGTGAAAAATTAAAGATGATCTTTGCCTTCAAACAACATAATCTGCTTTTGCCATCAAAGGGAAACCAGCATTAACAAGGCAAATGAGATTCCGGCAAGTAAAGCCCATTTAAATCTCACGCGCAGCAGCAGCAAACATTAATAATGGCATTCTTATTCTGCAGGGGTGCAGCTTCTACAGGCGGCGGCTTTCTGTACCGAAGGATGATAAATTCTGCTGGAAATGCCAAGACATTCCATGCTCTTTCTGACAAACAGACTATTGATGCAAGCCAGGGGTGCCGAGTGAAACAGAGGGGGCTTAATTAGTGCCTTTGACAAGGACTGTACAAAACTATGGCTGTGATCAGTTTCCAGCAAACTGAATGGGGATTTGCCGCAAACATTTCCTCTTGCATCTAATGAGGATGACTGAGCTGACTCCAGTGCATTTTTCCCTTTGAAAAAATAGATTCTGCCCTGTTCCACCACATGAAGCCTCTTTGACACAACAGTATTTTTTTAATTTTTACATTTATTTTAGAAAAACAGTGAGGGTACAGAAATGAAAAGGGAAAAAGGGGGGAAAACAGGTTATACAACAGAATTACATTTGTCAAAGACAGTCATGTAGTACATAATGTACAGGACAGAGAGTAATTTCCCTTTCATCCCCGTCATTATAATTTTAAGGTATTATCTATGAAAGACAATAATTCTTATTTCTGTTGGGGTCATTCTACCCTGGAGGCAGTCATTCCAGTCCCAGAGTGCCTCTGCTGCTCCCAGGGTCTGTGGTCCTTTCCGCACTTGGATCTCATCCCTGGTTTTATCAGAGTTCAACTCATAACACAATACCTTGCATTTATCCCTGGTTATAACAGCATCTGTTTATCCTGGGACAAAGGTGGGGTGAAACCAGGGTGACCTTAATATAATGTGGAAACAAAAAGGACCCTGAGATAATTACAGGGGTGAACTCAAGTGTAGTGTAGGATGTAAAAATACCCCGAGATAGTTACAGGGGTGAACTCGCATGTAGTATAGAATGTAATTTCGAGAACAGGGTTGAACCAAGACTTAAGGTCTAGTGCGGAAAGGACCACTGTCATTCCACTCTGCGACCTGTCATTCCAGTCCCAGAGCACAGATTGTATTGCTAGGGACCATCATTCCACTCTGGGGACTATCATTTTGATCCTAGAGTAGTCTATCTGGGCCCAGAGACCTTAATGGAAAGTTCATTCTGTATTTTCTTTGCAACTTTTTGTGTGCTGCAATGTATTTCAATGGAGCCCGTGCAAACTGAATCAGCCTGGTACATAGCAGATGTAATTAAATACTTATTACATAGCATTCCTGCTTTAATAAACACTTAATGGAATCTTATATTCTAATTCCGAGAGGGTTTTTTTCTGTGTGGATACTTATATCTGCCAAAAGAGAGCTCACTCTCCCCCAACAGCTTTTCCTACATAGTCAGGGACCTTCCTCGGTCTGCAGAAAAATCCAAAAAGTTAAAAAAAAAACCTTTAGGGACCATTGAATTCCCCCCAATACCTTTTGAAATGGCATCAGCTCCGGGCATCAACTGTGAGAGATTAGAATGTTCGGGGAAAGGTAGGCTTCTAACTGTTTCTGTCAGTAAAAGGCAGGGTTTTTACTGGCAGCAGTCTAGGGTTGCCAATTCCCCCCCCCCCCCGGCCACCAGCAGCAGATCCAGGTCCAGGCTGGGAAACTCCTGGAGATTTGGGGGTGGAGCCTGGGGAGGACAAGGACCTCAGTGAGGTACAATGCCATAAACTGCACCCTCCAAAGCATGCATTTTCTCCATGGAAAGTTATCTCTGTAGTCTGGAGATGAGCAGTAACTCCAGGGGATCTCCAGGTCCCACCTGGAGGCTGGCATCCCTAGGCAGCACCCTCTGTGTGACTTGATACCACCTGATTTGCTACTGTTCATTCGCAGCCACCCTATGAAAGCCATTGTGATATAACAGTTAGAGCTTCAGATTGGGATCTGAGAGACCCAGGTTCAGATCCCCATCTTGTGGTGGAAGCTGACTGGGAGATTTTGGACCAGTCACGTACTTTCAGCCTAACCAGCCTCACAGGGTTGTTGTGCAGATAACAAGGAGGAAATAATAATGTAAGCTGCTTTAGTCCCCACTGTGGAGAAAGACTGTAATTTTCCTAGGTAGAGGCTGCGGGGGAGGGGGTGGAGATGGAAAGCTGAAGACAGATAAATGTAGGTTGGCTGTTGGGTGGGACGGAAATAGAGTTGCCAATTCCAGTTTGGGAAATTCCTGGACATTTGAGAGGTGGAGCTTGGGGAGGGTGGGATTCGAGGTGGGAGGCAGAAAGAGAGAGAAAGAGTGATGAGGTGGGGAGGCAGAAAACAAAGAGAATGATGATGGGTCAGAAAGAGAGAGGAAGTAACATACATGGAGAAGAGAGAGAGAGTAAGAAATGGGGGGCAGAAGGGAGAAAGAGTGTGAGAGAGCTAGGGGAGAAGGGAGGACGCAAGGGTGTGAGGAATGGAATAACCATCCTGCAAGTTTCTTGCAGGTCTCCACTTGTTATTATTATAAGCTGCAAAGTATCAAGAAAGGTGCCTTTCAAATGTGGGCCAGTGGCATTCTCATGCCAACCATTACTTTACATCAGAACTGTACCTTCCAGTGTTCCCTCTAAGCTGAGTTAGTGTGAGCTAGCTCACAGTTTTTTTAGCATCCAGCTCACACATTTTTGTCTTAGCTCAGGAAGGATGGCTCCAGAGCAGACTAATTTACACAATAGCCAAACTGCTCGCTCACGACTTTAATGCCAGTAGCTCACAACGTAGAGTTTTTGCTCACAAGACTCCACAGCTGAGAGGGAGCATTGCTAGATACATCTACCTGCTGTTGTATTTATTTGTTTCTGCCACCATATTGAAAAGACACAATCAGGGGACTGTTTCTTCTCTCCCTCAGGGAACTATTTCATATATCGATGAACATTATTTTATTACCGTGAGGTGGTACGGTGTCATGTTTAGACTAGCATCAAGACTGAGAACAGCCATATTCAAATCCCCTGTGCTTGTCACCATTGTCTCACAACCTTATATCACAGGATTGTTAGGAACTGAAACTGAAGGAGGGGAGAACCATGTGTGCTACCCTGGAAGCAGGGGACGGGCTCTCGCTCAGTGGAATAGCATCTGCTTTGCATGCAGAAGGTCCCAAATTCAATCCCAGGCATCTCCAGTTGTAAAAGGCCAGACAACTGGTGACATGAAAGACCTTTGCCTTAGACCCTGGAGAGCTGCTGCCAGTCTGGGTACAGAGTACTGATCCTGATGTGCCAATAAGGCAACTTCATGTGGTCAAGAGAAGGATCACATTAATGCTATAGGGGAAGGGCTGTGGCTCAGTGGAAGAGCTTCTGCTTGGCATGCAGAAGGTCCCAGGTTCAATCCCAAGCAGCTCCAGTTAAAAGGACCAGGCAGGAGGTAATGGGAAAGACCTCAGCCTGAGACCCTGGAGAGTTGCTGCCAGTCTGAGTAATGTTGTCCTTGATGGACCAAGAGTCTGATTCAGTAGAATGCAGCTTTAGGAGAATGTGACACAGAGATGGATCCCCTGCACCTGATCACGCTAAATTCAGTGAAGGGCAGTTGGATCTTTCAGTCAACAAACCATAAAGTATTTTGTGAGAACCAAAACAAATGGAGAGCAGACACCCCTGACCCACTTCCATTTCTCTGTGTCCAGCCCTCAAATGTGCATGATGCACTCGTGTTGAGCATAAACAAAAGGAAAGAAAAGGAAAAGGGGAAGGGCAGCCTGGATGGAAGCAAGAAAACTGGGTTATAACTTACTAGGAATAAGGCCCGTTGTGGAAATAAATACAACGGGCTCTAGAAAGAGGCTCTGGGAGAGTGCCAAGGACTTGGGACTGACTCAGTGTCAATCTGCTGTGGCAACCTCAGCAGGGTATAGGGACACAGAGTCCACCATTTTCTCTAGGGGAAGTGATCAATGCCATCTGGAGAGCAATTGTAATTCTGAGTGATCTCCTGCCCTCACCTGGAGATTGGCAACAGTGATTCCCCAAGAGGGAATAGCTGGTTTGGAGGGCAGAGTCTATGGCATTCTACCTGTCTGAGGCCCCACCCCTCCTCAAACCTCACCATCTCCAGGCTCCATCCCTCAAATCTCCAGGAATTCCCCACCTGGAGTTGGCAACCCTATCTCCTTTCCAGCCAAGCATCAACCTACCTTTATTTCCCCCTCACTGTTCAGCTTTCCATCCCCCCCCCCCACCTGCAGCCTCTACCGTGCTCTGAAGCCCTGACTGCCACGTCACATTGGCTGTCATGGGGGGCATCTCAGCAGGGTATAAGGACACAGAGTCCACCGTTTTCTCCATGGGAACTGATCAATGCCATCTGGAGGGCAGTTGTAATTCTGAGTGATCTCCAGCCCTCACCTGGAGATTGGCAGCAATGGTTTCCTTGGCTGGGAGGGTGGGATAGAAATTTAAATAAATAAATTTCCTAGGAGGGAAAGTGGTCTTTCTCTGCAATGGGGACCAAAGCAGCTTACATCATTCTCCTCTCCCCCCTTTGACTTGCACAACAATCCTGTGAGGTAGGTTAGGCTGAAAGTCTGTGACTGGTTCAGAATCTCCTACTCAGCTTCTACAGCAGGAACCTGGATCTAGTGCACCCTGCTCTGAAGCACTGATTGCCACACCTAAGGTACCCAACCTCCAGGTAGAGCCTGAAGATCGCCAGGTATCACAACTGAACTCCAGACAACAGGTCTCTCCTGTCCAGAGAAAATAACTGGTTTGGAAGGTAGACTTGATGGCATTCTGTTCAGCTGAGGCCTCTCCCCTTCCTAAACCCTGGCTTCCAGAGACTCTACCAGAAAATCTCCAGGAATCTCCCTACCTGGAGCTGGCAACCCTAGTCTGAACCAACCTGTGTCTGAACCAAGCTTGGTTGCCTACTGTGGCTAAACGGGCTCCAGTTTGCAACTCAGCTGTTCGCCTCCCACCCTCGTCCTGTGGGCATCTCTCACTCCTTAAGTTCCCTGCCATCAGTCACTGAACGGTCACTACCTTTTTAAAGGGCCCCTGTGGCCAAATCTCCCTATCTGGAGATAAAATCCTCAATCTTTGGGGGATTCCTGGAAAGTTGGCAACTGAAGGGTCTGGCCTTTCCTTGCTTCCCAGGGCTACCCCCTCCCTTTGGTATTGTGCAGAGCAGGGGAGACTATGCACCACACAGATTATTCGCCCAAATAAAATAATTTTTTTTACTATTTACACAATTATGGAGTGCATACACACACACACTAAATGAATAAGGCACAACTGTTGGAGTAAGCACATACTATGAACCAACAGGGCATAAATCAACAGGGGTTAAACACAATCCTCCCTGGATGGGCTGGAGTCTATATTCATGGTGCCCCGCCCCTTGGGACATTCCCTCTTTTCCCGCACTTTTTGGCCTTGGGGCTGCTGGGAACTGTAGTCCAACAGATGAGGAAGCCTCATTCAGCCCAGTTAGTGATACCCCTGGAGGCCCCTCTCTGAAATTACAGTTCAATTGAACCTTATGGGGGAACATTTTAAACAAACCACAGTCAGCAGCCATCTTATAGGCACAGGTAACTGCCATTTCTGTACACCTACCAACAGCCACTGAGGTAAGTCACACACAGGAGGGAAGCAGACCTCTTTTGAATGGCAGTCCGTCCAGCCAACTGATTTTGGCGCCCCATGTAATCTTGAAAATGGCTTTATATAATAAGGAAAGATGGCCCAGGGGCAGGATGCTATTTCTGCAGCTGCACATTTATCTCACCAGCGCAGAACTCACAACTGATATCTGACTAAAAGTTTCCATGATGGGCGTTAAACATAAGGTGTAGTTAAGGCCCTTTAATGTGATAGAAGAATTGGTTTCTGCTTAAAAGTACTTATGTAACAGGATAGCCAATAGTTATGCTCTGCTACTAACTCATTGTAACACCAAGGAGGTATAGTTCTTCTCTAAGATGGAGGGTTCTCTCAGGCTATCACAATGCATCTGGGATCACAAAACTCCCACTGTGCGTGTTATGCAAAGTTCTTGTGTTGTTTCCCAACCTACATGGAAGCTATGCTGGGTGATATTCCAGGGATAGGGCTGCAGTGGCTCAAGTGGTTAAGACACTGAACTACGGACTGGAAGGTCGGTAGTTCGGCAGTTTGAGACCGGAGTGCTGCGTGACGGAGTGAGCTCCCGTCTCTGGTCCCAGCTCCTGCCAACCTAGCAGTTCGAAAGAAAGGAATTTCAAGTAGATAAATAGGTACCACTTCGGTGGGAAGGTAACAACATTCCGTGCACCTTGGCGTCTAGTCATGCTGGCCACATGACCACGGAAACGCCTTTGGACAGCACTGGCTCTTCGGCTTGGAAATGGAGATGAGCATCACATTCCTATAGTCAGATTCGACTGGCTTTCGAGCAAGGGAAACCTTTACCTTTAACTATTCCAGTGGATACACCTCTCTGAAATGGTGCCGTTGTCAGTTGACTTTGCTGTTGGGAGTCCATTCTGGAGGGTCTGTAGCTCAGTGGGAAAGCATGTGCTTGACACTCACTGAAGGAGATCTCCAGTTCGATCCTTGACATCTCCAACTAGAGGATCTCAGGTGGCATATATTTGAAGGTAAGGACCCTGACTGTGTTGGCAGAACATCTACGCTGCATGCAGAAAGTCCCAGGTTCTATCCCCGGAGGCTGCAGTTTAAACCATCAGGTAGCCAGCAATGGGGAACAACACAAGGACTTTGCATCATGCATGTGACGGGAGTCTTGTGATGCCAGACACATTGTGAAACTTATTTGCGGCCATGCAAGGAAGGGGATTTTTACAGTGGAGACAACAGCAGCTCTCTAGGATGGTTTGAGAACACAAAAACAGTAGGGGGAGGAGGCTACAGCTGCATCTCCCTGATTATTGTGGTTGCAAGCAGAAAGAGATGGCGTACATCTGGGAGGCACAAACCTCCCATTGCATATGGGATACAAAGGCCTTGTGTTCCCCAATAAATGAGGTCTATGTAATGGGTAGATGGGTACCAATGACTTGTGTGAAGGCAAACACAGAGGTAAGGAAAGAGAGATAGTCAGCCTTCTTATTCGCCACTGCCAAAACCTCCAAGAATTTCCCAACCTGGAGTTGACAACTGTTTAAGGGCTGCGGGGAGGGAAATGCTCTTTCACAGTGTATATGGGGAGGAAGCTGTTTGCAAGGGTGGGGACAGAAACACAAAGAAAGGGGACAGCTAGGGTTGCCATTTCTCCTGCTACATGGTTTTATCACAACATTTTTTGTAAATCCTAGGCTGAGGACAGACTGGCAATCTGGAGTGGGAGACCTCCACTTGGGAAGCGGGGGAAGGGAGCCCGTTCAGACATCCGCAGCTGTCCCACAGCTCCCTTCCGCACTTACATGTTTTGCAGCCGGTTTCCTTTCGCTTTAGGAGGACACTGGGAGAAACTGGTGTCCAGGGGCCATCTTCCGCATGCCTCCGGCTTTCAGGCAGTGTGAACCGAAAGAAGGCGGGATTCAAGCGGAGGCAGCTGTGTGAACGTGCCATTTTGGCAGTTTGCACATGAGTGCACATACGCACATTGCCGAAAACAGCCCTGCCACAAGCTGCGGAGGCTGGCCCACCCGGGGCCGCTCCGCAGCACTCTGAACGCTCCGTGACAGCATCCTTGCGCAATACACTGGCCAGTGTGAACAGCCAGCCCCGGGGAATTTCCCCCGCAGCTTTTGCCTCTGGATTCCTCCCGCTCCAGATTGCCAGTCTGTCCTCAGGTTTGATTCCTCACTCCTCCACATGCAGCTAGCTGGGTGACCTTGGGTCAGTCACAGTTCTCTCAAGAGCTGCTCTCTCAAGAGCAGTTCTCTCAGAACTCTCTCAGCCCCACCTACCTTACAGGGTGTCTGTTGTGGGGAGGGGGAGGGAAAGGAGATTGTAAGCCACTCTGAGACTCCAAGTGAAGGGCGGGCTATAAATCCTCCTCCTCTTCCTCTTCTGATGTCCCTGCCCCTTTCCTGCTCCCAGGGGTTACTGGCTAGAGCCTGGCATCCCTAGGGACAATGTATGATTGACAACTCATAGAGGATAGTACTAGTTACCATCTGCCAGCAGTCCCCTAGTACGTTGCTTATGCTGGCAATGCCCGCTGGCATAGATCCCCGATGCCAGCACACCTTCAAATTCTGCTTCAGCAAGCAACTTCGTTAGTTTACTATTTCCATCCAGCTGACGCCAGTCAAAAACAGCAAGGCATGATAAAGCTAGCAAACTTCGAGCAAAGCACACTTTGGATTTAATTGCATTTGTTCCGGGAGATTAGGGAAGTTAGGACGGACATATATTTGTATATTTATTGCACAGCTATTATGGTTACAAGTATCCCCTCTTGGGTCAAACTGACTGTGCAAGCAATGAAGCACAGAATGGATCCAAAATGGTTTTAAAATTAATAAGGCTCACAATTCAGGAGCAGGCTTAATGTGCCCGGAAGCCCATTTCTCATCCTCTGATCTATTTCACTTTGGGTTTCCCAACACTGACCTTTTTACCTCCAAGTCAAATTAGGTCAAAAGGACTATATAACAAAGACAGCATCCAGGGCTCTTTTTTTAAAAAAAGAAAAAGAAACCCAGCCACAGTCAAATGTAACATAAGGGATAGGGCTTGGATTTATTAATTAATCCCCTCCTGTTACACTAACAGTAGGCAATTATATTTGTTTGTGCTTGTTGTAATTTTAATAGGCATGAAAATCACTGCTGGGAGGGACTGGGCGGAAGGGCCAGGAAATCCATTTAAATGTTTTTCAAAAGCCCGCATGGAAATATTTGTGAATAAAATAATAACTCCAAGAACCAGTGATTACAAGAAAGCGTTCCTGCCAAGAGTGTGCCAAAATATCTTCTCGTTTCGAATGTGGGTCAAACGTAGCGTTAGGGAGGGGGATATAAGCACTCCTGAAAAATGAGAATATTCACCTTGTCTCGATTCTGTTTGTTGCTGTTGTTCCTCCGATGGCACCATTTTTTTCTTTGACAGACGACTGCTGCTGCTTCTTCATCCTGGATAAGTCACGTGGGCAATCCTAGGTCATTGGGGTAGAGATGCCAACTGGCTGGGGAAATTCCTGGAGATTTTGGTGGGCGGAGCCTGGGAAGGCGGAGTTCAGGGAAGGGAGGGACCTCAGCGGGGATGTGATTCCGTAGAGTCTTCCTTCCAAAGCTGCCATTCCCTCCAGTGTAGCTGATCGCAGTCATTTCGAGATCCGTTGTAGTTCTGGAAGAACTTGAGGCCTTGCCTGGAGGATGGCAACCCTGGAATGGGGTGCTGTCACAACAACACTGTATATCCAATCAGAACAGGCTGGCAACACCAGCAAGCCCAAAGGAAGTCCATTCAGAGTGAGGGCAGTACTCTTCAAGTCAGTCAAGCCTTTAAAAAAAACCCTGAAAATCACCAGGGGGTGCTGAAATGGTTAATGCGCACTTTTGATTCAGACCGGTTTCCTACTGAGACACAGTAGGGACCTGGGACCTTCTGCATGCAAAGCAGAGGCTCTCCCACTGAGCCACAGCCCTCCCCCATCAGGCAGCTGACTCTAGTAGAGTAAAGGTAGCAATCTTCATCACGGTAAAGAGCAGCGAAAAGATGTACTGCCACTGTTACGGAGAAGTGACTTGCACAGCCAGCGCCCACCCAAAGCTAGCTCGCTGGGGTTTAGTTTTGCGCTGTGTGAAGCTCTCCACCAGGATGAACGAACAGATCTTGCTCTTTCACTAGTGGCCCGTTGTCTACACTGCCCTGACAAAGCCAGGGACTTTGCCATGATGCATGTAGTTGGTTTGGGTCGTGCACAAAGAAACCGTAATCATCACAAACTCCCACTTGTCGAAACTTTAATCCTATTACACATACAGCCAAGTAAGTGTATATATATGATCAGGTTAAAATGCTTAAAAGGGTGCCACAAGGTACAAACTATAATTAGAGGATGTCCATTGCTATAGATTGTGGACATGAATCCAGTCCGAAGCACACAGACTCCTTCTCGCTTGAACCTTCTGCTGCCCTCTTGCTTCTTACGTCCCACCAGATTCCACCAACTCTTAGCAGGAAGGATGCTCTCTCTCACTCCCTGCAGACCCCTCTTCCCTGACTTGAGTGCTCTACAGAAGCCCTCTAGAAACTGCAAAACATGTCAGGACATAAGTCCAGCAACCTCTGGGGAGTCCTGCCACAACTCCAATACTACCAGATCTTCTCACATGTGCTGAAACCAACAAAGCTGTGGCACAGACCAAGGAGCACCACCAGGCTCAACTTGGACTTTATTTATTTATTTATGTTTCTATCTCGCCCTACCTTGCAAGCGGGCTCAGGGGGGCTTACAACATTCAGTAAAACAATCATTAACTGAGAGCCAGTTTGGTGTAGTGGTTTAGGAGCGCAGACTCTAATCTCGGAGAACCAGGTTTGATTCCCCACTCCTCCACAGGCAGTTGCTGGTGTGCCCTTCGCCAGTCACAAGTTGGTTCGGAGCTGTTCTCTCCAGGGCAGTCCTTGAAAGAGCTCTCTCGGCCCCACCTACCTCACAGGGTGCCTGTTGTGGGGAGGGGAAGGGAAAGGAGATTGTAACCTGCTCTGAGACTCCTTTGGGTAGTGAAGGGCGGGGTATATATCCAATCTCCTCCCCTTCTTCTTCTTCCTCCTTCTCCTTCTCCTCCTTCTACAACAATAAATAATAATTCACTAAACCAGCAGTTGCCGTTAAAATTCCTGATGGCAGCTGAATAATTTCTAATTACAGTGCCTGCTGTGTTAATGTGAGGGAGGGCACAAGCAAGTCTCAGTTAATGAGTGGATTTTGAAAATTTGCGAAATTTGTATGTTAGATAAAATTACGGAACCATTAATGCAGAAGAATAACAAAATTTATCAGTCTAATTTTGCCGCAATCTGGTTCCCTTTATTAGAATATCTATTGGATAAAGAAGACTATGTTTCAACAGTGAATGCAGTCATTATACTGTACAGCTCAGTGTTTGGCTTTGATTGTTGTTTGGTGGGGTTTTTTTGTGTTTTATAGTTACAGTTGTTAAAGCTACAGTTGAGGCGGCCATGGTATTTGTTTTACAGGTTGTAGAATAACTGTATGTTTGTTCAAATATTTTTGTAAGTTTGTTAAAAGTATTTAATAAAAAAAATTTTTTAAAAAAATGTTCAGGAGGACACAGTTCTCTTACAGAGACCCAAGGCAGCTGGCGCTGGTGCCGAGTTGGTGAAGGCAGTGCCCTAAAGCAGGAAGGCAAAGGGGGCTGATTAACTGAGTGAAGCAGGGAAGGCTGATGTCGGTTGGACATCCCTCACCTCAGTCAGAGGCCTGGTGGAACGGCTCCATTTTGCAGGCCCTGGGGAATCGTCTTCACTTTAGGTCTAAGCCAGTATACGCAGGGCAGATTACACAGCAACTCCACAAAACAGTGGTCAAGCTGATAAAAGGCCATCAGGATATCATTCCCATGAACAGAGTCACAATTTAAGGGGTAAGTCACACTGAATTCAGCTCTAGCCTCACACACATGGGCTTTTAGAGAAAGTAGATGCCCTGCATCCAGCTGGGCCATGAAACAAGTGTTCCAGGGATCATGACAGCTAGGCAGCATTTGCACCCAAGTACCCCATGGCTTCACACCCAAGTCTGCATCAGGGCACACGTAGGAGCTAGAGGACATGGCTTATACAGCTCTGGGGGAGGGTAGAGCCAGGACTGCACATAACTGGCATGTGTCATAGATGTGGACCATTGTCTTGTGGGGCCACAGAGAGGTGTAGATCCAAGGCTGCCCCAGTAACTAAATGTTAGATGGTAAGAGAGTCATAGAGGCTCTTCCTCTTGCCTAGAGCTACCCGATGTCACTTTCGGGTAGCTCTAGGAATTGCTGCAAACTCTATGGTTTTACCATGAAGTTTCTGGTGATTCCTGGAGCTACCCTACCTCACTCTGGTTTTGGAGGTAATTAATTCATCGGATCTCCATAAGTGGGAAGCAACTTGAAGGCACTTTAACACACACACACGCGGCTAAAGTTGACCACACATCAATGCTGTATTCCCCCCCCCCCCTTACTGCGGCCCTCAAAAGATTAAATCAGTCTTCCTGGCAGCCAATGAGGAAGGGTGAGCACAATGAAGACAGAACTGTCAGGCTTTTGAAGTTCCTTAAGCAAAGCATCTACAGCCAGTGGACCACCCTGAGCGGGAGGGGAATTCCCGCATACTGGCTGTGATCTCACTGGGCACTGCAGATAAAATGAGAATGGTAGCATTGCAGAGATGCCGAGCTCCTTTCCCACTCTTGTGGGTCTGACAAATGCCTGACTGTGTCATCCTGACTGTGCCAACTCTGCAAGCGTTTAACCCAGATGGAGGCCCGAAATGAGAAAAAAAGGAAGAACAAGATTGGATGAACTTCATCCGTTTATAGAGTTGACCAAGGAGGTCAAGGAGAATACAAAGGACAGCGAAGCCTTTTGCTGTTATCCATTTGGGGGACGTGGGGAAGAGATGAAAGAGACGGAGGCACCTTTTGTACCAAAGCGCCGAGCGACAAACACTAGAATAAATGGTTATCTGCGCCTGATGAGTACGGTGACCTTAAACTGGACAAGATAAAGAAAGTGTACCAGCTCTCTCTGTTTCCTTCACCCTGTTTTTATTCTTTGTAAGTGCTTGAAACCATGGAGGAAAAAGAAAAACCAGAGCTGTGTGTCCAGTGGTGGGGAATGCTGTCGTCTCTGTACAACTGGCTTCTACAAAAGAATAAAAGATCGCTTGGAAATGGCATTGTTATGCTTGCAGCGCACAGACTGAATACTCCGAAGCATTTGGATATGGCTACTCTCATGGGTCCATATCAGGGACACTATGATCTGAACTGGTGGGGTGGGTCTGAGACCTAGATTACGTAGCTACTTAGAGTCGCCAGCTTCGTTACCTGCTAGTGCTTGAAGCAGCAGTGGGAGGAAAAAAAACCACATTTGTGTGTACAGTGACATCACTTCTGGGGAAACCCTGGAATTGACATAGGGTAGCTCTAGGAATTGCTGCAAACTCTGTGGTTTTACCATGAAGTTTCTGGTGATTCCTAGAGCTATCCTAAGTCACTTCCATTTTTCTCTGGAAGTGACTTTGTAGCACACGCCACACCAATCCTCCCATGTCACCACCCCAAAAACTCACACCATTGCAAGGCCATGAACTACTGTGTACACTCAGGCCTCAGAGTTAGGGTTGCCTTTTGGTGGTGGGGGCTCCTGGCTCCTCTCCAGGATCTTCAGGTGTGCGTGCATAGTGCATGTGCTGCGATGACATCATCCGGAAGTGACACCATCATGCTAGGCATGTCACAGTGGACGATCTAGCGTTCAACAAAAAACTCTATGGTCACCATAGAGTTTTTTGCCAGATGCTAGAGCGTCCCGCCATGACACATCCAGTGTGATGACGTCACCTCTGGGTGATGTCATTGCGCTGGGCATGTTGGGCGCCATGGAGCTCTTTGGAGGCAGGCCTCCCCTGCAGCTGGCCAGTGGGCAGATCAGGTGGCCTGAAATCAGGGGAAACCCCACCCCCATCGGGGGGATGGCAACCCTACTCAGAGTCCTCCTTGAACACAGAAGGAAATAGGAATAGGATAGCTATACTCAGGGCTTTTTTGTAGCAGGAACTCCTTTGCATATTAGGCCACACACCCCTAATGTAGCCAATCCTCCAAGAGCTTACAGAGCTCTTCTTACAGGGGCTACTGTAAGTTCTTGGAGGATTGGCTACATCAGGGGTGTGCGGCCTAATATGCAAAGGAGCTCCTGCTACAAAAAGAGCCCTGGCTATACTGACTGTAAAATGCTAAAGTTTCTCAGGGATATGCCGAGGACCTTCTTAAGTACACAAAGTGTGGCTTTATGCAGAATAAAAAAGAAACTAACCCAAGGCCTAATGGCGTTGTTCACAGAAACTTGCCCAGCTAGTTCACCAACAGCTATTAGTAAAGCCTTGTTTGAGACTCCTCCAGATTCTGGTGCCTCAAAATATAGTTTAAGAAGAAGAAAAGATTGGATTTATACCCCGCCCTTCGCTACCTGAAGGAATCTTAGAGCAGCTTACAAACTCCTCTCCCATCCCCTCCCCACAATAGACACCCTGTGAGGTGGGTGGGGCTGAGAGAGCTCTGAAAGAAACTGCTCTTTTTCAAGAACAGCTCTGACAGAACTGTGGCTTGCCCAAGGTTATCCAGCAGGTGCAAGTGGAGGAGTGGGGAATCAAACCCGGTTCTCCCAGATTAGAGTCCGCGCACTTAACCACTACACCAAACTGGCTCTGGTCTGAAAAGGACCTGCGAATGTTACACTGGCTCTTGTGAGTGGTGTGCAGGAGGAAAGCTCTCGATTGGCTCGGCCTAGTATATAACTACCAGGAGACCATCTTTCGGGCTTTTGGCCTTCTCAGGTCAGTCTCCTGGACGTTGCCCTTTTCACTTCTCCAGGCCTCTGAGACCCAGGCCTGTGCTTGAGTATATTACCAACCACAGTCCTCGCCCAGTCCTAATAACTGAGTTTTTAAAAATCGGTTTGACATTTAACTTGTCTCTATCTGGATGTTTCTATGGTTTTACTAAAAGCTAGTCTCTATAATTAACAGCCAGGGTCTAAAGAGTTATGGCAAATGCGCTCAATAGCTTGAGCCTCCCCAATAGAATTGCTCACTTTTCCTTTATTCAGTCACAGAATTCCCCCCATGAAAAATCTCAAATCGTTTTTGAAACGTCCCTCAGCTGCAAAACAGTGGTAGTCTTAAGTAGGCCTATCCAAAACCCCTCCAGTTTGATCGATATCCTGCTGGCCATTTGTGAGCAGGATTGTTCAGTGACCTGTTTGGATGTGTCCAGACTGATTTGGCTACATCCATTTCACATGATTATGCTACTTCGTCACACAGTTAAGCGACCCACTGCTCTCGTCCCTCATCAGCTTCCCCCTCCAATTTTAAAAGGTATGTAGGTAAAAGAGAAAAAAAATCTGCTTGAACTGTGACTTACTATTTAGATATCTCTGTGTGCTTTCCATGTTTACTCATTACGTACATAGAGATAGCGGGGGGCGGGGGGGACAGGACCAAACATTGCATCCAAAGTGATGTGAGGCAACACAGTTTTATTTGTGCTGTTATAAATCTCTGATGGCCTCAGTCATACATGACAGTTGCCACTCAGTGTTGCAGTATTTAACATGAACATGCTTGTATGAATCAGCCCCTAGTTGGCTCTGGAGATGCTGCTGTTTGCCTTTGCCCTGGATCCAGTCTGCTGGGGAATGAAATGTTAGGCTCACAAGACCCAATATCACCGCCCAGTTTTTTGCATCAGATTGACTTGAGTCTTGCTTTTGGGCAGAGGAACACTTTAAGAAGTGGACAGTTGCCAGGAGACTTTTCAGGACTGGTGTTTCTGGCTTGTCATCGATGTGCTTATTCACTTGATCTAGCGGTTCGATCATATAAAATGGATTTTGCTATTAATTATGGATGGATATTTTATTAATATTTGGAAAGTGGTGTCTGAGAACAATGCCAGCTGCACCTGCAGCCAGATGAGGACAGAAAGACAGTCTCTGTGGTTGGACAAAGAAGATGAGCCAGTTTGGTGTAGTGGTTAGGAGTGCGGCTCAGAGGGGCATACAACATTCAGTAAAACCGTCATTAATTGAGAGCCAGTTTGATGTAGCGGTTAGGAGTGTAGACTCTAATCTGGGAGAACCAGGTTTGATTACCCACTCCTCTGCTCTGAACTTACTTGTGACTGGCCCAAGGGCAGTTGCTGGTGTGCCCTTGGGCCAGTCACAAGTAAGTTCAGAGCTGTTCTTTCAAGAGCAGTCCTCAAAAGAGCTCTCTCAGCCTCACCTACCTCACAGGATGTCTGTTGTGGGAAGGGAAAGGAGATTGTAAACCACTCTGAGACTCCTTCAGGTAGTGAAAGGTGGGTTATAAATCCAGTCTCCTCCCCCTCCTTCTTCCAGTGCAAGATGGATCAGTTCAGTTTGTGTACTGACAACTAATTTGTGCATATATACAGTCCATGACCTGCTGATGGCTACCTCCTTTTTTCAAAATTGACTTTTCAGTTTTGTCTTTTTTCCTTTTCTTTAATTGTATACGAGGAATGGGTGCTGGGCTTGCCCTCTCAAAACAAAAGCTGCCCCACTGAAGGGAACAATCCAAAGCAGGGCTGTTTGGAAGTTAGTCCCATTGTATTCCATGGGAATTACTCTCCAGAAAGCAGGACTGAAGCAACAGCCACTCAACTAGCACAGCTGGCTGAGTAAGAACATGATGTTGCCTCCTGGCTCTGGGATTTAGAGAACATAAGAACATGAGAGAGCCAGTTTGGTGTCATGGTTAAGTGCGCTGATTCTAATCTGGGAGAACCGGGTTTGATTCCCCACTCCTCCACTTGCACCTGCTGGATGACCTTGGGCAAGCCATGGCTCTGTACCAGTTGTTCTCTCACAGACAGACTGGAAAAGAGCTCTCTCAGCCCCACCTACCTCACCGGGTGTCTGTTGTGGGGAGGGGAAGGGAAAGGAGTTTGTAAGCCGCTCTGAGACTCCAAGTGAGTGAAGGGTGGGATATAAATCCAGTCTCTTCTTCTTCTTCTTCTTCTTCTTCTTCTTCTTCTTCGAGAAGCCAATGTTAGATCAGGCCAGTGGCCCATCCAGTCCAACATTCTGTCACACAGTGGCCAAAAACACCAGGTGCCCTCAGGAAGTCCAGCAGTGGGGGCAGGAATCTAGAAGCCCCCCCCATTGCCCCCCCTCCAAAGCACCAAGAATACAGAGCATTACTTGCCCCAGACTGAGACTTCCTATCTATACCTTGTGGCTAATAGTCACTGATGGAACTCTGCTCCATATGTTTATGCAATTCCCTCTTGAAGCCGTCCATGCTTGTAGCCTCCACCACCTCCTGGGCAGTGAATTCCACCGGTTAATCACTCTTTGGGTGAAGAAGTACTTCCTTTTATCTGTTCTAACCCGACTGCTCAGCAATTTCATGAGGTGCCCACGAGTTCTTGTATTGTGAGAAAGGGAGAAAAGTACCTCTTCCTCTACCTTCTCTATCCCATGCACAATCTTATAAACTTTGATCATGTCACTACTCAGTCCTCATTTCTCCAAGCTAAAGAGCCCCAAGCGCTTCAACCTTTCTTCATAGGGAAAGTGTTCCAACCCTTTCATCATTCTAGTTGCCCTTTCCTGTACTTTCTCCAATGCTATAATATCCTTTTTGAGGTGTGGTGACCAGAACTGTACACAGTACTCCAAATGATGTTGCACCATCGATTTATACAGGGGCATTATGATACTGGCTGATTTGTTTTCAATTCCCTTTTTCATTGCAGTCGCACCCTGTGTGAGGCTTCTGCTCAAAGTAGTCAAGGATCAGATCTTTGTTGATGAAACACAGTTCTTTATTTCCAATTTCTACATTGCTGCAGGTCCTCGGATTATTGTCAGAGATAACACATACAATAGAAGCAGGTCTAATATACCCTCCTGTACAATTCGAATTGCCCATAGGTAACCAATCAACAGGGGGGGAAAACCGCGGGCAAAAGGTCCTCTGGCCGTTTGCTTCCCACAGGAAAGAAGGTGAGGTGTGAAGCAGTAAATTTCCCTTCCTAAACCAGACCTCTTAGATGTAACCATCTTTCACATAACAAGTAGCTTTCCCCAAGGCTTTCGCATGTTGATAAGAACTGGTCCCTGTCCTCCCAGCAGGGAGGAAAGGAATGTGGAGGCAGGAGTGTGAGAGGCCCATTGTTCTCATGCTTTGAAGTCGCCACTCTCCCGGGCAAACAGTTACATAGACCAGACCTAGTCAGAGCCGTAGCTCAGGATCATTAAATATGCAAGTACAGGGTTCAAACTAATAAGCAATAGGTATGAATACAGAGATACAGTTCATAGACAGATTACAAAGCATAGCATGAATCCCCAGAAACCCTTGTTAGAATCTGCAGATTCTGACACACTGCCACCCGAAAATTCTATCTACCCCGGCTTATCTGGAAATTTATTATGAAAAGCTTTAACTAATTTAGGAGCATGAACATTTTCAGAACGAACCCATTCATTTAGTTCCGGACCAAAGTCTACCCACTTGACTAGATACAGCAAGTGGCCCCTACGCATTTTAGAATCAAGGATTTCAGAAATCTCAAAATGAGGTGCCCCCCCCTTCATCAGTGGAGGAAGAGTCGGAGGAGTTGGATGCCATGCATTCGGCCCAGGATTCTTCTTCAATAAGCTGAAATGAAAAACAGGGTGCACAGAGCTCAGTGACTTAGGCAACTCCAGTTCAAAAGACACATCAGAAATCTTGCGCAACACCTTGTAGGGGCCAACATACTTCCACCCCAGCTTCCTGCTGGGTTGCAATCCATGTATATTTTTTGTGGACAGGTAGACCAAGTCCCCTGGTTGAAGGTCCCAGCCCTCAGCCCTGCCACGATCCGCATACTTCTTGTAATCCTCTTTGGCTTTGTCTAGAGTCTTAGCAATCAACGGCTATGAGTCTTGCAAATCTGCCCACCAACGTTTAAAGTCTGAGGGGGAGGCATCTGACGTTTCCTCTATGGTGGGTAGGGGTTTCCCTTCGAAGCCTCCCACAGCCATGAAAGGGGATACGCCCGTGGAGGAATGAATAGCATTGTTATAGCTATACTCCGCAAATGGTAGTAACTCCACCCAGTTGTCCTGATGGTAGTTAGTGTAACATCTTAGGAACTGCTCCAGGATTTGATTAGTTCATTCGGATTGGCCATCGGTCTCTGGGTGGTAACCCGAGCTCATGGCGGGTTCAATGTCCATCAGACTCAAAAGCTCCCGCCAGAAGTTGGCAACAAACTGACTGCCCCTATTGGATACCACACGCCGGGGAAAAGCATGTAATCGAATCACATGGTTGAAAAATGCTTCAGCCAACCCCTTGGCGGTAGGCAATTGCTTGAACGGGGTGAAATGGGCTTGCTTCGAAAACATGTCTACCACCACCCAAATAACAGTTTTCCCTTTCGAGGGTGGCAGGTTGGTGATGAAGTCCATAGCTATCGCTTCCCATGGACAAGAGGGAGTGGGCAAAGGATGCAACAGTCCCGGGACTTTCCCTCCCCTCCTTTTGCACATCAAACAGGTTTGGCAGGCAGTAACAAAGTCCGAAACATCTTTGCGCATGCGTGGCCACCAGAATTGTCTCTGGACTAGGTTAAGCGTTTTTAGGAACCCAAAGTGTCCTGCTAGTTTTGATGAATGACAAGTTAGCAGTATGTCTTTTCTTCTGGCCCGAGGTACCACGAGCTTGTCCCCATGATACCAACATTTATTGTCCCGGAGGGAACATTCCTCTATGCTTCCTAATTCTTCGGCTTCTTCCGGGGAGTAGTCCCCCCCCCCACTTGTCCACCCACGACTCTACCGCTGCCTGTTTGCTTTGGCTTCGGGTAGTCACGGCTCCTCCCAACTGTTGGGGGGAAAACATGGAGTCAAATACTTCTTCCTTTTGACTCTCGTGCTGGGGCAATCTGGACAGAGCGTCTGCTAACGAATTGGCTCTCCCAGGAAAGTGCTTGAGCACGAAATTAAATTTTGAGAAAAAATCGGCCCATCGGAGTTGCTTGGCATTCAGAGACCTCTGGGTGCGCAGGGCCTTCAGGTTTTTGTGATCAGTCCAAATCTCAAAAGGGGTCTGCGCTCCCTCTAGCCAATGCCGCCAGGTGGTTAGGGCCAGTCGTATGGCTGCGGCCTCTTTGTCCCATACTGACCAGTTCCTCTCTGTCTCATTAAACTTTTTTGAGATATAAGCCAGAGGGTGTAATTTATTATCCTGTCCCTTCTGTAGGATGGCTCCCCCCATGGCCACATCAGAAGCATCTACATGGATCACGAACTCTTTAGTCTCATCTGGATGGGCCAGGATGGGTTCGGAGGTAAACAGGGTCTTTAGAGTTTCAAACGCTTTTTGGCAATTCTCAGACCAGGCTATTCTCTCCCCGGGTTTCCCTGCTTCCGGGCCCCTTCCCTTGGTTTTGAGGAGTTCGGTTAGCGGGAGAGTAACCGTGGCAAAGTCTTTCAGGAAAGTGCGGTAGAAGTTACAAAATCCTAATAGACTCTGCAGCTGTTTTCTAGTTCGGGGCGCCTCCCATTGTACTACTGCCTCTACCTTGGCAGGGTCCATCTCCAAACCTTTCTGGGAAATGCAGTACCCCAGAAAGTCCACGGAATCTCTATGGAATTCACATTTTGACAGCTTAGCGTATAACTGATTTTTTAACAGCGTAGACAGCACTTCTCGGACCAACTTTACATGCTCCTTCTTATCAGCAGAATAAATCAAGATATCATCTAAGTAACATAACACCCCCTTGAATAAATGCTTGTGTAGCACCTCATTTATCAAGCTCATAAAGACCCCCGGCGCGCCACTTAATCCGAACGGCATCACCAGGTATTCAAATTGCCCCAACGGTGTGTTAAAGGCAGTCTTAAATTCGTCCCCCTCCCTGATGCGCACCCGGAAATATGCATCTCGAAGATCCAGCTTAGTGAATACCTTCCCTTTGGCCGCTTCTGTTAGCAGGTCCTTGATAAGGGGGAGGGGGTAGGCGTTAGAAGCTGAGACTGCGTTTAGTCCCCTATAGTCCGTGCACAAACGCAGCCCCCCGTCTTTCTTTTTCCTGAATAGAACAGGGGCAGCGAAGGGGGACTTAGCAGGGCGGATGAAGCCTCGCTCCAAGTTCTTGTCTAGGAACTTCCTTAGCTCCTCCCTCTCCGAGGGGCTCATGGAGTAGAGTTTTCCCTTTGGTAACTTTTCTCCCGGGATCAACTCTATGGCGCAGTCCGATAGCCGGTGAGGGGGTAATTCATCCGCCTCGGTTTCGCTGAACACCCCCATTAAATCTCGATATTCCCTGGGAACGGTGGAAGGCATCAGGGTGAGCGCCGCCACTTGTAGAGGTGCCGGGGGACCCGATCCCCATCCCGATTCCCACTTATGATTGTGGCACTTCTCGTCCACCCATGAGATTTTCCCCTCGCTCCACTTGATGTAGGGGTCGTGTGAGCTTAACCAGGGGCTTCCCAACACCATGGGGAACTGGATGTTGGGGGTAATGACGAAAGCTCTCCTCTCCCAAAGCTCCCGGGTCCCCACTATTAGTCTCTCAGTCTCTGCCACACATGCCTCTTTCATTTCCGACCCATCCATTTGGGTAAACGTAAGTGGCTCCCCCAATGGGGTGACTTTGGGGCCTAGCCCATCTACTACTAAGGGGCTAATCAAGTCCCGGGCACACCCCGAGTCAATTAGGGCACGTACCCGGACGTGGGTCCCAGTCCCGGGTGCTATCACAGTCACTACCATATACAGTAAGGGGCCAGGGATGCTCACTGGGGATGGCGCGTCGCGAATGGGGACCTGCAGTTCTGCGCCGCTCACTGCAGGCCGTTGGAGTTTCCCGACATCTGTGCTTCTGTCAGCTCCAGCTCTCCTTGCTCGCTCGCGGCCCCTTCCAGCTGTAATGCCCGGGGCTTGAACGAGGTCTTCCCTTTGCTGGGGGTGCTCCCGGCTACCGGGGTGGAGGTCTTGGGAACTTTTCCACCCCCGCGGGGGCACGCCGAGGCAAAGTGACCGCTCTCCCCGCACCGCATACAGATCCCTTGTTTGAACCGGGAGTCCCAGATCTCTTGGACGCTCAGCTTGGGCTTCACCTTCTGGGCAGCTTTGGCTTGAGCAGTCGCTGAAGTTCCCATCTTGATGAGGGTGAAACGTTCCTCTACGTCCGCGGCCGCTCTCATCCAGGTGGCCAAAGAGCCCGGTCTTCCTCCTCACAGCACTGTCTCGTACACCTCGGGATTAAGACCCTCCCGGTACTTTTCGATGAAGAGATCCTGGGTCCAGCCGCGAATCTTAGCTGCTATGCGCCGGAACTTGTCGGTGTACTCCCTCACTGAGGACCGCCCCTGGGTCAGCTTCCGCAGCTGGTTCCGAGCCTTCTCTTCTCCCAAGGGGTCCTCATAGTGTTGCCTGAGGGCCCACATGAAGTTGTGCACGGAGCGCAACTCAGGCCCGGGGGCGTTGTGCAGGCTCACATACCAGTCGCTGGCTGTGTCCCTCAACTTGGACCCTATGTAGCCAATCCGGTCCCTCTCGGTGGGGTAGAGGTGCCCCCATGTGTCTAGAAACTGCTCGATCTCTATGAGGAAGAACCGCAGCTTCTTGGGGTCCCCATCGAAAGTAGCCGTCAACGGATCGGTGGGTGCCTGGCGGATCATCGGCCCTGCCGGCGCCTGGGCCGGGGCCGGTACGGGTGCGGGAACCGGGCGGGGGACGGGTTGCGGGACCTGCTGTGGCACTTGTTGCAGGATGACTCCCGTGGGAGCTCCCCTGGGGGGAACTGGTTGCTGCGGGGCTCCCCCTCCTGGGGCTCCGGCCCCTCCTGGGGCTGGCCGGGCTGCCTGCATAACTGTCAGGGCGTCACAGAACTGGTACTGCAGGTCGAGGGCTATCTCTCGCAATTCTGCGGTGAGTTGCAGTCGTAAATCTCCCATCATATGATCTAGGGTTTGGGTCTGGTCTTCCCCGTAGAGATCGGGCCCGTAGGGTGCGCCTCTCTCCTCTTCCAAGGGCGGGGGACGCCAGTCTCCTCCGTAGATCGTCTCTCGCTCGTCTCCCAAAAAGCTCAGCTTCCCGTGCTCTGTGCGGTCTCCTTGGATCGAGACCCGTGCCCCCTTCCGATCGTGCCCCCCCTTGAGTCGACGGTCCCGTGACCGAAATTGCTCCATGAGTACCTCGGGGTCACGCTCTGATGAGGAGGTGGTCGTGGGATGTAGTAAGCCCCCTGAGCCGTAGTCACTGGCACTTCGGGCTCCCCGCCGCCGCCTCCACCACCGGCACCCTGGTCCGCCGGGGTCACCGGTTGATCTTCGGTTGCAGGGATGGGAAGAGTACCGTCGTCCGACATGGTCAGGAACGGCCAAGTCCCAGTCACAGATCTCTGACAATCTGTGAGGCTTCTGCTCAAAGTAGTCAAGGATCAGATCTTTGTTGATGAAACACAGTTCTTTATTTCCAATTTCTACATTGCTACAGGTCCTCGGATTATTGTCAGAGATAACACATACAATAGAAGCAGGTCTAATATACCCTCCCGTACAATTCGAATTGCCCATAGGTAACCAATCAACAGGGGGAGGAAACCGTGGGCAAAAGGTCCTCTGGCCGTTTGCTTCCCACAGGAAAGAAGGTGAGGTGTGAAGCAGTAAATTTCCCTTCCTAAACCAGACCTCTTAGATGTAACCATCTTTCACATAACAAATAGCTTTCCCCAAGGCTTTCGCACGTTGATAAGAACTGGTCCCTGTCCTCCCAGCAGGGAGGAAAGGAATGCGGAGGCAGGAGGGTGAGAGGCCCATTGTTCTCATGCTTTGAAGTCGCCACTCTCCCGGGCAAACAGTTACATAGACCAGACCTAGTCAGAGCCGTAGCTCAGGATCATTGAATATGCAAGTACAGGGTTCAAACTAATAAGAAATAGGTATGAATACAGAGATACAGTTCATAGACAGATTACAAAACATAGCATGAATCCCCAGAAACCCTTGTTAGAATCTGCAGATTCTGACACCCTGTAGTATTGCCATGACGCACTGAAGGAAGAGCCACTTTAAAAAAGGCTACTTTTACAGGAGAGCTGGATCCACTCCAGGGCATCCAAAGTGCCTGTGTTTAAATAGCCAGACAAATGTATGAAAATGACAACAGTGCCTTGCCCATGTGTGCAGGGAGATGCCTGGCTTTCCTTGCAAGATGTTGTCTTATGTCAGAGGCTGGTTCAGAAAGGCTGTGATTTCAGGTTCAACGGGTACCGAAGGAGACACCGGTAACTGGTGACAATAATGGTACTTTCTTCAAAGATTAACAAGGTGTTCCAAGCAAGGTGATACATGGAAGCAAAGCAAAAGAAAGCTTACAACATCCTTTTAGCTACCAGGGGCTCCAAATAACAATATATAAAATCCTGGGCCATAAGATCTGGGGGACTCCTGTGCAGTTCTCAGTATGACCAGATTAAGGCTGTTTTTACATCTGACTTTCCCGCTGGAATCATTCTAGTTCCAAAAAAACCTGGCCACACCTCTGTGCGGTGTGAAACCGTGCTGCCACTAAAATGTCCATATCTACTAATTGCCCTCCTGTGGTCAAGCTAGTATTATACCGCTTTATTCTGCTTCAAACAATTGTGGTTTCTTAGTGCACTTATACCCCCTGGAGTGAAATTTCACACCACTGTGAAATCAGCACAGGAAAAGACAGCAGTCAAACTACTTTAGAGGGGAGGTGTAAAATGACCCTAAGTCCAAAGAGCTAAAGGCAGGTACACATTTAAGCCTAGGCCCTTTCTGCGCTCCCCTTTTAATCCATGTTCACTGTCGTGTCCTCCTGCACTAAAATCGAATTCAACCTTCTTTTTAATCCAGGGTTTCACCCCCCATTCTGCACTAAAATCAAGTTCAGCCTTCTTCTTATTCCGGGTTTCCCGCCCATTCTGCATTCCATCACCTCCTTTTAGTGGTCAGCCCAGTTTCAGCCTGCTGTTGCCCCGGTTTATTTAGGTGCTGTTTTGCCCTGGACTTAAACTGCCTCAAACACTGAGAAAATCCGGAGGGGCAGACAAGTGCGGAAAGGACCCTAGTCTCTGCTCTCAGAACAGCCACAAAGCGACCACCTGTCTGCTACAGAAGAGTCACACGGAACCAGCATGTAGAGCATTCCTTCTCAAAGGCTGTGGTCACATGGTCCCTTAAATCCGGGAGTCCTCCCGGATTTAAAGGGACCGCTTTTCTAAGCTTCAGGCTGGGATGTCTTCACATCCCAACCCAGACGGCTGGCGGTGGCGTGCAGTGGAGGAAAAAAGCGGCGGCAGAGGAGCCAGCGGCGGGCAGCAGAGGAGGAGGCGGCTGACGGCGGCGGCCGGGGAGGCTTCGGCAGCAGAAGCGGCAGAAGAAGAGGCGGTGACGAGGCGGAAGAAGAGGTGGTGACGGAGGAGCCGGCGATGGCGGGCAGCGGAGGAGGCGGCGGCTGGCAGTGGCGTCCGGGGGAGGCACCCTTCCCCAAGCCCTGCCCGCAGCCTGGTAAGTTTGGGTCCCCCCCCCCCTTTTACACTTGGGCGCTTGAGTGGCCAAGCACCCAAGTGTAAAAAGGGGGGGAAATGGCGGGGGGTGGGGCATCTGGACAGCCCTGCTCTCACAATGATTGCAAGAGGGGGCTGGCCAGATGGCTCAAATGCGGGTTCCTCCCGCAACACCCGGGAAAACTGTTGATTTTCCTGGGGTCAGAAAATGCGGGAGGGACCCACATTTGAGCCCGCTTCGGCGCGGGACTTGCTGCGGCCTGTGTAGTCGGCCCCTTTAAATGCGGGAGGAAGCAGCCCTTCCTCCCGCATTAGAGGGCTGTGTGCTCACACCCTAATACTATGCACTGGTGCCTGGTGCAGTTCTGTCTTTAACTAGCTGAGGATTTGTCTTGCTTCACACCCACCAGGCCACAGCCTGTGCGTGTTCACGAGGTCATGAAAAGGACAAGACACATCAGCCAGGGAAGCGATGAACGATTCACTCTATTGCCCTGCGGCAACAGTGGTCTTCCGTGTCTGTCCCCACTACGGATGTGAGAGGAACAGGAAGCACCCTGGTGTATTTCTACCCGTGGGAAGACATCCTTCCAATGCAAGCGCAGCTTTTGCTCCTCTGTTTCTTCGGATGATCTTGCACCTTGTTATGCTGCACCTTCCTAATCGGAGCATGTTGCAATCCTGTTTGGCTGGATCCTGCTGGCTTTTGTGCTGGGGGAAAAAAAAGGAAGAATGGGTTTTGTTTGATGACAAAAAAGGCAACGTAGGTGGCCTTGGCACTAGCATGTATGGGGTTGCCAACCTGGGATCTCCCAGTCTGGTGTAGTGGTTAAGTTGCATGGGCTCTAATCTAGGAGGACCGAGTTTGATTCCCCACTCCTCCACTTGCACCTGCTGGTGTGACCTTGGGTAAGTTATTTCAGAGCTGTTCTCTCAAGGGCAGTCCTCGAGAGAGCTCTCTCAGCCCCGCCTACCTCACAGGGTTGTTCTGGGGAGGGGGAGGGGAAGGAGATTGTAAGCGGCTCTGAGACTCCAAGTGAAGGGTGGGGTATGAATCCAATCTCTTCTCTTCTTCTTCTATTATGATTGATTTCCAGATGACCAAGAGAAGTCCCCCTGGATAAAATGGCTGCTATGGAGGGGAGGGGAGGGGAGCGGAGGGGAGGGGAGGGATCTATGGCATCATGCCCTGCTGAGATCCCTCCCCTTCCCAAACCCCACCATCCCCAGGATCCAGCCTCAAAATGTCCAGGTATTTCCCAATCCAGAGCCAGCAACCCTATCTATATATCTAATTCCCAAGTGCCCCTCCCCGCGTGCGGATACTTAAATCCACGCAGGGGGGCACTTGGGGGGTGCGGAGGGGGTTTTGCAGATGGGGGGTGATCCCCCCGTTTGCAGAACAATAAAAAAAGTTTAAAAAAAGTTTTCGGGGGATACTGAAATCCCCCCAAAAGTAAAAAAGCGTTTCCTGCGCATGCGCAGGGAACGAACTTACCTGTCGTGTGGTTGTTGCTGGCGGTGGCGGCGTGGCGGCGGTTCTCTGTGCATGCAGACTTGCTGGAGTGCTGGCGGCGGATGAGCGCGGCCGGGGGGTGGGGCCGGAAAGGGATGGTGCCGGGGGGGAGGAGGGAGACGCTGGGCCTGAGTGGCATTAAGCCACTCAGGCCCCAGCAAAGAAGAGTGAGCTGGTGGGCGGGCTGACGAGCACGGGGGGGGGGAGGGAGGGAGGGGATGGTGCCGGGGGAGGAGGGAAATGCTGGGCCTGAGTGGCATTAAGCCACTCAAGCCGCAGCAAAGGAGAACGGGCAGGAGGGGAACGCGAGGGTGAGGGGGGACGGAAGGAATGGTGAGGCTCCTCCGGCACAAAGCCACGGGTCTTGCCGGGCCAAGCCGGGGCGGGAGGTGGAGAAGAGATGGCGAGGCCCGCAGCTCTGCACCGGAGGGGCCTCGCCTCGGGCAGGCTGGAACGCGGGTGGAAGGGGGGGTGGAGGAAGGAGGAGCAGCTGTCAGCTTCTCTCCCCCCCGCGAATATCGCACCCCCCCTTGTGCATGTATAAAAGCCATACTGGACAATGGCTGAAGTTATTTGGATATCTGGTTAATATAGCAGAGTTTTGCCCAGTCATAGAAGTGTGATCTTGAGTGCCGTAAATAAGTCTCCCAAGAAGTCTATTGCAAAAGAAAGAAAGAAAGAAGTAACCTTACGTTTATTCAGGTAGATCCAGTTCACATCCAGGTTACAGTCGAAAGGAGAGAGAGAAGCCTAATCTAAAGTGGACTTTCCCTCTCCCAAATGGCCAGCTCACCCGGCATCATATGTGTGGGAGTAGGAGGTCATTGTTTTTATGCAGGTGTGTCTCTATGGAAAGCCATGTGAGGAGAGGGAGAGGACAAAGTGAGACAGAGACAAGACGTCAGAGGGCAGCTCCCAGGTTAAGACAAAGAGAGGCATCCCATTCAAGGAGATAACATCTATGCACACTCAGAGTCATGTAGTGCCCCCCCCCCCAGTCCCGTGTTCGGGCATGCTGATTTGTTCACTCAAGAAATAGTATGGAGGGGGAAAGGGTGAGACTGAGTGGAAAAGGTGGCTGAATTAAACCCATTTCACAGAGATATGAAATCACCCCAAGCCTAGATGAATCACAAGTTGCCCAGTCCTAGCAACCGGCAGAAGATACCTACAGTGCAGCTTGCCTAACCATCTACATCCAACGTTTATGTGAGCCTGGGTTGGGGGGGGGGGTGCTGAAATTTAAGAGGAATTTCATTCGTCCTATTAAAACTCTTCTTCCTTCCTTGAGAATTTTCACGCGGGCAGGCACCACCAGATCCTCCTTCTGAACATTTTTCTTCTGGTGAAATTCAGCCACAACTAGGGTTGCTATCTCCAGTTTATGAAATTCCTGGAGATTTGGAGGTAGTGCCTGAGGAGGAGAGGGACCTCCGCCTTAGAAGCCACCTTCCAAAGCAGCCCTTTTCCCCCAGGGGGATGGATCTCCGTAGTCTAGAACTCAGTTGTAATTCTGGGAGATCTCCAGGTCCCATCTGGAGGTTGGCAATCCCAGCAACGCTGCCAATGAAATGCATTCCGCCCTGAGCGAGCAATGCTGCTAGCCATGGCATAAATCCGTTGACCTCGCCCTCAAGGGAAAGTTAGCTTCCTTGCCTGCCTATGAGGCAGGCAATGGACTGGGGAGCTTCACCGCAAAGGAAAAGATGCCATGAAATGTCGAGTCTGATGGGGTTATTAGCACTGTGTCAATACATCAAAGCCTCACATGTCTCTTTGCATCAGAAACATTGCACACTCTACCGCATGCGAGAGACAGAAAACCAATACTAAGTGATAGAGACCACTAGGACATCTGCAAAGTCTGGCACATTTCTCTCATTTCCACTTAACCAAGGCCAAGTCTGCATTTTCACCGGAATACCATGAGAAGATGCTGTGAAAGAGGAAACTGAAAAGACTTATTTGTCCTTGTCTGGGCAAAGCTAACCTGCTTTTAAAAAAAAAATTCCTTCCACTAATTCATGATGGGTGCGAACATCATGCCAGCAGACACTGAATTAATTCATTAATTGGTTACCCAGCTAGAGTAAAGGCCCGTGGTGACTCAGAAGTTAAGACACTGAGCTGCAGAACAGAAGGTCGGTAGTTCGGCAGTTCGAGACCCGAGTGCCGCGTGATAGAGTGAGCTCCCGTCTCTGGCCCCAGCTCCTGCCATCCGTGCAGTTTGAAAGCAAGAAATTGCAAGTAGATAAATAGGTACCCCTTTGGTGGGAGGGTAACAACATCCCATGCACCTCAGCGTTTAGTCATGCCAACCATGTGACCATGGAAAAAGTCTTCAGACAGCGCTGGCTCTTTGGCTTGGAAAAGGAGATGAGCACTGCCCCCTAGAGTCGGATTCAACTAGATTTTGAACAAGGGAAACCTTTGCCTTTTTAGCTAGAGTAATCACCTACCATTTCCCAAGGGATCATGGAGATAGTGGTGATGGGAAGGGGCATCGAGTCCCAACCGACTTCTGGTGACCCTGTAGAGTTTTCAAAGCAAGAGATATTCAGAGGTGGTTTCTCATTGCCTGCCTCTGCATAGCAACCCTGTATTTCCTTTGGTGGTCTGCCATCTAGTACTGACTGGGGCTGCCGTTGCTTAGCTTCTGAGATCTGACAAGACTGAACTAACCTGGGCTATCTAGGTCAAGGCATCATGGAAATAGCTGCTGTTTTTCCCCTTGCAAGCTCTCCCTGCTGAAACGGATCGAGGTAATGCACAAAAAAACGTTAGGTGGATTGAACCCATGGTAAAGGAAAGCAGGATGGGCAGGCTTATAGACAGGATTTTGTGGCTTGTGGGGTAATTTTTTTTTCCTGGTGGGGCTGCAGTTCTCAGTGCAGAAAGAAAAGCCAATAGGAAGCTGTTACCAGGATAGATCTCTAAATTGCAAGCTCTCGGCCACTTTAGATGACAGTTCTCAGCTGCAGCAAGTTAATCACTTCGGCCAGCTTAAGCAACAATTCTAATAACAAGCTGGCAGGTGGGGTGATGACTTCTATAGTCACGAAAGCTAACACAGGCAGAAAAACTCTCTTCAAGGAGACTAGTTTCTTGACACAGAGTTTGAAGGGATCCTAGAGGTCACCTACTCCAACCCCCTTGCTCAGTGCTGGAATTAGTCAACTACAGCACCCCACTCCGCTTAAAGGAGTGCATACCTTAATTTTTTTTTTAATGATAGGAAAAAGCATTCATGGGAGACATTCTTGTGGGGCTGTGCCTTTAAGAAAGGGGGCAGAGCCCCCAAAAGCCCCACTGTAGCTACGTGTCTGAGGATGGGTGGTGGTGGTAGTTGAAGAAAGATGCTCTTTTAAACTTCCTGTATGAGAGCGGGTGTGATGCATTGGGTAGAGATGTGTGAACAACAGAGATCTGCCTTAGTGAGAATTCCAGTGTCTTCTAGAAGGCATAGATGTAATCCTTAAAGGCACTTAACCACTGAAATAGTCTAATCCAGCCTCCAGTGATTGGCTGTAAAACCCGTTGACTTTAATGGAAACAGCAGGGAGTCTAGACTTAAAGATACGATGGAAAATCTATGTGTTCCGCTCACTTCAGTAAATTTACCAAATGGGAAGGCACTCCTAGGAGGAAATTAGGTGTATTCCTTAAGTACACAGAAATCAGTTGAAACAATTTGATTAGAAAGCCACAAGCAACAAAATGCCTTGATATTTTTTTAAAATGCTACCACTGTAGGAAGAATGTTGTATTTATTTGCTGCTGTTGTGGGCTATTTGTATGGACGGCAATGTACAGTCGTTTGAACATGGTGGCCGTAAGGTAGCTGTAAGGTGCCACGAGCCTAGAGAGGCAGACACAGGGAAGGGTCGTCGCACACAGGGCTGCGTAGTGGACCACAAGTGATTGTGATGTTGGGGGGGGGGATTAATTTTGGGTCAGATCCAGTGTTTCCTCTAAGCTGAGTTAGTGTGAGCTAGCTCACAGTTTTTTAGCCTCTAGCTCACAGATTTTTGTCTTAGCTCAGGAAGGAAGGCTCTAAAGTAAACTAATGTATGCAGTAGCCAAATTGTTTGCTCACAACTTTAATGCCAGTGGCTCACAAAGTAGAATTTTTGCTCACAAGACTCCACAGCTTAGAGGGAGCATTGGTCAGATCCAGCTAACGTTCTCACACAGTCTTGACCAATTCCCCACCATATTACAGCCCCCATTTCACATGACTTTTGTACATGCAGGCAGGGCTCATTTCGTAGCAGGAGCTCCTTTGCATATTAGGCCGCACCCCCCTGATGTAGCCAATCCTCAGAGAGCTTACAGTAGCCTCTGTAAGAAGAGCTCTGTAAGCTCTTGGAGGATTGCCTACATCAGGGGTGTGTGGCCTAATATGCAAAGGAGCTCCTGCTACGAAACGAGCCCTGCATGCAGCTCCCAGCATTCTCAGCATTGCCTTTTTGGTGGTCAAAGACGCCTATAACGGAAAGAAGGCCCTTTGGATCCAAGCTTTTGCCTTCACCATCACTCTTAGCTTAGCAGTAGTTGTGCCATGCCAAAATGCCATGGTAGGTGGGGAATGAAGGGAAAATTCATCCAAGGGCTTAAAGCCTTGCTCCCACAGAGTTCTTGCTCAAAGTTGGGCCATAATGGTAACTTTTACTCCTTCGTTAAAGTTCAGTAATTTTGGAACTGAGGTGATGGGTAAAATGTTGCACAATGACATGCCTGCCTTAATGTTGCAGATGGATGGTGGGGCAAGCGGAGGGCCTCTGGTCGCCATGGAACTGAGCCACTCTAAGGGCCTGGGCAGAGCAGGATGAAGGGCCTCAGGAAGGAAGAGAGAGTAAAAAATGGAGCTGTTCCACCAGGCCTTTGGGTTGAGACAGCAGGCATCCAATAAAATCTCATCCCCCCCCCCCCCCTGAAATTTACCATCTTTATGTGGCCTGGATTAAGAAGAAGAAAATGCCACCAGCTTGAAATCTATGCATACCAATAGTGTGACCTGTTCCAATATATGTTGTTTTGTACTAGAATCATCGAGATGGAAGGGACCTCCAGGGTCATCTAGTCCAACTCCCTGAGTAATGCAGGGGGGTTTAATTGTTTTTACATTTAATAACGTATTGTGATTTTATGATGTCTTGATTTGCTTACTGGCCTTACTGGCAGTGGGGAAAGGTCTAGCCCACTGCCAGCGATGTGGCAACATCACTTCTGGTGCACACTAGAAGTGATGTCATCATGTCACCGTGGCAACATGGAACACTCTAGTATCTGGGCAAAAACTCTGTGGTAAAAACAGCTTCTCTGCCTGCCCCCTGCTGGTTGCGTGCCCCCTGCTGCTTGTTTCAGGCCTGCAGAAGCATCGTGATTCTTTTGGTCAAGACCAGCAACTATTTCTATATTACTGGCCATATTTGGGACAATAAGATTTTGAACTGGCCCTGGTCTAAAGTGGCAGAGGGACAAGGGAAAGATGTCTACCTAAGAAGACAATGAACCTTAGTTGTGTCAGGGGGCAATTCCGCATCTAGCATTCGCTCCACATTTTCTCAACTGGGAGGAAAAAGTGCAGCTCAAAACCACATTCAGATACCTTGGGGCAATGCCGTGTTGACTGCAAAGTCACCCCTGAATGGCCATAAATCTATGCAGAAGGAACCATAAAACTCGATGAGCAAAGAAAGGGAAAGCAGCATGCAGTGTGGAGGGTACCATAAAATCCAATGATCAAAGAAAGTGAAAGCAGCATGCAATGCAGTGGAGAATATTTCTGTTCCAACGTGGGTTTCGTAAAACAACGGAGGGAAAAGCCAATGCAGAATCGCCCACCGTCTGTAGCTCAGAGGTGGAGCATCTGCTTGGCATGCAGAAGGTCCCAGGTTCAATTAATAGGACCAGGTAGCAGGTGATGTGCAAGACCTCTGCCTAAGGCCCTAGAGAGCCACTACCAGTCGGAATAGATGCTGACCTTGATGGACTGAGGGTCTAATTCAGTATAAGGCAGCTTCATATGTTCATGTTGTATGGCTTGGGGGGGGGGAGGATGTTGGTGGGGCTCAGCACCTCTCAGCACAATTCTGTTCAGGACATAAACAAACAAACAAATGAAGTCCCCAAAGTGCTCTTGTTGTTACTCACATTGGTCTAGAGAGAGAGAGAGAGAGAGAGAACAATGTACATGAATCAAACTCCTTTAAAAGAAGAAAAAGGAAAAGACTTCTAGAGGAAGGACCAGGCTTGGGAGAAGAGTAAGGAGCCAGCGAAGGGAAGAGAAAATGGGAGAGAGAATTAAGAGGGAGGAGAGGCACAGAGACACACAGCAAAGGAAACCTTAATTTCGCTTTGCCGGTTGAAACAAGCAGCTGAACCTTTGGCTGCTGACCTCCACCAGAGGTTAATGGTGCCAGAGAAATGTCCTTAACCTCGGGGGATCCACGCTCTGAGCCTGCTGCTGGTGGATACGTCCCTTATTTCTGTCTTCCAACAGATGGTGTCCGCATTTAATTTATTGGGTCTTGGATGGTGTTCAAAGTCAGAAGAGATACCGAGGATTTTTTTATTTTTTATTTTTTGCCCACAAGCACTTATGTGTTTGCCGTTCACCATTCCCGCAATGGGAATTAGCGGGGCTGTCTCGCAGTGAGCAAGTTCAGGAGAAGGTTGCCATATATTCAGGTGCCATTTTATTTTGGAGGCTTTTATTTCGAGATGCAAAGCCTTTACCTGGAGGCGCTCTGAAAGCTGTTCTGCAGTAACCGCTTGGTCTGTCACTTAATCTGCAGCATCATGACCCTCACTGTGACTGATAATTTAATGGGCTTTGAAAAGCAAACGGGAGTTTCTATAGAGGTCAAGCCCCAGACAGAGCAAGAGGCAGTCTTCCACAGGGCCTGTGGAATATGGAGAACCTTGGCTGGGAATGGAGCAGGAATATGGTTGCCAACTTCCAGGTGAGGCTGTAGCACTGTGTAAAGAAATGCAAATGGATCTATAAAGTCCTAAAGACAGTCTTACTGAAATTACCTCTAAGACATTCATACAAATTCAGTATGGACTACACAGGACTCCTTGGATAAATGCCAATTTCCAAAATACGTAGAATACAGCCAAGCTCTGTCCAAACTTCAAATACAAATTAGTACATGAGAATACAGCCTAGTCCTTTTCTTTTCTTATACAGCCAAAATCTTCTCCAGAGTAGACTGTCTTTAGGACTTTACAGATCCATTTGTATTTCTTTATGCAGTGCTACAGCCTCAGTGTTGTGTTTTTGTACTAAAACTTGCTTTCACTGTGTTGCCATTATATTTATACAACTTCCCAGTGAGGGATGGCAGGCTTGCCAACCTCCAGATGGGGCCTCGTGCTACAACTGATCTCTAGAGCTGGCAACTCTAGGGACTGGACTTCTCCTTGAATTACAACTGATCTCCAGACTACAGAGATCAGTTCCCCTGGAGACAAGGACAGCTTCAGAGAGTAAACTCTATGGTATACCATAGAGTATAGGAGAAGTGGACATCCTAGAATGGTATCACATTCCTGTTGAGCTCCCTCACACCCTCAAGCCTCGCTCTCCACAGGCACAGCCCCTTAAAATCATAAGGTTCCATCCAGTCAGCTTTTTCATTGAATTTCACCCCCTTCTCTTCCCTACTAGGAGGAGATGAGGGAGGGGCACAAAGAAATGAACAGGGGTGGGTGTGAGGGAAAGTCAACTAGAAACAGATGGTGATGGGGGAGGGGGTAAACAGTTGTGAATTCCCTCACCTCACCTGGTCAAAGGGAGAGCGCAGTCTCCCCAAGTGTCAGCTACGCTGCCATTTCCTGGGCGGGGTTGGGACTCAACCGGGGACCCCACCCGCAGGAATGTGCTCATGTGCTGTTTAGCTGTCTGGCTTTCTTATCACACCCCGCTTTTGCTTGTTTCGCTTCCAGCTTGCTCACAGCTTGCTCAAGGTCTGGGATGAATCCTCCCTAATGTGCTTCGCTTCCAGCTTGCCGTAATGTTTTGCTCTTCTGCAGCTGCCGTCGAAGACATGTAGTAGAAGTTCCTTGGGAACAAAAAGCATAATAAAATACTAGTCGCCAGTTCTGTGAGAAACCTGTTCAGGGGCTGGAGCCACTATTGACACTCTATGATTGGTGTAGACGTAATGAAGGGGGTTACAATTGCTTAGTATAATACTGTTTGTTTACACTAAAGTCATTACTAACAGGAAAAGTGTAACTATTCCAATAAGAACCTCTTTGCAAATAAAGGACTTTCTGGTTAAGAAGACCTGTTGCAGACTGCATCTTGGGACAATCGTACACCAGGATGCCTTCAGGCAGGGCAGTGCGAGACTGGGAGAGTAGATGGGGGGTGCTCGGATGGGCTCAGTCCACCTGAAATTAGGCAAGGATTGGACAGGGGGAAGAGCCCTCCACCCATCCTGTATGCACACATACCTAGGGCTGCCAAGTACCGGCGACTTACCGGCGGGGGGGAGTTGTTCTCCCCCCGGGAGCTCTTCTGGCAGGTGCGCTTTGCGCGTGTGCCACGGCGACGTAATGACATCACCCGGAGGTGACGTCATCACGTTGGGGGCGTTGCCAGGGCGATTGCATAAAGCGTTGGGGGCGTTGCCAGGGCGATTGCATAAAGCGTTGGGGGCGTTGCCAGGGCGATTGCCAAAAAGGGGCGATTGCCAGAGCGTTGCCCTGGCAATGCCCCCAACGTGATGACGTCACCTCCGGGTGATGTCATTACGTCATTACACGGGGGAAGTCGTCCTCACCGGACGACTTCTGGGGCGGGGTTCCCCCCGCCGGCCGAATGCCAGCCGGCGGATCGGGAACCCCTATAGCGGGGGATCCCCCGCCCCCCGGGCTGACTTGGCAGCCCTACACATACCTGTTCAGACCAAGTGAGAGGAAGAAGTGGACAAGGAGGAAAGAGGCCCACCAAGGGCTCAGTCAGGCCAAGCCTCCTGTTGATTCGGGGAAGGGGGCAGGGCAGATTAGGGAGGGGGCATTGCCCAAGGGCCCCGTGGTAGTCACGGGCCTGGATCAGATGAGATGGGGCTATGCTAAGCCACCTTCCCTGTATCACCCAGACATACCCAAGACCTTTTCAGACGTTGCAACCGTGCATACAGCAGGGAGCGTCACAATTGTTGTCACGGGAATGTGCAGTGCCCATGATCTTCTGGATATGTCTGGTTGCCATATTCTGTGAATAGGGACAACACATGTATTTACCAAGCGCATAAACATTTCTCATGTGCAAACTGACGCTGGATTTTTCAGGGTTCACGTTTACTCATGCGGAGGCTGTGTGCACATGGTAAATACATCCGTCACCCCGTTCACAAATCATGATGAGGACACCTGTCGGGAGGAACAGGGTGTGCATGTAAAGGGCTGTCAATTTACAGCTGATTTACAGGCGACTCCATAGGGTTGTCAAGGCAAGGGATATTCAGAGGTGGTTTGCCATTGCCTGCCTCTGTACAGCGACCCTGGACCTTCCTTGGTGGTCCCCCATCCTAGTGCTAGCCAGGGCCGATACGATCAGAGATCGGGCAAGATTGGGCTAGCCGGAGCCAATCAGGACAGAATCAGAGTAGCATGTGCTCAGGCTACGTGTGGCAGGTGGGCTCTCGATACGTGTGATTTTAACATCTGAAAAGAATTTGGTCCCTTGCAGAGTAAAATGAGCCCTCTTCCTCTGGTCCTCAATCATCATGTGGTAGCAGCTGTCTGCCATGCAGGGTGCATCCCTCCACAAACCATGACTCTGTCCTGCCGGGACGTCAGCTCCGCCGAACAGCTTCACACTGAGATGGAGACATCCGCTACAGTTAATTAAATAACTGGGAATTCAGAATCCGGGAACTGGAGAATGGCCACGAGATGTTCTCGTACGAGAATCGCCCACTGACAAATAAGCCGGTATCTAATAACCCGCGTGTCAGATCTGGAGCATGCTGCTTTAGAAGTCGATGGGAGAGTTTCCTCAGGAAATAGTAGCGTGCTCTCATTACTTTGGGGAGGGGGAAAGAGAGGGGGGAACAAAGCAGGTGCCCCCCCAAAGAAAAGAACAGCACCAGCATATTTTTTTGATTGTGCTCTGAATCACATCTCTTTTTTAAAAATCATGTCAGCTTTCATCATTTTGAGGATGTAGCATAAAGCTTTCAAACAGAATCTTTCTAAAAAACCCGTCCTGAATAGCTGGCACTTAGAGCTCTCCAGTTTGTAAAGCTTTCCTGGAAGTTTGCCAAGGTCAGTGGAAGAGGGAAATAATTTCAAAGCTCACGCAGTTCTTTAGAGGTAAAAGAGATGTGTGGCTGAGACTGGGGAGGGGTTGTTCAGAATCATTTCTTGATAGTTTTTTAAAATGGGTTTTTCTTTCTTTGGCGATCTCATGTGTCTGGAATGGGGAGAAACTGGTCACAGCGTGTCGCGTTATCACAACAATTCGGCTTTGGGATACCGCATACAGTTCCGGTTGCTGTATCTCAAAAAACAACATTGCAGAGCTGGGAAAAGAAAAGAAGAGGGCAGTCAGGGTGATCCAAGGGTCGGAACGCCTTTCCTGTGAGGAAAGGCAGGGGAGTCTGGGATTTTTTAGTTTAGAAACAAGGAAGCTGGGGTGTGTGTCTTAGAGAGAGAGAGGTTTATAAAATTATGCATGTGGTGGCAAAAGTCAATAGAGGAAACTTTCCTCCCCCTCCATAATACTGGAACTTGGGGGTACCTAATGAAATGGTTGACAAATAGGTTCAGGACAGACCAAAGGAAATACTTTTTGGCTCAATGAGTAATTAAATTGTGGAGTTCACTGCCACTGGCAATATTGATGGCCTTGGGCATAGATGGCTTTAAAAGGGGATTAGACAGATTCATGGAGGAGAGATCCATCAATGGCTACTAGCCATGATGACTACAGAGAACCTCTGACTGCCAGTGCTAGAAGGCAACATCAGGGAAGGCCTTGATCTCAATGTCCTCTTTGTTGGCCTCTGGAGTAACAGGTTGACCACTGTGGGAGACAGGATGCTGGACTAGATGGACCACTGGACAGATCCAGCAGGCCTCTGCTTATGTTCTTTTCCAGTCAGATTACATGCTCGTTATGAGTGGTGAGGGAGCATGAATACTCATGGAGGCTACCATGTCCACAAAGTGACGCGGCTCATATGTGGTTTGCCACTATCATCCCTTATCTAAAGAGCGGGAGATGTCATGAGAAGGTCCATGCACAGCTTGTGCTGCATTTTATGCCTGAGCAGTGAGAGGTGATTGTTCCTTGTCCTGATCAAAACAGGAAGCTGGACAAGACTTGGAGAGGTTGGAGAGTAGGGTTGGAGAGTAACAGGTTGGAGAGTAACAGGTTGGAGAGTAGGGTTGCCAGCCTCCAGGTGGGGCCTGGAAGTCTCCTGATATTACAGCTGATGTTCAGACAACAGAGATCAGTTCCACTGGAGAAAATGGCTGCTTTGGAGGGCGAACTGTATGGTATTGTACCCTGCTGAGGTTCCTCCCCTTCCCAAACCCTGCCCTCCCCAGGCTCCACCCCCCAAATCTCCAAGTATTTCCCAGCCCAGAGCTGGCAAATTTATGGGGAGAGACAGTGGGAGGTTTAAGCCCCTCTCCCATTGCACAGCAGAGTCCTTGTCCAAACAAGGCTCCCCACAGGCCTTGGGATTTAATTCTGAGCACAGAACTCCCAGAGCAGGTCTGGTTATCAGGCCCAGGGGAACAGGAAGGCTCTGTAATGTGTCAGTGGGCTGAACAGTGAGCAAACCTGCCCCACTCACACAGAGATCCAAATTTCTGCTGCTCACTTTAGGATCAAGGCAAGCTGATCCAGGCCGAAGAAATCTGCAGGTTGATGCTTGCATTCTTCCATGGTTCTGGCAAAAATGTGCTGAGAGATGAAACCCAGTTGCCCGAGCTAGGCGGGATAACAGTGGGGAGGTGCTAGGCGGCATGCTACCCAGCTGTGGCTTTCCCACAGTCATCCCTCCACTTCCTCTTCCTTTTTCTGCAGTTGAGGCAAGTTTGTGCAGAGGGAGAGGGAGAGGGAGGGAAGGGGGAGAGGGAAGAGAAAGGGAGAGGAAGTAAAGAGGGGGAGAGGAAATGGAGAGGGAGGGGAGAGAGGGAGAGGGATGAAAAAGGGGGAGAGGGAGGAGAGGGGGAAGATGGAGGAAAGAGGGGGAGGGGGAGAGGCTACAATGCCTTGCCACTGCAGCCGCAAATCTCATATTCTCTATATCTCATGTATCTCATAGCATATTTATTTTATATGCTACAATGGAACACTCTGACCGATTTCCCACAAGGTGCTGCCCCAGTGTCATTATTCCCTTTGCCCCAATTGCCTGCTTTAATTTCCCACTATTTGCTGCGGGGCGCATTTTGACCCACAGCTCCGCCCGATTTCCTCCAATTTCCTCTGTGGCTTCAGTGATCCTCAAAAACCAGGATCGCTGAAGCCACGGGGGAAATCGCGCAAAGCTGTGGGTCAAAATGCACCCCACAGCAAATAGTGTGAAATTGAAGCAGGCAATCGGGGAAACCAGAAGAACGATGCCGGGGCAGCGCCTTGTGGGAAATCGGTCTCTGTCCCGTCCCCCCCAATATTTGTATGAGTTGGTTTAGTCCAGGGGTGGCCAAACTGCTGCTTGGGAGCCACGCTCTTTCTCACACATTGTGCGGCTCCCAGCAGGGCGGCTGGGAAAGCGAAGGGGAGGCATACTTTCCCTCCCTCCCTCCCTCCCTCCCTCTCTTCCTTCTTTCCCTCCCATCTATTTGCTTTCTTTGTTTCTCTCTCTCCCTCCTCCCACCTCTCTCTTTTTCTCTGTCTTTTAGACAAATAAACAGGGGTCTTTTCGAGCAGGAGCTCGGGGGAGTGCAGCTCTGGGAGTTGGTGCCAGCTCCCCCCACCACCCGCGGGGGAATGCCTGCTTGTGTCATGGCTGCAGCAAAATGACCCCGCCCCCTGGAAAGGTCCTTGTTCCTCCAACCAGCCTTCTGAAGGCTTCAGCCACCACTGAAGCTATCCTCCCAGAATAGTGGTATTTCTGAGGCTTGGATTGGTAGCTGTCCCCTCTCTGCCAGCTCTCTCTCTCTCTCTCTCTCTCTCTCTCTCTCCTTTCTTTCTTTCCTTCTGACATACTTTTGATGATGTCAGATGGTGTGGCATATGCAAATAAGTTATGCTAATGAGTTATGCTTATGAGCTGCTGCATCTCTTTTTCTACGAAATGACCCCTGCAAATAAATATTAGCAAACAAATATAATTGGACAAATAAATATCAATATCTGTTTTTACCCCTCTTATTTTTTGCAGTCTCATTTAATGTTAATAAAAAACAAATCTGCATATTTTAAAATAAAAACATGTGTGTAATATTTGTTCATGCCTTGTGGCTCTCAAACATCTGGTGTTTATTCTATGTGGCTCTTAAGTTGAGTGAGTTTGGCCACCCCTGGTTTAGTCTCATGGGGTGGGGTTAGCTCCGTAGAAGGGACCATAGGCAGATCACCCAACAGGAGTATTGGGAGTTAGGGTTGCCCCAGGCTTTTGGTGAAGCTTGGAGGTATCCTGGAATTACAACTGATCTCCAGGCGACAAGGACTAGTCCCCCTGGAGAAAATGGCTGCTTTGCAGGGTGGACTTGATGGCATTATACCCTGCTGAGGTCCCTCCCCAGGCTCCACCCCCCAAACCTCCAGGAATTCCCCAACTCAGAGCTGGCAATCCTAAGTGAAGTCGCTGTTTAGTTTGTTCTGTTTGTTGGTTAGGCTGCCCAAGCCCCTTTGTTCTGAAACCAGATTGTTTTATCCCTGTTATCTCTTTGTAAATAGATTTATGTTGTTTTCAGCACACCCGTCTCTGCTGTATTAACCCGAGAGCAGGAACATTAGCATTTGGGCTGCAGTTATAATTGCTGGAAAAATTAGTATGTAAGACAAGACCTGACCATTTTAGTCATTTTGGGTTAACCTAAGTAACTTGTTGTTTCTCAGGCTAACCTGGAAGAAGTACCTGGCCGCTGGCCAATTAAGTGCAAGCCTGGAAAACCTAGAGGGGTATTGTTGTACTGATTGGTGACTGATATCAGGTGTTTCCTTTCAGGGGTCAAGAAGAAGGAGAGATCCTCCATTGTAATCTCTCACTTTGTTGTAGGATGACTGCCTTAGTGTGCAGACGGAGCACAATGCTGCTCTTAAGAAAGCATGTTTTGTTTCTTTTGTAGCTAATCCCGTTTCCCTTTATCCTTTAGCAGGGGTCCTTTCGTAGAAAAAGAGGTGCAGGAGCTCATTAGCATAACTCATTGGCATAACTCATTAGCATATGCCACATCCCCTGACATCACCAGAAGTGTGTCAGAAAGGGAATGTCAGTTTCAGCCCCATTATATCCTATGGGCCATTGAAATCAACTCATTGAGTATATGAGGGGCTGGAGGAAAGGGGGTTTGAGGGAGAGGCTCCAAACTTGCAGGGTAGCTGCTGGGGCCTCTCCTCGAAATACCCACTAAGTTTCAAGAAGTTTGGACCATGGGGTCCAATTCTATGAGCCCTCAAACAGATTGTCCCATCCCCTCCATTGTTCTCTATGGTGGGAAAAAATCTTAACTTTTTTCCTACCATAGAGAACAATGGAGGGAATGGGGACAACCTGTTTGTGGGCCTGTAGAATTGGACTCCCTGGTCCAATCTTCTTGAAACTTGGTGGGTATTTCGAGGAGAGGCCCCAGCAGCTACCCTGCAAGTTTGGAGCCTCTCCCTCAAATCCCCTCCCCTCCAGTGGCTTTTAAAGTTGCCACCGAATTTCGGCAGCAATTCGGCGGCGAACTGAATCAGATTAGAGAATCTGATTCAGCCCGTGGCTGCCCTACTGGCCAGTCTTGAGCTGGCGGAGCTTTGCTCCACCTCGCTCCAGCCCCAACGGACCCCTGTCCTTTAGTAATAAATGTTTTAAACTAGAGGAAGCAGCCTCTTCTTTCCAGAAAGCAAGATCCATAACTATAAATTATCACTAACATTGGACAAAAAGTCCTAACAATAATAACATGCAACTACCTTTGGAGGGTGGTGGTGGTGGTGTAGCCATGTTGGTCTGAAGCAGCAGAAGAAAGTTCAAGTTCAGAGGCACCTTGAAGACCAACAGTTTTTTGCTCAAGGTATAAGCTTTCATGCACATGCACTCTTCTTCAGATATATTGCAATGTACATTTCTACCTTTCATCACTCTGGTAGCACACCTTTAAGACCCCCCCCCCCCCAAAAAAAAGGGTATCTATGCAGTTTTTGTGAAGGGAATCTAAATTGTGCGTTGCATGGATATTATTGTCCAAAACTGCACATTACTTTTCTTTTTCAAGAGTAGAGATAGCATGTCAAGGAATGCTGGTCTGAATGATGGCAAAGCACAATATGCTTAAATGTGCAACAGCATGCACAGTTAAGCTAATACTTTCCCCCTCCCCCCAGTTTAACTATAGTTCTTGCCAACCTGTTGCCAGTTCAGGATGTTTCTCCACATGGAAAAAGAGGTGCAGGAGCTCATTAGCATAACTCATTAGCATAACTTATTTGCATATGTCAAACCCCCTGAGATCACCAGAAGTGTGTCAGAAGGCAACATCCACTGCTCAGGCTCCAGCCCCAAAATCTCCAGGTATTTCCCAACTCAGAGCTGACAAGCCAGCTTGACACTTTGACTAAAGACACTTTAGGTTTCCTTTGCTCTTGCAGGGAAGCTACTGTATAGCAAGCATGAAAATACAGATCAAGTTAGTATGTTTTTGCTTTTTTCCACAGTGCATCACCATATTGAGCCAGTTCGCTGGAAAGGCGGGATAGAAATGCGAAAATAAATAAATAAAATAAACCATATGTGCCTGCTCCTGGGCTTGTTACTCACAGAACGGCGTTTCTGTGCGTTCCTGCTCAAAATGACTTGTTTCTCCACAAGAACAAATATGGGTTTCTTTTTGGTTTTGGTTTTGCTTCAGGATCAGAAAATTAGGCATACTCGATGCATACATTACTATGGCTTAGTTTTCTAAAGCTCGTCATTTGATATGAAAAATAGGCTTCTCAGAACTTAATACGGGCAGTGAAAATTGCCACTTCTTTTTTTCCATGATCTGTGGTATGTGAGACTCTCAGGTAATTGAAACCCTCTCACATCTGTTCTTTACACTTCACTGTGAAATGTGTACTGCTTATTATCCGTTTGGACTGAATCAGTTGGAGCTCATAAATAACTAAGGCAGAAATGTCCCATTCAAGGATGAGATTGAACTTATCAATAGGTAATGATCGCACTGCGGGCTCCGTAAAAAAATTATCTTCCCGATTCTGACAATGGTACAGTGAGGCGTAAAGCACTGCCGTGACATCAGTTGTTTATGCTGTCATCGATTGCAGTGAGACACCATCACATAAACACTCCAAACGGGAGTTAATAAAACTTATGATATACCTCTTATGGGACATCTGCTGCATAAATATGGTCGCGGTCTGCATTGCTCTTGTGAAGGAAGAGGGTGACACTGCCATGGCGACTGAGGCCGCAAGGAATGTTAGTGGCCTGGGCATCAAGTTCCTTCTGTTGCCCCTGAATTTATTGCCTGTCATGGCTGAGACAGATCCACAGTAGATCCCTAGAAGGGACCAGGGACAGGTCACCCAGGAGGCATATTGGGAACCTGCTTAGGGACTCAAATTTTTAGGGATCTCAGGAGAAGAACAGGCACAGTGCAAATAAAAAAGTCCCAACCACCCAACATAATAAGATCTAGTAAGATCTCCACTTTGGCAATATGAACACTTTTGAGATCCATGAGCACTCAGTCACAGGGGAGAGGGAATTCCATTCTGCTACTGATGATCACCAGGCTTGTAGCTATGGTGGGGCTTTTGGGGGCTCCGCCCCCTTTCTCAAAGGCACAGCCCCTCAAGAATTTCCCCTGTAAATGCTCTTTTCGATCATTTTAAAACATTTTTTAAAAAAGACGCACACTTCTTTAAGCAGAGTGGGGTGCAGTAGTTGACTAATTCCCACACTGAGCAAGTGCCAGCACCCAACTCCTCCTCCCAGATTGTTGGTCCCCACCTTTCATTTCCTTCACCCTTTCTTCATTCTTTCCCGTATCTTTTGTGTCTGTGTCGGGGGGCGGGGGTCCTTGTCTCTGCCTACCATTCATTTATCTTTCCCCCCTGCTCTATTTTGCTATAACCTGTCTCTGTTGTTGTCTGTGTTAATGAAATGGCCAAGTACTAGGGCAGGGGAGGGAGGAGAGGGGCGGGTGGGGATATGGGGAAAGACACTGCAACAACAGCATGATGCAACAAAAGCCTGGAAGCGATATCACCACATCAGCATGTAGCTCTATGACCCCCCCCCCCCACCAACTCTATGGGTTTGCAGTAGCTTATGTCCGAAGTGCTGCAATGACTATTCTCCCCTCTTGGGATGCCATCCCCCCAGACGCCGGCCAGCTGGCTGGTGGGGAAGCCCCACCCCCAACAGTTGTCCGTGGCCCTGCTTGAAAACAGTGGGCACCCCATGCATGCCTTCCCTGCAAACCACAAATCCGCGGCTTGCAGGGCAGGGGCACGGGGTGTCCACTCTTTTCAAGCGGGGGTGCTCGCACCTGCCCTGCAAGCAGTGAATTTGCAGCTTGCAGGGCAGGCGCATGGGGTGCGTGCTTCCCCCCCCCCCCAGCTGTTTAAAGGGGAGGCTTCCTTTACAAGGTTGTGGGAAAGTGGTGTGTGTGCATGCACGGCGCTGCATCCCTGATAGGATGCTGCCACTCTGCATGATGTCATCATGTCAGGTATGGCCCCTCCACCTCCCAGCACGCTCCCCAAATCCCCCCCAACCGGGGAGAAACCCTACTTCCCTCCATTGCCCCACACCTGCTGAGGGGTGGCGGAACAATGGGCAGGCAGTGGGAGGTCTCCTTGGTACGCCTACTGGGCGCTGGAAGGGAAGTACGTGGCCTGGACCGGAACATCTTCCTTATGCTGGTTTTCCATTTCCCCCAACTTTCAGTTCTAGACAGTAGCTGTGCTGCCTGTTCCTTACTGCTGTTTGCTCTCAGGTACCAGGTCTCAAGTCCGAGTGGGACCTAGGCACATCCCTGCCTCTGACATGGGGGCAGCCACCTGGGAAAGGGCACTGTTTTAATGGTGCTGCATACGCTAATAGACAAAGTCACCTCCTCCCCTTAACTCCTAGTGTTCAAGCAAGCCAGGAAAAACATTAAGGAGGGATTCTTCTAACTAACTACCTTAGTAACACCCCTGGTAAAAGGGGAATTGGGAAGGAAAAGATTTTTAAACACAACCCAAATACTAGATAAACCGAGGCACGGGGAGGCAGAGGATCAAGATGGCGGTTGTGATAATGACAACATGAGAGAGAAGGAGAAGATTTTTATACCCCGCTTTTTTCTACCCTAAGGAATCTCAAAGCGGCCTGCACTCTCCTTCCTTTCCTCTCCCCACAACAGGCTCCATGGGAGGAGAGAGGTGGGGCTGAGAGAGCTCTAAGAGAACTGGGACTGGCCCAAGGTCACCCAGCAGGGGGAGCGGGGAATCAAACCCGGTTCTCCAGATTAGAGTCCGCCGCTCTTAACCGCTACACCATGCTGCCTCTCACTGCAGATGTGGTAGTAACCAAACTTGTAGATCATATTCTTTTGGATTGCCCTGAAATCTCAGATGCGAGAGGTGAATGGGCTTTTCCTTCGCTTAAGTAGAACTCTGTCTTTCTACAAGCCAAGTCTTCTTGAGTACTACGAGATGAAGACAAACAGGTAACTTTGCCTGAGGCTAAATTTTGGGCAGCTGTAATAAAATCATGTTGTAACTCAGGTGGTAAAACTTTAGGCTTCCCTTTTAGTGTGTGATGGCTCGCTGTTTATGACTTTTGTCATTAAAAGAGTAATCAAGAAGACGGAAAGGGCACTGCTGGCCTGCCTTAACTTGTGCTGTAACTCCACTGCGCAGATCGCTGGAATATCATGTTCTGGCCCTCAGTGTTACAGGCCTAGGTAGAACTCACAGATCAAGGGACAGAAGGGACCAACTGCATTTAGGACTGCCAGGTCTTACTGTCATGCTGGGGTGTGTGTGTGTGTGTGTTCCTGGTCCTTCTCCAGGATTTATTTGGTGTGCGTGCTTTGCACGCCTGGTGCAATGACATCACCCGGAAGTGATGTCATCACACACGGCACGTTGCAGGAGATGCTCTACTGTTTAAAGAAAAACTCAATGGTTTTTCCTTAAATGATTGACCGCCCCCCCTTGCAACATGCCCTGCATGATGACATCACCTCAGAGTGATGTCATTGCACTGGGGGCATTGCTGTGCGCCGGGTGCTTTGGGGGTGGGGCTCCCACCGCTGGCTGAATCCAGGTCGGTGGATCTGGGGGCCTGAAAGCAGTTTACGGGGGGGGGGGGGGAGGGGGATCTGGCAGCCCTAACGTTATTCCATCTGGGCCTACAAAATTGTTGAGCCTAGCTCAGCTCCTCGGTCTGGGAAAAGTATTACCCAGGCATAGACTGAGGAGCCCCTGGCCAGACTCAAGGCTACTATCCTCTCATTCATTCTGGATTATTTGCTTTCACGGATGCTAAACGTAGAAATATTGGCATCTTTTCACTCATGTGAAGTATACGACTTTACACAGAGAAAGATTAAAATGTGGAAGTTGCTGCCAGAGGGTGTAGTGATGGCCACAGGAATAAAAAGCTTTCAAAGGGGATTAGAATAGATTCAAGGAGGATAGGTCTACTGGTGGCTACTAGCCAGGGTAACCTCCACATTCAGAGGCATTGAAAACAAATCAGCCAGTATCATAATGCCCCTGTATAAGTCGATGATGCAACCTCATTTGGAGTACTGTGTAGAGTTCTGGTCACCACACCTCAGAAAGGATATTATAGCACTGGGAAAAGTGCAGGAAAGGGCAACTAGAATGATAAAAGGGTTGGAACACTTTCCCTATGAAGAAAGGTTGAAGCGCTTGGGGCTCTTTAGCTTGGAGAAACGATGGCTGAGGGGTGACATGATCGAGGTTTATAAGATTATGCATGGGATAGAGCAGGTAGAGAAAGAAGTCCTTTTCTCCCTTTCTCAGAATACAAGAACTCGTGAGCACTCCATGAAATTGCTGAGCAGTCGGGTTAGAACAAATACAAGGAAGCACTTCTTCACCCAAAGAATGATTAACACATGGAATTCACTGCCGCAGGAGGTGGCGGTGGCTACAAGCATGGGCGGCTTCAAGAAGGGATGGGATAAACATAAGGAGCAGAGGTCCATCAGTGGCAATTAGCCACAAGGTATAGATAGGAACTCTCAGTCTGGGGCAAGTGATGTTCTGTATTCTTGGTGCTTGAGGGGGCAACAGTGGGAGGGCTTCTAGTGTCCTGGCCCCACTGGTGGACCTCCTGATGGCACCTGGTATTTTCGGCAACTGTGTGACAGAGTGTTGGACCAGATGGGCCATTGGCCTGATCCAACATCGGCTTCTCTTATGTTCTTTGAATCCCAGAGCCAGGAGGCAACATCAGGGGAAGGCCTTGGCCTCTATGCCCTCTTGTTGGACATCAAAAGGAACTGGTTGGCCACTGTATGAGTAGGGTTGCCTCCGATCTGGTGGGGGGCTCCCGGTCCCCATTGGGATCTTCTGCCATAAATGCAAAGTGCGCAGGGCATGATGATGTCACCTGGAAGTGATTTCATCAAGTTGCTGATGTCCCCCAAAGTTCCCCCAAACTAGAGCTGCACCCCCTGATGTCGGCAATGCGATGACATCGCTACCAGATGATGTCATCATGCTGGCGACACCAACATGGGAGGGAACTGTTCAGGGGCCAGCTGGCCAACAGCAGATTGGAACCCCCGAAATCAGAAGAACCCCTGCCGCAATTGGGGGGATGAGAACCTTATGTGTGAGACAGGATGGACTAGATGGACTATTGGTCTGATCCAGCAATGGCTCTTCTTATGTTGCTTGCTAAACATGCAAACAGGATTGATACAGGGTTGCCAACTCTGGGTTCAGAAATACTTGAAGGTATGAGGGTGGAGTCTGGAACAGTGGGCCTTAGGGAGGGGTAGGATATAAGGCCATGCAGTCCATCTCCCAAAGCACCCATTTGCTCCAGGAGAAGTTAAGTAAATGTTTTAAATAAATAAATAAATAAATAATGTATGTATGTATGTCTGTAGTCTGGAGACTGGTAGTAATTCCTGAAGATCTCCAGCCCTCACCTAGATGCCAGTAGCCCAAGATTGATACAAGGATATGTGTGTTGTACTAACTATTGATGTGTCTCTTAAGCACTCTAAAGCATTGTCTGGAGAGAAGGCGCATTACAAGGGACTGCCTCCTAGGTGTAAGGTAGCAGATTCCCCCAAAAGAATCTCTTACCTTTTGCTGTTACCTCTCTCAGCCTTAGAAAGTCTCCTTCCTGTCGGAACCAGTGAGGTCATTCAGTAGAAGAAGATGGATAGAGAGGCTTATAAAGATGTTGGGAATTTGTTAGACAAGTCGATAATATACTTCACAACAAATTGTAATTACTATGCACAATAAAGGGGAAAAGAGACAGGGTCAAAGGATCTGGTATAGTGGATGAAGTATTGGAATGGGATCTTGGAAATCTAGTTTTGAATCCCCGCTCTGCCACGGCAGCTCGTTGGGTGACCTTCGGCTACTCACACACTCTGACTAACCTACCTCACAGGGTTGTTGTGAGGATAAAACAGAGGAGATGGAAATGATGTGAGCTGCCTGTGGTCCCCACCGGGGTGAATGATGGGATATAAATAAATAAATAAATACTGGACCGGAAGATCTTTTTTTAAAAAAATCGTTTGTAGAATTTGGAGGGGAAATTCTCAGAATCCAAATCTGCTCCAACTCTTTGTTTTAAAGGCTCTGAAAATGAACATTAAGAAAAATAGCTTTGCTAACCGTCAAATCTTTCCAGTACCTGAGCAGGTGTGATGGATGACCCACTCTACCTGCCTGTGCCACAACAGTTCTGCCTGCTCATTGGCACACAGCGCCCCCAAGGCAGTTCACAGCAATCTGGGGAAAAACCACACAGTTTTCCAGGGCAAAAGGCACACTTTTGATGCAAGAAGGAAAGTGTTGGTGGGAATAGGATAACAGTGTGGTGGGAGTAGGTTTGCCAGTCCCCCGGACAGGGCAGGGGATCCTCTGACTGTGGGTTCCATTGCCTGCCACCGCTCCAAGTGGTGGTGAGTTCATCCTTTTTGGTTGGTGCTCTCCCTCCAGTTTCATTTATCTAAGAACATAACATAAGAAGAGCCCTGCTGGATCAGACCAATTGTCTACCTAGTCCAGCCTCCTGTCTCACACAGTGGCCAGCCAGTTCCTCTGGAGGGCCAACAACAGGGCAGAGAGGCTGAGTCCTTCCCCTGATGTTGCCTCCTGGCTTCAGGAGTGCCTTTGAATGTGGAGGTTCCCCTCAGTTACAATGGCTAGTAGCCACTGATAGACCTATCCTCCCTGAATCTATTCCAATTGCATTTGAAAGCTGTTTATTTCTGTGGCCATCACTACATTCTCTGGAAATAAATTCCACATTGTGAGGAAGGTTTAATGGCATTCCATATGCTAGTAGAGTCTCTGGATGAACCGAATTTATAGATCATATTCTTTTATATTGTCTTGGATTTTCAGATTTGAGAACTGAATTGATTCTTCCATTCCTTGGGCAGGACTCTATCTCTCTAGAAGCTAAGTCTTCTTGGTTGCTAAGAGATGAAGACAAACAAGTTAACTTTGTGTTTGGCTAAATTTTTGGTGGCTGTAATAAGTAATAGTGAGGGGGGGAAATCAGCGACGGCAGCCGCACTGCTACATCAATTCCATAAAATATACGAGAAGTGACACAGGGTAGCTCTAGGAATCACCCCAAACTCCATGGCCTTACCAGCAATTCCCAGAGCTACACTCTCACACTTGCAGGCTCCAGCTCTTATAGGGGAGGGGGAGGTTCCGCCGGCTGTATACAATCCACTATGGAAGAACCACACACAGACAACAGGTTTGAAAAATATGTGGAGTAAATTGGCCACAACTTTATTGACTATAGCTGTAAGAAGCATTGGCACAGCATGGGCCCACCAGATCCCGCGCATCAGCTGGCCCCATGCCAGCTGATGTACCTGTCACCCAGCCAGCCGGCATGGTGCTGAACCGTGGGATGGCAGGTTGCTGGAGCTCACATAGGCGACTGCCTCTTAGTGGTCTCCCCTGCCATCTGGTTGTGTGGGCCATCGCCGGTAGTCCATGAGCAGGCTTGCTCCCATCAGCCCTCATGCCAAGACCCCCTGAGGGGCCCCCATATCCAGGAAAATGGCATGCAGGCCGATTTCCATAAGTGTATCCGGCCCCACGCTATTACCGCCAAAGGTTGGGACGAGAAATACAGCACAGAATACATAGCATTACACACTTCGCTAACGACCTCATATTATATGATACTGATGCCCCCTTTTCCCCCACCCCAATATACATTGTTGCCTTCTGACACAGGGTGGAGCTGGTGGGCAAGCCGTTCCATGGCCAGACAAAGGATGAGGGATGAGAGGCAAGAGGCTGGGCTCTTCCCCTGCAATTGCCCTCCCCGGAACACCTCATCACCTTGCCATTGGTCTCAGGGGGAGGGGGAAGTCCTGACTTTCTCGCTGCTTGGCCACCCACCCCCACCTAGCATCCGGCTAGCCCTCCCTCCCTCCCCTGCCTGGCCCTGCAAAATTCAGGCCATGCTGAATCAGGCCCTTTCTGCTTCTTGATACTTCCTGGAAATCATGTAGGGACAGAGCCAACATGACACCCCCCATGTCCCGACTTCCAAACCCTCTCACCAGTTGCCCGGCAACCCTAGGTGGACTCAACCTGTTCCCACTCGGGGAGTCAATAGGAGAGGTTGTTGCATGCTCACCTGGGAACTGTGCAACTAGGGTCACCAAATCTGTGGTAGAATTTCCTGGAGATTTGGGGGTGGAGCCTGGGGACTGCAGGATATTCATTCATTCATTTATTTACTTTATTAGATTTCTTGACCACCTTTCCTCGCTTGTGCGGGGCTCAGGGCGGCTTACAACAGAATAATTTAGTATGTTACAAAACCAATTAAAACCATAAAATTCAGTACTAAAACATTCAAACATTTCTGTACTGAAAGATATTTTAAGAACAAGATGGCAGTGCTAGCATTCAGTCATGGGGGAGAAGGGAGGGTGCCGGGCAGATGTAAGGAACCATTGCTGGCCTCAACCAAAGGCCTGGCGGAACATCTCTGTCTTACATGCCCTGCGAAACTTTAATAGGTCGGATGACATTCAGCAGAGAGTTCCACCAGGCTTGGATATCTTTGGGGCTGGAACCCGATTCTTATCTGCTAATCTTGGTGCCCTTCAGAGGACATATTGGGAGAGGTGGCCCTGAAGGTACATAGGTCCCTGACTGTTATGGGCTTTAAAGGTAAGCACCAGAACCCTGAATCTGATCCAATGCTCCACCAGCAACCAATGCTGCTCATGCAGCATCGGATGGATATGCGCCCTCCACGGGATCCCCTTCAGGATGGGGGGGACCTTAGCAGGGTACATTGCCATAGAATCCACCATCCAAAGCAGCCATTTTCTCCCTGGGAACTGATCTCTGTAGACTGGAGATTATTCCAAAAGATCTCCAGCCCCCTCTTGGAGGATTACAACTCTCCATGCAACACCAATGTCTCCTAGATGCAGATCCTGCCTGTCGTAATGACAGCCATCTAAGGAGTCCTTAATCATAGATGCAGTGAGGTCTCGGGGTTAATTTTGGCCACCCTCTGCTACAGCATAGTCAGGACCTATGCCAAAGAGCAAGCTGCTACCCGCCGGATGATTGCCAGCTTTGTTCTCTTTCTCCTGAAACGGGAAGGTGGCCAGTGGCTTCCCCCAGATCCATGGGAACTTGAGACTTTGCAGATGAATGGTTTGTATACAATTAAATTCCAATATGGAAAGTCATGCTCAAGGTCTCGGTGGCTAACTGAAAGGCTGCTGATTTGCATCGGCGCGCAATCACACCTCCCCCTGAAGGGTTACTTAATTAATTATGTGAAAAGATAGACTGCTGATACAGGAGCCGAGGCTTCCAGCTGCCTCATTGAATGCCTGGCCGCCAAGACAAAGCCAGGGACTGAGGCTGAAATAGCAGCATCTGACTGGCAAAAATGGCTTTATTACCGCTGTTTGGCTGCATGGGGACTGGTCGGGCAAGGAACGGAGGAGCATCAATTGCTGAATACTATGAGGTTCCGCAGTGCCATCAGTTCATCTCGAAAATCCCTGTTTCAGTTTCTCCTTGGAAAACTGAGCCTGAGATCTTTGCAGCATTTTCTGTTTCCATTTCTTTTCCTGTTTACAGTTATGCAGTTTTTAATATCTTTGCTTCCATTGCGTATAAATACGTTATCAGAATGGCATAAACGGTGTCTGCGTGGTGTACAGGAGATCAGTGAATTGGGTGCAACAACAACGAAAATGGGGTGGAGGGTGGACAACAAGCTTGCAATGACAATGTAGCCAATCTAAAAGAAATGAAAAGGGTGTACTTATATTCCCCTTACACTGATTCCCTGACCAGTTATGGCCCTATCACCTGTCTCTTAGACTTATTATTCCCGCAAAATGTAATTAATTTACGGTAAAGGTAGAGGAGAAAGTGTAGAACTGCCAAGCCCTTGGTGGTGGGTGAGGATCCTTTGCCTCCAAGTCCCATTGTCAACTGTGGGGGAATTTTTTTAATGGAGGAGGAGAAGGAGGAGATTGGATTTATACCCTGCCCTTCACTCAGAGTGGCTTACAGTCTCCTTTCCTTTCCCCTCTCCACAACAGACACCCTGTGAAGTAAGTGGGCTGAGAGAGGTCTTTCAAGGACTGCTCTTGAGAGAATAGCTCTGAGAGAACTTGTGAATGAGCCAAGGTCACATCAGCAGCTGAATGTGGAGGAGTGGGGAATCAAACCCGGTTCTCCCAGATTAGAGTTGGCACTCTTAACCACTACACCAAACCGGCTCTATTCAGCATTGGAAATTCTTACTGGAAGTGACACCAGGTAGCTCTAGGAATCACCGGAAACTCTATGGTAAAACCATTTTTTAAAGTGGAAGTGAGGTAGTGCTTCTAGCCACGGGGTTTAGTTAGGGTTGCCAACCTCCAAGTGAGACCTGGAGATCTCCCAGAATCACAACTGATCTTTAGACTACAGAGATGAGTACCCCTGGAGAAAATGGCTGCTCTGGAGGGTGGCCTGCATGGTATCCTACCCTACTGAGAAAGTTGCATATTCGTATTTGCAAATTTAGTTCGTAAAGAAGCAAATGCTTTCTCAGTAGTTTGTACAATTTCACAACAGGAGGAGCAACCTCTGTAGGAGATTGGTCTTTATGAGCAAGGGATCATATGCTGTAAACCCAAGCTGTTTCTTTTTAATTCATTAACTTAGTTTATACCATCCCTTTCTTCACAATGGCAACCCAAAGTGGCTTACATCCCTCTCCTCTCCTTTATCTTCACAACAGCCCTGTGAGGCAGGTTAGGCTGAGAAAGTGTGACCGGCCCAGGGACACCCAACCAGCTTCTATGGAAGAGTGGAGATTTGAATCTGGGTCTCCCAGATCCTAGTATAACACTCTAGCCACTACCCCATCAGGCTGTCTAGATTAGAGGGTTGTGGGTTTTTTGGACAAACTAGAATAAAAGGTACAGTAAATCCAAGCCGATTCTTCGCAAAAGGGGATGCATAATAATAAAACCAGGTCTGAGCTTTTGAATGGGGATGAGGCAGAATTAAGCCGACTGCACAAGCGAATGACAAGAAACAAACGGATAATCTATATATCTAATAGCGAAGGGGGGACCCCCTGTGCGGATATCTAAATCCGAGCTAGGGGGCCCTTGGGGGGGGAGAGAGGTTTTCCTACACACAGGGGGCACTCCCACCATGTGCAGAAAAATCCGAAAAGTTAAAAAAAAAACCTTCAGGGACCATAGAATCCCCCAAAATACCTTTTGAAATGGCCTCAGCTCCAGGCGTCAATTGTGAGGAGATTAGAATGTTCGGGGGAGGGGGGGAGGTTCCAACTGTTTCTGTCAGTCAAAGGCAGGGTTTTTACTGGCAGCAGTCTAGGGTTGCCAAGTTACCCCCCCCCCACCCCGGCCACCAGCAGCGGATCCAGAGCCAGGCTGGGAAACTCCTGGAAATTTGGGGGTGGAACCTGGGGAGGACAGGGACCTCAGTGGGGTACAATGCCATAAACTCCACCCTCCAAAGCATCCATTTTCTCCATAGAAAGTTATCTCTGTAGTAACTCAGTGTTATTGAGGGGGAGAAGGGAGGAAGCAAAGGTATGATGAATGGGATAACCATCCCACAAGTTTCTTGCGGGTCTCCACTTGTAATGAATATAATGCAAAGACGACACAAACATTAAACTCGCACACGTACTTTTACGGATAACTATTCCAAACAAACAGTACAAATGTTTGTAACCTGAGCCCTTTGGGGGGAGGGTGATTTATAAGTCAAACAAACAAACAAACAAATGGGGAAATGTCCCTGGAAAAAATAAAGGTGCAGGGATGTTTCACACATCCCCGCATAATAGAGATCCCACAATAGGTTTCATCAGGGCGTTTTTTCTGGAAAAAGAGGTGCCAGAACTCTCAAGAGGGAAACGAAGGCGAAAAACATAGGATTCTTTGTAACAATATTATTTTCATGTGCTACGGACTTACCTCAACCTTAAGACAGTTTCCAAACTTTAGACGTGTCATCAACTTTCTCTGTTCTTTATTGAGTCTTGCTTTTGGTGCCTAATGTTGAATGATGACCTTGAAGCAACCCTGTTGTAACAGACTTTGTTGGATCAAAGACTGGGGTGCAGTGGGGGGAGCTGGCCAAGGAGCGTGCAAGTGACATCATGCTCCCCCAGTGCCCCTCATGAACTTTTAAACATTTTAAAAGAATTTTGTTTCCAAGAAGAGATTCCAGAACGCCATTCCGGTGCATTCCGCCAGAAAAAAAGCCCTGGGTCTCATGCATGACATAGCATTCTGTCCACGCCATGTACCAACATTGTGCAAAGTATCTCTGGACTGCAGGAATAATTCCCTTTGGCTTTCTGTGTTACTGACTCACATCAGTTGCTGAGAAGTTGTAGTCCACTGAGCCAACATTCCCTGCAATTTAGGAGAGACGTGCTGTTTGCTGCCTTGACAGCTCTAACTAGGCTTCCAGAAGTAATGAAACCGAATGGCTCAGTGTGCGTACTAATGTCCTCTGTCAGAGAAACAAAGGCCCGGAGTGGAATGTTCAACTTTGCCTCTCCAAATTAGAGAGGAAATTTTGACATACCTGATTAAAATGTCTATTCCGATTATGCAAGATCCCCGAGAACAAAGTCTAAGCCTTCTTAACTTTGGCTTACACTTGGCTATGTGTACAAACAAATATGAAATTGCTTTTCTTCTGCCATGCGTTGTTATCCGTGGAAGAGAGGATCAGCTGCAAGAACACAGAGCGGGAAGGATAATTGGAGGTACGGGAGGACAAGCAATGTACACTTGCACATGCTATAAAGGGAACTTTTATAGTTATTTCCCCCGTTATATGAATATCTGTTGCTTTACTCAATGTCCATAATGTAGGGGAATGTACTCACCCACTATAACCTATGGTTGTTCCGTAGACGTGTAGTCCATGAACCCAACATGTGCATGGGATGCTGATTTCTACCCTGAATGTGGAAACACAAATCACCACCTAAAACAAAATGGGAAGACCTATAGAACCAACGATTCCCTTGACATTTACATTGGGATGTGATATTACTACATCCCCTGTTGCCATCAAAAACGGAAACTTCATGTTGTTTTCTTTCCATGTTTCACAGTGTGGAATTCTGGAAGTGCGTAATATGACAATCATTACCTCCATCCCTGCTCCATATCACTGGTTGTCACTAGGGATGCTGTGACTTTCACAGCAAACATGTTTGGCAGTTCACTATGCTGACTAGGCCCAAGCCAATCGGATCTGTCAGTTCAGCACCAGATGACTTGAATGCCTGCTGAACTAGTTTGCCCTGGGTTTTTGCAAAACCGCACAGGTGCCAAAACTCGGTCAATCCAATCACATTGGCAGACATTAATGCCGTTAAGGACTATTTAGATGAACCCCACATGGTAGGATTTGTTTTATTTATTATTATTTTATTTATCTTTATTTACATTATTTATAGTCCACCTTTCTCACGAGGACACAAGGTGGATTATGCAGAGTAAGGCAATACAGTTAACAGGATGGGACTCCCAATAAACAATGCAATGTGATCAGTATTGTAGAGATCTGGAACCAATCAGAAATCTGAAAACAGAACTGAAGCAAAGCATGGTGCATTAACACGATGCATCAAACCAAGCAAGAATTACACAGTCGGGTCCTACTTACAGAAAAAGACACTATGAGCTATTGTCAGTAGTTGTTGATAGCCATTCAGTCATGTCCGACTCTTGGCGATTCTATGGGCCAGCTCTCTCCATGTTTTCCCATCTTGTACTGTTTCCTTGAGTTGTTCCATGCTCAGGCTGGTGTCGACTTTTATGGTGTCCAGCCACCGTGTTCTTTGGCGGCCTGGTCTCCTTTTGCTGCTAACCAGTCCAAGCTTAATTGCTTTTTCTAGAGAGTTTCTCCACATGACGTGGCCAAAATAAGTCAGTCGCAGTTTTTATGATTTTTCCTTCCAATGATGTCAGTAGTACAAACCCCAATCCTTAACCCTTTATGTAAGTGGCTTTCTAAACCATCATCTTAAGTATTTAGTCCAGGGGTGGCCAACCTTGCTTAACGTAAGAGCCACATAGAATAAACGTCAGATGTCTGAGAGCCGCAAGACAGGAACAAATATCACACACACGTTTTTATTTTTAAAAATATGCAAATTTGCTTTTTATTAATGTTAAATGGGACTGCCAAAAATAAAAACAAACGAGGAAAACCGGTTATTGATAATGATATTACTTGTTTGCTAATGATATTGAGAGAGAGAGAGAAAAAGAGAGAGATGGAAAGAAAGAATTAAAGAAGTGGAAAGAAAGAGAGAGAGAAACTAGGAAAGCAAATAGATGGGAGGGAGGAGGGAAGGAAGGAAGGAAGGAAGGGAGAAAGAGAGAAAAAGCATGCCTCCCCTTTGCTTCCCCAGCCGCCCTGCCAGGAGCCGCACAATATGTGTGAAAGAGCCGCATGTGGCTCCCGAGCCACAGGTTGGCCACCCCTGATTTAGTCTTATTACATGCATACAAAAGTCCTCTAGAATAGTTCAGTTTTGCATAGTTTGCAGAAAGCCAGGGGACTGGGAGCCTTCCTATCCTTATCAGGCAGGCCATTCCATAAGGTGGAGGCTACACCATATTTATTTATGACTGCCTGACTTAGAAGAGAAGAAGAAGAGATTGGATTTATATCCCGCCCTTCACTCACTTAAGAGTCTCAGAGCGGCTTACAAACTCCTTTCCCTTTCCCCTCCCCACAACAGACACCCTGTGAGGTAGGTGGGGCTGAGAGAGCTCTTTCCCAAGCTGTCCTTGAGGGAACAGCTGGTACAGAGCTATGGCTTGCCCAAGGTCATCCAGCTAGGTGCAAGTGGAGGAGTGGGGAATCAAACCCGGTTCTCCCAGATCAGAGTCCGCGCACTTAACCACTACACCAAACTTAACCATCTGTTGACACACTTGCTTACCAAGCACAACTCTATAGGGTTGTCAACTGTAAGAAAATGCACACTTGCAAAAATCTGATGGGGCTGTACTATACCGTTAAGCAATGTTCCCTCTAAGCTGAGTTAGTGTGAGCTAGCTCACAGTTTTTTAGTCTCCAGGTTGCACATTTTAATCTCAGCTCAGGAAGGATGGCTCCAGAGCAAACTAATTTATGTAGTAGCCAAATTGCTCACTCACAATTTTAATGTCAGTAGCTCACCAAGTAGAATTTCTACTCACGAGTATTGCCGTTAAGAAGGTACCAGCAGAAGCACCCTGCCACAAATGGATCAATGGATCAATAAATAGATGAACAGTCCGTCAAAAAACTGGCTGCCTGAACAGGACTGGCAAACAGGATGTGAGCAAACTGATCACTGAGGAGTAAGCAGGATAGCTCATGTTATGATGTATCACCATAGGGATCCATTACAGGGAATGCAGGAAGAACTCAAGATGGATCTGCACATTTCAGGCAGGGGCCCTGGATTGGAGAACTCACACTCAGCCTTACAAAACTTAATGCTCCTTCACAAACATAGAGTTGAATCCAGCCAGGTTTTTTTTGCTAAACCTCACCCAATTCCTCACCTTACTATAGCAGCTGTCCTGTGGGGTAGGGGTACATGTAAAAGAAGAAGAGGAAGAAGAAGAAGAGATTGGATTTATACCCAGCCCTTCACTTATAGTCTCAGAGCAGCTTACAAACTCCTTTCCCTTCCCCTCCCCACAACAAACACCCTGTGAGGTAGGTGGGGTTGAGAGAGCTCTGAGATAACTGTCCTTGAGAGAACAGCTGGTACAGAGCTATGGCTTGCCCAAGGTCATCCAGCAGCTGCAAGTGGGGGAGTGGGGGAATCAAGCCCGGTTCTCCCAGATTAGAGTCTGTGCACTTAACCACTACACCAAACTGGCTCATGTAGGTCCCGTGGTTCTCACTATGGCTTTTTCTGGAGATCAATGGGGACTCCACCTTTCTTTATTAACCAGCAGAAAAGCTGGTTGGATCCAACCCCTAAAAAGATTGAACCCGTGACTGCATGAAAGTGTATCATTCATATTTGCTATGGTTTTAAAAGACGTGTGGGATTGTGTATTTATTTCAAGGGCGCTTTCACTGAACCTTTCGACGGCTTTCCCCCCTTCCTGCAACAGTTCTCTGAAAACGACGTGCCCTTTGGCTCATTTTTCCATCCCTTTTGTTTTAGCACACTCAGGGATGTAATCATTTTTTAAACTACTGTTTAGTATTGTAATGAAAGTTTTTATTTAACCCGCCACTGTCTCTTACTTACTCTCCTGCGTTTTATGGTTACTTGGGGTATAATTTGTAAGATTAACTTAAATTACCCACTGCAAGAAATATTCCAGTCCTTGCTTTAAATCAAGCTAATGCACTGAGAAAAGCATGCTATTAATTTAATGTCTGTGTCATTGTGGAGATAAATTTGCATACTGACGCTTGAGAACTGGTTGACCGGAGCTCTGTGATGGAATCACATTGTTCTTTTCGCCTGTAGCTTGCCATGCAACCCTAAACACAGCCACACTCTTCTAAACCCTTTGCAGTCAATGGATGTACACTGGCCTAACTCTGTTTAGGATCACACTGTTATTTCCTCTGTTGACATGTATGTATTTTTAAAAAATAGCTATCAAAATATAGATTTCAAATAAACCACTGAAAATGGCATCTCTGTGTTAAACTCTCTCTTCATCCCTCATAATGTGTAGGGACACTTTGGTGTAGTGGTTAAGTGCGCGGACTCTAATCTGGGAGAACTGGGTTTGATTCCCCACTCCTCCACTTGCACCTGCTGGATGAACTTGGGCAAGCCATAGTTCTGGCACAGCTGTTCTTGAAAAATAGCAGATTCTGTCAGAGCTCTCTCAGCCCCGCCTACCTCACAGGGTGTCTGTTGTGGGGAGGGGAAGGGAAAGGAGTTTGTAAGCCACTCTGAGACTTCTTTGGGTAGTGAAGGGCAGGGTATAAATCCAATCTCTCTTCTTCTTCTTGATTCCTCTCACAACTTTGGCCAAGTTGTAAGAATTGTACCTCTCTCTCTCTCTTTTCTGGGATGTAACTCTAGGACAGGGGCCCCCATAGCTTTTCAGCCTGCAGTCATCTTTGGAATTCTGACACAGGGCAGTGGGCACAATCAGAAAACTGCTGCCAGAGAAGAAGGAGGAGGAGGAGGAGATTGGATTTATACTCTTCACGTGGAGTCTCAGAGCAGCTCTTTCAAGAACTGCTCTTCAGAGAACAGCTCGGAGAGAACTTGTGACTGACCCAAGGTCACCCAGCTGGCTGCTTGTGCAGCAGTGGGGAATCAAACCTGGTTCTCCCAGATTAGAGTCCGTGCTCCAAACCATTACACCAAACTGGAGCCAACCACAAAATGTCAGGGAGCAAGGTGTTCAGCATTTCAGGCAGAAGCTTTGCTTGATATGATGCGTTTTAAGCCACACAGCCCACCAGAATCCCTGCTTGGCAGAAGCTACCAAACCAGCTGAGCCAGTTTGGTGTAGTGGTTAAGTGCGCAGACTCTAATGTGGGAGAACCGGGTCTGATTCCCCACTCCTCCACATGCAGCTGCAGGTGTGACCTTGGGTCAGTCATGGCTCTCTCAGAGCTGCGCTCTCAGGAGCAGTCCTCAAGAGAGCTCTCTCAGCCCCACCTACCTCAGAGGGTGTCTGTTGTGGGGAGAGGAAGAGAAGGAGATTGTAAGCCGCTCTGAGACTCCCTCGGGTAGTGTAGGGCGGGGTATAAATCCAATCTCTTCTCTTCTTCCCAGTCACCATGGCCTCCTCCTTTTCCTCCTCGAGGACCAGTGCGGTGTACCATGTAAGAGTGTTGGGCTCGAATGTAAGCGACACAATTTCGAATCCCCACCCTGTCTCAAAGTTTGCTGGCTGACCTTGGCCCGGTCATGCAGTCTCAGCTTAGCCTACTTTAGAAGGTTATGGTGAGGGTAAATTGGGGAAGGGAGGGTGATGCGTGCAGCCACGAGCCATATGCACAGATATTCTGTCCCTGCTTATTTCAAAAGTAGCCCAGTCCCAACCATGTTGGCTCAGAAGTAAGTTCTCTTGACTCAGAGTGAGTGGGCACAGCACTGCTGCTATAATTGGGAAGGATAGAGGAAGTCCTTGGCTTTTCTCGAACAGAGAAGAGCAAGTTACCCGAAGCTCCATCAAAGGTCACTGTGATTTGTGAATAAAAATAGAATACTTGGCTTCTGGTAACAGAGAGATTTTCCTGGAGAGCTCAGCTGAGTCGAGAACGAAGGCCGATTTGATCCTCTTCTCCGAGAACACAAAAGAGGCAGATTTGAGATTATAAGCAAGGAGCTCTTTTTCCGATTATCTTTTCCATTCTATCAAGCCAGTGCTAATTTTAGGTCTGGGTCCCCCTGTATCTGTACCCCCGGTTGGATTTATTCCCCCCCCCCCCCAGCTCTGATTTCTCATTACTCTGCCCGTTTTGGACACATTTTGCACTTATGATACATCTGCTCTGTTTTCGCTTTTACGTAGGCGCCTAGATGGCAGCTTTGAAGACAAATCACTAGGGGCGAGCGGCAGAACAGGTGCGGGATGAGACCAAGAATTATACCAGGAGACAGAATGGAGGACTCAGCAATTCACATCGGCACAGTCAGGTACTAGAGCGAGCCATCAGTCATCCTTTAGGAGAGATTCCTTTACTCTGCCTGGGGGAAAAAATCTTTTGGTCTAACAATGCTAAGGAACGCCAGCCGTTAAAGAGATTTGTCTCACAGACTGATTGTCAGTGGGTGTTCTTGGAAAAATCTGGGGCGAGCAGAGAGAAGAATTTGCTGTGTGTCTGGGGATGTGCGGCTTGAGCACTGCTACAGACACGTATGCTACCAAAGAACCGTGCAGTCCAGTTTCAGTCACTACATTTGGCCCAGAGGGCACATTTTAGTGTGGCATAGTGGTTAGAGCATTGGACTTGGATCTGGGAAGCCCAGGTAGAAGCTGACTGGGTGACCTTGGGCCAGTCACACACTCTCAGTGTAACCTACCTCACAGGGTTGTTGTGAGGAAAAACGAAGGAGAGGAGAACAATGTAGGCCACTTTGGCTCCCAATTGGGAAGGGAAGTGGGGTATAAATGAAGTATAAATTTCATATACATTTCATATAAGGAAAACGGTGCAGAGGGGAGGGTTAACTCCTTCTCCCCTTGTACCATGGTCCCTTGGGGCCTAATATTTAGAGAAAATAATCACAAGGAACCTCTACTCACAGAACTGCGGTTGTCTCACTCTTTATTTGCTCTTATTGATTTAATTCATTCATAGGCTATCTTTCTCCCCAAAGTGGTTTACATCATTCTCCTCTTCTCCATTTTATCTTCACCACAGCCCTGTGAGGTAGGTTATGCTGAGAGGGTGCGACTGGCCCAAGATCACCCAGCAAGCTTCCTTGGCACAAGCCAGTTTGGTGTTGTGGTTAAAAGCGGCAGACTCTAATCCAGAGAACCAGGTGTGTTTTTTTAATGAGTTTTTTAAAAATAGATTTTATTGAATTTCAACAAATTACAGCAGTATGTAAAACTAGAAATACTAATCAAGCAGATTTCAGTTAAAGCATTACAGTACATTACTTTGTTCAAAATAAGTCAACAGTATGGTTAAGAACGCCAAAAATTACAATACCTTGCATTGCTAAATTGTTTCTAGCTTTACAAACAGGAGGAAAAAGGATATCCAAATTTTTACATTCTTAAAATATCAAAGGGTGACGAAAAATTAAATGAGTCAACATTTTTTCGATACATAATCTATTAGAGGATACCATACTGCTATAAAGGAGGAAAGTGCTTTTTCTGGATTTGATTGTTCAAGCTGAAGAGCAACCTTTTCCATTTCCAAGAATTCCCATATTTTTTTTTACCAGGCTTTAGTTGTTAAAGGCTTTGTGCTTTTCCATTGAGTTGCTATAACAGCTGAGGATGCTGTGGATTTTGCGATGAACACAGGGGGTATTTGGTTTAGCTGCCGCCCTGAGCCTGCTTGAGGGAAGGGTGGGGTACAAATTGAACTAGTAAATAAATATTTTTCTTGGTTTTCTGAGTAACTGAGAGCCAGTTTAGTGTAGTGGTTAGGAGCGCGAACCAGGTTTGGTTCCCCACTCCTCCATATGCAGCTGCTGATGTGACCTTGGGTCAGTCACAAGTTCTCTCAGAGCTGTTCTCTCAAGGGCAGTTCCCTCAGAGCTCTCTCAGCCCCACCTACCTCACAGGGTGTCTGTTGTGGGGAGGGGAAGGGAAAGGAGTTTGTAAGCTGCTCTGAGACTCCAAGTGAAGGGTGGGGTATAAATCCAATCTCTTCTTCTTCTTCTTCTTGAACCTGGGTCTCCCAGATACGAGTCTGGGGCTGCAGTTACATGGCCCTTTAATGCGGGAGGAAGGGCTGTTTCCTCCCGCATTTAAAGGGACCGTCTAAAAAGGCCGGAGCTTTTCCCGTGCCGAAGTGGGCTCAAATGCGGGTTCCTCCCGCATTTTTCGACCCCGGGAAAATCAACTGTTTTCCCGGGAGTCGCAGGAGGAACCCGCATTTGAGCCATCTGGACAGCCCTCTCTCACAATCATTGTGAGAGCAGGGCTGTCCAGAAGGTCCCGCCCGCAATTCCCCCCCCCCTTTTACACTTGGGCACTTGGCCACTCAAGTGCCCAAGTGTAAAAGGGGGGGGGAACCCCAAACTTACCAGGCGGCCGGCAGGGCTCGGGGAAGGGTGCCTCCCCTGGCCGCTGCCGCCGCCGAAAAAGCTGCCGCCACCGAAAAAGCCACCACTGCACGCTTTGAGGCCGGCCGGCTGCCGCTTCCTCTGCCGCCATCTCCGGCCACTGCCTCTGTCCACCACCTCCTCCTTCCGCAGCCTCCTTCATCCGCCGCCATCGCCTGCTGCCTCCTCCTCCTGCTGCTGCCCACCACCACAGGGGTTGGGATGAAAATCCCAACCCGAGGTAGAAATAATGCGGCCCCTTTAATCTGGGAGGGCTCCCGGATTTAAAAGGGCCGTGTGACCGCAGCCTGATACTCTAAACCACTATACCACACACACTCTATGAGCCCATCCCACTGATTTTAACTGGAAAGCTGATTACACCCTCACTTTCTTCCCATTGAAATTAAAGGGACTGGGTCATGCTGAACTTTGGCTGAATTATGTGCCAGTTTGGTTTTCAAACTTCATTGGACCACTGTTATTGTCTCCAGCTGATCACCATGTGCAACCTCTTAGTCAATTCCATGTGCAACTGATATATGGTGTTTTTTTCTTACCTTATGATTATATGGAGCATATTCATGGCACCTGGAACTTCACAGAGTAATGGTGGTGGAAACTGCCATCAAGTCACAGCTAATTTATAGTGACCCCATAGATTTTCACAGGGGTCATTTCGTAGAAAAAGAGGTGCAGGAGCTCATTAGCATAATTCATTAGCATAACTTATTTGCATGTGCCACACCCCCTGACATCACCAGAAATATGTCAGAAGGCAAGAAAAAAAGAAGAGAGAGAGAGAGAGAGAGAAGGAAGGAAGGAAGGAAGGAAGGAAGGAAGGAAGGAAGGAAGGAAGGAAAGAAAGAAAAAAAGAAAGAAAGAAAGAAAGAAAGAAAGAAAGAAAGAAAGAAAGAAAGAAAGAAAGAAAGAAAGAGCTGGCAGAGAGGGGACAGCTACTAATCCAAGCCTCAGAAATACCACTATTCTGGGAGGATAGCTTCAGTGGTGGCTGAAGCCTTCAGAAGGCTGGTCGGAGGAACAAGGACCTTTCCAGGGGACGGGGTCATTTTGCTGCAACCATGACACAAGCAGGCATTCCCCCACCGGGGGTGGGGGGCTGGCACCAACTACCGGAGCTGCACTCCCCCAAGCTCCTGCTCGAAAGGACCCCTGGATTTTCAAGGTAAGAGACCAACAAAGGTGATTTGCCACTGCCTGCCTCTGTGTAGTGACCCTGGACTTCCTTGGTGGTCTCCCATCCAAATACTAACCAGGGCTAACTCTGCTTACCTTCAGAGATCTGATGAGATCAGGCTAGCTTGGGTTATCCAGGTCAGGGCAACAAAGTAATAGAAGCAAGAATAAATCAGGCCCTAAGGAGTTTAAGAACTCAGTTTTTTCCCCTGTGGGGTAAAGACAGAAGGAAGAGTGAGCATGGCAGAGCCATCAAAGGGCTGATGCTTTGTTTCGAATGGGATGTGCACTCAGGGGCTAAGCCAATGGTGTCAAAGACAAGGTGACTTTGAACAAGGATATGAAGGGATGGAGATCAACCAGGTTACTAGTCCAGGAACAAGAGACTACAAGACAGAATGGACAATCATTGAAGAGAACTAGATACTTCTATAAGACAGAGACGAACACATGAACACATGTAGATGCCATGTACTGAATAAGACCCTTGGTCCATCCAAGTCGGAATTGTCTACTCAGACTGGCAGGAGCTCTCCATGGTCTCAGGCAGAGGTCCTTCCTGTCACCCTAATATCGGATCCTTTTACCTGAAGGTGTGGGAGATTTCTGTCTGGAGCAGTGATGCTCTGTATTCTTGGTGCTTGGGGGGCAACAGTGAAGGACTTCTGGAGTTCTGGCCCTTCTGGGGCACCTCCTGATGGCACCTGGTGTTTTTGGCCACTGTGTGATAGAGTGTTGGACTGGATGGGCCACCGGCCTGATCCAACATTGGCTTCTCTTATGTTTATTTATTTGTTTGTTTGTTTAATTTATTTCCTTCAATTTATATCCCGCCATTCCCACGAACCTGGCTCAGGGTGCGTTCCCGCCTATAAGAATCTGCTGAGTGCAGATTTACATCATTAAAAACAGAATAACAAAATACATAAATTCAATAAAATAAGTACACTAAATACTGTAAAATAAATTATACCTCAACAGACACATAAGAGAGACTCATGGGGGAGGAGGGGGAAGGCCAGATTATAAACCTCCAGCTGTAACCATGATTGGAGTCTTGAGGGTGGGGATCCCACCACAAAATGGCTGCCGTGGGGAGCTGGAGCCAATCACTTAAAAGCTGGAGGGTTGCATACCAAGCATCCGACTATAACAGAGGCAACTGGTTTTGAGTGTGTATTCCCTGCAGAGCATATTTATTAATTTATTTTTACCCCACTCTTTCTCAAAGGAGCTCAGTGCATCATACATTGTTCTCCCCTCCTTCATTTTATCCTCACCATAACTGTGCGAAGTAGTTTAGGCTGAGACAGAATGACTAGCAAGGGTACCCACAGAGCGTTGGACTGGATAGGCCATTGGGCTGATCCAACATGGCTTCTCTTATGTTCTTATACGCCTTCATCTGTGACCACTATTGGGAGTCTTGAGGGTGGGGGAGTGTATGCCACCACAAAATGGCTGCTGTGGGGCGCTGGAGCCAATCACTTAAATGCTGGGAGGTCACATACCGAGCATCCTACTATGACGGAGGCAACTGGTTTTGAATGTGTACTCCCTGCAGAGCATATTTATTCATTTATTTTCACCTCACCATTTCTCAAAGTTGCTCAGAGCATCATAGGATTGTTCTCCCTTCCTACATTTGACCTGCACCATAACTGTGTGAAGTTGTTTCTCTTATGTTCTTTATGGATTGAACTCAAGACCTTCAGTATCCCAGGTGGATACTTTACCTCCCCTGGTCCACAGCTCCTCCCCTAAAGAACAAACTCACCCAGATGTTAAGGGACACAAGTAACTGAAAGGATTATCCTTTATGTTGAGAATATCTTTGTTTTTAGCATGTGTTGCCCTTAGTTCTCAACAGGGGTGGTCTTCGCAATTCTGGGGTCTCGGTCAAAACAGGAGGATGAGCCTCCAGAATCACGGGGGGAGGGGGTGGACCTGCCCCCCTCCAGATGATTTCTCCCCATGCCCACCATGAGTCCAGCGCCTCTGGAGTCCTGGCTGTAGGGCTGTGCCCCCACCACCACCTGGGACTCCCCCATCCTAATCTAATTGCTTGCCCCCCCCCCAATCTCAGGCAATGTGATAGAGAGGTCTGTTGGGCAATCTCCACTCCAAGGAGGGAAGGGGGTGGAGGAAAAGGCCAGCCAGCCTTGTCCCCCACCACCAGTCACACGTGGCTTAGCCAGACCCGCCCCATCTTCCCCGTGTTCTACAAGCCTTGGTCAGGTGCCTGCCCCCCTCACAATGGCTTGCTGGGTGCCCACCTCTCCACATGGAGCTTGGCCAGAGTTGGTGCCTGCTTGGTGCCAGCCAGTTTGGTGTAGTGGTTAAGTGCACGGACTCTAATCTGGGAGATCCGGGTTTGATTCCCCACTCCTCCACTTGCACCTGGCTGGATGACCTTGGGCAAGCCATAGCTCTGTACCAGCTGTTCCCTCAAGGACAGCTTGGGAAAGAGCTCTCTCAGCCCCACCTGCCTCACCGGGTGTCTGTTGTGGGGAGGGGAAGGGAAAGGAGTTTGTAAGCCGCTCTGAGACTCCAAGTGAGTGAAGGGCGGGGTATAAATCTAATCTCTTCTTCTTCTTCTTCTTCTTCTTCTTCTTCTTCTTCTTCTTCTTCTGCTTTCCTACCTAAGGCTTGGTCAGGTACCCGCCTTCCAATGCTGCACGAGGCTTGTTTGGGGCTGGGCAGGCATCCTCAAGAGCCACTGGGATTGTGGGTTGGGTGGTCCTCTTCACACATGGGGCTTGGCTGGTTGGGGTAGGGGCAGGTACCCGCCTCCTGGGCAGGGCTTGGCATTCTCCTCCTTGCTTGGTGCGGGGAGGGGGGTTGCCTGCTTCCCCAGGGCCTGCTGGGAAGGCCAGCTTGGTGAAGCTACAGGAGGCATGCAGGGCCGCGGGAGGGGGAAGCTTCCCAAAGCTGGAGAAGTCTTCCATTAGCAAAAAAGTGCAGAAGAAACGGTGGCTCTCTGTGTGGATGCAGCCATAGATAGGTTACTCAGTCCAACATCCTATAAAGAAATGCTATTGTTAAAAAAAAATCCTACCCTTCAATGCTCACTTCAGTAGTCCTTTATTAATGGCTGCCAGTCTCGTTGGTTCAGCTGGACGGTTCTGGAAAACCATCGAACGAACAATGCAAATCTATTCAGCAGGTAGAGTCAGGTAGGTAGCCATGTTGATCTGAAGCAACAGAACAAAATTTGGGTCCAGGGGCAACTTTAAGACCCACAAAGTTTAATTCTGAGTCTAAGCTTTCGGGTGCACTGGTATCTGAAGAAGTGGGCATGCACACAAAAGCTCAGGGGTCCGTTGGAGCGGGAGCGCACAGGAGCGCAGCTCCAGGAGTGAGAAGCCCAGGGGGCGGGCACATGACCAAGCCCCGCCCTCTCCTTGGCTTCCCCGAGCAGTGCAGAGGCGCAGCGCCCTGGGGAAAGCCCTGCTAGGGTCTTTATTGTTTTTAATGTTTTGTTTTAATATTGATAATTTTATCATTGTTCCTTTTATGACTGTGTGCTGCTTTTCCAGAGACTTGCTCAAGGTGGCATATACATTTTCTAAGTATACCATTTTTTATCTGGGCACATGGCACATAAGTACTGGAGAAATTTCACCAACCCTTCAGCAGCTTCCACCCCATCAGTTTGGTGTAGTGGTCAGGAGTTGGACTCTAATCTGGGAGAACTGGGTTTGATTCCCCACTCCTCCACATGCAGCTGCTGGTGTGACCTTGGGCCAGTCACAAGTTCTCTCAGAGCTGTTCTCTCATGAGCAGTTCTCAAAAGACCTCTCTCAGCCCCACCTACCTCACAGGGTATCTTGTTGTGGGGAGGGGAAGGGGAAGGGATGGGTGGTGCACATGTCCTGGGTATCTCAAGTCTACTGGAAACCTGGTGGTTTCAAGGGAGCAGGAAGAGAATGAGGGTGTGTTCTTTACGCTTATTTTTATTGCACAAAGTATTGGATGGGGAAGGGAATGGAGGAAGAGCAGGTCAGTTTCACTCACCTGTGGAGGGGAGCCTGAGGGGTGGGTGTTGCCTTCTGACACACTTCCGGTATGTTAGGGGGTGTGGCATATGCAAATGAATTATGCTAATGAGCTCCTGCACCTCTTTTTCTACGAAATGACCCCTGCAAAAGCTTATACCCAGAATTAAATTCTGTTGGTCTCAAAGGTGCCCCGGGACTCAGACTTTGTTCTGTTCAGCAGGTGTTCAAGTCCTTGGGGCCAATCGGGCAGATTGGTGAACGGCTCACATCCAATCGCTTCCTTCGAGCCTGGTAAGTTCGACCACTGAATGCATTCAGCATGAAATCTGTGGCATCCCCCGACCAGCAGCGACTCAGTGCGTGGCTGTTCTACAAACGGGGGTCGAAGGACGAGAGTAATATGCAAATCATCCAGCATCAAAACAGCCTGGGGGAAAACGATGACTACACATCCTTGCTTTTCTATCTTTGCCTGGGGCTGTTTCTTCTCTCCACATTTTGCTCTTGGGCACGGATATGCTTAGTACAAAATGCATGCATCTTGTATCAGTTCAGAACAGGGCACAGATGTTTAAAAAATCTTCTTGGAAGAAAAAAAAAATCAGGAAAGGATCCGGCACCTGATTTGCTAGGCTCTACTATGGCTGTAGGGGCCACGGTGGCTCAGAGGTTAAGACGCCGAGCTGCCGACCAGAAGATTGGTAGTTCGGCAGTTCGAGACCCGAGTGCCATGTGACAGAGTGAGCTCCCGTCTCTGGCCCCAGCTCCTGCCAACCTAGCAGTTCGAAAGCAAGAAACTGTAAGTAGATAAATAGGTACCACTTTGGTGGGAAGGTAACAGCATTCCATGCGCCTTGGTGTCTAGTCATGCTGGTAACATGACCATGGGAAAAGTCTTCGGACAGAGCTGGCTCTTCGGCTTGGAAATGGAGCTGAGTACTGCCCCCCAGAGTCAGATTCAACTGGATTTCGAACAAGGGAAACCTTTATCTTTACCTTACTATGGCAAGGAGGCAGGCAGAAGTGGGGAAGGGCGTGGCCAGGAGGCCAGGCTCTCTTTCTGCATTGCATCACCTCCCTTCAGTGGTCAGCCTGGTTTCACCCATCCTGTTCTGTGGACTCACTGCCTTGACTCGAACACTGAGAAAATCCGGAGTGGCAGGCAGATGTGGGAAGGACCTGAGAGGCAGCCCTGAGCAGCAAGAGGAAGGAGAAAGGCAGTGAGGCAGGCAGCTGAGGGAAGAGGCAGGGAAGGCTTCCTTACCCTTTTATAGAGCTCAAATCCTGGTTCAACCCTGTCCCCAAACTTACATTCTACACTACACTCGATTCGAATTCTCCCCTGTAATTATCTCAGGGTATTCTTTGTTTCCACACTACACTGATGTTACCCCAGTTTCGCCCCACCCTTGTCCCGGGATAAACGGATGCTGTGATAACGAGGGATAAATGCAAGGTATTGACCGATTTCCCACTAGTGCTGCCCCGGCGTTCTTCCTCTGTTTGCCCCGGTGCTGTGCTTGAATTTCACACTATTTGCTGCGGGGCGCATTTTGACCCGAAGCTCCGCCCGATCTTCCCCACGGTTTCAGTGATCCTGTTTTTTGAGGATCACTGAAGCTGCAGGGAAGATTGGGCAGAGGCGCGGGTCAAAATGTGCCCCGCGGCAAATAGTGTGAAATTCAAGCACAGCACCGGGGCAAATGGAGGAAGAGCGCCGGGGCAGCGCTAGTGGGAAATCGGTCATTGTGTTGCGAATTGAACTCTGATAAAACCAGGGATGAGATCCAAGTGCAGAAAGGACCCTGGTCTCCCAGGTGGAGCAGGTGAGAGGATATGAAAGACAGACCAGGTGGAGGTGGGGGCCAGGCAGTGTTCCCTCTAAGGCTGCGGTCACACGGCCCCTTTAAATCCGGGAGGGCTCCCGGATTTAAAGGGGCCGCATTTTTCTACCGCGGGTTGGGATTTCTACACATCCCAACCCCTGTGGCAGCGTCGGCAACCGCAGCATCAGTGGGAGCGGCGGCGGCTGCAGAAGAGGTGGCCGCAGCAGCGGCAGAAGCGGCAGTGGTGGCCAAGGACCCGCCAGCCGCCTGGTGAGTTTGCAGGTTTCCCCCCCCCCCCCTTTTACACTTGGGTGCTTGAGTGGCCAAGTGGCCAAGTGTAAAAGGAGGGAAAAATGGCCAGCGGGACTATCTAGACAGCCCTGCTCTCGCAATGCTTGCGAGAGAGGGCTGTCGAGATACTTCAAATGCAGCTTCCTCCCGCAACACCCGGGAAAACTGTTGTTTTTCCCGGGGTCGGAAAATTCGGGAGGAACCCGCATTTGAGCCTGCTTCAGCGCGGGACTTTGTGCGGGCCGTGTGGAAATAGCCCTTCCTCCCGCATTTAAGGGCCGTGTGACCGCAGCCTAAGCTGAGTTAGTGTGAACTAGCTCACAGTTTTTTTGCCTCCAGCTCACACATTTTCTGTCTCAGCTCAGGAAGGGATGGCTCCAGATCAGACTAATTTATGCATTAGCCAAATTGCTCACTCACAACTTTAATGCCAACAGCGCACAAAACAGAATTTTTGCTCACAAGTCTCCACAGCTTAGGGAGAGCATGGGGGCCAGGGAATCCTATGAAAGGGAAGGCATCACACCTGGCTGGGGAGGATGCAACAGATGGTGGTACTCTGAGGAGCATGGGGGAGCCAGACTGGGGAATGAAGAGGACTGGGGTGCTGGACCCCCTCCTTTCCCCATTCTGTGGCCAGGGGGCCAGTTGCCCTCTTTGCCAGTGGGATGGTGGATAGTTGGGAGCAGTTTTTCCTCTAAGCTGAGTTAGTGTGAGGTAGCTCACAGTTTTTTGGCCTCCAGCTCACGTATTTTTGTCTGAGCTCGGGGGGGATGGCCCCAGAGCAAACCCATTCATGCAGCAGCCAAATCGCTCGTGCAACACTTCAATGCCAGTAGCTCACAAAGTAGCATTTTTGCTCACAAGACTCCACAGCTTAGAGGGAGCATTGGTGGGAGACCGTTTCAGGGGGTGGGGGAGCCTCAGACACGGGGATTTTTGAAAGCCCCAAATGGTCAATTCTGTTCTCCTATGCATTTTCCCCCTTTTAAGTTAAACCTATGCTGCAAAGTAGCAAGTGGAAGCTTTGGGAAGGAGGAAAGAGAAATCTTGACATGCTTTGATTGAGATCACACCGGCAGAGGGGGGGAAAATCTGCTGATTTGATGGGAACACTGCAGATTCTCTCTGTAGGCAAAAAAGAGCGAGGAACTTCCAAGCAGCCCAATTAAGAAGCATGCGTGAAGGGAAACGGGTGACAGGCAACGTCCAACAAATTAACTGCAGTGAAGGCTTTTGCCGAGCGTCAGCTGCCGCTGAATGCGCTCGGGACGGCTGTGATCTGTGCCTTGCCTGACTTCTGAAAAGCGCCTTGAAGAGGCACAATGTTCTTTCTTCCGCTGGCTCTTGGCGTCTTAAAGAAGCATCGCTCTGCATATCCCACGGCTGATGAGTCCTAAATGTCTTTTTTGTAGAAAGAGAAAAGGGAATCCTACTTTGCATCTCAAGAATCTGGGTGTTCTAACTATGGCTCTTCTGAATTGCTTCAACAAAATGAGGTCATACCTTATGCTTTGTGTGGAAGCCAAGGTAGAACACAGCCATTTTGAAGCGTTTGCCGGCGGTTCCTTTGCAAAGTGAAAATATGGAAGGCGCTTGGTGCATTGAAGTGTGTTTTCGAGTTAGATGTGGTGACCTTGTTCTTTTGCACCCCATCTGTGTTCAAGCCTAGCACCCTTTCCAGTGTTCATGGTCCAGTCCAAACATTCTGCTTATACCTGCACTATTAGACATGCAGAAAACTGGCCTGGTTAATTGGTAAAAGGATTTAGAGCAGACCTTGGAAAAAATACTCCATCTGCCAAGGCAATTCACTTGGAACAATATAAGCTTAATGTCCTTATTGTCTGAACCAGAAAAACAGGTAAAAGTGGGCAAGAAGTCACTACACGCAAAAGAAATATGGAAAGCACAAATTATCCTCCATGTGTGGAAGTTCCATTGGTAATGTAAAAGAACCTACATTCGTAGTGACAGCAAAAGCTGTGTAGAAGAATCTTTGCACATGGAAACAACCCTAGGAAGAGTAAAGAAGTCCAGCTCAGGGACTGCATTACTACTAACTCAAGAACACAATCTGTTTTAAAAATTTCAGGTGACCTTTAGGGAATGAGCTTTTCTTCTCGATGGTGATTCCGTGGAAAGAAAAGATTTTTAATGATGGGGTTAAGAAATTTAGGCTGCGATCATACGCACAATTAGACCCGACAAAGGCAAGAATGTCAGGCAGATTTAAAGGGAGCGATCAGATAACAACATCTGGGAAGTGCCCCGCAGCTGTCAGCAACCCATTTTGCTCCGCTACCGAAGTGGAGTTAAAAGACATCAGGGAAAAACTGGTAGTAAATGGGTTGCGACGGGCCACAGACGAACTTTCCCCTGTCTAACCACTCCAGCGTGCTCTCATGGCATCGGGATGGTCTGATCAGGCCATCCCGACTTCATGCCGTTGTCCCCCCCCCCCTTCGCAGTATACGCATCATTGCAAACTCCATAGTCAGCCCTCAGTGCGGAGGTGCGGTTCATCGAAGATAATGATCATGCATCAGTCACTACACTCGAGAAGTGATGTTGATCATCTTTACTTAACCAAGAAAATTAGGTGAAGGAAGTCTCCTGAAAGCTAAACAAGCAGCTGAAGAAGAAAAATGAGCACTGAAGGACTACACCAAAAGCAAGCAGAAGCTTCTAGTTGAAGTGTACAAGGCAGACTTATTTAAGGTTACAGAAACCAAACCAGAGTATGAAAAGATTGCAACCAAAATTCACTTTGATAACTGGAAGGAAAAGCACACTGCATGAGAAATATTTGAAAGACATAGAGAACAAAACAAAAGCACCTGGAACTCCATAGTCAGCCCTCAGTGTGGGCTGGAAGTGGCTCCAGAATGGGCACTTGAAGAAATAAATGGAAGACGTACTTATTCTAGTTGCACAAGATTTTGCCTGCAGTAAATTTGCTCAAGCTGACTGTAAAGAATGTCAGGATAGAGTTGCAGCTCTGTTGCACCGGAATCTGTGCAAGAAGTACGGCTTACCCTCAGCCAGAAATCCATGGGAGCACAAACCAGACAAGATCATGGAGAATGATGAAACAAAGATTCTTTGGGACTTCCGACTGCAAACAGAAAAACTCCTGGAGTATAACACCCATGATATCACAATTGTGGAGAAAATGAGAAATAGGGTTTAGATCACGAAATACCAAGATCTACAAAGAGTTAGAAGGCTTCCCGGAGAAAAAGGTTACCATTGTGCCAGTTGTCATTGGAGCCCTTGGAGCAGAGCCTAGAAGTCTCACAAAACATCTTGACATTCTAGGCACTGAGCAAATAACACCAGCTCAGCTCCAGAAGACAGTGTTTCTTCGAACAGCAAGAATCCTGCAAAAATACATCTGCAAGCCCCAAGAGCCTGGCCAGATCTCGAATTGCAGAACATCATCTACCAGTCAAATCTCTGATTGTGAATAATAATAGTCGTAGTAGTCAGGGCTATTTTTGGGCAGGAACGCACAGGAACGGAGTTCAGGCTGGCTTCTGAGTTGGCCACGCCTACAGCCTCCCCCCCTCGGGTTCCCTGGGTGCCTCGCAAGCTGCGAGGCACCTGGGGAAGCCAATCCAATCCAGGGAGGGAAGGCAGTTTAAACTGCCTCCCCTCCTCGGGTTCCCCATGAGCCCCACAAGCCACGGGGCACCTGGGGAAGTCAATCCTGGGAGGGACCTGCGCTGTCAGGGGTGTGTCCTAATATGCTAATGTGTTTCTGCTGTTGGGTGTGGCCTATTATGCTAATAAATTCCTGCTGGGCTTTTTTTCTACAAAAAAAGCCGTGGTAGTAGTAATAGTAGTGGTCAGGGGTCCGTTGGAGTGGGAGCGCACAGGAGCGCAGCTCCGGGAGTGAGGAGCCCAGGGGGCGGGCACATGACCAAGCCCCGCCCCCTCCTCGGCTTCCCCGAGCAGTGCAGAGGCGCAGCGCCCCGGGGAAAGCCCTGCTAGGGTCTTTATTGATTTTAATGTTTTGTTTAAATATTGATAATTTTATCATTGTTCCTTTTATGACTGTGGGCTGCTTTTCCAGAGACTTGCTCAAGGTGGCATATACATTTTCTAAGTATACCATTTTTTATCTGGGCACATGGCACATAAGTACTGGAGAAATTTCACCAACCCTTCAGCAGCTTCCACCCCATCAGTTTGGTGTAGTGATTAAGAGCACAGACTCTAATCTGGGAGAACCGGGTTTGATTCCCCACTCCGCCACATGCAGCTGCTGGTGTGACCTTGGGCCAGTCACAAGTTCTCTCAGAGCTGTTCTCTCATGAGCAGTTCTCAAAAGACCTCTCTCAGCCCCACCTACCTCACAGGGTGTCTTATTGTGCGAAGGGGAAGGGGAAGGGATGGGTGGTGCACATGTCCTGGGTATCTCAAGTCTACTTGAAACCTGGTGGTTTCAAGGGAGCAGGAAGAGAATGAGGGTGTGTTCTTTACGCTTATTTTTATTGCACAAAGTATTGGATGGGGAAGGGAATGGAGGAAGAGCAGGTCAGTTTCACTCACCTGTGGAGGGGAGCCTGAGGGGTGGGTGTTGCCTTCTGACACACTTCCAGTATGTTAGGGTGTGTGGCATATGCAAATGAGTTATGCTAATGAGCTCCTGCACCTCTTTTTCTACGAAATGACCCCAGGTAGTGGTAGTGGTAGTGGTAGTAGTAGTAGTAGTAGTTGTTGTTGTTGTTAGGGCCTGACTTGAGACTTTAGGTCAAATGAGTTGACCATTAAAGGAAAGGAAAGAAGCCATTGCCATAGACAGAAATGGCAGAAATTTACAAGAGGCGGGAGCAGGGGGCATGGGTTTTCTAGAAGCTGACAACACAGTGACCAAGATTTCTCTCAGGAATTTAGTTATTTGACTGGGAATCACTTTGTTCTCTTTTCTAACTACTTTTTTTTAAATCCCTGGGAAGAACTATCTTGTTAATAAGAGTTGCAATCATTTCCTTTGAGGCGAATTACCCATAATAACAGAAGCTCCTCTCCTCTCCAGCGGTTCAAAGATACTTCATCGTAATGAGATGCACTACACTGGCCTGTTGATAATATCAAGTGCACATTAAGGTATCTGCATTGTGTGTGCGGGAATTTTAAGATGGGGCTCACTAATGGTTGTAAATAGTGTGAGGGTCGATCAGCTTCTCTCTTAGGCTGTGATGCTACACAGGTATTGTCCTAGCAAGCATTTTCAGGCAACCGCATTGGTCCGAAGCAAAATCCAAAACCAAAAGTCACACAATACATTTAGTTAAGGCTAACCCAAGTGACATCAAACAGTGCACAAGCCTCGGAGTTCTTCAGAACCGTTCATCACATTGGGTGCTAAAAATAAACAGGGAAGGGGAGATCTTTCAGGCCATGGTGTGGGAAGCCAACTTGGGTATTGCCTTGTATTGTGGTGAAAAAAACCCTTAAGCACAGTCTTTTCCCAGGATCATGTTCCTCCAGTTCATAAAGGGTAGCAAAGAGTACAGAAACATGGATAAGAGCTAGGGGTCCCTGCATCATGAGTAGAATTTGCTCTAGGGCTGCACCAAATCAATTCCTTTCCTTTCCTTTCCTCTCCTCTCCTCTCCTGGTCAACTCATTTTACCTTTCCTGGTCAACTCAGTTTAAGCTAAGCTTTGTTTTACACACAACACATGGACCAGCATCTTCATGGCAGAGTTCCCATAGCCAATTTCATGAATCCTGGCTAGTTTCTTTACCCCTGTTTGAAGACATCAATAATGGGGCAAGAGAGAAGGAAATTCACTACATGACAGCTGGAATTCATTTGATAACATGCCATCAAATTGCAACCAACTCATGGCAACCCCATTCACAGGGAGTTCAGCTCAGGAGGTGAGTGAAGATGGGTTACCATTGCCTTCCTCTGCATAGCAACCCCATTCTTCTTTGGTGGTCTCCCACCTGGGTTGCCATCCCCCTAATGGGTCACAAAACCAAAATAGGACCCACGTGCTTTTCACTTTGGAGGAAGCCTTGCACTCACTAAGAGAGACTTTTTGCAGCGTTCAATGGTGTAATTTGGATAAATATTTTGGTATTTGGCAACCTTTTGCTTGAAAAAATGTTTTGAACTCCCTGAGGAAGTCCTGGAAACAGGAGGATATCTGGACTAGGGGTGTTGGAGGAGGAGAAAGAATGAATATTTACTGGACTTAAAGGAGTCCTCCTTCAAAAAAACTGTTGTATTATTTAGGAGGACTGATACTAATATACGGGTTGTGCAATATCTTTAGTTATATAATTGGATGATACTTAGTGTTTTGGGATTTATAACTCTTTCTATGTGTTTGTGATAATACGATAGTGAATTATTTATTTAAAAATGAAATAATATATACATAATATTTAAAATTACACACACACACACACACATATATATATATACACTTTGTAAATTGTCTACAGCACGGTATTTTCTGATTTTTAGCATCCCCCTAATGAGGGCAGGTTTCCCCCGATTTCAGGCCCCCCAATTCTCCACTGGCCAGTTGGCTAGCAGGGGAGGAGCCCTGCTCCTGAAGACCTCCCCCACACTTGACGTGCCTGGCGCGATATGTCACCCGGAGGTGACATCATTGCCCTGGGCACATCATGCAGGGGATGCTCTAGTATTCAGCTAAAAACTCTTTGGTGACCAGAAGACCCCAGGCAGCAGCCAAGAGTGCCCCGCCAGGAGACGGTGGGCACCTGGCAATCCTATCTCTCACCCAAGTACTAATCATAGCCAACCCTGCTTAGCATCCAAGCTCTCACAACCCTAGGCTAAGCTGGGCGATTCAGGCTGCTGTTCCCATAATGAACTGTACTAAACTAAGAGAGCCAGTTTGGTGTAGTGGTTAAGTGCGCGGACTCTAATCTGGGAGAACCGGGTTTGATTCCCCACTCCTCCACTTGCACCTGCTGGATGACCTTGGGCAAGCCACAGCTCTGTACCAGCTGTTCTCTCAAGGACCGTTGTCTCAGAGCTCTCTCAGCCCCACCGACCTCACAGGGTGTCTGTTGTGGGGAGGGGAAGGGAATAAAGTTTGTAAGCTGCTCTGAGACTACAAGTGAAGGGTGGGGTATAAATCCAATCTCTTCTTCTTCTTCTTCTATATGGCTGGTGTTGGCTGTGGGAGATGCCGCTTTCGGTGGTAAGTGTAGCACAAGCCAAGATGAAACCCTCCCTATTCAAATTAAGGGGCAACAAGGAGAAATGAAAATTATATTTCGCTTCATAATTACTTGGCTGATAAGCATGCAATTCTTTTTCTATTTTGGATCAATGTTCAGTTAGATCCACAGCTGTTTTTGCTATCTTTAGCCATTTGTTACTCACTAGTAAAGATTAAGGCATAATCAGCGAGGCCTACCACAGAAAGCTGACCTTGAGCGATCCTTCCGTCAGGGAGTCTCAAAGTGGAAAGTAAGTTTACCAGCTTACTTCGTTGGCATTTGGTTAAACTGCAAGATATGAAACTGTGAGCTGTTCTTGAGGGGAATTTCTTTTCCCGACATTCACTGTTTTAGATATAGACATTGATTTCTCTCCTTCTCTTTTCCCTCTTTCGAAAGAGGGATTTCTTTGGACAGTGTGCAATTGTTGTGCAGCAGCAATAATTCCTAAGTGCATTTTCCTAGTGTGGACAAGACAATCCAGTTATGAATGATAGCAATACAGCAATATCCTGTGATAGCGTTTTAACTGGGGCTGAGCCCAGCTTACTTACCACATTTTGCATTCTTTTTCATTTCGAAAGGTGCCTTTGGTTTTCCCACGCTGGTTCCTGGCACATACACATATTCTAAGGGCTGCTGCTCTGAATGCCATTTAGTTCTTCTTCTTGACCCCCACAGGTGTCAGACTTTATCCATTTAACACACATTTATATCCTGCTTTATTGCCTCAGACTCCAAGCAGCGAACGAAGCAACACCAGGCAGCAAGAACTCCGGACGTAACAGTCCAATGAACAAGACTTAGAAATGTGTCGATTAAAACCGCATTGAATTTTAGAAGTACAGATGTCAGGAACAGGCAGACAAACAAAATGAGCTGAGTGGGTGGTGCTTAGTAAAGGTAAAGGTTTCCCTTGCTCGAAAGTCAGTCGAATATGACTCTAGGGATGCAGTGCTCATCTCCGTTTCCAAGCAGAAGAGCTGGCACTGTCCGAAGACATTTCCGTGGTCATGTGGCTGGCATGACTAGCTGCTGAGGCACACAGAATGCTGTTACCTTCCCACCGAAGTGGTGCCTATTTATCTACTTGCAATTTCTTGCTTTCGAACTGCTAGGTTGGCAGGAGCTGGGGCCAGAGACGGGAGCTCACTCTGTCACGCAGCACACGGGTCTCAAACTGCTGAACTACCGACCTTCCAGTCTGCAGTTCAGCATCTTAACCACTTGAGCCACTGCAGCCCCAATTAAAACAATATCACTGGATATCACTATATTGCAATAATTCAAAATCGGATTGTCGTGTCCGCACTAGGAAAATCCAGGGATGAATTACTGCTATTACACAACTGTTGCACACTATCTAAAGATATGTGCCAGACTCAAAAATCAGTAGACAAGTGGACTCCTTTGTGGTAACAGAAGAATCTGAGTAACTGTATCTTCTATTGGTTTTGAAATGGGACAAGGGGGTGGTTGTTATCAACAGATTATTATTATTGTTACTACAACAACTACTTTTTTGGGGGGGAAATAGTTTTGGAATCAATAAAAAGCATCTTGTTTTAGTGGAGGAGGAGTTCCCTGGAGTACAGATGTCAGAGACAAAATGGCAACCGTGGCCCTGTGACCAGGCTTCATATCCAGCAGTGCACAGAAGGAGACTCCCGAGCAAGAGCCCCCTTTAAAACTAAAGCTTTGCTGATGTGGTTTATGCTTTCTGAACAAATCTCCTTTATAGTTCACACTCACCCAATGGTGGGTTGGCAGATCTAGTCACAAGCAAGGACCATCTGAGTCAGACAGCTCTGCAGGAGATAGGGTTGCCAAGTCTGGGTTGGAAAATACCTGGGGACTTTGGAGGTGGAGCCAGGAGAGGGCGGGCTTTGGGGAGGGGAGGGGCCTCAGCATAGTACAATGCCATAGAGGCCACCCTTCAAAGCAGCCATTTTCTCCAGGGGAACTGATCTCTGTCAGCTGGAGATCAGTTGTAAAAGCAGGGGATCCCCAGGCCCCACCTAGAGGTTGGCAACCCTAGCAGGAGAGCACCACTGATGATGGCCTGTCTACATTCTGTCCATCCCACCATTCTTCACAGTCCCCAAATACTCGTTTAGCATTCCAAGATACAGGGAAGCAATTATACTTGCCAGATTAAATGCGCCACTGTCTCCAATCTCTGAATGCTGTATATTAGGTATACCATTTAAAAATAGATATTGCAGACGTGACTTAGGGATAGGGTTGCCAGACCCCCCCCCCTGGTTGGGGTGGGTTTCCCCCCGACTTCAGGGGCTCCAATTTTCCAGCGGGGGAAACCCCACCCCAATCAGCTCCCTCCTGTGCCAATATCATTGGCGTGGTAATGTCACCAGGAGGTGATACCATCAGGCCAGGAACGTCATGCATTGACACTCTAGGATTTTGACATTGGGCAGTCTAGCATTTTGGTAACCATACATTTTGGGGGGCAAAATGCTAGAGCATTGATGTGCAGTGTGTCTGGTATGACATCACTTCCTGGTGAAATTATCCCGGTGCATGCAAAGTGTGCACGCACCAGAAGATCCAGGTACGAATCCAGGAACCACCAGTGGAAGGCCAGTAAGACCAGGCAAACCTACTTAGGAATCATAGAAACTGTGAAGCAGATTTGAGTATCCATGGTATTAGGAGTCTGGAGAGAAATGGATCGAGCCATTTATGTGCCAGTGAAATGAGCCTCCCATAGATATTTTATGTACTAAAAATTTTATAGATCCTAGGCCAGCTAAATTCCTTGTTCAGGCCATGAGAGTTCAGGCAGCTTGTGACTGGATTTCTTCTCTAATATGGCATAGTCTGTCCTCTTTGGCTTGAATTCTTCCTTCCTTTCTTTTATTCATTGCTGGGATTGATGGATACTACCCAAGAACTGGAGGTCGGAGGAGTAGAGAAAGAAAGAAGGATACATGCATTCTGTCCTTTGTAGGACCGATGATATAATTACCTCTCTGGCCCTTCTTTGCTACTTCTTCACCTCTTTAATACTTTTCTTCTTCCTCTCCAAAAGTGGGTGTGCCCAGTTCTTGCATGGTACCAAAGTTTCCTGTGGACATCTTTCTTTCCCTTTTGCTAGGCTCCTTGCCTCTTCCTGTCTTTTGCTGTTTCAGGGCTGTTTCTTCTTATCTTGCCATACAAGCTCGGGGCAGAGCTGGCTATATGGAGAGGTTCAGGCACATTACACGTGCCTTCGGGAGTGGAGCATAGGGGTGGGATCCTTGATCTTAGGCCTAGATAATACTTCTGCTGTACACACACTTACACACATTTCCCACAAGCATTTGCAAGCGTTCTCTATTCTAAAAGTGGTTTAGGAAATTACCAGTGCCAAATACACAGAAAGGTTCAGGGAAGTTTGGGCTGCAAGTTAGCTGTTTTCTTGATCCTGTAGATTTAGAAGCAGGAATGATAGGCATTTTAATTAACCATCATCTATTAGCAACCAGTCTTAGCTGTGGAATCTATAAATTAAAAAGTGTGCAGAATTAATATATAATCCAAAAATGTCCAGAATATATATATCCAGAATATATACATAATCCAAAGACTGAGTCCATCATGAAAAAAGCTCATGACTTGGTTGTTGCTGTATGGAAAATCCTGAGGGAGGGCACCATAAAGAAGGCTGTCTTGAGAAGAAGAAAAAGAAGAAGAAGAAGATGAAAGAGAAGGAAAAGAGAAGGTGGAGAAGGAGAAAGAGGAGGAGGAGAGTTGATTTTTATACCCCACTTTTCTCTACCCTAAGGAGTCTCAAAGCGGCTTACAATCACCTTCCCTTCCTCTCCCTACTTGGTGAGGTGAGGTGGGGCTGAGAGAGTTCTGCGAGAATTGTGACTGGCCCAAGGTCACCCAGAAGGCTTCATGTGGAGGAGCAGTGGGGAATCTGCCACTCTTACCCAGTACACCATACTGGCTCTCATACCTGGTGAACATACCTGGTGAATGGGAGTATTACTGGGAGATTTGGCTTGATCAGTATAAGGGCCTCAGGCTGTGAAGGGCTTTAATGGTAATAATCAGCTCTTTGAATTGGGCCCAGCAGCAGCAAGTAGGTAGTAAGTCGAGTTTGCGCAGCAACTGAGTTATGTGTTCCAAGCAACTGGCCCCAGATAGTATTCTAGTGGCCATATTTTGCATCAACAGAAGCTTCTGAGATGCCTTCAAAGGCAAACCCAAGTAAAGTGAATCGCAGTGGTCCAGGATGGAGGTTACAGTAGCATGGAGCAGTGTAGCCATGTCAGCAAAATCTAAAGACCGCTTAAGAGCTGATGGGGGAAAGTGCTGTCAAGTCACAGCCAACTTATGGTGACCCCCGTAAGGTTTTCAAGACAAGAGACAACAGTGGTTGTTTGCCATTACCTGCCTCTGTGTAGGACCTGGACTTCTTGGGTGGTCTGCCATCTAACTACTAACCTGCCCTGTAGTCAGGATCTGGGCTTTTGTGTGTGTGTGGGGGGGTGCCACTAATTAAATTAAATGGTGAGCAGGTAGACAGATGGCTCAGCTCTCTGTCGGCGACCCTCCCTGGCTGCAGCCCATGCCCAGCAGCTGTGCTCCCCATGCTTAGTTGCCAGAGGGAAGCTGGTCAGGTGACTTTTCCACAGCCCCTGGGGGCTCCCTCCCCAGCCTCCCTGCAACCTTCAGGCCCTCCCACCTCCTGATGGAGCCCCTCGATTGACCCCCAAGGCTGTGCCCTTGCCTGGCTTTCTCCACTCAGCGCCATGGCCATCCCTTGTCATGAGAAGGGGCCATGTGGCAGACCCAGCAAGCCCTTCTCCCCAATGAAGGTGCCGAGTGCCTGCCACCGTCGGGCTGCCTTCGGCCCCTTGTCTGAGGGGTCAGCACAGGGGACAGGCCCGAAGCAATTTCACTAGCCATCCTTCCTTCCTCCTTCCGCCCTCTAAGAAGCAGGAAGAGCCGCAGGAAGGAAGGAGGGTTCACAAAATCACTTTGGGCTGGTGCAGCTTAAACAGTTGGGGTGGGGGATTAGGCTGGGGCACTGCAGATATGAACGGGGGTGCTGCCCCTTGTGCCCCACTGCTGGCTACAGCCCTGCTACTAACCAGGGCTGACTCTGCTTAGTTTCTGAGATCTGATTAGATCGGGCTGGCCTGGGCCATCCAGGGCAGCTGCTTAAGAGCTATATGTAATTAAAAGAAGCCATTATAAGCAAAAGCACCAACCTGTTTATAAATCCAGAAAGCCAAGTCCAAGAGAAGAAGAGACGAAGAAGAAGAGATTGGAATTATATCCCGCCCTTCACTCACTTGGAGTCTCAGAGCAGCTTACAAACTCCTCTCCCTTCCCCTCCCCACAACAGACACCCTGTGAGGTAGGTGGGACTGAGAGAGCTCTGAGACAACTGTCCTTGAGAGAATAGCTGGTACAGAGCTAGGGCTTGCCCAAGGTCATCCAGCAGGTGCAAGTGGAGGAGTGGGGAATCAAACCCGGCTCTCCCAGATTAGACTCCGCATACTTAACCACTACACCAAACTGGCTCTCCCCCAAGTTCTTAGTACCCCCAAGTTCTTAGCTTGATCTACTTTATCCATGGCGCAATTGAATACTCTTGGCTTTGTGAATCTATGTAGTTTTGTCAATGTAATCAAAATGCCATCTCTGACATTATATCATGGCTGCTAGCGGACCAAATGGCTCCAGTCAATACAGCCAATCAGATTAAACAGCAGTCAGGGCAACTGAGGTGAGGAATATGCGGACAGAGAAGAAAGATGTTGCCAAGAAACAACAGCAGCTGCCAGGGGAACAAAAAGGCGCTGAACAGTAGCAAAGTAACGCAAGCGTTCGGTGAGATGAATATTAACGAATATTCGCTGTAGCTCTAATCTAATTTGTGGAGTCATTGTTTATACAGGTGTTTTTTTTTTAAGAGGAACAAAAAAAAAGATTTAATTCCCATGAAAACTCACTATGTCGGATACCTGGGAGATATTTTTATATGTAAAAATAATTTCACTATTATTTTTAAGATTCATTCTGCTTTAGAAAAGACACACCTTCTGCTCTTTTCAAAATATCAGATCTAATTAACTTACAAGCTTTCAGGGGAAAATGTTTCTGCTTGTAGGAGGAGGGATGCGTGTTGCTTGCAAAGTCAGTAAACAAGATCTTGCACACTGGAGACCAATTAAATTATTTTCCGAAGTGCAAGGCTGTGTCTAGATCTTCCACTTGTGTTGCCATATGCCAAGTGCATAATAGTGAGCCCTAAAAATGACCAAGAAACTATTAAAAGTTCTGAACGCATCCACACCATGGTGTTTCTTAATTCATATTTAATAATTAATTTATATTAGTGTGTCTTAATACACTTTTTATACTAAGGCATCAGGGGGGTAACAATTCAGCCCAACGGCATTTGACAAGAAAGTCTTTAGTAAAAATGTAATTACTGATAATTTTCAAATGATGAAATGTGTCCTTTCCACATCAGATCTCAGTTTTTTTGAGCCAGTTCTTCAGAGCCAGTTTGGTGTAGTGGTTAAGTGCGCGGACTCTAATCTGGGAGAACCGGGTTTGATTCCCCACTCCTCCACTTGCACCTGGCTGGATGACCTTGGGCAAGCCATAGCTCTGTACCAGCTGTTCCCTCAAGGACAGCTTGGGAAAGAGCTCTCTCAGCCCCACCTACCTCACAGGGTGTCTGTTGTGGGGAGGGGAAGGGAAAGGAGTTTGTAAGCCGCTCTGAGACTCCCTTGGGGAGTGGAGGGCGGGGTATAAATCCAATCTCTTCTTCTTCTTAGTTTTGTCTAAATACCATTTTTCAATAAAAATAATCAAGGTCATGTGTGAGCAGTTTGATCCACGTGATACCGATAGCTACTATGCCGGGGTCCATGCAACAACGCTTTGTAAAGATTTTTCGATTATTTAATGCAGTAGAAGGAAAGATTATCCTGTTGGCTGCACTATAGGGGGCGTGGCTCAGAGATACAGCACATACATTGCCTATAAAGGATTCTACATTCAGTCCCTACCAAAGGCAATATACGACATATGCTCTTCCACAGCTTATTCTGAATAATGTGTTCTCTGCTGAATGACGATAGCTCTGTGGCCTAAGCAATTTAAGCCTCTCACGAAGGTGTAAGCCTAGATCAGTAGTGGATCCTGCCATTGTGCAGACCCCAAACCACTCAACATGGATTTTACTTATTTTTAACCCACCGGGGACATGCTCATCTTCTCAAAAGCACTCCAGGTGGCATGCCATAGGAGGGTTAAAGCAGTAAACACATCTGAAACAACAATGGATGGGCAGGCACAGAACCTTTTACACTATCCTCACCTTCCCCAGGACTTCAGTGTAACCATCGAAAATGTAGTTCCCAGACTGCCTCACATTATGATGTCACTATCCTCAGGACTACTTTTCCCAGGGTGCAATTAGGAAAATAACTTCTGAGGAACCAAGAAAGGAAGTGGGAGAAAGGTTCTCTATTCCTGTGCCCGCCTACCCACTGATGAGAAGAAGAAGGAGGGAAGGTTTGTGGGCTTGAACATAGCATTGGCTCCATGGAGGCACTTCCTTCCAATGGAAGCGGGTTCCTTTTGTTGCAAGAGGCTCCTTCAGTAACATGAATGCATGAAGCTGCCTTCTACTGAATCAGACCATTGGCCCATCAAGGCCAGTATTGGCTGAGGACAGACTGGCAAAATGAAGCACCATGGAAGCGGGGCAAAAAGACCCGGGCCAAATTGTCCCGGGGCTTGCCGTTCCCACTGGGCAGACTGAAGCGGGAGCATTCCGGGGAGGAGGCGGAATGGAGCATTCACACTGTGGGGCGGCTCCTGGTGGTGCCGCCACTGCGGCACGCTGGTTTGGTCTGTTTTGCTGAGGTGCGCATATGCACATGGGTGCATGAGCGCTTAGGCACAGCAGCCAGATCAGTGGGTTCACATTACCGGCACTGCTTGTGGCATGGCTTATTTGTGTCCATACTGCCAGGAAGTGGGATGAAGGCGCACGGAAACCCATGGACCCTGTTTTCTAGCGGTATCTGACTGAAGTGTCATGAAAGCGCTTCAGGAACGGGTGAGTGTGCAACGGGGATGCAGGACAGCTGCGGCTGTCTCAACTGCCTCCCTTCCTCCACTTCTAAAGCGGACCTACCCCAGTCTGGCAAATGGCGTATTTTATACTGGTTGATTTTCTTTCTCATGTTGGCTGTGCTTTACACCTCTTGCTATGACCTGATAACAATAGTTTTATTTGTAATAAATGATCCTCTCTTATTTAAAAAAATATTTTTTTGACCCAGAAGGATTTCAGATGCTGGGTACATCAACATTTATTATATATTTATGTGATTTTATTTGCTTATTCTAGAAATATAAACTACTTTAGGTACCAATTTGGTAGAAAGCCTGATATAGAAAGATATGGAAACGGCTTCTCTTGGAATCCCATCAACTGTTTTCATTGGCATCCTATCTCTCTAAGCAGGGCTTTTTTTGTAGAAAAAGCCCAGCAGGAACTCATTAGCATAATAGGCCACGCCCAATAGCAGAAACCCATTAGCATATTAGGCCACACCACTGACAGCACTGCTTATTAGCATGTTAGGCCACACACCCCATGTTACCAGAAGAGTGGTCATCCAGCCACACCCACCTTTTGCTTCTTATTCTGTTTACCTTGTTTGTTGTCAAACCCAGGGCTTTTTTTGTAGCAGGCATTAATTTGCATGTTAGGCCACATTCCCCTAATGTAGCCAATCCTAATGAGTTTCTGCTGTTGAGTGTGGCCTATTATGTTAATGAGTTCCTGCTGGGTGTGGCCAACTCAGGAGCCAGCCAGAACCCCGTTCCTGTGCGTTCCTGCCCCAAAATAGCCCTGTCTCTAAGGTTCCAGAGCTGGTTTTCAATCAGCTCTTTCTCACAGCTAAGTTTTTAAACTTCTCAAGGGGGTGGAGTACATGCCTAGCGGCTGGGGTGTTTGTATCTCCTTATTCTGGCCATTTGCATAATTGAACAAATTCCAAAACAATAATAACAATACAAAAGAAAAATTGTATTTTCACTTAAATGAAGAAGGAAGTTTAAAAAGAGGGTTTAAAAGGGGAAACAACTGTGCTGGAATGCAACAGGAAGCCACCCCCTGAATATTTTATCTTCTAATTTCACACGGGAGACTCTGCCAAGGGTTTTCAAAATGGTAAGCTCCTTGTAGGCTGCTGTATGTGGAGGGAATTCTTTGAAACAAAAGCCCAGGAAAATATGAGGTCTATTGCTTCTTGCAATACAGTGCATTTGCCCAGGAGTATTTCAGGCAAGCCAGATAAATGCCAATCAAAGTGATGGGATGCACACATGGATCGTTTCTAGAGAGGCAGCTGTGCGATTCAGCTGCACACTTGGATCAGAAGTCTTATTCTAGGTTTGTGCAGGAGGGCTGCAGTTTGCGTCTGGTAGTGAGGGAAAGCACTCTGCACCTTCGGCAGCTAAGCAGGGCCAACTCCAGCAAGCACTTGGAAGCAGAGATGTAGACTTTTGAAAATTCCGGGGGGGGGGGGGCTCCTTAGCGCGCTCACTGGGGCGATGTTCTCCCCCCCCGGGAAACCACCGTGCCTCCCCAGGCCCTTCTGAGGCCTGCCAGCTGCTGCTGCCTCTCTCCCCCCCCCACCCCGGCCACCCCTTCCCTCTCCCTCTCCAGCAGCGGCGGCTGGGCCTCAGAAGGATCCGGGGAGGCGTGGTGGCAGGCGCTCCGTTTTGCCGGGGGTGGCTGAGCTTCCCCCCCCCCCCCCGAGAAATTTCAGGGGTGGCTCGAGCCCCCCCCCCCCCCCCCCGTACTCTACACCTATGCTTGGAAGGACAACTTCCAAGAAATGCCAGAGATGGGATGCAGAGCCAGGCTAATCAAGCCACCTCTCTGAAAAAAACATCCATGCCCCCAGTAGGGTTCACCAGAAGTCACCATGACTTCTAGGCAAGCACACATACCCATGGGCATGCAGACACAATATATATATATATATGAGAAAAGAATATGCATGAGTGAAGCAGCCATTGGGTCTGAAACTGCCCTTGTCTGCTTCAGCCCAGTAGCATCTACTGAGAAGTTGACACGTTCCTTAAGACCAACATTTTTTAAGCACTATGATTTTGGGGGGAGGGTTTTTCCCCCTGCTGGGGGGCCATTTCTGTTGTATTCTTTGCTTGGGGCTGTTCATCAAGGCTGAATCTAGCCCCAGGATGCCTGCAAATGATTCTACTTCTCTGTACACTGGACCAGCTAATAAGCATATTTTCCCCCCTGATCCGAATAACATTAGGTATTCTGAGTTTTCCCTTGCTGTGCTTCAGTGACGACCTCTATAATCTAAAGTGACCTGGTGCAAAGGGAAGAATGCTAGACTTTAAAATAAGGCTTGGTTTCTAGATATGGAGATGTACCGAGCTTTTGCAATGAACTATGTTGGTCAGCACTAGAACAACTAGATTTGAGTCCAGTACAGCATTAGAGACCAAGAAGATTTTGGGGGGTATGAGCTTCCGGTATGTGGAGCTTTGATTCTTGAAAGGGTATACTTCAAAAAATCTTCTTGGTCTCCAAGGTGCCACTGGATTCAAATCTAACTGTTCTTGAGATCATGCAGATTTCAGACATTCTGAATGGGTTGGAAATTCCAGAAAAGTTCTTTTTATCCACATACCTATTGCATGCCTGTTAAAATGCCCCTTTCACAGGCAATTCTCTCTCCCTCCCCTTCTTTAAACAGCAATCTGGAACTGTAGGTAAAAATAAACAAAATGGCTAAGATAGTATGAATGGTGACAAGCAACAAACACATTCTATGTCATGTGGAGATCTTGTAGGCATTTCCCACTCAGAATCTGGCCAGGCTGTACATCCCTTTGAACTAGGGCTGCCAAGTCAGCCTGGGGGGCGGGGGATCCCCCACTATAGGGGTTCCCGATCCGCTGGCCGGCATTCAGCCGGCGGGGGGAACCCCACCCCCGAAGTCGTCCAGTGACGTCACCCGGAAGTGACGTCACCACGTTGGAGACGTTGCCAGGGCGACGCTGCGGCAGGAAGGGCCTGTGGGAGGGCTCTGGGCAGGATGTGGGGGGGCTCCCTGGCTGGACTGACACCCCCCTCCCCTGATCTTGCAGGCACTTCGCACCGGCTGGGGGGCAGGGGGCTGAAACAGTTCACACGACTCCAGATTGGGGAGGATCCACCTTCCTATAGCGGGGCCACTGGTGGCAATCCCCCCCCTTTATTTATCTTCACTGTACCCCGCTTTTCTCCCCGATCTGAGCCAAAAAGCAGCTTCTCATATTTAGTCTTGCCTCCGCATCCCTCGAGTCGTATTCGACGGGCTTTTGAGCAAGGGAAGCCTTTACCTTTACCTCCTTTACAACTGCCCCGCGAGGTAGAGAGAGCGACCGGCGGAGATTCTCCCAGGGAGCTTCCAGAAGCCCTCCCACTGTTGGCCCCCCCCCGGTCAAGCACCAAGAATATAGAGCATCACCAGCCCCAGACAGGGTCTTGTGGCCACTGACAGACCTCTTCTTCGACCCCGTTCTAAAAAGAGACTCATCGCTGTTTCTTAATGGCCAGTACAAAAGCCACTGCGGAGTCCTAAGTGGAACTCAGTAAGCTTTTCTCTGGCAGGAGAGTGCCTGAGCGGGCTAACCCCCCCCCCCAACGTGGTGACGTCACTTCTGGGTGACGTCACCGGGCGGGCGCGCGCGCGCCAGGAAGGCTCCTGGGCAGCAAGGGACTCCCCCCCGCCAATGGGTGAGTAGGACTTGGCAGCCCTACTTTGAGCCTGAATGCTGAATTTCTCCCACACTGTGCCATGGGCAGGTTTGCCAGCCAGCAGGAGTCGGGGGGGACGGGGGACATGCGGGGTGCCATCAGTATGATGGTGCTATGTCACTTCTGGGAAAAACCTGGAAGTGATATCACTCCTCTCTAGCAACCTAGGAAACAATAGAGTTTCTGACAATTCCGGAAGCAGAATGACATCAGTTCCTGCTATCACACCTAATGTTTCCTCTAAGGTGCGCTAGGGTATGCTAACACACAGATTTCTGGACCTCAGTGCAGGGATTTTCATCCCAACAAAGATCTGGCCTGGCTGGTCAACTGTTTTGGAGGGAGGTCTGGCACCTGGGAGCTGGGCCTCAGGAGCCATTGACACCCTAGAAGATCTGCTGCCCTGCCATATCAGGTGAATCTCCCCATTGACCCCCTCTGCCAGGGATGGAGGTCAGGAGGGCCCCAGCCAGGCCTCATGTTTCCCTTCCCCACCATGGGCTTTTAAGTTAAATGTGGCACAAGGCTCTTCATGGGCCTCTTGCTGCCAATGCCATGGAGGGGGCTGTGAAGGATTCCTTCTGCCAGGGAGAGAGGTCAGGAGGGCCCCAGAGAGGCCACTTGCTGGGTGGGATGAAGGAGGTGGGGGGCCTGCAGAGCTGGCTCCCAGGCAGCCCAGGATCTAGAGTTGCCAGGAGGCCATAAGCCACTTGCTGGATGGGGGGGGAGGTGGGGGGGGGCTGTGGAGCTGGCTTCCAGGCAGCTCGGGGGCCAGCCCAGGCTTTGGAGCAGCTGGGAAGCTGCAGGCTACTTGCTGGGGGGGGTGTGGTGGGGGGGGCGCCTGAGGAAATGGCTCCCAGGTAGCCCAGGGCCCAGCTCAGGTTCGGGAGCTGCCAGGAGGCCATGGGCTGTTTGCTGGGTGGGATGGAGGGGCTGTGGAGCCGACTTGCAAGCATCCCAAGCCACGGGAGCCTTGGGAGGGCTGTGGGCTGCTGGTTGGCCTGGGTAGGAAGAATCGTGGAGGTCTGGGGGGGGGCTGCTTTTCTTCCTTCCCTCCCTCCTATCTCCCCATCTATTTGCTTTCATTCCACCCCTTCCTTCCTTCACTCCTCTCTCCCCATCTAGTTGCTTTCTTTCCATTTCTTTCTTTCTCTTTCAATTTCTTTCTATTTTTCTTTCCTTTTCTTTCTATTTCCCCCCCTTTCTTCCCTTCCCTTTCTTCCTGTTTGTATATTTGTAAACTGAAATAAAAATAAAAATGTAGGGTCACTCACAACTTTTATGCTTGTAGATTTTTTGGCTCACAAAGTAGAATTTTTGCTCACAAGAGCCAACAGCTTAGAGGGAACATTGATCACACCAGTGGAAATTTTTAAAATGTATTTTTCTCCTGCAGGATGAAAAGGTGGTGGGCTGTGAGGGTTCCTAGTGGGAGGTCACCCACCGGAGCAGGAGAACTGGCAACTCTCACTGTAGGGAGATGGCATTTTCAGGAAAGAAAATGGGCTGAAGAGGAAGCAAAAACAGTGCACTGTTTCAGGGACAGAAGATGATAATGGATGGATGCTGTAGAGGAAAATTGCCTTTTGTATAAGAGGGAAAGTAATCTGAATTTTAGCCTTTTGTTACTGTCCATGGGGTTTTCTTGGCAAAGATACTGGAGTGGGTTGTCATTTCCTTCTCCAGTGGAAACCTAGACAGCATAATAAAAAGCAGAGACATCATCCTGCCAACAAAAGTCTGTATGGTCAAAGCAATGGTATTCCCAGTAGTAATGCATGGCTGTGAGAGTTGGACTATAAGGAAGGCCAAGCACCGAAGAATAGATTCTTTTGAATTATGGTGCTGGAGAAGAGTTTTGAGAGTCCCTGGGACTGCAAGGAGGTCAAATCAGTGAATCCTAAAAGAAATCAACCTTGACTGTTCCCTGGAAGGCCAGATACTGAAGCTGAAGCTCAAATACTTTGACCACCAAATGAGAAGGGAGCACTCACTGGAGAAGACCCTGATGCTGGGAAAGGTCAAAGAAGAAGGGGACAGCAAAGGATGAGATGGTTAGACAGTGTTATTGATGCAACGAACATGAAATTAAGCAAACTCCGGAGCACGATGGAAGACAGGAGGGCCTGGCGTGATGTGGTCCATGGGGTCGCAAAGAGTTAGACTCGACTGTGCGACTGAACAACAACAACAACAATCTGAATTTGAGCTTATCATTCCTTGAGGGGGGAGTCACCAACCCCCAGCACCCCTTGCCCACCACTATTCCAATCAGAAGCAGTAGAATTTAAAAAAGAAAAAGAAAGAAACCATAACTGTCCTTTGTGCTGCTCCATCACTTCTGGGGGGCAACTGGCGCAGAGGACATTGCGTCTCCCCCCCTTCCCTGCCCACACCCTTCCCACTGGCTGTCTGGCACCACCTGGCAATCCTATCTGAATTCCAATCCTTTTGCAGCCAAGCTGGTCTCATTTCTTCTTTTCATACCAACGTTTTCAGCATCATCTCAAACTTACCGTTATTTTTACTCTTGATGTTTTTTAATGAAAAGGTTTTGAGGTACCTGGGTGGGGAGGGGGGGATACTTTTGCAGACAATAGAATTTGAATGCAGAAGTTTGCCGACCTCCTTAAACACTGACCGATATCAACAGCATGGCCATTGTTCTCATTTGGTTTTCCTTCTGCCCTCAAGGTAAAGTTGGTGCTAGTCCACAGCTTAGTGTATAATCTTCTTGCCTCATAAATCTGTCCCAGTGCCTTGTTATTTCTTAATCGTTCCAGTGATCACTCCATCGTCGGAGCTAATTGCCGAAGTTTAAGCCAAGGCACAAAAAACAGCATGGATCCGCTGAGGCAATGCAAGGATTTTATTGCATTCATTTCCATTTTATTTATGGAACTAATATGCCGAATTCGACCAATTGTACATTGGTGGAGATGCAAAAAAAAAAAAAATGTATATGTTTACATGGAACTACTAAAGTGGTGAACTGGGTAATTACTGATTGGATAGAAAATTGCCAATTTATTCCCAAATATTCCCTACATTCTACCTCCCTAATGAGCTTAAACTGCTGACAGTAGTACACGGATTCAATAAAAACAGCTCTATTACCATTTTAAGTTAGTACGAGGCCTAAAGCTGCCTCTTAACTTGGCAGTTAAGACTCTACCACAGAGCTGACTTCAGACACTGTTCTTGTAAAATTGAGCAGGGATTTCGGCAAGGCAGACAGAAAGAAGCTCCATTGCGGAGAGCGGTGGAGTCTTTGATTCTCTAGTTGGATGCAGAAGCCTGGTAGAGAATTTAGACATCCGGAAACACTACATGAACATTTCAGGCCCAGTGCTGCTGAGGGACCTCTTCGTTGGCTTGGCTAATATCTCTGTGGTCCTCCCTTTTTTTGACATAGCTTGGTGGTGGCACAAAGGCTGTTATTCTGCCTAGCATTCCTCTGGGTCTGCTGTAGACTCAGAATGCTGAGAGGGTGTCACGATAAGAAGAAGAAGAAGAGGAGAAGAGATTGGATTTATATCCCGCCCTTCACTCACTTAAGAGTCTCAGAGCGGCTTACAAACTCCTTTCCCCTCCCCTCCCCACAACAGACACCCTGTGAGGTAGGTGGGGCTGAGAGAGCTTTTTCCCAAGCTGTCCTTGAGGGAACAGCTGGTACAGAGCTATGGCTTGCCCAAGGTCATCCAGCCAGGTGCAAGTGGAGGAGTGGGGAATCAAACCCGGTTCTCCCAGACTAGAGTCCGCGCACTTAACCAAACCGTTACCATTGTTAAATTATTTGGGACCATTCTCCAATATTCGTGACTATTTGGTTATTAAGCCTACAGAAAGGTCTAGGTTGCACATAAAACAATATATTTGACATCAGTGTTAACGCTAAAGAATAAACCCTTATATAGGTTGGGGAATAGGGTTGCCGAAAACTGGCAGGGAGTTTTTTGGGGGCAGGGACCTATCAACTTTGGTGTCCTCAGCATCCTGATGCTATTTTGGTGAGAACCTGAAGTGATGTCAATGAATGGGGGGAGGTGATGTTCCAGCATGCACCCCACACTTTTGGATGGAGGCTTAAGTTTTGGACAAATGCTGGAGCATCACGTAGGCATGTTGATGTCATTTCTGGTTCACTCTGGAAGTTGTGTCATGACACTTGGGAGAACACCCATCCCTCCATTCCCCACTCCCCCACCAGCCTGTTCCTTATGTAATAAGGGCACAAGAAAACTGCCCAACTTTACAGAACTGTTGTATTTGAAGCTTCCTGAACACTGGAAATGCTTTGGAGAAGTTGCACGGTCTTTAAAGCCACAAGTGGAGTAGTATGCTCAAGGTCCTCCAAGCGATTGCCTGGAGGACTACATAGGGTTGCCAATGGGTTCGCAACATGGTGAGGGTGGTGTGGAGGCATCAGTTTATAAACTAGTACAGCCATGTAGGCTCTCTACTGATCATCGGGTGCACTGTACATGATGGTGAGAGCTGGAAAAAGGGTCACTGCAACTGGGCTTCCCAGTTGCCTGGGCCCATCAGGGAATTCCTGAGCTTCAGCCCAAATCTCTGAGGAGCTGGAGAAAATATAGCCTAAACTTTGATGCTCTGGGAATTGCCCCTAGTCTCTGTGGTCTTTATCACAGAGATTAGGGAAAATTCCTAGATCGCCCAGAAGTGATGTCACATTTTCTCCGAACTCTACCCTTCCCGGGCACCACTCCCAAAATGTCACAGCATCTGGGACTTTTGCTGTTTCAGCCAAAAACAGCGGAATTCGATCTTTCATATCACGTTATAATTCATGCACCCTGTAACTGAAGTCCCACGTTGAGAAAAATTATTGCACCTGTAAAAGCTGTAGACGTTTCTGTGACAATTCTGTACTAGGGTCAACTCAGAGGGGTTTTCTTTATTGCTCCACAAGGAGCTTGTTCCGCCGCGGCACATAAATTGCTGTGACAGTGAACTGATGACAAAACATTTCACTACGAGCATTAAAAGTTGTGTTGGCAACTATTTGGAGAAAAAAATAACTTCTCAAATGAGATATCTACTCTACACATCTCAACAGCCGAGGTGACTATTTTAATCAGAGAGCCTCCTGGGGAGATAAGACGGCCAGAACCAGGGCCCAAGTGTATCTTACTTTATGGTCAGCTACAAGCTCAAATATTTCGGCCACCAAATGAGAAGGGAGCACTCGCTGGAGAAGACCCTGATGCTGGGAAGGATTGAAGGTCAAAGAAGAAGGGGACAGCAAAGGAGGAGATGGTTAAACAGTGTCATAGAGGTACATGTGCTGATCACCACTTTGTGGTTAGGAAGCAATTTTTTGCCATGCCGGTTTGGCCAGGGATCCTGGAGGGGTTTTTGGCCATCTTCTGGGCATGGAGCAGGAGTCACTGGGTGTGTGTGTGTGTGTGTGTGAGGGGGACTTGTGAATTTCCTGCATTGTGCAGGAGGTTGGACTGGATGACCCTGGAGGTCCCTTCCAACTCTTATGATTCTACAAGCATGGTCATTGGTGCTCCCAAAGTTGTTCTTACCATACCGGAGTACGAGAACATTTAAGGTCATCCATCCCCATCAGTTGGTGTTATTTCGTGGTTAAATATGTAAATATGAGGAACATATGGAAATCACCCCTGGCTGCTAGCTTTGAGGGCTTTGAAAGGAACTGGCCAATTCAGAAAGGACTCACCTAGTATCAGTGGCTACGGGCCAGGAATGCTTACCAGAACCTCCACACTGAGAGATAAATACTCCTCTGAGCCCAGATGCTGTCTGCTGGCAACGGGAGAAGCTGTTATCTTCAGATGCTGCTTAGAAGCTCTATAGAGGCACCAGGCTGGCCATTGTTGGAGCCAGAAGTCTGGAACAGATGGGCCTTTGGTATGATCGGGCAAGGGGTTCCACGGGAGATGGAAAAGGGGCTAAGAATGGAAGGCTGGGAAAGAGAATGGCTCCCGAGAGAGAAGGAAATGCGGAGACAATGTGCAGGAAGGAAAGAGCCACTGTGGAGAGGAAAACTGAAATTTATGGTTCCCATTCCCCCAGTTGTGTGTGTGGGGGGGGATGTGAAATGTGAAATGATAAGTACTGACAGAGCGCAGTGTATTTTGCCTTCATAAGGACTAGAAGGATTTTAAAATCAAAACCACTGGTCTTTCATTTTTTTTAAAAAAACGACACTCATAAAAGTATGGGTCTGTGAAACATTCCAGTTTAGATTAAATGTAAAAAGAGAGGACAGGAAAGATAAGCCGGGCTGGCTTTTGAATTCAAATGGGTTTCACGCACAGTACACAATGTCTGCTGTTAGGACATTATTATTAAACAGACCGCAAGCCTTAAGGCACACTGGTGAAAATGGTGAAGAGAGGCTTTGAGCAAAATAATACCCCTTGAATAGTTTCTGGTTTTTTTTAAAAAAAGGATAGACTAGGCCCCTCTGTGGCTGAGCCCATCCCCCTGTCACCTGGAAAGATGTTGAAGCTGACGCATTTGTCAGGGAAATTACGATTTGTAGTCAAAGTGCTATTGACTCATACAGACATAAGGCACAGTTTATAAACGGCTCCGTCTTCTTCCCTTAAAAATGACTCATAAATATTTTCATAAGGGAATCTTCCAGTGTTTGTTGTTAATAAAAATGATTTAAACGCAACAGTCCATTGTCATTTTCAACTGAAGTGAATTTGGGATATGGCAGGAGTTGTGCGCAGCCCCTCGCTCAAACCAATGCAATGAGCAGGTTCTGCTTTCTTGTTGTTTCTTTCCTTTCAGAAGAATTGTAGGGTAGATGGGGTTAGGTGCACAGGAGAACGGCAGGTGCGTCGAGGAGGTCTTAGGGTCCGGGAAGCAATGAAGAAGCAGGAAAGGCCAGACAGAAGAAAGCACGGTTTCACACTACAAGTACTTGACCTGCAGAACTCACTGTCAGGAGAGGTGGTGATGGTCACTGGCTAGGTGGATTCAAACCAGGGTTGTCAAACAACGCAAGAGGGTGTTGAACAGCAATAGGGGGGGGGGGGAAGAGATAACACCAGCTGCAGTGCCTAGTCACTTCTGGTAAAAAAACCCTGGAAGTGATATAGCTAGCTCTAGGAACCACTGGAACCTCTATGGTAAAATCACAGTATCTGGAGATTCCTAGAGCTACCCTATGTTATTTCTGGTTTTAAAAAGGAAGAGATATTGCAGCACATGTGATGGTGAGGAGTTTTTAACTATTTTTCTCCCACCGCCACATGAAGTGGTGGCAGCAACAGGAGCAGGGGGCATGGAATCCCCCCCCCCCCCACACACACAACTGGGGGAATGGGAACCATAATTTAAACAAGGGCTGGACACATTTATGTAGGATGGATATGTTGCTGGTTGTTAGCCGGGAAAGCAGGAAGGGAACTCCTGGTTCAACCGATGAATGCCTCTGATGGTCAGATGATGGGAAGGCCTTCCTTTAGGATTAAAAGACAAACTTTGCCCCTTGTAGTGAGCCATCTAAACCTGTGGAATGAAAAAAAAAAGGACTCCATTGCTTTCTTTAGGCTCCAACACAGCTCTACTTCCCACAATCCACTGGTTCTCCATGACCTGGCCGAGGTCTAAATGCTTTTGTGTTGTGTCTGGGCCAGCTTGGATTAGGCCTTGCCTACCTAGTAAACAAGTTTTTACCCGCCCCCCCCGCCCCCCTCCTCTCTGTCTTCCGTCCACTTGCCACATGCCTTGCATTTCTTTTCCTCCAACCCTGGCCAGCAAACTACTTGGACCTTGGACAGTTCCATTGTGAGTCATGCTTTCTCTCATATTCAGGAAAACACTGTCTCCACCTTGGCAGCCTGTGGCTTGCTGTTGACATCTCAAAGTTTGGAAGCTGGTATCTTCAGGTGAAACTAGGCATAACAAAGGACATGGGGTAGACGTTGACAAAGGCAACTCTGTATGACGCTCATCACCTTCCTTCCATAATGTGCAGTAGCAGACGTGCCTAACGTGGCATTATCACATTATACATTTTTATACTCCAGTAACAACCACAGCATCATCCCATCATGCATTTCCATGCCCTCAGTCCGCATCATTAGCCACCACTGGACTAGGAAATCTTGACATGACACTGTCATGTCACACTTTACCATGACTACATGACATGAGTAGCTCAGCGTGACACTTTTGTTGGCAGGGAGGCTGCCCATTCTCAGGAGGGTGAGGCCCCTGACAAACAGCATTGGGTGTATCGCTGCATCATTTCTTGAGAACACCCACAAGTGACATCATGGCCACAGTGTGATACTCTGGAAAGTCCTCAATCTCTATGGGAAAGACTCATTTCTAAAGCGTCATGTTGTGGCTCTGACATCACTTCTGGGGTTTTGCAGGAAGTGATGCAACAATGAAAGTGACATTGTCCCCCCCCCCCATTACTTCCTGCTGCTTGGAGGAAAGCATTGGGAAGCCCACACTGAAAGTGGGAGAATGCCTCCTAAAACCGGGTAAGTGGCAACCCTATGTCTTTTGTTTATTATTTTTATTTTTATCCCACCCTCCCAGCCAAGGCTGGCTCACGGCCGCTTACAACTGATAAAATTCAATGATACATATAACACAACAACAATCAATATATGTTAAACAACAATCAAACAATGTTAACATTCAATATTAAAACCACAAGTAAAATAATAAAGTGCTAGTCATTGTAACATCAGATCCATTCAGCTTCAGTGCTAATCACTGTAACACCAGCTCCATTCAGCTTCGGACATCACAGGAAAGTGCTTCAGAAGTCATAAGTCCATTCAGAATCAGCTTCGGACATCACAGGAAAGGGCTTCAGAAGTCATAAGTCCATTCAGAATCAGCTTCGGACATCACAGGAAAGTGCTTCAGAAGTCATAAGTCCATTCAGAATCAGCTTCGGACATCACAGGAAAGTGCTTCAGAAGTCATAAGTCCATTCAGAATCAGCTTCGGACATCACAGGAAAGTGCTTCAGAAGTCATAAGTCCATTCAGAATCAGCTTTGGATATCACAGGAAAGTGCTTCAGATGTCATAAAAGGGGATTGGTTCGGGCAGGAGTTAAGGGTCCAGTGGATCAGGGCTCTTATCATAAGATGTCAATTGCTATCACTGATAGCAATGGTGGTCATGGTGGTAGTGGTAGTAGTGGCGGCTCCAAAGGCCTGTAAAAGGTCACGCAGGGCTCTGGTCTCCTCTAGGACCTCATTCCACCAGAGTGGAGCCGCCACTGAAAAACCCTAGTCATTGCCAGTCTGGTCTCCTTAATACTTAGGAGAGCCTGCCGGTTCTGGGTCCCTGATTGCAGAGCTCTCTGGGGTTCATATGGGAGAAGGTGGTCCTTCAGGTATGTAGGTCCCTGGCCATAAAGGGCTTTAAAGGTAAGAACCAGCAATAAAGCGGATCCAGTCTGCTATAGGCGGCCAATGCAGTGCCTTTAGCACAGGCTGGATGTGCTCCCAAATAGGGAGTCTTATCAATGGCCTGGCCACAGCATTTTGCACTAGCTGCAGCTTCCAGATTTGTGACAAGGGCAGCCCCATGTAGAGGGTGTTACAGTAATCCACTCTCGAGGTGACTATCGCATGGATCACTGTTGCCAAGTTGCTGTGTTCGAGGAAGGGAACCAACTGCCTAATCTGCCAAAGATGGGAAAAGGCCAACTTGGCAATGGCTGCTACCTGGGCCTCCAATGTTAAAGAGGCATCCAGGAGCACCCCCAAACTCCTAACCTCCGGCGCTGGCACCAATGGTGCCCCACCAAAGGTCGGAAGTGGGTTCCCTGCCCTCGGATCACCCCGGCTCAGGCATAGGACCTCCGTCTTCGTCGGATTCAATTTCATCCGGCTCAGCCTAAGCCAACCAGCCATGGCTTGTAATGCCCGGACTAGGTCTTCTGGTTTGGAGTTGGACCGGCTGTCCAACAACAGATAGAGCTGGGTGTCATCCACATACTAGTGACAACCCAGTCTGTGCCTCCGGGCAATCTGGGCAAGAGGGCGCATATAGATGTTGAAAAGCATCAGGGACAACACTGCCCCTTGGGGCACTCCCCATTCCAATGGCTGCCTTCGGGACAGCTGATCCCCCAGCGCCACTCTTTGTCCCCATTCTTGGAGAAAGGAAGCAAGCCACTGCAAGGCTAGTCCCTGAATTCCAGTGTCGGTGAGGCGGTGGATCAGTAGCTGACGGTTGACCGTGTTGAACACAGCTGACAGGTCTAACAGCAACAGCACTGCCGTTCTGCCCCAATCCAGATGCCTCCAGGGGTCGTCGGTGAGGGTGACCAGTGCTGTCTCCGACCCATAACCCGGACAAAAACCAGACTGGAAGGGATCTAAAATGGAAGTGTCATCCAGAAAGCCCTGTAACCGGATTGCCACTGCCACTGCTCTCTCTATTATCTTGCCCAAATAGGGCAAATTGGAGACCGGCCCCTTTGTTGCCCCCTGTTCTTTGTCACATTTAGGTCTGCCCTCCATCCAGATTTTTGCACAACACGAGAATCCTCGTACCGAACAGTGCTCCTTTTCATATGTCAGGCAGCTGAGTGACAGGTCCCCCCCTCAAAAGTCTGCTCTTCATGAGAGATAAAACACATTACAGTGCAAATAAAACATACGAGTCAAGCCAAGGGAGCTTATTCACAAGGAGGGCAGGTTCAGCTATTCGCAGAGCAGGGACGTTGACAGTCTTGATTTATGCCATCTCTGGGAGCTCGGAGACAGAAGCGCTGCCTGTCAAGTCTGTCACAGGTTTAATCCTGGAATGCAAAGTCCTTTCCCTTTTCAGACGGGTGCTCTGTCCCTGCCTGTCTCTTCCTGGAAAATGACAGCTGTAGAACGGGGATCCTTCCCAGAGCACGGAAGCCACAAGCCAGATGAAGGACGTTTCCCAGTCTCCATGGCTTCCTTGCTGATACTTTCGCTGCAGCTGGGCTTTGGATGTGTCATTCTGCCTCCTTCCTCCAGGTGTTATTGATTTTGTGCTCTGCAGACTTATCTCACCACGGACTCCGGTAAAAGCTCCATCCAACAGTTGTACGAGATAGAGAAGCGATGATTCCGTTAACTGGAGGAAGACATACAGCAAGCTGGAAACTTCCCACACTTAAGGACAACAGGGCCCTGATTAATCTTTGGCCTGCATAAAACACCCCCAAAAGTTAATTGCAATGATTCCCAGACCAAGATTGAAAGAATCTGTGGACATAGATGAAAAAGGAGAGCTACAAATGAATGTTGAGCAGGGCCAGGGAATCTGCTGAATTAGAGAGACACCGAGCAAAAACTGATGAGTCAGAAGAGGGATCTGGGTGGAATTTACAGTGCAATGCTCAGAACTTGGGTTGCTACCCACCAAGTGGGGCCTGGAATTCTCCCAGCATTACAAGTGACCCCCAAGCTACAGGGATCAGTTCCCCTGGAGAAAATCGCTGCTGCACTCTATGGCTGTGGTCACACGGCTCTTTAAATCCGGTTTTTTTCAGTTTGGGTTGGGATGTATACACACCCATCCCAACATACACATACACATCCCAACCCCGGCAGCGGCGGCGGTAGCCGGCGGAGGAGTAGGCGTGGGCGGGCGGCAGCGGAAGAGTCAGGCGTCGGCAGCATCAGCGAAGGAGGCAGGTGGCAGTGGTGGCGGCAGAGGAGGAGGCAGTGGCTGGCGGCAGCTAGTGGTGGCCGTGGCCAGGGGAGGCCCCCTTCCCCAAGCCCCACCGGCCGCCTGGTAAGTTTGGGTTCCCCCCCTTTTGCACTTGGGCGCTTGAGTGCACAAGGGCCCAAGTGCAAAAGGGAGGGGGGACCGGAGGGACGATCTGGACAGCTCTCTCTCACAATCATTGCAAGAGAGGGGCTGTCCAGATCGGCTCAATGCGGGTTCCTCACGCGACCACCGGGAAAACACTTGATTTTCCCGGGGTCAGAAAATGCGGGAGGAATCCGCCATTGAGCCCACTTCGGTGCGGGATTTGTCCCGGCGGTTGTGGACGGTCCCTTTAAATGCGGGAGGAAACAGCACTTCCTCCCGCATTAAAGGGCTGTGTGGCTACGGCCTGAGTCTTCACATCCTGGCTGAGCTCCTTCCCCAAAATCTGCCGCCAAATCTCCAGGAATTTTCAAATCCGGAGTTAGCAGCCCTACTCAGAAGGCTTGTCTGGTGGGGGGAAGAAGAAGAGGAAGAGGAGATTGGATTTATACCTGCCCTTCACTACCCGAAGGAGTCTCAGAGCGGCTTACAATCTCCTTTCCCTTCCCCTTCCCACAACAGACACCCTGTGAGGTGGGGGGGGGGGGGCTAAGAGAGCTCTTTGGAGGACTGCCCTTGAGAGAACAGCTCTGAGAGAACTTGTGACTGACCCAAGGTCACACCAGCAGCTGCATGTGGAGGAGAGGGGAATCAAATCCGGTTCTCCCAGATTAGAGTCCACACCCCTAACCACTACACCAAGCCTCATTTAGTAGACCTCAAGAGGCTCCTGAGTAGACCAGCTTTGGATCATGTTGTAGGTGAACAATGACGGAGTCTGCCATCTCTGTTGTTTGGATCAACAGGAAAAATTTTTTTCCCCGAGGTCATAAAATAATGGACTGTCGGAAATGTATTTATTCATTTACTTCATTGATACCCCCCATTTCCCTCTCCAATGGGTACCCAAAGTGGCTTTCTGCACTCTCCCCTTCATTTTATCCTCACAACAATCCTGAGAGGCGGGTTAGGCTTTGAGTGTGCGACTGGCCCAAGGGCACTGGAAACATGATGTATCACAAAACATTCAGATAGCAGCAAGATCTAGGCCAGCCACTAATTAAACTTGGCCAAGGCCCTTCGATTGTCCAACACCAAGCATGTCCCCCTCTCTTTCCGTGCTGTTGGATGAGCTGGTAATCAGGGCTGTTTCTTGTAGTAAGTGCCCCAGGCAAGTGCTTGGGGTACCATTGCCCAGCGGGGGGCACCTCATTGAGTTCAAACCATCCTGTGCTTTTCTTGCTTTCTTGTTCTTGCATGCCTGGTATGTTTTCATGTGCTTCAGCCATCAAGGTGGGGAGATGGTGGGAAAGCAACCTGTGTGGGAATTGTGCCAACATTTGGGTCCATTCTGCATCTGGCATTCTCTCCGCATTTTCTCAGCACTCGACCTGGTTCCCTCTTGCCTCGGAATATCTGTTTTCATTCAATCTGGTATGCAGATTTTCCTGTGTCAGTAGGTGCCTCAGCGGTCATTAGCCACCTGAGCCAAGTAATTCATGGCAAGATGTTAAATACAGAGGGAGAAATAGGGGCGGGGGAACTGATAGAAATCAGTGAAGCTGTGTCAAATTGTCTGCTTATTGTTACCTTCGAATTGGAAGCGGAGGAAGGAAAAGTTCTGCTCAAAACCACATTCAGATACCCTGGGGCAACGCCATACTGGCTGCGAAGTCACCCCTGAGCGGCCATAAATCTGTGCAGAAGGCACCATAAAACCCAATGAACAAAGAAAGTGAAAGCGGCATGCAGGGTAGAGGGAAATTAACCTCCTGACGTGGCTGTGGAGAAACTGTGAGGAAACAGATGGGTGCAGAATCAGCCATTGTAAACCTGCTTCATAAATGTAAGAGTGTGGAGGGAGATGAGAAGGCGCTTGGTATATACTCAGAAATACTGTGTCTGCAATATTCCTTGTCTGCAGTCTGGAGACCATTTATGATTCCGGGAGATCTCCAGTCCCCACCTGGAGGCTGGCAACACTATGTTCCTCTCACTCTCACTTCTGCAATCTATGGATAACACCAACTTGCTTTATCGCCAAGGAAACTGTTTTTTGTCCTGAAGCTACGCTGTTCTGCTATGGTTGCCAGCCTCCAGGTGGGGCCTAGAGATCTCCCAGAATTACAACTGATCTCCATGCGACAGAGAACCATTTCCCTGGAGAAAATGGCTGTTCTGGTGGGTGGACTGTATGGCATCACTCTACTGAGGTCCCCCCCCTCCCCAAACCGCTGCCTCCCCAGGCCCCAACCTACACATTCCCAGGAATCCCCCAACCTGGTGTGCAGGTCAGGAACTCAACGGGGAAGGAGGAAGTGACAACACTCTACCTTCCTCCTCCCTCCTGAGGGGACAGAATACCTTTGGACGGTCCTGTCAGAAGTCGCCAGATCTCTCTGTGCATTGCTTCCCTCAGGTCTCGTCCTGCCTCCTGACAGACATGAATGAAAACTAGTAAACATTACACTTTATAAAGGAAAAGAGACTGATATGTACTATGGCTTTCTTCCCCCTACGAAGTTAAATGCATCCTTTGCTGAGGCAGTAGTCCCTGGGCTCTAAATCTTGCTAAGGCCGTGGTCACTGGCTCTGCCTCAAAGCTCGACACTGGCTGATTTCTCTTCTCCCTCTTTTTAGCTCCTTGTCAAATACATCTCTCTCCCAGGGCTCCATTCTGCCATTCGGCATCCCCGTAGCATGGATACCACCCTACTCCTTTGCGCATTTATTCTTCTGCTGAGGTCTTTGCGGGACTCATTACCCTCTGATTCCTCAGCAAGCAAACCCATCCATTTGTATCCACTGAGAACGGACTCCCTTCCCATAATTGCATTTCCGCCAGAGCAGGCTTTCCTCTCCTCTTGTAAGGCCTGCGGTTTAATTAGGCTCCGTCACTCTGCAGCTCAGGACAATCCCTTAATTTCTTCTTTGCATGCCAGACCACTCACCCGCATCGGGGTGATGGTAAAAATATAAAGCAGACTTGAAATTTCCTATGAAATATAGTCACGAAAAAGAACAAGGAATGGGTCAGGGTGCGGGCACTGTGATCTTTTTTAATATTTGCCCTTCGGTTTTTGAAACTTTTTTTTTGCTGCCAAATAGTTCTTGCTAATTTTTTTGTTGCTATGTCTCCTTCTGCATTAAAAGTTTAAGAGCTCCGAGTGACTGAGGCTTAACGTACACATTACTAGGTACATTTTTTAAATGACTGCACAGATTGACCCCTGGGGACCTGCTGAATGCCTGGGGTTGCTGACTCCGAGTTGAAAAATTCCTGGATATTTGGAGGCGGGGACTTTGGGGAGGGGGAAAAGCTTGGTAGGGTGTAATGCCACCCTCCAAAGCAGCCATTTCCCCCAGGGAAACTGATCTCTGTCATCTGGAGATCAGTCATCATTCCGGGAGATCTCCAAGCTCCAACTGGAGATTGGCCACCCAATGATTGCTCTGTTGAGGGATCACACATGTATTCATATCAGCACCGGTGTGATTCCCCAAAAGGACAAATAGCTTATGCCTTTTGCCCTGACCTGGATAGCCCAGGCAAGCCGGATCTCGTCAGATCTTGGAAGCTAAGCAGGTCAACTCTGGAAAGTACTGGGATGGGAGACCTCTTTGGAATACCAGCAGTCAGGAGGTGGGGGCAGGCTTTGTTCAGCCACCTCTCTGAATATCCTCCAGGCCCCCAGGAGGGGTCACTCTCCAGTGGTTGCCATGACTTCCAGGCGCACACACTGTCACCAGAGGTTGCCATGACTTCCAGGTGCACACACAGTCACTCACCAGAAGTCACCATGATTTCCAGGTGCACACATACGCACACAAAAATATAAAAAATAAAATTATTATTATTATTTTAAAAACAGCTGTTGCCCAGGAGTGGGAAGCAGAGGGAGCCGGCTACAACCCTGGGCAATGAGTGGGCAGGAGAAGATGAGGGCAGGGAGGAGGGGTAGGAACCCTGCAGGGAGGGGTGGCAGCACTGAGATTAGCTGAGCAGGCAGCAGTGATCCGACCAGCAGCTCAGTGGGAAAGAACAATGTTCTTCACTTTATACTGGCACCCATTCAAATGGGCCATCTGTACCTTGTCATTACTACAGACCAAAAACCCTTCCCTCAGGAGATAACGCTTTCTATGGGTTGCGGATGCACGCATGTGTTCTGTGCATTCAGGTATACTGATGGCTTAGTGTTGGGCTTGGAATACTCACCCTTTCTTCTCTCTCGGGCTTTGCTGCTTCTCTGGCAGAATGTCCATTGCTGCTAACTGCATAACAGGGTTTTGGCCACTATGTGACACAGAGTGTTGGACTGGGTGGGCCACTGGCCTTACCCAACATGGCTTCTCTTATGTTTATGTTCATATTCATTTGGGCTGCTGGGGGGGGGGGGGTCAGAGCCCTCTCAGAGAGAGCCCGACCACTGGTGGCTGTCTGCTGCTGCCCTCCCAACCCATGGGCTACGGGGAACGGTGCTCAGAGGCGGGCACCGTGAATTGTTCCTGGCAGCTTGCTTGTGCATTGGATGTGTGCCCAAATATGAAAATGGCTTCCATGATGGTCTGGGGGCCTTTCCACTTCCACTACCTGTTGATTGGTGTTGTCAGTGCATCGCTTATGTGGGAGTGTTAGCTGTGGGCATTGTGTGATCGGTGAGGACAGAGGCAATTGCTAAAGACTGAATGGGAGGCAAGTGAAGACTGTGAATCTGTTCTCTACTTCTGTTGTTGTGCTTTTGAGTTTACCACACAGCCCCTCACTCGCCATCTTCAGAAGGCCATTAACGACGATGGTTTCCTATAGGACCATGTCTGATTCATTTACTAGTGGTCCCAAACTGTGATTTTAAAATTTGTGGGGGGGTTACATGTAATTTATGTATTTTGTTTTATGTTTGTTATCTATATTGTAACAGAACAAAGTTGGAGTCCAGGGGCACCTTTAAGACCAACAAAGTTTAATTCTGGGTGTGAGCTTTCATGTGCAGGCACACTTCTTTGGACACTTCAGATACCTGAATCTGTATTGTAAGCCTGGGAGCCACAAGGAAGGTGGCAAAGAAATGTTTTAAATAAATACATCAATGGCAAACTGTTACATTGTGTATATGTTTTAATATAATTTTTTTGTATGCTGACTAACCCATAGTTGCTGCCATCTGAATTGGACTATGAGATGCTCCCACATAGATCCAGCAGCAGACCAAATAGCCCAGACTAGCCCAATCTCATCAGAGCTTGGAAGCTAAGCAGGGTTAGCCATGCTGAATATTTGGCTGGGAGACCACCAAGGAAGACCAAGGGTTGTGACGCAGAGGAAGGCAATGGCAAACCACCTCTGAACTTCTCTTGCCTTGAAAACCCCATGGTCCTGCGGGTACTTTTGCAAACTGGGCAGCGGCACACCTGAGGCCAGTGTGGTGGCGTGATTAGAGTGCCATCTGGGAGACTTATGCCCAATGCCCCGACTCTGCCATAAAGCTCACTGCATGGTCAGCCTAGCCTGCCTTATAGGGTTTTTGTAAAGATAAAATAAGGGAACAAGAACAAGAACTTAACTCTGAGTACCTTGAGAGAAATGCCAGATAAAAATATACTAGGTAGACCTTACCCAAAGTGGTCCTCTCTCAAAAAAAACCATTAAGTACAACTACTTTTTTATCGATATCTTCATTTAATTTTGCCCTTTTTAAAAGAAAGGTTAAAATGCATCTAATTATGTGAAACCTTGCTTCTGACCTCATGAAGTTTTCATTTATGCCCTGATTGCATTATCCCTTTATGATATTAAAATTAAAAGTTAATGCAGTGCATCACCGGCACTTACATTATCTATTTGCTTTCACCTCCCCATGAACGTTGGATCACTGTATCCCAGGAAGTCTGCAGAAGCTACAGAATATTGCTAGGTCTTCTTGCTTTGCTGTACTCACAAAAACAAAACCATGGGCTGTCTTCCTAGATTTTTTTTTAAAACAAACCAGTGATGTTGGCTATGTTGCAATGTCACTTCTGGGGAAAACTGGGTTTTATCATAGAGTTTCTGTCGATTCCTAGAGCTACCGTGCATCACTTCCTTTTTTTTCCTGGGATGGATGTTGTGACATAGCCAATGCCACTCTCCCCCCATTTCCCTGCCCTGAACCTTCTGGCCTGTTGGTCTGGCAACGCTATCCATAACATTTCTTTTTCTAGTACAGCAGACAGTCCCCCTCACCCCCCGCCATATCACAAATTGCTTTTCAAAAGATGAGATAGGAAACTGCTGTTTGCGAAAGCCTCTTGAGTTCATAGAACAAGCTGCATTACTCTTTGGAGACCAGCCACGGGGCATATAATGGAAGTGTTTCGATTACCAGAGTGCGGGTGAGGCCATGGGACCTTTTGTGATGGCCTTCTTAGCTATTAGTTTTAAAGGCAGGGGAGCTTCCTAACTCTCTTTGATGAGTAGGGGTGTTGTTGATTTCATTGAAGCCAGGGTCAGTTCTCTGGGCAAGTTACCCAAGTGACTTCTTGGGGTGGTAGAATGAGAAGGGTACGGATGCCCTGCAGGGTCTCGACTCACTTTCAGCCATCAGCAGTATAGGAGGAATCTTTCCTGGGTTCTCTGCTGCTGTTTACAGCACACGACAGGTAGTGTTGCCTGCACTGCCTTGGGAAGCACTGGGAGTTTTTGAGGGTGGTGCCTGGAAAGAGTGGAGTTTGGAGAGGATGTGAAGTCACTTCCAAGGGACACGCTAGGAATTTCCCCTAATCTCTGTGGTAAAGACCAGAGAGAAATGGGGAAATTCCTGGTGCATCACTACGAAGGACATTTTCTTGCCATGTTTTCATCCTGCTCCTCAGTTTCTCAAGAGCAGGGGATTGGGGCCAAAGGCTGGCGTTAGAGTTGCTAGGTCCCCTTACGTTGCCAGCGCGGGCCTTCAGGGGGCATTCCTGGGGGGTGGGCAGGGACATCTTGCCCCCAATGATGTTTTGGGCCGCTTCCAGTAAAACTGGAAGTAAAACTGGAAGTGGCCAAAACCAGAAGTTCTGCCCCCAACATAGCCTTTAGAGTGGTCACTTTAAGTGAAAGGGAGCACTCAAATGGCTGCCAGCCATTTCACCAGCTGCAAGCCTTTTCATCTATCAGTTTCACTCCCCCCCCCCCCATCCCGTTCAGAAGTGAGGAGGAGCAAAACTGGCCTTGAAATGGCTGGCAGCCATTTGAGTGGTCCCTTTCACTGGAAGCAAAAGGGACCACTCTAATGGCTGCATTGGGGGCGGAACTTCCAGTTTTTCTGGGCACTTCCGGTGGCCCGAAAAATGTCATTTTGGGGCAGAATTCTACCCCCTGTGCTGGCCAGCGGCAGGGAAGCCCACTCTAAATTGGGGGATGCCCCGCCCAGGCAGGGGCTGGGATCCCTAGCTGGGGTTTACCCACAACAGTCAGGAAAATGGCAAGTATAGCCACAGGGCAGAAGTCACCAACAGGAAGGCTTGTGAGAAGACCAAGAAAGAGATTGCAAAAAGATCTGCCCTGGTGATTTTTTGAAGAAGTTTTATTTTGTTCCATTTCCCCCAGTCCCGCTTATTTGTTAGTTTCATTTCTGGTACACTTCCCAGTCTGTGTTTTGTTTCTAGAGTGGAACAAAACATGGTCACATGCCAAGGGGAGAGGAATATTTTAGCTCAGGATATTGTTGATTACTTTCATGCAGTTCTTATTAGTAAAGAGAAAGTTGGCAACCTCTGCCACAGGAACTTGATTTTGACCTGGCTAGTGGTTGGGTAGTCCCAGGAAGTGAAGGGTGTTCCTGTTCCTAGCTCAGTGAAACAAAACACCTTGAGTCAGCCTCTCTGGGCTATCCAATAGTATCAAAACTGGGGCTGCCAACCAATGCTCCCTCTAAGCTATGGAGCCCTGTGAGCAGAAATTCTACGTTGTGAGCTACTGGCATTAAAGTTGCAAGCGAGCCATTTGGTTACTGCATAAGTTAGTTTGCTCTGGAGCCATCCTTCCTGAACGAAGACAAAAATGTGTGAACTGGAGGCTAAAAAAATGTGAGCTAGCTTGCACGAACTCAGCTTAGAGGAAATACTCACCTTGCCCAGGGCTTCAGGAGGAAGGAGGAAATAAGCTCTACTGAGGCAGCACCTATAGAGAATCTTTTCCTGGCCCCAGCTGATGATGTCATCACCATCATCAGCTGGTGCCAAGAAAGAAGAAGAAGAGATTGGATTTATACCCTGCCCTTCACTCACTTGGAGTCTCAGAGCAGCTTCCAATCTCCTTTCCCTTCCCCTCCCCACAACAGACACCCTGTGAGGTAGGCAGGGCTGAGAAAGCTCTTTCCCAAGCTGTCCTTGAGAGAACAGCTGGTACAGAGCTATGGCTTGCCCAAGGTCATCCAGCAGGTGCAAGTGGAGGAGTGGGGAATCAAACCTCTCTCAGCCCTGCCCTCCCAGATTAGAGTCCACGCACTTAACCACTACACCAAAGGCTACATGTGGAAGGCAGCCTAGAGAACCACCTGGCGCTGGCCAGCAGCTGATTAAAAAGGGCCGCCTGGGGCAACCGCAACAACAAGAAGAAAACCATGGCTGGGCTAGACCCAGGAGCAGAAGCAACTGGGCTAATAGGGAGGGAAGGGTGGCTGGTTGGCTCCGCAAGGGTGGAGGAGGCTGCACAAAGCCTGATGGGAGAAATAAAAGAAGGGCTCTGGGCTGGAGAGGAAGGAGGCAGCATACACCATGTTGGGTGGTGGAACAGAGTGCTGCTCTGGGGGAGGAAAGGAAGGACCTGTGGGGTGTGGTGGAGCAGAGATTGGATTTATACCCCACCCTTCACTACCCGAAGGAGTCTCAGAGCAGCTTAAAACACCTTTCCCTCCCCTCCCCACAGCAGACACCCTGTGAGGTAGGTGGGGCTGAGAGATCTCTTGAGAGAACAGCTCTGCAAGAGCTTGGGACTGATCCAAGGTCACACCAGCAGCTGCATGTGGAGGACTGGGGAATCAAACCCGGTTCTTCCAGATCAGAGTCCACTCTCTTAACCACTACACCAGTACTCTAGTAAAGGTAAAGGTTTCCCTTGCTTAAAAGCCCGTTGAATAAGACTCTAGGGATGCGGTGCTCCTCTGTTTCCAAGCTGAAGAGCCAGCGCTGTCCAAAGATGTCTCTGTGGTCATGTGGCCAGCTTGACTAGATGCCAAGGGGCATGGAAGGCTGTTACCTTCCCACCGAAGCAGTACCTGTTTATCTACTTGCAATTTCTTGCTTTCGAACTGCTAGGTTGGCAGGAGCTGGGGCCAGAGATGGGAGCTCGTTCCATCATGCAGCACTTGGGTCTCGAACTGCTGAACTACCATCCTTCAGGTCTGCAGTTCAGCGTCTTAACCACTTGAGCTGCTGCAGCCCTATAAACTGGCTCTACTGACCCCCAATTCTGAGGCCCAAGAGTAAGCAGCAGGGAGGGTATCCCTGCAGATATGGCAGAGGACATGCTCTCATACAGGATTAATTCAAAATCTGGCAACATCTCAGATTTTAAGATTTACATTTGGGGTGTGAAATTAGGTTTGAGAGAACACTTTGCTCAAGTGTATTGGCCTTATTAAATGGAACAGAATTGGGCAAGGCGAGGAAAGAGATATACGGATCAGAACTGGTTCTAGCAACACTAATAGATTTTTCCAGTAAAATTAATGGACTGCTAATTGATTAATTGCCAGATGTAACAGGCACACACTGGTTATATAGTAATGAGTTATTACAAGTGATTAATAGTTGAAGTGATATTTAGGTTATATAATTTGTGAAGATGAGAATGAAATACTGTAAGTGTTCCATCACACTCCACTGAAGTGGCTTAAAGACCTGAATAGCTCTATGTCTTTCTGAATTAATGCACTGAATGATGGAGGGAGGTTTATCTAATCTTTGAATTTGAAAGGGAATGGGGGGGGGGGAAGACAAGTGGATTACAACAGAAAGTTTTTCCCATACAGGTTATCTTGGAAGTCACCTGATTCGGGTGGAGATGTGCCATGGCTCAGTGGCAGAGCATCTGCTTAGCATGCAGAAGGTCCCATGTTCAATTCCTGGCATTCCCAGTGAAAAGGATGAGGTGGTAGGTTGAATCAAGATCTGATAGATGGTTGAATCAACCCTGAACACTCCCCAGAGGCTAAAATGACTAGACTGAGACTATTGTACTTTGGCCGTATTATGATAGGGTTGCCAGGGAAACCCCCGCTCAATGGGTCCATTTCCCGCTGGCCTGGATTGGGCCGCTGGAGGGAACCCCACCCCCCAAATGCTGGGCTGACGAAAACGTGCCTCGTGTGATGACGTCACCCGGAGGTGACATCATCATGACGGGCATGTTTCAGGGGGATGCTCTATCATTCAAGGGAAAACTCTATGGTTTCCCCTTGAATGGTAGTGGTCCCGCCCCCAACGTGCCCATCGTGATGACCTCACCTCCGGGCAGATAATAAACATACTCTATGGGTGTCACATGTAAGAACCAAAAAAGGTCACATTTTCTGTACCTCCAGCTAATGCCGAGGACTGACCCACTTATCTTCCCCACGGAAGACTCCTGTCAGTTGTACATCTAAATCTTGTACATCTCAGGGTTTCAGGTTGTGATGAAGCAACTTGAGGCGCTAGCTGGAAAGTTATTGGACTGTTAGTATCCAGAATAAAGTGGCCCCCATTTATTTGTATAAATGGCAGTAGGCTCTCAAACAGCAGCTCTGAAGCACAAAAGAAAATTTATTTGCTCAGCTGCTCGGCCCCTGACGTTTTAAAACTGGAAACATTAAAAGAATGTAACAAAAAGAAGGGTTTTTGCAACTGGGGAGAAAGGTGCGAAGGGTCAAGGGATGATCTGGTGGATTTTACATGAGAGTAGCACCATTGGCTTTGATAGTTTGGGGATGTGGTTAAGGGAGCCAATTTGATTTAGAAGTTAAGTGCATGGACTCTAATCTGGGAGAACCAGGTTTGATTCCCCACTCCTCCGCATGCACCTGCTGGTATGACCTTGGGTTAGTCACAAGTTCTTTCAGAGCTGTTCTCTCAAGAGCAGTCCTTGAAAGAGCTCTCTCAGCCCCACCTACTTCACAGGGCGTCTGTTGTGGGGAGGGAAAGGGAAAGGTGATTGTAAGCTGCTTTGAGACACTGAGTGAAGGGTGGGATATAAATCCTTCTTGGTATTTCTACACTCGTGTAAGGCAAGAGGGGGACATGATCATGGCTTTCTCAGGCTGGAGAGAGAGGCAGAGAGAGACCTGACCGACCACACACACACACGCGTTCACAAGGCAGAGCAAAGAGGAAGGCACCCCCAATGAGAATGACTGCTTGTTTCAACACAGTCACTTTCCATTCCTGAAATGCTTCTCCACTGGGATGCAATTTTTTAAAGAACAAAACACCCCAAACTCACCCACCCTTTCTGGGCAGGTTTTGCCAGACAGGTTGTGCCAGAAGTCACCAAAGTGAAAAACTTAGGTCAGATTACAAGCAGAGGCTTTGCTGCGAATACATTCCGCTTTTTAAAAAAAGTGCTGGAGAAACGTTTTATTAGGGACAGGGAAAAAATCGGGAAGGAATGAGGCAGCGGTGGCATGGACATCAGCTAATGCAAGTGGGTTTTTAAGGCAATGCGAAAAACACACCATGGTGTGTCTACCTTGCGAGGGTGCATGAGAAACCTTCCAGGGATGGCACCAAAGGAAGGCCTTTGCTCACATGGACTTTGAAAGGTGGGATAATGTTGAATACAGCGGGGGAAAGAAAGAATTGTGAAGTGCTTGAGTGAGCAGAGAACAAACGAATGCAAGTTTTGTGCGGGAAAGATGTTGGTCACATGAATTATAAGTTGGCATCTGGTTGGTTTATCAAGGATAGCGAGAACTGGATGTGGAGGATGGTGAAATTTTTGTTCTCTTATCTTTCAGCACCTGGGTTCCAGCCCAGCCTCCGCAGGCCATCTGCATCTCCAAGGCCATAAACAAAACAGACTTGGGCGCAGAGCTACTGACATTGTATTTTTCTAAGGGAGAAAGACCCCTTGTTCATGGCCTTCAACAAGCCATCTGTGCCACACTTGAAAAGAATTGTCATGTTTTGCTTATGCAAGTAAATTACCCAATTTACTGAGGTCCTAGCTAGGCTGTTAGCAGGATTGTATAAGGATTGTATCCAGCCCAGGTGTGGTGCCTGTGGGTTTTCCTGCATTTCCATTTTCCCTGTTTGCAAATTCCTGTTTCTTGGGGGGGGGGGGGGGGGGGTTCACATATGTTTTGCTCCCTCTACTGGTTGATTCAATATTACGCCCATTTACATCTGGCATAAAAAATGCAGTTTAAACCTGCTGGGAGAATTACCGGACATAAACTGGTGTAATATCGAACTGATAACTAGAGGGAGCTAAACACATATGGAACAGAACCCCTCCCCCAAAGAAACAAGAACTTACAAACAAGGAAAATGAGAATCTAGAAAAGCCCTGTGTGTTCGTTTCCTGGCACAATTCAAAGTTGTAGCTCTTACCATTAAGAGAAGAAGAAGAAGAAGAGATTGGATTTATAACCCGCCCTTCACTCACTTGGAGTCTCAGAGCAGTTTACAATCTCCTTTCCCTTCCCCTCCCCACAACAGACACCCTGTGAGGTGGGTGGGGCTGAGAGAGCTCTGGGACAACTATTCTTGGGAGAAAAAGAAGAAGAGATTGGATTTATACCCCACCCTTCACTACCCAAAGCAGTCTCAGAGTGGCTTACAAACTCCTTTCGCTTCCCCTCCCCACAACAGACACCCTGTGAGGTAGGTGGCTCTCCAGTCTCTCTCTTTAAGGTCCTAAATGGCTTGGGGCTGGGGTCCTTGAGGGGTTGCCTCCTCTCATAGTGTCCAGTCCTCTAGTTCAGATCCTTCTCCCAAGCCCTATTCTCTGTGTTCCCACTTGCAAAGATGAAGTAGATGGTGACCAGACAGGGCCTTTTTGGTTATGGCACCTTGCCTTTTGAATACCCTCCCCTTTGAGGTTCACCTGGCAACTTCTTGGTTGTGTTTTAGATGTCAGGTCAAAACAAAGGCTGCTCAAACATCTGCTGGCTTGGTTTATGTCCTGTTTGCCAGTCACAAACAGGGAGAGCCAGTTTTTCAACTGACAGTTACTGGATACATTTTGCATAGGTTTCTAACACAGTTGTCTTTTTGTGTACCTGATTTCTCAAGACAGTGTGGCTGAGTTCTTCTTCCCATTTTTTTTTTAGTGCTGCATTTCTGCTCAGCAGGCAATTGTTTGCACACTCAGTTAAATCAATCATAAGTAAACACTGTGTTTAGATAGTCTAAATAGGCCTTAGCCACATTAATATTTAAATAGGCCTTAGCAACATTAATGGCTGCCAGTTGCTTTGGATGATAGAACCAGAGAGAACCATGAAAAAAGCTCAAAAGCAAAACAGAAACGCCGTGGAAAATAATGAACACAATTCACAAGTTATATTAGAAAGTTCCAATCATATAAAGTCCAATGGAGAAAAATAAGGTCACTATTTCAATGTTCAAACTGCAGATTGCATAGGAAAGTCCAAGTTCAATTCAAAATGATCCACAGCATGAAATGATGTGAGTAAAGATTACTTGTGAAAACAAAGTGCGTGTGTGCATAGTTCTTGCCCATACAGGATGTGGGTGTTCCTTGTTTCCTTTTCTTATCTTAACGATGCCGCTGACCTGAAAATCGTTTCACAGAACACTTCCTCAGAAGAGAGTACAGGAGCAATTCCTTCACATATCCCAAGGATTCAATACAGTCAACATGATTTCACATCAATCACTAAAGACCTTATTGTTCCCCATTGGACTTTATATGATCGGAACTTTACTGGACTTTATATAATTGAACTTTCTAATATAATTTGTGAATCATTTTTGTTATTTTCCACAGTGTTTCTGTTTTGTTTTTAGTCACTGGATTGACATTGTTTCCACACACATGAAAACAGCTCGCGTTTGATCACGAACACGCGTATTCCCTGTGAAATACATAGCATCCCTACCCAAAACTTTTCCTCTTTACCCAGGCTTTGACCTGAAGAGTTCTTTTTTTTTTTAGTTATGCCTCGACGGCCAGTTTCTGTCCTGCTCAAGACTGAGGTGAGGTAGTCAAGGCAGGAGGTGAGGCTGGAGATTGAGCCAGTAGTCTCTCACAGATGTTCCGGCAAACAACATGGGGGGGGACGGAGGCCTTAAATGCCACTGGAAGGAGGTGGACATACAGGCCCTGCCCCTCCGGAAGCCAACTGTTGGTCCTGAAAAGTGCCATGCCTGATTATGGTGGCAAATACTACGGTAGGGCTGAGGTGGTTCTGGGTTCAAATTTGTGTCCAGTGGCAGGGCTGCTTCCCAGGGTGAGCAGGCTGACTCAGACTCTTGGGGCTCCTCCTGCACATCACGGTAAGGTTGCCAGGTCCCCTTGTCGCTCCGGTGGGGGGATCTGGAGGGCGTTCCAGGGTTGGGCGGGGATGCCCTCAAGTCCTGCCCCCAAGAGTGACCACCCGCCGGGCCACCCCTCTCCCTTCCATCCTGCCTGATTTAAAGGGCTTCAGCTGATTGGCAGGGACCACATTTCTTTAAATCTAGCAGGAAGGAGGGAGAGGGGCGGTTGCAGGCCGCAAGCTCAGCTTGCAAAAAGAGCCTTTAAAGGGTCTTTGAGGAGTGGGATGGGGGCTGCGGCATGCAGAGCTGGGGAAAATCAGCCCCACATGTTGCAGCCCCCCCCCCCTTGCAAAAGAGTCTTTTTGCAAGCCGAGCATGCGGCCCGCAATCACCACTCTCCCTCCTCTCCTGCCTGATTTAAAGGGCTCTCCGGCTGGTCTATGGGCTGAAGCCCTTTAAACCAGGCAGAAGAGGAAGGAGAGGGGTGGCCAGGCAGGTGGTCACTCTTGGGGGTGGGGCTTGGGAGCAGGGCTTCCCCAGCTGGCCGGGGTGGATTGAAGTCCCCAGAAGCGGGGGTACCCCCGCTTGGACCTGGGGGCTGGCAACCCTACATCACAGGGGGCTCCCAACTGCCTCACTCTGTGGTGGTGTTAAGTGCCCCATTCCTTCCTTCTCTGACTCTTCAGCCTCCTCATCTGAGGAGAGTTTCAGTGGGTAGTCATGTTGGTCTACTGTAGAGCAGCTAGATTCGAGTCCAGTAGCACTGTAGAGACCAACTACATTTTGGGGGTATAAGTTTTTGAGAGTCAAAACTCTCTTCATCAGATACAGGTAGGAATGGAGGTCCCTGAGCCCTTACATCCCGGTCAGAAGGCGAGAGGGTTCCCTCGAAGAATGGAGTCAGGAGGTACAGTGCCAAATGCAAGCAGCTTGATTACCGCAAGGGAGAACTAATCTGGGGGCAGAAAATCATCATCTGTAGTGAGACAAGAGTCCTGTGTCCCTATTCAGCCCTAAGGGGACCATGGCTCTGAATCTGAAAGGGAACCCAAGTTTAGCAATCTCCTGTTACAATCTTCTCTGGGACATTCTCGTTTGGAGGACTGCCGCTGTTAGGTCAGCAATGGAACGTCCTGGAAGATTAAAATTGTTCCCCCACTGTTTTTTAAGTATTATGATTTTTAATGTTTATTCTTTTCCCTAGGGGCTGACCTGTTTGCCTGAAGTAACAAGCTGAAGGGCATCATTGACACTTGATGGCATATATAACGTGGGAAGACAAACGCAGAAGAAGAAGAGGGGTCCCGCTTTTCTGGATCTCAAGGAGTCTCAATGTGGTTGACAGTCACCTTCCCTTCCTCTCCCCACAACAAGCACCGTGTGAGCAGTGTGCCCTCTAAGCTGTGTGCATGAGCAGATGCTCATTAACACAGGAAGCCCTGCTCAGCAGCAATCTGGAGCCATGCAGGGTCTTGCCAGTTTGAGAGTGAGTTTGGTTTCGTGGTTAGGAGCGCGGACTCTAATCTGGGAGGACTGGGTTTGATTCCACACTTCACCACATGCAGCTTCTGATGTGGGTCAGTCACAAGTTCTTTCAGAGTTGTTCTCTCAAGGGCAGTCCTCAAAAGAGCTCTCTCAGCTCCACCTATCTCACAGGGTGTCTGTTGTGGGGGGGGGGGGGGAAGGGAAAGGAGATTGTAAACCGCTCTGAGACTTCTTTAGGTAGTGAAAGGCGGGGTATAAATCCAATCTCCTCCTCCTCTTCTTCTTCCACTGCCCATTGCCCATTTTAAGATTATGGCGGTTAGGTTCTTTTCAGGCTATGAATTGCTCCACTCAGTAAGCAGGGGGAAATTAAGAGGGAACATTGTGAGGCAGATGGGGCTGAGAGAGTTCTGAGAGAACTGTGATTGCCCCAAGGGCACCCAACAGGCTTCCTGTGAAGGAGTGGGAATCAAACTCAGTTCTCCAGATTAGAGTCTGCCGCTCTTAACCACTACACCAACTGAACAAGTGAATGAACCGGAGATAGTATGGCTGGTGTTGTTAGGTCTGGATTGTGCTGACAGAGTGAATCTGTATGCTGGCCAATGACAGTTTCTAGCACAAGGGTTGTTTTATTGATACAATTTTAAGCATCTGTTTTTCAAGTCAATTATTTTCATATCCATTATTGTTGATAATTTCATTGTAGTTTTTATTATTTGGGGCCGGGAATTTGTTTTTACCTTATGAGCTTCCCCAAGTAGTTCTGGGGAGAAACAGCATATGGATTTGCTAAAGAAGTAAAAATAAAATACATGACCAGTGACCTCCTCATAAAGAGGCTTCCTGAGATCACCCAAGATAAGCGTCTCAAGGAACTGACTTTTGCTTAAAGCTGCTTCACAGCCTTGTTCTGTGCTGTTTTTAATTCTTTAAACTGTTATTAACTTAATTTATTTGCATTATTTGACCCTTGTGACCCACCCTGAGCCCGCTTGCGGAGTAAGTGGGATATAAATCCAGTGATGAATAAAATAGATACATAAAATATACATGATTGTTGTGACTTGATGACCTCAGTATCAAGCAGTGACTTGCCTTTGTGCCCGAATCACAACAGATGAAAGGCCACAGAAGAGCAAGAAGTGTGCAAACTGGACCACTGAGCACATGGGCTTCTACATGCCATACCCCTGTCACACATTATTCAGGAGAGGGGAAACACACACACTGACGCCACCAGCGTGCAAACTGGGCAGGGAAGAGGCTGGTTCAAGCATAAGGACCAATTCGTGCATCACTTGAGTGGCATGGTTACTCCTTCCCACCAGGCCCAAAGCCAGGATTTTGTGGCTTGTTGTGGGGCCAATTTTTTTTCTGGTGGGGCTGAAGTTCTCCGTGCAGAAAGGAAAGCCATTTAGCCAAATAGAAAGCTGTTACCAGGATAGATCTCTAAATTGCAAGCTGTCAACCACTTGAGATGACAGTTCTCAGCTGCTGCAAGTTAATCACTTTTGCCAGCCAAAGCAACAGTTCTGATCACAAGCCAGCAGGTGGGGGAGATGACTCCTATAGTCAAGAAAGCTAACACTGAGGCAGAAAAACTCTCTTCAAGGAGACCAGTTTCTTGACACAGAGTTAGGCTGCAGTCACACACACTAAATAACCCACTTTCAGTCCCCTTTCAGGGCACTTTCCAACTGGATTTTGCCAGTTCACACAGTAAAAATCCAGTTGGAAAGTGCACTGAAAGTGGATTGAAAGTGGATTATTTAGCGTGTGTGACTGCAGCCTTAGAAGGGATCTTAGAGGTCACCTACTCCAACCCCCTTCCTTAGTGCGGGAATTAGTGAACTACAGCATCTCACTCTGCTTAAAAGAGTGCACACTTAAAAAAAAATGTCTAAAAGTGATTGAAAAAAGCATTTCCAGGAGAAATTCTTGTGGGGCTGTGCCTTTAAGAAAGGTGGCAGAGCCCCCAAAAGCCCCACAGTAGCTACAGGCCTGATTCCCACCATCACTTTGGTACCTTATGAAGTATGGCAATTGTATCAGATATTTGTGTATGTATCCCATGGTGGATTCTTCCATCAGTGCCATTGTCCATGCTTAAGTCTGGGATGGGAACTTTCCATATATTTCCAGAGCTACGTGGGACACAGCCTTGGAGAAGGAGCATCTATGTCATTTAAGTAACTACGAAATTAACCTAACACAATTCGGCAACCGTTTCTGTGGCATTCAACAAAAGTCCATTTCATTTGGAGGAGTCTATTACTAATTCATATGTTATTGTGCTGTGCTTGGGGCTGTATTTTTAATATGCTCTCGACCCATTGCTTAGGTGGGTCAACCAGGAGCAGAGAGTGGAAGGCACAGAAAAGGAGCTGATTGAGCAAAACGATGTACATACGCCGCAGGGTTGCAGTAGGCAGCTGTACTTATCACTGCATGAATATTGCATAAGCTCGTTTCTCTGACCCTCTTGGGCTCCTGAGTCCTATCTGTCAGCTTTCGATTATACCACACAGTCCTGTTTGCTGGTAAAAACTGAATGTGAAATTTCCATTGCCTACGATGGTGGGCCCAAAACTTTCCGTACAGTCGCCTGGATGTGGAGTTCTCGAGCTGCTGGAGGCATTCAGGGCTCACAACAAACCTCTGTCCATGTCGAGCACAAGCATACTGCGTTGCCATGCTCACACACTCACCTCTTTTCAGCCTCCTTTCAATGAGTGTGGAATATGATTGAATTTCCTGATTTGGGGAAGCCTTGAACCAAACTCCAAGGTTTAGGGTAAACAAGACCATTTAACATTTTCCTGATTGTGAGGGGATGTCTGGCACATGTAATTGCCAGTTGTGTTGATGGCTGCAAAAGTTTACCTGCATTCTATGGTCTGAAGCATTTTAAAAAAATCTAGAGGTCCCAGAAGCCATTACAGGCCTCCTAAAGGAAGTTGTAGATGTCAGTATTTTGAAAGGAAAACCATAGAAAGAGATGACTAGATAGTCCATGTTCTTTTGAACAGCTGGGAATCAGAATTCTATGGCCAGAGAGTCCTGAAAGTTTCCTTTCCCAGGAGTATAATCAGGGGTCATTTCGTAGAAAAAGAGGTGCAGGAGCTCATTAGTAACTCATTTGCATAACTCATTTGCATATGCCACACCCCCTAACATACCGGAAGTGTGTCAGAAGGCAACACCCACGGCTCAGGCTCCACTCCACAGGTGAGTGAAACTGACCTGCTCTTCCTCCATTCCCTTCCCCATCCAATACTTTGGGCAATAAAAATAAGCGTAAAGAACACACCCTCATTCTCTTCCTGCTCCCTTGAAACCACCAGGTTTCAAGTAGACTTGAGATACCCAGGACATGTGCACCACCCATCCCTTCCCCTTTCCCTCCCCACAACAAGACACCCTGTGAGGTAGGTGGGGCTGAGAGAGGTCTTTTGAGAACTGCTCATGAGAGAACAGCTCTGAGAGAACTTGTGACTGGCCCAAGGTCACACCAGCAGCTGCATGTGGAGGAGTGGGGAATCAAACCCGGTTCTCCCAGATTAGAGTCCAACTCCTGACCACTACACCAAACTGATAAGGTGGAAGCTGCTGAAGGTTGGTGAAATTTCTCCAGTACTTACGTGCCATGTGCCCAGATAAAAAATGGTATACTTAGAAAATGTATATGCCACCTTGAGCAAGTCTCTGGAAAAGCAGCACACAGTCATAAAAGGAACAATGATAAAATTATCAATATTAAAACAAAACATTAAAAACAATAAAGACCCTAGCAGGGCTTTCCCCGGGATGCTGCGCCTCTGCACTGCTTGGGGAAGCCAAGGAGGGGGCGGGACTTGGTCATGTACCCACCCCCTGGGCTCCTCACTCCCGGAGCTGCGGTCCTGTGCGCTCCTGCTCCAACAGACCCCTGGAAATAACTAATGGCAAAATTTAGGGTAGAGGAGGTCACCTAGGGAATGTGGTATTCTAAGGGTGGAACTAACAGATGTTATGGAAAGTTTCCCACAATCTTTACCACCTGTCGATCATACTGTTAAGACCAAAGGCCACTGCGTTACAGTTTTCTCGCACAGATATGTAGTATTATCCCGGTGCTGCAATAAAAAAAATGAAAGGTACATATGTCCATTGAATGTCAATCCACTTACGGAGCACAGGGACAAGAGAGCTCTTAAACCCTTTCTCTTGGCTAAGCTTACGAGGGCTGCTGTGAATTTTCTCTCTGGTCCTTTCCGCGCTTGGATCTCATCCCTGGTTTTATCGGAGTTCAACACAATACCTTGCATTTATCCCTGGTTATAACAGCATCCGTTTATTCTGGGACAAGAGTGGGACAAAACCAGGGTGACCTCAATCTAATGTAGAAACAAAAAATACCTCGAGATAATTACAGGGGTGAACTCGAGTGTAGTGTAGAATGTAAAAATACCCCAAGATAATTACAGGGGTGAACTTGTGTGTAGTGTAGAATGTAAGTTCAGAGACAGGGTTGAACCAGGATTTAAGGTCTAGTGTGGAAAGGACCTCTGCCTCTGTAACTCTTTCTCTCTCACACACTTTTGCATTGGAACGACATCTTTCGGTTGAAATATCTCTTCAATATGCTCTTGGTTGGGAGGCTGTGTTTTCTCTAGTGAATTTTAGGTTCTTCACTTTTTCCTATCCCATTTGATGTCATTTGTTTCCGATATCTTCTACTGGTTCGACATCATTGCCCCCCAATTCAGGCTTTTGTTTTCTCCTTCCTGGAAGGATCCCACGAATGCTTTGTTGCCAGTTACTTATTTATCTATTTATTTGCTTCATTTATACCCAACCTCCCTCCCCCAGTGATGATTCAAAGCAGCTTACGTTGCTCGCTCCTCCATTTTATCGTCACAAAAAAGACCCTGTGCTGTAGCTGTAGCTGAGAGTGTGTAATGGGCCCAAGGTCACTCAGCAGATGCCCGTGGCAGAGTGGGGACTGAAACCTGGCTCTCCCAGATCCTAGTACTGAGAACAAATAAAGCCCATTCACAAAGAGGGCAGTGCTTCCTACATCACCCACACTGATTGTACTGAAGGCCACCAGAATAAACAGTTTTAAAAAGGGATTGGCTATATTCATGGAGGACAAGTCTATCAATGGCTACCAGCCACGGTGGCTGAGGGGAACCTCCACGTTCAGAGGCACTAAACCTCTGAATCCCAGAGAGAGGAGACAACTTCAGGGGAAGGCCTCGGCCTTCAGAGGAACTGGTTGGCCACGGTGTGAGGCAGGATGCTGGACTAGATGGACCACTGGTCTGATCCAGCAGGGCTCTTCAGATGTTCTTATGATCGTTCTAGACCAGTGGTCCCCAGACTTTTCAGTATGGTGTCTCACAAGTCCAAATTTACTTGGTATTAGAGTAGCCATCCCCCAATGGGGGCAGGGGTTCCTCTGCTTTTGGGGAGACTGAAGAGCCCTGGTGCGCCTGACATGCCCGGCATGATGCATGGGGACTAGCATTTGGTTAAAAACTCTCTGGTGACCAGAACATCTTGGGGAGCAGCCCGGAGCCTACGTGGAGCAGTAAGCAACTGGCAACCCTATGTGGTATGGTGACCCAGATGGTTTTTTTGGCATCCTAGGCAAACTGGGACCTTGGCACTCATCTAGTTCAGCATTCCATTTTCTACAGTGGGTAACCAGGTATTTTGGAGAAAACAACAAACATCACACAAAGGGCGGAGTGGCCCCCACCATGAACCCCAAATAAGTGGTATTCCGACATACACAGCCCTTCACATGGAGGGTACATGCCTGCCTTAGACCCCCCTTTCCTTCTTCACTACTCTTTCTGTTCCCCCCCTAAAATTCTCACTCACCCTAGTGACCATCAAGACACATTTTATTTGTTCAACTTGTATAGCTAGTGAAGAAAAAAAATGTAAAATAAATTCCAGGATCAGATCTTGGTTGTCAAGATCTAAAAGAAAGCAATGGAAAGGGTGGGGGGTATTAGAGAGGCTGGCCTGTGACCCAAATGCAGAGGCTTTGCAAGCCACTTTTGGGTCCTCCTGACCCATAGCTTGGGGGACACTGTTCTAAACAAACAGGGATTACATAGTGAATGGGGTGATGCCGTAACATATTGCCAATCAAATATGAGTACATGTTGGCATCACTGATGCAAGAATTCTGTTGGGAGTTTGGACAAAGTAAAATAAATATCCCTAGGGTTGCTATATCCTACTTGGCTGCTTGCAGGGGGACTCCCAATCCTTCCTGTAGGTCTTCATCACATTTCTGACATTTGGGGGCAATGCTGTAGGTTTTGGGCAAAATTCTATGGGTTTTTTGAGCCGGAAGGGGGCTTCTTCAGGGTGGGGCTTCCCGCACCAGCCAGCTGGGCCACAGCAGATTGGGCCCCCCAAAATCGGGGGAATCCCCTGGCCCCACCGGAGGAATGGCAACCCTAAATAGTCCATGCTTCACCAAAACTTTATGAAATGGAATCTTATGGTTTTGCTGAAGTCTAGAAAAGGGATTCTTTTCCCTGAATTATAGTGCACTGAATTTTTGCCTTTCAAAAACCAAGAGGTGAGTCCTTAACAGATGCCAAGGTCCTGGAAAAAGCTCATGTGAGAATATAAAGCCCTGTATCGCTCCTTGGAACGTTTCACTGACATGCAGTTGTTTCACGCCAGGAAACATCAGTTGAAAGAAAGAAGCAGCAAGTGGGTTTTATTTAGCTGCTTTGCCTTTCAGTTACAGACGGCAAGGCAAAAATTACTCCGCTCCTAGCACAGGAGAGGGGGTAATTTATTATAAACCAAATTAGCATCAGAAACTTCTTAAATTATTCCTTCAGACGGTGTTCTGCTATCCATAATCATACTAGATCCTAGCTTGCCACACTTAAATATGAATTGGACCAAAGCATATGGGATAGATATGTCTCCACATACCGAGACTGAGCATTTACTGACCCTGAGGGCTCATGGAGCCTTTCTGTATGTATCAACTGTCAATCATACAGCATTCATGCAGATGTCTCAGACTTGTAGTGGCCAAGTAACCCAGTGTTTTCCATACTGTCTACCTTCAGATAATCCTTTCCACATCATTACATCTTATGGATTTCCCATACTCCAACTATGGAATCTCTGTGTCGCAGAGGATTCTGGGAATGTTTTAGGGCACACACAGTGAATTCTGGGTCTGTTGGACATCACCAATGGTCCATGTGAATCTTGGGCATACTGTCAGGACTTGTCAGCTCACTGAACATGAGGAAGCCTCTTCAGAGAAGAAGGAGAACCTGATGCATACCCTACATTCTGGGCCCAGCAGACACGACACCACCTAATGTGAACTTCGAAATTACATCTATGGAAGAAAGTTTGTTCTTAGACCCTGCCAAACTCAGGGATCGTACGATACACCCCTTGACCCATGCCTGGGTTTCTCCCTTGCTATCTGAACCCCTGCAACTATCCCCTAAACCTCTGGGACTATGGCAATGATTATCAGAATGTACCAAACTGGATGACCTTGGGCAAGCCTTAGTTCTGTCATAGCTGTTCTTGAAAGAGCAGTTCTTGAAAGAGCTCTTTCAGTCCCACCTACCTCACAGGGTGTCTGTCTGTTGTGGGGAGGGGAGGGGAAAGGAGTTTGTAAGCCGCTCTGAGACTCTGAGTGAAGGGCGGGGTATAAATCCAATCTGCTCTTCACTTGACAGGACACTGTCTCCCTTCCCACAGCTGTCCTCCAGAATAAAAAAGAGCTTCCAAGATCAGGGACTCTACTGCACTGATGTTCCAGGAAGGGCAGAGCTGCCAGGGCTGCCATAAAACCCCTGAGGTGCTGCCTGGAACCTTGTGATACAATTTCTCAGCTGCTTAGCTCTGGAGTCCCAGTAACTTGGTGACCATCTCATATGAAGTTCCCAATGAAGTTCTTTACATAGCATCTACTTCTTTTTGTGCTGAATAGCCACTTGGACTTGCTCACTTGCCTCTCTGCTCCTGTAGTTCAAGGGTCCCATGAACTTGTTGGCATTTGGGTTTTTTTGAGAAAATGTAGTGGATGCACAACAAAATGGCTACCCATGACAAAATGGCTGATGTGAGGCCCAAACACAACATGTTGAGGAAGTTTGTTCGTTTGGTTTGGCTTCCAAGCCAAGCATTTATATATCTGTTTCTCAAGTGTGGGCAGATGTGGATACCTAAATCTGCAGATTGGGCCCATGCTGAGAGAAAGGAGATTTTCCTCCAAACTTGGGGGGACCCCCAGGTTTGCAGAAGATTCTAAAACCATAACAATACATTGGGGGTGCTTTAAATCCCCCAAACAAAAATGTTCTCTGTGCCCACACAAAGCACTTACCTGAAAAGGGCTCTGCTGCAGCTGCCATTGCTGTGGCTCCCGGAGCCCTGTCACCAGTGAGACCGCACTAGAGGGCCCTGCTGGTTGCCAGGGGCCCTGCTGTAAACATGGCAGCTCCAGAGGGCCCTGCTGCTGCCACTGGGTGGGGAAAGGAAGTAGGCAGGTGGCTCAGACAGCCCCCACACTGCTGCTGCTGTTGTGGGGGGGGGGAGAAGCAGCGGTCAGTGACTACAGAGGAGTGGGAGACGAAGCTCATTCTCCTCCCTGCCTCTGTAGCTGCTGGTTCAGCTGCCTTGTAAAAATTTTCTCCCAACTTCTAATCTGTCAGACTTCAGGGAGAGCCAGCACTGGTGGGGGGGGGGGAGGAGGCTACTTTGCTTCCTCCCCTCCCATCTCCCAAGCTGCTTCTTCCCATGGCCTGACTGATTAGAAGCCAGGAGAAAGTGTTAAAAGGGCAACTGAGCCAGCAGCTACAGAGGCAGAGAGCTTCGTCTCTTACTTGCACCCCTCTGTAGTCGTCGGCTCAGCTATCTTTTCGAAACACCCCTTTCTATTCAGTCAGCCTGCAGCTGAAGAGGCCCCCTGACTTAATTAAATTCCCTCCGAAGTAAAAAAATCCTGGCTATGGCCCTGGCAACAACAGGGAGAAGGCCCTCCTCTCTGTACCTTCTTTGCTGGCCTTTCACAGTAACTGGTTGACAAACCTGTGAAACAGGATGCTGGACTAGAAGGACCACTGGTCTGATCCAGCAGGACTCTCCTGATGTATTTATTTTTATTGTTTATAAGAAACATACTATTACATTTTTGGAAAACGTATTTCCCAGTATTAATCTAGTCAGGGGTCACATTCATCACTAAAAGGTTGCTCCCTAATTAACAAGAAAAGAAAGACTGGTCAACTTGTACAGGAACTATAATGCAGAGTTAGTCAACGAAACAGTGCATTGGTCACACTTTGAGTTCCACTCTCCCCTAAAGGAGCTCTGGCAGCATCCACGGGACTTCCCTCCTTCATTTTACTATCACAGCAGCCTAGGGTTGCCAGGCAGAGCCCGGCAACTGGCAGGGGGGGCTTATTGGTGGGGGGGTCCTAGCCAGCAATGCAGTGGCATTGCCAGTGATATACTAATGTCACACTCCATGCACCTGGAAGTGATGTCAGCACATTGCAAGGTGGTGCCAGGAACACTCTGGCACTCCACAAAACTCTATGTTTTAACCATAGAGTTTTGCCCTCAGCATCACCTGGCAACAAGCTGATGTCACTTCCAGGTGCATGGGGAGTGACATTAGTGTGTTGGAATGGTGCTGGTGTCCCCCACCCCCCAATTTGCTGCCATTTTTCTCCTGTTGGCCAGCTAAGTGGTGGTGGTGGTGAGTGCCTGCCAGTGACAGGTGATCCACAACTCCTGGTATACCTAAAGCAGTCCTGTAATGTAAATTAGGCTGAGATAGTTTGGTTGTCCCAAGGTTACTAAGCAAACTTCCAGGTTCAGGCGGACGGGAATTCAGCTCTCTCAATTTGAGTTTGGAACTCTAGCCACTACCCTGCACTGGCCCTCAGATCTGTAAATTTCACCAAGTTAAAATGACTTACCATGCTGAACAAATATCAAAGATTCAGGTGTTACATTTTTTAGCCACAGGCAGGCACAATCTAGGCATCCTAGAGCGCTAGAATTGGCAGCAGCGGTGGGGGGTAGAGGGGAGAGACACAATCTCTTTGGTGTAGTGCAACACCCCAAAACTGTGAGTGACATCATCATGTCAGGCTGATGCTTTCCAAATGCTTTCAGGTGAATCTTAGGCGTCATTCTGATTCAATGTCATAGCTCTTGGTTTTATGCTGGAAGAGATGAGCCCCCTATTTTTACCCTGTTAAGTGGCAGCAGGGAAGGGGGGGGGCTCATTTAGACCCTAAATGTCAAAAAAGAGTTGTATAAAAGGAAATCGGGGGACAGACCTAAATGTTGTGTCATGTGTGTGTGTGTGTTAAGTGCTTTCAAGTTGCTTCCAATTTATGGCGACCCTATGAATTAATGTCCTCCAAAACGCCCTGTCACTAACAGCCTTGTTCAGGTCTTGCAAACTGAGGGCCCTTGTGGCCTCCTGAATGGAGTCAGTCCATCTCATTGTTGGATCTTTTTCTCTTCTTTCTGCCTTCAGCTTTTCCTAGCGAGTCTTGTAGCATCCTCTTATAATTTTTGAAATATCCTCCAATCTTGCCAAAATGTTGCTATCTTACAACAGCCCAACAACATCTGAGGTAGAAGATTACCGGGGTCCTTGCAGTAGGGTTGCCAGCTTCCATGGAATTACTCCTGGAATTACAGGTGATCTCCAGCCAAAGGAAATCACTTCCCCTGGAGAAAATGCCAGCGTTGGAGGATGGACTCTGTGGCATTGTACCCTGCTCAAGTCCCATCTGCTCCCCACACTCTGCCCTCCCCAGGCTCTACCCCAAATTTCCCAACCTGGAGTTGGCAACCCTACCTTGCAGAGACAGCATGTGTTATCCTCTACCCAATTCTCAAATGAAAACAAACCCACCTCAATGTCTGACTTTGGTCCTTTCCGTGTTTGCCTGCCACTCCGGATTTTCTCACACCAATTTCCCACAGCCACTGCTCCACCCCCACTCTTCCCTTTGCCCTGATTGTAAGTGTCAATTCCCACTATTTGCTGCGTGGCTGCATTTTGCCCCGCAGCTTCTCCCGATTTCTGCCGCATCTACTCGATCCTGTTTTTTGAGGATTGAGTAGATGCGGTGGAAATCAGGCGAAGCTGTGGGGCAAAATGTGGCCGGACAGCAAATAGTGGGAAATTGACATGATTGGGGCAAAGCAAAGAGTGGGGGTGGAGCAGCAGCTGTGGGAAATCAGTCTCAGTGTTTGACTCAAGGCAGTTTAAGTCCAGTGCAAAACAGCATCCAAAAAACCTGGGGCAACAGCAGGCTGATACTGGGCGACCACTGAAAGGAGGTGATGTAATGCAGAATGGGGGGGGAAACCCGGAATAAAAAGAAGGTTGAACTCAATTTTAGTGCAGAATTGGGTGGGGGGGACCTGGATTAAAAAGAAGATTGAATTTGATTTTAGGGCAGTGTTGCTTGGAGGACACCGCGGTGAGCATGGATTAAAAGAAGAGTGCGGAAAGGGCCATTGTCTACGGTGGAGCCAGTTAGAACTATGGAAGACTCAGTAGTGGACTGTAAAACAAAAATAAACCTCAAAGGAGTGTAAGGAAGTCATCTGTTACTGAAGACAGAAATGCTATTAAATGCACTCCACGTCAGCCCATTGTAAAACAAATTGGTATAACTTTTGTGCCCCAAATACAGGCATATTTCATTCCCATCTGCTCTTCTTCCCTGATGGTTCTTGTAATAACTGACAGTCACTTGGGTCTCCAGTGCTATCATCTACGCAAATAAAACCTGACACCACTGGTTTAAAATAATGGCAGTAGTATATCAACCTCTCCCAGGAAGGGCCCTGCATAACTGCACTGAGTGACAGAAACCAAAACCTGTAAAAGCCTTCAGACATAATGCATAAAACCATCCATGCTGCAAAAATGTTTTCCTTTCTTTAAAGCGGAACCTGCTTAGCATGTAAACAAGATGGCAAATCACCACCAGCTCGGCTTAGGGCCCTTTTTTCTTTTTGCCGAGGTTAGGCAAAGGTTATTGGGAAAAGCAATTTCTAAAGATCAGGTATAGATGCGTAAACCAGAAAAAAAGGAAAGTAGATTGATTGGTTGCATTGCTTTAAACATAAATAAGAGGAGGTGAAGCAGTATGAGTATCTGCATTTTAGGTTGATTCGGATGGGTTGCCATCTTGACCTGAAGCAATAGAACAAAGTTTGAGTCCAGGGGCACCTTTAAGGCCAACAAAGTTTAAATTAATTGAGCACACAAAAGCTTATACCCAGAATTAAACTTTGTTGGTCTTAAAAGTGCCACTTGACTTGAACTCTGTGTTTTAGGTTGTTTTTTCCCCCTTGTCGGGTATAATGGCATGGATCTGCTTTGCTTTTGCATGCATAGTCTTGTGTGACGGAATTAAAGATCTGGGACCAGCAGCCTGTCACCAAGTAACACTGCTGAGTCACATGACTGAGTGAGGAGGGGGCCACTTGGCTCGGAACACTCAGTGACTGACACATAACGGGCAAAACTGACAGTTTGGGTCTGACAGTTGGAGAGAGAGCGGAGAGTGAGAGTCTGTGAGGGAACAGTCTCTGGGTAGCTCTGTGAGGATTCTGAGTGTCTCCCTGTAGCTCTGTGTGAGCAGCCAAAAATACCAGTTAAAGCAGATAACTGGGTGCTGGATAGTCTGGTTCACAGGACAGTGAACAGACTAGTAAAATCAGAACACATAAGCAGTCACAACCCTAAAATACATCACTCCTGAGCAGGGGTCATTTTGTAGAAAAAGAGGTGCAGGAGCTCATTAGTAACTCATTTGCATAACTCATTTGCATATACCACACCCCCTAACATACCGGAAGTGTGTCAGAAGGCAACACCCACCCCTCAGGCTCCACTCCACAGGTGAGTGAAACTGACCTGCTCTTCCTCCATTCCCTTCCCCATCCAATACTTTGGGCAATAAAAATAAGCGTAAAGAACACACCCTCAATCTCTTCCTGCTCCCTTGAAACCACCAGGTTTCAAGTAGACTTGAGATACCCAGGACATGTGCACCACCCATCCCTTCCCCTTCCCCTCCCCACAACAAGACACCCTGTGAGGTAGGTGGGGCTGAGAGAGGTCTTTTGAGAACTGCTCATGAGAGAACAGCTCTGAGAGAACTTGTGACTGGCCCAAGGTCACACCAGCAGCTGCATGTGGAGGAGTGGGGAATCAAACCCGGTTCTCCCAGATCAGAGTACAACTCCTGACCACTACACCAAACTGATGTGGTGGAAGCTGTTGAAGGGTTGGTGAAATTTCTCCAGTACTTATGTGCCATGGGCCCAGATAAAAAATGGTATACTTAGAAAATTCATATGCCACCTTGAGCAAGTCTCTGGAAAAGCAGCACACAGTCATAAAAGGAACAATGATAAAATTATCAATATTAAAACAAAACATTAAAAACAATAAAGACCCTAGCAGGGCTTTCCCCGGGGTGCTGCGCCTCTGCACTGCTCGGGGGATGCCGAGGAGGGGGTGGGGCTTGGTCATGTGCCCACCCCCTGGGCTCCTTACTCCCGGAGCTGCGCTCCTGTGCGCTCCCGCTCCAACAGACCCCTGCTTCTGAGGAACCTGAGATAGGAGGTTAAGGGAGGGCTGAGGCAAAGACTGGCAGAGTCTGGACAGTTGGCTGGTGGCCAGTTGGGACGTAAGGGCCAGGAAACCAAAGCCAAAAGGCTATCCCCTAAGCAGGACAGGAGAGTGTACTGAGGAAGGTGTTGAATGAGTTTATGTACGGTTAAGGAAACAGCAAACAATATAGCCTATTGCCTAAGTATCATCTAAGCCAAACGTGCCAGCCTATACAGAAACAAAGTGTCCACTGTATATAGTTCCTCCATCCCCTGTTTGGTTCTGGAAATAAAGTACTGTTGTGTTTTGAACCAAAAAGCCTGAGTGCCTGACTCTTAAAAACAAGGACAAAGATATCTAGCAGTAGTCCTCAACTTACGTATAAAGCAATTTAAAACAAACCCCAAAGAGACGAGTAAGAGTGAGAGGAGGGAGCTTGTCAGAACAGTAAAGTCGAGCCTGATCAGTCTCCTCAGAGAACGCCACAAAACGGCAGATTAGAAGGCCGCGCGTCATATCTTGTATTCCTGGTGTTTCCATATTACAGGAAAAGCGGTGGAATTGGATGCTGATAAAGGCAAAAAACCCATAAACATAAGGTACATGATGACACTTTTAGTAAATATGTATAACAATATATATATGTGTGTGCTTTTATATTGAGCAATATTATATACAGAAATTTCATAAGGTGCACAGAGGTACAATGAAGATTCCGGATATGAGCTTCATTTCGACTGGCTTCTTCACAGATGCTGAATGTGATTATTGTATTATCATTTATATCCAGAATGGACTTAGTGTCCTCAGTTTTCAGAATTCAATACGATTCTTGGATTTTCAAAAAATTACAATGATTTTCAAACAGGCAACCAGTCACAATTTTCATTTTTTTTAAAAAAAAATTATTTTATTTTGTACAACTACAACACGACTAAAATCACTACAGTAACTAAAAACCTAAAAACCTACTCTACCCTAAAGTATACAGGAACCAGAATATTGTACTGTTGAAAAGATATTAATTCTAGGTACAAGAAAATAGTAAATTATGCAGGCTAAAAGTTGCTTTGCTATATTTTGCTTAACTAATGCCTTTAAACAATTAAAGATTGATTGGAATTCAAAATGGGACACAATAAAAAACACCTATGGCTTTTAACAAAAGAGAGTTCATTATTCTTTATGTCTTCTTCTTTTTCTTCTTTTCTCTCTGGGGTTTTGCTGCCGTTGCACCCATATCTTCCTCCAACTGTCCCTCTTCCGTGCTTTTACTTCCATCTGAGTCTGAGCTTTCCAGTCCATAAATGCTTTCTTGTAGTTCTAAAGAGTCCCCTGCAGCAGCCTTGTCTTTTTCTTCTTTACAGAAATCCAGAAATTTTTTGGCTTTCACTGCTGTGTCAATCCTTTGCTTCTTGTCTTTGTAGGTAAATAGCAGGCCCTCAGGAGCCAACCACCAATAGAGGATGTTCTCTGATTGTAAAAGAGTGGTTACATTCTTGTAGGGTTCCCTCTTCTTCCTTATTTCAAATGGAATGTCCTTTAAAACTTTAATATCAGCCTCTTGGATCTTAGGGGATTTCTATTTGTGGCCTTGAGCACCACATCTCTAGTTGATCTCTTTGAGAACCTCACTATCACTTCTCCAGGCAGGTTTTTCTTCTTTACAAATTCAGGGTAGGTCCTGTAGACCATATCCATGTCACTTTGCAAATGTTCTGCTTGCAAACCTGTCACTGGAGCCAAAGGATCACTCAAAGTCTTTTTTAGGTTCTCATCTTTCTGTTCAACAATACCCTGGAACCTCAAGAAAAAAGTAGATCTTTCCATCTGAAGCCTCAATAAATTGTCCTTGTCAGAAATCCTCTCTTTCTCCATCCCATCCAGTCTTAACTCGTTTTTTTTCTGCTTTCAATTTAACCTCTGCCACTGCTTTTGCTGTCTGGTCTGACTTCAAGCTAACATCTGAGATTTGTTTTTGCAAAGCATCCAACTTAGAATTAACAACAGTCAGCTGGTCCATCAGGGAGCGCAAAGCAGTTGCCAATGCAGCAGGTAGGTCTGTACTTGCCTCAGACTTTGTGGCAGGAAGTGTAGGATTTTTGGGAGAAGGTTTTGGTTTCCCCGCCATCTTTTCTCCCTGTCCAGTCATTGCTTTTTTTGTTTACAATTAGAAAATTTCACAAAAGTGAGCTAAAAGCCACTCTTTTCTTCTTTACAGGCAGTTAAATTAGTCCCTTTTAGTCTCCAATCATTCCACATACAGGGAGATTCTCATATGTGCTGTTACTTCCAGCCAGCGAGGGCGGGGGAGGGAGTGGGGGATTTAATCTTTAAATCCCCCTTGTTTTAAGATCAAATCCGAGAATCTTACTGCAAGAAAGCCACTTACAATTTTGCCAGGTGTTTCAGGTATGCATTCTTTTTCTTGTTGCTTTTCTTGTTCCTGCAGCTGTCCGGCTAGCGCTTCATTGCGCCTGAAGGCTCCATGGCGACAGAACCGTGGAGGCAGAGGGAAGCTTCAATCCCTGGATCGCCACCCCGGGAGAGGCTATCCCTGGCGCTTCATGGCAGGAGTCCCCTCCAGGGTCTCCTGGGGGTCTGAATCCAGTTCGGATCCCATTCTTGCCGCTGGGACCGGGCCGCAATCCCCGAGATGACAGGAGATCACGCCCGCCATTAAAGCAGCCAAAAACCGGAAGAACAACCAGTCACAATTTTCAGACAAACCACTCTATACTGTTGCTAAGCTGGTTCTGCCTATGTTTACAGGCTTTTGCCTTTATTAGCGTTTAGTTCCACAGCTTTCCCTATGGTTATTATCCTTTGCTGGAAGTCTTCTTTTTGTTTCCATATTATAAATACATCCTGAGCTTGCACACATTTGATTTGGTTTTGGGGGGGAAATCTGTCCAATGCAACAAGCATGTGATGAGGGTGATCTGGAGGACACTATGGTTGGACTTCCAATAGGCTTCTGACTAGTGCCCTCACTGAAGACCCCTTAGTAAACTCTGCAGTCGGTGCGTTGCATCCAGCCAGATTTTTTTTCACTGGGTCTCACTCAATCTTTCTCTGGACTACAGCCGCCGTGCTACATTGTTTTCATATGTGCAGT